>CM062255.1:36115292-38619975 GCA_031216405.1 Syzygium malaccense | reverse complement strand
TATAGTGATGTTCATTATAGAAAAGTAAAGTCGTAAGACCTTGACTAAATAGCAATGTGAAAGCAATGTGAGGATGATGGAAAAGAAAGCCGGCACAGTAACTCAATTTCTCTTTTCATGTCGATCTACCCGGACAAATCGCTAGACTAATTACTTCTTTTTTTCTTTTTTTTACGTAAAATGTAAGTATTTCACATGACCCGACCCACGGTGCAAGTCATTTTGGTCAATTCCGATAAAAGCGGGCAAGTCATTTTGGTCACTTCTGATAAAAGCTAGCTGTGAAATTACTTTACCTTTTGACTTGGATGTCCATTATAGATTGACCCAGATTTCTCTTGTTTCGGTCACTTGCGACGACAGCTGGGAAATGCTTGACGTCCATCATAGAAAAGTAAAGTCGTAAGATTTAATGCGAAAGCAATGCGGGGATGCTGGAAAAGAAAGCCGACACAGTAACTCAATTTCTCTTTCCATCTCGATCTATCCCGACAAAACGCTAGACTAGTTACTCCTTTTTCTTCTTCTTTTTCTGGGTGTGAAATGTAAGTAATATTTATAATATGACGTATATAAGCTTAGAGACATTTCCCAGCATCACAAATATAAATAAGAACGAGAAAATATGGAGTTAGAGAGTCTGTACAGTAGTCAATATTACATTTATCTGGGAAGGCCTAAAATTTTTGAAGTACGAAGCTCACCTTTTTACTATTTTACAAACTTTAGTCAAGGTGATGGGAACATCATTAGACTTGTTTTGGAAGCATCTACGATTATATGGCCGCTAGGAAAGATACTTTGAGAAGCCTCGCCACCAAGTCCTTGCCTTTAGTAGCCCGGATCATCCATTGGAGTCCATCATTCCATCCTCCTAAGGAATGTCAATTCCATATTGTCCAAGGATATTACGCCATATGTTTCCGGTCCAATTGCACAAAAAGAATAGATGTTCTCTATTGGTAGTAGCCTATCTGTACAAACTAGCCAGCTAATAAAATTGTGTTTGCTAACACCGCCTATCCAAATCAGTTGATACCATTCCATGGCCAATCTCACACTCCTGATTCATTGTATATCTCTCTACAACAATACATTTATCTAAATATGGCTGAAGCTAAAGCTGGTCTCAATTTAAGAATATTACGCCAACTCCACGCCATACTACCCGTGATTTCAAGCTACATAATTGGGTTGCCACTGCATTTGGTACTAGGAACTCACTTACTCTATAAGGAAGAAGACGGACATTTATAAGGTCCCAAAGCATTCAGCCTAGCAAAACTTTGTTCCATAATTTTAGATCAAGTAACCATAGTCCTCCCTCCCTTTTTGGCGAGCAAACAACTTCCCAAGCAACTTTGTGCGATTTATGGCCTTTTGTATCTCCAGCCCATAAGAATCGTCTAATTTTCTTCTCCACTTCGTATATAGTTCGCTTTGGAATTTTGCCAACTGGAGCCGACCAACATAGCTAATATGTTGCATGCCCTGGCCTTCTATTTCTTTGAAGATTTTATTAGCCAAACTCTTGCACTCTACATGCGTGAGTATTCTAGTGACAAAAGGAACACCAAGGTATCTAATAGGGAGGGCACTCGTGGGGAAAGGTGTGTGATCCAATATAATGCTCTTTTCTTCCTTGGTCCACGCAGAGAGAAAGATTTGGCATTTACCTAGGCTAAAGTGCAATCTTGTGAGAGCTGCAAACATCAAGTGCATCGACAAAGCAAATAACAGAATATGCATCCCCGTGAGCAAAAAGGAATAATTCCCCGAACAATAAGTGAGTGATTTTTTCAGTTTTGCAGTGCCAATGATATTTAAAAAAAGATACGGCAACTTTCTCAATGATGATTTCGTTAAGAATTTCCATAACCCAGACAAATAGATAAAGAGAGAGAGGATTACTTTTTCGTAATCCATTGATACTAGAAAAGTAGCCAACCTGTTCACCGTTGAGGTTCTCAAAAACTTTAGCGTAGTTATGCATTGAGCTGTCAAATCAATCAAGTGCTGGGGCGTATTGATAGCTCTAAGAACCCTAAGTATTGCTTCCCATTATACCATGTCATAAGCTTCCATGAGGTCAATTTTTATGGCCACACATTTACCTTCGTCGCCCTTATGGCAGTTGTGAAGGAGTTCTTAGCAAGGCAAAATATTCTTCGAGATCCATCGGCCCGAGACGAAAGCAGTTTGGTTGAGGCCACTAACTAAAGGAATGACATAGTTGATTATTTCTGCAAGTATTTTTTATATGATCCTATATAAAACATTGTAGCATTAGATGGTTCTAAAATCCGTGAGATGGGATGGATTTGGGACCTTCGGTACAAGGGATATCATAATAGAATTTATAGCTTTCAGTATCCTTCTCAAGGAGAAGAATTCTATGATAGCATCCTCTATATCTTGCCTTATGATGGGCCAGGCTTTTTTTAGAGCAAACTGTTATATCCATCTGGACCCGAAGTTTTAAAATCGTTAAGACCTTTAAGAACTCTAAGGAACTTAATTCGTTGAAAGCCTAGTGAAGCGATGAGGCCACTGACATCTTCAGGGAATAAGGAGACATATCGCTTGTAAGGAATACAAATGTGTCCAGAATTGCCAAGTATGAGATGACAATAAGAGACAATTGTATCCTTTGAAGCTCCCTCATCTGTTATAATAGTTCCATCATCAAGTGAGAGCTGATTAATTTTGTTTTGAGCACTTCTCTATATTTTGGAGGCAAAGATAATCCTACTGTTGTTGTCTCCCTTCTTGAACCATAAATTTGTAGATTTTTGCTTTAGAGGACTTCTTCATGTTCGCCAAGGGCTAGTAGGTGTGACATTTCGAATTTCGAACTATTTTTTAGAATTATAAAACGTGTATTTCGTCAGTGCGCTTATAACAAAATTTCACCCAGAACTGATCACTCTTGGGTTATTTCTTTTTAAATTAGAGATTTCGTTAGAATTGCACTCGATCGTATTTGGTCGTTATTTAAAGCCCAAACTTTTGTGTCGAATTTCTCGGAATTTCGAGACGAATTTAATTAGACGTTATCGATATTATTGTGGCTAGCCTCAATATTGCCTGGGATACGTGAAAAGTGAAATTTTGACCGGGTGCGGATTTGAACTAGTAAACCTCCATCGTAGTGTGTTTTAGCTATTTTCTTTTGGCCCTTTCTCCTAATTATTATTTAGGATTTTCGTGGACCGTTAGATCATTTTCGGATTCGAATCGTGACCGTTGGATCGCACTTGAGGACAAAAATTGACTTTTGTCCTCTTTCTCTCTCTCTCTCTCCTCTGCCGCGCCCACATTGCGTGCACGTCTCCCCTGTGCCTGTACTCTGTCTCTCTCTCTCCCTCCACCTGCCCGCGCACGTCCCCCCATGCACACGTCCCCTCCCCCCTAACAGACCCATCCCTCTCTCCCTCTCTCTCTTTTCTTTTTTTTCTTCCCCATCTTCTTCTTCTTTTTCTTCTCTGGTTTTCCTTCGCCCGCGGCTGCTTCGGTTTCTGCTTCTGCTCGCCCGAACCGTCACTACAGACCGCCCTTTGCCGTCCGCCTCATGCCGCTATCGCCTCGACCGAGCTGCGCCGCCGCACCGTCCGTCCAGTCGCCACCCCGACCGACTATTCTCTCTCTCTCTCCTCCGCATGAGCAGCAGCTCGCCACCGTGCCTGTCGCGGCCCTGCACTACCCAGCCGACTCGTCCTGCTTCGCTCCACCGCCTGTGATGTCACCCTGCCACCCCCGACCATCGCCGGCCCTGCCGTTCCCGCCGCCGACCCTCCTTCCCCGTGTTTCTCCTTCCCCGAGCTCCTCTCCCCTTTGTCCAACTCGCCGCCACCACCCAGCTTTCCCACCGAGCTGCCGTCATCGCTGCCTTGGCCGGATTGCTTGTGCCTTAGCCGAGCAAGCCGCCGGGACCAGCTCGCCGCTGCCCACCGTCCTTCCGTTGCCGCTGCTCGTCGCAACAATAAACCACCTTATTTCAATGGAACTGAGTGCAGCATCTAGGAAAACAAGATGAAGACATTTATCTTGGTATTAGACCAGGATATATGGGACATTATTGAACATGGAATCACTCCAAATGTTTCAACCGAATCAAAATCTCCAGAAGCTTCAAATGGGCAAAATGAGATACCTTCTGACAAAGGTAATGAAAGGCAAATCAGATCTCCTGCTCCATCTCTCTCTGCCAAGGAAATTTCCAAAAGGATTTAACTGGATCCAAAAATCAGAATGACCATATACAATGGTCTAGCAAGTGCTGAATACAAACGAATTGCAAATCTCAAATCTGCAAAAGAAATTTGGGATCGTCTCAAACTTTTTCATGAAGGAACAGAGAGAGTCAAGGAAACAAATCTCAACATTTTTCTTGGGCAGTACGAGTCCTTCACTTAGAAATAAAATGAAACAATTTTTGAGATGCAGAGCAGATTCACTTAGATTGTAAATGGGCTTGAATTCGAAAACAATCCCATTTCAGAACCTATGAAGGTGAACAAGTTGCCGAGAGCTCTTTCAAAGGAGTGGAACAACCTCAAAGTCTCTATTCGAGAAACTCAAGGAATCAGATCACTCATAGTGGATAAACTCATCGGAACTCTTCAATCCTATGAAACTGAAAAGTTCATAGAAACTGAAGAATCCAAAGGTAAGAAATCCATAGCTTTGAAAACTAATATTGATTATGATTACATAGATTCAGAAGAAGATGAGGATGAAGATGAAGAATTAGCTTTAATGGTTAAGAAACTAAAAAAGATGGCAACGAAGGCAAAAATAAACAAGTTCAAGAAGCAATTCAAGAATCCCGAGCCATCAAAAGCCAAAAAGCTATACTTTTAGAAGAAATCAAGTGGTGAAGATGAGGAAAACAAGAATGTGATATGCTTTCACTGCAAAAAGAATGGACACATAAAACCCAATTGTCCTCTTCTTAAAAAGAACAAAGGGAAGTATGAATGTTACAAGAAGGCTTTTAAAGCTGAAACATGAAGTGACTCAGATGATGATGAATGTGAACAAGAATATGCCAATATCTGCTTAATGGCAAAATCAGACTCTGAATTGAGTTCTGATGAAGAAGATGAGGTAAGTAATTCCAATATTCTTGAAGCATTTTCAAGTTATATTGATAAGTTAGTTTCTGTCAATAAAACAGCTTTCAAGAAAATTTCTGAATTGAAGAAGGAGGTTTCCTCTTTAAAAAGTGCTGCAAATGAAATTGATTGTTTAAAAAAGGAAAATAATTTCTTAAAACAGCAAGATATTTCGCAAAAAGATAAGACTGATTTTTTGCAAAAAGAATTCAATCTTATTAAGGAGAATACAGAATTTCTTAAAAAGAAAAATGATTTATTAAAAGAGGAAATTTATGATTTGAAAAATATTTCTCTAGAAAAAGAAAGTTTTGATCGTATTTCTAAAGAAAACGATCTTTTGAAAATTGAAATTTCAAATATTACCAAGAAATTTTCAATGGGTTTGAAAAATCTTCAACATATTTTATCTATTCAAGTTCCCTATTTCAATAAATCGGGTTTGGGTTTTGAAAAAAATACTAAATTAAAAAATGAATTTCCCAATGTCAAAGAAAGACTGAGAAAAAGACCCCCCATAGTTGCGTATCAAAATCACTTTCAAAAGCAATTTGTAAAGTTCTATGGTCAAACTTCCTTTGATGCAAATGACTTTCGAAATGAAATTCCTAAAGTTTAGAGACCTGTTGTAATATCCTGAAAATTCGACACATTTTGGTGATATATGAAATGATGATTTCATCGATTACTCTATTAGTAATTCTTGCTCTGGCCTGATCACCCAAAGAATACTAACCAAAGAGGAAAGGCTACTGAGCACTTATTTCTAAAAGCCACCCGTTAATTTGAAATTTACTATAGTTGCGATTGATCGAATTCGGCCACGAATTACGATCCGATTTTAGTGTCGAATTCTCAAGGAATTTCAGACTGAACCTTAGGACTTCGCCTCATGATTTTACGAGTTTGCTTATGAAAATTTCAAAATTTGACATAGTGGGACACATGTCGATCAATGAAGAATTTAGGAATAGTTTATTTTATTTTATTTGGGCTTGATAGTGTTGACTTTTCTTCCTCTCTCTCTCTCTCTCTCTTCCCTTCCCGGCTGAACACCCATAGACTCCCCACCAAACCCCATCATTTCCCCCACTTCTTCTCTCTTCTTCTTCTTCTTTTCTTTTCTTCTTCTTCGTTCTTTCTCCTTCCGCTCGGCTTCTCCATTTGTTGTTGCTCACCACCGCTCATTCTCACCGGACTAGCCACCGCCGAGAGCCACTCTACCCCGCCACTGAACCACCACCATCCCAGCTCCGTCTCTGTAACGTCCTGAATTCGATCCACTTTCGTAATCAATAAAATGGATATATATTTCTCATTTCGTTTTAGTAAGTCTCGCCCGGAACTGATCATTCTCGGGATACTGACCAATAGGGAATGGCTAACTAGGAAAATGGTACGTAGACCCAAGAACTCGATCGTGAATCGGGTCCGATTCCGAGAAACGATGAGGGAATATTTTTAGCCAATATGGGCCAATCCAAGGAAGGTGACGGATTTGGTTTGGCCAACGATGTACGATCGAATCGCGAGTGATTCCGCATGATCGAGAGTACATGTGGTGAACAATCCTGAACTCATTCCGAACGATCGCGACCCTCGGAATTAATGATAAATCCTCGTGTTCTCTAGGAGATCGAAATCATCACGACTCAAGTAATCCTAAGTCGATACGCGTAACCCCTAAACAGCCACTCGTTAGTGAGAGACGTTAAAATCACATTTGAGTGAAATCGATCATGAAATTGAGTCCGGACTTCGCTATCGAATTTCGTGGACGTACGCAACTATTTTTGCAAGAACAACGTCGTATTAGTGTGGCCAATTATATTTGGGATCGGTAGGGTCGAAAATTAGAAATTTGGCCCAGGACTGAAAAATTACCAATTTGCCCTTGGACCCATAAGCCTTAATTCCGAATTTTGGGATTTAATTTGGTCTAATCAGCCTCTATTATTGCTAAAATGGGTGGACCAAAATGCCCCAAGATATTTTAGCCTTGATTGATCTTAGCTTTTGAATTATGGTCAAGATGGTCATTTTTGGGTTGAGTAGTTCAACTACCCCACTCACCCATTCTCCCTATAACTCTCTCTCTCTCCCTCCTCTCATTCTCACCATCACCGACCACTCTCTCGCCACTCTCCCTCTCCATTCTCTTCCTCCCTTTAGCCGTAAGAGCCGCCCGCCGAAGCACACCACCATCGCCAGCTGGACCGCCGACGCAAGCCACCATGAGGGTTGTAGGCACCGCCGCTTGTTCCGCCACAAGCCGGTGCCCATCTAACTTGTTTTTCCCCTTTGACCGACACCCTCTTGGAGCTTAGGAAGTTTGGTGAGTACAACCCTAACCCTTAATTAGGCTTATGTGCACTTTAGACAAGTTTTAGGGGTTAGATTAGGGTATTTTAGGGGTTGTGTAGTGGGCTGGTGCTTAGGCTGATTATGTGGTGAATTTGAGAGCCTAATGTGATGATTTGAATATGTCTTGATGGTCTAGAATGGGCTGATTGTTGGTTGTTCATTGGAGAAATTAATTTAGGCAATTATGTGGATTAAAATGGGTGCAATTGTGTGAGCCGTGTAGTGGCTGATCTTGCGGTGATTTTGGTGGTTTAGAATGATGATTTAAATGTGATTTGGTGATCTAGAATGGGCTGGTTGTTGGCTGATCATTGTGGACTAAGTTCTGGCAATTATGCGGATTAAAACAGGTACAATGTGTGGGCCGTGTCGTGGCTGATTGTGTGGTGAATTTCGGGAGCCCAATGTGATGATTTGGAAGTAGATTAGTGGCCTAAAGTGGACTGTACAGTGGCTGTTCAGTATGGAGTTAATTGGGCCTTGTTCGGTTAATGTGTGATTTATGTGTGAAATGCTTAGAGTGTCTTCATTGCCTATGTAGTGGCTGAATTGTGCACAATTTATGATTGATTATGTGATGCCATGTTGTGTGCTTGGTGTGGCCAAATGATGAGATGCTTGGTGGGCCTTAAGCATGCGTAATTCTATTGGCTCGATCGCGTAATTTTGTGTGTCAATTAGGTACCATGGTTGTTTTGATTGAATTGCTTAAGTGAGCATGTTATGACATTAATTGGGCATGTTGTGAACATTATGGCCATGAATGTGCGTATCGAGCATTGGCATAACATGTGCATCATACGAGTGTGCACGAATGACATGAGCATGTGATCACTTAATCGCCCTGATGCGTTTTACGCGGGGTTCAGATAAAATTTGGTATGTGTACGTGTGATCACTATAAGCCGTGATGCGTGTTACGCGGGGTATTGAATCCGTTCTGATGCGTTTTACGCGGGACGATGCCCAAATTACCGGAAGACGACCAACCTGATGTGTTTTACGCGGGTTAGGACCGTATATGAAGATCTTAGTTGCGCCCGATGCATTTTACGCGAGCTAGAGATATTAGGCCTGATGCGTTTTATGCGGGCCATGAAGTGTTGGAATTGATTGTTAGACCTAATGCGTTTTACGCGGATCGGTGAATAAATGAAAAATCGGCAAGTGTACAAGCATGAAAGTGTGCAAAAGTGCATTGACGGGGCATGAGCATGAGTGTGAGCATGAGCATGTGCATGACATGCATTGTGGCCAACTGATATTGCGCGTGTGTCATGGTTGGGTTCTGCACTTTATGTTAGGTATTACAATATAGTTTGGGTCAATGAGGGCAGGCCACATTTCTAGGCCCATCCTTATCTTGCTTGGTACTTTCGGGACTAGTTTGGCACCTATGGACCTCTTAGGACCTTCGACGTCCCGTTCGACGCATTAGGCCAGTCGGATTCGCAGGCCGCCGATGGAGAGGTCGCGAGCCCCGCTGCCACGCCTGAGGAGGATTCCGGCGCCCAGCCAGTCATCATTGAGATGGATACTGAGTTCGAGGGAGAGGAGCCGATGGACTGGGAGTCCGACATCGAGCCGAAGCCGGAGCCCATGGAGCAGGAGCTAGAGCCAGAAGGTGATTCCGGGGCAGAGTCAATGGACGCCGAGTTCGAGCAAGATTCAATGGATTTTGAGTCTGAGTCGTCTGATGACTCGTCCGAGTCCTTAGGATCCGACCCAGACTAGTTGCCCTAGGTTTAGCTTGACCATAGTTAGGTAGAGCTGACACTTTTTGATAGAGCCCTTTTTAAAGTTAGTGCCTGACCGCCCGAGCCACCTACCCTTTTTGAAGTTAGTGGCATTTGACCCATTTTTTGTTAGTGTATAGTTCTGTATTGGTGGATATTGTAAATCCATGTTATTAATGCAAGTTGTATTTATTATATTCAATGCTATCCTTGGTCATGTCGTTTTATTATGTACGGGTGTGATGTTACTTCCGCATGTGCATTGATCTCTGTTTTGGGTTTTGGGTTGGCGATGCGTCCTGGGACATCGCACTTGAATCGACCTCGGTTGGGTTGTCGCATTCCGTAAAGTTCGGGGCGTGACAGTCTCAGGCCGTGTAGCACCGCCCCAGCTGCCCGAAACCTCCCGTCGTCGGCCCGTTTTAGCCGGGTGTGAGAAACGTCCATCGCCGGTCTCGCCCACCGTCCGCCTCCGCCGCTTGTCGCCGCTATCCAACACCCCAAACCACCACCACCAGCTTTCATTACTTCCTTAGATCAACTCTCGAGTTGACCCGAACAAACCTGAACAGCCACCTAGAGCTGCTCCTCCATCGCGTCATCCACCGCCGTTCTCGCTAGCCGCTCGTCCCTGCTGCTGCAGCTGCTAGTATGCTACTGTCCAGCTGCCTAGCCGCCACCACCAGCTGCTGTTCCACGCCCGGAACAGTCCCGAGCAGCCCCTGAACAGCCCCACAACAGCCGCTCCCTTCACCGAGCTCGTTTGCCATCGTCTGCCGCCCACCGAACCCGAACCGGAAACCACCGCAGACAGCCGTATCGCCGCCATCGTCCTCACGGTAATGCCATCGTTAGACGAGTAAGTTAACCCTTAATCCTGTGTTTAGGATGTTAAACTTGCTTAGGGTAGTTTAATGTAGGTTTAGATTAAGTTAATGGTTATTTAAGTAAGTTTAGTGTACAAGTTATTATTGGATTATTATATAACCTTTGGCGATAGGTTATCGTTCGTATAATAAGTTATCTTTGGATGTGGTGACAGGTTATTACGGATTGGATGATAGATTATTGGTGTTTTTAGCGATAGGTTATCGGTAATGGTTCGATAAGTTATGATTATTTACGTGATAGGCTATCGTTGTGTTTGTAATAAGTTATCGCTATTTTGATGATAAGTTATCAATTATTTTATTATTATTGATTATTTTATTAAATATATTAATTTTCGGAATTAAATATTGATATTTTATTTTTAAAAAATATATTAAAATAATATTAAAAATAATTTATTTTCGAAAATTAAATATGAATATTTGAATGATTTGTAATACCAAATTGTGATTTTTATGCTTGGATTATGATGCTTATGCTAAGAGTTGTCATGTTAATTAATTAGTATAGCTAAATGATTATAATAACTGTTTTCAAGAAAGGATTTTGAGTTTTCGAAAATGAATATTTGTCATCGCTATGTCTACAAAATGAATTTGATGTCTTGAGAAAGAAAATATGTTTGAAATGAGATTTACAAATCGATTGACTGTGTGCATGTGTGACCTCTTGGTATTATTGTGTGACATTGATGTGAGCACAATTCATGTATACATTGGCTAAATGAAAAGATAAGAATTGGTCTGAATGCTTGTATGCTCGTGTGGTCACACGCCGGAGCCGTCTTGCTGCAGATCGCTTAACGATGCCTAATTTATCGAGGTCTTGCTGTAAATTGCTTGACAATACTCAATTTATCGGATGCCTAGAGATTTTCTGGATTGCCGATACTTCGGATGCCTTGTCGCGGCCCGAGGCCCGACTCGATGCTCTTTACAGGAAACCATCTTACTGCAGATCGTTTAATGTTGCCGTATTGGAATGCTGTCTTACTGTAGATCGTTTGACGTAGCCGTGCCTAATGAGGCGGGACGGAGCCCGATCATGTTGGAAGACTGCCATTTTGCTACAGATCGTTTGATGTGTAGTGGCCCCGAGGGGGTGTAATAACTGGAATACGTGTGATGCATAGTGCTTGATTATAGAGTAGAAACTGCTATGCATGGTATGGGACGTGCCCAAGTGGGTTTTGCCTCATAATTGAGACACGTGCGACTGTGATGTATTGATGTATGCGAATTCTTATTATATGCTTTGGTTATGTGATATGTTTGATGCATCGCTATGGCATATGACTACCTATGTCATGCATTATATGTGTGTCAAAGTAGGGTAAGGATACTTGTGGTTGATTAATAACTTGTGTCGAGTGCGTGGTCGCGTGATTAGGTAACCCGAGGCGAGTTGGCCTTCTAAACGGGGCTTAGGCCATTAACTTATTGAGACTTTCGTCTCATTTGTTGTTGTTAACTATTTTCTAAGCCCTTAGCATGTTGATGCACCCAGTTTGGTTCAAGGTGTCTGGAAGCTAGCTTTTTGGGATCGACCTGTTGGCGAAGTAGATTGACCCTAGCTTGGTATCTTTTTGTTGGCTTTTATGGTAATGCCTGAAGTGGGCCTGTAAAAATGTTTCCAGGGGTTAATCAAGTGAATATTAGAAATGGTGTTGTTGTTTAACTATTGTGTATCGTTTTTCTATCTATCCCTATTTATTATAGTTGTTTGGGTGATTGTTGTTATTGCTTTCGTATGTGTAATTAAAAGATAAAATGAAGGGTCGACGATGAGTCTTGGGATGTCGCATTGTGACGACCATAGTGGGATGTTGCGCGTATGTAGGGTTCAGGGCGTGACACCTGTCTAGAGAGACATTCTAAGAATGATTGATCCTAACCAAAATGGACCCAAAAAAATCTGGGTACCAAAGAAAAAGTGAGTTTATTAATTTTTGTAGGTACCAAACAGCAGAAAGAACAAGTGGTACTTAGTGGTTGCTCAAGACACATGACAGGAAATCCTCAGAAATTCATTCAGTTAGAAAGAATTAAAGGAGGGAGCGTATCCTTTGGAGGTTACAAAGAAAAAATAATTGGCAAAGGAACTGTCAGAATTGAAAATCTCATCATCAATGAAGTCTCACTAGGTTATGGCTTGAATTTCAATCTGATAAGCATTAGCCAATTATGTGATATTGGTTACAAGATTACCTTCTAGGAAAACAAATGTTTCGGGATAAGTAAAGACAACAAGCAATCATTTACTGGTTGAAGACATGGGAACATTTACTTACTAGACACAAAGTCTGACGACTTGCGTTGTCTCATTTCTATAAAAGAAGATCTGATCAGTGGCACAAAAAACTTGGACACATTAGTGTCAAGTTGATTTCAAAATTGGCTTTGAAAAAACTCATTAGAGGTCTACCAGAACGAAAATTCAAGAATGCTGAATTATGTTCAGCTTGTTCTAAAGGTAAACAGGTGAGAAGTTCATTTAAATCAATAAATCATGTTAGTACTAACCGAACTTTGCAGTTACTTCACATGGACATTTTTGGTCTTACCCAAACTATAAGTCTTGGAGGTAAGAAATACTGCTTTGTTATTATAGACAACTATTCAAGATTTACTTGGGTGTTCTTTTTGGCTCATAAAAGTGAAACATTTGAATATTTCTTTAAATTTGCCAAAAAGATACAAAATGAAATGGGTTATTTTATTTCTTGCATTAAATCTGATCATGAAAAGGAATTTGAAAATCAAAATTTCTCTAATTTCTGTGATGAAAGTGGTATTCAACATACCTTTTCTTCTCCTTATACTCCTGAACAAAATGGAGTAGTTGAGAGAAAGAATAGAACTTTGTAAGAAATGGCTAGAATTCTTCTTTTTGAAAACAAAACTCCGACTTATTTTTGGGCTGAAACAGTTTCAAGAGCTTGTTATATTTTAAATCGAATATTTCCAAGACAAATACTTGGAAAGACTTCTTATGAGCTGTTCAAAGGTAAAATTTCTAATATCTCTTATTTTCATCTATTTGGATGTAAATGTTTTATTCTAAGAAATCCTAATGATCGTGTTGCTAAGTTTGATGAAAAGTCAAATGAAGGAATTTTTCTTGGATACTCAACAATAAGCAAAACCTATAGAGTATACAACAAAAATACTCAATCAGTGGAAGAATCAATGAACGTCAAGTTTGAAGACTCAATTCAGACTCAACAAGATGACTCTGACTCTGAAAATCCAACATTTGAACAATTTGACAAAGCATCTGATGAACTGGCAAAAGACGAAAGTGATCAGAATCAAAGATTTGATGATATTCTAGAATCATCAAATCAAGAAAATAATGAGGAATCATCAAATCCTGACATTGAAAACAATGAAAGATTTAACAAAAATTGGAAGCATAAATCTAGTCATCCTCATGATCTCATCATTGGAAGCATAGATGAAGGAATCAAAACAAGGGCAAAGGCAAGAGAAGTTATAAACTCGCTGGCTCTTATCTCTGAAGTTGAACCAAAGAATATTGATGAAGCCTTGAAAGATGAAAGTTGTCTTGAAGCCATGCAAGAAGAACTGTTACAGTTCAAGATCAATCAAGTGTGGGAACTCATTCCAAGACCCAAGAATCACCCAGTTATTGGTACAAAATGGGTATTTCGAAATAAATTGGATGATCAGGGAAAAGTTATCAGAAACAAAGCAAGACTTGTGGCCAAAGGATATTCACAAAAGGAAGGAATAGATTATGATGAAACATATGCTCCGGTGACCAAGTTAGAAGCAATAAGAATTTTATTAGATTATGCTTGTTTCTATGAATTTAAATTATTTCAGATGGACGTAAAAAGCGCATTCTTGAATGGCTATATCAAAGAGGAAGTACATGTAGAACAACTGCCCGATTTTGAAGATTCGCAAAAGTCTGATTAGGTATACACTCTTAAGAAAGTATTGTACGGTCTCAAACAAGCACCACGTGCCTGGTACGAAAGACTCAGTAGCTTTCTAGTAAAGAATAACTTCACAAAAGGTAATATTGATACTACTCTCTTCATCAAAAGAAAAGGTAAAGATATTTTAATTGTTCAAGTCTATATAGATGATATCATTTTTGGCTCTACTAATGAGAAATTGTGTAAAGATTTTTCAAAAATCATGCAAAGAGAATTTAAAATGAGCACCACCCGCCTGAGTGGGGCTACTGGAAAGGGCACTCTTCCTCTCGCAAAAGGTTGAGTGTTCGAATCTCGGGCGCCGCAGGATGACTTAACCGGTGCACGTGTGTGGTGGCTAGCACGTGTCGCCCCCAGAGTTTACCTCCCAGCTGTCGGCCGTGCGGGGGTTCCCTGGGTTATCAAAGAAAAAAAAAGAATTTAAAATGAGCATGATAGGTGAGTTAACTTTCTTCTTTGGTCTACAGGTTAAACAAACCGATAATGGCATTGCCCGGGAAATTGTAAGAAAGTTTGGTTTGGAAAACTGCAAAAAGACAGAAACTCCAATGTCTTTTTCTATTAAACTAGACAAGGATGAAAAAGGAAAGTCAGTAGATCAAAAACCATATAGAAGCATGATTGGTTCTCTTTTATATTTAACTGCTTCAAGATCAGATATTCTATTCAGTATTTATCTGTGTGCTAGATTTCAGTCAAATCCAAAAGAATCTCATCTTACAGCAATCAAGCGAATTATCAAATATGTTGGCACCAATCCTACACTTGGATTGTGGTACCCAAAGGGATCAAATTTTAATCTCATTGGATATTCTGATGCTGATTATGCTGGTTGTAAGATTGACAAGAAGAGTACATCTGGAACATGTCAACTGCTAGGACATATGCTTGTGTCATGGTATTCAAAAAAGCAACAAACTGTAGCTCTTTCTACAGCACAAGCTGAGTACGTCTCACTTGGAAGTTGTTGTGCTCAAATCCTCTGGATGAAGTAATAACTGAGAGACTTCAATGTCAAAGACTCAACTGTGGAGATCAAGTGTGATAATACTAGCGCCATTAATCTGACCAAAAATCCTATTCTGCATTCAAGAGCTAACCATATTGATATTAAGCATCATTTTATCTGTGATCATGTTTTAAAAGGAGATATTAATGTTCAATTCATAGATACTAAACAACAATTAGCTGACATTTTTACCAAACCTCTCGAAAAGAAAAGTTTCGAACTTATTAGAGATAGACTGAACATTATTAACCCTTTTTATTGAGCTATGCAATATAAACTCACATTGCATCTGATGACTTAATTGCATCTGATGATCAAGCACATATTTGAAGCATTCAGTTTTGGCGCAAAAATATTCTTATAAAAGGTATGTATCTTTTATATATTTGAATAATATATTTGATTGTCGTGTTTGCTTAAATTAAGTTGATTGATACCGTTTGGGAATTAAAATCCCCAAAAATTTCGGAACACAATTTTCGAAATTTCTATTAACTGTCAATTGATAGTTACCAAAAAGGGTACTATAAACCCTTCTTCTATCTCTTCGTTTTTCACTCTCTCTCACAAACACTCGACCTCTACCTTTCTCGAATCTCTGAAACCCTAAAAATCCCACCTTTCTTTCCAACTTATCAAATTTCTTCAATGGCTCCTAAGACGACCTCCGAATAGAAGAAAATAATGAAGGGCTCAAGGAAATCAAACCGTCTCGCTGGAATGATAACTAGGGCACAACAAGAAGGCGAACCAGAATAGATCGACATCACTGATACGGAATCTAACATGGAACGGTCTGAAGGTAACAAATCTCCAAGAACTCCTATTCATGAGTGAGATCACTTTGTTAAAGCAAGGTGTTTGATTAAAACTATTAAGCTACTTCGAGCAAATCGAAGTGATCGGCGTACTATCAACGTAGTTTGTACTGCATTAGGTTTTCTATCTGAACGAGAAGTTATTGAGGTATATGAGAAGGGTCTGAGGATGAATAGAACACCTGTTGCTGAGAAAGTGTAGTCTTGAGGGAAACATCTGCCGCTGATAAGACTCTTAAGACACAGAAAATAGGGGCCTTTAGAAAAGGCAAAGAAAAAGTAGGTGAAGCATCGAATGTGGGTTCAGATGATAAACCTGTTGATAGACTTGCAGATGAACCACATACTACAGAGAAAAGCAAAAATATTGATCCCAGAAAGGAGGACAATGACGAAAAACTATACATTGAATTTGTGCCTTTCTCTGGTATTCCTCCTGATGATTAGAGAAAGGATAGTTTGTTCAAAAACAAGGCTCATTAGATTGCCTATAATTCTCTTTTAGCTAGAGGAATTTTGAACAACGAGATAGTAGACTTCATGTTCTTTGAAAATTTCAATATCAGGATTTAGCAGTTAGTTACCTATCTTGATCTCGTGAAATATGCTCTCTCTCTCTCTCTCTCTCTCTCTCTCTCTCTCTCTCACAAGGTGTACTCTGAACTCATTGCCTACTTTTACTCAAATCTCTCATTCAACTCTCCTTCTAAGATTGAATTCTCTGTATTTCAAATTGATTATAAGTTGACAGTATTGGATCTCTCTGCCATATTAGATTCAACACATACTGATTTCTCGTTTATTCCCATCACTTCTGATTTGGCATATCAATCTTTGTCTAGAAACTCCTCTTTTCTCAGAGGTTCATCATCTCATGTTTCTCACAGCCTTGTTCCCCTTAATTCCATTGTTCTACACAAAATAATCATCAACTGTCTTAGGCCCAAAGGTTCTTTCAAAACTGATGTTTCTAGATATGAGGCCAAGATAATCTGGGCCATTTAGAACACCATTCCTCTTTCATTGTCACATATGATATTTCTCCAAATGTATCGAACTATCAAAAAGGGTAAATGTCAACTCCCTTATGGAGCTTTGATCACTGCTATCTTTGAGTATCTCAAAATTTCCATTCCAGATAAACTCAAAGGTAAAACTCTTCCAGTCATGACTATCGGAGAACTCATGATGACAAAGATGGGTTATAAGTTTGATGGTACAAACTGGATGAACAGAAAGAATGAAATTGTACCAATTGAGTTGATGGATGCACAGAAAAATGACTCTGTGAATGTCAGTGTTGAACCTGATGAGGAGGAGACCATTGAACCTTTAGTCAGAAAAAGGAAGTTGCGGCAACTTGATCTAAGATCAGATAGGCCATCAAAGCGAAAACTTATTGTGGCCAGTGATTCTGACAACATGGGTATATCAGATGGAAAATCTGATGAACACTCTGACACTAATGAAAGAAGCACTAAAGAAAGAAGGTTCACTCAATGGCTACAAAATGAAAGAGGCAAGTACCAATCTCGTGATGACAGACATGCTGCACAGCAACTTGAGATTCAACGACTGAGAGATGAAGATGACAACTTGATGCAGTCATTCAATGACCTCATCAACCAAATTGTGATGGAAAGTCAGCAAACTGAAATGGCAAGAGCAAAAACAAAAACTGAAAATGCTCAGATGTTTGAAGCAGGACCTTCTTAGAGACAAGGGGAGCTTAAGCATGATTTTGAGCATACAAATGTTCTGGAGGATGACAGACAGGGGGAGCATGACCAACATCAAGAAACTGGTCATGAATTGACTGATATTGAGGTAGAGGAAATCCAAAGCAAACAATTGTCAGATCCTTCTGAAGCAACATCTGATGATTTTCCTCTTGAAGGAGCTGAACATGACAATATTGTCAGTGAGATTCCACCATTAGCTCAATAGTCAAGAAAAGGAAAGCAAGTTGAATATGCCACAACCCCTCCTTCTGGACATCATATCTCTCCATCACTGACAGATCATGAAGCAATCACTGATATGAGATGGAGGCAAGCAACAGTTCAACATGAACTTCAAGCACTCAGAAGTGATTTTCGAGAAGGCATACAGTAACTAAAGGACTTAATGGAAGCTCGAGTTAACAATCTAAAGACATAAGTCAGAACTGATATACACATTGCTACCATTGCTACTGCAAAAATTGAAGGCAAGATCAATTAGCTCTCAACCATTGTTGAACAAAGATTGAATCAACTGTCTTGCTTCAATCTCATCCAAGTTCCTTTCCCTCCTGCACCCTCTGCATCTTCTGGACCATCTGCCCTATCAGCTCCTCCAGCAAATCAGCCAAATTGATCTTTCTTTTCAAACTTGTTTGACCTTGTTGACCTTTATCTTGAATGTTTTTAATATGACATTTGATTGACACTAGTTGTTGAACTATGATTTGAATTTGGATGCTATTCATTATGATGTTATCATGCTACTAATCCTTTTTTTGCTGTTGTCAAAAAGGGGGAGAATATGTGGTATGCCAGAACAGAACAGAGAATATGAACGGATAATGTGAATGCTACACAGAGAATGCTATACATTGCTTTACATGCTTTAAATGTTATATTCTTTGAATAGAGTATTTGTTCATATAAATGTTATCAATAGTTTTGTCATCATCAAAAAGGAGGAGATTGTTGAGAAAAATCCCTAATTAGTTTTGAAGAATGACAAAACAATCCTTTCTGACCAAAATTGTACTTAAGATATTTGATGCAGGTAACTACTGAGTCATCAGATTTAGTTGATGAAAGGACTTTGTCATCAAACTCTGAATTTCTCATCAGATTCAATGAGTGTTATTTTTGACAAGTTTATGCAGGACGATCAATTTAATATCTTAAGATATTCTATTTTGGTAATCACAAGATTATTCCTTAAATACGAAGAATTACACTTATGGAAACCAAGATTTGATTGTATGGACGATCAAATCACTTGGAGATAATGGATCTTTCTCTAACGGCTATGTGTCTTCTTTTGGGAAGTTTCTCCAACAGATTGATTTTGAGATAAATTCTCTGAAGACTGTCCAACAGGTAGATTAGAAGTAGAGAAGTATAAAATGAGTGCATACGTCGTGCAAAGAGATAACCAGAATCGAGAATTCTAAAGTTTGAATAGAGTTTCAATCTTATACACTTGTGATTACTGTATTCCACGTTGTGATTTTAGAGAGAAAATTACTTGAGTGTTAAGTGTACGTGATAGTGTAATCTATCTCTGAGAAGCACTGCTCTTGTAATCTCTTGGTGATTCAATGGTGAAACACAGTCAATAGGCTGCCAGCGTGGAGAGTGGACGTAAGCTTGACAAACCCGAACCACTATAAAAATCTGTGTGCAGTATTCTTTATCCCTAAACTCTTATTTATCATTATTTACATCATACTGCATACATATCTTTCAAACGAGTTCATCAGAACATCATCGTAGTCATCAGACGTAATCATCTGACAACAATTTATCATCATACGCATCCATCTAACGAAAATTTTTGTATAAGTTTATGAAATGCAAATATTTGATATTGCAAGTTTAAGTTGTTGATCTTGACTATATTCATTCTGCAATTTTAATTTATCAAATTTGATAAAATCACTTATTTACCCCTCCTCTAGGTGATAGCACTAGCCCTAACACCTATATATTATTTGGTGAATCGCAGTAACAAAGTCAGATATTTTCACATCTTATCATGTCTATTATTTACTATGAATGTCATATTAGTGTAAATGAACCTAAAAATTACACAAATGAAAATGATAAAAATCTATCGTGACACTCTTACCTACTTCATTTTTATTTGCTTATTTTTTATTATTTTCCCTCTCTTTTTTAATTATTTTGTTTTATTTATTTATTTTCCCCCTTTCATCGTTCTCTATTAAAATTTTATTAAATAGTAAACTTACTAATATACCTAAAATATGTAATAAATATACATACTAAATGTATTTATTTATATATATGAAATTTATATCATAAGATAGAAAGAAATTTGAATATATAAATAAAAATGAATTTTTTGTTATTTTGAATTTTTTATATTAAAATTCATATATTTTTTATATTCAAATATTATTTTAATTTTATTAATTTAACAAGTTTTTTATTCGAGAAAAATAACTTTTATATTATTAATATTAGAAATTCTATTTATCTTTATCCCACCTCCCCCATGGAATAATTTTATCCGGACTATATCCTTCTTATATTCGACTTTATCCTGTCTAGAGTAGACACCAAACACGAGATAGGATAAAATTTATCCTATCTTGAATTTTATCTTGACCGCCAAACGTAGCCTTATTGGATTTGATCAGCTTATTCTCTTAGCTCACTTTCTCTCATCCACGCATCCACGCAAATTATCCCAAAATGATCGGAGCTTCTCCTCACGATCCATCGAATGAGATACGTGTCGCGACCTAAAAAAATTCCTTTCTCAGGCTAATGGATTATTAGGACTAAACCTAACTCGAGCCCTCCCAAGCCCTACCAATTCGCAATTTAGGGTTTAAGTTTTTAACATGCAAATGTTTTCATGCTCGGAGTCGCCACTAATCTATTTGTGGTAAGTCGATTAGAAACCTAAATAAAACATAGGGAGATATGTTTTATTTCTACGAACCAGAGATTCTAAGCCCGGGGATTTGATTACGCTAGATCTAGTCTAACGCCCTTTCGGTACCTTTTCTTTTCAAAAATGTTTTGGCAAGCAATTTGGATCCATTTTAACTTAATCACTAACATGTGAAGTGTTCATGCGGGTGCGCAAACCACCAATTTAACACCCAAGAAAGCATTGAATAAATTGCAAGTTTGGAAGAATTACTTACCTCGAAGCAACGTAAGCATCTGCATTGTTAGTTAGAAAATCACATCAACAACCTAATATGATTTCTAATTAACAAGGAATTCACTCAATTTTTGGGTTTTCGCTTATTTAAATGAAAACTAACCTATATGTAATGACGTGCAAAAATGACATGCAAGTAATGCAACCTAGCATGCAAACTATATGTCATGCGACGACGTGACCTAATTCTAATGACGGGCAAATGATTTATTTTTGGTATTTTCTGATGAAATTCGGAATAAAAATATGCCTAAATTAACATGTAACCTATGATGACTTAACATATCCTAACATGAATTATTTTTGGGATTTTTGTTAAAATTCGAAATAATAAATTACTTAAATTAAGAATGCAATCTATCCTAATCCACCATAAAACAATTCATTCTTTTTTGGGATTTTCATGAAAATTCGGAATAAAAAATAACCTAAATAATCTATTAAGATTAGAATATTACTTAATTTAAACTAGGAAATAGATTATCTCAAGTCCTAATTTAAATTAAATAATTACTCTATCGTCTAGATATATTTAGGATTCCTAAACATGCAAAACTCAAATTCAAATCATAACTGATATTTTTTGAATTTTCTTTTTATTTGAAAAGGAAAAATAATCTAAACAGAGATAGCATCAACATTTAAAAACAATCACGCGATCCGCAAAATTCGTTTCAAACCCGGATTAGGCACAAAAATCCAACTAATAGTCATATCTATAGGGTTATAGATATCGACAGAAAGTTGATTATTTAAATTTGGAAAGCAAATAAAATCTATTATCGTATCCAAATGATGATGGATAAGATAACGATTTTCCATATCGCCGCATATCATACCTTAGGGATAAGGTAGGATAGTCGTCCAGATACGTTGCTGAATTAGGAAAGTTTCCTAATTTTGAATATTTTAAAAATATTGCGAATATCAGACAATTATCCTAACATATCTAATATTCTGCACAATATTCACGCAATATTCAAACATCCAAATTAGTAAATTAGATATTCTGGAAAATATCAGATAATGTTCAATTACCTAATTTGCAGATAATTTCCAAATTCGAACTTGCGGATCAGGATGAACGACGAACGGCGGATCGGCGGCGCGGTGTCGGGAACGGCGGCGACGGTGGCGCACGTCGGGGGAAACTGCAGCAGCGGCGTCGGCATGCGACTGCTCCGGCGGCAGCAGCACACAGCAACCGAGGGCAGCAGCAGCGGCGGTGGAGCACGGCGTACACAGCGTCAGCGCGGGAAGCAGCGGCAGGCGCGGCGTCGGCGTGAGGCAGCGTCGTGGGAAGCGGCGGCAGCAGCGGCGTCAGCGTAAGGCGTCGGCGTAAGCGGCAGCGGCGGCGCCGGCGTGAGGAGGAAGCAGCAACAGCAACGTCGCACGGCAGCAGCAGCGCCGGCGGGAGGAGCAGCGGTAGCGTCGTAGGAAGCGGCGGCAGCAGCGGCGTCGGCGTGAAGCGGCAGCGGCAAGCAGCAGCGACGGCGACGGCGTGAGGAGGAAGCAGCAACGGCGTCGGCGTGAGGCGGCAGCGGCAAGCAGCAGCGACAGCGACGGCGTGAGGAGGAAGCAGCAACGGCGACGTCGCACGGCAGTAGCAGCGTCGGCGTGAGGAGGCAGCGGCAGGCGCGGCGGCGGCGGTGCAACAGCGGGGCACGGCGTGCGGCGGCGCGAAGGGCGCGGTTCTGGCCGTGTCGTGGGTGCTCCGGCCGGTCCCCTTCTCTCTCTCTCTTTCTCACTCTCACACTCTGAAAATTCTGATCTGAAATTTGTGTCCCCCCTCTAAAATTCTGACCTAATAATGTATATATAGTATTAATCTAGGTCAATTAGATGGGCTTTCTAGTCCTAATGGGCTTAGGCTTGGGCTTTAATTTAAATGGGCTGAATTAATTAATGATAATGGGCTGAATTAATTAATGATAATGGGCTGAATTAATTAATGATAATGGGCTGAATTAAGTTCAAATTAAAACAACCAAGCCCGTTTGACTTGTAATTCCCGGCCCTTGCATTCCAAGCGAGCCGAGTCCCATTCGATGAAATTTAAGCTCGTTCATTCACCGCCAGTCCAATGCAAAATGCAATTAATCTAAAATGAATTTAAACTATATGTTATGCAATTTAAATATTTTTTGTTTAGGGGTTAAAAATTTAATCCCTAATTTTCTATGCAAATTACACTAAATGGTTGCTAAAATTTAGGTGTCAACAGCTGCCCCTCTTTGAAGGTGAGCTCATAGAGGTTGCATTCAAAGACTAAATGATACCTAAATTTCAGCTATGCAAATGCAATGAATGTTGTTTTTGTCGGGATTATGAGTCCCATTTTACAATGCATTAAGAAATGATGCATGCTGACTTGAATAGAAAACATACCTGGAATTACTTACCTGACATGAACGATAGCGCAATTCGAGGCACAACTTTAACTTGTATGTTGTTTTGGCAAATGTATGGGCTCAGTCCCATAGGTATTGCCTGATATACGTTGATGAACTTCGGTGATCTGCAGTTAAGTCAAAACACACGAAGAAAGCTCGACGTATCCAATCATCATCTGGATTCGTGATAACAGTTCCGATCTTTACGAACTACCTATACATCTCCAGAGGTGTTTGCAAAGATTTGGTCGCTTCACTTATACCTGCTCATAAGTGAATTGCGGGGAAACTTTTGAAATCAAGAGGATATTCTGACCTTTACATATACCTGCTCATATGCAAAGATTTGGCCGCCTCACTTATACCTGCTCATAAGTGAACTGCGGGAGAACACCTGAGGTTGAGAGAATATTCCGACCTTTACATATACCTGCTCATATGCAAAGATTTGGCCGCTTCACCTATACCTGCTCATAGGTGAGTAGCGGGGGAACATATGAGATAATGAGAGAATATTCCGATCTTTACATATACCTGCTCATATGCAAAGATTTGGCCGCTTCACCTATACCTGCTCATAAGTGAGTAGCGGGGGAATACCTGAGATTTGGGAAGAATATTCCGACCTTTACATATACCTGCTCATATGTAAAGATTTGGCCGCCATGCCTATACCTGCTCATAGTCATGTAACGGGGGAATCTTCTCGAGATTGTATGAAAATCTGTGATTTGATGAACAAAGGGGCTAGCCCAAGTGTTCAAGAGTTCCTTGACAAAGTACCTGGATATCATCAGAAGTACTTGAAAAGGTTTGATCAATAGACACCTGGACACAATCAAAGGCATCTAGAGATTGGCAAAAATGATCAAATGTGGGACCTGACAATTGCTTGAACAGGTCAAGGATACCTAGATAATCATAGACATCCTAGGGATAGAGACATACTTACCTGGTGACATCTCCAACTCTGAAGGTGTGTCTCCTGTTAGACACGATTTTAAGTAACATGTAATATGCATTCGCACACTGTCAAGAACACATATACACATGCACTATGATTTCAACTGATTTTCATGCACGATGGTTTTGTCAAATCAGCATTACAAACTTTGCTGGGGAAAAATCATGACAAGACAATCCGAACTCACAAGCGGATATCTTGAAAATGTCGAATGAGGGACTTCCGGTCCAAAAGGGCTTTCTCTCATTCTCATCGAAAGGCTGATTTATGGAAAATCGCTTTATCTCACCATCATCATGTTGACAAGGGTCCGAGTATTCTCGCAAGCAGTACGACTTTACCAATCTGAGAGGTCTTTGTTAGGACTGTAACATGGGTTTGGTCAATGGCTTAGCAAAAGAGACTCTTCGAGTCGAGGCTATTGAAAGAAAATACTCTGCAATTGTCTCCGGGTTTACAAGTCAAGAACCCTGCAAAATGAGATAGAAATGGACTTGCTCGCACTTCTTCGAGCTAAGCTTATAAACATCAGAAACTCTACGTTAGTTCAAGTGCCCTAATCTGAAGAGACTTTGCAAGGGACGTAACGCAGGCTAGGCTCATGGGTTGAGAAATGAATGGATCATAAGGCTCAAAATGTGTATAATTGAGGTGAGAGTTGGTGATCATCTCGGCATTGTCACCGGCCTTCTTCTTCACCAGGGATTGTCTCCTCGGTAGATGCTCCATTGGCCTCAAGAATTCATCACTTGATTCCTTAAGACTCTGGATATTTTTGTGACTTTGACACATCTCAACATTTTCTAAAGTCGTCACTTTTCTCCATTTTTCTTTCCTTCTTTGCTTTTCACGGGCATTGGCCTTGCTTTTACCAGGCACACTGCTTTTTCATGCCCTCTAGTTTTTTTTTTCTTTCTTTTTTTTTTTGTTTTTTTTTACACACACTATTTACAATGCATACATTGGCCAGTCACACTTTGGCTTGTTTTGACCGAATGACTAACATTTGGACTCTCAGGATCTTCGTCTTTTATCGGCGCTCCGGATATGCTGCCTGAACAATGATGACTTTTGCCTTGCCCCAGTGTGGGGGATGATCACCAACTGGGTTTAAGAAATGAATTTGCAGGCTCAATTGGGCTTAGCAAAGGATAAAGTGTGTATAGGATAGAGAAAGAAATGCTCTTCGTCATTCTAAGGCACTTGAACTTTACGTGAATTCATCTGAAAAGCAACACTCGAAGATTGATGCAAGTGAGAGCATGAAAATTTCTACTCATTTTTCACCTTATGACGCTGACTTACCTCCAGTTTGCCCCGATGTGGGGTGGTTCTCGACAGGGGTAATTTGAATGAATTTCTCCAAGTGTTTAGGCTCAAAGTGGCGAAACAATGGATAACCTGTAGTGTTTGGGATAGAGAAATGAACTGCCTCTCGTCATTTCAGTTGCCGTACCTTTTGCGAGATAACCCTTTACCTTGCAGACATGGAATTTTTTCACTCAACTCACTGGGGATTAGTGCATGGGACTGTGTATAGGATATGGCTTGCCTTTCATCATCCCGATGTACCTCATTCAACACATTCAATTCATTCCACATGAATTATCATATTGTCTAAATAGATTCCCCCTTTGAGGTCAATGATACAGGTTGACAAATAACCATGCAGAAATTAAAGCCAATGCAAACATCTTAACTTGAAATTGATTGAAACCATTTATTCATAAATGCAATGTTTGCAATTCAGAGTATAAAACCAAACTTTTGAAAACTTTTGCTGCAAAATGTTAAATTCCATCAGGGATAATAGATCTTCACAGTATCAGAATTAACAGGAGTGGAGAACTCACGACCATCCATTTCTGCGAGGATCAGGGCACCTCCGGGAAGCACCTTTTTAACCACATACGGACCAATGTAGTTTGGGGCAAATTTTCCTCCAGGAACAGGAAAGACTGGCAGTACCTTCCTTAGGACTAGATCATTTACCTCGAAGTGTCTTGGACGCACCTTTCGATTGAAGGATCTAACTATCCTCTGCTGATAGATTTGACCGTGGCAAATCGCTTCTCATCAATTAGGTTCAACTGCTCATGCCTTTGTCGCATCCATTCTGTCTCGGACAACTCCACTCGAGACAAGATTCGCAAGGAAGGGATCTCTACTTCGACGGGTAGGACTGCTTCCATGCCATACACCAGGGAAAAAGGAGTTGCTCCGACAGAGGTTCGGATCGAAGTTCGATACGCCATTAGTGCAAACGGCAACCTTTCATGCCAGTCACGATAGTTTTCAGCCGTTTTGGCCAAGATCTTCTTGATGTTCTTGTTGGCAGCTTCAACTGCTCCATTCATCTGTGGACGATAAGGAGACGAATTCAGGTGCCGGATTTTGAACTCGTTGAACAACTGATCAATGAACTTGTTGTTCAAATTTGTCCCATTGTCAGTGACGATAGCCTCAGGGACACCATAACGAGCAACTATGTCTCGCCTGATGAATTTTACAACATTCTTTGCGGTGACGTTTGCATAAGATGACGCCTCAATCCACTTAGAGAAATAGTCAATCGCGACCAAGATAAATCGGTGTCCATTTGATGCCTTGGGATTAATCGGGCCAATCACATCGATGCCCCACATTGAAAAAGGCCATGGCTCAGACGACTGATGTAATTCCGTCGGGGGAACATTTATTTTATCCCCATGAACTTGACAGCGATGACATCTTCGAACATGTTGGATGCAGTCACTCTCAAGACTGAGCCAATAATAACCCAACCTCATGATCTTCTTAGCTAACATGTGGCCATTCATGTGTGGACCACATATCCCCTCGTGTACTTCTTGCATGATTCTGGTAGCTTCAGCCGCATCCACACATCTCAATAGGATTGAATCATATGATCTTTTGTACAGCTTCTCACCACTAACAAAGAATTTTGAAGCCATTTTCATTATGTACTTCCTGTCAGCCGGGGTGCTTCCCTCAGGAAATTCTTGTTTCTGGATGTAACTCATGATATCATAATACCATGGCTTTTCATCAGGTTCTCCGGTCACAACCATACAGTAGGCCGGTTTTGTCAGGACTTCGATCTTCAAGGGTTCTACCTCTAACCCATCAATCACTTGCAACATGGATGATAACGTAGCGAGCGCATCAGCAAACTGATTATGAGACCTCGATAAGTACTCAAAAGAGATATCTTCGAATTCCTTTATGATTTCTTCAAGGTATTCGTGGTACGGCACTAGTTTGGTATCTCTCGTCTTCCACTCTCCCACAGTTTGAAGAATAATCAAAGCAGAATCACCAAACACTTTCAACTTGGTTATTCCCATTTCCACTGCGGCTTGGAGTCCGAGGATGCAAGCTTCGTACTCGGCTATGTTGTTGGTACAGGGGAACACCAACTTTGCTGCTACTGGATAATATTGCCCATCTGGGGATCTTAAAACTGCCCCAGTGCCAGAACCGGCCAAGTTTACCGCTCCATCGAAAAACATGGTCCATGTGTCTTCCTTTATTACCAAAATGCGATCTTCTGGAGAATATCTATCATCATCAGGGACTCCAGGATTTTCAGCTAACACATCAGCAATTACTCGACCTTTAACTGACTTCTGTGGCTTCATCTGGATATCAAACTCTGAAATTAAAATCTGCCACTTGGCTAACTTCCCTACCAAAGCAGGCTGATCAAGTAAATACTTGATGGGATCGGTCTCAGTCACAAGCAAAGTCTGGTGATGCAGTGTATATTGTCGCAGCCTATGGAGCACCCATACTAGCGCAGCGCAAGTCTTCTCGGCTTCAGAATAATTCAACTCCGAGACAGTGAATTTCTTGCTTAGGTAATAAATGGCTCGCTCTTTTCCATCTTCAGGACTTTTCTGGGCTAGCATCGCACCTAAAGACTCACTATGAATCGTGAGGTAAAGGATCAAAGGCTGGCCCGGCATTGGTGGGACTAGCACTGGTGGTTTCATCAGGTATTGCTTCAGTTCGTTAAACGCTTCCCGACAATCATCGTCCCATTTCACTTGAGCATTCTTCCTTAGAAGTTTGAAGAAGAGCTTAGCAGTTGCGGAGAGCTGAGAAATAAAACGGGCTATGTAGTTCAACCTACCCAGGAGGCTCCGCACTTCTTTTACGGTCGACAGGGGTTGCAACTCACATATAGCCTTCACCTTGGAGGGGTCAATTTCAATGCCTTTACTGCTTACTATGAACCCAAGTAATTTACCCGAGGTTGCTTCGAATACGCACTTTGCTGGATTGAGACGGAGCTTAAACTCACGGAGCCTCTCGAATAATTTCTTCAAAGTATCGACGTGACTCTTCCCAGGTTGAGACTTGGCGATCATGTCATCGACATAAACTTCAATCTCCTTATGCATCATATCATGGAAAAGCGTCACCATTGCCCGTTGATATGTTGCCCCGGCATTTTTAAGGCCGAAGGGCATGACCTTATAGTGGAATGTCCCCCAAGGAGTGATGAACGCCGTTTTCTCCTTATCATCGTCCTTCATTTTTATCTGATTATAGCCCGAAAAACCATCCATGAAGGAAAATAGCTCAAACCCTGCAGTACTGTCCACCAAAACGTCTATATGTGGCAATGGGAAATCGTCTTTAGGACTAGCCTTGTTTAGATCGCGATAGTCGATGCAAACCCGAACTCGACCATCCTTCTTCATGACTGGCACAATATTAGCCACCCAGCTGGGGTATTGGGTGACTTCGATGAATCCCACTTTCAAAAGCTTCATGACCTCCTCCTCTATTTTCTTGGAAAGTTCAGGCTTGGTCCTTCGCAACTTCTGTTTCTTGGGCGGCATGTCTGGATTAGTGGGTAGACTATGCTCCACGATAGAAGGGTCTAAACCCGGCATATCAACATATGACCAGGCAAAGATATCCCGGTAATCCTTCAGCAGTTGGACCAGGCGTTTAGCTTCACCTTCGGGAAGGGTTGCCCCTATCTTCACCTCTTTGGGTTCTCCGGAATCACTCAAGTTGACAGTGATAGTTTGGTCTACCGTTAGGACTTTAGGTCTTTCATGATGCTCTAGATCACGCTGGAGGTCCGAGGAATCTTCGAGTTCATTGGTGTCATCGAGATCAGGTTCGGTGGCACATAATTCATCAGATTGGACCGTCCCCATACCTTTACGTGTCGCAAAATTGCCCCTGAAACATAAAGTAGGGGGCTCAGTAGGACAAACAGGGCTAAGCATTGCATTTTTTATTGATTGATGATTTTTGATTTGTGACTTTTTTTTGAAATTCTTTTCCAAAAGGTTTTAACACGAGGAAGCATGAAGAAGCCCAGGCCTCAGAATTCTCCTTGGACTATATTTTATTTTATCGGTTGGATATCATCACCGGGCTGGTTTGATGTACCTCAACATGCCCTCAAAATGAAAATAACTTGTAACTTCATTGATTATCACCAAATGAATTACATTTATTGGAATGGAAATTGCAACAATCAAATCTTAGAAATGAAAAGTACTAAAAAGCAGCTCCCGAGACGGGGCAAGTCCTAAAAAGCAGTAAAAATTCCCGCGTAGGGGAGTGTGCGAAAAAAGTAAATGTGTTACTCTTGCGGGCCAGTGCCCATTTCCTCCAACGGTCCTTCCTCGATAGCTCAAATGAAGAAATCATCAAATAGGGCAGTGATTCCCTCCATTGTATCATCAGGATCTTCTGTCACTAGAGGTGCTGGATCATCCATACCCCCCCATCCATCTGGGACAATGTCACGGGGGTCAACATAGAAGCTCGGGGGTGCTGAGTATTTCACATAATAATCAAACTTGCCGCTCGGTTGCCCCAAAGTGTCGATCACCTCTTTCTCTTCATCAGCTTTAGGCGTGCTTACTACGTTCTCTTCATTATAGGACGCGTCTTCAAGCGGAGGCATGTCTTCAGGCAGAGGGTCGCCCTTGTCACTCCTGGTGTTCAATGTAGCAAATTCCTCCTCCCAATTAATAACCACTTCAGAGATAGTGGAAATGATGCCAGTATGGTCGGCATAAACGATCATCCCAGCTTCTACCATTCTTGAGATTCTTTCTCTCATGATGGCAAGGGGAAGGTCTTCGTTACTCGGGTAACAACCGGCTTTCACTAACTCACTGTAGACGTCAGTAGTATACACCTTAACATTCTTGATTCGACCAGCGTCGAAGCTAAATATGGCATTTACATTGCCTGCGTGATCAGGGAGTGGGTTGCTCTGAACATTCGGCTTAGCAGGTTGAAATGAGAAAGCCTTCGTATCCAGGAGGTTCTGGATTCGGTGCTTGAGGGCATAGCAATCATCGGTTGAGTGTCCCAGCTCACCCATGTGATAATCACATTTCTTTGACGGGTTGAAGTTATAGAACTGCTCGGGATTGGGTCGCTTTGGCTCAGTAGTAAGCAAGCCTTTCTTCTGGAGCACTGTCAATACTTGAGACAACGATCCGGGGAGGGGGGTGAATTGCCTCCTGTTGTTCCTCCTCTGAAAAGGTTGACGACCCGAGTTTTGTTGCTGAGCTTCTACTACTTGGATTGCTGGGGCGGAGTTAGCATTCCGCCGGCTCGGCTGGTTATAAGTCATATTCACTTCAGCTGCCGGTTCTTTCTCTTTTCTCGCACCAAATCTTCTGGTCGAGGAGGACGGCTCGACAAACCATCCATCTTTCAGCCCTATTTCAATTTGTTCGCCCATGGGGATGAGTTGATTGAAGTTGTCAGCTGGAATGGCAACCATCCGATTACGGTATTCGAACGGGAGAGTTTTCACGAACATCCTCTTTAACTCACTGTCTATGGGTTCTGGGACAACCTGAGCAGCTAAATTCCTCCATCTGATAGCATAGTCTTTGAAGGACTCAGTCTTTTTCATCTGAGCACGTTCGAGATCATCACGGGTAGGAATGATGTCCGTTATGAATCTGTACTGCTTCAAGAATGCTTCACTGGCTTCTTTCCAAGTTTTGAGGCCATTTATCTTCTTCATGAGATACCAGCTCAAAGCAGGACCCGTCAAACTTGCTTGAAAGGCATGGATCATCAGGAGTTCGTTATCAACGTACGAAGTCATTTGTACGTGATAGAGCTGTAGGTGGGCTTTTGGACACGTAGTGCCATTGTACTTGTCGAAATCCGGCATTTTGAACTTCTTTGGGATTTTGATCTGTGAGTACAGGGACAGATCGATTGAAGGTGAATCCTGCGAACCTTCCAGTTGCTTCACTCTTTCTTCAAGTTTATTGACTCGTTCATCAGGTTTGTCTTTGTTGACGATGATCTGGACGGGGTCATCTTCTAAATCAGGAATATCGTCATCTCCGTCAACATCGACACTTTTTCTGATTTTCTGCTTTGGGACTGACGCTTCGAGGGGTGCCGAAACAGGAACCGACCGGAGAGCTTTGATCTCAGCGGACATTTGTTGCATTGCGATGACAAGTTGCTTGATCTGGTCTTCCACACCAACAACACGCTCTTGCAAGTCGGTTTGATCGGCCATTCTGGCTCTCGACCGTGTACGAATGGGCGATCGTGATCGGTCCGTAGCTACCTAATTTTGGAACGAAACAGGCATACATGAGTGTTAAGCAAAATCATACGCCAATCCATGACATTGGTCTAACCGCTTTGAATTGAAAGGACCTCTTTATTGAAATGGCGAAAATTTTTACACCAATTAATAACTTGAAATTGAACTGAATATAAAGATAAATGACTCAATTCCTAAACAAATTCTAAAAACTGAAACTGGAATGAGAAAAGAACTTCGAGCTTTTTATTTAGCTTGATCTATAGACATATGGGAGGCGACTTCCTTCTTCAATTGCTCATAAGCTCGAGCTATCTTGGATGCCTTTTCTTCAGCTTCTTCGGCCTTCCTTTTGAGGCGATTGTTCTCTGAGCGATTGGCGGACTTGAGAGGCACCTTGGGTATCTTCGGGAGCAAATCTCGCGGGATTCTGTGCCGACGAATGTACTGGGTTGTCGTGAAATAGGACTTCTGCTCTCCCTTTAGTTCTCCTTCGGGTCGGGCTATCTTTAACACACGACACTTCCTCCACATCTTATTGAGCTGAGCCACGGTCGCTTCGTGGTCTTTATCGTCATCGGCGAAGTCAACTTGGAGGAGTTCCGGTTGTAGCGCTGGAGGGAGCCCTTGGAGAATCTGATACTGACGAGACACTCTGGCGGGGTAGTATTCAATTGCGCCAGTGAAACCCAATAGTGGAACCGGCCCAATACCATTACATGTAAGCCGAGCTTCCTCGACTTTGAACCAGTTAGCATGCCATTGGAAACCTTGGGGTCTAGCGTTTTTCATGAAAATGATCCATTCAGAGTAATGATAATCGGGTGCACCCCCTTGTTTTTCTTTATACCTCAAGACGGGATGGCTAGAATCATTAAGCTCGGATATTGTGAGTAAATCGCCACACCCTTTTATGTGAGACAAAAACCAGATTTGTAAAAGTTCGAGGGGGGCATGAAAAGTTTTGTCAACATGTTGCTTAAATTTAGTGAGGGAAATGAAAGTCTCGGCTAAAATGATGTTGATAAAATTCTTTTCAAGACAGACCTGTTGGACCAACCATGCGATTGACGGATTACATGCATTCTTACAGTAAGGAAAAATCACGAACCCGAAAAATGCTAGCAAAAAGATTCTGCCTTTTTGAAAAGATGTGGCTTTTTCAAAACACTGACTCGGGAATGAAAAAGGACATGTGCCGCGATTTGCTTTTAAAACTTTTCCCAATTCATCTTTTTCGACATTCAAAAATTCAGCCAACATTAAAGTGGAATCAATTCCCAAAGGTGGTGTGACTAACTCCGACTCCAATGGTTTTCCAATGAGCATGCTATATTCTTCCAACGTCGGGGTGAGCTCGTGCTTACCGAATATAAAGGTAGAGGTTTCGGGACACCAGAAGTGCGCTAATGCTCGAACGAGGCCGGTACGGACTTTGACCTCCAGTAGGGGGAGCAGCCTCCCGATGTGGCCCTCAACTAGCTTGCGGTTGGTCGGACTGAGTAGATTCCACCAGGCACGGAGCTCGTCCTTAGGAGCATCAAGAATCCGGATGTCTGCCCCTCCCATAGTGTATAGACCAAGACTCACGACCGACCTAATGTCATGGACCGACCAAAGAAAAAGACGAAACATAAATAAATTGCGAGATAAAGGTTTAGAAATCTTACTTCACCCGATAGAATGATGGCAATCACATAGACATGCGCATGAAATGTGAGGTTCGATTTCTATCTAGACTCTGGCTTGCAAAATAGAGACATGAGGATTACCGAGCTAAACCAGTCATGGTGGTGGTTAGGCTGGGATTCCCCTGACTCCGGCTTAGTCAAAGAGCCGACCCGGGTTGCAAAGGGTGCAACCGTGGTAGGTATTCAATGACACCATGAAAGAACTTTCGGGACTAAGAAAGGCGACCCATACCACGCGGGTGTGGTCGGGGTGTCCGTTTTCTCATTACCATCCTAAACCCGTGCCGCCCAGATCCGGCAGCGGGTAGTGTGTGCGGTGTAGTGTAAATGTAAGACATGCACAACATGATATATCAAACAGCACTTCGTGCATAAAATAAACCATTCATTCAAACACCTCCCTGCAAAACAAGGGTTAACAATCACGCCTCCCCTTATACCTCCCATTCTGCAAAAACATTTAACACCTAAAATGTTAGGGACGTACCTGGGATCCTCGCTGCCAAGCAAAAAATATTTTTTTAAAAAAAGAAAAACCGGCCTAAGTCCACTAAGAGTTTTAACTCAAGTCCCCAGCGGAGTCGCCAAGCTGTCGCGACCTAAAAAATTCCTTTCTCAGGCTAATGGATTATTAGGACTAAACCTAACTCGAGCCCTCCCAAGCCCTACCAATTCGCAATTTAGGGTTTAAGTTTTTAACATGCAAATGGTTTCATGCTCGGAGTCGCCACTAATCTATTTGTGGTAGGTCGATTAGAAACCTAAATAAAACATAGGGAGATATGTTTTATTTCTACGAACCAGAGATTCTAAGCCCGGGGACTTGATTACGCTAGATCTAGTCTAACGCCCTTTCGGTACCTTTTCTTTTCAAAAATGTTTTGGCAAGCAATTTGGATCCATTTTAACTTAATCACTAACATGTGAAGTGTTCATGCGGGTGCGCAAACCACCAATTTAACACCCAAGAAAGCATTGAATAAATTGCAAGTTTGGAAGAATTACTTACCTCGAAGCAACGTAAGCATCTGCATTGTTAGTTAGAAAATCACATCAACAACCTAATATGATTTCTAATTAACAAGGAATTCACTCAATTTTTGGGTTTTCGCTTATTTAAATGAAAACTAACCTATATGTAATGACGTGCAAAAATGACATGCAAGTAATGCAACCTAGCATGCAAACTATATGTCATGCGACGACGTGACCTAATTCTAATGACGGGCAAATGATTTATTTTTGGTATTTTCTGATGAAATTCGGAATAAAAATATGCCTAAATTAACATGTAACCTATGATGACTTAACATATCCTAACATGAATTATTTTTGGGATTTTTGTTAAAATTCGAAATAATAAATTACTTAAATTAAGAATGCAATCTATCCTAATCCACCATAAAACAATTCATTCTTTTTTGGGATTTTCATGAAAATTCGGAATAAAAAATAACCTAAATAATCTATTAAGATTAGAATATTACTTAATTTAAACTAGGAAATAGATTATCTCAAGTCCTAATTTAAATTAAATAATTACTCTATCGTCTAGATATATTTAGGATTCCTAAACATGCAAAACTCAAATTCAAATCATAACTGATATTTTTTGAATTTTCTTTTTATTTGAAAAGGAAAAATAATCTAAACAGAGATAGCATCAACATTTAAAAACAATCACGCGATCCGCAAAATTCGTTTCAAACCCGGATTAGGCACAAAAATCCAACTAATAGTCATATCTATAGGGTTATAGATATCGACAGAAAGTTGATTATTTAAATTTGGAAAGCAAATAAAATCTATTATCGTATCCAAATGATGATGGATAAGATAACGATTTTCCATATCGCCGCGTATCATACCTTAGGGATAAGGTAGGATAGTCGTCCAGATACGTTGCTGAATTAGGAAAGTTTCCTAATTTTGAATATTTTAAAAATATTGCGAATATCAGACAATTATCCTAACATATCTAATATTCTGCACAATATTCACGCAATATTCAAACATCCAAATTAGTAAATTAGATATTCTGGAAAATATCAGATAATGTTCAATTACCTAATTTGCAGATAATTTCCAAATTCGAACTTGCGGATCAGGATGAACGACGAACGGCGGATCGGCGGCGCGGTGTCGGGAACGGCGGCGACGGTGGCGCACGTCGGGGGAAACTGCAGCAGCGGCGTCGGCGTGCGACGGCTCCGGCGGCAGCAGCACACAGCAACCGAGGGCAGCAGCAGCGGCGGTGGCGCACGGCGTACACAGCGTCAGCGCGGGAAGCAGCGGCAGGCGCGGCGTCGGCGTGAGGCAGCGTCGTGGGAAGCGGCGGCAGCAGCGGCGTCGGCATAAGGCGTCGGCGTAAGCGGCAGCGGCGGCGCCGGCGTGAGGAGGAAGCAGCAACAGCAACGTCGCACGGCAGCAGCAGCGCCGGCGGGAGGAGCAGCGGTAGCGTCGTAGGAAGCGGCGGCAGCAGCGGCGTCGGCGTGAAGCGGCAGCGGCAAGCAGCAGCGACGGCGACGGCGTGAGGAGGAAGCAGCAACGGCGTCGGCGTGAGGCGGCAGCGACAAGCAGCAGCGGCAAGCAGCAGCGACAGCGACGGCGTGAGGAGGAAGCAGCAACGGCGACGTCGCACGGCAGTAGCAGCGTCGGCGTGAGGAGGCAGCGGCAGGCGCGGCGGCGGCGGTGCAACAGCGGGGCACGGCGTGCGGCGGCGCGAAGGGCGCGGTTCTGGCCGTGTCGTGGGTGCTCCGGCCGGTCCCCTTCTCTCTCTCTCTTTCTCACTCTCACACTCTGAAAATTCTGATCTGAAATTTGTGTCCCCCCTCTAAAATTCTGACCTAATAATGTATATATAGTATTAATCTAGGTCAATTAGATGGGCTTTCTAGTCCTAATGGGCTTAGGCTTGGGCTTTAATTTAAATGGGCTGAATTAATTAATGATAATGGGCTGAATTAATTAATGATAATGGGCTGAATTAATTAATGATAATGGGCTGAATTAAGTTCAAATTAAAACAACCAAGCCCGTTTGACTTGTAATTCCCGGCCCTTGCATTCCAAGCGAGCCGAGTCCCATTCGATGAAATTTAAGCTCGTTCATTCACCGCCAGTCCAATGCAAAATGCAATTAATCTAAAATGAATTTAAACTATATGTTATGCAATTTAAATATTTTTTGTTTAGGGGTTAAAAATTTAATCCCTAATTTTCTATGCAAATTACACTAAATGGTTGCTAAAATTTAGGTGTCAACAATACGTGTGATTGACATTTGTGCATGTGCCTATTTTCGTTATGTTATTGCTATTTTTTCCCCTCATTTGCTCTCCGTAGGACATATATATATATATCTGCCCCTTGGCTCTAATACCATAAGTGTCCTAGGAGAAGGTTTAGCTAGCTCACCAGGTATTACTAATAGTTTCGATATTCCTTATTTATAATCTCCAGATACTAGGACACTTATAGAAATTTTTCTTTCAATATATATCGGTTGATCAGAATATTGCCTTCACTGGAGCTGTTAATGTTGGAGATATCAGTGTGCATTATCTTGATATGCAAGTTGTGTTTGTTTTGTGAAAAAAAAAACACCGATTTGAAACAATTTTTTAAGAAAAATTGCTTGTATTGCTTAGAAAAATGAATTAATACAACACAATTTTATCATCAGCGGAAATGTCTATGCAAATGTTGTTGATGATGAAGGTATCATCTGATGGCTAACTTTTTTAACTGGTACAAGAAATTATTTTCAGATAAATGTTATAAGTAATCGATTTTCCGTGATACCAATAGTAAGCTTCAGAACTCAATATCTTTCATTTTTATAAACTGTCACTGCTAGTTTCCTTTTCTCACTTTGGCCGTCGAGGACCTTTACCCTTTATACGGAGTCGAACCTGGTATTGGCCAAGTCCGAGTAACATCCATGATGTTTATCATTATCAACAGGTTAACGAATTTTCTAAAGATAAATAAAAATAGTATACAGTGCCACCAACTGTCTGTCCAATTATATCATTGAAATATCTTTTTATTTGCTAGAGTGTCCTTTTGAAGGTATAGAGTTGGAAACTTTGTGTATTTAACTGACAAGAGATTTGAGTTCTATTACGGGTGCACTCATTATGCATAAAACTTTCTGTTCATGCAATGACTTGAGCATCAAATTAGTAGTTTAGGATTCTTTCTATAAATGATTATTTACGAAGAGAATGACAGAGTTCGAAGTGAGTTTATGATATTTCATTAGTAAAACCAATCATTACGTTGTTTTAGAATTATGAGCTATATAACAGCACAATAGAACTAGGGGAAAATGAATAAGTTTTATAAGAATTCATGACGAATCACTAGAATTTGGAAAATAGAAACTGTAAGAGGACAAGGGAAGGCAGCACACAAAGAAATTGTAGAGGCATATGAACGTATTCCTTGAATTTATAGGCGCCTATGAATATATGATATTTTTTTAGGGATATGTTCATTAAAAGTCGTAAAACTTGTTACGAATGTCACGCCCCGCACCCTCCGGCGCACCACATCCCTCGCCAAGGTCGATTCGAGTGCGACGTCCCAGGACGCGTCGCCGACCCAACACAACAAACAGAGCACAAGGCACATGCGGAAGCAAACTTAAACACCCGTACCAATCATTCACGAGACCAAGGGTAGAACAAACAACAAGGTTACAAAATATACACTTGCATTGATACTGGGAACCATTTACAATATCCATTTACACCAAAATATACACCACCAATCCAAAAACGGGTCAACGGCCGCTATTGACAAAAAGGGGGTGCGCGGTTCGGCGGTCAAGCACTATATCTAGCCGGGGCTCCTCCCAAAACGTATCAGTACGCCTGCCATCCTCAAAGCTGGGGGTCTGAAAAGTGGGGATTTAAACAACAGTGAGAATAAATCTAAGCGAGTAGGCCCCCTAAACCTAAACTAGGCTAACATATACTGTCACGCCCCGTACCCTACGGCGTGCCATATCCCTCGCAAAGGTCGATTCAAGTGCGACGTCCCAGGACGCGTCGCCGACCCAACGCCCAATACAGAGATTTAAAGTACATGCGGAAGTATTTAAAACCACCCGTACAATATTATAACACATAACCAAGGATAGCCACATAAACGAACAATAATGATTACAAAATAAACACTTGCACTACTACTGGGAACCATATACAATATCCATGTACAGCCCGATCGTCAAAAACCAAAAACGGGTCAAAGGCCACCACTGACAAAAATGGGGTAAGTGGCTCGGGGTTAGTCTACTACTAAAGACGAGGCACTGGTCAAAAAGGTACTGGCCCTACCAATCTAAGGCGAACGCTAACTCCTACGGTGCCCAATCTGGGTCGGAATCAGAAGACTCCGAGGACGAAGAGCTGTCAGGCATCTCCTCCTCGGACCCTGATGAGTCCGTCTCAGACTCGGCCTCCACAGCCTCCTCCTCCGAAACCATATCCTCAGGCTTGGCCTCCGACACGGGGTCCTCCTCGATCGGCTCTAACTCCTCATCGTCCGGCTCCATCGGCTCCGGAGCAGCGTCCTCGTCGTCTGGCTCTATGTCCATCGGCTCGAACTCGTCTACCTCGTACACTACTGCTACACCGTCGGAGCTCGCACTCTCCTCGGCTAAAGAGCCAGGGTCAGTCACCTCGCCATCAGGGTATCGAGGATACCGGGTGCCCAACCCAGTAAACGGGACATCAAAAGTATGGAGAGGACCATACTCTCCGAGGTTGTCCCTGAAGCACCACGCCACGTACTCGTGGGTCTGGTAATGTGACTCCCCCACATCCACCCAAACCATAGTATAATATCTAATATAGCACTCCCCGTTCCCTACGGGGTGTATCATCCGCGTCTGCTCTACATAATGCGGAATTCCAAAACGCACTGGTACTGTAGGCATCTCAAGGCTGGGGGTCTGAAAATGTGATTTTAAACAACGATGAGAATAATTTCAATGAGTAATTCCCTAAACCTAAACTAGGCTAACGTGCACTTCCTGACGAGTACTAAACGACGCATAAATCAAACATGAACAGACTCAGGCCCTCGACCTAAATCTAATTTCACTTGACCCTGCAGGTTAGGCATTCTATGTAGATAATCACAACAGTTTCATAAAATTAGATCACTGCACATATACACACATCACGTAGTCCCGATGTATGTAATGCATATGCTCATGTTCGCACTCATGTTCATGTCTCAGCAATGCATTAGCGCACACTTGCATGCTAGCACTCTGCCATTTATCAATTTCTCCTCCGACCCGCGTTAAACGCATCAGGTCCACCACTTCGAGATCGATCTCTGGCCCGCGTAAAACACATCAGGCTCATGACACATTACCCACGTAAAACGCCTCAGGTTGGTCATCTTCCGGTAAACCGAGCATCGTCCCGCGTAACATGCCTCAGGACGGGTTCACTACCCCACGTAAAACGCATCAGGGTTTATTGTAATCACACATTCACAAGCACCAATTTTTATCTGAACCCCGCGTTAAACGCATCAGGGCATTTTAGGTGATCATAATGCACATGTCACCCGGGCACACTTGTAAATGTACATGTCGTGCCAATGCTCGTGACGCACACCTATGACTACAATAAGCACACTTGGGCATTCACGCATTTCACAAAGAGCATTTAACATCACTACACCACTTGTTCAATTCGTCACGCAATATGTACCATCCAAATTTCTAATATACCCAACCACATATTAGCACAACCATGGAATCAATTCAAGCACTCATGCACGGTACACAATTCACTCATATAAGTCATACAATTAGCTCAACATAAATCCCCGCAATCATGGCTCACCAAGCTACTCCGTTCTTAATCATTCTAGGCATGTCACGGCATCACCAAGTCCACCACAATTAAGGACTACTCAGCAATTACTCAATCAATGCGACCATTTCCGGCAATTGCACATTTAAACCTCAAGTCCTTCACGCCTCGCCCAAATTGATTCCCATCATGGACAACCACTAGTCCAGTAATTCTAGGCCATTAAATATCTTCAAAATGCTCCATTAGACTCCCCAAAACACCATTCTAATCAGCCACCACAAGATCAAATAAGGCGCGTACTATAATCCACAACTCGAACCCGAACTTTCCCGAACTCGGGCCATTCCGATTCAAACCTGTCCAGCCAATGTACAGCGCCTCTCGGACCACTAAACCTCCATAAATTCATCACACTAATCCACCAAATCAGTCACTACAACAGCCCCTACTCATCTCCACAATTCAACCCCCAAATTACCCTAATTAACCCCTAAAACCCATCTAGAAATGCAAATCATCCTAATTAGGGTTTAGGGTCAAACTCACTTGATGTCCTAAGATTGAAATGGGGCTGGACACGCGACGAGGGAGGCTGGGCAGCGGCGGAACAGCGGCGGCGACGGCGACTTCCTGGCGGCGCACGCGACGGCGGCTTGAGGGCACCGGCGGTCCTAGGCGGGGGAGCGGCTGGTTGTGGCAGACGGGAGGGAGAGAGTGAGGAGAGGGACGGTTGGGCGGTGTTAGGCGAGGTGGTGGTGGTGGTGGCGGAATAGCCCCGACGGCGGCGGAGCTCCTCCGGCGAAAGGCCTTCCACGGCCAAAACAAAGAGAGGAAGGGAGGGGGAGGAAGTTGGCGTGGGGAAGGGGATGGCTGGCTGGTGGGGGGAGAGAATGAGAGGAGAGAGAGAGACTAGAAGGTTTATAGAGTGAGTGAGTGAGTGGGGTTGGTGAGCTACTTTTCCTAATACCCAAACTATCCCTAATCAAGGGTCTAAGGTTCAATCAAGCTCACTAGTGGAGGGGCATTTGTGTCCTCAACAAATTGAATTATTGGGCTGATGAGACTAAATTTTAAACCCCAAAATAATGTCCAATAAAGCCCAAAATTCGGAATTCCAACTTAGGGGTACAAGGACAAAACGATAATTTCCCGGTCCCGGGTCAAATTTCCAATTTTTGACTCTATAGATCCTAAATATGCGTGGCCACATAAAAATGACGTCGTCCTTGCAAAATAGTCGTGTATGCCTACGAAATTTGACATCGAAGTTCAGACTCAATGCCACGATTGTTTTAGCTCAATTTGCAGTTTTAGCGTCTCTTACTAACGGGCGGCTGTTTAGGGGTTATGCGTATCGACCTAGGGCTACTCGAGTCGTGACGGTCCCGATTTCCTAGAGAACACGAGGATTTATCGCTAGTCTCGGGGGTCGCGATCGTCCGGAATAAGTTCGGGATCGTTCGTTGCATGTACTCTTGGTCGCGCGAAATCACCCGTTATCCGATTGTACGTCGTCAATCGAACCAAATCCGTCACTCTCTTTAGACCGGCCCACATTGGCACAAAATATTCGCTCGTCGTACCTCGGGATCGGACTCAATTCACGGTCGAGTTCTTGGGTCCACGTACCGTTTTTCCTAGTTAGCCTTTCCCCACTGGTCAGCATCCCGAGAATGATCAGTTCTAGGCGAGACTTACTAAAATGAAATGAGTAATACATCAATTTCATTGATCTCGAAAGTGAGTCAAATTTCGGGACGTTACATGCACCTCCTGACGAGTACTAAACAACACACAAATCAAAACACAATTGACTCAGGCCCTCGGGCCCAAATCCAAAATTTGCTTGACCCTGCAGGTTAGGCAATTGATATATAATCGCAATAATGCCACAGAATTCAATCACAGCACATATACGCATATCACTTAGTCACGACGCATGTCATGCATATACTTGTGCTCACACTCATGCTCATGCCTCATCAATGCATTGTTGCACACTTGCACTTTTGTACACTTGTCAATTATCAACTTCTCCTCCGACCCGCGTAAAACGCATCAGGTCCGACCCGCGTAAAACGCATCAGGTCTATCACTTCGAGATCGATCTCTGGCCCGCAGGCTCATGGCACGAAACCCGCATAAACGCATCAGGTTGGCCATCTTCCGGTAGTCCGAGCATCGTCCCGCGTAACACGCCTCAGGATGGGTTCACTATCCCGCGTAAAACGCATTAAGACTTTATATGATCACGCATTCACATACACCAGTTATTATCTGAACCCCGCGTAAAACGCATCAGGGCATTTTAGGTGATCACATGCTCATGTCACTCATGCACACTCGTCTATGCACATGCCGTGCCAATGCTTGAGATGCACACTCATAGCTATAACATTCACACTTGGGCATTTAAGAAATTCACAATGAGCATTCAATTGCATAACACCACTTGATCAATTCACAACGCGATATGCTCAACTTACACCACACATATTCAGTTTAATGAATCAATATGCCCAATCAGTCAATCAATTTAAATCAGCTATGGTACATCATCGGCACACGGAAATCACACAATTAAGCCATTAAACTTGCACAGGTCTAGAGTCCACCAAGCCTATACTTTCTCGGCCACCTAAGTACTCAACATGGCATCGCAAATTGATCACAACCAAGGACAATTCAGCCAATCCATCAGTTAATCCAACCATTCCCGATAATCACACAATTAAGCCTCAAATTGATCGTGTCTTGCCCGATTCAATCCCGGTATGGACAGCCACCAAGAAGGTCATTCTAGGCCAATAAATATCCTCAAAATACTCTATTAGGCTCCCCAAAACATCACCCAAATCAGCCAATCCAAACATTCCCGGTCATTACACAATTAAGCCCCAAATCGATCGCACCTTATCCAATTCAATCTCGGTATGGACAACCACCAAACAGCTCGGTCTAGGCCAATAAATATCCTCAAAATACTCCATTTGGCTCCCCAAAACATCACCCAAATCAGCCAATCCAAACATTCCCGGTCATTACACAATTAAGCCCCAAATTGATCGCGCCTAGTCCAATTCAATCCCGGCATGGACAGCCACCAAACGTGTCACTCTAGGCCACTAATTATCCTCAAAATACTCCATTGGACTCCCCAAAACATCACGCAAATCAGCCACCATGGGGACCAAACTAGGCGCGCACTATAATCCACAGTTGAACCCGAACTTACTCCAAACTTGGGCCGATTCAATTCAATATGTCCAGCCATCGCACAGCCCATTTTAAGCCTCTAAACCTTAATTAAATTATCACCCTAAGCCGCGAAATCAGCCACAACATCAGCCCTTAGCAATCTCTACAATTTAACCTCTAAAATACCCTAATTAACCCCTAAAACCCATCTAGAAATGTAAATTAGCCTAATTAGGATTTAAGGTTGTACTCACTTAGATTCCTAAGCTCCTAAACGAGGCTGAACAAGTGGCAAGACGGCTGAGCAGCGGCGGGGTAAGCAGCGGCGACAGGCGGCCTTAGCGGCGGAGTGAACGGCGGCGGCTTGCGGACGGCGGTCCACGGCGGAGGGGGCTGCTCACGCGGCTGGGAAGAGGGGAGAGGGAGAGAGAATGGGGCGGATGGCTAGTGGTGGTGAGGCGAGGGGACGGCGGCTCACGGCGGCGGCGGCACCGGCTCCGGCGAGCGGCGGCGTGAGGCCGAGAGGGAGAGAGAGACTCACAGGAGAGGGAGAGAGGAGAGGGTGCCGGCTGACTTGGGGTGGAGGAAATGAGAGGAGAGAGAGAGGCTAGAGAGTATATAGCTTGGGCTTAGTGGGAGTTGGTGACCAACCTTCAATATTGACAATTTTGCCCCTAATCCAAAGGCTAAGGCCAAATCTAGAATAAACATATAGGGGCATAATTGACCAACATTTCTAACATTATTGGGATGACACAATTAATATAAAACCCTAAAATATTTTCTCAAAATTCAGAACACTAAATAGGCATAGGGGCAAAACGGTAATTTTTCGGTCTCGGGGTAAATTTTTCGATTTTGACTCTACTGATCCCAAATATGAATGGCCACATAAAAATGACATCGTCCTTGCAAAATAGTCGCGTACACCGACGAAATTTGACACCGAAGTCCCGACTCAATTCCACGATCGATTTAGCTCAATTTGCAGTTTTAGCGTCTCTCACTAACGTACGGCTGTTTAAGGGTTACGCGTATCGACCTAGGGTTACGCGAGTTGTGACGGTCTCGATTCCCAAGAGAGCACGTGGATTTATCGCTAGTCCCAGGGGTCGCAGTCTTCCGGAATAAGTTCGGGATCGTTCGTCGTGCGTACTCTCGGTCGCGCGGAATCACCCGCTATCCGATCATACGTCGTCGGTCAAACCAAATCCGTCACTCTCCTTGGACCGGCCCATGTCGGCACAAAATATTCCCTTGTCTCTTCTCGGAATCAGACTCGATTCACGGTCGAGTTCTTGGGTCCACGTACCATTTTTCCTAGTTAGCCTTTCCCTACTGGTCAGTATCCTGAGAATGATCAGTTCCGGGTGAGACTCACTAAAACGAAATGAGAAATAATCATCTATTTCATTAATCCCGAAAGTGGGCGAATTTCAGGACGTTACAACGAAAGTGCAATTGAGTCCTAAAACTCGCAAAACATACAATTAAGTCCTAAAACTTGTCAAATTGATTTAATCGAGTCCAAAAGTTAACATTATCAAACTTACTAATAGAAAATATTGACATGGTACTAACATAACTTATTTTAATACTTTTTCTCTCCTACATGGCGATGATGTGACTAAAGTATGAAACATAACATTAATACGACGTCGTTTTAGCCCAAATTTGATTTTTAATACTAATTTTATTTAAATTAAATTTAAAAAATAAACTTTAAAAAAAAGGAGGGGGATAGGTGGGGAGGGCTTGCAGCCCTCGCCACCGCTACCACCGCACCACCATTGCCGGTGAGGGCCTACAAGCCCTCCCCTAGTCGAGGCCCGGCAACCCCCGCCTATCGCCACCCCACCGTCGCTGGGAGGGCTTGCAGCCCCCCCTCCTCGCTTGTCCTCCTCCTCTTTTTTTGTTTTTTTATCAAAGCACGAAAGTATGTTATATGGTAGTCAATAAAATGTCACTATTTATTCAGAAAACCAAAAGTCATTGATCGCGAAAAAGAGAAAAAAAAAAAGAAAACAATGAGAAGGAGTAGATAAAATATCATGTAATTGCAAATGACGGGACTGAAATGAAGATGGAAGGTCCCCGGCAGTCTTAGACCATGCTAAGAATTTTTTCTGCATTAAATAGGTCAATTGGTTATATATGATTGCTGGAAAAATATAATTTACTGTTTTAATATAGACTTTAGCTTTCTAATTATATTGGTCATTAACGGCCAAAGCTGTAGTGTAAATGATTAAGATAACATTGTTCAAAGTAAATAAAAAACAGTGGGTTAATGCAAGGGATGTGCAAAGTCCTTGAGCGGCGCGAAAAGAGAAAAGCCAATGCCGCAGAGTTTAGCTACAATGTAATCCTACGGTATATACTAATAAAATCCTACACTGTATATTGAACATAAAACTTATTTTTAAAAATCCAAGTCACTATCTTGTGTAAGAAAAATTAAAGTTTCGCAAATTCTTTTGTTAAATAATTATTCAAATGTTTAATGCCTTACAATATAAAGCCCATCCGCAGCTGTCGCGACCATCTCGAGGTGAACTCCAAGGAAGTTTGACTAACTGCCAAGCGGACTCAAACGGTCCCTCTCATGAGGAGGCGCCTGCCATTAGCACGCCCAATTCCTACTGATGGCGGCTTTGGTTGACTCAGTTAATTATAGGGATAATGTTCTTTTTTAAGGAGTCACCACTAATTTATTAAAGGCTAGTTACGAGTCAAGTGAAATTCGAGAAATCATTTCCTTTCTGCGAACCACAGTGTCCAAGGAATGGGAACTTAATTAAGCTAAAATCTAATCAGAGCCCAAATTTGGTAAATTTTCTAGTTATTTCAAAAACATTGATGGGATCTTGTTTGTTTTTAATTCCGAGGCACATCCATCCACGTGACCAGGCAACTACATCTATCAACCGCACAAACAACATCACATAACGACAAATACAGAAGGTAATAAAGCAACATAATGTACAGTTCGGTAAGTAAAACCGAATGCGGTGTCGGTGAAGAATATTCACCGCTATACTATTTAGCCCAGGGACAAGGCTCCGCGAGCTCAATCCAAATATAAGCACGCAATTACTCTAATTGATAAATGTCAAGCGAAAATAAAGTTGTGGAATTTTCTATATATTTCATTGAACTATACATGAGCCTATTTGTAGGCTTTACAGAATGACTATCTATAGTAACATAATATTACAATAGAAATTACAATCAATTAAAATAATGAGATTATGATTCTGAGAGATACTGATAATCAGAATAACGAGATTATGATCCGAGAGATACTCAGAATCAAAATAACGAGATTATAATTTGAGAGATACTCAAAATTAGATACTATATTTCTAACATCCTCCCTCAAACTCGAGGTGACATGGAAGAGGTCAAGTGGAGTATGAGGAAAAGATCTTGAAAATGCCCCGGTGGATGTGCCATCATGAATACATCAGCAAGTTGATCAACCGATGAAGTGGAAATAAGACTGAACAGCGCCTTGATCACAACTCACTCTCTTTGTCATCCACGCATACTCCAAAATGATCGAGCTTCTCCCCACGAGACATCAGATGAGACACGTGGTAATTGTTGGTGCCATGCTTTTGTGCATGTCTCCCATGTCAACCTTCAAAACTTGACGTATTTTATTATAGTAATCGTAATTTTGTTTCTCATTTGTTCCCAAATTCCATATGGCAGTTTCTGGATCAAGGATTGTCAGATTGGTCCTAGGTAGAAATTTGCTTTGTAGTGATTTCATAGCCTGTCAAATTCTATTTTGATAAACAATGTTTTATATGTATAAACCTTGCAAGGTGTCGTGTTAATTAGAACGAATGTATTTGCTAAATGTGGAATATATTTTAATACCATACTTTCATCGATTCTCATTGGCCTTCCTGCTCATCCGCGTATCTTTTGTATCTCCTTTATAATTCGCTTCATTCAACTATAATTGCCACTTCACTTATTTTTGCTAATGGCATGTCGACTCCCGCAGGCTAGTAGCCTAGACAAGCCTGAAAACAAAATAACAAAAATCTGCCCCAAGGACCAGCTCGTCTTACTTGTGCTTGAGAAATGTGGGTTTCGGTTCGGTCGGGCCAATTTGGGTTTTCAAGTTCTTGATGGCTCTCGGATTTATTAATTTTTAATTTTCATCTTTAGCATCACTAGTGCTGGAGAGGTGGATTTTTCAATTTCTCTTCTTCTTTTTTATCTTTGATGTTGAATGGGCTGGGCTTGTCCGTAAAAGTTGTCCCCCCACCATGAGTCCATGACGAACTGAACGAGGCCCTATCAATGAGTTGGAGCCGCTGCCGACATTTGTTAGCAGCTTTTCGTCGCCTGAATGTATGGCCACACAATGGCACGCCGAAGCCGATGACAAGGCACTTATGCATAAACCCTTTAGTCAGAGAGAGAAAGAAGAAAATATATTTTAGAGAGAGAGTGCTGAAAGGAAAAACCCTCAATGAAAGAGAAGAAATAATAAAAAATAGATAAATTCTTTTAATTTTTAGATGTGTTTGTTTCACGGAAAATCACCAATTTGAAATATTTCTAAAAATATTCACTTTTATCGCTTGCACAAATGAATTACTGAGAAATAATTTTATCATTAATAAAACGTTTAGGCATAGATTATTGTTGATGATGAAAATATATTCCGTTAACTAGTTTTTCTAATCGATACAAATAACTATTTTTAGAAAAATGTTCACAAATCATTGATTTTTTCGTGAAAAAAAATCAATAATAAGCTTCAGAACTCAACCCTTTCATTTTAATTGCTAATGTCACTGTAAGCTTCATTTTCTCATTTTGGCCATTGAAGACCTTTGCCCTTATACGTGATCGAACCTGCTAAAGGCTAAGTCCAAGTAATATTCACGATCTCTTGATTTCGTAGATCGTATGTTTGTTGTTATTATTAGGTGAACTCATTTTCTAAAGATCAATAAACATGATTTATGGTACCAATTGTTTGTCCAGTTATACAATTTATTTGTCCTTTTTTTTTGGCTTAAATTTCTTTCGAGGCGGTTTGAGGATATAGAATTGGAAACTTTGCGTATTTAACTGACAAGAGATGTGAGATTTATTATGTGTAGACTCAGTTGTGCACCAAACTTTCTGTTCATGCAATGACCTTCTTCCTGGACTTGGTCCTCCACTACCAGATGTTGGGAGGCATAACGATCGGAGCAGGAGATAGAGTAAGAGGCTCAACCCCTTAAGGAAAAATGTGCCTACAATGGCGGAGACTTCATATCTATGAAACAAACCAATATGGAGTCACCAGCTGGTTTTGATATACAAGAACCAACCTCTGAACATATGGAGTCTCAATAACTCCAGGTGGAATCTCAAATTCCTTGTATGCCTTAACACCTCTCCGGTTTGTGCAAGAGCACATCTCCAGCAATTTGAAGAGTCGGCGAAGCAAAATCTGTTGCGAGATTCAAATCGGCATTAGTATAAATATTACAAATAATACAGAATTGTAAAGAAACGAAATTGCAATAACAAATTTGGAATCGATACAAGTGAATACCGAGGCCTGTGTTTGACACAGTTTCCTTAAAACAGATTCGTTCCCTCCAACACGTGTTTGAGGTTTCGTGAACGTCTGTCTCCCAGGATACAACGGTTGACGGCTAAGAAGTAATCAGCACTTCAAAGCTTCCGGCGAACTTGAACAAATTATGGAACTGAACACTATCGAAAACAGTGCAAATGCAGAGAATTCTTAAACAGAGGAAGAATGATTTCAAAAATAGAATAGGACAGAGGGGGAGAGGATTTCGGGAATTATAATGGCCGATTACATCGGTCGTTACAAAATTAATACGTATCGGGAATAACGGCCGATTAAATCTGCCGTTATAAAATTAATTCCGTAACAGCTTGCCGTTATAATTAATTCCGTAACAGCTTGCCGTTATATAATTAATTCCGTAACAGCTAGCCGTTATATAATTAATTCCGTAATGACGCCATTAACCTGCTATTAATCATACGTTACAAATCGAAATTTGTAACAGCTTGAGTTGAAAATTAAATCAGAAGGCAAAATTGGGCTCATCGCGAGGCCCGCTTTTCGGTCCTACAATCGTGTACATGAGACGTGCGCTCATGCCCAAGTTTCAGCTTGTCGAGCGTCAATGAGTGTAACTGTATATAAAGCACTACATAGCCTTCTTTCTTTTCCAATGTGGGACTAGTGTATTTCCACTTCCCACTTCCAACTCAAGGGTGTTCTTTGAGTATCAATTTCTCATTCATTCACCCATCAATTTATCCCATATTTCCAACAAAATCTAGCTGGGGAACCTCATTCGCTTGAGAAGAAAAATTTTGGCAAGGGCCCGTAACAATGACTCTTTGCTTAGATTATTCAATATAGTCGAACAGAGAAGAGTATTGCCTATCGTTGACTTAACAAGTAATCAAAGTTAGAGCGTTGTACTCTCATTTCTCCTCTCTTGGACAATTCGTTGAACACTTTCTGGGCAGAATCAGTAACCTCAATAGTTCACGGGAAATCGAAGTGACAGCCTCGAACACCATTCGGCAGGCCCTTAGAATGCGTCACCCATATGCATTGTTCAGCCTCACCTTCGCCTTTCTTCGATGGAGCTAAATCTGGCACCATCTTTGGAATCGCTGGATTATACTCAGTCCATCGCCATATTTTATGGCGATGACGGTCAGAGGCCCGTTCTGCACGGAAATATGGTGCCTCTGGTTATCCGGAGCGGTCTTGATCGATCTGAGGGCTCCAACCGGATCATCAGAACAAAATCGCCGATGACAGTTCTTTGCCATCTCTGTCAGAGAACGGCGAGAGATGAGGCGGATCTCACAAAAAGGGCAATCGATTCCCGTGTGCTGCTTCTTGGCGTCGATTCCCCTCGCTCAGCTCCCTCAGTGCGCACGCATAACGTTCGTTTGAACGTTCAGAGAGAGAGAGAGAGAGAGAGAGAGAGAGAGAGAGAGAGAGAGAGAGAGAGAGAGAGAGGCCTCAATTCTTAATGGTTGAGAACGAACTTAATGGATGGGCTGGGGCTTTATATATATATTAATGAAAATGCATGTTCGACTTGTTGGCAAAACTTCTAGGGTCAACACTAATGAGTAGTGCGAAATAGCCTTCAAAAGCGTTGCCAGAAAGACATGCATGTTCTAGTGACTTGAGGTTATGGAAGAGCGACGGGGGACTTGCCCCATTGAAGTTGTTAGCCTGAAGATCAAGTACACGAAATGAGGTCAACAAATGCCAAATGTACTTCTTTGGACGTAAAAGTCAGTGGTGAATATTTTTTTCCCTCGAACAAAATTTCGCTGTTGTTTGGAGTTTCAAAAGTGAGGTTATTTTATCATCGAAGGGGATAAGTTCACGGATACTTTTGTCCCTTCACATAAAGTTTGCACTTTTATTTGATTATTTTGAAAAGTGGGTTATCTTTCTCCCGAGAGTATAAGTTAATTTTTAATATAAGTGTATTGAAAGTCCTAAAACATATCGCGAAAGTATAATTGAGTCCTAACCCTTTAAAAAAAATATAATTAAGTCCTAAAATTTGTCAAATTAGTCCAATCAAGTTCTTTCGTTAATTACACTTTTTGAAAGTTTTAAAACTCGATTATACTTTCTTAATAAGTTTTAGGACTTTATTGCACTTTTTTAAAATTTTAGAACCCGATTGCACTTTCGTGACAAGTTTTAAGACTAGATTATACTTTTTCAAAATTCGAGAACTCAATTGCATTTCGTGACAAGTTTTAAGACTGGATTATGCTTTTCAAAATTCGAGAAATCAATTGCATTTTTGTAACAAATTTTAGAACTTTCAGTACCCTTATCTCTTGACTTTTTTATTTTTGCTTTTTTTTATTTGGCAGCATTAAACTACGTTTTCATTTTAATGTTTTCTTCTTCTCCCAATACAGCCATAACAACATGGGCTTCCAAGAGCCCCCTAACACGGCTACTTCCGCAGCTACTGGCGCCGCTCTCGTCCTCTCCCTTCCTCTCTCTCTCTCTCTCTCTCTCTCTCTCTCTCTCTCTCTCAGAGTGTGTGTAGGTTGAGACAACCTATGCGTGCGCACGGAGCACGCGATCTCCATCAATTTGCTGGCGCACGGATATCTGTGGTCGTGTGAGGTTGGCGGCCTCTGTGCGAACGATTTGATGGAGTTGCGATCTCCATAGCCAACCGAGGGGTGCAGCAGTGAACACAAAGCGGCGCTCATTACGGCGGCCCTCCATTGCTTTTATGGTGGTGCGGTATAGTCGGCTGTGATAAAATTATGTAACATTTACTTGAATTTGTGAATCCGGATTCGTTTCTTTTGTGAACTAAACTATCCTTTCTCAGTTCACGACCAAGTCAACTCTCCAAATATTCAAATATGCAGGACAAAGAATACAATAGGAGCTCTCTGGGAGTCAAGTGTGTTCACAATGCATAAGACTCAAACGCGTACAATCCTATCAAACAAGGTCATCTACTGTGTTTCCTCATATTTTTCCATTATCAAATGCTTATAAGACAATCTTTACTGAGGAAATGATGGGACCAGCTTATGAACAAACTCGAACAGCGCGTACTATCAGTACAAGTTTAGGTAGAGAAAGACCACCACCCCAAGGAATGCCACCACATACGATCCTGTGAAACTCCACAAGAAGGCCTCACTCCAGGAGTCATCCTCCTTGCTATGATCCAAAGATGGCAGGGTCTTGGGGTCCTGATTTGAGCTATCACAGCTTGCTAATGGCGGTCCACAAAGAAGAGGGCTACCTTCATAACTTGCTTCATCAAAAGTTCCAAATTGATTTATTTGATCTGGTGTCCTGCCTGACAAGTTGTTGTAAGCCACACTAAAATTTGACAACATACAGAGCTCTATCAATTGCGGAGGGATTAGACCGGTTAGGCTATCGTAAGAAAGGTCCAAACTCTCAATGTTGTTTAAATTTGAAAACGTATCTGGAATCAGTCCTGTCAAATGGTTGTGCCACAGGTTCAAAACAATAATTTCACTCAAGTAACCGATTTCTAAAGGGATAGACCCATTCAAATTATTGTTCGAGAGATCTATGCCAAACATCAAATAGAGGATGTTGCCCTCACAAGATTCCAACCTACTCTTGGAGATGAACTTCACTTCTTCAAGTTCATCCGACCAAACAACTCGAAAACCATCGCCATATTTTAGTGTCATAGTGAATTTGCTCTTATACAAGTATGGCAGCCAATCGTCTACTATGACAAATGCAGTATCAAATGTGTTTCTAGGCATCCCATGATTTCCAAATGTCAACTCTTTCAAACAAGACGGAATTTTTCCAAAAAGATAATTATATGAGAGATCCACTGTGGTCATGTCTTACAGCTGACATATTTGTGGAGGGATTTAACCTTCAAAATTGTTATCTTTGAGAAGAAGAACCCCTCGAGTTTGACAGCAAACTAATCCAACTGGGAATCTCACCTGACAGTGCGTTATTCCTTAGATCTAATGTGACAATTGACGAAGCTCTAGAGAGGAACTCGGGAAAAGGCCCTACAAGCCCCATGCCTTGCAGATGCAAGAACCTCATAGATGTAACATTAGCATTGGGGCTTATAGTTGGGCCTAGACTGTTACCTGAAAGGTCTAGGAAACTGAGATGACCTAATTTGCAAAAGCCCAATGGCAAAGGACTTCCTAGTGAGTTATTTGACAGCACAAGAGAATTTAAATCTTGAAAAGCACCAATCCAATCGGGGATCCCTCCCGACAGCAAATTGTTACTAACATCCAAAATCCTTAAGCCGCAGCTATTCAGTAGACTGGGTGATAAGTCCCCATTCATTGTTATCCAGATACAAACATTTCAGACTAGTCAAGTTGGTAATTCCCGGTAGGATTCGGCCGTGCAAATTGTTGATTGACAATTTCAGTATGCTCAAGGACATACAGCCTGTGGTTGGGGCATCTGGCACCTCTCCTCTAAAGCTATTAGTCGACAAATCTAAGGTTCTTAACATCTTCATGTTGCCCACTGAAGGAGGTATTCTACCTCTAATTAAGTTCCTTGACAGATTCAGATACTGCAAATTTGGAAGAGTGGAACCAATATGAGACGGAAGCACTCCTTCAATAAGATTGTCAGACACGTCAAGCCATCCCAGGTCAACAAGATTTGGATTAGATGGCAAATGGAAAGCACCCGAGAAGTAGTTGTGTGAAAGTTTCAATTCCATTAGATTCTTATTGTTCACTAACAGCCAATATGGAAAACCTCCGGTCAGTCCATCTTCCTGGAGTTCAACAACTCTCAGCTCATACTGTTGTTTCAGAAAGCTAAGAATTACACCACTTGCGTCTTGATTGATTGCTGAGTTTGATAAGCAAAATACCTTCATTTGGAAAGAGGGAGACCACATTTTGTCTTCTGTAACAACTTCCAAACGATTGTTGTTGCTGACGAGATCGAATACTTGAAGTTTAGAGTTGTTAGCAAGTGAAGCAAGTGAAAACGAGCCTTCAAAAGCTTTGCCAGAAAGAGATATATATTCTAGTGACTTGAGGTTATGGAAGAGTGACGGTGGAATTGCCCCAATGAAGTTGTTAGCTTGAAGATCAAGTGCACGAAGTGAGGTCATATCGCATAGACATGGGGGAAGAGGACCCCCAAGGCAACTATGGCTAAGATCCAACTCTTCAAGGTTCCTTAATCCACATAAACCTGCTTTGGTATATATATCAGCCATAAGTTTCATTGCTAGTGAAACATTTTCATCTAAAAAAGATTTTCTTTGAGAAGGGTTGGCCCCAAATGTTTTAGATTAACCAGCAGAAGGCACGTACCACACAGGACTTGACAATTTATTTATTTGAAATCCCATTTCCATGTAGTGGTATATAGAATTAGTTTTGAGTATGTAATAATATTGTAGTTGTATGCCGTTCATTATCTTCGTTTAGTAATAAATTGAGCCTCATTTCCTACATTGTAAGAGATCCGCCAAGACCGATGCAATTTATTTCATGAAGTACCTTTGAGCAACTCCGAGGAATCTATTCTGATGTCTAGTGGCTGTAAAGGCATCATTTGACAAATTATTGAAGGAAACATCCAACACCTCCAGCTTCGAATCTGTCACGCACGAGAACTCAAAATTTAGAGCAAATGTAATAGAAAGACATAGGCATAACAAGACATCATGCTTTGCATGTACCTTCAACGTGTTAAAGGACGAATTTGAGGCCTTCGATGAAAATAGCCGATACAAGGATGGGATTCGTTTTAATGCATTGCCAGATAGATATAACTCCAGCAGTTTCTTCAGGCGCAGTGTGCCCTTGACATCTGATCGATGGAAATCTCATGAATCAATCACATTAGTTGTTTGCCCATGTATCGCACGGGCACCAAGTTTATTTGTTTCTCAAGTCAAATTTTTAGGTTCAGTTCAATTTTGATTGGGGCAATATACATGTAAATGAAGACTATTGAATAATCTTTGCGGAATTCCTTTCTTTAAAAAGGGAAAAAAATCATTACTATAATAGAATCTTTCTTAATATCCATTTATTGTAAATTCAAAATTTTATAAATCCAATACTATCATTTTCAACAATCTTTTCTTCAACTTTAGATAAATTGGAAAGGGCGGAATATTTATTTTCTGAACAAAATTGTGCATGTTTGGTATGTTCAATTAATTTGTCAATGAAAAAGAACAGCAGCTCACTATTTTGTTCACATAAATTTTGCTTCTTCGTTTGAAACCCGTTGAAATACTATGTTACAGTAAATGAGAAGAAATTAACTGGTTCGAGTCCTTTCTGGTTGATTGTACCAAAGCACAACCCTTTAGAAAAAAGTCAATATAAAAAGAGAAATTACGAAAAAGAAATTGCATGACTTCCAAAACAACATTTTTTTTTAAGTTTTGTAGAAAATTTACTTAATTCAAGACACTTCTATTTGTCAATATTATACTATACATCATCATCTATCAGTCGTTCGATGGCAATAGTTGATAAAAAAAATGTACAATTGATTATTTTACCTTACAATCAATCACATTACCATACCTTACGAATTTTCCTTCAAATTTTATGTTGTGTGGGTGTGTAGAGAGAGAGAGAGAGAGATCGACCTTTAAGATAATTCCCACTCAAATCCAACACTTGAAGCTCCTCGAGAGGAAGGAATAAGGAGGCGTGAATAGCCCAAGGCACTTCCAAGTTCCAATCTCATTTGTGGTTCAGAAATAGTCGAGTCACCAGCAAAGTGGTATCGTCGCACCTAACACCGTCCCAACTGTAGCAGTCGCCGTTGCCGTTGTGCCACGACAGGAGAGAAGACCCATTCGGGTAGTTGAAGGTGGCCTTGATCTTGAGCAGTGCATTCCTCTCTCTCTCTCTCCAAACACCCCATGCTCAACGTCACCCAAGTCCACATGCACATTCCTAGGAATGAAAGACACTTCATGTTTTATTTATGGAAAGGTTTGTAATCCCTGCCTCACTCTTTGCAGTCTCTCCAGCTCGTGAGAGCGTCGGCTATTTATACATTTTAAAAGAGCGAGTTGCTCGGGATAATCCAGTGAGCTTCTAGAGCGTTGACCAACGTTTGTGATTGTTAAACAATTTAGGAGCATATGAGGAAGTGATTTTAAAAGAAAGCTGACGACACATCATGGCTAGAAGACCAAGCCAACACAAAGATTGCCGTCCGTCTCTTATACATGGTAAAAGAACGAGTCGCTCAGGACAATCTCGAGAGCTTGGAAGCGTTGACCAACGATTAAGAATGTCAACAATTTTAAGAGCATATGAGGAAGTGAATGAAAACGAAAGCAGACACATCATGGCTAGGAGACCAAGTCAGCACGAAGATTGTCGTCTTTTGTATGTAGGATCTTTCGTCTCTTCACCATCTCCACAGAGCACTTTCGAGTGAAAATGCTCTCTTTACCTTCCCCACAAAGCACTTGACTGAAAGGGTTTGGTGATTCTATATACCTATCACAAAGTAGGCACCATACGAAAATTTCTTATGACAGTCTTCGGGGTTGGTGCAGTTCGTTGAGGGGCCAAAGAATTTTCAACTCAAAAACTGCAGGTCATTAGTTTAAATTCAACTAGTTACATGCAACCTACTGCAGATTAGGGCCACTCTTAAGGTCAAAGATCTAGATTTAATCGGTTCATAGAGTTTGCATGGTATTCAAGACCTTCAGGTAGCCGAACCTCTAAACTCACACCCCTAGCTAGGTTATAAAAACAAAAGAATCTTTTTTGTGATCTTCATGTCCTATATCAGATGGGAGAGATCCTATTAAGTGATTCATAAATAATAATAAAAAAAAACACCCAGCCCAAATTGTGACCACTTGATTACTTAATTCGCGGATTGACTCACGAGGACTAGGTCTAGTCATTATAAATAGTGTTTTAATAAGATCTCATTTAGTACATATGTGATCCTAGGATAGCCTGATCTAACGATGATGGAGAGTGATCATCAGGGAGAAAGGGTTATGTAACACATCATGTCACTCATCAGATAAGAGAAGTCTTGTAAATTGATTCGTAAGTGTTTTAATCTTCCAAATGATTACTACTTGAATAGTTATTTTTGGAGTTTGCCGACGTAGTTCAAGGGCATGCAATTACTGTGTAACCTGTTAATTGTTAGTATGGTCATTCTATATATAGAAATAATCAGTTAAAGATGTTCAATAATTTTATTAATTTTTCTCAATCAATTATATCGAAATAGAACGGACAAACCAATAACGCAAAATATCTCCAACCTGTATATCTATAAGTGAAACTTATCAGTTGGATTCATGTTACATTTTTTCAACAAATCTATGTTATGTTGGATGTTTAAACCGCCTGCTTCATCAAGTAAGGACCCATATATTATTAGAGCAAGTCGTTTTGGTCACTTGCGATAAAAGCTGTCAATAGCTTTATTTTTTTTATACGGATGTCCATTATAGCTTGACCAAGATTTCTCCCTAAAAAAAGTAAACCGTAAGACCTTGACTTAATCTATGTTTCTTTAATTCGAAAGCAACGTGAGGATGATGGAAAAGAAAGCAGGCACAATAACTCAATTTGTTCTTCCATCTCGATCTATCTTGGGGGAGATTTTGCCTCTTTCCTCCCCACAAAACGCTAGACTAAACACTTTTTATTTCTTGGTAAAGCACTTGGCCAATACTCCGAAAATTGGTCGATGTAAGGACGGTTGGACCCCGTCCTTACAAGGATTGGAGAAATGGATTGAAATATCAGATTTCGGGAAATTTAACCAAAACACCGTAAAATACCTTAACATACATCTGCGTGTAGTTTGAAGAGACTAGCAATCACAGCGAAGGAGGGCCACTAGCCATGGTGGCTCAAACCGAGAAGAGAGAGAGGAAGAGAGCTGCATGCGGTGTGGATCTGCGTGTATTTTGAAGAGACTCTCATTGTCTTTCATTAATTCGTTTTTTTATTGTCTTATTCAATGGCTATCACATATGTTCAATCTAATTCGTCTCTCCTAATTCCCTAAATTATCTTTCAACTTTAGGTCTAATCCCAATCTTACTCTAAATATTTTCTATCTAAAAAAATTTATCAACTTTCACTCTAGTTTCAAATCTATCCTCATTAATCCTCCGTCCAAAAATCGCCGCTTGTCGTTTGACGTGGCATTTCCATGTCAACGATAAATCTACCTTGGCTAGCTATGTGGAACAACTCTCCAAAAAACGATTCCATTTCTTGCTCTGAAAATTGGGGGGAAATTGGAAGCAATTAGGTTAATCAAACGAATTACATCTTTGGTAATCAATAGGGTCACCATAATACATCTTCCATGTTCACTTCCAATGTATCACACCACATAATACACATGAAACATTGTTCCAGAAATTCGCTTTTTACCGGCGCAACTTGGCAAAGATACCAAGGGGCACAAAGAGAACGTTAATAGAACGAATTACAGTGGAAGCCAATCTCTTACTGGCTGTTCATGGGATAAGGATGCCTCTGGCGGAGTGCCGAGGCTTGTTCCACTAGGCACAATCTCCCAGCAACTGACCTACAAAACATAAAACGACAATTTCCAAAGGGCCAAAAAGGAGGCACCAACATCGTCACTTATAACACTCTTAATGATAGGTAACATACAAACTCACTTGATTATGTTGAATATAGAATAATAAGAACTCCAAATGAAATTAAAAAACAGCGCATCTACAGTGCAGTATTCTTAACCCACTCAAAATCTACTTCTGGTAACACGAAAATGAGCATACAACAATCAAATTCCCATTCCTAAATGACATGTAGCTTTTAGCTAGAATCATTTAGGAAACAAGAATAGCAAAAAGTGAAAAACACACGATCAATGCAGGCGTACCTCATCAGAAAGTTAATTTAGCAATAAAAAAATAAAGAGACAAAAACCTTATTGTCTCGAGGGTTGTTCGTAGTTTCCGCCACAAGCTACCCTCTCGTCTGAGTGATCAAGAGCGAGCCTCTGTGAGAGTGTGAGTTAGGAAGAGATTGAGAGCCTTGGCGTCCACTTCTCAGCCAATTCACGGACGAATTTCTCCTATCCGCGATCAAGTCCTTCAGGCGAAAGGAATATCTAGCAAAGAGCCTCATTCGCAGCTGCTAAAGGAGAGGGGCCGACACGCGGAGGATGGAGAAGCTCGCCGGCTCCAACTTTGCAGTGTCAAGAGTGAATTTGATTGAAAGGGAATGATAGAGATTTAGGAGAGTTGAAGAAATTGTTCATCCTCTCTCCAAACCCTAATTGAAGAAGCGAGCCCTAATTGCTTTTAGTTTCACCTCGATTCTCAGAGCAAGAAAAGGCATCGTCTTTGGAGAGTTTTATCTTGAAATGAATTTATTTCTGAAGTGAAAATGTCATGTCAAATGACTAAAGATAATTTTGGATGGAGGATTAAAAGACAGATTTGGACAAAGTAAAAATTGCTTATCTTTTTGGACAGAAAAAAATTCGGGACAAAATTGAGATTTTACCTAAAGTTAGAGATTTTTAGGAATCAAGGCAAAGCAAATGAAAGTGATCTTGTAGCTGCTCCAAGAAAAGTGCTGACGGCAAGTAACTTCCACCGAAATAAAACAAATAATTGACAAATAAATAGATACTAATAAAATAACTATTATTATTCTGACAAAATTGACCCAACAGATTGTGAAAAAAAGCCGGTATAAATACTGATCAAACCAATGCCAATTTTTGTCTATCTTTGATACGTCAGATACAAGATTTTTTGCCTCTTTACATCTCACAAAGCGCCAGATTAAGTACTTATCTTTCAGGGTAGAGCACCAGACGGAGTATTATATTCCAAGTCTGGACCCTTGTCCTTACGGCAATTGAAATGAATGGCAAAGTTTATCAAACACTGACCAAAGATCCACCACTCTTGGATACTGTCTTGTGTCATTGGGAAAGCTGACAAATATTACCAGAGCTTCTTTGATTCTAGTATACTTTCCCATTTTCGGAGTTTGACATAATCCAAGAGAACAATCAAAATGTTTTCATGGTCAATATAGTATTATATAATGTACTTAAAAGTCCAAGACGGAGCCGTTTTAGGAAGAAAGGAACCTCTCAGATTGTCTGATTTCCACCTTCAGCTAAGCTTTATTCCAGAAGTTATGCTGCCTACTCTTAAAGAAGAATCAGAAACGTATTGGCAAAGTTAGTTACAGCCGATCTGGCCTCTCAAAATTAGCCACTTCTATGGTACTTGGGTGTACCATATTACAATACGACATGCCATTGATGTTAAGTACAAAAATGGAAGGAACACGTCGTAACCAAGTGTAAAGAGTCATGAAAAAAGGAGGCTATGAGGTATACTAGTGTACCTTAGAAATATCCAAGGAAAATCAGAGAAGCACTTGTCAATCCGTGATAACAGAGTTCAACCATGGTTGTTTTTTATGATTATTGTACTGTGACCGCAATGATCTTTCCTTCAGCTCACAACCAAAAGAAAATCTGATGATACACATATCCAAATTTATAGGAAAAGATAGACAATATGACGATCCAATGGTTCAACATGCAAACTTGAGACTCAAGATGTTTAAAATGCTTACAAGCACAAGGTCTTTTTAGAAAACTATGGGATATGCTAACAAACAAAACCGAAGCCTAAGTTGAGATAATAGAGTTTTAAGTAGATAAAAGCAACAACCCCGACGAATGCCACTGCGTATGATCCTTTTAAATTCCAGAAGAAGTCAGCTTTCTAGGAGTCATCCACTCTGCCTTCGTCAATAGTTGATAGTGTCCTTGTACAAGGATTTGAGCTATTACAACTATTTTAGGAAAATTGCCCGATCACTCTTATACCTATTATACGGATGTCAATTCAATCCTAAACTTTTTAATTTTGCCAATTATTTCTAAATTTTTGCGCAAAATTCCCATATAGTCATTTTGGTCAATTTTCACAGGAAATCACTAATGTGGTGATCCAATTATCGTCGATGTCCTACGTGATATTCATGGCTTGTTACCATACGGAGCCAAGGGCCAATTTCATTAGACGACCTTTTTTGCAACTGGAAATCAAAATTGCCCTTCAAAACTTCACTTTCTTATGTTGCTGTAGCGCTATTGCAGGTGCCGCAGATGGATATCCCGAGTTCGTGACATTAAGTGCAGGCACATAAAATTAAACTAAGAAAATTTGTTTCATAGGATTTTACGAGGGAAGTGTCTGCCATTTTCATAGCTGCTGAATTTCAGGAGAAGTAGCCTGATAGTCGAGACAGTCTTGCTCACACAGCAAGTGCAACATCAAGATGGATAACCAAGGTCATCTACAATTAGATAACACGATGGATCAAAGTATTAATAGAAATTTCCTTTCTTTCCAAAAGAGATTAAAGATCCAATGCACTAGAAAACCTCTCTATTCTTGGTAGTAGAACATGGATTCAGTCCACCGTCAATGGATGCTCGTTTTTCAATGCAAGTAACTCTGTTTGTGTTAAGAAGAAGTTCAAAAATAGTGGACCATATAATAAACTATTGCAGAATACTCTGAAAGTGGATTGCTGCTAATATTTTTTGAACGAAATCATAGTGGTAGATAGCTTTTACAGTGAAGAGTAGATCACTGGGTGTCAGATTGAATTTGAAACATCACCTTAAGCAAGCGAGATAGTTGTTCAGTTAGTGCTCTGCCCATTCACTTTTACCATTTTGTCCTACTCTCTCCCTTCGGGAGACAGGATTGAACCACTTTTTCTATAAATTATGATATGAAGATTGGATAGTTTTTGTCTATTTATTCATGTAGTTTGGATAAAGGGCTAGTTATTTGGTTTTGTTGAAAAAAAAAGAGGAGAAGTCGGTGGAAGATTGGGACGAGCTGAGGGAGTAGTTAATGGAAAGTGATTTACAAAGTTTGATGCATAGGAAGATGCTTTGGCCTTAGTTTGTTCAACGCCCTGTACTAGCACAAGAAGACCTATTTATATTGACCTCTTCCACCGACATGGTGCATGCAAAAAATCTCTTTACTTTTTCTTTCAGTTTAAGCACACACTTCACCAACCACAAGTAGGCTAGAGTCTTGTAGACATTGCTAGAGGGTTCTAAATTGTTTTTAGGAAAAATCGATCAGATTTTGACACTCCTCCTTGATCGTATAAATACGAGATTTTGTTAAAATGCTAGTATCGATTGATTCAATGACATAATTTTGTTTAGATATTTCATGATTTTCATTAAGGTACTGGTTCGAATTTACAACATCATCCTCAATTAGCAAATATGTCTTATTATAAATTGTTTTAGTATGATTTACATTATCCTGAAAAATATAAGTAAAGAAATGGAGTTTTGTCTGGAATATAAAAATTGGGAACCTTGATCTTTTTTATCAATTCTAGCAAAAAAACATTTTGATTTTCAAAGTATTGTCATCACATAACACGAATAGTGTTGAAAATTTCAAAGTTTTCATTATTTGATTGCTTAACAAATACCCAATACAACTCACTAATAAAAAATCTCAAATCTTAATCTTAGAAAAGATAAAGAAGAGATACAAAGGAGACGCTGATATTGGCCCAAGAAAGGCCTTCATGATTTCTTCATCTTCTTCTCTGTTCAGCCTATCAACAAAACCTTGGCGCCTCTGAGTTCTCCACAGAATGGAAAAAGCCTCAGCGAGATAGAGTGAAGGAGGAGCGGAAGAAGACCAACAAATTCAGCAGAAATCGATAAAGAAGCGACCAGCAAAAGTGTGCCGCGACCCTCCCAAAGGAGAAGACGGGTTTAGAGGTAATATCAAAGGTGGACCAATGCGCAACCAAAGATCTGGGGCTAGCAACTTGATTACACTACTCATTCAAACTAAAGCACTTTTGGTACCTAAACCTGATTGTTTATCAACTAAGCATTGCATGCGCTCTTTTTATTCAGTTATAAGTCCTAAAGTTCTCGTCCGCTAAGTATCCACGCAATTTTTTTATGTTTATGATGATCAGTATGTGACCTAACGATTTTAACTAAGAAAATGAATCACAACACAAAATGATATAAAAGCTATCACAACAAACACATTGAGAATAGAAGTAAAGAGCAAGTAAAAGGTGAAGTGCGGTAAAGTAACCCATAGATTGTCGGGCAAAACATGGCTCATTCTTAAGCCCCAGGACAGCAATCCCCATGAGTTAACTTCCTAAAATCGAATTCAGTTGAATGAAAGGCTAGTTCTAAATTCTAGTCTTTAAAGAGAATCTGTCACTAGAAAATCACTAATGAAATCTAAAAGGAAAATCATACATATGAATTAATTTCTAAATGCAATGATATCTAATCCGATACTATAGAAATTAAACTATAAAAAAAATTCTAAGTCTAATCTAGGCTGGACTATCACTACCGAATGAAATATAAAAGTGAACATGAAATGAACTCCCAAACTATACTAGATAACACGAAATGAAGCCTACCCTATTAAAATGAAATGAATTATCAATTAAACCCCTATACCAAGTCAATCCCCTCTAAAATCAAATCCGCACCAAAAAGTTCCATGAATTCCAGCACTCATTAACCAAGAAATTGATGTACAATCTTGTTAAAAATGCCCAAAAATCACACATGCATTACCTCTAATCATGGGCAAATAAAGAAATGATCAAACTAAGTTCAGATCTCCCAAAATTACATCCAATTAGTACCGCCCAGCGACATTCAGAATTGTTACAGAGTAATCAAGCTCAAAACTTTCGATCATTTTGTAAGGGATTGACATGAAATTGATGTAATGTTTTCACACAAATGTATTTGAACTTGTGCCATCAGACTAAGGGCAAAATAGAATGAAATCATCATTGGATTGAGAAATACAATCACGGTCAGCATGCATTTGGTTCAATTCCAGCATATTTTCAACAAAATTTAGCAAGATTCCAGCATGTTTTGAAAAAATTCAACTTGTTTCAGCGAGACTCCAGTATATTCAAGTGAGTTTCAACAATTCCTAACAGATTACAGCAACTCCAAGTAAACATTAGTCAATTCTAGCAAGCTACAATAAACTTCCAGCAACATCTCAACAAAATTCAGCAAATTCTAACACGTTCCAGCAAAAAACCAAGGCCCAATTTGTAGAATTTTATGATCCAACTTGCAATGCGAAGACAATTAATCACACAACCACTTTAGGACCAAATAATGGAATCGTAAAATAAGCTTCCATTAATGCGAAAAGCTATGGTCTCAGTGAGCACAGATCACAAGCAATTGGAAAGAATAAAGGCGACTGAGTGCCAAATGAAATCACAAGATGACAAAACTATCTCATGTATTAGCTAGTCTTCTTTGGCCACATATAGCGCATACACATTGCCCAATAGGTATCAGAACATAGACCAATTTCAGTTTAAACTGAGCAACCCACGGCCTTTAAACAAATACATGGATGGCACAAATTGCAAGCTTCCAATACATACACTTCCGAAAGAAATGCGAAGAGAGAAAAATGATCTGCTCGATTTCAAAGTCCGCCAAATCAGAAGGTGCAACTGAGATAAAAATACGTTGATGATAGTATGAGGCCAAATCGTTATACATACCTCCTGAGTAATACCGTTCCAGCCATCTTGATTGTGAACAGAGGAAGGTCCGATGAAGGCAACCAGTATTATCGAAGGCAATCACGACCGCATCTCCTTTGATTCTACCCTCATTGCCGGAGCTATTACCGGAAAACCCTCTTCTGGCTTTTGGTGATGATGAGTGTCTCGGGGTGACGACTCAACAAAGGTCCGACGAAGCAATAAAATGAGAGGCAACAAAAAAAAATAACAGAGATCAAGAGACGAGTCTGGAATGAATAGAGACCAACAACAGAGTTTAATCGGAGAAGAGACGACCTAATGATTTGGTGGCGATGATGGCGCGAGCTCGAGATCACTCAGCGACTTCCAGACAGCGAGCACAACCTCGCTATAGCAGTGATTCTAATGGCCAGCAACAGGACAGAATAACGGATAGAGTCGCGACATAATTGTGTGAAGCGACGAGAGAGAGATTTAGGTGATGAGGAACCAGCGGTTAAGTGTGCTCTCTTCTTGTCTTTCGGTCATTTCATCGAACACTCCCTGAGCAGTATCCGTATATTCATTAGACGCGATAGCAGCCTTGATCCTGATTCCCAGAGCTCGACGCGAGAACGGGTTTTTCGGCTTGATTTAGGCTAAGAAGTTGAAGAGCTCAACCGGTGGAGAGAAAATTCGAAAGTGTCAGGAACCAGAGCCAGGAGGACTCGCCAGTGGCGAGGCAGCGCATACTTCTCAACTCTTTTGAGTAGCCGGCGACGAAGAGGTGGAGTGATGGTTGGAGCCAACTGGGCCGAGACGTCCTTTTCCATGTGATTCAAACTTACAGCGAGCTTCGACCGATCAATGAAGTGAATAGCGAATCAAAGGAGTACCTCGCGGTCAGAACAGGACGCGATCGGAACGGCAACCGGACGACACTGGAACCGCAATCGAAGTCATGAACCAAGTCGCGGCCGATGAAGAGGAACCGCGACCACAATGATTGGAGGTGGAGCAACTAAGGAACCGCGAGCTAAAGTTAAAACGCCGGAGAAACTGATGCAAGATGGCGGAGACGTCAGAACACCCCGGATCGACGCTGATTCACCTCTGGCGAACCTCGAACCAACGAAAATGAACTTCGGGTTCCAGGTTCGAGCTTTTCTTTTTGTTTTCTGTGCGTGTGTTGTGTGTCTTCGTCGCGCGTCTACCGTGATCGGAGATGGAAGACCGGCGGCGGCTTCCAGTGGTGCTGGCGGCCGGCGGTGAAGCTCAAGAGGACGTGAGACGCTACGGGCGCGAAGAAGAATCGAAAATTTCCTCGTTGAGACAAAAAGAGTGTACCTCTTTTTTGGGTTTTTGGGCGCGAGATCCGTGTCCAATGACGAATAGGGATGAGCAAAAAGCAACCGTCCGAATCAAGAACCGCTCGGACCAGACCAGCTGATTTTGAGCGGTTTCCGAGGTCATCGGTCCGGTTTCCGATTTAACCGCACAACCGGACCATCCAAATTGACCGATTTTGGTTTTTAAGAGAGCACCACGGCTTCCTTGATCAAGCTTTTTGAACTAACCAAACACAAGCCCACGGATCGACACGGCAAGGGAGGTCATTCTGACTTGCTTTGAATCTCCGAACGCTCCAAATAGATTCAACGGGAAAGATATTCTATCTTGGGTAGGTTAATCTTGATAAGGTCTTTCTCTCAGTAAGCATATGTTATCAATCCTCTTCGCCGTCATCATATTACTTCTCAGGAACACATGAGGAGAGCCTGGATGGCATTGTCTTTAGCCTTGGGTGATGTAGTACATGTGACTATTGGCCCACTTGGTAATCAGATCAGACCAATCAGTTTGGTTCCAAGACCAGGTGAGCCGGTTCCCGATTCCAGAAACTAGGAGCCAGCCCCTCTAGTCGAGTTCCTACCGGACCACCCAAAAACCGATCAACCCTAATGACAAAAGGCCAAAAATTCCTTATATATTCCTCTCTTAGAAAATGACGAAATAACCCTCCTTCAAAATGACAAAAATGTCCTTATTATTGCTATTATAAACACATTCAAGAGAAAAGTGAAATTCGGTTATGGGCCTAGGGAAACAAAATTATGTCACACTAAGGATGCGTTTATTTCATGGAAAATGTAACGTTTTTGGAAAATATTTTCCGGAAAATTATTTTCCAGGAAAATGGTTAGTTTTCTTTGTCTGGAGATAGGTGATCGAAAAAATTTTCTGGTGCATGGATCTCATTTGGAAAATGATTTCAAAATGCGTTTATTTTACCAACCCGCGCTTGTGGCCTGTCGCCGCCGAGGCTGGCAACCGGCGAAGGGAGGAAGAAGGAAAGAGAAAAAGAAAGAAAAGAAAAAGGAAAAGAAAAAAAAACAAAAAACAAAATAGTAACAAATTCAAGATGATTAATCTCTGAAAGTGTTTTCACCTTATTATATTAGGGAATCCACTTTCCTTATTTTATACATAAATATTTTCTTTGACCGTAAAGTGTTTTCGATTGACCTGTCATTTTCGACGAACAAAACGGGTGAAAGTCTAGAAAATGGATTTCCGGAAAATACTTTACCTCAAACAAACACACTCTAACTGTGAGATAGAGAGAATTTTCTAGAGTTTTAAATTTACATTATTTCTTGTTTTTTTATTATTTTTTAAACGTGTGTTGTTGACGAAATTCAGATGTGAACAAAGAGGAGAAGAAGATAGAGAAGGGAAAAAGAGTGATGGCACTAGGGAGACCTTGGGCCATCGATTTCACCAGCAATTATATGCTTCTCATGCCACTCACACTACTTGAACGTCCAGCTACTGCGGATGGACTATGTCGGCATTACAGTCACGATCATCACCTCATTCTTCCCCCCAGTCTACTATATTTTCCAACACGAGCCGCAATGGCAACTAATCTACTTTGGCGGAATAACTGTGATGGGGATGGTCACCGTCGTGACACTGGCTGCCCCTTCTTTTTCTTTTGGGAAATTCCAGGCGTTTCAAGTGATGCTCTTCAAGTTCATGGGGTTTTTTGGTATTGTACATGCGATCCATGCCTGTATTGTGAACTGGAGCAATTCCCGGTGCCCGATCACACTTGCATATGAGTTGACCATGGCACTGTCTTACATTATAGGTACTTTGTCTATGTTAGTAGGATTCCTGAGAGGCTAAAACTAGGTTGGTTTGACCTTGCTGGTCACAACCATTAGATATTTCACGTTTTCGTGATCATGGGTGCCTTGGCTCATTACGGTGCTACACTGTTGCTCTTATAGTGACGAGATAGAGTCGGGTGTGATAGAATTGTGTAACAATACTACAATTAGTCAAAATTCGATTCATTTCGATTTAACCGAGTGCAAGTTATTTGTTGGGGTTTGTTTGCGACCCTCCCAAAGATTATGGGAACGAGATTAGAGGAATTGCTCGAAAGATGGTCCAAATGATTCACCAAAAGATGACAATCCAAATGGTACATCGATTAAAAGCACGGGCTCTCCCAAGCCCATACTTCGCTTGACATTGGATTTCGTTAATGTTCTTAACAACTTAAGTATTTTCTAAGAGTCGCCACTAACCAATTTGAGATCGGGTAGAAATCATTCCAAATGTGGGAGTGTCATCTCAAATTCTATGTAACCAGAGATTCTAGCTCAAGGACTTGATTACGCTAGTATTTCTATTAGCGCCATTTCTGTACTAGTAACTTGAAATGTTGTTATCTAGAGGGTCATGCAATCATGATTACCAATTATGATCCTAAGGTGTCAAAGCCACTAGGGCTGCGTTTGGTCGATCAGATAAAAGCCAGGATAGGATATGTTTTATCCTATCCTATGTTTGGTGGTGGTCCAGGATAGGATAAGGTCGGATATAGACTGGATATAGACCGGATAAAAAAATCCGAGGGGGGAGGTGGGATAGACCCGGATAGGATTTCTAATGCCTATTTTTCTAGAAATCCTATGCTCCACTTGCCATCATTTTCATCCCCACACCTTGTGCGCTTTCACCAAAAAAATCTCTCGACTTTTTTTCCTTCACCAACTACTCCGGACCCTGTGAATAGCAAAAAACTAAAATAAAAATTATCCTATCCGACTTTAAATCCGTAGTCCACCAAACAGTGGACAGGATATGAAAAAATCCTAGGATTTCTTATCCTATCCTATCCGGTCCTATCCTGTTTAGAAGTCCGGACGACCAAACGCAGCCTAGGTGTTCATGCAAATGTTGTTTAGGGGTTCGTTATGATCCTAAGCTAAACCTAACCATTCTAGAAATGAAAAAACAACCAATTTATTAAAGTGCGGTGTAGTAAAAAAACACTCAGGTGTCTAAATGACTTTGAAGTAAATGCAAATATGAAAACTCAATATTCATCGGGCAAAGAATATGCATAGCCATGTCATAAGCCCTAGAACATGATCTCCCATGAGCTAATTTGAATCAAGTTCAATTTCCTACCTAAAAGATTAATCTACTAAGACTGAACTGAATCAAAGGTGCCCACTAAAACCCCTAAACTAAAGGGATGCTATCCGATTGAAATTAAGCTAAATTTCATACTAAAAAACTAATAACCTAATCAAGGCCTATTTTAAAACTATTTTCTAATTTTTTTTAATCTTCAGAATATTTCTATTTCTCAATTTTTAATTAAATTTTTTTTACTTTTTTGCATTATTATTATTATTATTTTAATTTCGGAGATGGGACTCGGGCTGGGCTGTTGAGTCCAGTCCGAATAAGGACAGAGCTTGGACCATGCGGGTCTGTTGACACCTAAATTTTGGCGCATCATTTAGTGTTAATTGCATAGAAAATTAGGGATTAAAAATTTAATCCCTAAAACAAAAATATTAAAATTACATAGCATATAGTTTAGGTTCATATAGATTAGTTGCATTCCGCATTGGATCGGCGGTGATAAGCGAGCTTAAAATTCATCACGTAAATCGAGCTCGGGAATCAAACGAGACTCAGCTCACTCGGAAGGCAAAGGCCGAAAATCACGCGTCAAAAGGGCTGGGTTGTCTTAATTTGAGCTTAAATTAGCCCATCAAGCTTAATTAAAGAAAAGCCCGAATTAATTCAGCCCATTTAGAATTAAATTAAATTAAATGGTAAAGCCTAAACCTAAACCCATTAGGACTAGAAAACCCAGCTAGTTGACCTAGGTTTGCAATATAAATACATGTTTTTGCTTCATAATCAAAGGGGGCTCTCATAATTTTCAGATCATATTTTTTTAGAGAGATACACGAGTGAATCACGTGAGAGATAGAGATCAGAGAGAAAGAAAAGTCTTTCATTGTTTTTCTTTTCTTGGAGGTCACGAGGACACGCCTCCCCCACTCCACTACGTCCAGGGGAGATAGGAAAGAAAAGAGCTTCAGATTGCAAGAGTCCAAGCGGTGGTCAAGCGAGCCTCAGTATAGGCATTCAGCAAAGAACGAGGAAGAAGAATCCCACGTTGGTCTTCTTTTGGGAACAGACAAAAAAGACAAGCCCTTCACCGGAGAAACCACCAAACTGAGTACCGTCGTGAAGCATCCTAAGCCACGAGTCTCGCTGATCACACCACCGTTTGCTGCGAGGCCTGCCCCACCACAACGCCAACATCCTCCGAAGTTGCTGCCATCCTCGACGTTCGTCGCCCTCCCGTGGTGAGCTGCTGCTGTTCCCCGACTTCCGAAGGCCGCTCGTTGTTGCTATCGTCTACCACCGCAAGCTGCTGCCATTCCCGATGTCGCGCCGCCGCTCCCGAAGCACCACCGGTCACCATCCCGATCTGCAATCCCGATCCGCTGCAAATTCAAATTAGGAAAGAAATCTGCAAATCAGGTAATTATCTTATCCCGATTTGATTTGAATATTTTGTTGCTTAATTTGTACTTATTGATATCTAATCTTGCATATTTAGATAATAGGCAATATTTCAATTAGGATTTATTTCCTTTTTTTTGAAATCTTTGATATCTATTACTTGTCAAATTTGGATAGAATTTAGAATCTTCAACATCTTTTGAACATATCCAATATATTTAAGATATCGAATTTTTCAAGATGTGATCGATTAGGAAAATTTCCTAATCCGCAACCGCACATATGGAAATAAATCTATCTATCAGGCTTTAGATAGAGTTATTTCCATAGCGGGAATTTCGAATTTTAGGGTCGATCTGTCAGGCTTCAGATCGAAACTTAATTCGAAAGATTTAGCGGTTATATTTTTTTTTCACTTGATTTTAATTTCGAATTTCATAAAAAAATACAAAAAAAAGATTACTTTAGAATAGGTTAATTTCTTTAGTTTAGAATTGCATGTTTAGATAATTTGTATTTTTAATTCCGAATTTCATTAAAAAAATACAAAAAAAATTATATGCCCGTCATTAGAAATAGGTCACGTCGTCGCATGACATATAGTTTGCATGTTAGGTTGCATTAATCGCATGTCAATTTTTGCACGTCATTACATATAGGTTAGCTTTCATTTAAATAAGTAAAAATCAAAAAAAAATTTCTGCATATTTGAGCTCTAAGTCAGGATTTATCAAAATTGTCAAATTGAGTATTTTTCTCGAAATTGGTACCGAAAGGGCATTAGGGAATCTAGCGTAACCAAGTCCCCGAATTTATGATTTCTGGTTCGTAGAAATAAAATAGTACTCCCGCTATTTTATTTAGGTTTCTAATCAACCTACCCTAAATGATTAGTGGCAACTCCCGTTGAAAATATTTGCATGCTCACAATTGGACCTAAGTTGCGATTTGGTAGAGTTTGGGAGAACTCGAGCTAGGTTAGTTAATTTAATTGATCTAGTAATCCATTAGCCTAAGATCGAAACCCGATTTTTTTTAGGTCGCGACAGCTTGGCGACTCCACTGGGGAAAAACTTGAATTTTTTTTGAAAATTTAAGGAGGACTTAGGCCAAAAAAAATTTTCATGGAAAAATCACTTGATTTGACAAAATTTGATTGAATTCTCATTTTTAAGTGTTAAATGGTTTTGCAGGATGAGAGTTATAAGGGGAGTAGTGATTGGCTAACCCTTTGTTTTGCAGGCTTGGTGGAGTGGAATTGTGATTTAATTTTTGCACTATTGAAGTGGTGTTTGCATATATTTATTGTGCATAATTTACAGTATTTACACTACACCACACACAACCTGTGACCGGACCTGGGTCACACCCATAGTTCTAAGATGGTATTTAGATGGTTCTTTAACCTTGGCGGTAAGACCTCGCTAAAGGTTATCCCATTTGGATCCCGAAAATTTTTCAAAAAATGGCTCAAGGGTCGTCCTCATGCATGTGAGGCTACTACGCATAGAGGTTCCCCTTGTCGACCGAATCAAGCCGAAGTGATTGGACCCGACTAGTCATGACTATTGTATGCGAGGCTGCGGCTAGTCATGATAAGTATGCGCGAGGCTGCGACATGTCGTTCCGTTCATCACTTCATTTTGCAAAAGCCTTTAGGGTAGATAGATTAAGGTTTAAACTCACGATTCATGTGCATGTCTCTGTGATTGACATTCTCTCCCCAAGGATGGTAATTTCTCGAGCTTTATCTTTAGTTTTCTTCATCTTATTTTGGGTCGGTCCATGATTTAGGTTGAGTCATTTGGCACGTGGCCTCTAAAAAAGGGAAGACCGTCTAATTTCTTGTTTAGTTTAGAGAGTTTTTCTTTCTTTTTAGGATGGAATGTTAGCTTACATTTGTACTTCGCGCTATTGATGTTTTTTGATAATAAATGTTGCTGGACGATCTTTCTAAGAATTCTTTTGAGACATCTTCCTTTTTGGGCAATTCAATGAAAAGCATTAAGCTATGATTTGTAAATTTTGGAATTAGTCCAGGTTTTTATTGAATAAAGCAATTTGGAATTTTGGGATTTACTAGACGAATCGGTCTTTCGCAAGAAATTTCATCTTGAGAGTCTAGAGGATGTCATGGACCGACTCGTTATTCTTACTCGTTGTATTCATTCGATCGTTGCTTTTTGCAGGTAATTTGCCACGGATCCCCCTCATCCTCATAATACTCGATCGGTGACCAAAAGAAGGATGGCCAATCAAGCCGAGATTGCGGCCATGATTGACAAAAAGCTGAAAGAACACATGAACACAATCAATGAGCAGATTGCGGCTGCCATGTCCAAAATGATGAGTGATCTTATGGCCAAACAGCAGCAGATCAATGCTGCCTCTCAATCGGAGATTCCACCTCCAACTCGTCAAGGCCTTCGCCTTGACAAAGCTCCTGCAGTGAACATTAATCCAACCCTTCAACTGGATGATGTCATTCTGACTGACACTAGTGCGTATCCGGTGGCCCCTGTTCTTCAGTCACCCCCCAATGATGAGAATGTCAAGTTGTTGGATAAGCTCGACCAGAGGTTACGTGAAGTGGAGGGAACTCAAAGTGTTCCACCTGTTGATCTGTCTATTTTTACTCGGGTCCAAGTGCCCGATAAATTCAAGATACCAGCCTTCGAGAAGTATGACGGCACCTCAAACCCAATTCAGCACATCGATATGTACCAGGGGCTCATGAATAGATATGTTTCTAATGGACCCCTAATGATCCAAACCTTCCGAGCAAGCTTGAAGGATGCTGCAATGAGGTGGTATACCAACCACTAGATCAACCGGAAGGACTCGTGGGAAGAGGTGGCAAACCTTTTCGTCAAACACTTCAAGTTTAATCTCGACGTCACCATTACAAGGGATGATCTGGAAAGAGCTGAACAGAAAAAGGGCGAGACTTTAAAGGAGTATGCCACTCGCTGGAGGAACATGGCGGGACAGATCATGCCTGAACCTTCAGAACGTGACTTAATGAAGTTGTTCGTGTCCACCCTACCGCAGCCGGTTCGTTTACGAATGTTAGTGACGGCCGTCTAATCTTTTAGCCAGCTGATAGCCATGGGTGAGGAGATTGAGTCCGGGCTCAAGAAAGGATGGTACAGTGAGTCAGGTTCATCAGGCAAGAGATTTACTAGTAAGAAGGACGAAGAGCATGTCCCCGAAGTCAACATGACCTATGTACAGAAGATGCCAACTCATGCCCCGAATCTACAATTTAGCACTCAGCAGACAACCTCTTATGGACGGCAAGGCCAGCAGGACTCACGCCAGCAGCGCAAAACTCGCCAGTTTACTCCACTTCCTGGGACATTATCTCAGGTACTGACAGTGTTAAGGAAGAAGAACTTGCTGAATTCAGAGCCACAAAGATCTAATGCTACTGGCTATGCAAGGTATGATCCGTCGAAGAAATGCGATTACCATAGAGGTGAAGTTGGGCATTCGACAGATGATTGCCAAGTACTCAAACATCGAGTGCAGGATCTACTCGAGACTGGAGCGTTTGCGCTACAGCCAACCAGTAAGCCCAATGTGCAGAACAATCCACTCCCTGATCATTCGAGCAGTGCAAATGTTGTCCTTGGTCCGAGAGTCAAGCAAGTTCAAGGCTTCAGGGTCCCTCTCGAAGATATGTTCGATGCTTTAGTCCGAGCTGGTTATGTTTCGACCGATGAGGTGGTGTCACTCGGTGAGATAGAAAAGAAAGTGGATGAGTTGGTGAGAAAGGGAATGATTGGGACAACAGATGAATTCGGGGTAGTGGCCACTATATCTCAAGTCATCATTGATTGGAATGAAGAACTCGCAAGGATGACCGATGAACAAGTGAAGTTGGATCCTGACATGCCCACTCTCGAGGACGCCTCTGACGATGACCTCGGGATCATTATCCCCGACACCCCGGAAGTATTGATCTTGGCATCACCTCAGCCCTACGCTTATGAAAGTAACAAGATGGTTCCATGGTCATACGACGTTGATCTAAAGCACAAGGTTCAGGACCTCTTAGATACTGGGGCATCAACATTTCGTGCTTCGTATCTCTGCCAAGGCCGAGATGATCTTCTTATAGTTCCAAACATCCAGACCACATCCCCGAGTCCTGCAAGAATGATACATGAAGAGAAGGAGGTGATCGACACCCTGGGGCAACCGAGCGGCAAGTTCGACTACTACGTGAAATATTCGGCTCCCCCGAGCTTCTATATTGACCCACGTGATATCGTCCCCGATGGATGGGGAGGTATGGATGATCTAACACCTCCAGTGACAGAAGATCCTGATGATGCGATGGAGGGAATCACTGCTCTGTTCAATAACATACTCATTGGAGCTATCGAGGAAGGACCGTTGGCTGAAATGGGCACTGGCCCGCGAGAGTAACACCTTTACTTATTTCGCACACTCCCCTGCGTGGGAATTTCTATTGCTTTCTAGGACTTGCCCCGTCTCGGGAGCTGCTTTTTAGGATTTTTTATTCCTATAACTTTATTGTCCCAGTTTCCATTCCAATAAATGTAATTCATTCGGTGATAATCAATGAAATTACAAATTATTTTCATTTTTTGAGGGCATGTTGAGGTACATCAAACCAGCCCGGTGATGATATCCAACCGATAAAAGAAAAATATAGTCCAAGGAGAATTCTGAGGCCTGGGCTTCTTCATGGTTCCTCGTGTTAAAATTTCTTTGAAAAGAATTTCAAAAAAAAAGTCAAAAAAAAATCAAAAGAAATAAAAATACACTGTTTAGCCCTGTTTGTCCTTCTGAACCCTCTACTTTATGTTTCAGGGGCAACTCCATATTCTCTTGTGTACGGTATGGAAGCAGTGCTACCTATTGAGGTTGAAATTCCTTCATTACGTATTCTTTCATAGGTACAATTGTCAGAAGCAGATTAGATCCAACAGAGGTTAGACCAGTTGAACATGATTGACGAGAGAAGGCTTAGAACTCTATGTCATGGCCAGTGCTACCAACAACGAGTTGCTAAATCTTTCAACAAGAAAGTCAAGCCTCGATATTTTGAGGTAGGTAACCTTGTCCTGCAATAGTTATTGCCGATAGTTCCTCTTGTAGAAGGAAAATTCGCCCCAAATTATGGCGGCCCGTACATTGTGAAGAAAGTCCTTCCAGGAGGTGCTTTGATTTTGGCCGAGATGGATGGTCGTGTTTTTTCCAGTCCAGTTAATTCTGATTCTGTGAAGAAATATTATACTTGATTTGTACTCATTCTGACTTTGTTTCTATCAAGTGTCAAGTTGAATTTTATGAATCAATTGATGTTACTGAGTTTTGTTTGAGGAAGGCTTTTAATTTGGCAATCTATTTCTGTCCTAATGAAGCGATCATATTGCATGAGAGACTTCAAGATGACGAAAGGCAAGACATTTTCATACACATCCTGAATAATAATCCCTAGTGCGAGTTGAGTGAAAATTCCGTGCTGACAAGGTAAAGGATTATCTCACGAAAAGTATGACGACCAAAATGATGAGAGGCATTCATTTCCTCTATCTAAACACTACAGGTTATCATTTGCTTAACCCCTTTGAACGGAGTTTCATTTCTTACCCCTGTCAGGAATAATCCCATACCGGGGCAATTTCTTAGAAAGTTCAAAATGGTTAGAATTTTCTTGCTTTCACTTGCATCAATCTTCAAGTATATTTATTGCATGCAAGTTCTGTGTTAGCTCGAGTGCCTTAGATATGACGAAGAGCATTTCTTTCTATATCCCTACACATTATACCCTTTGCATACCCAATTTGAACGGTGAATTCATTTCAAACCCAATTGGTGATTGTTCTTGTGATAAACAAATGAAATCATCTCAAGACAAGTTCAAGGTGACTTAGGGAAAATGGCAGCTCGAAAGAAAATTCATCAGAGAGAGCTCGAAAGAAAATTCATCAGAAAGGATGCAAAAGGACTCCATCAAATTGAAGTTCTCTCTCTCAGAAAAATCTCTCGAAGAAAAGAAAATCTCTCTCAAAAAAAAAAAAAGAGAGAAAGAAAAGTTTCAGCAAGAACTGAGTCGATATGCAAGATCATTCTTCAAAGAAAAGATCATTTGAAGGTTCATTTGTGGAGCAATTGCTAGATAGGATGATCACCAATTTCCATGTTCATAATACCCCTTTTGATGGAAATAGACCATTCATTTCAAGCCTACCCGAACCTACGTTACAACCATTACCGAAGTCTCTTCAGAATAGGGCACTTGAGTTAATGTAGAATTTCAAATGCTCATAAATGTTGCTCGAAGAAGTGCGAGCAAGATTTTTCTATCTCATTTTTGCAGCATTCCTGACTTGTAAACTCGGAATAGCTGGTGATATCAATTCTTTTAATAGCCTCGACTCGAAGAGTCCCTTTTGCTAAGCCATTGACCAAGCTCACGTTTTAGTCCTTATAAAGACCTCTCAGATTGGCCAAGTCATACTGATTTTGAGAATATTCGAACCCTTATCAAGCACGATGAAGAGAGTTCGAGTGATTCTTATACCATCATCAAAGGTCGGGTCAAAAGCCTTTCATTGAGAGTGAGTGGAAAGTCCTTTCTGATTAAAGGTCTCTCATTTAATATGATCAAAATGTCAAAAGGACGAAATGGTTGTTCTTATTAATAAATTCCTAGTAAATCCTGGTAATGCAAGGAGATTCATGAATTATGTTTTCTCTGCCTCTGCGCATGTGTTATTTTAACCTTTTCTCAGGAAAAAACAGGAGTGATGCCATTGGCTCCGTCATAAGAAAAATTCAGGTACGTCTGCTAATTATTCTTCATTGTTTCTCTCTCCGGAATATGAGAAATTATCTCTCTCATATGTTCACCAAGTGAAACAGGTGACATTTGGTGTTGCTAAGTGGAGTACGCGGCACACTGTATTCTCATATTCGCCCAGTAGGACAGGCGATATAATTTCATATTTGGTGTTGCTAAGTGGAGGACGCGGCACACCGTATTATCATGTTCGCCCAGTAGGACAGGCGATATAATTTCACATTTGGTGTTGCTAAGTGGAATATGAAGCACACCCCATTTTATGTTCGTCCAGTAGGATAGGCAACATAATTCCTCTCTTGGTGTTGCTAAGTGGAGTACGAAGCACATCCCGTTTCATGTTCGCCCAGTAGGACAGGCGATATAATTTCTCTCTTGGTGTTGCTAAGTGGAGTACGAAGCACACCCCGTTTCATGTTCGCCCAGTAGGACATGCGACATAATTTCTCTCTTGGTGTTGCTAAGTGGAGTACGAAGCACACCACGTTTCATGTTCGCCCAGTAGGACATGCGACATAATTTCTCTCTTGGTGTTGCTAAGTGGAGTACGAAGCACACCCCATTTCATGTTTGCCCAGTAGGACAGGCAACATAATTTCTTTCTTGGTGTTGCTAAGTCGAGTACGAAGCACACCTCATTTTATGCTCACCCAATGGAAGAGGTGACATGATCCTTTTCGTGATTGCCCAGTGGTATAGGCAACACATCCCATTCTTTCTTCATATCATGCGCTATTTCGCATCTGTAGGAAACTACAGGTAACAGGTAGGCAATCCAGTACCTTGAGAACCTTACTCCCAATAGACTAGAAGTTTGGAGATCGAGGGAATTCAAAGCATTATAAAGCTTTCCCCCACTTGGACACTTTTTGTGCGATCCGTATGTAAGACTCTTTCACCGCTCCGCATGAAGTGAGAAGCCTTAGCATACGTTCCTTATTGTTTGCATATCATGCATCATTAAAAAAAAAAGCATCATCATTCATCATTTTTCATAGTTTAAATTTAGATCTCAGTCTTTGAGTGAAACTTCTGCGAGCCTCCACTCAAAGAGGGGCAGCTGTTGACACCTAAATTTTGGCGCATCATTTAGTGTTAATTGCATAGAAAATTAGGGATTAAAAATTTAATCCCTAAAATAAAAATATTAAAATTACATAGCATATAGTTTAGGTTCATATAGATTAGTTGCATTCCGCATCAGATCGGCGGTGATAAGCGAGCTTAAAATTCATCACGTAAATCGAGCTCGGGAATCGAACGAGACTGAGCTCACTCGGAAGGCAAAGGCCGAAAATTACGCGTCAAAAAGGCTGGGTTGTCTTAATTTGAGCTTAAATTAACCCATCAAGCTTAATTAAAGAAAAGCCCGAATTAATTCAGCCCATTTAGAATTAAATTAAATTAAAGGGTAAAGCCTAAACCTAAGCCCATTAGGACTAGAAAGCCCGGCTAGTTGACCTAGGTTTGCAATATAAATACATGTTTTTGCTTCATAATCAAATGGGGCTATCATAATTTTCAGATCATATTTTTTTAGAGAGATACACGAGTGAATCACGTGAGAGATAGAGATCAGAGAGAAAGAAAAGTCTTTCATTGTTTTTCTTTTCTTGGAGGTCACGAGGACACGCCTCCCCCACTCCACTACGTCCAGGGGAGATAGGAAAGAGCTTCAGATTGCAAGAGTCCAAGCGGTGGTCAAGCGAGCCTCAGTATAGGCATTCAGCAAAGAACGAGGAAGAAGAATCCCACGTTGGTCTTCTTTTGGGAACAGACAAAAAAGACAAGCCCTTCACCGGAGAAACCACCAAACTGAGTACCGTCGTGAAGCATCCTAAGCCACGAGTCTCGCTGATCACACCACTGTTTGCTGCAAGGCCTGCCCCACCACAACGCCAACATCCTCCGAAGTTGCTGCCATCCTCGACGTTCGTCGCCCTCCCGTGGTGAGCTGCTGCTGTTCCGCGACTTCCGAAGACCGCTCGTCGCTGCTATCGTCTACCACCGCAAGCTGCTGCCATTCCCAAAGTCGCGCTGCCGCTCCCGACGCACCACCGGTTACCATCCCGATCTGCAATCCCGATCCGCTGCAAATTCAAATTAGGAAAGAAATCTGCAAATCAGGTAATTATCTTATCCCGATTTGATTTGAATATTTTGTTGCTTAATTTGTGCTTATTGATATCTAATCTTGCATATTTAGATAATAGGCAATATTTCAATTAGGATTTATTTCCTTTTTTTTGAAATCTTTGATATCTATTACTTGTCAAATTTGGATAGAATTTAGAATCTTCAACATCTTTTGAACATATCCAATATATTTAAGATATCGAATTTTTCAAGATGTGATCGATTAGGAAAATTTCCTAATCCGCAACTGCACATATGGAAATAAATCTATCTATCAGGCTTTAGATAGAGTTATTTCCATAGCGGGAATTTCGAATTTTAGGGTCGATCTGTCAGGCTTCAGATCGAAACTTAATTCGAAAGATTTAGCGGTTATATTTTTTTTTCACTTGATTTTAATTTCGAATTTCATAAAAAAATACAAAAAAAAGATTACTTTAGAATAGGTTAATTTCTTTAGTTTAGAATTGCATGTTTAGATAATTGGTATTTTTAATTCCGAATTTCATTAAAAAAATACAAAAAAAATTATATGCCCGTCATTAGAAATAGGTCACGTCGTCGCATGACATATAGTTTGCATGTTAGGTTGCATTAATCGTATGTCAATTTTTGCACGTCATTACATATAGGTTAGCTTTCATTTAAATAAGTAAAAATCAAAAAGAAATTTCTGCACATTTGAGCTCTAAGTCAGGATTTATCAAAATTGTCAAATTGAGTATTTTTCTCGAAATTGGTACCGAAAGGGCGTTAGGGAATCTAGCGTAACCAAGTCCCCGAATTTATGATTTCTGGTTCGTAGAAATAAAATAGTACTCCCGCTATTTTATTTAGGTTTCTAATCAACCTACCCTAAATGATTAGTGGCGACTCCCGTTGAAAATATTTGCATGCTCACAATTGGACCTAAGTTGCGATTTGGTAGAGTTTGGGAGAACTCGAGCTAGGTTAGTTAATTTAATTGATCTAGTAATCCATTAGCCTAAGATCGAAACCCGATTTTTTTTAGGTCGCGACAGGGTCCAGGTCAAAGAAGATGTGAAAGGCCTAATAAACGAAATGGGCTTACTTGCTCAAGTCCAATTCAATTCCAACCAGGATCAAGCCGGAATTTTCTAAAGCCGAAGCAAACCCAAATTTATGGAAAACAAACATGCTCATAAGTGTTCGAAGTAGTCTAGGATCGGAATAGACTATACGCTAACTTTGTTTTGGCATTTTAACAAACATATGGTGGGACATTTCTCAATAGTGTTTAGATACTCAAACCAACTTGGCAACTGACTCCCGGATTAAAGCCAACGTGCAAACGAGCTAAGCAGCATCAGTTTAACATCAAGCTTATGTTGGAATCAAAAGGAATAATGATAACTTTGGAAATTTAGAGCGAGTGCACAAGTTAGAGGGAGAAATTGTTCTTAGAATACTTTATGATGACTTTTTACACAACACTCACCTTCTGGTCCTTATATAATAGGAGAACACCTACAATATATGTAATGCTAAAGGCAAATATCTCACACACTTATTACCTAACGGTAAAATGTCAACATACATTAAATGAGCCATAGAGGCTTGAGCATTCCTTCTGACAACATTAAATGAAGCAACGAAAAAGTCAACAAAGATGAAGGATAAGAAGTCCACAAACAATAAATGTGTGGATGAAACAAGCGTAGAAATATGCGGAAAACTCTTCAATGGCCTTTGTCTTTATTAAATGCTCGGAGCATTTGTCTTCGTTCTTCATCATGCCCCTGCAAGCATTTAATAAGATCTTCACAGAAAGATTTGCCTTCTTGTTCACTCTTGTTGATTTCTTTCTGTCTTCACGGAGGATTATCAACACAACAATCAATTTTATTCATACTTTTACAGCCTCCATTAAATTAATTTTGAAAATCAATAACACCGAGCATCTCTTTTAATTTTTTGAACGAATCCGCCTTCAATGGTTTCGTCAAAATATCTGCAATTTGATCTTTTGATCCGCAGAAATTAAGTTCAATCTCACCATCTTTGACTAACTCACGAATATAGTGATACTTGATGTCGATGTGTTTGCTCCTCCCATGAAAAACTGAATTCTTGGCTAATGCAATAGCCGACTTATTGTCACACATCATTTTGGTAGGACCTGTTTGTTCATGATTCAATTCACAGAGCATTCTACGAAGCCATATCGCTTGACATGTCACCGAAGCTAACGCTATATATTCTGCTTCGGCTGTCGAGAATACAAGAACTTGTTATTTTTTCAAGGACCAAGAAATTACTCCTGATCCAAGAAAAAAAAACATATCCAGACGTACTCTTTTGAGTCTCGGTATCATCTGCCCAATCACTATTTGTGTACCTCACTAGACTGAAACTGTCAATATAAGAATATAAAATTCCATGATCACGAGTTCCACTGACATATCGCAAATTCTTTTTGCTGCCTGCAAATGCGATTGATACGGTTTTTCCATGGACCTGCTGATAATTCTCACTCCATAGGTAATATCTAGCCTAATAGATGCCAAATATCTCAAATTGCCAACAATGCTTTTTAAATAAGTGGGATTTATCAATTCACCGGCTCCTTCTTTCTTCAGCTCCAACCGTTCTACTACGGGAGTCTGAATTGATTTGAGCGATTCCATTTTCAATCGCTTCAAATATCATTAGCATATTTCTGCTCTGAAATAAATAAGCCATCATTTTCTTGCTTCACTTCAATGCCAAGAAAATAGGACACTAATCCCAAATTTGTCATCTCACTAGCCTCCCCGAATTTAGCAAACATCTTTTCACAGCTCCCTGTAAATATCAAGTCATCAACGTAAAGGCACGCAATTATTATGTCACCATCAGTATCTAACTTAATATACAATGTATGCTCATATGGGCACTTTTGAAAATCATGCTCTAACAGGTATGTGTTGATCCGCGTGTACCAAGCACGAGATGCTTGTTTTAGCCCATACAATGCCTTCTTTAGCTTGTAAACTTCATTTTCATGCCCTTTCTTCTCATAACCCTGTGGTTGCTCCACATAGATTTCCTTTTCAAGGACACCATTGGGAAATGCTGATTTTCACATCCATTTGATAAATCCTCCAACGGTTTTGAGCTGCAAGTGCTAAGATCATCCGAATGGTATCCATTCGGGCCACTGATGCAAATACTTCAAAATAATCAATACCTGACTTTTGCTTATAGCGCTTTACAACCAGTCTGACTTTGTAACGATCTACCTGACCATTGGGTTTGTACTTCATCTTGTACACCCACTTGACACAAATGGGCTTCTTACCATGAGGTAAAGAAGTTAGCACCCATATGTCATTCTTCTCGATAGAGTATATTTCTTCATCCATTGCTTGGATCCACTTCTCATCAACAACTGTTTCATCATAGGATACAGGGTTGCATTCAGCAAACAAACAAAAGTTTACCATAGTCTCATCAGTGATTTCGTCACTATCATTATCATTGTCTCTTGTGATCACATAATCCCTGAATTTTGCTGGAGTCTCTCGCAATTGCTGTGAATGACATAATGGTGGTTCTGAAGTTGCTGTTGGTGATGAAGATGCACCACCAGCCGAAGATGATGGAGACAAAGTACCATTAGTCGAAGATGATGGAGACAAAGTACCACCAGTTGAAGATGATGGAGGTTTTTCTGTATCTCTCTCCAATGGTTCATCTTCAATGATAATGCTTTTCTAGTCACCCTTTTGGTCCCGGTCCTAGGCTTCATTTTCTAAAAACTGGATATCCCTACTGATGATCACCTTTTCAGTGACTGGGTTATACAACTTATAACCTTTAGTTGTGTCATTGTAACCAATGAAGATGCACTTCTTGCTTTTGTCATCCAACTTCCTCCTCCGTTCATCTGGTATATGGGGATATGCCACACACCTAAATACTCGTAGAAACGAAACATCTGGCTTATCCCCGCTCCAAGCCTCTTTTGAGGTTCTTCCATGAACACTCTTTGTTGGACACGTGTTCGGCACAAATATAGCACACGCAACTGCTTCTGTCCAAAACTTCTTGGGTAAATTTTTAGCTTTCAACATACTTCTTGCCATTTCAAAAATTGTTCTATTTTTTCTTTCTGCTATACTATTTTGCTGAGGAGTATAGCTGGTAGTCAACTGACGTTTCACTTCATAAAGTTTACAATATTTGTCAAATTCATTTGAGGTAAATTATCCCCCTCTATTTGATCTCAACGTCTTCAAATTAAAACCATTATGCTTTTCAACATAGACTTTAAATTCTTTAAATTTGCCAAAAGCTTCAGATTTTTCTCTCAGGAAATATACCCAAGTTTTTCTAGTAAAATCATCCACAAAAATTAGTATGTACCTTTATTTCCCCGAATGATTCGGCCTTAATAGGGCCGCATATGTCAGTATGTATCAACTCCAGTGGTTGTTTTGCTCCTCTAGCTTTACCAACTGGAAAAGTTTCTCGATGTTGGTTTTCCAACAAGACATCCTTCGCATGGACAATTTGGATAGTCAATCAAAGGTATGTCAGTCACTATCTTTTTATAAACCAATAATTTTAGTTCACGGAAATTTAGATGCCCGAATCGAAGATGCCACAACTAATTGTTGTCTTTCATCATCGCTTGAAAACTCAAGAGATTCTTCGTCTGAAGAGTCATGGGAAACATTCGGTTCTTCGTCATTTGCACCATCATGATCAACTTATTGTCGACACCTCTGATGGTGCAAACTCCATTTTAAATATGAACCTTGTGGCCTTTTTCGGAAAGTTGCCCAACACTTATCAAATTCCAAAAAAGTCATGGCACAAAGTAAACATCTGCAATAGTAACATTAGTACAATCTTTTAACTTGATATTGATGTTACCTTTACCCATCATGGGAATTTTTAATTTATTCCTGAAATTGACTTTGCCACGACTCATTTCGTCCAACTGCGAGAATAACTCATTTCGGCCGGACATATGATTGCTGCAACCAATATCCAGGTACCATATATTGGTGTCTACGGTGCTCGAATCATCCTTCTTGCATGCTAGCATCATGTACTCTTCAGCATCGGTACATTGCCTTTGCTTGGCATTCGGATTTGTAATGGTCGAATTTCTGGCACTTAAAACACTTGACTTTTGATTTGTCACGTGTTTTATATTTTCTGGTTAAATTCGAATTTCCACCTCTACCTCGACCTCCTCCGTAAGCTCAACCGCCTAGATAGCCACCTCGACTTGATGGAGCGACCCAACTTTGCAATGCTTGCTTGGGATTTGAACCAATGGACTTTTGATTCATTCTTTGCTCATGCGAGCACAATGAACCCATCAACCGCTCCAACGTTAGGGTTGACACATCTTGCCCTTCCTCGATCGCTGCGACAACGTAGTCAAATCTTTCGATCAAAGACCTCAAGATTTTTTCCATGACTCGTACATCTTGAAGTTCTTCACCATTAACCCTCAATTGGACGCAATCAAAATATGCGGAGACTGATTCATAGTGTCACGCCCCGAACCCCAACGGGCTCGCGACACCCCTTCAACGGTCGTATTGAACGCGATGTCCCAGGACGCGTCGTCGACCCAAACGAACTACGCAAGCGGAAGCGAAATAAACAACCCAGACAACTAACATGATGACAAAAGGATAGCATGAAACAATAATTGCATAACATCGTAAAGCAGTCACTACTACAAAGCGATAACCCAGGCTACCAATTTCAAACCACAATTTTCAAAAAGGGGGCGGTGGTTGACAAGTTTATCTTCTCTACAAAAAGGTACTCAAAAGACAGGGTAATTTGATCTATCCTTCAATCTCTGTGGTACTCTGGCGGCATCTCCGAATCGATCACGGTCGCAGATCTGAAAATGGTTATATAATAACCGTGAGAACGAGTCTCAATAAGTAACACCCTAAACCCCACGTAGGCCAATGCGTGCCCAGACGAGTTCAGCATGCAATCAATCCAATCACATATATATATCGCACAAATGGACTTACCTCGCCATCCCATTCACGTGCCAACACTGCACATTAGTCAAATCATGATAATTGGATAATATCCCGAGAATACATCACAATCACTTGAACGTCATACATACGTACGTTCACCCAATTCAATCAAACACATTACCCATGCTCATTCATCCAACTTTCTCACGATCCGAGTCAATACTCCACAGGTCAGCCTTCCGATCAATCCGGGCTCATCCCGCGTCAAAACGTCTCAGGACCTACTATCTTTCCCCGGACCACCGTCAACACGTCTCAAGTCCGTTCTCACATGCACACATGCCACACAATTCAATCAATTTCTAAATACCGCCGTCAACACGTCCCAGGTCCAACTTTCCTTCCACAAACCACCGTCAACACGTCTCAAGTCCGTTAACTTTCATTCTACGGATCACCGTCAACACGTCTCAAGTCCGTTCTTACAAGTACACATGCCACACAATTCAATAGATTTCCAAAGACCGCCGTCAACACGTCCCAGGTCTAACTTTCATTTCACAGACCACCGTCAACACGTCTCAAGTCCGTTAACTTTCATTCTACAGACCACCGTCAACACATCTCAAGTCTGTTCTTACAAGTACACATGCCACACAAATCAATTCACCATTCTTACACGTCGTACTAACCAAATTCCAATCACGAGTTCACTAAACAAGCCCACCAATCCGACATTCAAGTCGGCCATATTTAAACGTCAATATCACTCACAATCGCCACGATACACAAGCCATCAAACCCATCTCAATCAGCCACTAATTATGTCACAATATCATCACAATTTAATCTACCAACGAACTACATTCAAATCTCAATTCTATCCCAAGCTTAGCCACTAAATCGATACTAATCGACCCATAAAAAGTCTAAAAAAATACCCAAAGTACTAGGTAGGGTCTAGGGAGTCACTTACCTAAGTCCAAAGCCAAGGAGAACCAAGCAAGGACCGACAAAATGGCCGGTCGGATCGGCGTTGGGCTTGGCACACGCACGGGCACGGCGGTCGGCCACGGGCACGGCGCTTGGCCACGGGCGAGGCACTCGACCAGGCACGAGCAAGCTGGCCGGGCGAGCGACCGGGTGGACAAGCTGCAAGCGGGCACGGGCGGGCGACGGCGAGCTGGCAAGCTGGCTGGTTGGTTGGCCGGCGCGCTGGCTGGGACAGCGAGCGGCGGTGGCGACGAGCTGCGGCGACGGGAGGACGGCGTGCGGTAGTGAGCTGGTCTCGGCGGCTGGGCAGACGGCGACGCGATGGGGAGGATAGGCAAGCAGGCGACGGTGACTGGCAGACAACAGTGGCTAGCGGCGGGCTGGGCTGGCGGGCGGTGGCTGGCTAGCGAGCGGGGGTCGAGTGAAGGAAGAAGCAGGACCAGAGGTGCGGCGTCAGGAGGGAAAGGAAGGAGGAAAAGAAGAGAGGAAGAAAGAGAGAAGGAAGAAGAGAAAAGAAAGAAGAAAGAGAAGAGAGAGAGAGTCCGACAGAGGGAGGGAAGAACGTGTATGGAGGGGACGTGAGCATGGGGAGTAACGTGCGCGGGCATAGGGAAATGGCGCGGCAGAAGGGAAGAAAGAGAGAGAGAGAGAGAGAGAGAGAGAGAGAGAGAGAGAGAGGGCCAAAAGTCAATGCACTGATCCCGATCCAACGGCCCACGTTCGAACTCGAAAACAATCTAACGGTCCACAAAAATCCCCAACGAGACTAATTAAAATAAACCCAGAGGGAAGTCTACTAGTCCAAATCTACACCCGGTCCAAAATTTCACTTCTGGCTAATATGAGCAATCTCAAGGCTGGCCACAATAATATCGACACCGTCTATTTAAATTCATCTCGGAACTCCGAGAAATTTGACATCAAAGTTTGGGCTCTAAATAATGGCAAAATTCGATCGAATGCAATTCTAGTGAAATCTCAATTTTAAAAATAATACCCGAGAGTAATCAGTTCCTGAGAGAGATTTTACTATAAGCACACTGAAGAATTACACATTTTATTAATCCCAAAAATTGACCGAAATTCAAAATGTCACAACTCTTCCCTCCTTACAAAAATTTTGTCCTCGAAATTTACAATCCTACCCAACTATTCAAATAAATGGGGGTATTGATGTCACATCAACTCTTCGCTTTCCCACATCACACCTTCGATTCTATGGTGCGCCCAAATCACCTTGACCATCGGAATTGTCTTGTTCCGCAACACTCGTTCTATTCTGTCCTCGATCCTTACTGGCTTTTCCACGTACGATACTCTGTCGTTCACGTCTATTTCTTCATAATTTAGCACGTGAGGTCGGGTCCGATTCATACTTTCTTAACATAGACACATGGAACACATTATGAACCTGAGATAAATTTGGTGGTAGCGCAAGACGATAGGCCAAAGTGCCGATTCTCTTTAAGACTTCAAATGGACCCACGTACCTCGAGCTCAAATTTTCTTTCTTGCCAAATCGTGACAATCCTCTCATCAGCGACACTTTGAGGAAAACGTGGTCCCCCACTTGAAACTTCAAAGGCCTACGTCTCCGGTCCGCATAATTCTTTTGGCGGCTCTGAGCGGTCTTAAGCCTGTCCCGAATCACTTTGACCGTTTCGATTGACTGCTGAACTAACTCGGGACCCGTGATACTCCTCTCACCTACTTCATCCCAACAAACCGGTGTTCTGCAAGCTCTACCATATAATGCTTCAAAGGGTGCCATTCTAATACTCTGCTGATAGCTATTGTTATAGGCAAATTCAACCAAATGCAGCTGTTCCTCCCAGCTATCTTTAAAATCCAATATACATGCCCGTAGTATATCCTCCAAAGTTTGAATTGTCCTTTCGGACTGGCCATCCGTTTGGGGGTGATAGGCCATGCTAAACTGTAACTTCGTCCCTAATGCCGTATGAAGACTTTTTCAAAAAGCGGTAGTGAATTTAGGATCACGGTCTAAGATAATCGCCATTGGCACTCTATGTAGACGAACTATTTGTTGCACGTACAGCTCTGCATACCTTTCTAATGCGAAGTCCTTTCGCACTACCAGAAAATGTGCTGACTTTATCAATCGATTGACTACCACCCAAATCGAATCATGACCCCTCTGACTCCTTGGCAATCTCATTACAAAAGTCCATCGTGATGTGTTCCCACTTTCACTCAGGGATTTCCAATGGCTGTAACATTCCACCCGGCTTGCAATGTTGCGCCTTCACTTGCTGACATGTTAAACACTTGGCCACGTGTTTGGCTACATCCGCTTTCATGCCATTCCACCAATAATATTGTCGCAAGTTTTGATACATCTTCGTACTACCTGGATGAATACTATAATTACTACGATGTGCTTCAGACAAAATCTCCCTCTTAAGTTCTGCATCACTGGGTACACACAACTGTTCGCGGAACTTCAGAATCCCATCCTCGGATACCTGAAAGTCTGATTTCCTCTTTGTGATATCCATCTTTAGAATCTTTTGAATCTCTGGATCCGTCGACTCTAAGGCCTTGATCTTAGTCTGGATTTCCGGCTCAATCCTTAATGCTGCAAGCAGACTTGAGACCTGACTCACCTCAAACTTAAATTCCGAATCCCGAACTCCCTCCAACAGAGTCCATTCCTTGACCATCATATGCGCGATGCTCGATTTCCGACTCAATGCATCCGTTACTTTATTAGTTTTTCCGGGATGATACATAATCTCGCAGTCGTAGTCCTTAAGGAGTCCCATCCAATGGCGCTGTCTCATGTTTAATTCCTTTTGGAAGAACAAATACCTTAAACTTTGATGGTCCGTATAAATCTGAAATTTTTCCCCACACAGGTAGTGTCTCCAAATCTTAATGGCGAAAATAATCGCGGCCAACTCCAAATCATGCGTCAGATAATTCTACTCATGCGGTCTCAGTTGTCGCGATGCGTATGCCACCACTCTTCCATGTTGCATTAGCATGCATCCCAATCCTCTTAGCGACGCGTCACTGTAAATCTCATATCCTCCCGGACCTGACGGGATACTGGTGCAGTCGTCAACCTCTGCTTTAGCTCTTGGAAACTCCTTTCGCATTTATCCGTCCATTCAAACCTTGTTTCTTTCTTTAGTAATCACATCAATGGCGTCGCTAATGCCGAAAACCTTTCCACGAAGCATCTGTAATACCCTGCTAGACCCAAGAAGCTTTGAACCTCGGTTACTGTTGTTGGTCTCGGCCAATTCGTGACGGCTTCAATCTTTGCCGGATCCACTGCGATTCCTTCTCTAGATACCACATGTCCTAAGAATGCCACTCGATGGAGCCAGAATTCACACTTGCTGAACTTAGCGTAGAGCGCATGTTCCCTTAGAGTCCGTAAAACTTTTTCCAAATGTAACTCGTGCTCGGCGGAACTCTTCGAATATACTAGGATATTGTCTATGAACATGGTTACAAACTGATCCAGAAATTCTTTGAATACCCTATTTATCAAATCCATAAAGGCTGTCGGGGCATTAGTCAGTCCGAACGGCATTACCGTAAACTCATAGTGCCCATATCTTATCCTGAATGCCGTTTTTGATATATCCTCCTTTTTAATCCTCAATTGATGGTACCCCGTCCTCAAGTCGATCTTTGAAAATATCGATGCTCCTTGCAACTGATCAAATAGGTCATCTATCCTTGGTAGTGGGTACTTATTCTTAATGATCACCTGATTTAACTGTCTGTAGTCTATGCACAACCTCAAAGATCCATTTTTTTTTCTCACGAATAACACCGGTGCTCCCCATGGAGACGCACTCGGGTGGATAAAGCCTTTATCTAGCAACTCCTGCATTTGGACCTTCAATTCCTTCAATTCAGATAGTGACATCCTATAGGGCACTTTTGAGATCGGTTCTGTTCCTAGGGCCAACTCAATCACGAACTCCACTTCTCTATCAGGTGACAGTCCCGGCAATTCCTGGGGAAAGACATCGGGGAAATTGCACACCACGGCGATATCTTCTAGCCTCAGCTCTCCAGCCGTCGAATCAAGTACAGTTGCCAGAAATCCTTGACACCCTTCATCTAACAGCTTAGTCACCTCCAGTGACGAAATTCAAGGAACCGAGGTTTCTCCTCGGTTTTCCATAAACTCAAATTTAGGATGTCCAACTGGATTAAATTGGATCACCCTGTTACTACAGTCCACGACGGCTTTCTGTTTAACTAACCAATCCATCCCAACAATCACGTCAAAGCCATGCATAGATAAGACCGTCAAATCTATTCTTCTTTCCCTATCGCCAATCACTATCTTACAATTAGGACATCCAAACACAATCAGCACTTTATCATTCAGCGGGGTAGTCACACACAGCATAACGTTCAGCGGTTTTGGCTCAATCCCAGATAATTCAACGAATTGCTTAGATATAAAGGAATGCGACGCCCCCGGATCAAATAAATTATATGCAGCATGATCACAGAGAGAGACCGTACCTATGACCACGCCTAACGCGTCCTCGGCCTCCCTTCTTGCCATTGTATACACTCGTCCTTGGGCCGGCGGCCTATTCTGATTGGCCGGCTGAATGGCTCCAAATTGATTTCCATTCCGAGGCAGCGGTGGCAGTAGTACAGGCGACCTAGCCTGTCTATTATTGGGGCAGTCCTTTATCTGATGGCTCCTTCCGCCACATATAAAACATGCTCCGCCCCTATTTGGGCAAGATCCATTCCCGTGCCTTCCTCCACATGGCCTACACGGGGCGTTCTGATAACGGTTTGGCTTCCCGATATTCCTCCGAACGGGAGGGACAAAGCGACTATTTTCTGCCATGGGTTTTTTCCTAAGTTGACGGTCGTCCCTAGCCGGGGCATACCGCGATCCAGAAGCGGCAGCCCGATCTGTTTGATCTCGCTCAATTGCCTAAGCCCTTTCATAAATCTCATTATAGCCCCTCAAGTTCAATAAGATCATCTGACTGCGAAGGTCCGGCGTCAGCCTATCCCAAAACCTCCTAGCTTTGTCCATTGGGTCCTCCACCATTCTGGGGGCAAATTTGGACAGCCTTGCAAACTCGGCTTCATATTGATCTACCGACCTTTGACCTCGGCGAAGTCTTATAAATTCCGCCAATTTCTGTTCTCAAGCGCTTTCCTAGAAGTACTTGCCATTGAAGGTCTCAATAAAGATGGTTCAGTTCGGAGCAGTACCGGCAGGGAATACTTGACCTCTGATGGCCCTCCACTAATCACTTGCATTGCTCTGAAGTTGGTAGACTGCTAACGTTACCTTCTCTTCCTCAGTGCACCCCAGCACCTCGAAAGCCTTTTCTAGCTCTTTCACCCATCTTGGTGCAGTCTCAGCATCGCCTCTCCCATCAAACTTCGGGGGTTTCAACCTCAAAAACTGTTCTACTAGCTTGGACATTGGCCTGATCGCATTTACTCGCACTAGTCCAGGATTTCCAACAATCACATTATTCCCCTAACCTTCATTATTTCCAATAATCACGCTAGCAGCTGCAGCGCCGACAGTAGCGCTTCTTTCCCCCATTTGTCTACCCGATAATATTCCCGCTTCCTCGAGCGCCCTCCAGATTTCATCTACCTAGGATCCTCCATAACTCTAGCTAATAGGGTTACGCAACCTCGACCTCGACCTTTACCTCGACCTCGATTGCTCATCTTACCAATTCTCACAAAAGCTCAGCTGCTATAATTCCACGCAGGAATTAGAAACCTAGGCCAACTATACCAATTTAAAGCCCTAGGCAGTAAATCACAATAATAATTCACTAAGCAGGCAGCTAATCACAAACAACACCAAATCACAATCAATATAGTTTGCACACTTACCTCAAGTCCTGACGCGCCTGCACCTCACATATTATTGCATAAAATCAAGCAGCAACTACAATCACACAGTCTGGGGTACGCATGACACACAAGTCTCCCTAACTGGCTATCCCAAAGTCATCGCTTCTTATCACTCCAGGCTTCGATCAACTTGGATCAAACTATCCTTGCTCTGATACAAAATCAATCGGGATGTCATGCCTCGAACCCTAACGGGCTCGCAACACCCCTTCAACGGTCGTATTGAATGCGACGCCCAGGACACGTCGCCGATCCAAACGAATTACGCAAGCGGAAGCGAAATAAACAACCCAGACGACTAACATGATGACAAAAGGATAGAACGAAATAATAATTGCATAACATCATAAAGCAGTCACTACTACAAAATGATAACCCAGGCTTTTAATTTCAAGCCACAGATTTCAAAAGGGGGGCGGTGGTTGACAAGCTTATCTCCTCTACAAAAAGGTACTCAAAAGATAGGGTAATTTGATCTATCCTTCAATTCCTGTGGTACTCTGGCGGCATCTCCGAATCGATCACAGTCGCGGATCTGAAAATGGTTATATAATAACCGTGAGAACGAGTCTCAATAAGCAACACCCTAAACCCCACGTAGGCCAATGCGTAAGCATGCAATCAATCCAATCACACACACACACACACACACACACACACACACACACACACACACACACACACATATATATATCGCACAAATGGACTTACCTCGCCATCCCAATCGCATGCCAACACTGCACATTAGTCAAATCATGATAATTGGATAATATCCTGAGAATACATCACAATCACTTGAACGTCATACATACGTACGTTAACCCAATTCAATCAAACACATTACCCATGCTCATTCATCCAACTTTCTCACGACCCGGGTCAATACCCCACAGGTTAGCCCTCCGATCAATCCGAGTTTGTCCCGCGTCAACACGCCTCAGGACCCACTATCTTTCCCCGGACCACCGTCAACACATCTTAAGTCCGTTCTCACAGGCACACATGCTACACAATTCAATCAATTTCTAAAGACCGCCGTCAACATGTCTCAGGTCTAACTTTCCTTCCACGGACCACCGTCAACACGTCTCAAGTTTGTTAACTTTCATTCTACGGATCACCGTCAACACGTCTGTCGCGACCTAAAGTTTTTACCTCTTAGGCTAATGGATTATTAGGACTAAACCTAACTCGAGCCCTCCCAAGCCCTACCAATTCGCAACTTAGGGTTTAAGTTTTTTAACATGCAAATGTTTTCATGCTTGGAGTCGCCACTAATCTATTTGTGGTAGGTCGATTAGAAATCTAAATAAAACATAGGGAGATATGTTTTATTCCTACGAACCAGAGATTCTAAGCCCGGGGACTTGATTACGCTAGATCTGGTCTAACGCCCTTTCGGTACCTTTTCTTTTCAAAAATATTTTGGCAAGCAATCTGGATCCATTTCAACTTAGTCACTAACATGTGAGATGTTCATGCGGGTGCGCAAACCACCAAAGTAACACCCAATAATCAAAACATTAAATAAATTGCAAGATTGGGAGAATTACTTACCTCGAAGCAACGTAAGCATCTGCGTGGTTAGCTAGAAAATCACATCAACCGTCCTAATATGATTTCTAATTAACAAGCAGTTCACTCAATATTTTTGGATTTTCGCTTATTTAAATGAAACCTAATCTATATGCAATGACGTGCAAAAATTGACACGCGAATAATGCAACCTAACATGTAAACTATATGTCATGCGACGACGTGACCTAATTCTGATGACGGGCAAACGATTTATTTTTGGTATTTTTTGATGAAATTCGGAATAAAAATATGCATAAATTAACGTGCAACCTATGATGACTTAACATATCCTAACGTGATTTATTTTTTGGGATTTTTGCTAAAATTCGAAATAATAAATTAATTTAATTAAGAATGCAATCTATCCTAATCTACCATAAAACAATTCATTCTTTTTTTGGGATTTTCATGAAAATTCGGAATTAAAAAAATAACCTAAATAATCTATTAAGATTAGAAAATTAATTAATTTAAACTAGGGAATAGATTATCTCAAGTCCTAATTTAAATTAAATAATTACTCTATCGTCTAGATACATTTAGGATTCCTAAACATGCAAAATTCAAATTCAAATCCTAACTGATATTTTTTGAATTTTCTTTTTTTATTTGAAAAGGGAAAGACAATTTAAACAAGGATGGCATCCACATTTAAAACAACCACGCGATCCACAAGATTCGTTTCAAACTCGGATTAGGCACAAAAATCGAACTATCAGTCATATCTATAGGGTCATAGATATTGACAGAAAGTCGATCATTCAAATTTGGAAAGCAGATAAAAATCATTATCGTACCCAAGTGATTATGGATAGGATAATGATTTTCCGTATCGCCACGTATCATACCTTAGGGATAAGGTCGGATAGTTGTCTAGATACGTTGCTGAATTAGGAAAGATTCCTAATTTTGAATATTTTCAAATATTGCGAACAAGGCAAACATTATCCTAAGATATCTAGCAATCCACGCAATATTCACAGAATATTCAAACATCCAAAAATTAAGAAACGAAATATTCTAAAAACATTGGATAATGTTCAATTACCTAATTTGCGGATAATTTCCAAATTCGAACTTGCGGATCGGGATGAGCAGCGAACGGTGGATTCGGCGGCGCGGTGTCGGGATGACGGCGGGGCAACGGCGTGATCGTTCGGAAGCGGCGGCAGCAGCGGCGTCGGCGTGAGGCGGCAGCAGCAAGCAGCAGCGGCGGCGACGGCGTGAGGAGCGGGCGCGGCAGCGGGCGCGGGAGCGGGCGCGGGCGCGGCAGCGGGCGCGGGCGCGGCAGCGGGCGCGGGAGCGGGCGCGGCAGCGGGCGCGTCGCGCGAGGTCTTCCTCCTCTCTCTCTCTTTCTCACTCTCACACTCTAAAAATTTTCTGATCTGAAAATTATGTCCCCCCCTAAAATTCTGACCTAATAATGTATATATAGTATTAATCTAGGTCAATTAGATGGGCTTTCTAGTCTTAATGGGCTTAGGCTTGGGCTTTAATTTAAATGGGCTGAATTAATTAAGGATAAATGGGCTGAATTAAGCTCAAATTAAAACAACCAAGCCCGTTTGACTTGTAATTCCCGGCCCGTGCATTTCAAGCGAGCCGAGTCCCGTTTGATGAAATTTAAGCTCGTTCGTCACCGCCAGTCCGATGCAAAAATGCAATTAATGAATTTAAACTATATGTTATGCAATTTAAATTTTTTTGTTTAGGGGTTAAAAATTTAATCCCTAATTTTCTATGCAAATTACACTAAGTGATGCGCCAAAATTTAGGTGTCAACAGCTGCCCCTCTTTGAAGGTGAGCTCGTAGAGGTTGCATTCAAAGACTAAATGATACCTAAATTTCAACCATGCAAATGCAATGAATGTTGTTTTTGTCGGGATTATGAGTCCCATTTTACAATGCATTAAGAAATGATGCAATGCTGACCTAAATAGAAAACATACCTGGAATTACTTACCTGACGATAGCGCAATTCGAGGCACAACTTGTATGTTGTTTTGGCAAATGTATGGGCTTAGTCCCATAGGTATTACCTGATATACGCTGATGAACTTCGGTGATCTGCAGTTAAGTCAAAACACACGAAGAAAGCTCGACGTATCCAATCATCATCTGGATTCGTGAGAACAGTTCCGATCTTTACGAACTACCTATACATCTCTATGGGTGTTTGCAAAGATTTGGCCGCTTCACTTATACCTGCTCATAAGTGAATCGCGGGGGAAACTTTTGAAATCAAGAGGATATTCTGACCTTTACATATACCTGCTCATATGCAAAGATTTGGCCGCCTCACTTATACCTGCTCATAAGTGAACTGCGGGGGAACACCTGGGGTTGAGAGAATATTCCGACCTTTACATATACCTGCTCATATGCAAAGATTTGGCCGCTTCACCTATACCTGCTCATAAGTGAGTAACGGGGGAACATCTGAGATAATGAGAGTATTCCGACCTTTACATATACCTGCTCATATGCAAAGATTTAGCCGCTTCACCTATACCTGCTCATAGGTGAGTAGCGGGGGAATACCTGAGATTTAGGGAGAATATTCCGACCTTTACATATACCTGCTCATATGTAAAGATTTGGCCGCTATGCCTATACCTGCTCATAGTCATGTAACGGGGGAATCTTCTCGAGATTATATGAAAATCTGTGATTTGATGAACAAAGGGGCTAGCCCAAGTGTTCAAGAGTTCCTTGACAAAGTACCTGGATATCATCAGAAGTACCTAAAAAGGTTTGATCAATAGACACCTGAACATAATCAAAGGCATTTAGAGATCGCAAAAATGATCAAATGTGGAACTGACAATTGCTTGAACAGGTTAGGGATACCTAGATAGTCATAGACATCCTAGGGATAGAGATATACTTACCTAGTGATATCTCCAACTCTGAAGGTGTGTCTCCTGTTAGACACGATTTTAAGTAACATGTAATATGCATTCGCACACTGTCAAGAACACATATACACATGCACTATGATTTCAACTGATTTTCATGCACGATGGTTTTGTCAAATCAGCATTACAAACTTCGCTGGGGAAAAATCATGACAAGACAATCCAGATTCACAAGTAGATATCTTGAAAATGTCGAATGAGGGACTTTTGGTCCGAAAGGGCTTTCGCTCACTCTCGTCGAGAAGTGGCTAATTTACAAAAATCACTCTATCTCACCATCATCATGTTGACAAGGGTCTGAGTATTCTCGCAAGCAGTACGACTTTACCAATCTGAGAGGTCTTTATTAGGACCGTAACATGGGCTTGGTCAATGGCTTAGCAAAAGAGACTCTTTGAGTCGAGGCTATTGAAAGAAAATACTCTGCAATTGTCTCCGGGTTTACAAGTCAAGAACCCTGCAAAATGAGATAGAAATGGACTTGCTCGCACTTCTTCGAGCTAAGCTTATAAACATCAGAATCTCTACGTTAGTTCAAGTGCCCTAATCTGAAGAGACTTTGCAAGGGACGTAACGCAGGCTAGGCTCAGGGGTTGAGAAATGAATGGATCATAAGGCTCAAAATGTGTATAATTGGGGTGAGAGTTGGTGATCATCTCGGCATTGTCACCGGTCTTCTTCTTCACCAGGGATTATCTTCTCCGCAGATGCTCCATTGGCTTCAAGAGTTTATCACCTGACTCCTCAAGACTTTGGATACTTTTGTGACTTCGACACACCTCAACATTTCCTAATCCAAAGTCGTCACTTCTTCTCCATTTTTTCATTCTCTTCTTCTTCTTTTCTTTTCTTTTACGGGCATTGGCCTTGCTTTTACCAGGCACACTGCTTTTTCATGCCCTCTAGTTTTTTTTTTTTTGACACACACTGTCTACAATGCATATGTTGGCCAGTCACACTTTGGCTTATTTTGACCGAATGACTAACATTTGGACTCTCAGGGTCTTCGTCTTTTATCGGTGCTCCGGATATGCTGCTTGAACAATGATGATTTTTGCCTTGCCCCGGTGTGGGGGATGATCACCAACCAGGTTTAAGAAATGAATTTGCAGGCTCAATTGGGCTTATCAAAGGATAAAATGTGTATAGGATAGAGAAAGAAATGCTCTTCGTCATCCTAAGGCACTTGAACTTCACGTGAATTCATCTGAAAAAGCAACACTCGAAGATTGATGCAAGTGAGAGCACGAAAATTTCTACTCATTTTTCACCTTATGATGCTGACTTACCTCCAGTTTGCCCCGATGTGGGGTGGTTCTTGACAGGGGTAATCTGAATGAATTTCTCCAAGTGTTTAGGCTCAAAGTGGCGAAACAATGGATAACTTGTAATGTTTGGGATAGAGAAATGAACTGCCTCTCATCATTTCAGTTGCCGTACCTTTTGCGAGATAACCCTTTACCTTGCAGACATGGAATTTTTCCACTCAACTCACTGGGGATTAGTGCATGGGACTGTGTATAGGATATGGCTTGCCTTTCATCATCCCGATGTACCTCATTCAACACATTCAATTTATTCCACGTGAGTTATCATATTGTCTAAATAGATTTCCCCTTTTGAAATCGATAATACAGGTTGACAAATAACCATGCAGAAATTAAAGCCAATGCAAACATCTTAACTTGAAATTGATTGAAACCATTTATTCGTAAATGCAATGTTCGCAATTCAGAGTATAAAATCAAACTTTTGAAAATTTTCGCCGCAAAATGTTAAATTCCATCAGGGATAATAGATCTTCACAGCATCAGAATTAACAGGAGTGGAGAACTCACGACCATCCATTTCTGCGAGGATCAGGGCACCTCCGGGAAGCACCTTTTTAACCACATACGGACCAATGTAGTTTGGGGCAAATTTTCCTCCAGGAACAGGAAAGACTGGCAGTACCTTCCTTAGGACTAGATCATTTACCTCGAAGTGTCTTGGACGCACTTTTTGGTTGAAAGACTTACCTACTCATGAAGCAATTGGATCGAGCTTTTCGTCTTACTTCAGGGGGATTTGCCTCTCTTCACTTCTTTGGGTTCTCCGGAATCACTCAAGTTGACAGTGATAGTTTGGTCTACCGTTAAGACTTTAGGTCTCTCATGATGCTCTAGATCACGCCGAAGGTCCGAGGAATCTTCGAGTTCATTGGCGTCATCGAGATCAGGTTCGGTGGCACATAATTCATCAGATTGGACCGTTCTCATACCCTTACGTGTCACAAAATTGCCCCTGAAACATAAAGTAGGGGGTTCAGTAGGACAAACAGGGCTAAACAGTGTACTTTGATTTATGATTTTCGATTTGTGACTCCCCTTTTTTTTTGAAATTCTTTTCCAAAAAGTTTTAACATGAGGAAGCATGAAGAAGCCCAGGCCTCAGAATTCTCCCTGGACTATATTTTCTTTTATCGGTTGAATATCATCACCGGGCTGGTTTGATGTACCTTAACATGCTCTCAAAAACGAAAATAACTTGTGATTTCATTGATTATGACCAAATGAATTACATTTATTGGAATGGAAATTGCAACAATCAAATCCTAGAAGTACTAAAAAGAAGCTCCCGAGACGGGGCAAATCCTAGAAAGCAGTAAAAATTCCCGCGTAGGGGAGTGTGCGAAAAAGGTAAATGTGTTACTCTTGCGGGCCAATGCCCATTCCCTTCAACGGTCCTTCCTCGATGGCTCCAATTAAGAAATTATCGAACAGGGCAGTGATTCCCTCCATTGCATCATCAGAATCTTCTGTCACTAGAGGTGTTGAATCATCCATACCTCCCCATCCATCCGGGACAATGTCACGGGGGTCAACATAGAAGCTCGGGGGTGCTGAGTATTTCACATAATAATCGAACTTGCCGCTTGGCTGCCCCAGAGTGTCGATCACTTCTTTCTCTTCATGCATCATTCTTGCAGGGCCCGGGAATGTGGTACGGATGTGTGGAAGCAACCTATCACGCCCACGTTCTTCACCATTCGGCTCTTCTTCGGATCGCGATCTAATCTGTCCATTTCCTCGACTTTGACCTCGACCACGTCCACGTCCACGTCTACGTGCCCCATTATTTGACTCACTTGACCCCAGGTATCCCAACCCAGAAATGCGGGGCCTCTGAGAAACTTCCACCGGTTGGCGGATACCTTGACCATCCCTACCAAGGCCTTCACCTGGAGTAAAGCCATGGGACATCATTACTTTGCCAACCATGACTGCAGCATTTGACACCTCGGGAATAGGCGGTGACGACCCTCTAGAAGCATGTATGGTTGATACGAGCTCGAGCGACTGATAGCTCGATTCTATTTTGCAATCAGGCTCAACATAGGGGATAGCCGTTGCGTGGTAGATTGGGTGCTCTTCTTCACCGTGGACTGTGATTAACTTTCTGTCCACAACGAACTTCACCTTCTGATGTAGACTGGATGACACAGCTCCAGCAGTATGAATCCATGGACGACCCAACAGAAAATTGAATGCAGTGGGAATGTCCATAACTTGAAAGAGGACATTAAACATTGTTGGTCCTATCTGTATGTCAAGGTAGATTTCTCCCATCACTTCTTTCTTCGTTCCGTCAAAGGCTCGTACGGAGGTTTTTGCAGAACTTATCCTAGAATGATCTATCTTAAGGCGGTGTAAAGTCGCCAAAGGACAGATGTTCAAGGCTGATCCGTTGTCAATGAGTACCCGGGCTACATGCGAGGCCTTGTATTTGACAGAAATGTAGAGTGCCTTAGTATGGCCCCTCCCTTCTAGAGGGAACTCTTCATCTGAAAAGGCTATGAGGTCCTTGAGCAGTATAGAACCCACAAATTCTTCCAACTTATCATGGTCGATCGTCTCTGGCACGTGGACTTCACTTAACACCTTCATTAAGGCCTTCTGATGTTTGACCGATGTCTGGAGTAGCTCAAGCAGAGAGATTTGTGCGGGCAGCTTGCGCAATTGTTCAACTATGTTGTATTCGCTAGCCTTAATCACGGCTAGGAATTCTTTGGCTTCTTCATCAGTAACAGGTTTTGTAGGTTGGGCATTAGCTTGGCCATAGGAACGCCCGGATCTGGTAACCAAGTCGACATCGAGACTGTAGGACCAAGGAACCGCCTTATTATCACTGTACTCATACGGTTGAGGTATCTCGATCACTATCTCTTCATCAGGTGTAGGCGTGTTTACAATGATCTCCTCATTATCGGACGCGTCTTCAAGCGGAGGCATGTCTTCAAGCAGAGGGTCGCCTTCGTCGCTCCCGGTGTTCAACGAAGCAAACTCCTCCTCCCAATTAATAACCACTTGAGAGATAGTAGAAACGATGCCAGTGTGGTCAGCATAAACGATCATCCCAGCTTCTACCATCCTTGAGATTCTTTCTCTCATGATGGCAAGGGGAAGGTCTTCATTACTCGGCTAACAACCGACTTTCACTAACTCACCGTAGACATCAGTAATATACACCTTAACATTCTTGATTCGACCAGCGTCGAAGCTAAATACGGCATTCACATTGCCTGCGTGATCAGGGAGTGGGTTGCTTTGAACATTCGGCTTAGCAGGCTGAAATGAGAAAGCCTTCGTATCTAGGAGGTTCTGGATTCGGTGCTTGAGGGTATAGCAATCATCGGTTGAGTGTCCGAGCTCACCCATATGATAATCACATTTCTTTGACGGGTCGAAGTTATAGAACCGCTCAGGATTGGGCCGCTTTGGCTCAGTAGTAAGCAAGCCTTTCTTCTGGAGCACTGTCAATACTTGAGACAACGATCCGGGGAGAGAGGTGAATTGCCTCTTGTTGTTCCTCCTCTGAAAAGGTTGACGACCCGAGTTTTGTTGCTGAGCTTCTGCTACTTGGATTGCTGGGGCAGAGTTAGCATTCCGTTGGCTCGGTTGGCTATAAGCCACATTCACTTCAGCTGCTGGTTCTTTCTCTTTTCTCGCACCAAATCTTCTGGTCGAAGAGGACGGCTCGACAAACCATCCATCTTTCAGCCCTATTTCAATTTGTTCGCCCATGGGGATGAGTTGGTTGAAGTTGTCAGCCGGAATGGCAACCATCCGATTACGGTATTCGAACGGGAGAGTTTTCACGAACATCCTCTTTAACTCACTGTCTATGGGTTCTGGGACAACCTGAGCAGCTAAATTCCTCCATCTGATAGCATAGTCTTTGAAGGACTCAGTCTTTTTCATCTGAGCGGGTTCGAGATCATCACGGGTAGGAATGATGTCCGTTATGAATCTGTACTGCTTCAAGAATGCTTCACTGGCTTCTTTCCAAATTTTGAGGCCATTTATCTTCTTCATGAGATACCAGCTCAAAGCAGGACCCGTCAAACTTGCTTGAAAGGCATGGATCATCAGGAGTTCGTTATCAACGTACGAAGTCATTTGTACGTGATAGAGCTGTAGGTGGGCTTTTGGACATGTGGTGCCATTGTACTTGTCGAAATCCGGCATTTTGAACTTCTTTGGGATTTTGATCTGTGAGTACAGGGACAGATCGATCGAAGGTGAATCCTGCGAACCTTCCAGCTGCTTCACTCTTTCTTCAAGTTTATTGACTCGTTCATCAGGTTTGTCTTTGTTAACGATGATCTGGACGGGGTCATCTTCTAAATCAGGAATATCGTCATCTCTGTCAACATCGACACTCTTTCTGATTTTCTGCTTTGGGACGGACGCTTCGAGGGATGCCGGAATAGGATCCGACCGGAGAGCTTTGATCTCAGCGGACATTTGCTGCATTGCGATGACAAGTTGCTTGATCTGGTCTTCCACACCAACAACACGCTCTTGCAAGTCGGTTTGATCGGCCATTCTGGCTCTCGACCGTGTACGAATGGGCGACCGTGATCGGTCCGTAGCTACCTAATTTCGAAATGAAACAGGCATACATGAGTGTTAAGCAAAATCATACGCCAATCCATGACATTGGTCTAACCGCTTTGAATTGAAAGGACCCCTTTATTGAAATGGTGAAAATTTTTACATCAATTAATGACTTGAAATTGAACTGAATATAAAGACAACTGACTCAATTCCTAAACAAATTTTGAAAACTGAAACTGAAATGAGAAAAGAACTTCGAGCTTTTTATTTAGCTTGATCTATAGACATATGGGAGGCGACTTCCTTCTTCAATTGCTCATAAGCTCGAGCTATCTTGGATGCCTTTTCTTCAGCTTCTTCGGCCTTCCTTTTGAGGCGATTGTTCTCTGAGCGATTGGCGGACTTGAGAGGCACCTTGGGTATCTTCGGGAGCAAATCCTGCGGGATTATGTGCCTTCGAATGTACTGGGTCGTCGCGAAATAGGACTTCTGCTCTCCCTTTAGTTCTCCTTCGGGCCGAGCTATCTTTAACACACGGCACTTCCTCCACATCTTATTGAGCTGAGCTACGGTCGCTTCGTGGTCTTTATCATCATCGGCGAAGTCGACTTGGAGGAGTTCTGGTTGTAACGCTGGAGGGAGCCCTTAGAGAATCTGATACTGACGAGACACTCTGGCGGGGTAGTATTCGATCGTGCCGGTGAAACCCAATAGTGGAACCGGTCCAATACCATTACATGTAAGCCGAGCTTCCTCGACTTTGAACCAATTAGCATGCCATTGGAAACCTTGGGGTCTAGCGTTTTTCATGAAAATGATCCATTCGGAGTAATGATAATCGGGTGCATCCCCTTGTTTTTCTTTGTACCTTAAAACTGGATGGCTAGAATCACTAAGCTCAGGTATTGTGAGTAAATCGCCGCACCCTTTTATATGAGACAAAAACCAGATTTGCAAAAGTTCGAGGGGGGCATGAAAAGTTTTGTCGACATGTTGCTTAAATTTAGTGAGGGAAATGAAAGTCTCAGCTAAAATGGTGTTGACAAAATTCTTTTCAAGACAGACCTGTTGGACCAACCAGGCGATTGACGGACTACATGCATTCTTACAGTAAGGAAAAATCACGAACCCGAAAAACGCTAGCAAAAAGATTCTGCCTTTTTGAAAAGATGTGGCTTTTTCAAAACACTGACTCAGGAATGAAAAAGGACATGTGCCACGATTTGCTTTTAAAACTTTTCCCAATTCATCTTTTCCGACATTCAAAAATTCAGCCAACATTAAAGTGGGATCAATTTCCAAAGGTGGTGTGACTAAATCCGACTCCAATGGTTTTCCAATGAGCACGCTATATTCTTCCAACGTCGGGGTGAGCTCGTGCTTACCGAATATAAAGGTAGAGGTCTCGGGACACCAGAAGTGCGCCAATGCTCGAACGAGGCCGGTACGGACTTTGACCTCCAATAGGGGGAGCAGCCTCCCGATGTGGCCCTCAACTAGCTTGCGGTTGGTTGGACTGAGTAGATTCCACCAGGCACGGAGCTCGTCCTTAGGAGCATCAAGAATCCGGATGTCTGCCCCTCCCATAGTGTATAGACCAAGACTCACGACCGACCTAATGTCATGGACCGACCAAAAAAAAAGACGAGATATAAATAAATTGCGAGATAAAGGTTCAGAAATCTTACTTCACCGGGTAGAATGATGGCAATCACACAGACATGCACATGAAATGTGAGGTTCGATTTCTACCTAGACTCTGGCTTGCAAAATGGAGACATGAGGATTACCGAGCTAAACCAGTCATGGTGGTGGTTAGGCTGAGATTCCCTTGACTCCGGCTTAGTCAAAGAGCCTACCCGGGTTGCAAAGGGTGCAACCGTGGCAGGTATTCAATGACACCATGAAAGAACTTTCGGGACCAAGAAAGGCGACCCATACCACGCGGGTGTGGTTGGGGTGTCCGTTTTCTCAGTACCATCCTAAACCTGTGCCGCCCAGGTCCGGCAGCGGGTAGTGTGTGCGGTGTAGTGTAAATGCAAGGCATGCACAGCAGGTTATATCATACAGCGCTTCGTGCATAAAATAAATCATTCATCCAAACACCTCCCTGCAAAACAAGGGTTAACAATCACGCCTCCCCTTATACCTCCCATACTGCAAAAACATTTAATACCTAAAATGTTAGGGACGTACCTGGGATCCTCGCTGCCAAGCAAAAAAATATTTTTTTTGAAAAGAAAAACTGGCCTAAGTCCACTAAGAGTTTTAACTCATATCCCCAGTGGAGTCGCCAAGCTGTCGCGACCTAAAGTTTTTACCTCTTAGGCTAATGGATTATTAGGACTAAACCTAACTCGAGCCCTCCCAAGCCCTACCAATTCGCAACTTAGGGTTTAAGTTTTTTAACATGCAAATATTTTCATGCTTGGAGTCGCCACTAATCTATTTGTGGTAGGTCGATTAGAAACCTAAATAAAACATAGGGAGATATGTTTTATTCCTACGAACCAGAGATTCTAAGCCCGGGGACTTGATTACGCTAGATCTGGTCTAACGCCCTTTCGGTACCTTTTCTTTTCAAAAATATTTTGGCAAGCAATCTGGATCCATTTCAACTTAGTCACTAACATGTGAGATGTTCATGCGGGTGCGCAAACTACCAAAGTAACACCCAATAATCAAAACATTAAATAAATTGCAAGATTGGGAGAATTACTTACCTCGAAGCAACGTAAGCATCTGCGTGGTTAGCTAGAAAATCACATCAACCGTCCTAATATGATTTCTAATTAACAAGCAGTTCACTCAATATTTTTTTATTTTCGCTTATTTAAATGAAACCTAATCTATATGCAATGACGTGCAAAAATTGACACGCGAATAATGCAACCTAACATGCAAACTATATGTCATGCGACGACGTGACCTAATTCTGATGACGGGCAAACGATTTATTTTTGGTATTTTTTGATGAAATTCGGAATAAAAATATGCATAAATTAACGTGCAACCTATGATGACTTAACATATCCTAACGTGATTTATTTTTTGGGATTTTTGCTAAAATTCGAAATAATAAATTAATTTAATTAAGAATGCAATCTATCCTAATCTACCATAAAACAATTCATTCTTTTTTTGGGATTTTCATGAAAATTCGGAATTAAAAAAATAACCTAAATAATCTATTAAGATTAGAAAATTAATTAATTTAAACTAGGGAATAGATTATCTCAAGTCCTAATTTAAATTAAATAATTACTCTATCGTCTAGATACATTTAGGATTCCTAAACATGCAAAATTCAAATTCAAATCCTAACTGATATTTTTTGAATTTTCTTTTTTTATTTGAAAAGGGAAAGACAATTTAAACAAGGATGGCATCCACATTTAAAACAACCACGCGATCCACAAGATTCGTTTCAAACTCGGATTAGGCACAAAAATCGAACTATCAGTCATATCTATAGGGTCATAGATATTGACAGAAAGTCGATCATTCAAATTTGAAAAGCAGATAAAAATCATTATCGTACCCAAGTGATTATGGATAGGATAATGATTTTCCGTATCGCCACGTATCATACCTTAGGGATAAGGTCGGATAGTTGTCTAGATACGTTGCTGAATTAGGAAAGATTCCTAATTTTGAATATTTTCAAATATTGCGAACAAGGCAAACATTATCCTAAGATATCTAGCAATCCACGCAATATTCACAGAATATTCAAACATCCAAAAATTAAGAAACGAAATATTCTAAAAACATTGGATAATGTTCAATTACCTAATTTGCGGATAATTTCCAAATTCGAACTTGCGGATCGGGATGAGCGGCGAACGGTGGATTCGGCGGCGCGGTGTCGGGATGACGGCGGGGCAACGGCGTGATCGTTCGGAAGCGGCGGCAGCAGCGGCGTCGGCGTGAGGCGGCAGTAGCAAGCAGCAGCGGCGGCGACGGCGTGAGGAGCGGGCGCGGCAGCGGGCGCGGGCGCGGCAGCGGGCGCGGGAGCGGGCGCGGCAGCGGGCGCGGGCGCGGGAGCGGGCGCGGGAGCGGGCGCGGCAGCGGGCGCGTCGCGCGAGGTCTTCCTCCTCTCTCTCTCTTTCTCACTCTCACACTCTAAAAATTTTCTGATCTGAAAATTGTGTCCCCCCCAAAATTCTGACCTAATAATGTATATATAGTATTAATCTAGGTCAATTAGATGGGCTTTCTAGTCTTAATGGGCTTAGGCTTGGGCTTTAATTTAAATGGGCTGAATTAATTAAGGATAAATGGGCTGAATTAAGCTCAAATTAAAACAACCAAGCCCGTTTGACTTGTAATTCCCGGCCCGTGCATTTCAAGCGAGCCGAGTCCCGTTTGATGAAATTTAAGCTCGTTCGTCACCGCCGGTCCGATGCAAAAATGCAATTAATGAATTCAAACTATATGTTATGCAATTTAAATTTTTTTGTTTAGGGGATAAAAATTTAATCCCTAATTTTCTATGCAAATTACACTAAGTGATGCGCCAAAATTTAGGTGTCAACAACGTCTCAAGTCCGTTCTTACAAGTACACATGCCACACAATTCAATCGATTTCCAAAGACCGCCGTTAACACGTCCCAAGTCTAACTTTCCTTCCACAGACCACCGTTAACACGTCTCAAGTCCGTTAACTTTCATTCTACGGACCATCGTCAGCACGTCTCAAGTCCGTTCTTACAAGTACACATGCCACACAAATCAATTCACCATTCTCACACGTCATACTAACCAAATTCCAATCACGAGTTCACTAAACAAGCCCACCAATCCGATATTCAAGTCGGCCACATTTAAACGTCAATATCACTCACCATTGCCATGATACACAAGCCATCAAACCCATCTCAATCAGCCACTAATTATGCCACAATATCATCACAATTTAATCTAACAACGAACCTCATTCAAATCTCAATTCTATCCCAAGTTTAGCCACTAAACCGGTACTAATCGACCCCTAAACAAGTCTAAAAAAATACCCAAAGTACTAAGTAGGGTTTAGGGAGTCACTTACCTAAGTCCAAAGCCAAGAGGAACCAAGCAAGGGCCGGTAAAATGGCCGGTCGGATCGGCATCGGGCTCGGCACACGCACGAGCACTGCGGTTGGCCACGGGCAAAGCGCTCGGCACGGCGCTCGACGGCGCTCGGCCACGGGTGTGGCACTCGGCCAGGCACGAGCAAGCTGGCCGGGTGAGCGACAGGGCGGACAAGCGACAAGAGGGCACGAGCGAGCGATGGCGAGCTGGCGGGCTGGCTGGCTGGTTGGCCGGCGTGTTGGCTGGCCGGCTGGTTGGGATGGCGAGCGGCAGCGGCGACAAGCAGCGGCGATGGGAGGACAGCATGCGGTGGCGAGCTGGTCCCGGCAGCTGGGTGGACGGCGACGCGACGGGGATGATGGGCGAGCAGGCAACGGTGATTGGCGGATGATGGTGGCGAGCGATGGGCTGGGCTGGCGGGCGGTGGCTGGCTAGTGAGCAGGGGTCGAGCGAAGGAAGAAGCAGGACCAGAGGTGCGGCGTCGAGAGGGAAAGGAAGGAGGAAAAGAAGAGAGGAAGAAAGAGAGAAGGAAGATGAGAAAAGAAAGAAGAAAGAAGAGAGAGAGAGAGAGAGTCTAACAGAAGGGAGGAAGAACGTGCATGGAGGGGACGTGAGCATGGGGAGTAACGTGTGCGGGCAGAGGGGAAGAGAGAGAGAGAGAGAGAGAGAGAGAGGGCCAAATGTCAACGCAATGATCGCGATTTAACGGCCCACGTTCGAACTCGAAAATGATCTACCGGTCCACAAAAATCCCCAACGACACTAATTAAAATAAACCCAGAGGAAGGTCTACTAGTCCAAATCTGCATCCGATCCAAAATTTCACTTTCTGACTAATATGGGCAATCTCAAGGCTGGCCACGATAATATCGATACCGTCCAATTAAATTCGTCTCGGAACTCCGAGAAATTCGACACCAAAGTTTGGGCTCTAAATAACGGCCAAATTCGATCAAATGCAATTCTAGCGAAATTTCAATTTTAAAAACAATACCCGAGAGTGATTAGTTCCAGGGCGAGATTTTACTATAAGCACACTGACGAATTACACGTTTTATAAATCCCAAAAATGGGCCGAAATTCGGAATGTCACACAGAGTCATTCATGCATAAAGACTCAAAATCACCTCGAAGTGTTTGAAGTCAAACCCGTTGAACACAATCATCGCCTTTGTAGGATTTTTGCAAAATATCCCACGCTTCTTTCGCGGTTTCCGCACTCGATATTTTTTCAAATATTGTTTCATCCACGAATTGAAAGATTGCATATAATGCTTTCTGATCTTTCTTCTGAGGCTCCACCAAAGAGTCTTTCTTCTCCTTTCTTAAAGTCTCGAATGCTTCAACATTGGCTACTTCGGTTGAGCCATTTTCCACCAGATTCCACAAATCTTACGATTTGAAGAGAACCTTCATATGGACGGACCAGTTGTTGAAATTTTTTCATTCAACTTTGGAAGTTGCAATTGAACGGAACTAGTGGATGCCATTTCTAGCTTTGATACCAAATGTTGGAACCAAAAGGAATAATGACAACTTTGGAAACTAAGAACGGGTGCTCAAGTTGAAGGGAGAAATTGTTATTAGAATACTTTCTTATGACTTCTTATACAACACTCACCCTCCGATCCTCATATAATAGGAGAACACCTACGATATATTTAATGCTAAAGACAAACATCTCACACACTCATTACCTAATGATAAACTGTCGGCATACATTAAATGAGCCATGGAGTCTTGAGCACTCAGACATCATTAAATGAAGCAACGAAAAAGTCCACAAAGCTGAAAGATAAGAAGTCCACAAACAATAAATGCGTGGATGAAACAAGCGTATAAATATATGGAAAACTCTTCAAAGACCTTTGTCTTCATTAAATGCTTGGAGCATTTGTCTTCATTCTTCATCATGCTCTCTCAAGCATTTAATGAGATCTTCACACAGAGATCTGCCTTCTTGTTCACTCTTGTTGATTTCTTTCTGTCTTCACGGTGAATTGTCAACACAACAATCAATTTTATTCATACTTTAACAGATTAATCCTATTTTCACTCAAACGGAAACTGTATCTGGACACCTTTTGCTCATATCTTCAACAAACCGAGCAAAAGGAATGGATTCGTACCTTGTCGAAATAGGCCTCTGATAGTAGCCGATGAACATGTGGGCTTGAGGCAACTAGGAGCTTTGTCACCAACGAGGGTATTGACCGGCGATCGAGCATAAGGTTTGCTAGACTACTCGACCAAACGGCAAGGCCGAACAGGAGAGTCGCCAGCGTAGCTTTTGAGGCCGATCTGTAGCAAGGAGCGACGGTGAACGATGTCGGGGGACACCGTCGGGGATAAACTTTTTAAAGCTTTTCTTTTCTCAAAATCTCATTCTCTCCGGCCTAATACCTTAAAAAACCTCTAACTTTAGCTCTTGTCCCAATTCTAACTTTTGTTTCATAAAAAACCTTAAACTTTAGGTCTTGTCCAAATTATACCCTAAACTTTTTTGTCCCATAAAAAATCCGAAACTTTAGATGAAGTCTCAATTCTACCATAAACTTTTTTTCTCTAAAAAAAAGTCCTCAACTTTAGGTCAAGTACCAATTTTACCATAAACTTTTTTCGTCTCATAACACATCACCAATTTTTACTTGAATCCCAAATTCGCTCTCCATTAAATCTCCGTCAAAATCACCCTTTGTGATTTTGCGCTCGTCGATCTCTTGTGCTTGGGAATGTTCCATCTCTTGAGATCGGAGAGCTCACGCATGGAATGCTCGAACAGCTCGTGCTTGAGAGTTTTCCATCTCTTGCTTGTCAATAAGAAATGTTGAACAGAGGGTTAATGGGGACAGATTTATGACTCAAGTAAAAGTTTGTGGTTTTTTATGAGATTATAAAAATTTTAGGGTAAAATTGGGACTAGACGGTAAAATCGGGACAAGACTTAAAGTTATGGGTTTTTCATAGGACAAAAAAATTTTAGAGTAGAATTGGGACATGATCTAAGGTTGAGGGTTTTTTATGTGATAAAAAAATTATGATAGAATTAGGACTAAATCTAAAACTAGAGGTTTTTTATGAAATAAAAGGTAATATTGAGACAAAGGCTAAAGTTAGAGGTTTTTTAGAGTATTACGCACATTCTCTCCTCATTATGCTGTCTCCTCTTCTCTCCGAATCCCGTGTGAGCTTGTGGAGGTGACGAAGTATTGCAGGCACGATGATGTAAGATCATTGTGGATGGAGGAAAGCCAAAAGAAGAATGGAGAGAGATTTTGATGAATGTGTGTTCCCTCCCCAGAGAATTCGTGAGCACCCTTTTTTTTAAGAATCCAAGAGCTCCTGAACGTAAAAAAGATGTCCTATTTCTTGTCCTTTTGTGCCGCCTCCTTCCTTGCCAAAAATAGAAGGGTTAATATCACGAAAAATTACAAACTGATATATCTGTGATAAATTTACCCCAAACTTTTTTTTACCACAAAAAACCCCAAACTAATATACTTGTGACAATTTTACCCTTGAACTAATTTTTTGACTACCAAAAACCCCAAACTGGTACATCTGTGACAAATTTACCCTTTGTTAGTGTCCGTTAAATTTTACTGTCAAATTGTTAAGTTTAATGACACGTGGTAATTGACAGGTGTATCGATTTTGGGTTTTACCCCAATGTTTGTCACAAGTTTACCAATTTGTAGTTTTTCGTGATATTAATCCAATTTAACAAGTACTAACGGAGGGTAAATTTATCACAAATGTACCAGTTTAGGATTTTTAGTGGTCAAAAAATTAGTTCGGGGGTAAAATTGTTATAGGTGTACCAGTGTGGGGTTTTTGGTGGTCAAAAAAATAGTTCGGGGTAAAATTATCACAAGTGTACTAGTTTGGGATTTTTTGTGGTCAAAAAAATAGTTTGGGATATATTTGTCACAGGTGTACCGGTTTGGGTTTTTTATGGTCAAAAAAATAGTTTGGAGTAAAATTATCACAAGTGTATCAATTTAGAGTTTTTCATGATATTAACCCAAAATAGAATAACCTAAAATTTATTCAGGTTTCAAGCTTACATTGGTGAGGATTTGGGTCATTAAGGACGTGCCATGTGGCATAGGAATTTCAACTCTAGAGAGAAAGGTGCGGTTCAGGGTCAAATTGGGTTGAGCTTTATTTGGCCTGGCCTAATGGGCCGGGTCAATTTCGGTCAAACTGAATTGAATAGAGTCTTTGAAATATCTCATAATTAACAAAATTTCTCGAGATACCAGTTGGCAAAATTCAGATGTAAATAGGGTTTGTTGATATTATGTTGTTAGTGTGTGTACACCCCAAATCAAAGAGCCCAAAGAAGAGATAGCACTCCATGTCAGAGGAGATGCCTCCATTTATAAAGAAGTGGAATGCTCATTGTATTAGTTATATTTTATCATTTTCCATGGATGATTTGATTTTACAATGTGATCATATGCGGGTGATAATCTTTTATGTTTTCATCTTAGCATGACCTGTATGTAACATTGATGCTCCATAATTTTAGTTCTTCTAATATTACTTTTCCTTTTTTTTGCTAAAGAGTACTCCACCACCACCACCATGAGAATAGTTTGTTAACCGCAATATCATCCTATGTATGATAGAAAAAAACTAGAGCAGGAGGATGGTAAATTATTTTGCACTTTAGGTGGTGAATTTTAAAAAGAATAAACTGATGCAACATATAGAACTACTAAGAGTCTGACTAATATGGGAAAAATTGTTAAATAAGTGCTAAACTTATTGTACGGTGGCCAATTCAGTGCCAAACCTTCCAATGTGCTAATTTCGTCGTAAATTTTTTGATGATTTGCCAATTTAGTCATAAATCTTTTGATGACTCACCAATTTAGTCATTTTGGCCAATTTTAGCTGGAAATCGTTGACGTGGACGTTGGATGGCCATTGGCCATCCTATGTGGCGTGGCCGGTTCTGAGGTAGACAAATTTTATAATTTATAATTTTTTCCTTTCCTTTATTGACCACAGGCCAGAGGGACAGGAAAGGTAAAAAGAAAGAAAGGAAAAAAAAGAAAAAATAATTTTTTTAAAAAATGCAAAATTTGTCAATGTTAGTGATTTTTGGCCAAAGTTGGCTGGAGGGACCAAATTGACAAGTCATCAAAAGGTTTTATGACTAAATTAGCAAATCATCGTAAGATTGAGGACTAAATTGGTACAATTGAAATATATAAGACTTAATTGTTAAGTTGTCAAAAGGTTTAGGACTCAATTGACACAATTGAAAGGTTTAAGGACTGAATTGACTGCCGTACAATAGGTTTAAGATTTTTTAGACAATTATCCCACCTAATAGGGTTTGGAAAAAGGAAACACAAGCATGCAAATAGAAATGGTAGATATGGAAGTTGCTCTAGCCCTTTTGCAATCAATGCATCTATTAAAGCTCCAGGATAAATTAAAAAGGTATGAAGTAAGCGCGGATTGTTTGGTCGGCTGGATATAACTATTCTATCCGGTGTTTGGCCATTCTACAGAGTTTAGTTACAGTAGTTAATCATCATATCCTACACACCATATTAATCTTAAAACTTATTTTTAAAAATTTAAGTTTATATCTTATGTACATAATCATGCTAATAAGCATAAAAAGAGGGAGAATTACCAAAACAATTATAAATCTATTGCAATTGTGTCTATTCAGTACTAAACTTTTTTTTTCCAATTCGGTTCTAAACCTTTTGCATTTGTGCCAATTCAGTTCATTCGATCAATTTTGACTGGCGAGAGCTGATGTGGACACCGGCCCACGCCAACCATTCGGCCAATCGCTGGACAATTGCAATTGGTTTAATTGGTAATTTTCCCCATTAAAAGAATATAAAAAATCAAAGCTCCGTAAAACTTATTTTTATTATATAATCATTCAAATGGTTGTTTGATATAAAATATAAACTAGTACTCACATATTGCTCAACAATATCTCTTCGAAGTACCAATTCATATATGAGATGAACTTCATGTCTTCGGGTTCATCCGTCCAAGCAACTTGAAAACCATCGCCATATTCAAGTGTCGTAGTGAATTTGCTCCTATACAAGTATGGCAGCCAATCTTCTTCTATTTCAAAATGTGGTATCAAATGTGCTTCTAGGCATCCTATGACTTATGAATGTCAAATTCTTTCAAACAAGATGAAATTTCTCTAGATAGATAATTATACCAGAGATCCACCCTGGTCATATCTTGGAGGTGACATATTTGTGGAGGGATTGAACCTTCAAAAAAAAATTATTTCCTTTCAGAAGAAATATATAATAAAAAATTAAATAACAATTAAATAAAAAAGAAATAAAATAAAAATAAAAAGGCTCCAATTCGGTCATAATTGAAAGGGCCTTGTGTAAATCTGGTAGCCCAGACCTGATCCACAAGAGCAGCCCAGGCCAAACCAAGCCCATCAGAGGCCCATTAAGTCATTCCAATCCTCTCGGGGTTCTGCAGCTTCTCGTGGTGAACTGGTGATTCCCTCTTCATCGCCCTCAGGCCACCGGTAGCCACCGCCGATCGTCCATCGCCGTCCACCAGACGCACGCAGTCATCACAGAGAGCACGTACGCAAAGAACAGAGCACGGGCACAAGGGGAGCTCGGGGGAGAAAATTCTCTCTCGCAGAATCGGTTTCCAAAAGATTCTCCATCTTCATTCCCTCTCAGTAGCGTCACTTACAGCCACCGGTAGCCGCCTGATCGCCACCAGTTATGCCGCCGTGAAGAGGCTCCGTTCGCTCCTTTTTCAAAATCATCGCTGCTGCCGAAATATTAAATCTAGGTCTACTCCTCCCTCTGACCGTTCTAGGTCCCGGCGTTATTGTCCATTGCGATCTCTTTCCTTCGGGCGATCATCAATCTCGACCAGTGACGGCTCTGGCAACGTATCCCTCTTCTATGCTCTGTTTTGGCTTCAGCTGAGCATGTTTCGGTCCATGATCGTTTATCGCCTGTCCGCCGAATCGTCGATTTTGTCTCTGATAAAGTTTAAATGAACACCAGACTTTATACTCCTCACCGATAATTTGTTAAATTTTCTGTCCCGAGCACTTCGAATTTCACGTTCATCAGGTGTTCGATGTTTTGCCCAACTGACTTCCAGTACTGATTTGCTTCTTCTGTTATCAGTCAACCTGAGAGTATTCTAGTGCGATTTTCACGGTTATTATTTGACGCATCGATCCTAAGATATGATTCCTGATTTGTTGCTTGCTGGTCGAAGAACCATCATGCATGAGGCCAGTCCAATCTGGGTCATTCTCTATATTGGCGTCAAGCTTTGAACATCTGCTTGCTCCCGTACATGTTGAGATCTTGCCTCTTGCCTTGAGTTTATGTACACCGGATTTGTTTCGCAAGAGAGAGAAGGTGAATGCGAATCGGAGCATTCGAGAGAGTTTGGATTTGGATTTTCTCGTTCGTTGTTATGAAAGAGCATATATCGTTAATCAACCAGCTTCGTTTGAATTCTCTACTGTTTTTTGGTGGTGGACGCCTGAAAGGTACACTTATAATTGGATTTGGCTTTTCTGGATTGTCATTCTGAAAATCATGCAGGCCTTCTGTTTTTTCGTTTTTGAGTTTCGCTAGGTGATTATCTTTTAGTTGGTAGGTTTTTCTTTAGCTAGAATAAGATTTTGACTCGCACTTCGAAACTAGGTTAAGGGGGTCTTATCCCGGAGATCAAATGACAAAATTATGTATATTATTTGCTCGACTCATATCGGATTACTTTACTGTGCTTTATATTTTGTCGTTTTTTATGTGACTGAGTAATATGAGGTTTTAAGTTTAGCTCACAGAATTTATAACTCAGGGGTCATAACAAGTCCATGTATATTTTTTGCCCGATTCGTATTTGGTTCGTTTTTCGCATTTTGCTTTCATGGTCTATTCTTTTGTGCTTTATGTCGTTTGGCATGTGTCTTCTATTATTTTTATGTGATATGATTATTGACTCATTTGATCGATTGAGAAATGCTTTTGCCAATAACCATCATTAGACATTTAAATAGAACATAATTAGCGACATAAAATGAACAAGACCACGTAATTCACGTTTTTGCATTAAAACGAGTTTACATACTTAAAGAGCGCTAATTAAATATTAGCGTAACCAAGTCACCGAACTTAGATTTCTAGCTTTGCTCCTAATCAGCTCAAATTGGCCAACAAGGACTCCCAATTAGATAAGATCTCATCGTTTAATCAAACTGAATCATCCAACATCGTGTGCGGTAGGATTTGGGAGAACTCTCGTTGAACGAGAGCAAGCACCTTGAATAGAGGGACCTCCTGTTCCCGTTGGACATACCGCTAAACCCGTTCCACTCAAGAGAGCCATCGGGGAGGGTTGCGACAAGTTCTTCATCAAGTAAATCACAAAGGTGGGGCTCAAGCTATAGGTGTAGGGCAGTGGTTCCGCAATTCGGATACCGTTGTCATCCTAGCTACGATCCATGCCTTTGTCCTCAAATTGGAGTAATTCCCGGTGCCCAATCCTTTATGTTAGTAGGATTCTTCAAACGGTTAAACCTTATTGGTTTGATGTTGCGGGTTGCATCAAACAGATAATGCACGTTTGGTGTAACATTTACAAAAATTTGTGAACACCGAATTTGTTTTGGTGGGGAATAAACTATTCTCTCTCAATTCTTAGCCAAATCAAATCTCCTAATATTCAAATTAGCAGAACAAGGAATACAATATGAACATTCTAAGAATGTTGAGCATTCAAAATGCAGAGTCAAGGCTCAAATTCTTACAATCCTATTACACAAAGGTTCTCCACTGTTTCATCATATTTTTCCATCACATAAAGCATAGAAGAACAATCTCTACTAGGGAAACGATGGGATAAGTTTACGAACGAGCTCGAACAGCACGTAGTGATAGTTTGAGTTTAGGTAGAGAAAAAGAACCACCCCAAGGAACGTCACCACATATGATCCTACAAAACTCCCCAGGAAGAATTCTTTCCAGGAGTCATCCTCCCCGGCATGATTAAAAGAAGGCACTATACCGCATCCCTGATTTGATCCATCACAGCTTCTTAATGGTGGTCCACAAAGGAGAGGGTTACCTTCATAACTAGCTTCACCAAAAGTTCCAAATTGATATTTCCGATCTGGTATCTTGCCTGATAAGTTATTGTGAGCCACACTAAAATCTAACAGTTTGTAGAGCTCTATTAGTTGTGGGGGGATGAGACCGGTTAAGTTGTTGTTGGACAGGTCCAAGCTCTCTACACTCTTTAAATTAGAAAACGTTTTTGGGATTGGTCCCATCAAATGATTGTGTGACAAGTTCAATGCGAGAAGTTTACTCAAGTAGCCAAACTCTGGAGGAATGAGGCCTATCAAATTGTTCTGGGAGAGATCCATTCCCGACACGAGTTGTAGAATGTTTCCCTTATATAATTCCAACCTTCTCTTTGTCATGAAGTTTACTTCTTCTGCTCCATCTAAATAAGAAAACCTTCCCCCTCCGCCATAGGAATTTAATAGTGAGAATCTGCTGTTATACATGTATTGATTCACATAATCTAACTCATAGAGAGTGGTATCAAATGCATCTGTAGATACCCCATCATTTCCAAATGTCAAATCTTTCAAACAAGAAGGAATTTGTCCAGAAAGATTATTCTTGGAGAGATCTAATATGCTCATATTTTTCAACAGACATAGACCCAGAGGGATTGAACCTTTAAATTTGTTTCCTTGCAGTAGAAGAACCTTCAAGTTTCGAAGTGAACCAATCCAGTTGGGGACCTTACTTGACAATGCATTGTGTCTAAGATCCAGTGTGACAATCGATGAAGCTCCAAAAATAAACTCAGGAAAATGCCCAGCAAGCATATCATTTGTAAAGTGCAAGAACCTTATAAAAGTAAAGTTGGCACAATAGGGTATATTCGGCCCAAGATTGTTACTTGAAAGGTCTAGACGAGTGAGATACTTTAAGTTGCACAAGCTCAACGGTAAAGGACCTTCCAATAAATTACTTGACAGCATAAGCACACTCAAGTAATTACTATCTCCAATCCAATTGGGAATCGTTCCGGATAGAGAATTATTACTTACATCCAAAACTTTCAAGGAGGAGCTCTTTAAAATGTCAAGCGATATTTCCCCTGTGAAACGATTGCTATCCATATACAAATGTTCCAAGTTTGGCAAGCTAGAATTCCTCGGTAGCATTTGGCCTTCCAAATTATTGCCTGACAGTTTCAATAGATTAAGAAACTTCCAATTTTTAGCCAGTGTCTCTGGTATCTCTCCCGTGAAGCCATTATTCGACATGTCCAATGTTACTAGTTCTTCCATATTGCCAATTGAGGGAGGGATTCTACCTTTCAAATAGTTGTATGACACGTTCAAATATTGCAAATTCGGGAGAGTAGAACCAATCTTAGATGGAAGCTCTCCTTCAATAATATTAGTAGACACATCGAACCACCTCATGTTGACAAGACTCAAATTGGAAGGCAAATGAAAAGCACCTAACAAATTGTTGCCCGTGAGTTCCAACTGATCTAGATTTACATTGTTGCGCAATATCCAATTTGGGAAATGTCCGATCATTCCATTGTGGCTGAGTTGCACATCTCTCAAGTCGAATTGTTCTTTCAAAAAGCTGGGAATTACGTTGTTTGCGTCTTTGTTGAGCACACAGTTTGACAAACCAAACGCTTTCAGTTGAAATGGAGGAAACCAAGTGGGCTCTTCTGTATTTACTTCGAGACGATAATTGTTGTTGAGGAGGAGGAATACCTCAAGGTTAGAAGTATTAGCCAAGGAAGCAAGCGAAAGTGAGCCTTCAAAAGCATTCCCAGAAAACGCAATATATCCAAGTGATTTGAGATTAGAGAGGAGACATGATGGAATGGCCCCGCTAAAATTGTTATATTGTACGTCAAGCACGCGAAGAGAGGTCAAATTGCATAAGCATAAAGGAAGAGGACCCCAAAATCCATTACTATGGATATCCAACTCCTCAAGGTTCCTTAATCCACACAAGCCTGTTGAAGTGGAGAATGCAACTGTGAGTATTATCGTCAAATTGTAGTTGTACGATTGAAACACTCAAGATCATGGTTTGCGTCGAGAATGGAGGATAGAACACGGGTATCTATATATTATTGAACTCTTCCACAATTATAGGGTATAATGTTATACAATTTTTTTAATTATCCTCTACCATCATATAATTTTGAGATACACATGAACTACAATGTTATAGAGCCCTTGTCAATCAATATTTTTTTCAATAAACCGTTTGTGTTAATGGATTGGGTATTCTTGATTTGCTAACTTTCATTTGTATGTAAAAGACGTGTTATCATCTCATTTAGATATTTAGGTCATTTGTTTGTTTTGTATGGGTTATCAAGTCATGTAATACTTCATCGATCTTTTAATATCATTTATTTGTTAAATAGAGCAAAAATGCTTTGTGAAATCGTTATCCATACTGGATTCAACTTACTTTGTTCTTATCCACTTAAAGTGCTAGGAATTATACCAAATATAAGAGTTTGCTTTTACCGGATATAATGTTCTAACTATAATTATACACTTAATTTTATAGATATATGATAATTCGCAACAGTATAATATAACTCTCTAAACATATCATTTTCATTTTGTAGACTTTTTATAATAATTGATATATTTTTTCTATTAATTTGGAAATAGTTAATTTTGTATATTCTAATATTAACTTATTTTTAAACTAAGGAATTAATGTTTCTTTATGAACGATAATTTTTTTATTAGTCCGCTAAAACCATTTATTTGTCAAATATTGATACGATTAAATATTTTTTAAAGTGACCATCAAAAATAAATTACTGAATGTAGCTCGCATGTGAGCGTCCCACGTATGTCAACTCCGTGCTCTCTTTACTCACATAGTACAGACATACATGCATACATACATACATACATATATCAATTGGAAATGTATAAGAATATATGAAAATATATCAATTGAATATGTTTCATCAAAATATGTATGAAATTAGAGATTTGATACATCTAAACATTTTCTACACTGATGATAAAAAAAATTACCGAGTAAAACTTGCATGTGAGCGTGTCTGGTGGTTTGACCTTGCATGAGCTTTAGCAATATTATATATATAGAACCCAGTTCGGTATCATAACTACATGATCAACTTGCATAAACATTGTGCTTTTAGTTAATTCAGCCTAATATTAAGAAGGTATGACATTTATTGGTTGCAATAAATAGTAATATATAGTTTAAAAAAATTTGGAAACAAAATGGTGCCTTTAATGTTTTTATGTTGTAGTATCCATGTACTAGTTACTTATAATGTAGTTTTGAGTTTTGAGAAAGGCTAGCAGCCATTTATGTAATGATGTCTTGTTATGATATTTACATGCATTAAAAATTGGCAAGATGTGCCCTGCCTAAAATGTACTAAGCATATAAAGACGAATATTTCACTGCTATTTTTTAATCATATACATGGTAACAATAATGATAATGTTGAAGAAGCTGCATATGCAGGAAGAAATGAAAGAATAATTTCGAAATTTGTTCATTCTATCAAACAACCAGCAAATGAGAAATCAAAGATCTGCCATTGAAGTTTTTAGGCTTCATGGCTTAGTTGAATTTATTAACGCTTGCAATCCCAGAAGTTTAACTACCATTGTGGTTTAACCCGTGAACTTTAAATATTGTTTGATTTTGATTCCTGATTAACTTTTGCATTTCATTTGGTTATGATTCTTGTACAAAATTTTAACTCCTTCAGTATATTGTTATTTCAGACTATTTGTATATTTTTAGCAATAACTCCTTGTATCTGTTATGTTATCACCCTATTGTTCAGATTGGCCAGGAAAAAAGTAGTACAAAAGTAAAAAGCATGGAGACTAAACATAACAATTTTCAAAGATCGGTGATTAAATTGAAAATGATCAAAATTTGAAGGGTCATCGACATCATGATCCCACAGTTAAGACTTTGAGCATGACATAGGTTTACTTATGGTCAAACCACTGCATGTGCTTCTATGACATTGCTTAGATAATTATAAGTGGTTTGCGCTAAGTAATTTGAAGAAAATGTGCGGCCAAAATGTGATATCTAGAGGACGTCAAATATAATGCAGTCATGCCTTTTATATTCAAGACAATCTTAACTTGTCTTATTTTAGAAAGGTGATAGGTTACCAATAATAGTTAACGAAAGCATTTTCACAGAAGTACCTTCCAGTAATTTCGAAGCATTCAATCCACAATATCTGATGACTAAGGCCTTCAGAGATGTTATCCTCATGATGTCCGTGAGGGCATCATTGACCAACTTGTTCCCAGTAAGATCCAACACCTCCAGATTCACACCTGTAATTGACTAAAGGTTCTCAACATCCGACAGTATGTATCAAGGCATAGTCTTCTATTTTACATGTACCTTCAAGCTGATTAGAAGACATATTTTGGGTCCGCGCTGAAGTTTCCTTGTACAATGAGGGGACTCGTTGTAGATGATTGATACCAAGAGACAGTTTCTTCAATTTCTTGAGGTGTAGCGTTCCATTTATATCTAATTATGGAAAGATCCATGCACAATGGTTAATTAATTATCAACATAAATCAGATGTCTAACTATCTTCAATATATCACGAATAACTAGGAAAAAGGACATCACAGGTGCCTTAATTTTTGTACGACACTTATTTTTCTTTCGTTTACTTAAGTGCCATAACTTATGTACAAAACTCATTTGAGTGCTATAACTTTTTTTGCAATCAGTTGAATGGCATATAACTTTTCATTTAGTCAATTGAGTGTTACAACTTTTCAAAAACGTTCGCCACTTGTGCTATGCCATATCGAATTTTCGGTACAAGGTTGATCATTTTAAAAAAAAATTAATTATATTTTTGTTAAATATATCTTCAATGTAACTTAATTCTATTTTTGTTCTTCGCACTTATCATAGTCATGGAGATGGGTCTCGTTATTAATTTATGATGTATGCAATCAACTACTTTAAGAATTGCATCATTTGTGCAATCATGTGTTTGTCATTACTTCACTCAATCTACTTTGTAGTATCTAGCACCCTCGCATGATTACGATAAGTAAACGATTACTTAGAAACATGATTGAAATAAGTAAAATGAAACGAATAACTGAGGGAGGGAGGGAGGTTGACCTGAAAGAGCATTATCAGTTAAGTCCAACTCTTGAAGTTCCTCCAGAGGAAGGAATAAAGACGCGTCAATAACCCAAGGCCTACGCAGACCGGAGTCATCACGTCGTGCTAGGTACAGATCTAGTTGAGTCACCCGCAGAGTGGTGTTATCGCACTCAATGCGGTTCCAGCGGCAACAGTCACCATCACCGTCGTGCCACGACGAAAGAGTAGACCCATTCGGGTGATTGAAGGCGGCCTTAATCTGGAGGAGTGCATTCCTCTCTTCTTCCAAGCACCCCATGCTTCCTCCACTTCCCATCGATACCAACAACACCCAAGTCCACATACACCATAAAAGACACTTCATGTTTATCTGTAATGGTGTTTTGTGAGTTATATGTTTCTCTGCTTCACCATGTGCAAACTTACGAGGGTCATGTACTTGATTTATATATGCAGGGTTTTTCCCCCTTGAGTGGTCATCACGGTTGGACCTACTCCACGAAACAGCCATGGGCAGTTGAAGTTAATTATAAGATATACGGAATGTAGACTTAAAGTCTGCTGGGGCCAATTCCACGAACCCTGTGATTATCGCAGTTGACTTGACCTAGAACTTCTCCAAAAGAGAGAGATCAATATTATAAAATGATAAAAAATTATTATTAGCAAATCAACAAAAAAATGTGCCCAGGAATTACTTTGCCAAAAAAAAAGAAGAGAGATAAATAACTAAGGTTTGATATTGTTAATTTTTAGTGCAAGTGTTGTTTTGCCAAGACATATCAAATAAATTGGTTTTTGTTTGGACTCGTTGAAGGAAAAATAAGGCAAGTTTTAGCAATTTGATAAAGTGATCAAGACAATACAGGTCAACATTCCGTATATCTTATAATTAACTTCAAGTATCAATGAATGCAAAATTGATTAACAGTCTACAAAAAACATATTCTTAAGTACCCACCTACGCATGACTGAGTTGGTAGGCGCTTTCCTTCCCTCCCTAGAGGTTCTGGGTTCGTATCGCCGCTTGGTTCCGTAATTTAAGTAGGGGGCCCTGGCGGTGGATTGCTGGACTTGTCTCCCCCAAGGTATACGTGCCTTCGATTACCTGTGCGGGCTCGTCTCTGGGGAATGGTGGCGGATCCTCGGTTACAAAAAAAAAACATATTCTTAAGTTCGTGCAACACGTGAATACCTTACTATTATTAAATAATAATATTTTTAACCGTTGTGCCAAGATAGAAGCAAAACCATTGACACCAACTCCACGCAATAAATCACCGGGATTTGCTCCAATGGCCATCTTTCTTACTTGGGAAGGGAGAGGCGAGGAGTTCGATTCCTCATTTTCTCAGAGAGGCTAGGGGTGAGGATGTATAATTTTAGATATGGGTTTCGATCTCGGCAGAGTAAAAGTCTGAGAGTGAATTAAGAGTTAGAGTATGACAAAAAAAAAAACTACACGAAACAATTATGGGCAAAGTCCAGTCTGCTGGAGCCAATTCAAGGGAACCCATTAATATCGCCGTTGACTTGACCTGAACTTCTCTAAATAGAAAGGTGAGGAGTTCGATTCCTACTTGGGAAGGGGGAAGTGAGGAGTTCGATTCCTCATCTTCTCAGGGAGGCTAGGGGTGAGGATGTGTAATTTCAGATATGGGTTTCGATCTCGGCAGAGTAAAAGTCTGAAAGTGAATTAAGAGTTAGAATAGGACAGAAAAAAAAAAACTACACGAAACAATTATGGGCAAAGTCCAATCTGCTCGAGCCAATTTAAGGGAACCCATTAATATTGCCGTTGACTTGACCTGAACTTCTCTAAATAGAAAGGTCAAGATTACAAATTTAATATTTGACAAAATGATTGCTAGCAATCAACCAAAAAAAAAAAACAGAAATCGGTGATTTCATCTTTATAAAAGAAAATTTTGAGTGCAGACATCACTTTGCAAAAAAAAGATGAGATAAATAACTAAGACTTGATTTTGTTAATTTGCAGTACAAGTATTTTTTGTAAAGAAATATCAAATAAAGGGGTATTTGTTTGGACTCACTGAATAGGAAAATAAGGCAATTTTGATCAATTTGATAAAGCGATCAAGACAACACCGATCAATATTCTATATATCTTGTAATTAATTTGAAGTATCAATGACTACAAAATTGATTAACTCTCAGTATTTAGAATAACAATTTTTGCTTCCAAGCACCCTATCCACTTCCCTCCGACATCGACACCACCCAAAAGTCCACCTGCACATGTTCGGTACTAATGGAGGACACTTAACTTTCTGCTGGGGACCTCTTCAATTCAGAGATGCAACACATCTAATCCTTCCACGCAGTAATTAAAGCTTGTCATGACCTAGAAATTTTCCAAGGTTAAGTTGCAAACCATTCTTCAAGTTAACTGGGAATTGAAGACGCGAAAATGATAGAAAAGAAGGCGGGCACCACAGTGGATTCAATCAATGTGACATAAAACCAATCAAGTTCTTCGTGGAAATTGAATCTTCAATAATAACGTTGGACGCAATAGTATATGTGGAAGTCTATGTAGTTTATTGTGTGGTCTGCGGATCACTTGCGCTCAATGGATGTGATCATTTACATTATATGGGTCCTATGTCGAATCACTTGTTTTATTAGTCAGAAGGCATTAAACTTATATGTTCCGGGTCCATGTGCAAAAGTTGTTGGAAATCTAATTCACAAATAGGAATAAGTGCACTAAAAGTCTTAATCCTATTTAAAAAATGTAATTGAGTCTTTAAACTTTCAAAAAATTCAACCAAGTCTTAAAATTTGTTAAATCGGTGTAATCAAATCCCTCAGTAAACCTGTCGTAAAAGTGCAATTAACTCCTTAAACTTTCAAAAAATACAAAAAATTCTTAAATTTTGTTAAATCGGTGTAATCAAATCTCTCGGTTAACTCTATCTAGTTTTACTAACGAAAGATACTGACATGACTTTTTTTTCTATTATTTTCCTAAGAAAACGTGGCATCGATGCGGTGTCTGTCAAGCACCATATAAGGAAGAAACTTGAAAATTTAAAAAGAAAAAGGATAACAAGATTATTTTTAAAAAATAAAAATAGGATAAAAGAAAAAAGTATAAGCATTAAAAAAATAAAAAGCTAAGAATTTATGGGGGAACCAAAAAAAGGCAAAACCTTGCTGCACGAGTCTCGTCAAGCTTGGCCATGACCACCAACTTCCAGGCTTTTTCAAGATTTTGGTCATGGCTTCTTGAGTTTCGTCGAGCTTGCAACCGTTGCCACTTTAGCTTTCAGGCTTCCTTAAGCTCACATGGTTGGGTTAAGTGGTTTGGACTTTTTGATCGGCTGTGGAATTACTTCCTCCTTGTCTTCTTGTCATTGTTGTCCTTCTTTTTGTCAATTTAAAACGAATTATATTTTAACCATAATTTTAATTTATTTATGCAAATGTATGCTTTAATTGATTTTTGTTTTTCAAATTTCCGTGTTAGGGAATGTAATGGTGATCTTATTACAACATGTCTTTAAGAGAGTTTTTTTTTATTTCATCCGATCATCTCATTATGTGAATATTGAAAATAACTATTAAGAAAGAGTTTGGCGTTAATATGCAAAATAAAAATGAAATTTTTATGAATATTTAATTTTCTTTAATAGTTGTTGATGTTCGATTTTTATTTGTATTTTTCTTGACAATCAATTCGTAAAGTCGCTCAACAATAACGTGAAAAAGAACTAGATTTTCTAGAGAATTCACTCTTCGAGAAAGTTCATTTGTACAATGGAAAAATTTTAAAAGAAAATTTTAATGCTTTTTAAATATGCATGGTAATACCCACTTAAAATTTAAAAAAAAATCCGGGAATATTTTGTGAGAAAGAGAAAGCTGATCTTGTTTCTTTATTATTTCTCTTTTTGTTGCTAGGAACAATAAGTAGATTTTTTTTACTTCTTATTTCTATTTCAAATCTATTCTCTGACTACTTTTCTGTTTCTGAAAAAAAAATATTAGGAAATATACTCTTAAACAACTTCCACTTCGGCAAGGAGAGTCTGTGGGGGATCCTCCTTTGCCCACCGTTTATCGAGATTCTCCTTTGGAGCCCTCTGCCATATCATATGGTCTGAAAGGAACAACTCCATTTTCAGGAACAAGACTATCTTCATCCCGGGAATGCGCAAGCATCTTATTAAAATAGTGAAGGATAAAGCTATTTCTCTTGGTAGAATCGCTGACACTCACAGAAACCGGCGTCTTCAAAGGAATTGGGATCTCCCCACTACCATCTTTGATGTGATCGGTCCTACTTAGATTTGGTTGTACTGGTCCTGTTTGTATTGGATAGCCGGCGGTTGGCTTTTGTATAGGCTCTCCTTGGCTAGCCTTGATCCCATTCGGACATTACTATGTCTTGATTGGCTCGAGGCTACCTTTTGTGTTCTCTTGTAATTGGTGTTTGAAAAGTTATATAAAATTTACCTTACCAAAAAAAAAAAAAAAAAACAACTTCCACTTCGGCTTCCGCTTTCTTCCAACATCGACACCACCCAAGTCCACACTCACATGTTCAGAACTAATGAAGGACATTTAATTTTCTGCTAGGGACCTCTTCACGTCAAAGATGCGAACACATCTTATCCTCTCAAGCTGTCATTAAAGCTTGTCATTGACCCGGAAATTTTCCAAGGAAAAGTGCGCAAACCATTTCAAATTAGTTGACAACTGAGGACATGAAAATGATAGAGAAGAACCCAGGCACCATAGCTGATTCAGCGTAAAGCCAATCAAGGTTCATAGTGGAAATTGAATGTTCAATAATAATAGTGGATGCAAGAGCTTATGTGGAAATCTATTTAGTTTATTGTGTAGTCCGCAGATCGCATCTACTCAATGAATTTGATCCATTACAATGTGTGGGTCATATGTTGAATCACTTGATTTATTAGTCAGATGACAATGATTTTATATGTTTTGGGTCCATGTGCAAAAGTTATTGAAAATCTAATCTACAAATAAGAATAAGTGCACTAAAAGTCTTAAACTTGTTATAAAAGTGAAATTGAGTCTATGCACTTTAAACAAATGTAATCAAGTCTTAAAAGTTGTTAAGTTTGTGTAATAAAATCTCTCAATTAACCCTGTCCAATTTCACTTGCGAAAAATGCTGACATGACTTTTTTTTCTATTAGTTTCCAAAAACAAACATAGCGCCAATGTGGTGTTCACCAAGCACCACATCTGGAAAAAAACTTAAAACTTTAAAAATAAAAAAGGATAACAAGATTATTTTTAATAATAAAAATATGATAAAAGAAAGAAGTATAAGCATTAAAAAATAATAAATAAAAAAGCTAAAAAGTTATGGCAAAAAAAAAAAAGCAAAGCCTTGCCGCACGAGATTCGTCAAGCTTGGCCATGACCACCAACCCCCGAGCTTTTCTCAAGATTTTGGTCATGACTGCTCTTGTTTCGTCAAGCTTGCAACCATTGCAACTTCAACTTCCAGGCTTCTTTAAGCTCGCGGCCTATGGCCGCTCGAGATTCATCGAGCTCTTGGCCATGGGCTGTAGCTGCTTGAGTTTCGTCAAGCTCAGCCATGGATACTCTAGCTACCAGAATTCTTCAAGCTCGCAATCACGGCCAATCGAGTTTCGTCGAGCTTAACCATGGCCGCAAAGTTTCATCCAGCTCGACAGTCAAGATAATTTATTTTAGCTAAACTGAAGATGAAAGGCTTAAAATAAATTCTAGGCTGGTTCGATTTTTTTGTAAGGCACGAAGGAACCAATAAAGCTCTTTCCGGGCTACAAACATTATTTCATGTATTTCCTCCAATTTTCAGGAAAAAAAAGCATGAGATTATGACCATCCCATTCTTATTCTCTGCCTTTCAGTGCTTTCACTGCTTCTCGTGTTTGATTGAAGCACGCTCGATTATGACAAGAATCGCGAGTTCTTTTTTTCCTATTGAATTATCAAATCGAGAATTTGGGTTAGGTGGTTGGGACTTTTTGATTGGCTGTGGAATTGCTTCGTGCTATGCCTTCTTGTCGTTGCTGTTCTTCTTTTTGTCAATTCAAAAGAAATAAATTTAACCATCATTTTGAGTTATTTATGCAAATGTATTCTATGATTAAGTTTCATTTTTTAAATTTCCTTATTAGGGAATGTAATAGTGATGTTATTGCGTCAAGTCTTTAAGAGAGTTTTTTTATTTATTTCATCCAATCATCTCGTTATTTGAATATGAAAAATAACTTACAATAAAGAGTTTGATGGTGATATGCAAAATAAAAATGAAATTTTTATGGATATTTAATTATCTTTAATTGTTGTTGATGTTCAATATTTATTTTTATTTTTCTTGACAATCAATTCATAAATTTGCTTGACAACATGAAATAGAAATAAGTTTTCCGGGAAATTCTCTTTTCGACAAAGCTACTATGTACAATGGAAAATTTTTAAAATAAAAGTTTAGTGCTTTTTAAACATGCATGGTAAAACCCACTTAAATTTTTTTTAATAAACAAACCCGTGATATTCTTAATTTTGACAACTTGGTCCGGCATAGAAAAAGAAGAAATAAAGAAAAAGGAGGAAAGTGAATAAGGGAAATTTTGACAACTTGGTCCACCAATTTGAACTTTAGCAGGGTGATTAAGGGCAATTTTGTCTCTTTTTACTAAATGGGATGGATTTAGGTATATAAGAAGCTGAAAGGACGTGATACATCCATAATAACTTTTCTTGAATCTGGATCATTTAAATTAGAAAAAAAAAATCCAAAAGCCGCCCAGAAATAACACTTGCTGATTGCTTTGACGTGCCATAATTTCTGTTTTAAGTGGAGTTATAGAGCCTACAAATCCAATTACAAAGCTCATTAAGGGTCCTAATGACCTTCTTAAATGAAGAACCCACTGCCGTCATTTTTTACCCAAAAAACTTCACTTCTTCCCTGGGCTTTGGGCTGTTTTCAAAGCACTCCTCAAGCCCATTACCTGTAGGTTCAATCATTAATGCATTTCACGTTAAGGCTTAAACCCCCATTAACTTGGACTTGCTGTAGTTGTAGGAGTACACTTATTCGTTAAGCTTTCTTAAAACACTTGAAAGATTTTTAAACTAGGGGCGTTAATTTTTCCATTAACATGTTCAGTTCACCAAAAATTGCATAAGCACTTCACAAAAACTATACTGGAAGAAAGTGATTTTTTATGCTTGACATTGGTTTAAGATGTAATGAACTTGTTGCAAGTGTTTCCCATTAAACCTCAAAAACAGTGCCGACTTCTCGCAAATCATCAACTTTTTATTTCTTGTGCTTTAATAGTTTCATCGGATGATATAAGGAACTAACTTCATACAACATGCCAAGTTCACGCCTTGATTCTATCCGAAGATAAAGGAAAGGCAAAGAATTACATTCTTGGGACCTAATTATCGAGTTATGATGAGAAGAAAATGAGCATCATGCCATACAATTCTTGAGGTGCGAAATTTCTAAGGTCTTATCAACATGGCTAGCTCGTTGGGTTATGTTGTCTTCAGCAACAACCACAACAAAAGCAAGGAACCCTTAAGACTTCTCAATAGATCTTCTACTTCTTCTATGCTAACGTAGGTTCAAACAAGACATAGTAGTATATTAAAATGATTTATTGCCACTTTTGGTTACATTGCCCAAGCATATACACCGTAACGGCTGGCAAGTACATAATCAGTACCACTATGAAACATTGATCTACACAGCAAAATGCTAAAAAATGTCATTGGAGGTTAAAGTGAATTTTACAATTTAAATAAGTAGAAATCCAAAAGCGGCTTGGAACTAACATTGGCTGATTAGTTTGACGTGCCCAAAATTTTGATTTGAGTGGAGTTATGGAACCCACTGATATCATTTTTGCCCCCAAACAGTCCATTTCTTTCCTGGGTTTATGGCTGTTCGTAGAGCACTCATTAGGCCCATTTGCTGTATATTTAATGATTTGTGTATTTTATGTTTAAGGCTTAAACCCCAACTTAATTTGGACTTGCTGTGGTTCTCGGAGTACTTATTCGTTAAGTTTCTCTTATAACAAGTCTTGAGAGAGTTTTCTCTCTAATTGTGCCTTGCGAATACTGCAAAAAATTGAGTTGGTTTGGTCTTCGGAGCATCATTTGTAAATCTCACTATTCTTGCAATCAGGAAAAGATTGCTAGCCCAATCGCTACTTGATTAAGGTAATATTTATTAAACTAGGGACTAAATATGGCATGCCTATGGCGTGTACACATTCTTAGAGGTGTTAATTCTGTCATTAACTTCTTCAATTCACAAAAATAGCATAAGCACTTCACAGATACTAGAAGAAATAGTTTGATGACACTTGTTATTGATTTAAGACGAAATGAACACATTGCAAGTTTTTCCCGTTAAACCTCAAAAACAATACAGACTTTTCGAAAATCATCAACTTGTTTTCTTGTGTTTTAATGGTGGACGTATGATGTTGTTTAAAGCAAGTCATCTATACTCAGATAGAGGAGAGGCAAAGAATTACATTCTTCTGACCTAATGTTTGTGTTGCGTCGAGTAAAAAGTGAGCCTCAGGCTGTACAATCACTGCAGCTAGCTCGTAGGGTTAGGTGATCTACAACGATGACAACAACAAAAGGAAGGAATCCTAACACTTCTCAGGAGATCACTTGATTCTTATATGCCCATGTAGATTCAAACTAAAATAGTAGTACATGAAAATGATTTTACCTTGTTGTCACATTTCTTTTACCATCCAAGCAAATATATCCTAATGGTTTAAGAAGTAAGAGATGAGTAATCTGTTGACATCATAATATTCCGGTCACATAGACGATATAGTATTAAAACTAAACACGTACTTTGCGCGTTAACTTATTGAACTATAATGCTCCAAATGTGGACATTCAAGAATTGCTTTTTTGATGTGCATAACTTACTAGGAATTAATTAAGTCAATGCGGGTAAATCCAATAATAATGCTATGCTTGGAAAAGGATGGATTCCCATTAGATTCTTTTGTACCTTGGCCTACCATAAAAGATAAGGGAGAGCATTAAATTCCGAAAAGGCCATTGACTTATCTCTGCGTTCGATGCCTAAGTCACGCCGTCCATCCAATCGAGCGAAATCAATCACATGGGAGTGTTCTTCGACTGTCTTTTTGTGCCGGTTGCTGCTGAATTATTATTTTGTTTCTCACCTGGTGATAATTTCAGTTGAATCCAAAAGCGATAAGTGATGCATTGAACACCCTTCCAATCGTCAATGAGCTTCTAGATGAACATTGGACGAACTTGTCAATATGTTTCAGAATTGACAGAGCACAATCGAGGGAGGTTGTCATGCGATCATTATTGGCTCAAAGCATTATTTGAGTTGTCTTTTACTTTATGACTTCGCAATTCCACCAATGGGAATTGTGTACACATGTAGCTCGAAGAGTGGCAGAGGGTACAGGAATATCTGATAACATTTAGCCTCCAAGAAGTACGGACATAGATGGTGATGATCTAATGATTTGTCCTAAGCACGTAATATTTCAAAAGGATGCTTACATGGCGTAACTTAGAAAATCGAACGCGGTCAATGGTCGCTTATCCGCTATTAAAAGGACTAGTCTAGTTTCCAATAAGTAAAAAGGTGAAGTTTTTAAAATTGCTAGTAAGCTATGTATGTTGTCCATAAAAAAGATATGACTTGTAACTTTTTTATCAAATAACTAGTTAGTAAATTATTAACATCATATCGAATCAATTAACGTCATTTGTGAAGTACAGCTGCTAACTAGATCAACAGGTTACCAATTGCAAGAATTTATAAACGAGATTTAGAATTTACTACTAGTGTCACATATTTACGAAACAAAACTCTATTTTTGGCCAACGCAATTTTGGAAACGTCCCTAGAACCATTTGTCACATAACAAGGTACGTTTACTAAGTATCCACAATTATTAGGAGATTGGATAACAGCTTCAACAGGTTAAGAAAAGAATGGTTGAGATTGTTTCGTACTTTTGAGAAAGTCATCAATAATGAGATAGTGAACAGTTTGTCTTTCTTCACCGACTTCGACATTCCACTTACAAGTATGAACATCGTTCTTTATAAGGAATTAAGAAGCAGACAGATTTGTCGTGATTGTAAGATTCCCATTCACATGGTGGATGCGTTAGCTCAGGCTCCAATGCCTCGATCAACATGCACATTGAAGAATAAACAATATTAAAGTCATGGGAATAGATAATATTTATATATGACTGAGAAAGGATGGATATGAAGGATTTTTCAGCTGGGTGCATAAGTCACACCATCTATAATATGAAAATAACATCACTCCGGAGCACCTTGCAATCATCGACAAAGCTTCTAGATGAAAATTGATTGGCCCAAAAACAAAAAAAAAAAAACAAAAACGCACAACCACTTAGACAAATTTAATACGACCTTCAAAATGTACAAAAAATATTACAAAATTTTACCACTATAACCATCCAACTTTTGCAAATAATTTATTTTCAAGCTACATATCTTTTGGAACGGTTCACTTCCACCACTTCACTAAATGACCGTCCAACTCTGTTTATGAATAACCCAACCAACTTTTGCATAACACTAGTGTGAACAAAACAATGAGGAGAATGGACTGAATACTTGCTATTTTTATCACAATGGTCACATGTTGTGTTTTTTAGTTGCTGGTTCATTTGGAAAGTTGTATTAAATTTTCCTCAGATAAAACGTGGTGTTATTTCTGTATTTGGCCAAAGTAATGGAGAGTTGTTAAAAGTGTCCGGTCAAAAAGTAAAAAACTTTGCCAATCCAGAATAAAGCACGATCTGGGACGTCGTCACTCGGTCGTTTACTCAAAGTCCATCGTGGGTTATCCATTTGGAAGTACCCAAGAATTCCACAAAAAGAAGTTCACGTGTTAGCTCAGAGACAATGGTGACTGAGTGGCCAGAATGTTCGACGACTTTTAGGTTGGATTCGTAATGTTACGTACGCCCGTGATGGTTCGCAAGGACGCTGGCATGGCGTAACTTTGAAAATCATTCGCGTACTTTTGTGGCTTCGCTGCTCTTGAAAAGGCCGCACAAGCCTCCCAACAATGCAATCTCTGCTCTTGAAAAGGCCGCACAAGCCTCCCAACAATGCAATCTCTCTCTCTCTCTCTCTCTCTCTCTCTCTCTCTCTGATTTTTGATGGCTTTGACGTCTTCAGGCGTAGCGCTCCGCGAGAAATTTCAGTGGACTCTGCTTCTGCTTTGATTCATTAAGGTAACAACCCCACTCATTCGCTTGCTTCGATGTCTATGCACAAATGAGTGAAACTCTCTCTCTCTCTCCCTGAAAATTCTAAGTTCGTATCCTCACGCATCGATAGATTCATTCATGGTCATTCCATTTCCGCGGAACGTCATTCACTACAATTAAATGCTTAGCATTTCTACTGTAATCTTCAGTTTAGAAATGGTTTGTTGCTTTGTTCATGGATCTCCTTCTGCTATAGGATCTAAAGCCGAAGAAAAAGACTTCAGATTGTGTGATGCACAATAGTACCAATTAATTATAAGTTTGGAAGTTCAGTCATTAAGAGTATGCTGTGTGTTGTTTGCTTAGGGACCAAATGACTAGGAAAAGGGACAGATTTTGGGAGTATGCAGAGCAATTGAGTGGTCGCTTCAGGTGTAAATTCTGCAGACGTGATTTCCCTGGTGGAATTCCAAGGGTTAAGTCACACTTAGCTTGCGTCCCCGGCCGTGACGTTGCCACATGCACCGAGGTTCCTAAGGATGTTCAGGCTATAGCTTTTGAAGCAATTAGCCCTCATAATAGGAAAGATAAGAGTCTGTCTCAACCGACCACATCAACACCACGTGCAGACATCCAGATAATCGACATGCTAGAAACATCTACAGAGAAAGGGCAAGATTGCCTAGATGAGTTGCTTGTAAAACACGTTGTGTTTAACAACATTTCTGAAAATGTCCTTCAAAGTTCGCATTTTGCAAGTTTCTTACGTGGGGTGGCAAACTATGGGCAGAATTATGAGTTGCCCTCTTATTCCGTTCTCACCATGAAGCATATCCCCAAATTTAGTATGGAAGTAGTTCAGTATGTAAATAATGTCAAGAAATCATGTGATTTAACGGGGTGTACGGTAATTCTAGATAATTGGGTTAATGTTCACGGTAGAGCCTTCTTGAACATCATTTTATATTCTCTAAAGGGTGCAATCCTAGTTAATACCGTTGAACTTCTGAAGAATGAGTTAACATATTGGTTTATTGTGGATCAATTGCAATTTGCAATGGATGAAATAGGACTTCACAAAGTTGTACAGTTCATCACTAATGATTTGGGTAACCATGAGCCCCTCCGGAAGACGCTTATCCAAAAGTATCCAAGTACCTACATGACATTTTGTGCTGCTCACGGCATTCAGTTGCTTTTCGCATATATCTTTCAAAAGGTTGAATGGGTTGGAAGGACGATGTGTGAGGTTAAATTGGTGAATGACAATTTGCACAAGTATGCTGAGTTTTTGTCACTATCAATGAAATTTGGAGCCAAAAGGGGATTGGGAGACGTTCTTCCTAATGGTTTAGCCTCAAACTTTAGAATGCTTCAGTGTATTTATGATGCAAAATCAAAGATACAACATTTGGTTGCGTCTACTGAATGGAGACAGTTGAGTCTTGAAGAAGGAATAGCTAGCAATGTTGTTTCTATGGTTGAAAGCCGCCAATTTTGGAGCCAATGCCAAGAGGTGTTGCAAGTTTTGGAACCACTATTTGGAGTTTATTGTTTGTCTCGTAATACTAATCCAGCAATTTCATACTTGTATGAAGCGATGGAGAGAGTAAAAGAATCTCTCGAGAGGCTTTCTGACAGTAATGATGGCAAATATGAGTGCATATGGAAGCTTTATAATGGCATGAGAGCTAAAGTAATTCATCCGGTGCATGCAGCTGCAGCTTTTCTGAATCCGTCATACTTTTTAAGTGACAATTTTCATGAGAGTAAAGAAATGAAGGATGGAATCGATTATGTGCTACAAAATATGGTTGCTGAAGAAGAACAAGAAGCTTTCATGGGGCAGGTGCTACAATACCGCAAAAGAGCGTCAAACTTGCTCACATATGCAGCAAAAACAATGTCAAAAGCATTTCATCCGTGTAAGGATTTCTCGTTTCCTTATGTTTCTTCACTATGTTAAAGTCAATCAAGATAAGATGATCTACTCCTATTGTAGCCAAATAGTCAGAATCTTTACCTTTCCTCATTTAGTTGCAACTTTTGAAGCCCAAATTGTGATTTTTATTTACGAAAAGCCACTATAGAATTCTAGAATTACAATATATCAACCCTCACAGAGCATGTGATCTGCAAAAGAAATCATTCCATAAACTTTTTATTGACTGGGATTGTCTATTAAATTTCAATAGACAGTCATATTTTTTTATTTGGTGATTGTCTTCTCATGACAGATGAATGGTGGGAGTATTGCGGTGATAGCCTTCCTATACTACAAAAGTATGTTCTTCTGATTCTAAGCCAACCTTGTAGTTCATTTTCATGCTTGGAGTGTCGAAATGTATTAGAAACTAGCCAAATCACGAAGTCGGGTGGATCACTTGTCGGTAAGCTGGATAACCCTATGTACCTGAGGGCGAATATGATGATGATGGACAAGTTTAGAATGTTGGAGTCGGGACCAATAAAACCTATCAATTTGGAACATCTAAGTGACAACCATGATGATTATGTTGAGCTCGAGAAAGACTGGAAATATTACTCTCCCAATATACTACCAGAGAGTAGCAGCCGAGGTGACATTGACGGGGCAAACACAGAGTGGTAAGGCCACCTAGTTTTTTCTCACAATATTAGTTTCCTCAAATGCTCTCTAGTGGCTATAAGTTACAGGTTCATGCATGACAGTCATTTTTTAAATGCAATTTTCTTTTGTTAATTTGCTTTTGACTGGTATCTTGCACAAAGTTTTCTTTTAATCTAGTATCTGTGGTCAAGTTTCCCTTCATGTCTGGTTGTTCCTTGCTTTGAGACAACTAAGAAAGCATAACAGATTAATTTTCATATTAATTCCTGAATCTTGCTTAGCTGCCTTACTCCTCTTCAAAGTGCACCAGTCAGTAGTCACCGTTGACCATGTTTTGGTACAAGATAGGATAAGATGGTAGTGCTATGAAAATGGTCCTCTCAAATTTCTCTAAGAATGAACTATGTCTGTCACAGGTTCCCTGTGCCCAAACTACCAGCTCTGAAGGAGAAAACTTTTATACTTCGTTTCATGACCAGCATGCCCCCACACTTATTCACTGAGGCAAAGGTTCAGGGACATCAAGGAACAGCCATTCAAGTTGCTTTGCTAAATCCAGAAACTGGAGAAGTTGTTCAGAGCGGACCAGGATCAACAGCTGAGCTGAAGATTGTTGTATTCGATGGTGATCTTGAGAAAGTTGATTGGACAAGGGAACAATTGGAAAGCCACGTATTATCCGATGGGTGTGAGGAGAGAAAGCTGCTTCTATCTGGCGACTTGGTAGTGACCCTAGAACGAGGGATCGGCACTTTAGGAGATTTCACTTTTATGCAGGATTCGAGCTGGACAAAGAGTGGCAAATATCGGCTTGGAGTAATGGTTACTTGGAGATGCTATGTTGCAGTGCAAATCCATGGGACCATATCCGAGGCTTTCACTGTTGAAGATAGCCATGGAGAATGTGAGTCTTCGAAGCAACTACTGTTTATATAGTCTGTGTTTAAACATATCATCTAAAACTACTCGAGCAGCTAGTATCCAGAGTTACATAGGCTACAACCAGTGTTGGTTAGAGGCTAGTACTTTTGTTGACATAGAGACAATCGCAAGATGAATTTGCTCAACAATGTGGAGACAATGTGACAAAATCAATTAGTCATTCTTATGGTACAACCTTGTTAGCAGACAGTTCATCTTTGGAGGAGATTTATAAGGCCGTGCTTGTTGTGAAGTTTCTGCTTCTTGTACTTTCTGTAGTTGCCAAGAAGCGTTTCCCACTTCTACCATGTGACTACGTCTGGAGACTGGTTGGGATAGCGATGGGTGGACAAGTGCACAAACAATTGACAGGAGCTGGGATTGTCACAGTCCGAGATTTTCTCAGCCTTCTTTCCAGGGATCAATTAAGACTGAGAAATGTAAAGTCTCGCCGTTTAGTCTGTTATGTTTTGCAACAGTCACAACAGTGCCTTATATTTAAATCTTCATTTTTCTTTACTTAGTTCTTGTTGAATTATCTAAATTTCAGATCACGGGCAGTGGAATCTCCGATGCTATGTGGAAACATACTTTGGAGCATGCCACGTCGTGTGTCTCCGATGCCAAGCAATACGTTTACTATTGTGATGAAGGCCGATGCAATGCCATTCTTTTCAACTGGAACTATGAGCTCAAAGGACTCATCTGTAATGGACAATTCTTAGATATGGGATCACTTTCCAGCGATCAAAAGGTTAGGCTCAAAGTGTTGCCACAATCTGGCTCAGTCATGATCATTAAGCATGCATATCTGCAAAGAAACCAGACTTACAAGCTTTAATCTGAGGATTAGACAAACAAACAAAATCACATTGATACTAAATGAAGAGAATTCTTTAATAAAATATGGCATGACATAATGACAATTTGCAGTTGTTTTAAGTGCGAAATTATAGTAGGGAAAAGTCAGTGATCTTCTTATTAGACAGACTAGCACTTCCTTTTGACACTAATATTGCCAATGCACTGATATGGTTTGACTTTCCTCTTGAATGTGAAGAAATTTCTCTTTGAATCCATTCTACAGATCTTCCTCGAATCCACGTCGAAAATTGCCTACCAGAATTCCGACCAAATCTCAGAATATTGTGCCGACATGTTCAACTTCGATTCAATGACCAGTTCCAACAGCGTGTCGGCCTTCACCAGTGATAACACCACCGTATGCTATGTTGGTTACTCTTTTGGCAATCTTCAAAACCTACAACAGTTTGTTTCCCATGAAGCGGGCAATATTGAGAACTGCCTACAAGCTACAGTTTCTGATAGCATGAGCTCTATGTGGATGGCAGCTCGTTCTGCTTCGATGACTTCTCATCTTCCAGTTCAAGGTGATATGCTTCTACCATGGAATGAACAGCACCTGGAAAATGTAACCATTCAGCATTTGCTAGATAGGTTTTGTTAAATGCAGAGATCACTAGAGACATCTGAGACCGCTGGACATTGGAATATTGCAGGTTCTAATCGGATCTACGAACCTGAGCAGAACTGGAAGCCCAGAAAGGCTGCTGTGGCGTGGCTTAAGCTGAAAGCTGCCTTTAGATGGGGGATAACTATACGAAAGATGGCTGCGACAAGACGGGCCAAGGAGCTGGAATGCTTAGACCTGATAATACCTTTGATGTTACAACCTTGAGAGTCTTTACGCATTGGGATTTCATTACAACCTTGGGAGGGAGCCATGTTTAGCGTTCTGATATATACGAACTTTTCTTGTATCATCTACAATCAGATAAGATATAGTCTCTGTTTAGTTTCTCTGTCCGCCATTTCTAGCTACTCAGCACTATTATTCGGCATCCTTTCTACCAAAAAATCTGGTCGTCGCTAACTTCTTGGACAAAGCTCAAATGAGAATCAATTCAGATTGCAAGAATCTGCACATGAACTAGTGGTATAGAGCTCGTGATTATTTTTCAAATATAGTTGCGACAGCGTTTGAATCGGCGAATTACCAAGTTTTCTGTGCATCAATGGCAGAGATGAGGACCGCATCATTTCTCTTTACCATGAATACTGACTAGTGTCTGTGCTTTTTATTTTTAGTATCTACAAAACTAATTGAAATCAATGTTTCATTTGGGGCCAACATATGTCATGCGAACGCCGAAAAAATGTTACTAAGATTTTACCGGCAAGCTGGTTGGAATAGATCATCGTGCAAAAGAGACGAACCCATAGGCAGCGGAGGTGTTCGGGTGTTTCAGATTGTCACTTCTTTCCGGAGTCTACGTTTCTTGCAGACATTTGTAAAATTGGTAAACAGACACAGCACAATCGGGGGAGGCTGTCATTTGAAACAGGAGAAAAGCTCACATTTTTATATGGTTTGTAAATTTTGAATAGTTTTGATTAAAAAAAAGTATGATTAGTATCAGGCAACTAATTAGTAAATTATTAACATCATATCAAATTTACTAAAGTCAAATTAATTAGTTCTTTTGATTTTTACAACTATGGTGAGTTTGTTCAGTTTCTTTTAAGTTTTCCTGATGTCCATTAATAAGTTGCCAACTTCTTTCAAACTTTACAAGTAAGCTCGAGTAGAGATGAATAAGGTACTAAAAGGTAATAAATTTACCAGTATGATATTAATTTGAGGCCAATGGGTTACTAACATCAAAATGAACTACCAATGTTAGATCGAATGGCCGGATACCAACTTTTTTTAAATTTTACAAGTGTAGGTAGAAGTTAGTGAGTTACTAATGTTGTACTGAATTTGTCAACATCCAATTTTGTATAAAGTTATCAACTTGTTTCAAATATACCATATAAAAACGAATATTACTAGTCAGATTAGTAAGATTTAGTAATTTGTATTCATCTATGAAAAAAAAGGAAAGTGAATAAATTTAGGATCCATCACTTTAAAGTGGAGTCAAGCCTACAAATCCAATCTCGAAAGCTTATTGCGAGCCCTATGACATTCTGCGTTTTGGGCTGTTTTTAATTCCGCAATCCGAACAGGTCTGGCTCTGGCTTATGTAAACAGGAAGCAATTCCGGTGAGCGGCCCGAGGACGCCGGTTAGTGTTTTCGGACTGGTCTGGAGTCTGGACAGTGATTGAAACTCAGCATCCTCGGCTCATTTTCGTTCGAGAAAACGAGCTGCAAACAGGGGAGAACAGGGGCGAAAACCAGCGCCTGGGATGAAGAAGACGCACCGATCCAAGAAAAACTGGTGTTCTTGGACGTGAGATAGAGCTTGTGTGTTGATGGAGCAATGAAGAGGAGATACAGATGATAGAGTCAAGATCTCCGGAAATATGATTTTCGAAAGATCTAAAGAGAGTAGAAGGCTCGGCTTTGTTTTCTCGAAAATCTGGGACAGCTTCATCCGAATGGAGAGAAGATGAGAAATCCAGGAGATAGTCTCAGTTATTAAAGCTCGGCCAGGTTGTCTGCATTCCATTCGACAAGACGACTCTGCGATTTGACAAACTCAGGCCAGCGAGATGGAAACAGGGCAGAACAAGAGGAGAGTGAGGTTGAGGCGAGCGCCGGTGTAACGGGAGTTGAGCTTCCGGGTGATGAGCTGAGCGGCGATCTCGAACTGGAGGAGGAGCAGCGGCGGAGGGAGGAAGAAGCCGAATGGGATGGATGCAGGAGGAGAGAGATCCGCTGCAGAGAGAGAGAGAGATGGATTCTGGAGAGAGACGGACCTCCGTTGTGGCTGGCTCCATGAAGTGTATGCGTCCGTACAGAGTATTTCCTTCCCCCAGTGCGCGCATGTGATGTCAAAAAGAAAGCAAGAACAATTATTCATCGTGATATAATATTTAAAACCATTATCAATTATTGTAAAAGTTTAAATTATTATATGATGATGTCATATAACATTGGAATAAGTTAACACTAAGACATGTGCATTCACAACTAAGAATCGTACTTAAAATTTTTGGGAGATATCAGCTCCGCGCGCAAAGTATTATTGACAGAAAAGATGAGAACATCTTGGCGATCCGAATTTCAAATAATGAAAAGAGGTCGAAAGTGCACAAATCTATAAGTAATGTCGGTTTTCCTCTTAATTGTGTTTCCAAATTACAAAGGAACAAATGAAGAATCAGTTGCACTCGAGAGAATAAACGGCACATTTGCAAGTCCATGGAAATTAAAGAGATGAAAGCCAAATTTTAAATGCTCTGTTTTTTCTGCCTTCTTCCATATATTTATGCAAGCAATAATTTTGTACATCCTTCAAAAGGAGAAAAGTTTCCAATGCTCTGTTTTTATGGTGTTTTGGGTGTACTATGTTCATTTACAAAGAATCGAGAATGTCGGTGCTTTGAGAATAATAAATATTATTTATTGGGTTCTTTTAACAAAATGAAAATCCATGTTTCATCTTTTACTTTAATATTCTACCGCGTCGACTAATCGTCACATAGTGGCAAATATAGATTTTGTTTAAAGAATCACAATATGCATATAGGGTAAATTTGATGTATTATACGATGAGATAGAGCACATGGTTTAAATAAAGTAAATTAATTAAATAAATTGATAGGTCCAATTGTACCAAAATACTTGATCTGTATAGTTCATTTATGGAGGGCCTGAACCATATGGTAACTTTTATAGGTAATAGGTAATTCATATCCATCATAAATCTTATTGATGAGTTATGTAAACGCATCATAGAAATTATAATGATAGACACTATGAGACTTCTTGAAACTCTTCTCGAGAGTACATGAGATCCACCTTATAGATACATAGATTCACAAGACACATTGTGAAACTTGGATAAGTGAATAGGTCCAATAATGCACCCTAGTAGATCATTAGCAATGGCCACTGCGCCATTACAAGTCTGAGGTATCCAATATACTAGGTTGCATAACCCTAGTGAATGGATTGTCGTCCAGTTACAGATATTTCAACCATGTCAAGTTATAACTCACTAGGGAGCTTGATAAATTAATCATTTGGTGAAGATGTTTGAATTTCCCTGTTTTGATCAAATCCTCCATACCTAGTTCTATAGTTGTCGAATTCCGTAGTCACGATCACTTGAACTTTTTCCAACTAGCCTAGCTGTTTATTAGCAGAACGGGGCTTTTACCATGTACAAGTTGATGTAGTATTGTGATATTCATGGTTTGTTACCGTACCGAGCAATGGGCCATTTTCATTAGACAACCTTTTTTTGCAACCAGCAATCGAAATTGCCATTTAAAACTTCAATTTCTTCTAAATCTGTGTTGAAATTGTTGGTGCCGCAGATAAATAACTCGAGTTCGTGACATTAAGTCAAGATGGATAGCCAGGGTCATCTACGACTAGATAACACGATGGATCAAAGTATTAATAGAAATGTCCGTTCTTTTCACATAGAAATTAAAGATCTAATGCACTGGAAAACATGTCTGTTCCTGGTAGTACAACATGGATTCAGTCCACCGTCAATGGATACTTGTTTTTCCACGCAAGTAGCTCTGTTTGTGTTAAGAAGGTCACAAATGGTGGACCATATAATAAATTATTGCAGAATGCTCTGAAAAGTTGATTGTTGGTAAGATTTTCTGAACGAGATAGTTGTTCAGTTAGTGCTCTGCCCATTCACTTTTACCACTATGGCCTACTCTCTCCCTTCGGCAGACGGGATTGAACCATTTTCTATAAATTATGAACCGGAGATTTGATAGTTTTTGTCTATTTATTTTTGTAGTTTGGATATAGGGCTACTTATTTGGATTTGTTAAAAAGGAGAACTCGGTGGAAGTTCGGGACGAGCTGAGGTTATAGTTAATGGAGAGTGTTTTACTAAGTTTGGTGCATAAAAAGAGGCTTTTGACTTGGTTTGTTCTACGCTCTCGACTAGCACATGAAGACCTCTATATAGGCCTCTTCCGCCGACATGGTGCATACAAAAATCTCTGCTTTATTAGAGATTTTTTCTTTTTCTTTCGTTCTAGGCCGCAGACTTCACGAAACACAAGTAGACTAAAGTCTTTATTGACATTGGTAGAGAATTCCACATTTAAAAAAAAAAGATTGATCGGGATTTTGACACTCCTCCTTAATCATAAAGATATGAGATTCTATTTAAATGCGGACATCAATTGATTCGATGGCATAATTTTATTTAGGTATTTCGTGATTTTCATTAAGGTACCGATTCAAATCTAAATCGTTATCGTCCATTAGCAAATCTATCTTATGATAACAAATTTTTAGTATGGCTGACATTATCCTGAAAAATATGAGTAAATGGATGGAGTTTTTTCTGGAGAATAAAAATTAGGAAACTTGATCTATTTGCTCAATTCTAACGAAAAACATTTCGATTTCCAAAATATTTTCATTGCATAACACGAATAGCGTTGAAAATTTTTAAATTTTATTATTTGATTTCTTAACAAATATCCAATATAAGTTGCTTAAAAAATCCATTTTTCACAAAATAAAAAAATGTTAAATCTTAATCTTGAAAAAGATAAAGAAGAGATACAAAGGAGACGCTGATATTGGGCCAAATAAAGGCCCTCAACGATTTCTTCATCTTCTTCTCCGATCGGCCTATCAACAAAAGCAAAGGCCTGCTGCTATGCGAGTTCTCCACAGAAAAAAGGGCAAAAGCCACGGCGAGATGGAGCCAAGGAGGAGAGGAAGAAGACCAACAATGGGGGAGATGATGGGCCATCGATTTTCACCCACAGTTCTACTTCTCATGCCGCTCGCACCGCTTGAACGTCCAGCTACTGCTGCGGATGGACTACGTCGGCATCACGGTACCCGCTGTTGTCGTTCCGGGAGCTGCCGGAGTACACGAAGGACAGCGAGTTCATCCTCCGCCACTTCCGCGCCAACCGGCTGCTCCCCGAGGCCGCCCTCAGCTTGTTCCGTCGGCACAACGAGACGCTCAACGTTTGGACGTCAAGGATGAATGATGTTGTTTTTAGTTCGATTTGTTTTTTTTTTTTCATGCGAGGCCATCTTTGTTCCTATTATCTTCTTGATTTATAGATGTTTGTATTTAGCAACTCGTCCCAACTCGACGATATCGGATGGAACCCATAATTCCTAGTGAGGAATTTGTCAGTAGTAGCTCAATCTGTGTTGACCATCATAGCTCGATTTCACTGTCTCAAGTATAATCCAAGACTGAGGCTCGTAGGTGGAAGTTATAACTCAGTAGAGAGCTTGCTAAATTGCTCATTTGGTGAAGATATTTGAATTACCCTGTTTTGATAAAATCTTCCATAACCAACTTAAAATTGTCGAATTTCACGCTCACAACCACGTAAGATTTTTCCTACTGTTTATTAGCAGAGTGGGGCTTTCAGTATGTACAAGTCAATGTAGTACTGTGATATTCGTGGCTTGTTACCATACCGAGCAACCGGCCACTTTCGTTAGCCGACCTTTCTTGCAACCAGAAACCAAAATTGCCATTAAACTTCATTTTCTTCTGGTGCTGTATTAAAATTGCAGGTGCCACAGATGAATAACTTGAATTTGTGATATTAAGGGCAGGCACATAAAATTAAACAGTCTTGGTAATTCAACATGGATGACGGTCAAGACAGTCTTGCTCAAACAGCAAGTGCAAAATTAAGGTGGATAACAAGGGTCATCTGTGATTAGTTGCCATGATGGATCACAGTATTAATAGAAATTTTCGTTCTTTTCAAACATAAATTAAAGTTCCAATCCATAGGAAAATCTCTCCGTGTTCCTGTTGATTCAACATGGATTCAGTCCACCTTCAATGGACAATCATTTTCCACGCAAGTAGCACTGTGTCAAGAAAAATTTCCCACTTGGTGGACCTTGTAATAAACTATTGCAGAATGCTCTGAAAGTTGATTGCTGCTAAGATTTTCTGAACAAAATCAGTGGTATATAGCTTTTACAGTGAAGAGTACTACGCTAGTGGTCAAATTGAATTTGAACGTTATCAGCCTAAGCAAGCTACATAATTATTCAATTAGTGCTCTGCCCAGTCACTTTCACCATTTTGGCCTACTCTCTCCCTTCGGCAGATAGGATTGAACCATTTTCTATAAATTATGATCTGAGGATTGGACTCCGACTAGTATTTCCACAGATTATGCAATGGCTTGATATGCAAATCCACTTGTGCAGGTCAAACTCTACTGGTGCAGGAACTAATATCTCTTACTCAAAGGAATTGCTTTTGGTGTGTGGTGCACTAACGATGTTTCATTCAACTTATGAAAAGAATACTCTCTTTTGAAGTCTACAGGTGCATCTAACACAACATAGTTTTCAGGGTACAAATTCTTTGGTGAACTTGAATCAGATAATAGAAGAAGAAATGATGATCGCTTCACTCTAACCAGCCGCAACACAGTGGCCGTTCTTCATCTTCTTAGGTGGATCCATGTTCTGTCTACTCTCGAGCAGCATTTGCCATCTTTTCTCATGCCACTCACACTGCTTGAACATCCAGCTGCTGCGAATGGATTTCGTCGGCATCACGGTCATGATCATCACCTCATTCTTCCCCCCAATATACTATATTTTCCAATGCGAGCCCCACTGGCAACTGATCTATCTTGGCAGAATAACGGCAATGGGGATGTTCACCGTCATGACACTGCTTGCCCCTTCTCTTTCTTCTGGAAATTCCGGGCATTTCGGGCAATGCTCTTCTCGTCCATTGGGTTTTTGCCATTGTTCCTGCGGTCCATGCCTGTATTATGAATTGGAGCAATTCCCAGCACCCGATGACGCTTGCTTATGAGTTGGCCATGTTACTGTCTTACATTACAGGTACTTTGTTTTATTTATGTTAGTAGGATTCCTGAGAGGCTAAAACCGGGTTGGTTCAACCTTGCTAGTCACAGCCATCAAATATTTCACGTTTTTGTGATCATGGGTGCCTTGGCTCATTATGGCGCTACTCTGTTGCTCTTACAGTGGTGAGATAGAGTCAGGTGCGATAGAACTGTGTAAAAATGCAAAAATTAGTCAAATTTGATTCATTTCCATTGAACCGAGTGCGAGCGATTTGCTGGAGTTTCGTGTTATTATATTAGTTTGTGTACACCCCAAGTCAAAAAGCCTCAAGGAGAGATGGCGTCCAATGACAGAGGAGATGCTTCCATTTATAAAGAAGTGGAATGCCCATTGTATTTGTTATATTTTTCTCATTTTCCATGGATGATTTGATTTACAATGTGATCATATTCAGGTGATAATCTTTTCTGCTTTCATCTTATTTTGAGCTGTTTGTGAGTAGTTGCTCTATAATTTTAGTTCGACCACTATTACTTTTTTTTTTGGCTAAAGAATACTACCACCACCACCACTAGAATAGTTTTATAAGCTCTATATCGTCCTCTGTACGACAGAAAAAAAGCTAGAGCAGGAGGATGATGAATTCTGTGTGTGTTGAATATTAAGAAGATAAATTTTGACCCAATACAACATATAGAACTGCTAAGAGTCTACCTAATAGGGTTCGGGAAAAAGCAACAGATGGAAGCAAATAGAAATTGCAGACGTGGAACTTGCTTTAGCCCATTTGCAATCTCTGCATCCATCAAAGTTCTGCCATTAAAGAAGTTTGTTGAAAGAAGCGGGAGATATGAAGAATTTGGAAGTCCGATAAGGAGCAGTTGTTAGGAAGGAAAAAAAGACTCAGACGATATAATATCCACCTTCAGCGAAGCTTCATTCTGGCAGTAATGCTGCCTACTCTCGAAGAAGAATCAGATAAGTATTGGCAAAATCAGTTGACAGCCGATCTGGCTTCGGAAAAATCAGCCACTTCAATGGTAGTGTAATGAGTAATGAAAAAGGAGGCGGTTAGATATACTAGCGTACCTTAGAGATTCTCAAGGAAAATCAGAGAAGCACTCGTCAATCTGTGATGACAAGTCAGCCACAGCTATGAATTATTATTCTTCATGGTTATTGTATCTGTGACCAGAGTAATCTTTCCTTCAGTTCACAGCCAAAAGAAAATCTGGTGATACATCACATCCAAATTTAAAGGAAAAGACAGACAACATGACAGATCCAAGGGTTCAACATGCATAGTGGAGACTCGAGACGTTCAAATGCTTGCAAGCTTGAGGTCTGCTTACGGAACAATGGGATAACCTCACAAACAAAATTGAACACGTTGAGATAGTAGGAGTTGAAGTAGAGAAAAATAACGACCCCGCCGAATGCCACCACGTGTGATCCGGCCAAACTCCATAAGAAGGCTTCTTTTCAGGACTCATCATCTCCGCCTACGTCAACAATTGACAGAGTCCACGACTGTCATTTGAGCTTTCAAAACTTATTGACGGTGGTCCACAGAGAAGAGGGTTACTTTCATAAATTGCTTGATCGAAAGTTGAATTGATTTTTTCTGTCTGTTGTCTTGCCTAACAAGTTGTTGTGAGCAAAGCTAAAAAGTGAAAGTGCGTATAGCTCTCTCACTTGTGGAGGAATCGGACCAGTTAACTTGTTGCAGGAAAGGTCCAAGCTCTCTATATTCCTTAAATTGGAGAATTTTTCTAGAATTGATCCCGTCGAATGTTTATGCCACAGATTTAAGACATATTTCGCTCAAATAATCGATTTTAGAGGAATAAAGCCCATCAAATTATTGTGCAAGGGATCCATTCCAGACAGATATTCTAGAAAATTACACTTCTAATATTCTAATCTACTCTTTATAAGCCAAGTTTTCCCTCGTACTAGAAGCGCTGCCATACTCAGCGTTTTCACTCAAAGTATCGAAAGTGCATACCCCACCATTTCCAAATGGAAAATCTTCCAAACAAGAAGGAACTTCTCTAGAAAGGCCTACATAAGAGAGATCCAGTATGCTTATCTTGGTCAATTGACAAATAGATAAGACGAATTGAACCCTCAAAGTGGTTTCCTTCCAGTAGAAGAACCTTCAAATTCCAAAAAAAACTGATCCAGCTGAGCATCTCACCTATCAATGCATTTTTCATAGAAACGATGTGCGAAGCTCCAGAAAGAAACTAAGAAAAAAGCCTAGTGAGCTCATCTCTTTGTAGATGCAAGAACCTTATAAATGTAACATTGGCACGGTGGGGGATATTTGGACATAAATTTGTTGGTCCAAAGGAATTAATAACGAGAGGATTAAATTTGCAAAAGCTCAATAATAAAGGACCACCTAGTAAGTTTCCTGACAACATTAGAAATTCCAAAAGTTGAATATCTCTAATCCAGTTTGGTATTGGTCTGGACAAGAAATTATCGCTTAGATCCAAAATCCTTGAGTCTGAGCTATCCAAAATGCCAAGTGATATATCCCAGTGAATTGATTGTCATCCAGATACAAATATTTCAGCCTTGTAAAGTTAGTAGTTATTGGTAGCATTCGGCCATGCAACTTCTTGCCTGACAGTTTTAGTATAGATAGTGAGACACAACCAATGGCCAGTGGCCTTGGCATCTCCCTCGGGAAGCTGTTATTTGAGAAATCTAAGGTCGTCAACAATTTCATATCACCTATAGGTGGATATATTCTACCTCCTCTCCAGTTCCTTGATAGGTTTAGGTACTGCAAATTCGAAAGCATGGAATCAATCTAAGATGGAAGTGCTCCTTCGATCCTATTGGCAAATGCATTGAACCAACACATATTCACCAGATTTGATTTAGATGGCCAATGAAAAACACCCGACAAGTTGTTGCCAGTGAGTTTTAACTCGACGAGATTCACCTTATTTTGCAGTCACCAATATCAACACCACTCAACTCCACATGCGCAGCACTAGCAAAGAACACTTCATGTTTTTCTGTTGAACTGTTGCATTGCGTCATTGCCTGATTCAGTATCCGTTATGTATGTAGCTCAGCATTATGTTCTCTGTTTTTTTAAGATGGCTATTAATTTAGCTTGACCCATATTTCTTTTGGATAAAAGGTGTGACTGGGTTGACCCTTGACAAATATTCTATGTTGCTTTAGTTTGAAAATGACATTAAGGTGACAGGAATAGAAACATTGGCACACTCATTGATCCTGATACATTTGCATAAGACAGGCGCTCTTAAAAATCTGCCAGTAGAGTCGAATTTATCCTCCAAGCAATTTTGCATTATGTATTGGACAAGCTTAGTTCTCTTGCTATAAATCTTCATCAAGCAATGAGCATAAAGGTGGGCCCAAACTGCATAACAGTGGTCCTACAATGCATGCCTTTGTCGTCAAATAGGAGCAATTCCCCGCGCCCAATCCTTTATGTTAGTTCGATCTTGATACGCTAAAACCCAGTTGGTTCGATATTGCTAGTTGCAACCATAAGATATTTCACATCTTGGATTACATTTACAGAATTCGTCAATGCTAGATTCATTTCGGTTGTGAACTAAACTATTTCTCTCGATTCACAACCATATCAAAATCTCCTAATATTCATATTAGCAGGATAAGGAATACAAAACAAACACTCTAGGAGTCAAGCGTTCAAAATGCATAATAGAGACTCAAATGCTTACAATTCTATTACATAAAAGGTTCTCCACTGTTTTCATCATATTTTTCCATCACAAAATGCTTAGAAAAACAATCTCTACTGGGGAAATGATGGGATCAGCTTACGAACAAGCTCGAACAGCACGTACTGATAGTACGAGTTTAGGTAGAGAAAAAGAACCACCCCAAGGAATGCCACGACATATGATCCTGCAAAACTCCACAAGAAGGCTTCTCTCCAGGAGTCATTGTCTATGGTATGATTAAAAGATGGCGGTGTCCCATGTTCCTGATTTGAGTCATCACAACTTCTTAATGGTGTTCCACAAAGAAAAGGGTTATCTTCATAGCTTGCTTCACCAAAAGTTCCAAATTGATTTTTGCGGTCTGGTGTCCTGCCGGACAAGTTGTTATGAGCCACTCTAAAATCTGATAGGGCATAGAGCTCTGTTAGTTGTGGAGGGATGGGACCAATTAAGCTATTGTAGGACAGGTCCAAGCTCTCTATATTCTTCAAATTGGAAAACATTTTTGGGATTGGTCCCGTCAAATGATTGTGGGATAGGTTCAAGGCTCGAAGTTCACTCAAGTGGCCAACCTCGGGAGGAATAATGCCTGTCAAATTGTTCCGCGAGAGATCCATTCCAGACATGAGTTGTAGAATGTTGCCCTTGTATGATTCCAACCTACTCTTCGTCATGAAGTTTACTTCTTCTAATTCAAACTTATCAACATCTGTGTAAAGTTCAGGAAACAAATACACTAAAGCGAATCTGCCTTTATAGTTGTGAGAGGGCCCATACCACATTGAACTCTCCAAGGTAGAATATGCATTCATAGATACCACATCCTTTCCAAATGTCAAATCTTTCAAACATGAAGGAATTTGTCTAGAAAGATTATTATTGGAGAGGTCCAATATGCTCATATTTTTCAACAAACATAGATCTAGAGGGATTGAACCTTCAAAATTGTTTCCTTGCAATAGAAGAACCTTCAAGTTCCAGAGTGAACCGATCCAACTGGGGACCTCACCTGATAAAGCATTGTGTCTAAGATCCAATGTGACAATCGATGAAGCTCTAGAGAGAAACTGGGGAAAATGCCCAACAAGTGCATCATTTGTTAAATGCAAGAACCTCATAATTGTAACATTAGCACAGGGAGGTATATGCGGCCCAAGGTTGTTACTTGAAAGGTCTAAAAGAACAAGATGATGTAAGTTGCAGAAGCTCAATGGTAAAGGACCTCCCAGTAAATTACTTGACAGCATAAGCATTTCCAAGTATTCAATATCTCCAATCCAAGTAGGAAGTGTTCCAGATAGGGAATTGTTACTTACATCCAAAACTCGCAGGGAGCTTCTTAATATGCCAGGCGATATATCCCCTGTGAAATGATTGTTATCCAGATACAAAAATTTCAAATTTGTCAAGTTAGAATTCCTCGGTAGCATTTGGCCCTGCAAATTGTTGCCTGAGAGTTGCAATATAGAAAGTGAAGTACAATTTTTAGCTAGTGTCTCTGGTATTTCTCCCATGAAGCCATTATTCGATAAGTCCAACGTAAACAACTGGTTCATATTGCCCATTGAGGAAGGGATTCCACCTTTCAAATAGTTGTTTGACAAGTTCAAATAGCCCAAGTTTGGAAGGATATAACCAATCTGAGATGGAAACTCTCCTTCGATAAAATTAGCAGACACATCGAAAATACTTAAGTTGATGAGATTCAAATTGGAAGGCAAATAAAATGAACCTGACAACTGGTTGCCTCTGAGTTCGAACTGTTCTAGATTTACATTATTGTCCAACAGCCAATTTGGGAAATTTCCTGTCATTCCATCGTGGCTGAGTTGAACATGTGTCAATTCATGCTGTTCCTTCAAAAAGCTAGGAATTACGCCATTTGCATCTTTGTTGAGCACACAATTTGATAAACTAAACGCCTTTAGTTGAAATGAAGGAGACCAAGTGGGCTCTTCTGTATTTACTATCAGACGATTGTTGTTGTGCATGAGTCGAAATACCTCAAGGTTAGAATGATTAGCTAGGGAAGCTAGTGAAAGTGAGCCTTCAAATGCATTTTTAGAAAAGTCCATATATTCAAGTGACTTGAGATTTGAGAGGAGAGATGGAGGAATGACCCCGCTAAAATTGTTATCTTGAACATCAAGCGCGCGGAGTGAGGTCATATTGCAGAAGCATGAAGGAAGAGGACCCCAAAATCCATTACTAGCAATAAGTAACTCTTCAAGGTTCCTCAATCCGCACAAGCCTGTTCAAGTGGACACTGCAACTTATGAGTATCATCACTAAATTATACTTTGTATGATCAAAACACTCAAAATCATGGTTTGTGTCGAGAAAGGAGGATAGAAAAAGTCTGCAATCTAATATCCAAAAATACAAATAGAAAAATTGGTAAAATGGAGCTTTGGAGTGGAGTCACAATACCACTATACTTCATTTCCCCTATTCTTTACATTACATTAATTACTTCCGGAGTTTGACAAATTTTGAACTGGATTGTAAACGAACTCTAAAGTTGATATTATTCCTACCTTTATGGCGCAATTGCGTGGGCAACTTCTAAACCTTTGCCCGATTTTCATTATAATTTCTGAATTTTTTTTTCCAATTTAATTTGTACTTTTCAAAAACGATACAATGGGATCCTCCATTAAGTGCAGCGTGAGATCACTATGTTCTTTTGGCTGACATGCCTGCCAAGTCAACAGTGGAGCCCCCCCCCCAAACATAATTTGACTTCAGTTCTGAGCATCACGGCCTCAAAATTGAGGCCCCACTTTAGATCTGAGGGCCCCACTTTAGATCTGAGGTCGTCGTAGCTCTCACAAAGGTCATGCAAGGTCTTTAGGCACAGGTAATGGCGACCGAGCTTTGTGGTGTGATGATGGGCTTGAGGGCCACGGTGGGCGGAGGCAGCAATGGACATTGGTGCTGAAGATGCCAAGTATTTTTTTAAGGCAAAATGAGTTTTTAATATTATAATTATTTATTCTAATCTATACATTGTTCACCTTAATGGAAAAAAAAAACAATTTTCAAACAAATTAATTTATCCATTATAAGATGTGCTATCTTTGTTTGATTTTATGCATCTTAGTTTACTGAAATAAATTTGCAGTTTCTTGTATAATTTGCATGGCCTAGTTGAATTTATTAGCACTTGCAATCCCTGAAGTTTGACCACCATTGTAGTTTAATATGTAAACTATGAGGATTTTTGGGATTTTGATTCCCGATTAATTTTTGCATTAACTTTTGTTATGATTCATGTACGATATTTGAACTCCTCTGGTACATTGCTATATCAGACTATTTTTATCTTCTTAGCAATAACTCTTCGTATCTATTATGTTATCACACTATTCGTCAAATTGGCCTGTAAAAAAAGTTGCATAAAAGTAAAACATGGGGACTAAACATCAGTCTTCAAAGATCAGGGATTAAACTTAAAAAAGATGAAACTTTTAAGTATCATTAACATCATGATCCAACAATTAAGACATTGAGCATGACCTACGTTTACTTATGGCTTCCATAGACATCTAACTAAATCCTTCCAACTTCAAGCATAAGTCAAACGACTATATGATATCATTTATCTAGATACAAGTCGTTGGCGCCAAGTTACTTGACGCACATGTGCGGCCAAATATGATCTCTGGAGGATGTCTAATATAATGCAGCCATGCCTTCTATATTTAAGACAATCTTACCTTATTATGTTTTAAAAAGGTGATAAACGAAAGCAATTTCATGGAAGTACCTTCTAGTAACTTTGAAAATGCAGTAAATCCACAAGATGTGATGTCTAAGGCCTTGAGAGATGTTATCCTCATAATGTCCATGAGGGCATCATTATAGACCAAACGGTTCCCACTAAGATCCAGCACCTCCAAATTCACACCTGTGATTGACAAAAGGTTCTCAAAATCGAATGTTATATATTTAGGCAGGGTCTTCACATGTACCTTCAAGCTAATTGGAAAACAAATTTTGGGCCTCCGCTGAAGCTTGCTTGTACAATGACGGGACTCGTAATAAATGATTAAGAGATAGATACAGCCTCTTCAATTTCTTCAGGTGTAGCGTTCCGTTTAAATCTGATTATGGAAAGATCCATGCATACCCAATGGTTAATTAATTATCTACAAATATCAGATGTCTAACTATCTTAAATTTGTCAAGAATAACTATATTCTCATGATGAGGAGAATTGGTTTACAAGCATAAACCAATTGATCCAACATATCCGAGCATCAAAAAAGTCTCCATCACATGAATTTGTAAACCAATTTCATAAACAAGTAACTTACACCTTTAACAATGTCTATCATATATAGTTAACTAGCATTAGTAAAGCTAAGAAAATGTTCCCTCATTTGCTCCCATGTAACATCTGACTTTACTTCTATGATGGTTATGTGACAAGATACAAGGCATAATTTTGCCATGTAACTTGCATTTGACAAACAAGCATTAATTTATTGATTTGCCATCTCTAAACTTCCATCTCTTATTGAGTTTTAAATTTTAAAACATGAATAAAGAGAAAGAATTTTCAACATATATTCTTGAAGATATAGTTTATTTTTCCAAGAGAATGTTTCATTACTTGCTCACCATGTGACATTTGACTTATTTCCATATGGCAAAATACATAGCCTGGTTTTGCCATGTGGCCCAAGTTTAAAATCTTATTACTTTAAAAGTCAAAAAATGCATGAAGAGAAATTATCATGTTCCTCAAATATAGAAAAAAATTCTTCCAACAAAGAAAACCACTCCATTTAAATCTCAAAAAAATGCAAGAAACTAATGATAAATTTTATTTTTAATGAGCCATTGATAATTTAAAAGTATAATTTTTTATTTAGGCATTAAAATTTTGTTAATCAGTTTCTTACTTTCAATTAGAGGAGATTAAACAATATATAAAACCCTATCACTTCAAAGATTACGATGAAACTTTTAAACTTGCAATATGTCTTTAAAATTATAAATTGTTAAAAATCATGACTTCATTTAAAATGTAGCATATTTACATTTTATTTAGAATTGAAAACAATTATTCGAACAATATATTTATATATTCACTTAGTTTGACTAATTTTAAAGATGGAAGCTTTTGGGATATGGTGCGGATATTTCCACAGCCTAAATGGCCAGGGTTTGTTTAAACTAACCAAAATGTCCCTATATCATTAGTTCTCGGACAATCAGTCAAAGTTTTTCCACTCAGACCTCTCTCTGTCCATCTCGTCGCTTTCTTCTTCAGGCATCGCTTCCCATTCCATCATTTGAATATCGAATTCCAATATCATTAATGCTCTATTAAGTATTTTGGAGAAAGAGGCTATGAAAATTAAGAAGAAAAGTTAATTAAAATTCAAAAGTTGCCTCTTCTTCCATCTCACATAAATTTTAAACTTTTCAAAAATTTGAACCAAAATTTTATTTCCTCCCATACCGAAAGGAAGGCCTATTTCCATGGAAAAATATCAAAAAAATCATAAACTTATTGCATTTGTACTAATTCAGTCATAAACCTTTCAATTTGATCAATTTAATCATAAATCTTTTCACATTGGTACAAATTCAATCCATCCGCCAATTTAGGCCGCAAATCATTGACATGGACGCTGGCTAACCTATGTGGCTCAGCTGGCACTGACGTGGACATTTTTAATAATATTTTAATAATTTTTATTCTTTTTTTTTTAATTTTTTCTCCTTTCCCTTTTCTTTTTACCAGTGACCAGTCGCTGGCCACAGGCCATGGTCAGCGAGGGCTAGCCTCGCTAGGGATAAGCAGTTCTAGGTTCCTTATAGGTTCCACCTGGAACCTACCTGCGGGTACAGGTTCCTCAATTTTTGGAACCTAGAATCTACTCGTCGGAATTTGGAACCTAAGACCTACCCTGTCACAGGTTCCAGGATCAATTCCAGGGTCTAATAGGTTTTTATTTTTTGGTTTCATCTTTAATCAAGCAAAACGGAAAATGAATGCAACAATAAAAATGAAAGCTTCTCGTTGATTTAATCAACCAAAAATTTAAAAAAAAACCAAGAGCTTTTGTACCAATTCATTTGGGAATTACGATTATATATGGATATAGGCTAAATGCAGTATTTAAACAATTCAAACCCACTTATGCTTATATATATAGACATTACATGCACTTCAGGTAAGTATCATCTCTCTTTTCTCTTCTGAAGATGAATTTCTAGTTACTCTCTTTGTCAATGAAACTGAACAGGTAAAGTGTAAGCTATTAATCCCACAAATTTTAAACAAACTATGCTTGGACTCACACTCTAGTACTTAACGTGGACTAAGCTAAGAAATTAATCATCAAGTACGTTATTGCAGAATTAAGCTCGTTAAATTGGGTTCCCAAGAGGAGAGAAATGATTATAAGAGACAGAGCATACGGCATTTATCAAATGGCATACTAAGCCATAACAAAATAAAAGGTAAAAGCCTAGGTCTTAAGTCTCTCAAGCTTAGCCTTAGTATTTTTGGCTCCCATTTTCATACAAAAAAGAAAGCAAATCGAGGAACGGAGGAAGAAAATTAAGGATTTACGGTTCCCAATCTAGTTCCTGGTTCTATTCCTATAGAAACCAGGAACTGAACTAGGAATCGGTGATTCCTAAAAAAGTGAAACTAGGAATTGGAAACCCCCCCCCCCAGTAGAATCTGGAATCGGACTAGTTCTCATTGGTCTGGTTCCCTGGTTTTACCTCGAAACCATGCTCATCCCTAGGCCTCACCTAGGCGAGGGCGAGGCCAAGCAAGCCCTGTCTCGACCTCGCCCTAGCAAGGTCGGGGTTTGCTAGGCCTCGCCGTCGCCCATGCAAGGTCGAATTTTGTCGCCCTGGCTAGGGCAAGGGTTGGCCTCGCCGACACTCCCCCTCGCCTAGGTGTGGCCCAGCAAGGTCAACCCTCGCCTATGGCCGGTGGCCGACGGTGACGACTGGCCACTTGCAAAAAGAAAAGGGAAAGGAAAAAAATAAAAAATTTTAAAAAATTATTTAATTTTTTAAAAAAATCTACAAAAATTATTAAAATATTAATAAAAATGTCCACATTAGTGCTAGCCGTGCCACATAGGACGGGCAGCATCTACGCCAATAATTTCCAGCCTAAATTGGCCGAATAGATTGAATTGGTATCAATGTAAAAAGGCCTAGGACTAAATTAATCAAATTGAAAGATATATGATTGAATTGGTATCAATGCAATAGATTTATGACTTTTTTGGTACTTTTCCCTAGAAATAGGTCTTCCCTTCAGTATACATATTAATTTAGCTTTTTGCATGTATAAAAAGTAAATATAAGGCCCTTACCCAAAAAAAAAGTAAATATAAGGCATTTTATCATCATCCTCCTTTGTTTTACACAATTGTAATTTTCTGGCGCTAAAAAATTCAAAGCTAAAGTTTGCAAGATTCTTCATAGCAAAGAGTGAGGAGTTTTGAAACAATATTTTCGAGCTCTCAAGCCAAAGGGTTGAAGAAAACATGAAGCATAGAGTTTGAAACGACTAATCTGGCGGTCACCTAATACAGAGCGCAACATCTTGTGGGACATTATGTGAGCAGAGACTCAGCAAGACTCACATATAAAAAATAAAAAAAAAATAAAAGAGTTCTTTGTAGCCGATTGGGGTAGCTGGGGTCGGTGAGATCTTCTGGGGAACAGTAGTGCAGAAAAGTAAATAAAAGAAGAAAGCAAAGCAAAGAAAAGGAAAAAACAGAAAAATCATAAAAATATGCAGAACGATGCCGTTTCATCAAGAGTTGTACATGTCAAATTACCATTCATGTCACATAAGAAGGCAGGCGATGACCGGACTACCACATAGCAATTTCCATATGAAATTGGCAAAAAGGACTATTGAAATTTCGCGTAAAGATTTAAAACTACATTAGCAAAGTTAAAAAATTTAGGATTGAATTGGCCAATGTAGCTGTCGCGACCTAAAAATTTCCTTCTCAGGCTAATGGATTATTAGGACTAAACCTAACTCGGGCCCTCCCAAGCCCTACCAATTCGCAACTTTGGGTTTAAGTTTTTAACATACAAATGTTTTCATGCTTGGAGTCGCCACTAATCAATTTGTGGTAGGTCGATTAGAAACCTAAATAAAACATAGGGAGATATGTTTTATTCCTACGAACCAGAGATTCTAAGCCCGGGGACTTGATTACGCTAGATCTAGTCTAACGCCCTTTCGGTACCTTTTCTTTTCAAAAATATTTTTGCAAGCAGTCTGGATCCATTTTAACTTAGTCATTAACATATGAGGTGTTCATGCGGATGCGCAAACCACCAATTTAACACTCAAGAAAGCATTAAATAAATTGCAAGTTGGGAGAATTACTTACCTCAAAGCAACGTAAGCATCTGCATCGTTAGCTAGAAAATCACATCAACAACCTAATATGATTTCTAATTAACAAGGAATTCACTCAATTTTTGGCTTTTCGCTTATTTAAATGAAACCTAGTCTACATGCAATGACGTGCAAAAATGACATGCAAGTAATGCAACCTAGCATGCAAACTATATGTCATGCGACGACGTGACCTAATTATGATGACGGGCAAATGATTTATTTTTGGTATTTTTTGATGAAATTCGGAATAAAAATATGCCTAAATTAACATGCAACCCATAATGACTTAACATATCCTAACACGACTTATTTTTGGGATTTTTGTTAAAATTCGGAATAATAAATTACTTAAATTAAGAATGCAATCTATCCTAATCTACCATAAAACAATTCATTTTTTTAGGGTTTTCTTGAAAATTCGGAATAAAAAATAACCTAAATAATCTATCAAGACTAGAAAATTATTTAATTTAAACTAGGAAATAGATTATCTCAAGTCCTAATTTAAATTAAATAATTATTCTATCGTCTAGATATATTTATGATTCCTAAACATGCAAAAACTCAAATTCAAATCCTAACTGATATTTTTTGAATTTTCTTTTTTATTTGAAAAGGTAAAAACAATTTAAACAGAGATAGCATTCACATTTAAAACAACCACGCAATCCACAAGATTCGTTTCAAATTAGGATTAGGCACAAAAATCGAGCTATCAGTCATATCTATAGGGTTATAGATATTGACGGAAAGTCGATCGTTCAAATTTGGAAAGCAGATAAAAATCATTATCGTATCCAAGGGATTAGGGATAGGATAATGATCTTTCGTATCGCCACGTATCATACCTTAGGGATAAGGTCGGATAGTTGTCCAGATACGTTGCTGAATTAGGAATGATTCCTAATTTTAAATATTTTCAAATATTGCGAATAAGGCAAACATTATCCTAAGATATCTAGCAATCCACACAATATTCACAGAATATTCAAACATCCAAAAATTAAGAAACAAAATATTCTGAAAATATCGGATAATGTTCAATTACCTAATTTGCAAATAATTTCCAAATTCGAACTTGCGGATCGGGATGAGCGGCGAACGGCGGATTTGGCGGCGCGGTGACGGGACGACGGCGGGGCAACGACGACGGAAGGCAGCAAGGCAACGTCGGCGTGCGACGGCTCTGGCGGGGACGGCAGCAGCGGCGTCGGGGCTCGGCGTACGGCAGCTGGCGAGCGCGCAGCAGCAGGCGCGGCAGGGACGGCAGCAGCGGCGTCGGGGCTCGGCGTGCAGCAGCTGGAGAGCACGCGGTAGGGACGGCGGCAGGGCACGGCGACGGGCGGCAGGGCGCGGCGACAGGCGGCGGACAGCAAGCAGGCGCGGCGTCGCGCGGCAGCAGCGGCGTCGGGCTCGGCGGCAGCAGGCACGGCAGGCGCGGCGTTGAGCTCGGCAGGGACGGCGGCAGGGACGTCGGGCACGGCGGCAACAGGGAGCGGCTGGCGTGTGGCGAAGACGTTGGGCAGCAGCGTGCGGCGGGGCTTGGCGGCAGCAAGCACGACGGCAGCGACGACGCGAGCGGGGCGACGTCAGCGTGCGCGGCGTTGGCGGGAGGCAGCAGCAGCAGCGTCACACGGGAAGCAGCAGCGGCGGGCGGTGTAGAGCGACGGCGTCCAAGCGACTGCGTGGGGTGGCTCCGGCGGTGTGGGGCGCGGCAGTAGGCGCGGCAGGGCGGCAGGCGCGGCAGACGTGGCGCGCGGCAGGCGTGGCGCACGGCGGCGCGCGGCGGGCGTGGCGCGCGGCAGGCGGGGCGTGCGGCGGCGCACGGCGGGCGTGGCGCGCGACTTCTTTCTCTCTCTCTTTCTCCCTCTCACACTCTCTCAGAAATTCTGATCTGAAAAATTCTTTTGTGTCCCCCCTCCCTCTAAAATTCTGACCTAATAATGTATATATAGTATTAACCTAGGTCAATTAGATGGGCTTTTTAGTCTTAATGGGCTTAGGCTTGGGCTTTAATTTAAATGGGCTGAATTAATGGGCTGAATTAATTAATGACTATGGGCTGAATTAATTAATGACAATGGGTTGAATTAAGTTCAAATTAAAACAACCGAGCCCGTTTGACTTATAATTCCCGGCCTTTGCATTTCAAGCGAGCCGAGTCCCATTCGATGAAATTTAAGCTCGTTCATTCACCGCCGGTCCGATGCAAAAAATGCAATGAATTTAAACTATATGTTATGCAATTTAAATATTTTTGTTTAGGGGTTAAAAATTTAATCCCTAATTTTCTATGCAAATTACACTAAATGGTTGCCAAAATTTAGGTGTCAACAGCTGCCCCTCTTTGAAGGTGAGCTCGCAGAGGTTGCATTCAAAGACTAAATGATACCTAAATTTCACTTATGCAAATGCAATGAATGTTGTTTTTGTCGGGATTATGAGTCCCATTTTACAATGCATTAAGAAATGATGCATGCTGACATGAGTAGAAAACGTACCTGGAATCACTTACCTGACATGAACGATAGCGCGATTCGAGGCACAACTTTAACTTGTATGTTGTTTTGGCAAATGTATGGGCTCAGTCCCCATCGGTATTGCCTGATATATGTTGATGAACTTCGGTGACCTGCAGTCAAGTCAAAACACACGAAGAAAGCTCGACGTATCCAATCATCATCTGGATTCGTGAGAACAGTTCCGATCTTTACGAAGTACCTATACATCTCCATAGGTGTTTGTAAAGGTTTGGCCGCTTCACTTATACCTGCTCATAAGTGAATTGCGGGGGAAACTTTTGAAATCAAGAGGATATTCCGACCTTTGCATATACCTGCTCATATGCAAAGATTTGGCCGCCTCACTTATACCTGCTCATAAGTGAACTGCGGGGGAACACCTGGGGTTGAGAGAATATTCCGACCTTTACATATACCTGCTCATATGCAAAGATTTGGCCGCTTCACCTATACCTGCTCATAGGTGAGTAGCGGGGGAATACCTGAAATTTGGGGAGAACATTCCGACCTTTACATATACCTGCTCATATGCAAAGATTTGGCCGCTTCACCTATACCTGCTCATAGGTGAGTAGCGGGGGAACATTTGAGATTTGGGAGAATATTCCGATCTTTACATATACCTGCTCGTATGCAAAGATTTGGCCGCTTCACCTATACCTGCTCATAGGTGAGTAGCGGGGGAACATATGAGATAAAGAGAGTATTCCGACCTTTACATATACCTGCTCATATGTAAAGATTTGGCCGCCATGTCTATACCTGCTCATAGTCATGTAACGGGGGAATCTTCTCGAGATTATATGAAAACCTGTGATTTGATGAACAAAAAGGGCTAGCCCAAGTGTTCAAGAGTTCCTTGACAAAGTACATGGATATCATCAGAAGTACCTGAAAAGGTTTAATCAATAGACACCTGAACACAATCAAAGGCATCTAGAGATCGCAAAAATGATCAAATGTGGGACCTGACAATTGCTTGAACAGGTTAGGGATACCTAGATAGTCATAGACATCCTAGGGATAGAGATATACTTACCTGGTGATATCTCCAACTCTGAAGGTGTGTCTCCTGTTAGACACGATTTTAAGTAACATGTAATATGCATTCGCACACTGTCAAGAACACATATACACATGCACTATGATTTCAACTGATTTTCATGCACGATGGTTTTGTCAAATCGGCATTACAAACTTCGCTGGGGGAAAATCATGACAAGACAACCCGAACTCACAAGCGGATATCTTGAAAATGTCGAATGAGGGACTTCCGGTCCAAAAGGGCTTTCTCTCATTCTCATCGAAAGGCTGATTTATGGAGAATCGCTCCATCTCACCATCATCATGTTGACAAGGGTCCGAGTATTCTCGCAAGCAGTACGACTTTACCAATCTGAGAGGTCTTTGTTAGGACTGTAACATAGGGCTTGGTCAATGGCTTAGCAAAAGAGACTCTTCGAGTCGAGGCTATTGAAAGAAAATACTCCGCAATTGTCTCCGGGTTTACAAGTCAAGAACCTGCAAAATGAGATAGAAATGGACTTGCTCGCACTTCTTCGAGCTAAGCTTATAAACATCAGAAACTCTACGTTAGTTCAAGTGCCCTAATCTGAAGAGACTTTGCAAGGGACGTAACGCAGGCTAGGCTCATGGGTTGAGAAATGAATGGATCATAAGGCTCAAAATGTGTATAATTGGGGTGAATAAGTTGGTGATCATCTCGGCATTGTCACCGGTCTTCTTCTTCACCAGGGATTGTCTTCTCATTAGATGCTCCATTGGCTTCGAGAGTTCATCACTTGACTCATCACTTGACTCCTCAAGACTCTGGATACTTTTGTGACTTCGAGACAACTAAATATTTTCTAATCCAAAGTCATCACTTTTCTCCATTTTTTCTTCTCTTTTCTTCTTCTTTTCACGGGCATCGGCCTTGCTTTTACCAGGCACACTGCTTTTTCATGCCCTCTAGTTTTTTTTTTTTTTTGACTTTTGACATACACTGTCTACAATGCATACATTGGCCAGTCACACTTTGGCTTGTTTTGACCGAGTGACTAACATCTGGACTCTCAGGGTCTTCGTCTTTTGTCGGCGCTCTGATATGCTGCCTGAACAATGATGACTTTTGCCTTGCCCCAGTGTGGGGGATGATCACCAACTGGGTTTAAGAAATGAATTTGCAGGCTCAATTGGGCTTAACAAAGGATAAAATGTGTATAGGATAGAGAAAGAAATGCTCTTCGTCATCCTAAGGCACTTGAATTTCACGTGAATTCATCTGAAAAAGCAACACTCAAAGATTGATGCAAGTGAGAGCATGAAAATTTCTACTCATTTTTCACCTTATGACGCTGACTTACCTCCAGTTTGCCCCGATGTGGGGTGGTTCTTGACAGGGGTAATTTGAATGAATTTCTCCAAGTGTTTAGGCTCAAAGTGGCAAAACAATGGATAACCTGTAGTGTTTGGGATAGAGAAATGAATCGCCTCTCATCATTTCAGTTGCCGTACCTTTTGCGAGATAACCCTTTACTTTGCAGACATGGAATTTTTCTACTCAACTCACTGGGGATTAGTGCACGGGACTGTGTATAGGATATGGCTTGCCTTTCATCATCCCGATGTACCTCATTCAACACATTCAATTCACTCCACGTGAGTTATCATATTGTCTAAATAGATTCCCCTTTTGAAATCGATAATGCAGACTGACAAAATGATCAAACACAATTTAAAGCCAAGGCACACATTCCATCTTTAAATTGATTGAACCCATTTATTCATAAGTGAAATGTTTGCAATTTAGAATATAAAACCAAACACTTGAAAACTTTCGCCGCAAAAATGTTAGATCTTATCAGGGATAATAGATCTTCACAGCATCAGAATTAACAGGAGTGGAGAACTCACGACCATCCATTTCTGCGAGGATCAGGGCACCTCCGGGAAGCACCTTTTTAACCACATACGGACCAATGTAGTTTGGGGCAAATTTTCCTCCAGGAACAGGAAAGACTGGCAGGACTTTCCTTAGGACTAGATCATTTACCTCGAAGTGTCTTGGACGTACCTTTTGATTGAAGGATCTAGCTATCCTCTGTTGATAGGTTTGACCGTGGCAAATGGCTCTCAATCGCTTCTCATCAATTAGGTTTAACTGCTCATGCCTTTGTCGCATCCATTCTGCCTCGGATAACTCCACTTGAGACAATACTCGTAAGGAAGGGATCTCTACTTCGACGGGTAGGACTGCTTCCATGCCATACACCAATGAAAAAGGTGTTGTTCCGACAGAGGTTCGGATCGAAGTTCGATACGCCATTAGCGCAAATGGCAACCTTTCATGCCAGTCACGATAGTTTTCAGCCGTTTTGGCCAAGATCTTCTTGATGTTCTTGTTGGCGGCTTCAACTGCTCCATTCATCTGTGGACGATAGGGAGATGAATTCAGGTGCCGGATTTTGAACTCATTGAACAACTGATCAATGAACTTGTTGTTCAAATTTGTCCCATTGTCAGTGACAATAGCCTCAGGGACACCATAGCGAGCGACTATGTCCCGCCTGATGAATTTTACAACATTCTTTGCGGTGACGTTTGCATAAGATGACGCCTCAATCCACTTAGAGAAATAGTCAATCGCGACCAAGATAAATCGATGTCCATTTGATGCCTTGGGATTAATCGGGCCAATCACATCGATGCCCCACATTGAAAAGGGCCATGGCTCAGACTGCTGATGTAATTCCGTCGGGGGAACATTTATCTTATCCCCATGAACCTGACAGCGATGACATCTTCGAACATGTTGGATGCAGTCACTCTCAAGACTGAGCCAATAATAACCCAATCTCATAATCTTCTTAGCTAACATGTGGCCATTCATGTGTGGACCACATATCCCTTCGTGTACTTCTTGCATGATTCTGGTAGCTTCAGCCGCATCCACACACCTTAATAGGATTGAATCATACGATCTTTTGTACAGCTTTTCACCACTAACAAAGAATTTTGAAGCCATTTTCATTATGTACTTCCTGTCAGCCGGGGTGCTTCCCTCAGGAAATTCTTGTTTCTGGATGTAACTCATGATATCGTAATACCATGGCTTTTCGTCAGGCTCCCCGGTCACAACCATACAATAGGCTGGCTTTGTCAGGACTTCAATCTTCAGGGGTTCTACCTCTAACCCATCAATCACTTGCAACATGGATGATAACGTAGCTAGCGCATCAGCAAACTGATTATGAGACCTCGATAAGTACTCAAAAGAGATATTTTCGAATTCCTTTATGATTTCTTCGAGGTATTCATGGTACGGCACTAGTTTGGTGTCTCTCGTCTTCCACTCTCCCACAGTTTGGAGAATAATCAAAGCAGAATCACCAAACACTTTCAACTTGGTTATTCTCATCTCCACTGCGGCTTGGAGTCCGAGGATGCAAGCTTCGTACTCGGCTATGTTGTTGGTACAGGGGAACACCAACTTTGCTGCTACTGGATAATGTTGCCCATCTGGGGATATTAAAACTGCCCCAGTGCCGGAACCGGCCAAGTTTACAGCTCCATCGAAAAACATGGTCCATGTGTCTTCCTTTATTACCAAAATGCGATCTTCTGGAGAATATCTATCATCATTAGGGACTCCAGGATTTTCAGCTAACACATCAGCAATTACTCGACCTTTAACTGACTTTTGTGGCTTCATCTGGATATCAAACTCTGAAATTAAAATCTGCCACTTGGCTAACTTTCCTACCAAAGCTGGCTGATCAAGTAAATACTTAATGGGATCGTTCTCAGTTACAAGCAAAGTCTGGTGATGCAGTGTATATTGTCGTAGCCTATGGAGCACCCATACTAGCGCAGCGCAAGTCTTCTCGGCTTCAGAATAATTCAACTCCGAGACAGTGAACTTCTTGCTTAGGTAATAAATGGCTCGCTCTTTCCCATCTTCAGGACTTTCCTGGGCTAGCATCGCACCTAAAGATTCACTATGAATCGTGAGGTAAAGGATCAAAGGCTGGCCCGGCATTGGTGGGACTAGCACTGGTGGTTTCATCAGGTATTGCTTTAGTTCGTTAAACGCTTCCCGACAATCCTCGTCCCATTTCACTTGAGCATTCTTCCTTAGAAGTTTGAAGAATGGCTTAGCAGTTGCTGAGAGCTGAGAAATAAAACGGGCTATGTAGTTCAATCTACCCAGGAGACTTCGCACTTCTTTCACGGTCGACGGGGGTTGTAACTCACATATAGCCTTCACTTTGGAGGGGTCAATTTCAATGCCTTTACTGCTTACTATGAACCCAAGTAATTTACCCGAGGTTGCTCCGAATACGCACTTTGCTGGATTGAGACGGAGCTTAAACTCACGGAGCCTCTCGAATAATTTCTTCAAAGTATCAACGTGACTCTTCCCAGGTCTAGACTTGGCGATCATGTCATCGACATAAACTTCAATCTCCTTATGCATCATATCATGGAAGAGCATCACCATTGCCCGTTGATATGTTGCCCCGGCATTTTTGAGGCCGAAGGGCATGACCTTATAGTGGAATGTCCCCCAAGGAGTGATGAACGCCGTTTTCTCCTTATCATCGTCCTTCATTTTTATCTGATTATAACCCGAGAAACCATCCATGAAGGAAAACAGCTCGAACCCTGCTGTACTATCCACCAAAACATCTATATGTGGCAATGGGAAATCGTCTTTAGGACTGGCCTTGTTTAGATCGCGATAGTCGATGCAAACCCGAACTCGACCATCCTTCTTCATGACTGGCACAATATTAGCCACCCAGCTGGGGTATTGGGTGACTTCGATGAATCCCACTTTCAAAAGCTTCATGACCTCCTCCTCTATTTTCTTAGAAAGTTCAGGCTTGGTCCTTCGCAGCTTCTGTTTCTTGGGCGGCATGTCTGGATTAGTGGGTAGACTATGCTCCACGATAGAAGAATCTAGACCCGGCATATCGACATACGACCAGGCAAAGATATCCTGGTAATCCTTCAGCAGTTGGATCAGGCGTTTAGCTTCACCTTCGGGAAGGGTTGCCCCTATCTTCACCTCTTTGGGTTCTCCGGAATCACTCAAGTTGACGGTAATAGTTTGGTCTACCGTTAGGACTTTAGGTCTTTCATGATGCTCTATATCACGCTGGAGGTCCGAGGAATCTTCGAGTTCATTGGTGTCATCGAGATCAGGTTCGGTGGCACATAATTCATCAGATTGGACCGTTCCCATACCCTTTCGTGTCACGAAATTGCCCCTGAAACATAAAGTAGGGGGTTCAGTAGGACAAACAGGGCTAAACAGTGTATTTTGATTGATTTTTTATTTATTTTGAAATTCTTTTCAAAAAGGTTTTAACACGAGGAAGCATGAAGAAGCCCAGGCCTCAGAATTCTCCTTGGACTATATTTTATTTTATCGGTTGGATATCATCACCGGGCTGGTTTGATGTACCTCAACATGCCCTCAAAACGAAAATAACTTGTAATTTCATTGATTATCACCAAATGAATTACATTTATTGGAATGAAAATTGCAACAATCAAATCCTAGAAATGAAAAGTACTAAAAAGCAGCTCCCGAGACGGGGCAAGTCCTAAAAAGCAGTAAAAATTCCCGCGTAGGGGAATGTGCGAAAAAGGTAAATGTGTTACTCTTGTGGGCCAATGCCCATTCCCTTCAACGGTCCTTCCTCGATGGCTCCAATTAAGAAATTATCGAACAGGGCAGTGATTCCCTCCATTGCATCATCAGAATCTTCTGTCACTAGAGGTGTTGAATCATCCATACCTCCCCATCCATCCGGGACAATGTCACGGGGGTCAACATAGAAGCTGGGGGGCGCCGAGTATTTAACATAATAATCGAACTTGCCACTTGGTTGCCCCAGAGTGTCGATCACTTCCTTCTCTTCATGCATCATTCTTGCAGGGCCTGGGAATGTGGTGCGGAGGTGTGGAGGCAACCTACCACGCCCACGTTCTTCACCATTTGGCTCTTCTTCGGATCGCAATCTATTTTGACCATTTCTTCGAACTTGACTTCGACCACGTCCACGTCCACGTGCCACATTGTTCGGCTCACTTGACCCCAGGTATCCCAACCCAGTAATGCGGGGCCTCTGAAAGACTTCGACCGGTTGGCGAATACCTTGACCATTCTTACCAAGGCCTTCACCTGGAGTAAAGCCATGGGACACCATTACTCTGCCAACCATGACCGCAGCATTTGACACCTCAGGAATAGGCGGTGATGATCCTCTTGACGCATGTATGGTTGATACGAGCTCGAGCGACTGATAGCTCGATTCTATTCTGCAATCCGGCTCAACATAGGGGATAGCCATTGCGTGGTAGATTGGGTGTTCTTCTTCACCGTGGACCGTGACTAACTTTCTCTCCACGACGAACTTCACCATCTGATGTAGACTGGATGGCACAGCTCCAGCAGTATGAATCCATGGACGACCCAACAGAAAATTGAATGCAGTGGGAATGTCCATAACTTGAAATAGGACATTGAACATCGTTGGTCCTATCTGTATGTCAAGGTGTATTTCTCCCATCACTTCTTTCTTCGTTCCGTCAAAGGCTCGTACGGAGGTTCTTGCAGAACTTATCCTAGAAGGATCTATCTTAAGGCAGTGTAAAGTCGCCAAAGGACAGATGTTCAGGGCTGATCCGTTGTCAATGAGTACCCGGGCAACATGTGAGGCCCTGTATTTGACGGAAATATAGAGTGCCCTGGTATGCCCCCTCCCTTCTAGAGGGAACTCTTCATCTGAAAAGGCTATGAGGTCCTTGAGGAGTATAGAGCCCACAAATTCCTCTAATTTGTCATGATCGATCGTTTCTGGCACGTGGACTTCACTTAACACCTTCATTAAGGCCTTCTGATGCATGACAGATGTCTGGAGCAGCTCAAGCAGGGAGATTTGCGCGGGCAGCTTGCGCAATTGTTCAACTATGTTGTACTCGCTAGCCTTAATCACAGCTAGAAATTCCTTGGCTTCTTCATCAGTAACGGGTTTTGCAGGTTGGGCATTAGCTTGGCCGTAGGAACGCCCGGATCTGGTAACCAAGTCGACATCGAGACTGTAGGACCAAGGGACTGCCTTATTGCCACTGTACTCATAAGGCTGAGGTATCTCGATCACTATCCCTTCATTAGCTGTAGGCGTGCTTACTACGATCTCTTCGTTATCAGACGCGTCTTCAAGCGGAGGCATGTCTTCAGGCAGAGGGTCGCCCTCGTCGCTCCTGGTGTTCAATGAAGCAAACTCCTCCTCCCAATTAATAACCACTTCAGAGATAGTGGAAATGATGCCAGTGTGGTCAGCATAAACGATCATCCCAGCTTCCACCATTCTTGAGATTCTTTCTCTCATGATGGCAAGGGGAAGGTCCTCATTACTTGGGTAACAACCGGCTTTCACTAACTCACCATAGACGTCGGTGGTATACACCTTAACATTCTTGATTCGACCAGCATCGAAGCTAAATATGGCATTCACATTGCCTGCGTGATCAGGGAGTGGGTTGTTCTGAACATTCGGCTTAGCAGGCTGAAATGAGAAAACCTTCGTATCTAGGAGGTTCTGGATTCGGTGCCTGAGGGCATAGCAATCATCGGTTGAGTGTCCCAGCTCACCCATGTGATAATCACATTTCTTTGACGGGTCGAAGTTATAGAACCGCTCAGGATTGGGCCGCTTTGGCTCAGTAGTAAGCAAACCTTTCTTCTGGAGCACTGTCAACACTTGAGACAACGATCCGGGGAGGGGAGTGAATTGCCTCTTGTTGTTCCTCCTCTGAAAAGGTTGACGACCCGAGTTTTGTTGCTGAGCTTCTACTACTTGGATTGCTGGGGCGGAGTTAGCATTCCGCCGGCTCGGTTGGTTATAAGCCACATTCACTTCAGCTGCCGGCTCTTTCTCTTTTCTCGCACCAAATCTTCTGGTCGAAGAGGACGGCTCGACAAACCATCCATCTTTCAGCCCTATTTCAATTTGTTCGCCCATGGGGATGAGTTGGTTGAAGTTGTCAGTCGGAATGGCAACCATCCGATTACGGTATTCGAACGGGAGAGTTTTCATGAACATCCTCTTTAACTCACTGTCTATGGGTTCTGGGACAACCTGAGCAGCTAAATTCCTCCATCTGATAGCATAGTCTTTGAAGGACTCAGTCTTTTTCATCTGGGCGCGTTCGAGATCATCACGGGTAGGAATGATGTCCGTTATGAATCTGTACTGCTTCAAGAATGCTTCACTGGCTTCCTTCCAAGTTTTGAGGCCATTTATCTTCTTCATAAGATACCAGCTCAAAGCAGGACCCGTCAAACTTGCTTGAAAGGCATGGATCATCAGGAGTTCGTTATCAACGTACGAAGTCATTTGCACGTGATAGAGCTGTAGGTGGGCTTTTGGACATGTGGTGCCATTGTACTTGTCGAAATCCGGCATTTTGAACTTCTTTGGGATTTTGATCTGTGAGTACAGGGACAGATCGATTGAAGGTGAATCCTGCGAACCTTCCAGCTGTTTCACTCTTTCTTCAAGTTTATTGACCCGTTCATCAGGTTTGTCCTTGTTGACGATGATCTGGACGGGGTCATCTTCTAAATTGGGAATATCGTCATCCCCGTCAACATCAACACTTTTTCTGATTTTCTGCTTTGGGACTGACGCTTCGAGGGGTGTCGAAACAGGAACCGACCGGAGAGCTTTGATCTCAGCGAACATTTGTTGCATCGCGATGACAAGTTGCTTGATCTGGTCTTCCACACCAATAACACGCTCTTGCAAGTCGGTTTGATCGGCCATTCTGGCTCTCGACCGTGTACGAATGGGCGACCGTGATCGGTCCGTAGCTACCTAATTTCGAAATGAAACAGGCATACATGAGTGTTAAGCAAAATGATACGCCAATCCATGACATTGGTCTAACCGCTTTGAATTGAAAGGACCTCTTTATTGAAATGGCGAAAATTTTTACACCAATTAATGACTTGAAATTGAACTGAATATAAAGACAAATGACTCAATTCCTAAACAAACTTTAAAACTGAAACTGAAATAAGAAAAGAACTTCGAGCTTTTTTATTTAGCTTGATCTATAGACATATGGGAGGCGACTTCCTTCTTCAATTGCTCATAAGCTCGAGCTATCTTGGATGCCTTTTCTTCAGCTTCTTCGGCCTTCCTTTTGAGGCGATTGTTCTCTGAGCGATTGGCGGATTTGAGAGGCATCTTGGGTATCTTCGGGAGCAAATCCCGCGGGATTCTGTGCCGACGAATGTACTGGGTCGTCGCGAAATAGGACTTCTGCTCTCCCTTTAGTTCTCCTTCGGGCCGAGCTATCTTTAACACACGACACTTCCTCCACATCTTATTGAGCTGAGCTACGGTCGCTTCGTGGTCTTTATCATCATCGGCGAAGTCGACTTGGAGGAGTTCTGGTTGTAACGCTGGAGGGAGCCCTTGGAGAATCTGATACTGACGAGACACTCTGGCGGGGTAGTATTCAATTGCTCCGGTGAAACCCAACAGTGGAACCGGCCCGATACCATTACATGTAAGCCGAGCTTCCTCGACTTTGAACCAATTAGCATGCCATTGGAAACCTTGGGGTCTAGCGTTTTTCATGAAAATGATCCATTCAGAGTAATGATAATCGGGTGCATCCCCTTGTTTTTCTTTGTACCTTAAAACTGGATGGCTAGAATCACTAAGCTCGGATATTGTGAGTAAATCGCCACACCCTTTTATGTGAGACAAAAACCAGATTTGCAAAAGTTCGAGGGGGGCATGAAACGTTTTGTCAACATGTTGCTTAAATTTAGTGAGGGAAATGAAAGTCTCGGCTAAAACGGTGTTGATAAAATTCTTTTCAAGACAGACCTGTTGGACCAACCAGGCGATTGACGGATTACATGCATTCTTACAGTAAGGAAAAATCACGAACCCGAAAAACGCTAGCAAAAAGATTCTGCCTTTTTGAAAAGATGTGGCTTTTTCAAAACACTGACTCAGGAATGAAAAAGGACATGTGCCACGATTTGCTTTTAAAACTTTTCCCAATTCATCTTTTCCGACATTCAAAAATTCAACCAACATTAAAGTAGGATCAATTCCCAAAGGTGGTGTGACTAAATCCGACTCCAATGGTTTTCCAATGAGCACGCTATATTCTTCCAACGTCGGGGTGAGCTCGTGCTTACCGAATATAAAGGTAGAGGTTTCGGGACACCAGAAGTGCGCTAATGCTCGAACGAGGCCGGTACGGACTTTGACCTCCAGTAGGGGGAGCAGCCTCCCGATGTGGCCCTCAACTAGCTTGCGGTTGGTCGGACTGAGTAGATTCCACCAGGCACGGAGCTCGTCCTTAGGAGCATCAAGAATCCGGATGTCTGCCCCTCCCATAGTGTATAGACCAAGACTCACGACCGACCTAATGTCATGGACCGACCAAAGAAAAAGACGAAACATAAATAAATTGCGAGATAAAGGTTTAGAAATCTTACTTCACCCGGTAGAATGATGGCAATCACATAGACATGCGCATGAAACGTGAGGTTCGATTTCTACCTAGACTCTGGCTTGCAAAATGGAGACACGAGGATTACCGAGCTAAACCAGTCATGGTGGTGGTTAGGCTGGGATTCCCCTGACTCCGGCTTAGTCAAAGAGCCGACCCGGGTTGCAAAGGGTGCAACCGTGGTAGGTATTCAATGACACCATGAAAGAACTTTCGGGACCAAGAAAGGCGACCTATACCACACGGGTGTGGTCGAGGTGTCCGTTTTCTTAGTACCATCCTAAACCTGTGCCGCCCAGGTCCGGCAGCGGGTAGTGTGTGCGGTGTAGTGTAAATGTAAGGCATGCACAGCAGGTTATATCATACAGCGCTTCGTGCATAAAATAAATCATTCATCCAAACACCTCCCTGCAAAACAAGGGTTAACAATCACGCCTCCCCTTATACCTCCCATACTGCAAAAACATTTAACACCTAAAATGTTAGGGACGTACCTGGGATCCTCGCTGCCAAGCAAAATATATTTTTTGAAAAGAAAAACTGGCCTAAGTCCACTAAGAGTTTTAACTCAAGTCCCCAGCGGAGTCGCCAAGCTGTCGCGACCTAAAAATTTCCTTCTCAGGCTAATGGATTATTAGGACTAAACCTAACTCGGGCCCTCCCAAGCCCTACCAATTCGCAACTTTGGGTTTAAGTTTTTAACATGCAAATGTTTTCATGCTTGGAGTCGCCACTAATCAATTTGTGGTAGGTCGATTAGAAACCTAAATAAAACATAGGGAGATATGTTTTATTCCTACGAACCAGAGATTCTAAGCCCGGGGACTTGATTACGCTAGATCTAGTCTAACGCCCTTTCGGTACCTTTTCTTTTCAAAAATATTTTTGCAAGCAGTCTGGATCCATTTTAACTTAGTCATTAACATATGAGGTGTTCATGCGGATGCGCAAACCACCAATTTAACACTCAAGAAAGCATTAAATAAATTGCAAGTTGGGAGAATTACTTACCTCAAAGCAACGTAAGCATCTGCATCGTTAGCTAGAAAATCACATCAACAACCTAATATGATTTCTAATTAACAAGGAATTCACTCAATTTTTGGCTTTTCGCTTATTTAAATGAAACCTAGTCTACATGCAATGACGTGCAAAAATGACATGTAAGTAATGCAACCTAGCATGCAAACTATATGTCATGCGACGACGTGACCTAATTATGATGACGGGCAAATGATTTATTTTTGGTATTTTTTGATGAAATTCGGAATAAAAATATGCCTAAATTAACATGCAACCCATAATGACTTAACATATCCTAACACGACTTATTTTTGGGATTTTTGTTAAAATTCGGAATAATAAATTACTTAAATTAAGAATGCAATCTATCCTAATCTACCATAAAACAATTCATTTTTTTAGGGTTTTCTTGAAAATTCGGAATAAAAAATAACCTAAATAATCTATCAAGACTAGAAAATTATTTAATTTAAACTAGGAAATAGATTATCTCAAGTCCTAATTTAAATTAAATAATTATTCTATCGTCTAGATATATTTATGATTCCTAAACATGCAAAAACTCAAATTCAAATCCTAACTGATATTTTTGAATTTTCTTTTTTATTTGAAAAGGTAAAAACAATTTAAACAGAGATAGCATTCACATTTAAAACAACCACGCAATCCACAAGATTCGTTTCAAATTAGGATTAGGCACAAAAATCGAGCTATCAGTCATATCTATAGGGTTATAGATATTGACGGAAAGTCGATCGTTCAAATTTGGAAAGCAGATAAAAATCATTATCGTATCCAAGGGATTAGGGATAAGATAATGATCTTCCGTATCGCCACGTATCATACCTTAGGGATAAGGTCGGATAGTTGTCCAGATACGTTGCTGAATTAGGAATGATTCCTAATTTTAAATATTTTCAAATATTGCGAATAAGGCAAACATTATCCTAAGATATCTAGTAATCCACACAATATTCACAGAATATTCAAACATCCAAAAATTAAGAAACAAAATATTCTGAAAATATCGGATAATGTTCAATTACCTAATTTGCAAATAATTTCTAAATTCGAACTTGCGGATCGGGATGAGCGGCGAATGGCGGATTTGGCGGCGCGGTGACGGGACGACGGCGGGGCAACGACGACGGAAGGCAGCAAGGCAACGTCGGCGTGCGACGGCTCTGGCGGGGACGGCAGCAGCGGCGTCGGGGCTCGGCGTACGGCAGCTGGCGAGCGCGCAGCAGCAGGCGCGGCAGGGACGGCAGCAGCGGCGTCGGGGCTCGGCGTGCAGCAGCTGGAGAGCACGCGGTAGGGACGGCGGCAGGGCACGGCGACGGGCGGCAGGGCGCGGCGACAGGCGGCGGACAGCAAGCAGGCGCGGCGTCGCGCGGCAGCAGCGGCGTCGGGCTCGGCGGCAGCAGGCACGGCAGGCGCGGCGTCGAGCTCGGCAGGGACGGCGGCAGGGACGTCGGGCACGGCGGCAACAGGGAGCGGCTGGCGTGTGGCGAAGACGTTGGGCAGCAGCGTGCGGCGGGGCTTGGCGGCAGCAGGCACGACGGCAGCGACGACGCGAGCGGGGCGACGTCAGCGTGCGCGGCGTCGGCGGGAGGCAGCAGCAGCAGCGTCACACGGGAAGCAGCAGCGGCGGGCGGTGTAGAGCGACGGCGTCCAAGCGACGGCGTGGGGTGGCTCCGGCGGTGTGGGGCGCGGCAGTAGGCGCGGCAGGGCGGCAGGCGCGGCAGACGTGGCGCGCGGCAGGCGTGGCGCACGGCGGCGCGCGGCGGGCGTGGCGCGCGGCAGGCGGGGCGTGCGGCGGCGCACGGCGGGCGTGGCGCGCGACTTCTTTCTCTCTCTCTTTCTCACTCTCACACTCTCTCAGAAATTCTGATCTGAAAATTGTGTGTCCCCCTCCTCTAAAATTCTGACCTAATAATGTATATATAGTATTAACCTAGGTCAATTAGATGGGCTTTTTAGTCTTAATGGGCTTAGGCTTGGGCTTTAATTTAAATGGGCTGAATTAATGGGCTGAATTAATTAATGACTATGGGCTGAATTAATTAATGACAATGGGTTGAATTAAGTTCAAATTAAAACAACCGAGCCCGTTTGACTTATAATTCCCGGCCTTTGCATTTCAAGCGAGCCGAGTCCCATTCGATGAAATTTAAGCTCGTTCATTCACCGCCGGTCCGATGCAAAAAATGCAATGAATTTAAACTATATGTTATGCAATTTAAATATTTTTGTTTAGGGGTTAAAAATTTAATCCCTAATTTTCTATGCAAATTACACTAAATGGTTGCCAAAATTTAGGTGTCAACAGTAGTTTAGGACTGAATTGATAATTTTACCGACTAAAAGAGGAGTAAAAGCAGAAAGTGGGAAAAATGAAAAAAGAAAAATAATGAAAAGCAAAAGAAAATGAAAATGGGGTATCAATTTGAACCATCAAATGGTCTTTGTGTTGAGGTATTAAACATTCAAGAGAGAAAATTTACAATTATCTTGAATAGAGAGGATCTCAAAAATATACCAAGAGTGTTTGAAGAACTTGTGTATCATTTGTACTTTCTATTATATCGCTTAATCTGTAATGAAATTTCTTGTTGCTCTTCTCAAGGATGTAGGTAGGTCATATGAATTGAATCGCATAAATATGATCGATGTGTCATGTATTTTCTTTTTCCATTTATGTCTATTAGTGTTCGATTGCGTTATTTTCACAACATCAAATGTGACTTTTCCTGTCTAAATAGACTAAAGGTTGACCTAGGAAGCACTAAGTTTTCTGGTTTTCTTTCATGTCTGGATGAATAGGTGGAGTGGCTTGGGATTTTGGAACCATTTGCCTTCTCCTAATAGGAACAGAGTACATGCATCCAGATAAATATAGATGATTGGAAGACGTAACCATAAAAGAAAATAAGAAATTCAAATAATTACAAGAGAAAAGAAGAAAATAAGTCAGAATATTGTTTGGATATTAGAAAAAGGAATGATCAAGAGAGAAAAGAAAAGAAATGATGCATTATCACTTTATTATACTTTTACGTAAATGTGAAATTCAAATAATTTATGTATTAATAATTTGAAATACATCAAAGGTAAATGTGGGAAAGGAAAAACAATTGTTTGATAATTCCTCCTGATATCCTCTAATCTTTTTCTTTTTTTTTTGCCGGTCTGTTGCTTTACCTCTGTCCAACCATTACGCTACCTTTAAGATCCTTTCTCTTCCCTCTAGATTAACCCCCTCTACTAATCTACTTCTCGTGATTTTTAATTTCAATTTTTTTTATCTTTTGCAAAATTTATGACTCACGCATTTTAACTTCTTTTTTTTTTATCATGAAACACTCAAAACATTTTCAAACATGTAAATATTGGTATGTAGAATTATATATAGCTCTTTCATAATCTGATGAAACAAGATTTTCTTTTTTCTTATATTGAATCTTGAGAGGAAGTCACAAATAAAAGTATTAAGTAGATTTTGGTCCACTTCCAAACAACTGCCCTTCCAGTCAACTTTGTTGGGTTGCAAAATGAAAACAAGTCAAACTTTTTATGATGGCAGAAAAGTCGGCATTTGGTGAATCATTGCATAGCGAGCTGATTCTATGTTAGCTCTTCGGACTTATATTTACCGTGGAGATGAGTCTCCTAATTAATTTGTGATATTTTCTATCAACAACTTTAGGAATTGCATCATTTGGGTAATCATGTGTTTGTCACTAATTCACTCAATCCACTTGGCAGTTTGCAGCACCCTCGTATGATTACGGTAAGTAATCGATTACTTGGAAACACAATTGAAAAAAGAAAAAAAGAAACAAATAACTGAGAGAGAAGGAGAGAGAGTCACCTGAGAGAGAATTATCACTTAAATCCAACACTTGAAGTTCCTCCAGAGGAAGGAATGAAGACGCGTCAATAACCCAAGACCCAGACTGTTGCAATTCCCAACCGCGTGTACGGTTCAGATATAGTCGAGTCACCCGTGAAGTGTTGTCATCGCACTGGACTTGTTCCCAGCCGCAACAGTCAACATCGCTGTCTCGCCACAACGGAAGATAAGACCCATCTGGGTGGTTGAAGGCGGCCTTAATGTTGAGGAGTGCATTCCTCTCTTCTTCCAAGCACCCCATGCTTCTTCCACTTCCCATCAATGCCAACAGCACCCAAGTCCACATACACAATAAAAGACACTTCATGTTTGTTTATAATGGTGTTTTGTGGATTATCTGTTTCTTCTGCTTCACCATGTGCACAAACTTAGAAGGTCATCTACATTTATATGTGCAGTCTTTCCCTTTGAGTGATTGACACGGTTGGGCCAAATCCACGAAACAAGCATGGCCAAACTCAAAAGTCTACTGTGGCCAATTCCACGGAGCACATGATTATCGCCCTTGACTTGACCCATAACTTCTCCAAAAGAGAAAGATCAAGATTAAAAAATGATAAAAAAATTATTATTAGCAAATCAACAATAAAAGTGCCCAGGAATTACTTCGCAAAAACAAAAAGAGATAAATAACTAAGGTGTGATGTTGTTAATTTTTAGTGCGAGTGTTGCTTTGCCAAGAAATATCAAATAAATTGGTATTTAGTTGGACTCATTGAAGGAAAAATAAGGCAATTTTTATCAATTTGATAAAGCGATCAAGACAATATAGACCTACTTTCAATATATCTTATAATTAACTTGAAATATCGATGAATGCAAAATTGATTAACAGTCTATAAAAAAACATAATCTTAATGTCGCGACCTAAAAAAATCGGGTTTCGATCTTAGGCTAATGGATTACTAGATCAATTAAATTAACTAACCTACCTCGAGTTCTCCCAAACTCTACCAAATCGCAACTTAGGTCCAATTGTGAGCATGCAAATATTTTCAACGGGAGTCGCCACTAATCATTTAGGGTAGGTTGATTAGAAACCTAAATAAAATAGCGGGAGTACTATTTTATTTCTACGAACCAGAAATCATAAATTCGGGGACTTGGTTACGCTAGATTCCCTAACGCCCTTTCGGTACCAATTTTGAGAAAAATACTCAATTTGACAATTTTGATAAATCCCGACTTAGAGTTCAAAGGTGTAGAAATTTCTTTTTGATTTTTTTTTATTTTTACTTATTTAAATGAAAGCTAACCTATATATAATGACGTGCAAAAATTGACATGCGATTAATGCAACCTAACATGCAAACTATATGTCATGCGACGACGTGACCTATTTCTAATGACAGGCATATTATTTTTTTTATGAAATTCGGAATTAAAAATGCCAATTATCTAAACATGCAATTCTAAACTAAAGAAATTAATCTATTCTAAAGCAATCTTTTTTGGTATTTTTTTTTATGAAATTCGAAATTAAAATCAAGTAAAAAAAAATAACCGCGAAATCTTTCGAATTAAGTTTCGATCTGAAGCCTGACAGATCGACCCTAAAATTCGAAATACCCGCTATGGAAATAACTCTATCTAAAGCCTGATAGATAGATTTATTTCCACGTGTGCGGTTACGGATTAGGAAATTTTCCTAATCGATCACATCTTGAAAAATTTATGATATATTAAATATCTTGGATATATTCAAAGGATTTTGAAAATTCTAAATTCTATCCAAATTTAATAAGAAACAAATATCTAAGATTTCAAAAAAAGGAAATAAATCCTAGTTGAAATATTGCCTATTATCTAAATATGCAAAATTAGATATCAATAAGCACAAATTAGGCAACAAAATATTCAAATTAAATAGGGATAAGATAATTACATGATTTGCAGATTTCTTTCCTAATTTGAACTTGCAGCGGATCAGGATTGCGGATCGACGGTGCGTCAGGAGCAGCGGCGCGGTGATGACACGGCGGGGTAACAGTGCGGCTGTCCGGACAGCGGCGGTGCAGGCGTGCAGCGACGGCAGGATCGTCCAAGCGGCGGCACACGAGCGGCGTCGGGCGTGATGCGGCTCCGGGCAGCGACGTGCAACGGCGGGGCAGCGTCTTCACCGACGGGAACGGCGTCGGTGTGGTGTCGGGACAGTGGCGTCGGGCACGGTGGTGGCGTCCAGGCGTCGGCGCGACTCCGGGCAGTGGCGTACGGTGGCGTCCAGCGACTTTTGGGTGGAGCACAGCGGCGGATCGGTCTGGGTAACGGCGTCGGCGTGTGGCGAGGGATGCGCGGCGGCAGGCGTGCAGCGGCGATGGCACGTGGCGGGGAGCAGCGGGGCGTGGCGGGGAGCAGCGACTTCACCGGTGCAGCGGTATACGGCGGCACAGCGCGGTGGCGCGGCGAACGCGACAGCGGAGGGGTACGAACGGCGGTGTTGCAGCGGCAGCGGCAGAGGCGTGTAGTGCGGGCGGTGCCGATGTCTCTCTCTCTCTTTCTCACTTTTTCTCAAGTGATTCACTTGTGTGTCTCTCTTAAAAAAAATTCTGATCTGAAATTCTGAGACCCCCTAGATTATGATGCATAACCATGTATTTATATCGCACCCCTAGGTCAATTAGCCGGGTTTTCTAGTCCTAATGGGTTTAAGCTTGGGCTTAGGCTTTAATTTTCATTTAATTTCAAATGGGCTAAATTAATTTGGGCTGATTTTTCAATTAAACTTGATGGGCTAATTTAAGCTCTAATTAAGACAACCGAGCCCTTTTTGACTTGTGATTTTCGGCCTTTGCCTTCCGAGTGAGTCGAGTCTCGTTCGATTCCCGAGCCCGATTTACGTGATGAATTTTAAGCTCGCTCGCCACCGCCGATCCGATGCGGAATGCAATTAATCTATATGAACCTAAACTATATGCTATGCAATTTTAATATTTTTGTTTAGGGGTTAAAAATTTAATCCCTAATTTTCTATGCAATTAACACTAAATGATGCGCCAAAATTTAGGTGTCAACAGCTGCCCCTCTTTGAGTGGAGGCTCGCAGAGGTTTCGCTCAAAGACTGAGACCTAAATTTAAACTATGAAAAATGATGAATGATGATTTTTTTTAAAATGATGCATGATATGCAATCAATAAGGAACGTATGCTAAGGCTTCTCACTTCATGCGGAGCGGTGAAAGAGTCTTACATACGGATCGCACAAAAAGCGTCCAAGTGGGGGAAAGCTTTATAATGCTTTGAGTTCCCTCGATCTCCAAACTTCTAGTCCACTGGAAGTAAGGTTCTCAAGGTACATGATTGCCTATCTGTTACCTGTAGTTTCCTACATATGCGAAATAGCGCATGATATGAAGAAAGAATGAGGACGTGTTGCCTATACCACTGGGCAATCACGAAAAGGATCATGTCACATCTTCCATTGGGTGAGCATGAAATGGGGTGTGCTTCGTACTCCACTTAACAACACCAAGAGAGAAATTATGTCGCCTGTCCTACTGGGCGAACATGAAATGGGGTGTGCTTCGTACTCCACTTAGCAACACCAAGAGAGAAATTATGTCGCCTGTCTTATTGGGCGAACATGAGAATACGGTGTGCCGCGTACTCCACTTAGCAACATCAAATGTGAAATTATGTCGTCTGTCCTACTGGGCGAACATGAGAATACGGTGTGCCGCGTACTCCACTTAGCAACACCAAATGTGAAATTATGTCGCCTGTCCTACTGGGCGAACATGAGAATATGGTGTGCCGCGTACTCCACTTAGCAACACCAAGTGTGAAATTATGTCGCCTGTCCTACTGGGCGAACATGAGATGGGGTGTGCTTCGTACTCCACTTGGCAATACCAAAAGAGAAATTATGTCGCCTGTCCTACTGGGCGAACATGAGATGGTGTGCTTCGTACTCCACTTAGCAACACCAAATGTGAAATTATGTCGCCTGTCCTACTGGGCGAACATGAGAATACGGTGTGTCGCGTACTCCACTTAGCAACACCAAGAGAGAAATTATGTCGCCTGTCCTACTGGGTGAACATGAAATGGGGTGTGCCGCGTACTCCACTTAGCAACACCAAATGTCACCTGTTCCACTTGGTGAACATATGAGAGAGATAATTTCTCTTATTCCGAAGAGAGAAACAATGAAGAATAATTAGTAGACGTACCTGAATTCTTCTTATAACAGAGCCAATGGCATCGCTCCTATTTTTACCTGAGAAAAGGTTAAAATAACACATGCGCAGAGACAGAGAAAACATAATTCATGAATCTGCTTGCATTACCAAGCTTTACTAGGGAATTTATTAATAAGAACAACCATTTCGTCCTTTTGACATTTTGATCATATTAAATGAGAGACCTTTAATCAGAAAGGACTTTCTACTCACTCTCAATGAAAGGCTTTTAACCCGACCTTTGATGCGGGTATAAGAATCACTCGAACTCTCTTCATCGTGCTTGACAAGGGTTCGGATATTCTCAAAATCAGTATGACTTGGCCAATCTGAGAGGTCTTTATAAGGACTAAAACGTGAGCTTGGTCAATGGCTTAGCAAAAGGGACTCTTCGAGTCGAGGCTATTGAAAGAATTGATATCACCAGCTGTTCCGGGTTTACAAGTCAGGAATGCTGCAAAAATGAGATAGAAAAATCTTGCTCGCACTTCTTCGAGCAACATTTATAAGCATTTGAAACTCTACGTTAACTCAAGTGCCCTATTCTGAAGAGATTTCGGTAATGGTTGTAACGTAGGTTCGGGTAGGCTTGAAAGGAATGGCCTATTTTCATCAAAAGGGGTATTATGAACATGGAGATTGGTGATCATTCCATCTAGCAATTGCTCCACAAATGAACCTTCAAATGGTCTTTTCCTTGAAAAATGATCTTGCATATCGACTCAGTTCTTGTTGAAGCTTTTCTCTCTCTCTCTTTTTTTTTTTTTGGAGAGAGCTTTTCTCTTCTTCGAGAGATTTTTCTGAGAGAGAGAACTTCGATTTGATGGAGTCCTTTTGTATCCTTTCTGATGAATTTTCTTTTGAGCTTCCATTTGCCCCAAGTCACCTTAAACTTGTCTTGAGATGATTTCATTTGTTTATCACAAGAATGATCACCAATTGGGTTGAAATGAATTCACCGCTCAAATTGGGTATGCAAAGGGTATAATATGTAGGGATATAGAAAGAAATGCTCTTCGTCATATCTAAGGCACTCGAGCTAACACGGAACTTGCATGCAATAAATATACTTGAAGATTGATGCAAGTGAAAGCAAGAAAATTCTAACTATTTTGAACTTTCTAAGAAATTGCCCCGGTATGGGATTATTCCTGACAGGGGTAAGAAATGAAACTTCGTTCAAAGGGGTTAAGCAAATGATAACCTGTAGTGTTTAGATAGAGGAAATAAATGCCTCACATCATTTTGGTCGTCATACTTTTCGTGAGATAATCCTTTATCTTGTCAGCACGAAATTTTCACTCAACTTGCACTAGGGATTATTATTCAGGACGTGTATGGAAATGTCTTGCCTTTCATCGTCTTGAAGTCTCTCATGCAATATGATCGCTTCATTAGGACAGAAATAAATTGCCAAATTAAAAGCCTTCCTCAAACAAAGCTTAGTAACATCAATTGATTCATAAAATTCAACTTGACACTTGATAGAAACAAAGTCAGAATGAGTACAAATCAAGTGTAATATTTCTTCATAACATCAGAATTAACTGGACTAGAAAAAACACGACCATCCATCTCGGCCAAAATCAAAACACCTCCTGGAAGGACTTTCTTCATAATGTACGGGCCGCCATAGTTTGGAGCAAATTTTCCTTCTGCAAGAGGAACTATCGGCAATAACTTCTGCAGGACAAGGTCACCTACCTGAAAATGTCGAGGCTTGACTTTCTTGTTGAAAGATTTAGCAACTCGTTGTTGGTAGCACTGGCCATGACATAGAGCTCTAAGCCTTCTCTCGTCAATCATGTTCAACTGGTCCAATCTCTGTTGGATCCAATCTACTTCTGACAATTGTACCTGTGAAAGAATACGTAACGAAGGAATTTCAACCTCAACAGGTAGCACCGCTTCCATACCGTACACAAGAGAATATGGAGTTGCCCCTGTAGATGTCCGGATAGAAGTCCGATATGCCATAAGTGCAAAAGGTAATCTCTCATGCCAATCACGATAGTTCTCAGCTGTTTTAGCCAAAATTTTCTTGATATTCTTGTTGGCTGCTTCGACCGCTCCGTTCATCTGCGGACGATATGGAGAGGAATTCAGATGCTTGATCTTGAATTCTTTGAACAGTTCATCCATCAATTTGTTATTCAGATTCGACCCATTGTCAGTAATTATGGTCTCAGGTGCACCATATCGAGCAATGATGTCCTGACGAATGAACTTCACCACAACTCGGGCCGTCACTATCGTATAAGACATGGCTTCGATCCACTTCGAAAAGTAATCGATAGCAACCAAGATAAACCGATGCCCATTCGACGCTTTAGGATTAATTGGGCCAATCATATCAATGGCCCACATAGAAAATGGCCATGGTTCAGACATTTGATGCAATTCATTCGGAGGAGTTTTAATCTTATCACCATAGATTTGACATTTGTGACAACTTCGGACATGCTGAATGCAATCACTCTCTAAAGTGAGCTAGTAATAACCCATCCTCATTATCTTCCTTGCTAGCATATGACCATTCATATGCGGACCACATACTCCCTCATGCACTTCTAGCATCAAGCGAACAGCCTCGGTTGAATCAACACACCTTAATAAAACCGAATCATAGGACCGCTTGTATAGGCATTCTCCGTTCAAGAAGAACTTCGACGCCATTCTCCTGATATACTTTTGGTCAGAGGCGGTACTTTTCTCAGGAAACTCCTGTGTTTGAATATATGCCTTGATATCATGATACCACGGCTTGCCGTCAGGCTCTTCTGTCGTGGCCATGCAATAAGCCGGTTTCTGTAAGATCTCTATCTTCAAAGGTTCAACTTCTAAACCACTTGTCACTCGTAGCATTGCCGATAACGTAGCCAGAGCATCGGCAAAACTGTTTTGAGTCCTTGGCAAGTATTCAAACGAAATATCTTCAAATTCTTCCACCAACTCCTCCAAATAAACGTGATAGGGTTGCAACTTAGCATCTCTAGTTTGCCATTTGCCAACGGTCTGAAGAATAATGAGGGCTGAATCCCCGAACACCTTAAGTCGAGCTACTCCCATTTCGATTGCAGCTTGTAACCCGATGATGCATGCTTCATATTCAACGATATTGTTTGTGCAGGGAAATATCAGTTTCGCTGCGACCGGATAATGTTGTCCGCCCGGGGATATTAAAACTGCCCCGATACCTGACCCTGACAAGTTTATGGCCCCATCAAAGTACATGGTCCATACATACTCATCAATTGGCATGACTCTATCCTCTAGCGGATCCAGATCGTCATTTTTCCCAGGATTTTCAGTCAAGACATCGGCAATTACTCGTCCTTTGATTGATTTCTGAGATATGAATTGAACATTAAATTCTGAGATGAGAATCTGCCATTTTGCTAGTTTTCCAATCAAAGCGGGTTGATTAAGCAAGTATTTGATTGGATCACATTCTGTTACAAGCAATATCTGATAGTGCAAAGTGTATTGCCTCAATCTGTGTAGCACCCAGACCAGTGCTGCGCACGTTCTTTCTGCCTCGGAATAGTTCATCTCAGAGGCGGTGAACTTCTTACTCAAATAATAAATTGCACGTTCTTTTCCATCCTCTTCACCTTTCTGAGCGAGCATGGCACCTAAGGACTCACTGTGGATTGTGAGGTACAGGATCAGAGGTTGCCCCGGCGTTGGTGGAACAAGCACCGGCGAATTCATCAAGTAGTGCTTAATCTTGTCAAACGCTAGTTCACACTCTTGATCCCATCTAACCAGCGCATTCTTCTTGAGGAGTTTAAAGAAAGGCTTCGCTGTCTCAGATAGCTGAGAAATAAATCTGGCTATATAGTTTAGCCTACCCATTAAGCTACGAACTTCCTTCACCGAAGAGGGCGATTTTATTTCACAAATGGCCTTCACTTTCGACGGGTCAATCTCAATCCCTTTGTTACTAACAATGAAGCCAAGTAGTTTGCCAGAGGCTGCCCCAAACACGCACTTTGTCGGATTGAGGCGTAATTTGAACTTACGAAGCCTGTCGAATAATTTCGTCAAGGTTTCTATGTGATCTTCTCCACGCCGAGTTTTTGCAATCATATCATCAACATAGACCTCAATCTCATTATGCATCATATCATGGAACAACGTGACCATTGCCCGCTGGTAAGTTGCCCCAGCATTTTTGAGATCGAATGGCATCACTTTGTAATGAAATGTCCCCCATGGAGTGGTAAATGCCGTTTTCAACTTATCATCCTCGTTCATCAAGATCTGGTTATAACCTGAGAAACCATCCATGAAGAAGAATAGTTCAAACCCAGCTGTACTGTCCACAAGCACATCAATGTACGGGAGTGAAAAATCATCTTTGGGACTAGCTTTGTTCAGATCTCAGTAGTCAACACACACTCGAACTCGATCGTCTTTCTTCAACACCGGGACTATATTAGCGACCCATTCTGAGTATTGGGTAGTCTCAATAAATCCCACGTCAAGAAGTTTCATGACCTCTTCTTTGATCTTCTTTGCTAGTTCTGGCTTAGCTCTTTGCGGCCTTTGCTTCACAGGCTCAACTGAAGGATCAGTCGGTAGACAATGTTCGACGATCGATCGATCAAGACCCGACATGTCAGCATAAGACCAGGCAAAGATGTCTTGATAATCCTTCAACAACTGGGTCAGGCGTTTGGCCACATCTTGAGGAAGACATGCCCCAATCTTCACCTCTCTAGGATAATCGCATTTCTTCGACGGATCATACCTTGCATAGCCAGCAGCATTAAATCTTTGTGGCTCTGAATTCAGCAGGTTCTTCTTCCTTAGCACTGCCAATACCTGAGATAACGTCCCAGGAAGTGGAGTAAACTGGCGAGTTTTGCGCTGCTGGCGTGAGTCCTGCTGGCCTTGCCGCCCATAAGAGGTTGTCTGCTGGGTGCTAAATTGTAGCTTCGGGGCCTGAGCTGGCGTCTTCTGTACATAGGTCATGTTGACTTCGGGGACATGTTCTTTGTCCTTCTTACTAGTAAATCTCTTGCCCGATGAACCTGACTCACTGTACCATCCCTTCTTGAGCCCGGTCTCAATCTCCTCACCCATGGCTATCAGTTGGCCAAAAGATTAGGCGGCCGTCACTAACATTCGTGAACGAACCGGCTGCGGTAGGGTGGACACGAACAACTTCATTAAGTCACGTTCTGAGGGTTCAGGCATGATCTGTCCCGCCATATTCCTCCAGCGAGTGGCATACTCCTTTAAAGTCTCGCCCTTTTTCTGCTCAGCTCTTTCCAGGTCTTCCTTTGTAATGGTGACATCGAGATTGAACTTGAAGTGTTTGACAAAAAGGTTTGCCACCTCTTCCCATGAGTCTTTCCGGTTGATCTGGTGGTTAGTATACCACCTCATTGCAGCATCCTTCAAGCTTGCTTGGAAGGTTTGGATCATTAGAGGTCCATTAGAAACATATCTATTCATGAGCCCCTAGTACATCTCGATGTACTGAATCGGGTTTGAGGTGCCGTCATACTTCTCGAAGGCTGGCATTTTGAATTTATCGGGCACTTGGACCCGGATAAAAATAGACAGATCAACAGGTGGAACACTTTGAGTTCCCTCCACTTCACGTAACCTCTGGTCGAGCTTAGCCAATAACTTGGCATTCTCATCATTTGGGGGTGGATGAAGAACATGGGCCGCTGGAGACGCACTAGTGTCAGTCAGAATGACATCATCCAGTTGAAGGGTGGGATTAGTGTTCACTGCAGGAGTTTTGTCAAGGCGAAGGCCTTGACGGGCTGGAGGTGGAATCTCCGATTGAGAGGCAGCATTGATCTGCTGCTGCTTGGCCATGAGATCACTCATCATTTTGAACATGGCAGCCGCGATCTGCTCATTGATTATGTTCATGTGTTCTTTCAGCTTTTCGTCAATCATGGCCGCAATCTCGGCTTGATTGGCCATCCTTCTTTTGGTCATCGATCGAGTATTATGAGGATGAGGGGGATCCGTGGCAAATTACCTGCAAAAGTAACGATGAAATAAATACAACGAGTAAGAATAACGAGTCGGTCCATGACATCCTCTAGACCCTCAAGATGAAATTTCTTTCGAAAGATCGATTCGTCCAATAAATCTCGAAATTCCAAATTGCTTTATTCAATAGAAACCTGGACTAATTCCAAAATTTACAAATTATAGCTTAATACTTTTCATTGAATTGCCCAAGATAGAAGGTGTCTGAAAAGAATTTTTATAAAAATCGTTCAGAAACGACATTTATTACAGAAAACATTAATAGTAAGTTAACATTTCCTCCTAAAAAGAAAGAAAAACTCCCTAAACTAAACAAGAAATCAAACAGTCTTCCTCTTTTTAGAGGCCACGTGATCTATAGACGAATGGGCCTTCAAGGCACGCCGCAGTCGTGCATTCTCTTCAGCCAGAGCATCTGCCTTGTCCTGGGCCTTCATCGCCTTTTCTTCACTGATTTTGATTTGAGTATGAAGAGTGTGCCGTACTGTCACGACCGGGATCTTCGGGAGTATCTCAGCCGGGATGGTATGATGCTGAATATACCGGGCCGTGGCAAAGTGCCTCTTCATCCTTCCGATGGGCTCATCCGCGGGCCAAATCAGCTTCTGAGTAGAACAATTCTGCCAAGCGTCGGAATGACGCCTAAGCTCAACTCTGTAGGACTCGCCCTTCTCAAACTGGACTTGAAATTCATTGGGTCTGAGTGGAGGTGGGACGTCCTGCAGAACTCGGAATTGACGTGTAACTCGAAGGGGCTGATAGCAGGTTGCCCCATAAATGCCCATCAAAGGTACGGGCTTCTGATCACCATGGTATAGTCGAGCCTCAACCTCCCGAAACTATACAGCTTGCCAAAGGAAAATCTTAGAGCTTGGATCCTTGAACAGATGGACCCATTGTGTATAGTGCAAACTTTTAGTTTGATCTTGTATTTGTTTGAACCTTAAAATAGGGTTATCAGTCGTGTTCATTTCAAATACAGTCATATTTTCCCCGAATTGAGAAAGGTGTGAGAAAAACCAGATTTGTAAAAGCTCAATCGGGGCTCGAAAAATTCTATCTTTTCCTTTCTTAAATCGTGTCAGAGATATGAAGGTCTCTGCTAGAATTGCGTTTATAAAACTAACTCCACCACATATTAATTTTACCGTCCAGGCTATGACGGGATCAATAGCATTTTGACGGAATGGAAAAACGATGAGTCCGAAAAAAGTTAAGATAAAAATCTTAGACCTCATGAGAACGGAGTTATTTTCAAAACATTCAATAAGAAAAGATAGCGGGCATGCTTGACAATTACCCTTTAACACTTTTTCAATTTCCTTTTTGGTCAAATTCAAAAATTCAGCGAGCACTACCACAGGATCTACCTTAAGGGGTGGTTCGACTATATCTAACTCAATCGATTTCCCAATGGCAAAACTATATTCTTCCAGAGTCGGTGTGAGCTCAAACTTACCTCCCAACACAAATGTGGTCATCTCGGGGCACCAAAAATGAGCGAGTGCCTGCATGATTCCGCTTTGAACATCTATGTCTAGGATTGGCAGCATGAATCCAATGCGCTTGAGAACGTACTGTTGACCATCTGGCTTCAACTGGCTCCATAACTTCTTGAGCTCTAACTTCGGAGTAGGCACGAAACGGATATCGAGGCGACCCATTCTTATATAGACCACATGCCAAATGACTCAACCTAAATCATGGACCGACCCAAAATAAGATGAAGAAAACTAAAGATAAAGCTCGAGAAATTACCATCCTTGGGGAGAGAATGTCAATCACAGAGACATGCACATGAATCGTGAGTTTAAACCTTAATCTATCTACCTTAAAGGCTTTTGCAAAATGAAGTGATGAACGGAACGACATGTCGCAGCCTCGCGCACACTCATCATGACTAGCCGCAGCCTCGCATACAATAGTCATGACTAGTCGGGTCCAATCACTTTGGCTTGATTCGGTCAACAAGGGGAACCTCCATGCGTAGTAGCCTCACGTGCATGAGGACGACCCTTGAGCCATTTTTTGAAAAATTTTCGGGATCCAAATGGGATAACCTTTAGCGAGGTCTTACCGCCAAGGTTAAAGAACCATCTAAATACCATCTTAGAACTATGGGTGTGACCCAGGTCCGATCACAGGTTGTGTGTGGTGTAGTGTAAATACTGTAAATCATGCACAACAATTATATGCAAACACCGCTTCAATAGTGCAAAAATTAAATCACAATTCCACTCCACCAAGCCTGCAAAACAAAGGGTTAGCCAATCACTACTCCCCTTATAACTCCCATCCTGCAAAACCATTTAACACCTAAGAATGAGAATTCAATCAAATTTTGTCAAATCAAGTGATTTTTCCATAAAAAAAATTTTTTGGCCTAAGTCCTCCTTAAATTTTCAAAAAAATTCAAGTTTGTCCCCAGTGGAGTCGCCAAGCTGTCGCGACCTAAAAAAATCGGGTTTCGATCTTAGGCTAATGGATTACTAGATCAATTAAATTAACTAACCTAGCTCGAGTTCTCCCAAACTCTACCAAATCGCAACTTAGGTCCAATTGTGAGCATGCAAATATTTTCAACGGGAGTCGCCACTAATCATTTAGGGTAGGTTGATTAGAAACCTAAATAAAATAGCGGGAGTACTATTTTATTTCTACGAACCAGAAATCATAAATTCGGGGACTTGGTTACGCTAGATTCCCTAACGCCCTTTCGGTACCAATTTTGAGAAAAATACTCAATTTGACAATTTTGATAAATCCTGACTTAGAGTTCAAAGGTGTAGAAATTTCTTTTTGATTTTTTTGATTTTTACTTATTTAAATGAAAGCTAACCTATATATAATGACGTGTAAAAATTGACATGCGATTAATGCAACCTAACATGCAAACTATATGTCATGCGACGACGTGACCTATTTCTAATGACAGGCATATTATTTTTTTTATGAAATTCGGAATTAAAAATGCCAATTATCTAAACATGCAATTCTAAACTAAAGAAATTAATCTATTCTAAAGCAATCTTTTTTGGTATTTTTTTTTTGAAATTCGAAATTAAAATCAAGTAAAAAAAAATAACCGCGAAATCTTTCGAATTAAGTTTCGATCTGAAGCCTGACAGATCGACCCTAAAATTCGAAATACCCGCTATGGAAATAACTCTATCTAAAGCTTGATAGATAGATTTATTTCCACGTGTGCGGTTGCGGATTAGGAAATTTTCCTAATCGATCACATCTTGAAAAATTTATGATATATTAAATATCTTGGATATATTCAAAGGATTTTGAAAATTCTAAATTCTATCCAAATTTAATAAGAAACAAATATCTAAGATTTCAAAAAAAGGAAATAAATCCTAGTTGAAATATTGCCTATTATCTAAATATGCAGAATTAGATATCAATAAGCACAAATTAGGCAACAAAATATTCAAATTAAATCGGGATAAGATAATTACATGATTTGCAGATTTCTTTCCTAATTTGAACTTGCAGCGGATCGGGATTGCGGATCGACGGTGCGTCGGGAGCAGCGGCGCGGTGATGACACGGCGGGGCAACAGTGCGGCTGTCCGGACAGCGGCGGTGCAGGCGTGCAGCGACGGCAGGATCGTCCAGGCGGCGGCACACGAGCGGCGTCGGGCGTGATGCGGCTCCGGGCAGCGACGTGCAACGGCGGGGCAGCGTCTTCACCGACGGGAACGGCGTCGGTGTGGTGTCGGGACAGTGGCGTCGGGCACGGTGGTGGCGTCCAGGCGTCGGCGCGACTCCGGGCAGTGGCGTGCGGTGGCGGGGCAGCGACTTCTGGGCGGAGCACAGCGGCGGATCGGTCTGGGCAACGGCGTCGGCGTGCGGCGGGGGATGCGCGGCGGCAGGCGTGCAGCGGCGGTGGCATGCGGCGGGGAGCAGCGGCGCGTGGCAGGGAGCAGCGACTTCACCGGTGCAGCGGCGTACGGCGGCACAGCGCTGTGGCGCGGCGAACGCGACAGCGGAGGGGTACGAACGGCGGTGTTGCAGCGGCAGCGGCAGAGGCGTGTGGTGCGGGCGGTGCCGATGTCTCTCTCTCTCTTTCTCACCTTTTCTCAAGTGATTCACTTGTGTGTCTCTCTTAAAAAAAATTCTGATCTGAAATTCTGAGACCCCCTAGATTATGATGCATAACCATGTATTTATATCGCACCCCTAGGTCAATTAGCCGGGTTTTCTAGTCCTAATGGGCTTAGGCTTGGGCTTAGGCTTTAATTTTCATTTAATTTCAAATGGGCTAAATTAATTTGGGCTGATTTTTCAATTAAACTTGATGGGCTAATTTAAGCTCTAATTAAGACAACCGAGCCCTTTTTGACTTGTGATTTTCGGCCTTTGCCTTCCGAGTGAGTCGAGTCTCGTTCGATTCCCGAGCCCGATTTACGTGATGAATTTTAAGCTCGCTCGCCACCGCCGATCCGATGCGGAATGCAATTAATCTATATGAACCTAAACTATATGCTATGCAATTTTAATATTTTTGTTTAGGGGTTAAAAATTTAATCCCTAATTTTCTATGCAATTAACACTAAATGATGCGTCAAAATTTAGGTGTCAACACTTAAGTTCGTGCAACACCCGGATACCTTACTAGTATTAGATAAAAATATTTTTAACCATCGTGCCAAGACAAAAGCAAAATCATTGGGTTGCACGATATGATGGCTTTCTCCTTAAGGATTTGATCATTTTGTAAGGGCATTTCTCCGGATGTTCAGATGGGGTCTCGATTAGTGTCACCTCTATGGCTCAAGGAGATAATTGGTGGAGTCTGCAAATTACAATCGGATTCTTTTCGGTGATTTCCGTTTAATAGTGTTTCATAAGTAAAATCAATCTTCCAAATTATTACTACTTGAATAGTTGTTTTGGGAGTTTTCCAACGTTGCTCGGCAACCCATTACTTGCTAGCATAATCACTTGACCTATAAAAATTACCGATTAAAGATGTCATATAACGTCATTAAATTTTCAATCAAACACATCGAAATACAACAGACAAATCAATCACATAAGATGCCCCGAACCTATAAATCCATAAGTTGAGCTTACCAGTTGGATTCATTATATCATGTTCTATTTTTTTCACCAAACCTATATTTTGTTGAATGTTTGAATGCCTGCTTAATCATGTAGGGACTCTTGTATAATTTGAGCAAGTCATTTTGGTCACTTGCGATGAAAGCTGTGAAATGCTTTGCTTTTTGTTTGGGACGTCCATTATAGCTTTGGCCCAGATTTCTCCCAAGTCGTCTCGGCCACCAGCTATAAAAGCTGGGAAATGCTTTAACTTTCTGACAGGGATGTCCATTATAGAGAGTAAGTGGCAAGACCTCGACTAAATTTATGTTTCTTTAATGCAAAAGCAATGTGAAGATGATGGAAAAGAGAGTCGGCCCCATTAACTCAAAATCTCTTTCCAAATCTTGAATGTGATTTGGCATCTTTAACCCCAACAAAACGCTAGACTAATTACTTCTTTTTTTTATAAAGCACTTGGCCAATACTCCAAAAGTTGGTCAATGCAGTGCAAGGGCCTACGCGAATTTGAAAAACGGATTGAAATTTTTTAAAGTGTGGAGTAATTTTATCTGCTAATGTTAATATCTAGATTAAAATACTCCAGCCATTTGAGGAAATTTATTCGAAACACCATAAAATAATTTAACATATATATTATATATAATTGATTTAGTAATTCATCCATTAATAGTCACTGAATTGAAAGTTTCTTTGCTTCCTTTATATATATTTTTTTGCAAATTCACGTCTAATTTACTTTCAGGGTTAAAGTGAGTTGACAGAGGTGCAACCCCTAAGGAAAAATGTCCCCTGATGAAGGAGAATTCATATCTGTGAAACAAACCAATTAGGAGTCACCAAATATCCAAACTCAATTGCCTAGGTTTTAATACACATGAACCGGCCTCTCAACATATGGTTTGTGCAAGAGCACGTCTCCAGCAATTTGAAGAGTTGGCGAAGCAGAATCTAGCAGGAGAACCTCATCCACACCCGTAACAATCACTCTTCTGCTCAGGTTATTCAATATAGTCGAAATGAGAAGAGTATTGCTTATTGTTAACATAACAAGTAATCAAAGTTAGACCACTGTTACTCTCGTTTTTCCTCTCTTGGACAATTCATCGAACACTTTCTGAGCATAATCAGTAACCTCAATAGTTCATGGAAAAATCGAAGTGGCTACCTCGAACACCATTTCGCAGGCCCTCGGAATCCATCACCCATATGCATTGTTCAGCCTCGCCTTCACCTTTCTTCAATGGAGCTAAATCTGGCACCGTCTTTGGAATTGCTGGATAATACTCCATTCTGTTGACACCTAAATTTTGGCGCATCATTTAGTATTAATTGCATAGAAAATTAGAGATTAAATTTTTTTAACCCTAAACAAAAATATTAAATTGCATAGCATATAGTTTAGGTTCATATAGATTAATTGCATTCCGCATCAGATCGGCGGTGGCGAGCGAGCTTAAAATTCATCACGTGAATCAGGCTCAGGAATCGAACGAGACTCGACTCATTCGGAAGATGGGGGCCGAAAATCACACATCAAAAGGGTTTGGTTGTCTTAATTTGAGCTTAAATTAGCCCATCAAGCTTAATTAAAGAAAAGCCCGAATTAATTCAGCCCACTAAGAATTAAATTAAATTAAAGGGTAAAGCCTAAACCTAAGCTCATTAGGACTAGAAAGCCCGGCTAGTTGACTTAGGTTTGCGATATAAATATAGGGTTATGCATCATAATCAAGGGGGGTCTCAGAATTTTCAGATCTGATTTTTAGAGAGACACGCGAGTGAAACACGTGAGCGAGAGAGAGAAGCGGAGGAGTCGTGTGGCTTTTCTTGGGGGAAGTCCACGTTAAAAAAGGGTGAAGAGAGAGACAGTGGGGGGCTTCATAGTTCACGATACACACGTACGAGAAGAGAGGGAGAGGGGCTGGACAATACATAATTGAGAGGGGGAGAGAAAAAGCAAAGTGCTCTCTTTCCCTGGTAGTCACTACTCGCGTCTCCCCGTGTTCTACGACCGCCGCCCCTGCAGCTACATCTATGATATCCCAGCGGCTCTTTTGAGTAAGTTTCTGCAGTGTTGCTCAAACGGACGCCCGACCCGCACCAACTAAACATCCCGGAGGTCTTCTAGATATAGTCAACAGTCCCGGTGACACCCAGGCGGTCCATCGAAGGCAGCAGCTCTTTACAGCCACCAACGTCGGTGTCCTTCGACTGGGACGACTTCTCGTTCAGTACTCACACATCATCATAAACTCTGGACGCTGCCAGTTCATCTCCGGAGAACGCGTTGCTGTAGCCGAGAGTTTTCTTTGCCGTCCAGCTTCCAACCGCGGGCGTTCCTCGGTGGCCATCCAGCAAGCCTTCACCGCTGTGACCAACTGGTTCACAGAGCTTGCCGCACTTAATCTTTACTTTGCAGGTTCAGCGAGTGTCCAGCAAACTACGCTAGAACTACCAGCGGTTTTCTAGCAGCCACGGTGAACGTCCCATTAATTCAATCCTCGGCTGTTCTCAACAAAATTTAGTCGTGCCGGAATTCCTCACCGCCGGCCACCGTGAAATCTTGCCGTGGATCCCCTCCGTTCCACCGCTAGTAGCCACAAGTCCCACAACTACCGTCGTTTGCGAGTCTCTACGAGCCAGGCCATCGAATCGAGCCGAGCACCGCACACCGTCGGTTGTCCCGCAATCCACACTCCCGATCCACTGGCGATTCGAATTTGGAAAGTTATTTTGCGCATTTAGGTAAATATCTCATCCGAATTAATTTGAATATTTTGTTGCCTAATTTGTGCTTTTTGATATCTAATTCTGCATATTTAGATAATAGGCAATATTTCAATTAGGATTTGTTTCCTTTTTTTAAAAATCTTGGATATCTGTTGCTTACCAAATTTGGATAGAATTTAGAATTTTCAAAATCCTTTGAATATATCCAAAATATTTAAGATATTAGAATTTTTCAAGATGTGATCGATAAGGAAAATTTCCTAATCCGCAACCGCACATGTGGAAATAAATCTATCTATCAGGCTTTAGATAGAATTATTTCCATAGCGGGTATTTCGAATTTTAGGGTTGATCTGTCAGGCTTCAGATCGAAACTTAATTCGAAAAATTTCGCGGTTATATTTTTTTTCCATTTGATTTTAATTTCGAATTTCACAAAAAAAATACAAAAAAAAAGATTGCTTTAGATTAGGTCCATTTCTTTAATTTAAAATTGCATGTTTAGATAATTGTTTTTTTTAATTCCGAATTTCATTTTAAAAAAACACAAAAAATAATTTGCCCGTCATTAGAAATAGGTCACGCCGTCGCATGACATATAGTTTGCATGTTAGGTTGCATTAATCGCATGTCAATTTTTGTACGTCATTACATATAGGTTAGCTTTCATTTAAACAAATAAAAATCAAAAAAGAAATTTCTGCACCTTTGAACTCTAAGTTAGGATTTATCAAAATTGTCAAATTGAGTATTTTTTTCGAAATTGGTACCGAAAGGGCGTTAGGGAATCTAGCGTAACCAAGTCCCCGAACTTATGATTTCTGGTTCGTAGAAATAAAATAGTACTCCCGCTATTTTATTTAGGTTTCTAATCAACCTACCCTAAATGATTAGTGGCGACTCCCATTGAAAATATTTGCATGCTCACAATTGGACCTAAGTTGCGATTTGGTAGAGTTTGGGAGAACTCGAGCTAGGTTAGTTAATTTAATTGATCTAGTAATCCATTAGCCTAAGATCGAAACCCGATTTTTTTTTAGGTCGCGACAGCTTGGCGACTCCACTGGGGACAAAACTTGAATTTTTTTGAAAATTTAAGGAGGACTTAGGCCAAAAAAAATTTCATGGAAAAAATCACTCGATTTGACAAAATTTGATTGAATTCTCATTCTTAGGTGTTAAATGGTTTTGCAGGATGGGAGTTATAAGGGGAGTAGTGATTGGCTAACCCTTTGTTTTGCAGGCTTGGTGGAGTGGAATTGTGATTTAATTTTTTGCACTATTGAAGCGGTGTTTGCATATAATTGTTGTGCATGATTTACAGTATTTACACTACACCACACACAACCTGTGATCGGACCTGGGTCACACCCATAGTTCTAAGATGGTATTTAGATGGTTCTTTAACCTTGGCGGTAAGACCTCGCTAAAGGTTATCCCATTTGGATCCCGCAAATTTTTCAAAAAATGGCTCAAGGGTCGTCCTCATGCACGTGAGGCTACTACGCATGGAGGTTCCCCTTGTCGACCGAATCAAGCCGAAGTGATTGGACTCGACTAGTCATGACTATTGTATGCGAGGCTGCGGCTAGTCATGATGAGTGTGCGCGAGGCTGCGACATGTCGTTCCGTTCATCACTTCATTTTGCAAAAGCCTTTAGGGTAGATAGATTAAGGTTTAAACTCACGATTCATGTGCATGTCTCTGTGATTGACATTCTCTCCCCAAGGATGGTAATTTCTCGAGCTTTATCTTTAGTTTTCTTCATCTTATTTTGAGTCGGTCCATGATTTAGGTTGAGTCATTTGGCACGTGGCCTCTAAAAGAGGAAGACCGTCTGATTTCTTGTTTGGTTTAGGGAGTTTTTCTTTCTTTTTAGGAGGAAATGTTAGCTTGCTATTGATGTTTTCTGGTAATAAATGTCGTTTCTAGACGATCTTTCTAAGAATTCTTTTGAGACATCTTCCTTTGTGGGCAATTCAATGAAAAGCATTAAGCTATAATTTGTAAATTTTGGAATTAGTCCAAGTTTTTATTGAATGAAGCAATTTGGAATTTTGGGATTTACTGGACGAATCGGTCTTTCACAAGAAATTTCATCTTGAAGGTCTAGAAGATGTCATGGACCGACTCGTTATGCTTACTCGTTATATTTACTCCATCGTTACTTTTGCAGGTAATTTGCCACGGATCCCCCTCATCCTCATAATACTCGATCCGTGACCAAAAGAAGGATGGCCAATCAAGCTGAGATTGCGGCCATGATTGACGAAAAGCTGAAGGAACACATGAACATAATCAATGAGCAGATCACGGCTGCCATGTCCAAAATGATGAGTGATCTCATGGCCAAGCAGCAGCAGATCAATGCTGCCTCTCAATCGGAGATTCCACTTCCAACCCGTCAAGGCCTTCGCCTCGACAAATCTCCTGCAGTGAACACTAATCCAACCCTTCAACTGGATGATGTCATTCTGACTGATACTAGTGCGTCTCCAGCGGCCCATGTTCTTCATCCACCCCCGAATGATGAGAACGCCAAGTTGTTGGCTAAGCTCGACCAGAGGTTACGTGAAGTGGAAGGAACTCAATGTGTTCCACCTGTTGATCTGTCTATTTTTACCCGGGTCCAAGTGCCCGATAAATTCAAAATGCCAGCCTTCGAGAAGTATGACGGCACCTCAAACCCGATTCAGCACATCGATATGTACCAGGGGCTCATGAATAGATATGTTTCTAATGGACCTCTAATGATCCAAACCTTCCAAGCAAGCTTGAAGGATGCTGCAATGAGGTGGTATACCAACCACCAGATCAACCGGAAAGACTCATGGGAAGAGGTGGCAAACCTTTTCGTCAAGCACTTCAAGTTCAATCTCGATGTCACCATTACAAGGGAAGACCTGGAGAGAGCCGAGCAGAAAAAGGGCGAGACTCTAAAGGAGTATGCCACTCGCTGGAGGAACATGGCGGGACAGATCATGCCCGAACCCTCAGAACGTGACTTAATGAAGTTGTTCGTGTCCACCCTACCGTAGCCGGTTCGTTCACGAATGTTAGTGACAGCCGCCCAATCTTTTGGCCAACTGATAGCCATGGGTGAGGAGATTGAGACCGGACTCAAGAAGGGATGGTACAGTGAGTCAGGTTCATCGAGCAAGAGATTTACTAGTAAGAAAGACAAAGAGCATGTCCCCGAAGTCAACATGACTTATGTACAGAAGATGCCAGCTCAGGCCCCGAAGCTGCAATTTAGCACTCAGCAGACAACCTCTTATGGACGGCAAGGCCAGCAAGACTCATGCCAGCAGCGTAAAACTCGCCAGTTTACTCCACTTCCTGGGACGTTATCTCAGGTATTGACTGTGCTAAGGAAAAAGAACCTGCTGAATTCAGAGCCACAAAGATCTAATGCCGCTGGCTATGCAAAATATGATCCGTCGAAGAAATGCGATTACCATAGAGGTGAAGTTGGGCATTCGACAGACGATTGCCAGGTACTCAAACATCGAGTGCAGGATCTACTCGAGACTGGAGCGTTTGCGCTACAGCCAACCGGTAAGCCCAATGTGCAGAACAATCCACTCCCTGATCATTCGAGCAGTGCAAATGTTGTCTTTGGTTCGGGAGTCAAACAGGTTCAAGGCTTCAAGGTCCCTCTCAAAGACATGTTCAATGCTTTAGTCCGAGCTGGTTATATTTCGACTGGTGAGGTGGTGTCACTCAGCGAGATAGAAAAGAAAGTGGATGAGTTGTTGAGAAGGGGAATGATTGGGACAGCTGATGAATTCGGGGTAGTGGCCACTATATCTCAGGTCATTATTGACTGGAATGAAGAACTCGCAATGTTGACTGATGAACCAGTTAAGTTGGATCCTGAACTAAATGACATGCCCCCTCTCGAGGACGCCTCTGACGATGACCTCGGGATCGTTATACCCGATGCTTCGGAAATATTGGTCCTGACATCACCTCAGCCCTACGCTTATGAGAGTGACAAGATGGTTCCATGGTCGTATGACGTTGATCTGATAACAAGGTCAGGGCGAATTTATGCTGATAATCAACCGGCCAAGCCAGTGGCTGAGAAAGAAGCGAAGGAATTCCTAGCTGTGATAAAGGCTAGTGAATATAACGTGGTTGACCAGCTGAGAAAGTTACCTACACAAGTTTCGTTGTTGGAACTTCTCCAGACATCAGATAGACATCGGAGTGCTCTAATGAAGGTTTTGAGTGAGGTTCATGTGCCCGAGACTATTGAAGAAGACAAGCTAGAAGAGTTTGTCGGGGCGATTCTCCTCAAAGATCAAGTAGCATTTTCTGACGAGGAAATCCCAGTTGAAGGACGTGGTCATAATAAGGCGCTTCACATATCGGTGAAATATAAAGAGACTCACGTAGCTAGAGTGCTTGTTGATAACGGGTCGGCTTTGAATTTATGTCCGTTGGCTACTTTGAAAAGGCTGGGCATTCCTCCATCTACCATGCAAGCAGCCAAGACTTCTGTCCGAGCCTTTGACGGAGTAAAGAAGGATGTGATAGGCGCAGTGCCCTCCAGTTTGCATCAGAAAATCAAGTTCGTGGCTAAAGCAAAGCTGGTTACAATTTATGGGGAGGAAGATCACCGAATCTTCAATGCAACATCGATCCCATACATAGAGCCCGATCAGGTTGAAGAGGATAGCTATCATTCATTTGAGATAGTTCAAGTTGTTCAGGCTTCCTCTGATATGCCGTTACCCGTTCCTGAAGTTTCTAATGCAGCTATCATGGTGGCCAAGGTCATGGTTGGTAATGGTTTTAAGCCAGGTCAGGGTCTTGGGAAGGAAGGCCAAGGCATTCAGGCCCCGATTGAGACAAATGGACAATACCACAAGACTGGTTTGGGATATCATGGACCTGTAAGCCGCGAACAAAGCAACGATTGTTGCAGAGGCCGAAGTCCCTTACCGCCTCCCATTGACCACATTTTTCACTCGGCTGGAGTAGTGGGTGGATATGAGAATTTAAAGCTGAGCCCGACTGAGGATGATCTTGGGCTTATCTTTCCTGAGTCGCCACAAGCCTTAACTGAACCACCTAAGAAGCATGGTAAAGCGATTGTGGTCAGTCTGTCTGACGATTCCGAGGGTGACCAGCCACCCTATATTTTCAAGAAGCCGGAGTCGAGGGTGGTGGACTTTGACTTTAATGACGGTATACCCTACCTCACTGGATGGTTTGCTGAGACCTCTATTGGTGCAATCACTGAAGGACCACTCGAAGGGATGGGCGCTGGCCCTCAAGAGTAATCATTTCTAGTTTTCGTATCTCCCCTGCGTGGGAATCTTTATTGCTTTTTTCCAATTCATGTTGCACTTAGGTTTTTCAATCCAATAAGATGTAATTCATTGATCCAATATCAATAAAATTACAGCTGTTTTTATCATTTTGAATCTTGTTGAAGTGCCCCAAACCAACCCGATGACGATAACCAACGATTGAAAAATTTGTCATCTACGGTAAGAACTGAGGGTTGGGCTTCTCAAGAATTCTCGTTTCGAGGTCTTCGAAAGCAAAATGAATTTCAAAAAGCAAAGAACAATTTTCGAAAATTGCAGTAGTTAAGCCCTCTCTTGTCTTTTTGATCCTTTTCTTTCATGTTTCAGGACTAATCTCGAGGCATGCGAAGGGACGGGAATCAAGGATCCTCATATATGTGATGCAAGTCAATCTGATGACTCAGACGATTCTAATCCGAATGATGAAGAGATACGACGGAACTTGGAAATTCATGAGAAATCTAAGCCTCTGACTGCCGAAGAAACTGTGGTGATCAACCTTGGCGACACGGAGAATCCTAGAGAGGTGAAGATTGGGGCATGTCTTTCTCAAGATATGGCCAATCGCTTGACCCAGTTGTTGAAGGATTATCAAGACATCTTTGCCTGGTCTTATGCTGACATGCCGGGTCTTGATAGATCGATCGTTGAACATTGCCTACCGACTGACCCTTCAGTTGAGCCTGTGAAGCAAAGGCCGCGAAGAGCTAAGCCAGAACTGGCAAAGAAGATCAAGGAAGAGGTCATGAAACTTCTTGACGTGGGATTTATTGAGACTACCCAATACTCAGAATGGGTCGCTAATATAGTCCCGGTGTTGAAGAAAGACGGTCGGATTCGAGTGTGTGTTGACTATCGAGATCTGAACAAAGCTAGTCCCAAAGATGATTTTCCACTCCCGCACATTGATGTGCTTGTGGACAGTACAGCTGGGTTCGAACTATTCTCCTTCATGGATGGTTTCTCAGGTTATAACCAGATCTTGATGAACGAGGATGATAAGTTGAAAACGGCATTTACCACTCCATGGGGGACATTTCATTACAAAGTGATGCCATTCGGTCTCAAAAATGCTGGGGCAACTTACCAGCGGGCAATGGTCACGTTGTTCCATGACATGATACATAATGAGATTGAGGTCTATGTTGACGATATGATTGCAAAAACTCGGCGTGGAGAAGATCACATAGAAACCTTGACGAAATTATTCGACAGGCTTCGTAAGTTCAAATTACGCCTCAATCCGACAAAGTGCGTGTTCGGGGCAGCCTCTGGCAAACTACTTGGCTTCATTGTTAGTAACAAAGGGATTGAGATTGACCCGTCGAAAGTAAAGGCCATTTGTGAAATAAAATCTCCCTCTTCGGTGAAGGAAGTTCGTAGCTTAATGGGTAGATTGAACTATATAGCCAGATTTATTTCTCAGCTATCTGAGACAGCAAAGCCTTTCTTTAAACTCCTCAAGAAGAATGCGCTGGTTAGATGGGATCAAGAGTGTGAACTAGCGTTCGACAAGATTAAGCACTACTTGATGAATCCGCCGGTGCTTGTTCCACCAACGCCGGGGCAACCTCTGATCCTATATCTCACAATCCACAGTGAGTCCTTAGGTGCCATGCTTGCTCAGAAAGGTGAAGAGGATGGAAAAGAGCGTGCAATTTATTATTTGAGTAAGAAGTTCACCGCCTCTGAGATGAACTATTCTGAGGCAGAAAGAACGTGCGCAGCACTAGTCTGGGTGCTACACAGATTGAGGCAATACACTTTGCACTATCGGATATTGCTTGTAACAGAATGTGATCCAATCAAATACTTGCTCAATCAACCCGCTTTGGTTGGAAAACTAGCAAAATGGCAGATTCTCATCTCAGAATTTAATGTTCAATTCATGTCTCAGAAATCAGTCAAAGGACGAGTAATTGCCGATGTCTTGGCTGAAAATCCTGGGAAAAATGACGATCTGGATCCGCTAGAGGATAGAGTCATGCCAATTGATGAGTATGTATGGACCATGTACTTTGATGGGGCCGTAAACTTGTCAGGGTCAGGTATCGGGGCAATTTTAATATCCCCGGGAGGACAACATTATCCGGTCGCAGCGAAACTGATATTTCCCTGTACGAACAATATCGCTGAATATGAAGCATGCATCCTCGGGTTACAAGCTGCAATCGAAATGGGAGTAGCTCGACTTAAGGTGTTCGGGGATTCAGCCCTCATTATTCTTCAGACCGTTGGCAAATGGCAAACTAGAGATGCTAAGTTACAACCCTATCATGTCTATTTAGAGGAGTTGGTGGAAGAATTTGAAGACATTTCGTTTGAATACTTGCCAAGGACTCAAAACAGTTTTGCCGATGCTCTGGCTACGTTATCGGCAATGCTACGAGTGACAAGTGGTTTAGAAGTTGAACCTTTGAAGATAGAGGTCTTACAGAAACCGGCTTATTGCATGGCCACGACAGAAGAGCCTGATGGCAAGCCGTGGTATCATGATATCAAGGCATATCTTCAAACACAGGAGTTTCCTGAGAAAAGTACCGTATCTGACCAAAAGTATATCAGAAAAATGGCGTCGAAGTTCTTCTTGAACGGAGAATGCCTATACAAGCGGTCCTATGATTCGGTTTTATTAAGGTGTGTTGATTCAACTGAGGCTGTTCACTTGATGCTAGAAGTGCATGAGGGAGTATGTGGTCCACACATGAATGGTCATATGCTAGCAAGGAAGATAATGAGGATGGGTTATTACTGGCTCACTTTAGAAAGTGATTGCATTCAGCATGTCCGGAGTTGTCACAAATGCCAGATTCATGGTGACAAGATTAAAATTCCTCCGAATGAATTGCATCAAATGTCTGAACCATGGCCATTTTCCATGTGGGGCATTGATATGATTGGCCCAATTAATCCTAAAGCGTCGAATGGGCATCGGTTTATCTTGGTCGCTATCGATTACTTTTCGAAGTGGATCGAAGCCATGTCTTATACGACAGTGACGGCCCGGGTTGTGGTGAAGTTCATTCGTCGGGACATCATTGCTCGATATGGTGCACCTGAGGCTATAATTACTGACAATGGGTCAAATCTGAATAACAAATTGGTGGATGAACTGTTCAAAGAATTCAAGATCAAGCATTTGAATTCCTCTCCATATCGTCCGCAGATGAACGGAGCGGTCGAAGCAGCCAACAAGAATATCAAGAAGATTTTGGCTAAAACAGCCGAGAACTATCGTGATTGGCATGAGAGATTACCTTTTGCACTTATGGCATATCGGACCTCTATCCGGACATCTACAGGGGCAACTCCATATTCTCTTGTGTACGGTATGGAAGCAGTTCTACCTATTGAGGTTGAAATTCCTTCGTTACGTATTCTTTCACAGGTACAATTATCAGAAGCAGATTGGATTCAACAGAGATTGGACCAGTTGAACATGATTGACGAGAGAAGGCTTAGAGCTCTATGTCATGGCCAGTGCTACCAACAACGAGTTGCTAAATCTTTCAACAAGAAAGTCAAGTCTCGACATTTTCAGGTAGGTGACCTTGTCCTGCGGAAGTTATTGCCGATAGTTCCTCTTGCAGAAGGAAAATTCGCCCCAAACTATGGTGGCCCGTACGTTGTGAAGAAAGTCCTTCCAGGAGGTGCTTTGATTTTGGCCGAGATGGATGGTCGTGTTTTTTCCAGTCCAGTTAATTCTGATTCTGTGAAGAAATATTACACTTGATTTGTACTCATTCTGACTTTGTTTCTATCAAGTGTCAAGTTGAATTTTATGAATCAATTGATGTTACTAAGCTTTATTTGAGGAAGGCTTTTAATTTGGCAATCTATTTCTGTCCTAATGAAGTGATCATATTGCACGAGAGACTTCAAGACGACGAAAGGCAAGACATTTCTATACACGTCCTGAATAATAATCCCTAGTGCGAGTTGAGTGAAAATTCCATGCTGACAAGGTAAAGGATTATCTCACGAAAAGTATGATGATCAAAATGATGTGAGGCATTCATTTCCTCTATCTAAACACTACATGTCATCATTTGCTTAACCCCTTTGAACGGAGTTTCATTTCTTACCCCTGTCAGGAACAATCCCATACCGGGGCAATTTCTTAGAAAGTTCAAAATGGTTAGAATTTTCTTGCTTTCACTTGCATCAATCTTCAAGTATATTTATTGCATACAAGTTCTGTGTTAGCTCGAGTGCCTTAGATATGACGAAGAGCATTTCTTTCTAAATCCCTACACAGTATACCCTTTGCATACCCAATTTGAGCGGTGAATTCATTTCAACCCAATTGGTGATCATTCTTGTGATAAACAAATGAAATCATCTCAAGACAAGTTCAAAGTGACTTGGGGCAAATAGGAGCTCAAAAGAAAATTCATCAGAAAGGATGCAAAAGGACTCCATCAAATCGAAGTTCTCTCTCTCGGAAAAATCTCTCTCGAAAAAAAAAAAGAGAGAGAGAGAGAAGAAAAGAAAATCTCTCTTCAAAAAAAAAGGGAGAAAAAGAGAGAGAGAAAAGCTTCAATAAGAACTGAGTCGATATGCAAGATCATTCTTCAAGGAAGAGACCATTTGAAGGTTCATCTATGGAGCAATTGTTAGATGGGATGATCACCAATCTCCATGTTCATAATACCCCTTTTGATGAAAATAGGCCATTCATTTCAAGCCTACCTGAACCTACGTTACAACCATTACCGAAGTCTCTTCAGAATAGGGCACTTGAGTTAATGTAGAATTTCAAATGCTCATAAATGTTGCTCGAAGAAGTGCGAGCAAGATTTTTCTATCTCATTTTTGCAGCATTCCTGACTTGTAAACCTGAAACAGCTGGTGATATCAATTCTTTCAATAGCCTCGACTCGAAGAGTCCCTTTTGCTAAGTCATTGACTGTTGACACCTAAATTTTGACGCATCATTTAGTGTAATTTGCATAGAAAATTAGGGATTAAATTTTTAATCCCTAAACAAAAAATATTTAAATTGCATAACATATAGTTTAAATTCATTTTAGATTAATTGCATTTTGCATCGGACTGGCGGTGACGAACGAGCTTAAATTTCATTGAATGGGACTCGGCTCGCTTGTAATGCAAGGGCCGGGAATTACAAGTCAAACGGGCTCGGTTGTTTTAATTTGAACTTAATTCAGCCTATTGTCATTAATTAATTCAGCCCATTATCATTAATTAATTCAGCCCATTAATTTAGCCCATTTAAATTAAAGCCCAAGCCTAAGCCCATTAGGGCTAAAAAACCCATCTAATTGACCTAGGTTAATACTATATATACATTATTAGGTCAGAATTTTAGAAGGGGGAGACACAATTTTCGGACACAAAAAATTTCAGATCAGAATTTTCAAAGTGTGAGAGTGAGAAAGAAAGAGAGAGAAGGAGACCGGCCGGAGCACCCCCGACACGGCCAGAACCGCGCCCTTCGCGCCGCCGCACGCCGTGCCCCGCTGTTGCACCGCCGCCGCCGCGCCTGCCGCTGCCGCCTCACGCCGACGCTGCTGCTGCCGTGTGACATCGCCGTTGCTGCTTCTTCCTCACGCCGATGCTGTAGCACCGCCGACGCCGCTCCCTGCCGACGCTGCTGCTGCCGCCGCTCCCTGCCGACGCCGCTGCTGCCGCTTCCCACCGACGTACCGCCGTGCCGTGCCTCACGCCGCCGACGTCGCCGCTGCCGCGCTTCCCGCTGACGTCGCCGTTGCTGCCGCGCTGCTGCTTCCCGCTCACGCCGACGCTGCCGTGCTGCTGCTGCCGCGCCCTACACCGCCGCCTCTCCCGCTGACGCCGTGCCTCACGCCGACGCCGCTGTCCCCGCCGAGCCCGACGCTGCTGCCGCCGTCCTCGCCGGAGCCGTCACACGCCGGCGCTGCCTTGCTGTTCCGTCGCCGTTCCCTACACCGCCGCCTCTCCCGCTGACGCCGTGCCTCACGCCGACGCCGCTGTCCCCGCCGAGCCCGACGCTGCTGCCGCCGTCCTCGCCGGAGCCGTCACACGCCGGCGCTGCCTTGCTGTTCCGTCGCCGTTCCCTACACCGCCGCCTCTCCCGCTGACGCCGTGCCTCACGCCGACGCCGCTGTCCCCGCCGAGCCCGACGCTGCTGCCGCCGTCCTCGCCGGAGCCGTCACACGCCGGCGCTGCCTTGCTGTTCCGTCGCCGTCCTCGCCGGAGCCGTTGCACGCCGGCGCTGCCTTGCTGTTCCGTCGCTGCGCCCTGCCGACGTCCCAGCCGCTGTCCCCGCCGAGCCCGACGCTGCTGCTGCCGTCCTCGCCGGAGCCGTTGCACGCCGGCGCTGCCTTGCTGTTCCGTCGCCGCTGCTCCGTCGTTGTCCCGACACCGCGCCGCCGAATCCACCGTTCGTCGCTCATCCCGATCCGCAAGTTCGAATTTGGAAATTATCCGCAAATTAGGTAATTGAACATTATCCAATATTTCTAGAATATTTCGTTTCTTAATTTTTGGATGTTTGAATATTTTGTAAATATTGCGTGAATTGCTAGATATCTTAGGATAATGTTTGTCTTGTTCGCAATATTTGAAAATATTCAAAATTAGGAATCTTTCCTAATTCAGCAACGTATCTGGACAACTATCCGACCTTATCCCTAAGGTATGATACGTGGCGATACGGAAAATCATTATCCTATCCATAATCACTTGGGTACGATAATGATTTTTATCTGCTTTCCAAATTTGAACGATCGACTTTCCGTCAATATCTATAACCCTATAGATATGACTGATAGCTCGATTTTTGTGCCTAATCCGAATTTGAAACGAATCTTGTGGATTGCGTGGTTGCTTTAAATGTGGATGTTATCTCTGTTTAAATTATTTTCCCTTTTCAAATAAAAAAAGAAAATTCAAAAAATATTAGTTAGGATTTGAATTTGAGTTTTGCATGCTTAGGAATCCTAAATATATCTAGATGATAGAGTAATTATTTAATTTAAATTAGGACTTGAGATAATCTATTTCCTAGTTTAAATTAAGTAATTTTCTAACTTTAATAGATTATTTAGGTTATTTTTAATTCCGAATTTTCATGAAAATCCCAAAAAAAGAATGAATTGTTTTATGGTAGATTAGGATAGATTGCATTCTTAATTTAAGTAATTTATTATTTCGAATTTTAACAAAAATCCCAAAAAATAAGTCATGTTAGGATATGTTAAGTCATCATAGGTTGCACGTTAATTTAGGCATAATTTTATTCCGAATTTCATTAGAAAATACCAAAAATAAATCATTTGCCCGTCATCAGAATTAGGTCACGTCGTCGCATGACATATAGTTTGCATGCTAGGTTGCATTACTTGCATGTCATTTTTGCACGTCATTGCATGTAGACTAGGCTTCATTTAAATAAGCGAAAATCCAAAAATATTGAGTGAACTGCTTGTTAATTAGAAATCATATTAGGATGGTTGATGTGATTTCCTAGCTAACAATGCAGATGCTTATGTTGCTTCGAGGTAAGTAATTCTTCCAAACTTGCAATTTATTCAATGCTTTCTTGGGTGTTAAATTGGTGGTTTGCGCACCTGCATGAACACCTCACATGTTAGTGACTAAGTTAAAATGGATCCAGACTGCTTGCCAAAATAATTTTGAAAAGAAAAGGTACCGAAAGGGCGTTAGACTAGATCTAGCGTAATCAAGTCCCCGGGCTTAGAATCTCTGGTTCGTAGGAATAAAACATATCTCCCTATGTTTTATTTAGGTTTCTAATCGACCTACCACAAATTGATTAGTGGCGACTCCAAGCATGAAAACACTTGCATGTTAAAAACTTAAACCCAAAGTTGCGAATTGGTAGGGCTTGGGAGGGCTCGAGTTAGGCTTAGTCCTAATAATCCATTAGCATGAGAGGAAAGAAATTTTTAGGTCGCGACAGCTTGGCGACTCCGCTGGGGAATTGAGTTAAAACTCTTAGTGGACTTAGGCCAGTTTTTCTTTTCAAAAAATATTTTTGCTTGGCAGCGAGGATCCCAGGTACGTCCCTAACATTTTAGGTGTTAAATGTTTTTGCAGTATGGGAGGTATAAGGGGAGGCGTGATTGTTAACCCTTGTTTTGCAGGGAGGTGTTGAATGAATGGTTTATTTTATGCACGAAGCGCTGTATGATATAACCTGTTGTGCATGCCTTACATTTACACTACACCGCACACACTACCCGCTGCCGGACCTGGGCGGCACAGGTTTAGGATGGTACTGAGAAAACGGACACCCCGACCACACCCGTGTGGTATGGGTCGCCTTTCTTGGTCCCGAAAGTTCTTTCATGGTGTCATTGAATACCTACCACGGTTGCACCCTTTGCAACCCGGGTCGGCTCTTTGACTAAGCCGGAGTCAGGGGAATCTCAGCCTAACCACCACCATGACTGGTTTAGCTCGGTAATCCTCATGTCTCCATTTTGCAAGCCAGAGTCTAGGTAGAAATCGAACCTCACGTTTCATGCGCATGTCTATGTGATTGCCATTATTCTACCCGGTGAAGTAAGATTTCTGAACCTTTATCTCGCAATTTATTTATGTTTCGTCTTTTTCTTTGGTCGGTCCATGACATTAGGTCGGTCGCGAGTCTTGGTCTATACACTATGGGAGGGGCAGACATCCGGATTCTTGATGCTCCTAAGGACGAGCTCCGTGCCTGGTGGAATCTACTCAGTCCGACCAACCGCAAGCTAGTTGAGGGGCACATCGGGAGGCTGCTCCCCCTACTGGAGGTCAAAGTCCGTACCGGCCTCGTTCGAGCATTAGCGCACTTCTGGTGTCCCGAAACCTCTACCTTTATATTTGGTAAGCACGAGCTCACCCCGACGTTGGAAGAATATAGCGTGCTCATTGGAAAACCATTGGAGTCGGAGTTAGTCACACCACCTTTGGGAATTGATTCTACTTTAATGTTGGCTGAATTTTTGAATGTCGGAAAAGATGAATTGGGAAAAGTGTTAAAAGCAAATCGTGGCACATGTCCTTTTTCATTCCTGAGTCAGTGTTTTGAAAAAGCCACACCTTTTCAAAAGGGCAGAATCTTTTTGCTAGCGTTTTTCGGATTCGTGATTTTTCCTTACTGTAAGAATGCATGTAGTCCGTCAATCGCATGGTTGGTCCAACAGGTCTGTCTTGAAAAGAATTTTATCAACATCATTTTAGCCGAGACTTTCATTTCCCTCACTAAATTTAAGCAACATGTTGACAAAACTTTTCATGCTCCCCTCGAACTTTTGCAAATCTGGTTTTTGTCTCACATAAAAGGGTGTGGCGATTTACTCTCAATATCCGAGCTTAGTGGTTCTAGCCATCCCGTTTTAAGGTACAAAGAAAAACAAGGGGGTGCACCCGATTATCATTACTCTGAATGGATTATTTTCATGAAAAACGCTAGACCCCAAGGTTTCCAATGGCATGCTAACTGGTTCAAAGTCGAGGAAGCTCGGCTTACATGTAATGGTATTGGGCCGGTTCCACTATTGGGTTTCACCGGCGCGATCGAATACTACCCCGCCAGAGTGTCTCGTCAGTATCAGATTCTCCAAGGACTCCCTCCGGCGTTACAACCAGAACTCCTACAAGTTGACTTCGCCGATGATGATAAAGACCACGAAGCGACCGTAGCCCAGCTCAATAAGATGTGGAGGAAGTGTCGTGTGTTGAAGATAGCACGGCCCGAAAGAGAACTAAAGGGAGAGCAGAAGTCCTATTTCGCGACGACCCAGTACATTCGTCGGCACAAAATCCCGCAAGATTGGCTCCCGAAGATACCTAAGGTGCCTCTCAAGTCCGCCAATCACTCAGAGAACAATCGCCTCAAAAGGAAGGCCGAAGAAGCTGAAGAAAAGGCATCCAAGATAGCTCGAGCTTATGAGCAATTGAAGAAGGAAGTCGCCTCTCATATGTCTATAGATCAAGCTAAATAAAAAAGCTCGAAGTTCTTTTCTTATTTCAGTTTTAGTTTTAAAGGTTGTTTAGGAATTGAGTCATTTGTCTTTATATTCAGTTCAATTTCAAGTCATTAATTGGTGTAAAAATTTTCGTCATTTCAATAAAGTGGTCCTTTCAATTCGAAGCGGTTAGACCAATGTCATGGATTGGCGTATGATTTTGCTTAACACTCATGTATGCCTGTTTCATTTCGAAATTAGGTAGCTACGGACCGATCACGGTCGCCCATTCGTACACGGTCGAGAGCCAGAATGGCCGATCAAACCGACTTGCAAGAGCGTGTTATTGGTGTGGAAGACCAGATCAAGCAACTTGTCGTCGCGATGCAACAAATGTCCGCTGAGATCAAAGCTCTCCGGTCGGTTCCTGTTTCGACACCCCTCGAAGCGTCTGTCCCAAAGCAGAAGATCAGAAAAAGTGTCGATGTTGACGGAGATGACGATATTCCTGATTTAGAAGATGACCCCGTCCAGATCATCGTCAACAAAGACAAACCTGATGAACGGGTCAATAAACTTGAAGAAAGAGTGAAACAGCTGGAAGGTTCGCAGGATTCACCTTCGATCGATCTGTCCCTGTACTCACAGATCAAAATCCCAAAGAAGTTCAAAATGCCGGATTTCGACAAGTACAATGGCACCACATGTCCAAAAGCCCACCTACAGCTCTATCACGTACAAATGACTTCGTACGTTGATAACGAACTCCTGATGATCCATGCCTTTCAAGCAAGTTTGACGGGTCCTGCTTTGAGCTGGTACCTCATGAAGAAGATAAATGGCCTCAAAACTTGGAAAGAAGCCAGTGAAGCATTCTTGAAGCAGTACAGATTCATAACGGACATCATTCCTACCCGTGATGATCTCGAACGTGCTCAGATGAAAAAGACTGAGTCCTTCAAAGACTATGCTATCAGATGGAGAAATTTAGCTGCTCAGGTTGTCCCAGAACCCATAGACAGTGAGTTAAAGAGGATGTTCATGAAAACTCTCCCGTTCGAATACCGTAATCGGATGGTTGCCATTCCGACTGACAACTTCAACCAACTCATCCCCATGGGCGAACAAATTGAAATAGGGCTGAAAGATGGATGGTTTGTCGAGCCGCCCTCCTCGACCAGAAGATTTGGTGCGAGAAAAGAGAAAGAACCGGCAGCTGAAGTGAATATGGCTTATAACCAACCAAGCCGGCGGAATGCTAACTCCGCCCCAGCAATCCAAGTAGTAGAAGCTCAGCAACAAAACTCGAGTCGTCAACCTTTTCAGAGGAGGAACAACAAGAGGCAATTCACTCCCCTCCCCGGATCGTTGTCTCAAGTGTTGACGGTGCTCCAGAAGAAAGGTTTGCTTACTACTGAGCCAAAGCGGCCCAATCCTGAGCGGTTCTATAACTTCGACCCATCAAAGAAATGTGATTATCACATGGGTGAGCTGGGACACTCAACCGATGATTGCTATGCCCTCAGGCACCGAATCCAGAACCTCCTAGATACGAAGGCTTTCTCATTTCAGCCTGCTAAGCCGAATGTTCAGAACAACCCACTCCCTGATCACGCAGGCAATGTGAATGCCATATTTAGCTTCGATGCTGGTCGAATCAAGAATGTTAAGGTGTATACCACCGACGTCTATGGTGAGTTAGTGAAAGCCGGTTGTTACCCAAGTAATGAGGACCTGCCCCTGGCTCTCATGAAAGAAAGAATCTCAAGAATGGTAGAAGCTGGGATGATTGTTTATGCTGACCACACTGGCCTCGTTTCCACTATCTCCGAAGTGATTATTAATTGGGAGGAGGAGTTTGCTACATTGAACACCAGGAGCGACAAGGGCGACCCTCTGCCTGAAGACATGCCTCCGCTTGAAGACGCGTCTGATAACGAAGAGATCGTAGTAAGCACGCCTACAGCTAATGAAGGGATAGTGATCGAGATACCTCAGCCGTATGAGTACAGTGACAATAAGGCAGTCCCTTGGTCCTACAGTCTCGATGTCGACTTGGTTACCAGATCCGGGCGTTCCTATGGCCAAGCTAATGCTCAACCTGCAAAACCTGTTACTGATGAAGAAGCCAAGGAATTTCTAGCTGTGATTAAGGCTAGCGAATACAACATAGTTGAACAATTACGCAAGCTGCCCGCGCAAATCTCTCTGCTTGAGCTGCTCCAGACATCTGTCAAGCATCAGAAGGCCTTAATGAAGGTGTTGAGTGAAGTCCACGTGCCAGAAACGATTGATCATGACAAATTAGAGGAATTTGTGGGCTCTATACTCCTCAAGGACCTCATAGCCTTTTCAGATGAAGAGTTCCCTCTAGAAGGGAGGGGGCATACCAGGGCACTCTATATTTCCGTCAAATACAAGGCCTCACATGTTGCCCGGGTACTCATTGACAACGGATCAGCCCTGAACATCTGTCCTTTGGCGACTTTACACCGCCTTAAGATAGATCCTTCTAGGATAAGTTCTGCAAGAACCTCCGTACGAGCCTTTGACGGAACGAAGAAAGAAGTGATGGGAGAAATACACCTTGACATACAGATAGGACCAACGATGTTCAATGTCCTATTTCAAGTTATGGACATTCCCACTGCATTCAATTTTCTGTTGGGTCGTCCATGGATTCATACTGCTGGAGCTGTGCCATCCAGTCTACATCAGATGGTGAAGTTCGTCGTGGAGAGAAAGTTAGTCACGGTCCACGGTGAAGAAGAACACCCAATCTACCACGCAATGGCTATCCCCTATGTTGAGCCGGATTGCAGAATAGAATCGAGCTATCAGTCGCTCGAGCTCGTATCAACCATACATGCGTCAAGAGGATCATCACCGCCTATTCCTGAGGTGTCAAATGCTGCGGTCATGATTGGCAGAGTAATGGTGTCCCATGGCTTTACTCCAGGTGAAGGCCTTGGTAGGAATGGTCAAGGTATTCGCCAACCGGTCGAAGTCTTTCAGAGGCCCCGCATTACTGGGTTGGGATACCTGGGGTCAAGTGAGCCGAACAATGTGGCACGTGGACGTGGACGTGGTCGAAGTCAAGTTCGAAGAAATGGTCAAAATAGATTGCGATCCGAAGAAGAGCCAAATGGTGAAGAACGTGGGCGTGGTAGGTTGCCTCCACACCTCCGCACCACATTCCCAGGCCCTGCAAGAATGATGCATGAAGAGAAGGAAGTGATCGACACCCTGGGGCAACCAAGCGGCAAGTTCGATTATTATGTTAAATACTCGGCGCCCCCCAGCTTCTATGTTGACCCCCGTGACATTGTCCCGGATGGATGGGGAGGTATGGATGATTCAACACCTCTAGTGACAGAAGATTCTGATGATGCAATGGAGGGAATCACTGCCCTGTTCGATAATTTCTTAATTGGAGCCATCGAGGAAGGACCGTTGAAGGGAATGGGCATTGGCCCGCAAGAGTAACACATTTACCTTTTTCGCACACTCCCCTACGCGGGAATTTTTACTGCTTTTTAGGACTTGCCCCGTCTCGGGAGCTACTTTTTAGTACTTTTCATTTCTAGGATTTGATTGTTGCAATTTCCATTCCAATAAATGTAATTCATTTGGTGATAATCAATAAAATTACAAGTTGTTTTCGTTTTGAGGGCATGTTGAGGTACATCAAACCAGCCCGGTGATGATATCCAACCGATAAAATAAAATATAGTCCAAGGAGAATTCTGAGGCCTGGGCTTCTTCATGCTTCCTCGTGTTAAAACCTTTTCGAAAAGAATTTCAAAATAAAAAAATCAATAGAAATACACTGTTTAGCCCTGTTTGTCCTACTGAACCCCCTACTTTATGTTTCAGGGGCAATTTTGTGACACGTAAGGGTATGGGAACGGTCCAATCTGATGAATTATGTGCCACCGAACCTGATCTCGATGACGCCAATGAACTCGAAAATTCCTCGGACCTTCAACGCGATCTAGAGCGTCATGAAAGGTCCAATGTTCTCACGTCAGACCAAACTGTCATTATTAACTTGGGTGATTCCGGAGAACCCAGAGAAGTGAAGAGAAGGGCAAATCCCCCTGAGAGTGAGACGAAATGCCCGATCCAGTTGCCGCATGAGTAGAGGAAAATTTGCCCCAAACTACATTGGTCCGTATGTGGTTAAAAAGGTGCTTCCCGGAGGTGCCCTGATCCTCGCAGAAATGGATGGTCGTGAGTTCTCCACTCCTGTTAATTCTGATGCTGTGAAGATCTATTATCCCTGATGGAATTTAACATTTTGCAGTAAAAGTTTTCAAAAGTTTGGTTTTATACTCTGAATTGCAAACATTGCATTTATGAATAAATGGTTTCAATCAATTTCAAGTTAAGATGTTTGCATTGGCTTTAATTTCTGCATGGTTATTTGTCAACCTGTATCATTGACCTCAAAAGGGGAATCTATTTAGACAATATGATAACTCACGTGGAATGAATTGAATGTGTTGAATGAGGTACATCGGGATGATGAAAGGCAAGCCATATCCTATACACAGTCCCGTGCACTAATCCCCAGTGAGTTGAGTAGAAAAATTCCATGTCTGCAAAGTAAAGGGTTATCTCGCAAAAGGTACGGCAACTGAAATGATGAGAGGCAATTCATTTCTCTATCCCAAACACTACAGGTTATCCATTGTTTTGCCACTTTGAGCCTAAACACTTGGAGAAATTCATTCAAATTACCCCTGTTAAGAACCACCCCACATCGGGGCAAACTGGAGGTAAGTCAGCGTCATAAGGTGAAAAATGAGTAGAAATTTTCATGCTCTCACTTGCATCAATCTTTGAGTGTTGCTTTTTCAGATGAATTCACGTGAAATTCAAGTGCCTTAGGATGACGAAGAGCATTTCTTTCTCTATCCTATACACATTTTATCCTTTGTTAAGCCCAATTGAGCCTGCAAATTCATTTCTTAAACCCAGTTGGTGATCATCCCCCACACTGGGGCAAGGCAAAAGTCATCATTGTTCAGGCAGCATATCCAGAGCGCCGACAAAAGACGAAGACCCTGAGAGTCCAGATGTTAGTCACTCGGTCAAAACAAGCCAAAGTGTGACTGGCCAATGTATGCATTGTAGACAGTGTATGTCAAAAGTCAAAAAAAAAAGTCAAAAAAAAAAAAACTAGAGGGCATGAAAAAGCAGTGTGCCTGGTAAAAGCAAGGCCGATGCCCGTGAAAAGAAGAAGAAAAGAGAAGAAAAAATGGAGAAAAGTGATGACTTTGGATTAGAAAATATTTAGTTGTCTCGAAGTCACAAAAGTATCCAGAGTCTTGAGGAGTCAAGTGATGAGTCAAGTGATGAACTCTCGAAGCCAATGGAGCATCTAATGAGAAGACAATCCCTGGTGAAGAAGAAGACCGGTGACAATGCCGAGATGATCACCAACCTATTCACCCCAATTATACACATTTTGAGCCTTATGATCCATTCATTTCTCAACCCATGAGCCTAGCCTGCGTTACGTCCCTTGCAAAGTCTCTTCAGATTAGGGCACTTGAACTAACGTAGAGTTTCTGATGTTTATAAGCTTAGCTCGAAGAAGTGCGAGCAAGTCCATTTCTATCTCATTTTGCAGGTTCTTGACTTGTAAACCCGGAGACAATTGCAGAGTATTTTCTTTCAATAGCCTCGACTCGAAGAGTCTCTTTTGCTAAGCCATTGACCAAGCCCCATGTTACGGTCCTAACAAAGACCTCTCAGATTGGTAAAGTCGTACTGCTTGCGAGAATACTCGGACCCTTGTCAACATGATGATGGTGAGATGGAGCGATTCTCCATAAATCAGCCTTTCGATGAGAATGAGAGAAAGCCCTTTTGGACCGGAAGTCCCTCATTCGACATTTTCAAGATATCCGCTTGTGAGTTCGGATTGTCTTGTCATGATTTTCCCCCAGCGAAGTTTGTAATGCCGATTTGACAAAACCATCGTGCATGAAAATCAGTTGAAATCATAGTGCATGTGTATATGTATTCTTGACAGTGTGCGAATGCATATTACATGTTATTTGAAATCGTGTCTAACAGGAGACACGTCTTCAGAGTTAGAGATATCACCAGGTAAGTATATCTCTATCCCTAGGATGTCTATGACTATCTAGGTATCCCTAACCTGTTCAAGCAATTGTCAGGTCCCACATTTGATCATTTTTGCGAGCTTTAGATGCCTTTGATTGTGTTCAGGTGTCTATTGATCAAACCTTTTCAGGTACTTCTGATGATATCCAGGTACTTTGTCAAGGAACTCTTGAACACTTGGGCTAGCCCCTTTGTTCATCAAATCACAGATTTTCATACAATCTCGAGAAGATTCCCCCGTTACATGACTATGAGCAGATATAGGCATGACGGCCAAATCTTTACATATGAGCAGGTATATGTAAAGGTCGGAATATTCTCCCAAATTTCAGGTATTCCCCCGCTACTCACCTATGAGCAGGTATAGGTGAAGCGGCCAAATCTTTGCATATGAGCAGGTATATGTAAAGGTCGGAATACTCTCATTATCTCAGATGTTCCCCCGCTACTCACCTATGAGCAGGTATAGGTGAAGCGGCCAAATCTTTGCATATGAGCAGGTATATGTAAAGGTCGGAATATTCTCTCAACCCCAGGTGTTCCCCCGCAGTTCACTTATGAGCAGGTATAAGTGAGGCGGCCAAATCTTTGCATATGAGCAGGTATATGCAAAGGTCGGAATATCCTCTTGATTTCAAAAGTTTCCCCGCAATTCACTTATGAGCAGGTATAAGTGAATCGGTCAAATCTTTACAAACACCTATGGAGATGTATAGGTACTTCGTAAAGATCGGAACTGTTCTCACGAATCCAGATGATGATTGGGTACGTTAAGCTTTCTTCGTGTGTTTTGACTTGACTGCAGATCACCGAAGTTCATCAACGTATATCAGGCAATACCGATGGGGACTGAGCCCATACATTTGCCAAAAACAACATACAAGTTGAAGTTGTGCCTCGAATTGCATCATCTCGCTCCTGTCAGGTAAGTAATTCCAGGAATGTTTTCTACTCATGTCAGCATGCATCATTTCTTAATGCATTGTAAAAGGGACTCATAATCCCGACAAAAACAACATTCATTGCATTTGCATGGTTGAAATTTAGGTATCATTTAGTCTTTGAATGCAACCTCTACGAGCTCACCTTCAAAGAGGGGCAGCTGTTGACACCTAAATTTTGACGCATCATTTAGTGTAATTTGCATAGAAAATTAGGGATTAAATTTTTAATCCCTAAACAAAAAATATTTAAATTGCATAACATATAGTTTAAATTCATTTTAGATTAATTGCATTTTGCATCGGACTGGCGGTGACGAACGAGCTTAAATTTCATTGAATGGGACTCGGCTCGCTTGTAATGCAAGGGCCGGGAATTACAAGTCAAACGGGCTCGGTTGTTTTAATTTGAACTTAATTCAGCCTATTGTCATTAATTAATTCAGCCCATTATCATTAATTAATTCAGCCCATTAATTTAGCCCATTTAAATTAAAGCCCAAGCCTAAGCCCATTAGGGCTAAAAAACCCATCTAATTGACCTAGGTTAATACTATATATACATTATTAGGTCAGAATTTTAGAAGGGGGAGACACAATTTTCGGACACAAAAAATTTCAGATCAGAATTTTCAAAGTGTGAGAGTGAGAAAGAAAGAGAGAGAAGGAGACCGGCCGGAGCACCCCCGACACGGCCAGAACCGCGCCCTTCGCGTTGCCGCACGCCGGACGCCGCTGTCACCGCCGCCGCCACGCCTGCCGCTGCCTCCTCCCGCCGGCGCTGCTGCTGCCGTGTGACATCGCCGTTGCTGCTTCTTCCTCACGCCGATGCTGTAGCACCGCCGACGCCGCTCCTTGCCGACGCTGCTGCTGCCGCCGCTCCCTGCCGACGCCGCTGCTGCCGCTTCCCACCGACGTACCGCCGTCCCGTGCCTCACGCCGCCGACGTCGTCGCTGCCGCGCTTCCCGCTGACGTCGCCGTTGCTGCCGCGCTGCTGCTTCCCGCTCACGCCGACGCTGCCGTGCTGCTGCTGCCGGGCCCTGCACCGCCGCCTCTCCCGCTGACGCCGTGCCTCACGCCGACGCCGCTGTCCCCGCCGAGCCCGACGCTGCTGCCGCCGTCCTCGCCGGAGCCGTCACACGCCGGCGCTGCCTTGCTGTTCCGTCGCCGTTCCCTACACCGCCGCCTCTCCCGCTGACGCCGTGCCTCACGCCGACGCCGCTGTCCCCGCCGAGCCCGACGCTGCTGCCGCCGTCCTCGCCGGAGCCGTCACACGCCGGCGCTGCCTTGCTGTTCCGTCGCCGTCCTCGCCGGAGCCGTTGCACGCCGGCGCTGCCTTGCTGTTCCGTCGCTGCGCCCTGCCGACGTCCCAGCCGCTGTCCCTGCCGAGCCCGACGCTGCTGCTGCCGTCCTCGCCGGAGCCGTTGCACGCCGGCGCTGCCTTGCTGTTCCGTCGCCGCTGCTCCGTCGTTGTCCCGACACCGCGCCGCCGAATCCACCGTTCGTCGCTCATCCAGATCCGCAAGTTCGAATTTGGAAATTATCCGCAAATTAGGTAATTGAACATTATCCAATATTTCTAGAATATTTCGTTTCTTAATTTTTGGATGTTTGAATATTTTGTAAATATTGCGTGAATTGCTAGATATCTTAGGATAATGTTTGTCTTGTTCACAATATTTGAAAATATTCAAAATTAGGAATTTTTCCTAATTCAGCAACGTATCTGGACAACTATCCGACCTTATCCCTAAGGTATGATACGTGGCGATACGGAAAATCATTATCCTATCCATAATCACTTGGGTACGATAATGATTTTTATCTGCTTTCCAAATTTGAACGATCGACTTTCCGTCAATATCTATAACCCTATAGATATGACTGATAGCTCGATTTTTGTGCCTAATCCGAATTTGAAACGAATCTTGTGGATTGCGTGGTTGCTTTAAATGTGGATGTTATCTCTGTTTAAATTATTTTCCCTTTTCAAATAAAAAAAGAAAATTCAAAAAATATTAGTTAGGATCTGAATTTGAGTTTTGCATGCTTAGGAATCCTAAATATATCTAGATGATAGAGTAATTATTTAATTTAAATTAGGACTTGAGATAATCTATTTCCTAGTTTAAATTAAGTAATTTTCTAACTTTAATAGATTATTTAGGTTATTTTTAATTCCGAATTTTCATGAAAATCCCAAAAAAAGAATGAATTGTTTTATGGTAGATTAGGATAGATTGCATTCTTAATTTAAGTAATTTATTATTTCGAATTTTAGCAAAAATCCCAAAAAATAAGTCATGTTAGGATATGTTAAGTCATCATAGGTTGCACGTTAATTTAGGCATAATTTTATTCCGAATTTCATTAGAAAATACCAAAAATAAATCATTTGCCCGTCATCAGAATTAGGTCACGTCGTCGCATGACATATAGTTTGCATGCTAGGTTGCATTACTTGCATGTCATTTTTGCACGTCATTGCAGGTAGACTAGGCTTCATTTAAATAAGCGAAAATCTAAAAATATTGAGTGAACTGCTTGTTAATTAGAAATCATATTAGGATGGTTGATGTGATTTCCTAGCTAACAATGCAGATGCTTATGTTGCTTCGAGGTAAGTAATTCTTCCAAACTTGCAATTTATTCAATGCTTTCTTGGGTGTTAAATTGGTGGTTTGCGCACCTGCATGAACACCTCACATGTTAGTGACTAAGTTAAAATGGATCCAGACTGCTTGCCAAAATAATTTTGAAAAGAAAAGGTACCGAAAGGGCGTTAGACTAGATCTAGCGTAATCAAGTCCCCGGGCTTAGAATCTCTGGTTCGTAGGAATAAAACATATCTCCCTATGTTTTATTTAGGTTTCTAATCGACCTACCACAAATTGATTAGTGGCGACTCCAAGCATGAAAACACTTGCATGTTAAAAACTTAAACCCAAAGTTGCGAATTGGTAGGGCTTGGGAGGGCTCGAGTTAGGCTTAGTCCTAATAATCCATTAGCCTGAGAGGAAAGAAATTTTTAGGTCGCGACATTGACCAAGCTCACATTTTAGTCCTTATAAAGACCTCTCAGATTGGCCAAATCATACTGATTTTGAGAATATCCGAACCCTTGTCAAGCACGATGAAGAGAGTTCGAGTGATTCTTATACCCGCATCAAAGATCGGGTCAAAAGCCTTTCATTGAGAGTGAGTGGGAAGTCCTTTCTGATTAAAGGTCTCTTATTTAATATGATCAAAATGTCAAAAGGAAGAAATGGTTGTTCTTATTAATAAATTCCCTAGTAAAGCTTGATAATGCAAGTAGATTCATGAATTATGTTTTCTCTGCCTCTGCGCATGTGTTATTTTAACCTTTTCTCAGATAAAAACAGGAGCGATGCCATTGGCTCTGTCATAAGAAGAATTCAGGTACGTCTGCTAATTATTCTTCATTGTTTCTCTCTCCGGAATATGAGAAATTATCTCTCTCATGTGTTCACCAAGTGGAACAGGTGACATTTGGTGTTGCTAAGTGGAGTACGAAGCACACCCCATTTTATGTTCACCCAGTAGGATAGGCGATATAATTTCTCTTTCGGTGTTGCTAAGTAGAGTACGAAGCACACCCCATTTTATGTTCGCCCAATAGGATATGCAACATAATTTCTCTTTCGGTGTTGCTAAGTGGAGTACGAAGCACACCCCATTTTATGTTCACCCAGTAGAATAGGCGACATAATTTCTCTTTCGGTGTTGCTAAGTGGAGTACGCGGCGCACCCCATTTTATGTTCGTCCAGTAGGATAGGCGACATAATTTCTCTTTTGGTGTTGCTAAGTGGAGTACGCGGCACACCGTATTTTTATGTTCGCCCAGTAGGACAGGCGACATAATTTCACATTTGGTGTTGCTAAGTGGAGTACGAAGCACACCCCATTTCATGTTCGCCCAGTAGGACATGCGACATAATTTCTCTCTTGGTGTTGCTAAGTGGAGTACGAAGCACACCATTTCATGCTTACCCGAATGAAGGAGGTGACATGATCCTTTTCGTGATTGTCCAGTGGTATGGACAACACATCCCATTTTTTTTTCATATCACGCGCTATTTCGCATCTGTAGGAAACTACAGGTAACAGATAGGCAATCATGTACCTTGAGAACCTTACTTCTAGTGGACTAGAAGTTTGGAGATCGAGGGAACTCAAAGCATTATAAAGCTTTCCCCCACTTGGACGCTTTTTGTGCGATCCGTATGTAAGACTCTTTCACCGCTCCGCATGAAGTGAGAAGCCTTAGCATACGTTCCTTATTGTTTGCATATCATGCATCATTACATTTTAAAAAAAAATTCATCATTTTTCATAGTTTAAATTTAGGTCTCAGTCTTTGAGCGAAACCTCTGCGAGCCTCCACTCAAAGAGGGGCAGCTGTTGACACCTAAATTTTGGCGCATCATTTAGTGTTAATTGCATAGAAAATTAGAGATTAAATTTTTTTAACCCTAAACAAAAATATTAAAATTGCATAGCATATAGTTTAGGTTCATATAGATTAATTGAATTCCGCATCAGATCGGCGGTGGCGAGCGAGCTTAAAATTCATCACGTGAATCAGGCTCGGGAATCGAACGAGACTCGACTCATTCGGAAGACGGGGGCCGAAAATCACACGTCAAAAGGGCTTGGTTGTCTTAATTTGAGCTTAAATTAGCCCATCAAGCTTAATTAAAGAAAAACCCGAATTAATTCAGCCCACTAAGAATTAAATTAAATTAAAGGGTAAAGCCTAAACCTAAGCCCATTAGGACTAGAAAGCCCGGCTAGTTGACCTAGGTTTGCGATATAAATATAGGGTTATGCATCATAATCAAGGGGGGTCCCAGAATTTTCAGATCTGATTTTTAGAGAGACACGCGAGTGAAACACGTGAGCGAGAGAGAGAAGCGGAGGAGTCGTGTGGCTTTTCTTGGGGGAAGTCCACGTTAAAAAAGGGTGAAGAGAGAGACAGTGGGGGGCTTCATAGTTCACGATACACACGTACGAGAAGAGAGGGAGAGGGGCTGGACAATACATAATTGAGAGGGGGAGAGAAAAAGCAAAGTGCTCTCTTTCCCTGGTAGTCACTACTCGCGTCTCCCCGTGTTCTACGACCGCCGCCCCTGCAGCTACATCTATGATATCCCAGCGGCTCTTTTGAGTAAGTTTCTGCAGTGTTGCTCAAACGGACGCCCGACCCGCACCAACTAAACATCCCGGAGGTCTTCTAGATATAGTCAACAGTCCCGGTGACGCCCAGGCGGTCCATCGAAGGCAGCAGCTCTTTACAGCCACCAACGTCGGTGTCCTTCGACTGGGACGACTTCTCGTTCAGTACTCACACATCATCATAAACTCTGGACGCTGCCAGTTCATCTCCGGAGAACGCGTTGCTGTAGCCGAGAGTTTTCTTTGCCGTCCAGCTTCCAACCGCGGGCGTTCCTCGGTGGCCATCCAGCAAGCCTTCACCGCTGTGACCAACTGGTTCACAGAGCTTGCCGCACTTAATCTTTACTTTGCAGGTTCAGCGAGTGTCCAGCAAACTACGCTAGAACTACCAGCGGTTTTCTAGCAGCCACGGTGAACGTCCCATTAATTCAATCCTCGGCTGTTCTCAACAAAATTTAGTCGTGCCGGAATTCCTCACCGCCGGCCACCGTGAAATCTTGCCGTGGATCCCCTCCGTTCCACCGCTAGTAGCCACAAGTCCCACAACTACCGTCGTTTGCGAGTCTCTATGAGCCAGGCCATCGAATCGAGCCGAGCACCGCACACCGTCGGTTGTCCCACAATCCACACTCCCGATCCACTGGCGATTCGAATTTGGAAAGTTATTTTCCGCATTTAGGTAAATATCTCATCCGAATTAATTTGAATATTTTGTTGCCTAATTTGTGCTTTTTGATATCTAATTCTGCATATTTAGATAATAGGCAATATTTCGATTAGTATTTGTTTCCTTTTTTTAAAAATCTTGGATATCTGTTGCTTACCAAATTTGGATAGAATTTAGAATTTTCAAAATCCTTTGAATATATCCAAAATATTTAAGATATCAGAATTTTTCAAGATGTGATCGATAAGGAAAATTTCCTAATCCGCAACCGCACATGTGGAAATAAATCTATCTATCAGGCTTTAGATAGAATTATTTCCATAGCGGGTATTTCGAATTTTAGGGTTGATCTGTCAGGCTTCAGATCGAAACTTAATTCGAAAAATTTCGCGGTTATATTTTTTTTCCATTTGATTTTAATTTCGAATTTCACAAAAAAAAAATACAAAAAAAAAAATATTGCTTTAGATTAGGTCCATTTCTTTAATTTAAAATTGCATGTTTAGATAATTTTTTTTTAATTCCGAATTTCATTTGAAAAAAACACAAAAAATAATTTGCCCGTCATTAGAAATAGGTCACGTCGTCGCATGACATATAGTTTGCATGTTAGGTTGCATTAATCGCATGTCAATTTTTGCACGTCATTACATATAGGTTAGCTTTCATTTAAACAAATAAAAATCAAAAAAGAAATTTCTGCACCTTTGAACTCTAAGTTAGGATTTATCAAAATTGTCAAATTGAGTATTTTTCTCGAAATTGGTACCGAAAGGGCGTTAGGGAATCTAGCGTAACCAAGTCCCCGAACTTATGATTTCTGGTTCGTAGAAATAAAATAGTACTCCCGCTATTTTATTTAGGTTTCTAATCAACCTACCCTAAATGATTAGTGGCGACTCCCATTGAAAATATTTGCATGCTTACAATTGGACCTAAGTTGCGATTTGGTAGAGTTTGGGAGAACTCGAGCTAGGTTAGTTACTTTAATTGATCTAGTAATCCATTAGCCTAAGATCGAAATCCGCGATTTTTTTTTAGGTCGCGACACATTCATTGCCGTAAATTCCAAAGACGAAGAAGTTTCTATTCATTCAATAGTCATTGAATTGGAAATTTCTTTCCTTTCATTTTTTTCGTTGGGTGCAAATTCACATCTAATTCCCTTTAAGGGTTAATTTGAGTTGATCAAGAGATATGATGGAAGTTCTTTTTCCTTCCACTTTTTGCAAATTCACATCTAATTTCCTTCAAGGGCTAAACTCGTTGGTAAATATCTTAAAGACAGTGGTTGATGTTAATGACTTTCCATGATGAAGGATCTGCAACTCCCGCGTCTCTCCTTCCAAGCACCTCGTCAGTTTCCACTTACCCATTACTCATTAGCATAATTACTTTAACGCAAGAGCAATATGAGGATGATGGAAAAGAAAGTCGGTTGGGTCACTCAATTTCTCTTTCCATCTCCATCTAACATTGGATGAGATTTTGCCTCTTTACCCCCCGACGAAACACTAGACTCATTACTTATTTTCCTGGTCATGCGCTTGGCCAATACTCTGAAGGTAGGTCAATGCAAAGACCCTTTTCCTTACGCGGATTTGAAAAGACATATTGCAATTTTCTTGGTCATCATATCGAAGGAGAGATATGATGGAAGTTCTTTTCCTTCCACTTTTTGCAAATTCACGTCTAATTTCCTTCAAGGGCTAAATTTGTTGGTAAATACTATTCGATAATCTGTATTCGATCATCTTAAAGACAGTGATTGATGTTAATGACTTTCCATCGTGAAGGATCTGCGACTCCCGCGTATCTCCTGGTTAACTCACTATCAACCCCTCCTCTCCTCTCCTCTCAGCTTCTTCTGTGTTTGTAATGATTTATTGAGCAGGGCCTCCCTCCTTCCAAGCATCCCGTCAGTTTCCACTTACTTTTTAACAGGGATGTCCATTATAGAAAGTAAGTGGCAAGACATTTGGACTAAAATTTATGTTTCTTTAATGCGAAAGCCATTTGAGGATGATGGAAAATAAAGTCAGGTCCAGTCGCTCTCAATTTCTCTTTCCATCTCGATCTAACATTGAATGAGATTTGGCCTCTTTACCCCCGACAAAACGCTAGACTAATTACTTATTTTCTTGGTCAAGAACTTGGCCAACACTCCGAAGATTGGTCAACGCAAGGACCCTTTTCCTTACGCGGATTTGAAAAAACAGATTGCTATTTTCTAAAGTCTGTAGTAGCTTTATCTGGTGATGTTAACCCCAAATTCAAGATCCAAGGAGAGAGAGGGACGGAGGCAGAAGTGGAAAGGGAAAAAGAAAACAAAGGGAAGAAAAGAAAGGAGAAAAAAAAAAGGCAAAAGGAGAATAAATCTAGACTGTCCAATGACACCTGTGGCGAGGTATCAACTTCTTAAGTGAGAAAATTTAACGTATTAGATAAATCTCAATTCTTTGAAAATTAGAGAATCTCAATTCTCAAACGGTGGTTTTGCGACCCTCCCGAGATGAACTTCATGGGGGGTTTAACATATTGCTAAGCGATCACATGTAAACCTCTTGCGAGGTAGCATTAATGCCTTGCTTGGATTTTCTCAAACCCTATTCGTAACTTGGTTTCTTATTTATTTTCAATAGAAAGAAATTAGAGTTTCACTTATCTACTCTAGGCAGTTAGGAGCCAAGTAAGGCATGAGAGGCAACCTTACTCCATGATTATACACTTACAGCGATTTAGCAACTGCCTCTTTATATATTATATGAATCAATTTTAAGATTTTTTTTAGGGACTTCAATGTTAACTAAGTAATTGAGCTTCTTTATCCAATTGATGTAGAAGAAGATTGCATAAAACAACATTTTTTTTCTTAAAAGAGAACATACGGCTAACAGGCATTAAATAAAATTAGCGTAATAAAGTCTCCGAATCCGAAATCTCGGGTTTGTTATATGTGTTGATTGTTAAAAAATAAATAAAATGAAATCTTTAAATACGGAAGTTAAAGAAACATGCTCTTATGTATTGGTTAAAAACGTTTACAATATATACAAATTACCTAATATATCTGAAAAAGGATTGAAAAATATATTAAGTTTGCAATAACTAGTATCTATAATTATATTTAAGAGAGGTTTGTTTTTATCATTAGGCCAATGCTGAGTTTTTTTTAAGAATAATCAAAATATATTAATAGATGCGTATATAGAAGGTTTTCGGGTATTAGTGATGTGCAATTACCCATTGAGCAATTTCTCTAATATAAAATTGAAATTTCGTAGTTTAGTATTTCATCCATTAAACTAGTTGGGTGTTAGTGTTACTATCCTCGTCCACGCATACCCGAACCGAAATCATCCCAAAATGATCGGAGCTTCTCCAGTTCTCCCCACAAGACATCAGATACATAATTGTCAGTACCATACTTTTGTGCATGTCTCTCTTACCAAGTTTCAAAACTTGACATCTTTTCATTATATTAATCGTAATTTTATTTCTCATTTGTTCCCAAATTCCAGATGGCAGTTTCTGGACCAAGGATCATTGGATTGGTCCTACGTGGGAAATTTGCTTTGTAGTGATTTCATAGCCTGTCGAATTTTATTTTCTAATGGAAGTATATAGCAAGATGTAGGATGAATAAACAATGTTCTTATACTTTGAACCGTTGCAAAGTCATATAAGTAGAAATAATGCAATTGCTAAATTTGGAATATATTTCATACCATGCTTTCATTGATTCTCATTGGCCTCCCCTCTCATCTGCGTATCTTTGTATCTCCTTTATAATTCACTTCATTCCATTATAATTGCTACATCACTTACTTTCACTAACGGCGTCTCGACTCCCCTAGCTAGTAACCTAAATAAGCCTGCAAACAAAATTAGAAAAATCCACCCCAAGGACTGGCCCGTCTAAATCGTGCCTAAGAAATGTGGGGTCGGTTTTGCTGGGCCAATTCAGGTTTTCAATCTCTTGGTGGCTCCTAAATTTTATTAATTTTTTAATTTTCATCTTTAGCATCACTAGTGCAGGGGAGTTGGATTTTTTAATATTTTTGTTAATCTTTGATGTTGAATGGGCTGGGCTTGTCCGTAAAAGTTGTTCCTCTAATTTATTACTAACATCCAAAATCCTCAAGCCTGGAACTATTTAGTAGATCGGGTGATAAATCCTTCGTGAATTCATTGTTATCCGGATACAAGCATTTCACACCAGTCAAGTTGGTAATTCCCAGTAGGATAACCAGTGGCTAGTGACTATAGCATATCCCTTGTGAAGCAATGAGTCGACAAATCTAAAGTCCATAACATCTTCGTGGTCGACACTGAAGTAGGTATTCTACCTTTTATTATGTTCCGTAACAGGTGTTGACACTTGAATTTTTGCTGGCGAGTCAAACATGTATTTTTGTTATAAAAAGAAAGAGAGAGACATAAGAAGTAGTAAGAAAAAAAGTAAATAACAAATAGTAAAAAAAGAAAATAATAAGAAAGGCTCCAACTCGGTCACAATTGAAAGGGCCGGGTCCAATTTGCGCAGCCCAGACCCGATCCACTATCCACTCTCGCGTTTCAGCAGCTTCTCATGGTGGTTCCCTCTCCATCGCCCTCAGGCCACCGGTAGCCACCGCCGGTCCACCCGCGCCAGCCACCAGACGGACGCAGTCATCATAGAGAGCATGTACGCAAAGAACAGAGCACAGGCACAAGGGGAGTACGGGGGAGAAAATTCTCTCTCGCAGAATCGAGTTTCCAGAAAATTCTCCATCTTCATTTACCTCTCGGTCGCGTCACTTACAACCACCAGTAGCTGCCTGATCGCCACCGGTTACGCCGCCGTGAAGAGGCTCCGTTCGTTCCTTTTTCAGAGTCATCGCTGCCGAAGTACACAATCTCGGTCTATTCCTCCCTTTGACGGTTCTGAGTCCCGGCGTTACTGTCCCTTACGATCTCTCTCCTTCAGGCGATCATCAATCTCGACCAGAGACGGCTCTGGCAACGTATCCCTCTTCTATGCTCTGTTTTGGCTTCAGCTGAGCATGTTTCAGTGCATGATCGTTTATCGCCTGTCCTCCGATTCGTCAATTTTGTCTCTGATAATGTTTAAATAAACACCTCACTTTTTACTCCTCACCGATGATTTGTTAAATGTTCTGTCCCGAGCACTTCGACTGCATGTTCATCAGGCGTTCGATGTTTTGCCCAAGTGACTTCCAGTATTGATTTGCTTCTGTTATTAGTCAATCTGAGAGTATTCTAGTGCGATTTGCATGGTTATTATTGGACGCATCGATCCTAAGATATGATTCCTGATTTCTTGCTTGCTGGTCGAGAACCATCATGCATGAGGCCAGTCCAATCTGGGTCTTCTCTATATTGGCGTTAAGCTTTGAACATCTGCTTGCTCCCGTGCATGTTGAGATCTTGCCTCTTGCCTTGAGTTTATGTACACCGGATTTGTTTCGCAAGAGAGAGAAGGTGAATGCGAATCGGAGCATTCAAGAGAGTTTGGATTTGGATTTTCTGGTTCGTTGTTCTGAAAGATGATATATCGTTAATTAACCAGCTTTTTTTTTTAGTTCTCTACTGTTTTTTGGTGGTGGACGCATAAAAGGTACACTTATATCGGATTTGGCTCTTCTGGTTCGTCGTTCTGAAAATCATGCATGCCTTCTGTTTTTTCATTTTTGAGTTTCGTTTGGTGATTATCTTTTATTAGGTTGTTTTTCTTTAGCTAGAATAAGATTTTGACTTGGACTTCGAGACTAGCTCACGGGTTCATATCCCGAAGCTCAAATGACAAAGTTTGTATATTATTTGATCGACTTATATCGGGTTACTTTACCGTGCTCTATATTTTGTCATTTTTTTGTGTTTGGGTAATGCAAGGTTTTAAGTTTAGCTTGCGGAATTTTTAACCCAGGACTCATAACAAGTCCATGTATGTTTTTAGCCCGACTTGTATTGGGTTCATTTTTCGTATTTTGCTTTCATAGTCTATTCTTTTGTCTTTATGTCGTTTGACATGTGACTTTTATTACTTTGATTTGGTATAATTTTCGCAAATAACCATAATTAGACATTTAAATAGAACATACTTAGTGACTTAAAACGAACAAGACAGCGAATTCATGCTTTTGCATCAAAACGAGTTTAGAAACCGAAAGAGTGCTAATTAAATGTTAGCATAATCAAGTCACCGAACTTAGATTTTTCTAGCTTCGCTCCTATTCAGCTCAAATAGGCTAGTGAGGACTCCACATTGGATAAGATCTCATTGTTTAATCAAAACCGAATCATCCAACGTCGTGCACCGTAGGATATGGGAGAATTCTCATTGAACGAGAGCAAGCACCTTGAATAGAGGGACTGCCCGTTCCCATTGGAAATTCTGCTAAACCCGCTCCCCTCAAGAGAGCCAAGAGGGAGGGCTGCGACGAGTTCTTCATCAAGTAAATCACAAAGGTGAGGCTCAAGCTGTGGAGCAGTAGTGGTCCCGCAATTGGGATACCGCTGTCATCCTAGCTACGATCCATGCCTTTATCCTCAAATTGGAGATATTCCAAGTGCCCAATCCTTTATGTTAGTAAGATTCTTGAAAAATTAAAACCCGGTTGGTTCGATGTTGTCGGTTGCAGCCATCAGATAATTTACGTTTAGTGTAACATTTACGAAAATTTGTGAATGCTGGATTGATTTTGGTTGTAAATAAACTATCGTTTCTCAATTCTCAACCAAATCAAATCTCCTAATATTCAAATTAGCAGGACAAGGAATACAATACAAACACTATAGGAGTCAAGCATTCAAAATGCATAATCAAAACTCAAAATGCTTACAATCCTATTAAACAAAAGTTCTCCACCGTTCATCGTATTTTTTCATCACAAAATGCTTAGAAAAACATTATCTACTGGGGAAATGATGGGATAAACTTACAAATGACCTCGAACATTACATACCGATAGTGCGAGTTTAGGTAGAGAAAAAGAATCACCCCAAAGAACGCCACTACATAAGATCCTGTAAAACTCCACAAGAAGGCTTCTCTCCAGGGATCATCCTCCCTGGTATAATTAAAAGATGGCAGTGTCCTCCGTTTCTGATTTGAGCCATGACAACTTGTTAATGGTGGTCCACAAAGAAGAGGATTACCTTCATAACTTGCTTCACCAAAAGTTCCAAATTGATTTTTTTGATCTGGTGTCTTGCCTGATAAGTTGTTGTGAGCCACACTAAAATCTGATAGCGTGTAGAGCTCTGTTAGTTGTGGAGGGATAGGACCGGTTAAGTTGTTGTAGGAGAGGTCCAAGCTCTCTACATTCTTTAAATTGGAAAATTTTTCCGGGATCGGTCCCGTCAAATGATTGTGTGATAGGTTCAATGAGAGAAGTTCACTCAAGTAGCCGGCTTCTGGAGGAATATACCCCGTCAAATTGTTCTGCGAGAGATCCATCCCCGACATGAGTTTTAGAATGTTGCCCATGTAATATTCCAACCTTCTCTTTGTCATGAAGTTCACTTCTTCTAATCCATTTGTATAAGCATATGTGTCATCTTCTTTTTGAAAATACAGTAAGCGGTAATCGACCTTGTAGTGTGATTCCCATGCCCATTCCCAACTTCTCATGGCAAAAGATTTGAACCTTGGATTCCCAAAGCTTCCGAACGTCAAATCGTTCAAACAAGAAGGAATATTTCCAGAAAAATTATTATTGGAAAGATCTAATATGCTCATATTTTTCAATAGACATAGATCCAAAGGGATTGAACCTTCAAAATTGTTTCCTTGCAATAGAAGAACCTTCAACATGTGAAGTGAACCGATCCAGCTGGGGATCTCACCTGACAATGCATTGTGTCTAAGATCCAATGTGACCAAATTTGCAGCTCTAGAAAGAAACTTAGGAAACTGCCCAGCAAGCGTGTCATTTGTTAAATGCAAGAACCTCAAACTAAATGTAAAATTGTCACAGGGGGGTATATTTGGCCCAAGGTTGTTACTTGAAAGGTCTAAATAATCGACATAAAGTAACTCACAATAGCTCAATGGTAAAGGACCTTTGAATAAATTACTCGACAAGATAAGCCCAACACTTCTAGTAGCTCCAATCCAATTAGGAAGTGTTCCAGATAGGAAATTATGACTTGCGTCCAAAATGATCAAGGAAGAGCTATTTAATATATCAAGCGATATGTCTCCCGTGAAACGATTATTATCCAAATGCAAATATCTCAACATTGTCAAGTTAGTATACCTTGGTAGCATTTGGCCTTGCAAATTGTTGCTGGACAGTTTCAATGTAGAAAGTAATGCACAACCTTTAGCCAGTGTCTCTGGTATTTCTCCCGTGAAGCCATTATTCGACAAATCCAATGCATCCAGTTGTTTCATATTGCCAATTGAGGGAGGATTCTACCTTGCAATAAGTTGTGTGATAGGTTCAAATATCTCAAATCCGGGAAAATAGAACCAATTCGAGATGGAAGCTCTCCTTCAATGATATTAGCAGACGCATCGAATGACCACATGTTGAGAAGATTCAAATTGGAAGGCCAATGAAATGGACCTGACAAATTATTGCCTGTGAGTTCGAACTGTTTTAGAAATACATTGTTCTCCAATAGCCAATTTGGAAAATTTCCTGTCATTCCATTGTGGCTGAGTTGAACACCTCTTAGGTCATGCTGTTCTTTTAGAAAGCTGGGAATTAGGCCATTTGCGTCTTTGTTGATCACACAGTTCGATAAACCAAACATCTTTAGTTGAAATGAAGGAAACCAAGTGGGCTCCTCTGTATTTACTTCCAGTCGTTTATGGTTGTCGATGAGGCGAAATACCTCAAGGTTAGAATTATTAGCCAGGGAAGCAAGCAGAAGTGAGCCTTCAAAAGCATTTCCAGAGAGCTCAATATATTCAAGTGACTTGAGATTATAGAGGAGAGATGATGGAATGGCCCCGCTAAAATTGTTATCGTGAACATCAAGCACACGGAGCAAGGTCATATTGCATAAGCATGGAGGAAGAGGACCCCAAAATCCGTTACGACTAATATCTAACTCTTCAAGGTTCCTCAATCCGCATAAGCCTGTTAAAGTGGACATTGTAACTATGAGTATCATCACTAAATTGTACTTACACTTGAGATCGTGGTTAGTGTCGAGATTGGAGGATAGAAAGAGAGTATTTGTATAGGGTAATACCACAAAAAATCCCAATTTGGTACACCCGTGCCACATTTACGCAAAACTAATTTTTATGTCATAAAAAATCCAAAACTGGTACAGTTGTGCCATAATTATACCCGTGCCACATTTACCCAAATTATGTTAAAACCAAAATTTTTTAGGGGTAAATGTGGTACGGTGTCTTAGTTTGGGGTGAATGTGTCATAGTATAGTAGTTTGGAGATTTTTGTGACATAAAAATTAGTTTAGGGTAAATGTTACGTGAGTAGACCAATTTGGGGTAAATGTGGCACTATACCAGTTTATGAGACTTTATGACAAAAAAATTAGTTTGAGGTAAAATGTGGTATGAGTGTACCAGTTTGCGGTTTTTGGTGGTAATAACTCATCTATATATTATTCAACTCTTTCACAATTAAAGGTATCATGTTATACAGTTTTTTGTAATTATCCTTTATATTTCACAATTCATATACATGCACTACCATGTTAAATAGAGCCCTTTGAAAGCAATTTTTTCTTCAATGAACTGTTTGTATTAATAGATAGTTTATTATTAATTTGATGATTTCATCTGTATGTGACATATGTATTATCAATCTTATTTAGATCAGTCCTCGTATCATCAAATGAAAGGGATGCAAACTAGAATCAGACATCAACATTATTGTGTGTATTTTCAACATAAATCTTGTCCATTCTTTTCGAATGAAGAACTTTAATGGTGTAGGGAGATACAGTAAATTGAGTCCGTTAAAGGAAAACGGCGGTCCCTTAGAGGAAAGGGCTGTGTTCCCAGCTTTCCTTTTTATCTTCATCCTCCTTTCTTTGATACAATTTTGCATAGATCACTAAGTTTGCTTTTGTTTTTCTATTTGTCTATCGATCGATGCATCCAATAGATTTGAAGACAGAACTTGAGCCAAAATATTCGAAGAAAAATTCACAAATACTGAAAAAAATGCCATAGAATTTAATTAACTTTGTTCTCGGCTTAGTATTATCAATGGAAAAAGTCATTTGGAATTTAATTTTTTGCTATATTTCCGCAACTTATGAAACATTTTCTTCCCCTCATCAATCTTTCAACTCCTGATTTATGATAGTTTACTAAAGAAATAACTATTAGAATTTAGTAAACTTGAGCTCCTCTTTTATTTCACATCTACTCCGATTGGCATAATTTAAGAAATCATACCTACATCATCTTCTACAGAAACATAGTACTTTGAGTTGATTTAAACAAATATTGAGAAAATATGACATTTATTGGTAGCAATACATGGAAAAACATAATTTAAAAACATTTTTTCAAAAGAAAATGGTGTCTTTAATTTTGTTATGTTTTAGTATTCATGTACCAATTAGTTATTCTTTTGAGTTTTGAGAAAGGCCCTTCTGTTCCCGCCTAACCCTATTAAATTCCCACGAGGAGCTAATAGCCATTTACGAAATAATCTCTGGTTATCACATTTTGCATGCATTTAAGAGAATGGTTAGATGCACCAGACGATGGATTCAAGGATCACTATATGTCAAAACAAGTAACATACGTAGAAAGTCAAACCCGACCATTAAATAGGACAATCGTTTCCCCTAGCTAAAATATACTAAACATATCAAGACAAATGTGGCACTACTATTGATGAATCGTATACATAGTGATGGTAGTGATAATGTTGAAGAAACTGGATTTGCATATATGCTTTTGATATAGTAATCGGGAATTTGAGACAAGTTCAATAGGAAGAAATATAAAATCATAACTGGGTAAAAGATGAAAATTGTCATACTAAAAGAATAATTTCATAAATTATTCGATCTAAGTGGATATTTTAAAGGAAAAAAAATTAATGTTGGATATATTCCTATCAATACAATCAAACAAAATTTTACAACAAATGAAAAATCAAAGATTTGTGAAATGCATGAATTCTACTAATGACACATGCAGAAGTTTGAGCACCATTTGGATCTAATCCGTAAACTTAAGACATTGTTTGATTTTGATTCCTGATTAACTTTTACATATAATTATAATTCTTGGACAAATTTTGAACTCGTACGGTATATTGTTATTTTGGACTATTTGTATCTTTTTGGCAATAACTCCTTGTATCTGTTATGGCATCGCACTATTGTTCAGATTGGTCGAGAAAAAAAGTTACGTAAAAGTAAAAGCATGGGGACTAAACTTCAATCTTCAAAGATCAGGGACTAAATTGAAACTGATCCAACTTTTAAGGATGCCACAATCATGACATACATTTACTTATGGCTTTCATAGGCATTTAACTAAATCCTTCCAACTTCAAGCATAGGTCAAACAGCTATATGTGCTTTTGTGATTAGCACTTATCTAAATATAAGTCCATGGCGCTTAGTAATTTAAAGAATTTGTGCGGCCAAAATATGATCTCTGGAGGACATCGAATATAGTGCAGTCATGCCTTTTATGTTCAAGACTTTCTCACCTTATCTTATTTTGAAAAGGTGATAACCGAAAGCATTTTCAGAGATTTACCTTCCAAAAACTTTGAAGCATTCAATCCACAACCATTGATGTATAAGGCCTTAAGAGATGTCATCCTTGTAATGTCCGCAAGGGAATCATTGGCTAATTTGTGATTCGAAAGATCCAGCAACTCCAGATTCACACCTGTGATTGACAGAAGGTTTTCAAAATTGAACCATATAATATCAAGGCATGGTTTTATATCTTACGTGTACCTTCAAGCTGGATGGAAGACAAATTTTGGGCCTCCACAAAAGTTTGCATGTACCATGAGGGGACTCCTTCCAAATAATTATAAGATAGATATAGCCTCTTCAATCGCTTCAGGTTTAGAGTTCCATTTAAATCTGATTATGGAAAGATCCATGCATACCCAATAGTTAACAAATTATCTACAGATATCAAATTTCCAACCATCCTCAATTTTTTGAGAATAACTATATGCTTGTGATGAGGAGCTTTATTGGTAATGCATATATGAACATGGACAGTAAAGCTCAAAATGGAGTTGCATCGAGAACTCTTGAGATAGCAGGTGTTAGTGCAATAATCGACTTAAATGGTGCTTCCATTGAGGTAGAACCTACAGAGCCAATTGATGTAGTTGCCGCTAGATATGAGTTCAATCTTTTGACAAGTGTGGATGAATATTGCTTTTGCTTTATCTGTGATAGATGAGATTGAATATGGAAATTCTTGTAGAATAGATAAAAGTGCAAGTAGAATTGATGTTCTGATAAGCTTCCTCGTAATGGAGAAAATCAAGTGCAGCTTATACTTGGAAGACATCGGTAGCGGTCAAGGAGCCTATAAAGAATGTGGGAGAGTAGCAGAAAATTTTTCAGGTATTAGCGAAAAGTCTAGGTAATAGCAAAGCGTTTGTAATATGGCAGACATTGAGCCTAGGTGAAAATTTGTTAAAATATGGCAGACATTGTGCTTGCTTGCGCGAGGTCACCACCTCATGCAAAACAGCGGCCCAGCCTCGAGCAACCCCGGATTTGGGGTTGCGGCTTTCTTCATGGCCCCATTTGGCCACACGCCCGCAGAGAGAGAGAGAGAGAGAGAGAGAGAGAGAGAGAGGAAGTCGGGCGGGCGACGGCAGCTTAAGGGTCGCAGAGCTCGTGTGATGGTAGAAGATATATACATAGAGGGGGTGGGGAGAAGGGAGGGACGGAGGGAGTCTGTTCAGGGTGAGTCTTTTGCGTTATAACGTCACCACCAACAATAATGCTGGAAAAGTAAGAGAAATTGAAGTAGTATACTCGACATAAGCGAAGCAAGATGGGGAAAAAGAGGACATTCTGAAGCCGAAGAGATGGTGAAGCAGCATGTCAAGAACTTAGGATGTATGGTCGATACAATGGACGACAAAGAGAAAGCGGAGCTGGAGGAAGTGCACAAGAGGCGGGTGGTGGAAACCATAAAGGTTCGACCCAAAAAAAGAGTAACCATAAAGGTGCTAGCCTGACAAAACAATGCCGGTGGAAGCTGTCTTGAATTTGCCATTCCTGGACAAGGCGTTCTCGGAGTTTGGGAAGAAGCTTCCCGGCGACATCCCGAGGATCAATTCTCTTGCTGTGGCATCCAAAGATGAAAGGATCATCCAGGTGACGGAGGACAAGATGACTCATAAATTGGCTGCAAGATGATAACAACTCCATCTTGAGAACGGATAAAGAGATTGGGGAGCTCTCCGAAGACATCAATGAATTCCAGAGTAGATTAGAAAGAATTAATGGCAGATGCGGACGGTGATAGAGACCTCTGCTCTAGGTCAACACCCTCGCCTCCGACTTCCGCTAGCGCCATCGCGGCACAATCGAGCCTCACATTCTAGATCTGAGGTCAACCGAGCTCTAGATATGAGATCTAAGACTCGACTTGATCTGAGGTCAAAAGGGGCCAGCAACAGCCGCAATTGAGGTTTTTAGGTCGATAGCCACCGATGAACCCTGGCGGGGGAGTTGCCATAATGGCGGGAGAGTGGAAGAGAGAGGTGAGGGTTGGGTGCAAGGAGGGCTCTGGGGTGGCCTTGTCGAGCTTAGAGGCCAAGTGCTAGGTCGCCGACATCGTGTGGCTCGAACAGAGGCAGGGCTTCATCAACCAAGTTAGGCGGGCAAGCAACCGTAGGTGGCGATGACGACACATTGCCTAGTGGTGATGAAAATTTGAAAAGCTGATTGGGGAGACACTGCTTGTTTACTCATTTGGGAGTACTTCATCCCCCATGCTTCGATTCTATTTTCGGCTTCTCAAATTTGGATACATTCAAGAGAAGCACAACGAAGTGAAGAGAATAAGAGAGAATCTGAGACACAGAGAGTGTGGAACAATTGGGCTCCACTTTAATCATTTATGTGTGTATATAATCTGTAAACAAGTTGAATCCATCGAGGATAATACGATCCATCCACCATGATAGGGAGTGTATTAGCAAAAATGGGAGCGGAAAAAACGCTATCCTTTTAATCTCATCTCAATTATATTACTTGATTTATAATGAAATTTCTTGCTACTCTTCTTAAGTACATGTATTGATCATAAATCTAATCAATCACCTTACGTGTGAGTTTCCCTATCTAAATAGACTAAAGGTTGACCTGGAAAGCACTAAGGGTATTCTGATTTTCTTGCATGTCTGGATGCATGGTTAGAGCGGCTTGGGATTTTGGAACCATGCATCCATATAGGTATAGTATAGATGTCGGAAGATGTAACCAAAGTAGAAAATAAGAAATGCAAATAATTATAAGAGAAAAGAAGAAAAACGAAATAAAGGAAATAAGTTATAATATTATTTGTATACTAGAGAAAGGAATGATCAGGGGAGAGAATAAAATAAATGATGATTATCACTGTACTTTTATGTATTTATAATTTCAAATACATCAAAGATAAATGTGAGAAAGAAAAAACAATTGTTTGATAAAAGTATTAGTCCCCTCAATCCCTTCAAATCCCTTTATATGAGGGATTTAAAAAACACATAGCTACACATATAATTCCTCTTGATATGATCTAATCTTCTTTTTTTATCCGGTCCGTTTCTTTCCCTCTGTCCTACCATTACACTCCCTTTAAGATCCTTTCTCATCCCTCTAAATTAATCCCCTCTACCAATCTACTTTTCGTGATTTTTTATTTTTTATTTTTTGCAAACCTTATGGCACTCGTAATTTGACTTTTACTTATTGTAAAACAATCAAAACCTTTACAAAAATGTAATTATTAATTTGTAGAATGATAAACTTGATTTTCCTTTTCTTATTTTGAATCATGAGAGGAAGTCACAAGCTCCTCAATATTAAGTAGATTTTGGTCCACTTCCAAACAAGTGCAAAATTGTTGGAGTGAAAAATTCTAGCAAGTCCACCCCTTTTATGATAAAGAAAAGTTAGAATTTGATAAATCATTGCTTACAGAGCTAATTCTACTTTCGTTCTTCGTACTTATCATCGTCATGGAAATGAGTCTCGTAATTAATTCATGATATGTGCAATCAACTACTTTAAGGATTGCATCGTTTGTGCAATCATGTGTTTGTCATTAATTCACTTAATTCACTTTTATAGTTTATAGCACCATAGTATGACATTTTTTCGTTGTCCAAAAGCAAACTATTACTTAGAAACATAATTGAAAGAAGAAAAATGAAACAAATAACAGAGAGAGAGATTCACCTGAGAGTTCAAACATGGTGAGTAAACGATTATTTTGAACATATTTAGAGAAAAGGAAAAAACAAACAAATTACTGTGAGAGAGAGAGAGATGCACCTGAGAGAGAATTGTCACTTAAATCCAACACTTGAAGTTCCTCCAGAGGAAGGAATAAAGAGGCATCAATAACCAAACCACGAGACCCTTCTCTTTCCCGGCCCAACCCTTCCCAATTACTTCCGGACTGGGAATACCATCCTTCTGCCCGGCTCCACCCTCCTTCCCAATTACTTTCGGACAGTTCCCAGTACGACACTCTCCATTTCCAACCGCGTGATCCGCCCAGATATAGTCCAGTCACTCGCAAAGTGGTGTTATCGCACTCCACGCTTTTCCAGTCACAACAGTCACTATCGTTGTTGCGCCACGAGAGAATAAAAGACCCATTGGGGGGGGAGAGGGCGGCGTCAATGTCAAGCAGTGCATTCCTCTCTTCTTCCAAGCACCCCATGCCTCTTCCACTCCCCATCGATACCAGCAGCACCCAAGTCCACGTACACAGTAAAAGAAACTTCATGTTTATCTATATGGTGTTTTGGGCGTTTATCTGTTTCTTCTGCTTCACCTTGTGCAAACTTACGAGGGTCATCTCCTTCATTTATATGTGCAGAGTCTTTCCCCTTTGAGTGGTCATCACGGTTGGGCCAACCCCACGAAACAACCGTGGGCAAAGTCGAGTCTGCTAGGGCCAATTCCCCGGAACACGTGATTATCGCCGGTTACTTGACCCGGAACTTCTCCAAAAGAGAAAGATAAGATTATAAAATGAATATTACAAAATGATAAAAATGATCGTTAGCAAATCAAAAAAGATAAAAAGTTACCATTTGATTTCACCAAAGCTATAAAAGAAAAACATGTGCCCTAATATCGCGTCACAAAAAGAAAAAAAAAATCCGAGATAGATGATGTTGTTAATTTTCAGTAAGTGTTATTTTTCTAAAAACTATCGAATAAATGGGTACTCACTTGGACTTATTGAAGGGAAAAAAAAGGCAATTTCCATGAATTTGATAAAGCGATCAAGACAATGCAGATCAACGTTCGGTAAATCTCATAAATAATTATAGCATCAATAGACCCAAAATAAATTAATTATCATTGTATAGACTAATATAAAAGAATATAGTCTTAAATTTGGGCAACGCTCGAATACTTGTTAGTATTTGATGAAAATCTTTTTAAACATCGTGTCACGACATAAGGTGGATTTAATCTTGAGCGAGGCGTCTTTCTTCCAAGCACCCTGTCAGTTTCCACTTCCCCCCAATATGGACACCTCCCAAGTCCACTTTTTTTTTGTAATATTTTGTGGATTATGAGACACTATTATATGAGTTTAGTGTGTGTGTATATATATATAAATTGAATCTGGACTGCTAAAGATAATGCATTCCATGAGATCGGATGGCCCAGATACAATTTAACATATGTATTGCGTTCACAAAATACTTGCTCATGATATGTGGGTAATACGTTTCCATGATTACCACGATTGTACCAACTCCACAAAACAACCATGGGCAAAGTCAAGTCTGCCGGGGGCCAATTCCACGAAACACGTGATTATCGTCGTCAACTTGACCCACAACTTCTCCAAAAGAGAAAGATCGAGATTATAAAATGAGAACAAATTATTATTAGCAAATAAACCAAAAAAACGTGCCCAGGAATTACTTCGCAAAAAGAGAGAGAAATAGCTAAGGTTTGATGTCGTTAGTTTTTGGTGCAAGTGTTGTTTTGCCAAGAAATATCAAATAAATCGGTATTTGTTTGGACTCATTGAACGAAAAATAAGGCAATTTTGATCAATTTGATAAAGCGATCAAGACAATACAGACCTACATTCGGTATAACTTATAATTACTAGAAATATCGATGAATGCAAAATTGATTAATAGTTTATAAAAAACATAGTCTTAAACACCCGGATACTTTACTAGTATTAGATAAAAATATTTTTAACCGTCGTGCCAAGACAGAAGCAAAACCATTGGGTTGCACGATATGATGGCTTTCTCCTTAAGGACTTGATCATTTTGTATGGGCATTGCTCCGGATGTTCAAATGGGGTCTCGATTAGTGTCAACTCTATGGCTCAAGGAAATAATTGATGAAGTCTGCAAAATACAATTGGATTCTTTGCCGTGATTTCGGTTTAACAGTGATTCGTAAGTAAAATCAACCTTCCAAATTATTACTATTTGAATAGTTATTTTGGGAGTTTGCAACTTTGCTCGGCAACCCATTACTTGTTAGCATAATCGCTTGATCTATAAAAATTACCAACCAAAGATGTTGTATAACTTCATTAAATTTTCAATCAAATACATCGAAATAGAATGGACAAATCAATCACATAGAATAGCCAAAACTTGTAAATCCATAAGTTGAACACACAGTTGGATTCATTATATCATGTTCTAATTTTTTTCACCAAACCTATATTTTGTTGAATGTTTGGAACGCCTGCTTCATCATGAAGGGACTCTTGTATAATTTGAGCAAGTCATTTTGGTCACTTGCAATAAAAGTTGTGAAATGCTTTACCTTTTGGATAGGGACGTCCATTATAGCTTTGACCCAAATTTCTCCCAAGTCGTCTTGGCCACCTGCTATAAAAGCTGGGAAATGCTTTACCTTTCTGACAGGGATGTTCATTATAGAGAGTAAGTGCCAAGACCTCGACTTAACTTATGTTTCTTTAATGCAAAAGCAATGTGAAGATAATGAAAAAGAGCGTCGGCCCAGTAACTCGATTTCTCTTTACCCCTAATGCAAAAGCAATATGAATATGATGGAAAAGCGAGTCGGCCCAGTAACTCGAATTGGAATTTTCTTTAAGTGTGGAGTAACTTTATCCGGTAATATTAATCACCACCAGATAAAAAATTCACCAGTAATTTAAGGAAATCCATCCAAAACACCATAAAACAACTTTATAACATATATAATTGGATATTCGTAATGTAGTAATCCAACCGTTAATAGTCACTGAATTGGAAGTTTCTTTCCGTCCATTTTTTTTTTTGCAAATTCACGTCTAATTTCCTTTCAGGGTCATAGCGAGTTGATGGAAAGAGAAATATGGTGGAAGTTATTTTTCCTTCCACTTTTTGTAAATCCACATCTAATTTCCTTCAAGGGCTAAATTTATTGGTAAATACCATATGTCAAATTGTATTTAATCATCTTAGAGACAGCGATTAATCTCCATGTTAACTCACTATCCAACCCTCCTCTCTTCTCTCAACTTACTCTCTCTCATCCCCGCGTACACGAAAATGATCCCAAAAATGATCGAGCTTCTCCCCACGAGACATCAGATGGGATACGTGTAAATGTTGGTGTCATGCTCTTGTGCGTGTCTCTGATGCGAAGCTTCAAAACTTGACATCTTTCATTGTATTATTGCTATTTTCTTTTCTCATTTGTGCCCTGCAGACCTATATTTATTGGTTGATCATCCTATTGTCTTCACTGGAGCTGTTAATGTTGGATATATCAATGTGAATTATCTGGATATATAGATTGTATTTATTTCCCGAAAAATCACAAATTTGAAATATTATTCTAAAAACAATTACTTATATTGCTTACAAAAATGAATTAATAAGAAACATTATTATGATAACGAAAATGATTAGGCAATCACTAGAGTTTTTTAACTATTGCAAGTAATTATTTCTAGATAAATATTTACAAGTCATTTCTTTTCCGTGAAACAAACACACTAGTGAGTTTTAAAACCCAGCCTCTTTCACTTTTATTATTACTATCCCTGTTAGTTTACAAGGTTTCTAACTTGATAATAGAGTCAGATTCTAGCCCAGTTTATTTCACAAATGTGGTCTCACATTCTTTAAATTCCATGTGCAAAAAGTCAGGATAACATTTATTGATGACAAATAGATACATCGAGGCGATTCGAACTTCAGACAATGAATAGAGATTAAAAGTGCACAAATCCATAATTAATGTTGGTTTTATTCTCGTGTTTCCAAATTACAAAGGGACAAAGGATCAGTTGCACTTGAGAGAATAAAAGGCACATTTGCAAGTTCATGGAAATTTAAGGGATGAAAGCCAAATTTTAATGCTCTGTTTTACAGAATTCTTCCATATAGTTATGCAAGCAATAGTTTTGTACATCCTCAAAAAGAGAAACATTTCCAAATTTTAATGCTGTGTTTTATGGTGTTTTGTGTGTACTATGTTCCTGCTTCACCATATGCAGTGGAGAGCTATTTATTTATATAGAATCGAGAATGTCAATGCTTTCAAAATAGTAAATTTTATTTATTGGATTGATAAAATGAAAATCCATAGTACTTTGCATTAATAGCTTTAGGAGTTGGTAAGTAGCTGATGCGCAGCTGCTAGCGCGTCCCCTTTTGTTTTTACTTTTTTTTCTTTTTTGTCTTGCATACTTTTAAATTTGATGCCTCTTAAGTGCCAAGCGTCCGTAACTGTGATTCATTCGTCCGAGTCATGTTGGCTCGCTTCAATATGTATGTCAATCTGATAATTTTTGTTCCCTATTATATACTTTAAATATTTTACCATGTTGACCAATCCATTACGTATTAGTAAATTGAGATTTTTTTTTAAAAAAAAATCACAATATGCACGTGTGCTTTTGCTCTTCGTATGTAGAATTTAAACGTATTCATAACAAAACTAGGGGAGTTATTTCAACAGTTACTGCAAAAACTTAGTTCAACTCATATACTAACTGTCATTTGATTAGTTGAGATTATCTACATAGGACATTGTGATCAATTATAAGATGAGATAGACTATACCAGTCAAATAAATTAAATTAATTAAATCAATGGATATGTCCAATAGTGCCGATATGCTTGATCTACAAAGTTCATTCATAGAGGACACGAGCCATATGTTAACTTTCATAGCTAGTACTAGCATATAAATGTTTATATGAGGCTCATGTACTTCATTTATATATGCAGCCCTTTCGAGTGATTATCGTGGTTAGTACAACTCCACGGCACAATCATGAATCATGGGCGTGATTAGCGCCAATGACTTGACTCAGAACTTTTCCAAAAGAGAAAGATGAAAATGATAAAGTGAATATTATAAAATGATAAAGAATGACTATTTGCATATCAACAACAAAACTTTACCAGTAATTTCACCAAAATTATAAAAGAAAAATATGTTTCCCTATAACGCTTCGTAAAAAAAGATGAGATAAATAAATAAAACTTGATGTTGTTTATTTTTATGTACAGGTATTGTTTTGTCAATAAATATGAAACAAATGAGTATTTGTTTAGACTTATTGAAGGAAAAATAAGGGCAATTTCCATTGATTTGATAAACCAGTCAAGCCAATGCCGATCAACATTCAATATATCTTATAATTAACTTGAAGTATCAATGATTGCAAAATCGATTGACTATCAATATTTAGAATAATTCAGAACATATAGTCTTAAACTTGTGCAATGTATGAATACCTAGCTAGTATTAAATAAAAATCTTTTTAATCGTAGTGCCACGATAGAAGAATACCCATTCGGGTTGTTTATGGCGGATTTAATCGATCTTGAGCAGGGCATTCCTCTCCGGTCTCTCCTTCCAAGCATTGCTATTATCTTCCACGTCCCTCCAATATTCGGCACCACCCAAGTCCACATGCCCATGTACAGTAAAAATGAAGGACTATGAGAAACTATTATATATATTGAGTATAGTATATGTATTGAATGAATACTAACCGTTGAAGCTAGTTAATCCCACAAGATTTGATGATCCATATTCAATTTTTATATGTATTATATTAATGAAATACTTGCCTGTGGCCCGTGAGTTGATCAATTCTGCTAGGGACCTCTTCGACTCAAAGATGCAACACATCTTATCCTCCCGCGTGATCATTAAAGCTTGCAGTGACCCAGAAAATTGCCAAGGAAAAGCAAGCAAACCATTTCAATTTCGTTGAGAATTAAGGACATGAAAAATGATGGAGAAGAAGGTAGGCACCACAGCTGATTTAATCACTGGAAAAAAAAAACCAATCAAGTTCTTTATGGAAATTTAATGCTCAATTATAACCTTAAAGGCCAGAAGCATATGAAAATCTATTATTTTTGTTATGTGGCCCCCGAATCACATGTGCTCAATGATTCGTTACATTGTGTGGATCCTACGTAGACTCACCTGATCTACTAGTTTTTTTTTTTTCGGTCATAACCTGATCTACTATTTAGAATGCATGGAATTATATGCTCCGGGTCCAAGTGCAAAAGTTGCTTGGACTATTCATTTATAAACAATAAGAAAGTTTGGTAGAATAGAGTTTTGCGGTTGAGCCACATCATGGCAAAACTGCATTCTTTCCACATACTATAAAATTACTTGGAACATATTAATTAGATAAAGGAGCTTAGTTTCTTATTTAACATTGATTTTCCTAAAAAAATATTTTAAAATAGATTCATTTAATATATTAAAAGGTCATTGCTGAATGAGCTATTATATGTTGAATAGTACACAATGACTTAATTATATACGTCAACTCATAAAAAATAAAAAAAAGTGAAATATCTTAATATTGATCATCACAAAACATGTGCTTATATTGGTTAAGGATTTTGCAATATATATGTGCTATACATAAATTCTCTCATTTATGTTAAGAAAGTTTGCAATACATAAAGCTCGCAATATCTGATAACTTTCATCTTATGTATCCACATGAAAAGGGTTTTTGTGCGTTAGATGATGTGGGAGGTTTTGCAATTAGTGTTTGTCACTAAATTATCTATTGTTACTGCTATAATTGTTGTTATTATTATTGTCGTTTATTGTCGTCGTCGTCGTGATTGTTGTTGTTCTTGTTCTTGTTTTTGTTGTTGTTATTATTATAAAAATGTGAGCTTTCGAAATTAATGTAGGTTATTGAGTCTGATCATTTATCACCTTCTCAATTGCATCTTACATACTAATTGCAATTGCTGAATCTAGGTCATGACCATGACGTTCAGCAGCCAAGAATCTTTAGTATGTATTAGGTTAATTAACGAAAGGCCGTGAGATTATTAAAGGACGTGAAATTCCAGGCCGTCATGTTATTTTTGCCTATGACGATTGATTTCCTCATGAGCTACACGATTTGATGACTTTCTCCCTAAATACTTGAACATTTTAAATGGGCATTTCCCAGGATGTTCAAACTAAGTTTCAATTAGGGTCACCTGTTTGCCTCAAGGAGACAATTGGTGGTCTGCAAAACACTAGCGGATTCTCTCAGGTGATTTCCATTTAACTATGGTTTATAAGTAAAACAAATCTTCCAAATGATTACTACTTAAATAGTTATTTTGGGAGTTTGCCAACTTTCCTCAGGCCATGTATTTATAGTGTAACCCATTACTTGTTAAATCACTGGATCTATTAAAATTACCGATTAAAAATGTTGTATAATTGTATTAATTTTTTTCAACCAAAAATAACGAAATAGAACAGATAAATCAATAAAACTAAATAATCAAACCTGTAAATCCATATGTTGAATTTATCAGTTGGATTCAATGTATCGTGTTTTATTTTATTTTCACCAAATCCATATTATGTTGAATTTTAAATGCTTGCTTCATTATGTAGGGACTCATGTATAATTTGAGCAAGTCATTTTGGTCACTTCCTATGAAAGCTGTGAAATACTTTACTTTTTTACGGGAATGTCCATGATAGCTTGACACAGAATTCTCCCAAGTCGTTTCGGTCTCTTGCGATGAAAGCTGGGAAATGCTTTACTTTCTTGATAGTGACGTCCATTATAGAAAGTAAAAGTGAAAAGACCTTGACGTAATTTTTGTTTCTTTAATCCAATGGAAATATGAGGACGATGGAAAAGAAAGCCGGCCCAGTAACTCAATTTCTATTTCCATCTCGTTCTAATCTTGGATGAGATTTTATCTTTTTATCCCGACAAAACGCTAGACTAAATACTTCTTTTTCTCGGTCAAGAACTTGGCCAATACTCCGAAAATTGGTCAATGCAAGGACCCTTTTCCTTACGCGGATTTGAAAAAAAGGATTGCAATTTTCTAAAGTCTGGAGTAACTTTATCTGGTCAAGTTAACCCCAAATTCAAGATCCAAGGAGAGAGAGGACGGAGGCAGAAGTGAAAAGGGAAAAAGAAAACAAAGGGAAGAAAAGAAAGGGGGAAAAATGAAGAAAGGAGAATAAATCCAGACAATCCAAAGATACATGTAGTGAGGTACCAGCTCTTAAATGAGAAAATTTAAGATATAAATTTAACTCCTAATAATATTAGAGAATCTCAATTCTTTGAACATTAGAGAATCTCAATTCCGAAACAGTGGTTTCGCAAGCCTCCCAAGATGAACTTCGAGGGGGGTTTAACAAATTACTAAGCGCACGAGTGTAACCCTCTTGTAAGATAGCATTAATACTTTGCTCGGACTCTCCCAAACCCTACTAATCATAACTTAGTTTCTCATTTATTTTCAATCAAAAGAAATTAGAGTTTCACTAACCTACTCTAGGTTGGTTAGGAGCCGAATAAGGCATGAGAGGCAGCATTACTCTACGAACCAGAGAGTTTGTGTTTGGGGACTTGATTACGCTAATTTTGCCTAATACCCGTTAGATGTACCGTTTCTCTTTTAGAAAAAAGAAACGTTGTTTTGTGCAATCTTCTTCTACATTAATTAGATAAAGAAGCTCAATTACTTATTTAAAATTGAAGGTTTCTAGAAAATATAACTTAAAAGTGATTCATGTAATATATAAAAGAGGTTGTAGCTAAATCGCTGTAAGTGTACAATCATCCCTAAGAAGAACGTTCCAGCCATTCACTAGGAAAGTCTTCCTCTTGAACATTAACCAATTACTTAATTATATGTGTTGACTAATAAGAAATAAATAAAATGAATCTTTAAATATCGAAGTTAAAGAAACATGATCTTATGCATTGGTTAAAAACGTTTGCAATATATACAAATTACCTTATATATCTGAAAAGGTTTACAAAATATATTAAGTTTGCAATATCTAGTATCTATAATTATATATAAGAGAGGTTTACAAAATATATTAAGTTGGTGCCACACTATTGTGTATGTAATCGTAATTTTGTTTCTCATTATATCAATCGTAGTTGTCGGTCCCTTTCATTCGGGACCATGGACCATTAGATTGGTCCTACATGGAAATTTTCTTTGTAGTGATTTCATAGCCTCAAATTCTATTTCCTAATGGAAGTATATTGCAAGATATAGGATGAATAAACAATGTTGTATATGTTTAACCGTTGCAAAGGTGTCATATTAATAGAATGAATGCAGTTGCTAAATCTGGAATATATTTTTATGCCATGCTTTCATCAATTCTCATTGGCCTCCTTTCTCATCTGCATATCTTTGTATCTCCTCTATAATTCACTTCATTCCATTATAATTGCTACTTCACTTATTTTTGCTAATAGCATCTCGACTCCCTAGGCTAGTAGCCTAAACAAGCCTGATAACAATATTAGAAAAATCTGCCCTAAAGACCAGCCCTTCTAAATCGTGCTTGAGATATGCGGGGTTGGTTCGGTCGGACCAATTCGGGTTTTCAAGCTCTTGATGGCTCCTAAATTTTATTAATTTTTAATTTTCATCTTTAGCATCACTAGTGTTGGAGAGGTGGATTTTTTAATCTCTTTTTTTTTTATATCTTTGATGTTGGATGGGCTGGGCTTGTCCATAAAAGTTGTCCCCGTACCAAGAGCCCATAATGAACTGAGCGAGGCCCTATCGATGAGTTGGAGTTGCTGCTGACATTTGTTAGCGGCTTTTCATTGTCTGAATGCATAGCCACACAATGGCGCGCCGAAGCCGATGACAAGGCACTGATGCATAAACCCTTTAGTTAGAGAGAGAAAGAAGAAAACATATTTTGGAGAGAGAGTGATGAAAGGAAAAACCCTCAGTGAAAGAAGAAGAAATAATAAAAAATTAGATAAAATCTTTTAATTTTTAGATGCGTCTGTTTCACATAAAATCACCAATTTAAAATATTTCTAAAAATATTCACTTTTATCGCTTGCAAAAATGAGTTAATGAGAAATAATTTTATCATTAATAAAACATTTAGGCAAAGATTATTGTTGATGATAAAAATATATAATCTGTTAACTAGTTTTTCTAACCAATACGAATAACTATTTTTTAAAAAAATGTTTACAGATTATTGATTTTTCGTGAAAAGAAATTCAATAATAAGCTTCGGAACTCAACGTCTTTCATTTTTAAAGCTAATGTCCCCGTTAGTTTCGTTATCTCATTTTGGCCATCAAAGACCTTTACCCTTAGATGTGGTCGAACCTACTAAAGGCTAAGTCCAAGTAATATCCATGATCTCTCAATTTCATACATCGTATGTTCGTTGCTATTATTAGGTGAACTCATTTCTAAAGATTAATAAAAATAATTCACGGTTCTAATTGTTTGTCCAGTTATACAATTTATTTGTCCTTTCTTTTATTGCTTAAATTTCTTTTGAGGAGTTTTGAGGGGTATAGAATTGGAAACTTTGTGTATTCAACTGACAATAGATGTGAGATTTATTGTTGTACACTCATTATGCACAAAACTTTCTGTTCATGCAATGACCTTCCTGGACTTGGTCCTCCACTACCAGATGTTGGGAGACAAAGATTGGAGCAGGGGAAAGAGTAAGAGGTTCAACCCCAATGGAAGAGACTTCATATCTGTGAAACAAAATCAATATGAAACAAACGCCAAAGGAATTTCCAATTCATTGTATGCCTCGACACTTCTCTGGTATGTGCAAGAGCGCGTCTCCAGCAATTTGAAGAGTTCAGCGAAGCAGAATCTCGCGGGAGAACCTCACCTGCTTGAGAAGAAAATTTTGGCGAGGACCCGTGACAATGACGCTTCTGCTCAGATTATTCAGTACAGTCAGAACAGAGAAGAGTATTGCTTATTATTGACACAACAAGTAATCAAAAGTTAGAGCGGCGTTACTCTCGTTTCTCCCCTCTCTCTCGGACAATTTGTCGAACACTTTCTGATCAGAATCAGTAACCTCAATAGTTCGCGGAAAATCGAAGTGACCGCCTGGAACACCATTCGGCAGGCCCTCGGAATCCATCACCCATATGCATTGTTCAGCACCGTCGTCAATACTCCGTCCATTGCCATAAATTCCAAACACAAAGGAGGGAGCCGAAGCAGCCGCCATGACGGTCGGAGGCCCGTTCTGCACGGAGAGATGGCGACTCTAGCTCTCCCGAGCGGTCTTGATCGATCTGACGGCGAGGCTTTGCCTCTCGTAAAACGCACTTGCTCCGGCAGCTCGTCTCCAAGAGGAGGTCGCACAAATTTCGGGCGGAGAAGAGACGATGGGAAGAAGGCTCAGGAGGGCGTCGTCGCCATTGTTCGCCAAATATCTATGGAATTTCTGAGAACGTGTTTAAAATGATTTTTGAGAGACGCTTCACAGATTAATTTCATTGATTTGAATTAATCATGGATATCCGGCTCATGCTTCTTCACTTGAAAACCTTTTTCAAATCGTATGTTACAACAATGTGAAAAGACCACCCGCCTGGGTGGCGCTGCTGGAAAGGGCACTCTTCCTCTCGCAAAAGGTTGAGTATTCGAATCCCGGGCGCCGCAGGGTGACTTAACCGGTGCACGTGTGTGGTGGCTAGCACGTGTCGCCCCCAGGGTTTACCTCCCGGCCGTCGGCCGTAACGGGGTTCCCTGGGTTATCAAAAAAAAAAAAACAATGTGAAAAGAGAGAAAGAAACTTGACACGAAAATTGTGCAATTTTGATTGGGACAATATACGTGTAAATGAAGGCTAGTGAATACGATTCCCTTTTCTTGAAAAGAAAAGAAAATCTTTTCGATAGTAGAATCCACCTTTCGTAATTTCCATTTATTGTAGATTCAAAGTTTCTCAAGCCCAGTCTCTATCATTTTCAATATTCTTTTTTTTTCTATTTTAAATAACTAGGATAGGGTGAAACTTTTTCATTTAAAAAAAATTTGTGTCTTTAGTATGTTCAATTAATTTTTCAACATAAAACACAGCCCAATTACTATTTCCTGCACATTTTCTTCTTCGTTTAAAGCTTCTTGAAATAGTATGTTACAATTAGATGAGAAGAAATTAACTTGCTCGAGTTATTTTGGCTGATCTTACCCAAGCACGATCCTTTGTTAAAAACTCAATATAGAAAATATTTTTTAAAATTTCTTAGTGAAATTACAAAGAAAAAGTTAGATGACTTCCAATTGATAATTTTTTAAAGTTTTATGGAAAGTTTTCACTTAAATTCTAGATGCTTCATTTTACAATATTATAGTAGAACATCATTAATCATCGGTCATTAGATGACACTAGTTGATAAAAAAAAAAGGGAAAAAACCACAAACTATGCTATCTTTGACACATTTACCCTAAACTTTTTTTTGTAATACCAAAACCCCAAACTATACTATTTGTGATACATTTACCCCAATGCACTTTAGTCCATGGGCATTTTAGTCTTTTTTGCTTTTTTTTTTTTCCTTTCCGGCAAGAGCGGCCCTCGCCGGCGTCGGGCGAGGGCGGCCCTCGCCGGATCTGGTGAGGGTGACCCTTGCCGGTGTCGAGTGAGGGTGGTCCTCGCCAGATCCAGCGAGGGTAGCCCTCGCCGGCGTCGGGCAAGGGTCGCCTCGCCTGGGCGAGCGAGGGCGGCCCTCCCCCGACTCAGGCGAGGGCGACCCTCGCCGGCGTCGGGCAAGGGTCGCCCTCACCGGAGTCGGGGGAGGGCCACCCTTGCTCGCCTAGGCAAGGCGACCCTCGCCCGACTCTAGCGAGGGCCGCCCTCACTGGCGTCAGGCGAGGGCGACTTTCGCTAGCGTCGGGCGAGGGCGGCCCTCGACTGAGTCGGGCGAGGATCACCCTCGCCGGATCCGGCGAGGGTCGCCCTCGCCGGATCCGGCGAGGGTTGCCCGACGCCAACGAGGGCCGCCCTCGCCAGATCAGGCGAGGGCCGCCCTTGCCCGACGCCAACGAGGGCGACCCTTGCCGGAAAGGAAAAAGCAAAAAAGACGAAATGCCCATGGACTAAAGTACAATGGGATAAATATGTCACAAATAGCATAGTTTAGGATTTTTGGTATCACAAAAAAAAGTTCAGGGTGAATGTGTCACATGTGATATAATTTAGGGCTTTTGATGGTCTTTTCCCTAAAAAAATATCTATTAAATAAATCTTTACCAATGCATGACAACAATGTACAATATATTATAGTACCTCACAAAGTCTCCTTGTAATTCTATGTTGTGTATTGTGTGTTGTAGGTAGAGAGAGAGAGATATTCCCTGTTAAGATCATTCCAACTCAAATACAACACTCGAAGCTCCACAAGAGGAAGGAATAAGGGGTCATGAATAGCCCAAGGGAATTCCAAGTTCTAATCTCGTGTGTGGTTTAGAAATAGTCGAGTCACCTGCAAAGTGGTATCATCGAGCCTAACGCCCTCCCATCCACAGCAATCACCCTTGCTGTTGCGCCATGATGGAAGAGAAGACCCATTCGGGCAGTCAAAGGTGGCTTTGATCTTGAGCAGTGCAGTCCCCTCTCTCCAAGCAGCCCATGCTTCCTCTTCCTACCAATATCAACACCCCATAGCTTTCATAGTGAAGAGTACTCTGCTCATTCAATTTTACCAATTTGGCCTACTCTCTTCCTTCGGTGGACAGGATTGAACCATTTTCTACGGATTATGATACGATGATTTGATAGATTTTGTCTATTCATTTAATGTAGTTTGGATAAAGGGCTAGTTATTTGGTTTTGCAAATAAGATGAACTCCCTGGAAGTTTGGGACGAGCTGGGGAAGAAGTTAATGGAAATTGATTTACAAAGTTTGATGCATGGGAAGCGGCTTCGGACTTTGGTTTGTTCTACCCTCTCTACTTTTATAGGCCTCGACCACCGACATGGTGCATGCAAAAATCTCTGCTTTATCACGAGTCTTTTTCTTTTTCTTTCGTTCTAGGCCACACACTTTACCAACCACAAGTGGACTGAAATCTCATAGACATTGCCAGAGGATTGTGGATTTTTTGGCACTCCTCCTTGATCATAAATATATGAGATTTTTGTTTAAATGTGGGTACCAATTGATTCGATGGCATAATTTTATTTAGATATTTCGTGATTTCGTTAAGGTATGGGTTCAAATCTAAATCGTCATCGTTCATTAGCAAATCTGTCTTATTATAACAAAATTTTTAGTATGGCTTACACTATCCTAAAAAATATGAGTAAATGAATGGAGTTTTGTCTGGAGAATAAAAATTAGGAAACTTGATCTATTTGCCAATTCTAACGAAAAACATTTCGATTTCCAAATTATTGTCATCACATAACACAAATAGCGTTGAAAATTTTTAAATTTTATTATTTGATTTCTTAACAAATATCCAATATAAGTTGCGTAAAAAATCCTTTTTTCACAAAATAAAAAAAATGTTGAATCTTAATCTTGAAAAAGATATATAGAGGGATCCAAAGGAGACGCTGATATTGGGCCGAATAAGGCCCTCAACGATTTCTTCTTCTTCTTCTCCGATCGGCCTATCCACAAAAGCAAAGGCCCACTGCTCTGCGAGTTCTTCACAGAGAAAGGGAAATAGCCACGGCGAGATGGAGCGACGGAGGAGAGGAAGAAGATCAACAATGGGGGACACGATGGGCCATCGATTTTCACCCACAATTCTACTTCTCATGCCGCTCGCACTGCTTGAACATCCAGCTGCTGCTGCGGATGGACTACGTCGGCATCACGGTACGCGCTGGTGTCGTTCCGGGAGCTGCCGGAGTACACAAAGGACAGCCAGTTCATCCTCCGCCACTTCCGCGCCAACCGGCCGCTCCCCGAGGCCGCCCTCAGCTTGTTCCGTTGGCACAACGAGACTCTCAACGTTTGGACGTGAGGATGAATGATGGTGTTTTTAGTTCGATTTGTCTTTTCATGCGAGGCCAACTTTGTTCCTATTTTCTTCTTGAGTTCATTTTTATCTCTCTCTCTCTCTCTTTTGTGATTTGTGGCGATCTCTTTTGCGTTGTTTGTGAGATGGGGGAGCAGGCATTTGATTGGGTTTCTGGGAGTGACGGTGGCCAATTTCGTGGACGTGCCTCAGGTTACGGATCTTCTCGGCCTGTTCTCAAGGTGTGTTTTGTATCATTCAATCCTGTACTAGCGTGCACATTTTAGTGCGTTCTGATTTATCGATGTTTGTATTTAGCAGCTTGTCCCAACTCGACAATATCAGATGGAACCCATAATTTCTAGTGAGAAATTTGTCAGTAGCAGCTCGATCTGTGTTGACTATCAAAGCTCGATTTCACTGTCTCAAAGTGTAATCTAATACGAGGCTCGTAGGTGTAAGTTATAGCTCACTAGAGAGCTTTCTAAATTGCTCATTTGGTGAAGATGTTTGAGTTACCTTGTTTTGATCAAATCCTCCATAACCAGCTTAAAATTGTCGAATTTCATAGTCACAACCGCTTAAATTTTTCCTACCAATTTATTAGCAGAACGACGCTTTTAGTGTGTACAAGTCAGTGTAGTATTGTGATATTCGTGGCTTGTTACCATACCGAGCAATTGGCCATTTCATCAGTTGACCTTCCTTCAAATCGGCAACTGGCAACCAAAATTGCCATCTAAAACCTTCATTTTCTTGTGGTGCTGTATCAAAATTGCAAGTGCCACAGATGAATAACTCGAGTTCGTGACATTAAGGGCAGGCACATAAAATTTAACTCAGAAAGTTTGTTTCATAGGAATATACAAGGGTCGTGCTCCTCAATTTCATTGCTGCTTAAATTTCAGGAGTAGTAGTAGCCTGACAGTCAAGACAGTCTTGCTCAAACAGCAAGTGCAAAATTAAGGTGGATAACGAGGGTCATCTGTGATTAGTTAACATGATGGATCAAAGTATTAATAGAAATTTTCGTTCTTTTCAAACATAAATTAAAGATCCAATCCATTGGAAAATCTCTCCGTGTTCCTCTTAATTCAACATGGATTCAGTCCACCTTCAATGGACAATCATTTTCCACGTAAGTAGCACTGTGTGTGTCAAGAAAAAGTTCACACATGGTGGACCTTGTAATAAACTACTGCAGAATGCTCTGAAAGTTGATTGTTGCTAAGATTTTCTGAACGACATCAATGGTAAATAGCTTTTACAGTGAAGAGTAGTACACTGGTGGTCAAATTGAATTTGAAAGTATCAACTTAAGCAAGCTACATAGTTATTCAATTAGTGCTCTGCCCAGTCACTTTCACCATTTTGGCCTGCTCTCTCCCTTCGGCAGACAGGATCGAACCATTTTCTATAAATTATGATATGAGGATTGGACTCCGACTAGTATTTCCACAGATTATGCAATGGCTTGATATGCGAATCCACTTGTGCAGGTCAAATTGTACTGGTGCAGGAACTAATATCTCTTACTCAAAGGAATTGCTTTTGGTGAGTGGCGCACCAACGATGTTTCATTAAACTTATGAAAAGAATACTCTCTTTTGAAGTCTACAGATGCATCTAACACAAAATAGTTTTCAGGGCACAAATTCTTTGGTGAACTTGATCAGATAACAGAAGAAGAAATGATGATCGCTTCACTCCAACCAGTTGCGACACGGTGGCCGTTCTTCGTCTTCTTAGGCGGATCCATGTTCTGTCTCCTCTCGAGCAGCATTTGCCATCTTTTCTCATGCCACTCACACTGCTTGAACATCCAGCTGCTGCAGATGGACTACGTCGGCATCACGGTCATGATCATCACCTCATTCTTCCCCCCAATCTACTATATTTTGCAATGAGAGCCAGTGGCAACTGATCTATCTTGGTAGAATAAGGGCAATGGGGATGTTCACCATCGTGACATTGCTTGCCCCTTCTCTTTCTTCTGGGAAATTCCGGGCGTTTTGGGCGATGCACTTCTCGTCCATTGGGTTTTTTTGGCATCGTTCCTGCGATCCATGCCTGTATTGTGAATTGGAGCAATCCCCAGCGCCCGATCACGCTTGCTTATGAGTTGGCCATGGCACTGTCTTATATTACAGGTACTTTGTTTTATGTTAGCAGGATTCCTAAGAGGCTAAAATCGGGTTGGTTCGACCTTGCTGGTCACGGCCATCAGATATTTCACGTTTTTGTGATCATGGGTGCCTTGGCTCATTATGGCGCTACTCTGTTGCTCTTATAGTGGTGAGATAGATTCGGGTGTGATAGAACTGTGTAGCAGTGCAAAAATTAGTCAAAATTTGATTCATTTTGATTCACTACAAAAAAACATGAATTTTGCGACGAAAAATTTGCAAAAATCCGTCGCAAATTGAATTTTGCGATGAATTTTGCGACGGAAAAAATTCCGTCGCTATTAGGTCGTCGCAAAATCCGTCGCAAATAATTCGTCGCAAATTAGCCACGAACTTATTCGTCGCAAAATTCGTCGCAAAAATTGTCGCAAAATCCGTCGCAAAATCCGTCGCAAAAATTGTCGCAAAATCCGTCGCAAAATTCGTCGCAAAATCCGTCACGAATTTGTCGCAAAATTCGTGACAAAATTCGTCGCAAAATCCGTCGCAAAATTCGTCGCAAAATCCGTCACAAATTTCGTGGCAAAATTCGTCGCAAAATTAGCCATGAACTTTATTCGTTGCAAATAATTCGTCACAAATTAGCCACGAATTTTATTCATCGCAAAATTCGTTGCTAAAATTGCCACCAAATTTTTTTACTTTTTCCATGAACATTATTCGTGAACAAATTTAGCGACGATTTTTTATTAATTCTTTAACGACGAACTCTGCAACGAATATCGTTTAGGGACGAAATTAGCAACGAAATTTTATTTTTGCAACGAACTTTTGTAATTTGTGATCGTACGATAAAATCATTTATTTTATTTTTTTGATTTTAAACCTAATTAAAAGCAAAATTAATTTTTGGAATTTATATTTAACATTGATTAAACACTTAATAATATCAAAATATTATAATAATATGAAAATGAAATCCATTCATCTACATTTTCCACAAGAATGACATAAATATTTTTCTTTATAGTACACATAATGAGAGAATAAATAATCTTGCACAATAACTAATCTTTGCACAATAAATAATGACAATAGAAATGAATCAAAAAAGAATATCCTGCTTTTAGCGACAACACCCATCATATAAATACTGAACAAAACTAAAGACACGGTCCATGTGAGATGCTCACTTCCTGCTCCAGTTTTAACAAATGCTGGTTGAAATGTTGCTGCAACCTCTCATTTGCATAACTTATGCAGAATTGCTCAAAGCTGTTCTTCTACAAAACATAAATTGTCTGGAATTAGACACAAAATTAGTGACATTGTTTCCACATTAAATGTTAATATATTCAGCTTCTAAAGGATACATAATGACTGTACACGGCATAGATTGTGAGGATATGAAAAGTGCAAGGCGTTCATGGCTCAATGTGAATGATATACCTGCATGTACATGAATATTGGATCTAAGCAAACTTACAAACTCAAAAGCACATTAATAGCAGACATCGAGTTAAGTCTTTAAGAGAAAGCCTCGAAGCCATTACCTGCAAGGATGATTACAAGAGCTGTTGTCCAAAAACTTACATAAAACCACAAGAAGACAGTGCCACAAAGTGCAAGCAGCAAAAGTGCAGCGGCAAACCCCACAAAAATACCCACAAGAACAGCTAGCACCTGAATGAATGCAAACTTCAGTCAGTAAAAAGGAATGCAGCAGAAGCAAAGTGTGCTTAATAGAGTTATTCTGAACATTTCAGAAAGAGCAACTGAGGAATGAATTCTAGGAACATAGACAAAAGAGGATGTGTATCTTACTAGATAAAATCCAGCAACAATACCGTGTGGCTCCAAGGAGTTTGGAAGTGACAACAGGTAATACTCTATGCTTATTTTGATTTCTTCTACTTTGACAGGAAGAAGGAGGAGTTGCACATATTTATAAGCTCAGTTCAGGATGAAATATTGACATACAAACATGAATGGATCCAGGGTAACAGGTCATGTCAGGATGGGAAAGGATAACTTGAACCAGCAATACAATAGGAAGTCAATAAAAGTAGCTTGTGAAGTGATGAGTGACTTTTCGACCTAAAAGGAAAAAAGTGATGAGTGACTTACCGAGACCACAAGAAACTTTACCATGCCGACCATAGCGATAGCTGAGAAAATTCCACACCATATGATAGAAAAGAAAGATGTAGTCCCCATACGTAGGAAAGAATCGATTCCCCTAAGAGTGCAATCCAACCAAATCATTGATAAGAGAAACATTATGTTCCCAAAGTATACAAGCCATTTCAAAACAACCTGGTAGGCCAGCTCAATCTTCACTTTGACATAGTCACGAGCCTTTAGTATGTCACCTTTTAAATTAATGACAAAAGGTCTTTGTGACTCTAGCCACTCTCCAGCTGCCCTTAGGACACACAAAACTGATCTTCTCACATTTCTAACAACTAAATTGTCAAATATGTGGACATTTTCTATTAGATTTGTTATATGCCCATTCAGCTTGCGGCCCAGGCCACCTTTTCGGCTATTTTTACAATTATTATCACAATGTAGTCCGCCTTGTTCTCTCTTGTGGGACATGCCCATAGGAGATGCATTTTGAATATAATCCCCTGAAGATTCCCCAGTCAGAACTGGGTGCTCTAATCCCTGAGCTGCATCTGTCCCTTGTTTATCCATACTCATTAGTTTCCCAGTTCCTTGACTCATGCTCTTAGCCGACGCGTTGCTCGAGTGATGACTGTTCACAGTTGTCTCTTTAGGAGGAATCTTCACGTCAGTAGCTTGTCTTCTTTCTTGATGTGTTTCTGAACCCTTCTTTTTGCCATTCTGTGAGGAACGACTAACCCCATTCTTCTGCTGATTGCCCTTCCTAGCCATGAGTCAATATCCTAGGAGATTCTTCCTGGGTTAGGATACCAAGTTAATACATCCCCATCAATCAAAGTTGGCTTGCCATGCTGATAAGTGTTTTACTGCCATACCATCACCCATATTAAAACAGATGTCAGAGCTTATCTACCATCAGTTAGGAAAAATATGATGCCAACCTCGTTGACAGAGCACACTCCACAACTTCAAGAAAAGCTTGGTCAAGAAGTTTATGCACCTAAAATCGTAATTTATACCTTCCAAAGAGATGCATTTTACAAACTGTAAAGACCTAAAAACACAGTAACATTGTTTTTCATTTTTTAATTTCAACGCAGTAGCTTCTAGTTATAATTACAAAAATGCAAGGGAAAAAAAATCAAAGGTGCTAGAAGTTTTGAGAAATCCATGGTCTAAACCCTCCAAAATCACTTGAAGCAGGGGGGAGCCAATTCCAAACTGAATTACAGGTCAGAACGACTTCACCAAGTAAGCTCTGGTACCAAAGGCGACTCAACAGTCACTTAGCATAACAAAAGTTGCAAGCCTCCGCTATTTAACCAATACTACTCTGGGGAACCACAGACATAGGTAAGAACTTTCAACGGAATCGAACTGAACACATTCCCAAGTAAAGAAAAGTGTAAATTCAAGACCCAACAACCAAAAAGTTTACTTCCCCGAGAGCATTGCAAAAGCTCCGAATTTGAACACTCAGCCCAGTAATTCAGCTAACAGAACCCCGCTGGATACGAAAATCAAAAGCCAAGCAACACCACCGTCGCACCCAGAAACATCGCTTGAAATTCAGCACGCAACACTAGCACTAAAATCACGAATTACAACACCAGAACCCCCTTTACCCCAAACTACACCCGAAACAGTTGAGAACGAGCAGGAACGCAGCTAGAATCGAGCAATCAGGCACCCGAGCGAACGGGAGGAGCACGCAATCAAACGAACGAGCCGGCAATCGGGTGCAAGAAGCACGGAACACGACGACCCCATCCAGCGAACACCAACCGGAACACCCAAAGGGGAAGTACCTCGAGGCCAGCTCGGCGGCGCCGCCCCCCAATTCGGACGAGGGAGGGAGGGGGGCGAGGGAACCCGAAGGGACGCGGGGCCCAGCTGCTGCTGCTGCTGCTCCTCCTCCTCCGCGGCGGCGCGTCCTCTCCACCATCATCGAAGCTGCGGTGCGACGGGTAGGTTCTATCTCTAGCGAGGGGTACAGCGAGTGCAGATCTGATCGAGAGACGAAAGAGGGAGAGGCACGGACAACAGCGAGTGCAGGGAGGATCTGAGGAATCAGCAGAGAGAGAGAAGAGAATGGCGGGCGAGGGCGGGCAAATTGGAAGCGAGGGCGGGCAAATTGGAAGTGAGGGCAGGGAATGCGAAATTTGCGACGGACTTCTTTGTCCGTCGCAAATTAGCGATAGACTTTTTTTTCCGTTGCTAATTTTAGCGACAGACAAAAATGTTCGTCGCTAATTTTTCATGGCTCAATTTATTTTTGTTGAAACTGATTGCGGAAAAATAAGTAGACAGAACACAGAGATTTACGTGGTTCGATCACAACGTGATCTACGTCCACGGGCGAGGCAAGACAATGTTCCACTATAATCAAAGAGAGTACAATTTTCAGAAGTCGAAAACAACGACTAAAGCTCACGGCTCACAAAAAAACTCTCTGTAAACAAAATTCTTTCGGTACATCAATGAGAAAACCTAGCCGCAGTATAAATAGGGCTCCCAAAAATTTTCCTCGAGGGCTACGCCCCCGAACCCCCCGAGACATTAGTTTGCTTCCTCCAGCTCAGGCGGTCCGCTATGGAGATTTGTTCGCTTGCTGCGAGTTGGGCCTATCGGCTCAACCCTTCGCGTCGCGAACCAAATCTCAATTTTCTCTCCACTTTCGGATTGCACAAAAATATGTCGGGTCAAGTCATAAACCGGACCGAGTACATAAAATTCAAGACATATTTAACAATTTTTTATAGTGTAATTTTGTGACAAATTTTAGTCCGTGCCTAATTAGCGACGGATTTTAATCCGTGCCTAATTAGCCACGAATTTACCCACGAATTTGGTTTTCTATTTTGAAATGACCAGCTTTTCTTATCTCTAACAAAAATACATTTCTAATTTTCTACCAACTTTGAATTTACCTTCTATTACATGAAATTATCAACTTTTTTGTGTGCCTCATTAACTTTTGCCCAATTAAGTTATCAATTAGTTTTTGGATTGTCAACTCTAATTTGAGTTGCTTACCCATTTGGTTTTTTAACTTACCAATTTTTATATTGAGTCATGCTTCTTTTTGCATGACTTACTAATCCCATTTTACGATTTAATACCAATTAATTTTCTATTACTAACTGTTATTTTACTTAATTGCTAACATTTATTTGATTTTTTCGTCGCTAAATCCGCGACGGATTTTTTTTTCCGTTGTAAATTTGCGACGGAAAATCCGTCGCAAATTTGCGACGAATTTTGATTTCGTGGCAAAATCCATGTTTTTTTGTAGTGATTGAACCGAATGCGAGCGATTTGCTGGAGTTTCATGTTATTATGTTAGTTTGTGTACACCCCCAAGTCAAAAAGCCTCGAGGAGAGATGGCGTTCCATGACAGAGGAGATGCCTCCATTTATAAAGAAGAGGAATGCCCATTGTATTTCTTATATTTTTCTCATTTTCAATGGATGATTTGATTTACAATGTGAACATATTCGGGTGATAATCTTTTCTGCTTTCATCTTATTTTGAGCTGTTTGTGAGTAGTTGCTCTATAATTTTAGTTCGACCACTATCACTTTTCTTTTCTTTTTTTTGGCTAAAGAATACTACCACCACCAACATGAGAATAGTTTGTTAAGCGCTGATGAATCGCCATCTACACGACAGAAAAAAGCTAGAGCAGGAGGGTGATGAATTCTTTGTGTGGTGAATTTTAAGAAAATAAATTATGACCCAATACAACATATAGAACTGCTAAGAGTCTACCTAATAGGGTTCGGGAAAAAGCAACAGATGCAAGCAAATAGAAATTGCAGACGTGAAACTTGCTTTAGCCCATTTGCAATCTCTGCATCCATCAAAATTCTGCCATTAAAAAAGTTTGTTGAAAGAAGCGCGAGATATGGAAATTTGGAAGTCCAAGAACGAGCAGTTGTTAGGAAGGAAAAAAAGACTCAGACGATGTAATATCCACCTTCAGCGAAGCTTCATTCTGGCAGTAATGCTGCTTACTCTCGAAGAAGAATCAGATAAGTATTGGCAAAGTCAGTTGACGGCCGATCTGGCTTCGGAAAAATCAGCCACTTCAATGGTAGTGTAAAGAGTCATGAAAAAGGAGGCGCTTAGATATACGAGCGCACCTTAGAGATTCTCGAGGAAAATCAGAGAAGCACTCGTTAATCTGTGATGACAAGTCACAGCCATAGCTATGAATTACTATTCTTCATGGTTATTGTATCTGTGACCACAGTGATCTTTCCTTCAGTTCACAACCAAAAGAAAATCTGGTGATACATCACATCCAAATTTAAAGGAAAAGACAGACAACATGACAGATCCAAGGGTTCAACATGCATAGTGGAGACTCGAGATGTTCAAATGCTTGCAAGCACGAGCTCTGGTAAGGAAACAATCGGATATCCTTACAAACAAAATTTAACACGTTTAGATAGTAGGAGTTGAAGTAGAGAAAAATAACGCACCCCACCAAAAGCCACCACGTATGATCCGGCGAAACTCCGTAAGAAGGCTTCTTTTCAGGACACATCATCTTCGCCTATTTCAACAGTCGACAGAGTCCACGGACTGTCATTTGAGCTTTTATAACTTATTAACGGTGGTCCATAGAGAAGAGGGTTACTTTGATAAATTGCTTGATCGAAAGTTGAATTGATTTTTTGTCTGTTGTCTTGCCTAACAAGTTGTTGTGAGCAAAGCTAAAAAGTGAAAGTGCGTATAGCTCTCTCACTTGCGGAGGAATCAGACCAGTTAACTTGTTGAAGGAAAGGTCCAAGCTCTCTATATTCCTTTAATTGGAGAATTTTGCTAGAATTGATCTTGTCGAATGATTATGCGACAGATATAAGACATATATTTCGTTCAAACAATCGATTTTAGTGGAATAAAGCCCATCAAATTATTGTGCAGGAGATCCATTCCAGGCAGATATTCTAGAAAGTTGCACTTTTAATATTTCAATCTACTCTTTGACACGAAGGTCGCTTTCTCCTAATTCATCCGAAAAAGCATATGTACCGCTACCATCATAGAAAAATTATAAGGCAAGTTTTCCCTCATACTAGTAGCGCTACCATACTCAGCGTTTTCACTCAAAGTATCGAATGTGCTATTAGATACCCCACCATTTCCAAATTGAAAATCTTAAAAACAAGAAGGCACTTCTCTAGAAAGGCCTATATAAGAGAGATCCAGTATGCTCATCTTGGTCAACTGACAAAGAGCTAGAGGAATTGAACCTTAAAAATGGTTTCCTTTCAGTAGAAGAAACAGATCCAGTTGAGCATCTCACCTGCCAATGCATTTTTCGTAGAGACGATGGACGGAGCTCTAGGAAGAAACTAAGGAAAAAGCCTAGTGAGCTCAACTCTTTGTAGATGCAAGAACCTCATAAATGTAATATTGGCACGGTAGGGTATATTTGGACCGAAATTTGTTAGTCCAAAGGTATAAAAAACGAGAGGATTCAATTTGCAAAAGCTCAATAATAAAAGACCACCCATAAGTTTTCGACAACGTTAGAAATTCCAAAAGTTGAATATCTCCAATCTAGTTTGGTATTGGTCTGGACAAGAAATTATCGCTTAAATCCAAAATCCTTGAGTCTGAGCTATCCCAAATGCCAAGTGATATATCCCAATGAATTGATTGTCGTCCAAATACAAATATTTCAACCTTGTAAAGTTAGTAGTTATTGATAGCATTCGGCCACGCAACTTCTCGCCTAACCGTTTTAGTATAGATAGTGTGACACAACGTATGGCCAGTGGCTCTGGCATCTCCCTCGGGAAGCTGTTATTTGACAGATCTAACGTCGAAAACAATTTCATATCGCCTACATATGGATAGATTCTAACTCCTATCGAGTCCCTTGACAGGTGTAGGTACTGCAAATTCGAAAGGATGGAATCAATCTAAGATGGAAGCGGCTTCGATCCTATTGGCAAATGCATTGAACCAACACATATTCACAAGATTTGACTGAGATGGCCAATGAAAAACACCCGGCAAGTTGTTGCCAGTGAGTTTCAACTCGACGAGATTCACCTTATTTTGCAATAATCAATCTCAACACCACTGAACTCCACATGCACAGCACTAGCAAAGAGCACCTCATGTTTTTCTGTTGAACTGTTGCATTGCGTCATTGCCTGATTCAGTATCCGTTATATATGTAGCTCAGCATTATGTTCTCTGTTTTTTTAAGATGGCTATTAATTGAGCTTGACCCATATTTCTTTTGGATAAAAGGTGTGACCAGGTTGACCCTTGACTAATATTCTATGTTGGTTTAGTTTGAACACGACATCAAGGTGATGGGAAAAGAAATGCTGGCACAATCATTGATCCTGATCCATATGTAGAAGACAGTCGCTCTTAAATTTCTGCCAATAGAGTCGAATTTATCCTCTAAGCAATTTTGCATTAAGTATTGGATAAGCTTCGTTCTTTTGCTATAAATCTTCATCAAGCAGTGACCATAAAGGTGGGCCCAAGCTGCATAACAGTGGCCTACAATGCATGCCTTTGTCGTCAAATAGGAGTAATTCCCCGCGCCCAATCCTTTGTGTTAGTAGGATCTTGTCTTGATACGCTAAAACCCAGTTGGTTCGATGTTGCTGGTTGCAACCATCAGATATTTCACATCTTGGGTAAAACATGTACAGGAATTTGTTAATGTTGGATTCATTTTGGTTGTGAAGTAAACTATCCTCTCTCAAGTGACAACCAAATCAATTCTCCTAGTATTCAAATTAGCAGGACAAGGAATACAATATGAACACCCTAGGAGCCAAGCGTTCCCAATCCATAATAAAGACTCAAATGCTTACAATCCTATTAAATAAAGGTTCTCCACTGTTTCATCATATTTTTCAATCACAAAATAATTAGAAGAACAATATCTAATGGGGAAACGATGGGATAAGCTTACGAACAAGCTCGAACAGCACGCACTGATAGTACGAGTTTAGGCAAAGAAAAAGAACTACCCCAAGGAACGCCACCACATATGATCCTGCAAAACTCCACAAGAAGGCTTCTCTATAAGAGTCATCCTCCCTAGTATGATTAAAAGGTGGTTGTGTCCCCTGTTCCTTATCAGAGTCATCACAGCTGGTTAATGGTGCTCCACCAAGAAGAGGGTTACCTTCATAACTTGCTTCACCAAAAGTTTCAAATTGATTTTTTTCGATCTGGTATCTTGCCTGACAAGTTATTGTGAGCCACACTAAAATCTGACAGCATGTAAAGCTCTATTAGTTGTGGAGGGATGGGACTACTGACACCTAAATTTGCCTAGTCATTTAGGGTTTAAATGCGTAGAAAATTAGGGGTTTATTTTTAACCCCTAAATCAAAAATATTTTCATGACATATAGGCATTAGGTGCATTTACATTAATAGGGCATGCTAGAACATATTTTCCTCTTATTTTTTTTTAAAAAAATTTAATTTAATTTTTTTAAAAAAGGAAGAAAGCACGTGAAGGGCCTTTTCTCTTTGACCGTTCAACCCATTCACCAAAAGGGGCTGTGCCTCCTTCACTTACGAAAAAGAAGGAAAAGCCAAGAAAAAAAATAAAAAGAAAAAGAAAAAGAAAAAAGAGAGAAGACAAAAACGTGATCTCTTCCCTCTCCCTCTGGGCTCTCTCTCTCTCTGCACACTTACACAAAGAAGAAAAAGGAGAAAACGACAGAGGCTTTCTTCTTTCTTTGACTGACATGATGAAGTGCTCTCTTTGACCGTGCAGTCCATTCACCAAAAGGGGGCGATCTGCACATACTAAAAAGAAGAGGAGGAGTGACCGAAAAAGAGAAAAAAGGAAAGAGAGTTCTCGGGGGAGAGTTCTCGAGGAGGAGGAGGATGAGCGAGACAAGACAGAGCGGGTATGAAAAGGGGGTGGAGAAAGAGTTCAGAAAGGGAAGAAGACAAGAAAGAAAGAAGAGAAACGGGGAGAGGAAGGGAGAGCTGGTTTGAAGGAGAGCCGAGAGAGGAGAGTGCAAAAAAAAAAAGAGAGAGAACAGAGGAACCGAGAAAGAAAAAGAGAGCAGAGAAGGAAGAGGCCGAGGGAGTGCGGGGGAAAAACCCGAGAGCAGAGGGTCCCCATCCGCCTGAAGGAGACCCTGGGGTACCGCTGACAAGCCTCCGATCGCCGCTTTGCCGCCGGCCAGCCTCGAACAGGTAGGATTTCGACTTCCCCTGTTTCGGCTTCCTCCTCCCCTGCCTCTAGGGTGCCGGGCACGTCGAGCCTATTCGGTGGTCGCCCAGCCCCGTCCATAGAGGCTTACATTTGTTTCACGCTTGAATAAGTCGATTCAGGCGTTATATGTCGAAAATAGGCCGTGAGCTCTCTCAAAATCGGACCTGTAATTCCAATCTTCGACCCCGCTAATGAGACAGTATAGGGTTAGAACATCAAACCAGGTCGTGTTGATTTGTGGATGCTTCATTGTAAACTGAAGCGAGTTTATGGTGTAGTAAGCTTATTTAAACCTATGCATATCACGCTTGAGTCAAAAACAGTGTTGAAACTCGGCCCCAAACTTGTTTTTGAACTCGCTCACCACTTGTTTGATAAAATGCCCAAGCGAATGCCGAATCTGTTTTCGTGAAACGGATGCTCTGGAGCTTCGATTTATGCACGAGCTCTTCCAATATTGTCACTGACTTTATGTTCTCTGTCTTTCATGTGATTTCGTGGCATATTAACCTTGGTTCGAGTCGGCCGCGTACACACCTCCCTTGCTCCGGAAAGCTCTTCGTCACCGGTGATGCTCGCGGTTTGAGGCCGCAACTGTTAGCTCTCTATCTTCGGTTTACGCGTGTTCACGCTCGTTTGTTCAGACTTAAGGTCTGTTGTTTGGGGAGCGGAAAGTCTGATGGCCGGGAAGCTGGTTTAGGGACTTTGGTTCAGTGATGGGGGGTTGCGATTTCGGTCCGAGCAAATTCGTTGTCAACGCCAGTCGAAGAGACTGGTTTGGGTCGCCGGCGTTTCACCAAGAAAAGGACGTTCTTGGTGAGCTCTCGGTGAAGAACCAGAAGGAATGAACGGACGTGCATGGAAAATGTACGTAGGGGAGGAGAAAGTAATAAAAAATAGTAAAAAGAAAAATTAGAAAAGAAAGAGAAACCAAAAAAAAAAGGAAAAAGGAGGAGTAAAAAAAATCAGAAAAGAAATAGGAAAAAGATCTCAGACGGGTCAGAGAGAGTCGGGTCAGGTGTCGGGCGGATTGGGTCAAGGGACCCGGTCTTGAATTTTTATTTTATTAATAAAAATATTAAAAATTCCAAAAAAATACGAAAATGTTCAAAAATTCAAAAACAATATTAAAAAGTCTGAAAAGCATTAGAAAACATTAAAAATTGATTAAAAATTAAAAATTTCCGAAAATCAAAAAATATTGTTTGGGCTTTGGAATTTGCCTTTGCTTGCCCTTTTTGTGTGATTAGTGCCATGTTTGACTTCTCGCGTCTTGAATCGCGTGTTTAATTTATCCTCGCTTGTGGTTGATTAGGTACGTTAGACTCGCATGTTGGTTGTTGCTTCCCTTAGCTTGGAATTTTGATACTCTTAATTAGTGTGAACATGTTAGGCGGTAAATTGAACAATGTTATGCACCGAAAGGGCACTAGTTGGTCAATTAGTGTAATCAAGTCCCCGTAGCCATTAAGTCTCTGGTTCGTAGAAGTGAAGCATCTCTCCCGTGCTTTATTTGGATGTCTAATCGACCCATAAAAAATTGATTAGTGGTAACTTCTAAATGAAATTGATTTGCATGTTAACAATTTAAACTTTAGTCGCGAATTGGTATGGGCTTAGGAGAGCTCGAGCTAGGTTTAACTTAGTAATCCATTAGCCAAATCCCTTAGACGGCGGTGCCGGTTTAGGGAGGTCGTGACAGGGACCGATTAAGTTGTTGAAGGACAGGTCCAAACTCTCTATGTTCTTTAACTTGGAAAATGTTTCCGGGACTGTTCCGTTCAAATGATTGTGTGACAAGTTCAATGCTCGAAGTTCACTTAAGTAGCCAACCTTTGGAGGAATAAAGCCAGTCAAATTGTTCTGCGAGAGATCCATTCCCGACATGAGTTTTAGAATGTTGCCCTTATAAGATTCCAACCTACTCTTTGTCATGAAGTGTACTTCTTCAAAACTCTCTGTATAAACAGATATGTCATCATTCGAATAATATAAATCGAATCTGCCATTATAGTTTGAGCCCCAGTAAGACATAGGAAGGAACGAGGTAGCAAATGCCTCCGTAGATACCCCAGAGTTTCCAAATGTCAAATCATTCAAACAAGAAGGAATTGTTCCAAAAAGATTATTATTGGAAAGATCCAATATGCTCATATTTTTCAACAGACATAGATTCAGAGGGATTGAACCTTCAAAATTGTTTCCTCGTAGTAGAAGAAACTTCAAGTTCCGAAGTGAACCGATTCAACTGGGGACCTCACCTAACAATACATTATCTCTCAGATCCAACGTGACAATCGATGAAGCTCCTGACAGAAACTTAGGAAAAGGCCCAACAAGCGTGTCATTTGCTAAATGCAAGAACCTCGTAACTGTAACATTGACACAAGGGGTATATTTGGCCCAAGGTTGTTATTTGAAAGGTCTAAAAGATTGAGATACCATAAGTTGCATAAGCTCAACGGTAAAGGACCTCCCAATAAATTACTTGACAGTATAAGTGCTCTCAAGTATTGAATATCTCCAATCCAATTGGGAAGTGTTCCAGATAGGGAATTATTACTTACATCTAAAACTTTAAAGAAGGAGATATTTAATATACCAGGCGATATGTCCCCTATAAAACGATTGCCGTCCAAATACAATAATTCCAAGCCTTTCAAGTTAGAATACCTTGGTAGCATTTGGCCTTGCAAATTGTTGCTTGACAGTTTCAATACCATAAGTTTTGAACAATTTTTAGCCAATGTCTCTGGTATTTCTCCAATTAAGCCATTATTCGACAAGTCCAATGTGGACAACGAGTGCATATTGCCCATTGAGGAAGGGATTCCACCTTTCAAATTGTTGTTTGACAGATTCAAATAGCCAATGTTCGGGAGGATAGAACCAACATGAGATGGAAGCTCTCCTTCAATAAAATTAGCAGACACATCGAAAATCCATAAGCTGACAAGATTCAAATTGGAAGGCAGATAAAATGAACCTGACAAATTGTTGCCTCTGAGTACGAACTGCTCTAGATTTACATTGTTGTCCAATAGCCAACTTGGGAAATTTCCTGTCATTCCATTGTGGCTGAGTTGAACACTGCTCAAGTTATACTATTTTTTCAAAAAGCTGGGAATTATGCCACTTGCATCTTTGTTGAGCACATAGTTTGATAAACTAAATGCCTTCAGTTGAAATGAAGGAAATCAGGTGTGCTCTTCTGTATTTACTACCAGACGATTATGGTTGTCGATGAGGTGGAAATGCTCAAGGTTAGAATTGTTAGCTAGGGAAGCAAGCAAAAGTGAGCCTTCAAAAGCATTTCCAGAAAAGTCAATATATTCAAGTGACTTGAGATTATAGAGGAGAGACGAAGGAATGGCCCCACTAAAATTGTTATAACTAACATCAAGCTCACAGAGTGAGGTCATATTACTTAAGCATGAAGGAAGAGGACCCCAAAATCCATTACCACCGATATCCAACTCTTCAAGGTTTCTCCATCTGCACAAACTTGTTGAAGGGGGCACTGCAACTATGAGTATCGTCACTAAATTGTACTTGGTATGATTAAAACACTGAAGATCATGGTTTGCATTGAGAATGGAGGATAAAAAGAGCGTGCAATCTAATATCCAAAAAAAAAACAGAAAAATTGGTAAGACGGAGCTTTGGAGTGGAGTCGCATCACCACGATGCTTCATTTCCACTATTCTTCACATTAAATTAATTACTTCTGGAGTTTGACAAATTTTGAATTGGATCGGAAATGAACTCTATAGTTGATATTATTCCTAAAATTTATGGGTTAATTGCATGGGCAATCTCTAAACCTTGGCTCCATTTTCGTTATAGTTTCTGAATTTTTTTTTCCAGTTTAATTATGTACTTTTCAAAACAATGCAATGGGATCCTCCGTTTAGTGCAGCGCGAGGTCACTGTGATCTTTTGGCTGACATGCCTGCTAAGTCAGTAGTGGAGGCCCCCCAAACATCATTTGGACTTGCGACTCACCACCGCAACCCACCGCCCTCCACCACCATCCACATTATCGTCCCAGTTTGCTGTCCATCACTGCCACCTCGCTGCTTGTCCATTCCACCCTCCGGGCCATAGATGTGACACGCGTGACCTCAGTTTTGAGCATCACGGCCTCAAAATTGAGGACACGCTTTAGATCTTAGGTCGTCGTAGTTCCGACCAAAGGTCGTGTAGGGTCTTCTGGCAGTGGTAATGGCGACGAAGCTTCGTGGTGTGATGATGGGCATGAGCGCCGCGGTGGGTGGAGGTAGCAATAGACATTGGTGCAAAAGATGCCGAGGTTTTTTAAGGCCGAATGAGTTTTTAATATTGTAATTATTTATTCTATTCTATACATTGTTTATCTTAATGGAAAAACCATTTTTCAAATTAATTAATTTATCCATTATAAGAAATGCTTTCTTTGATTGATTTTATGCATCTTAGTTTAATGATACGAATTTTCAGTTTCTTATATAATTTTCATGGCCTAGTTGAATTTATTAACAGTTGCAATCCCTGAAGTTTGACCATCACTGTGGTTTAATATGTAAACTGTAAGGATTTTTTGGATTTTGATTCTCGATTAACTTTTGCATTTAATTTTATTATGATTCCTGCACAATATTTGAAACCCTCTGGTATATTGTTATTTTGACTATTTTTATCTTCTAAGCAATAACTCCTTACATCTATTATGTTATCACACTATTCTTCAGATTAGCTGGTAAAAAAGTTTCACAAAAGTAAAAGCATGGAGCGTAAACTTCAATATTTAAAGATCATGGATTAAATTGAAAATGACCAAACTTTTCAGGATCACCGACATCATGATCCCACAATAAAGACATTGAGCATGACATGGGTTTATTTATGGCTTCCATAGACATTTAACTAATCCTTCCCACTTCAAGCATAAGGCAAACAACTATATGATATCATTTACTTAGATGCAAGTCGTTGGCGCTAAGTTATTTGAAGAAAATGTGCAGCCAAAATATGATCCAGTGGACGTCGAATATAATGCAGTCATGCCTTCTATGTTCAAGACAATCTTATCTTATTTTCTCTTAAGAAGGTGAATGAAAGCACTTTCAGAGAAGTACCTTCCAATAACTTTGAAGCATTCAGTCCACAATAACTAATGTCTAAGGCCTTAAGAGATGTTATCCTCGCAATGTCCCCGAGGGCATCATTCACCAAATTGTTAATAGAAAGATCCAGTGCCTCCAGATTCACACCTGTAATTGACAAAAGGTTCTCAAAATCGAACTTTATATATCAAGGCATGGTCTTCTATTTTACATGTACCTTCAAGCTGATTGGAAGATAAATTTTGGGCCTCCACTGAAGTTTGCTTGTACAATGAGGGGACTCGTTGTAGATAATTGTAAGATAGATCTAGCCTCTTCAATTTTCTCAGGTGTAGCGTTCCCTTTAAATCTAGTTAAGAAAAGATTCATGCATATCCAATAGTTAATTTATTCTCTGTAGATATTAGATGTCTAACTACCTTAAATTTATCGATAATAACTATATGCTCATGACATGGAGAATTGGTTTATAAGCAGAAACTAGTTGGTTTGACATATTTGAGCATAAAAAAGCTCTTTGTCACATGAATTTGTAAACCAATTTAATAAACAAGTAACTTATACTCTTAACAATGTTGATCATATGTAGTTAACTAACACTAGTAGAGCTTGAGAAAATGTACCCTCATTTTATTGTTTGGATACTAGAAAAGGAAATGATCTAGAGAGAAAAGAAAAAGAAATGATGGATTATCACTTTATTGTACTTTTATATATATAATTAATTATGTATTTACAATTTGAAATGTAGCGAAGGTATATTTGGGAAAGAAAAATGATGTTTGATGAAAGTATTGGTCCCCCTTAGTCCCTCCAAATCCCTTTATATGAGGGATTTAAAAGACACATGACTATACATAATTCCTCCTAATATTTTCTACTCTTTCTTTTCCTGTCCCTTTCTTTCCCTCTATGCAAACACTACACTACATTTAAGGTCCTTTCTCTTCATTCTAAATTAATCCCCTCTATTCTGACCAAAAAAAAAAAATAATCCCCTCTATCAATCTACTTTTCGTGATTTTTATTTTTATTTTTTGCAAACCATATCACTCTCACAATTTGACTTTTAATTATCGTGAAACACTCAAAACATTTCCAAACATCTAAATATTAGTACGTAGAATTATATATAGTTCTTTCATAATCTGATGGAACTTGATTTTCTTTTTTCTTATTTGAATCTTGAAAGAAAGTCACAGATAAAAGTATTAAGTAGATTTTAATCCACTTCCAAACAAGTGACCTTCAAGTCAACTTTGTTGGGGTGCAAAATGCAAACAAGTCAGACTCTTTATGATGGCAGAAAAGTCGGCATTTGGTAAATCATTGCCTACTGAGCTGATTCTATTTTCGCTCTTCGTACCTATCCTGATTGTGGAGATGAGTCTCCTAATTATTTTATGACATGTGCAATCTACTACTTTAAGAATTGCATCATTTGTGCAATCATGTGTTTGTCATTAATTCACTTAATCCCACTTTGTTGTTTGGAGCACCCACGTATGACATTTTTACATTATTCAGAAACGGTAAGTAAACGATTACATAGAGACATAATTGAAAAAAGACAAAAGGAACGAATAACAGAGAGAGATATTCACCTGAGAGAAAATTCCCACTTAAATCCAACACATGAAGTTCCTCCAGGGGAAGGAATAAAGACGCGTCAATAACCAGCCTAGGCAAATCCCAATAGTGATTCCCCCAGCGTGTATAGGACAAATGTAGTCCAGTCACTCGCGAAGTGGTGTTATCGCACTCCACGCGTTCCCAGCCGCAACAGTCACCGTTGCCATCGCGCCACGATGGAAGAGAAGACCCATTTGGGTGGGTGAAGGCGGCCTTAATCATGAGTAGTGCATTTCTCTCTTCTTCCAAGCACCCCATGCTTCTTCCACTTCCCATCAATACCAATAGCACTCAAGTCCACATACCCAATAAAAGACACTTCATGTTTATCTGTAATGGTGTTTTGTGGATTATCTTGTCTCTTCTGCTTCACCATGTGCAAACTTACGAGGGTCATCTCCTTCATTTATACATGCTGAGTCTTTCCCTTTTGAGTGATTATTACGGTTGGGCCAACTCCACCAAAAAAACCATCGGCAAACTCAAAGTCTACTGCGGCCAATTCCACGGAACACGTAATTATCGCCGTTGACTTGACCCAGAACTTCTCCAAAAGAGATATGAATGTTATAAATTGATTAAAAAAATGATTATAAGTAGATCGACAAAAAATAAGCCACTAGTGATTTCACCAAAGTTAAGAAGGAAATATGCGTTCCCCAAGTATCATTTCCAAAACGAGAGATAAATAACAAAAAATTGATGTTATTAATTTTTAGTATAAGTGTTGTTTTGGCAAGAGATATCACATAAACTAGTATTTGTTTGGACTCATTGAAGAAAAAATAAGACAACTTCGTTCAATTTGATAACGTGATCAAAACAATAATGATCAACGTTCAATATATCTTATATTTAACTTGAAGTATCGATGAATGCAAAATTAATTAACTGTCAATAATTTAGAATAATATTAAAAACATAGTCTTAAGCTCTTATGATGCACGGATATCTTGTTAGTGTTATAAGAATCCACAACAGAAGCAGACCCATTCCACTACAAAAAAATACGATTATTGCGACGGAAATTTGCGACGGATTATTTTCGTCGCTAATTTGCGACAAACTTTGCGACGGATTTATAAATCCGTCGCAAATTTGCGACGGAAAATAATTCCGTCGCAACCGTTGCAAATTTGCGACGAATTTTGCTTTCCGTCGCGACCGCAGTAGCAACGAATATTTTATCAGTCGCAAATTTGCGATGGATTTTGCGACGAAAATGGATTCATCGTTAATTTGTGATATGCACCCCTCCCCACCCGTCAATTTCTCTCTCTCTCAATAGTGATTCGTCAGGTCGCCTGCTTTTCTATCACCTTCTCCTTCTATCATTTCTCTCAATAATCCGTGCGTCCAGAAATCAATCTCGGCGAAGCTTTTCCACCGGTAAGTATCGTAGCTAATTTCGTGACCAAACATGCAACTAATATGGTCTTGTCCTTCTGATTCATCGTTGGATGCGAAATTTTTTTTTATTGACATTTTTTTCTGTTTTTATTGTACCGGCGACCAGCCACTAATTTGCAACGGACCTACACCGTGTGTCACAAATTTGCGACGGACAAATACTGTCCGTCGCAAATTTGCGACGGACACTCCTGGGCGAGGTGCCGGTTGACCTCGCCGCCATGGCGGCCTCGCCCAGATCTGGCGAAGGCCGACCGGCCTCGCCATGGCCGCCGGTCGACCTCGCCGTCGCCCAGATTTGGGCGACAGCGAGGTCGACCGGTGGCCTCCCCTAGATCTGGGCGAGGCCGACCGGCCTCGACCCATGGCCGGCGAGGCCGCGCGGGGTGGCCATGGCCGCGGGTCGACCTCGCCGTCGCCCAGCTGGGTGACGGCAAGGTCGACCCGCGGCCTCGGCGAGGCCGCTCGGCCTCCCCCAGATCTGGGCGAGGCCGAGCGGCCTGGCCGGGGCCGCCGGTCGACCTCGCCGTCGCCCAGCTGGGCGACGGCGAGGTCGACCGGCGGCCATGGCCAGGCCGCTCGGCCTCGCCCAGATCAGCCGGACCGGCGGCCATGGCGAGGCCGAGCGGCCTTGCCGGCGTTAGTCGGTCGCCGGACCAGCGACAGGAGAAAATTGTAAGAAATTTTTTTATAATTCGAAAAAAATAAAAAATTATTGAAAAATGAATGTTAAGTGATTTTGCTTTTATTTAGGTACGTGTCCAATTGAAGGTCGCGCAATCCAAGTGAACTTTGCAATTCTCTTCAAATTGACCACTTTCTGCTACTAAGATTTAATTCAAATATCTGGGTAAGTCTTCTTTACATGGTAATTATTTCATTTTTTAAAATTTCAAAGTAATTGTTGCGTGAAAAACAAAATTTTAACTTTCATAATTTTTTTAATTAACAGCAGTAGATATGATATTTTAAATATTTTACGAGATTTTTTTATTTTAATACAGACACAATACAAAGAAACAGGGCTTGGATGTATAAGAAGAACTTACCTGGACGTCAAGGATTGACCGGTGAGTTTCGTACTGGGTTGGAACTATTTTTAGACTTTGCTAGTAGTAAATATGAGTTCATGGATGGAAATAAGTTAAGGTGTCTATGTAGAAAGTGCAGTAATTGTAAATTTCATGTGCGTGATACAGTTGGAGAACATCTTTGTAGATTTGGGTTTATTCCGAATTATTATAATTGGACTTGCCATGGTGAACCATTTATATCTGATGAAGGATATCAAAGAAGTGATCAATTTTTAGTTAGGGAAGAATGTAGCTATTATAATCAATTGAACCCATACGAGAGGATGGTGATTGATGCAGCTGGTCAGAATTTTATTTCAGATTTGAACCATGCAAGTACCAGTTTTACTCCTATACATGAACAAGTGGATACTAGTCATGTATTACAAATGGAAGAGATAGGATTAACGGGTTTTGATGAGAAAGTGTGTAATGGAGGTTTTTCATCTAATCAGTTCTGGGAAGTGTTGAAAGCAGCAGATGAACCTTTATGGCCAGGTTGTGACAACCATACTAAGTTATCAGTGACAGCAAGACTGTTAAATATCAAGACAGAGCATAATGTGTCGCAAGATTGCTTCAACTCTTTTGTTGAAATAATGCGAGAAACAATGCCTCGTGATAACAGCATGCCAAGTGATTGTTACGATATGAAAAAGCTAGTAGATAACTTAGGTCTTCCGATTGTAAGGATTGATGTATGTAGTAGGGGCTGTATGTTATATTGGAGAGATGATGAAAATGCAAAATCTTGCAAATTCTGTAGCCAACCTAGGTACAAGATTAACAGGAGGCAGGGTCGTAATCAGAAGCGTAGACCATGCAAGCAAATATTTTATCTGCCCTTAATCCCTAGATTGCAAAGGCTTTATGCGTCTCAAGCCACAGCTGAACACATGACTTGACACGCAAATCATGAAACAGAAGATGATCTAATGTGTCATCCTTGTTGACACCTAAATTTTAACTAATCATTTAGTGATTAATTGCACAGAAAATTAGAGATTAAATTTTAGTCCCTAACAAAAATATTAAAGTTAAATTACATGTCATTTAGTTTTAAGAACATTTATTAAGTAGTTGCATTTGCATAGGATTGGTGACGGATGGGCTTAACAAAATTTAATTGAATTAGAGTTAATGAACTCAAGTACAGAGGTTCTGAACCCAATGGAATTAATTGGGTCAAGCCCATGTCAATTAAAGCTTCGGCCCAACTCGTTATTCTCTCAAGTGGTCAAAATTGACATGTGCGTTGCGCGTGTGGCACATTGGATTAGGAAATATTGTGAAAATATCATGAAAATCTTTAGGTCAAGAAACAATTGGAAAGCAAAGCGTTATCAGAGCAAGAATTAAGGAAAGATGATTCACTCAAGCTGGTGGATATAAACTTGCGGACAAAGGGATTAAAGAAAGGAAAGAAAGGATTGGTAAGAGGGTGTGGGTTCTGGAGAAACAACAAAAGAAGGAAAAGAATAAAAATATATATATTTCAATGCATCCACAATTGCAAGTTGCATCACGTTCTTTCCTTGGGGGTTCTATGTTGTTTTACCTATAAAAAGGGGGGCCACAGACTTGATAGGGGGGATCACCATTAAGAAGAAAAAAATTGTGGGGGTCTCCACTTTTGACTGGGAGATTTCTTTCTCTGCCAGATCCATTATCCACAGAGAAACACACGGCCACAATTGAGAGACATGGCTACATAGAGAGAGGCCATGGCAGAGAATAGAGAGAAAAGAGATAAAACGTGGAGAGAGAGGAGAAGTGAGCCATCTCCCTTCTCGTACTAGCAAGTGTGCCACTACGGCACTTTGTGGTGTTCCAGGCAAGGCCATCGCAGCCACCAACAGCTCCAGTTCAACGTCCCGGCGAGGTCTTGAAGTCCCGGCAAATCCTATGAGCTTTTGGTTTATTTTTTTTAGGTTTCTCAGCGGTCTTGGCACGTTTTCTAGCAACAATTCAGCAAGGATCTTACAGCATCAGCGTCCTCGGCACGAAGACCAGCTTGCTATCACGTCCAACAAGGATCCATCCATTGTCGTGATTTCCAGTGGGCACCATCCCTTGCCGTGAGCCCTGCCGCAAGCACACCACCAACGGCCAAGCCCTGTGACCGCGAGCCATTGTCGCCTTGACACCACCATCGAGTTCCACCGTGAGCAACACCACCGTCACTGGGTCCAGCCGCGTCATTCGTGATCTGCGAGCCACCATCCATCGGTCCAAACTCAAAAAGAAAATATTCAAATTAGGTAAAGATCTCATTTAATTTTCGAGTATATTGCTTCTTTGTTTGAAATATTACAATTTTGTGTGAATCTTTTAATGATATTATCTTATCCATTACGTCCCCGAATATCCTTTAAATTAGGAATTATTTCCTAATTTCACAACGTGTATATGATTGACAGTCCGATTTCATGCCCGAAATATGACTCGCGATCGCATGGAAAATCGTCAATCCGATTTCATGCTCGAAATATGATTTGCGATTGCGTGAAAAATTGGCCAATTCGATCCTCATGCCCGGGATACGATTTGTTAATCTATCGTTTCTAAATTTAAATGGATGTTAGTAATATTTTGTGATATGGTGTCATTTGTTCTTTTTAAATAAAGAAAATCCAAAAATATGTTAGTTAGGATTTCAATTAGAAGCTTTGCATGTTTAGGGAACCCTAAATGTATCTAGAAGATAGGATAATTATTTAATTTAAATTAGGACTTGAGATGATTTATTTCCTAGTTTAAATTAGGTATTATTCTAATCCTAATAGATTATTTAGGTTATTTTTAGATTCCGAATTTCCATGAAAATCCCAAAAAAGAATGAGTTGTTTTAGGATAGATTGCATTCTTAATTTGAGTAATTTTTAACTTCGAATTTTTATAAAAAAAATACCAAAAAGAAGACACTTTAGGATAGATTAAATTATCTTTTTTTTAAGAATAGATTGCATGTTAATTTAGGCATTTTTTTAATTCCGAATTTCATTGAAAAAAATACATCGTTTTCCGTCATTAGAATTATTGATGTGATTTTTTAGCTAATAATGCATATGCTTACGTTGCTTCGAGGTAAGTAATTCTCCCAATCTTCCAATTTATTTAATGTTTTGATTATTGGGTGTTACTTTGGTGGTTTCCGCACTCGCATGAACACCTCACATGTTAGCGATTAGGCAATAAAATGGATCCAGACTGCATGCCAAAATATTTTTTGAAAAGAAAAGGTACCGAAATGGCGTTAGACTAGATCTAGCATAATCAAGTCCCTGAGTTTAGAATCTCTGGTTCGTAGGAATAAAATATATCTCCCTATGTTTTATTTAGGTTTCTAATCGACCTACTACAAATAGATAGTGGCGACTCCGAGCATGAAAATTTTTGCATGTTAAAAACTTAAACCCTAAGTTGCGAATTGATAAGGCTTGGGAGGGCCCGAGTTAAGCTTAGTCTTAATAATCCATTAGCCTGAGAAATTTTAGGTCGCGACAATCCTTCAGATGCAGAGGCATGGAAGCATTTTGATAGAACGTACCCTGAGTTTGCGATAGAGCCTCGAAATATCAGGTCAGGTCTCTGTGCTAATGGATTTGCCCCATTTAGGAAATCAGGAAAAAGTTATTCATGTTGGCCAGTTATCTTAACGCCGTACAATCTTCCACCTGGTATGTGCATGAAGACACCTTATATGTTTTTGACATTGATCGTGCCTGGCCCGCAAAATACGAAAAAGTTAATAGATGTTTATATGCAACCATTGATTGAAGAGTCACAACGGCTATGGGAGGAAGGTGTCCTTACATATGATGTTTCTACCGATCAAACATTTGTAATGAAGGCTGCTATTCTTTGGACGATAAATGACTTTTCAGCTTACGGAATGTTATTTGGATGGAGTACAGCTGCGATCTTAGGATGTCCGATATGTTTGGAGAGATCAAAGTCATTTAGATTAAAACATGGAAAGAAGCCCAGCTATTTTGACTGTCACAGACAATTTTTACCGATAAATCATACATTTAGAAGGAATAAAAAAGAGTTCATGAAGAATAGGACTGAAAGAATACGTCCACCATTGAGGTTGACCGGCGATCAAATTTGAGAGCAGGTGCAGGACTTTTCAACTGTTGTTCAGAACCCTCACGACACGACTTTTGAGTACGGAAGTACACATAAGTGGACAAAACGCAGTATATTTTGGGATCTACCATATTGGAAGGCCTATCTTATTCATCATAATCTTGACGTCATGCACATAGAAAAGAATGTTTTCGACAATGTCATAAATACTACGATAGATGTTACCGGAAAAACAAAAGACAACTTGAACGCAAGAAAATATATGAGAGATATTTATGATCGACCAACACTAGATGTGAATGCAAGCAGCATGGGACCAAAACTAAAAGCAATTTATACATTGGATAAGGAGCAGATGCGAGTTGTTTGTCAATGGTTGAAATCTGTGCGGTTTCCTGATGGATATGCTTCGAACCTCGGAAGATGTGTTGATATGAATGAATGCAAGTTGACAGGTTTGAAGAGTCATGATTGTCCATTTTGATGGAAAGACTAATTTCAATAGCTTTCAAGGAAGTTCTACCGAATTTTGTATGGGGCTCCATTACAGAGTTAAGTAATTTTCTGCATGATATTTGCTCGATAGTGTTAAAAGCATCGCACATGGACAAACTAGAGAGAGATATTCCAATTATTCTTTACAACTTAGAAAGTATATTTTCTCCATCATTTTTTGATTCGATGGGCTCCATTACAGAGTTAAGTAATTTTCTGCATGATATTTGCTCGATAGTGTTAAAAGCATCGCACATGGACAAACTAGAGAGAGATATTCCAATTATTCTTTACAACTTAGAAAGTATATTTTCTCCATCATTTTTTGATTCGATGGAGCATCTCTTAGTTTACTTGCCTTATGAGGCCAAAGTTGTAGGTCCCGTACAATTTTGATAGATATATCCATTTGAGAGGTAAATTTTTTTTTAAATAAAGTTCAAATTACTTTATTATATATTATGTTCCGATAAACTTCTTTCTATTGCAACTAGATTCTTATATCATTTGAAGAAAAAAGTGAAGAATAAGGCACGTATTGAAGCTTCAATTTGTAATGCATATATTATGGAAGAAGTGACAACATTTGCATTATACTATTTTGAGCCGCACATGCAATGCAAGAGACGAAGAGTAGGCAGAAATGATGAGAGCCACATTGATCCAATTGCAAAGCATTCTCTATTCTCAATTATCTGGGTCGACCAAGCGACGCATGTCAATCTCGTTACCTAACAGGCGAAGAATTGCATGCAACCCATACATATATTTTAGTAAACTGCTCAGAAGTCGAGTCATACTTCAAGTAAGTGTAAATTTGCAAATATATATATTGTGTATCAAATATTTGCTAATATATAAATGGTATTTATTACTAGGATTTTCCAAACTTTAATGTATGGACTACCACAAAATGAGTTTGACCGTATGTGCGACAAACAATTTGCAGCATTGTTCAAAACATATGTAAGTTGCCTATGGACCGTTCACTTGCCTTATTTAAATTTTATACATCATTTATTGAAATATATATTATTGACTTTGCGTGTGTAACCTTAGGTTCACAATAATTTTGATGAACTTGGAGAGCAAGGATTGCTATATTATCTGTCATGAGGTCCACAGTTAGGAGTGCGGAGTTGGCCAGCATATTTCATAAATGGATATAATTTTCACACACAAGAATATGGAATGGGAAAAGCCATAATGAATAGTGGTGTGTCTGTTTGGTCATCCAATGGTGGCAGTTCAAAAGATGATTTTTATGGCTTGTTGGATGAAATCATAGAGATAGAGTACCCTGGATCATTAATGATGCGGGTTGTGTTATTTAAGTACAAGTGGTTCGACCCCGTCAAAGGAATGAAGGTGCATACGAAGTTTAATTTGGTTGAAATAAATCACAAGAAAATGTATATGAAATATGAACCATTTGTCTTGGCACAACAAGTAATTCAAGTATGTTATGCATCATATCCTAGTTTGAAACATGATCAAGTTGATTGGTGGGCTGTATGTAAAATCAAATCACGGAGAAAAATCGAGGAACACTAGAAAGATAGAGCCTATCAACCAAAGGAAGTTTGTAACACGGTTGAAACTGAGGAATATAACATTCCAACTTTACAAGATCCATGTGGATCTATGATAGATATGGATCCAACAGAAATTTGCGAATTAAATATACAAGATTGTTCAGAATCTGATTTTGAGACATATGATGAAGACAAAGAGCAAGACTAAGACGAATTGGAAGACGAAGACGAATACGAAGACGAAGATTAAAATTTTTGTGACAAAACACTAATGATGTGTAATTATTATTGCGACAAGTGTTATTTTGGTTGTCATAATTATTATTATTGTTATTGTTATGAACGTTATTGTTATTGTTATTACTGTTGTTGTCGCTTATTCTTCTTAATTTAATTGATCGTTGGAAAATTTGTCGCTAGATGACGACAAGTCAAATATTATTCGTGCGATGACATTTGCGATATTATATTTTCCATTGGATTTGGATCGTCGCTAATTTCGTCGCTCATTTTACGACAACAACTTATTCGTGGCTACTATACATCGAAGAATTATTGACGGATCAAAAAATTCAAGGCAATTGTTCGAATCCGTCGCAAAATTTGCGATGGATTCGAAAATGTCCTTTATTTATGGAATTTGAAATAAATCCGTCGGAAATTTTCGACGGAAAAATATTGTCTGTCGCAAAATTGTGGATGGGAAAAAAATAAGTCGCAAATTTGCGACGGACCAAAAAAAGTCCGTCGTAAATTTGCGACGGACACAACAAAGTCCGTCGCAAATTTGCGACGGAGAAAAAAAGTCCGTCGCAAATTTGGTACAGGAAAAAAAATTCCCTCCCAAATTTGCGACGGACTAAAAAATGTCTGTTGCAAATTTGCAACATACATAACAACGTCCGTCGCAAATTTGCGACGGACACAACAAAGTCCGTCGCAAATTTGCGACGGAAAAAAGGTCCATCGCAAATTTGGGATGGGGAAAAATTTCCTCCCAAATTTGCGACGGACGAAAAAATGTCCGTCGCAAAATTGGGACGGGAAAAAAAAATTTCCTCCCAAATTTACGACAGACAAAAAAAGTTCGTCACAAATTTGGGACGGGAAAAAATTCCCTCTCAAATTTGCGACGGAGAAAAACGTCCGTCGCAAATTTGCGACGGAGCAAAATATGTCCGTCGCAAATTTGCAACGGATAAAAGGTCCATTGCAAATTTGGGATGGGAAATAAAATTTCCTCCTAAATTTGCGACGGGCACGACAAAGTCCGTTGTAAATTTGCGACGGACGTAAATTTCTAGTGCGTCTGTCGCAAATTTGCGACGGACATAAATTTCCGGTGCGGCCGTCGCAAATTTGCGATGAACGGGAGTTGTCCGTCGCAAATTTGCGACGGACGCACCGGAAATTTGCGTCCGTCGCAAATTTGCGACGGATGAAATTATCCGTCACAATCTCTCTTTCCCGCCTGCACACGCACGTGCCCCCGTCAGCTTTTCTTGTCTGATATTTTTTGTTGTTTTCCTCCTCCTCCTCCTCCTCTTCTTCTTCTTCTTCTTCTTCTTTGTGTTCCTGTCGTTGTCTTTGCCGAGTGCACTGATCCGCCGCCGTCGTCGCCGCTACCGCCGTCGCCGTTGCCGTCGCCGCTGCCGCCATCGCCCCCGTCGCTGTCTTCGCCGAGTTCGCTGTCGCCGTCGCCGTCGCCCCCGTCACCGTCGCCGCCGTCCTCATCGTCGTCTGCCCACGTGTGGGGTCGCTGCTTGCCGCCTCCTCGCTCTCCTGCGCGCCTCGCCGTCCCGCCTCGCAGTCGCTTGAAGCCGTCGTCGCCCAGCCTCGCCGAGCTCGCCGTCGCCGCAGCCGCTGTCGCCGTTGTCCCCGTCGCCGTCGCCGCCGTCCCCATCGTCATCTGCCCGTGCGTGGGGTCCCCGCTCGTCACCTCCTCGCTCGCCCGCACGCCTCGCCGGCCCGCCTTGCAGCCGCCTGAAGCCATCGTCGCCCAGCCTCGCCGAGCTCGCCGTCACCGCCCAGTCGCCGCCCAGCCTCGCCGAGCTCGCCGTCCCCGCCTAGCCGCCGCCCGGTCCGTCGCCGCCCAGCCTCGCCGAGCGAATCGTCGTCGCCCAGCAGCCGCCCGAGGTCGTCGCCGCCGCCGTCCAGCGACTGCCGCCCTACCGCCGCCGTCATCGCCACCCAACCGCCACCCTGCCATCGCCATCGCCGCCACCCAGCCGCCGCCGCCCCGCCGCCGCCATCGCCGCCGCCCAGCCGCCGCCCAGCCGCCGGTCGACGCCCGTGCCGAGCCTGCCACTATTAACCAGGCCAAAATCTAATTATTGTTGGGTTTTTCTTGCCTTGAACTAAGTAAGCAACTCTCTAAATCCTACCTACTATAATGAGTATTAATCGAACTTGTTTAGGGTTAGTTTAATGTCTGATTGGTTGGCTAAGTTATGGTCGATTTCAGGATTGCATGTGGCTTTGATCGATGTTCGATTGGTTAATTTGTCCATTATATCGCCGATTAAGCGTTTAATGATCATTTGGTGATTGATTAAGCGTTTATTCAGAAAATGCATTAAAATTGAACAATTCAAGAAAAATTCCGAAAAATTTCGTGAAAATTTAATAAAGTCATATTTTGGGAAAATATTAAATTTGGTGAATTTTTTTTGTAAAATTAAAAAAACAAAAATTTCAAAATATCACAAAATGGCAAAAAATAACTGTGGCCACCCAATTTGAGTGAAATTTAATTTTTTTTAGGTGCACGAAAAAAGAATAATATTAAAAAATTCAAAATTTTCAAAATATTGTAAAATAGCTTAAAATACATGTAGCCACTCATTTTGAGAGAAATTGTAAATTTTTTAGGTGCACAAAAAATGTAAAAATAATAATAAAATAAACAATTGCAAAACTTCACAGAATGGCTTAGAATAGATGTGGCCATCGACTTTGAGTGAAAAATAATTTTTTTTATGTGGCAAAAAAAAATTAAATATTTAAATATTTTAAAAACTTCACAGAATTGCTTATGATACCTGTGGCCACCCAGTTTGAGTGAAATTTAAATTTTTTTACGTCGCCAAAAAATTAAAAATTAAAAAAAAAATATTTCAAAACTTTACAGAATGGCTTAGAATACCCGTGGCCACACACATAAGTGACATTTAAATTTTTTTAAGTGCCCAAAAAATTGAAAAAATAATTAAATTAATTTTATTATAAAACTTTACAGAATGGCTTAGAATACTTATGGTCAGTCACTTTGAGTGAAATTTCAATTTTTGTACGTGCCCAAAAAAAATTAAAAAAAATTAAAAAATTTGAAAACTTCACAGAATGGCTTATAATATACGTGGCCACCCACTTTTAGTGAAATTGACATATTTTAGGTGCCCAAAAAAATTAAAAAATAATGAAATAACAAAATTTCAAAACTTTACATAATGGCTTAGAATACCTGTGGCCACCAACTTTGAGTGAAATTTAAATTTTTTTAGATACCCAAAAAAATTAATGGCTTATAATGCCTGTGGCCAGCCACTTTGATTGATGATCGTGTGGCCGAGAACGAAGATCATGTTGTTGAAATTGATGTTTCATGGTTGTTCTTGTACTTGATGAATTATCGTGTGGTTTGAAAGTGGATCGTATGGTTAATTATGGCTAATGTCGACTTACCATGGCATATCGTGCTCATATATTAATGTTTGATATCAAAATGAGTGCAATTCATAGTATATTTATTCGTAGGTAATTGCACGTCATAAACACTCGGCATTGGCTAATCAAGAGGGAACATTTTCTCCTTGTCAACCAAAATGGTAAGCTTCGTCATTATGTGTTCGTAATACTTGTTCATATTTTTTTACATATTTGTCTAACCTTCCTACTTGTCAGTATAAACGTGGAGGTCACATGCATAGAAGACTAGCTTCTTCAACGGGGTTGTCCCCGGCCCTTTCCTTATCTCCTGTCCCTTCATCTAACCCGCAACCACAATATGCTGATGGACAATATGGACACGTTGGTCCTTCCTTCAACGCTCAAGAACATGTTATGGGACTTGGCCACATGCCAACTCAATCTCCTCCAATTCCATCTCCTTTGGCTCCCTCTCCTTCCGTTCCACCTTATTATTCAGCACAACATTCTCATAATGATGGAAACGAAGGTGAAGAAGATAACCTGTGACATTCTGAATTTTGACCCATTTTTTAGATTTATAAAACGTGTAATTCGTCAGTGCGCTTATAATAGAATCTCGCCCGGGAACTGATCACTCTCGGATTCTTGTTTTTAAAATAGAGATTTTGCTAGAATCGCACTCGATCAAATTTGGCCGTTATTTAGACCCCAAACTTGGCAGTCGATTTTCGGGAGTTTCGGGACGAAATAAATTAGACGGTGTCGATATTATTGTGGCCAGTGTCGGTATTAACAGGAATATGTGAAAAGTGAAATTTTGGACCGGGTGCAGATTTAGACTAGTAGACCTCTCTCGTAGTGTGTTTTGAGTTATTTTCTTTTGGCCCTTTTTCCTATATTATTATTTGGGATTATTGTGGACCGTTAGATCAATTTTTGAGTTTGAACCGTGTCCGTTGGATCGTGCTCGAGTACACATTGACTTTTTGGCTCTCTCTCTCTCTCTCTCCTCCCTCGGCCGCGCTCCTACCCTACGCGCGCGTCACCTCCCCTTGCCCGCACGTCCTTTCCCCCTCTGCCCCATGCAACGTCTCCTTCTCTCTCCTCTCTCCTCTCTCCTTCTTTCTCTTTTCTTTCTCCTTCTTCTTCCTTCTTCCCCCCCGGCCCCGACTGGTTCTGCTCTGTTTCTGCCCCGCTCGCCGACCGCCTGAGCTCGCCTGGCCGCTATGCACCATCGCCGTTGCCAGCTAGCTCGACCACCGCACTGCACCTTTCACTAGCCGCCGCCCCCCCTCGACTGGCTGATCTCTCTCTCTTCGCGCGCTCAGCTGCGAGCTCGTCGACGCTGCCGGTCGCGCCTGTCTCAGCCCAGCGCTGCCCAGTTGGTCGTCTTGTCGCCGCCCCACCAGCCGCCGACGCCGCCGTCCTCCTCGTGCCGTCGTCACGCCGCCGCGTCGCCCAGCAACTCCACCCGGCGCTGCCTTCCTCTCCTCTTGAACGCGCGAGATCAGCTCGCCGCCGCTTGCCGCCACGTCCGGCGAGTCCCAGCCGTCGTCCAGTCGTCCAACTAGCTCCCCAACACCGTCTCGACGCCTGAACGTCGCTGTCGTCGCCGCCGAGGGCCCCCAACCGCACCACTCGCCTCGGCCAACCTCCTCTCCTTTCCTTTGGCTTTCCGCCGTTCGCCGCTGCCGCCGTCGTTAGCTCGCCGCCGCCGCCGTCGTCAGCTCGCCGCCAGCCGGTTCGGCCAGCGCCCCTATTGGCCCACGCCTGCGCCTAGTTCGGCACTGTTCACCCGGGCCATTTTAGGTCCGAGCCGATTTTCTCCCGGCCAAACTTAGGTAAGTGACTTCCTAAACCCTACCTAGTATATTGGGTATTATTAGACTTGTCTAGGGATTAATTAGTAACGGTTTAGGGGCTAAATGTGGAGTAGGGTCAATATTTGCATGTGCGTAATTGTTATATTAAATTGTGATATTTGTGGGGCTTACTTAGTGGCTATTTATGGTGGGCTAAATGACCGTATTGTCATGGCGTGTGTAGGGGAAATTGACATTTGATTGTGGTCGACTTGAATGGTTTTGGGTGCATATTAGTAGCTAATGTTGGTGGGTCAATGATTGGCTTGTTGTGGCATTCGTGGATGGATTGGATGTTCGTATGTGGCCGATTAAACTTCGGGTTTGTGGATTGGTGTGGCGTGTCGTGAATTGGATTGAATTGTGATTATGGATCGCTTGGTGTGGCGTGTTGTGATTTGGATTGAATTGTTATTATGGATTGCTTGGTGTAATTGGCGTGAAATTGATTGAATTGAATGGCGTGTGTATGCCTGTCGATTGCAAGCCCAGATTGATCGAAGGGCTACGGACTTGGGACGTGTTGACGGCGGTCCGTGTGAAGGCTTGACTGGCCGGTGTGCCAAATGGAAAGTCGGACTTGGGACGTGTTGATGGCGGTCCGTGTGAAGGCATGAATGGCCGATGTGCCAAATGGATGCGGGCTTGAGACGTGTTGACGGTGGCCCGTTAAAGGTGTGTTAGACCGAGACGTGTTTACGTCGGTCATTGGAATTGAGCCCGGATTGATCGAAGGGCTACGGACTTGGGACGTGTTGACGGCGGTCCGTGTGAAAACATGAATGGCCGGTGTGCCAAATGGGCCTGAGGCGCAGTAGCGCGGGCAGTGAGAATGGACTTGAGGCGCAGTGGCGCGGGTTGTGAGAAAGATGTTCGGCCATGCATGCGATTCAAGTGTGATTGAATTGACTGGTTGAGCGTGTGATTGAATTGGCCGGTTGGATGTGTGGTTGAGTTAATTGGATTGACTGAGTACAAGTGTGGTTAGTGTTTGAGCAATTGTGATGTGTTATTTAATTCCTATTATTTCATTATCACGTTGTGACTAACGTGCAAAGTTGGCATGGGCTTGATGACGAGGTATGTACGATAATGCGAATCTTATATGTTATGGGGTAGATTGCATGTACGACTTGTCTGGGTACGCATTGGCCTACGTGGGGTATAGGGGGTTGCTTATTGAGACTCGTTCTCACGGTTATTATATAACCATTTCAAATCCGCGATCATGAGTGATTGGAGACGCTGCAAGGGTATCTCGGAGATCGAGGATGGGTCAAGTACCTGGTATTTTGAGTACCCCCTTTTTGTAGAGGAGTTAAATTTGCGAACCATTGCCCCTTTTTAAGGAATGTGGCTATGTTGTTGTGGCCTAGCTTGGGGATTGCCTTTTTGTGGACATCGTATGTATCTGCCAAGTATAGGAATTACAGTTATTGTTTTGTGCTATTGTTACCTCTTGTCATTATTAATTGTCCGGGTTGCTTCTATTTGTTTCCGCGCGTGCCTAATCTCTGATGTTTGGGTTGGGTCGGCGACGTGTCTGAGACGTCGCATTCAATGATCGACCATCGAGGGATGATCGCGCGCTCGTAGGGTGCGGGGCGTGACATAACCGATTCCTGATATGCCCATTTGGAGATTCGTAAGTACTTTTTTTTAGTATGTGTAATATTTATGGCTTTCGATATGGATGTCAATTGAATTGTCGATGTTGCACAATATCCGTATGTTTATAGATTCACGGATGCTACGTTTATTGTGAGGGAACTGAATAAAATAGTAAAAAACTATTGGATGGGGGAGTATGTTAATTACAGAAGTGTTCCACAAGAGGTGAAAGATTTGTGGTGAAATGAGTTCAAGGTAAGTTTTAGATATTCTATTTTCTTATCAACTAAGTTCGATGTAGTATATTGATTTGTATTGATTGCAGCGGAAGTTCAAGTGGGATGACCAGCAAGAGAATGAAGTGAGAAAAATTTTTCAGAAGAAAGTCAGTGATCACATACGAAATGTGATGAATAGAGCGAAGAGCAGGAAAGTGAAGACAGCTTTCATTACAGCTGACAATTGGGCGGAAATTAACAGAATTTGAGAATCTGAAAAGAGTCAGCAAATCAGTCAGCAGAATAAAAAGAATCGATCTTCTAGTTCTAGTGAAGGGTCTGCCACATATGCTGGGGGCTGTATCAACATTGGTGAGCATCGCAAACGACTGGTAAGTCTATTAAATAAGTTATAAGTTAATTTAATTCAATTACTCATGTTTACATTTTGTAGGCACAAGAATTGGGGACGGAACTGACATTTGTAGCTACATTTGAACGCACATTTCAAAAGAAAGATAAGACATGGATTGGCGATCGAGCAAAAACTATTAAGGCATGTAAGGTTATACTTTGGGCTTTATGGAAACTAGAATGAAAACCGTGAATACTTTTAATATTTATGGTAGATATATATATGAAGTTATTTATTTTCATCTATATTGTTAATGTAGGAAAAATATGATGAACTTTTAATGGGCAATTCTAGTGATAGTGATGGTTCTACAAGTGCGTTTGAGCCATCAGTTCACAGTATGGCATTATGGGTGGAGGCAACGGGTGGGGTGAAAAAAGGAAAAATATTTGAGATGAGATCCTTGTCAAGGATGTTCATGCCGAATCATGCTGGAACTTTATCATCCAATGCGACTGGTCGAAGGAGGACACGACATGCCGAGCAATTGACCCAAGAAGCGAACCAACTAAAAAATATAATTGTAGAGAGGGACGAAGAAATAAATGACTTGAAACAGCAAATGCAAATCATTATGTGATACCTCAACATCAATTGCGGTGAGGTTCCTCCTGTACCCCCTGTCAATCCAATAGGTGATGAGCACAATGATGAGCGACACAATGATGCTGACATTGATGATGATGCTTATGATTTTCTCGGTCATTTCTAGTTAAAATTGCCAAAATCGGGGGTAAGCTTGCTTCACAATCTTTTATGACATAAGTACAGTTTCACCCAATTTGTTCCTGCCCTACAATTACTTTTTGTGCACAACTTTCTTACTGACAGGTTCAAGGATCTAATTTTTCCTATGTGACAGAAATACGGTTTATAAGGATGAAAAAACTACAGTGGATGTCAAAGTTGACTCATACTCATATGTAAGAACATTGATGTTCGTCCTGAAACGTTTTTTTGTTAACCCTCTTACTTGTTTTTTTATACCTAGTTTCACATCCATGCTTAAGCACTTCTTTTATATTCTTGACTGATTGAATATCTTTATTTATGTATCTACATTTCATCAGGTGTCGACAAAAGTGACTGCTTTTGGTGTCTTGCCGAGTATCTCAGCTGCCCAATCTTGTGTCTGGTTTGTCAATTTTTCGTTTTCTAAGCAGAATCTATGGTTGTCCCGCCTCCTATGAATGTTTTGAATGTATTATAATATTGGATATCAAATATCATCGTGTTAGGCTTTGCAACTTTGCATATATCATTATTTTTTTCGGACTAGCATCTTTCCTTCAGTTACATTTTTCAATTATATGGCATTGTGTCTAGTTTGTTCGTTTTCTATTTCTGAAGCGGAATCTATGGTTTTCTCGTGCCCTTTGATTGTTTTCAATGTATTACATGATGTTCATTACTGCGTAGCAATTGATATGGACAAGATTTGATGGCTGAAATGCTGTAAAATTTGCGACGAATAGTTACATACGAATTTTGCGACCATTACAGTTTGTGGCTTATTTGCGACGAATAAGTAGCGACGAATCAAGTTTGTGCCTAATTTCCGTCCAATACATTTTGCGACGAATTTTCGACTAAATTTGCGATGAATTTTGCTACGAATTTTGCGAGGAAATTTGCCACGAATTTTGCGAAGAATTTTGCCACGAATTTTGCGACGATCTTTGCCATGAATTTTGCAATGAATTTTGCCACAAATTTTGCGACGAATTATTTGCGACGAACTTTACAACCGATGGTGATCGTGCCTAATTTGCGACGAATTTTGCGACGAAATATTTACAACGAACTTTGCGACGGATAGTGTTCGTGGCTAATTTGCGACGAATTATTTGCGATGAATTTTGCTTTCGTCTCAAATTTGCGACGAAAATTGAAATTTTCCGTCGCAAAAATTTGCGACGACCTAGTAGCGACGGAATTTTTTTCATCACAAAATCCGTCGCAAAAAACATGTTTTTTGTAGTGTTCGGGTTGTTTAAGGCAGATTTAAACAACTTCCACTTGAGCTTCCACTTCCCTCCAACATCGAAACGTTCCAAGTCCCCACGCACATGTTCAGTACAGATGGAGGACCCTTAATTTTCTGCTGGGGACTTCTTCAAGTCAAAGATGCGACACATCTTATCCTCCCACGCGGTCATTAAAGCTTGTCATGACCCAGAAATTTTCCATGGAAAAGTATGCAAACCATTCTTTAAGTTAGTTGACAATTGAGGACATGAAAATGATAGAGAAGAAGGCAGGCACCACAGCTGATTCAATCACCGTGACACAAAACCAATCAAGTTTTTCGTGGAAATTGAATGTTCAATGATAACGATGGACCGCAGGATAAAACCAATCAAGTTTTTCATGGAAATTGAATGTTCAATGATAACGATGGACCGTAGGAACGTATGTGGAAATTTATTTAGTTTATTGTGTGGACATGCGCTCGATGGATGTGATCCGTTACATTGTGTGGGTCCTGTATTGAATCACTTGATTTATTAATCAAAAGGCATTGATTTTATATGTTTGGGGTCCATGTGCAAAAGTATTTGAAAATCTAATCTATAAATAGGAATAAGAGCACTAGAAAGTGCAATTGAGCCCCTAAACTTTTAAAATATACAATTAAATTTTAAATTTGTTAAATTTGTGTAATCAAATCCTTCAATTAATTCTATCTAATTTAACTAATGAAAAATGTGGATGTGACCTTTGTTCTATTACTTTTTTAAAGGCAGATTTAAACGACTTCCACATGCAAATGTTCAATAAAAATGGAGGACACTTTAATTTTCTACTGGGGACCTCTTCAAGTCAAAGATGAGACACATCTTATCCTCTCACGCGGTCATTAAAGCTTGTCATGACCCAGAAATTTTCCAAGGAAAAGTATACAAACCCTTTTTCAAGTTAATTGAGAATTAAAGACACGATAGTGAAAGATAAGAAGGCAGGCACCACAGCTGATTCAATCACCGTGACATAAAATCAATCAAGTTTTTCGTGGAAAGTGAATGTTCAATGATAACGATGGACTGCAGGAACGTACGTGAAAATTTATTTAGTTTATCGTATGGACATGCGCTTAATGGATGTAATCCGTTACATTGCGTGGGTCCTTTATCGAATCACTTGATTTATTAGTTTTATATGTTCCGGGTCCATGTGCAAAAGTATTTGGAAATCTAATCTACAAATAGGACTAAGTTCACTAGAAAGTGCAATCGAGTCCCTAAACTTTCAAAATACACAATTAAATCTTAAAATTTGTTAAATTTGTGCAATCAAATCCTTCAATTAACTCTATCCAATTTAACTAACGGAAAATGTGGACGTGACCTTTGTTCTATTACTTTTTTAAGACAAACGAAGTGTTACATTAAAAAAAATTTGAAAATTTAATAGAAAAAAGGATAGCAAGATTTTTTTAAAAATTAAAATAGGATAAAAGGAAAAATGATAAAATTTAAAAAAAATAAAAAAATAAGAATTTAAGGGGGCAAAAAAGGCAAAACGTTGTCGCTCGAGTTTCGTGGAGCGCGGCCATAACTACCAACTCTCAGGCTTCTTCAAGCTTTCGGCCATGGCTACTTGAGTTTCGTCGAGCTTGTCGCTTCAGCTTCTAGGCTTCTTCAAGTTGGCGACCATGGCCATTGGAGTTTCGTTGAGCTCGCAGCCATGGCCACTTAAGCTTCTTCAAGCTCCTAGCCATGGGCCGTAGCTTGCTCAAGTTTTGTCAAGCTCAACCATGGGCACTCCGGCTTTCAAGGGTTTTCAAGTCCGCAGTCATGGCCAATCAAGCTTCGCCATGGCCGTGAAAGCTTCATTGAGCTTGCAGCCATGACCACGAAGAGCTTCATTGAGCTTGACCGATGAGATAAATTTTTTAGCTAAACTGAAGATGTTCGCGCCTTACAAAAAAATCGAACCAACTAGTTCGATTTTTTTGTAAGGCGCAAAGGAACCGATAAAGCTCTGTCCGGGCTACAAATGTAATTCCACGTATTTCCTCCAATTTTCAGGAAAAAAAGAAAAAGAAAAATGATATTATTGCCTTTGAGTGCTTTCACTGCAGTCTGCTTCACGTATTTTTTTTAAAATTTTTTTGAATGATCAAAATCGAGAAGCTGGGCTAGGTGTTGGGACTTTTTTATTTGGCTGAAAGATAGGTAGAGGCTGTGAATTTACTTCCTGCTCTCCCTTCTTCTTCTTGTTGTTCTTCTTTTTGACAATTCAAAACGAATTAAATATAACCGTCATTTTAATTTATTTATGCAAAGTTGTGCTTTAATTAATTTTTATCTTTTATCCACATTAGGGAAGGTAATAGTGATTTTATTATGACAATTCTTTAAGAGAGTTTCTTTTTATTTCATTCAATCGGCTTATTATGTGAATATAAAAGAAAACTGACAAGAAAGCGGTAAAATGCACAATAAAAATAAACTATTTATAAATGTTCGATTTTTTTAAAAGTTGTTGATGTTCAATTATTTTTATAATTTTTCTTGACAATTAATCCATAAATTTGCTTGACTACTAGAAAAAGAATTAGGTTTTTCAGAAAATTCTCTCTTCGAGAAAGCTAATACGTACAATGGTAAAATTCAAAAAGAGAAAATAGTGCTTTTAATATGCATGGTAATTCCACTTAAAATTTTTAGAAAGAAGAAAACATGAATTGAAGACGACTAGACCCTATGTAGAACTAGAAAAAAAAAAGAGAAGGAAAGTGAATAAGTTTATGGTCCGCCATTTTAAATTTTAGTTAAATGATTAAGGGCAATTGTGTCATTTTACTAAATGAGGTGGTTTTGGCATAGAGGGGATTGAGAGGACATGATATATTCATAATAACTTTTTCTTGACATTATCAATACCACAATGAAGCATTTATCTCTTGAGACAGCAAAATAAAATAAATGTCTATAGGTTAAAAGTGGAGTTAATCCTACAAATACAATCTCTAAAGCTAGGTGAGAGCCCTATGACATTCTTAAATTGAGGAACCCACTGACGTCATTTTTTGTGTATTTAGTCATTATGAATTTTATGTTAAGGCTCAAAGCGCCCATTAATTTTGACTTGCTATGGTTTTTGGAGTACTTATTCGGTCTCCGGAGCGGCATCTTTATATCTTACTAGGCTCTAAATTAAGACTACTTGATCAATATAAGATACATTAAACTAGGGCCTAGTTGTGGTGTATTTATTAAAATATGTCTCGAGTTTGAGCCCGTTGAATGAATGACCCGAATTGAATTACTCGGTACGTGAAAGTTTGAAAATGAATATGTGGAAATTTGATTTTCCGTAGTTGAAGTCGGCCAAGAATACAACGGAGGGGCACACAAAATTATATTTCCCCGTTAGTGCGGTCGTCTAAAGAAGTCAAAAGTGGAAAGTCCAGTTGGACTTGTGTTGACCGTGAAAACAAGAGTCCAAGAAAGGCAAGCCCATCGTTGCCATCGAAGACCTTTACCCTTATATCTGGTCCAACTGACTAAAGGCTAAGTCCAAGTAATATCCATGATCTCTCAATTTCGTAGATCGTAAGTTTGTTATTATCATTAGGTTAACTCATTTTCTGAAGATTAATAGACATATTTCATGGTACCAACTGTTTGTTCAGTTATATAAATTATTTGTCCTTTTTTTTTTGCTTAAATTTCTTTTGAAGAGTCTTGAGGGTATAGAATTGGGAACTTTATGTATTTAACTGAGCAGAGATATGAGATTTATTATGTGCATACTCATTATGCACAAAGCTTTCTATTCACGCAATGACCCACCTGGACTTGGTCCTCCACTACCAATGGAGGAGACTTCATATCTGTGAAACAAACCAATACAGAGTCACCAGCTGGTTTCGATATACAAATTCCATATATGCCTTAACACCTCTGGTATGTGCAAGAGCACATCTCCAGCAATTTGAAGACTCAGCAAAGTAGATTCTAGTAGAAGAACCTCATCCGTAACAATGACTCTTCTACTCAGATTATTCAATATGGTCAGCACAGAGAAGAGGGTAATGGTTATTGTTGGCATAACAAGTAATCGAAGTTAGAAGCGCTGTTGCTCTCGTTTCTCCTCTCTCGGACAATTTGTCAAACACTTTCTTAGCAAAATCAGTAACCTCAATAGTTCACAAAAAAATCGAAGTGGCCGCCTCGAACACCATTCGGTAGGCCCTCAGAATCCGTCACCCATATGCATTGTTGTTCAGCCGTGCCTTCACCTTTCTCCAATGGAGCTAAATCTGGCACCATCTTCGAAATCGCTGGATTATTCTCCGTTCATTGCCGTAAATTCTAAACACAAAGAAGTTTCTATTCATTCAATAGTCATTGAATTGGAAGTTTCTTTCCTTCCATTTATTTTTATGCAAATTCACGTCTAATTCCCTTTAAGGGTTAATTTGAGTTGATCGAAGGAGAGATATGATGGAAGTTCTTTTTCCTTCCGCTTTTTGCAAATTCACGTCTAGTTTCCTTCAAGTGCTAGATTTGTTGGTAAATATCTTAAAGACAGTGGTTGATGTTAATGACTTTCCATGGCGAAGGATCTGCAGCTCCCGCGTCTCTCCTTCCAAGCACCCCCGTCAGTTTCCACTTACCTTTTTGACCGGGATGTCCATTATAGAAAGTTAGTGGCAAGACCATGACTAAACTTTATGTTTCTTTAATCCAAAAAGCAATATGAGGATGATGGAAAAGAAAGTTGGGTCCAGTCCCTCAATTTCTCTTTCCATCTCGATCTAATCGTAGATGATATTTTGCTTCTTTACCCCCGACAAAACGTTGGACTAATTACTTCTTTTTCTCATAAAGCATTTGGCCAATATTCCCAAAGTCGGTCAATGCAAGGGCGGCTAGACCCTTGTCCCTACGCGGATTTGAAAAACTGATTGGAATTTTCTTCTTTACCAGTAATTATATCTTCTTCTTTGACAGATTTGATGGAGGCGAAACTGCTCAGAGTGTTGAGAGAACATAAAGGTGCAATTGGATGGAAAATAGCTGACATTAAGGGAATTAGTCCTTCAATTTGCATGCACAAAATTTTGATGGAAGAACAACATAAACCCACTATCTAACCTCAGAAGCGTTTGAATCCGAAAATGCAAGAAGTGGTGAAAGCTGAGGTAATTAAGTTACTTGATGCAGGGATCATCTATCCTATCTCTGATAGTTCCTGGGTAAGTCCTGTGCAAGTTGTGCCAAAGAAATGAGGTATGACTGTTCAAAAAAATGACAATAATGAATTGATTCCTACTAGGACAGTTACTGGATGGCGTGTGTGCATGGATTACAGAAAATTGAATGATGCCATTAGAAAAGATCATTTTCCTTTATCATTTATTGATCAGATGTTGGAAAGACTTACAGGACACGAGTTTTATTGCTTTCTTGATGGATATTCAGGGTATAATCATATTCCTATTGCACCAAAAGATTGAGAAAAAACTACTTTTACTTGTCCCTATGGTGCTTTTGCTTTTAGAAGAATGCCTTTTAGTCTTTGTAATGCACCAGCTACTTTTCAGAGATGCATGATGGCTATTTTTTTTATATGGTTGAAAAATATATTGAGATTTTTATAGATGATTTTTCCGTTTTTGGCTCATCATTTGACTCTTGTTTAAATAATTTGGCTTTGGTCTTACAAAGATGTGAGGAGACTAACTTTGTTTTAAATTGGGAGAAGTGTCATTTTATGGTACAGGAAGGAATAGTGCTCGGGCATAAGATTTCTAGAAATGGAATAGAAGTCGATCGAGCCAAAGTGGAGATTATTGCAAAATTGCCCCCACCAACATCTGTGAAACTTGTTAGAGGATTTTTGGGGCATGCAGGATTCTACAGGCGGTTTATAAAAGATTTTTCAAAAATTGCTAGACCCCTATCTAATCTTTTGGTAAAAGATGCACTATTTAATTTTACTGATGAATGCGTGCAGGCTTTTAACACTTTAAAGGAAAAGTTAATATCAGCACCAATTATGGCAGCACCATAATGGGATTTACCTTTTGAGCTAATGTGTGATGCTAGCGATTCTACAGTGGGAGCTGTTTTGGGATAAAGGAAGAATGGAATTTTTCAAACCATTTACTATGCCAGTCGAACCTTGTCATGTGCACAATTGAATTATTCAACAACAGAAAAGGAACTTTTGGCAGTAGTTTTTGCTTTTGATAAATTCTGTTCTTATTTAATTGGCTCAAAAGTTATAGTTTATTCTGACCACTCTGCTCTTAAGTATCTGCTTGAAAAGAAAGAATCAAAACCATGTTTAATCAGGTGGATTCTATTGCTGCAAGAATTTGATTTGGAAATCAAAGATAAGAAGGGGACTGAAAATCTAGTTGCAGATCACTTGTCAAGAATTCCGAATTTAAAGGAAGAGGTAAGTCCAATTATGGAAGAGTTCCCTGATGAGAAAATTTTTTCCATCAAATCCACAAAAATTCCTTGGTATGCTGATTTTGTGAATTATTTGGTAAGTAATATTCTTCCTCCTGAATTGTCATATCAACAGAAGAAAAAATTCTTTTCTGATGTTAAAAATTATTTTTGGGAAGAACATTTTCTTTTTAAGGTATGTGCAGACCAGGTCATAAGAAGATGTGTTACAGATGAAGAAAAGGCAAATATTGTACATCATTGTCATGACAGAGAGGCAAGTGGTCATTTTGGTGCCACCAAAACTGCAGCTAAGATTTTACAATCTGGATTTTATTGGCCCATACTTTTTAAAGATGCTTACTCCTTTGTAGCTTCATGTGACCGGTGTCAGAGAACTGGAAATATTTCTAGAAAAAATGAGATGCCTTTAAACAACATTATTATGTGTGAATTATTTGATGTTTGGGGTATTGATTTCATGGGACCCTTTACATCTTCTTATGGTAATTTATATATTTTAGTGGCTGTGGAGTATGTGTCTAAGTGGGTAGACGCTGTAGCATTGCCAAAAAATGATGCTAAGGCTGTTGTCAAATTCTTGAAGTAAAATAACGCGATTTGGCACTCCTAGGGCAATCATAAGTGATAGGAGGACACACTTTTGCAACAAACAATTTGAAGCACTTTTGAGTAAGTATGGAGTCACACATAAGGTTGCAACCCCTTATCATCCTTAGACTAGTGGTCAAGTAGAGGTTTCAAATAGGGAAATCAAGAGAATTTTAGAAAAAACAGTGAATGCCTCTAGGAAAGATTGGTCAATGAAACTTGATGATGCACTTTGGGCCTATAGAATAGCATTCAAAACCCCAATTGGGATGTCTCCTTTTAGGCTAGTGTTTGGGAAGACTTGTCATCTACCGGTGGAATTAGAGCACAAAGCATATTGGGCATTGAAATTTCTGAATTTTGACATGCAGTCTGCAGGTGAAAGAAGATTGTTGCAACTAAATGAATTGGAGGAATTTCGCAATGAGGCCTATGGAAATGCTAAGATGTACAAGGAGCGTACCAAAAGATGGCATGATAAACACATATTCATAAGAGAGTTTGAAATTGGCCAAAAAGTTTTACTTTATAACTCTCGTCTTAAACTTTTTCCAAGAAAGTTACGTTCTCGATGGTCCGGTCCTTATACAGTCACACAGGTATTTCCATACGGAGCAGTTGAAGTTGCACATGATACTGAAGGCACATTTAAGGTGAACGGTTAACGTTTGAAGCCCTACTTCGAAGGTGGTTACAACAAGCAGAAGACCACTATTGAACTTCATCTTCTAGAATGGCGACATTTGAGATAGTTTGGCGAAAAACTATAAAGCAAGCGCTTCTTGGGAGGCAACCCAAGCATCTTTATTATGTTTCTTCATTAATTTTTACGTTTATTTAAAAAAAACATGATTAATAATTTTTATCCAGGTTAATTTTCTTTCTTGATCACCTTTTTGGAATTTAGTCATCAAGACCATCCATGGACACATCCTACAGCAAGGAGAGTTTTCTTATTCCTATTTTTCTTTTGTTTCTTTTATTTTTTGCATTGAGGACAATGCTTCATTCAAGTTTGGAGGGAGACAAAATTTTTGCTCAAATTTTTTTGCTAAATCTAAATTTGTTTTTTTGTTGCATTCCTTGTTGTAAATTTTTGCGATTCTTAGGAAAATTTAAATTTTGTTCAAACTTGCGAATGATATGTGAGTTAATTTTGATTCTGATGATGTCGATCCACTTACGGAGCACTAGAAGTCCTTAATTTTTGAGTAGTGTGAACATCTAGAGAATATTCATGTGAAGTATGTGCTTTTCTTAGATCTCACCCAAATTTTAGAATTTGTTTGATTTTCTCTTGAGGCGAAATCCTAAGCTACATCTAACTGAGAAAATTATTTAGGCAATTTTTGGATCGATTGAGCCTTTCAAGCCAACCCTGTTTATTTATCCATAGTCACCCCGTTGAGCCTTAATTATTATCCAATCTTTTATTGGCACCCACGTACTTTTTAGCTTACCTTTTGCCAAATTATATCATTGTCCCACGCCCCATGAATATGTTGATTTTTTTAGGATAAAAGTTTATTTGAGCATAATAGCAATTTGGGAGGAAGGGTGGAGCATTGAAATAATTTGATTGCTATGGTTGTTTGGGGTGTATCTTCTTCTTCAAAAAAAAGAAGAAAAAAAAGAGAAAAAGAAAAGATTGCTTTTATGGTTCCCTATCCAACTTTCAATTGAGTGAGCCTTTTGTATACTCAATGGGTTGGGAATGTTCACGTTATATTAGGAGGGATTGAGGAAGAAACTCCACCATAAAGCAATGAAAAAAAGAAGAGAAAAAAAAAAGAAAAGAAAAAAAGAAGAAGAAGAATGATGATCTGTAGTGGCAGAAAGATTATTTTGAAGATGTGAAATTGGGGATAGTGGCATGTGCTCTAATTAGATCCTAGAAATCAATGTGTTCATGGGTGATTTGAGCTTAAATCTACCATTATGTCACCATTAGCTCAGCCTTACATTACAACATGAGAAAAGTCCTATTGATTTTTGGTTCGATGATTTTTTTATCAATCTCTATGGGACGATACTCTTCTCATCATTATATTACTTGCTCAACACGTTCGTTGACATATGCAGAATTTTACGAATAACGGCACCGGAGTTGGCACTTAAGTGATCGTTTTTCAAAAATTTTAGTACTAAAGTGATAAAAAAAACTTATGGCACCAAAGTGAGCGCCATACACAAGTTATGACACTTGTAATGTTCTTTTACCATAATCAGAGTTTTCACTAGCCTACTCTAGGTGGTTAGGAGCCATGTAAGACGTGAGAGGCGGCTTTACTATAGAAACTAGAGATTTCGAGTTCGGGGATTTGGTTACGTTAATTTTGCCTAATGCCTATTAGCTGTATCTTTTCTCTTTTCAAAAGAAAAATGTTGTTTTATGCCATCTTCTTCTGCATTAATTAGATAAAGAAGCTCTATTATTTATTTAACATTGATGTTCCTAAAAAATATATCTTAAATTTGATTCATGTTTGTCGCGACCGCCCTTTTGGAAGAAGGCATCTAGCCTGAATGCACTAAGTCTAGATCTGAGACTTAACTCGGACTCTCCCAAGCCCATACCATATTGCGACTTGTGGTTTAGGTTTTTTTTTTACCTGCAAGTGATTATTTTTATCTATAAGTCGCAACTAATCAGTTTATGATAGGTCAATTAGAAACTTAAGTAAAGTGACGAAAGAATCACCTTACTCCTATGAACCAAAGATTAAATGAGTTCGGGGATTTGATTACACTAATCGAGTGACTAGTGCCCTTTCGATACCTTTTATTCTGTTCATTTCAAAGAAAAACTTTTATCATATAGTTTGAATTGATTTTAGGACCTATCTCCTAACATGTGAGGTGATCAAGCGAGTGCACAATCATTAAATTAACGATGAGCAGTCAAGAAAAATATATAGCCTAAGGTTCTAATCCTAACTAGGGTGACAACATTGAACACATGATAATTTATGCAATTATATACTACTTAGAAAGCATGCATAATAATAATACAACAGTAGTAATAAAATTTCCAAAATCCTACTGTATAGCCCTACAGGCTTTCCGATTAAGACATAATTATTAATCAAATAATTTAGAAAATTATTCAAAAATACTAATTTCTAAACTATTTCCTAATTATAAAAAAATAATTTTTTATTTTTTAAAATAAATTTTAAGTAAAAAATAATAAAATACTAATATAATAGTAAACCGAGTCGGGTCGGCGGATCTTGATCGAGTCAAAATCAACCTGGGTCAACGAACCCGACCCATATGCATTAACCCAGGTTAGATCTCCGGATCCGAACTGAGTCGAGGGTCAACCTAGGTCGTTGACCTAGGTCTTGAATTGGTTTAGTGGAAGAAGACAAAATAAGGCCGGTTCGACTCGATTGAACCAACCCTAAATAGCTTGGAAATCGGTCCGACCAAGTCTGCAGGATGAGCATTAGCCGGTTCCCATGTGCACAGGCATGCGAGAACGCCAGTCGGGTGAGATTCAGCGATTGCCCGGCCATCTCGCCCGGCCATCAACCTTGGCTACCTTAGCAGCCGAGGCTAGGATGGCCCCTGTGTGGCTAGTCACCGTTTGGCTGGCCACAGTGGCCGCTGGCCAAGCTTCAAACGGGGCTCGTTGAGCCGAAATGTTGGTCGGAGCTTGGCCAGCCGACCCAGGCTAATTTTTGGCCTTCCGTGGTCTCAAACAACCACCACATGGCATCGACTGGCATCACGACCCCTCAACTAATGTCACGCCCTGAACTCCAATGGGCTCACGACACTCCTTCGATGGCCGTATTGATCGCAACATTCCAGGACGCGTCGCCGACCCAAACGAAACACCCAACGATAAAAGCAAGCGGAAGCGAAATAGAAATAACCCAGACAATAAACAATGACAATGGGATAGCACTTGCATAAATCAAATAGTTGCTTACAACACCCACAAACATAGCATTAAATCACGTTCATCAAAAGCAGCAGTGGTTGGGTAGCCTACTTCACTATACAAAAAGGGGACATCCACAAAAGGGATAAAGCATCAATATCCAACACTACTCATGGTCTCTGACTTGTACGTGACGATTGTTCGTCACTCCAAACCTGAAAATATTTAACAATGGGGGATGAGATAAATATCAATAAGTAGACAACCTATACCCCACCTAGGTCAATGCGTACCTAGACGAGTCTAACGTGTAATTCACCAGCCAACACAATCAATTTTCACACAACAAACTTACCTCGCCACGATTTACATGTCAACTCTGCACATTAGTCAAATCACGTGAATATCATAATGACTTATGAACACATCGCTATCATTCGGGCGCCATATACACACGTACATTCACTCAATTCAATCACACTCAATTCGCATGCGTGGCCAAGCAACTTTCCATGACTCGGGTTAACACCCCATAGGTCAGCCTTTCGATCAAACCGGGCTTCGTCCCTCACTGGACCTTTCACACTTTCACACGACCCGCGTCAACACGCCTCAGGTCAGCCTTCCAATCAATCCGGGCTCCATCCCTCATTGGACATTTCAAACTTTCACACGACCCGCGTCAACACGTCTCAAGTCAGCCCTCCGATCAATTCGAGCTCCGTCCCTTACTGGACATTTCACATGCACATCCACCACATCACAATTCGCTATTCTCACACATATATTTAATCAATTTAATCACACTCAATTCGCATGCGTGGCCGAGCAATTCTCCACGACCTGGGTCAACACCCCACAAGTCAGCCCTCTCATCAAGCCGGGCTCCGTCCCTCACTGGACCTTTCACACTTTCCCACGACCCACGTTAACACGCCTCAGGTCAGCCCTCTGATCAATCCGAGCTCCGTCCCTCACTGGACATTTCACACTTTCACACGACGTTTGTCGACACGCCTCAGGTTAGCCCTCTAATCAATATGGGCTCCGTCCCTCACTCGACATTTCGTATGCACATACACCACATCACAATTTGCCATTCTCACACGTAGTACAAATCCAGTTCCAATCACAAACTCATCACATTAGCCCCACAATTCAACATAGCCCAATCACACGTCAATTTCACCCATAAACGCCACGACAATCCAATCATCACACCCACATAAATTAGCAACTAAACATGCCATATAATCACCACAATTTAATCTATCAATTAACCACATTCATAAATTGGCCCTAACCCAAGTTTAACCCCTAAACCGGTATTAATCACACCCTAAACAAGTTTAAAAATACCCATTATACTAAGTAGGGTTGAGGAAGTCACTTACCTAAGTTTGGCTCTGGAAAAATCTACACGGGCTCAAAATGGCCCGGATGAATAGTAACGGCCTTGGCACAGGCAAGGGTGCGACAGGCGCGGGACTTGGCCACGGCTCGGCACACAGTCCGGCAACTCGGCGTGGCGCTTGGCCTCAACTGGGTACACAGCCCGGCAACTTGGCCATAGGCAAGGGCACGCTTGGGCACGGTTGGGCAGCGGGCTAGCTGTTCGACCACGGTTGGGCAGTGGCCTGGTTGTCTGGCCACGACTAGGCAGCGGCCTGGGCTGGCTGGCCGGCGGCGGTGACGAGCAATGGCGACGGGAGGATGGTGGGCGGCAGAGAGCTAGTCCCGGCGACTGGCTCGGCCAAGGCACGAGCAGTCCGGCCAAGGCAGCGGCAACGGCGGGTCGGGGGAAAGCTGGGTAGTGGCGGCAAGCTACGGCGGCGGTTGGTGGTAAGGGTAGCTAGGTGGTGGTAGTGGGAGCAGCGGCAGCTGGAACGGCAGTGTGCGGCGACGACTGGCGAGCTGGACAGAAGGGAGTGGAGCTTGGGGAAGGAGAAACATGGGGAGGGAGGGTCGGCGGCGGGAACAGCAAGGCCGGCGACTGTCGGGGGTGGTACGGCGACGTCACAGGCGATGGAGCGGAGCAGGACGAGCCGGCTAGGCAACGTCGGGCCGCGACAGGCGCGACGGCGAGCTGCTACTCGTGCAGAGGAGAGAGAGAGAATAGTCGGTCGGGGTGGCGGCTGGACAGACGGTGCGATGGCTGGCAAGCGGCAGTGCAGCTCAGTCGGGGCCACGGTGGCGCGAGGCGGACGGTGATTGGCGATGACGGTTTGGGCTAGCAAAAGCAAAAACCGAAGCAGCCGAGGCGAAAGGAAAACCAAAGAAGAAAAAGAAGAAGAAGAAGAAGGGGAAGAAAGAAAAGAAAAGAGAGAGAGGGAGAGAGGGATGGGCCTGTCGGGGGGGGGGGGGGGGGAGGGGACGTGTGCATAGGGGGACGTGCGACGGGGTAGTGGGGGGAGAGAGAGAGAGAGAGAGAGAGAGGACAGGCGCAGGGGGGAGACATGCGTGCAGTGTGGGCACGGCAGAGGAGAGAGAGAGAGAGAGAGAGAGAGAGGACAAAAGTCAATTTTTGTTCTCGAGTGCGATCTAACGATCACGATTTGAATCCGAAAACAATTTAATGGTCCACGAAAATCCTAATTAATAATTACGAAAAATGGCTAAAAGAAATTAAATAAAACACATTACGAGGGAGGTCTACTAGTCCAAATCTGCACCCGGTAAAAATTTCACTTTTCACATATCCCGGGCAATATCGAGGTTGGCCATAATAATATGGACACCGTCCAATTAAATTCGTCTAGGAACTCTAAGAAATTTAACACCAAAGTTTGGCTCTAAATAACGGTCAAATTTGATCGAGTGCGATTCTAGCGAAATCTCTAATTTAAAAAGAAATGACCCAAGAGTAATCAGTTCCGGGCGAGATTTTGCTATAAGCGTACTAACGATATACACGTTTTATAAATCCTAAAAATGGGTCGAAATTCGGAATGTCACAACTAACCTAGAGATCACCGGTCAAGAACTAAATAAAACATGCCTCTCTTAGGCATTTTATCGAACAGTTGGCACTCATGGCCAAAACAATGGAACACAAACCTGTTTTAGAGCCCCGGCCTGCTCCAACGACTATGACTCACTTCCGCCAGTGGCCTATGGACCAGGAGTAAGTACGATATGGGTTGGAATTCGCACGAAATGGCCAGCGTGAGTCCCGACCAAATTGTGCACAAAAATAGGGGAAAACAAGGCACTAGAGGGACTGAGTAGACTTACTGGTTGGGGACTCTGGCTTGGTGGACTGTCAACGGTGTAGGCTCAACGGGAAAGCTCCTCTGGCTCCATCCTTCCACCTGCAGGCAAAAGTTTCAATCTTTTTCACTCAATCTCTCTCTGTTTCTTCTTTCTTTCTTTGCTCTGTTTTTTTCTTCTCAATGTGGCTGACCTTCTCTCTCTTCTTCTCTGGTCTTTCTTGGTCGATGACCACTTGCTTCTGCTCCATTAACTTGCCCTGCAGTGGCCTGCACCAGCTTACTCCGCATCCTTGACTTTTGTGGCCGTTCTAGGCCGGTGTAGGGAGGCAAGTTTTGCTCCTTTGCCTCTCGGTGTCCATGGCAATAGGGAGGGGAAGAAAAGAGAGGGAGAGGGGCTGGGCTGAACGAGGAAGGAGATGGTTGGGCTTTGCGTCGGTGAAGGGAACGGTTGGGCCATGCATGGGCGAGGGGAATGGCTAGGGTTGTTGGTCGCACAAGAGAGAGAGAGAGAGAGAGAGAGAGAGAGAGAGAGAGAGAGAGAGAGAGAGAGAGAGAGAGAGAGAGAGAGAGAGAGAGAGAGAGGGCCCCATGTGGGCAAGGGGAAGAGGAAGAGGGGGTCGGGTCGAGCCGACCCTGGCCCGATCTGATTTTTTATTTTTATTTTTTGGTTTTTTAATTTTTAATTAATTTTTTTAAAAATATATGTTCTAATAAACCCTAATGATGCACAGAAAGACCTAATGTCTATATGCAATGCTATTAAATATTAAATATTTTTGTTTTAGGAATTAAGGACATTAACCTCTAAATTTTTGCATAATTAGTTTTGGGTAAAATTAAAAATAGGTGTCAACAATGTTATATATAAAGAGGCCGTTGCTAAATCGTTGTAAGTGTACAATCATACATGAAAAGAAGGTTCGAACCATTTAGTAGGAAATTTTTTATGTTTAACATTAACTAATTACTTAATTATATGTGTTGTGAGTAAAAAAAAATTATATGTGTTGACTATTAAAAAATAAATAAAACGAAATCTTTAAATATGGAAGTTAAAGAATCATGTTCTTATGTATTGGTTAAAAACGTTTTCAATATATATAAATTACCTTATAAATCTGAAAAAGGTTTGCAAAATATATTAAGTTTGTAATTTCTAGTATCTATAATTATATATAAGAGAGGTTTGTTCTTATCATTTGGCCGATGCTGAGTTTTTTTAAGAATAATATGAATAATGATAGACGCGTATATAGAAGTTTTTTGTGTATTAGCGATGTGCAATTACTCTTTGAGCAATTTCGCTAATATAAAATTGGAATTTCGTAATATTGTAATTCATCCCAAAATGATCGGAGCTTCTCCGCACGAGACCTCAGATTAGATACGTGGAAATTGTTGGTGCCATGCTTTTGTGCATGTCTCCCATATCAACCTTCAAAACTTGACGTATTTTATTATAGTAATCATAATTTTGTTTCTCATTTGTTCCCAAATTCCATATGGCAGTTTCTGGATCAAGGACCGTCAGATTGGTCCCACGTGGGAAATTTGCTTTGCAGCGATTTCATAGCCTGTCAAATTCTATTTCCTAATGGAAGTATATAGCAAGTTGCAGGATGAATAAACAATGTTTTTATATGTATGACCGTTGTCAAGAGAATGAACGAAGTTGCTGACTGTGGAATATATTTTATACCATGCTTTCATTGATTCTTATTGGCCTCCCTTCTCATCTGCGTATCTTTGTATCTCCTTTATAATTCACTTCATTCAAATATAATTGCTACTTCACTTATTTGTGCTAATGACATCTCGAGTCCCCTAGGCTGGTGGCCTAAACAAGCCTGAAAACAAAATTAGAAAATCCACCCCAAGGACTGGCCCATCTAAATCGTGCCTGAGAAATGCGGGGTCGGTTCGGTCGGGCCTATTCGGGTTTTCAAGCTCTTGATGGCTCCTAAATTTTATTAATTTTAATTTTCATCTTTAGCATCACTAGTGCTGGAGAGGTGGATTTGTTTTTAATTTCTTTTTTTTTTTTATCTTTGATGTTGAATGGGCTGAGCTTGTCCGTAAAAATTGCCCTCCTACCAAGAGCCCACAATGAACCAAGCAAGGCCCTATCAAGGAGTTGGAGCGGCCGCCAACGGTTGTTGTGGCTTTTTGCCGGCCGCACGCACGATCCATAAAATGCAAGCCGAAGTCGATGTCGTGTTGCTGATACATAAACCCTTTATTTAGAGAGAGAAAAAAGAAAAATATTTTGGAGAGAGAGTGATGGAAGGAAAAACCGTCGGCAAAAGGAGAAGAGATGATTAAAAAATAGAGATAAAATCCTTTAATTTTTAGATGCATTTGTTTCACGAAAAATCATAAACTTGAAACACTTCTAACAAAAATTCACACTTCTAAGCTTCTAAAAATGAATTAATGAGAAATACTTTTATCATTAATAAAACGTTTGGGCAAAGATTATTGTTGATGATGAAAATATATTCTGTTAACTAGTTTTTTAATCAATACAATTAATTATTTTTAGAAAAAAAATGCTTACAAATCATTGACTTTTTCGCGAAAAAGAAAATCAACCTCTTTCATTTTTATCATTACTGTCACTATTAGCTTCGTTTTCCCATTTTGGCCATCGAAGACCTTTACCCGTATAAGTGGTCCAACCTTTTTTTTTTTTGTGTAAAATGTAAGTAGCATATAACAGATGATGTACAGCAGCTTAGGGGCATTTCTCGACATTACAACTAGTACTAATAATTCGAGAATATAGAAGTAGGAAGTCTCCATAAAGTAGCTAAAACAAAGTTAGCTTGCGAAGGTTTGATTTTTTGGTATAGCGAAGCTCTACCTCTTACATTTTTCTACACCTTCGCCAAAATAATCTGAATGTCAGTTGGATTATTTTGAAACCGCCTATGGTTGCGCTCTATCCAAGTGCAATATACAGTCACTAGAAAAGATACTTTGAGGAGTTTCGCTGCCAAATCTTTACCTCTTGTTGCTCTAACCATCTATTGAAGCTCCTCATTCCAACCCCATACATTACGCCTGAACCCATGTTGCGCAAGAATATTGCGCCGGATGTTACCTATTCATTCACATTGGAAGAAAAGGTGAGTCCTGTTCTCTATACTTGCCCTACAAAAGGTACATTGGACATCGACTGAGGTCATCCATCGTGATATGATCTCTGTTGTCGGAAACCTATCCCTACATACTAGCCAACCAATAAAATTGTGTTTGCTAACGCCGCTACTCCATATTAAGTTATACCACTCCGCAGCTGGACTCTCGTGTCTAAGTTCATCCAAGACATCATGGCAACAATATCTTGGATTAGACATGACTGGGGTTAGGACATTACGTAGTTTGAGGAGACATCGCCAACTCCAAGCCATACTACCCTTCATGTCCATCTACAAAAATGGGGTTCCTCTGTGGTCCAACCTACTAAAGGCTAAGTCCAAGTAATATCCATGATCTCTCGATGTCGTAGATCGTATGTTTGTTCTTATCATTAGGTTAACTCATTTTCTAAAGATTAATAAAAATAATTCACGGTACCAATTATTTGTCCAGTTATACAATTTATTTGTCCAGTTGGAATTTCCAATTCCATGTATGCCGTATCAACTCTGGTTTGTGCAAGATCACGTCTCCAGCATAGTTGAACAGAGAAGAGAATTGCTTACTGTTGACATAACAAGTAATCGAAGTTAGAGTACTGTTACTCTCGTTTCTCCTTTCTCTCTGACAATTCGTTGCACACTTTTTGAGCAGAATCAATCAGTAACCTCAATAGTCCGCGGAAGAATCGAAGTGGCCGCCTCGAACACCATTCGGCAAGCCCTCAGAATCCGTCACCCATATGCATTGTTCAGCCTCGTCTTGGCCTCCTTCAATAAAGCCAGATCTGGCACCGTCTTCAATACTCCATCCATTGCCGTAAATTCCAAACACAGAGAAGTGAGCCGAAGCAGCCGCCATGACGGTCAAAGGCCCATTCTGCATGGAGAGATGGCGCCTCTGGCTCTCTGGAGCGGTCTTGATCGATCTGACGGCGAGGCTTTGCCTCCTGTAAAATGCACTTGCTCTGGCTTCTTGGCTCCGAGAGGAGGTCGCACAGATTTTGGACGGAGGAGAGACGATGGAAGGCTCAGGAGGCATCGCCGCCATTGTTCGCCGATCACTGCTCTTCGTCTTCCCCTCGATTCCCCTCGCTCAGCTCCCTCAGCGCTCGCGCATGTCGTCATAATGTTCATCCTACTTATGAGTAAAGAGATATTCTCAAACATGATAGGATATCTATAGAATTTCTACGAACGTGTTTAAAATCTTTTCGATGGTCGAACCCACCTTTCTTAATTTCCATTTTTTTTTGTAAATTCAAAGTTTTTTTAAGCCCAATCTCTACCATTTTCAATATTCCTTTTTTTCAATATATGTATTTTATAATTTCTTGTCCTTCAGTATGTTCAATTAATTTTTCGACAAAAACCAAAACCAAATTACTATTTCCCTGCACATTTTCTTCTTCGTTTAAAACTTCTTGAAATAGTATGTTGCAAATAAAAGAGAAGAAAATTAACTTGCTCGAGCAATTCCGGCGAGCGGCGCGAGGACGCTAGATAGTGTTTTCAGACTGGACTGGACAGCGATTTGAAACTCAGCATCGCCGCTCGTTTACAAAACGATCCGTGAACAGGGGAGAACAGAGGCAAAACCAGCGCCTGGGATGAAGAAGACGCACCAAACCAAGAAAAACTGGTGCTCTTGGACGTGAGATAGAGCTTGTATGTTGATGGGGCAATGAAAAGGAGCTTACAGATGATAGAGCCAAGATATCCAGAAAAATGGATTTCGAAGGAGCTAAAGAGAGGAGAGGGCTCGGCTTAGTTTTCTCGAAAATCTGGATTAGCTTCATCCAAATGAGAGAAGATCAGAAATAGCCTCGTCATTAACGCTCGGCGAGGTTGTCTCCATTCCATTCAACAAGGCGAACTCCGCCATTTGACAAACTCTGGCCAGCGACATGGAAACAGAGCAGAAGAGAGGAGAGTAAGGTTGAGGCGAGAAAGCCAGCGAACTGGAGGTGAGCTTCCAGTGATGAGCTGAGCAGCGATGTCGAACTGGAGGAGGAACAGCGGCGGAGGGAGGAGGAAGCAGCCGAGCTCCTCCTGCTGGCTACAGTTTTGGCCGAATGGAATGCAGGAGGAGAGAGATGCGATGCAGAGAGAGAGAGAGAGAGAGAGACAGAGAGACAGAGAGAGAGAGATCAAACCGGCCAAGAAATGATAATTAACGTGTTCCATTGGGTCAATATGTCAAATTAAGTTCCATCATAAAAAAAATCAAACTGGGAAGTTAGCATCGACCGAGCTTCCAATTTCGGTTGGCGAGCTCAAGGTCTCGATATTGTAATGCCATTCATTAATTTTCTTTAAATCATGCATTTTTTAGAATCCTCCAGGAAAGGTCTAGAGGGGTTTAAATATATTCAACTTAGAACAACCCTCTAAGCATTGGCAAATTCCAAGATCCCTAACCTTTAAGTTCCCAAGACAGAGTAATGATCTCTAGCCAAGATATAACAGAATTGACTCCTGACTTAAATGACTCTAAAAACGAAGTACAATGCATAGAACTCAATATACACAAAAATACTACCAGACTCGTTCACTCTAACCACCTCTTAGTATTTTGGGACTAACTTCCTCTAGAAAAACTCCACATCGTTTGAACTTGATTTATTTGAAACTAGATACATAAAGCTTTCAAATCATATATTATGGGACCATATTGGAACATGAACTCCTCATCAAAATGCAGAAGAAAGTGACTATCAAAAGCTTGCCGGTAGAGTAAAACTTATCCTCCAAGCAACTTTGCATTAAATGTTGGATAAGGCTTAGTTCTCTTGAGACAATTTGTCATCAAACAAAGAGCATAAAAGATGCGCCTCAGGCTGCAAAGCAGTGGTCCTGCAATCCATGCTTTTATCGTCAATTTGGAGCAATTCCCACCGCTCAATCCTTCATGTGTTAGTATGATTCATGAGATGCTAAAACCCGGTTGATTCGAGGTTGTCGGTCACAGCCGCCAGAGATTTCACGTTTAATGTAACACTTAGAAAAATTTGTGAATGCTGGATTCATTTTGGTTCTAAACAAACTACTTTCACTCTATTCTCAACCAAATCAAATATCCTAATATTCAAATTAGCAGGACAAGGAATCCAACAGGAACACTCTAGGAGTCGAGCGTTCAAAATGCAATCAAGACTCAAATGCTTAAAATCCTATTAAACAAAGGTTCTTCACTGTTTCATTGTATTTTTCCATCATAAAATGCTTAGAAGAATAATTTCTGCTGGGAAAACGATGGTATAAGCTTACGAACAAGCTCAAATAGCATGTACTGATAGTATAAGTTAAGGTAGAGAAAAATAACCACCCCAAGGAACGCCACCACATATGATCCTGCAAAACTCCACAAGAAGGCTTCTCTCCAAGCATCATCCTCCCTGATATGACCAAAAGATGGTGGTGTTCCCCGTCCTAGATTTGAGCCATCACAGGTTATTAATGGTGTTCCACAAAGAAAAGGGTTACCTTCATAACTTGCTTCGCCAAAAGTTCCAAATTGATTTTTTCGATCTGGTGTCTTGCCTGACAAGTTGTTGTGAGCCACACTAAAATCTGACAAGGCATAGAGCTCCGTTAGTTGTGGTGGGATGGGACCGATTAAGTTGTTGTAGGACAGGTCCAAGCTCTCTACATTCTTCAAATTGGAAAATGTTTCTGGGATCAGTCCCGTCAAGTGATTGTGTGACAAGTTCAAGGCTCGAAGTTCACTCAAGTGGCCGACCTCCGGAGGAATAAAGCCCATTAAATTGTTCTGTGAGAGATCCATTCCCGACATGAGTTGTAGGATGTGGCCCTTATATGATTCCAACCTACTTTTTGTCATGAACTTTACTTCTTCTAATTCAAACGTGGAAGCAAATGTGTAACCTTCGCCAAACCCAACCCAACCACCCAAGGTAGTAGATAAGTCTGTAGATGCCCCATCATTTCCAAATGTCAAATCTTTCAAACAAGGAGGAATTTTTCCAGAAAGATTATTATTTGAGAAATCCAATATGGTCATGTTTTTCAACATACATAGATCCAAAGGGATTGAACCTTCAAAATTGTTTCCTTTCAGTAGAAGAACCTTCAAGTTTTGGAGTGAACCAATCCAGCTGGGGACCTCACCTGATAATGCATTATGTCGCAGATCCAATGTGACAATCGATGAAGCTCCAAAAAGAAACTCAGGAAAATGACCAACGAGCATGTCATTTGATAAATGCAAGAACCTCATAACTGTAACATTGGCACAAGAGGGTATATTTGGCCCAAGGTTGTTACTTGAAAGGTCTAAAAGAAGGAGATAATGTAAGTTGCAAAAGCTCAACGGTAAAGGACCTCGTAATAAATTACTCGACAACAGAAGCCCTCTCAAGTTTTGGAAATCTCCAATTGAATTGGGAAGTGATCCGGATAGGGAATTATTACTTACATCCAAAACTTGCAAGAAGGAGCTATTTAATAAGTCAGGCGATATGTCCCCTGTAAAATGATTACTATCCAGATACAAATATGTCAACATTGGCAAGTTAGAATACCTTGGTAGCATTTGGCCTTGCAAATTGTTGCTTGACAGTTTCAATGCATAAAGTGACGAACAATTTTTAGCCAGTGTCTCTGGTATCTCTCCCGTGAAGCCATTATTCGACAAGTCCAAAGTATCCAGTTGTTTTATATTGCCCATTGAGGGAGGGACTCTGCCTTTCAATAAGTTGTTTGACAAATTCAAATATAACACATTTGGGAGGATAAAACCAATCCAAGATGGAAGCTCTCCTTTGATAGTATTAGCAGACACATCGAAATGTAGCATGTTGACAAGATTCAAGTCGGAAGGCAAATGAAAAGCACCTGACAAATTGTTGCCTCCGATTTCGAAAGATTCTAGGTTGACATTGTTGACCAATAACCAATTTGGGAAATTTCCTGTCATTCCATTGTGGGTGAGTCCAACAGTTATCAAGTCATATTGTTCTTTCAGAAAACTGGGAATTATGCCAATTGCGTCTTTGTTGAGTATACAGTTTGACAAACGAAATCCTTTCAATTGAAATGAAGGAAACCAAGTGGGCTCTTCTGTATTTACTTCCAGACGATTATGGTTGTCGATGAGGTGGAATTCCCGAAGTTCAGAATTATTAGCCAGGGAAGCAAGCGAAAGTGAGCCTTCAAATGCATTTCCAGATAACTCAATATCTTCAAGTGACTTGAGATTATAGAGGAGAGATGAAGGAATTGCCCCGCTAAAATTGTTATATGCCACATCAAGCGCACGGAGTGAGGTCATATTGCAAAAGCATGAAGGAAGGGGACCCCAAAAACCATTCAAACTAATATCCAAATCTTCAAGGTTCCTTAATCTGCACAAGCCTATTGAAGTGGACGCTGCAACTGTGAGAATCATCTCTAAATTGTACTTGTATGATTAAAACACTAAAGATCATGGTTTGTATCAAATGGAGGATAGAAAGAATGTGCGATCTAATATCTAAAAATAGAAACAGAAAAGTTCGGGTAAAAGTGTCAGAAGTCTTAAACCTATTGCATTTGTGCTAATTTAGTCATAAACCTTTTAATTGTGCTAATTTAATCATAAACCTTTTGACCTAGAACCAATTCAATTCTTTCGGCTAATTTTGGCTGGATATCGTTGATGTGAATGTTGGCCGGCTTATGTGGCACAACTGGTGCTGATATAGATATTTTTAAATAATATTTTAATAATTTTCAATTTTTTGTATTTTTTTCCTTTCTATTCTTTCTCTCTTTTTTTCCTCCTCTTTCCTATGGTGGCTAGCATGACAATGGCCAACGAGATTGCCCTCGCTAGATTTGGCAAGACTAGGCATTGGTTGGGCAAGGGTTGGCCTAGTCGGGCCTCGCCCTGGCCCAGGCAACCAACCACGACCAAAATTGAGATCATCACTCGAGATCATAGTGAACAATGCACAAAAAACCAAAACAATTCCTCTTATGAGAAATCAATCGAGCGTAGACCTAAGGTGAAAATTAGACAGGAAGGACTACTCACCTAGAAGGTTGAGACGGTGAGAGAGACCATTGAGACTGACTCGGCAGAGCCATGGCAGTTCTCGGACTCAACGATTATGAGCTTCGTCTAGGCGCAAACGAGAGAGATTTAGCAATTGAAGAGAGAGAGAGAGAGAGAGAGAGAGAGAGAGAGAGAGAGAGAGAGAGAGAGAGAGAGAGAGAGAGAGAGAGAGAGAGAGAGAGAGAGAGAGAGATCTACAATAGATAAACTTGAAGGTTGTGAGCCTCAAACATGGCAGTTCTCCTCTTTGATTCACCTGTTGGCCTTGCTAAATTTGGCGAGGCTGACCTTCGCCTAGGTTAGGGTGATCTCGCCGGGCATCGGCTGGGCTAGGGTGAGGCCAACCCTCGCCCAAGCAATGCTTGGCCAAGCTAGATTTGGCGAGGGCAGCTTTGTCGGTGTTCACCCTCGCCCTGGCCAAGTTAACCCTCTCCGGCCACTAGAGGAAAGAGTGGGAAAAAAAGAGAGAGAAAAAAGGAAAAAAAAAAGAAAAAAAATCAAATATTATTAAAAAAATATTTACGTTAGTGCCAACTATGCCATGTAGGTCGGCCGGTGTCTACATCAATAATATCTAGCCAAAATTAGTCGAAAAGACTGAATTGGCTCTAAGTTAAAAGGTTTAGGAGTAATTTGGCAATAGTAAAATGTTTAAGATTAAATTGGCACAAATGCAATACGTGACTTTTCTAACATTTTTCCTAAAAAATTGGTAAGATAGAGCTTTGGAACGGAGACTCATCACCACAATGCTTCATTTCCATTATTCTTTAAGTTACATTAAGGGATAAATGCACTGAAAGTCTTAAAATTTGTTATGAAAGTACAATTGAATCTTAAAACTTTCAAAAAATACAATCAAGTTCTAAAAGTTATCACAAAAGTGTAATCGAGTCCTAAAACTTTCAAAAAGTATAATTAAGTCCAAAAACTTGTCAAATTAGTCCAATCAAGCCCTTTCGTTGATTGAATCTTTTAAAAGTTTTAGGACTCGATTGCACTTTTATAGCAAGTTTTAAGACTTGATCGTACTTTTTAAAAATTTTATAATTCAATTGTACTTTCGTAACAAATTTTAAAACTTTCAGTGCACTTATCCCTTACATTAATTCCTTCCAGGGTTTGACAAATTTTGAATTGGATTGGAAAACAAACTCTAAAGTTGATATTATTTCTAGATTTATGGCGTAATTGCATGGGCGACCTCTAAACCTTTGCTCAATTTTCATTATTGTTTCTGAACTTTTTTTCCAATTTAATTATGTACTTTTCAAAAACAATGCAATGGGATCCTCCATTAAGTACAGCACAAGATCATATGCTCTTTTGGCTGACATGCCTACCAAGTCAGCAGTAGCGTCCCTCCAAACATCATTTGGACTCACAAGGATGCGTTTGGTAACCATTTTATTTCCGAAAATAATTTCGATTCAAAAATGATTTTTTTTATTCTATTCCCAAAAATAATTTCTAAGCATTTGAAAGCGTTTTGGTAATAGCCCAAAATTTCAATTTTTGAAATAGAAAAAGAACATAAATGTGTATGATAACTACACAAATTTTTTTTATTAATAATATTTTAAATTTTTTAATATTTCTTTCTTTTTTTTTCTTTTTTTTTTCTTCTTCTCCTTCTTGGTCATGACTAGGTCACCAGCCACAAGCCTAGGCTGGCAAGGGCATCGGGGCCCTCACGGCCTAGGTGAGGGCAGCCCTCGCCTAGGCCGCAAGCCTCGAGGGCCGCCCTCGCCCAGGCCGCAAGCCTCGAGGGCCGCCCTCGCCCAGGCTGTGAGGATCCAGCCCCTGCCCTCGCCTATGGATGGCGAGGGCCGAGACGACCTCGCCGACCCTAGGCTGTGGCTGGTAGCCGATCGTTGGTCACTGGCCACCGACTATAGCCCAGGAAAGAAGAAGAATCGGCCACAGTCAATAAGGAAAGAAGAAAAAAAAATTCTCTTCTATTTCTTATTCTTGTTCCCAGAATCAAGAATCAACTTTTTTTTTATTCTTGATTCTGTTTCAAAACTGATTATGGGAATAAATTTATGCCCAAGAACAAAAAAAATATAATCAGTTACTGTTTGGCAAGTTATCAAATGCACCCTTAGTCACTTGTTTTCTTCTTTTTTATTGTGCTTTCTTTTTCTTTTTTCCATTTTCTTTTCTTCTTCCTTGCACTTCCAAGTCCTCCGCCGCAACACACTACTGCAACCTGCCGTCCTCCACCACCATCCGTATTTTCGTTCCAGCTTGCTGTCCATCACTGCCACCTCGCTGCCTAGCCATTTCCCGCCCTCCCCTCTCCGAGCCTTAGATTTGGCCCCGTAACCTCAATTTTGTGCATCACGGCTTCAAATTTGAGGCCACATTTCAGATTTGAGGTCGTCGTGGCTTACAACAAAGGTCGTGCGTGGTCTTCTAGCAGTGGTGATATCGACTCTGATGGTGGTAATGGCAATCCGACTTTGTGGTGTGATGATGAGTCGGAAAGATGTAGTGGGCAGAGGCAGCAATGGATAGTGGTGCTGAAGATGCCGAATTTTTTTTAAGGCTGAATAAGTTTTTAATTATTATAATTATTTATTCTATTCTATTAATTGTTTCCCTCAATGAAAAATAAATTTCAAAAGAATTTCTATGCATTATAACATGTGCTTTCTTTGTTTGATTTTATGCATCTTAGTTTACTGTTATAAATTCTGAGTTTCTTCTACAATTCTCATGGCCTAGTTGAATTTATTAACACTTGCAATCCCTGACGTTTGACCACATTAGGGTTTAATATGTAAACTGTAAGTATATTTTGGACTTTGATCCCCGATTAACATTTGAATTTAATTTTGATATGATTCCCCCTATGGTATATTGTTATTTCAAATTATTTTTATCTTCTAAGCAATAACTCCTTGCGTCTATTATGTTATCACACTATTCTTCAGATTGGCCAAGAAAAAAGTTACACAAAAGTAAAAGCATGGGGCCTAAACTTCCATCTTCAAAGATCAGGATGAAATTGATAATCATCAAGCTTTTAAGGATCACCAACATCATCATCCCATAATGAAGACATTAAGCATGACCTACGTTTACTTATGGCTTCCATAGACATTTAACTATATCCTTCCAACTTCAAGCATAAGTCAAACGAGTACGTACAATGCGGTCATGCCTTCTAAGTTCAAGATAATCTTACTTTATTATATTTTAAAAAGGTGATAAACAAAAGCAATTTTACAGAAGTACCTTCTAGTAACTTCGAAGATGCATTCAATCCACAAGATGAGATGTCTAAGGCCTTGAGAGATGTTATCCTTATAATGTTCGTGAGGGCATCATTGACCAAATTGTTCAAATTAAGATTCAACACCTCCAGATTCGCACCTGCGATTAACAATATGTTCTCAGAATCAAACATTATATATCAAGGGTATGGTCTTCACGTGTACCTTCAAGCTGATTGGGAGACAAATTTTGGCCCTCCGCTGAATTCTGGTTGGACAATGAGGGGACTCGTTCTAGATGATTTAAATATAAATCTAGTCGCTTCAATTTCTTCAAGTGCAGCGTTCCTTTTAAATCTGATTATGGAAAGATCCATGCATACTCGATATTAGATGTCTAACTATCTTCAGTTTATCCAGAATAACTCTATGGTCATAATGAATAGAATTGATTTATAAGCAGAAAACAATTGGTCCGACATATCTGAGTATAAAAAAAAAGATTATGTCACATTAATTTGTAAAACAATTTCATAAACAAGTAACTCGTAGCTTTAACAATGTCTATCATATTTAGTTAACTAGCAAAGCTGAGAAAATGTTCTCTCATTTGCTCCCATGTGACTGCCACGTGGCAAGATACATGGCATAATTTTACCATGTGACCCGTATTTGACCAACAAGCATTAATTTATTGAAAAAAATTGGTTGCTATGCCACTCCCAATCTTCAAAATCTTATTACTTTAAAAGTCGAATTATAATGTTCCTCAAATATAGAAAAAATTCTTCCAACAAAGAAATCCACTGCATTTAAAACTCGACAAAATGCAACAAACTAGTGATCAATTTTATTTGTAATGAGCCATCAATAATTTAAACTATGATTTTTTATTTAAACAGTGCAATTTTGTTAATCAGTTTCTTTAAACAGTGCAGTTTTGTTAATCAGTTTCTTACTTTTAACTATAAGGAAATTAAACAAAATATCAAATCCTATTACTTTGAAGATTACAATGAAACTGTTAAACTTGCAATATGTTGTTAAAATTATAAATTGTTAAAAATCACGATTTCATTTAAAATAGCATATTTACATTCCATTTAGAATTGAAAGCAATAACTTGAACAATTTATTTATATATTCACTTAGCTTTTTTTTGTCCAAATATATTCACTTAGTTTGACTAATGTTAAAGATGGAAGCTTTTGGTATAGGGTGCAAATGAATTTTAAACTTTCCAACACTTTCCCCCAAAATTTTCTTCCCTCCCATTTTCCCCCACTTTCCAATTAAAGCCAAAAGGAAAGGGGGATTTTGGTCCATCAAAGGAAAAGGCTGTGTTCCCAGCTCTTTAGGCTGTGGAAATAGGCCTTCCCTTTAGCAGTTGTGTGTGTATACAAAAGTAAAACATTAAAGATTCTAATTTAGCTCTTTTAGTGTATAAAGTTAAAAATAAGGACATTTTATCTTCATCCTCCTTTCTTTGACACAATTTTCGCATAGGTCGCTCGGTTTTGCTTACCGACAGATGCATCCCATAGATTCGGAAGACAGAACTTGAGCCAAAAGATTCTAAACATAATCCACAAGTACTGAAAAAATGCTATATATTTTAATTTATTTATTTATTATACGATTATTGTCATTACGTTCTTAACTTAATATTATTTATGGAAATAATCATTTGGAATGTAATCTTTGCTATATTTCCGCGACTTATGAAACATTACATCACATGATGTTTTCTTCCTCTTACCAATCTTTTGTTGGGATTTTTGGCACCAAAATCCCATAGAATTGAATGAGAAGTGTATGGTTGAAAGTGTCCCACATAGGAGAAGAGGTGATGGGAAATGGGTTCAAATAGTTGAGCCTCACAAATGGGTTTGGGCCCCAAGGGGTACCCCACTTTTGTGGCCGCCGCCGTCCGTCCGGCCGGCTCGGTTCGGGGTACGCTCTATCGGTTCTTTTGTGGAAGAGAGAGGACCTACGTCAAGCTAGGTCGGTCCACCCCCCGCGCGCCGCCGCCGCCGTCCGTCCGGCCGGCTCGGTTCGGGGTTCGCAAACCGGTTCAAGTGGACCTTCGCTGCTCTTCACGAACCCTTGCAACTCTTCATTCTTCGCCACTTCAACGATTGTCCGATATCCTCGGGTACTGATTGAGGGGCCAAATTCGTCTTAAGGACACGACGTTCCTTCGTTGGGCTCGGATCAACATTCTGCTTATTGCTTCTACTGCTTTCAGGTTAGTTTTTTTACCGTTTGTTTTAATTTCTGGTATACGAACTTAGCCGAACTTCTGTACCGAACTACATCTTTCAACTTTTAATCAAGGATGTTTCACTAAGTTATAAGTACTATAATTTAATAATCCTAAGCTCCTCTTTTATGTCACATCTCCTCTGATTGACATAATTAACGATTCATAACCGTGAATAAAGACATGCCCGAGCGAAGTGCAGATCAAATAGCTAGTTATTACTCTGAATTTTAGCTAGTCCAACCTGACATCTCCAGTCAAAAAGTCAATTCTTCGTAAATGTATGACATCTGTTCAGATAATTATAGGATGTCAAGATACTTGAGTTGAATAACTTTTGACTTTGCTATCATTTTTTAAGTGAGTAATCTCGTCCTAATTTGTGAACTCTAAAATCTCATGCTTGTAAAAGTTAGTACTTACTATATGTTAAGGCTTCTGAGAAATTATAACAAGACATACTATTATTGAAGAATGAAAAAATAGAGAATATGCTATTCCTAAAAGTTGGGTTATGTTCGTATACTATTTGTTAAAGTACATTGTGAAGTACCTCGTAAGGTGATTTATATGAGGGAATATAAAAGACACATAGCTACACAAAATTCCTCCTTGTATGTACTAATCTTTTTTTTTTATTCCGGTCCGTTTCTTTCCCTCTATCCAACTATCACAATACCTTTAAGATCCGTTCTCTTCCCTCTAAATTAACGCCCTCTACCAATCTACTTTTCATGATTTTTAATCTTTTTTAGACCTTTTGGCTCTCGCAATTTGACTTTTTTTTTAATCATAAAACTCTCAGAACCTTTCCAAAAATGTAAATATTGATATGTAGAATGATAAGCTTGATTTGCTTTTTCTTATTTTGAATTTTGAGACGAAGTCACAAATAAAAATATTAAGTAGATTTTGGTCCGCTTCCAGACAAGTGCAAAATTGTTGGGGTGAAAAATTCTAACGAGTCTACCTTTTATGATAAAAAAAAAGTCGGAATTTGGTAAATCATTGCTTATTGAGGTAATTCTATTTTTGTTCTTTGTACTAATCATCATGGAGATGAGTCTCATAATTATTAATTTATGATATATGCAATCAACTACTTTAAGAATTGCATCATTTGTGCAATCATGTGTTGGTCATTAATTCACTCAATCTACTTTGTAGCATTTAGCACCCTCGCATGATTACGATAAGTAAACGATTACTGGGAAACATAATTGAGATAAGAAAAAAGAAACAAATAACTCAGAGAGAGAGATTCACCTGAGAGTTTATTGTTACTTAAATCCAACACTTGAAGTTCCTCCAGAGGAAGGAATAAAGACGCATCAATGACCCAAGGCCCAGGCTCTTGCGATTCCCAATCGCGTGTATTGTCCAAATCTAGTTGAGTCACTCGCAAAGCGGCGTTATCGCACTCAACTCGTTCCCAACTGCAACAGTCACCATCGTCGTCTCCCCAATACGAAAGAGAAGACCCATTTGGGTGGTTGAAGGCGGCCTTAATCTTGAGGAGTGCATTCCTCTCTTCTTCCAAGCACCCCATGCTTCTTCCACTTCCTCCCATCAATACCAGCAACACCCAAGTCCACATACACAATAAAAGACACTTCATGTCTATCAATAATGGTGTTTTGTGCGTTATCTGTTTCTTCTGCTTCAACATATGCAAACTTAACGAGGGTCATGTACTCTTGATTCATATAAGTAGAGTCTTTCACTTTCAAGTGATTATCACGGTTGGGCCAACTCCACGAAATAATTATGGGCAAAGTCCAATCTGCTGGAGCCAATTCCACGGAACCCATAATTATCGCCGTTGACTTGACCTATAACTTCTCTAAAACACAAAGATCAAGATTATAAATTAATATTGCAAAAAATGATAAAAATTGGTTATTAGCAGTCAACCAAAAAAAATAAGTGATTTCACCATTATAAAAGAAAAATATGCTTGCAGATATCGCTTCGCAAAAAAAAGATGAGATAAATAGGTAAGACTTGATTTTGTTAATTTTTAGAACACGTATTTTTTTTTTCGGCAAGAGATATCAAATAAAAGGGTATTTGTTTGGACTCACTGGAAGGAATATAAGGCAATTTCGATCAATTTGATAAAGCGATCAAGACAAGACCGATCAATAATCTATATCTCTTATAATTAATTTGAAGTATCAATGACTACAAAATCGATTAACTATCAGTATTTAGAATAATAAAAAGAAAAAGTAGAGTCTTAAATTCGTGCAACAATGCATGGATGTCTTGCTAGTATTGAATAAAAATCCTTTCAACCGTCGTGCCACGATAGAAGCAAACCAATTCGGGTTGTTTAAGGCGGATTTCACCTTGAGCAGAGCATTCCTCTCTAGTCTCTGCTTCCAAGCACCCTATCAGCTTCCACTTCCCTCCAATATAGGGGTGTGCAAAAGAACCGAGAATCGCTCAAAACTGGATCGGAGCTAGTGGTTTCTAAGGGAATTGGTTCGGTTCTCGGTTCCAATTTTTGGGAACCGATGAGTACCGATCCGGTTTCCGGTTCTAGGTGTGGAACTGTCCACACCTGAAACTGAACCTAACTCGCTTGACGCTCATAACCTTATACTGAACCAAGAAACACCTTCTTTCGCTTTTGCCTCACGCTCACTCTCACTTTCTCACTCTTCTCAGTCGTTACTCACCTCATCGTCTCCGACTCTCTATCTTCGTCTCCGTCCTTGGCTAGTAGGACCGGTTTCATGGATCCACCCAGGAACCGGACCAAAGCGGTCCGATTCTCGGGTGGACCCATGGAATTAACGGACGATTCCTGATCCTAATTTTTCGAAACGAGTTCTTAGTAGGCGGTTCTCGATTCTAGGGTGGAAACCGCCCACCCGAACCATGCTCACTCCTACTCCAATATCGACACCACCCAAACTCCACACGCACATGTACAATACTAATGAAGGACACTTCATTTTTATGGTGCTATGCGGGTCATGACAAGCTATTACGTCGAAGTAGTTTATATAATAAATTGAATACGGACCGTTGACAAATAGTGGATTCCACGAAATTTAATGATTCAAATTCAGTCTAACATGTGCAAAAGGTTTATGGAATACTTTCTCGTGGTCGTGGGTTTTACGTCTCTGCTGAGGACTTTTTCAACTTAAAGATGCGACGAGTCTTATCCTTCCCGTGTGGTCCTTACAGTGTGCCGTGACTCATAAATTTTCCAAGGAAAAGTATGCAAACCATTTCAATTCTGCTGAGAATGGAGGACACAAAAACGATAGTTCAATCACTAACATAAAAGCAATCAAGTTCTTCGTGGAAAACAACTGTTCAACAGTAGCGCGGATGTAAAGAGTACGTTTGGTGAAATTTTTCTTTTTTTGAATTCAGTTTTAATTTTTTCAATTGAAAAACCTTTGAGTGAAAAGACAATCAAGTTCTCCCGGCCACATCTCGCTTGAAAATGCCAACGTGGAGACCTACATATCGCTTGCCTAGTCATCTTAAGTGTCACGGTCGGGTGATCTGATGTGGAGAATTTTAAATGAAAAGACGCCGTTTCTTTTTTCTTCCTTTTTATGTTTTTATTTTAATCTATTGACGTCCCTTTTTGCTATGGATACGGCATGCGATCTACAAGTATATACTCTTAAAAAATGTTCAATGCGGTGATATTCCTTAGGCAACTAAGTCTGTCTTCAGGGGATGAGGCACCAATTAAATTTTTTAAAATGGACTGATCAACCAAAATACTATCATTCCCCAGTTACATGCAATGAAACAATTACAACCAAAATAACATTTGACATTTTTTTGTTTTTCTATTTACTTTTTCAATCAATTGATTTCCCAAAAATCGGTGAAAAGAGTAGCATCTCTCAGTGATTTAACGCGGACTGATATGGTCACAATTCACAACCTGATTGAGTTGACCCCATCATAGTCAACGGAGCGATCATCGCTCTTGTAGCTTAATTAATACTAACGACTTCTGAGTATACTTGTCACTCGGAAGTTGTTATATGCAATGTGTGCGAAACAGTTATTATCTGCCGGGCGCGTTTTTCATTAAAAGAAGAACCATATATTTTTGTAGATGAAATTCTAACTATATTTCAAATGTTGTACTGCATTTCTGAGTAATGGGTTTAGCTGTGGTTTAGTAACAAAAACATGTGTGCTTTAGGTACACGATACTAGTTTAGTTCCCCACATCAATACGTGTAAACAATCTCAAAGTCGAGCCACATGTAAGGATTTTAGCTTGTTTCTTACTTTGATCACACTATAAGTAGATCTTTTTGCCTGAGTTTACGTTAGATTAGCGGACTTTCTATCATAAAGAACATCGATTACTTCATGAACCATCAATTTCTCAAAAGTGAAAAGTAATACAAAAGAGCACGTTGCTAGTGAAGTCCAAAGGCATGTAAGGTTAGACTTAGTGAAGCATCTTGACATTATTATATACATATATATATATATATATATATATATATATATGTTTTAAATATCAACATTGTTTAACTTGGTTGTGACATTTCGAATTTCGACCCATTTTTGGGATTTATAAAACGTGTAATTCGTCAGTGTGCTTATAGTAAAATCTCACCCCGGAACTGATCACTCTTGGTTATTGTTTTTTAAAAAAATAGAGATTTCGTTAGAATCGCATTCGATTGAATTTGACCGTTATTTAGAGTCCAAACTTTGGTGTCGAATTTCTCAGAGTTCCGAAATAAATTTAATTGGACGGTGTCGATATTATTATTGCCAGCATCGATATTGTCAGGAATAGTGGAAGAATGAAATTTTGACCGAGTATGGATTTGGACTAGTAGACCTCCCTCGTAGTGTGTTTTAACTAGTGTCCGTGGGCCAAATCCTAAATTATTAATTAGGGTTTTTTGTGATCGTTGGATCGTTTCGGTTTTGAATCGTGAGCAGTTGGATCGCGATCATTGCGTTGACTCTCTCCCTCTCCCTCTCCCTCTCCCTCCCTCCCTCCCTCCCTCCCTCTCTCTCCTCTGTGTCGTGCCACCCACCCCCGTGCAACGTCTCCTCACCCATGTTCTCCCCCTGCATGTCAAACCCCCCTTCCCCATGCAAACCCTTTCTCTCTCTCTCCTCCTTCCTCTTCCTTTTTCCTTCTTTCTTCTTCTTCTCTCTTCCTCTTTCCTTCGCTATCGCTTCTGCTTATGCTTCCTTCTGTTTCTTCCTCCGCCCGACCGTCACTCGTAGCTCGCCACCGCCGGCTGCTCGTCTGGTGCCGCTGCCTCACCAGCCGCCGCACCGTCTGCCAGCCGCCGCCCACAACCGACTGCTCGCTCTCTCCCTCTCCTTCGCGCTAGCTCGCTGCTCGAGCTCGCCGCGTCGACCGTCCTTCGCAGGGACCAACCCAGCCGCTGCCCGTGTCGCTGTCGGCCCGACCGAGCCGAACCGCCGTCCGTCTCCATGACCGCCTGTCACCGGCCTAGCCGCGCGGCATGTGAACAATAGCTCACCGCTGTGTCCGTCGCGGCCCGGCGCTGCCCAGCAGCCCACCAGCTTGTCCTTCATCTCTCGACCACCCGCGATGTCGCCGTGTCACCTCAGGTCGCCGCGCGACCACCCTTCCCCCCTGTTTCCCATTTCCCGACCTCCTCCCTGTTTTGAACTCTCCCCGGCTCCTCCTCGTCCAACTACTGCGCGCCGCCGTTCCGGCCGCCGCCGCTGCTCCGTTCGCCACCACCTAGCCCTCAGCCACCCTGCCCAGTTACCTGCAGTCGCTATTCCCGTCTGGCTCGCCCAACGCTGCCCCAGCTCAGCCTTGGTCGGACTGTCCCGGCCGTGGCCGAGCTTTCGTCGCCCAGCCGCCGTCGCCGTCATTGCCGCCATCGCCGCCGTCGCTTGCCTGTCCCAGCCAGCCAACCAGCCAGCCAACCCGCCAGCCAGCCAGCTCGAGCGTGCCCAACCATGGCCGGACTACCTGGTCCGTTGCCCAAGCCGTGCCCGAGCTTGCCCATGCGATGCCCAAGCATGCCCCAGCCAGCTCGCCGGCCAACCAGGCCATGCTCAGTCGCGGCCGAGCCGCCCAGGCCATTGCCGTGCCCGTGGCCGAGCGCTTCGCTCGCTACTCGAGCCGTCCCAGCCGCTTGCCCGTCATGCCTGGCCGTTGCCCGTGCCATCCCGCCCGTGGCTGAGTGTCCCAAGCCGTAGCCAAGTGCCGCGCCAAGCCTGGCCGGCCATTGTGCCTGCAGTGCCCTCGCCCGTGCCAAGCCCGCCACCGTTCACCTGGGCCATTTCTAGCCCTAGCTGATTTTTCCCAAGCCAAAATTTAAGTAAGTGACTTTCTAATCCCTATTTAGTATAATGGGTATTTTTAGATTTGTTTAGGGGTCAATTAGAATTGGTTTAGTGACTAAGTTAGGGATTGGATTAGTTGGTTAGAATGTGATTAGTACATGGATTATGTGGTAGGTGGTAGATTAAATTGTGGTGATTGCGTGGCTAATTATGGTGAGTTAAAGGACCGGATTGCTGTGGCGTCTACGGGTGAAATTGACGTTTGATTGGGCCGACTTGAGTGCCGGATTTGTGGGTTAGTGTGATGGGTCTGTGACGTGATTTGGATTCGTATGACATGTTGAATGGCGAATTTTGATGTGGTGAGCATGCCTTGATTTTAAATGGTGCGACATGTGAAAATGACGAATTGTGTTGTGGTGCATACGCATGAGAAAAGCCCGAATTGATCGGAGGGCTGCCAACCTGAGGCATTGTTATGCGGGTGTGGCGAGAAAGGCATGAACAGACCTGAGGCGTGTTTACGCGAGTCATTAGAAGGGGAGAAATGTCATGAGGCGTGGTTACACGGGACGGAGCCCGGCTTAATCTGAGGGCTGACTTGAGGCGTGTTGACACGAGTCGTGTGAATGTGTGAAATGTCTAGTGAGGGACGGAGCCCAGCTTGATCTGAGGGCTGACATGAGGTGTGTTAACGCGGGTCGTGTGAATGTGTGAAATGTCCAGTGAGGAACAGAGCCCTGCTTGATCTGAAGGCTAGCCTGAGGCGCGTTGACGCGGGCAGTGTCAAAGGACCTACGAGGTCGTGGAAAGTTGTTCGGCCACGCATGCGAATTGAGTGTGATTGAATTGTTTGAATATGCGTAGTTATGGTGTTTGAGTGGTGATGTTATGTTTCTGGATTATTATTGCATTATGGTGTTTAATTAATATGCAGAGTGAGCTTGTGGTTCGAGCGAGGTAAGTATGATTATGTGAATTCTGTACGTTATTGGTTATATTGCATATTAAACTTGTCTGGGTACGCATTGGCCTACGTGGGGCTTAGGGTGTTGCTTATTGAGACTTGTTCTCATGGTTATTATATAACCATTTTCAGATCCGCAACCGTGATAGATCGGAGACGCCACTAGTGTATCTCGGGGATGGAGGACGGGTCAAGTTACCCCGTATTTTGTGTGCCCCCTTTTTATAGAGGAGTTAAGCTTACAAATCACTGCCCTCTTTTGACAATTATGGTTTGAAGTTAGTAGCCTGGGTTGTTGTTGTGTATTTGTGAATGCTGCAAGTTATGCCGAGTATGTTATGTATTTGCTTGGTTTGTGCAAGTGCTATCCCTTTGTCATTGTTATTTGTCTGGGTTGTTTTATTTCGCTTCTGCTTGCGTAGTTCGTTTGGGTTGGTGACGCGTCCTGGGACGTCGCGCTCAATACGACCAACGAAGGGGTGTTGTGGGCTTGGTGGGCTCCGGAGCGTGACATCCTCGGTTGATTTGGTATCAGAGCAAGGTCAGTTCGATCCAAGTTGGTCGAAATCTAGAGTGATAAGGAGCGATGACTTTAGGGTAGTTAGTTAGGGAGACTCGTGTGCCATGCGTACCCTAGATTGTTTGATTGTGGTTGCTAAGTGATTTTATGCAGTAATATGTGAAGTGCAAGTGTGTCAGGACCTGAGGTAAGTGCACGAATTATGTTGGCTAAGATTGATTGCTTTATGTGATTGGCTACCTGCCTAGTGAATTATTGTTGTGATTCTCTACCTAGGGCTTTAGACTGGTATAGTTGACCTAGGTTTCTAATTCCCGTGTGGAATATAGCAGATGAGCATTTGTGAGAATCGGTAAGATGAGTGGCCGAGGTTGAGGTCGCATAGCCCCGCTAGCTGGAATTATGGGGGATCCCAAGGTGGATGAAATCTGGACGGCGCTGGAGGAAGCGGGAATATTATCGGGTAGACAGACGAGGGAAAGAAGCGCTATTGTCGCCGCTGCAGCTGCCAGTGAGATTGTTAGGAATAATGGAGATCAGAGGAATAATGTGATTGGTGGAAATCCTGGTCCAATGCGAGTAAATGCGATCAGACCAATGTCCAAGCTAGTCGAACAGTTTCTGAGGTTGAAGCCCCCGAAGTTTGATGGGAGAGACGATTCTGAGGCTGCACCAAGATGGGTAGAAGAGCTAGATAAAGCTTTTGAGGTGTTGGGATGCACTAAAGAGGATAAAGTAATCTTGGCAGTCTACCAGCTTCAGGAAAATGCAAGCGATTAGTGGAGAGCCACCAGAGGTCAAGTGTTCCCCGCTGGTACTGCCTCGAATTGAACTGTTTTTACTGAGATCTTCAATGGCAAGTATTTCTCGGAAAGTGCTCGAGAACAAAAATTGGCTGAATTCATGAGACTTTGCTAGGGTCAAAGGTCGGTGGATCAGTACGAAGCCGAGTTTGCAAGGCTATCCAAATTTGCCCCCAGAATGGTGGAGGACCCAGTGGACAAAGCCAGGAGGTTCCGGGATGGCTGAAGCCAGACCTTCGAAGTCAGATTATCTCATTGAACTTGAAGGACTACCATGAAATCTATGAAAGTGCTCGGGCAATTGAGCGAGATCAGATGGATCGGGCAGCCGCTTCTGGATTGCGATATGCCCTGGCTAGGGACAACCGTCAATTTGGGAAAAAGACCTATGGTGGGAAATAGTCGTTTTGTCCCTCCCGTTCGAAGGGATATCGAAAAGCCAAATTGTTACCAGAACGCCCTGTGTAGACTATGTGGAGGAAGACACGGGAATGGACATTATCCGAATAGGGGCGGAACATGTTTTACATGTGGTGGAAGGGGCCATTAGATGAGGGACTGTCCTAACAACAGGCAGACCAGACTGCCTGCACTACTGCCACTGCCGCCTCGGAATGGAAATCAAAATGGAGCTATCCAACCGGCCAATCAGAATAGACCGCCGGGCCAAGGACGGGTGTATGCAATGACAAGGAGGGAAGCTGAGGATGCGCCTGGCGTGGTCACAGGTACGATCTCTCTCTGTGATCATGCTGTATATGCCTTGTTTGATCTGGGGGCATCGCATTCATTTATATCTGAACAGTTCGTTAAATTATCTGGGATTGAGCCAAGGCCGCTTGAAGTTATGCTATGTGTGACTACGCCGTTGAATGATAAAGTGCTGATTGCGTTTGGATGTCCTGATTGTAAGATAGTGATTGGCAATATGGAAAAGAGAATAGATTTGGCGGTTTTAACCATGCATGACTTTGACGTGATTATTGGGATAGACTGGCTAGTCAAACAGAGAGCTGTTATGGACTGTAGTAGCAGGGTGATCCAATTTAATCCGGTTGGACATTCTAGATTCGAGTTTGTGGGAAACCGAGGAGGAACCTTCGTCTCTTGGATTTCGTCACTTGAGGTGACAAAACTGTTAGATGAAGGGTGCCAAGGATTTCTGGCGTCCGTAGTTGACCTAATGGCTGGAGAACTAAAGCTAGAAGACATAGCTATAGTATGCAATTTTCCCAATGTCTTTCCCCAGGAATTGCCGGGATTGCCACCTGATAGAGAAGTGGAGTTCGTGATTGAGTTAGCCCCAGGGATGGAACCGATCTCGAAGGCACCCTATAGGATGTCGTTGTCGGAGTTGAAGGAATTGAAAGTCCAAATGCAAGAGTTATTGGATAAAGGCTTCATTTGCCCGAGTGCGTCTCCATGGGAAGTGCCAGTGTTATTCGTGAGGAAAAAGGATAGATCATTGAGATTGTGTATTGACTACATACAACTGAATCAGGTAACCATTAAGAATAAGTACCCACTACCAAGGATAGACGACATGTTTGATCAGTTGCAAGGAGTATCGATATTTTCTAAGATCGACTTGAGGATGGGGTACCACCAATTGAGGATTAAGAAGGATGATATACCAAAAACGACATTCAGGACAAAATATGGATACTATGAGTTTATAGTAATGCCGTTCGGATTGACTAATGCCCCTGCTGCATTTATGGATTTGATGAATAGGGTATTCAAAGAATTTCTGGATCAATTTGTAATCGTGTTCATAGATGATATCCTAGTGTATTCAAAGAGTTCCGCTGAGCATGAGTTACGTTTGGAAAAAGTTCTACAAACCCTAAGGGAATACATACTGTACGCTAAGTTAAGCAAATGCGAATTCTGGCTCTATCGAGTGGCGTTCTTAGGACATGTGATAACCGGAGAAGGAATTGCAGTGGACTCGACAAAGATTGAGGCCGTCACGAATTGGCCGAGGCCAACAACAGTGACCAAGGTTCGGAGCTTCTTGGGTCTAACGGGTTATTACAGACGCTTTGTGGAGAGATTTTCGGCATTAGCGACGCCGTTGACACGATTACTAAAGAAAGAAACAAGGTTTGAATGGGCGGATGAGTGCGAAAGGAGCTTCCAAGAATTAAAACAGAGGTTGACGATCGCACCAGTATTGACAATACCATCAGGTCCCGGGGGATATGAAATCTACAGTGATGCATCACTGAGAGGACTGGGGTGCGTGCTAATCCAACACGGAAGAGTAGTGGCATACGCCTCGCGACAATTGAGACCGCATGAGCAGAATTACCTGAGCACGACTTGGAATTAGCTACAATTATTTTTGCTCTTAAGATTTGGAGGCACTACCTGAGTGGGGAGAAATTTCATATTTATACGGACCATCAAAGTTTAAGATACTTGTTCTCCCAAAAGAAATTAAACATGAGACAGCGCCGTTGGATGGAACTCCTTAAGGACTATGACTGCGAGATTATGTATCATCCCAGAAAAGCTAACAAAGTAGCGGATGCACTGAGTCGGAAATCGAGCATCGTGCATATGATGGTCAAGGAATGGACTCTGTTGGAGGGAGTCCGGGATTCGGAATTTAAGTTTGAAGTGAGTCAGGTCTCGAGTCTTATTGCAGCATTGAGGATTGAACTGGAGATCCAGACTAAGATTAAGGCCTTACAATCGATGGACCTGGAAATTCAGAAGATTTTGGGTATGGATGTCATAAAAAGGAAATCGAATTTTCAGGTATCCGAGGATGGAATTCTGAAGTTCCGCGAACGATTGTGTGTGCCCGATGATGTAGAATTGAAGGAGGAAATTTTGTCTGAAGCACACCGTAGTAATTATAGTATTCACCGGGGTAGTACGAAGATGTATCAGAACTTGCGACAACATTATTAGTGGAACGGCATGAAAGTGGATGTAGCCAAGCACGTGGTCAAGTGTTTAACATGTCAGCAAGTAAAGACACAACATTGCAAGCCGGGTGGAATGTTGCGGCCATTGGAAATCCCCTAGTGGAAGTGGGAATATATCACGATGGACTTTGTGATGGGATTACCAAGGAGTCAGAGGGGTCATGATTCGATTTGAGTGGTAGTCGACCGATTGACAAAGTCAGCACATTTTTTGCCAGTGTGAAAGGACTTCGCCTTGGAAAGGTATGCCGAGATTTACGTGCGACAAATAGTCCGTCTGCACGGAGTGCCAGTGACGATTACATCATACCGTAATCCTAAATTCACTGTCGCTTTTTGGAAGAGTCTTCATACGGCATTAGGAACAAAGTTACAGTTTAGCACGGTCTATCATCCGCAAACGAATGACCAGTCTAAGAGGATGATTCAGACTTTAGAAGATATGCTGCGAGCATGTGTATTAGATTTTAGAGATAGTTGGGAAGAACAGTTGCTATTGATTAAGTTTGCCTATAACAATAGCTATCAATAGAGTATCAGAATAGCACCATTTGAAGCATTGTATGGCAGAGTTTGTAGAATGCCGGTGTGTTGGGATGAAGTTGGTGAGAGGAGCATCATGGGTCTAGAGTTAGTGCATGTAACAGACTGAATTTTCGATCATTTTCCCGGGATTTAGGGAATGAATATTGATCAATGCACTATAGTGAGATCTCATCCGGGACCCGCGCATTCTCGGGATGCTAACCGTAGGGGTAAGGCCATTACGGGATTGAGTTCGCACGACCAAAGAACTCGACCTAGGGTCGACCTTCGACCATAAGGATTGACGAGGGAATGTTTTGGGCCAACAGAGACCGATCTAATTGATTGATCATGTCCGAAGGGAACTAGCGACAGACCCTCGCAATTATATGACAATCGAGGTCGTCCTAGGAAGAGTGAACTTAAACGTGATTTGACTTAGTGTCGATCACGGGTCGAGAGCGCGTAATCCCAATGAGCCACCCGTTAGCAAGAGATAAATTAAAGTCGCAATTGTTCGATTCTAGTCATTTCTTGGAATTCGGGCTCGGGAATCGAGAATTTTGAAAGTGACAATTTTGAGCAGCCGATGACGTTTTTGGCTTGGCCAACCTTAGGGCCACCCATTTCTGCAAAAAAATGGATTTCGGTTCGGAACCTGAAAAATTACGATTTTGCCTCTCTGAACACCAATGTTGATTTTGAGGTCGTTTGAGGTTATTTTTCGAGGCCGATGACATTTTGGGGTGGCCACGCACATTTAGAGTCGTTACGATAAAAAATTGAAATTTTGGCTCGGAAGTGAAAAACAATATTATTTTATTCCCCAGGAGTTTGCAGTTTTATTTTCGAGGGCTTAAGAAGCTATTTTCACGATTCCGACGCCATATTATGTTGGCCACATATATTTGGGGTCGGTACGGGCGAAAAATGGAATTTCGACCCGAAATCGGAAAATTGACCATTTTGCCCTTGGGCTATTTTTGGGTTCTATTTTTTGGAAAATTTTTGGGATTATTAATAATGGATTTTCAGCTCAATTATTGGATCTTGGACGCTTTTGCCTCTCAATTATTTGGCTGGAATTATTGTGGACCGTTAGATTAGGGGCATTTTGGTCATAACCGTTGGATCGGCGACCCGTGGTGCCCTTTAGCTATCATCTTTGATCAGATGGACTCCCTTTCTCTCTCTCCTCCCCCTCATTCAGCCAACTCTCCCGATCAGCCTCCCTCTCTCTCCCACGTTCTTCTTCTCCTTAGCTATTTGGACACCATCACCGCTGCTGCTGCTGCTGCTGCTGTTCCGCCCGTTTCAGCCACCCATCCAGCCCGTTCGTCTCGCTTTTCTTAGGTAAGTGACCTCCCCAAATGTCACCTAGGACCTCGGGTATTGTTAGGCTTGTTTAGGGCTCGGTTTAGGGTGAATTTAGTGGCTGGTTTGCTTGGTGGTGCGTGTGGACTGATTTCCGGCTAGGCCATTGTTGCGTCGCCAGATTTTGCTATTTTTACTGTGACTTATGTAGCCCGAATTTGAGGAAGTGTTCTTCATAAAAGTTGTTCCCAACATCTTTAAGTATAACATATTTTAATTTGGGAAATTTTGGAAATCATTTGATGCCATTCGGAAGTCCATCTTTGGACCGAAATAAAACTGCCCGATTTACTGTTCACCCAACCTTCGGGTCTGTTCGAATTTTTATAAATTTTTCCAGGCATATGTTTAAAATATTTCCTTCACAAAAATTATTGGGGACATTTTTGGCTATATCATATAAAAATTTCAAAACTTTTCAAGGTTTTTTGAGCGTTGAAATAAATGTATTTTGAGGACAAAATGTCTGTTAGAGAGAACTGATTTTGGTCTGATTTTGAGGGACAAAAAGGCATCGTTGTAGATTGAACCGGATTTCGTGTTCTTCATAAGAAATATTTATCGGGATGTGTTTTGTGATATATCCAAAATTTACAATTTTTTGAGTTCGTTTACTATTTATTTTGATGGGATTTCGGTCACTGTATAAACTGCCCAATTTGACCCCAATTCTTTGGATGTTTGTTTTTATGAGCGGAATGGTGGGGGTGTCGAGGTTGAATAGTTGCTGCCCTTGTGATGAGAATTGATCCTGAATGTGTGTTTGTATGTGGATGGTGTGTTTGTAAAGTGGTTGTAGTTGTTGGTTGATTTCTAAATGATTGTTGGGCTGAATATCGAGTGGCCGTGTGCCTTGTGTGTATGGCCGCGAGGTATGTGGTGTGATTGTGAAATGAGCTCACGTGTCAAACATGTGTGATTGTGTGGTGTTTGTGTGGTAAGGATGTGCATTTGCGAAGTGAGTATGAGGTGTGAGATTGTGTGTGACCGTGTGTTTGTGTGGTGGTGTGGTACGTGTGGAATGAGTGGAACAAAGGTACTAGAATGTAGGATTGGTTGGGAAAAGATCCGTCCTGAGGCGTATACGTTTACCCGGGACGATGCCGTCCCTGACGAGGTGACGATGCCCGGCTCAATGGGATATCGATGCCTGACGTGATCAGAAGACCGTTGGCCTAATGCGTTTTACGCGGGCGCGGTAGAAGGAAAGTGTGTGTAGGATTCCGTCCTGAGGCGTGTTCGTTTACGCGGGACGATGCCGTCCCTGACGAGGTGACGATACCCGGCCCGACGGGGTGACGATGCCTGACGAGGTCAGAAGACCGTTGGCCTGATGCGTTTTACGCGGGCGCGGTAGTGGTGAAAGAGTTGAGAATGAGCGGGAATTGGCTTGAGGTGCGAGATTTGAGAAAGTGACGCATGGTGTGAGTTGGTGTGCAAGTGTGATTGTATCGCGCGATGTGATGCTTAATTATGGGGTAGAAACTGCTAGGCACGGTATGGGACGTGCGCAAGTGGTTTCTGTCTTATAATTGAGGCACGCGGGCGTCTGTGATATATTATTGTGATGTGCTGGCTGTGTTATGGTCTAACATGCAGGAACGTGCATGATGGGTTTCAGGTAGGTTCGTGTGTGATTGTTAGATTGATTGATCGTGGTGTGTTATGTGTGTTTTCATCTGACGGTACGTGAGTGCCTACGTGAGGTTTGGGGTTATACACTTATTGAAATTCGTCTCACGGTTGTATAACCGCTACTTTCAGACCCCGGCTATAAATCCAGGAAGCTGACTTTGGTGCCCAGTGGAGCTGCAGGTGAGTTCCGGAGGTTCAAGCCAGAGATTCAGAAGCAGAATGGAAGAGAGCGATCCTTAGGTTTTTCCCTAGGGTATTTTAGGGGTTATGTAAATCGGGTTGACCCATAGTGAAGTTAAGTTAACTAGACCCTGATATTTTGTTATGATGGTGATTTTGGATGCTAGTTTACTGTATATGTTTGTAATATGATGTTTGTATATTTGATGCCGTATGAATATGTTGTTGTTTGATTGTAGTGGTGGTCTATCCCGTTGTCGTCATCTTTCTGTCCGGGGTTTTTATATTCGCTTCCGCATGTAGCTCTGATGTTTGGGTTGGGTCGGCGACGTTCCTGGGACGTCGCAACAATTCAATCGGAGCGGGATGTCGCGAGCTCGATGGGGGTTCGGGGCGTGACAGTGTAACAGTTGGTTGAGACCGTCAAGGTGATTCGGGATAGATTGAAGACCGCTCAAAGTCGCCAAAAGAATTATACAGACCGGAGACGCAGGCCCTTGGAATTTCAAGTGGGGGACCACGTTTTCCTCAAAGTATCACCAATAAGAGGATTATCACGGTTTGGCAAGAAAGGAAAGTTGAGCCTGAGATACGTGGGTCCATTTGAGGTCTTAGAGAGGATCGGTACTCTGGCCTACCGTCTCGCACTATCGCCAAATTTGTCCCAAATTCACAACTTATTCCATGTGTCTATGCTAAGGAAATATGAACCGGATCCAACTCATGTACTAAATTATGAAGAAATAGAAGTGGACGATAGAGTATTGTACGTGGAAAGGCCGATCAGGATTGATGACAGAATGGAACAAGTGTTGCGAAACAAGACAATTTCGATAGTCAAGGTGATTTGGGAGTACCATGGAACCGAAGGTGCGACGTGGGAAGGCGAGGAGTTGATGCGACACCAATACCTCCATTTGTTTGAATAGTTGGGTTGGATCGTAAATTTCGAGGACGAAATTTTTGTAAGGGGGAAGAGTTGTGACATTCCGAATTTCGACCCATTGTTGGGATTTATAAAACGTGTAATTTATTAGTGTACTTATAGTAAAATTTCGCCCAGAAACTGATCACTCCCGGTTATTGTTTTAAAAAAAATAGAGATTTCGCTAGAATCGCATTCGATCGAATTTGACCATTATTTAGAGCCCAAACTTTGGTATCGAATTTCTCGAAATTTTGGGACGAATTTAATTGGACGGTGTCGATATTATTATGGCCAGCGTCAATATTGTTAGGAATAGTGGAACAATGAAATTTTGATCGGGTGCGGATTTGAACCAGTAGACCTCTCTCGTAGCGTGTTTTATCTAGTGTCCGTGGGCCAAATCCTAAATTATTAATTAGGGTTTTTCGTGACTGTTGGATGGCTTCGATTTTGAATCGTGAGCCGTTGGATCGCGATCATTGCGTTGACTCTCTCTCTCTCTCTCTCTCTCTCTCTCTCTCTCTCTCTCTCTCTCTCTCTCTCTTCCTCTTCCCTTTTCCTTCTGTCTTCTTCTTCTCTCTTCCTCTTTCCTTCGCCATCGCTTCTGCTTCTGCTTTCTTCTGCTTCTTCCTCCGCTCGATCGTCACCCGCAACTCGCCATCGCCGGCCGCTCGTCTAGTGCCGCTGCCCCGCCAGCCGTCGCCCCCGACCAATTGCTCCCTCTCTCCCTCTCCTTTGCGCCAGCTCGCTGCTCGAGCTCGCCGCGTCGACCGCCCTTCGCCGGGACCAACCCAGCCATCGCCCGCCGTTTGCCTCACGCCACTGTCGCCCTGACCGAGCCGCGTCGCCGTCCGTTGCCGCGACCGCCTATCGCTGACCTGCCCGCGCGACATGCGAACACGCAGCTCACCGCTACGTCCGCCACAGCCCGGCGCTACCCAGCCGCCCGCCGGCCTGTCCTCGTCACCCGCGACGTCGCCGTGTCACCTTAGGCCGCCGCGCGACCTCCCTTCTCCCCTGTTTCCCTCTTCCCAACCTCTCCCCTGTTTTGAGCTCTCCCCGGCTCCTCCTCATCCAGCCACCGCGTGCCGCCGTTCCGGCCGCCGTCGCTGCTCCATCCGCCACCACCCAACCCTCAGCCACCCTGCCCAGTCACCTGCAGCCGCCGTGCTCGTCTGGCCCACCCAACGCCGCCCCAGCTCAGCCTTGGCTGGACTGTCCCGGCCGTGGCCGAGCTTCCGCTGCCCAGCCGCCGTCGCTCGCCCGTCCCAGCTAGCCAGCCAGCCAGCCCGAGCGTGCCCAGGCCGTAGCCGGATTGCCTAGTCCGTTGCCCAGGCCATGGCCGAGCTTGCCCAGGCCGTGCCCGAGCGTGCCCCAGCCAGCTTACCGGCCAACCAGGCCACGTCCAATTGCGGCCGAGTCGCCCTAACCATTGCCTCGCTTGCTGCTTGAGCCATCCCAACCGCTCGCCTGTCATGCCTGGCCATTGCCCGTGCCGTCCCACCCGTGGCTGAGTGTCCCAGGCCGTGGTCGAGTGCCACACCGAGCCTGGCCGGCCATTGTGCCCGTCGTGCCCTCGCTCGCGCCAAGCCCGCCACCGTTCACCCAAGCCATTTCGGGCCCTAGCCAATTTTTCCCGGGCCAAAACCTAGGCAAGTGACTTTCTAATCCCTATTTAGTATAATGGGTATTTTTAGACTTGTTTATGGGTCAATTAGAATTGGTTTAGTGACTAAGTTAGGGATTGGATTAGTTGGTTAGAATGTGATTAGTACATGGATTATGTGGTAGGTGGTAGATTAAATTGTGGTGATTGCGTGGCTAATTATGGTGAGTTAAAGGATCAGATTGCTGTGACGTATGTGGGTGAAATTGACGTTTGATTGGGCTGACTTGAGTGCCGGATTTGTGGGCTAGTGTGATGGGTTTGTAACATGATTTGGATTCGTATGACGTTGAATGACGAATTTTGATGTGGTGAGCATGCCTTGATTTTGAATGGTGCGACTTGTGAAAATGGCGAATTGTGTTGTGGTGCATGCGCATGAGAAAAGCCCGGACTGATCGGAGAGCTGCCAACTTGAGGGTGGTTACGCGGGTGTAGCGAGAAAGGCATGAACAGACCTGAGGCGTGTTTATGCGGGTCATTGGAAGGGGAGAATTGTCCTGAGACGTGGTTATGCGGGACGGAGCCCGGCTTGATCTGAGGGCTGACCTAAGGCATATTGACACGGGTCATGTGAATGTGTGAAATGTCTAGTGAGGGACGGAGCCCGGCTTGATCTGAGGGCTGACCTAAGGCATGTTAATGCGGGTTGTGTGAATGTGTGAAATGTCCAGTGAGGAACAGAGTCCGGCTTGATCTGAGGGCTGGCCTGAAGCATGTTGACGCGGGCAATGTGAAAGGACCTGGGAGGTCATGGAAAGTTGTTCGTCCACGCATACGAATTGAGTGTGATTGAATTGTTTGAACATGCATAGTTATGGAGTTTGAGTGGTGATGTTATGTTTCTGGATTATTATTGTATTATGGTGTTTAATTAATATGCAGAGTGAGCGTGTGGTTCGAGCGAGATAAGTGTGATTATGTGAATTCTGTACGTTATTGGTTATATTGCATATTAAACTTGTCTGGGTACGCATTGGCCTACATGGGGCTTAGGGTGTTGCTTATTGAGACTCGTTCTCACGGTTATTATATAACCATTTTCATATCCGCGATCGTGATTGATCGGAGACGCTACCAGTGTATCTCGAGGATGGAGGACGGGTCAAGTTAACCCGTATTTTGTGTGCCCCTTTTTATAGAGGAGTTAAGCTTACAAACCACTACCCTCTTTTGACAATTGTGGTTTGAAGTTAGTAACCTGGGTTGTGTTGTTGTGTATTTGTGAATATTGCAAGTTATGCCGAGTATGTTATGTATTTGCTTGGTTTGTACAAGTGTTATCCCTTTTTCATTGTTATTTGTCTGGGTTGTTTTATTTCGCTTCCGCTTACGTAGTTCGTTTAGGTCGGCGATGCGTCCTGGGACGTCGCGTTCAATACGACCAACGAAGGGGTGTCGCGGCTTAGTGGGGTCTGAGGCATGACATTGGTTTTCTTTTTTCTGTATGTATTACGTGTTAATGCGGTAGTGCTTAAGTGAGTACTAAGGCATAATTAATTACTCGTGAGCAAATGTTATTTTCAGCCATGGCGTCAGGAAGGGGCAAACAGGTGCTGTCAACCTCTCTGGCCCCTTGCAGCTCTCAACTTTCCTCTTCACTTCACAACGAAAAGAAAATCTAAGATTCATCACATCATCACAAAAGCTCCATGTCCTTCCGCTTCCTTTCATCACTTACAAACCATTGACTTTTACATTAATTAGATAAAAAGCTCAATTACTTATTGACATTGGTATTCCTATAAAAACACATTTTGATCAATTAATTTATGTAATATGTAAAAAGGCCATTGCTAATTCATATATATGTTGAATAATAACTAACTATTTAATTATATATGTTCACTAATAAAAAAAATGTGATATGTTAATATAGAAGATGAAGAAACATGGTCTAACGCAGCAATTAAAAGGTTTGCAATATCTATATTATCTTATATATCTGAAAAAAGGATTGCAATATGTTAAGTTTGGAACATATAGTATCTATAATTATATAAAAGAGAGTTTCTATATCATTAGGCTGATACTGAGCTTTTCTAAAATAATTTGAATACTGATAGATGTCTATATAGAAGGTTGTCATGTATTAATGATGTGCAATTACTTATAGAGCAATTTCTGTAATACAAATTTGGATTTTCGTAATTTAGTAATTCATCCATTAATTTAATTGGGCATTACTATCCTTTTAAGAGTCATCGAATTATTCTTCCCCTCTTTGGCGGTCATTCTACCGGTTGATGGAAAGAGAGACGGGAGATATGGTTGGAAGTTTCTTTACTTAGTCTTTTTCTTTTTCTCTTTTTTTGCAAATTCACGTCTAATTTCCTTTAAGGTCTACATTGTGTGGATGGGAAGAGAGATATGATCTTGTTCCTTCCACTTTTAAAAAGGTTTTCTTTGAAATTTTTTTCAACCAAATATAACAAAGTAGAACGGATAAATCAATATAACAGTATATCCAAACCTGTAAATCAAAAAGTTGAACTTCTCAGTTGAATTCAATGTGCCATGTTCTACTTTTTTTTCACCAAACCTATACTATGTTGAATGTTTAAATGCCCAAAGACCCAAAAAAAAAAAAAGCCTGCCTCATAATTTAGTGACACATTTATAATTCGAGCAAGCCATTTTACTCACTGGCGGTACAAGTTGTTCGATGCTTTAATGTTTTGATAGGGATGCCCCATTATAGCTTGACTTAGATTTCTCCCAAGTCGTTTCGGTCACTTGCTATGAAAGCTGGAATATGCTTTACTTTTTTGATAGGGATGTCCATTATAGTAAGCAAAGTCGTAAGACCTTGACTAAATTGTAATGGGAAAGCGGCACGAGGATGATGGAAAAGAAAGCCGGCCTCAATCCCTCTTGGATGAGATTTTTGCCTCTTTACCCCGACAAAACGCTAGAATAATTACTTCTTTTCACTTGGCCAATACTCCGAAAATTGGTCAATGCAAGGACCCTTTTCCTTACGCGGATTTGAAAAAAACGGATTGCAATTTTCTAAAGTCTGGGGCAACTTTATCTGGTCATATTAACCCCAAATTCAAGATCCAAGGAGAGAGAGAGATGGAGGCAGAAGTGGAAAGGGAAAAAGAAAACAAAGGAAAGAAAAGAAAGGCCGGGAAAAGGAAAACCAGAAAATGAATCTAGACTGTCCAATGACACATGGTGAGATATCAACTTCTTAAGTGAGAAAAGTTAAGATATAAATTTACCTACTAATAATATTAGAGAATATCAATTCTTTGAAAATTAGAGAATCTCAATTCTCAAATAGTGGTTTCACAACCGTCCCGAGATGAACTTCACGGGGAGTCTAATAGATTGCTAAGCGGACACGTGTAACCCTCTTGCAAGGTAGCACTAATGCTTTGCTCGGACTCTCACAAACCATACTAGCCATAAATTGATTTCTCAATTACTTTTAATCGAAAGAAATTAGAGTTTCACTAACCTACTCTAGGTCGGTTAAGAGACGAATAAGGCATGAGAGACAACCTTACTCTATGAACCAGAGAGTTTGGGCTCGGAAACTTGGTTACTCTAATTTTGACTTATGATCGTTAGATGTACCTTTTCTCTTTTAGAAAATATCGTTGTTTTATGCAATCTTCTTACATTTTAATTAGATAAAGAAGCTCAAATAATTATTTAACATTGATGTTCCTAGAAAAAAAATCCTAAAATTGATTTACGTAATATATAAAGAGGCTGTTGCTAAATCGTAGTAAGTGTGCAATCATGCCTGAAAAGAAGGCTCGAGCCATTTAGTAGGAAAGTTTTTATGTTGAACATTACTAATTACTTAATTATATGTGTTAACTGTTAAGAAATAAATAAAATGAAATCTTTGAGTATGGAAAATAAAGAAACATACTCTTATTTATTGGTTAAAAAGGTTTGGATGTATTAAGTTTGCAATATGTAATATCTCTAATTATATAAGAGAGTTCTCTTTTCAGTTAGCCGAAGCAAAGATTTTTTAAGAATAATCTAAATATCGATAGATGTGTCTATAGATGGTTATCGTGTATCAATGATGTGCAATTACTATTAGAGCAGTGTGTTACTATTCATTCAATAGTCACTGAATTGGAAGTTTCTTTCCTTCCTTTTTTTTTTTCTGCTTATTCATGTCAAATTTTCTTTCAAGGGTTAAATTGAGTTGGTTGAAGGAATATATGATAGAAAGTTCTTTTTCCTTCCACATTTTGCAAATTCACGTCTAATTTCCTTTGAGGTTAAATTTGTTGGTAAATACCATTTGATAAATCGTATTCGATCATCTTAAAGACAGTGGTTGATGTTAATGACTTTCCCGCTTATCTCCTTGTTCCCTATCGACCCCTCTTCTCCTCTCTAGCCTCCTCGCAGCTTCCTCTGTGCTTGTAATGAGTTATTGAGCATGGCGTCTCTCCTTCGAAGCACCCTGTTAGTTTCCACGTACCTTTTTGACGGGGATGTCCATTATAGAAAGTAAAGTGGCAAGACCTTGACTAAATTTATGTTTCTTTAATGCAAAAGCAATACGAAGATGACGGAAAAGAAAGCCAGGTCGAGTCACTCTCAATTTCTCTTTTCATCTCGATCTAACATTGCATGAGATTTTGCCTCTTTACCCCGACAAAACGCTAGACTAATTACTTATTTTCTCGGTCAAGAACTTGTCCAATACTCCAAAGATTGGTCAATACAAGGACCCTTTTCCTTACGCGGATTCGAAAAAACGGATTGCAATTTTCTAAAGTCTGTAGTTGCTTTATCCAGTGATGTTAATCCCAAATTCAAGATCCAAGGAGAGAGAGGGATGGAGCCAGAAGTGGAAAGGGAAAAAGAAAACAAGGGGAAGAAAAGAAAGGAGGAAAAAAAAGGAAAAAGGAGAATAAATCCAGACTGTCCAATGACACGTGTGGTGATTTATCAACTTCTTAAGTGAGAAAATTTAACATATTAGATAAATCTCAATTCTTTGAAAATTAGAGAATCTCAATTCTCAAATGGTGGTTTTGCGACCCTCCTGAGATGAACCTCATGGGGGGTTCAACATATTGTTAAGCAGTCACGCGTAGCCCTCTTGCAAGGTAGTCTAAACACTTTGCTCGGACTTTCTCAAGCCCTATTCGTAACTTGATTTCTCATTTACTTTCAATCGAAAGAAATTAGTTTCACTAACCTACTTTAACCTACTCTATGCAGTTAGGAGTCAAGTACGGCGTGAGAGGCAGCCTTACTCCATGACTATACACTTACAGCGATTTCCTCTTTATAAATTACATGAATCAATTTTAAGATATTTTTTTAGGGACTTCAATGTCAAATAAGTAATTGAGCTTCTTTATCCAGTTGATGTAGAAGAACATTGCATAAAACAACGTTTTTTTCCTAAAAGAGAAAAAGTACGGCTAACGGGCATTAGGCAAAATTAGCATAACCAAGTCTTCGAATCCAAACTCTCTAGTTTGTTATATGTGTTGAATGTTAAAAAATAAATAATATGATATCTTTAAATATGGAAGTTAAAGAAAGAGTTAATATCACGGAAAACTCTAAACTGGTACACATGTGACAAATTTACCACAAACTAATTTTTTAATCACAAAAAACTCTAAATTGATACACCTATAACAAATTTACCCAAAATTAATTTTTTAACCACAAAAAATCACAAATTGGTACATCTGTGGTAAATTTACTCCAAACTAATTTTTATCACAAAAAATCACAAACTGGTGCACCTGTGAAAAATTTACCCCAAACTAAGTTTTTTATTACGAAAAACCCTAAACTGATAATCTTGTGACAAGTGTACCCTCCATTAGCATACCGGTTTGGGGTTTTTGTGATATTTACCCTATGGATTTTCACATGGATTTGCCATGTCACCATGCCACGTCACCATGTGTTATCCACGTCAGCAAATTTAACAGTAAAATTTGACGAAAGCTAACGAAGGTTAATTTTGTCACAGGTGTATCAGTTTGAATTTTTTGTAGTCAAAAAATCAATTTTTGATAAATTTGTCACATGTGTACCAATTTGGGGGGTTTTGTGGTTAAAAAATTAGTTTGGGATAAATTTATCGGGTTTTTCGTGGTAAAAAAATAGTTTTAGGTAAATTTATCACAAATGTACCAGTTTGGGTTTTTTCATGGTATTAACCCTTAAAGAAACATGTTTTTATTATTAGGGTTAATATCACGAAAAATCTCAAATTGGTACACCTGTGACAAATATACCCCAAACTATTTTTTTGATCATAAAAAACCTTAAACTAGTACACCTGTGACAATTTTACCCTAAACTATTTTTTTGACCACCAAAAACCCTACACTGATACATCTGTGACAATTTTATCTCGAACTAATTTTTTACCACAAAAAATCCCAAACTGGTACATCTATGACAAAGTTACCCTCCGTTAGTTTTTGATAAATTTTACCGTTAAATTGCTAAATTTGATGACAACAGATGTACTAGTTTGGGATTTTACCCCTATGTTTGTCACAAGTTTTTTTTCGTGATATTAATCCAATTTAACGGACACTAGCAAAGGGTAAATTTTTCACAAATGTATCAGTTTGAGGTTTTTAGTGATAAAAAAATTAGTTTGGGGTAAAATTGTCACAGATGTATCAGTTTGGGATTTTTGGTGGTCACAAAATTAATTCGGGGTAAAATTGTCATAAGTGTACCAGTGTGGGGTTCTGTAATCAAAAAAATAGTTTGGGGTAAATTTGTCATAAGTGTACTAGTTTGGGATTTATGGTGGTTAAAAAATTAGTTCGGAGTAAAATTGTTACAAGTTTACCAGTTTGGGGTTTTTCGTGATATTAACCCTATATATTATATATCTAAAAAAGGTTTGAAAAATATATTAAGTTTGCAATATCTAGTATCTATAATTATATATAAGAGAGGTTTGTTTTATCATTAGGCCAATGCTGAGTTTTTTAAGAATAATCTGAATATTGTAGACGCGTACATAGAAGGTTTTTGTGCATTAGTAATGAGCAATTACTCTTTGAGTAATTTCTCTAATATAAAATTCGAATTTCGTCATTTAGTAATTCATCTATTAAATTAATTGGGTTTAACTATCCTCCGCACTAATATAAAGAAACGTGGAAATGCTGGTGCCATTCGAAACTTGACATCCTTCATTATATTAATCTGGAATATATTTCATATGCTGATTTAAGGGAGGTTCCCAAATTCCATGTGGCAGTTTCTGGACCAAGGACCATTAGATTGGTCCTACGCGGAAATTTGCTTTGTCGTGATTTCATAGCCTGACAAATTTTGTTTTCTAATGAAAGTATATAGCAAGATATAGGATGTATCAACAATGTTTTATACGTATAACATAATATTAATAGAATGAATGCAGTTGCTCAATCCGGAATATATTTTATCCCATGCCATCATTGATTCTCATTGGCCTCCCTTCCCATCTGCATATCTTTATATCTCCTTTATTATTCACTTCATTCAACTATTATTGCTACTTCACTTGTTTTTGCTAATGGCATCTGACTCCCCTAGGCTAGTAACCTAAACAAACCCGAAAACAAAATTAGGGAAATCTGCCTCAAGGACCGACCCTTCTAATTCGTGCCTGAGAGATGTGGGGTCGGGTCGGTCGTGCCAATTCAGGTTTTCGAGCTCTTAGCTCCTGAGTTTTATTAACTTTTATTTCTCATCTTTCGCATCACTAGTGCTGGAGAGGTGAATTTTTTGATTTCATTTGTTTTTTAATCTTGATGTTGAATGGGCTGGGCTTGTATGTAAATGTTAGAGTCCATAATGAACTGAGCAAGGCCCACCAATGAGTTGGAGCCGCTGCCGACGTTTGGTATCAGCTTTTCATTGCCCACACGCACAGGCAAAAAATGGTGCGCCAAAGCCGATGACGAGGTGCTAGTACATAAACCCTTTAGTTAGAGAGAGAAAAAAGAGAAGATATTTTGTAATCACTATAACTTAAACAGTGTTTCAAGTTTGCAAATTGGGGTTTCAAAATCATCCATTTGGAAGCAAATTGAGCAAATAATCTGCTACAATCAATGTGAAACGGCATCTTTTTGGCTCGGCTAAAAAGTCGCTGTCATTTTCCTCGTCAGATGCCAAATATATTTCTTTGGACGGAAAAATCAACGGTGAATATTTTTATCCATCCAGTTCATGATTATTCGGAGTTCAAAAGTGAGGCTAGTTTATTCTCAAAGGGATAAGTTCACGGATATTTTTGTCCCTTCCGAAAAGAGTTCGTATTTTTGTTCGATGACCTTGGTCCCGAGAGGGTAAGTTGATTTTGTTTTATTCTCTTAATTCTTGCATTTGGCCGGCACGAAACTACTTTTTCATTTTAATGTATTTTTCTTCCTCTAATTCAGCCACGGTAGCTTCTCTTAATTCTTGCATTTGGCCGGCACGAAACTACTTTTTCATTTTAATGTGTTTTTCTTCCTCTAATTCAGCCACGGTAGCTCTGGCTCCCAAGAGCTCCCCAGCACGGCTACTTCCGCTGCTACGGCCGCAGCCGCGGCCCCTCTCTCTCTCTCTCTCCAAGCGTGTGTGTGGAGGTCAAGACCTACTATTCGTATGCAGTCACGGAGCTGGTGACCTCTGTCAATTTGCTGGCACGCAGATATCTATAGTTGCATGAGGCCCGCGTCCTGCGTGCCAGCGATTTGATGACGTCACGACCTCCATGGCCAACCAAGGGGTGCAGCAGTGAGCACAAAGGTGGGGCTCATTAGGGTGGCCCTCCGTTGTTCTTACGCTGGCGCGGTCTTGGGGTCCTGATTTGAGCTACCACAGGTTGCTAATTGCAGTCCACAGTGAAGAGGATTACCTTCATAACTTGTTTCACTGAAAGTCCCGAATTGATTTTTTTTATAAGGTGTCCGACTTGACAAGTTGTCATGAGCCACACCTAAAACATGACAGCATGAAGAGCTCTATCAATTGCAGAGGGATCGGACCAATTAGACTATTGTAGGAAAGGTCCAAGCTCTCGAAGCATCTTTGGAATCGAAGAGAATTTGCCTTGTAAACAATATCTTAAGAGATAGACCCCATCAAATTATTATTTGAGATATCCATGCCAGACATGACATAAAGGTTGTTTTCCTCATAAGATTCCAAACTATTATTGGAGATGAATTTCACTTCTTTGAGTTCATCCGTCCAAGCAACTTAAAAACCATCACCATATTCAAGTGACAAAGAGAATTTGCTCCTATACAAGTATGGCAGCAAATCGTCTTCTATCTTAAATGCAGTATCAAATGTGCTTCTAGACATTAACTCTTTTAAACAAGATGAAATTTCTCCATAAAGATAACTATATGAGAGATCCACTACGGTCATGTCTTACAATTGACATATTTATGGAGGGATTGAACCTTCAAAATTGTTTCCTTTCATAAGAACCCTCAAGTTTGAAAGCGAACTAATCCAATTGGGGATCTTACTTAACAGCGCATTATTCCTTAGATCTAATGCGACAATTGACGAAGCTCCGTAGAGGAACTCGGGAAAAAGCCTTGCAAGCCTATTGCCTTGTAGATGTAACATTAGCATAGGGGGTTGTAGTTGGGCCAAGATTGTTTTTAAAGGTCTAGAAAACCGATATGGCCTAATTTGCAGAAGCCCAATGGCCAGAACCTCCTAGTGAGTTATTTGACAGCTTAAGAGAATTTAAATCTTGGAAAGCATCAATCCAATCGAGGATCCCTCTAGACAGGAAATTATTATTAACATCCAAAATCCTTAAGCCCGGAACTATTCAGTAGACCATGTGATAAATCTCCCGTGAATTCATTGTTATCCAGATACAAACATTTCAGACGAGTCAAGTTGGCAATCTTGATAGGATATGGCTATGTAGTATTCCCAAGGACATACAACCCGTGGCAAGTGCATCTAGCATATCTCCTATGAAGCTATCAGTCGAAAAATCTCAGGTACATAACATCTTTATGTCGCCCACTGAAGCAAGTATTCCTCCTTTCATTATGTTTCGCGACGGGTGTTAACACCTGAATTTTTGCCAGCAAGTCAAACATGCATTTTTGTAATAAAAAAACAGAGAGATAGAAGAAATACATGAGAAAAAATAAATAACAAATATTTCGAGCATAAAGATTATATGACATTAACGAATTTCACAAAAGAAATGTAGCTATTTCGAGCATTAAAAATGTGCAATATCTTACACACATGGCAACAAATATTACCAATTTGTATCTCAACATGCATGTTCAAAAAATACCTTTCCTCTTTAGAAAGAATTCATCACTTGAGATCCTTCGTTGATTGCATCATGACTTGCGTAGGTTTGCATTCATGCTTCCTTTCTATAATTGTCTGCAATAAACTCGTTTCCTTTCTAGTATCCTTGTATTTGAATCCTTTCTTTTTGTTAGACGCAAAATAGGAAACTTTCATAGAAGCCCAATGATAGTTTCCCAACTCATCTCAGTAGAGTATTTAAGGGAAATATGCATAATAAAACAATATCTTGCACAAAAAATTCTTTCTTTGTAAGGCATGACAATATCGGAGAACACATAATGAGTCCATAAAAAAATATTTCATTTCCAATAAGATATCAAACAATTTCTTTTATAAAATTTCATCTAAAAAAATCCATCAAAATAAACTTGACTTTTATTACGACATTTCTAACACAACCAACGATGTAAAACATGTCATTTCAAGTCAAAATAAAGCAGAGCATGGAGATAAAATGTTAAGTCCAAAGAGAATTCATAGATATTTAAAGTACGTATCCAAAGCAAATTTAGAATATGAAAAATATACCTTTACTTACCAAATTCTCTTTCCTTATTCCTTGCAAGAAAAGTAATCTCATTTTTTCTTTGGTACCCAAATCTGCTTGAGTCCTTTTTAGTTAGAAGAAGCATCAAATCTCCAATTGATTGTCTTGGACTTCTTCCAATTAGTTGGACATTGTTGCTTATAGTGATCACTCGAGTTCGAGCAATTATAATATTGAAATCCAATAGGCTTGACAAATTGCCTACCAAAATGATTTCTATAATACTGGATTGAAGGCCTGCGCTTTAATCTCTCCTTGACCTTCGGAAAGTCATTCTTGATCTTACTTTCATTTTCGAAACCGAGGCCGGATTTGTTGTAATGGGGGACTTGAATGGATAGAACATGCTCTAATGTCTTTGAGCCAAGAGCAAATTTTTTGCAAATCTTAGGAATTTCTTCCTTATAGGAATCAACTTCTTTTTGCAAAATATCCTTCTCTTCCTTGACAGAGGAATTCTCCTTTTCAAGCTCAATGATCCTTTTCTCATTCGTAATATTTTGTTGCTTCAATTTAGAGACTTCCTTTTTCAACTCGGAGATCTTCTTCAATGCATTATCATGTTCCGTGCATAACTTTTCAAAAAGATCATCATCATCATTGAGAATAGGATTTGAACAAATCACCCCATCTTCTTCGGATTGAATGTCTGCCATTAAGCATAGATTTCCCCGCTCAAGGATTTCATCATCGCTGGATTCAGACTCTGTGTCACTCCACATTTCGGCCTTTAGAGCTTTCTTAAATTTGGTCTTCTTTTTCAGAAGTGGACAATTTAGCTTGATATGTCCACGTTTCCTACAGTGAAAACAGATTACTTCATTTGACTTTTCTGTTTCATCGAGAGCCTTCTTCTTCTCAAAAGGCTTCTTCCCTTTGAGATTTCTTCCTTTGATTTTCAGCTTCTTGTACTTCTTTATGAAGAGAGCCATTTCTTCATCGTCAACATCTTCATCTTCAGAATCTGCATAATCAGAATCAATATTAGATTTTAATGCAATTGATTTATTACCTCTTGATTCACTTTCGTCATTCCGTTTCTCTGTCTCATATGATTGAAGATTTCCAATTAGCTCATTTACTGATAGAGGCATGATCCTCTGAGTTTCTCGGATAGATGTTTTGATATTATCCCACTGTTTCATTAGTCCTCTCAAGAGTTTGTTGACTTTCATCGCATCTGGAACAGGTTATCCTTGATATGCAAGACCATTTACTATGTCTGTAAATCTGTCATACATATCAGCAATAGATTCTTCAGGCTTCATTATGAAAGATTCATATTGGCCAAGCAGTATATTGATTTGAGTTTCCTTGGCACGATCTGTTCCTTCATAGGTGATGTAGAGAGTATCCCAGATATCCTTAACTGATTCACAGGAAGCAATTTTTTTTATACTCAACAGGTACTAAAGACAATAAAAAGAATAAATTGCTTTGTAATCTAAGGATTCTCTTTTTGATATCTCAGATTGAGATAATGGAGGATCTGCTGGCATATTTCCATCTATCTTTTCTTTTGAGTCAGTAGGTTTTGGTCTGACTCCTCTGATGATGACATCCCATTGCATGTGATCAATTGACTTTATGAATGCGTTCATCTTGTTCTTCCCGATACTGTATTCCTTGCCATCGAAATAAGGTGGTCTGTTGTTACTTTGACTTTCAATGAGACCTGGAGCACCAAAGCTAGCCATATAGATCGTAAGTTCAGAAGTAAAACACTTCAAAAAATGAGCAACCTACTCTGATACCAATTGATGTGACTAACAGGGATCACCTAGAGAGGGGGTGAATAGGTGAACCTAACAATTTAACAAATTTAAGAGGAAATGAAAGATCACAGTTGAGTTTGAATAATATTCAGATTCTATAAAGTCAGTGCTCCTGATGTGCAGTGTGTGAAGTAAAAGATGAGGATAGAAAAACTGCACACAAGTTTATAGTGGTTCGGCTTATAGTAAGTCTACGTCCACTCTCCCACGCTGACAGCCTACTGGCTGGATTTCACTATGTAATCAAGAGAAATTACAGACTTAGAGTGACATCACTCTTGTGTATGATAGGACTCTCTATCTCATACAATCACTTTTACAAAGTGTCCCTCAAGATTTTAAAGTTTTGGCTCAAGAAAGACAAAAGAGAATCAGAGTATGTTCTGGCTTTGGACTTGTTGATTCTTGAATCTATATACCTTCTGCTGCTCGTTGATCTCCTTAAATACTCATCTACTTCTAAACTAGCCGTTGGACAGTCTTCAGAGGATTATCTTCTAATCTTCACCTTGGACAGATTTGTATAGAAATGATTGAGTAGCCGTTGAATGACAGATTCTGAATCTCGCTGATTCTGGTCGCCCATACAATCAGAATCTTGGTTTCCATAAGTAGAGTTTAATCCGTTGTAATGCATAATATTTTGATTGTCAATCAGTTTGATTGAGATTGAGTGAATCAAAACCTTCCTTTTGTGAAATCCATGCCAGATCACTAGCTGTTATATTTCGTTCTGAGTGAGTTTTGCTTCTGCGTCTGAAAAACTTCAGCGTCTGTGTCTGCATAACTTCTGCATCTGCGTCTGCATAACTTCTGCGTCTGAAGAATTTCTAATTCAGAACTTGAGTCAGCATAGGTCTTCAGTAAAATCTGAATATTTGAGTCTGAATGACTTTCATGGTAAAGTCTGAAGATTTGATGTCCGAGTCTGAACTTTTGGTTCTGAGTCTGAACTTTTGGTTCTGAGTCTGAACTTTTGGTTATGAGTCTGAACTTCTCGTTCTGAGTTTGAACTTTCTCGTTCTGAGTCTGAATCTCTTTTGCTTGAAGTTCTTTCACAATCTGAACACGAACTAGATCAAGATTGACATATGCTTTTCTTCCAAAAATAACTTCCTGAATCAAAATACTTCAAAGCATTTATCAGACTTATAAAACACTCATGCACAGTTTTGTCAACTTCAAAATCTATTGGGAATTTTCCTTAACAGAATAAAGATATTCGGCAACCGAATCATCCAACGTCGTGCACGATAGGGTGTAGGAGAACCTACGTCGAATGAGAGCGAGCACCTCAAATAGAGGGATCGCTCGTTCCTGTTAGACATAACACTAAACCCACTCCCTTTAAGAGAGCCACGAGGGAGGGCAGCAACAAGTTTTTCATTAAGCTTAGTTCAAAGGTGAGGCTCAGGCTCCAGAGCAGAAGTCCTGCAATCCATGCCTTTATCATCAATTTGGAGCCATTCCCAGTGCCAAATCCTTTATGTTAGTAGGATTCTTGAGACGATAAAACCCGATCGGTTTGATGTTGTTGGTTGCAGCCATAAGATAATTCACCTTTCATGTAACATTTACAAAAATTTGCGAATGCCGGATTCCTTGTGATGGTGAATAAACTATTCTCTTTCAATTCTCAACCAAATCAAATCCCCTAATTTTCAAATTAGCAGGACAACGAATGCAATACAAACATTCAGTCAAACGTTCAAAGTGCATAATCAAGACTCAAATGCTTATAATCCTATTAAACAAAGGTTCTCCGCTGTTTCGTCGCATTTTTCCTGCACAAAATGCTTAGAAGAACAATCTTTACTGGGGAAATGATGGGATAAGCTTACGAACAAGACCTAATAGCACATATTGATAGTACAAGTTTAGGTAGAGAAAAAGAACCACCCCAAGAAACGCCACCACATATGATCCTGCAAAACTCCACAAGAAGGCTTCTCTCCAGGAATCATCTTCCTTGGTATGATTAAAAGATGGCAGTGTCCCTCGTCCTTGATTTGAGCCATCACAATTTGTTAATGGTGGTCCACAAAGAAGATGGTTACCTCCATAACTTGCTTCACCAAAAGTTCCAAATTGACTTTTTGGTTCTGGTGTGCTACCTGAGAAGTTGTGATGAGCAACCCCAAAATTTGACAGCACGTAGAGCTCTGTCAGTTGTGGAGGGATTGAACCAGTTAAGTTGTTGTAGGACAAGTCCAAGCTCTCTACGTTCTTTAAATTGGAAAACGTTTCCGGGGTCAGTCCTGTCAAATGATTGTGTGACAGGTTTAATGCTCGAAGTTCACTCAAGTAGCCGACCTCTGGAGGAATAAAGCCCATCAAATTGTTCTATGAGAGATACATTCCTAACATGAGTTTTAGAATGTTGTCCTTATAAGATTCCAATCTACTATCTAATCCATCCGTCAAGCCAGATGCGTCAGCTTCCCCATATGAAAACATCATTAAGAATCTACCCTTATAGTCATATGGTTTCCAATACTCTACCTAACCAGAAGATGTAGAAAATGCTTTCGTAGGTTCCCCGTCATTTCCAAATGTCAAATCTTTCAAACAAGAAGGAATTATTCCAGAAAGATTATTATTGGAGAGGCCCAATATGCTCATATTTTTCAACAGAATAGATCTAGAGGAATTAAACCTTCAAAATTGTTTCCTTGCGGGAGAAGAACCTTCAAGTTCCGAAGTGAACCGATCCAACTTGGAACTTCACCTGACAATGCATTGTCTAAGATCCAATGTGATTATAGATGAAACTCTAGAAAGAAACTCAGGAAAATGCCTAGCAAGTGTGTCATTTGTTAAATGCAAGAACCTCATAACTGTAACATTGGCAGAGGGAGGTGTATTTGGCTCGAGGTTGTTACTTGAAAGGTCTAGACGAACAATATAATGTAAGTTGCAAATGCTCAACGGTAAATGACCTCCTAATAAATTACTTGACAACATAAGACCTCTCAACTGTTGAATATCTCCAATCCAATTGGGGAGTGTTCCGGATAGAAAACTATGACTTACATCCAAAATATGCAAGGATGAGCTATTTAATATAGCAGGTGATAAGTCCCCGGTGAAACGATTTCTATCCAATTGCAAATATCTCATACTTGTCAAGTTAGAATACCCCGGTAGCATTTTGCCTTGCAAATTAATGCCTGACAATATCAATGTCATGAGTTTTGTGCAATCTTTAGCCAGTGTTTCTGGTATCTCTCTCGTGAAGCCATTATCCGACAAGTCCAATGTATAGAGTTGCTTCATATTGCCCATTGAGGGAGGGGTTCTATCTTTCAATAAGTTGTTTGATAGGTTCAAATAACTCAAATTTGGAAGGATAGAACCAATCCAAGATGGAAGCTACCCTTCAATAATATTTGCCGACACATTGAACCACAACAAGCTGACAAGATTCAAACTGGAAGGCAAGTGAAAAACACCCGACAAATAAACTCATGCGCTCTTCATTATAAGATACAAGAACATACATAATATACAGATATTACACATTTCTCTTTTCTGCTTCATTCTTATCTGTGTCTTTAATGTTTCTATATCTTAGTATCTATGTACCAATTCGTTATAGTTTACTTTTGAGTTTTGAGAAAGGCCCTCCCACTCACGCCTAACCCTATTGCCCTCACTCCGGGAGCTAGGAGACATTTATGAAATAGTATCTTGTTATCATGTTTTGTATGCATTATAAAAAATGGAAAGATGCACCATACGATGGCTTCAAGGATCACGATACGTCAAATCAAGTAATATACATAGTATTTCAAACGTGACAATTAAATGGATAATCTATCCCCCTACCTAAAATTTACTAAACTTATGAAGAAAAGTATTGCACTACTATTGATGAATCATATACACAGTAATGGTAATGATAATGTTGAAGAAACTGGACATGCAGGAAGAAATAAAAAATTATAACAGGGTAACAGGGTAAAAGTATGAAATAGTTATACTAAAACAATAATTTGAAAACTTGTTCATTCTATGTGGCTATTTTAGAGGGGAAAAATCTATGTTGGATATAATTTCTATCAATAGAATCAAACAAAATTTCACAACATATGAAAATTCAAAGATTTATGAAACGCAGTAATTCTACTAAAATAACACTTGCAATCACTGAAGTTTGGCCATCAATCTGTAAGCTTTAAATATTGTTTGATTTTGATTTTTGATTAACTCTTGCATTTAATTTGGTTATGATTCTTTTACAAAATTTGGGCTCCTTCAGTATATTGTTATTTCAGATTATTTATATCTTTTTAGCAGTAAGTCGCGGTTTATTTATGGCTTCCATAGACATTTAACTTAGCCCTCGTTGGGGTTATAAGTTATTTGAAGGGAAAGTGCAGCCAAAATATGATCTCTGGAGGACGTCAAATATAATGCAGTCATGCCTTTTATGCCCAAGACAATCTTACCTTATCTTATTCTAAAAAGGTGATAGGTTACCAATAATCATAAACATAAGTGATCTTCAAAGAAGTACCTTCCAATAATTTCGAAGTATTCAATCCACAATATCTGATAGCAAAGGCCTTAAGAGATGTTATCCTCAATGATGCCCGGTGACCAAATTGTTAAAAGAAAGCTTCAGCACCTCTAGATTCACACCTGTGATTGACAAAAGGTTCTCAATATCGGATGGTATGTATCAAGGCATCGTCTTTTATTTTACATGTACCTTCAAGCCAATTAGAAGATAAATTTTGGGCCTTCTCTAAAGTTTGCTTGTACAATGAGGGGACTCGTTCTAGGTGATTGAAAGATAGATCTAGCTGCTTCAATTTCTTCAGGTGTAGCATTCCATTTAAATTTGATTATGGAAATATCCATGCACAATGATTAATATCTACATATATTAGGTGTCTAATTATTTTCAATTTTTTAAGAATACTATATGATTATGATAAGAAGGATACATTTATAAGCAGAAACCAGTTGGTCCAACGTATCCAAGCATAAAAAAAGTCCTCGTCACATGACTTTGTAAAACCAAGTCCGTAATCAAATTACTTATAATCTTGATAATATCTATTAGACACGGTTCTAGCAGAGGTGAGAGAACATTCAATCATATGCTTGCCCCATGACATTTGACTTTACCTCTATGGTGGCAAAAAAGTCAGCATTTCGCAAATCATTGCTTACTAAGTTAATTGTATATTTGCTCTTCGGACTAATTCTTGTTGTGGAGATGAGTCTCCTAATTAATTTGTGATATGTGCAATCAAATACTTTAAGAATTGCATCATTTCTGCAATCTTTTATGACATTCTTTATTATTCAAACACGGTGAGTAAACGATTACTTTGAACATACTTGGAAAAAGGAAAAATGAAACAAATAACTAAGAGAGAGAGAGATGCACCCGAGAGAGAATTATCACTTAAATCCAACACTTGAACTTCCTCCAGAGGAAGGAATAAAGAGGCGTCAATAACCCAAGGCCAAGGCGCTTCCCAATTGTGCACTCCAAATTTCCGACGGCGTGTACCGTTCAAATATAGTTGAGTCACTCGTGAAGAGGTGTCATCGCACACGACGCCTTCCCAGTCGCAACAATCACCATTGCCGTCTCGCCAAGACAGAAGAGAAGATCCATTCAGGGGGTTGAAGGCGGCCTTCATCTTGAGAAGTGCAATCCTCTCTTCTTCCAAGCACCCCATGCTTCCACTTCCCATCCATACCAACAACACCCAAGTCCACGAACACAGTAAAAGACACTTCATGCTTCTACGGTATTTTGCGGGTTATATGTTTCTCTGCTTCCCCATGTGCAAACTGACAAGGGTCATCTACTTATTTTATATGTGCAGAGTCTTTCCCTTTCGAGTGATTTTCTCGTTGGGCAAACTCAAGTCTTCTGGAGCCAATTTCACGGAACACGTGACTTGACCCAGAACTTCTCCAAAAGAGAGAGACGAAAATAATAAGATGAACATTATAAATTGATAAAAAATGATTCTTAGCAAATCGACCAAAAAAAAAAGTTACGAGTGATTTCACTAAAGTACTAAAGAAAAAAATACGTTCCCAAGTATCATTTCTGAATAAAATGAGATAAATAACTAAGACTTAATGCTGATAAATTATTAGTATAGGTGTTGTTTTATCAAGAAATATCACATAATTGGCATTTGTTTCAACTCGTTGAAGAAAAATGAGAAAACTTCGTTCAATTTGATAACGTGATCAACACAATACTGATCAACATCAAGATATTTTATATTTAACTTGAAGTATCAATGAATGCTGTTGACACCTAAATTTTAGCGACCATTTAGTCGTAATTTGTATAGAAAATTAGGGATTAAATTTTTAACCCTTAAACAAAAATATTTAGATTGCATAACATATAGTTTAAATTCATTTTAGATTAATTGCATTTTGCATCGAACTGGCGGTGACGAACGAGCTTAAATTTCATCGAACGGGACTCGGCTCGCTTGAAATGCAAGGGCCGGGAATTACAAGTCAAACGGGCTCGGTCGTTTTAATTTGAACTTAATTCAGCCCATTATCATTAATTAATTCAGCCCATTTAAATTAAATTAAAATCTAAGCCCAAGCCTAAGCCCATTAGGACAAGAAAGCCCATCTAATTGACCTAGATTAGCGTTATATATACATCATTAGGTCAGGATTTTAGGGGGGCTCTGAGATTTTCAGATCAGAAATTTTTAGAGTGTGAGAGTGAGAAAGAGAGAGAGAGAAGGAGACCGGCACGCCTCCGCCGCCGGAGCCATCCCACGCCGTGCGCCGCCACTGCTGCCGCTGCTCCTCCCGTCGCGCGACGCCGCTGCTGCCGCGCCTCACGCTGCCCGACGCCGCTGCTGCTGCTCCTCCCGTCGCGCGCCACCGCCTGCTGCCGCTGTTTCCCGCCGAACATCACCGCCTGCTGCCGGTGAAGTCGCTGCCGCGACGCCGCCGCATGCTGCCGCGACGCTGCTGCTCCCTGCCGTGCCGCCGCTGCTTCCCGCCGACGCCGCTACTGTCGCTCCTCTGTCGCGCGCCACTGCTGCCGCTGCTGTTCCGTCGCCGTGCGCCGCCGCCCTGCTGCCCTCCGTCGCTGTGCGCCGCCGCCCTGCTGCCCTCCGTCGCCGTGCGCCGCCACCGCCCTGCTGTCCTCCGTCGCCGTGCGCCACTGTCGCCGCTGCTGCCCTCTGTCGCTGTGCGCTGCCGCTGCCGGAGCCGTCACACGTCGACGCCTCTGCTGTTCCGTCGCCGTGCGCCACCCACTGCTGCTGCTGTTGTTCCGTCGCCGTGCACCGCCCGCTGTTGCCGCTCCTCCCGTCGCACGCCGACGCCGCTGCTGCTGCTCCTCCCGTCGCACGCCGACGCCGCTGCTGCTGCTCCTCCTGTCGCGCGCCACCGTTCGCTGCCGCCGCTCCCCGCCGTGTCATCGCCGCAAGTCGCCGTCGCTCCCGACACCGTGTCGCCGGTTCACCGTTCGTCGCTCATCCCGATCCGCAAGTTCGAATTTGGGAATTATCTGCAAATTAGGTAATTTGACATTATCTGATATTTTTCAGAATATTTAATTTACTAATTTGAGTGTTTGAATATTGCGTGAATATCGTGCGAAATATTAGATATATTAGGATAATTATCTGATATCTGCAATATTTTTAAAATATTCAAAATTAGGAAACTTTCCTAATTCAGCAATATATCTGGACAACTATCTGACCTTATCCCTAAGGTACGATACGTGGCGATACAGAAAATCATTATTCTATCCATAATCATTTGGGTACGATAATGACTTTTATCTGCTTTCCAAATTTGAATGATCGACTTTCCGTCAATATCTATAACCCTATAGATATGACTGATAGTTCAATTTTTGTGCCTAATCCGAGTTTGAAACGAATCTTGTGGATTGCGTGGCTATTTTAAATGTGGATGATATCTCTGTTTAAATTGTCTTTCCTTTTCAAATAAAAAAGAAAATTCAAAAAATATCAGTTAGGATTTGAATTTGAGTTTTGCATGTTTAGGAATCCTAAATATATCTAGACGATAGAGTAATTATTTAATTTAAATTAGGACTTGAGATAATCTATTTCTTAGTTTAAATTAAGTAATATTCTAATCTTAATAGATTATTTAGGTTATTTTTCAATTCCGAATTTCATTAGAAAACACCAAAAATAAATCATTTGCCCGTCATCAGAATTAGGTCACGTCGTCGCATGACATATAGTTTGTATGCTAGGTTGCATTACTTGCATGTCATTTTTGCACGTCATTGCATGTAGATTAGGTCTCATTTAAATAAGCGAAAAGCCAAAAATTGAGTGAATTCCTTGTTAATTAGAAATCATATTAGGTTGTTAATGTGATTTTCTAGCTAACAATGCAGATGCTTACGTTGCTTCGAGGTGAGTAATTCTTCCAACTTGCAATTTATTCAACGCTTTCTTGGGTGTTACTTTGGTGGTTTGCGCACCCGCATGAACACCTCACATGTTAGTGACTAAGTTAAAATGGATCCAGATTGCTTGCCAAAATATTTTTGAAAAGAAAAGGTACCGAAAGGGTGTTAGACTAGATCTAGCGTAATCAAGTCCCCGAGCTTAGAATCTCTGGTTCGTAGGAATAAAACATACCTCCCTATGTTTTATTTAGGTTTCTAATCGACCTACCACAAATAGATTAGTGGCGACTCCGAGCATGAAAATTCTTGCATGTTAAAAACTTAAACCCTAAGTTGCGAATTGGTAGGGCTTGGGAGGGCCTGAGTTAAGCTTAGTCTTAATAATCCATTAGCCTAAGAGAGAAATTTTAGGTCGCAACAGCTTGGCGACTCCGCTGGGGACTAGATTTAAAACTCGCCAGTGGACTTAGGCCAGTTTTTCTTTTCAAAAATATTTTTTGCTTGGCAGCGAGGATCCCAGGTACGTCCCTAACATTTTAGGTGTTAAATGTTTTTGCAAAATGGGAGGTATAAGGGGAGGCGTGATTGTTAACCCTTGTTTTGCAGGGAGGTGTTGGATGTATGGTTTATTTTATGCACGAAGCGCTGTTTGATATAACATGTTGTGCATGCCTTGCATTTACACTACACCGCACACACTACCCGCGCTGCCTGACCTGGGTGGCGCAGGTTTAGGATGGTACTGAGACAGCGGACACCCCGACCACACCCGCGTGGTATGGGTCGCCCTCCTTGGTCCCGAAAATTCTTTCATGGTGTCATTGAATACCTACCACGGTTGCACCCTTTGCAACCCGGGTCGGCTCTTTGACTAAGCCGGAGTCAGGGGAATCCCAGCCTAACCACCACCATGACTGGTTTAGCTCGGTAATCCTCATGTCTCCATTTTGCAAGCCAGAGTCTAGGTAGAAATCGAACCTCACGTTTCATGCGCATGTCTATGTGATTGCCATCATTCTACCGGGTGAAGTAAGATTTCTGAACCTTTAACTCGCAATTTATTTATGTTTCGTCTTTTTCTTTGGTCGGTCCATGACATTAGGTCGGTCGTGAGTCTTGGTCTATACATTATGGGAGGGGCAGACATCCGGATTCTTGACGCTCCTAAGGACGAGCTCCGTGCCTGGTGGAATCTACTCAGTCCGACCAACCGCAAGCTAGTTGAGGGCCACATCGGGAGGCTGCTCCCCCTACTGGAGGTCAAAGTCCGTACCGGTCTCGTTCGAGCATTAACGCACTTCTGGTGTCCCGAAACCTCTACCTTTATATTCGGTAAGCACGAGCTCACCCCGACGTTGGAAGAATATAGCGTGCTCATTGGAAAACCATTGGAGTCGGAGTTAGTCACACCACCTTTGGGAATTGATTCCACTTTAATGTTGGCTGAGTTTTTGAATGTCGGAAAAGATGAATTGGGAAAAGTTTTAAAAGCAAATCGCGGCACATGTCCTTTTTCATTCCTGAGTCAGTGTTTTGAAAAAGCCACATCTTTTCAAAAAGGCAGAATCTTTTTGCTAGCATTTTTCGAGTTCGTGATTTTTCCTTACTATAAGAATGCATGTAGTCCGTCAATCGCCTGGTTGGTCCAACAGGTCTGTCTTGAAAAGAATTTTATCAACACCATTTTAGCCGAGACTTTCATTTCCCTCACTAAATTTAAGCAACATGTTGACAAAACTTTTCATGCCCCCCTCGAACTTTTGCAAATCTGGTTTTTGTCTCATATAAAAGGGTGCGGCGATTTACTCACAATATCTGAGCTTAGTGATTCTAGCCATCCCGTCTTGAGGTATAAAGAAAAACAAGGGGGTGCACCCGATTATCATTACTCTGAATGGATCATTTTCATGAAAAACGCTAGACCCCAAGGTTTCCAATGGTATGCTAACTGGTTCAAAGTCGAGGAAGCTCGGCTTACATGTAATGGTATTGGACTGGTTCCATTATTGGGTTTCACCGGTGCAATTGAATACTACCCCGCCAGAGTGTCTCGTCAGTATTAGATTCTCCAAGGGCTCCCTCCAGCGTTACAACCAGAACTCCTCCAAGTAGACTTCGCCGACGATGATAAAGACCATGAAGGGACCGTAGCTCAGCTCAATAAGATGTGGAGGAAGTGTCGTGTATCAAAGATAGCTCGGCCCGAAGGAGAACTAAAGGGAGAGCAGAAGTCCTATTTCGCGACGACCTAGTACATTCGTCGGCACAGAATCCCGCGGGATTTGCTCCCGAAGATACCCAAGGTGCCTCTCAAGTCCGCCAATCGCTCAGAGAACAATTGCCTCAAAAGGAAGGCTGAAGAAGTTGAAGAAAAGGCATCCAAGATAGCTCGAGCTTATGAGCAATTGAAGAAGGAAGTCGCCTCCCATATGTCTATAGATCAAGCTAAATGAAAAGCTCGAAGTTCTTTTCTCATTTTAGTTTCAGTTTTTAAAATTTGTTTAGGAATTGAGTCATTTGTCCTTATATTCAGTTCAATTTCAAGTCATTAATTGGTGTAAAAATTTTCGCCATTTCAATAAAGGGGTCCTTTCAATTCAAAGCGGTTAGACCAATGTCATGGATTGGCGTATGATTTTGCTTAACACTCATGTATGCCTGTTTCGTTCCAAATTAGGTAGCTACGGACCGATCACGATCGCCCATTCGTACACGGTCGAGAGCCAGAATGGCCGATCAAACCGACTTGCAAGAGCGTGTTGTTGTTGTGGAAGACCAGATAAAGCAACTTGTCATCGCGATGCAACAAATGTCCGCTGAGATCAAAGCTCTCCGGTCGGTTCCTATTTCGGCATCCCTCGAAGCATCAGTCCCAAAGCAGAAAATCAGAAAAAGTGTCGATGTTGACGGAGATGACGATATTCCTGATTTAGAAGATGACCCCGTCCAGATCATCGTCAACAAAGACAAACCTGATGAACGGGTCAATAAACTTGAAGAAAGAGTGAAGCAGCTGGAAGGTTCGCAGGATTCACCTTCGATCGATCTGTCCCTGTACTCACAGATCAAAATCCCAAAGAAGTTCAAAATGCCGGATTTCGACAAGTACAATGGCACCACATGTCCAAAAGCCCACTTACAGCTCTATCACGTACAGATGACTTCGTACGTTGATAATGAACTCCTGATGATCCATGCCTTTCAAGCAAGTTTGACGGGTCCTGCTTTGAACTGGTATCTCATGAAGAAGATAAATGGCCTCAAAACTTGGAAAGAAGCCAGTGAAGCATTCTTAAAGCAGTACAGATTCATAACGGACATCATTCCTACCCGTGATGATCTCGAACGTGCTCAGATGAAAAAGACTGAGTCCTTCAAAGACTATGCTATCAGATGGAGGAATTTAGCTGCTCAGGTTATCCCAGAACCCATAGACAGTGAGTTAAAGAGGATGTTCGTGAAAACTCTCCCGTTCGAATACCGTAATCGGATAGTTGCCATTCCGGCTGACAACTTCAACCAACTCATCCCCATAGGCGAACAAATTGAGATAGGGCTGAAAGATGGATGGTTTGTCGAGCTGCCCTCTTCGACCAGAAGATTTGGTACGAGAAAAGAGAAAGAACCGGCAGCTGAAGTGAATGTGGCTTATAACCAACCGAGCCGGCGGAATGCTAACTCCGCCCCAGCAATCCAAGTAGCAGAAGCTCAGCAACAAAACTCGGGTCGTCAACCTTTTCAGAGGAGGAACAACAGGAGGCAATTCACCCCCCTCCCCGGATCGTTGTCTCAAGTATTGACAGTGCTCCAGAAGAAAGGCTTGCTTACTACTGAGCCAAAGAGGCCCAATCCTGAGCGGTTCTATAACTTCGACCCGTCAAAGAAATGTGATTATCCCATGGATGAGCTGGGACACTCAATCGATGATTGCTATGCCCTCAAGCACCGAATCCAGAACCTCCTAGATACGAAGGCTTTCTCATTTCAACCTGCTAAGCCGAATGTTCAGAGTAACCCACTCTCTGATCACGCAGGCGATGTGAATGCCATATTTAGCTTTGACGCTGGTCGAATCAAGGATGTTAAGGTGTATACTACTGACGTCTACGGTGAGTTAGTGAAAGCCGGTTGTTACCCGAGTAATGAGGACCTTCCCCTTGCCATCATGAGAGAAAGAATCTCAAGAATGGTAGAAGCTGGGATGATCGTTTATGCTGACCACACTGGCATTATTTCCACTATCTCTGAAGTGGTTATTAATTGGGAGGAGGAGTTTGCTAGATTGAACTCCAGGAGCGACAAGGGCGACCCTCTGCCTGAAGACATGCCTCCGCTTGAAGACGCGTCCGATAATGAAGAGATCATTGTAAGCACGCCTACAACTGACGAAGGGATAGTGATCGAGATACCTCAACCGTATGAGTACAGTGATAATAAGGCGGTTCCTTGGTCCTACAGTCTCGATGTCGACTTAGTTACCAGATCTGGGCGTTCCTACGGCCAAGCTAATGCCCAACCTGTAAAACCTGTTACTGATAAAGAAGCCAAGGAGTTCCTAGCCGTGATTAAGGCTAGCGAATACAACATAGTTGAACAATTGCGCAAGCTGCCCGCACAAATCTCTCTGCTTGAGCTACTCCAGACATCTGTCAAGCATCAGAAGGCCTTAATGAAGGTGTTAAGTGAAGTCCACGTGCCGGAAACGATCGATCATGACAAATTAGAGGAATTTGTGGGTTCTATACTCCTCAAGGACCTCATAGCCTTTTCAGATGAAGAGTTCCCTCTAGAAGGGAGGGGGCATACCAAGGCACTCTACATTTCTGTCAAATACAAGGCCTCGCATGTAGCCCGGGTACTCATTGACAATGGATCAGCCTTGAACATTTGTCCTCTGGCAACTTTACACCGGCTGAAGATAGATCCTTCTAAGATAAATTCTGCGAAGACTTCCGTTCGAGCCTTTGACGGAACGAAAAAAGAAGTGATGGGAGAAATCCACCTTGACATACAAATCGGACCAACGGTGTTTAATGTCCTATTTCAAGTGATGGACATTCCCACTGCATTCAATTTTCTATTAGGACGTCCATGGATTCATACTGCTGGAGCCGTGCCATCCAGTTTACATCAGAAGGTGAAGTTCGTCGTGGAGAGAAAGTTAGTCACAGTCCACGGTGAAGAAGAGCACCCAATTTACCACGCAACGGCTATCCCCTATGTTGAGCCGGATTGCAAAATAGAATCGAGCTATCAGTCGCTCGAGCTCGTATCAACCATACATGCGTCAAGAGGATCATCACCGCCTATTCCTGAGGTGTCAAATGCTGCAATCATGGTTGGCAGAGTAATGGTGTCCCATGGCTTTACTCCAGGTGAAGGCCTTGGTAGGAATGGTCAAGGTATCTGCCAACCGGTGGAAGTTTCTCAGAGGCCCCGCATTACTGGGTTGGGATACCTGGAGTCGAGTAAGCCAAATAATGGGGCACGTGGACGTGGACGTGGTCGAGGTCGAGGTCAAGGTCGAGGAGACGGGCAGAATAGACAGCGATTCGAAGAAGAGCCGAATGGTGAAGAACGTGGGCGTGGTAGGTTACTTCCACACCTCCGTACCACATTCCCGGGCCCTGCAAGAATGATGTATGAAGAGAAGGAGGTGATCGACACTTTGGGGCAACCAAGCGGCAAGTTCGATTATTATGTGAAATACTCAGCACCCCCGAGCTTCTATGTTGACCCCCGTGACATTGTCCCGGATGGATGGGGAGGTATGGATGATCCAACACCTCTAGTAACAGAAGATCCTGATGATGCAATGGAGGGAATCACTGTCCTGTTCGATGATTTCTTCGTTGGAGCTATCGAGGAAGGACTGTTGGAGGAAATGGGCATTGGCCCGCAAGAGTAACACATTTACTTTTTTTCGCACTCTCCTACGCAGGAATTTTTACTGCTTTTTAGGACTCGCCCCGTCTCGGGAGCTGCTTTTTAGGACTTTTCATTTCTAGGATTTGATTGTTGCAATTTCCATTCCAATAAATGTAATTCATTTGGTGATATCAATGAAATTACAAGTCATTTTCGTTTTGAGGGCATGTTGAGGTACATCAAACCAGTCCGGTGATGATATCCAACCAATAAAAGAAAAATATAGTCCAAGGAGAATTCTGAGGCCTGGGCTTCTTCATGCTTCCTCGAGTTAAAACCTTTTTGAAAAGAATTTCAAAATAAATAAAAAAATCAAAAGAAATAAAAATACACTGTTTAGCCCTGTTTGTCCTACTGAACCCCCTACTTTATGTTTCAGGGGCAATTTTGTGACACGTAAGGGTATGGGAGCGGTCCAATCTGATGAATTATGTGCCACCGAACCTGATCTCGATGACACCAATGAACTCGAAGATTCCTCGGACCTCCAGCGTGATTTAGAGCATCATGAAAGACCTAAAGTCCTAACGGTAGACCAAACTATCACCATCAACTTGAGTGATTCTGGAGAACCCAAAGAGGTGAAGATAGGGGCAACCCTTCCCGAAGGTGAAGCGAAACGCCTGGTCCAACTGCTGAAGGATTACCAGGATATCTTTGCCTGGTCGTATGTCGATATGCCGGGTTTAGACCCTTCTATCGTGGAGCATAGTCTACCCACTAATCCAGACATGCCGCCCAAGAAACAGAAGCTGCGAAGAACCAAACCTGAACTTTCCAAGAAAATAGAGGAGGAGGTCATGAAGCTCTTGAAAGTAGGATTCATCGAAGTCACCCAATACCCCAGTTGGGTGGCTAATATTGTGCCAGTCATGAAGAAAGATGGTCGAGTTCGGGTTTGCATCGACTATCGCGATTTAAACAAGGCTAGCCCTAAAGACGATTTCCCATTGCCACATATAGACGTTTTGGTGGACAGTACTGCTGGGTTCGAGCTGTTTTCCTTCATGAATGGTTTCTCGGGTTATAATCAGATAAAAATGAAGGACGATGATAAGGAGAAAACGGCGTTCATCACTCCTTGGGGGACATTCCACTATAAGGTCATGCCCTTCGGCCTTAAAAATGCCGGGGCAACATATCAACGGGCAATGGTGACGCTTTTCCATGATATGATGCATAAGGAGATTGAGGTCTATGTCGATGACATGATCGCCAAGTCTCGACTTGGAAAGAGTCACGTCGATACTTTGAAGAAATTATTCGAGAGACTTCGTGAGTTTAAGCTCCGTCTCAACCCAGCAAAGTGCGTATTTGGAGCAACCTCGGGCAAATTACTTGGGTTCATCGTAAGCAGTAAAGGCATTGAGGTTGATCCCTCTAAAGTGAAGGCTATATGTGAGTTACAACCCCCATCGACCGTGAAAGAAGTGCGAAGCCTCCTGGGTAGATTGAACTACATAGCCCGTTTTATTTCCCGACTCTCCGCAACTGCTAAGCCCTTCTTCAAACTTCTAAGGAAGAATGCTCAAGTGGAATGGGACAATGATTGTCGGGAAGCGTTTAATGAATTAAAACGGTACCTGATGGAACCACCAGTGCTAGTCCCACCAATGCCAGGCCAGCCTTTGATCCTTTACCTCACGATTTATAGTGAGTCTTTAGGTGCGATGCTAGCCCAGAAAAGTCCTGAAGATGGAAAAGAGCGAGCCATTTATTACCTAAGCAAGAAGTTCACCGTCTCGGAGTTGAATTATTTTGAAGCCGAGAAGACTTGCGCTGCGCTAGTATGGGTGCTCCATAGGCTGCGACAATATACACTGCATCACCAGACTTTGCTTGTGACTGAGAACGATCCCATCAAGTATTTACTTGATCAGCCAGCTTTAGTAGGGAAGTTAGCCAAGTGGCAGATTTTAATTTCAGAGTTTGATATCCAGATGAAACCACAGAAGTCAATTAAAGGTCGAGTAATTGCTGATGTGTTAACCGAAAATCCTGGAGTCCCTGATGATGATAGATATTCTCCAGAAGATCGCATTTTGGTAATAAAGGAAGACACATGGACCATGTTTTTCGATGGAGCTGTAAACTTGGCCGGTTCCGGCACTGGGGCAGTTTTAATATCCCCAGATGGGCAACATTATCCAGTAGCAGCAAAGTTGGTGTTCCCCTGTACCAACAACATAGCCGAGTACGAAGCTTGCATCCTCGGACTCCAAGCCGCAGTGGAAATGGGAATAACCAAGTTGAAAGTGTTTGGTGATTCTGCTTTGATTATTCTTCAAACTGTGGGAGAGTGGAAGACGAGAGACACCAAACTAGTGCCGTACCATGAATACCTCGAAGAAATCATAAAGGAATTCGAAGATATCTCTTTTGAGAACTTATCGAGGTCTCATAATCAGTTTGCTGATGCGCTAGTTACGTTATCATCCATGTTGCAAGTGATTGATGGGTTAGAGGTAGAACCCTTGAAGATTGAAGTCCTGACAAAACCGGCCTACTGTATGGTTGTAACCAGAGAACCTGACGAAAAGCCATGGTATTACGATATCATGAGTTACATCCAGAGACAAGAATTTCCTGAGGGAAGCACCCCGGCCGACAGAAAGTACATAATGAAAATGGCTTCAAAATTCTTTGTTAGTGGTGAGAAGCTGTACAAAAGATCATATGATTCGATCCTATTGAGATGTGTGGATGCGGCTGAAGCTACCAGAATCATGCAAGAAGTACACGAGGGGATATGTGGTCCACACATGAATGGCCACATGTTAGCTAAGAAGATCATGAGGTTGGGTTATTATTGGCTCAGTCTTGAGAGTGACTGCATCCAACATGTTCGAAGATGTCATCGCTGTCAAGTTCATGGGGATAAAATAAATGTTCCCCCGACGGAATTACATCAGTCGTCTGAGCCATGGCCTTTTTTAATGTGGGGCATCGATGTGATTGGCCCGATTAATCCCAAGGCATCAAATGGACACCGATTTATCTTGGTCGCGATTGACTATTTCTCTAAGTGGATTGAGACGTTATCTTATGCAAACGTCACCGCAAAGAATGTTGTAAAATTCATCAGGCGAGACATAGTTGCTTGTTATGGTGTCCCTGAGGCTATCGTCACTGACAATGGGACAAATTTGAACAACAAGTTCATTGATCAGTTGTTCAACGAGTTCAAAATCCGGCACCTGAATTCATCTCCTTATCGTCCACAGATGAATGGAGCAGTTGAAGCCGCTAACAAGAACATCAAGAAGATCTTGGCCAAAACGGCTGAAAACTATCGTGACTGGCATGAAAGGTTACCATTTGCACTAATGGCGTATCGAACGTCGATCCGAACCTCTGTCGGAGCAACCCCTTTTTCCTTGGTGTATGGCATGGAAGCAATCCTACCCGTCGAAGTAGAGATCCCTTCCTTGCGAGTCTTGTCTCAAGTGGAGTTGTCCGAGGCGGAATGGATGCGACAAAGGCATGAGCAGTTGAACCTAATTGATGAGAAGCGATTGAGAGCCATTTGCCACGGTCAAATCTATCAGCAGAGGATAGCTAGATCCTTCAATCAAAAGGTGCGTCCAAGACACTTCGAGGTAAATGATCTAGTCCTAAGGAAGGTACTGCCAGTCTTTCCTGTCCCTGGAGGAAAATTTGCCCCAAACTACATTGGTCCTTATGTGGTTAAAAAGGTGCTTCCCGGAGGTGCTCTGATTCTCGCAGAAATGGATGGTCGTGAGTTCTCCACTCCTGTTAATTCTGATGCGGTGAAGATATATTATCCCTGATAAGATCTAACATTTTTGCGGCGAAAATTTTCAAGTGTTCGGTTTTATATTCTGAATTGCAAACATTTCACTTATGAATAAATGGTTTTAATCAATTTAAAGATGGAATGTGTGACTTGGCTTTAAATTATGCTTGATCATTTTGTCGGTCCACATTATCGATTTCAAAAGGGGAATCTATTTAGACAATATGATAACTCACGTGGAATGAATTGAATGTGTTGAATGAGGTACATCGGGATGATGAAAGGCAAGCCATATCCTATACACAGTCCCGTGCACTAATCCCTAGTGAGTTGAGTGAAAAAAAAATTCCATGTCTGCAAGGCAAGGGGTTATCTCGCAAAAGGTACGGCAACTGAAATGACGAGAGGCGATTCATTTATCTGTCCCAAACACTACAGGTTATCCATTGTTTCGCCACTTTGAGCCTAAACACTTGGAGAAATTCATTCAAATTACCCCTGTCGAGAACCACCCCACATCGGGGCAAACTGGAGGTAAGTCAGCGTCATAAGGTGAAAAATGAGTAGAAATTTTCATGCTCTCACTTGCATCAATCTTTGAGTGTTGCTTTTCAGATGAATTCACGTAAAGTTCAAGTGCCTTAGGATGACGAAGAGCATTTCTTTCTCTATCCTATACACACTTTATCCTTTGCTAAGCCCAATTGAGCCTGCAAATTCATTTCTTAAACCCAGTTGGTGATCATCCCCCACATTGGGGCAAGGCAAAAGCCATCATTGTTCAGGCAGCATATCCGGAGCGCCGATAAAAGACGAAGACCCTGAGAGTCCAAATGTTAGTCATTCGGTCAAAACAAGCCAAAGTGTGACTGGCCAATATATGCATTGTAGATAGTGTGTGTCAAAAGTCAAAAAAAAGTCAAAAAAAAAACTAGAGGGCATGAAAAAGCAGTGTGCCTGGTAAAAGCAAGGCCAATGCCCGTGAAAGAAAAGAAAAGAAGAAGGAAAAAGTGGAGAAAAAGTGACGACTTTGGATTAGAAAATGTTGAGATGTGTCAAAGTCACAAAAATATCCAGAGTTTTAAGGAATCAAGTGATGAATTCTCGAAGCCAATGGAACATCTACCGAGGAGACAATCCCTGACGGAAAAGAACACCGGTGATAATGCCGAGATGATCACCAACTCTCACCCCAGTTATATACATTTTGAGCCTAATGATCCATTCATTTCTCAACCCATGAGCCTAGCCTACATTACGTCCCTTGCAAAGTCTCTTCAGATTAGGGCACTTGAACTAACGTAGAGTTTCTGATGTTTATAAGCTTAGCTCGAAGAAGTGCGAGCAAGTCCATTTCTATCTCATTTTGCAGGTTCTTGACTTGTAAACCCGGAGACAATTACAGAGTATTTTCTTTCAACAGCCTCAACTCGAAGAGTCTCTTTTGCTAAGCCATTGACCAAGCTCATGTTACGGTCCTAACAAAGACCTCTCAGATTGGTAAAGTCGTACTGCTTGCGAGAATACTCAGACCCTTGTCAACATGATGATGGTGAGATGGAGCGATTCTCCATAAATCAGCCTTTTCGATGAGAATGAGAGAAAACCCTTTTGGACCAGAAGTCCCTTATTCGACATTTTCAAGATATCCGCTTGTGAGTTCGGATTGTCTTGTCATGATTTTTTCCCAGCGAAGTTTGTAATGCTGATTTGACAAAACCATCGTGCATGAAAATCAGTTGAAATCATGGTGCATGTGTATATGTATTCTTGACAGTGTGCGAATACGTATTACATGTTACTTAAAATCGTGTCTAACATGAGACACACCTTCAGAGTTGGAGATGTCACCAGGTAAGTATATCTCTATCCCTAGGATATCTATGACTATCTAGATATCCCTAACCTGTTCAAGCAATTGTCAGGTCCCACATTTGATCATTTTGGCGATCTCTAGATGCCTTTGATGATGTTCAGGTGTCTATTGATCAAACCTTTTCAGGTACTTCTAATGATATCCAGGTACTTTGTCAAGGAACTCTTGAACACTTGGGCCAGCCCCTTTTGTTCATCAAATCACAAATTTTCGTACAATCTCGAGAAGATTCCCCCGTTACATGACTATGAGCAGGTATAGGCATGGCGCCCAAATCTTTACATATGAGCAGGTATATGTAAAGGTCGGAATATTTTCCCCAAATCTCAGGTATTCCCCCGCTACTCACCCATGAGCAGATATAGGTGAAGCGGCTAAATCTTTGCATATGAGCAGGTATATGTAAAGGTCAGAATACTATCATTATCTCAGATGTTCCCCCGCTACTCACCTATGAGCAGGTATAGGTGAAGCGGCCAAATCTTTGTATATGAGCAGGTATATGTAAAGGTCGGAATATTCTCTCAACCCCAAGTGTTCTCCCGCAGTTCACTTATGAGCAGGTATAAGTGAGACGGCCAAATCTTTGCATATGAGCAGGTATATGTAAAGGTCAGAATATCCTCTTGATTTCAAAAGTTTCCCCGCAATTCACTTATGAGCAGGTATAAGTGAAGCAACCAAATCTTTGCAAACACCTATGGAGATGTATAGGTAGTTCGTAAAGATCGGAACTGTTCTCACGAATCCAGATGATGATTGGATACGTCGAGCTTTCTTCGTGTGTTTTGACTTAACTGCAGATCACCGAAGTTCATCAACGTATATCACGCAATACCTATGGGACTGAGCCCATACATTTGCCAAAACAACATACAAGTTAAAGTTGTGCCTCGAATTGCGCTATCGATCATATCAGGTAAGTAATTCCAGGTATGTTTTCTATTCAAGTCAGCATGCATTATTTCTTAATGCATTGTAAAATGGGACTCATAATCCCGACAAAAACAACATTCATTGCATTTGCATGGTTGAAATTTAGGTATCATTTAGTCTTTGAATGCAACCTCTATGAGCTCACCTTCAAAGAGGGGCAGCTGTTGACACCTAAATTTTAGCGACCATTTAGTCGTAATTTGTATAGAAAATTAGGGATTAAATTTTTAACCCATAAACAAAAATATTTAGATTGCATAACATATAGTTTAAATTCATTTTAGATTAATTGCATTTTGCATCGAACTGGCGGTGACGAACGAGCTTAAATTTCATCGAACGGGACTCGGCTCGCTTGAAATGCAAGGGCCGGGAATTACAAGTCAAACGGGCTCGGTCGTTTTAATTTGAACTTAATTCAGCCCATTATCATTAATTAATTCAGCCCATTTAAATTAAATTAAAATCTAAGCCCAAGCCTAAGCCCATTAGGACCAGAAAGCCCATCTAATTGACCTAGATTAGCGTTATATATACATCATTAGGTCAGGATTTTAGGGGGGCTCTGAGATTTTCAGATCAGAAATTTTTAGAGTGTGAGAATGAGAAAGAGAGAGAGAGAAGGAGACCGGCACGCCTCCGCCGTCGGAGCCATCCCACGCCGTGCGCCGCCACTGCTGCCGCTGCTCCTCCCATCGCACGACGCCGCTGCTGCCGCGCCTCACGCTGCCCGACGCCGCCGCTGCTGCTCCTCCCGTCGCGCGCCACCGCCTGCTGCCGCTGTTTCCCGCCGAACATCACCGCCTGCTGCCGGTGAAGTCGCTGCCGCGACGCCGCCGCACGCTGCCGCGACGCTGCTACTCCCTGCCGTGCCGCCGCTGCTGTCGCTCCTCCGTCGCGCGCCACTGCTGCCACTGCTGTTCCGTCGCCGTGCGCCGCCGCCCTGCTGCCCTCTGTCGCTGTGCGCCGCCGCCCTGCTGCCCTCCGTCGCTGTGCGCCGCCGCCGCCTTGCTGCCCTCCGTCGCTGTGCGCCACTGCCGCCGCTGCTGCCCTCTGTCACTGTGCGCTGCCGCTGCCGGAGCTGTCACACGCCGACGCCTCTGCTGTTCCGTCGCCGTGCGCCACCCACTGCTGCTGCTGCTGTTCCGTCGCCGTGCACCGCCCGCTGCTGCCGCCGCTCCTCCCGTCGCACGCCGACGCCGCTGCTGCTGCTCCTCCCATCGCACACCGACGCCGCTGCTGCTGCTCCTCCTGTCGCGCGCCACCGTTCGCTGCCGCCGCTCCCCGCCGTGTCATCGCCGCAAGTCGCCGTCGCTCCCGACACCGTGTCGCCGGTTCACCGTTCGTCGCTCATCCCGATCCGCAAGTTCGAATTTGGGAATTATCTGCAAATTAGGTAATTGGACATTATCTGATATTTTTCAGAATATTTAATTTACTAATTTGAGTGTTTGAATATTGCGTGAATATCGTGCGGAATATTAGATATATTAGGATAATTATCTGATATCTGCAATATTTTTAAAATATTCAAAATTAGGAAACTTTCCTAATTCAGCAATGTATCTGGATAACTATCTGACCTTATCCCTAAGGTACGATACGTGGCGATACAGAAAATCATTATTCTATCCATAATCATTTGGGTACGATAATGACTTTTATCTGCTTTCCAAATTTGAATGATCGACTTTCCGTCAATATCTATAACCCTATAGATATGACTGATAGTTCAATTTTTGTGCCTAATCCGAGTTTGAAACGAATCTTGTGGATTGCGTGGCTGTTTTAAATGTGGATGATATCTCTGTTTAAATTGTCTTTCCTTTTCAAATAAAAAAGAAAATTCAAAAAATATCAGTTAGGATTTGAATTTGAGTTTTGCATGTTTAGGAATCCTAAATATATCTAGACGATAGAGTAATTATTTAATTTAAATTAGGACTTGAGATAATCTATTTCCTAGTTTAAATTAAGTAATATTCTAATCTTAATAGATTATTTAGGTTATTTTTCAATTCCGAATTTCATTAGAAAACACCAAAAATAAATCATTTGCCCGTCATCAGAATTAGGTCACGTCGTCGCATGACATATAGTTTGCATGCTAGGTTGCATTACTTGCATGTCATTTTTGCACGTCATTGCATGTAGATTAGGTTTCATTTAAATAAGCGTAAAGCCAAAAATTGAGTGAATTTCTTGTTAATTAGAAATCATATTAGGTTGTTGATGTGATTTTCTAGCTAACAATGCAGATGCTTACGTTGCTTCGAGGTGAGTAATTCTTCCAACTTGCAATTTATTCAACGCTTTCTTGGGTGTTACTTTGGTGGTTTGCGCACCCGCATGAACACCTCACATGTTAGTGACTAAGTTAAAATGGATCCAGATTGCTTGCCAAAATATTTTTGAAAAGAAAAGGTACCGAAAGGGCGTTAGACTAGATCTAGCGTAATCAAGTCCCCGAGCTTAGAATCTCTGGTTCGTAGGAATAAAACATACCTCCCTATGTTTTATTTAGGTTTCTAATCGACCTACCACAAATAGATTAGTGGCGACTCCGAGCATGAAAATTCTTGCATGTTAAAAACTTAAACCCTAAGTTGCGAATTGGTAGGGCTTGGGAGGGCCTGAGTTAAGCTTAGTCTTAATAATCCATTAGCCTGAGAGAGAAATTTTAGGTCGCGACAAATGCAAAATCGGTTAACTATCAATCCTTTAGAATAATATAAAAAATATATGTATTGTCTTAAACTCCTGGTTAGTATTATAAGAATCTTTTTAGCCGCCACGCCACAACAGAAGCAGATCCATTCGGGTTGTGTAAGGCTGATTTAAACAACTTCCACTTCAGCTTCCACTTCCCTCCAACATCGACACCACCCAAAAGTCCACTGCACATGCATAGTACAATTGGACGACACTTAATTTCCTGCTGGGGAACCTCTTCAAGTCAAAGATGCAACACATCTCATCCTCCCACGCGGTCATTAACGCTTGAAATGACCCAGAAATTTTCCAAGGAAAAGTATGCGAACCATTTTTCACGTTAGTTGAGAATTAAAGACATGAAAATGATAGAGGAGAAGGTAGACACCACTGTTAATTCAATCGCTGTGACGTAAAACCAATTAAGGTTCATCATGGAAATTGAATGTTCAATAATAACAATAGATACAGGAGCGCATATGGAAATTGTTGAGCTGTAAATATCCAGATTATATGGCTGTAAATATGTAGGATAATTGACTGATTGATAGGAGTAGATTTTTCCTATTTAGGAGTTTTTTATTCTGGTTAAATCCCACAAATCGTGGGATTGTAACTGTTCTCCTATTTAGGCTTTGTTTCCTTTTTTGTTTGCTAGGACTCCTCTGTGTATTAGTCTATAAATATGTCAATGTAAAGAGGTAGTAAATATGAATGAGAAAAAGGGTTTCTCTCCATCTAAAATTCCACATGGTATCAGAGTTTTAGGCTAGATCTCTGAATTCCAAATTACAGCCTTCATTGCTGTCTTTTATTCTCCAGAAATTTTTTCCTTCGAATGCAGCCTTCATAGCTGCACTGCTACTCTTGTTTTCTTCCTGACCTTTACTCTCCAAAAATGTCCAATTCCGAAATCACACCAAAAACCACAGATCCGACCCCTTCACACACATGACAGGTGATCCGCCTCAACACACATGACAGGTGATCTTCAGAATATCAGACTAGCCCTCATTTTGAGTGAGAAGAACTATCTCAAATGGTCACAATTTGTCAAGACGTATCTGAAGGGCAAAGGAAAACTCAGCCATCTACTTGGGACAGGACCCAAACTAGGAGATCCTAATTTCGATGCATGGGATGAAGCTGATTCCATGATCATGTCATGGCTATGGAATTCCATGGAACCAACCATAAGCGATACTTGTATGTTTCTATCAACAGCAAAAGAGATCTGGGATTCTATCCAACGGACGTACTCAAAGGTTCGTGATGCAGCCCAGGTGTATGAAATTAAGGTGAAAACCAGTGGGACAAAGCAAGGAGGTAAGACTGTTACTGAGTATGCTAATTCTCTGCAGAACTTATGGCAAGAACTCGATCATTATCGAGTACTCCAGATGAGGTGTCTAGAAGATGCGGCCATTCTGAAGAATCTTATTGAAAAGGATCGAGTCTATGATTTCTTAGCCGGGCTTAATTCTGAATTCGACCAAGTCAGAATTCAAATACTTGGCAAGGAGGAAGTGCCATCATCGGAGGAAACAATTTCCTTGATCCGGGCAGAAGAAAGTCGTCGATCCGTCATGCTCGAACCACAAACAGTAGAAGGGTCAGCCTTGACAATCAAAAAGGTTGATGAAAAGGGTGACTTGCCAAGGAAAGACAACCGGGACAACTTGTGGTGTGCCTATTGCAAGAAACCGAGACATACAAAGGAGCAATGCTGGAAACTGAATGGCAAACCAACTACTTCAGGCCGAGAATGGGTGAATTGGGCAACACAGTCAAGGCCCCGGGTCCACCTAACTGAGCAAGTTAGTCATGAAGAAGTTCAGGAGAAAACAACCTTCAATAGTGAAGAAATTGAGAAAATAAGAGGTTTGTTAGGGTCTCTTAATAAACCCTCTGGTGCATGTTCTCTAGCACTCTCAGGTAATTCTTGGATCGTTGATTCGAGGGCTACCGATCATATGACTCACACCTCATCCCATTTCAGCACCTACACACCTTGTCCTAGCAATAGGAAGATTATTGTGGCAAATGGTTCTCTTGCGACCGTTGCAGGGGTTGGAGATATTTCTATCATACCTAATCTTGTCCTTAAAGATGTTCTTCATGTCCCTAAACTGTCTGCCAATCTTATATCCATACAAAAACTCACAAAAGATCTTCATTGTCAAGTCATTTTTTACCCATTCTAATGTGTTTTTCAGGATCAGGACTCGGAGAGGAGATTGGACTTGCTAAGGAACAAAATGGGCTGTACTACCTTGAGACACCTCTCACTGCAAGAAGAATCATGAATACTCTATCTTCATCGTTTCTTAGTACTTCAAATAAAGAAGCTATTTGGCTTCATCATTTTCGTTTTGGTCATCTGTCCTTTCAAGTCTTGAGTATTATGTTTCCATCCTTGTTCAAAGGTTTGAATATTAAAGATTTCCATTGTGATGTTTGTGAGTTAGCCAAGCATAATCGTGTACCATTTCCTATTAGCAATCGCCGTAGTTCTAATCCTTTTGACTTGATCCATAGTGACATTTGGGGACCTTCCACGATTCCAAACATCTCTGGAGCTCGTTGGTTTGTCACTTTAATTGATGATTGTTCTAGGATCACGTGGACTTTCTTACTCAAACATAAATCCGATGTGAGTAGCATTATTCCTTCCTTTCATTCCATGATTCAAACTCATTTTGGGGTTAAGATCAAGGTCTTTCGATCTGATAATGCTAGAGATTACTTCAATCAAGTATTGTCCTCGTATTTTCAAAAGGAAGGTATTATTCATGAATCATCTTGTGTGAATACACCCCAACAAAATGGGGTTGCTGAAAGAAAAAATGGTCTTCTCCTTAACACAACTCGTGCCCTATTATTTCATGGGCAAGTTCCTAAAACATATTGGGGGGAAGCTGTTCTTACAGCCACATACATGACCAATAGACTACCCTCTCGTACATTAGACCACAAGACTCCTATGGAAGTTCTTTCTCAGTTCTATCCTCATTTTCGTACATCTAATGGTCTTACACCTCGAGTCTTTGGTTGTACTTCCTTTGTCCACATTCATCATCATCAACGAGGAAAGTTAGATCCTTGCGCAATCAAATGTGTGTTTCTTGGTTACTCACAAACACAAAAGGGCTACAAATATTACCATGCCCCTTCCAAAAAATTCTATCTGTCTGCAGATGTCACTTTTGTTGAAAATAAACCCTATTTTTCACAACCTTATCTTCAGGGGGAGATTTCAATCACGGAAGATAAGGGCCATGGTGTTATTGATAACCTGGATTTAATGTCCAATGTCCCTGTCAACTCAAACCCGTCCACTGTAGCTCATGAACCTACCTTGAATCCTATCTCTTGCCCACCACAATCTCCCACACACCAACCTGATTCTGTTCCTATTCCCACTAGTCCAACTCATATCCATGATTCTGTGAGATTTTCTCAGGTGTATTCAAGGAGGACATCCGTTCCAACACAAGAGCAGATCCAAAATACCACTCCGGGTGCTGCTAATGAGAACACAGTATGTCCTGAACCTCCTTTGAATAAACAGCTTAATGATACACCTGAGACTGATCTTAATTTACCTATTGCTGTTAGAAAAGGGATTAGAGAGTGCACCAAGTAACCAGTTTATCCTCTATCAAATTATGTGTCCCTTAATAGATTATCATCACCATACCAAAACTTTATTGTGAGTTTAAACTCTACTGCTGTCCCTAACACTTTGTCTGAAGCATTGTCAAAAGAGGAATGGAGGAATGCCATGATAGAAGAGATGAAGGCACTAAAAAGAAATAAAACGTGGGAAATTGTTGATAGGCCAAAAGGGAAAAATCTAGTTGGGTGCAAGTGGGTATTCGCTGTAAAGTACAAGGCAGATGGCTCTCTAGAGAGGTACAAAGCAAGATTAGTTGCAAAAGGTTACACTCAAACATATGGAGTGGATTACCAAGAGACATTCGCACCAGTGGCTAAAATGAATACCGTAAGAATTTTACTGTCCTTAGCTGCTCATTTTGATTGGGAACTTCAACAGTATGATGTAAAGAATGCATTTTTACACGGAGATTTGGAGGAGGAAATCTACATGAGCATTCCACCTGGTTTTGAAGGACAGGAAACAACAAAAAAGGTTTGTAGACTTAAAAAGGCACTATACGGGCTCAAGCAGTCACCTAGAGCTTGGTTTGGACGGTTTGCTAGAGTCATGAAGGCATATGGGTATAAACAAAGCCAGGGAGATCATACACTTTTTATAAAACGTTCGGACGCAGGGGGAGTTACAGCATTATTGGTGTATGTTGATGACATAATAGTCACGGGCAATGATGAAAGGGAGAAACAGTGGCTGAAACAGTACTTGATTCAGAAGTTTGAAATAAAGGAGTTAGGAAAGTTACGGTATTTTCTGGGAATTGAGGTTTCGTACTCAAGGCAAGGGATCTTTATTTCACAACGAAAGTATGTGACAGATCTTTTGGAAGAAACCGGGAAACTTGGTTGCAAACCGGTAACTACTCCGATTGAGCCAAATCAGAGACTAGCAGAAGCACAAGAGGAAGAAGCAGTGGATCGAGAAATGTATCAGAGATTGGTCGAAAAGTTGATATACCTTGCTCATACCCGACCAGATATCTCCTATGCAGTAAGCTTGATTAGTCAATTCATGCATAATCCAAAGCAGTCACATCTACAGGCTGCTCATAAAGTCCTACACTACTTGAAAGGGAGCCCAGGGAAGGGAGTACTATTCAAAAAGAGTCCTGATCTTAAGCTTGAGGATTATACAGATGCGGATTATGCTGGATCCGTGGTTGACAGGAGGTCTACAACTGGTTATTGTACTTTCCTTGGAGGTAACCTGGTAACTTGGAGAAGTAAAAAACAGAATGTGGTGGCAAGATCTAGTGCAGAATCTGAGTTTAGGGTAGCAGCTCATGGAATATGTGAGTTATTGTGGCTCAAGATCATTCTTGATGACCTGAAGGTCGAGTGGCAAAGTCCTATGAAGCTTTATTGTGACAATAAATCTGCAATTAATATTGCTCATAATCCTGTGCAGCATGACAGGACAAAGCACATTGAGATCGATAGGCACTTCATCAATGAGAAACTTGAAGAAGGACTAATTTGTTTGTCTTATGTTCCTTCAAGACAGCAAGTGGCAGATGTGTTGACCAAAGGACTTAATGGTGGAAGTTTTCACGAGCTAGTTACCAAGCTGGGAATGGAAGATATCTATTCACTAGCTTGAGGGGGAGTGTTGAGCTGTAAATATCCAGATTATATGGCTGTAAATATGTAGGATAATTGACTGATTGATAGGAGTAGATTTTTCCTATTTAGGAGTTTTTTATTCTGGTTAAATCCTACAAATCGTGGGATTGTAACTGTTCTCCTATTTAGGCTTTGTTTCCTTTTTTTGTTTGCTAGGACTCCTCTGTGTATTAGTCTATAAATATGTCAATGTAAAGAGGTAGTAAATATGAATGAGAAAAAGGATTTCTCTCCATCTAAAATTCCACAGGAATCTATTTAGTTTATTGTGAGGTTCACAAATCACTTGCGCTCAATGGATGTGATCCGTTACATTATGTGGGTCCTATGTTGAATCACTTGGTTTATTAGTTAGAAGGCATTGTTTTTATATGTTCCGGGTCAATGTGCAAAAGTTATTATAAATCTTGTACTCAAATAAGAACAAGTGCACTAGAAGTCTTAAACTTGTCACAAAAGTGCAATTAAATCCTTAAACTTTCAAAAAAATATGCAACCGAATCTTAAAATTTGTTAAATCGGTGTAATCAAATCTCTTAATAAACCTATCGTAAAAATGCAATTGACTCCTTAACTTTCAAAAATTACAAAAAATTCTTAAATTTTGTCAAATTGGTGTAATCAAATCTCAGTTAACTCTATCTAATTTCACTAACGAAAGATACTGATATGACTTTTTTTCTTATTACTTTCCTAAGAAAGTATGGCATCGATGTGGTGTCTGTCAAGCACCATATCGGGAAGAAACTTGAAAATTTAAAAAGAAAAAGGATAACAAGATTATTTTTAAAAAATAAAAATAGGATAAAAGAAAAAAGTATAAGCATTAAAAAAATAAAAAGCTAAGAATTTATGGGGGAAAAAAAAAAGGCAAAACCTTGCTGCACGAGTCTCGTCAAGCTTGGCCACGACCACCAACTTCTAGGCTTTTTCAAGATTTTGGCCATGGCTACTCGAGTTTCGTCGAGCTTGCCGCCGTTGCCACTTTAGCTTCCAGGCTTCCTTAAGCTTGCGTGGTTGGGTTAGGTGGTTGGGACTTTTTGATTGGCTGTGGAATTACTTCCCCCTTGTCTTCTTGTCATTGTTGTCCTTCTTTTTGTCAATTTAAAACGAATTATATTTTAACCATAATTTTAATTTATTTATGCAAATGTATGCTTTGATTGATTTTTATTTTTCAAATTTCTGTATTAGGGAATGTAATGGTGATCTTATTACGACATGTCTTTAAGAGAGGTTTTTTTTTTCATCCAATCATCTCATTATGTGAATATTGAAAATAACTATTAAGAAAGAGTTTGGCGTTAATGTGCAAAATAAAAATGAAATTTTTATGAATAGTTAATTTTCTTTAATAGTTGTTGATGTTTGATTTTTATTTGTATTTTTCTTGACAATCAATTCATAAAGTCGCTCAACAACAACGTGAAAAAGAACTAGATTTTCTAGAAAATTCACCCTTTGAGAAAGCTCATTTGTACAATGGAAAATTTTAAAAAGAAAAATTTAATGCTTTTTTAATATGCATGGTAATACCCACTTAAAATTTAAAATATAATCCGGGAATATCTTGTGAGAAAGAGAAAGCTGATCTTGTTTCTTTATTGTTTCTCTTTTTGTTGCTAGGAACAAGAAGTAGATTTTTTTTACTTCTTATTTCTATTTCAAATCTATTCCCTGATTACTTTTCCGTTTCTGAAAAAAAATGTTAGGAAATATACTCTTAAACAACTTCCACTTCGGCTTCCGCTTTCTTCCAACATCGACACCACCCAAGTCCACACTCACATGTTCAGAACTAATGAAGGACACTTAATTTTCTGCTAGGGACCTCTTCACGTCAAAGATGCGTACACATCTTATCCTCTCAAGCTATCATTAAAGCTTGTCATTGACCCGGAAATTTTCCAAGGAAAAGTGCGCAAACCTTTTCAAATTAGTTGACAATTGAGGACATGAAAATGATAGAGAAGAACCCAGGCACCATAGCTGATTCAGCGTAAAGCCAATCAAGGTTCATAGTGGAAATTGAATGTTTAATAATAACAGTGGCTGCAGGAGCTTATGTGGAAATCTATTTAGTTTATTGTGTAGTCCGCAGATCGCATCTACTCAATGAATTTGATCCATTACAATGTGTGGGTCATATGTTGAATCACTTGATTTATTAGTCAGATGACAATGATTTTATATGTTTCGGGTCCATGTGCAAAAGTTGATGAAAATCTAATCTACAAATAAGAATAAGTGCACTAAAAGTCTTAAACTTGTTACAAAAGTGAAATTGAGCCTATGCACTTTAAACAAATGTAATCAAGTCTTAAAAGTTGTTAAGTTTGTGTAATAAAATCTCTCAATTAACCCTGTCCAATTTCACTTGCAAAAAATGCTGACATGACTTTTTTTTCTATTAGTTTCCAAAAACAAACATAGCGCCAATGTGGTGTTCACCAAGCACCACATCTGGAAAAAAACTTAAAACTTTAAAAATAAAAAAGGATAACAAGATTATTTTTAATAATAAAAATATGATAAAAGAAAGAAGCATAAGCATTAAAAAATAATAAATAAAAAAGCTAAAAAGTTATGGCAAAAAAAAAAAGCAAAGCCTTGCCGCACGAGATTCGTCAAGCTTGGCCATGACCACCAACCCCCGAGCTTTTCTCAAGATTTTGGTCATGACTGCTCTTGTTTCGTCAAGCTTGCAACCATTGCAACTTCAACTTCCAGGCTTCTTTAAGCTCGCGGCCTATGGCCGCTCGAGATTCATCGAGCTCTTGGCCACGGGCTGTAGTTGCTTGAGTTTCGTCAAGCTCGGCCATGGATACTCTAGCTACCAGAATTCTTCAAGCTCGCAATCACAGCCAATCGAGTTTCGTCGAGCTTAACCATGGCCGCAAAAGATTCATCCAGCTCGACAGTTGAGATAATTTATTTTAGCTAAACTGAAGATGAAAGACCTAAAATTAATTCTAGGTTGGTTCGATTTTTTTTTGTAAGGCTAGAAGGAACCAATAAAGCTCTTTCCGGGCTACAAACATTATTTCATGTATTTCCTCCAATTTTCAGGAAAAAAAAACATGAGATTATGACTATCCCATTCTTATTCTCTGCCTTTCAGTGCTTTCACTGCTTCTCGTGTTTGATTGAAGCACTCTCGATTATTACCAGCATCGTAAGTTGTTTTTTTTTTCTTATTGAATTATCAAAATCGAGAATTTGGGTTAGGTGGTTGGGACTTTTTGATTGGCTGTGGAATCGCTTCGTGCTATGCCTTCTTGTCGTTGTTCTTCTTTTTGTCAATTCAAACGAATTAAATTTAACCATCATTTTGAGTTATTTATGCAAATGTATTCTAGAATTAATTTTCATTTTTTAAATTTCCTTATTAGGGAATGTACTAGTGATGTTATTGCGTCAAGTCTTTAAGAGAGTTTTTTTATTTATTTCATCCAATCATCTCGTTATTTGAATATGAAAAATAACTTACAAGAAAGAGTTTGACGGTGATATGCAAAATAAAAATGAAAGTTTTATGAATATTTAATTATCTTTAATTGTTGTTGACGTTCAATACTTATTTTGATTTTTCTTGACAATCAATTCATAAATTTGCTCGACAACATGAAATAGAACTAAGTTTTCCAGGAAATTCTCTCATCGACAAAGCTACTATGTACAATGGAAAATTTTTAAAATAAAAGTTTAGTGCTTTTTAAATATGCATGGTAAAACCCACTTAATTTTTTTTTAATAAACAAACCCGTGATATTCTTAATTTTGACAACTTGGTCCGGCATAGAAAAAGAAGAAATAAAGAAAAAGGAGGAAAGTGAATAAGGGAAATTTTGACAACTTGGTCCACCAATTTGAACTTTAGCAGGGTGATTAAGGGCAATTTTGTCTCTTTTTACTAAATGGGATGGATTTAGGTATATAGGAAGCTGAGAGGACGTGATACATCCATAATAACTTTTCTTGAATCTGGATCATTTAAATTAGAAAAAAAAAATCCAAAAGCCGACCAGAAATAACATTTGCTGATTGCTTTGACGTGCCATAATTTTTGTTTTAAGTGGAGTTATAGAGCCTGCAAATCCAATTACAAAGCTCATTAAGGGTCCTAATGACCTTCTTAAATGAAGAACCCACTGCCGTCATTTTTTACCCAAAAAACTTCACTTCTTTCCTGGGCTTTGGGCTGTTTTCAAAGCGCTCCTCAAGCCCATTACCTATAGGTTCAATTATTAATGCATTTCACGTTAAGGCTTAAACCCCCATTAACTTGGACTTGCTGTAGTTGTAGGAGTACACTTATTCATTAAGCTTTCTTAAAACACTTGAAAGATTTTTAAACTAGGGGCGTTAATTTTGCCATTAACATGTTCAGCTCACCAAAAATTGCATAAGCACTTCACAAAAACTATACTGGGAGAAAGTGATTTTTTACGCTTGATATTGGTTTAAGACGTAATGAACTCGTCACAAGTGTTTCCCGTTAAACCTCAAAAACATACCGACTTCTCGCAAATCATCAACTTTTTTATTTCTTGTGCTTTAATAGTTTCATCGGATGATATAAGGAACTAACCTCATACAACATGCCAAGTTCACGCCTTGATTTTGTTTAAAGCAAGTCATTCTATCCGAAGATAAAGGAAAGGCTAAGAATTACATTCTTGTGACCTAATGATCGAGTTATGAGGAGAAGAAAATGAGCCTCAGGCAATACAATTCTTGAGGTGCGAAATTTCTAAGGTCTTATCAACATGGCTAGCTCGTTGTTTTATCTGTCTTCAGCAACAACCACAACAAAAGCAAGGAACCCTTAAGACTTCTCAATAGATCTTCTACTTCTTCTATGCTAAGGTAGGTTCAAACTAGACATAGTAGCATATTAAAATGATTTATTGCCACTTTTGATTACATTGCCCAAGTATATTCACCGTAACGGCTGGCAGGTACATAATCAGTATCACTATGAAATATTGATCTACACAGCAAAACGCTAAAAAATGTCATTGGAGGTTAAATGAACTTTACAATTTCAATAAGTAGAAATCCAAAAGCGGCTTAGAACTAACATTGGCTGATTAGTTTGACGTGCCCAAAATTTTGATTTGAGTGGAGTTATGGAACCCACTGATGTCATTTTTGCCCCCAAACAGTCCATTTCTTTCCTGTGTTTATGGCTGTCCGTAGAGCACTCATTAGGCCCATTTGCTGTATATTTAAATGATTTGTGTATTTTATGTTTAAGGCGTAAACCCCAACTTAATTTGGACTTGCTGTGGATCTCAGAGTACTTATTCGTTAAGTTTCTCTTATAACAAGTCTTGAGAGAGTTTTCTCTCTAATTGTGCCTTGCGAATACTGCAAATAGTTGATTTGGTCTTCGGAATATCATTTGTAAATCTCACTATTCTTGAAATCATGAAAAGATTGATAGCCCGATCGCTACTTGATTAAGGTAATATTTATTAAACTAGGGACTAAATATGGCATGCCTATGGCGTGTAAACATTCTTAGAGGTGTTAATGCTGTCATTAACTTCTTCAATTCACAAAAATAGCATAAGCACTTCACAGATACTAGAAGAAATGGATTGATGACACTTGTTATTGATTTAAGACGAAACGAACACATTGGAAGTTTTTCCCGTTAAACCTCAAAAACAATACTGACTTTTCGAAAATCATCAACTTGTTTTCTTGTGTTTTAATGGTGGACATATGATGTTGTTTAAAGCAAGTCATCTATACTCAGATAGAGGAAAGGCAAAGAATTACATTCTTCTGACCTTATGTTTGTGTTACGTCGAGTAAAAAGTGAGCCTCAGGCTATACAATCACTGCAGCTAGCTCGTAGGGTTAGGTGATCTGCAACGATGACAACAACAAAAGGAAGGAATCCTAACACTTCTCAGGAGATCACTTGATTCTTATATGCCCATGTAGGTTCAAACTAAAATAGTAGTACATGAAAATGATTTTACCTTGTTGTCACATTTCTTTTAGCATCCAAGCAAATATATCCTAATGGTTTAAGAAGTAAGAGATGAGTAATCTGTTGACATCATAATATTCCGATCACATAGACGATATAGTATTAGAACTAAATGCGTACTTTGCGCGTTAACTTATTGAACTATAATGCCCCAAATGTGGACATTCAAGAATTGCTTTCTTGATGTGCATAACTTGCTAGGAATTAATTAAGTCAATGCGGGTAAATCCAATAATAATGCTATGCTTGGAAAAGAATGGATTCCCATTAGATTCCTTTGTACCTTGGCCTACCATAAAAGACAAGGGAGAGCATTAAATTCCGAAAAGGCCATTGACTTAGCTCTGCGTTGGATGCCTAAGTCACGCCGTCCATCCAATCGAGCGAAATCAGTCACATGGGAGTGTTCTTGGACTGTCTTTTTGTGCTGGTTGCTGCTGAATTATTATTTTGTTTCTCACCTGGTGATAAATTCAGTTGAATCCAAAAGCGATAAGTGATGCATTGAACACCCTTCCAATCGTCAATGAGCTTCTAGATGAACATTGGACGAACTTGTCAATATGTTTCAGAATTGACAGAGCACAATCGAGGGAGGCTGTCATGCGATCATTATTGGCTCAAAGCATTATTTGAGTTGTCTTTTACTTTATGACTTCGCAATTCCACCAATGGGAATTGTGTACACATGTAGCTCGAAGAGTGGCAGAGGGTACAGGAATATCTGATAACATTTAGCCTCCAAGAAGTACGGACATAGATGGTGATGATCTAATGATTTGTCCTAAGCACGTAATATTTCAAAAGGATGCTTACATGGCGTAACTTTGAAAATCGAACGCGGTCAGGGGTCGCTTATCCGCTATTAAAAGGACTAGTCTAGTTTCCAATAAGTAAAAAGGTAGAGATTTTAAAATTGCTAGTAAGCTATGTATGTTGTCCATAAAAAAGATATGACTCGTAACTTTTTTATCAAGCAACTAGTTAGTAAATTATTAACATCATATCGAATCAATTAACGTCATTCGTGAACTATAGCTGCTAACCAGATCAACAGGTTATCAATTGCAAGAATTTATAAACGAGATTTAGAATTCACTACTAGTATCACATATTTATGGAACAAAACTCTGTTTTTGGTCAACGCAATTTTGGAAACGTCCCTAGAACCATTTGTCACGTAACGAGGGACGTTTACTAAGTATCAACAATTATTAGGAGATTGGATAACAACTTCAACAGGTTAAGAAAAGAATGGTTGAGATTGTTTCGTACTTTTGGGAAAGTCATCAATAATGAGATAGTGAACTGTTTGTCTTTCTTCCCCTACTTCGACATTCCACTTGCAAGTATGAACATCGTTCTTTATAAGGAATTAAGAAGCAGACAGATTTGTTGTGATTATAAGATTCCCATTCACATGGTGGACGCGTTAGCTCTGGCTCCAATGCCTCGATCAACATGCACATTGAAGAATAAACGATATTAAAGTCATGTGAATAGATAATATTTATATATGACTAAGAAAGGATGGATATGAAGGATTTTTCAGCTGGGTGGATAAGTCACACCATCCATAATATGAAAATAACATCACTCCAATGTGAGTTATTTTTCCTTGGGCTGTTTCTTGTGTAGCTCGATAAAGGCTGAATTTTTATGATGAATTCAGTAAAATGCAAAATTTAGAGTGATGGATGGAGCACCTTGCAATCATCGACAAAGCTTCTAGATGAAAATTGATTGGCCCAAAAACCAAAAAAACCAAAAATGCACAACCTCTTAGACAAATTTAATACTACCTTCAAAACGTACAAAAAATATTACAAAATTTTACCACTATAACCATCCAACTTTTGCAAATACTTTATTTTCGGACTACATATCTTTTGGAACGGTTCACTTCCACCACTTCACTAAATAACCGTCCAACTCTGTTTATGAATAACCCAATCAACTTTTGCATAACACTAGTGTGAACAAAACAACGAGGAGAATGGACTGAATACTTGCTATTTTTATCACAATGGTCACATGTTTTTTTTTTGTTGCTGGTTCATTTGGAAAGTTGTATTAAATTTTCCACAGATAAAACGTGGTGCTATCTTTGTATTTGGCCAAAGTAATGGAGAGTTGTCAAAAGTGTCCGGTCAAAAAGTAAAAAACTTTGCCAATCTAGAATAGAGCACGATCTGGGACGTCATCACTCGGTCGTTTACTCAAAGTCCATCGTGGGTTATCCTTTTGGAAGCACCCAAGAATTCCACAAAAAGAAGTTAACGTGTTAGCTCAGAGACAATGGTGACTGAGTGCCCAGAATGTTCGACGACTTTTAGGTTGGATTCGTAACGTTACGTACGCCCGCGATGGTTCGCAAGGACGCTGGCATGGCGTAACTTTGAGAATCATTCGCGTACTTTTGTGGCTTCGCTGCTCTTGAAAAGGCCGCACAAGACTCCCAACAGTGCAATCTCTCTCTCTCTCTCTCTCTGATTTTTGATGGCTTTGACGTCTTCAGGCGTAGCGCTCTGTGAGAAATTTCAGTGGACTCTGCTTCTGCTTTGATTCATTAAGGTAACAACCCCACTCTTTCGCTTGCTTCGATGTCTATGCACAAATAAGTGAAACTCTCTCTCTCTCTCTGTCCCTGAAAATTCTAAGTTCGTATCCTCACACATCGATAGATTCATTCATGGTCATCCCATTTCCGCCGAATGTCATTCACTACAATTAAATGCTTAGCATTTCTATTGTAATCTTGAGTTTAGAAATGGTTTGTCGCTTTGTTCATGGATCTCCTTCCGCTATAAGATCTAAAGCCGAAGAAAAAGACTTCAGATTGTGTGATGTGCAATAGTACTAATTAATTATAAGTTTGGAAGTTCAGTCATTAAGAGTATGGTGTGTGTTGTTTGCTTAGGGACCAAATGACAAGGAAGAGGGACAGATTTTGGGAGTATGCAGAGCAATTGAGTGGTCGCTTCAGGTGTAAATTCTGCAGACGTGATTTCCCCGGTGGAATTCCAAGGGTTAAGTCGCACTTAGCTTGCGTCCCCGGTCGCGATGTTGCTACATGCACCGAGGTTCCTAAGGATGTCCAGGCTATAGCTTTTGAAGCAATTAGCCCCCATAATAGGAAAGATAATAGTCTGTCTCAACCGACCACTTCAACACCACTTGCAGACATCCAGATAATCGATATGCCGGAAACATCTACAAAGAAAGGGCAGGATTGCTTAGATGAGTTGCTTGCAAAACACGTTGTGTTCAATAACATTTCTGAAAATGTCCTTCAGAGTTCGCATTTTGTGAGTTTCTTGCGTGGGGTTGCAAACTATGGGCAGAATTATGAGTTACCCTCTTATTCCGTTCTCACCACAAAGTATATCCCCAAATTCAGTAGGGAAGTCGTTCAGTATGTAAATAGTGTCAAGAAATCATGTGATTTAACGGGGTGTGCGGTAATTCTAGATAGTTGGGTTAATGTTCACGGAAGAGCCTTCCTAAACATCATTTTACATTCTCTAAAGGGTATAATCCTAGTTAATACCGTTGAACTTCCAAAGAATGAGTTAATATATAGGTCTATTGTGGATCAATTGCAATTTGTGATGGATGACATAGGACTTCACAAAGTTGTACAGTTTATCACTAATGATTTGGGCAACCATGAGCCCCTCCAGAAGATGCTTATCCAAAGGTATCCAGGTACCTACATGACATTTTGTGCTGCTCATGGCATTCAATTGCTTTTCGCATATATCTTTCAAGAGGTTGAATGGGTTGGAAGGACGACTTTTGAGGTTAAATTGGTGAATGACAATCTGCACAATTATGCCGAGTCTTTGTCTCTGTCAGTGAAATTTGGAGCGAAAAGGGGATTGGGAGATATTCTTCCTAATGGTTTAGCCTCAAACTTTAGAATGCTTCAATGCATTCACAATGCAAAATCAGAGATACAACGTTTGGTTACGTCTACTGAATGGAGACAGTTGAGTCTTGAGGAAGGAATAGCGAGCAAAGTTGTTTCTATGGTTGAAAGCCCCCAATTTTGGAGCCAATGCCAAGAGGTGTTGCAAGTTTTGGAACCACTATTTGGAGTTTATTGTTTGTCTCGTAATACTAATCCAACAATTTCATACTTATATGAAGCGATGGAGAGAGTAAAAGAATCTCTCAAGAGGCTTTCTGACAATAATGATGGCAAATATGAGTGCATATGGAAGCTTTATAATGGCATGAGAGCTAAAGTAATTCATCCAGTGCATGCAGCTGCAGCTTTTCTGAATCCGTCCTACTTTTTAAGTGACAATTTTCATGAGAGTAAAGAAATGAAAGATGGAATCGATTATGTGCTACAAAATATGGTTGCTGAAGAAGAACAAGAAGCTTTCATGGGGCAGGTGCTACAATACCGCAAAAGAGAGTCAAACTTGCTCACATATGCAGCAAAAACAATGTTGAAAGCATCTCATCCCTGTAAGGATTTCTCGTTTCCTTATATTTCCTCACTATGTTAAAGTCAATCAAGATAAGATGATCTACTACTGTAGCCAAATATTTAGAATCTTTACCTTTCGTCATTTAGTTTGCAACTTTTGAAGCTCAAATTGTGATTTTTATTTACGAAAAGCCACTATAGAATTCTAGAATTACAATATACCAACCCCTCACAGAGCATGTGATCTGCAGAAGAAATCCTTCCATAAACTTTTTATTGACTGGGATTCTCTATTAATTCTCAATAGACAGTCATTATTTCTTTATTTAGTGATTGTTTTCTAATGACAGATGAATGGTGGGAGTATTGTGGTGATGGCCTTCCTGTACTTCAAAAGTATGTTCTTCTGATTCTAAGCCAACCTTGTAGTTCCTTTCCATGCTTGGAGTGTCGAAATGCATCAGAAACTACCCAAATCACGAAGTCGAGTGAATTACCTGTCCGTAAGGTGGATGACTCTGTGTACCTGAGGGCGAATACGTTGATGATGGACAAGTTTAGAATGTTGGAGTCAGGACCAATGAAACCTATCAATTTTGCACATCTTAGAGACAACCATGATGATTATGTTGAGCTCGAGCACGACTGGAAATATAACTCTACCAATACAGTACCAGAGAGTCACAGTCGAGGTGACATCGACGGAGCAAGCACATACTGGTAAGTTCACCTAGTTTTTGCTCATAATATTAGTTCCCTCAATTGCTCTCTAGTTACTGTAAGTTACTAGTTCATACATGGCAATCATTTATGAAATGCAGTTTGTTTTTGTTAATTTGCTTTTGACTGGTATCTTGCACAAAGTTTTCTTTTATTCTAGTATCTGTGGTCAAGTTTCCCTTCTTTCATGTCTGCTTGTTTCTTGTTTTGAGACAACTAAGAAAGCATAACGGACTAATTTTCATAATAATTCCTGAATCTTGTTTAGCTGCCTTACTCCCCTTCACAGTGCACTAGTCACCGTTGACCATCTTTTGGTACTGGATAGGATAAGATGGTAGTGCTATGAAATTGGTCCCCTCAAATTTCTCTAAGAATGAACTTTGTCTATTACAGGTTCCCAGTGCACAAACTACCAGCTCTGAAGGAGAAACCTTTTAAACTTCGTTTCATGACCAGCCTGCCCCCACACTTATTCACCGAGGCAAAGGTTCAGGGACATCAAGGAACAGCCATTCAAGTTGCTTTGCTAAATCCTGAAACTGGAGAAGTTGTTCAGAGCGGACCAGGATCAACCGCTAAGCTGAAGATTGTCGTATTCGATGGTGATGTTGAGAAAGTTGATTGGACAAGGGAACAATTGGAAAGCCATTTATTATCCAAAGGGTGTGAGAAGAGAAAGCCGCTTCTATCTGGCGACTTGCTAGTGACCCTAGAAGGAGGAATTGGCACTTTAGGTGATTTCACTTTTACGCAGGATTCGAGCTGGACAAAGAGCGGCAAATATAGGCTTGGAGTTAAGGTTTCTTGGAGATGCTCTGATGCAGTGCATATCCATGGGACCATATCCGAGGCTTTCACTGTTGAAGATAGCCGTGGAGAATGTGAGTCTTCGAAGCAACTACTGTTTATATAGTCTTTGTTTAAACACATCATCTAAAACAACTCAGACAGCTAGTATCAAGAGTTGCATAGGCTAAAACCAGTGTTGGATAGAGGCTAGTACTTTCGTTGACATAGAGACTATCACAAGATGAATTTGCTCAACATTGTGGAGACAATGCGACAAAATTAATTGGTCATTCTTATGGTACAACCATGCTAGCAACCAATTCAACTTTGGAGGAGATTTATAATGCTGTACTTAGTTGTGAAGTTTCTGCTTCTTATACTTTCTATAGTTGCCAAGAAGCGTGTCCCACTTCTACTAAGTGACTACGTCTGGAGACTGGTTGGAATAGCGATGGGTGGACAAGTGCACAAACAATTGACAGGAGCTGGGATTGTCACGGTCCAAGATTTTCTCGCCCTTCTTTCCAGGGATCAATTAAGACTGATAAATGTAAAGTCTCCCCTTTTTGTCCGTTATGTTTTGCCACTGTCATGACCGTGCCTTATATTTAAATCCTTATTTTTGTTTACTTATTTCTTGTTGAATTATCTGAATTTCAGATCACAGGTGGTGGAATCTCCAATGCTATGTGGAAACATACTTTGGAGCATGCCATGTCATGTGTCTCCGATGCCAAGCAGTACGTTTACTATTGCAATGAAGGGCAATCCAATGCCATTCTTTTCAACTGGAACTATGAGCTCAAAGGACTCATCTGTAATGGACAATTCTTAGATATGGAATCACTTTCCAGCGATCAAAAGGTTAGGCTCAAAGTGTTGCCACAATCTGGCTCAGTCTTGATCATTGAGCATGCGTATCTGCAAAGAAACCAGAGCTTACAAGCTCTGAGCATAAGAAAAACAAACAAAAAATCACATTGATACTAAATGAACATAATTCTTTAATAAAATAAGGCATGACGTAATGACAATTTGCAGTTTGTTTTAAGTGCGAAATTATAGTAGGGAAACGTCAGTGATCTTCTTATTAGACAGACTTCCTAGGTACTTCCTCTCTGCACTAATACTACCTATGCAATGATATGTTTCGACTTTCCTGTTGAATCTGTAGAAATTTTTTTTTGAATCCATTCTGCAGATCTACCTCGAATCCATGTCGAAAATTGCCTACCAGAATTATGACCAAATCTCAGAATATTGTGGCAATATGTTCGACTTCGATTCAATGACCAGATCAAACAGCATGTCAGCCTTCACCAGTGATGACACCACCCTATGCTATGTTGGTTGCTCTTTTGGCACTCATCAAAACCCGCAACAATTTGTTTTCCATGAAGCGGGGAATATTGAGAACTGCCTACAAGCTACAGTTTCTGATACCATGAGCTCTATGTCGATGGCAGCTCGTTCTGCTTCGATGACTTCTGATTTTCCAGTTCAAGGTGATATGCTTCTACCATGGAATGAACAGCACCTGGAAAATGTAACCATTCAGCATCTACTAAATAGGTTTCGTTAAATACAGAGATCACTAAGAGACATCTGAGACCGTTGGACATTGGAATATTGCAGGTTCTAATTGGAACTACGAAGAACTGGAAGCCGAGAAAGGCTGCTGTGGAGTGGCTTAAGCTGAAAGCCGCTTTTAGGTGGGCGATAACCATACGAAAGATGGCTGCAACAAGACGGGCCAAGGAGCTGGAATGCTTAGGCCTGATAATACCTTTGATGTTGCAACCTTGAGAGTCTATATGCCTTGGGAATTTGTTACAGCCTTGGGAGGGAGCCATGTTTAGTGTACTGATATATACATACTTTTCTTGTATCGTCTCAATCAGATAATATATAGTCTCTGTCTGGCATTTTCAGCTACTCAGCACTATTATTGGCATCATTTCTCTAAAAAAATCAGGTCGTCATTAACTTCTTGGACAAAGCTCTAATGAGAATCAATTCAGATTTCAAGAATCTGCACATGAGCTAGTGGGATAGAGCTCATGATTATTTTTCAAATAATAGTTGCGGCAGTGCTTGAATTAGCCAATTACAAAGTTTTCTGTGCATCAATGGCAGAGACGAGGACTGTATCATATCCTATTACCATGAATACTGGCTAGTATCTATGCTTTTTATTTTTAGTATTTAAAAGACTAAATGAAATCAATGTTTCATTGGAGGCCAACATATGTCAAGTGAATGCCCGAAGAAATGTTACGTAGATTTTACTGGCAAGCTGGTTGGAATAGATCATCGTGTAAAAGAGATAAACCCAAACGCAGTGTAGGTGTACATGTGTTTCAATCTGTCCATTCTTTCTGGAGTCTACGTTGCTTGCAGGGATTTGTGATAATGGGAAACAGAAAGAACATCTCCCTGCAAGAACAGCTTATTACTGACCTACACGGACGAGAATGTCCCAAGCTCAATTCTTCTGAATGAAGGCAATGACGTCACAAAGCATATTCTCCATTGTCGAAAAGTTTTGATTGTCCTCAACAATGTCGACAGTCCAGGAATAGGAACATTTGCGCAGAAGCTCCAATTGGTTTGGCGCTGGAACCAACAACTTCATTATGACTCGCAGTAGTTAAACAGATGGGTGAGGATGAAGCTCTCCTACTTTTCAACAAGCATGCTTTCCCTGGGAGACCTCCAGACAAGCTGCCATGATTGTTTGGCCCCAAACGTTATTTCAGTTATTGACAGGTTCCCTCTGACTATTTAGGTTAAGATGTTGACATCTCTATCAGAAGAACAGGATCACATGGCTGAAGAAATTATATCTTTGTCTTAAATATTGCCTCAGCAGTAGAATCAGAGAAGCATTTAGGTAGTAGTTATGTGTCCCGGTCTTTCTAATGTAGCCCGTATAACCAGTTCAAACGATATATGCGGCAGCTGCTTTGAGAAAGGCCTAAAACCTCGTTGCTACTAATGCAACCCAATTACACTAGGCATTCTACACAGCATTCTACGTTACCTAGTCCTAGCCAACAAAGGACTTAAACAGCAGATCGGACATTAAGCATGCTCGTTGAAGTTACTAAAGCCCATTGGAGTCCTATCACAGATTCAAACCATTTACCTTAAGGCGGGCTGATGCAAAGGCATGGAAATTTACATGCTCCTTGGACAATCTCTGGAGATCTGCAAACAAACACGTTTGCCAACGCGAGCAGCCAGTTCAAGGTTGGCCTGCCTCGACACTCCAAACAACAGAAAATTGTGATCGCTGCCAACATAAGCATTGAACACCATCATACCCAAACAAGAATTGATCTAACGTCTGCAACTAGGCTAGACTATCTAAATGGGTTCTGAAAACTTTATATTGTAATGCAAAATTAAGTAGGCAATAACCCTCAAAACACAGTCGTTCCCAGGAGAAAGGAAAAGGAGGAAAATCAATTTTGTTTTTTTGGTCTGTAAGAGTAGCTCACTGGGTGTCGAATTGAATTGGAAAGTATCAGCTTGAGCAAGCTAGGCTGTTGTTCAGTCAGTGCTCTGCCCAGTCACTTTTACCATTTTGTTAATATTTTTTTCTTTTCTTTTCTTTTTCTTTTCTTTCTAAGAAAGAAAACATTCTATGTATTTTCTTTTCTTAATAAAAATAACTAAAAAATAACAAATAATTTTAAAAAAATAATTTTTTAAATAATTTTCACTATCGGATTTTCCTCAACAAATAATTGAAAATATTTTCGAAGTCTTTTTTAGGTCTTAGTCAAATATCAAAAAATGAATTCATTTTTCTGGAAAATGATTTCTCGAAATAATCCATTTTCCACAAAATAAACGCATCCTAAGTGGGCTTCAGAGCACAGTAAATTCCAAAGAACCTCCGAGGGACCGGAGACCCAATTTAGAGGAAGGGCATTATGGGCTTGGGCCCTCACTACCCAATCGGCAACCTTGTTTTGGGTTCTTACACACAGGGCCAAACGAAGGCCTTTAACACTGATAAATACTAAGGGTGACAATGGTTCTAGGGTGGAAGGTTCTAGCTTCCGGTTCTAATTTTTTGGAATTGTCCGAATCGGAAGCCAAGGGTGCGCATGAAATGCATTCTGAAACAAAAAATTCAACTCCAGAATGTTTCAAAATGCGTTTGTTAAAAAATTTCCGGAATACATTTTGAAGTAATTTTTGCATTATGTAACAAAAATGCATTTGGTAAACATGCATTCTTTTTTTTACTTCGAAATTACTTTTTGATTTCAAAATGCATTTTTACCCAAAAAAACAGAAGCTGCTGGAAAGAGATTTCCTTCTTTTCTCTCTTTGCTGTGCTCTTCACAACACATTACGGGATCTCACCAAATTTCTTCTCAGTCTCTCTTCTAGGTCGAGCTCCCGCGCTCCGCCCGGAACAAGAGGCTCCAGGCCTTAGGGTCCCCACGATCCCCATCTCCTTCCTCCTCGTCGGCGTCGTCATCTTCTTCGATTGGATTCTCTCTCCGTGAGGAGGAACACGCAGAAACTTCTAGAGAGAGAGGGAGATGGGGGAAGAGAAGGAGGACCCGCAGAAGCTGAGGAGGATCGCGGCGGCGGCGTACGACTACGAGAACGACCCGCGATGGGCGGATTACTGGTCCAACATCCTCATCCCCCCGTAGATGTCCTCCCGCCCCGACGTCGTCGACCACTACAAGCGCAAGTTCTACCAGCGCTTCATCGTATGCCCCCCCTCTCTCTCTCTGGCCTGTTTGCTCGCGATTTGACGTTCTTGATTTCTGTCGAGAGAGAGAGAGAGAGAGAGAGAGAGAGAGAGGGAACGTGGGTGTGTTTGATTTGGAGTTCAGGGATTGGATTGGTCCTGCCGTTGGGATTGGAAGTTCGCGGTAGGTTTTATTGAGTAGATGATGCGGCTGCTTTAGGGTTATTCCGGTCGTTTGAGTTGGCCTCTCAAGCTTGAGAAGGAGGTTCTGCGCGGTTGGATATGTCAGACGTGTTTTGTTTGCTTGTGATTAATTGGATTGAAATCGCGACGCGGCGACCACTGGCTTGTTAGGAATTTTAATCTTGAAATGTGGGTGTGCCTTAACCTCCTGTTGGTTCTGCATTAAAGGGGGTTCTTTTTGTTATTAACTTCGTCCGCAATCGTTTGTATTTTGGGAGACTTTTCTGCCGTCCATTTTAGTGGATTCCTGCGTGACCCCCCTCTTTTGTCGTGAATGTGGGTGTTAAGGAGGAAATTTTTAGATGATTCGGCTTTACCACATCAGCTTTGTGGAGAATTTTGAGAGAAACCAATGAAGTGATGATAGGATATGGAGCTTAAAGCGTGAACGATTTTTTCAGTGGCAGCGATATCTGTTCCTCTGGCTATTGCAGTTTATGTTTTGCGTGATGACGATTTAGCTTCGTTTATGCAGGATCGCAATCTCATTGTCGAGCCAATGTCTTCCGGTAGTTCATCTCAGTCAGCAAGGCAATCTACACCGTCCTCAGCTTCATCAACGACCAACGAGCAGCCTCGATCCCGTAGCACTGGTAAAATACATTGACATTGGCCTCTTTGATAGGAATGGTGTTGGGTGTATCAATGAAATTTTATAAGATGTGTTTTCTTTGATACACTATCATGTACCGATTTGAAATTCGTTTTGATGATTTTGAACCCTAGTCTTTGGTTTAGGATCTTCTACCGGAAGCTCTAGCCCATCAGCAACTTCAGCTTCAAATCCGACTTCTTTGCGCTGGGATCGGCAAACTATACAATTCCCTGTCAATGCTTGGGTATGATGAGATTTCATCCATGCTTCATTATGCGCCTATATATGTGTACTTTCCATTGAAGGATACCCTTGTAAAAGCTTTCATGATATGATATCCAAGAATTAAAAAAATTTGGTCTTACGGGAGCATGTCAACCAACTGTTGTAATTGATCTTGCCTATGCTGATTGCCATTTTGTGTCATTGTGTGGCAGGTATTCGTGGTGGCTGTACTGGCTATATTCCCATTTGTGCCTTGAAATCTTTCAAAGAGGGCATATCGTGGTGGCTGTACTGGCTATATTCCCATTTGCGCCTTGAAATCTTTCAAATAGGGCATATCGTCTTTCATTTATGGGCACCGCATGTTGGTCTGTGTATTCTCTGTACTCATATGGGGTATGATCAGCCATATTTTAATCTGCTGATCTAGACTGTTCCTTGTTATGCTTCCATTAATGGTTCACACACATTACAGAAACCTAGGGCATGGAATATGCAAGCTTTGCAAGTTTACTTTCAAACGATAATAGTGACCAAGGACTTCATCTACTGCCTGACATTTGTCACTTCGCATCTTAACCTTAAATGTAAGCAGAACTTGGCTTCTAATAATCTATTTTGGTTTTTCCTGACTCTTCTTAGATCCGCTTTATTAGTCTCCTCTTTTTATGACATTGCTTTTACTCAGTCGCTTTAATTCCCGTTATGTGCCGAGATCTTGAGCATGTGGCCAAGTTTTTAAGGAGTAATTTCAGAAGTTCTTCCTTGTACAGGTAAATGCTGCTTAATTCATGCTAGAATTAGTGGTTTACGAGTAATTTTGATCATTTGGGTTGAAGTAATGTTAGTTGTTTGTTGCCTATTATATTTATTATGTTCTTGTCTGTTAATGTTAGTATTAAATTTGTAATGAGTTTGTAATAATTCACATTCTGCCATGATGACTTCTCCTCTTATGTCAAGATGCTGCTGGATATCAAAGATTTACGATGATGGACAGTGTGGAGTTTGGATGGATTTTTTTCTTTTGTTATATTTTTGGGACGAGGAGGGGGTAAAGAAATTTTCATCCCTCTTGGTTAAAGAAAATTTTTTCCTTTGGAGTGAATATTTTCTGATGTGAACAAGTGTTTGAATGCCATACAATCACTGCAACAGGTCATATGCACTTGTTCTTCTAGTTATCCGAGTTATGTTTACAAGATTGCATAAACAATGATTTTGGGCTACTTGCCTTGGACTTTTAATTGCATATTGGGTTCTAAGGCACAAATTAACGATGTCCTGCTCTCTCTCTCTCTCTCTCTCTCTCTGCATCTGCGCCGTAGTTTGGAAGCGAAGAGTGCGTAGAATATCTTGATTCTTCAGTAACAAGCAACGTGCATAAAGTTCCTCTTATGCATGGTTCCTCTTAATTGCGTTATGTTTCAGACCTTGCTATTGATGAACAAAACAGGTGTTATAGGTTGAAATATTTGTGGGGATTCATAATGGTTTTTGTTTTAATTACACGGAGGATATGAATCGACAATCTCTTTTTTTAAGGGCTGGATTTTCATGTAACTTATTCAACTGGAATTCTTGCTGGGATTTATTCTTCACGTGTTTCCTTTATGGGTCCAATAACATTGAAGTTCCATTGACAGGTGACAGAGATGATGCTGATGCACCTGGTGAATTGGGGAGTGTTGCATTTCGGATTTGGCTGCGACGTTTTGGGGTGCTCTTTTGGTTAAGATAATTGACGCAAATGGGTTGATTATGGGCTTAATGAGGTTGTGAGTTATGGTGGATTGGTGTTGAGAACAGTAGGAGGCATTAGACTGCTTTGATCGAAGTCTGATGTTGAAAAGATTTCTCCTGGGAAATTTCAGGCTTTTCGGGCATGGGGTTTCTTTGGGTATCTTACCTGCAATCCATCCCTGTATTGTGAATTGGAGCAACCCCCATCGCCCGACCATGCTAGCGTACTTTTGCTGCTACGCTGCTCTTCAAAGGCCGCACAAGCCTCCCAACAATGCAATCAGTTATGTACTCTCTCTCTCTCTCTCTCTCTCTCTCTCTAATTTTTTATCGCTTGTGGGTTTTCTGGGGTAGCGATGTGAGAAATTTCAGTGAACTCTACTTTTGCTTGGATTCATTAAGATAACAACCACTCTCTTTTGCTTGCTTCCATGTCTATCCATGCACAAACGAGTGAAACTCTCTCTCTCTCTCTCTCTCTTTTCATGAATGTCGCTTTGTTCACGAATCTCTTTCCTTTGTAAGATCTAAAGCCAAAGTAAAAGACTTTAGATTGTGTGATGCACAATCTAAAGTCTTTAGTTTGGATGTTCAGTCATTAAGTGTGTATAAAAAAGACTAAGGATTCGTAGATATAATTATCATAAACAGTCCGCAGCTCTCTTAAACATTTTTAGCCGAACTCAGATAGAGTTTGAAGTTTCAATTAGCCAGTTGCACTTGGTTTCAATATAATTTGGGAGTCTAATAATAGTCTGGTGGGTGTGGTTTGGCTAGGGATGAGATGACTAGGAAAAGGGACAAATTTTGGGAGTTTGCAGAGCAATTAGGTGGGGTTAAGTCACACTTAGCTTGCATCCCCGATTGTGACGTTGCTACATGTACCAAGGTTCCTAAGGATGTTTCTATAGCTTTTGAAGCAATAAGCCGTCATAATAGGAAAGATAAGAAAGATAAGAGTCTGTCTCAATCGATCACTTCAACACCACTTCTAGAGATCGATGTAATCGACACTCCGAAAACATCTTTAGAGAAAGGATAGGATTGCCTAGATAAGTTGCTTGCAAAATATGTTCTTTTCAATAACATTTCTGGAAATGTAGAGTTTGCATTTTGCGTGTTTTTTGCGCGAGGTTGCAAACTATGGGCACGATTATGAATTGCCTTCTTATTCCGTTCTCACCACCAAGTTTATTCCGAAATTGAGTATGGAAGTCGGTCAATATGTAAATGGTGTCAAGAAATCATGTGCTTTAACAAGGTATACGATAATTCTAGATGGTTGGGTTAAAGTTCACGAAAGAGCCTACCTGAAACATCATTTTATATTCTCTAAAGAGTGCGAGCCTTGTGAATACCGTTGAACTTCCGAAGAATGAGCTGACAGATAGGTCTATTGTGGATCAATTGCAATTTGCAATGGATGAAATAGGACTTCACAAAGTTGTACAGTTCATCACTAATGATTTGGATAACCATAAGCCCTTCTGCAAGACGCTTATCCAAAGGTATCCAAGTACCTCTTCGTGACATTTTGTGCTGCTCATGGCATTTAGTTGCTTTTCGCATATATTTTTCAAGGGGTTGAATGGGTTGGAAAGACAATGTGCGATGTTAATTTGGTGAATGATTATCTACACAAGTATGGCTAGTTTCTGTCCTTGTTTGTGAAATTCAGAGGCAAAAGGGAATTGGGAGATGTTCTTCCTAATGATTTAGCCTTAAATTTTAGAATGCTTTAGTGTACTCACAATGCAAAATCGGGGATACAATGTTTGGTTGCGTCTACTGAATGGAGACACTTGAGACATCTTGAGGAAGGAACAGTGAGCAAAGTTGTTACAGGTTCCAAATTCACAGTGCCCAAACTACCAACATTGAAAGAGGAAGAACATCTTAACTGTCTTCATTTAGTAGACGCAATCAAATGTAGTATCTTTGATTTTGCACTCTGAATACACTGAAGCATTCTAAAGTTTGAGGCTAAACCATTAGGAAGAACATCTTCCAATTTCCTTTTGCCTTTGAATTTCTCAGACAATGACAAAGACTCAGCATACTTGTGCAGATAGTCATTCACCAATTTAACATCGCACATCGTCCTTCCAACCCATTCAACCTCTTGAAAGATATATGCAAAAAGCAACCGAATGCTGTGAGTAGCACAAAATGTTATGTAGAAATACCTAGATACCTTTGGACAAGCGTCTTCCGGAGGGGCTCGTGGTTACCCAAATCATTAGTGATGAACTGTGCAAGCTTTTGAAGTCCTATTTCATCCATTGCAGATTGCAATTGATCTACAATAGACCTATTTGTCAACTCATTCTTTGGAAGTTCAACAGTATTCACAAGGCTTGCACATTTTAGAGAATATAAAATGATGTTTAGGTAGACTCTTCTGTGAACATTAACCTCACCATCTAAAATTACCGTACATCTCGTTAAAGCACATGATTTTTTGACACCATTTACATACTGACTTCCATACTCAATTTGGGAATAAACTTCATGGTGAGAACGGAATAAGAAGGCAACTCATAATCGTGCCTGTAGTTTGCAATCCCACGCAAGAAACCCACAAAATTCAACAACATTTTTTGCAAGCAACTCATCTAGACAACCCCGTCCTTTCTCTGTAGATGTTTCTAGCGTATCGATTATCTAGATGTCTAGAAGTGGTCAGTTGAGACAAACTTTTATCTTTCCAATTTTGAGGGCTAATTGTTTAAAAGCTATAGCTTGAACATCTTTAGGAACCTCGGTACATGTAGCAACGTCACAACCGGGGACGCAAGCTAAGTGTGACTTATCCCTCGGAATTCCACCAGGGAAATCACGCTTGCGGAATTTACACCTGAAGCAACCACCCAATTGCTCTGCATACTCCCAAAATCTATCCCTTTTCCTAGTCATTTTGTCCGACACGCACCACACTATTATTTAAACTACAAGCCAACTCCCAAATTTTATTGAAAGTAGTTACAACCTAATGTTGGCTAATTGACACTTCAAACTCAGTCTGAGTTCAGCTGAAATGTTTAAGGAATCTGGGGATAGTTTACGGTAATTTTTAAGGAACAGCCATTCAAGTCGCTTTGCTAAATCCAGAAACTTGAGTAGTTGTGCAGAGCAGACCAGGATTGACAGCTAAGCTGAACCTTGTCCTATTCGATGGTGATCTTGAGAAAGTTGATTGGACAAGGGAACAAATGGAAAGCCATATAACATCCAAAGGGTGTGAGGAGAGAAAGCCGCTTCTATTTGGCTACTTGCTAGTGACCCTAGAATGAGGGATCTGCACTTTTAGATGCTATGATGCAGTGCATATCCGTGGGACCATATCCGAGGCTTTCACTGTTGAAGATAGCCGTGGAGAATGTGAGTCTTCGAAGCAACTACTGTTTTTATAGTCTTTGTTTAAACACATCATTTAAAACTACTCAGACAGCTAGTATCCAGAGTTGCATAGGCTAAAACCAGTGTTGGTTAGAGGTTAGTACTTTTGTTGACATAGAGACTATCGCAAGATGAATTTGCTCAACATTGTGCAGACAATGCGACAAAATCAATTAGTAATTATTAGGGTACAGCCTTGTTACCAAGCAATTCAACTTTAGAGGAGATTTATAATGCTATACTTGTTTTGAAGTTTCTGCTTATTATGCTTTCTATAGTTGCCAAGAAGCGTTTCCCACTTCTACTACAGGACTTACGTCTGGAGATTGGTTGGAATAACGATGGGTGGACAAGTGCACAAACAATTAACTGGAGCTGGCATTGTCACAGTCCGAGATTTTCTCAGCCTTCTTTCCAGGGATCAATTAAGACTGAGAAATGTAAAGTCTCGCGTTTTAGTCTGTGTTATGTGTCGCTACTGTTACCGTACCTTATATTTGAATCCTTATTTTTCTTTACTTAGTTCTTGTTGAATTTTCTGAATTTCAGATCATGGGTGGTGGAATCTCCAATGCTATGTGGAAACATACTATGGAGCATGCCATGTCATGTGTCTCTGATGCCAAGCAGTACGTTTACTATTGCAATGAAGACCAATCCAATGCCATTCTTTTCAACTGGAACTATGAGCTCAAAGGACTCATCTGTAATGGACAATTCTTAGATATGGAATCACTTTCCGGCGATCAAAAGGTTAGGCTCAAAGTGTTGCCACAATCTGGCTCAGTCTTGATCATTGAGCATGCATATCTGCAAAGAAACCAGAGATTACAAGCTCTAATCTGAGCATAAGAAAAACAAACAAAAAATCACATTGATACTAAATGAACATAATTCTTTAATAAAATGAGGCATGGCATAATGACAATTTGCAGCTTGTTTTAAGTGCGAAATTATAGGAGGGAAAAGTCGGTGATCTTGTTAGACAGACTTCCTAGGCACTTTTTTTCTACACTGATGTTGCCCATGCAATTATTTGGTTTAACTTTCCTCTCAAATGTGAAGAAATTTTTCTCTTTGAATTCATTTTGCAGATCTACCTCAAATCCATGTCGAAAATCACCTACCAGAATTATGACCGAATCTCAGAATACGGTGGCGATATGTTCAACTTCGATTCAGTGATGCAGTTCAAACAGCGTGTCGGCCTTCACCAGTGATAACACCACCATATGCTGTGTTGGTTAGTCCCTTGGCACTCTTCAAAACCTGCAACAGTTTGTTTCCCATGAAGCAGGGAATATCGAGAACTGCCTACAAGCTACAATTTCTGACACAATGAGCTCTATGTTGACGGCAGCTCGTTCTGCTTCGATGACTACTCATTTTCCAGTTCTAGGTGATATGCTTCTACCATGGAATGAACAGGACCTGGAAAATGTGACCATTCGGAGATTCGAGACCGTTGGACATTGGAATGTTGCAGGTTCTAATCGGACCTATGAACCTGAGCGAAATTGGGAGCCGAGGAAGGCTGCTATGGCATGGCTTAAGCTGAAAGCCGCTTTTGGGTGGACGATAACTATAAAATAGATGGCTGCGACGAGACGGGCGAAGGAGCTGGAGTGCTTAGGCATAATAATATCTTTGATGTTACAACATTTAGAGTCTATACGCATTGGGTATTCGTTGATGTTCAGCTGGATTGCTGAGAGGGAGGGAGGGAGGATGTTTAGTGTATTGATTTATACGTACTTTTCTTATATCATTTGCAATCAGAAAATATATTGCATCAGAATATAGTCCCTGTTTAGTTTCTCTGTACGGCATTTCTAGCTACTTGGCACTATTATTTGGCATCATTTCTCCCAAAAAAATCAGTCAATATCAACTTCTTGAACAAAGCTCAAATGAGAGGATCAATTCAGTTTTCGACAATTGGCACATGAGCTAGCATGATAGAGCTCCTGATCATTTTTTCAAATTTAGTTGCGGCAGTGTTTGAATCAGCAATTTCCAAGTCTATTTCTGGGTATCGATGGCAGAGACGGGGACCAAATATCATTTCTTTTGACCATGAATGCTGACCAGTATCTGTGCTTTGTATTTCTGTACTTAAAAGGACCAATTGAAATCAACATTTTATCTGGGGCAACATATGTCAAGCGGATGTCGAAGAAATATTACCTAGATATTACTGGAAAGCTGGTTGGAAGGAATCATCGAGTAAAAGAGATAAACCCATAGGCAGCGGAGGTGTACGTTCGTTTCAAACTGTCCCTTCTTTCCCGAGTCTACGTTCCTTGCAGAGGTTTGTGAAAATGGGAAACAGGAAAAGCTTCACTCTGCAAAACAGCTCATTACTGACCTACACGGATGAGAATGTCCGAAGCTCAATGCTTCCGAATGAAGGCACCGACGTCACAAAATATATTCTCCTCCGGTGTCATAAAGTTTTGATTGTCCTAGAAATGTCGGCAGTCCAGGAAATCAAACGTTTGCTCGGAAGCTCAATTTGGTGCGGTACTAGAACCAAAATCATCGTTATGACTCGCAGTGGTTGAACAGATGGATGAGGATCAAGCTCCCCTACTTTTTAACAAGCACGCTTTCCCTGGGCGGCCTCCAGATGACCGCTATGATCATTCGGCCCCAACAACTATTTCAGCTATTGACAGGTCCCCCTGACTATTGAGGTTACCAAGTTCATACCTCTATGAGAAGAGCAAGATCACATGGCTGAGGAAATTACATATTTGTTTAAATAATCGCCTCGGAACTAGAATTAGAGAAGCCTGTAGGTAGTTGTTATGTGTCGGAGTCCTAATAAAAGCCGATATAACCAGTCCGACCAATATTTCCGACAGCTTCTTTGAGAAAGGCCTAAAACGTCATTGCTACCAATCCAACCTAATTACACTAAGCACTTTACATTACCTAGTCCTAGCCAACAAAAGAATTGACGGGAAATCAGACATTAAGCACGCTGATTTAAGTTACTAGAGCCCACTGGAGAATGCCTGGACCAGCTCATTTAAACTAATTTTTAGTCATGGAGTGCTATCACAGATTCAAACCATATACCTTAAGGCGGGCTAATGCAAAGGCACGGAAATTTACATCCACCAAAATCCCTGCAGGTCCAAACATAAAGTTGCCGCCAAAGTGAGCAATTAGTTCAAGGTTGGCCTGCCTCGAGACTCGAAACAACAGAAAATTGTGAACACTGCCAATACATGCATTCGACAACATCATATCCAAGCAAGGACAAATCTAATGTACGCAACTAGGCTAGAGTATCTGAGTGGATTCTGAAAAGGTTCTACTGTGATGCAAAATAAGGTTGGTGCCAATAACCCTCAAACCACAGTCGCTCCCAGGAGAAAGAAAAAGTATGGAAATCTGGGAGAGCATCCAGACACAAAAGTACCTAAGGTGATGGAGAACTATAGACACAACCTTCGAAGACTTGCAAAAGGCATGCCAAATGGAGATTTAGTTTTAGATGATAATCCGACTTATTTTCTTTATTAGATTAATAACTTTCCTTTTCTTTCCTGACCCTTCTTCCAAGGTCTCCCAAACTCTCATCAATTTCTGTCACACTTATCAGCCAAATTAAACCCACAGTACTGTTCACAGCCCTATAACAGTACTTCCAAATCTAATTCAAGCAAATCAGATTGTCCCACACCAATTTTTTATCAGAGCAAGATTCAACACATGACAACACCATCCAGAAAAGCCTTTTCGTGGAAAAATCACTGAGGAGCAGAGTGATGAAATTTTATTGAAGATATTGGAAGAACTTGGACATTTCACAATCGATTGAGTTCGGTTGAAAGTCAAATTTGTCAAGGCAATCATGTCAACATATTCTGGAAGCAGTGAAGAGGTCCCCGAAGAAGGTGAAAATCAAAATAATGAACATCCCCTGGATGCATCCCAAAGCCATGTTGATCAAGGACAGAGCTTGTCCAGCTCCTTTGCTTGATTGGACCAAATGAGCGAGCCATAGAACGAGCTAAGCCAACTGTCCTGCTGCTGATTTGGCCCTGCGCTAATTCAGGAGCTTCTTCTTTAGTCTAGGATTCTAAATAAAAATCAACTCAAAAGAAGCGGCTGGGCGAGAACAAGAAGCGGTCATCGTCCGGCAGCCGGTAGCTCTACTAAGCGAAGAACCACTTGCTGCCTTTTCTTGGTGAATAACATGTGCAGGTAGACTAGGAGAGGAGAAGCAAGCTACCCTCGCCTACCTCCCATCTATATCTATAGGGAGGGATAATACTCAAAAAGACATCTATACAACATCACCAGCTTTGTCCGATTGGCTGGCTACCATAGAAGATGTTTCCCCATCTGCTTTTCGAATTCATCATATGCTTTTTCCTGCAGAAATTGTGCATTTACAGACTAAGCTCTAAAAAATGAAATCTGAAGAGCATCCACTGCTTCAATGGATCATCTTCATGATCACAATTTTTATTGATCAATAACAAAGTAAATATACCAGTCCTAAGAAATTATAATCACATCATAACCAACCAAATGCTATTGAAATTCCGTCTTTCTTCCATATTCAAATCAGTATCTCTAAGAACATGAAATTTACAAGCTAAATCACTTGATCAGCAAAGCCATAATTCAAGAACAACATCAAACCATCACACAAAGCAGTATTTCTTTAAATCTGTATACAACTTTACACTTAATATTTGAGAAAAAATGCATCCAATTAGAAGCTTCCTTGACCAGCAAGACATGAATAGAAAGGGTTGAAACCAACCTGTCCAACCAATTTAAGCATCACTACTAGGTTAATATGAAGAATGAAAACTACAGTAGAGAAGTCACTGGTAGTGATGAGATGTTAGGCTGGAACTTCAACTGAACATGTGTGCATCCATCAGCGCCCAAGCTTACCACTTACCTGAAGAAGATGGCTCTGTTGCCTGCTGACTAAAGAATCAGAGAGCTTCAAGGTGGAGTCTTCTCTGGAAAAGTTGCATTGGCTTTCAAAACTGCATTAATTAGCAAATAGGTATAAAAAAGAGGATGCACTAATGGCGTGAGAGACAAGGAATTACCTCCACTATGTTCTCCCAGTCAAAGAGCACCAGTGGGGAGCACCAAAAGAAAAATTTTCAGAATTACTCTGGCCAAACAGATAATTAACAAATGCTCTTCATGACCGGAGACGATCAAGGAAATGGAAAAGGCCTCATAAAGTCCATATGATGAAAACCATTCCTGAGAAAGAAGAAAAAACACTGACATCTTCCATCAGCAGCATTAATTGTCGCTCCGATTCCATTTCATGGCCCAAGATTTTTCTTTTCCTAAAAGTAGGACTATACATGATACCACATCCCTTTGCATTTTACAATAATACTGCAGAAGTCATCTAAGTTTCTCTACTAGCAAAGTCATCTCTCTTTTACTACTCAGTTGAAAGCTAGACGTCTGAAAAGGGAAAAATTCTTATCTCAAAGAGAGAACATGTTTCACCCTTGTGCCACATAAAGTCGTTCATCATCTTGCTCTTCTTTGCAATCATCACCCTTCTTTTCAAGATTCGATCCCAAAAGTAGCTGTCTATTTTCGATGCCATTGTCGCTGCTACTGTGCAAGGACAGCTGATCCATTCGGACAGTATTCCTCTTGTAGTTCCAAACGAGCATTGAAATGTACTCCTGAGGGGACACTAGACCTTGTTCTCGAATGCAACTCCTTTGCTCTTCCAAAGTCTTCGAGTCATCAAGCCTTATGTATTCCATTAATGCCTTCTCATGATCAGGTCTCCAATTACAAGGGAAAGGAGAATAATCAGTTTCAGGAACAAGAGACATTCTAGTATACTGAAGACCGTCAATAGACTCAGCAAGACCCATCCTCAGCAAATTATGGTAGTCGGGAGACTGTCCTTTCTTTTCCTTTAATGGACGACTCAGGTTTCTTGCACCAATCTTGTAAACCTTAGCTCGTGAACGGAGTTTGTACTTGGCAGCATATAGCTTTGCAAGAGAACCCCTAATTATGTATGAACAGAAGTTCACAATTTTCTTACGGTTGTCAGCATACCGATACCACTCAACCATTGTGGACAAAAACTTGTTCATTTGCGCATTTGTGTGAGCCTGCGTGGCATGGAACATTCTGAAACAAGGTTGCGGATCAGGATCTCTGTCACCCTTGATAAAATTCAACTTCCTGAACTGCCTGATACATTGCTTCAAGCTCGCTGTCACTGACAAAAGGGTGCCCACACCCTTCTCACTAATTATCTTTCCCCCAGTGGCAGTGTAACGTAAAGTTGGATAAACAACCCTCCGGCACAAGACATGATCAAGGAACATTATGCCCTTCGTGATGTGCTCAATAGGGAGGCTCTCATTGTCAAGCTTAAGCATATATTTCTGATCACAAAATTCTATCAATTGCTTTCTCAATGTTGCCGCATCCGCTCTTGGGCCCCGAACACCAATCAAAATGTGACCACCAAATCGTACGTAGTCCATCTTCCGAGTTTTATCAGGCCCACTTGTCGGAACAAACTCTGGCCAAGATGTATTCCCATGCTCTGCTTCCCCTTCTGGGCTATTCCATATAACGTCACTCTTAGATGGACGGTAAAATTCCTTTATCTTACTCTCCATCCAACGGTCTAACTCATCGAGGCATATATTAGCCAAAAGTGGGCTAAGAATTCCACAATGTCCCCAATTAGGAAGCTTCCCCGCCTCCTCGGGTGCAAACCCGAAAAATGTATCTAACCAGTAAGGGTCGGGCTTTGGTTCATCTTCTGCTAACACCCTCTTCTTTTGATACTTTCGCTTCTTCTTTTTCTTCTGTTCACTATCATCAGGCTTACTCGTTATGACTGGTGTTATTAACGCTGCCTTCACCAAATCAACTATCTTCTTGTCTCTAACATCCCTCATCAAAGAACCTATAACTAACCCAACCTTCATCCCATCCAATATGGTACTCAAATCCCCCTTTATATACCACAAATACCCTGCAAAATTCCTCCTAATCACCCTCAACACCGTATGCGCATTCCTCCCGGGCCTAAAAGCAAATGACTTCTGTGAAAACCTGGCTTCATAAATTGGCTCCAAAATCATTAGCAAAACCTCCTGCACGATCTTATCCTGAAACGGGGTCGGCTGTGTGGTAGTCAAGATAGCCTTAATCTTCCTCTTTGACAACGACTGATACTCCGTCTTATCCCTCGGTGACTTAATGAAAAACTCCAACCTAGAACCCCATCTAAACCTATTATCAAGAACAGCATTTCTCAGCGCCAACAAGTCCTCCAGCTCAGCTCTCTGGATTGAACTCTTAGGCACATAGGAACCAGTCTCATCGATGCACGCCTTCTGATATGCCAACACCCATAACTCGAACCTTCTGAGATAAGAACTCATATTGGTAGCAATTCTATCAGGTTCTTTGAAGTTCTCGATCCACATTTGTGAACAAACAGACACCCCATCTTCTTTTATCAAATTGGCGGGGTCATCAGGATCGGGCCCGCGACGGTGCATCGGAGTAAACGAGAAAAACCGAAACAAAAGAAAACCACCATCTCTCGAACCCAAAGAACCACAATGAGAGCCAAAAACATCCCTACTAGTAGTGATGGTAACACGCGAGTCCTTGAGAAATCGCCAAGTCAACAAAGATATGCCGCGACGCATTTCAAATTAAACTTATCACACTGGAATTATTCCTGCAACATCAACTCCCAAGAAACCACCAAGAACAAGAGCAAAGGAGGCATCCGATGGAAGTAAAAAATCGCTTCTTGGGCGAGAAAAATAAAGAACCCGTCACAAGAAATCAATCGCCGGCCGTGAATAATCTCTACCGCAGCAATCTCTAAACCGTGATCATAGGAACTCTATCTGAGCCGATTGTACCAACGCTGCAACCGAAGAAAGAGTTGAAATCAGCTCAAACAATCCGAAACGCATAAAACAGAGGACACCAATTTTCAGAACAAACCCACGTCATCGCACATTACCAATGTTCACTTGCTCGCACAAGGACATCGAACGGCTCTTAAATTAAAGAAGAATATACCGAATGAAAGAACCTTTGGCAAAAAAAACTCCGTGCGATAAGCTGAGACAGAACAACACGAGCAGCGGAGACCCTATCGACGGACCGGTTCCACTCACCATTCAATCCCGCGATGTCGGAGCAGACAAGCAGAGAGCATCAACGGAAGGGAGCTCCAACACATAATAAGCATTCACTCTCCCCGAGGGAAAACCGAACAGAAAGCATCGCTATCCAGAACGCACGCACGCCCGTCCCGCAGAGAGGAACAAGAAGAAGAAGAAGAAGAAGAAGAAGAAGAGGCGAAGGGAAGAGACGGGAAGGAGGAGGGGCGGCGCCGATGGGGCGGGGACGGAACGGCGGAGGGTGGGTTGATCTCCGGCGAGACTGAGGGGCGGTGGAGGGAGGGAGCGAGGGTTGTGTTTGTGTCGAAGGGGAGTTTTTTGGTCTTGCCGTTTTGAGCTTTGGGAGTGTCGTTCCGGAAGTGTTCTGGGTTATGGCATAGAGGACAAAGGACTCACCGTTTCGCTCCAAAACGACACCCACGTGTTTGGGCATTTTTTGGGTTTTGAGACAAGGTTTCGTTTTAAGCTGGATTTTAAGCAAATCTTTTCTTTTCTTTTTTTTTTATTTCGTATTGGATAGCAAATTGCTTATATTCTGATGAAAAAGAGCTGCGCGAGCTTTTCTTTTCTATATAAAATAGATAAATAGATGTTAGGAACAAGCGGTTAGTATAGATGATTATTGAGTTTTCACGCATGTGATAAAAACATTAATTTGAGCAAGAATTATCGTCATTTTGAACAAGGCCATTGTTACCGTCCCACCACAGTGCTAATAGAAGTAAAGTCGATATTATCCTACACCATTGTACGATGGAAACGAAGACATGGACCAACCAAATAATAGTTGAAAGATCCATGCATCGCATGTGTTCACAATTTTCTTCGTCGAATTTTCATTTACTAATGCAATGTGGTAGAACTATTTAACATGTATAAAAGTTTTGTTTAATGTTACACCAAATATTTTATATATAATCAACATAGCAACAAAAACTTATGGCTAATGTCTATTGAGGCGAGATCTAGATCAGACCTGAGTATAAAGAGGTGGGTCCCAAGTCCTTCAAGGCCGGGCTTGACACCCCGATGTTCATGCTAGAGTCAATGGCGGCCGTGCTCGACTACTCGGATCCTGCACCCAAATCACTGACACCCGAGCCTAGTCAATCAAGATTGGGCACCAGTCCCCAGTGCCCGTGCTCAAGTTCCAAACGATTGGACTCAAGAAACCCGACTCCTCCAATTGGAACCTCGGCAGGTGGCTCGAGTCCCTGTGGTCGGGGCCTAGTCTTTGACCGAGGCGGGGTCCTCAACAGCCAGATTCTGGCCCTAGCGGCTAGCCCTAGGTCCCTCAAGGCTCGACCCAAGACCTCAGCGACCCATGCCCGAGTTTTCAACCATCGTGCCTATATATCCAGGACCTCGATGGCCGAATCCAGGTCTAATAAAATGAGATGAGCCTTAACTTTATCAACTCAAAATCGAGGTATTCAATTACTTCAAAAGTTCAGTTAATGAATGACGCTATTTGTATTTTCTACCCAATTACTATATCCTTGCCGGTGGACTGCGATAAACATATACACGCATCGTGAATAGTGCATGCCTCTTTAGGAAAATAAAAATTTTCTGTTCAAAATAACGAAGAATAATTTCCAGTTCATTTTCAAATTTCGATGTAACACCGAAAAATATTGCTATTTCCTTCAAAAATGACTTTTTCAAAAAAAAATTTCAGAAGTGTCAAAATTCCCGCACAGTAAACAGAGCATATAATTAAAAACTAAAATTAAAGAATACCAAGAAGCTCGATATAATGTACATAGCTGCTGTTAGCTTCGAGATAAGTAACAAGTCCAAATAATCCCAGAAATCAATACACAAGATCACGGCCATGTTCCACTAAGATTCTGTGGGATGAGTCGTCCTCTGTGACGAAGAGTAGTAATGAGATTCAAGCTCTTTGAGACTGGCAGCTGCCTCCTCTGCAATTCTAGACAATGTTCGATCCGATTTTTCAGCTTGTTGGTTGAACTCAACGATTCTCTGTTCGACATGGTCATTCAGAGATGCAAATCCCGAAAATATGGCAGTCTGCTTCAGCTCCGATACCAATTTCAGCAGCGAATCAGCTGCTTGAACCTGTTTTTGGTACATGCATCAGATGGCGGAGGAGACGAATACATTAGCACAGAGAAGCTGCTTCTTTGATAAGCTTCAGAAAGTAAAGAAGATCAATCCAGGGTAAACATTTCTGATGCGTTGCAAGTAGATGCTCCCACCGCTTAATAACATTCCTTGAAAAGTTTTTAGTCCTTAACCGCACACATCACCTATTCAAGTAACTAATCTCAAGGTTATGCCACTTATTTTCCCTCAAGTTCATTTAAACTATAGAAAGATGCTGTCGCTACTTCATCATATTCCTTGAAAAGTTAATAATCCTAAGCCACCTGCATCGCCGATTCGAGTAACTAATTTTGGAGTGACCACTTGTGTTCCCTCAAGATCATTTAAACTATACAGAAAATCCAGATTGTGAGGGTCGTTTCGCATTATGGTTATTGCTTATTGCTAATACATGTGTGGCAAATGCAATCTCTGAGATAATGAAATACCTATTATCATGAAAGAGAAATTCTACATCCATTTTCTAGAAGTCTCACAGCTCTGCAATTGTGAGTCTCTCATGGATTCAGCAGAGATATACTAAATTGACACGCAGCAAGAATGTGTGTGTGCGCGCGCGCGCGCGAACATGAACTGCTTTTTGGGTTAATGAGCACATTTAACTATCTTTTGTAGGTTACAATAACTAAATGGCCAAACCTCACTTCAAATTGAAGTCCAAATCTTACCATTCTTGCTGCGCGCATCTCCATCATGAAAGCTTCTTGTGAGTTTCTGACTGGAGGGTCATTCACCTGCCGTAAGTGAGAATACTGCGTCAATATCATGATGGATGCTCTTCACATATCAAACCCTTCCCAGTTTGTAAATTTCAAATCTAAGATGAAAGTACAGAACAACTGTTCTTTTATTTTTTGATAAGAGTAATATCTATTCGTATGTTACGTTAAAAAGAAAATCTCTCGGAGTGTACATGCTACTTGAATCACTAGGGTGGGAAAGACAAACTTTACTTTTATCATCTATTTGATCTAAGCTCATATTTTTGAAAGCATCAATATCATGAAGTAAGCATCCACATTTTGAATATTATCCATACTTTATCAGTTTGTATTCCCTCACCATGACATCTTGAAAATTTCTGATTAGGTCTCCATTCTTCATTATTAAAAGGTCCATCACAAAAACCTTCAAAGATCTCAAACGGATTTCTTTCCATTTGGAAAATAAAAACACTTTCACTCCATTCATGAAGAACAAGATCACAGAAACATTTACTCTTTCCCAATTTCCACAGCTTACAGGAGCTTAAGCAACCTTCCCTCCTATCTATTGATATAACCTCACGATACCTTAGTCCAGCATCAAGTCGATACATTTAAAGCAGATGTAGACCTCACACTACATGGTAGTCAATAAGTGACAAAGAGACAGTTTATTGATGTTCAATCTAACCTCACACAAACGAAGAGGACAGATAATCTTGACCATTGTTATGATTAATACTGAGAAAGGGATAAAGGTTTCCAGACTCGAAGGGGCAAGGAGGAAAGAATACACACTCTGGCGACCTTCACAAGCTGACTGAAATTGTCGACAATGTGGCCAATGTCGGTTTCAACTCTCTGTAAGAGTGCCCTCTGCTTCTGGACAGCTGCAGCTGCTGCAGCAGCCGTGGGCCCACTCCCACTACCTAGTCCTGCTCCTGCTCCCCCTCCTCTGTTCATTATCTACATATGCAAGTTAACACACACTTGATCTTCAGCCAGAAGGCAATACAGGTCTGTACATGTAAGTTAACAGACAAATTATCACTAATTTGCTAGTTTACGGTTATGAAAAGCAGTATATTGTGACGGTGGACCAAGCTACGCCATATAGGTGTTTTCCTCAAGGGAAAAGAGAAAAGGATCGTGAGACATTTGCTAACCCATGTCAAATTGTTCGGTCAAATTTGCAAGGGAACGGCCAACATGTCAACAACTGTAAACATTGTCCATCCAATTAATCTACCTAGAATAAGGAGCAGTCCAATCTAGAAACCAACAGAAATGCCAAAATCAAGTCATGGTAATCACCAAAAAAACAAAGGGCAAGAGAAAGCAAGATAGAGAACTTCGAGCATGTCCATAGACTGAAAAAACTATATCAAATTCTTAAATAAAAGATATTGCTTTGCAAATTACAGCTAATAAACATCAAGTCACAGCAAACTAAAAGTAAATCTTGAACTCCCAAGATGAATATAAACACGAAAGCCACAGATATTGAAGCTAAAGTCAGACAGCAAGCTGCCTCGTCAAAGCAATTACACGCAAGAAAATCAACATATGATAAGAAAAGGCCAAAAAACCGATCGTCAGATTCGACGAAGATAGCAGAAACAGCAATCAAATCGAATCTCGCCTCGCCTCGCCATACACAGCTTTCGACAAGGAATTCAGCATTCACGTCGCGAAAAGCCCTCCGAGAAAACACCCCACATGGTCTCGGAGAAATGCTTCCACAACATACTTTTAGGGTTGTTCTTGCCGCGCTGCATCTGAAGGAAAGCATCCTACACATCAAGTCCATTTTTTTTTCCTGATCTCAACACTCGCTCTCGCTCATCAGTTCGAGATACTATGAAAACGAACGTCGTCACGGTTCCGTTCGATGCCTTCTCGCCCCCTTCTACCACACACCAATTTCAACAGTCCCTGTCGATACGCCACTGAAAGCCCTAACGAAAATGAAGCTGGAAGCCCGAAAGAAAACCAAGCTCCGCTCCATTTCTCGGCCGCGCGCGTCACTGGCAGTACGAGATTTCTCCTGGGGGTTTTCGGCGATCGGAAGCCCTAGATTGCGACATGCTGAGCTTGGTGTAGAGAGAGAGAGAACGGACCTGTCGTCGTCGGCGGCGGCGGCGGTGAGAGGTTCGTCGTTTAAGGGACCGGAGGCGAGCAGCGGAGGGCGACGGTGCGCAGGGAGGTTGGACGGCTGCGATGCGAATAGTGAGCCAAATCGTGGAGGTCGTTCTAAAGGACTAATGTTTTATCAGGCAAGTAATCTCAAAAATAGTATACAAATTTTGCTTATGGAATAAATCTACTTGGAAATGGCGCCCCTTATTTCACTGAAAACTTTACCATAAAGAGAAATATTTTTCGTGAAAATTATTTTCAATAAAAGCAAAGCTTTCGTTGGTTTAGCAGTGTTTAGAGAAGGTGATTTTCTTCCTGTCAAAATGAGAAGTCGTTTTCCCATCTAAATTCGTTATTTTCAACTCATGAAAAACGTTTTTCGCAAATTGTGTAATTTTCTGTCACCAAAATACCGGAAAATCGAAAAATGGTCCTTCGAAGAAACGGACCGAGACATAAAGGTGAAAGGATAATGTTCAAAGATATTACGAAAAACCCAAAAGAAAGATCAAACGAAAAATCAATAAGAGTTTCGGCGTGGTTGAGCATTCCTTCGTCTTCCTTAAGTTCTTGTATTCACAGTTTCTTGATCTTCCTCATCTTCTTGCACGATCGTACCTTCCATTAATATGGCAGGGGTCGAAACCGAGAGATGGGACTTTGGTCATGAGGTTTACTTCATGAATTTGCTTATCGCTTCGTCTAACGAGGATGTTCGACCCTTTATCGTCGAACCAGCTTCGCGCTGTCCATTATATTTTTCAGAACTCCAAACGGGCGTATTATCGACAGGAATAAGAAATCCGACTTCATTCAAGAGACTCGCTCTCCAGAGTTTCATCCTTTCAAGTAAATCTTCAGCACAGAGGAGCGATTCTTCTTCATGTACTATTGCAATAGAACGGCACATGATAAAGTGAGATTACTCCGGCATAAGCTATAGATTGGTACAGTCGGTACATATAATTGATGCAGCTAAATGCAAGTGCCGGAGATCTTCTCGATGAATCGATCACAAATAACTGTATCTACTGCTGGAAAGGTTTGCTTATGTAGTTATTTCAACCGTGTAGAGCTTCCATGCACATAGTCGTCGCTCCGAGCAGAGCCAAAAGCCAAAACTACAGTCACTCAGAAAATTTGGAGGATTTTGCGCGGCCAAAGGCTGTCATGACAGGCGGTGTTCTTGGCAGCCAAAGGCTGCTGCTCGAAGGGAACACGAAAATATTTAAGGCATCTGCGCGGCCAACGGACGGTAAGACTCAAGATGCTCCAATATTTCTCGTGACAAAGTAGAAATCCATACTTGAAATCCATATCAAATAACATATTCTAAAGTTACCTGAAAGCACTCTGCATCTCCTCTCCTGCAAGAAAAGTTTGATGTTTTTTTCTTCACTCTCTCTATATATAGTCTACATGTATTGTCCTCATTAGAGCATAAGTTTAAGATGACAAGATGACCCTATGATGTATTCTAGTTCCAGATACATCTCGGAGGCTTCCTCAGGAAAATTACACACGAGTCACCATTCTCAATAGCAAAGAAAAAAGAGAGAGAAAACGATCATCATAGAACAGAAGCATGTGAGTTCTTCTCCCTATCACATGGCCAAATACAGTATAATAAGCTTTGATGGTGGCGAATCCTTTTTGAAAAACACAAACGAATTATTTTGGCTTGTGGAAGTGCTAACATCGCATGACCATCGCATAATAAGCCTTCAAATAAGAGAGCTCGAGCACAGCCGATAATGCAGCACATCAATGTTTGATGGAAAAACGCAGTGCCTGATGGAAGTTGCATGATACGGACTCGGGATCGGTCTATTGATCAGAACAGAAATGAGACAATGATTACCCCTTTGACGCTCGTTGCAACACCAACACACAGGTAGGGGAAATGCGCTATTATTGCTACTTTTTAGTTACCGACATTGACATCGCTTGCTGCAGCTGCAACTCCCCTGTCAATCTTTCAAGCCTCGGCCCAAAAAGGAAGGCGCAGTATGCGACTGCACGCGTCCGCGCTCAAGTCCCATCAGCTTATCTTCTCAACATGCACCCACCGGGCTTCTAGGCTACAAATCTCCCATTCAAACAAAAGAGCCAGCCATCTCTCCTCCTCCACCAAGTATCATTCTGATATTGAGTATCCATCCCAGCCCACCCGGTGCATTGCTAGTAAATCTGTCCCAAACTTCTTCTGAATGACAAAAACGAGTGAACAATAAAGAAATTAAAATGCCAAAAATGTTTCATGATTTCATGCACTGGCAAATTGAATTATCTAATAACAATCTTTTTTTTGTTAGTTTTGTGTTAGTTCTGTGATCCAGTTACCGTTTATGCGTTTTCGCTAAAAGAACAAAAAAAATAAAAGAATCGAGAAATTAGAATCAAAAGCTAGCAAAAGATTTCAAAGCACAAACTTGCCTGTCCAAGCCCACAAGGTCGGGCCTTCCAACAGAGAAGTTCCATGCCCGCGAGGTGGAGTGCACACTGCACAGAAATTTGACTGCAGGCAGTGTCTTAGCCAAAAGAGAAAACGACCGACTGGTGCATCATGGAGTTGTACATATGTTCAAGTCGAGGAAAGCAAAAAGTAGCAAAATTTACCTTTCAGAAAAGCCTCCAGCTTTTTATCGAAGATAGAAGATAGACCGAATATCAGTTGTGCAGCAAGATCTTCACTCATAAGTCGGTATCATTCTTGAAGGGATTTCCACAATATTCTGACCAGAGGTGCGAGCAACATAACTGCCGACTATTGTTCTCCTCAGAAATTGTACATATCGATTTCAAATGTATAATTTGTTGGATCTGAAAATTCGGTCAAAAAAGGGCAGTTGGATAAAGTGAGCATTCTAAGACGAGGCAAATTTTCCAGCCCATCAATTGTTTGAACATTGCAGTGGGATATTTTCAGGAGTTCCAATAGCCTCAAATCTTCAAGACTGACGATCTCTGCCAAGCGACAGCATTCGAGTTCTAATTCAGACAGACCTCTCACTGCAGAAAATTGTGGAACTTGAATTATGCAGTGCTGAAGGCACAATACCGATAAGCTAGAGGGTAGCTCTCGGGGGTCAAGCAAGTTAGGGTAGTGCAAAACGAGTTTTCTAAGTTGAAGTTTACTAAAATCTTCAGGTAGCGTGGTAATCTTTGAGAGGCACAACTCCAAGGTTTCTAGATTCGCTAGTCTTGTTAACCATCCAATTTGTGGTGGCTCAGAGGAAGAATTCTGCATTGGATCACTACGATCACCCAAGTACAGCTCCTTCAAGTTTCTCAAGTAAGAAAGGTCTGGCACCGTCCTCATTTTTTTGGATCCCCAGCGAAGAATGCTCAAACTAGATGGAAGTCTTCGCAAAGCCCGAAGTTGGTCACATTCACTTAAATCTAGTTGTTGGAGATGAGAGAGCAATGAAAGGGTTTCTTCGTCACAAAACCTGCCATCACTCCAGGGTAGGCCAGAAATCTTGGTACACGATAATCTCAAGATTTTCAAAGAGGATAATTCACTGATATCACAGTAAATCTGCCCCTTCAGATTCCTGCATTGTGAAAGATCTATCTCTTCCAGCCTTTCTAGATTTTTTATATCTTTGGGGAATTCTCTTAAGTGAGTATTCTCCATCTTCAGCACTTTCAAATTTTTCAAATGCTTGACAGACCTAGGTAATCTGGCAATCTTGGTGCTTGATAGATCCATGACTTCCAGTAACTCAAGATTCCCAATGGAATGAGGAAGCTGAGGTAAATTTGGACAATTTCCTAGAAGCAGGCTCCGAAGTTTCTTTAAGGATCCAATAGAATCTGGGATGCTATCAATAGCAGCACCATCCAGTCGAAGATGCAAAAGAGATTCCAAGTGACCAATAGAGTCTGATATATGAGCCAAATTTTTACATTGGCAAGCGCTCAGAGTCTTAAGTTTCTTCATGGATGCTGGTTCGAAATCAATCTTACTAATGGCAGTTCCATCAATCAGAAGTTCTTCCAAAGCTTTCATATCACACAGTTCTCGCGGCAAGTCTCTGACAGATCTGCAGAACTTAAGATTTAAGGAGACTAAGTTCTTTAGATTACCTACCAACCGACCAATTCCGGATAACATGGAACAACGTTCCAGGACTAATCTCTCTACATACATCGATGTATGGAAGTCTGGAAAAGCATTCAGGTTACGACAGCTACTTAGGTTCAAAACTTTCAATTCCTTTGCCTTCTGCAAGAAAAGAGGACAGAAAAGGCTCAGTTGGTGCTAGCTATTCTAATAATCCCAGAATACATGAGCAAAAATACACTTTACCTTTAGGATTTGTCCCCATACTTGTGAATCTCCAGTGACCAAACTGCGAGATAGATCAAGAATGACAAGGTTCTCCATATGGAAAATAAGTAGTTCAGAGATGTGGCTGCACCCTTGCCAATCAAGCCACCTTAAATTTGAAAGAACATTCTGAGAACTCTCTCCAACATTAGCCTTGTCCAATCTCAAAAACCTCAAGCTCGGTAGATGGCCAAATCCTTCACATCTAAAACATTCACTTTGGCCCTCATCAAATGTGAGACCAAGGGCTTCCACCTTTCTAGCACTCTACAAATCGAGGGAACTGAATAAATAGAAAGGAAAATGAAATATAGCCATTCACACTTCATTTTGGGAAAGAAAAATTAAGGAAAGGCAGTGTGTTTAAAGATTGTCGACTGTATTTAAACTAAAAAATCTTATGCTTGAAAAGTTTACCTCCTCTCCATTGAGCGTGGAAAGTGCATCAATGTGATTCCATAACCTACTGCGCTTTTGAGGATCATCAGGATTTTCCCTCCTAACAATTTCCCTGCCAAACTCTCTTAGTTGATTGTGCATCCATAGTTCATTGTTTTCTCCAATTTTGACCAAACCCATGTCACGGAGAAATTTGATTCCTCTTGAAGGATAATACTCACATGCACGCCACATGTATGAGGGAATTCTCTCATCCATTCCTATGAAAAAACATGCTATATCAAGAAATATCTTTCTCGTCTCTATATCTAAAGAGTTATAGCTTATCTCAATCGCTTCTTGGACTTTGTTTTCTGGCTTTCTTCTTAGTCTAGCCAATGTATCTTGCCATATTTGTATTTCCCCCTTATTCTTATGCAAGAATGATGCTGTTACTTCGATAGCCAGAGGAAGCCCTCCGGTTGTGTCAACAATGTCTTTGGACAGAGAATCATACTCATCCTCCTCTTTGTGAGGGTACCCACCAAAAGCATGCTTGCGGAAAAGTTGAAGAGCTTCATGAGACCCCAATTCTCCAACCTCATACTTATCAGCCACTCCATCCCCATAATCATCAAGAACATCAATTCTTCCAACTGTCATGAGAATCCTACTCCCTGGGCCAAACCAACGTAGATCCCCAACTAAATGCTTGATTTGGTCAAAATCATGCACATCATCAAGGAGAATGAGAACTTTCATATTGCTAAATGAATTTGCTATGACTTTGGTACCTTCGTCACGAGTACTTAGCCTTTTAAGTTCTTGCTTTCGGAGGTCTGATATTAACTGTTCTTGCAGGCCCATGAGTCTATTGGATTGAACATTTTCTCGAATATTTGAAAGAAAACTACAACGTTGAAAGAGATGATGGATTTTGTTGTACACAACCTTTGCTACGGTAGTCTTGCCAACCCCTGGCATGCCCCATATTCCAAGAACACGTACATCTTTGTCACATAGTTCTGTCGCTCGCTCATTGGCACAGATGACACCAAACTTTCTCATAACCTCCTGTACGTGGGGTTCAATGCCCACTAAACCATCAGTCACATCTAAATCATTCTTCTTCAACAACTTTAGAATATACGAAACAACTGTCTCTATGAGTGCACCTTGATGCCTGCCAAATGGGAATGATGAAAATGAGGAATCATTGATGAGATTACAAAATAACTTACAACAGCCTATGAAAGTTACGGAGGAGATGATCCAGTTAAACCGTACTAAATTGACCAACAAGGACGATGCAGTGGGCAACAAGAAAGGCATGGCAAGTACATTTACCTCGTTATCGAATCTAGTCCCATCCAATTTATGATTTCGAAAACATTGTGCTTGGCAAAATTCTCATAAAGCTAAAGCTAATAACATCAAAAGGACAGTAAAAAGTTGATTACCCATTGTTTGTATTGCGCAGATTATATCCCTTCATCTCAGTAATCTCTCGGAGAGCCTGCTTCCATTGAGCAATGACCTCGCGGTCAATTTTACAGTTCTCATGCTTACGGAAGGACTCCCCAACACATCCACGTTGGTGTTTTAAGTCGGTAGGGTTAACATCATAGAAAATGGGCACGATCAGGTGAGTGTCTGCTTTTTCGCATTCCGTCATCTGTGCCAATTCCATGAGACAACTCCGACTGGATGCATAATCCTCGGAGATAATAGGAATTGATATCTTGGATTGCTTTATGTATTCAACCAATGCATCATGGATCTTTTCTCCAGGACGAAGATCATTATTGTCTCTAAAGACAATGATCCCTGCATTTTTCAGGCTGGTGTAGAGGAAATCTGTAAATCCCTTACGAGTATCGGGACCTCTAAAACTCAAGAACACGTCATAATTGGCTCTTGATGATGAGGAGGACCACGACGACGATGAAGAAGACGATGACGGTGGCAGTTGTGGTGAAGAGACCATATCCTGTAAAATGAAAGAAGCGAACTCTATCACAAGCAGCCACTGCATTTTAGATAACTCCCGCAGACTTGCAAAAGCAAAAAGTAGAGGCATAAGGCTGACTGGTTTGACTAGGATGTTCTAATCTGAGACAACAGAGTTGCTTTAGAAAAAAAAAATCGAAAGAAGAAGAGTTGACCCCATTGGATCTAGGCCCATTGCTGATTTTCTGAAAAAGATATGAGATGCAGCCGATTTGAAGACCAAATCAAGATCAAGAAACGTTCCAGTAAATCCTTCATTGCAGTCCAAAGGGAAGATGCAGGTCTAAGCATATACCACCTAAATCAACAGTCCTTAAACAGACAAAACCCAAAAATACAAAAGAAAAGACGAAGAAGGAGAAGAAGAAGAAGAAGAGGCGGAGCTAACCGGCTCTCTCCTCTTGCGAGCACCGGCACTAGCAATAGCTGCAAGAGCAACCGTAGCAATAAAAATTACAGGCTGTGTGGACGACCTGGAAGCGACGGCGATAAAGCAAAACGCGAGAGCCAACACAAACGATGTGGAGTCCATCACCTCCCTCTCTCGCTCACAGGTCTGGCCTGCTCTGCAGAAGCGATCGCAGGTTATTGCAGGATATCAGCCGCGTCGCCGGAAAGGAATTCTATTCTCCGTGTCCGCCCGCGTGCCACGCGCAATTTGGACCAGACCAAGCACAGCCGCCGGTCGTGTGGTCTTTGCTCACTTTTTTACGAAATATTTTAAATTCGAAGGTCGGGAAATATATATATTTTTTAAAAAGGTCTTGAAATTTTAACGACTCCTAATTAAAAAAAAGCAGAAGTCAATTTTACTGACTGAATCCTCCAAATTCCGCGTAATTTCCCGTCATTTTCCTCGAACCCCACAAGGGGAAAAGGCGAAATGTCGAAACTGCCCCTCGGATCAGATGTTTATCTCGGTCCCGTGTACGTGTGTCGGATTGTCGTCCCCACGTTCTTGCCAGCGTCTTTCCTGGGAAAGCGGGACTTGTGTAGTTATCCGCACTTTAGACGTGGCGTTTAGTAGTACTCGTCCGAGGAAAATTTCAAATCAGTACTTAAAATTGAGTCATTTTTTCAAAAAATGATTCAAAATAGATATAGTATTCAATAAAAATTTGAAATGCTCAATCAATCCCAAATAAAGATTCGAAGTGCTCAATTAATCTCAAATAAGGGTCTGAGTTCGTCAGCTAGTCAAATGCCCATTGGCCGACAAGCACGTAACTGTTCCGGCGATCTGAACAAGGGTAATTTCGTCTTTTATTTTTTTAAATTTTTTTGTTTCTTTCTTCCTTTTACTATTTTTTCCTTTTCCTTTTCCTTTTCCTTTTCCTTTTCTTTTTTTCCCTCTTTTCCCTCCGCCGGCCATAGCTGGGGCCAGCAGAGATTGCTGGCCTCAGGCGGAGGGCCGCCCTCGCCAGCGTCGGGTGAGGGCCACCCTCACCTGGGCTGGGCGAGCAAGGGTCGCCCTCACATGACATATTTAACCCACAACACTTTGGTCTAGGGGCATTTTCATCTTTTTCCTTTTTCCATTTTTTTCCTTTAATCTCTTTTTCCTCCACCATGGCCAGCGAAGGGAAGAGAGAATAAAAGGAAAAAGATGAAAATGACCTTAGGCCAAAGTTTTGTGGGGTAAATATGTCACACATACAAATTTAGGGTTTTTGGTGACACAAAATAAAGTTTTCGGGTAAATGTGTTACAATGAGCATAGTTTGGGGTTTTTAGTGTCATAAAAAATAAGTCCAGGATAAATTTATTACAAGCGGCTTAGTTTGGGGTTTTTCGTGTCATAAAAAAAGTTCAAGATAAATTTGTCACAAGTGGCATAATTTAGGATTTTTGGTGATATTTTTCCTAACATTTATAAAGACCAAAAAGGTAAAAAAGTGATAAAAAGATATCCGTTTTTTTTATTTGGGAAATAGATTAAAATGAAAAGATGTTTTTGAAAAAATCCGGAAAATAGCATAATCATGGAAAACTTTTGACTTTTTTTTTATAAAAAGTTAAGAGATTAAATTAAACAAATCGAAAGTTAAGGGACTAGATCGAACATTTAGAATAGTTTAAGGAGTACGTTAAATAAATTAAAATTTTTAAAATGATATTACATATTAAATTAAATTTTAGAGATTATTTGCGTCATTTTACTTTCAGATAATGATAGTTGACTAATTATCATCGCATCATCTTTGTCAAGATCACCTAAAAGATTTTGTTAAAAGGCCATGTTTTCCTCAATTGGAGAGTTGCGTCCATCCTGTGTGATCCCCTCTCACACACCCATGCAAAGACACTCATCAATTCTTGCTCTTGGGAAAAAGTATCAAGGTACTCGTTGATTTCTTAAATAATCGATGCAAAATATATTTTAATCCATTAATTATCTTCGTGACACGCTCAATCATTATTTTAAAATTTGAATATATCTTTATTAAATATATATCTAATTAATTACTCAAGATACTTGTTAATAAGATCTGCAAAAGTGTGCAATTCCACGTACCTTTTGGTTGCACAACTACATATTTACCCCAAACTTTAAGCCGGCGTCTTGTTCTCCGAAATTTCACTTCTATAAATGTTGACACTCCATTTCTCTTAAATAAATTTATAAATTTTTTGCAAAATACTTGCAAATAAACTTTGGCGAAAACTTGACCAAAAAAAAACACTGGCGCGAAAGCAAAAACAATTTATGCATGGCGGATACTTCTATCAAACATAAAAAAGTGTTGAGTTTCAAATTATGCAAGTAAATTTATAGTGATTCAGCTTGTGTTAAGTCTGCGTTTCACTCTGCCGAATTAACAGCCATGAATCAAGTTGGTCTCCACTGATAATCTTCAGGATATTACATATATAAGTAGGTGTTGCTTTAGTTGAAAAGCTAGTAGATAAAATTTTGAAATTGCAAGCACCTTTATCACACTAACACTTTCTGATCACTGATTACAATAAGCAAGGAAGCACTTTTCGAGAGAATCACAAATACAAACATATTCAGTTTGTGAGCACGACATGAATTTAAGACAAAAAGAGAGCAAGATGACTTTCAGAAATTCCTCCAAGTCCTTCAGCAAGCTTTGAATCCTTTTTTAAAGACTTCCAATCTTCAAAGTTGCCTTTGGACACTCCTCAAGGTCATCCAAGAGCCGTTGGATGTGGAAACACAATTGTCGGCGTGCAGTTTGCCTATACAGTCTGCTTCTCATTAACAAAAGTGAGGTTTCCTTAAATGTCTCATTGACAAAAGAAGTAAACTGCCCTGTTCAACTCCAGGTTTTCTTCGATGAACCTCCTAGACTCTGAAACTAGCCATTGCCTCTAATTTGAATTTCAAATTAATTAAAAAGAGGTCCAGGTTTTCTTATCCAGATAATAGAAGCACTTGGCATGTCTTCTACTCTATTGATTGCGGGAGCTGACTCTGCCAACTGTTCTTCCAAGGTTTTCACGCTTTTATGTTGAAATGTGACTATTTACCTGCTATCATTTGGTCCTTCCAAGCATATTGGCTTTCCTGGTTCTCCTCAGCTGTTAATCTTTGCATGGTTCATCCAAATTCCCATGAACTCCTCATTCCATCAGATTTGTTCGCCTTCTATTCATGTTCATCCCACTTTTAGATACCTTGGCATCTAATATCTTGTTCACCCTTAATAACAGCATAGCACTCACTTGTTTCGACGATCCTATTTACAACACAATCTGCATCTATCAAACAATGAAGCACTTCTTAGTATTAGATTATTTTGCCATCTTCCAAATAGCATATGGAGGTTTTCCCGACAATTTAAGTTAAATATGTAACCTTCTTCAATTTTTTTATAAAGACAATTATACGCTATTATAGCAACTAATACTCCTGCAACCACAACTTTTACATTGAACAAAAGAACTACCCTTATTTGACTTCTGCTACAACAAATTACGACGACAAGAAAAACAGTTCTTGATAGTGGGGCCACAGCAAATTACATCATTTGTAATGTCACTATTGGAGGATTTCATTTCCCAACAAAAGAATTGTAAAACCAGGTCCTTCTAAGAATCCGTACATATTGGATCCCCAAAATCCTCCTGTCAAGGTGCATATGTGAAATATGTTAAAAAGAAATCACATATCAGAAACTTGATATGATAAAGAGTAGTTAAAGTATTTTAGTTAGCTCATAAATCATTGGCTTGAGTGTAATGGCCCGTACTCGACATATTCGTAAGGAATGGTACACTCGAGTGTACCAACTTAATATTTTTTTGTGGTAATAACCCTTTAGAATTTACCTTTTTTAGGGTAACTTCCTCATCTTCAACCAAATTCCCTCCGATTCCGAGGCGCTGTTGTACACACAAGGTTTGGTTGATTGGAAGGGGACTCTGACCGTACATGCGTTCAAAGCCTACATTCTCGGATTGAGCATAGAAGGTCGAGCAGATGAGGATTCTTGATATCAATGGAGAGAGAGCCGGGAGAGAAACAGAGCAGAGTGGTTCAGGAAGATGCACGTTTAAGTTATGCTCGTTACGGTGACGAAGGAGGAATGGGGGAAGGCTGCAAGCGGTCATCCACGTCGTGTTCAACAAAAAAAAGGGGGTGGTTTCCAGGGGTATTTTTGTCTGATCACCATCAAATGCTGTGTGTTTCGACATTCAAGCTGTGGAAATAGTTCAGCCCATGTTTTATTTGATTTTGGATTCTTTTGGAAAAGGAAGGAGACGATCAAAATAAGATTTTATGGAAATCGAAATGAATTATGAGGGATGAGAATTGATAGTAATCTGAAATTCTTCACATTGGGTGACACATCGAAATTGGAATATAGCTTTATATGATTTGAATATTGTTTCAAATTTCTAAAGATATAAGCAAATGAGCTAAGTGTGCTTACCAAGTTACAGTTGTTCATAAAAGTTACCGAACCAACGGTTAGCTATAAATATCCATTATCTACTCGTCTTTTGCATTGACTTGTTCTTGTCCTTGTTCTTGCTCATTCTCACCTACCTCCATGACTTTATTTCATAATAAACTTGTCAAATGGGTAGGTAAGGTCTGGTTTGGGTCGGTCATAAATAACCGATCTAAATTGACCCATTTTAACTCGTTGATGACCAATTTATTTGTAATACAAATTTCTCAACTCATACTCAACTAGACTCATATTACTAAAATACTTTCATATCTAATATAATATAGAAAAAAATTGTTTCTTATGATTTTTAAAAAATCATATTGCTAAAATACTACCATGCAATACAAATCTAATTGACAATTTTTATAATTTTATATTTTCTTTTTTCCTTTCTCTTTTTTACTTATTCCTTTTTTTTTCCTTCTAAGACGACCTGCACCGATCAAAGGCGAGGGCCTCCTATCTCCTGACCCTCCCTCGTTGGTCACTCAGATTTCATAGAAAAAAAATAAAAAAAAATAAAAAAATTCAAAAATTTGACAAAAATAAAATTAAAATAAAATTGGCCCGAAATCATTAACTCCACTTGATATGGGTTAGAAATGTGTTTGTTCTCAATTTTTCACATGGGATAGTTTATCAATCATTTAAGACTTATTAAGTTGTTAAGAAACCTATTTATGACCCAGTTAAACCTGTTTCTAAAACTGAATGCAACTCATTTATGACGTGCATTATCAAATATGGGTCAAAATATAGGTTCTGGGCCTATTTTACCACCACTACTCCATAGTAACGAAAATGCAATAATGCAACAATTTTCTTTCTCAAGTTTCATTTCCATTCAGTCTCATTCTAATTCACCAAACATTAGCAATAAAGAGAATCATGATCCTAATTTCACTCAGCTGGTTTTACTCCCTATAACCAGACAAGCCCAAATGAAACTCTCCACATCAAGATGGATTTTGAATGGTTTAATATCAAGAAAAACCCTAAATTGATACACATGTGACGAATTTACCTCAAACTATTTTTTTTACTATAAAAAAACACCAAACTAGTATACCTGTGATAATTTTACCCTCAACTATTTTTTTTACCACCAAAAACCCCACACTGATACACCAATGACAATTTTATCCCCGAACTAATTTTTTAACTATCAAAACCCCATATTAGTACACTTGTGACAAATTTATCCTCCGTTAATTTCCGTTAAATTTTACTTTCAAATTGCTAAGTTTAATGACATATGATAATTGACAGGTGTACCGATTTTGAGTTTTACCCCTTTGCTTGTCACAAATTTATCAATTTGTGATTTTCCGTGATATTAATCCAATTTAACGAACACTAACGAAGAATAGATTTGTCACAAATGTACCAGCTTAGGGTTTTTAGTGGTAAAAAAAGATAATTCATGATAAATTTATCACAAATATACTAATTTGAGGTTTTTTGTGATAAAAAAAATAATTTGAGATAAAATTATTATAAATATACCAATTTGAAGTTTTTTGTAGTATTAACCCATTTTGAAATGGTAAACAAACTGTTACCATATTTGTCTAAGATATCCAAGATTTGTGTATTTCTACTATACTTTGAAAGCTTGGGAGGAACCTCAAGGACCAAATTTTTCATTAAATTTGCCATATTCTAATTTCGATGTGTAACCCGAAGCGAAGAATTTTAAATTAATTATAATTGTTTATAATTGCTCTCCCTCCCTCCCTCCCTGCCCACTGGCCAGTGAAAACCTACCCGAAAGTTCCATCTCCATATGGTATTACATAAACCATTTACATAAAACGCAAGTTCCCCCAGGTGCTCCTCGGCTGCTACATAATGCTGAAGCTTCTTCCCTAATAACAGGCGAGAAGCTGTTGCTGATAACATATTTATTCTTGTCCCCCAGCACAAACCAATGAGATCTTCCATTCACCAACTTTCGTTCAGTTTACATCTGTTCTGAATTCCCTGTAGCCGTAAGCCAAACTTAACCCCGCGAGCTCTTCATTTCATAGAACACCTTTCCCTCCAGGCTCAACGCACGCTTCCCGCTCTGAACGAGAATATACTAGAATTCCCTGTTCTCCATTCACTCTCTCCACTCATATTTACTCACGGAGTCAAATTACAAAAGATTCTGCCAAAAACAGCGGGCACTCAGAAATGATTGGATTGGGATAAGCCATATTAGGTTAAAGGGGAGAAGCAGACCTGGGATCAACAAAACTGTGCACTGATGTCCAATACCAACTCATAAAGCTCAAGCTGAACAAACGTTACCTAAAACCAACCTATTCATGATCTTAAACCAAGATTAAATAAGAAGCCAAAATCAATAACCACTTACAATCATTACTGGATCCTTTCTAACCAGCTTGCCCTCTGTGCCATCTGTTTTGAGATAAATGTCCCTCTTGGTAGTTATTGTAAGGATGCTTTCATTTGAGTAGAGGGGCATCCATGTCATCTGGGGTGTGTCAAACGCTTTACATCAGCAAGAAAACAATTGAAATGTTCTCGATACAAATGTGAGTCCCAGGACAATGGAACTGATGATTTCGAGTTCCCCAGCTGTAATAAACTCATGCACTCTGGGCTAGTTTAAAGACTAAAATCTGTATAGTGTTGCCTCTCAGATTATTCTGAACCCAAGAAACATCATATCATGAAGAAGAGTCTGTATGAAACATACAAGGCTCATAAGTCTTTCTCCACAGGTGATGTGTAAAAGAACATCGGTAAATAGGTGCTTTTCTTAACTACTCACTGAGCTTGAGCAAAAGAGGTGCACTTCTTACAGTCAAATGAGTTGTAAATTTGGGTACTATATGCACTTCTTACTTGCTGCGTGCTTTTTGCCTCGCATTCACTAACATGCAGCACTTCCAAGGAGATTTACTCCATGAGGCCTTCAACATCAGGGATCATCCTGCATCTTTGGACTACTAGGACATTCAACATCTTCAAGTTTGATATATCAGGAAATCTACCAAGTGAATCACAGTCTGACAATATCAAACTTCGCAAAGCTCTTAATTGGCCAAGCCCATCAAGATTACGTATTTCACAGTGTACTACATATAAGATTTCCAGAGCAATTAGTCCTTGAAGCCCCTTAATCTCTTCTACTGCAGATTGGATGAGATTTAGTTCCGATAGTTTCCCAAGATGGTGAACTGCTGGCAATTGTCTCAAGGACGAACAACATCGAATAGATAAAACGGACAATGACGAGGGAAGTTCCGGCACTACTTCAAGATTTACACCAGATAGAACTAGCTTCTTAAGATGTGTACATGAGAGGGAATCATGCCTAAGTTTCAGTTCCCCGATTCGAGAATGAGACAACTCTAACATCTTCAGTTTTGGAAGTACTATGCGCACAACTAAGAGGTCTCTCGATCTGGATTTTGGCTTCATCCGTGTTGAGGGACATATGAGCTTCTTCGGATCTTTATCACCCAGACACATCTCCTCCAACTTTACTAAATCCTTAAGATCTGGCAACACCTTCATCCACTCAGAACTTACACGTAGACAAGTTAAACTGGAGGGAAGCTCTGGCAGCGCTTGAATCTTGTTGCATTGAAGTAAATCAAGAGTCTGAAGACAAGAAAGACTTCCAATTTCCGAAGGAATGCCAGAAATACTGGAATGTCCCAATCTCAGTATTCTCAGACGATCTAGACTCTTAATAGCAGTTGGAATGGCTCCCTTCAAACTCCTACAATGGGAAGCATGTAATTCTTCAAGGTTGGCAAAATTGCCAATTTCTCTAGGCAATTCCCTAATGAAGCAAGAATCCATTTTTAGCACTTTTAAACGCCCCAAGCGAGTAATTGAATTGGGCAATTTAGATATGCCTGTCCCTGTTATATCCAACTCCTCTAATGAGTTTCCCAAATTGCAAATTGAATCCGGAAGCCTTCCTATCCAACGACAATCCTTTAGAGATAGGATCCGAAGTTTCACCAGCTTTTCAACTGAGTCAGGGATTCGAGTAATTTTTGCATTTTCCAGTGAGAGTACTGAAAGAGCTGTCAAGCCACGAACTGAATCAGGCAGGTGACTTAACTGGAGACAGTTGGAGGCACTAAAAATCTCAAGTTTCTCCATGTAACCCATTGACACAGGAATTTCTTGTACTAAAGTCCCATCAATAAGGAGCTCCTTAAGAGCTTCCATGTCACCCAGTTTGATTGGCAACATATTGAGTTCATTGCAGAATCTCAAATTTAAGGAAGTTAAGCGTTTTAGATGACGTATGGAAGGATCTAACTTCATTAGTTGAGAACATCGTTCAAGAATCAATATCTCCAATTCTGGGCAAGAGGACAAGTCGGGGCTTATCAATAGGTCAGCGCAACCAGTAAGATTCAAGACTTTCAACTGTGGCATCTGCAAAAATAACATAGAAACATTAATTCGGACACTGAACAAATCTTTAGAGGAAATTAAGTCTAGGGCTCTGTTTGTTTTGAAGAAAAACAATTTTTGAAAATATGTTTACCAATCTTACAATCCTGGCATAGTTCGGGAAGATTTCTGATGGAAAATTCTTTCAAGGTCAAAGACGATGCTTATCTAGATTCTGAAGAATGACTTACCCTTTTGACAACCAGAAAATCATCCCCCTTCACTCACTCAACCTAAGATTCCACAAACCATTGTCCACACACCCTCTAATTGTTGTTGGCAGGCAACCAACTATTTCCTTAAGTATTTCAAGAGTAACATTCAGTTCTGTACATGCCATATGCTGGAAAGTGTCACGTCTTAAATGAGTCTTCATAAAAAGCTTTCTGGTGAAAACTCATTCATCAGGGAAACAGTTTAATGAAATAAACAAAGCTTAATCTACCTCGATATTTCTCCAACCTCCCCAGTCTTCAGTGACTTTGCTCCATGAAAGATCAAGAATGACTAATTTCTCGACATGAAAATTAGTAGCTTCAAAATCTCTGGTGCATCCTTGCCACTGGAGCCACTTCAAATTTGGAAAAACATTGGCAAAATCACCAACAACTTTTGCACAATCCAAGATAAGAAACCTTATGTTTGGCATGCTCTTAAAATCTTCTGCAAAAAATTTGAGGCGGTCTGTCCCCTATAATGGAAAAATATCATGTGGAGAAAAAATGAGAAAGAGCTAAATAAGTCAACATTAAAGAGAAAGGACAATTTCTCAACACTACAAGGCTCGAGAACAGGGTAAGGCACGCATTCCGCTATAGAATTACACAAGATACTGTACCTCCATCTTCTCTGCATTCCAGGCCATTTCCAAATTGCATAACCTGCCTCGCGTTCCTGGATCTCGATCATCCTCTTTTCGTATGATTTGTTGGCCAGACTCCCTTAACAGCCTGTGCATCCCTAGTTCATGATTTTTTCCAATTTTTACCAGGGACATGACATGTAGCGCAGCAACTCCATCGGAGGGGGGAAAATTGGGATTATGCCACATAAATGAAGCAATTCGATAATCCAAATCAGCAGGGAGGCATGCAATATCAAGAAATATCTCTCTTTGCTCTTTGCTCAATTCTTCATAACTAACCATCAAAATCTTTTCAATATCCACGCCAAATTGCAAAATTAGCTCCTTAAGTGCAATCTGTTCTTCGACTACTTTTCTGGACAAGAGTGATCCAATTACTTCGATAAGTAATGGGATCCCATTCACAGAGTTGACTATACCCTTTGCAATTTCATCAAAAGCTGGAACTGAAAGACCTCTTCGCAGTGCGTGCTTTCTGAAAAGCTCAAGAGCTTGATCATTATTCATCACGTTGATACCGTAAACATGAGCCAACCCTCGAGATATGAACTCTGGAAGAACAGATATGATACTAGTGGTGACAATTATCCTGGATCCATAACCAAACCAATCAAGCTTCTCTCCAACAATTTCGTGGAGATGCGACCGTACCTCCACATCATCCAGAACAATTAGGACTTTCGTATTTCGTAATATTCCTTTAAAAAAATCGACTCCTTTCGCAACTTGATCAACTTCGTATTCTCGGTTTAGGATATCAGACATCAACTTGCTTTGCAAAAGCCGAACACCTCCAAGTTGTTTTGCCGTTGCCCCAATATCTGCAAGGAAACTACAACTGTCGAACTGAGAGGAAATTTGCTCATAAATAAACTTGGCAAGAGTCGTCTTGCCAACCCCACCCTTCCCCCAGATTCCAACTATTCGTACATCACTGACTTCTAAATCAAGTAAGTCCATCATGTCCTCCACTTGTTTGTCAATTCCCACAGGGCTCTCCCTACATGAGTTGCCAATAAGTACCACTGGTTCTTTTGCTTCATCTTTCTTTCGAACCTCCTACGTGAGCAAATAAATTGTGAACAAGAAAGCTGCTGCGGGAAATGAAAAAGTGTAACAATCGGATTTAATTTTCCTTTTATATCTTGCTGCACTTCAGAAACAACTCATAAATCCACCAGTCATGTCCTAGTAAATAATCCCATCTATGTCGATACAACACTTAAGACTGTTCAACAAGTGAGGATATAGCATTAAATGGAGCGTAATCAACCTTCGCATGACAATACTCCATTTGCAATATTATCCCGCTCTCTCTAGAGATACAAAAATCATCAAAAATCATGACTGTTTACTTCCATAACTGCACCTCTAAGGTAAGGTTGTTTGCCATGCCAGGCATACTCCTATATATATGACTAGCATGTATAGTCTTACATCTCATACTTAAGGTGAACACTCTACCAAGAAAATATACTCGAGCAGCTTCTGTGATCAACTACTGACAATTAGAAATGAGAGCTCTATATGAGTTTAGTCACATGCACACGGTCTACCTCCAGCTTGACCACGATTATTTGAACGGCTTGGCTGATAATGTGAGACGGCCTGCAACAGAAGTGAACTGTTTCAGTTAGAAAAGGAAAGGGTGCTGAGTTTAACATTTGTGCTGATACTATCTGACAAAGCAATAACCACTCCTGTTGAACTGCGGAACAACTATTTGAAGTTTATTTCTACTTAAAGCGTAACATCAGAAACGAAGCAATCGGTTTGTACTATTTGGAGTTTAGTATTGCTATCCTAGAAAACCATGTATGAGTTGCAAGCCATCCCGTAACAAAGTCTGGGCCTTTTTACCTGCTAGATCCCGTTTCGCATCCAGGTAATGAAGCAACCAGTTTAAGAGCATCTTCCCACGCGCTTACTTCCTCGGGCATGTATCTATTCATGTGCACCCATAGGGCATCGCGGTACAGAGGGGTTTCAAGCCTAACATCAGCAGGTTCCACGTCGTAGAATATGGGGATGATCGTCTTCCCACCACCCGATTTCGCCTCGCGCTGCACCATTGCCGCGAGCTCCCGGAGACACCGATTGCTGGAAGCGTAGTTTCTGGAGAAGATGGGGATCCATATCTTGGCGCTGTCGATCGCCCTCAGAATCTCCTGGCCAAAATCTTCACCGGATCGATGTTCTTCGATCAGACTCTCCCGGTCAAAGTCTACAACGATCGATGCAGATCCTGGCGCACTCGATCGAAGCTTTTCGAGCTCTCGCCAAATATGCTGGCCAATTTCTTCACCTTTTCGAAGTTCTGCTTCGTCTCTGAAGACGGAGATTCCGGCATCGACCAAGCTCTAGTACAGCAAGTCGACGAATACAGAGGGAGTGCCGAGTCCACCGAAACTCAGGAACACATCGTAGTAGGAGTCGCTGCTACCCGAGGCGACGTCTCCGCCCATCGCTGCTGCTGCTGCATCTGCTGAGTACTTCCCCTGATCGCCTCTTGTTTTTGGCAGAGTCAAATCTTTGTAATCGAATCCTCGATCTGCAGATAGCCAGTCTCTCTCATTTGTTCAAGTTGGTCCGTGGTCCCCGGTGACATCCATGTGACGTCCGACGTGGAAATAAGGTCTCAAAAAAATATCATAGAACAAAACTTAGGGAAAATTCCACGAATGGACTTAAAGTGGAGTCATTTTCTCAAATAAAAACATGAAGTAAATATTGTCTCAAATAAAAATTCGAAGTGATTAAATTATCTCAAAAAAGGATCTTTGGCCGGCCAGTAACTATTCTGTTGCCGGAGAAAATGTATTTTAGTCAAAAACTTTATAAACATATATTTTTGTTGTTTTTTTACTTCTTTTTCTTTTTTTTTTCCTTTTTTTTTCTCTTCTTCCTCCCAACCTTCACTGCGCCTGGCCGGCGACCTCCGTCGGCCTCAGGCGAGGCCGTTCTCGCCGGTGTCAGGCAAGGCCGCCCTCGCCGGTGTCAGGCGAGGGTTGCCTTGCTTGGGCCGGGCGGTCGAGGGGGCCCCTTGCCAAATCTGGCGAGGGTTGCCCTCGCCGACGTCGGGCGAGGGCGAGGTGAGGATTACCCTCGCCAGATCCGGTGAGGGCGAGGGAGGCCCTCGCCGGCGTCGGGTCGTCTCGCCTAGGCTGGCCTCACCCTCACTCGTCGTCGGCGAGTGCAGCCTCCACCGACCCCGATGATGGCTAGCGAAGGGAAGAGAGGAAAAAAAAAAAGAAAAGGAAAAGGAATAGAAAAAAAAAAAGAAAAAGGCAAAAAAAATCAAAAAAATAAAAGATGAAAATAACCTTTGACCGGTGATATTAAGTCCTTATTTGAGATTGATATGGCCACTTCAGGCTTTTATTTGAGATAAGATTTACTTCAAGCCCTTATTTGAGAAAATGAGGACACTTCAAGCCTTTATGTGAGACAAGGTCTATTTCAGGTTCTTATTTAAGAAAATGACTTTACTTCATATTATTTTTTGGAATTTCCCCCAAAACTTATTGCTTTTTTCAAAATAAAAAAATAGGGATATGGAGAAATAGAAAGGAATAGGCCAAGGGAAACTGAGACAGGGAGAGAGAGGAAGCAACATTGGTGGAACACTTGGAAGCTGTAGTCGCGACCTCAATAGTGCCACCCCCGGCGTCCGCGATCCCGGTGCCGTCGCAATCGCCTCCGCTCGCCGCAAGCGCACATACACTCTCTATCTCTTTGCTGTGCTCAAATCTAGCACTGCATGGATCATGCCGAATCTCTCTCTCTCTCTCTAAAACTAAGTAAATCGTTCTTGCTTACTCAGAACACTCATGGTGATATTCGACATACATCAAAATCCTCTTTTATCTCACAAAATCTGTGAATGTAAAATAAACAGGAAACAGGGGACATTAGCATTAACACAAGATTTTACAAGTTTTGAAGAGCTTCTTTTTTTTTTAATGATACTCTTAGCTTTCATTGACTAAACGTAAAAATACAGGTTGGCAACATCTTTCAACAGCAAATCTCTTTCGTTGGCAACGCATTCTAAAATAGAGTTTGTAGGAAAAACTTAATCGTTGGTTATGTCTTGAGTTGCCCCATAAAACACTTCATAAGTTCTTGATCTATAGCCTTCTTTTAGGAAAAATGACACAAATGGTTTATGAACTTTAACCCAATATGTAATATCACCCCTGAACTTTTAACTTGTTCAATGTGGTCCTTAACTTTTGGTAAATATTCAATTTAATCCATATATTATACAAAAACATCCAATTTTATTCTTCCATTAATTCAAGTTAACGAAATTTGCTCATTTGATTTCCAATCTAATCCATATATTATACAAAACATCTAATTTTATCCTTCCATTAATTCAAGTTAACAGAATTTGCTCATTTGATTTCTAATCCGACAATTCGAATGGTGGGCAAAAAAATAAAGTTACACATGAATTATCAACATAAGATATTCAACTCCAATCAAGATATAATAATCCATGCCATCAATTGAACAAATTAAAAAGATTATTATATTCTAATTTAAGTTGATTATCTTACGTGAATAATCATGTGTGACGTTTATTTTTAACTGTTCAAACATACTGGATTAAAAGCCAAATCAGTAAATTCCGTGAACTTGAATTAATGAAAGGATAAATTGGATGTTTTTATAAACTTTAGGGATTAGATTGAACATTTATAAAAAAAAAAAATGGGATTGTATTGAATAAATTAAAAGTTAAAGGATGATATTGTACCTTAAACTAAAGTTAAAGAATCACATTGAATAAATTAAAAGTTTAGGGGTGATATTACACGTTGGGCCAAAGTTAATTAATCTTTTATGTCATTTTCCCCACTTTTTACGTCGGATCTTCCTATTCGATTCAAGGGCCAAATTTGGCTATCTTCAATTGCATTCGAACTTAAAGGAATTGCCAAAATCTTGTGGGCAACGTGTTCAGGAAAATGCTCAGAGATAGCATCATAACTTTCCAGCTTCTCCAATGGACTCCATTTATGCCTTTTACAGAGGACCACCAGTAGTTCGCAATCTTCTTTTCAATCATTCCACAAACAGGATATTGGTATTTTGAAACAAAACACAGCTTAACATGGGATGGCACTCCTAAATATCCTCCTACACCTTGTAAAAGTGGGACTCTAAGAGTTTCTGCAACATCTATCTAATGACTCTGGACAAGCCTTACTGAAGGGAACCCCATATTTGTTTAGGTTAGTCGCTTGCACAGATGCATAACAATATTGATTCAAAATGTTCAACAGCTCCTAACATTCTCCGATAGACCTCTCGAGGAAGAAGATCAGGTCATCAGCAAACAATAAGCGGGACAAAACAAGGCATTCCAAGGTCAATCTTATTTCTTTGAGCCAACCAACAATTAAGATTGATAGGGATTCTGCAACTAGGATAAACAGATGAGTAGAGAATGGATCTTCTTGTCACGAACCTCGCAACGTATGAAATACGGTAGTACTTCTCCATTTTGATGTAGCTAGCAAGGATCACCTAGAAGAGGGTGAATAGGTGATCTTAAACAATTTTGATCAATTTAAGTGGAAATTATTTACCACAGTTAAGTCTAAATAAAATTCAGATTCAAAACAGTATATATAAACAGTGCTCTTGATATGCAGTAAGTAAAGTAAGAGATAAGGGATAGAAAAACTGCACACAAGTTTATAGTGGTTTGGCTTGTAGCAAGCCTACGTCCACTTTCCCATACTGATAGCCTACTGGCTGGATTTCACTATGTAATCAAGAGGAATTACAGATTCTGAGTGACAACACTCTTATGTATGATATGACTCTCTATCTCACACAATCACTCTTAAAAAGTGTTCCTCAAGATCTTAATGTTTAGCTCAAAAAGACAAGAAAAAGGATCAGAGTATGCTCAGACTTTGGACTTGTTGATTCTCGATCTCGTTCATACCTTCTGCTCCTCGTAGGTCTCCTTTTATACTCCTTCACTTCCAAACTAGCCGTTGGACAGTCTTCAGAGGATAATCTTCCAATCTTCATCTTGGACAGATTTGTATAAAATGGATTGAGTAGTCGTTGATTGACAAAATTTGAATCCCGCTAATTCTGTTTGCTCATACAATCAGAATCTTAGTTTCCATAAGTAGAGCTTTATCTATTGTAATACATACTTGTCATGATACTTGATTGTCAATTAATTTGATTAATATTGAGTCAATCAAAACTTTCCTATTTTGAAATCCATGCCAGATCACTAGCTGTTGTGATTCGTTCTGAATAAATTTTGCTTTTGCTTCTGAAAAACTTCTGAGTCTGCATCTGCAAAACTTTTGCGTCTGAATAATTTTGATTCTTGCTTTACATTCAGAACCTGAGTCTGCGTATGTCTTCAGTAAAATCTGAGTCTTTCAAAATTAGTCCGAATGACTTTTATGGTAAAGTCTGAACTTTTAGTTCTGAAGATATGTAAAGTCTGATATTTTCCTCTGAACTTCCAGAATATATTAACTTGGAATGGAATGCATGTCAGATTCACAAAATAAACATAGAAAGTTTTGTTAGCTTCAAAATTCATTAGGAATTTTCCTCAACAATCTCCCCCTTTTTTATGGTGATAAAACTTCCATGCAAATTCAATTAATGTCAAATAAATTTGAATAAAATAATCATATTAAGTGCATGAATCACAGATATATAAATGTGCAAACTCGTAAGATCTGTGTATTTCTCTTCCTTTGAGTATAACCTATATAACCTGCATATTGGAGTGTTAGTATGACAATATCTGCGTAATCTCTCCCCCTTTTTGTCATTAACAAAAATAATAAATCAATAATAAGCATAATAATGCACTGATATAAAACATTTAAACAGTCTAACAAAAGCAATTGTTAAGAATACAAAACCAGTTTGGAAATAAGAATGGTTTAAAAAGAGGGTATGAAAAGCAGGTTATTTCTTTGATGGGGTTCGAACAAGTTGAAAGTTCTCTAGGATAGAAACAGCTTCCTCAATCTTGGTAGAACATTGACTCATAGCTTTCTCCATATTTGTTGAACATAGAGCAATAGCTTCCCCAATCTCTGCTTTGTCTTTTTATGCCTGAAGACATTGAGTCTGATTGTTTTCCTCAATAATTTTATGAAGATTCTTCACGTCTTCTTCAAGTGTAGCTTGTTTTTCTTTGATTTCTAGCAGAAGGATTAGAATGGTCATATTTTCTGAAGTCTGTCCCTGAATATTTTTCGGTGCAAGCTGTTCAAACTTATCCCCTGTCTTTGTTGGAATCTCCCCCTGAAAATCTGCATGTTCTGTAGCAGTAGTTTCATTCAAAGTCTTTTCAGGATTAACTGGAGATTTACTTACATCTGTCCCTTATGGAATATCATACTGTTGATGCAGATGTGAGTCCCCAGATACTGGTTCTGAAACCTTTTTAATAGGTTCTGAAACATCTTCTGGACCAACATTCTGTCCTGTTTCAAGATGTTCTGATTCATCATCTTCATCTCGGAGAAGAATTTTTCTCTTCTTATTGTACACCTTGAATGGGCTTAAAGAGACAGTCTGCTTTCTTTCTTTTCCTGCTCTTTTTCTTTCTTCTTTGTCTTTGTCATTTTTCCTCCCAACGGATTTTGCTTCTAACTGCTGAGTATCTTTTCCTCTGGCTGTACTTGCTCTTTCCTTTTTATCATCAAAATGCTTATGATTCATCTTGGTAAGCATTTTTTCTCCAACAAACATCAAAGGTACAAAGGTTTTGAACAAGTTATCAGGAATAGTTATGTTTAAAAAGATAAAGATTCGAGAGATGAGTGCACCATAAGAAAGTTGTCCCTTGTCCTTTTGGAGAGTTCTGTACATGTGGAAAATGATGATGTGTGGAAGAGAGAAAGACTTTCTATTCAGGATGGCCCAAATAAGCTTGATTTCAGACTTGGACAAGTCAGTTTTGAAAGCAGCCTTAGGCCTCAAGCAATTGATAATGATCTTATGTAAGATCACAATTCTTCTGGTCAGATCAGAATATGAAATATGGCGTTTAGAGCCTTTAGCAAAATTCTGATTCTCTAAAGCCGCTTTGGAAGCATCTTCTAGGCTCACTTCCAATGGAGTAAACTTGTAATTTTTCGCTCCAATAATCAAAGCCAGATTTTCCACTTTCAAATTATACTTTTTATCACCAACAGTGAATTGAAACCAATTTGGTGACAGAATGGAAAGATTTGAGTAAAAATAAGCGGTCAGTTTTGCATATACATGTGCAGATTGGAATGCCCAATCTTTCAAAAAGATGTTTCACAAAATGCCAGCCTTTTCCAAATAGTCGAAATCCACACTACGATGATTTATAATTCCTCTAGCAAGAAGCAACTGATAGTAGACATTGTGCTCTGTATTTCTGAATAAACGACCATTACCTTGAATGCCAGATGCAATTCCAACCTTCATCTCAAAATTATGAAAAAGTCTAGCATCATCACCAGGAATCGTAAATTTAGATGCACTAGTAGACTTAGGGCTTATGCAAACGAATTTTTTGTCAGAGGGAGTCAATGGTTCCCCGACTTTCTCTTTTCCCTTTCTGGAAGTAGTCTCCTTTGGAGTAAAACTAGCCTGATCATGATCAGTTCTAGAGGAAGATTGAGAATAACTTCTCACAAGACTTTCTTCAGCGTGAAAGCCGTTATCTTTCAGACACTGACGAAGAACCGACGTAGAAGCATTGCTGCGTTTCAACCTTTCGTATGCTTTCCACACAAGTTTGATGTTACTAAAACAAAAGTCAGTTTTACCAGTAGTTTTTGGTGGAGACGATGGTTGTGGTTCTTATGGTGTCGCTTCTGAAGTATCTTGATGGTGGTCCGATTTTGTGTTTGATATCTCCATGAATTCTGCCGGTCCTGAACACTTTGAATCTTTGTTGAGAATACGTGATGACCGTCTTTTGAAAGGCATTGTGATTCACAGGGACAAAAAGATTTGATCTTGGAGAAGGAGGAGAAGCAGATTCTGAGTTTCGTGATGATCGGGAGTGAAAAGGGTTCGTACTGTTAGGGTTTTGTAAAAAGAAGAGGATGGTTTTTGGAAATAAAAAACCGCTTTTAGAAGTTATAAGAAGTGATCCTATTTTATAGGAATGGTAAAAAAAAATATTTTAAGCACAAACAATCAATTAGATAAATTAGAATACATACCCGATTTGCTTTCAAAAGTAACATGTACGAAAATATCCTGTCAGAAATGCCAAAAATATACCCGCCAAAATTTGAATTAAGGACCTACCTTTCTTTTGAGTCTGAAATGGACATTCAGACGGAGAACATTTGAGTCTGAAAAATTCATGTCTAACAAATACTTCAAGAAAATAGCTAAGTAATGTATGGTTTATTTCTGATATACTCAAATGAAGACTTATCAAGAGGTTTTGTGAATATATAAGCTAAAATGAAGACTTATTAAGAGGTTTTGTGAATATATCAGCTAATTGATTCTTAGAATCAATGAACTAAATATTCACATCACCATTATAAACATGGTCTCTAATAAAGTGACGCTTGATTTCAATGTGCTTAGCTCGTGAATGAAGAATTGGGTTCTTGGTCAAATTGATAGCACTTGTGTTGTCATATTTGATTGCAACACTTGAATCTTCAATAGTAAAGTCTCATAACTGTTGTTTCATCCACATAATTTGTGCACAACAACTTCCCAAGGCCACATATTTTGCTTGTGCCGTAAAAAGTGCAATCGTGTTTTGTTTCTTTGAGTACCAGGATACCAACATATTTTCAAGTAGTTGACATGTTCTTGTAGTACTTTTCTTGTCCACTTTACATCCAGCTAAATCAGCATCAGAATAACCAGTAAGAGTAAAATCTGATTCTTTGGAATACCAAAGACCTAACATTGGATAAGTTCCAATGTATTTGATTATTCTTTTAACTGCAGAAAGATGTGATTCTTTTGGGTCAAATTGAAATCTTGCACACATACAGACACTAAACAATATGTCAAGTCTAGATGTAGTAAGATATAACAAGCAGTAAAAACTGCTTCTGCCCAAAAATGAAAAGGAATCTTGATTTCAATCAAAAGAGTTCTTGCCATTTCTTGCAAAAAACGATTTTTCCTTTATACAACATCATTTTGTTCTGGTGTATAAGGAGTAGAAAAATTGTGTTGAAAGCCATTTTCCTCATAGAAATCTGAAAAGCTCTGATTTTTAAATTCTCCCCCATTATCAGTTTTAATGCAGGAAATGGTATAACCCTTTTCATTCTGAACTCTCCTTACAAAACTTGAAAAATATGAAAATGCTTCATTTTTATGAGCAAGGAAGAACACCCAAGTAAATCTTGTGAAGTCATCAATAATAACTAAACAATATTTCTTACTACCAATACTTTGTATTCTGGTTCGTCCAAATAAATTCATATGAAGAAGCTGCAAAGTACAATTAGTGGAAACATGATGTATAGACTTAAAAGAGCTTCTTATTTGTTTTCCTAGAGTGTAGGCATTGCATAACTCTGTTTTCTTGTACTTCAAATCTGGCAGACCTTGAACCAATTTATTGTTTGAGATTTTTGAGATTTGTTTCACACTAATATGCCCCAATCTTATGTAGCATAGATCTTTATCCTCTTTGATTGAGATCAAGCAATGAGTGGAGTTTGGATTGACATCTAGAAGATAAATATTGTCATGTCTTCTTCCTGTGAATGTTTGAGAAGAATCTTTGCTCGTTCCTGAGCATGTATTTTCTTAAAAGTTGATTCTAAAACCTGTATAACATAGTTGGCTTATGCTTATCAAGTTATAGTTGAATCCTTTTACCATTGACACATCATTGATTGTAAGCCCTCCAATTTCAATTGTTCCTTTGTCAACTATTTTTCCTTTGTTATTTCCTCCAAAGAAAACTTTTTCACCATTCAGACTTTGTAGTTTAACGAATATGCTTGGATCTCCTGTCATGTGACTAGAACATCCACTGTCTAGGTACTACTTTCTTTTTCTCTTTGTGGAAACCTGCAAAAATCACAACCACTCAAGTTTTCTTTGGTACCCAAATTTGTTTGGGTCCTTGAGAATTAATATAGGCTGTCTTAACAAAGTCCCTTCGAATTAGTCTCCAGACCTTAGGACATTCATTCTTAAAGTGCTGTGGATCTCCACATCTTGAGCCCTTGAGTGTACTTCGGCCAACAGGTTTGACAAAATTCCTTTTGAAATGATTTTTATAAACTTGTTGAGGAGGTTTTTGCTTTAATCTCTCATTGACTTTTGGAAAATCAATTAAATTGTCACTTTCCTTTATAAATCCAAGACCAAATTTATTGTAGTAAGGAATTTGTATAGAAAGAATATGCTTTAGCATTTTTAAACCTTTTGAAAATTTGGAAGTAATTTCTGAAAATTCCTTTTTCAAAACAGCATTTTCTTTGGAGAGTAAATCTCGATTTTCCTTGACTTGATGAAATTCTTTTTGAACGAAATCGATTTTTTCTTTTTGTGAAACATCATGTTGCCTTAGTGATGAATTTTCCTTTTTTAATGAAGAGATTCTTCTAAGAGCAGCCTTAAATTCAAAGCATAATTCATTAATGTAATTTGACACTTCAATTGGCATTTCAGGATACTTTTCCTCAATCTCAACTTTAGTATCAGAATCTAAATTTGAGTCTGAGTCTGACTTGGCCATCAGACAGAAGTTTGAAATATCTTCATCACTGTCTTCACATTCTGTATCATTCCAGGTTTTTGCTTTTAAGGCATTCTTTGCTTTCTCAAATTTGGTTTTTTTTTTTCAGAAATGGACAATTTGGCTTGATATGTCCACGTTTCCTACAATGAAAACAAATTACTTCCTTTGACTTTTCTGTTTCATCGAGAGCCTTCTTCTTCTTAAAAGGCTTCTTCTCTTTGAGATTTCTTCCTTTGATTTTCATCTTCTTATACTTCTTTATGAAGAGAGCCAGTTCTTCATCGTCAACATCTTCATCTTCAGAATCTACATCATCAGAATCAATATTAGACTTTAATGCAATTGACTTTTTACCTCTGGATTCATTCTTCTCATTCAGTTGTTCAGTCTCATATGATTGAAGAGTTCCGATTAGCTCATTCATTGATAGAGGCATGATCCTTTGAGTCTCTCGAAGAGATGTCTTGATATTATCTTACTGCTTTGACAATCCTCTCAAAAGTTTATTGATTTTCATTGTATCTGAGACTGGTTGTCCTTAATATACAAGACTGTTTACTATGTCAGCAAATCTGTCATATATATCAGCAACTGATTCTCCAGATTTTATTCTAAAGGATTCATATTGACCAAACAGCAGATTGATTTGAGTTTTCTTGGGTCGATCTGTTCCTTCATATATAGTGTAGACAGTATCTCAGATATCCTTAGCCGATTCACAAGAAGCAATTTTCTTATATTCAATAGGTGTTAAAGCACGATAAAAAGAATAAATTGCTTTTGAATCTAAAGCTTTTCTTTTTGATATCTCAGTTTGAGATAATGGAGGATCTGCTGGTGTGCTTCCTTCTATCTTTTCTTTTGAATCAGAAGGTTTTGGTTTAACTCCTCTAATAATAACATCCCATTGTCAATTGACTTGATGAATGCCTTCATCTTATTCTTCCAGACACTATATTCCTTGCCATCGAAATATGATGGTCTGTTATTGCTTTGTCCTTCAATGAGACCTGGAGCACTCAAGCTAGCCATATAGATCGTTAGCTCAGAAGTAATACACTTCAATAAACGAGCAACCTGCTCTGATTCCAATTGATGGAGCTAGCAAGGATCACTTAGAGGGGGGTGAATAGGTGATCTTAAACAATTTTGATCAATTTAAGCGAAAATGATTGACCACAGTTGAGTCTGAATAAAATTCAAATTTAAAACAGTTTATATAGACAGTGCTCTTGATGTGCAGTAAGTAAAGTAAAAGATAAGGGATAAAAAAACTGCACACAAGTTTATAGTGATTCGGCTTGTAGCAAGCCTACGTCCACTCTCCCACGCTGACAGCCTACTGGCTAGATTCCACTATATAATCAAGAGGAATTACAGATTCTAAGTGACAGCACTCTTATGTATGATATGACTCTCTATCTCACACAATCACTCTTATAAAGTATTCCTCACGATCTTACTATTTAGCTAATAAAGACAAGAAAAAGGATCAGAGTATGCTCAGACTTTGGACTTGTTGATTCTCGATCTTGTTCATACCTTCTGCTCCTCGTAGGTCTCCTTTTATACTCCTTCACTTCCAAACTAGCCATTAGACAGTCTTCATATGATCATCTTCCAATCTTCATCTTGGACAGATTTGTATAAAATGGATTGAGTAGCCGTTGGTTGACAAAATCTGAATTCCGCTGATTCTATTCGCCCATACAATCAGAATCTTGATTTCCATAAGTAGAGCTTTATCCGTTGTAACGTATATTTATCATGATATTTGATTGTCAATCAATTTGATTAATATTGAGTCAATCAAAACTTTCCTATTTTGAAATTCATTCCAGATCACTAGCTATTATGATTCGTTCTGAATGAGTTTTGCTTCTGCTTCTGAAAAACTTCTGAGTCTGTATCTGCAAAACTTCTGCGTCCGAATAATTTTGATTCTTGCTTTACATTCAGAACCTGAGTCTATGTAGGTCTTTAGTAAAATCTGAGTCTTTCAAAATTAGTCTGAATAACTTTTATGGTAAAGTCTGAACTTTTAGTTCTGAAGATTTGTAAAGTATGATATTTCCCTTTGAACTTTCAGAATATATTAACCTGGAATGGAATGCATGTCAGATTCACAAGATAAACATAGAAAGTCTTGTCAGTTTTAAAATTCATTAGGAGTTTTCCTCAACACATTTAACTCGATGACGAAAGAAACACTAGAACTAGTCACGCAATGTGTGATCTAGTAGAACCATATAGAGCAAAATCCTAACTTCATCCAATAAAACCCTTACAAAGTCCGACTCCACCCGACCATAGACCTCGTGTCTAATTTGAGCACAACAATAAATTTCATCTTCCTTCACCTTCTTCGAAAATGGTGCAACACTTCATGCACAACAAAAAATTATTTTGAATTTCACGCCCCGGAACAAAGGTGCCTTACACCAGAGAAATCAATTGAGTCATTAATGTTTTTTAATTAGTCAGCTAATACTTCTGCTATCACTTTAAAAGCAAAATTGCAGAGGCTAATTTGGCGATATTGAGTTATACATTCCACGGTGGCACTATGACAACTAATGTAATCTGGGTTTGATTCAATCTTAGATATCAAACTGCCAATATGAAAATAACTCGTCTCCTGATTTCTTTGGTAGAACAATCCATTCATTCCATCGGGTGCTTTTGTCACTCCAATCCCAAATATCATATCTCTTCCATCAACAGAGGCCTAATGAGTTCAGCATTTCTCTCAATTGATAGCACCAGAGGACATTGATCTATTATCACATCAAAGTTTCTATAACCCTATATCGAGAACAAATCACTGAAGAATTTGGTAATTATTTCTTTAGTCTTTCAGGCGTAGCACACCAAGTCCCTTCAGTGTCTTATGATAGAGAAAATCTTATTCTATTGATGTCTTCAGTGTTGTTATAAGTGACGCAGCGGAAGCGGATCATAACTTTGTAACATAATCGGGAGCTATAGAAATCGACAGAGAAATAAAATGAGGAACAATAAAAGGAAACAAGAAATTTATGTGGTTCAGTCCTAATGTCAAAACCTACGTTCACGAGGAGAGCTAGCAAATAATCTACTAATAAATCGGAGAATTACAGAGTTACAATTACTCAAACACTTGAGTATTTCCCAGCTGTAGTTTATATCAATACCCATAGTGTTTAATAACTCAACTCGACAGTCTCAATTCTATCCACAAATCTCCCTGCATCTAGAGAGCTCTACGAATATGTATAAAGGAGAGCTCTTCTTATGGCTAACACCTCTGCTCATTTCACTCTTTTTTGCCCATATATATTGAGGTCTATGTTCTAAGCATGACGTTAAAAGCTTCATTCTAGGCCTCAGTCAAACCTCGAAGTACCCAAGGGTGTAAAGTACCTAGAGGGTATTCCCTCTCACTGGTGAAGATAAAGATATGGTGGGAATTGGGAGTGCAGGGATGCAGAATATGCAAGCACCGACACGTTAAAATAATAAACACATGCGTAGAGCCCGTTGTCATATGCTCTGGAGACCCTTTGTGGGTGCTTCGGCTCCTCTTTTGTGATGAGGTCTATTGTTCATTTATTTGGGATGGAGACAAACGACAAAGTCACATGCTTCGATTCCACTTGTGGCTGAAGTGAGGAGCATCATGTGAGACGTATTCTTCTTCATTTATGCGAACCAGTTTATGGGTCCCTTTATTTAATGCGAAGATTTGATAGGCCCTGTTTTTCGATTGAAGCAAATCAATCTTCTCCGACTCCGCGTGCAGCTTTCTTTGACTTCTTCCTTCTACGCATGGAGATAGGATTAATGAGGGAACAAAATCGAAGACCTCACAAAAGTCCAACTTGGACTTTGCTCATTCGGCCGGACTTGCGCGTGTTTGTGCTATGGGCTCAAATTTAAGACATAATTTAACATTTAGATAGCTTAAGCATGGAAGAGTTTGCTATAGTGATCGCTCAATTTCAGCTATCAAACCCTAGACTGCAGACGCCAATACTGCTCCTCTTGCCTCCGAAGCTGGTCGATTCTTGCTCGAATAGATTTCGGTCTCTTCCTATCAAGCTGGTTTGCTCTATTTTTCTTTTTTTTGGTCTAAAAAACTTCATAACTTTCATTAAGTAATGGTATGAGAAAACAAAGCACTAGTTTCAGAACATAACAACTCCAAAAGGGTAGAGGGGTTGATATCTTCAGAGACCGGAAATTCTTCTAGTGGGCTTGGGCCTCCACGATAAGAGCTCTTGCGTCCTCCACGATAAAGTTGGTCTGCCCTGTTGCTTACCAACTAAGTAAAGCTGTTATTGTAAGCTTTCAATCTCCTTCCTAGCATTCTTGAACTTCTTTTTCTACTCCGAGATGTCAGTGCCGAGGAGACTCTTTTAATTTATCACAGATGTCGTTGAAAGAATAAGTAGTATTGCTCCATTGCTTTGCTATTAAACCTGGACACTCATCCTGTTCCTACCATAACTCTTCAGACTCCTCTTTCCTCCTGGTTGGTTCAACAGAGCGAGTTAAGACAGAGGGCTACATTCGGAGCCCACTCTTGGAAGAGCCCAGATTTCAGCTTTTGGGAAGGTGGCTTTCCTGTGCTACGTTCGCCAATGCCCGATTGATTCATTCTCGAACATTTGCCAACCCATCCCTATTATTCGATCACCCGAAGCAGCATACCTCACTCTCTAGGTCCATTATTGATAACTATCTGAGAACTGTCTGAAAATATCTAGACGGAAGTTTGTGCATCTCTTCTTCCTTTCTTCTCCCAATGATACAACACTACTTTAAAATCTCCCGCCATGGCCTAGGCTGGGTTTAAAGGTGCATTTGAGTTCTCTAGATGTTGCCACAGATGCAGACGATTCTGGCAATCCATAGGAACATGAGGTAACGTTAATCTGAATGCATTTCTTCTGTCATTTTTGTCTACCAGCACATCTATGTACTAATCATCAAAAGACCCGCTTAAGACTTATCAGGGTTTAGGACAAGGACTAGCCTTGTTACGAGCACTATCCAATGCCAGGACTTGTACCTCCGCATCCACCTTTCCATTCCACAACACGCGCAGCCCTCCTGGTGATCCTCTCCGAGTCACAAATGAACATGTGCTTAGTTCAAACCCGACTATTGAACATTGCACCTTGAAAACCTCCGGTCCGTGATATGTAGAGGTGCAAACCAAAGAGAGGGCAGAGAAAGACGAGATGGAGGGGTATTGGGGGATTAGAATTCAACATAGTCTCGGAGAAATGCTGCCTCGACAAAGCAATTAACATATAACATGCTATGAAATAACACCCAAGAAAATCAACATATAAAAAGAAAAGGCCAAAAAAATGATTGTCCAATTCGACGAAGATCACGGCAATAGCAAACAAATTGACTCTCGCCGTACACAGCTTTCAATGAGAATTCAGCATTCACGACGCGAAAGCCCTCTGAGAACACTCCCCACATAGTCTCGGAGAAATTCTTCCACAACCTACTTTTAGTTCGCGCATTTGCACACATTAAAACCTAACATCAATTCTTGCCGCGCTGCATCTGAAGGAAAGCATCCTACACATCAAGTCCTTTTTTTTAACTGATCTCAACACTCGCTCTTGCTCATCAGTTCGAAATAACATGAAACGAACATCATCATGGTCCAATGCCCTCTTGCCCCCAAAAGCACCTCCACTACATTTGCGCTCCGCCATACCTTCTTCCACCACACTTCTTCAGAATGAAGCGCCGAACAACTCCATGCCACACTCCAATTCCAACAGTCCCTGTCGATACGCCACTAAAAAACCCTAACAAAAATGAAGCTAGAAACCCAAAAAAAAAAAAAACACAATCTCCGCTCCATTTCTCGACCGCCCGCGTCACTGGCAGTACGAGATTTCTCCTGGGGGTTTTCGGTGATCGGAACCCCTAAATTGCGACATGCTGAGCTTGGCGGAGAGAGAGAGAGAGAGAACGGACCTGGCGGCGGCGGCGAGAGGTTCGTCGTTTAAGGGACCGGAGGCGAGCAGCGGAGGGCGACGGTGCGCAGGGAGGTTGGACGGCTGCGATGCGAGTGAGCCAAACCGTGGAGGTCGTTATAAAGGACTAATATTTTATCAGGCAAGTAATCTAAAAAATAATATGCAAATTTTGCTTATGGAATAAATCTACTCGCTAAAGGTAAAAAGACATTAGGGAAGATGAAAGTGAGGTAACTCCGGCATAAGCTATAGATTGGCACAGTCGGCACATTCATTGACGCAGCTAAATGCGAGTGCCGGAGATGTTCTCGACCAATTGTTCGCGATTAAATGAATCTACTAGCTAGCAAGGTTGACTTGCGTAGTTAATTCGACCCTGTGGAGCTTCCATGCACATATTCGTCGCTCTGAGCAGAGCCAAAAGCCAAACTACAGTCACTCAGACAATTTGGAGGAGTTTGCGCGGCCAAAGGCTGTCATGACAGACAGTGCTCTCGGCGGCCAAAGGCTGTTGCTCGCAGGGAACGCGAAAACATTTAGGGTGTCTCCGAGGCCAACAGTCTCTTAATGACGGACAGATGGTAATATTCAAGATGTTCCAATATTTTCGCGACACAGTAAATATCCATACGCGAAATCCATATCAAACAACATATTCGAAAGGATACCTGAAAGCACTCTGCATTTCCTCTCTCCTACAAGAAGAGTTCCCATGTCTTTTCACTTTCTCTATATCTAGTTATCGTCTACATGTACAGTCCTCATTAGAGCAGAAGTCTAAGATGACAAGATGACCCTATGATGTATTATAGTTCCAGTTATATCTTGGAGGCTTCCTCAGGAAAATCATCCACGAATCACCGTTCTCAGTAGCAAAGAAAAAAGAAAGAGAGAAAATGATATCATAGAACACAAGCATATGGGTTCTTCTCCTTACCACATGGCCAAATGTAGTATAATAAGCTTTTATGGTGGACAATCCTTTTTGAGAAACACGAACGAATTATTTTGGCCTGTGGAAGTGCTAACATGGTATGACCGTCGCATAATAAGCCTTCGAATAAGAGAGCACGAGCACAGCGGATAATGAAGCAAAACAATGTTTGATGGAAAAATGCGGTGCCTGATGGAAGTTGCAGAATACAGACTTGGGATCGGTGTACTGATTAGAACAGATATGAGACAATGATTACCCATTTGACGCTCGTTGCAACACCGACACACGGGTAGGGGAAATGTGCAATTATTGCTACTTTTAAGTTGCCGACATCGTCCCAGATTGAGAGTTAAACTCTGCAACACTGCAGCTGCAACTCCCCTGTCAATCTTTCAAGCCTCAGCCCAAAAAGGAAGGAGCAGTATCCGACTCCACGCATCCGCACTCGAGTTCCATCGGCTTATCTTCTCAACGTGCATCCCCGGACTTCAAGGCTACAAATCTCCCATTCAAACAAAAGAGCCAGCCATCTCTCCTCCTCCACCAAGTAGTCTGTGCCCAATTATCATTCTGATATTGAGTATCCATCCCAGCCCACCCGGTAAATTGCTAGTAAATCTGTCACAAACTTCTTCTGAATGACAAAAACGAATGAACAATAAAGAAATTAAAATGCCAAGAATGTTTCATGATTTCATGCACAAAGCACTGGCAAATTGAATTATCTAATAACAATCTTTTTTTTGTTAGTTTTATGTTGGTTCTGTGATCCAGTTACCATTTATGCGCTTTCACTAAAAGAATAAAAAAAATAAAAGTGAGAAATTAGAATCAAAAGCTAGTAGAAGATTTCAAAGCACAAACTTGCCTGTCCAAACCCACAAGGTCAGGCCTTCCAACAGAGAAGTTCCAAGCCCACATGAGGTGGAGAGGACACTGCACAGAAATTTGAATGCACGCAGCGTCCTAGCCGAAAGAGAAGAAGACCAACTGGTGCATCATGGAGCGTACAGATGTTCAAGTCGAGGAAAGCCAAAAGTAGCAATATTTACCTTCCAGAAAAGCTGCCGACTTGTCATTGAAGATAGACCGAATATCCGTTGTGCAGCAAGATCTTCACTCATAAGTTGGAATCATTCTTGAAGCATTCCCACAATATTCTGACCCTAGGTGCGAGCAACATAACTGCCGACTATTTGTTCTTCTGGGAAACCATACCCATCGATTTCGAATGTACAATTTGTTCGATCAGGTAATCCGGTCAATGAAGGGCAGGCGTCTAAAGTGAGCCTTCTAAAACGAGGCAAATTTTCCAGCCCGTCAAGTGTTTGCACAAAGCAGTGGGATATTTTCAGAAGTTCCAATTGCCTCAAATTATCAAGATTGACAGTCGCTGCCAGGAGACAGTTTTCGAGTTCTAATTCAGATAGACTTCTCACCGTAGAAAATTGTGAACATTGAATCACACAGTGCTGGAGGCACAATACCGATAAGCTAGAGGGTAGCTCTCTGAGGTCACGCAATTTTGCGTGGTGCAAAACAAGTTTTCTAAGTTGAAGTTTATTAAAATGTTCAGGTAGCTTGGTGATGTTTGAGAGGCACAACTCCAAGATTTCTAGATTCGCTAGTCTTGTTAACCATCCAATTTCTGGTGGCTCAGAGGAAGAATTCTGCATTGGATCAGTAGGATCAAAGTTATCACTCAAGTACAGCTCTTTCAAGTTTCTCATGAGAGAAAGGTCTGGCACCGTCCGCATTTTTTTGGATCCCCAGCGAAGAATGCTTAAACCAGATGGAAGTCTTTGCAAATCCCAAAGTTGGTCACATTCAGTTAAATCTAATTGTTGGAGATCAGAGAGCAATGGAAGGGTCCAGGGTAGGCCAGAAATCTTGGTAGATGCTAAATTCAAGATTTTCAAAGAGGATAATCCTCTGATATCCCAGATAATCCACCCCTTCAGATTCCTGCATTTTGAAAGATCTATCTCTTCCAGCTTTTCTAGATTTTTTATATCTTTGGGGAATTTTTCTAAGTGAGTATTCTCCATCTTCAGCACTTTCAAATTTTTCAAATGCTTAACGGACCTAGGTAAACTAGCAATCTTGGTGCTGGATAGATCCATGACTTCCAGTGACTCAAGATTCCCAATGGAACCAGGAAGCTCAAGTAAATTCCGACAATTTCCTAGAAGCAGCCTCTGAAGTTTCTTTAAGGACTTAATAGATTCTGGTAGGCGTTCAATAGCGGCACCATCCAGTCGAAGATGCTCAAGAGATTCCAAGTGACCAATAGAGGGTGATACATGAGCCAAACTTCCACATTGGCAAGCGCTCAGAATCTTAAGTTTCTTCATGGAGGCTAGTTCGAAATCAATCCTCTTAATGGCAGTTCCATCAATCAGAAGTTCTTCCAAATCTTTCATATGACACAGTTCTTGCGGCAAGGCGCTGACGAATGTGCAGAACTTAAGATTTAAGGAGACTAAGTTCTTTAGATTACCTATCAATGGACCAATTTGGGATAGTACCGAACAACGTTCCAGGACTAATCTCTCTAAGTACATCGAAGCACGGAAGTCTGGAAAAGCATTCAGGTCACGACAGCTACTGAGGTTCAAAACTTTCAATTCCTTTGCCTCCTGCGAGAAAAGAGGACATAATAGGCTCAGTTGGTGCTAGCCATCCAAATAATCCCAGGATACATAGACAAATATGCACTTTACCTTTAGGATTTGTCCCCATACTTCTGAACTTCCAGTGACCTTACTGTGAGATAGATCAAGAATGACCACTTTCTCCAAATGGAAAATAAGTAGTTCAGAGATCTGGCTGCACCCTTGCCAATCAAGCCACCTTAAATTTGAAAGAACATTCTGAGAACTCCCTTCAACAGTGACCAGGTCCGATAACTGCAAACGCAAGCGCTTTAGACAGCCGAATACACCCCGAGAACTCCCTCCAACAGTAGCCCTGTCCAATCTCAAGAATCTCAAGCGACCTAGATGGCTAAATCTTTCACGTCTAAAACATTCACTTCGTCCCTCGTCAAATGTGAGACCAAGGGCTTCCACCCTACTAGGACTCTGCAAATCGAGGGAACTGAATGAGTAGAAAGGGAAATGAAATATAGCCATTCACGCTTCATTTTGGGAAAGAAAAATTAAGGAAAGGAAGTATATTCAAAGATTGTTGACTGTGTTTAAACTAAAAGATCTTATGCTTGAAAAGTATACCTGCTCTCCATTAAGCGTGGAAAGTGCATCAACGTGATTCCACAACCTATTTCGGTTTCGAGGCTCATGGGGATCTTGCCTCCTAACAATTTCCCTGCCAAACTCTCTTAGTTGATTATGCATCACTAATTCATTGTTTTCTCCTATTTTGACTAAACCCATGTTATAGAGAATCAGGATTCCGTTTGCATCATATTTACATGCACACCACATGTATGGGGGAATTCTGTGATCCGTTCCAATGAAAAAACATGCTATATCGAGAAATATCTCTTTCGTCTCGTCATGCAAAGAGTCATAGCTTAACTGGATCACTTTTTGGACTTTATCTTCTGGCCTCCTTCTTAAGGTATCCAATGTACGTTGCCATATTTGCCTTTTCCCCTTATTCTCACGCAAGAATGAAGCTGTTACTTTAATAGCAAATGGAATACCTCCAATAATGCCAACAATGTCGTTGGACAGAGAACCATACTCATCCTCCTCTTCGCAAGTACACTCACGAAAAGCATGCATGTGGAAAAGTTTAAGAGCTTGAGGAGGCCCCATTTCTTCAACCTCATACTTATAAGCCACTCCATTTCCATAACCATCAAGAACATTACTATTCCCAACTGTCATGAGAATCCTGCTTCCTGGGCCGAACCAACTTAGATCCCCAACTAAATGCTTGATTTGGTCAAAATGATGCACCTCATCAAGGAGAATGAGAACTTTCATTCCTCTCATTGAAATTTTTATGGCTTCAGTTTTTTGGCCAGGAGCTTCTAGCCTTGTAAACTCTTGCCTTCGGAGGTCTGAGATTAACTGTTCTTGGAGGCCCATGAGTCCATTAAATGCAACATTTTCGTGAATATTTGAAAGAAAACTACAACGGTGAAAGAGACGATGGATTTTGTTGTACACAACCTTTGCAAGGGTAGTCTTGCCAATCCCTGGCATGCCCCATATCCCAAGTACACGTACATCTTTGTCATATACTCCGGTTGCCTGCTCATTGACATAGATGACACCAAGCGTTTTCATGACCTCCCGTACGCGGGGTTCCATGCCCACTAAACCGTCAGTCACATCTAAATCATTCTTCTTCAACCACTCTAGAATATATGAAACAACTCTCTCTATGAGTGCACCATGACTGCCAAACGTGACGATGAAAATAAGGAATCATGATGAGATTACAAAATAATTAATAGCAGTCTACGAAAATTACGAAGGAAATTATCCAGTTAAACCGTACTAAATTGACCAACAAGGACGATGCAGTGGGCAACAAGAAGGACACGGAAAGCACATTTACCTCATTATCAAAAAAAAATCCAGTCCCATCCAATTAATGATTTCAAAAACATTCTGCTTGGCAAAATTCTCATAAAGATAAAGCTAATAAAATTAAAAGGACAGTAAAAAGATGATTACCCAATTTCTGTATTCCCCAGGTCATGACCCTTCGTCACAGTAATCTTTTCGAGAGCCTCCTTCCATTTTTTAATGACCTCGCGGTCAATTCCACGGCTCTCGTGCTTACTGAAGGACTCCCCAACACATCCACGTCGGTATTTTAAATCAGCGGGGTCAATATCATAGAAAATGGGCACGATCAGTTGAGCGTCTGCTTCGTTGCATTCCACCATTTGTGCCAATTCCATGAGACAACTCTTACTGGATGCATAATCCTTGGAGATAATGGGTATTGATATCTTGGATTGCTTTATGGATTGAACCAATGCATCAGGGATATTATCTCCAGGATCAAGTTCCTTATCGTCTCTAAAGACAATGATCCTTGCATTAATCAGGCTGGTGTAGAGGCAATCTGCAAATCCCTTGCGAGTATCAGGACCTCTAAAACTCAAAAACACTTCGTAATTGTTTCTTGATGAGGTAGAGATGGATGACGGCGGCCGCGATGATGACGGAGGCAGCGAGGGCGGAGGCAGAGGCGGAGGCGGAGGCGGAGATGGAGGAGGCAGCCGCGGCGATGGAGAGGGCAGCGACAGCGGGGACAGAGGACGCGGTGAAGAGACCAACCCCTGTAAATGAAAAAGGCGAACTCTATCACTAGTTGCCACTTCGTTCTGGATAATTTCGGCAGAGTAACAAAAGCAACAAGTGGAGGCATAAAGGCCTTTACGAGGATGTTCTGATCTGAGACAATGAAGTTGCTTTAGAAAGTACAAAAAAAAAACCAAAAGGAAAGGAAAGAAAAAGAGTTGATCCCATCCGATCTAGGCTCATTGACGATGTTCTGAAAAGGATATGAGATCTAGCCGATTTGAATACCAAATCAAGATCAAGAAGTGTTATCCTTTATTGCAGTCCAAAGATAACGTTTGCACTGAAGATGCAGATCTGAGCATATACCAGCTAAATCAACAGTCCTCATCCTCACACAGACGTAACCCAGAAAAATCAAAAGAAGGAAAGAAACGCACAAACACGGGGAAGCGGAACTAACCAGCTTTCTCCGCTTGCGTGTATAACACAGGCCATACAAACGACTCGATCCAGACGAGTTGGGGGCCGTCGCCTCCCTCTCTCGCTCACTGTCGATGCTACAGGAAGAGATCTTTCGCTTCATTTGAATCACCTCCCGAAGTTGGATCTTAGTATAGCAGATCAAAAATTGATCAGAAGTGAATGCCAGGGGAAGATGCAAGAGTCGCCAAGTCAATGCCAGCGGAAGATGCAAGAGTTGAAAAGTCAAGCGTAAGGCGATTAGAAATGGATCAAAAAGATTAATTCCCTTAAAAAATCCTAAATTTTAGGTCTACTTTCAATTTTGTCCTGAAGTTTTTTTTATTTAAAAATCCCCAATTTTCACTATAATCTCATATATGTCCACACAAGACTGATGTTGTTTTAGGGTGTTGATAAAGACGCGGCGCACAATAATAAATCTCTAATTGTCCTTGATATTAATAATTTTGAAGAAACTTGTTGCCATTTTTTTACGTGTGAGTAAAAGATTAAATTATTTTAAAAAAAATTTTCGAGATAAAATTAATATTTAACTTAAAGTTAGGATTTTTTTACGAAATTAGCCTTTCATTAAAAATTTGTATCGCGGGAGCGAGAAGGGTACGGAGGGAGAGAAAGTGGGTACGGAAAGCATAGAAAATGAGGTAATGGAAATTACCACACTAACCTCTATGATGAATGACTGAAAGTGGGTCAAAAGTCCCACGTCCATATTATACATAAAGTCTGATTTTAAATATATTGCCCGTCCTTTTCATTTTATAAAGTCCAATTTTAAAACGATCAAAATAGCTTTACTTTGATAGTCACTTTCTCAACCGCGTTCAATTCCGTTAGCAGGCATTTTGACTGAAAAAAGAAGAAGAATAGATAACTAAAGAAAAACATAGGAACTAAGTATCCGATCATTTCGCAGAATATGTGACGTTTTGATAAAGCTACCTTCAAGGAAAATAACATAATGTTTCAATATTCGGCTGAAATCTAAAAAAGACCCGGAAAATATTTTTCGCTATTTGGTATGGAATAGATTTTCCTCCATGCACTACTTTTAATATTTTTTATTTTTTTAAAATTGATTTTTAATTATTTTTAATTACCTTTTTCTTTTATTTTTCTTTTATTATTTTTTTTACCTTCTTCTTCGGCCGGTCGCCAGCCTTTGCAATGGCCTGCAACCAACCATGGCGAAGAAGTAAAAAAAAAGAACAAATAATTAAAAATTAGAATTTTAATAAAAATTATTAAAATAATGAAAATGAATGATGAAAGAAGGAGGGAAAATAATTTCCTCTTTTCAAAAGAGAAAAATATTTTCCCTCACTTTTGAAGGTGTTTTTTCTATTGATCGAAAATATTTTCCTTGAGTAGTTTATTTTCCATAAGTCGAACGTCGGAAAATCTAGAAAACATTTTCTTGGAAGTTATTTTCTACGAAACGAACAAAGCTTAAAAGCATCATTTTCATTTTACCCTCACTAGCATTATTGTTTATCTACTGAAGTTGATGCGGGAATTTAAGTTTTCTTGATATTAGATCCTTTCTATGTACAACATGGACATTAAGATGCTGCTACATTAGAATGTATATAAAGCAAAATAATTCTACAGCATGATATTAATTGTCGTTTTCTTTTGCACCCAGGTAACGCGTGCATTTTTCTTATGGATACTGATTTTCTTATTATTAGTTTTTTGGTGTCCTTAAAAATGATAAATTTTCGTAAAATAAACTTAAAATACACCATTAACTACGATTATTTCAATAGTGCTGTTTAGTATTTTTATCTCAGTCCAAAACAAACTATCTTTTATTATTTTACATTTTTCTTCTAAGCTATTACATGGTTCTATTTCCTACAATTAATATGATAAAAAAATATTAATTAAACCTTTAAATCAATCACGTTGAATATTTCACCCCCTCCACTAAAATTCTAGCTCTATCATTGAGTATTGTCCATAGGGAAAATTGTCCAAGAAGTCCTAAAAATGTTGCACTTTTGCCAATTCAGTTTTAAACTTTTCAATTTTTTCGATTGAATCCTAAACATTTTCACATTTTGCCAATTGAATTCATTTAGCCAATTTTGATCGCTGAAATAAACGACAGCATCCTATGTGGCCCAGCCGGCACTAACGTGGAAATTTTTAAATAATATTTTAATATTTTTTTCTAATTTATTTATTATGTTTTTCTTTTTCTTTTTCTTTTCTTTCTTTTTTTTCTTCCATTGGCAAGGGTCGATGAGGTCGACCTCGCCTTTGGTCAGTCGTCAGCCATCAGTGAGGCGTGGCGACCAGCTAGATGAAGAAGGGAAGAAAAAAAATAAATAAAAGATTAAATGAATTCAAAAAAATATTAAAATCTTATTAAAAATTATCCATGTCAACACCTGTCGCACCATATATGATGGCCAGCGTCCATGTTAGCAATTTCCTATCAAAATTGATCGGATAGACTCAATTGGCAAAACATAAAAAGATTTAATACTCAATTAGCAAAATTGAAAGATTTAGAATTGGATTAGAAAAAGTACAACATGTTTGGGACTTGTTGGATAATTTTCCCATTGTCCATAAGTACTTTATCACCTTCCACAGGTTAATAGTTTTTGATATCCATCTAAAGAAAATAATTAGTTTTGAGACTTTCATTAAAAAAAAAAGAGATTAATACCAGTAAAATCACAAACTAGTACACCCCATGACACATTTACCCCAATCTCACAAAAAACCCAAACTGGTACCCCTGACGCAAAATTACCCTCCTTTGAAATGCATATTTGTCAACACACATGAATTTTAATATCAGATCTATCACGCTCCATGGTAGATCCGTATAGTAATTATTTGCCACATGTATTGACAAATATGCTATTGAATGTAATGCCAATGGAAGGCAGAATTTGGTAAGGAGTACCCATTTGAATTTTTTCGTAAGACGAAAATTAGATTTGGGTAATTGTGTTGTGGGATATTAGTTTGGGATTTTTTATGAGCAAAAATTAGTTTTGGGTAAATGTGTTATTGGGGTACCAAATTAAAATTTTTAGTGAGATGAAAATTAGTTTTTGGGGTACCAATTTGGAATTTCTAATAGTATTAATTGGGAAGCTAAACTAAGCTAAACCCAAGTGAGAGATCACCAAAAATAAAACAAGCATCAATTTTAGTTTGGTTTATAGATTTTCCAGTTTGATTTTTTTTCTTTCTTTCCTTTTTTTCTTTTTGAAATCTTTAAAAACATCGATGTGGTATACCAAGATAGAAAGGCCCTTAGCTTGCATTACGATACACTGGGTACCAATATGATTTTATTTTGTTGATAGACCTTTTGCAATAACATTCAAATATGTAAAATTCATTTGTTTTCTCTTGCATCTAGTTATTATGTGAATATTAAATCCGGGGGTCACAAAAGGAAAAGAATACGGCTGCAACTTTTTGTGGCCAATGTTAATTTTTAATTTGTCCTGAAATCGCTAGACATTTATGCATTAATTTATTGCCCCTCATTTCTCTTTTCTTTTCTTGTTTTTAATAACACGAGGTTTTCAAATATTGCGGTTTGACTAGTTCCTGCGGATACAAACAATCCATACCGTCGTCTCCCTTTATTGTTTTACTATTTAATTGTAACTCATTTGTACTTAAAAAATATTTTTCTATTTTAGTATAATAACACAATTTACAATTTTTATTATATTAATCAGTAGACAGAAGTTTGTATAAATTATATTTATCCATTTCAAAGATAGTATAACCTTACACCATCTTGGCGAGGTCAGATGGGGGAAGTCGATCTCAAAGACAGACTCGAAAGCCAAAAGTGACTCCGCGGTGATGTCGTTCACGCAAGGTTTCGTCCATTGCGAGGAGACTCCGACCGTACATGTGTTCAAAGCCGACATTCTTGGATTGAGCAAAGAGAAGGTGGAAAGGTCAAACAGAGAAGGATTCTTCGGATCAATGGAAAGAGAGCCGGGAGAGACGCAACACAGTGGCTCTGGAAGACGCGCGCTTGACTTTTGCTCATTACGGTGCCGGAGGAGGAGGTAAGGAGGGCTACGCGTGGTCATCCCCGGCGTGTCGAACAAGGAAAAACAAGGCAGTGTCTAATGATCCATTATCCACTTTTTCTTTTTTTTTTTTACTTGTCCTTGTTCTTTTCCTCCATAGTAATGAAAATGCAACAATGCAAACAATTTTCCTTCTCAAGTTTCATTTCCATTCAGTCTCATTCTAATTCACCAAACATTGGCAAGAAAGAGAATGGGAAATTTGTCAAAAAAGTCCTAAACCTATTATACAATAGCCAATTCAGTCCTAAACCTTTCAATTTTACCAATTTAGTCCTAAACCTTTTAAAAAGTTACCAATTCAGTCTTAAACCTTTCGATTGTGTCAATTTAGTCTTATACTTGTTAACTATTTGCCAATTTAGTCATAAACTGTTTAACGAATTGCTAATTTAATCATTCCGGCTAATTTTGGCTAGAAATCACTGACGTGACGCTGGCATGAATAATTTTTTTTATTGATTATTTCATTTTTAAAAAATTGTCAATTCAATCCTAAACCTTTTAATTGTGCCAATTTAATCATAAACTTATTGACTATTTTCCAATTTAGTCCTAAACCTTTTAACGAATTGCTAATTTAGTCATTCCAGCTAATTTTGGCGAAAAATCACTGACGTGGATAATTTTTTTATTTAAAAAAAATTGAACTTTTTATTGATTATTTTATTTTTTATTGATTATTTTATTTTTATTCGAATTTTGGCCAGGGACCCCTGCTGGCCCCTAGGCAAGGGTGTTGCGAGCCCTTGTTGTGGTCGGCGAGGGCGTCGCCAGCCCTCGCCAACCACAGCGAGGGCTACGACGCCCTCACTGTGGTTGGTGAGGGCTCGCGATGCCCTCGCTTAGATCCGGCAAGGGCTGCAATGCCCTCGCCCACGCCCGGCGAGGGCTTTGCAGCCCTCGCCTTCGGGTCGGCGGGGGTCGCCGACCCTTGCCTAGTGGCTGACCACCTCTGCCAGCAGTCGCCGGCTCAACCAAGAAGAAAGGAAACCATAAAAGAAAAGAAAAGAATAAAAATAAAAAGAAAGAAAATAATAGAAAAGAATAAAAATAAAATAATCAATAAAAAATAGATTTTAAAAAAAAAATTATCAACGTCAGCGCCATGTAGAACGGCTGGCGCCAACTAGACCGTCACGTCAGCAATTTCCGGCCAAAATTAGCCGAAAAGACTAAATTGATAATTCGTTAAAAGGTTTAGAACTAAATTAGTAAATAGTCAATAGGTTTATGACTAAATTGGTATAATTAAAAGGTTTAGAACTGAATTGACAATTTTTTAAAAAGTTTAGGACTAAATTGATAAAATCGAAAGGTTTAAAACTAAATTAGCCGCCGTACAATAAGTTTAGGACTTTTTGGATAATTTTTCCGAAAGATAATCATGATCATAATTTCTTTCAGCTGGTTTTACTCCCGACAACCAAACAAGCCCTTTAATGATATGAAACTCTTTGCATCAGTGTGAATCTTGAAATGGTAAACAAACCGATACCATAATTGTCAAAGGTATCCAAGATCTGTGTATTTCTACTATAATTTGAAAGCTTGGGAGGAACTTCGAGGAACAAACTTTTCATTAAACCAGCCATATTTTATGGTGTCGCGACTCTCCCTTTCTCTCTCTCTCTCTCTCTGCCCACTGGCCAGTGAAAGCCTACCCAAAAATTCCATCTCCGTATGGTATTTCATAAACCATTAACCTAAAACGCCAGTTCCACCATGTCCTCCTAGGCTGCTACATAATGCTGAAGCTTCTTCCCTTACAACAGGCGAGAAGCTGCTGATGATTACATATTTATTCTTGTCCCCCCAGCACAAACCAGTGAGATCTTCTGTCGCCAACCTTCATTCAGATTTCATCCGTTCTGAATTCCCTGTAGCCACAAGCCAAACTTAACCTGCAAGCTCTTCCTTTCATAGAACACCTTTCCCTCACAGGCTCCACGCACAATTCCCACTCTGAACCTGGACACTAGAATTCCCGGCTCTCCATTCACTCTCTCCACTCACAGTTATTCATGGAGTCGAATTACAAACGATTCTGCCAAAAACAGCAGGCACTCGGAAATGATTGGATTGGGATAAGCCATAATAGGTTAAAGGTGAGAAGTGGACCTAGGATCAATAGAATTGTGCATTGATGTGCCGTACCAATGCAAAATGCTCAAGCTGAACAGAAGTTACCTAAAACAACGTATTTGCGATCTTCAACCAAGATGAAGTAAGATGCCAAAATCAAAAACCACTTACAATCATTATAAGATCCTTTCTAACCAGCTCGCCCTCTCTGCCATCCGTGTTTAGATATAAATGTCACTTTTGGTAGTTATTGCGAGGATGCATTCATTTGAGTAGAGGGGCATCCATGCCATCTCGGGTGCGTCGTACATATTACATCAGCAAGAAAACAATTGAAATGTTCTCAATACAAATGTGAGTCCCAGGACAATGGAACCGATAATTTCGATTTCTCCAACTGTAATAAACTCATGCATTCTGGGCTAGTTTAAAGACTAAAATCTGTATAGTGCTGCCTCTCAGATTAATCTGAACCCAAGAAACAACATCATTCCATGAAGAAGAGTCTGTATGAAACATACAAGGCTCATGAGTCTTTCTCCACGAGTGATCAGTAAAAGATCATTGGAAAATAGGTGCATTTCTTAACTACCCACTGAGCTTGAGCAAAAGAGGTGCACTTCTTACAGTCAAATGAATTGTAAATTTGGGAACTATAGACACCTGTTTATGATGAGAAACCTCAGGAGAAAATTATTACCTGGACTGAGCATGTCTTGCACTAAATGCAATATTTGTATCTACATCTCCTGCATGACATGCCAGACAACCAGCTGTATGGGGGGTTCGTTCACATGTGAGAGCTACCAACTGTGCCCCTGATATTGTGCTTATGTATACCGTCTAAGAATTGGAGAAGCCTTTGAGACAAGAAAATTCCTTGAAGTGCCTCCAGATTTTCCAGATATCTTTGGAGTTAGATCATTCCAAATTTACAGGAAAGACTAAGTCGCCAGTTGAATGAGAGACTGGACAGAAAGATGGATTGGTGAGGGAGAGAAGAATATGAAGGATCTGACCTGTGAGGTCGTGCAAGGGTACTTGTTCATGGCACTTGGTTTGATAGATAAAAGGACTCAAAAAACTTTTGGTGCGAAATTTCAAATTGCAGCTCCAGCAATTTTGGCGCCAGTTTGCCAACTCAATTCTCAGTGGACTTCAATGATGTCACCCTCCACAGCTGTATGGTTTTGATTGTCTGAAGAGCCATGTAAATTAATGGATGTCCACTCCAGAAGCACGGGACGTCAACTGTTTATTGAATGTTCCATCACAAGCTTTGATGCAGCCTGTACTTGCAGCATCCTTTCTGCCTCGCATTCACTAACATGCAGCACTTCCAAGGAGGTTAACTCCTCGAGGCCTTCAATATCAGAAATCATCCCGCATCTTTGGACTTCTAGGACATTCAACATCTTCAAGTTTGATATATCAGGCAATCCACCAAGTGAATCACAGTCTGACAAAATCAAACTTCGTAAATTTGTTAATTGGCCAAGCCCATTGAGATTACGTATTTCACAGTGCGATATATTCAAGATTTCCAGGGCAATTAGTCCTCCAAGCCCCTTTATCTTTTTTACTGCAGATTGGATAATATTTAGTTCTGATAGTTTGCTCAGATGGTGAACAGCTGTCAGTTGTCTCAAAGACGAACAATGTCGAATAGATAAAATGGACAATGACGAGGGAAGTTCCGGCACATTTTCAAGATTCACACCAGATAGAATTAGCTTCTTAAGATGTGTACATGACAGGGGACCATACCCAAGTTGCACTTCTTCTTTTTTTAGGTCAATCCCAAGTTGCAGTTCACTGACTCGAGAATGAGACAACTCTAACATCTTCAGTTTTGGAAGTACTATGCGCACAACTAAGAAATCACTCGATCTGGATTTTGGCTCCATCCGTGTTAAGGGACGTATGAGCTCCATAGGATCTTTATCACTCAGACATATCTCCTCTAACTCCACTAAATCCTTAAGATCTGGCAAGGCCTCCATCCTTTCAGAACTCACACGTAGACAAGTTAAACTGGAGGGAAGCTCTGGCAGCGCTTGAATCTCGTTGCACCGAAGTAAATCAAGAGTCTGAAGACAAGAAAGACTTCCAATTTCCGAAGGAATGCCAGAAATACTGGAATGGCCCAATCTCAGTATCCTCAGATGATCTAGACTCTTAATAGCAGTTGGAATGGCTCCCTTCAAACTCCTACAATGGGAAGCATGTAACTCTTCAAGGTTGACCAAATTTCCAATTTCTCTAGGCAATTCCCTAATGAAGCAAGAATCCATCTTTAACACTTTTAAATGCCCCAAGCAAGTAATTGAATTGGGCAATTCAGATATGCCTGTCCCTGTTATATCCAACTCCTCTAATGAGTTTCTTAAATTGGAAATTGAATCCGGAAGTTTTCCTATCCAACGACAATCCTTTAGAGACAGGATCCGAAGTTTCCCTAGCTTTCCAACTGAGGCAGGGATTCGAGTAATTTTTGCATTTTCCAGTGAGAGTACCGAAAGAGCTGTCAAGCCACGGACTGAATCAGGCAGGTGACTTAACTGGAGACAGTTGGAAGCACTAAAAATCTCAAGTTTCTCCATGTAACCCATTGACATAGGAATTTCTTGTACCGAAGTCCCATCAATAAGGAGCTCCTTAAGAGCTTTAATGTGACCCAGTTCAATTGGCAACATATTGAGTTCATTGCAGAACCTCAAATTTAAGGTAGTTAAGCGTCTCAGATGACGGATGGAAGGATCTAATTTCATTAGTCGAGAACATCGTTCGAGAATCAATACCTCCAAGTCTGGGAAAGTGGACAAGTCTGGGCTTATCAATAGGTCAGCACAACCAGTAAGATTCAAGACTTTCAACCGTGGCATCTGCAAAAATAGAACAGAAACATTAATTCGTACACTGAACAAATCTTTAGAGGAAATAAAGTCTAGAGCTCTGTTTGTTTTGAAGAAAAACAATTTCTGAAAATATGTTTTCCATACAATCCTGGCATAGTTTAGGCAGATTTCTAATGGAAAATGTATTCATGGTCAAAGAAGATGTTTATCTAGATTCTAAAGAATGACTTACCCCTTTGACAACCAGAAAATCATTCTCCTTAACTCACTCAACCTAGGAATTCCACCACCACCATTGTCCACACACCCTCTAATTATTGTTGGCAGGCAACCAATTATTTCCTTAAGTATTTCAAGAGTAACATTCAGTTCTGTACATGCCATATGCTGGAAAGTGTCATGTCTTAAATCAGTTTTCATAAAAGGCTTTCTGGTGAAAACTTATTCATCAAGGAAACAGTTTCATGAAATAAACAAAGCTTAACCTACCTTGATTTTTCTCCAACCTCCCCAGTTTTCAGTGACTTTGCTCCATGAAAGATCAAGAATGACTAATTTCTCGACATGAAAATTAGTAGCTTCAAAATCTCTGGGGCATCCTTGCCATTGAAGCCACTTTAAATTTGGAAAAACATTGGCAAAATCGCCAACAACTTTTGCACAATCCAAGATAAGAAACCTTATGTTTGGCATGCTCTCAAAATCTCTCGCGTCAAAGTTGAGGTGGTCTGTCCCCTATAATGGAAAAAGTATTAAGTGGAGAAAAAATGAGAAAGAGCTAAATAAGTCAACGTTAAAGAGAGGACAATTTCTCAATACTCCAAGGCTCGAGAACAGGGTAAGGCAAGCATTCTGCCATAGAATTACACAAGGTACTGTACCTTCTCTGTTTTCCAGACCAATTCCAAATTGCATAACCTGCCTCGCATTCCTGGATCTCGACGATCCTCTTCTTGTATGATTCGTTGGCCAAACTCCCTTAACAGCCTGTGCATCCCTAGTTCACGATTTTTTCCAATTTTTACCAGGGACATGACAGGGAGCACATCAACTCCATCGGAGGGGGGAAAATTGGGATTATGCCACATAAATGAAGCAATTCGACCATCCACATCAGCAGGGAGGCATGCAATATCAAGAAATATCTCCTTTTGCTCTTTGCTCAATTCTTCATAACTAACCCTCAAAATCTTTTCAATATCCTGGCCAGACTGCAAAATTAGCTCCTCAAGTGCAGTCCATTCTTCTACTACTTTTCTGGACAAGAGTGAACCAATTACTTCGATAAGTAATGGGATCCCATTCACAGAGTTGATTATACCTGTTGCAATTTCATCAAAATCTGGAATTGGAAGATTTCTTCGCAGTGCATGCTTTCTGAAAAGCTCCAGAGCTTGATTATTATTCATCACTTTGATACCGTAAACATGAACCAACCCTCGCGGTATGAATTCTGGAAGAACAGATTTGATACTAGTGGTGACAATTATCCTAGATCCATAACCAAACCAATCAAGCTTCTCTCCAACAATTTCGTGGAGCTGCAACCGTACCTCCACATCATCAAGAACAATTAGGACTTTCATATTCCGCAATATTCCTTTAAAAAAGTCGATTCCTTTCGCAACTTGATCAACCTCGTATTCTCGGTTTAGGATATCAGACATCAACTTGCTTTGCAAACGCCGAACACCTCCAAGTTGTTTCGCTGTTGCCCCAATATCTGCAAGGAAACTACAACTGTCGAAACAAGAGGAAATTTGCTCATAAATGACCTTGGCAAGAGTCGTCTTGCCGACCCCACCCTCCCCCCAGATTCCAACTATTCGTACATCAGTGACTTCTAAATCAAGTAAGTCCATCATGTCCTCCACTTGTTTGTCAATTCCCACTAGTTCTTCTTCTTCATCTTTCCTTAGAACCTCCTACAAGAGCAAATAAATTGTAAACAAGAAAGCTGCTGCGGGAAATGAAAAAGTGTAACAATTGGATTTAGTTTTCCTTTTATTTCTTGCTGTGCTCAGAAACAACACAGAAATCCCACCAATCATATCCAAGTAACTGATCCCACCTATGTCGATACAACACTTGGACTGTCCAACAAGTTAGGATATAGCATTAATTGGAACGCAATCAAACTTCGGATGATTATACTCCATTTGCAATAATGTCCCAATCTCTCTAGAGATACAAAATTCATCAAAAACGATGGCTGATTACTTCCATAACTGGACCTCTAAGGTGAGGTTGTGTGCCATGCCATGCCATGCATACTATATATAGGACTAGCATGTATAGTCTTACATCTCATACTTAAGGTGAACTCTAGCAAGGAAATATATTCAAGCAGTTTCTGTTAGCAACTACTACTGATAAGTAGAAATGAGAGTCACATATGAGTTTATTCACATGCGCACGGTTTACCTTCAGCTGGACCGTGATTGCTTCAATGAGTTTTCCGCTGTCGTCAGCCGAGCTGCCACGGAAGTAAACCGTTTCAGTTAGAAAAGAAAGGGCACGAGTTGAACATTTGGGCTGATATTATATGACAAAGCTATAACCACTCCTATTGAACTGCGGAACGACTATTTGAAGTTTATTCCTACTTAAAGCGCAACATCAAAAAACGAAGCGATCAGTTGTTTCTATTTGGAGTTTAGCGTTGCTATACTAGAAAACGATTTATGAGTTGCAAACCCTCCCGTGATAAAGTCTCGGCCTTTTACCTGCTACTAAATCCCGTGACCCATCCACGTAATGAACCAAGCTGTTTAAGGGCATCTTCCCACGCGCTTACTTCCTTGGGCATGCATCTATCCATGTGCATCTCTAGGGCACGGCGGTACAGAGGGGTTTCAAGCATAACATCACGAGGTTCCACGTCGTAGAATATGGGGCATATCCTTTTCCGACCACCCGATTTCACCTTGCTCTCCACCATTGCCGCAAGCTGCCAGAGACACCACGTACTGGAAGCGTAGTTTTTGGAGAAGATGGAGATCAAGATCTTGGCCCCGTCGATCGCTCTCAGAATCTCCCGGTCGTTCGTGTTATGGGGTAGAAATTCTTCGTCGTCTGAGAAGATGAGGACGCGGATTCCGGCATCAACCAATTCACCGCGAAGGCGGTCGACGAATCCAAGGCGAGTGTCGCTTCCCCATAAACTCACGAACACGTCGTTGTCGTCGGTGCCTGAGGCGAAATCCCCGCCGCCCATGGTTCCTGCGTCTGCTGATTGCTTCCGCTTCTTCATCGCAGGATCGGAACGAGGAGGAGGGGGAGCGGCCCGTGTTCTGCTCATCGCCTCTTGCTTGGTGAATCCAAGTCTCCAGCTACAAATTATTTCGAGGATTCCCCGAAATTAAATTTGGCAAAGTCAAATCTTTGAAATATTTCCTTTTGTAATCGAATCCTCGATCTACACATATATTATATATATCCCTCTCATCTGTTCTAGTTGGTCCGTGGCCCCCGCTGACATCCATGTGACATCCGGCCCGGAAAAAAACTCTCAAAAAAAAATTTATAGAACAAGACTATTGCTTTCTCAAAATAAAAAGAAGGTGAATTCCTAAAAAAGACCCCAACTTTAGGTCGAGTCATAAATCTATCCCGAACTTTTTTTTGTCTCGAAAAAATTCCCAAACTTTGATTTCAATCCCAAATTTGCCTCAAACTTTTTTTTATCTTAGAAAAAACCCCAAACTTTAATTTCAGTCCAAAATGTGTCCCGAATTTTGTTTTGTGTAAAGAAAAAAATAAGCAAATTTCAATTTATTTTAAAAAATATAATCCCGTGATCCAGTCCCAACTTGATGTGACACTTCCACGTCGATAACAAATCCACATTAGTGAAGTAATAGGGTTATAGGTATAGACCGATGTCGCATTTCCACTTCAATAATAAATTCAACCCAATAAAAATTGTTGAAATTCTCTAAAATAAAACCGTTTTAGGATATGAAAGTTAAGGACGATAACAAATCCACCAAAAAAAATTTTAATTTACAAAAAACTCAATTTTTAGGTTCAATCCAAATTTGCCCCGAACTTTTCTTTTCTAAAAAAATAACCTCATTACTTTGTTGATGTGGATTTGTTATTTACGTGAAAGTGCCACGTCAAGTTGGGACTAGATTACAGGGGTATATTTTTTAAAATAAATTAAAATTTGGTGATTTCTTTTTACACAAAACAAATTTTGGGCAGATTTGGGACTGGACTTAAAGTTTGGGGTTTTTTCCGAGACGAAAAAAAGTTCGGGGGCAGATTTGGGACTGATCCTAAAGTTTGGGGATTTTTTCTGAGATAAAAAAAGTTCAGGACAGATTTGGGACTTGACTTAAAGTTTTGGGTATTTTAGGGACCTAGGCCAATAAAAAGAGGGAATCTGGAAAAAATAAAAAGGAGAATAGGCCAATTGAAACAGAGAGAGGAGCACGTTGGTGGAACACTTGGAAGCTCCAGTCGAGGCCTCAGCAGTGCCACCGCTGGCGTTTGCGATCTCGACGCTGTCGCAGTCGCCTCCGCCCATCACAAACACACTCTCCCCATCTCTTTTGTGCTCGAATTTAGCTCTGTATGGATCATGTCAAATATGTCTTTCTCTCTCTCTGATATGAGTTAAATCATTCTTTATCGCTCATAAAACTCATGGTGATATTTGTAGACATCAAAATCCTCTTTATCTCACAGAATCTGTGAATGTATGATAAACAGGAAACGGGGGACATTAGCATTAACCCAAAATTTTTCAAGTTTGGAAGAGCTTCTTTTTTATTTGCTATGGTACTCTTAGCTTTCATTGACCGAAAGGAAGAGTACAGATTGGCAACATATTTAAACAGTGAATCTCTTTCGTTGGTGATGCCTTCTACAATAGAGATTGTAAGAAAAAACTTAATCTTTTGTTATGTCTTGAGTTGCCATAAAAGACTTGATAGTTTCATGATCTATAGCCACTTAAAAAAAATGACACAAATTGTCTATAAATTTTAGTTTAATGTGCAATGTCGCTCCTGAACTTTTAATTTGTTCAATTTGATCCCTGAACTTTAGTCAAATGTGCAATGTCTTTTCTAAACTTCTAATTTGTTCAATGTGGTCCCTAACTTTTGGTAAATGTTCAAATTAGTCTCTAAACTATATAAAAACATACAATTTTATCCTTCTATAGTTTAAGTTAACGAAATTTGCTAATTTTGTTTCCAATCCGATAAATTTTACACGTGGATTATTGAACAAATTAAAAAAATTAAAAAAAAGATTATTACATTCGAATTTGAGTTGATTATCTTACGTGAATAAACCACGTGTAATGTTTTTTTTTATAAGTCAAACGTACCGGATTAGAAGCCAAATCAGTAAATTCCCTGAACTTGAATTAATGAAAGAAAAAAAATTGGACGTTTTCGTATAGTTTAGGGATTAGATTGAATATTTATCAAAAGTTAGGGACAGCATTGAACAGATTAAAGGTGAAAGAATGACATTGCACATTTGGCTAAAGATATTTAAAAGTTTAGGGATGACGTTGCACCTTGGGTCAAAATTCATTGATCATTTGTGTCATTTTCCTCACTTTTTACACCGAATTTTCCTATTCGATTCAATGGTCAGATTTGGCTATCTTCAATTGCATTCAAACATAAAGAAATTGCCAAAATCTTGTGGGCAACGTGTTCAGGAAAATGCTCAGAGATAGCATCATAACTTTCCAGCTCCTCCAATGAACTCCATTTATGCCTTCTGCAAAGGACCATTAGTAATTCGCAATCTTCTTTTCCATCATTCCACAGACATATACTGGTATTTTGAAACAAAACACAGCTTAACATGGGATGGCACTCCTAAATATCCTCCTACACCCTGTAAAAGCGGGACTCTTGAGAGTTTCTGCAACATCTATCTGATAGAACAATACATGATAAAGTGAGGTTACTCCTACATATATAAGCTAGAGATTGGTACGGTCAGTACATTCATTGACGCAGCTAAATGCAAGTGCCGGAGATCTTCTCGATGAATCATTCGCAATCAAATGAATCTATTGCTAGTAAGGCCTACTTATGTAGTTTTTTCGACCAGGTGGAGCTTCCATGCACATATTCGTCACTCTGAGGATAGCCAAAAGCCAAACTATAGTCACTCAAAAAATTTGAAGGAGTTTGCGCGGCCAAAGGCTGTCATGACAGACAATGTTCTTGGCTGTTGCTTGAAGGGAACACGAAAATATTTAAGGCCTCCGTGTGACCAAAGAATCTAATGATAGACAAATGGTAATATTCAAGACGCTCCAACATTTATCGTGACACCGTAAATATCCATAATTGAAATCCATATCAAGCAACATCTTCCAAAGGATACGTGGAAGCACTCTGCATTCCCCTCTCCTACAAGAAGAGTTCGAGGGTTTTTCACTTTATGTATAGTTATATTCTACATGTAGTGTCCTCATCAGAGCAGAAGTTTAAGATAGAGGTGACAAAATAGGCCTAGAACCCATATTACAACTCATATCTAATAGTGTGGGTCATAAATGGATTGCCTTAAATTTTAAAAACATACTTAAATGAGTCATACAGGGGTTAACTAAGTATTAAATATGTATTAAATGGGTCATAAATGTGTTACCTAAAAACTTAAGTGAAATTTATTTTTTAAAAATTTTCTGATTTTTATTTTTTAAAAAATTTTCTGAATTTTTTATAATTTTTTTTCTTTTTATTTTCTTTTTCTATCCTTTTTTTCTTTCGTTTCTTTTTTTTCTTTCTTTCTTCCTCGGCCAATGGTACGCCATGACGACTACCAATGAAGCTTGAGCTCGCCGGCCTCACACGAGCGCAAACTCGCCGGATCAGCGACCTCATCCCTCACCTATGGCTGGTCACCAACATTTGGCCGAATAAGAAGGAAAAATAAAATTAAAAAAATAATTGAAATTTTAAATTTTTAAAAAAGAAAAAGAAAAAAATAAAAATAAAAATTATTAAAATGAGTGTACGGAGAAAAATCAAATCAAATTTTCCATACTAAACGGCGGACAATATTTTTTAATTCATTTTCAAGTTTCAGTCAAACACCAAAAAATATCGTGAAAGAAAATGACTTCAGAAATATCACGTTTTCCTCGAAACAAACAGACTCAATTTAAAAAAAATTATAAAAAATTTCCACTAAATTTGTATTGCATGAAAGTGTTTTAGTGATATAATTTTAAAAAAAATCATAAGTTAACAAGTTTTCCTATATTTGGCTAAATATGAAAACATTTTAGTAATATGGATGGGGTCAAGTCCGATCTGATATGGGTATGGATCGAAAAATTTACATTACAAATAAATTGATCATAAATGGGCTAATAGATCAATTTGGGTCATCATTTATGACTCGACCTGACCCACCCGTTTGACTAGTGTAGCTTAAGATGATAAGAAAACCCCATGATGTATTTCTAGTTCCAGTTACATCTTGGAGGCTTCCTCAGGAAAATCACCCACGAATCCCCATTCTCAATAGCGAAGAAAACAGAAAGAGAAAGAAAATGATCATCGTAGAACAGAAGCACGTGGGTTCTTCTCCTTATCACATGGCCAAATGTAGTATAATAAGCTTTTATGGTGGAGAATCCCTTTTGAGAAACACGAACGAATTATTTTTGGCCTGTGGAAGTGCTAACATCATATGACCGTCGCATAATAAGCCTTCAAATAAGAGAGCACGAGCACAGCAGATAATGAAGCAAAACAATGTTTGATAGAAAAATGCAGTGCCTGATGGAAGTTGCAGAATACAGACTCGGGATAGGTGTACTGATTAGAACAGATATGAGACAATGATTACCCATTTGACGCTCGTTGCAACACCGACACACGGGTAGGGAGAATGCGCTATTATTGCTACTTTAAAGTTACCGATATCGTCCCAGATTGAGAGTTAAAACTCTGCAACACTGCGGCTGCAACTCCCCTGTCAATCTTTCAAGCCTCAGCCCAAAAAGGAAGGAGCAGTATGCGACTCCACGCACCCGCGCTCGAGTCCCATCGGCTTATCTTCTCCACGTGCATCCCCCGGACTTCAAGGCTACAAATCTCCCATTCAAACAAAAGAGCCAGCCATCTCTCCACCAAGTAGTCTTTGCCCAATCATCATTCTGATATTGAGTATCCATCCCAGCCCACCCGGTAAATTGCTAGTAATTCTGTCACAAACTTCTTCTGAATGACAAAAACGAGCGAGCAATAAAGAAATTAAAATGCCAAGAATGTTTCATGATTTCGTGCACAAAGCACTGCCAAATTGAATTATCTAATAACAATCTTTTTTTTGTTAGTTTTATGCTGGTTCTGTGATCCAGTTACCGTTTATGCGTTTTCACTAAAAGAATAAAAAAAATAAAAGAATTGAGAAATTAGAATCAAAAGCTAGTAGAAGATTTCAAAGCACAAACTTGCCTGTCCAAACCCACAAGGTCGGGCCTTCCAACAGAGAAGTTCCAAGCCCACACGAGGTGGAGAGGACATTGCACAGAAATTTGACTGCACGCAGCGTCTTAGCCGAAAGAGAAGAAGACCAACTGGTGCTTCATGGAGTTGTACAGATGTTCAAGTCGAGGAGAGCAAAAAGTAGCAATATTTACCTTCCAGAAAAGCCTCCGACTTGTCATTGAAGATAGACTGAATATCCGTTGTGCAGCATGATCTTCACTCATAAGTCGGAATCATTCTTGAAGCATTCCCACAATATTCTGACCCTAGGTGCGAGCAACATAACTGCCGACTATTTGTTCTTCTGGGAAACTATACCCATCAATTTCGAATGTGCGATTTGTTCGATCAGGTAATCCGGTCAATGAAGGGCAGTCGTCTAAAGTGAGCCTTCTAAAACGAGGCAAATTTTCCAGCCCATCAAGTGTCCGCACATAGCAGTGGGATATTTTCAGAAGTTCCAATCGCCTCAAATTATCAAGACTGACAGTCTCTGCCAGGAGACAGTTTTCGAGTTCTAATTCAGATAGACCTCTCACCGTAGAAAACTGTGAATATTGAATCACGCAGCGCTGGAGGCACAATACCGATAAGCTAGAGGGTAGCTCTCCGAGGTCACGCAAGTTTGCGTAGTGCAAAACTAGTTTTCTAAGTTGAAGTTTACTAAAATGTTCAGGTAGCTTGGTAATCTTTGAGTGGCACAACTCCAAGATTTCTAGATTCGCTAGTCTTGTTATCCATCCAATTTGTGGTGGCTCAGAGGAAGAGGAAGAACTCTGCATTGGATCAGTAGGATCAAAGTTATCACTCAAGTACAGCTCTTTCAAGTTTCTCATGAAAGAAAGGTCTGGCACCGTCCACATTTTTTTGGATCCCCAGCGAAGAATGCTTAAACTTGATGGAAGTCTTTGCAAATCCCAAAGTTGGTCACATTCTCTTAAATCTAGTTGTTGGAGATCAGAGAGCAATGGAAGGGTACAGGGTAGGCCAGAAATCTGGGTAGATGATAATCTCAAGATTTTCAAAGAGGATAATCCTCTGATATCACAGAGAATCCACCCCTTCAGATTCCTGCATTGTGAAAGATCCATCTCTTCCAGCTTTTCTAGATTTTTAATGTCTTTGGGGAATTCTTCTAAGTGAGTATTCTCCATCTTCAGCACTTTCAAATTTTTCAAATGCTTGACGGACCTAGGTAAACTAGCGATCTTGGTGCTTGATAGATCCATGACTTCCAGTGCCTCAAGATTCCCAATGGAACCAGGAAGCTCAAGTAAATTCTGACAGTTTCCTAGAAGCAGGCTCCGAAGTTTCTTTAAGGAATTAATAGAATCTGGTAGTCGATCAATAGCGGCACCATCCAGTCGAAGATGCACAAGAGATTCCAAGTGACCAATAGAGTCTGATATATGAGCCAAACTTTCACATTGGCAAGCGCTCAGAATCTTAAGTTTCTTCATGGAGGCTGGTTTGAAATCAATCTCCCTAATGGCAGTTCCATCAATCAGAAGTTCTTCCAAATCTTTCATATGACACAGTTCTTGCGGCAAGTCGCTGACGAATCTGCAGAACTTTAGATTTAAGTAGACTAAGTTCTTTAGATTACCTATCAATGGACCAATTTGGGATAGTACGGTACAACGTTCCAGGACTAATCTTTGTAAGTCCAAACTCTGTAAGTCCATCAAAGCAGGGAAGTGTAAAAAAGCATTCAGGTTATGACAGCTACTTAGGTTCAAAACTTTCAATTCCTTTGCCTTCTGCAAGAAAAGAGGACAGAAAAGGCTCAGTTGGTACTAGCTATTCTAATAATCCCACGATACAGAGACATCTATGCACTTTACCTTCAGGATTTGTTCCCATACTTGTGAATCTCCATTGACCACACTGCGAGATAGATCCAGAATGACCAGTTTCTCCAGATGGAAATTAAGTAGTTTAGAGATCTGGCTACACCCTTGCCAATCAAGCCACCTTAAATTTGAAAGAACATTCTGAGAACTCCCTCCAACGGTGGCCTGGTCCAATCTCCGAAACGACAAGCGCCCTAGATAGCCAAATACATTCTGCGAACTTTCTCCAACAGTAGCCCGGTCCAACCTCAAGAACCTCAAGTGCCCTAGATGGCTAAGTCTTTCACATCTAAAACATTCACTTTGTCCCTCATCAAATGTGAGACCAAGGGCTTCCACCTTACTAGGACTCTGCAAATCGAGGGAACGGAATAAGTAGAAAGGGAAATGAAATATAGCCATTCACATTTCATTTTGGGAAAGAAAAATCAAGGAATGGAAGTATCTTCAAAGATTGTTGACTATGTCTAAGCTAAAAGATCTTATGCTTGAAAAGTATACCTGCCCTGCATTAAGTGTGGAAAGTGCATCAACGTGATTCCATAACCTACTTCGGTTTCGAGGCTCGAGGGGATCTTGCATCCTAACAATTTCCCTGCCAAACTCTCTTAGTTGATTATGCATCCATAATTCATTGTTCTCTCCTATTTTAACCAAACCCATGCCGCGGAGAAATTTGATTCCTCTTGGATCATATTTACATGCACGCCACATGTGTGAGGGAATTCTCTCATCCGTCCCAATGAAAAAGCACGCTATATCGAGAAATATCTCTTTCGTCTCTTCATGCAAAGAGTCATAGCTTAACTTGATTGCTTTGTGGACTTTATCCTCTGGCTTCCTTCTTAAGCTATCTAATGTATCTTTCCATGTTTGTCTTTCCCCCCTATTCTTATACAAGAATGAAGCTGTTACTTCAATTGCCAAAGGAATCCCTCCAATGGTGTCAACAATATCTCTGGATAGAGAATCATACTCATCCTCCTCTTTGTGAGTATACCCACTAAAAGCATGCATGCGGAAAAGCTGAAGAGCTTGGCGAGGCCCCAATTCGCCAACCTCATACTTATCAGCCACTCCATTTCCGTAACCGTCAAGAACATCAATTCCTCTAACTGTCATAAGAATCCTGCTTCCTGGACCAAACCAACTTAGATGCCCAACTAAGTGCTTGATTTGGTCAAAATGATGCACATCATCAAGGAGAATGAGAACTTTCATTTCACTAAATGAACTTTTTATGACATTAGTCAATTGGTCAAGAGTTCCTTGCCTTCTACGTTCTTTCCTTCGCAGGTCTGAGATTAACTGTTCTTGTAGGCCCATGATGAGTCCATCGGATGCACCATTTTCTCGAATATTGGAAAGAAAACTACAACGTTGAAAGAGACGATGGATTTTGTTGAAAACAACCTTTGCAACGGTTGTCTTGCCAATCCCTGGCATGCCGCATATCCCAAGAACACGTACATCTTTGTCATATACTCCGGTTGCCTGCTCATTGACATAGATGACACCAAGCTTTTTCATAACCTCCCGTACGTGAGGTTTCATTCCCACTAAACCGTCAGTCACATCTAAATCATTCTTCTTCAACCAGTCTAGAATATCTGAAACAACTTTCTCTATGAGTGCACCATAGCTGCCAAATGTGATGATGAAAATAAGGAATCATGGTGAGATTACAAAATAATTAACAACATTCTCTGAAAATTACGAAGGAAATAATACAGTCAAACCGTACTAAATTGACCAACAAGGATGATGCAGTGGGCAACAAGAAGGGCACGGAAAGTATACCTCATTATCAAATCTAGCCCCATCCAGCTAATGGTTTCAAAAACATTGTGCTTGGCAAAATTCTCACAAACTTAAAGATAATTACATTAGAAGGACGGTAAAAAGATGATTACCCATTGTTTGCATTCCGCAGATCATACCCCTTCATCTCAGTAATCTTTCGGAGAGCCTGCTTCCATTTGTCAATGACCTCGCGGTCAATTCCACGGCGCTCATGCTTACGGAAGGACTCCCCAACACGTCTACGTTGGCGTTTTAAGTCAGCGGGGTCAATATCATAGAAAATGGGCACGATCAGTTGAGCGTCTGCTTCGTTGCATTCAACCATCTGTGCCAATTCCATGAGACAACTCTTACTGGATGCATAATCCTTGGAGATAATGGGTATTGATATCTTGGATTGCTTTATGGATTGAACCAATGCATCAGGGATATTATCTCCAGGATCAAGTTCATTATCGTCTCTAAAGACAATGATCCTTGCATTAATCAGGCTGGTGTAGAGCCAATCTGCAAATCCCTGGCGAGTATCGGGACCTCTAAAACTCAAAAACACTTCATAATTGGTTCTTGATGAGGTAGGGATGGGCGATGAATACGATGGCAGACGCAGCGGCGAAGAGACCAACCCCTGTAAAATGAAAAAGGCGAACTTTGTCACAAGTTGCCACTTCGTTTTAGATAAATTTCCGTAGAGTAGCAAAAGCAAAAAGTGGAGGCATAAGGCCTCGACTATGATGTTCTGATCTGAGACAAATAAAGTTGCTTTAGAAAGTAAGAACAAATTAACAAAACCAAAAACAAAAGGAAAGAAAAAGAGGTGACTCCATTCGATCTAGGCTCGTTGATGATGTTCTGAAAAGGATATGAGATGCAGCCGATATGAAGACCAAATCAAGATCAAGAAATGTTCCAGTAAATCCTTCATTGCAGTCCAAAGATATGTTCCAGATGTAAGCATATACCAGCTAAATCAACAGTCCTAGCACAGACATGACCCAAAAAAAGAAAAAGAAACGCACAAACACGGGGACGCGGAGATATCAACTAACCCGCCGTCTCCTCTTGCCGGTAAAGCACAGGCAACGCGAACGAGTCAACACAAACGAGTTGGGGGCCATCAATATCACCTCCCTCTCTCAGCTCACTGATGCTGGCCTGCTCTGCAGGAACGTTTCCAGGTTTATAGCCGCGTCGATGGGAAGGAATTTCATGCCAGGAATAGAATATGCCGCAGGACAGAGAAAAGGCATTGTTTTCCTCGCTGTGACAGTGCAGTGACATAGTTGCAAGCATAGGTTGATACAACACCCGGCTGTCCCAACTTGCTTGTCTTCAGCCAGATTCCCTCCGGTTCCGAGGTGTTCTTATTCACGCAAGGTTTAGTCGATAGGCAGGAGACTCGTACCGTACGTGCGTCCAAAGCTGACATTCTCGGATTGAACAAAGAAGGTCTAGCAGATGAGGATTCTTCAGATCAATGGAGAGAGATCCCGGAGAGAAACAGAGCATAGTGGTTATGGAATATGCAAGTATAGGGGGCGAACACTAACCATTATGTTCGCCCGTTCTTTTTTATTTTCGGGACAGAAATCCATTTGACAACACTTCATTTTTTTTTTTGGGGGACAAATTTTAAGCCTAGAACTAGGTTTGGAACAAAAATGAGAAATATACATTTTTTTAACTTTTTTTTATTTCTGGAACAGAAACATAAATAACAACTCTCTTATCGCTCGCCCTTGCCATCCGCCAACCATCCGCCACCTCCCAGAAATAGAAATTTAAGAATAACCTATCAAATGAAATTCTATTTCGAGAACAGAAATTTTGTGTCGTCCAGAGGATAAAACAGAAATATCTAGCCATAAATAGAGCCGGGGAATAGAATGATTTTCATTCATGCCTAAGTTATGCTCATTACAGTGTGGCCATCCACATCGTGCTCAACAGAAAAAAAAGGGGTTGGTTTCTAAAGGTACTTTCGTCTGGTCACCATCAAATGCTGTGTGTATTTAGACATTCAAGCTGTGGAAATAGTGCCGGCCATGTTCCATTTGATTTCGGATTGATTTGAATTTTGATTGTTTCAAATTTCTAAAGATATAAGCAAATGGACTTAAGTGTGCTTACCAAGGCACATTTGTTCATTTGAAAGTTGTCGAGCCAATGACTTAGCTAATGAGTTATGCACTTGTCGTTTATTTTTTTTGACTTGTCCATGGTTCTTTCTCAAGTTTCATTTCCATTCAATCTCATTCTAATTTACCAAACATTGGCAAGAAAGAGAATTATGATCCTAATTTTACTCAGCTGGTTTTACTCCCGATAACGAAAAAGCCCTTTAATGATATGAAACTCTCCGCATCAGTATGGATTTTGAGATGGTAAACAAACTGATTCGTGTATTTTTACTATAATTTGAAAGCTTGGGAGGAACTTCAAGGACCAAATCTTTCATTAAATTAGCCATATTTTTTGGTTCCTCCCTCCAGTTCCACCATGTGCTCCTAGGCTGCTGCATAATGCCGAAGCATCTTCCCTAATAACAGGCGAGAAGCTGCTGATGCTGACATGTTTATTCTTGTCCCCGCAGCACAAACCAATGAGATCTTCCAGTCACCAACTTCCATTCAGATTTCATCTGTTCTTAATTCCCTGTAGCCGCAAGCCAAACTTAACCCGGCAAGCTCTTTCTTTTTTAGAACACCTTTCCCTCACACACTCGACGCACACTTCCCGCTCTGACCCTGGATACTAGAATTCCCTGCTCTCCATTCACATTTACTCACGAAGTTGAATTACAAAAGATTCTGCTAAAAAAGCTGAACAAAGGTTACCTAAACAACCTATTTGTGATCTTAAACCAAGATGAAGTAAGATGCCAAAATCAATGACCACTTACAATCATTACTAGATCCTTTCTAAACAGCTCGCCCTCTCTGCCATCTGTGTTTTGAGATAAATGTCCCTGTTGGTAGTTATTGTGACGATGGTTTCATTTGAGTAGAGGGACATTTATGTTGTCTGGGGTGTGTCATACACATTACATCAGCTGGAAAACAATTGAAATGTTTTCGATACAAATGTGAGTTCCAGGACAATGGAACTGATGTTTTCGAGTTCTCCAGCTGTAGTAAACTCATGCCCTCTGGGCTAGTTTAAAGGCTAAAATCTTCCGTATAGTGTAGCCTCTCGGATTAATCTGAACCCAAGAAACAACATTCCATGAAGAAGAGTCTGTATGAAACATACAAGGCTCATAAGTCTTTCTCCAGGTATTATTACCTAGCTTGCGCAAAAGAGGTGCACTTCTTACAGTCGAATGAACTGTAAATTTGGGTACTATAGACACCTATTAATGATGATAAATCTCAAGAGAAAATCGCTTGGTATTATTACCTCGACCGAGCATGTCTTGCACTAAATGAAGTATTTGTATCTACATCTTTCGCATGACATGCCAGACAACCAGCTGTATGGGGGGTTCGTGCACATGTGAGTGCTACCAACTGTGCCCCTAAATTGTGCTTATGTATACCGTTTAAGAATTGGAGATGCCTTTGACACAAGAAAATTCCTTGCAGTGCCTCCATGTTTTCAAGATCTCTTTGGATTTAAATCACACCGAATTTACAGGAAATGACTTAAGTCACCAGTTGAATGAGAGAGACTGGACAGAAAGATGGATTGGTGAGAGAGGAAGGAATATGAAGGATCCGATAACCTTTGAGGTCGTGCAAGGGTGCTTGTTTATGGCACTTGGTTCCACTTTTGATAGATGGAGGACTCGAAAAACTTTTGGTGCCAAATTTCAAAGTGCAGCTCCAGCAATTTTTGCGCCAGTTTGCCAACTCAATTTCGCGGTGGACTTCAATGATGCTGCCCTCCACAGCTGAATGGTTTTGATTGTGTCTGAAGAGCTGAAAGTCCACTCCAGGAGCACAGGACATCAACTGTTCATTGAACATTCCAGCTCGCGAGCTTTTGATGCATCCTGTACTTGCTGTGTGCTTTCTGCCTCGCATTCATTAACATGCAGCACTTCCAAGGAGGTTAACTCCTTAAGGCCTTTAAAATCATGGATCATCCTGCATCTTTGGACTACTAGGACATTCAACATCTTCAAGTTTGATATATCGGGTAATCCACCAAGTGAATGACAGTCTGACAAAATCAAACTTCGTAACTCTCCTAATTGGCCAAGCCCATTGAGATTGCGCATTTCACAGTGCGTTATATTCAAGATTTCCAGAGCAGTTAGTCCTTGAAGCCCCTTAATCTCTTCTACTGCAGATTGGACGAGATTTAGTTCTGCAAGTTTGCTCAGATGGTGAACTGCTGGCAATTGTCTCAAAGACGAACAACGTCGAATAGATAAAACAGATAATGATGAGGGAAGTTCCGGCACATTTTCAAGATTCACACCAGATAGAACTAGCTTCTTAAGATGTGTACACGACAGGGAACCATGCCCAAGTTGCAGTTCACCGACTCGAGAATGAGACAACTCTAACATCTTCAGTTTTGGAAGTACTATGGGCACAACTAAGAGATCACTCGATCTGGATTTTGGCTCCATCCATGTTGAGGGACATATGAGCTCCTTAGGATCTTTATCACCCAGACATATTTCCTCCAACTTCACTAAATCCTTAAGATCTGGCAAGGCCTCCATCTTTTCAGAACTCACATGTAGACAAGTTAAACCGGAGGGAAGCTCTGGCAGCGCTTGAATCTTGTTGCAACGAAGTAAATCAAGAGTTTGAAGACAAGAAAGACTTCCAATTTCCAAAGGAATGCCCGAAATACTGGAATGTCCCAATCTCAGTATCCTCAGACGATCTAGACTCTTAATAGCAGTTGGAATGGCTCCCTTCAAACTCCTACAATGGGAAGCATGTAACTCTTCAAGGTTGACCAAATTTCCAATTTCTCTGGGCAATTCTCTAATGAAGCAAGAATCCATTTTTAACACTTTTAAACGCCCCAAGGAAGTTATTGAATTAGGCAATTCAGAAATGCCTGTCCCTGTTATATCCAACTCCTCTAATGAGTTTCCCAAATTGCAAATTGAATCCGGAAGTCTTCCTATCCAACGACAATCCTTCAGAGACAGGATCCGAAGTTTCACCAGCTTTTCAACTGAGGCAGGGATTCGAGTAATTTTTGCATTTTCCAGTGAGAGTTCTGAAAGAGCTGTCAAGCCACGAACTGAATCAGGCAGGTGACTTAATTGGAGACAGTTGGAGGCACTAAAAATCTCTAGTTTCTCCATGTAACCCATTGACACAGGAATTTCTTGTACCGAAGTCCCATTAATAAGGAGCTCCTTTAGAGCTTTCATGTGACCCAGTTCAATTGGCAACATATTGAGTTCATCGCAGAACCTCAAATTTAAGGTAGTTAAGCATTTTAGATGACGGATGGAAGGATCTAACTTCATTAGTCGAGAACATCGTTCGAGAATCAATATCTCCAAGTCTGGGAAAGAGGACAAGTCAGGGCTTATCAATAGGTCAGCACAACCAGTAAGATTCAAGACTTTCAACTGTGGCATCTGCAAAAATAGCACATAAACATCATTTCTTACACTGAACAAATCATTAGAGGATATAAATTCTAAGGCTTTGTTTGTTATGAATAAAAACAGATTTTCAATGTTTTCCAATCTTACAATCCTGGCATAGTTTAAGAAGGTTTCCGATGGAAAACGTTTTCATAATCAAAGAAGATGCTTATTTAGATTATGAAGAATGACTTACCCTTTCGACAACCAGAAAATCATTCACCCTCTAAATGTTGTTGGCAGGCAACCAATTATTTCCTTAAGTATTTCAAGAGTAACATTCAGTTCTATACATGCCATATGCCGGGAAGTGTCATGTCTTAAATCAGTCTACATAAAAAGTTTTCTGGTGAAAACTTACTCATCAAGGAAACAGTTTAATGAAGTAAGCAAAGCTTAATCTACCTTGATTTTTCTCCAACCTCCCCAGTCTTCAGTGACTTTGCTCCATGAAAGGTCAAGAATGACTAATTTCTCGACATGAAAATTAGTAGCTTCAAAATCTCTGGTGCATCCTTGCCATTGGAGCCACTTTAAATTTGGGAAAACATTGGCAAAATCACCAACAACTTTTGCACAATCCAAGATAAGAAACCTTATGTTTGGCATGGTCTTAAAATCTCTCGCATCAAAGTTGAGGTGGTCTGTCCCCTATAATGGAATAGTATTAAGTGGAGTAAAAATAAGTCAACGTTAAAGAGAGAGGACAATTTCTCAACACTCCAAGGCTCAAGAACAGGGCAAGGCACGCAATCCGCTATAGAATTACACAAGATACTGTACCTCCATCTTCTCTGTCTTCCAGGCCAATTCCAAATTGCATAACCTGCCTCGCTTTCCTGGATCTAGATGATCCTCTTTTCGTATGATTTGTTGGCCAAACTCCCTTAACAGCCTGGGCATCCCTAGTTCATTATCTTTTCCAATATTTACCAGGGACATGGCATGGAGTGCATGAACTCCATCGGAGGAAGGAAAATTGGGATTATGCCACATGAATGAAGCAAGTCGACCATCCACATCAGCAGGGAGGCATGCAATATCAAGAAATATCTCCTTTTGCTCTTTGCTCAATTCTTCATAACTAACCCTCAAAATCTTTTCAATATCCTGGCCAGACTGCAAAATTAGCTCCTCAAGTGCAGTCCATTCTTCTACTACTTTTCTGGACAAGAGTGAACCAATTACTTCGATAAGTAATGGGATCCCATTCACAGAGTTGATTATACCTGTTGCAATTTCATCAAAATCTGGAATTGGAAGATTTCTTCGCAGTGCATGCTTTCTGAAAAGCTCCAGAGCTTGATTATTATTCATCACTTTGATACCGTAAACATGAACCAACCCTCGCGGTATGAATTCTGGAAGAACAGATTTGATACTAGTGGTGACAATTATCCTAGATCCATAACCAAACCAATCAAGTTTCTCTCCAACAATTTCATGGAGATGCGACCGTACCTCCACATCATCAAGAATAATTAGGACTTTCATGTTCCGCAATATTCCTTTAAAAAAATTGACTCTTTTCGCAACTTGATCAACCTCGTATTCTCGGTTTAGGATATCAGACATCAACTTGCTTTGCAAAAGCCGAACACCTCCAAGTTGTTTCGCCGTTGCCCCAATATCTGCAAGGAAACTACAACTGTCGAACTGAGAGGAAATTTGCTCATAAATGACCTTGGCAAGAGTCGTCTTGCCGACCCCACCCTTCCCCAAGATTCCAATTATTCGTACATCACTGGCTTCTAAATCAAGTAAGTCCATCATGTCCTCCACTTGTTTGCCAATAGGTAACCCTGGTTCTATTGCTTCGTCTTTCTTTCGAACCTCCTACAAGAGCAAATAAATTGTAAAGAAGTAAGCAGCAGCGGGAAATGAAATAGTGTAACAATTGGATTTAATTTTCCTTTCATTTCTTGCTGCACTTCAGAAACAACACGGAAAACCCACCAGTCATATACTAGTAAATGATCCCACCTATGTTGATACGACACTTCAACCGTTCAACAAGTTAGGATATAGCATTAAATGGAATGTAATCAACCGTTGGATAATTATACTCCGTTGGCAATTTTACCCCAGTCTCTCTAGAGATACAAAAATCATCAAAAATCATGACTGTTTGCTTTCATAACTGGACCTCGAAGGTAAGGTTGTTTGCCATGCCATGGATACTCCTATATATAGGACTGGTGTGAATATTCTTACATCTCATACTTAAGGTGAACACTCTACCAAGGAAATATACTCGAGCAGTTTCCGTGATGAACTGCTGACAATTATAAATGAGAGCTACATATGAGTTTATTCACATGCACACGGTTTACCTTCAGCTTGACCACGATTTCTCCAACGACTTGTCTGATAACGTGAGACGGCCTGCAATAGAAGTGAACTGTTTCAATCAGAAAAGAAAGGCCGCGGGTTTAACATTTGGGTTGATCCTATAGGACAAAGCAATAACCACTCCAATTGAACTGTGGATCAACTATTTGAAGTTTATTTCCACTTGAAGCGCAACATCAAAAACAAAGTAATCAGTTTGTTCAGTTGGAGTTTAGCATTGACATGCTAGAAAAAACTTCATGAGTTGCAAACCCTCCTGTAATAAAATCTGGGCCTTTTACCTGCTAGATCCCATTTCCCATCCACGTAATGAAGCAACCTCCGCAAGAGCATCTTCCCACGCGCTTACTTTCTCGGACCCGTGCCTCTTCTTGTGCTCCTCTAGGGCATTGCGGTACAGAGTGGTTTTAAGCCCAACATCACGAGGTTCCACATCGTAGAATATGGGGATGATCATTTTCCCATCATCCGACTTCTCATTGTTCTCCACGATTGCCTCAAGCTCCCGGAGACACCATGCACTGTAAGCGTAGCTTCTGGAGAATATGGGAATGTAGATCTTGGCTATGTTGATTGCTCTCAGCAGCTCCTGGCCAATGTCTCCACCAGGCGGAAGTTCTTCATTGTCTTTGAAGAAGCAGATTCCGGCATCAGCCAAGCTATGGCAAAGCAAGTCGACGAATACAGAGCGAGTGTCAGCTCCTCTGAAACTCAAATACACATCGGCGTAGTGGGTACCAAAGGCAACGTCTCCACCCTTTGCTGCTGCATCTGCTGAGTCCTTCCCCTTCTTCATTGCGATATTATCCCAATCTCTCTAGAGATACAAAAACCATAAAAAAAAAAAAAAATCGTGACTAATTCCTTCCGTATCCGGACCGCTAAGGTAAATTTGTTTCACATGCCATGAATCTCCTATATATAAGACTAGCGTACATAGTCTTACATCTCTCATACTTAAGGTGAACACTCTGCCAAGGAAATATATTCAAGCAAAGCCCATCATCAACTACCGGTAATTAGAAATGAGAGCTACGTAAGAGTTTATTCACATGTACACGTTTTACCTTCAGCTTGACCACGAATCCTCTGACTTCTCTGACAATGTGAGACGGGCTGCCACAGAAGTAAGCCGTTTCAGTCAGAAAAGGAAGGCCGCGAGTCTAACAGTTGGGCTGATACTATATGAAAAAGCAATAACCACTCCTATTGAACTGCGGAACAACTATTTGAAGTTTATTTCTACTTAAAGTGCAACATCAAAAAACGAAGTAATCAGTTTGTTCTATTGGAATTTAGCATTATTATCCTAGAAAATGATCTATGAGTTGCAAACCCTCCTGTAATAAAGTCTGGGCCTTCTATACCTTCTAGCTCCCGTGACCCATCCACGTAACGAAGCGACCTCCGCAAGAGCATATTCCCACGCTTCAACTCCATCGGACCCTACGCTCTTCTTGCACTCTGATAGGGCATCGCGGTACAGAGGGGTTTCAAGCCTAACATCACGAGGTTCCACGTCGAAGAATATGGGGATGATCGTTTTCGCACCACCCGATTTCGCCTTGCTCTCCACCAATGCTGCGAGCTCCAGGAGACACCACTTGCTGGAAGCGTAGCTTCTGGAGAAGATGGGGATAAAGATCTTGGCCCTGCCGATTGCTCTCAGAAGCTGCCCGCCTATTTCATCACCCGGTCGAAGTTCTTCTATGTCTAGGAAGACGCGGATTCCAGCATCGACCAAGCTCCGGTAAAGGAAGTCGACGAATTCGTAGCGAGTGTCGGATCCTTTGAAATTCAGGTACACATCGTAGTAGTCGCTGCTGCCCGAGGCGACATCTCCGCCCATCGCTGCTGCATCTGCCGAGTCCTTCGCCTTCTCCATTGCAGGATCCGAACGAGAAGAACAAGCAACCGCTCTGGTTTGCCTGATCGCCTCTTGTGTTTGGTGACTCCCAACGAGATTATCTCGAGGATTCCCGAAACTTGGCACGTCAAATCATCTTTGAAATGCTTTCTTTCTACATTGGATCCCTGATCTTTGTTTTGCTCAATTGTACACATCCTACGCGGGAATAAAATCTTCAGAAACATCGAAGAAGAAGGAGAAAGAAAAAAGAAAAGGGGAGCCTGAACAAGAGAGTGGAATATGCCAAGTGAAACGAAGAGGAGCGCATTGGGGAAGCTGTTGTCGCGGCCCCAACAGTGCCACCGCCGGCCAGGCCTCGGCGAGGGGCGTCGGTCCCCCACTGAGCCGCCACAGGCATGCGAAGTGGGCGCCTCCGCAGTCGCCTCCACCATCGAAAACACACGGTCTCTCTCTCTCTCTCTCTCTCTCTCACTCTCCGAGAAGACAAGGTAAACCGTCCTTCCTCAGTCGTAACGCTCGTGGTGATATTCGACGAGAAACAGGAAGAAGATGCGACGAAATTCGATCGTCGTTGTCGTGAAGTCTCTGTCAAAAGCCTAAACCAGAGTTTTCATATTTAATTTTGGGGGGCCTTTCTTACTGATCTCCCGCCACCCCCCATTTGCTCTCTCTCTTTTCTCTTTTCTCGCCACTCAGGCCATCCCCGCCTGTACAAGTGTATACACCTGACAGGTCGATAAATTTCTTTCCTTATTTTAAAGTGCTTGGAAAGTTTTTCTTCCCTCTAACTAAGGAATACCCTCATATTTTACGTACCAGAGTCCAGACAAAGCAGTTTAAGGACTTACCCAGATGCACTCTTTTTTATTTTTTGAGATAAATACATTGAAAGTCCTAAAACTTGTCACGAAAATACAATTGAGTCCTAAAACTTTCATAATGTGCAATTAAGTCCTAAAACTTGTTACGAAAGTGCAATTGAGTCCTAAAACTTTCAAAAAATGCAAACAAGTTATAAAACTTGTCAAATTAGTGCGATCAAGTCCTTCCATTGATTGCACTTTTTTAAAGTTTTAGGACTTAATTGCACATTCGTAATAAATTTTAGGACTTGATTGCACTTTTTGAAAGTTTTAGGACTTGATTGCACTGTTGTGACAAGTTTTAGGACTTGATCGTATTTTTTGAAAGTTTTAGGACTCAATTGCACTTTCATGATAAATTTTAGGACTTCTAGTGCACTTATTCCTTATTTTTTTGGGATGAGTGATGGGCATGAGCCGACCAGGTTAACATATGCAAACCGAAAAATGCCCGTCGTGGCAAGGCGGTTCCACTGGACCCAATTTTGCAGCCATTTCATGACCCAAATTCAGATGCAAACGGTTCTGGCAATCCATAATAAGGTTTTGGGACTAGCCTTGTTACGAGCACTACCCGATGCCAGGACTCGTACCTCCTCATCCACATTTCCATTCCACAACACGCATGGCCCTCCTGGTCCTGGTAATCCTCTCGAGTCACAAATGGACATGTGCCGGAACTGTATTTCAACGCACACTAGTGAATGTTGGACCTCGAAAACCTCCGGTCCGTGACATGTGGAGATGCAAACCAAAGAGTGGGAAGAGGAAGACGAGATAGATGGCTTTAGGGAGATTAGATTTCGCCATAGTGTTTGTGCGAGATTCTTTAAAAAGTGAGAAACATTTTTGGCAATGTCAAATTGAAAGAAGCGTTGTGATTTGAATTTGAACCCTTTGAGGCTCGCAGCCATTTGTAGGATGTTCTTGGTTCTGTCTAATTAGCTTTCAAGGTGCTCTCAACCCAAATCGAACTATTATAGATTCCGAAAAATCTCAAACCCAAATCAAATCACAATCCCAACCAAACCTATAACTTCGGTTCATGATCGATTTGGTTTGTTTGAAATAAATAAACATCAGTCCAACACCCAAATTAATTAGTAACACGTTAACTAACTGGCATGCAAAAATTACTTTAATGATCTCAACATCAAGAGAGCCAAAGAAGAATAAAGATGTTATTAGGGGTGCGATCAAGTCAAGTCGAGCCGATATTGTCCAAGTTCGAGCTTGACTTGATTCGCATTTTCTATGCACGAAACTCGACTCGACTTGATTACAACCAATTTGAAAAGGAACTCGAGCTTTGAGCTCGGAAACACTTGAATAACGTAGGTGTACGATGTAATTTTGATGATATCAATGTCACTTTTTAATTGATAAATGTCTTTCATGACAGAAACTCAATTAAACTCGGCAAACCTGTCAAATTGTGCTCGCAAGCTGAGAATTGGCAAGCTTGAGTTCGATCTAACAAGATTCTCGAGTAGACGATCAACATAGAACACAAGCATTTGGGTTCGCTTCCTTATCACACGGCCAAATGTAGTGAAATATGGATCGTAGACATTGTGGGCCTTAACTAGCTTTACAATCTAAAATTCCGTCTTCTTTTTATTGAGAAAATTATCCAAAAAAGTTATAAACCTATTGTAAGGCGGTTAATTCAATCTTAAATTTTTCAATGTGATAAATTTAATCCTAAACATTTTAAAAATCCAATTTCCCCAATCTTGACACAATCTCGCTCGTGCATGCGAACGGAACCCAGCACCCATCACTTCAATGACATAGGCAATCGAAATACAGAGTCATGGAAACAAGAAGATAGAGAAGGGAAACTCTAAGAAACGGATGGGAAAGGAAAAAAAAAAGGAAAGTTGGGAAGAACGAAGAAAAAGCCATATGCGGTTTTTAATTTTTTTAGGGATTGCAATTTTTTCAAAATCTTTAATGTGACAAAAGTTTCCGATCGTCGAAAAAATAAAGTCGGTAAGCTCAAATATTTATTTGAAATTGAATTTATCATGTCAACTTCTTATTTGAAAAAAGATTTATTTTAATTTTTTTATAAAGAAAATGGCTTCGATGTTTAATTAGAATTTTCTCTAATAGCAATGATGACGAAGAAGAGAATACTTTTTATTTTCTCAATAAAAACAAGTTTGGATACTTTTTATTTTATTTTATTTATTTGTTTTTTGTGATCGTAGCGCCGCCTGTATCATCTTTAAAATATACACCTAGGTTGCCTAAAATACCCCCGAGAACAATCTCTCGTATAAAATGATTAAAATCCCTAGGACGCATCACGGTCCATCGATCAGTTCCCGCCCTTCCAGAACATTCTCCCGCGTTCGAATCCCTCCTTCAACCAAGTCGCCGGAGCAACCCAGGGCAAGCAAGATGGGCTCATCATCGCCGCCGGATGCGGAGGATCCGCTGGCTGGGAACTACGGGGAGGTGCCGCTGCCGGAGCTGCAGTCGAAGGAGGAGGCGGTGGGGGAGCCGCACACGGAGGCGTATGCGCTGGCGGAGGGGATGAAGGGGAGGAGCGTGCTGGTGAGGGAGGGGGGAGGGCGCAGGCGATGACCGCTGCGGCGGGGGAGGCGGCGGCGGCGGCGGCGGCGGCGTTCGTGCTGGTGAGTAGGGAGGGGTACAACTTGTACAAGGTGCGGTGCGTAGTGACCGAGCGGGAGGGTTCGGTCAGCAGGCAGATGGTGGAGTTCGTGGCCTCCTTGACTCCGGGTCCATCATCGACGGCCGCGGATCAGTCACGGTCCCTTCCTCCCCCATCGAGGGCGTTTCCCAGCGGGTGGAGATTCACGTCAACCATCTCTGTTGCATCAGCAAGCCCTTGCCCAGCCTTCCCTTCAATCTTGAGGACGAAGCCGAGATCGAGAGGGCTCCCCAGGTCTCTCTGTCGAATCATTTCATCCGTCGGCTTGTGTGTGTGGTAGCTATCCTGTTTACGTTCCGTGTTTGCAAAATTTGCAGGCAGGAGAGCAGCTCCTTCGTTTCAGGAGTTTAAATTTCGTAGCCCTCGACCCGCGCACGCCTCATAGGACAGAATCGATTGCAATACAGAGTCAAGTTGAAACTGTGAGCTTTCCATATCCCATTCCCGACGAAATTCACAAGCTCATTGTTTTGGCGGTTCTTGGTTTCTGAGGGCTTTGATCAAGTCACTACGCCGAAGCCCGTACTTGCGTTCACTGAAGGAGGTTCTGCCGTTCTTAAGCTGAACTATCCCACATGCATGGCTCAGTTACCTGAGCTGTACATGCAAATGTATGTTCATGCCGATTATGGGCGTGTTTATGAGATTGGCCCTGCGTTTAGGGTTGCAGACTCCTACATTTGTGAATATACTGGTGTTGATGTTGAAATGGAGATTAAGAAACACTATTATGAGGTGGGATTGGGTACTTCTGCATTTCTTTTTGTGCTTCAGTTCAGTTCTGTGAAATAGACATCTATATGCAGGTAATGGACATTGTGGACCGTATGTTCATTACAATGTTCAACTCTTTGAATGCGAATTGCAAGAAGGAACTCAAAGCTGTTGGAAGCCAATATCATTTTAAGCCTTTGAAGGTTATATGGTCTATATTTTTTCCGTAATCCTGAGAACAAGAGGCAGCATAGTGCACTCATGGGCAATAAATTTTTTATTGCAGTACTTGAGAAAGACTCTGCCGCTTACATTTCAAGAAGGGGTTCAAATGCTCAAGGTCAGGAAAATGTTTAGTCAGCTAATATAACTGTATATGTGTTTTTAAATGAAAAAATACAGATAGTGTGGGAACACACGGGGTTCATTGGCACTTGTGGAGACATGAGTTGAAAACGATGTGTATTTTGGGCAGCAATTCCATGGGATGAGAGCTGTAAATATACTATCGGAAATAATTTCATAGCTGTCAAAGTAGGAGCATGGGTGCTCTTAACTGATTTTTCCTTTGTTGCTTCTGAATGAAATTGACAGAATGTGGTATCACTCCTCTTACCTAATGACTTGTTCCGTTGGAAGAGGAACCAGGATAAAGTGAGAATTGCAATGATATGCCATGTAGGTGTAAGTCAGTTGGGGTAGACCATTGGCTTGGTCAAGTAGATTTGAATAGCATAGTAATCATCAGCTACTTAGTAGGTCCATCCTCCCACAATCATAGGCATCTCTGCATTCCTTATGTTTATTAAGGGGCTCAATAACAGGAGTCTATTTTTAAAAATAGACATTCTGCTTTGAGAAATATGAAGTCCTTTCACTCCAAAGTTTTGTTTTGTAAAGGTGGTTTTCTCAATGCAGGACCTGAATTGTGTTGAAGATAAATACCAACCTTGAGATGATTCTTAAATTAGTAGTTATTTCTTAATAGAAATGAACAAAGATTATTGTAAGTATAGTTTTCACCAAACAAAAGTTTCTTTGGAATGGGCTTGGAGAATACTATTTACTAAACATTCCACCTACTTCGAGCGGATGCACATTAGGTCAAAGCCCCCTCTTTATATGTGCTTTCCAAATGTCAAAGCATTCCTAATGCATGCTCATTAATAAATAATTTGCTCTGGATCCAACGGATGCAGTTTATATTTTTGGGTTCCAGCATTTATTTTGATCCATATTTCAGCATATATTTTCTGATGGATATTTTTCTGCTGGAACTTTGGACTTAGTGAAATTTAGTATAGAAACTGTTGGGAAAATCATTTCCATTAAGCAGGAAGCTCCTATGATTAGCTAAATCTAAAGAATCATCCTCACACTGATATTTTACCTAGTCAGCAAAGGGTTGGCTGCTTCTTAGTTTTTGCTGTTTGGAGTTTGATTTCTTGTCTCCCTCAAAATGAGTGCATTGGGTTTCCGGAGTCATTTCATTATCCAATAGCATGTATAGATCGGATCAACTTACAGATTGAATACATAAAGATAGTAGCATCCTGACTCTAATTGCTTTTGGTCCAAAATCCTTGAGGTTGCTTTTTCCATTAAATGCAGGTTACGTTTGTTTATATCTTTGCAATAGTTACCTTTTTGTGGATGAGTGCTCTTGAAGTAGTCGGTCTGGCTGTGAACCTACATGCCTGCATTGCTAAACTTTTCCCTTGCTGCTCTGACATTACTATACTTGTACAAGATACTGGCATTGAGATTGATCCTCTTGATCACTTGAACGTGGAAGTAGAGAGAAAACTGGGTCAGCTGGTTCTTGAAAAGTAGTAAGTTAAATAATCTTTGATGTGCTTAAAGTCTTGAGTTAGGGTTTTGATTGTTATTGCAATTTTTTTTGGTTTGGTTAACTTACCGAGCTTTCTTTTATTCTTAGGTATGGCACTGAGTTTTATATACTTCACCGTTATCCTTTGGCTGTTAGGCCATTCAACACAATGCCATGCTATGATGATCCTGCCTAAAGTAATTCATTTAATGTCTTCCTTAGAGGTAAAGTTTTGGGCCATTCTATACCTTCACCAAATTTTTCTGACTGATGGTTTGGAAGTTATGCTGCTGTCTTGATTATTTGGTCTTACGGTTGGTTCGAAATTATATAAATTGGATGTTCAAAATGTCAAAAAAGAGACATAGGGAGGGAATCGGTTGGAAGGGAAGTCCTGAAATCTCAGGACAATGACAACTATATGTTCCAATTGATTCTTATATACCAAGAAGTCCTACATAGAGACGTATCTTTTATAGCTCTCAGATGGTTTAAAACTTCTTCCATGCATTCTCCTTTCTCTTTTGCATGGACCCTATTATAAAGTTGCATCCCGCGGCCCCTTCCCAACACCCAGTAAATCTCATGTGTCTCTGCACATGAATTGTGCTATAGTTGACTAGCAAACCTTGCATTCAACCCATATTCATCTCCTAACTTCTGATTTGTATTATTCTGTCCCAGGCGGGCAGATCATATCAGCAGCTCAGCGTGTCCATGATTATGAACTTCTCGCCAAGCGTGCAGAGGCATGTGGAACTAAAGTAAAGGCCAATGAAGAATACATCGAGTCTTTTAGGTAATCCAATTTGTCATCATTATTCTCTTGAAATCGATCGGTTTCTTTTGCAATTATTGTTGAAATCGTTGCGTTTCAGTGATTGGTCAGCTAGTTGATCAAGGTGAAGATGATTATTTCTCTCCATTCTGACGAGAGGCATTGTAATGATATGATTTTTCTACAGGCAGGGCGCACCTCCACACGGGGGCTTCAGAGCGGCACTGGAGCTGGTAGCTATTTACTACTTGGGTCTCGACTATAGAGGCTCAACGTTTGAGAATGATTTTCATTGTTGTACATTTACAGATTGTACACGTTTATAAAGAGAAGAAAAAATAAATCAAGGAATGCCAACTCATCTATAGTTGGTAAGCTAATTTAAAATTCAAAAAGATATCAAAAAGATTTCATATCTTAACACGCTCCCGCAAGATGGACGTTCCATCAGAAACGCCCATCTTGTCTCGTAATTTTATTGTCCATGGCCTTGATAACATTTTTGTGAGGATGTCAGCAAGTTGATCATGGGTGGCAATATGGGAGACTCGCATCTTGCCGGCTTTAACAAGTTCCCAAACGAAATGGTAATCAATCTCAATGTGTTTCATTTGGGAATGGAAGATGGGATTTGCACAAACATAAGTAGCGCCTATACTGTCGCAATACAAGCTTGGTGCGGTGTCCATGTGAATGCCAAGTTCATAAAGCAAAGATTTTACCCAAACGAGTTCAGCTGAGGCCATGGCAATGGCTCGGTATTCTGCTTCAGTAGATGACCGTGCAACCGATCGTTGCTTTCGAGAACTCTAGGAGATAGGATTGGCCCCAATATAAATGACAAAACCCGAGGTAAATGTGTGATCATCAATGTTTCCTGCCCAATCTGCGTCAATGTGGGCATGAAGTACAGGTTTTGTGTTGCGACTCAAGTGCAAGCCATGGAATAATGTTCCCTTAAGATAGCTTAAGAGTCGTTTTGCGGCTATCCAGTGGGTTGTGGTCAACTTATGCATGAATTAAGATAGCTTGTTTACCGCAAAACCTTGTGACGTGGTGTGATGCACCCGAGTCTAGTAACCCGCTGTTTTCTTGACATGGAGCTGCTGCAACATGAGCAGTAGGCTCGCGGAGACTGTTTCGGATTCGAAAATAAGATTTGGCTGAGTGTCCATATTGGTCGCAAAACTAACATGTCGAACGAGGCTCTCTGTTGTCCCAATCAGAATACCTTTTGCGAGAGGATCCACGATGTTGGTTAGATCGGGAATAATTTTGATGATGGTTGCCGCGATTGTGTGGCCAGCGGGAGTTGCTTCTTATATGACGGGTTCTATTGCTGTAGTGGGCCGTGACTGGTGCTACTTCAAGTCTGATTTCTTCTAACTTCAATTGGGTTTCATAGGCCGCTAACTTGTCATGCATTTCCTCAAAACTGATTGTGTTTTCGTGAGCTCTAATCGTTGCCGCGATTTCTTTGTATTCAGTTCCAAGTCCCCAAAGTGCATGAATGACTAAATCATTATCGGAGAGAGGAGTGCCAATGATTGTTAATTCATTCGCGAGGGCTTTAAGTTCCTGCAAAAAATCTGAAACAGAACATGAGTTTCGGCGAGCGGTAGAGAGCTGATCCTTGAGATGCATAACTCTTGAGCAGGATTTATTTGCATATAAATTCATGAGTTTTGTCCAGGCAGCATGTGACGAATTGCAAGAGGCAATGAGAGGAATCACAGCTTCAGATATGGATGCAAAAATTGCATGAAGCAAGAGCTGATCCTGGCAAATCCAAGTTGTTGCAGCTGGATTTGGCACCGTTTGATTTTCAGCTGAAACGGTGAGAGGTGGACAGACGGAAGTCCCGTCAACAAATCCCATTAAATCATAACCAATGAGCAATGCCTGAAATTGAGCGCGCAAAGAGGGATAATTGGCAACGGAGAGCTTGAATGGCAATTGAACGGTCGTTTAGATTGAAATCAAACCATTAGGTACAGCTATCCCAATGGAATTGGAACCAGAATTTGAGGTGGTGTGAGCTTATTTTGAAGTGACTTCCATGGCTAGAGGATGCAGAAGGTTGCCAAAAAAAATGCAGAATGGCCGGATCAAAAAGGCTCTTAGGAGCAGAATGCTCTGATACTATATAGAGGCTCAACATATGAGAATGATTTTCATTGCTGTACATTTACAGATTGAACACGTTTATAAAGAGAAGAAAAAATACAGTCTTTGGCAAAGCAAAAATCAAGTAATGCCAACTCATCTATAGTTGCAAAAATCAAGGTATGCCAACTCATCTATTGTTGGTAAGCTAATTTAAAATTCAAAAAGATATCAAAAATATTTCATATCTTAACATCGACAATGTCGGCTAAACCAGTTCCCATCGAAAGCGACAAGTACAGCCATATGTCTACGTGCATATATGTCACTAGGTTTGTGCCTGCGGGACCTTTGGTTGGTCCAGACACGGTAGTTCTACTAGACATGATACTGCTTCTAACCGACAATCGCGAATCTTCAGCCCAAGAGACAAACTCCAAACCTAAGACATGTTACGTATTCACTTTCCAAAGAGACGAATCCAATCACATATCCGCGTCTGAAGTATGCAAAGATGCCTGGGTTTATTCCAGGAAGTAGAGCGACGTATAAATGGTCACGTCACATCGAGTTAAACCGGTCTAATTTCGATCTGAGGCTTGCTTCACTTCGCTCTGACCTGAAGCATGTTAATGAATATCTTGCCCAGAGGAGAGAAAGATGACCTTTGATCTTTTTGAACGAGAATGGGAGCAATTATAAAGTTGAATTGGCTTGTACTAGAAGAGGCAGTTGTTGCAAAATGCACGATGGCCATGGGAGTCAGCAAAATGGTGGAAAACGAAGGAAATCATGGAAACATCGACCAATGCACGAGGAAGGATTCGTCACGTAACCGTTAGAGAAAACCCGAGGAGCATGAATATGAAAAAACACCAAGAGAAAAGAGTCGCTCAAACTATGTCGAAACTATACCAATTTTCCTACGAAGCATTGTCCTTTCGAAGCAATGTACTTCGATTTCAGTTTTAACTATTATGTTTTTTTGTTGAAAGAAAATTGTATTCATTACTTAAAAAAGAGAGCAGACGAAACAGAACAACACCTAGAATACTATAAAACAAAGTCAAATTCAAAAAATAAGGAGGATCAACAAAGCACCCGTTGTGTAAGGCACATATTTGTTCCACAAGAATGGATCCGTCAAGCAAAATAATCAGCGGCCGATTACTGAATCTCGTATCTTCGTCAATGATGAGCATTCGCTAGAAATTCATTCTCCGATAAATATGGCAAGTTTGCCATGCGTGCCTAGGTTCAGCTTCTTCTATATTTTCTCCGTACAAAGACAACTAAAACATGTTAAACAAATACATATCTAATATTTGAAAGAGCAAATCTTCATGGTTTAGCAAGACGTCAGAACTCCTCCAATCACCATTAAGGACTTATGCACGGAGAGAGCACGTGAGTATGGAATCCCCAAAAGCATATTTATTAAACTCGCAAATTTAGATCGGGAGAGGATAACTCCCAAATCTAGAATTAGATCGACTAGCATTTTCTATGTAATATTTTGATTTGAAGAGCTGGCACGCCCTTTACACATACTGTTGCGGAAGCCAAGCAATCGAACAATATAATTAACAAAATAAGAAAATAAAATCGAACACCTGATTTACGTGGTTCGGTCGTAATGACCTACGTCCAAGGGGAGAGCAGCACGGAATTCCACTATAGATCAAGCGATACAATGGAAATTACACCCATACTCGAGTCACTCAAATACTTTTGGTATTTTCCAAGCCCCAATTACACTCAATAACTCACGCAGCGTTTAGCCCCATAATTCCTCACGAAATAATCTCTCAATCTCGCAAAGGAATTATATACAAATCTTATCACAAGATTTACGCTTGAACACTAATTCTTCTTGGATGTAATTCACGAACGAGAATCCACGGAAACACCCACCGCCAAGCACTCACGAACGTCTTCACGTCAACCGCGGCGCTTCAAGACTTCTTTATCAACAGTGGCTCTACAAACCAAAACCCACAATCCAATATATATACACACACACACACACTCAGTAAAGGAAGCACCATGGCCATCTCAACACGGAATAAGAAACTGTGAAGTTCGGTCAACAACGTCCAAAGTTGGAGTTTCCTTTTCTGGCCGTGAATTCCACAAGAATTAGGAAAAAATATTTGTTTCCTCCAGCACAAATTTGGAAAGTAAATTTCCAATATTTCCTTTTTGCGCAATTTCGGACATCCGCAAAATATCCAATTTGGAATATTTAGATTTTACTTTGAGCTCAAACTCGAGACATATATTCAACAATCTCCACCTTGGCTCGACGTTTGAGCCAGGTTATAATCGCTTTGATAGGATCCGAATTTCGCTACTACTCTCCCACAGCCCTTGATGGGCTCAATCGCCACATACGTCTTTCAAGTCCAAGTCTCGCTTGAACTTCGCCATAGCCGTGGACCTCATTAGAACATCAACTCCACATACACCTTTAACCACTCCACAAGAATTTTCCGACACAACCTCCTCAATCGCAAATAAAGCAAAATCATCATTGTATTCATATCTGTCAGGAGATCGAATACGCATCTTATCAATATCAGCAGTTACAGCAACTGTTGGCTCAATAGGCTCCACCTCGCTACAAGCACCATCTGTGTCGATTATTTCGCTAGCACCCGCTACCTCAAGAGTTTCTGATTGCAACTCCACCTCAAGCTGAACACCGTTCAGATTCGTATAAACACTGCTATTAACACTCCTAGTCAGAAGTACTGGAGACTCGTCAAATGTAACTTCTCTGCTGATAATAGGTGAATTTAATTCCGGGCACCACAACTTATAGTCCTGCTCACCTTGTGCATAACCTAGGAACATGCACTTTCTTGTCCTTCCATCGAGCTTACCATCACTAACTCGAACATAACATGAACAACCAAATATTCTAAGAACAGAATAATCAGCAACGTTACCTGACCACACTTCTTCGGGAGTCTGACATTCAATCGCAGTCGATGGGGATCTATTCTTCTGGTAGCTCGTCGTACTAAGGGCATCCGTCAGGAATCTCCTAGCCATACCAGCACTAGAGAGTATTTTATGGGTCGTCTCTAGTAATGTTTTGTTCATCAACTCTGCAACTTGTTGTGGTTCAATGGCACTAGTGCGGTATTTCACTATGCCTTTCTTCATGCAGAATTCGTTTAAAAGCTTCAAGCAAAACTCCATACTACTGTCAGTCCGCACCTACTTGATCATTTTACCAGTCTCCTTTTCGATCAAAACTTTCAACTGCCTGATCTCGACAATAGCATCAAACTTGTGCCTTAGTATAAACACCCAAGTTTTTCTCGAGTAGTCATCAATAACTGTTAGCATAAATCTGGCACTCTTCCTAGAAGGAAATCGTGACCACCTGCGAACATCCAAGTGAATTAATTCTGCAATATCCGTGGTTTCTCTGACGGTCGTACTGAATTGCACTTTCCGCCGTTGATCTAAATCACAACACTTGTATATATTCAATTCGTTAGCCACATAATCACATAGCAAATTTCTTTCACTTGGAACCTTCGGGCTTCTCTTGCTAATGTGCCCCAAACGCATATGCCACAATTCAGACTCTCGAACCGATGCATTCGACGTCTCCGCGGCGAATTCTGTCATTGTCTCACCTTGAAGCTCATACAGGCCACTATGCTTTATTCCTTTCATTATCACCAAGACACCTCGAATAACTTTCAGAAGTCCACATTCTGAAAAATACCGACATCCAGCTGAATCCAGGGCACTCAAGGAAATCAGATTTTTCTTCAATTCTGGAACATGCCTCACTCCAGTCAACGTCCACACAATATCATCATGCATTCTGATTATGACATTACCAACACCAATAACATCGCATTCGGAATTGTTTCCCAACTGCACTTTACTACTATCCGTGCACTGATAAATAGTAAACCAATTCCTGTTTGGTGTAGCATGAAAAGAACAACCAGAATCCATAATCTTTCCATCAAACGGCAAATTATCAGTGACAGACAAGATATAATCAGCATCATCCGAATTACTGTTTGCTATAGCTGCAACGTCATCTACAGGATCAATTCTAATTCCTTTACCCTTCTCGTTTTTCAGTTTAAAGCAATCCCTTCTAAGATGTCCCCTCTTGCCATAGCTCCAACAGACAACACCACCAGTCCTAAACTGACTTCGTCTATTCGAGTTCATACTACTCCTGCTAACACGTGTACCAGTTCTTCCTCTATTTTCACCTACTAAAGCAGCAGATACATGTTCGCCAGATTCTCTTCTACGGATATCTTCACTTAGAATTAAATCTCGAACACCATCAAACGTCAAACTTGTCGACCCAGAGGAATTACTAACGGCAGTAACAGTAGTATTCCAACTATTAAGCAATGAGGATAATAGAATCAAAGCACGTACCTCATCTTCAAAGTCAATCTTAACTGAACTCAATTGACTAACGATCACATTGAATTCATTGGTATGATCTACAACTGACACACCTTCGCTCATCTACAAATTAAACAGACGTCACATCAAATAGACCTTGTTGATCGCAGAGGGCTTCTCGTACATGTCCGACAGGGCTTTCATCAAACCCGCAGTGGTTGTCTCTTTCACGATGTTAAACGCGACGTTACGAGCCAACGTCAGCCGAATAACACCCAATGCTCGTCTATCCAGCAATTCCCAATCAGCTTGCTTCATCGTCTATGGCTTCTCCCCGGACAGGGGCAAGTGCAATTTCATCTGATATAGATTATCTTCAATATGCATCTTCCAGAAACCAAAATCCTTCCCATCAAATCTGTCGATTTTCACTTTTCCTTCTTCTATCGCCATCGATTCGGTTCAACTCAGCCAAACCAGGCTCTGATACCAATTGTTACGGAAGCCAAGCGATCGAACAATATAATTAACAGAATAAGAAAATAAAATCGAATACCAGATTTACGTGATTCGGTCGTAGTGACCTACGTCCACGGGGAGAGCAGCACGGAATTTCACTATAGATCAAGCGATACAACGGAGATTACAACCACACTCGAGTCACTCAAACATTCTTGATATTTTCCAAGTTCCAATTACACCCAATAACTCACGCAGTGTTTAGCCCCACAATTTCTCACGAAATAATCTCTCAATCTCGCAAAGGAATTATACACAAATCTTATCACAAGATTTACGCTTGAACACTAATTCTTCTTGGATGTAATTCACGAACGAGAATCCGCGGAAACACCCACCGCCAAGCACTCACGAACGTCTTCACGTCAACCGCGGCGCTTCAAGACTTCTTTATCAACAGTGGCTCTACGAACCAAAACCCACGATCCAATATATATATATATATATATATATATATATATATATATACACACACACACTCAGTAAAGGAAGCACCGTGGCCATCTCAACACGGAATAAGAAACTGTGAAGTTCGGTCAACAACATCCAAAGTTGGACTTTCCTTTTCTGGCCGTGAATTCCACAAGAATTAGGAAAAAATATTTGTTTCCTCCGGCACAAATTTGGAAAGTAAATTTCCAATATTTCCTTTTTGCTCAATTTCGGACATCCGCAAAATATCCAATTCGGAATATTTAGATTTTGCTTCAGGCTCAAACTCGAGACATATATTCAACACATACATCCACACTCGATCCATTTTCAAAAAAAAAATTTTGGTGAAACTTTGATCACTTTGTTATCGAGTTGGAACCAAGAACGGTCTTTCGTTTGTTTTCCCAATCCCTATTTGTCAAATTTACATCAATTTAGATCCAATACCTTTCTAACATGAAGAACGCGTTATACATGACGAATACATCGTGCAACAATCACACTTGGCGTAAATGACTAATCAAAGCCAAGATGCATACACATGTCGCCAAGCGGGCGGACTCTTGGCACGTGAGGTAAAAATGACCGATCGGTGACGTCACATCATAACCATCGGTATCTGCTAGAGACCTCAATTCTTGCTTAAGAAAGACGATTTGGCGTATTGAATGTTTATGTTCAAATTCCACCTGTTGCACGCAAGTTATTATAGGCAGGGGTCGCCGGCACGTGCCGATGACCTTGTAAAGTGATCCATGAGCTTTCGAATCGTGGGGTGACTTGGTCCGTGCCACTATTAGGATCAGATACTGAAGAATAATCCGAGGCCAAAGACAAAGCAAGTGGCGAGGCTGCTAACACGTGATTATTCGGAAAAGGCCAGGAGTGCGTCATTGTCTCCTCCTTTGCTCTTTCCGCAGGGCTTAAATCTAGTAATGTGACAGGCGCAGGAGGGCGCATGTGACGAGTCACGAGAGAGATCGCGCGGAGATTCGTGTCCTCCGAAAGGACGATATAACCATGGCCTCTCGCCGCCGGACACTTGTCATTAGCAGAATCGTTTCCCAAATTCTCTGATTGGGGGGGCACTTTGCAAGATGCCTTTTGATTACCGCAATCCCACTCGACATAAGTACCATTATTCTCGGGCAAAAGGATAAGGTGATTGGGAACAGGAACAGGGACACGTGTACGGCAATCATGACGATGAGGCTGATTGGCGTCATCTTCTGTCTCTCTCGTACGTAATGTAAAGGTGCATACGCGTTAAAAGGATAACCATACAATTAATCTTCAAATATACCACATGATTTCTGAATTTTAACTTAATCTGTAATATCGTTCATGAATTTTTAATTTATTTTATATAGTCCCCAAATTATTAGCACCTATTAAATTGAGCATATATCAAAAGTCCATATATCACATTGAATTATTTACATATTAGGATAAAATTCACGGATCACATTTAACAAATTTAAAATTTAAAGATCATATTATATATTGAGCCAAAGTTCAGAGACCGTTTATATCATTTACCCTGCATTAAATTGTAACTACAGAAGTTTTTATTGAGTACTAAGATTATTTGCTTGCATTCGACTTTGCAAAGGATAGTGCAAATTAAATTAATTGATATGCGTTCTTCTTTTAGTTTTTTTTTTTGGAAATAGGTGACGCCAATTAGTGTTCTCGGATTACTTGTCGATTATATTTGCTAAGTAAATGTTCAAGTTTCAAAAATATCAATTATCTCTCTCAATATTTTATATTATGGCATTTCGATCGGTTCCTTTCCATACGAAATCTCTGCAAAAAGATTCACTTTATTTTTGCATTGTGCTTACGAGCTGCTCCGTCCAAATAAAATTATTCATAGATTAGATTGAACATTGAAGTTGCTCAAACTGAAAAAATCGAGTCCAAACCAAACAACCGAATGATAGCTTGATTTATTTCCATTCCTAAGTCATTAGCAGCAGCAGAAGAAGAAAGTATTTTCGTCTTCACTTCTACAACTTACCCAACCAAGAAGCCATACTATATACCAATAAAGAGACAAGAGATAGTAGGTTGCGCAAGAAAACGGACTTCCATTTCGAATGTTTTCCAAAAGAGAATTGCATGCACGGTTCCTTACTGAACGAGATGAAACCTGAAATCGGGAAAACTTACACCGAATATGAAATCGTTTGTGCTCGATCATGCAAGAAAACCGATATCGTGCTAATCTTGTGTTGATGCAATCTTGGCAAAAACCAAAACAGTAAGTTTTGGCAAAAAGATATACTTACACGAAAAGAATACGGTACCGTCGATCCAACTGTTTGTGCTAAATCTGTGTTTTATGCCAATAAGGTCGTGGCAAAATTGGAATTTGAGATCGCGGACGTGTCCAAATTAAAGGCGGGCGGAAAGAAAAGTGACAATTTCAGCGGAAGAAAACAAGGTAACTTTAGGTTATCTGTTCGTCTTGGATTTTGTCCTCACCTAGACGTCCGAGAATATGGGCATGTGCGCGGTAGATCTGACGGGTGACGTGTGGAGCAGTGTTTTATGACGTCATTGATGGCTTGACGAAGAAAATTGGTCGAAGGGGCTAGGCCATTTTGGAAAATGAAAGTGACCCACGAGAGCATGTGTATCGTTCTTCGTTTCGTGGTGATTTTGCTAGTAGAGTCTAGAATGTTTTTGGGTGTAGAATGTGGATGAAATCAGACGAGACGGGTCGATGCTATGATGGCCTTACAACATCTTAAATTCGTGCAACTTGCGCAATTTTTCGTGACCTTTAAATGATCGGATCGTCTAGTCACATGTTTTTTCTTGCGACGAATTTCAATTTTAGCGAAAATGTTGGTGATGGTAGCCCACTATCAAGTTCATGAGGGTCGAGTTTATATTATATAGCGATTAATTTAATCTCTTCTACTCTCGTCTCTCGCTTTCTCTACCGCCCTTGCTTTCCTAGCTGAGGGCATTCGCGTGAAGGCCGCTTTCCTCCAACCCTCGTCTCGTCTCCGTTTACTCCTACCGCGACCAAGATCTCTCTCTCTCTCTCTCAAGACTAGTTATTGACTCCGACCCCAGGGACGGGGGGTCTAATTTTAAGATTTGGATTAGGTAAAATTGTACTCTAAATGTACATGGCTAGTACAATATGTAGAAAAAGACTCTCCTTTTTTGTATTCAATGAATATTTTTTCTGTACATTTACAATGCTCAATCCTGTTATATATATATGACATATGACAATCCTAATTAGGAGATATACAATAGGAAGGATTCTATACTAGGAAAAAATATATATAATAAAAATGCCTAACAAATAGGCTAAAATAGCTCACGACCACACAATGTTGAGTAGTTCTATAATCACTTGCCACTTTTTAATGTTACAATGCTAGTACGGTGATGACTTAAAACGTTTTTTTCATGTCTCCAAGCTAGAATAAGATTTGGAGCACCACAAAATTATACGACAGCTTGTAACACCTGAAGGACACAAAAATAGTTTTTTTTTTGTATAATTTTACTAGTTTCTGAGATGAATATATAGTTTTTTAATACTAAAATGGAATGGTTATTTCAATTTTATGGAATCCTTTTTTGTTACACTGTAACATACTTAAAAGATACTTGGGAACAAAACACCTAATGTGGGCATTGACTAATCTCAAAGACCGTGTTGGGTTACAAGCTACATTAAAGGAAGGGAGAACTCCGATGTGGGAGCTACGTACTCTCACCCAAGTAAAATTTGGCGAAACATTTAATTATTGAATATGAAATGGAGGGCCGGCGAGAGACTCGCTCATACTTTTTCACAAAGATAATTCGTCATTTGTGACATAAAAGAAAGGGAAAAAAAAAGAGATATAATGAACAAATGAGTAATTGGAAGAAAAATTAAGACAGATTTATGGTGCTCTTATAATGAGCAAATTATGCTCCATTTGCTTCCGGGAAAATGAATAATTCGAAAAAAGATTTTCTAAAAATGATTGTCTACAGTACTTACAAAAATAAAATGAACGGAATTCTTTTTCATCGCACACGGTAAGTTATTATCGATAATTATAACATTTTTCATTGGTTAATAATTAATTCAAGCGATGTAATCGGTCAATTTTAGGAAAGTATTTCTCAATCATTAATTCTTAGCGAAATAAATTTGAAAAAAAAAATCAACTTTATTTCTTTTGTTGCTAGCCACATGAAGAATGAACTTAAATAGCATTACGGGGGCGGCGGTCCATGTCATTTCGATAAGTGCTAGGCTGTAATCCCCCCGTTTGGGGCCGTGCCAATTAATGGCCGTCGACGTCAACATCCCCCCCTTAAATCTGCTCCACCTTTCTAGTAGCGACGACACGATAATTTCTTAAACAAATTCAAATACCTCGTTCCGTTCCTTACCTACTTCGCCCAAACGTAATCTTTCCGTTCAAAATCATTGATCTGGCAAGGGCGGCCCTCGCCCAGGCCGTGAGGATCTAGCCCTCTCCATCGCCGGCCACCGGCCACATGTCAAGAAAGAAGAAGAAGAAAAAAAAATTATTTTCCATTTCTGATTTTTGTCCCTAGAATCAAGAATTAACTTTTTTTTAAATTATTGATTCTGTTCCAAAACTGATTCTGGAAATAAATTTATGTCCAGGAATAAAAAATTTATCAAAAAGATTTCTATCCTTTTTTTGTTTCCGAAAACAAAAGAATAGAATTAGGCACTGTTTGGTCGGTTACCAAACAGGCTCTTACGTAACCAAGAAGCCATACTATATACCAATACAGAGATAGCAGGTTGTGGAAGAAAACAGACTTTTCGTTTCAACTATTTTCCAAAAGAGGCTCGCATGCACGATTTCTTGCTAAATGAGATGAAACCCGTAATTCGGGAAACGTACACCAAATATGAAATTGTTCATACTTGATGGTGTAGGAAAGCCGATTTCGTGCTAACCTTGTGTTGATGCAATCTTGGCAAAAAACACAGAAAGTTTTGGCAGAAGGATACACTTTCACGAAAAGAATATGGTAACGTCAATCCAACTGTTTGTGCAAAATCTGTGTTTTATGCCAATGAGGTCGTGGCAAAATTGGAATTTGAGATTGCGGACGTGTCCAGATTAAAGGCGGGCGGAAAGAAAGGTGACAATTTCAGCGGAAGAAAACAAGGCAACTTTAGGTTGTCTGGCTGTTTTGGATTTTGTCCTCACCTAGACGTCCGAGAATATATGCATGTGAGTTGTAGATTCAACAGGTGACGTGTTGAGCAGTGTTTTATGACGTCATCGATGGCTCTTGATGAAGAAAACGATCGAAGGGGCTAGGCCATTATGGAAAATGAAATCGACCCACGAGAGCATGTGTAGCATTCTTCGTTTCGTGGTAATTTTGCTAGTAGAGACTCGAAAGTCTTTGTGCTTAGAATGCGGATGAAATCGGACGAGACGGGTCGATGCTACGATGGCCTTACGAAATCTTAAATCCGTGCAACGTGCGCAATTTTTTGTGACCTTCGAACGATCGGATCGCCTAGCCACATTTTTTTTCTCGCGACGAATTTCACTTTAGGGGTCTAATTTTAATATTTGAATTAGTTGTGTAAAATTGTACTCTGAGTGCAAATGTGGTACAATTTTGATGGAAGGCTAAAATAACGATGAGTAGTTCTAAAATCACTTGCCACTTTTGTTTAACGTTATAATGCTGTTACGGTGATGACTTAGAAAGAAATTTTATGTCTCCAAGCTAGAATAAGATTTGGAGCATCATAACTTATATCACTGCTTGTAATGTCTGAATGACACAAAATGAGTTCTTTTGTTGTTGTTAATTTTTCTAGCTTCTGAGATTAACATTTAGTTGTGTAAAACTAGAATGGAACGGTTATTTCAATTTTATGGAGTCCCTTTTTTTTTTTTTGCAATGAAACATATTTAAAAGATACTCGGAAACAATCCACCCATGGGTAGTTCAGTTGGTTAGGGCGTACTTGGGATTGTGTGGTTAGGCACACTGGTCCCAGGTTCGATTCCCCAGCCGAGCACTTGTAATTTAAGTGGGGGGCCATAGCGGTGAGTTGCTGTGCTAGTCTCTCCCGATGAATAGTCGAGGTGCACACAAGCTGGCCCGGATATCTTGATTACAAAAAAAAAAGAAGATACTCGGAAACAAAACACCTAATGTGGGTATTGACCAATCTCAGGACCGTTATGGCTTACAAGCTCCATTAAAGGGAGGAAAAACTCCGATGTGGGAGCTACGTGCTCTCGCCCGAGTAAAATTGGGTGAAATTTTTATAACCGGTTAGTGACACGGAGGGTCGGTGAGAGACTCGCTCATCTTTTTTCACATAGAAAATTCATCATTCGCGACTTAAAAGAAAGGGGAAAAAATGAGACATGAGGAGCAAATGACTAATAGGAAGAAAAATTAAGACAGATTCATGGTGCTCTTATAATGTACAAATTAGGGCTCCGTTTGTTTTGCGAAAAATGAATAATTTAAAAAATATTTTCCTAAAAGTGATTGTCTATATTTCTCACAAAAATTTAAATGAACGGAATTCTTTTTCATCGCACACAGTAAGGGTGTGTTTGACAACTGGCCGAATAGTAACTGATTCTATTCTTTTGTTCCGAGGAACAAAGAAAGAACAGAAATCCGTTTAGTAAATTTTTTGTTCCCGGGCACAAATTTGCGCAAATTTATTCACGGAATCAATTTTGAAACAAAATAAAGAAGCAAGGTACAAGAATCAGAAATGGAAAAGATTTTTCTTCTTCTTCTTGGTTCTCTTCTTCGTTTTCTTCCTAGCCTGTGGCCGGTTGTGGGCCGTTGGCCATCGGCCATAGGCTAGGGCTAACGAGGGTCCAGCCCTTGCCAAATTCGACGAGGGCGGCGAGGGTCCAGTCAAATCCGGTGAGGGCCGCGACGCCCTCGCTAGCCCTAGCCTGTGGCCAATCGCCAAGACCGGCGACCTGGCCATGGGCCAAGAAAGGGGAAGAAGAAGAAAAAAAAGAGGAAAAATAAAAAGAAAGAAATATTAAGAAATTCAAAATATCATTAAAATATTATTAATAAAAAGAAATTTTGTGCAATTACCGAACGCATTTCTGTTCTTTTTTATTTCAATAATAGAAATTTCGGGAATGGAATAAAAAATAATCATTTCTGAACTGAAATTATTTTCGAGAACGGAACGGTTACCAAACGCATCCTGAATTGTTATCGATAATTACAACGTTTTTTATTAGCTAATTATTTCAAACGATACGATCGATCATTTTTAAGAGAGTATTTCCCAAATCATTAAGTCTCCGAGAATCAAACCGGGAAAAAATCAACTTTGTTTCTTTCGTTGCTAGCCACGTTAAGATGAACTTAAATAGCATTACCGGGGCGGCGGGTCCATGTGATTTCGATAAGTGCTAGGCTGTAATCCCACCCATTTGGGGCCGTGCCAATTAATGACCCGTCATTATCCCAAGCCGATGACGACAAGATCATTTCTTAAACAAATTCGAAAATTACCTCGTCCCGTTCCCTTGCCCACTTCGCCCCACGCGTAATCTTTCCGTTCAAAATCATCGAGTCCCCCCCACCTCCCCGGCCCCCCAGGTCAATCAATCACCAATTTAAAAAAATAAAGTAAAAGATTAGCACGGAACCTTAATCAAAGCGACGCATAAATGCGAGATTAATCAAGACAAAAACACACGGTCAAAATCCAGGACGAGGGACATGCGCGACACGTGTGCCGCCCCCCGCACGCACCGTGTTTCTTTTTTTTTCTTTTTTTTTCCGATCTCTTGTGCGCACGGGGAAATTTGAGTTGGCCCGAGAAATTCCGGGGGGGACACCTGGGATTTGCTTAGCGAGATTAGCAAGATGGCGTGCGCCCCGTTTCGGTCAAGCTTGCCAGCTCACCACCGCATTTAAACCCCCCGGTTTAAATTATTGCCTAATCTTTGACCCCAAAAAAAAAATGTATATTGCCTAATCATGCAGCCTCGGTGGGACCCGCCCCGACCCCCATCATTGGATTTCAATAATTTCGACCGCGAATGATTAGTCAGACGCCCACCCTCCCCCGAAGATATTTTTTGTTCTTGTTCCGGGCCAGTTGGTTCCGGAGATTTCAACGGCCGTGATCGTTGCCGAGCCCCTAGTCAAATGTCGGGCCCGGTTCAAGTTTCCGATTTTATTATTTTTTTTTAACTTAACTCGGCCGATCCTATTCGGAAACTTGGAACCGGACCGTGTTTATGCCCTCTAACGCAACGGAATGAAAAAAAAAACACAAAGGGTCCTGATCGGTTTTCGGGCGGACCCTGAAACCGGTTACGAGCCGGTTCCAGGGTTGGTTCCCAATCCGATCCCGATAGGGTAAAATTTCAATCGCTCGTCTTGAAGCCAGTCGCCTTTGCTGCTTTTAATGTGCATTGAGAGTACGGTATAAGAAATTACCTGCCGGGGACAACAGTTACGAAGATGGGCTAAAGCCGCGGAATATTCTAAATTATGCTCACCGTGAAATCATACCATGTTATTAGGCATAACTTGGATATTTTCGTGCCTAAAAAAAAAGAGTTTAAGGTAGACGTGCGCCTGATTAGAAAGTTTCGGTGGCTTTTCCCCGATGAAAAATTTTAACCAAGACCGGTCAAATATCACCGGTGGGATTACCTTGATCTCAGCTGGCTCTGACGAGGCAAAGCGCCAAAGCACAGACTCTGTCAGGGATGCACGACAAAATCGCCCCGCTAAGCGTCAAACGCTTCATACGTGGACACAGATCACAGCCTCCCCCACCACATTAATTCCCACGATAATGTAATCCCGCGACGGTCAGTGCGACCGCAGCCACGAATTTCACCATCAGTGCGACGCTATCCCCCCCCAACCCCCGACCGACACGTGCCCAGACAAAGGAGACCAGATCTCGCTTTCCCGCCCCCCAAGAAATCACGTACGCCCCACACGTGTCGGTCCCTCAGCCCCCCCGGGGGCTCACGGGAAGCGCCGTGCACCCTCGCGTGACGCGATCGGGATCCGCCCTTTTCCTTTTCCTTTTCTCGATTTTCTCGCGGGGGTGTCGTATCTCGCGGGAAGCGAAGCGCGCGGATTGGTACGACGTGGATCCGACGTGGCGACCCGATCCGCCGTCAAGGGCGGACAGATTCCTCGCGGCCGTTGGATAACGTTGGGCCGCGTTTCGACGAGGCTGGGGACAATGCAACAACGGCAAGTTACCATCTACGAGATAGAGAGAGAGAGAGAGAGAGAGAGAGAGTGGGGAGAAAGCTACAATGGCGTCGACGCCATTGGAATACACTCCAAGGTTCTCGAGTATAAATACCGGGCGCATCCTCCGCTCCTTCTCATCACTGTCTTCGTCGTTCGCGTACTCCTCTTCTCTTCTCGCCGCCTCGAACGCGTTCGCCATTCGCTCCACGCATTCTGGTACTTTCTGATCTTTCCTTCCTCCCTCCCTCCCTCCTTCCCTCTTTCCCGGTCTCGCGACTCGCGGAGGAGGTGAAATGAGACACGATTTGTTCATCTGGGTCGTCGTCTAACGAGTGCTTTGTTTGGTGGGGTTCATGTTTCGGAACTTGCAGACACCATCGATCGAAGCGGGCATTGCGCGTCTCGGCTTTTCAGGTACCGTCATTTTCCTCGTTTCGGATCTGGGGGGGAAGTATTTTGTTCGCAGAAGGGGGTCGTCGTGCTAACGCGGCGGATTCGCGTCGGTTGCAGAGGACCGAGCCAGGTCGGCGGTTGGATAAGCTAGGCAAGGGGGAGATGACGATCAAGCCGGCGGTTCGGATTTCGGACCGGAAGCTGATCGTGAAGGACCGGACCATCCTGACGGGGGTGCCGGACAACGTCGTCGCCGCGTCCGGCCCGGTCGAGGAGGGGGTCTTCCTCGGGGCGGTCTTCGACAGGGACGACAGCCGCCACGTGGTGCCGGTGGGGATCCTCCGCGACGTCCGGTTCATGGCCTGCTTCCGGTTCAAGCTCTGGTGGATGGCCCAGAAGATGGGGGACCGAGGGAGCGAGATCCCGCTGGAGACCCAGTTCCTGCTGGTCGAGACCAAGGACGGGTCGCACCTCGAGTCCGACGGCGGGGACGAGGAGAACCAGATCGTGTACACCGTCTTCCTCCCTCTGATTGAAGGACCGTTCAGGGCGTGCCTGCAGGTATAGGACTGTCAAATTCGTGTTCCGTTGAATTTGCTGACAAAGTTTATGTTTTTTCTTATGAATTCGTGTCTGTCAATTAGAGTTGTGGATATCTAATTGGTCTTGATACCTGCAGGGGAATGAGCGTGACGAGCTCGAGCTCTGCCTTGAGAGCGGCGATGTTGAGACGAAAGCCTCGTCCTTTAACCGCTCGGTGTTTGTCCACTCCGGCACGGACCCGTTCGCCACCATCTTCGAGGCGATCAGGGCCGTCAAACTGCACCTGAAGACTTTCCGGCAGCGGCACGAGAAGAAGCTGCCCGGGATCGTCGACTATTTCGGCTGGTGCACGTGGGATGCGTTCTACCAGGATGTGACGCAAGAGGGTGTCGAAGCCGGCCTCGAGTCTCTCGCGGCCGGCGGGACCCCGCCGAAGTTCGTGATCATCGACGACGGGTGGCAGTCGGTTGGGAGCGATCCCGTGGCCGAGGAGAGCTCTGAGGGCGAGAAGAAGCAACAGTTGCTCAGGTGCGTGTTTGGAACGATTTAACGTTCTAAAGCTTTCTTGTTTCGATCAGAAATGAGGTTATGATTCTTATCTGATATCGAATTTTTAGATTGACCGGAATTAAGGAGAACGCTAAGTTCCGGAAGAAGGATGACCCAACGGTGGGGATCAAGAACATCGTCAACACAGCAAAGAACAATCACGGGCTCAAGTATGTGTACGTGTGGCACGCGATCACGGGATATTGGGGAGGGGTCCGACCGGGAGTGAAGGAGATGGAGGAATATGGGTCCTTGATGAAGTACCCATCCTTGTCGAAAGGGGTGATCGAGAACGAGCCGACATGGAAGAATGATGCGATTGCGCTCCAGGGGTTGGGGCTTGTGAACCCAAAGAACGTGTACAAGTTCTACAATGAGTTGCACAGTTACCTGGCGAGCGCGGGCATAGATGGGGTTAAGGTGGATGTGCAGTGTATACTCGAGACGCTTGGAGCCGGGTTGGGCGGTCGGGTCGAGTTGACACGGCAGTACCACCAGGCGCTCGATGCATCGGTGGCCAGGAACTTCCCGGATAATGGTTGCATTGCTTGCATGAGCCACAACACCGATGCCCTGTACCGGTAAGTGTGGCCTCTTAGTTTCTGGTAGTTTTGGTACATTTTTCTTCAATACATAGACCTGAAATCTCAGTTTGATGACGCCTTGTGTTTCTTACGTACTCTGACTAAGTTACTTTGTCCGAATGATTTTACAAAAAACAGCTCGAAACAAACTGCTGTTGTGCGCGCATCGGATGATTTCTACCCGAGAGATCCTGTCTCGCACACTATCCACATAGCGGCGGTCGCGTACAACAGCGTCTTCCTGGGAGAGTTCATGCAAACTGATTGGGACATGTTCCACTCTGTCCATCCTGCTGCCGAGTACCACGCTTCGGCCAGGGCAATCAGCGGCGGTCCCATCTATGTCAGGTAAGGAATCACGACCCTCCATTTTGAGAGAGTTTTCAGTATCTAATGTTATATCAAGTGATGTACTGGCAAAGTTAATTCTTCTTAGTTGATTATACTGCAAGTACATCGGACTCGATCCTTGTTTGCTAATACTAACCTGGATGTTCCGTTTTGTGCAGTGATGCACCTGGGAAGCACAATTTTGAGCTCCTTAAGAAGCTTGTTCTGCCTGACGGGTCAGTGCTCCGAGCCCGCTTGCCTGGTCGGCCCACCCGCGATTGCTTATTATCTGACCCAGCCCGGGATGGCGTTAGGTATGGATTTCACTTGCTCTCTTTTCAACTTTCCATTGTTGGTATTCGAATTCATCTAATTCTCATGGAAAATAGATGATTTAAACTCTTGGAGTTACAGTTTTGGGACACCTAGATGATAGTTGAGGTACATGTGCATCTATGAACTTCTAATAGCTAGAAGACGGAAATGTCTGGACTCAACCTGTAACTTATATTAGGATTTGGCAGTAGATAGTTCAATCACAAGAAAATCCCATCAGAGAAGCCGAAGCTCTGTCCTGAATCTATCTGAAATGGATTTAAATCGTATTCAGATAATTGAGGTCTTACAATGTATTGTCTTTCTGATGTCAGTTTAGCCCGGTCATTTGAAACAAGTGTAGAACAATATAGTTAATCCGTTGCTTAACCTATTCCTTGGTAGAACAATAATGTCTCTCAATCTCCCAATTGCATTTACTGACCAGTTCTTCTACTTTCATTCAGCTTGTTGAAGATATGGAACATGAACAAGTACACGGGAGTCCTTGGCGTCTACAACTGCCAAGGAGCAGCCTGGAACAGCATGGAGAGAAAGAACACTTTCCACCAAACCAAGGCTGAGGCCATCACCGGATACATCCGTGGCCGTGATGTTCACCTCATCAGTGAAGCCGCCACAGACCCCACCTGGTCCGGCGACTGCGCCATCTACCGCCACAAGAGCGGAGACGTCATCGTCCTACCTTACAATACCGCGATGCCCGTGTCGCTCAAAGTCCTCGAGCACGACATAATAACCATCACGCCAATCAAGGTCTTGGCACCTGGATTCAGCTTTGCTCCGCTGGGGCTCATCAACATGTTCAATGCCGGCGGAGCAATCGAAGGGCTGAGATACGAGGTCAAGGGTGGGGCCGAGTTGTCGGAGCTCGAGACCGAGTATGCAGGAGAAGGGAGTGTCATGGCCGAGCAAAGAGTGGAGAATCGCAGCAATGAATTGGTGGGGATTGTTCATATGGAGGTCAAGGGATGTGGCAAGTTCGGTGCATACGCGTCCACTAGACCGAAGAGTTGTAAATTGGGCATGAGCGAGGTCGAGTTCAAATACGATGTGGCATCCGGATTGTTGAGCTTTGACTTGGATCATTTGCCAGAGGAGGCGCAGAGAGTCCATGCCATTGAAATTCAATTATGAATATATGATAAGAATGTGGAACTAGAGGCACAATTATATGCATTTCAGGGGTCGAGATTGTGATTTGTAAGGGAGTGGATCCTGCATTGCACCATCACAATGCTTATGTACTAGTTCAGGAGGGTTCATGAGCTCATCATGGAGAGCTTGATTAGATAATTAAGAATAAGATTAGTTTGCTTCGTCATCTTTGTATGAACCCTGTGCTCAGTGTAACCTATCATGGGATTATTGGAGATGCATCGTCAGTCTTTGTTCTCCTTCAGAATTCCTCCTCTGCTTCTTGGTCCTCTTTCAATGTTTTCCTGGATGCAATTGTTGCTTGTTGGTGGTGATAACGTGAGAAACAATCAGGAAAAGACGATGCGAATAATTTTGATTTCTGCTCTTGAGCACCAAAGAAGTTTCTGCTTTACAGTCACAAAAAAGCATAGTAAAAACTAGGCGAAATTGTGGGTTCTGGACCAGATCTGTGAATGTCGCCGCTAACCGAAGTGATCGGGTTCGGCTGAGACGAATGGCGACGTATAGGAATGAGAGAAATGAGAAGAGGCACGTGAATGGTGCAGAAAAAGTTCGGGTCATCCTGGAGATTTGAGCAAACTCTATTCGTTAGGTGTTCTCATTTGAGCTGGTGCTGCTCGACTTGAGAAGCAAACCGTGACGAACTTAGGGTATTTACACTCGGATTTTAAGTCTTTTTGTCTGAGAATTAGACGTTCAAATTCAAAGAAGAGCACTTGCAAACACGAAGTGAGGTTCTAAGGGAAATGAAAAATATTTCGCATGTCCATTTGTTTGGTGGAAAATTTATAATTATGTAACGTTTCCTCATTTACACCCGTGTGAGGTGTAAAGCCGAGTAGACAAGAGTTTATATATGGAGAGCGGCCTCTGTGATCAATCAACCTTTTGTATTCTATCGATTGGAATAGTCGATTTGGGAAAAACTGGCAAGCAGATCCGGCGAGTGGAGTAGGTGCGGGCCGAACCACTATAGATCGACTTGAGCCAGCTTGCTCTATCTCCATTCCATTTCATTTTTGTACGGTCATTTTATTTTTGCTTGCTTGTACAATCTGTTCAATATTTTGCATTTGCTCGAATGAATTTATTTTGAATAATTTTGTCATAGTATTTTTTGACCAACATCTCGAATGCAAGATCACAGCGAGAGATATAAACTCCATTGCCATGTCTATTAGTGTACATTTTATAGAGAAATGGCTCTTCTTACTAGATTGATCCAATTTCAAAAAAGTATTTTTCAAGGCCGCCGTATTTTCCAAATAATATTAGCTTTTTTGTTGTAATTATAATAGATAATCGATCCTATAAATAACATTGTATTTTATAGAACATAATTGAAAAACAGTTCATCAACAATCACCAAAACATTAATGTATTCGTTACAATGTCTGTAACTTGCTTGTTCAACAACTTGGTTGAAGGAAAAAATTTCAATTGAACTGCCAAAAGTGCCTTTGGACTGGTCAATGAAAAACCAGAGGATTTTCACTCTCAATCACCTGCTCAAAATCCTAAGAATCGTTTCAAGGCCCACTCGCTCTGGGTCGAGACTTGTGACTGGGTACCAAAGGCCCAAAGTAATGCCTCTGTCAAGCTGAAAGTTTGGTTGGTCTTCTTGAAAAGGTCCTGTAAATTTTGACAGAATGAAGAACTGAGTTTCCTGAAACGATGGAAGCAATGCTGATGTAAAACGAATGTTTGAACCTTTCGGGCATCTCATTCTTTACACGGGCGACATCCGTAACTTGCAATTCACCACTCCGATAGCATGGTGGGAGGGAATTTCGTTTGACCATGGGTGGAACGAAATACTGCCCCTTTTGATTAGAAAACATGGCTGCAGCATCGTTTCGCTAGCATGGGTTATTCATGCCTTTAACTCAGTTAATGTCTATCGACGCAGACAGAAGCGTGCCGTCCACGTGCATCCGCCCGGTAATTGCTCAACCCACAGGGGCAGCTAGCACCAAGATCATTCTAAGCAAGAGGCATTATGGGGTATGTATGTATACAATCTGTCGCATCTGAATCAAGTACTTAACAACTAATCAGCATTTTTGGCTACCGAATCGTGTTTTGCAAGGACACGATCTCAATTATATGCATGCACAAGGACAATGAACACTGACATGTCCAACTAAGTATACCCTGTGAATAGGCCAAGAAGGGGATAATGAAAGCTGAGGGTATGCTCTGTAATGCATGTCCTCAACATTAGACAATCTCTGATCCCTGCATTATTAGCTCTATAAGCTCGCATGTGGCTTGCAGTTCATGCGACAACAAAGAGAAACAGATCCACTAACTCCAGTTCATTCATTTATTATACAAACCTCCACTTCAATTATATGCTCAAAAGCTAAGAGGCTTCTGTTCAGTGCAGTTTTAAAAACATCTGTGTGCATATGGACAAGTTGTGTCCAGATAAGTTCGACTGGTGGGTTAAATGACACCAAAACATCCACGTTTCGATTGCATATAGAGATAGTAAAATCAAATTTGGTTGAGTATAATTCATTTATTCAATAGTTCTTTTATAATCTATAGACTGTCACATCACTCACTTAGTCATTATATCAATATTATAAATAAATTTTAATATACCTAACGTTACCCTTTCCATGGCTCTGCCAAAGAGGTTGCTCGACTTCAAGCATAGAATATATTAAAATTCTTGAGATACAAAGTCTCAGTTGTCGTCTCCACTAGACCGGTCCGTCGCGTTGAAGTAAATATGTTAATATATACTCTTTTCTACTGCGATTAGATGGTCGTGGGCAAGTTTTCTCGCATCAAACTAACCTTCTATTGTGACCAATGCACCTTCCACGCCTAGGTGAACTATGAGGCTAACAATCAACCAAGCCAAGCACCACTTACAGGGACAACACCAACGAAGAATTTAAAGAAAGCAACGACACTAAGATTGATGTAAGTAAATCTTTTCAATGTGAAAGAAAGAACATCACGAGGAGACAGAAGTGACAAATCAACATTATTGAAGAGCATAAGCAGCGTAACCCCACCAAGGAAATACAAACATACGGGCTGTAAGACCATAAGTTCCAAATTACAAAGTGTGTATAGAATCTCTCTTCAAGAGAAAACAAAGATTGTCACCGTCTTTTGGAAGAACAGCTGTAGAAACTCATGCTCGTGTCTAATATCAGTTTGCACACACTCTTCCCTTCTCACATGATTAAAAGAACATGACCTGAACTGGCACGTTAGGTGAAAGATATCTGCCAAGATAGGTCCAAATGGAGAAAAAAGATGCTTGCTTCCTATGCAGTACCGGTTGAAGTGGTCCGATTGAAGATAAGTTCTTAACTTTGTCAAAAAGTTCAAATGATGCATGAAATTTAAAGAACATGGTCCCACAGGCTCGAAATAAATTGGGATAGAACCCGACTCCAATACCATGTCAAAAAGTCAAACATAAAGATTTAAACTAATAGGTAGAAGAAGACCACACATATATAAGAGCACATAGATCTCGTAAACAAGCGATGTGAGGTATTTCAACACATCATATGAAAATTTGCGGGAAATCGGACATGAACCGTGATGGCTATTGACTAGAGAAAAAAGTGAGAAGTCACCTTTTACTCGAGATTTCTCAGTAGAATTACCATGGTGAACTGGAGAAGGAGAAAGACAAAGTCGGGGGTTAAATCAAAGAAGACACACCTGTTGCCGATGGTGTCAGGCATGTGTGCGCCTTCAATTCGGGAAGATGGGGACAAATGATAAAGTGCGTTTCCACGAACTTGTCCTCCAGACATTTGTTTGCTGGTTGGGTATTGGGATTAGGTTGGACCAGGAGATCCCCAACTAATGTCTCAATTTATAATTCTATTAGTACCCCCAACAATATTCGTTTAAAAAGCCATTCGAAAGAAAAGGTCGACTACCCACTTCTTAGGAGTCACCAAAAAACCTTCTAAAAAGTAGTACTTTTTCTTAAAAGCGGTACTGATCGACTTTCACGGTACGGTAAAATCAAATTAGTAAGAAATTCAGTGCGTCAAAATAGGTAAAGACTCTATCTTTAGGCATCAGCCCAGATCAAAATACACTCATAATTCTAAGTTTGCAAAATGGTGTTGGAAAATCTAAGGGTGAGATAGGATAAACATTTCGAGATTCCAACATAAAATGTCGAGTAGGAGAAAGTTTGATAAGCCCGATATGATTTATCTGACGTATTAAAAGAATAGCATATGGTAATGAAATTTCAATCTTGAATTTTTGCGATCACTCATGCGAAGAACCATACTTTAAACGAACCACAATATTCCTATTGAGCAATTCGGGGTAATGACTCCCATCTTCGCATTTCTCTCCATTTCAATCGTGGAGTCCACCCCACATGAATCTCATTTAGCATGCACGAGGTTGATGTATCGAGTGAAATCCCTCGCGATGCCATCGTGAGAGAGATACGTTGGATGAACACTCTGATGGTGTTGCGGTGACAGATTCATTCGTCCCGAGCCTATACCCAACCTTTCTTAGCTTTAGATTCTGAGCAGTAACTATAGCCCAAAACCTAATGTTCCGCACTGATATTTATCTCCCTTTTTGCCACTAAAACTCGAGCCAGCAGTTCCATAGCATAGATTTAGGATTTTCTTGGATGAACAAAGTTAACACATAATTGCGGATATATGCTTATCTCACTATCGTCAATCCAATCTCCATAGTGGGGTTTTCCACCTCACAAGATTGAGAAATTCTTGTGCTTTATTGGTTCGTTCCAACACATATCCCGACGTCATCTGGCATCAGAGCTATCTCCCGACAACATTTGATATTAGAGCTAAGGTTTGGAAATATCCCCGCGTCGAACAAATAGTGCCGAAAATGTTAGAGATTAACGTGGTATCAAGATAGAGGAAACGCATCGACGAATTCAAAAACTCCAAAGGCGGATTCGGAAACTTGGACCACGTGAAAGCCAGAGCCAAAGTCAATGTCGTCCAAATGAAGATAAAGATTCTCCAAATACAGAAGGTCGTTTACCTTCCGAGACGGTAGAAGACAACGATCTTTCCAAAGAAATGGAATTTGAAAAGTTTGAAGAGATCAACAACCATTATAATGAAGGTTTGGAAGAGGAAGCAGCAACGATCACGTGGGATGATGAGGAAATCCGTGCATGCAGTCATTTTGGGATCACTATGGTGACAAAGACGAAGCGGTGGTAACTCCAAGAGCGAAACGGTAAGCGAGATGGTGCAAAACCCTTTCAAAGTGGAACACAGGCTGAGAGTATTTGAATCGATTTTGTCGTTCTTGATCTATTTCAAGAACCTTTTGAAAAAATTTTGACGAATCGTTTGGAATGTTCCTAAGGACAAGGACAAGTGATATGATTCATTATTTCTTCAAGACTCGAGGACGAGTTCTCTTTAATCGAGCGAGTATGACAAGGGACACGATCAAGATTGCATTGAGATTTGCTTAAGATTTACGGGAAATTATCAAAAAAAGTCGTAACTTATTGTCGCTCGTATCAATTCAGTCATAAATCTTTGAATTGAGCCAATTGAATCATACACATTTTCATGCTTTGCCAATTGAGTCCATCCGATCATATTTAACCGGAAATCACTGATGTGGACTACATAGCATAACTGGCGTTGATGTAGATAATTTTTATAATTTTTTAAAAATTTTCTAATTCTTTAATTTTTTCTCTTCCAAGTTCAACGAGGGTCGTCGGAGGGCTTATGACTGGTCAGCCGGTGACCGTCATAGGGCTTGGTAGAAAAAAAAAAGGGAAGAAAGAAAGAAAAAGAAAAAAGAAAAGACAAAAAGAAAAAAATTATTTAACCAATCGTCTTACGTGGCCCAACCCGTATCCACGTTAGTGATTTCTGATTAAATTGAGCTGATATACTTAATTAACACAATTAAAAGGTTTAGGACTGAATCGACATTAGTGCAATAGGCTTAAAACTTTTTTCATAATTTTCCCAAAGATATACTGTCTGATCGGTTACTAAAATGTGGAATAATTATGTCATTTGATTTGATGATATTTTAGCTAATTTAGGATATAGTTGATTTGAGGGTGTTTTTAGGATCGCTTTAATCTAGATTTAGGAATTTGATTATATTGTTGCATATTTGAATTTCCTACTTTAGGTAGGTTATCTTTTCGTGACTCGAAGGTTATTGAAATGTATCATAAGCTCTTAGTTGCAAATACTCCTGGATCCTCCATGGTAATGCAGCATACAGTTTGAGTCATTTAAAGTTCCATTCTTTGGGATCTTCCCCTTGTTATCTTTCTCCTTGTTTTTTGCTCTGTTATTGGGAACAATTAAAAGATTGTTGTACTCTTGGATAGATCCTGGAGTTGGACCGAAAACACGGAGGTTCTAAGGTTGGTTCCAGAACAAACAATATAGGTTTCAGATTTCGAAATTAACTGGAAACCGATTGTAACAGCCACCCTAAACTGATCACCCCGAGTGATTATCTAGTCTTTTCCTTCCTAGTCTTCATATTGGAGTTTTCAACCAGAAAATTCTTATATTTATTTGTTCATTCAACACATCCCGACGGCTTTAGTGTCGGAACAATTATTTTATTTGGTGCTCCATAGGTCCCATGTCATCAAAGTGTGGAATGAGGCATACAACACTTAGAGCTTGTTAATTCATTTAACAATAAGGCGTGGTGACCCATTGTCCACATCTAAATCAAAGACTTTTGTGTGCCTTATTAATACATGTACCATGGGCAGGTTCATCTAATAAGAATGTGGAGTACCTTTTGTCTGCCCCATTCCCCCATTGTCAAAATCCTACCAAATGAGGACACTTGCTACCGGATGAACGATACCGCGGAAGCACTTAAACGCGGTATAAGTATTATCAGAGGAATGCTAGGTACATTAACACCGCTTTACTAAATCGATTTATCAAATAATTTGATGGGTTGCAATTGGGCATTCCAGTTATCGAGTCATGCTCAACATTCGATTATAAAAATCCCCCCACATCACTTATCACACCAATTTTTCCAAGGCATTTGTTAAATCGCTTAAGATAGTAACATATTTTTTTATCCAAAAATAGAAGAAGATAGTAACATATTTGGTTCTCTGACATATCTATTAGGCATATCACTAGAGCAGTCGATGCATTTGAAATGTCAATTCTTTACGTGTGATCACTTAACGAGTATTTTCGTAGCACCATCAATTAGGGGTGTGCAAAGAAAACGGGAACCGCCGCGTTCGATTTCCGGTTCCAATTTACTAGAACAAGTGAGTACTGGTCTGGTTCTCAATTCTAGGCGTGGAACCGCTTATCCAGACCGGACCAGTATATATATATATTTAAAAAAAATTCAACAAAAAAAAAGAAAATATTTTATGAAAAATGAAAACCCTAAAATCCCGAATTTGAAACTCGATTCTCAACTCCCATCAACTCATGGCCGCGCCTTTGACAGTTCACTGCCTTCCTCTCTCGCTCTCGATCACCTCATTTGCGTGAAACTTGATGGGACCAGTTTCATAGACCCACCTAGGAACCGGACTGGACCGGCAGTCCAGTTTCTGAGTGAATCCATAGAACTAACGGCCTATTTCTACTTTCAATTTTTCGAAACAGATCTTTAGTGACCGTTCTCAGTTCCATGATGGGAACCGTCTACCGGACCATACTCACCCTTACCTTCAAATGGGGGGGTCGGTTTTAATAAATTAGCAATATCTCCTAGTATTATGTCACACAAAGACTCCTCTCACTTTATCAATCGTCGGGCCCACTTAGAGTTTTGGAGGTCCCCCAATTAGGGTAACCGACACCGTCAGATACCGCAAGTTGCGCGCCTGCATCGCACCGGCACGTCATCAGTCCCGATTTCCCCTCACCCAATGGTGCTTTTTCTTGATCAACCCACATTAATTCTCCTCTAGGGTTAAGCCGGAGTCAGATTTTCTTTAATTGCAGGGAAAGATAAGAAGAAAAGGTGGGGTTGAGATGTTCTTGTTCCTGTGGCAGCAGTGGTAATCTGATCAGATCATCATCAGGCCCAATATGCTTCTAGGGATTGGCAAATCCCCACCCGCTATAAATACCACCCCAGGATCATCCTTCTCTTCCAACTCCATCCTCTCTCTCCTCTCTCTTTCTCTGCCTCTCCTTTTGCCTATTCACTTCCTTTTCAACCAGACACTTTCTGTTGCTCTCTTTTGATTGATGGCGTTCGGTTCAGAAGAATCTCTTCTCCTTCTCTTTTTTCTTCTCTCTCTTGGAGCCTTGATGGGTTTGTCGTGGAATGGCCCTGTTTGTGTTCTTCCACAGCTTTCTTGAACTGCATGGTTATAATTGGAGAGATGTGAGGAGAATTAGAGGAGACCCATCTTCTCTTTTTTCTTTTTTCTTGTCCTCTTCTTCTTGTGCGGTTCAATAAAGCTGTGGGAAGATACAGAGAGGGTCAAGAAGAAAAAAAGGCACAGATGTTCTTGTGTAGGATCTGTGTGATTTCTTGAGATTTTTTTTGTGCGGTTACACATGCTTTTGTTTTGCATCTGCAACTTCATGGATTACGGTCAGTATGTTCGGTGAAGCTCCCTGTCAAAGTCTTTTCTCGCGCTAGTAAGCACTTTTTTATGTTGGTCAGATCATTATCATATCTCATTCACATGAAGATGTGATTTTTAATGGGTGGCGATGAAATTTATTTGTTTCACAAATGTAATGGACGTTCATTCTGTGGATCCGTCATTTTTCGAGGTGAGCAATAATGTGGGATCCATGAAAACCATGCATAGATCTGGTCAAATAGCCAGATTTCGTTTTATGATGGCTCCTTTTTCTTTAATTATCTGATTTGTATTATTTTTTGTGAACCTGTTTCTTAAGTGCAGGCACTGTGGGAAAGACAAACTAGTTAAATGACTCATCAGTCCATAGCCATCAGTCAAAATCTGTAAGCAATTCATGCTTCTGATCTGTTTGCCTGTTTACTGTATTGGCCTGTCACCACTTTGATTGCCAGATTATTCCATCATGATCAGTCTTTTCTGTGATTGATATTAATTCACTCTGTAAAATGTGTGCTTATAATTGAATTATGACATGTGCTATTAGTTTTGCATATTTTCTATTTTTGAACTGCTGTCATGTGTGTTTCTGTTTGTATTGGATTTACTAAGCTCTTTTTCCCTTTCTTAATTTTTTTTTGTAATGATTCTTTGCCTTGCATAATTCTGGAGTCCTAATTATAATGCTTATTTTACTTGTTTCATTTCTATTTTTTTGTAGCTCCATCCACACCAAGTTTAAGCTTTGAATTAAGCCTCTATACCTTGTGAGTCGCTTTCAAGCTTCAACTAAATTTGTGGGAGAAACCTCTGATATTGATTAAGTAACAAAATATGTAAGTTAGGGTTTCCATTATTTCATAATCCATAAAGCTATAGGGAAGATTAAAAACATCAATAGTCAAAGAAAATGTCCCCTGATCAGTTGAAAAATGTCATATCCTGTGTTTTTCCTCTTAAACCAAGTATGCCCCTTGATCACACCATCCTTAATAATCTTCAAAACTGCTCGCTCAATCGAAACATTGCTCCAGAGAACAACATACACACAACACGTTGCCATTTGCATGTGACTGCAAAACAAAAATGGGTCCCAATATTGCATTTGATTCTTAGATTGCACAAAACGAGAGTAATACTACCCGAAACGTTAGAACTAAAAAGGTCGTATAGATACTGTGAAAAGTTGAGCTACATAACTTTTTTTTTTGGTCCAAGAGCTACATTACTTGAGGGGCTGCTATTGGCCGACGACTTTGTCACGGACCAAAATGAGCTGTTACAAGCTGTGATGTAATGGAGCCTTCAGTTTTAGACATGCTTTTTGAAATGGCCACACCTTGTGTTCCTTCACAAATTTCCGCCGAGTAAATGGAGATACATGTCTGACCATAAAAAAAAAAAGAAAATGGAGATACTTTATGTCTTCTCTTATTTTAGCCTAATGAGGCCGAATCCACACAGTGAACTGTACCATTTTTTCTTGATTTTTTTTTATATTTTTTGGACAAATGCACGTGATTTGGAAATTACAGCATAAGAAATATGGAACGCTCCATCTGGTGATCCATCTTAAATACAGGTGGGGTTCATGGCGCATACCCCGGTTCATGTAATTTTTTTTCCGATTGTTTTGTGCTTGTAAGTGGGATAATGTTTCAAGACAAGTCACTTGTGTTTGTCATATAACTTCACGTATCTACTTTATTTTTTTAGTCGAAACTTCACGTATCTACTTCACCTGCCAAAATTTGTTTGCTTTTGAGTTCATGGAAAGCTCATCAATCTTTCTAATGATGAGGATGAATGCTGTAATTGCATTTCACAGATTACTCTTTTATGGTTGACTATCCAAAAAAAACAAAAAACAAAAAGATGCCTCCTTTATGGTTGTTGTTCTGTGTAGTTATGTGAAGATGAAAGTGGCCAAATTCTCTTGAATTTTAATGAAGTTCCTTGCCATTTGAAATGGTTGAGCTGTGCATGGTCTTGCCAATGTGGAGCGAGATGATATCCCCATTTTACCTTTCTGGTTTTCGTCACGAAGCAGATCAATTTCAGTTTCACTTTTTTGCTCCCTGAATTCATTAGTTTTGTCTCATTGACCATGTTTGATTAATCACCCTGCCTGAAATCATATCTTGGAATATTTAGGTCAAGATTTGTTCAGATGGGAGTTTAATTGTTCAACTAATCTTAAGTCGCAATCTGTTTTGAAATGCCACAATTCTTTACATATGTATTGCAAGCATATCAGGGGCTTTTGTTTATTGAAATGTCTACGACTGTGACATTTTTACTATTTTTAGTTACCTCGAACCAAGAGGGTGACTATTATGAAATTCGACCAAATTTTAAAATAATCTGCAGTGAAATCGAACAAACAAGTATAATTAGATGTATTTACCAAAGAATATAATTTGTGTAGATTCATTCTATCGTTGGTGTGGCAGGAAAACCAAATATGATGAAGGGGAAACATATTGGATCCGCATTGTCTGGATGAAGTCCGATGTAGATGCCAAATAGCTATTAAAAGGATAAGCCAGAAAACACAATATATGCAACATTTTCACCTTTCCTTAAAATATGATTGACTTAATCTATTAGAACATCTTGACCAATAATGAATCTATTACAACGAATCCAGGAAATATTTAATCATGAATGAGTCTTAAAAGTTTGAGCTTAGTGACTTAATTATAACTTTCCATTCCTTGTTACCTTCTCGGTGACTCCAAGAAAAATAATAGAACCATTTACCACATTTTCCTTTCATCTGAAACGATTAAGGAAGTCAAAAAGATAATCTACATTTGAAATGATGAGATACAACATTGGGATTCAGAAGTTTCTATGGCGCGAACTTCTTATAAAGACTACCCCTTACTGGTTGCTCTGGCAAAAGCATATTTATCTCTTATGGAGTTGTCCAAGAGCTTACAAATAAAGACAATTCAATTTGGAAAATGTATCCACGTGATGAATGTAGCTATGTTACTCCCATTTGGTGGTATGTAGTAGAAGTGCTAAGTTTATACCCGTACATAGATTGCAATAATATGTGAAACTAGGTTGGTTTAATTGGTTGGTAAAAGTATCTATGTAGCCATATTTTCTGCCGATCTATGGTTTGTTCTGTATAATGGAATCTACACTATGAGTCTAGAAATGGACCTTGAGGCTACAAAATAATGTGTGACGTGGTTTCCATGAAAGTTAACTAGGTTTTATATTCTCTTGAAACTTTAGATTACAGGGGCATGGTCGTCGCAACATTGTTGTTGATAGTTTTGTTGTAATATTTATCATTGTCATCATGCGTGCATGCCTCTGACAGAGAGAGAGAGAGAGAGAGATTTTCTCTTCGTACATAAGAGTCCTATTAAACGCTTGCAGGCATGTCTGGTGAAGCGTAGCACTCCCTCAATTCATTTTCTTGTAAGCAAAGGTTTGCATGGTGAGAAGTCTAGGTTATGAATTACACCGCATCTGCTTCCTTTTTAACCCAATCATGCATGGAACTAGTTTTTGTGATTTAGCTTGAGGCGAACTCTGATATTGTCGTGCAGCTGTTCAGTACAAATATTAGCATTCAAATGTTTGTGTCTTCTGAACAACTGCACACAAGATGCCTCAGTGATGATAAAACTGAAATGGATCGGATACTACAACCTTTAAGTCCCCAAGAACTCCTAGGCCCACTTGTAACAGGGTGCATTACTTCGTCCCCCAAAAATTAAAGTGAGGTACGTGCCGCGTCTCTTTTTCTCCGGCGACGACAGCATTTCTGAACCGATAGCTTCTCATTTTATTCCTATACTCAGTTTGGGTTACTGTCGCTCTTATTCGGCTGCGGAACCTGGCTGCTAGTTTTTCAGTCATTTTTAGGACTCCCAACTCCTTGTCATCTCCCTTCATTTGCCAGCATAATTCAGGTCTATTAGATACAATGACAATAAGAGCAACATTTGAGCCTCTTCCAAACTAACTGAGATCAGCTACACATATATCATACGTATGTTGTCATCTTCTGTTAATAATTAAGAATATATCTTCGATAAGGTCCAATATAAATGATATAATGTCTCCAAGTATTTCCATTTGCCACAAGGAAATACTTGTTCATAGGACTCTGTTTAGGTATGATATTGGCAGAGTTACTACATTGCGTATTAAAAACTTTGTTTTCCTCTATATTTGATTTTAGACTTAGTGACCGGAGAGGATGGCCTTCTGGTGAATTGATCCTTTTTTCCTCCCACATCAAATCTCAAGTACAATGTAACTGAGCTTATTCAAAGAGCCCATCCATCCACTTCTACTAAAATGCTGTCAAAAATTGTCAAGAGTACATGTAGTATCATACATACTAACGATAATCATAGTCACAACTAGGAAATGAATACTTGCCACAAAACTAATTACTATTCTGAGCTGCAGATGTGCGGGAGATGGAACTATATTGACACAGCATGTATGCACAATGAGATTTTCGCAAATGCCGGTCACAACGGTCTCAAATCTGTTCAGTATAGAGAAGTTGGAGAACCAAAAGCCATCTTTTCATCTCATAATTCTCTAGGCTGCATATAAATGTGGACTGGAAAACATCTCAATTGCATTACACTAGAAATGTTTGCAAGCTTCATGGTGTGATGAAACCATTTGAACCCATTTAAGTATTGAAAGCTTCTTGTTTACAGCCAAGAGATGGAAGCTTCTTGAAAATGTATATCTTTGGCCTGTGTGGTTTACCATGATTGATAAAAAAATATAGCTGAAAATTGCATTTCAGTATTTTCAGAAGCAAATTAGAATATTAAAATCACCTGATGGGTTTTTTTCAACTCTTTTCATGTTTGAAAAATGAAATAAAAATAAAAATAGAACTATACTATGTTTTAAACATTGAATCTGAAAACTAGGATTACCTCTGCAGAGATGCACTGAATCTGGAGCAGGAAAACATACTTGCTGAGAGCATCCGGCGCGAGTCAACCCAACAACCATTCCAACTTGACAAGTCTGGGAAAAAAAATCACTCGCAGAAACTATTAATAACTAATATGAAAAGCGAAACATGTCAGAATTGCAACAGATCCTTACCTGCTCTCTCTCTCTCTCTCCAACTAAAAACACGTATGGTGAATGTGTGAGAGAGAAAACGTGCTTTGGCCTGACATTTCTTCTGCGTTCTTCAACTTTTCTCTTAATGGGTTCATGAATTCAGATCCAATGAAGTGATGTTGCAACCTGTAATGGGCAGTTAAAAGATCCTCAATTCAATTTAGCAGGTGGGAAAATGCAAGAGTTAATTGGTACTTGGCTTTTGTTTTTTTACTAAGATTGCCGTATACCTTTAAAAGCACTGTGCAAAAGAGGAAGGGCCTGAAAGAGTCAAACTAGGTAGGGTAAAAAACTATACACCTACGGACGGATTCTACAGATGAGGTGGTGGACAAAAGCCAATCGCAATACGTATTATTCCACAAGTTTTATGGTTTTTTGGAATGTGATTGAACTGGTATTTTAGGTGAGTGTAGCATGGACAGTATCCTGGAGAGAGAGAGAGAGAGAGAGAGTGTGTGTGGATTTATGTGGGTAAAATCTTGAGGTCACATGGTGACAAAGTTTAACCTTGTTTTCGCGGAAATATAGGAGATGATATAGTAAGACAACAAGGGATGGCAACAGGAAGAACCGTTCATTATAAATTAATAATTACTGGTGTTGGAGATGAAGGAATCTTCCCCTGCAACGCCACTCCGTTTTCACCATTTTGATCGAGTGATCAGAATTTGTTTGGTTTTTTGCAGGATACAATGGAAATGTTTTTCATAAATTTCACTGACAACAAGGGAGGTTATGGTGTTTCTTTTTGTTTTAGGAAAATACGGCCCTTTTCCATGCATGGCCTGAAACGTGTTGCAGTGGATAAAGATTATAAGAAAGAGAGAAGCAAATCAGTTGCAGAAATCACCTTCTTTTTCTCAGAAACACTGATGAACCCACATTGCACACGGAACAAAAAAAATGCATAATTCAGTTGAATTTATGCCACAAGTCACGACCATGGTTACTTCCAAGGAAGAAGAATGCATAATTAAGTCGAATTACCCAATTATCAGAAAAAATTCTGGAGGTTTTGATTTGCAACTGTATGCTGAGATGTGTTGTGTGCACTAGATCTGACAATTCACCATGCCATTTCCCCAAAAAGAAAGAACAACCAGAAAAGGGAGGATAAGAACAAGTGGTGTTACCATTAAGATGAATCTGAAGCTGCTGAGTTTCACAACATGTGTAGAGGAATATCAGGATAGTTCTCTTCTCTGCAACACGATGGCTTGAAAAAAAAAATCCTGAATTTGCCATGTTTTCCCACAGCTTTCTTGAGCTTCTAAGGATGTTTTTTTCAATCTTTTTTGAGAGAGAGAGAGAGAGAGAGAGAGATCAAAAGACTGGAAGATAAGAAGTTCAAGAAAGCTGTGGAAAAGCATGACAGGACTTGAAATTTCCAAGCTGCACGCACTTTCACCTCCTCAGATCTCACATCCCCTTTCAATCTTCTAACTTCAGTTCACAAAGTTCCACGCCCACACACTCACACACTCTTGATGTAGCACTGAGGGAGAGAGAGAGAGGCCCATACAAAAGGCTTTCATGGACCACTCTAGCACAAATCTGCAAGAGAAAACCAGCTTTATGGAGTGGAAGAAGGAGAAGACAGTAAGTAGGGTTCATTTTACCCACGAAACCAACCCCTTCCTGCTTTTTTCTTAAGTGAGTGCGTGTGGGGTATGCAAGAAAATGTCAGATTGGGCTCTGCCAAGCAAAGAAAAATTTGAAGGAACTGAAAATCTTCTTGGAAAATAAAAATACAATTTTTATTTATTGGGTACACAAGTTTTTAATTCTTCCCGTACTTACTATCATTATTTCCTTTTGCAGCAGGAAGTTTCGCTCACCATACTAAGCCTAATTTTGGTAAGAAACAAGCCATTCCGTCCGAACTAGAGGATTTGTAAAGAAATACTTCCTTATGAACTGACATCAGATATTACATCGAGTAGAAATTTAGAAAAAAAAAAAAGGGAATCGACCCTAATTTCATAATAATACATTAAATATTCATATCTCACACATCAAGTTAGGTAAGATGCATAACTCTAAATATGACCAATTTACGTGGTGAAATATAAAGTGAATATTCTTCAATGAAATAATATTGTCCGTGGACACGAATTACTACGTTATCATAAGTAAAACATTTATCTTTTCTTATGTTACAATGCATGTTCTGTCAATGCAAACTGGATACGACTGAATTAGAAATACGAATACAACACACCAACAAGAATTGCTAACCCTACATTCCAAATAGCATCTGGAAAATGCAAATAAAAACCTAAAAAAGAGATGTAACTAGAAAAAAAGCGTGCAATGCTCAATGCATGAATGAAGATGTTAGTATCAGGTTTTGTAATTGGTCATCAAGAGTTCCATGTTTGTAGCCATAGCCATGCAATTATTGCATCATCTTGGACATTAGTACCGTCAATCATATGGGAAATGGCTCCAAGAAAAAAAATATATGTTGGATGAAAATTTTCTTTGAAACCATTCCAAGGGAACCACATGCCACCATGTGAAGAGAGGATCTTCTTTTGATTTTATTTGGGAGATAAAGGTATGGCGTGTTCATGGTCCCCCAATCGTTATGTTCTGCTTTTCTTCTACATCAAATCGAACATCAATCTAATGGAAGGCGTTTTATACATTATCTTTTTTCTCTCCTAACCTTCCAGCTTGTCAATTGATTTTTCTTTTTTTTCTTTTTGTTTTTGCAGTGCAATGTGAGATTATACTAAAATAAAAAAAAGCAGTTGCGACGCTCATGTAATATAATACATGGGACGACATGAACATAAAGCTTCACTTGTCAAGACTTTCAAATGGGTGGGGCTTGAAACCCTCTATTTTTCCATACCATGTGTGCAAGAAATATTTAAGCACAAACGGTCATGTTCATAGTTTTTGTAGCTAAGAAGATAGCAGGGATAATGACACAAATAGTTCTTAAACTTTGTCCTAATGTACAATGTGACCCTTGAACTTTTAATTTTTTCAATGTGGTCCCTGAACATTAGCATAATGCTTAATATGGTCCTCGAACTTTTAATTTATTCAATATAATCCCCAGACTTTTGGTATATATTCAATATAATCCTTAAACTATATGAAAATATTCAATATTGTTCGTCCATCAATTCAAGATCAAGGACGATATTAAATATTTTCATATAGTTTAGGGACTAAATTGAATATGTACCAAAAGTTCGGGGACAACATTGAACAAATTGAAAGTTCAAGGATCACTTTGAACAAATTAAAAGTTCAATGACCACATTGTATATTGGGCCAAAGGTCGGGACCATTTGTGTCATTTTTCTAAGATAGTATAATTGAAAGGTTGATTAAGAAGGTTAAGATTGTATCAACAATCATTTTCGTGTTATGAAGTTGCAACAATTGAATTAAACTTGAAATCTCTCTCATATTTTTATTTTTATCTTAAGTTGCTGATTGCGTGGCTACTTGGTACCTCATAAACCACACCAACACCACATTAGAATGCGACACCTGGCTAGCAGAGAGAGACAGAAAGAAACCAATACGAGGGACAATTTCAATCAAGCATTCCGACACCAACAAAGCACTCTAGTAGAGCAATCGAAACCAATGATGGACACAATGAAAAGGCACAAGGGCTATTTTGAACATGGGGATGGTTTTGAATTTCGAGGAGGAGTAAATGGACTGCTAATTATTATCATATCTTAGTTTATCTCAAGATAAGTACGTTAAAAGCTCTAAACTTTATGTAAGTAATTCAAGTTTCAAATATTTCAATTTATTAATCGAGTCCTAAATCTTTTATAAAAAAGTGTACCTAAGTTAATATTCGATCAAATCCAAAACCATTATTAAGAAATGTAATCTAAGGCTCTCACACAGCCAAATTCCTAGTGCCATAAGGCATAAGCGACTAACAGTCCTGTTCGTTAAACGGACTCGATTGCATTGGGTGCATAAACTTTAAGACTTCTAGTGTACTTTCTTATGTTAGCTTTAGTAAAATTTGTCAAAGCCCTTGACTTTTTTTATTCGCTCTACGTCTAAAAACTTGAATTGCCACGTAAAGACTGAAGAGTTTTTTTTTTTTCATCAAAGACAGAATGAGTGCCCTGATAACCTATAAACGATAAATTTTGTGTGTTGATAATATTAAGTGCTGAGAGTGATGTAGAGTTTTGATTAAAAATAGCTTAAATTTGTATATTGGTGGGTTTCTTGCCAAACATCAAGATTTTTTTTCCCAAACCTATACTCTTTACAAACTATTTTTCCTAGAAAAAGGCACTTTCCATCTTATTTACCTATTAAGAGCACTTTGTTCCATGGAAGCATCCGTGTCGCTTTTTTATTTGTTAATAATTTTTAATATCTCAATCAATTAAGAGTAAGTCGAAAAACTAGAGCAAATACAGAAGCTTGCCTTTTTGAAAGCATAAAAGACTTCTTTTTTTAGCAAAGATAGAATATTGTCTAGTAATTAACATATTTATTAATTAATTTTAAAATTTATTATAATTTTAAAATAAGCTAGATATTAAAAGGAGACATTCATCACATCAGTCGTAGAGATACTCCCATTATACAACTCGACATAAAGGGTAGTAAGGCTTGGAGTTGTCGATGTATTCTCAAGCTAAGACTTGCTCTAACACCTATTATATCTAGCCAAACATACTATTGTAAAGAGAAATACAAGAAATTTAGACAGGAGGGACCAACCATGGACTAGTATCAATTGATTTGGACCATTGATATTTGTTTGTAGAGATATGCTACTGACAACAGTAGTTATATCACGATGGTATGATTTATTAGGTTGTAGTCATACATTATATCTCCATCGAGATGAGATAGTCAAATGAACCATATAGTAAAACTATTAAGTTCGCATAGATAACACACATAAAATAATATATATATATATATATATATATCCATTATCATTAATAAAGGGTATTTCAAGGATTGAAAAATAGGAATCTACTTCCCTTTTTATGTTAGTATATATTATTTATGCATAATAATTATATAAAAAAATCAATTAAATATTTTAATAATATCTTATAAAAACAAGGGAAAAAGTTACAAAAAACTCCAAATTATACCCAATGTGACACATTTGCCCTAAACTTTTTCTTGTGACATAAAAACCCCAAAATTATACCAATGTGATATATTTACATTCCGTCAAAGTTCTGTTAGATAATTTTTCAGTCAAAACAATGACAAGTTTTATTTTACTTAGCCATGTCAATACCGTTTGCTTTCCAACGTCCATATAAGTAGATTTTTAACAGTTTTCATTGACAGAACTTTAACAGAGGGCAAATGTGTCATATAAGTACAAGTTTAAGATTTTTGATGTCACAAAAAAAATTTACGGTGAATGTGTCACGATAGACATAGTTTAGGATTTTTTGTATCTTTTGCTCTATAAACAATATAATACCCATCATGCAGTGCACCTTTATCGGTTGGTTTTCAATGTTAGGAGAGGGCCTGCAAAGGAAGCATTGCCAAAGGGAGATCTTTACACTCCACCTGTAATGGAGAAACTTTAAGGTGATGTGGCCATGGCTAACACAAATGATCTCGTGCCGTTTGACGAGAGCAAGAGATTATGAAAGCAATTACAGCATGTCGCGATGATCGGATGCAAAAAGGTCGCGAGAGAGGCAGGTGTGCGTGTGGGAAGTAGCAAATGTTCAAGTTTCCTTTCTCTCGTGTTCTAGCCATATGCCGGAGACAAGACTAGGTTTTTGCCGGAGACAAGACTAGGTTTTGAAGATGGCGATACATGGAAGGGCGCGGCAGTTTAGTCCTCCTACCTCATGAAGATTAATGTCCAAAACCAGAGATCCGAAGAAGAAATTTTCCACCTCCGGAAACAAGGCAATCGGAGAGAGGGTAGACCACGATCCTAACATAGCTGCACCGGAAATGGACATTACTGAAGGTCGAGTGATCGTACGTATTGGACATTGCAAACAGCTAGGACATGAAGGTGGAACTTGCGCAGCAGGAAAGGAATGGCAGCTTAGACATCGTTTTGGTATAATCTACCGTCACTAAACTGGCAAACGTACAATGAAGAAAGAACAATCCACTCCTTCATGTCATGGAAATGGTAATAATGCCCATCAGCGCCATCCACGGATCTTCCAACGTCTTTTCTCTCAACGATACCACCAGAGCAACACCGCAAGAAGCCAAACACGCTTTTTCCGAAACGGATGAATGATGGGGCTCTGAGGTGATGGCGTGTTGGCGGATTCTTGCGACGGGTCTTGGGTTTTAGCAGGAGGACGGTGCCCAGAATAGCGTAGGATAAGGCGAAGACGACACCGTCATCGATCCATCCGCATGGTTTCTATTCCCCTCCTCCTCCAACGTGGTTGGTGGGCCCGGTCTCGGTCGAATGGGCCAAGAAACTTGAATCGAGATAGGGGGGAATTTCGCGCGAGGCCCAGTTGCTGCAGCAATTCAGGGCCCACGCCGCCGGCCCCCACCACCTCCACCTGTTATATCAAATTTGATATGTGGTGGGGCTTGCGTGTGGTGGGGCGTACGGGGGTAAGCTGGCGGGGTGCAGTCCTGTAAAGGGGAGTGATTGCATTATGTGCGAACGTCGTACCGATGTCCGTCTACTTCGGCGTTCACGGTCTGCCGTCCGATTGCGATCATGACTTCGCTCCGGGTACGGCTTCATCATGATGTCTAGACCCGATAGTGACATTGGACCGTATGATGTATGGATTAACCCCGACCGCCCGTAGAATCCCATGTGGTATATTTTGGAGCCCTATACGGTCCCTTTTAGAAGCCGTTCCCCTGGCCGCGACCCGACCTTAGCGGCGGTGTCGGTGATGGACGAAGATTCTCTATCATGGTACACGTTATGATCGTCTGCTTCGATCACGGATCGTCACGGTACGAGCATATCTAAAAGAATCACACGGAAAAAGAGAGAGAGCGAGAGAGAAGGAAGGCCGCGAGCTTTGTGGTGGACGAAGATATTCTTTGATTACTTTTATCAATACGCCGGTTATGTAATTACTATTTCATACGGTCACATGCGAGTACGGCGAGTTGAACTCTCGGTATTTGCATTTGATGCGAATCAACATACTTCCAAGTAACCTAAATCTTGGTGATGTTCTAGGATTACGTTGCGAACGCTATTGATATAACTTCAACATGTCCGAACTCTTGCCAATTTCCTCAAAAACCCATCTTTCCGATTCCCCATTACAGCATGATACTGTTATTTTTGCCTCAATCCCACTGTTCCAAACCCCCCTCAAAATCTTCGAAAGAAACAAAAGTGGGGAAGAAGAAAGAGAGGACAGTTTGGGACCTATGCGACCTTTCCAATCAGCATTTGTTATTGCATGGAGCCAAGACCTATTAAAGTCCGAGCTCGTCGTAGTAAAGCAGCGCAGAAAGGTCAGAAGAAGACAATTATACGAACAGAAGAACGATTAGATGGTTCTGTAATTATCTCACGAGAGAGACCCACCACCATCAAAGTAAACTCCAAGAATCAAGCAGTGAATTCTCTCTCTCTCTCTCTCTCTCTCTCTCTCTCCGCGTCTGTGATGAGGTATGATGCACGACAAGTCAAGTGCACGAGCAGGAAGGAGCAGAAACAACACCATCTAATCAACATCGCACTGTTTTTGCAGTGCTGGTACGACCACAATAAATCCAACGTTGCTCCTATATTTGACAAAAAGGCTGCGGACAAAATTGGCATACAATGCTTCATGGTTTCAATTTTTACCGGAATAATTGCATATGCAACTCATGAAAAGAACAATGAAGTTTGCTGCAACGTGCACCCCCACACAGATTTACAATTACGTACTCCGACGTGTAATAGAGAGCCAAAGAACAAAATTATCTTTGTTCTTTTTTCCCCAGAAAGCCCTTGACTTTATTTATTATTTTGGCATAAATTTGGCCTTTAAGCTAGATCAGTATATTAACCCCACGAAAAGATAATCGAGATAGGCTTTTTTTGGTCAGATAGGTTGCCACACTTGTTAGTAAGCAAATTTTCGTTTTTGCTAGTATGAAATAAGCACCCTTTTTGGGGTTGGTTTGTAGGTATTGTCAAGGGCTTTCTATAAGAGTAAACATATTTCAATATGTTGAAGCATATTTATGGAGTTGGTCATAAAAAAAAAAGAAAGAAAATTAGGGTTTTATTAGTGTCTCTCATAATCTATGAATAGAGCCATCAATGTACTCTTTTATCAAAGTTATTGAGTGTCGATGTAATTGTCGACTATTTTCTTCTTTTCTCTCTCTTGAAAATCCTAAAATAATTTACATTGCCATCGGTCTAAGAAAAAAAAAAACGGAACCTCGCCTTTGCCACCATCGTCCACCCTGACACTGAGACCACAACTGTTCATCGTTCCAAGTTGTTTGTTTTTCGCCCACCGATCTTCATTCTTGAAAGTAGCCACAACCAGTCGGCATTCAAGATTAGCACCATCTTCCTAAACTTGTGGTGGTCTCAGATGTGCTCCGATTGTCTCTAAGAAAAACTCTATCTCGTGAGCCGCCGATCTCTTGGTCATCATCTGGGAGAGTTGTTGTTTCCCGTGACCTGTTAGTCTTGTTATCAGCATCCTTGTCTAGTGAAGTCTCCCACAAGTCGAGCTTCTTTGTTCTCTATATCATTCTGCTCAGCATCGTTCTCGATCATGGTCATTGGTTCTGCTTCTCTATCAAAATCAAGCTACTACTGTTCTAGTTAGATTGTTGGTTTTAGTTTTCTTTTTTTTTTCCCATCCTTTTCAAGTCCCAAAGTCAAGCACACCTTTATTGAGCAGCCAAAGTTGAGCATAGGGGAGTGATGCAGTTTAGTTTGCTTCTAGTTGATTTCTACAAGGTTTTTATCTAGGTTGTGTGGGTGCCATTATCCACATCCCTTGTCTAGTGTAAGCAGGCTTACACAGCGCTTTAGTCGCAGATTCTAGAAGAAAGTTGCACCTATCATATGCAATAATATTCCTGTTTGAGGAGCAATGTTAAAGTATACTTAAAAATATTAATGGGTAGTTAGTAAGTGGTAAAAAAAAAAGAAAATTATGGTTTTGTTAGTGTTTCTCATATTTTATAAATAGAGCCATCAATATCTATTGACAAAAGATAGAACCCTTGACTTCTCTCTTCCTCTCTCTCTTGAAAATTCCGGAATACTTACCCAACATCTGATGGTCAATTAATGAATCTCACTTTCATGGACTTCCAACATGAAAAACCAATGAAAAATGTCCAAAACGTCGATTTAAAAGAAAACTGTCAACCTGTTCGTAGTCACCTAGTTCTCATATAACGAGAAGAGAATCCTCCACTTACATATCAACAGTTGTTTCCCTCTGTGCATTAATGGTTTTCTTGGCCAATTAACGAATCTCACTTTCGTGGTCCATAAAAGGACCATAGAGAGAGAGAGAGAGAGGAACTGTAACTCCTTTAGAAGACTTCAAGTATTCTCAACAGTCAACCGACTGCCAGCTAGAGCAGTATGTGATTTTTTAATTTGGTCTTGTCCTTCTTTGACTTTTAACTCGCTTTTAGATTTTTACTTTGTCACTTTGCAAAGCATGGGAATCGAACTCCACATCTGAAACAAAACGTCCCCACCCCCAATCCTCTTGAAAATATGAGGATTCGAACTTTTCACTTCCCCTTTCTATGTGAGAAGAGTGACTACTTGGGCAACCCTCAGTGATTGAGCAGTATGTGATTTGGTATCAATTGAACGTGGTAAATTCCATGAAAAGTCCTGTAAAGTGGGGAAGAAAGAGACTTTGGGCAAGTCCAGTTAGTTCAGCCATTTGTCTCACTGTTCTACTCCCCCTAGTTCCACCCCACGCCCCCCCCCCCCCCTTCCCCCCAACAATTCATATGATCTTGCTTTAAAAGAAAAACTATGCCTTTTCTAATCAGTCATATCATATAATAAAGAGAGCCAAAAAGAAAAATAGTAAGTGAGGGGACCATCCTAAAGGAGTGGGGGCATATGATGCAAGGAGGGCACAGGAAGGGGTAGGAGTGAACGGAACATGACATCGAAACAAGATAAGATCTGCCAAATCGGTTAGGGTCATCGGTGCTTGTGGGATACTTGAAATCCGGTAAAATTAAGAAAAAGGCCACATGATCTCGAGACCATCCATCCGATTATGACAAGCCGGCTTCGATGATCTCGGCCCGTGCATCCTTCAAGCCATCCGATCGCCAGATGGGAAAAAGAAAAACAAAGGACTTATTGCCAAATCGCTTTTACCGGGGAGACATGTGTCGAATTCCGAATAGAGGGTCGCGGGACCGCGATTATGATTATAAAATACTTTTTCTTTCTCTCTTTTGGCCATAAATGTAGCCTGTCCAATAACATAAGGCGTGTGGGCCGTGGGCTGCCGTTGGATATTTTTTTTGGTGCGATGACAAAATGGACAAAACAGAGATGGGCCCACAGGAACCGGTCCCCCTGAGACGAAGTGGGCCCGCTCCTCACTAAATGATTCGATCCCGACTTTTGTTTCTGGGAGGGGGGGGGATGTGGAATGGTGCCAATTTCATTGGTGGAAACATTGCCATGTGCTCTTTCCTTTTGTTGGTGGGAATTAAATGCACAAAGTCACTCTCCATTGGCTGTGTAGCCTTGTGGACTTGCTGGGTGTGCTTTGATTCTCTTCCTGAGATTGTGCACAAGGGGCTTCCAACTTAATTGGAGAAAAGGAGTGGAAAGAAGCAGACACATTCTGGTTCTTTTTCTCTTTGATTAGCCGGTGGGAAGTTAATCGCCGTTTTGATGTACCGATCTTTCTGGTTTTATGATTGATTGGGGTAGACGACGGCGTGATGGTCCAAGAGCGCCTGATGTAGCTTTCACATTGCGGGCTTCAAAAAGGGCGAGATAAAAGTAGGGTTGTTCGGCTAAACTGAGCGAAAGAGAAGTCATCGGTTTGGTTTGTTTGGGGTGCTTGTGCGGTTTCGGCTTGTGAACCGAACAGCATCGATCCATTTCAATTTAGTTTGGTCTCGATTTTTCATGATTAGGTCGAAGCAAACTGAAACAGAAACTGTTTTTTCGCTGGTTAGTTGTAACATCTTAGTTGTTTATGGTAGAGTGTCCATGCCTGTTTCCTTCTCTCTTTTATCACGCTTTGTAGTCTGTCATCTCGGAACCAAGCTGTTTAAACTTGATGGTGGGTAGGAGCGGCCCAATGCCCTCGGTTCCAAAACCATCAAGGCTGCCGAGATCCTTAGGCAGTTCCATGCGAAGAAGGTCATGGCGGTGGGTGGAGGGGCTTGTCAAGGCCCCGCCTCCTCCGCCATCCAATAATTATTATTACTCAGGGCCATGTCCAAGCTGCAGCTCCACCCATGTCACGCTCATCGCCTTCAATATCGATTAAACCTTTAGCTCATTCGCCTTCTGGCAATGTCGAACAATGTGACCCATGCCTCTGCTTCGAATCTGCCCTATAGCAACTATCCGGACCAGGCTGATGTCCCATCCCAGAAACGATTGCTCCAAGCCAACCGCCAAGACGATGGCAACAGCTATTGATGGTCGAAAGAGGTTTTAAAGAAGGGCCTAAAGCGAAATATTAGGGCCGAAATTTGTTTAGTAAAAGCCGTTGCCATCTTTCCGATACCAAAGGACAGACAAAAGCTATACCTTCCGTTGGCATTTCCCTTGCTCACCATCTACTATTCTTGATATCGCTGGTAAATTTTCTATATCCCTTGCAATGCAGGGTCCATTTCTTCCCGAGAGTTTCTTCTTCTACGTGTAACTTCAACAACAACGTCAAGGTGCATTAAATCTTTTCCACCACTTCTTCCCAAGAGTTTCTTCTTCCACGTGTAACTTCAACAACAAAATATCAAGGTGCATTAAATCTTTTCTAACACCTATACGTGAAATTGCTTGCAGAATTGTGACTTGAGAAAATCGATGCAAGCGTCACCAATCGAGGTTAGAATTCAAATGAATCTCAACAAATTGGAGAGACTTACTCATGTACTTGAAGAACGGTTGTTGCTACATCACAAAACAATTGCCTCTTTACATGAGCACATGTACTGCTGCAATCATATCATAAAATCTCTGATGATTAAGTGCCACCTATTTAAAGTAGCCGCAACAAAACAATGTGCCCTGAGATAATCAAACTTTGAATTTCAAAAAGCTTCGCCAGGAAACGCTCTGTAATACATAATCGACACGCGAGCAAATGTGTAATCTAAGGGCGAGTGCTCGAGATCTTTGCATGTGATATCCTCACTCCACAGGCTGGGACAAAAATTGTGATTCACTAATTAAGAGAACCTAAAAGGTCCTAGAGTATTTCCTGATCTCATACATGATTGAAGATATAGACACGAGGTCCTTGTTAAGTGCAGATCCCCCCTGGATTTTCTTTATGCAATCGGAAAGTCTGGTATAATAAAGCAGCAACTGAGTTAAAGCAGCTCGCAATATCTCCATACCACACAGAAAGTTGCTGAAAGAGGTAATCACATCTTTGTGCATCAATTCTATGGCAGCCTTCCATCGGTTACCAAAGTCCTTCACAATTGGCTCAACTTCAGTGACGGTTATAGGCCGCTCAGATGTGGAACTTGGGTCCTCAGCTGAAAAATGACGAGAGCAGGAAGGAAAATAACAGAGGTCACGCATAAATGAAACTAAAATCCATCCAACAAAGAAGCTAGCATCGATAGGTGCTTACAGGCCCTTGTCTTTACAAACTTGATTAGATCACTGAAGTGTTCCAGAAGCAGTTCTTCCTGCAGAGGAGAAGACAATACCACGACAATTTCTTAGCAAAAAAGCAAATTTTGTGGTCTCTCAGATTAGATTTAACTTCTTCAATGAAATGTGAAATCTATTACATGACAGGTAAATTTCATACCACAAACAATGATGTATTGCTCTTCAACAATTCCTCAAAGTGCAGTTGAATTTTCCCACCCTCTGGGCTGGCTTCCTGGAAAATAGTCAATATTTTACGGCGGGGCAAAGTGGTGGACCACGGACTGAGAAGATACTATTTAGAGAAAGTACGTGAGATGACGTAATAACTGTAACCTACCTTGAGAACAGCAATAGTCATGTCATAGTTATTGATGAGAAACACGATCTGTTGCTTTGGTTTTGAAAACGTTTTTGCTAGCTTTATGAGTAAATCATCCACAGCCATCCTCAGCCGCTCCAAGTTCAATTCTAGCTGCAAACAATGAGTTTGGAGTATATTAATCAATTCACATGTTAAACCAACCCTTGTTATCAGCATATTTACCTGCCCATCTCCATATCCAACATTAAGGTGAATAAGTGATGAGGTAAATTCTGCATAACGCCTCATGACATAATGAGGATGGACGTCATCTTCCCACAATGTCTTCACATTAGCATTGCGAAGGCTGTTCAGATGCAAGTCAAACACCATTTTGAAGCGTGGCCACAGAGAAATATTGACCTGCTCATTTTCAGTCGATAGTAAGTCGCCATAAAGTATATAAACGTAGGAGCAGTGGCAAATTGCTCCAACAAACTCACAGCAGGTTTTATATTCTTCCATATATAACACATAACACCCTGTCCAGTAATAAGATCAAGTTCCCATTATATCCACTTGTAAATTATTACTATTACCATGCTTAAATCTTTTAAAGAAATTTGTACCTAATACGCTTTCAATTATCCAACAATAAAAAACATCAAAATCTGATATCAATTTTCTTGCTCAATATGTGAAACTTCGAAAACACACCCAAACTGAAGATGCATGCACATGAGATTCTAAGTGAACTTGAAGAGTACAAACTGAGAAAGGATGCCAATTGATACTAAATGATATGTGGTGAGAAGATACAAACCTTATCTAAGTATGAATCTAAGCATGGAATTCGTCGCCGAGACATAATTAGCTGACGAAGAAAAGAAAGGAAATATTAACATAAAGACCAATTAAGAGGAAATAACAAAACCAACCATTTTCACAAAATGAAAATTCATTAGCATTCATGGCTGCAGAGAATTCATGGCTGAAGTCAATCTAAAACCAGTTGTTTGTTTATGTGGTGAAAAATGGTTAGAGCAAAATCGGCAGTCATGTATTTTTGACCCAATCAATCACTTGATGTTGGCAGTCGAAGTCTATTCGAAAACCTGTTGTTATTTGTGCAGTAGAAATTGGTTTTTGAAAATTGGCAGTCAAGTATTTTTTACCAGTTAATTACTTAATGCAAACGAATCGAACACCGTAACTTTAACAACAATTCGAAAAGAACATTTATTGTTCAACTAATAGTGCGACTCCTCAGTTGTTTTTCTTTTCTTATTTGCTGCAGGCATTATGAACTTCTGAGAGACTAGGTCCAGCAGAGTAATGTGAGAGAAATATTCGCCAAAATTTATAGCTGATCGTCATCTGGCATTATGTTATGACTTCAAGTAAAATGTACTTCACTGGACTACACTAGCTCTTTAACAAAGAAAGAACTGCAGATTAAATAAGATTCACGAACATTACCTGATGCTGGTGTGTTATCCGTATCATAAGCATTAGACCAATAGCATCATAACAATTGGGAAGTATTGTACCAAAGTGTTCATCAATGACAGCAAAAGGACCTGATTATATCCAAGTAACAACACATAAGTGATCTTCGTGGCTGCTACAGACATTGGTGGATGATTGTGAAAGAGAGAATCAATTCAAAGTCTAAATGGAACTCTTAAACCCCCGATTTATTGCTATTCAAAAGAATACTTGTAGCATCCAGATAGTCACAAATAATTTGAATGCACCTAAAATACATGACATACTACAAGGATGGCAAATGGGACAAGGACAAGATGCTTCATGTCAATTAACGGAATGCAATCTGACCAACCTGCAAAAGTCTCGTAAAAGATGGATTCTTCTCCAAAGAAGTCATCACAGAAAAGATACCTATCAAATGTGAGAGTCCAGGTTATCATATATTTATTAATGATAAACAAGATATTAACAGTCAGAGAATGCTCTGAGTACTCAGAAGTGGCAGTGTCCATAAGCAGCTTGTGTAAGCTCCTGAAGAGTACTTCATATGGGTACTTCTGTGAGCTGGCTTCAGCTATATGTGGAATCAATGCAGGCTGATCAATTTCCTGAAACCAAAGATATGAGATCATATTCACCTCCCTCGTGTGACAGAGAGATAATGAAAAGAAAAAACTAAAGAAGGAAAATTTCAAGAGTTTCTTAAATCAAGGGGTGCAATAACATCTTTACATAATAAGGTCCGAAAGTTCTCTATTTCTTCACGTGTTACTTGAGAAACTATATGTTCTTCATGTGCTCTTTGACAATTTTTGGGTAGGTTTAAAAAATATACGTGAACCTAAACCATCCTCAGCAAGAGAAAAACTGTCAGCAGTCATTATATTACATGCCGTGAGAATATATTTACCCAAGATGAAGACAGAGAAGCGGAGGGTGGCAACAAAACCTTCGTGCTCAGGAAAAAATATTTTCTTTGCAAAATGAGATAATTTAGCCAAGTTATATAACTAATTTTGCCTAAAGTGGTACTAGTTACTCACTATGTGGAATATTTAGTCATGCATAAAAGATCTCGATATTCGTAAATTCAATGCACAAAGGCTGGCCTTTAAGATAGTGGTTTGCTATAAGAAAACCATGATTTGACAAGGGGTAATCAACAAAATTAAGTGGGATGATCGACTGATCAAGACTGCCAGACACTCAACAGGTTGCAATTATTATGTTCCCTCTAGTAACAGCACGGAAATTCCTATCAAAGGGTCCATAATATAACCACATAATCAGAATGCACAATTGACGAAAGTTTCTCATCAGAAAGTGCATAAGGCCTTAATCTTAAAGAAGCTAATTATAGATCATAGTTGCAGCAATCAAACCTTTAAAATGTTAATCCTCTCCCCCAGAGCAAAAACAGCAGACCGGTTCTTCAAGGGCTCTCTTCCTCTAGAAAATAGACTTGTACTCCTGGTATCCACACCAATCAAATCACTAGATGTTGCTATGTCTAATTGCAATTTCTCCAACGCTTGTATATAAGCTCGGAAATGTGCACTTAAAACCTGCAGCCAACCAGTGCCAAACATGCTTAGCCACCTATATATAGATGGGAACAACCTTATATTGTGCTGAAGATGAGCATGTCTATATAAACAAGAAAGAAGCCACGTAAAATGAACTGAGAAAGCTGCAACTAGATTTCCTAGTAAGATGATGAGCATAAATTGAGACATGAGCGCTCATGACAAATGCACATTTAGCTAAGGGAGGTAATAAATAAGATCGGGAAAAAGAAGCATAGCTTAAGAGGTAAGACATTTCTGGAATAGATTAAAGCAAACAACTTTCAGTGCAAAGTGCATTTAGTCAATAGGTATCTCATTATCACATTACATTAGTTTTCGAATTCTCCCATTCGCAAAAAGTTCCTTCATAAACCCATCAAAGTCCACAAACTACCACCAAAACTTTGTCTTGATATGGATGGGAGAAAAACCCGCTGCAACTGAACCCTGACTTCCCTGATTGGGATGGGGAAATGTAACATCATGGGACAGGTAAAACTCAACATTCTGCCAGCCAATGTCATTCTACACACATTTGCGGATTTAGTGCCACTCTAAATTCATATTATACATCATTTCCATAGCTCAGTAAGGTAAACTACTTAGTCGTGCAAAATATGATCTGGATTTTGGGAATAATATGTGTTTACCTTGTTCATCGTATCTATATATGCTCCACGAACTTCAGTGTAGATCTCCTTGCCATGTTCCTTCAAGAAAGAAACAATATACCTAGAAGACATGTAATGTCAATCGGATTGTATTGCAGAGCGTATATCAATCTTTGCTGCTTTACATTTATTAAACCAAATGGCTAGACCACTTATATCAGCATTGTGGTGCATTATATGCATATAGGTAAGGAATCAACAGTGAGATTTATGCGAAACATCATATCATAATAATTTGTTATTGCACCAAAAGTATCTTGTTAGGAAACTAGACAGCATATCCGAAGATAACAAGTCAAACCATAATAGATACAACCGCCGAAATCAATGTCAGAAAACTAAAATTAATAAAATAACAAAAGACCACTTACTTGTACTTCAGAAGAACACTCTGTTGAAGGATCTGAATATTTGTCTTGGGCTTTCTCAATGCATAAAGCTTCTGAACAATGAAATCAAAAACCTAACACCGACAGAATCAAATCAGATGAAGTACAAGGATACTATTAACATAGAAGAGATGCAGTACAAGTGGATCTCTAAGAGTTTGCCAGTATATTGACATTCGGTAGTACCACAAAAATATAAGTATCACTATCAGGGGAAGGCTTGTTTTTCCCTATTTTCTAAGGGTATTCTTAGATTAGGAAAAGTAATCTGCATCATGGATGTTCTGACAACCAAAATCAGATCGATGAGGTAAATTCACAATATCTCGCAACAGTGATACAATTGGAAAATTCAAACCAAAGATCTCTTCTGGTTCAGAGCCAGTGTTAGTAAGGAGACTCTGTTATTTATAGTGATCATACTAGCAAAAACCCAGCCAAACAGAAACTCAGTGAACCGTGCATGGCATGCATTTCATCATTTGTAGGAAGTGCTATTAAGTGAGGACTCAGGACTTCAACGTGGAGGTTTTCAAGGAATATAAGAGCCTATATTTCATACTGTGTTTGGGGTGAGTTATGCTTCAAGCCTTTTGATTTTAGCTTTTCATTTAGCATTTGGAATTTAAAATCAGCTCAAAGTTCAGTTCATTAAGAATATGTAGCCCTTGATGCCTTTCTATACTATTTCAAAAAATATTATAATTGTCCATCTGGCAACTTAACATAAGTGCCTAAGTTAAGTTTCTCGAAACTACTAATTTGGATCTTCTACATAATTTTTTTCTTTTGGTCGGATCTTCTTCTAGATAATTGACCAGGACACAATCTAATCTAATACATATAAAACCCCGAAAGTGTGAAGGGACATAAAGAAAGGTACGCCAACTACAGTAAATAAGGAGCACACAAATATACAAGACTAAGTCAGGGTTTACATGGCAATGCATTTATAAGACAAGATAACAACCTTTGAAACAGCTTTCTGGCGCAGCTTTTCAAGCTCAGGCTGAACATCTTTAAGGGCTTTAGATGTGTTTGCCATGTGATCCACTTCGGTGTGCTTCAACTTCTTACTCAAAATCTCAAGAGTTCGCAGGTACTCATCATTGACCTGAATGATAAAGAAAATAATTTTTTAAAAATCTCAAGCCAAAGGGTAAAAGAAGACTCAAACGACACAGAACATAATATACCTTTGCTAAGAAAATGGGTATGGAACTTGGTACTGCCTTGTATTGAAGATGTGGAAAAGTTAGTTGTGGAAATTTAATGTAACATTTTTTCTCTAGGACCCACACAGTTTTTAGGGCTAACAAATCACCCTTGTCCTCGTCACATATCGACAATTTGCTTGAGGGCAACCCCACGGGCACAGTAGACGGCATGTTGTTATCTTCATTCTTCATTGCCATAACATTAGTGCCATTCTAAATTAGATGTGTCGACTTTTTTCCTTCTTATTTATGACCCAACTGAAAGTCTTTTTCATGACAAAAAGATGTGCAAGTTAATTCCATTTTTCAGTTACACAAACTAAACGAGTTGTCAAAGCACAAGCCCCCTGCTAGAGCTTCTAACAGTGCACCATGGAGATGACTGAGAAAAGAGAGACCAAAAGATAGGAAACAGCACCTCTGCATCAACAACTATTTGTTGCTTTTTTCCTTTTCACTTATGACCCAAATGAAAGTCTTCATGGAAAAAAAATGCATTGATTGATTCTTTTTGAATTTTCCATTAAACGAACTAAACAAGTTGTCCAAGCACAGGCTCCCTGCTAGTGATTATAAAAAGTGCACCACGTAGATGACTGAGAAAGAGACTGGAAGAGAGGAAACAGTACCTCTGCATCAACAATTATGTCCACCATTCTTGGAGGGACAATAATATCTTCAACAAACTTTGCCAATTTTGATTCTGCCACCTGTTTGGATGACATTAAGCTTACAGGTTTACCGCAGAAACTAGAAAAAGAGGTACCTTTAGTTTACAAATGCAGCGGAAAAGCTCACCTCACCTCAAGCACCACTATTTACAATTATAACGTGCTTTAAGGATTTGATAGATAAACAAACACACACCCTCTATAAATTGTAAGCTTAAGGTTATATGCAATTGCTAAGAATCCCCTCCCCCTCCTCCCCACCTGGAAGAGCCTCATGAGTGCAAATGCCTTTCTACAGAATAAAATTTTTATGTGCCTCAAGGAACACATCAGTTAGAAGTAAAGAAGTACATCTTTGCTTTGCCATGGAAATCTGGTAGAACGTCACAATAAATCCAACGTACAGAATATTTTTCTTGTAAGCTTGAAAATAAATATAGTACCCCCACCTTCCCTCCCAAAACCAACCCCCCACCCCCAAACCCTCCAAACATAAAAAAATGAAGGCAATAGTTTGCTGAGCAAGTTTCTCAGGAAAATAAAACCTCAAACCAAATGAAAAGGACTCGTCATCTTCAAGTATTAAGACATTAGAGTAAAAACAGGAAAAATGAGAAAAATGCGCCATTTTCTTTATCACAAAAAAGGCTACCATACCAAAGCATAAGCCTATGCTAGAAAAGAAGACATACTACAAAGCAGACATCAACCATGATGATACTTACTTTGCGATTCTTCAGCTTGAGACCCATATCCATAGACTTCTCCTGAAGAATTTTTATATCCGAGCTAATGGACCCAATCTCAGCCTGCAGAAGTAAGGTTTTTTACCATAACCGACTGAACTAAGAGACATGTAACTAAATGTTAGTTCTAAATGAGTATGCTAGATAACAGGCATGCCCCAAAAAAGAATTGGAGCAAGTTTAACTTTTAACAGAAGTATGTTGACCAAGGCAATCCAAACACAGGTATCCAAGCTGAATGCCCTTCCCTACACTGAATAACTTGAATAATGCAAAGCACGTGTCAAAGGAAAAGATTCAAATAGCAATTAGCGAAGAAAATAGAATGCAACACAGGTGAAATGAAGCCATATAGACATTCTCCCCACCCCACGCTACTCACAATTTATGAGTGGCTGAGGAAACTTGATGTCAGGACCTAATTTCCTTCTACAGATTACCCATCCACAGATAAACAATCCATTTATCAATATATCCAAGGCATGATAATCAGAAGAGGCATAATATAATTGTGACATTGGCCATACAGTAACAAAGCCTAAATTTGATAGTAAAATGCTTAATTATGGAATTCCACAAGAGGAAAGCCTTTCTTGGAGCAACTTATCCAAGTATTTATCAGTCACAGCAGAACAATGTGTTTATTTAATAATGTACAGCATCGTCCAAAAAAATGTTATCTCGTCATTCAGTGAGTGTGAATCTGCGATGCATTTGCGAGTAAATAATAGGTAAAGAGCTAAGCAGGTCAAAGTACCTGAAAACCACTAAGTAGAGTTTCCATCTGTGATAATATGCTGTCGCATTCCCGAATTTGATCATGAAGAGAGACAAGATTATCACTTTCTTTTATATAGTCCTGCCAAAAAAATTATTTATGATTGATACATCTTAAGTTCAAATCATCCAAAAGGAACATGAAAATAGATGACATAACACAAGCACCACAGAGAAAAAAGTTCTTTCATGATATCGGTTTTGCATGCATGTGCCGATCTCAATGACTCAATTACACTGTTTCACGATTCATCACCGACTTCATTGAATTGGGGGAAGGGGGACAACCTGCCCTGACCTAACTTCATTTATTTTATACACACATCAGGTGGTCCTCAATATTTGGTGTGCAAAATCAAGTCATCTAACTGTCTCGATTTTTGCAATCAAGTCCCATTGCCCTGGCCATGACTAACAGAATGAAATTGCTCACATGGTTGAAATTTACAAGCCGCATTGATGTGGCACAGACCCTCATCACAGACCCTTGCTAGGGCATCCTCTTCAACCATTAACAAGGATATAGACAGTAGCAATGCCCCTCCCCCTACCCGCTCTCTCTCTCTCTCTCTCTCTCTCTCTCTCTCTCTCTCTCTCTAAATGCACTCAAATTTAGAACCGCCATGTGTCAATTTTTGCCACGTCAGCTCTATCACTCACAATTTAACGGAATAAGCAACGGCCACTGAGGGAGGCTTTGATTGCATAAACTAAGTGAGTTAGAGGACTTAATTGAGTAAAAGAAGATCGAGAACCCAATTGCGCACACAACATAAATTAAGGGAAGCAAAAGCAGACTTAAGTCCATATCCTAGGAAGCATGGACACTCTCTGGGGGCCCCCGTGTCGATGTCCAACACCAACACTCGTCCGACGCTCTTTTTTTTGTTATTTATTTATTTGTGGATTTGAATCAAATTAATTTGATTGAATTAATCATAAAAATGATAATTTATCATGTATATATAAAAATATACATTTAATATATAACGTGTCTTAACATGTCGGAATTCTCTATTTTTTGAAAATGACGTGTCGGCATGTCGTGTCGTGTCGTGTTGCGTGTCGGTGTCGGTGTCGGTGCTACTTAGCATATCAAGTTGAAAAGAAAAAGAACAGTGATCCATGGTCGAGATAGAAGCTTGTTGGTAAGTAAACGTCAGCCTAATCAGACATTCTTCAGGTATATTATTGATCTGCAGACCCACTCTTGTCACGGTTGTCAGGGATGCGTGCTTATGAATATGAAATGAGACCTCTACCCACAAGGTCCTCCTTGTATTACCCCAACTACTAAGCAAAGAAATAAAATAATCTCAAATGCAAATCACACATAACAGCAAAATGCAAATAGGCCGCCTGTAATCAAAACATGCATTAAAATAGTTGCAGACCTGAATTGAGTCCAACTCAACTTGCCGAAGATTGTTTTCCACCCCTTTCGTGTAATCACGGAGTGCTGTACCCTTGGACAATATGTTGGCGACTACCTACAGGAAATGGTAGTTGAAGATATACTAATGTCAATAAAAAAAGTCCAATCTGCATTATCCATCACAAATATCAACCGATCCAACAGAAGTCAGCATTCTGGAGTAAAAGTTACTCACTAAACACGTACAAACACAGGCACAATGTACAATTAACATTTAAGCTGCAAATGTCAACAACAGTATCAATTATTGAAAGCTAAAGACATATCTGTAACACAATCAGGTACCTCTCCTATAAAACCCTCAAGAAAAATAACCCTGTAATTCCTAAACTTTCCAACCAAGCAAAAAAGTCCTAACCTTGTTTTACCGAAAACAAGCAAGTCCTGAAACAATTGTCACTTAGGCTCTTACCAATGACCAATATCAGGAAGGACTACATTGCAACATTTCAAAAAGGTTTAAACCATATTGTACAAGTCAAAAAGTTAAGATTCACAATTTATTTGGCATAAAAGGTTTAGAACTTCCAATACAATGCTCTTTGAAAAAGCTCCTCTTAATGCTTTGCCATCAATTAAAGGGTCATTGTCCAGTTCTTACGACACTTTTCTGATAAAAACAACAGCAATAGCATAAAGGTACCATGATGCAACCCAAACTCTAAATATGGACCATTCAAGGTGTTTCTAGGAATTAATAAAGAAAACTTAAAAAGCACTGGGTTTCAGTGTAGGGTGAGTATACTAACGCAGTTGCATCAAGCATTCCCCATAACTCACCAGGTTGAGTCACATTGATAGCCTCTTTCAAATCAAGAAATAGACCGTATGGTTTTCCCTCCATAGACATAGAGCCTTAGGCATTGGCAATGCTTTTGTTCTTCCAAATGTAAGATTCTCATCTCACTCATGAAATTTTTACCTATTTAAGAACATTCCTCCCCGCAAAAAAAAGCTAGACAAAGCCCTATAGCATGAGCAACAAAACTTAAGGACCAAAAATATACTTTGCCCTTGTATATGAGACTTGCAACTAATTGAACATGAAATTTATGAATCTAATGGAGGATATGCCAAGTGTGAGATTTGGTGGGACCACTGCCAACTGTTCTAAAAGCTAGATGAAGGCTTTAATAGTTAATTATCCTAACACTGAGCAACCAAAAATATAAATATTAAAGACTCGAAGTATCTCTTCATCCAACTAGAAAGATATTCTCTACAATACTGATAGTGATTCATTTAAAGAAGTTTGTGACGACAAAATAATTAAGTTGAACCAATTTACACAAAAATTTCACTCCAGCAGCAAACTTTCAAGCAAAAGCTGACATTTTTAGTGCCAAAGATCCAAGAAGGGGGAGAAAAGGCAAGATATTGCAAATGGTCCAACAGGGAAATTTTATCCGCTCATAGTTATAGGGTAGGATTGTCAACGATCAGAATTTCGATCAACGGAGCTCACTAATGACTCACGTGCAGCGCAGAGAAGAGTATAAAGAGCTTAGGATGCAAAGTTTAGCTTCTGGAAAGTGGGGATGCAAATATGCTAATGGTACATTGAGAAAATCATATGTGATCACAAGACTTGTACCAAACAACGCATATAGCGAAGGATGGAGATAGAAGAAGGCACCATAGTTCAACACCATACCGTATACTTTCAGGTAAAAGAAACACTTACATCATCATCTTTACACTCTTCCAATTCTTGTTGAAGACCTTCTAGCGAAATATCATCACTATACAGATGGTTCATAATAACGATTAGAAAAGAATGGAATAATTAGTAAATCAAGATCAAACGAAAAGATTTCCCTATAGTAGGTAATCAATAAAGAATAGGAGCTAGCAATTTAAATATGAAAATTCAAAATGTACCTGCTGGCATCCTCCTCAATATTTAAGTCTCCCACAAATTCTCCTAAATTAAAGTTGTTCTGCTGGGCATCCCCTGCTTCTGCAAAAGAATGACCCTGCACGCATTAAAGTAAAGACATCAATTTACCTTCAGAACCTTGGCTAAAAGAATTTTAAACAAAGGCATTACTCACGGATATGATGTTTTACTACAACAAGCAAATGAAAGTTCATCTGTAGCTAAGATAGCGTATTGCCTCTATCAGCACTAACGTGGTAAGTTGACAAACAGAAAAAAAATTAAACGACCAACTCGCAAAAGCAACAAGAGCCGTGCAATCAAGGTCATGCATCTTATTTACATCTAGAGTCCATTTGCAACTTCGATAGAACATCATCCATGTGACTCACACTAGACAACCAAGAGAACTTTCTTTTGTTTCATGCTTTCATGCCTGGCATTCCAAAACCGCCTTTAAATTGTCCCAGACTTTCAGAAAGTTCTGTAACAGGATCAATTGAAACGAAACAATGAGGCATCGCCGACCCACGGGTAAAACAACGAAACGCATTGGGTGCGATCCATAGAAACGAAAGCTGCTTGTAAAAAGATTGGGCAGACCCACAATGTCAAGCACATACCCAACCTTTGCATCCGAGCGCATGAAGTAACAGAAACGACAGATGGGTAAGGATTAGCAGACTACTACCATTTCGAGCGCGAATCCGAGTATCAACGAGACCAGACGCCACTGCTTCCAGAAGAACAAGCAACGATCGCAGCAATCTTCGCACAGAGCATTGCTAATTACCACAGAAGCAGAAATTCTGCAGCTGCCTAGAACACCCAGAAGCGTCCTAGGATCTCTACTCTCGTGCCGATCATCCCTTCCATGAAAACTTCTGCACAAACCGCAATGGGTCGATCTCACATACGACCAACTCCTCCTCCTCCTCCCGAACACCCCCGATCGGATCTGGAGCGAGGTGGGCCTCGGTCCTCTCTTGAACAACAAAAGTTGAAATTTCGATGATCTTCCGCAAAGGTTACAGAAGCCGCTCGTTATCCTGCGATCTGCGAATTGCAATTGTCGAAAGACGAAGCACAGCCCGACCGATGGAAATGAAAGTGGAAAATTTTTCAATTTAGTACCTGTATCAATAGTCAATTCTCATAATAATCCTTAACTTCACTTTTTCTTTCAAAATTGCCCCAGTACTCGCAAAATTATGTCGAATGGGCTCGTTTCCCGATCCGATGTCACGGCCGATGAAGCACGCGTTCATTTTAGGTGCCTCTTTTGTTTTTTTTATGAGAAACACATATGATCGGATCAAAACTAAGGCAGGTCTGCCCGTCTCTTGAAAAGTAAAGTTAACATGCCGCTACTTTTCCCAAGATTACAATATTGACGGAGAAATTTCACGTTCGGCGATTCAAGAAGAGGGCCAAGACCCAAGAAGAGATGGTAGAGAAATTGACTCAAAAGTCCTAGCTAAAGCAAGTGGAAGGAGAAAATTTCAGTTAGCCCTCGGTATTGATGATCAATTCTCGAAATACCCCCTGAGCATATTTTTTTTCGAGAGAGCCCCGGTCCTCGATAGGATTGTGTCGAATTGCTTGATATCTCATCCAACGTTCAAAAAGTCATCGCCGGTGAAACACGTTCACTTAAGGAGCGTTTTCTTAAAGCCACTTGATTGGATCGTGACTAGGTTGGGTCTATTCGTCTCTTGAAGAGCAAAATTATATAATTGCTTGTTAGCTAGCGATTTGTGATCTGGAACATCCCTGTGAATGTAACATTTCTCCTGAAGTAACCGTGGAAGTGGAGTCTGACAACTCTACTTTAGTTCAGTCAATCACGTGTGAAGACCAACCTCCTTGGGATGTGGAAGTACTCATAAAAGAATGTCGGATCTCGCTTTCTTATATGCCTTTTTTATGTCTATCCCACTGCTCTAGAACCCAAAATACTGCAGCGGATTAGGTCGCTAAAGCTCAACTTCGCAGGACTCTTCCTCAGTGCTGGTTTCCAATCCCCCTCAATCCCTTTTAGATATTTTGTATGTCGAAACCCATTTCGGTTGTACTTTCACCTTATTTACTTAAATGAAATGGAAGGATGCATTTTCGACCAAAAAAAAAAAAAGAATGTAACATTTCTCTGGCAATCCTGTCGTTAAAAGATAGAGAAGGAGGGAGCCAAGACCCAGAAGATAGTAGAAATTGATTCGAAAGCCTAATCGAAGGAAGCGGACTGAGAAAATTTTGATTAGCCCTTTTTATCGATAGTCAATTATTGAAATAACCCATGAAAATCACTTTTATCGAAATAACCCATATATCTCAGCCGACGTTTTCATTTCAAGTGCCTATTCTAAAAACCACCCGATCGATTGGGAGTAAGGTGGGTCTATTGGTTTCTCGAAAAGCAAAGTTAATATTATGTTCTTCTTCCTCGTATTACCAAAGTCGCTCATTAGTCTGCAATCCAAGATTTGGAATGGATCGTCGGACGCAGAACTTGTCAAGCAATCCTATTGTTGAAAGATAAATAAGAAGAGGCCCATAGACCCAATAAATTGTAGGAATTGATTTGACAGCCTAGCCGAAGGAAGTGGATGGGGAAAATTTCAATTGGCCCCCGAATTAATAGGCAATTCTCAAAATATCCCAGCGTCGGCGGAGCATTTTCATTTCAACCTCCTTTTCTGAACATCACCTGACAGGATCAGGACTAAGGTAGGTTTACTCGTCTCTTGAAGAGCAAACTTAATATTCTGTTGTTCTGCCCAGGGTTACAAAATTTGCTCATTCACCCACGATTTGCTATCAGGAATGGATCGCTGGATGTGGTGTTTCTCCTGTAAATCATGTTGTTGAAAGATGAAGAAGAAGAGGGCCAGGACCTGTGAAACAGTAGAAGTTGATTCCGAAGCCTAGCCGAAGGAAGCGGAAGGGAGTTTCGATTAAGCCAACGTATGGAAAGTCAATTCTCAAAACATTCCCTAAACATCATTTTGTTTTCAAAATAGCATCGATGTTCGACAGAATTTGTCCCAAATAGTCCCAAATCTCATCGGACGTTTGATATGTCAAGTTTGTTCTCTACCGACGGGAAGTGATGCTTCTGTTCTCGTGGAATCTCTTAGCTTTAACGGTTAAAGCTAAGAGAATAAAGTTTAACCTTCCTAAAATGCTATCAACGATTTATTTATACATACATTGAATGAGAATAAAGTGTGCAAGTTGATCAGCTTTAAAGACAAATTCTTATATGTTACTTCACACATCTAGTTATGTCATGAATCTTATACCTTCCACTTCCATTTAAATGTTCTTACTCTTGAGTTTTCCAATCTCTTATAACACGTGGCATAATCTCATTCTACGGTAATCAAGTACGCTTTTAGAGTACATGCAATTTTTGAGGGAAAGGAACATCACAAGTGCCATAACTTTCATACGGCGCTCACTGGAGTGTCATAACTTTTTTTGTCAATCATATAAGTGCCATTACTTTTGTAGGCATTCACTTGAGTGCTTTAACTTTTTTTCGATCACTTGAGTATCATATAATTTTTTAATCGATCACCTGAGTTTCATAACTTTTTAAAAAAGTTAACTACAAATGCTATGTCACGTCAGATTTTTGACATTTGGGTGAACATTTTTTAAAAAACTATAACTAACAAGTGATCGACTGAAAGTTATGGCACTCAATTAAATATTTTTTTAGAAGTCGTGACACTTAAGTGGTGAAAAAAAAAGTTGTGGCACTCAGATGAATACCGCACGAAAGTTATCCCCAATTTTCGAGCTCACAAATTTTTACTTCATGACCAAACAAGAAGTTTCTAGTCAAACTATTTGCACATTGTAATATTGTAACAAAGATTAGTAGAGAAATGATTTTGAAAGAGACTTGTGAAATTAATAGTAGGTTTGGTCTATCTTGGTTCTATATAATTGGTAGATTTGTCTGTGCTAATGTATATTTTTTTAGCTAAAGCTTATATGAATTGAGTATAACGTTGATTTACTAAGATCTTGCATAGACGTTTAAAAGTAGGAATCCCCATACTCTTTATAGTAGCATAGATGTTTAAACAGCTTTGAACAACTATTTAAATGTAAAACTCGATACTTTCGTAGTGTGCTCGCGAAAATATTTTCACCAATCTTTGCAATTCGCTTATTTTTATTTTGATTGATTAATTTTTTTTAATTAAAAAAAATATCTATTCATAATATTCTCAGGGAACAGGACAAATCGATTGTTCGGCTTCCTTGCGAAACATCGTGATGGAGGCAGCATCATTACTCTTACATTTCACGTTTCTCCCAAGAAATGTGAGAAAAAGTTAAAGCGGAGCATCAAAGGTTTACAACACTCGAATCTGACGAGACATATTGTGCAGGCGCTACTCTTTTTTATTCTTTATGAAAAAGAAAACACGAGTTGAGCAATTTTATATTATTGACTTTCGTTTTCTTTTGGTAAAAAAGGTTGAGAAGCGCGGTCCGCACTAGCGATCCTCTTTGGGTATTGCTATAAAGAGTCTCACATAATTGACGGAATATCTGGTTTGATCCGTAACTATTTTGTACTACTCGATTTTGAACTACTTTTGAAGTCACTTCTAGAATAAATCAATACTTCCATACGTATTAAAAATTGAAACGTGGCCTTCAATACGAAACAACGTGATCACTTGACCAACAAATGTTTTTTATTGTGAAATGGTGCAACTTTTCATATTTTATTATAAATGTCGGCTTTTACCAAAACATAAAATGAGCCTATTCCAAAACCAATGATTCCGAAACCTAAAGGTTCAATTCTTGATTCTAATACTTCAGAATCGGGGACCACAGAGTCAGTTCTCAATTCTAAGCTGAGAATCTATCCGCTCCGAAATAGATAAACCCTAATGGATCGACGATGAAATTAGGATGGTGTTAACATCAACAAAGGTCTGGATCAAAAAAAAAAACATCAACAGAGGTGATGGGCATAGGTGGTGGTGGAGAAGGGCAAGTTGTGTGTGTCTACATGTGCTTGTGTGAGAGAGATCTCCCAGGTGTTCGAAGTCTCACTTTTGACGGGTGAGATCTTGTGTTGTTATTCACTAAATCTGTCAAAATGGATCATAGACCAATTTCTTAACACAAATATCAGTAAATGGATCATAAATTGATTAATTATATTTACTAAATGGATCATAAATAGATATAAGCATAACATGAGTGTTAAATGGGTAGTAAATGAGACATAAATGAGTTTATAACTTATTTAAACTCAATTTATCTTTTTCGCCCTTACTCAATCGCGCGCTTACTCACACCGCACTCTCATTTCATTTTGAGTTCGAATTTTCCTAGATTGAGTTAAATACGGAAGTGTTTTAGTAATATATATCGAGTTAAATATAAGTTATTAGATTTGTATTATAAAAAAATGAGTCAAAACGGATTAAATTAATCTATTTGAATCAGATCATTTTCGATTTAACCCAAATCTAACTCGACCCACTCATTTTGACAAGCCTATTGTTCGCGAGTATGGCCCGCCTTCAAATGTCATCATTGTATGCGGTCATTTTAGCACTTTTCCAGGAGTTTGACCCGCGTCAAACTGATCATATCAGTACATACACAGAGATCACTAGCCATGTCAAATGCTATCATCGTGTGCAGCCACTTAAGTACTTTTTCTGGAAATTTGACCCACATGAAACGAGTCACATCATTACACGCACACACAGAGATCACTATGGAGCTCGGTTTCCGTCGAATGCGGCGATCGAGCTCCTTGGAGTTGCTGGTGGGAAGCAAGTGCTAATGGATTGTTTTTGGGAGAGAGAGGTGTACACTTTTTGTCGGGACTGCTCTCGTCTCTCTCTTCATAATCATCGGCGATCGCTCCCTCTCGTTGCAGCTAGCCATGCCTCAGTCCAACAGCCGTCCTCCAGTTACTCGTACACTAATCCGTCACTCGTACGTCGCTCATACATTCGCGATTGATAACCACATGCAAATCGTTCAATAGTAATGAGGTCCGGATGCTTAGGGAACTGTGATATGTAAACGGCTGATTCTAAATCCGTCAAACGAATGGATTGGGTAGGATATATGTCGGTTCGAAAATTAACCGATTTAAATTGACCTATTTAACCCATTTTCATATAATACAAATTCAGCAATCCATACTTGACCCGACTTATATCTAACACATAACACACCCGACTCATATTGCTAAAATGCTTTTATATTTAATCAAATTCGAGGAAATTCAGACCCAAACTGAAGTAAACCAGTGCTAGATCGAGTAAGGACGAGAATGACTAAAGAGAGAGTCATGAGGTGGGTTGGATCTGAGTGAGTTGTAAACATTTTTAATACTTGTATTATTTTAAATTTTACCATTCTCAACACATTTATGACTTATTTACCGAATAAAATTAATCAATATAACGACCCGGCCAATCAAATATAGGTTAAGAAATGGATATGTGGTCAATTTTGACAGGTCTATTGAGCTTGACGTCCGATTCAGGGTCGCTACTTCATATCTAGAGAGAGAGAGGTTGCAGAGGTCATGGTAACTTGAAATCATAGCGATGCCCAGTATAGCGAATAATGACGTTGGCGAGTGGGCGGGCACTAGACCTATTAAAATGTGTCATATGCCCATTCCTTAATTCATATTTGATGAGCTGAGTTGTTAGTTATATTCGGTAAGCGTGTCATAAATAGATTTAGAATGGTAAAACTTAAAATAATATAAATGTTAAATTAGTCCACAATTTGATTAGACTCAACCCATCTCTATGACCCATTTCTCACTCTCACTCGATCTCGTGCTCGTTCGTTCTATGCTCTCATTACATATGAATTTTCTTATATTTGGTTAAATATTGAAGTGCTTCGATAATATGGGTCGGATCGAGTAAGTATCGGGTACGGACTGAGTCGGATATAGATTACTAGATTTGCATCACATGGAAATAGATCAAAACATGTTAAATTGATCAATTTGGATCGGATCATTTTCGAGCCAAACTCAAACCTAACCCGACCTACCCATTTTATCGGTCCAGTGGGCGCTATGCACGAAGAAAAGGGGAAAAGCGAAAAAAACTGCAAAGAAAAAGGGCGAAGAAGAGCACGACTCAATCGTTATCCTGAATTGCGATCGTTATTATCTTCTTAATATAATTTACCAGCTCATGCACGAGGACCCCCGGCTACCTAGAGGGCTCAATGGAACGCCCCGGCATCCCCGTCGGTCATCGATCACGCGGGTCCCACCAAAGGGCCATAAAAGAAAAATGAATGCGCGCGGAACAATTCCTCTTTCGCTCCACGCGTATTACGACGTCCGCTTCTCCCACGATAGGGCGACTCCGGGGCTTTTATTCCACGCGGTTTGTGGGCCCCCCGGGCCACGCCAAATACCGCGTTAAACCCCGCCCGAAGTTGGACGTCAACGTTCCAGCCGTCTGTCCCCCCCTCCTTCTCCTCCTCCTCCTCTTCTTCGGTCGTCCAACCACCCCTCCCTTGTCTTGTCTTATCTCTCCCCGTGCGTGTCTGTCGGTGTCTCTCCCTCTCCTTCCTCTCATCTTCCTCCTCAGCTCCCTCCCCCCTTCCTCCCTGCAGCAAACTCCCCATTACAAAGGCGGCCATGGTGCTTCTCACTGCCCTCTTGCTGTCCCTCGTCTTCCTCGCTTCCCTCGCCAACATACTCTTCCGCTTGCCCCCGAAGAAGCTCCCCGCGCTGCTCCGGACCCTCTTCGCGGCGCCCCCCGTCCCGCCTCCCCCCGCCGCCGCCGCCGCCGCCGCCGCTTCGTCGTCCGCCGCGTCCGGCGAGTCGGATGGCGCAGGCGGCGTGGCGGCGACGGCGCTGGAGCAGCCGAGGAAGGAGCGGCCGGATATGAGCGCGGAGAGGAGGACGGAGCTCAGGCGGGTGTTCGCGACGTTCGACAGGAACGGCGACGGGCACATCACGAGGGAGGAGCTGGGGGAGTCCCTGCGGGGACTCCGGATCTCCGTGTCGGACGCGGAGGTGGAGGAGGCGGTGACCGGGTCCGACGCCAACGGGGACGGCCGCATCGACCTGGACGAGTTCTGCGGCCTCCTGGAGTCCATGTCCGCCGTCGGGAAGGCCGCCGCAGGCGGCGGCGACGGCGACGGCGACGGCGACGTCGACGGAGAGAGCGGCGGGGAGGCGGAGCTGAAGGAGGCGTTCGACGTGTTCGACAGGGACGGGGACGGGGTGATCACGGTGGAGGAGCTGGGGCGGGTGCTGTCGTCGCTGGGGATGAGCGAAGGGAAGAGGGCGGAGGCGTGCGAGGAGATGATCAGGAAGGTGGACGTGGACGGAGACGGGATGGTCAACTTCGACGAGTTCAAGAGGATGATGAGGGGCGGTCAAACGCTGCTCGTCTCCGCATATTGAGTCCTTTTTTTGGGGGGGCCGACCCTTTTCTCCGTTTCCCTTGTATTCTCCGTCTCCCGAGTCATCGAGTGTCATGCAAGAACACCAAGGGATGGTGTACACTGTACAGGCAACTGATATAACCTAGAAGAAGACCAGTCACTTCAAGTCTCGATGGAGTCCTTGCAAGGATCAGATGTCCGAGAACGGGGTCCATCACAACCGTAAGATCAAAGTTCCGAATAGTGTTTCGTGGGTGTCTCTCGAGGGGATCCGACAGTCATCGAGTCGTCGACGGAGAAACCTCGAGCGTTAGGTAATAGATACATAATCCTATTTAATACGAGGGGTCACTTGTTCATCAAGAAATCTCTTGCAGTGTTGTATAGTTTTGTTCTTTCTTTCTTGGGTTTTAACCTAGAAATTTGATAGAAACCAACCAGTAGGCATTGTGTTGATCGTTATAACAGCTGTCCTGTGGTCAGAATAGGATGGGAGGGTTGCGGCCCTTGCGGGGGTAGGAACAGAATTTGACTCCCCCGGATGGAGTTTGATTTCTTCGTTCTTCTTCTTTTTGTCCATTTTGTGCACGGAGCGAGTCAAGGGGTCGAAGGGCTTGACCAGTCAAATGTACTTCGTGGACATTTCGCGTCACCAGTTTCGACAATTTCATTCTCAATCTTATATATGGCTCAACTTGCAGAAACAGTATTGCATGCGCTTGTACGGCATACATATCGTATTCATTATCGAAGGATCACGTCGTGGCGTCGGCTTGTCCCTTTGACCCCTGGAACACGCGAGGATGAAGGAGCCTCGTGTCCAAAATGAAAGTTTGCTGAATGATCGATCTTACTAGTAACTTATAATGATTCGAGGTTACTGCAATAGATAGAAGATCAATAACAAAAACGATGGAGTATTTTGCACATGGCTGCAATCGTACGTCTGGTTCTTCTTTGCTAATTTTTTATGCAAGGGGAAGTATTGGAATCTCCACATTCTTATCGTACACTCAAGGGACTGCATCGAATATGCCTTGCCTTGGACGTTTTAGGTATCCTCAAATTGCGAATAGAAGCGGAACGGAACGGAACGGAGGCTTCCTTTGGAGTTCAGCCAACACTCTAATTGGCCGCACCATCATGAGCAACGAAGCAGTAAAGCTCCACATTTTACTGTCGGGGTCTCGAGCACCAGAAAGCGAGATTCGGAGCTATTGAGCTTTGCTTTGTCACTGGATGGTTAAACAATACTCCGCGACTCACCATACCTATTGAATGCTAAATCGATTGCAAAATTCTATCCTCTTACCGTGCCCAATGACCAAACAAACTCAACAAACCTGTCGCAGACCAGAGGAGAGGAGCATTATCTTCCCACATGCTAAGTTCTGATTCTCGGAGGGCTTTTCTGAACTCTGCCTCTGGGGCTATATGCCATAAGGACCTAGTTCTGCATTAGATTTGCTAATGGAATCTTAGAGTTGTGGCCCTACCATTCACAAACTCCATATAACCTAAGAAATTTGTACATACCGAAAGCAGCCCACCAGATAAAAAGCTAAAGTTCCTCGGCGATAGAACGATATGAACCGACATGGAGTCTCTATAAAAGACCAACCTTTCCTGTCTACCTTGCTTAGAGCTGAAGCAAGAAAGATGCTGGTCCTCTTGGAAAAGTATATCCTACAACTCACCTCAGGTAGATTCAACGAATGTCATGGTACTAATGGTACGTAAGGATCTCGTACCACTCTTAGCAGGAATTACTGGCCAAGAAGGGGAAAAGGATGTAGTGCCAGGACTGGCTTTCTGACGTAGAGAGAAAGCGTAAATTTGGAACAACTCCAAAGAATTTGAAATTTTTATTCAATAATAATATGATTTTGATTACAAGACAGACATCTTATATATAGAGATAGGACTCTTAATACTAATGGAAACTGCCTGAATGGTAATATAGGAAACTGCTTGAATGGTAATATAGGAAACTGCCTAAATGATAATATAGGAAACTGCCTGAATGGTTGTTTTCCCCAAAATCAGAAAAACTGCCGAGATTTCCGGTGATTACGGCGATCACATTGTTCAAGATAATCATAGGCTAACTGTTCTACATCATTCCCTCCCTCTTCGGAAAAACTCGCCCTCGAGTTATGATCAGGATAGAGGGTTGTATCGGAAGCATGATACACAACATAGTCTTGACGCCTATGTCGGGGGATTCCTCCACGCCCTATAGCATCTTCGGGATCACGAGCGACAGGATTTCGCTCGGCTGGAAGAACACCAGGTGCATGGTTTGTGGACAAACGCTGGATGGCATCAAGGATCTCTTGAGACCTCCGATCGGTTTGAGCCACGAATTGATTGAACTCAGCCCGCGTAATAGGCTCGTTCTCACGGCCCTCAGCAGCAGGGAGATTGATATTCACGTTATTCACCATCGTCACAAGAGAAACCTGCTGTGATATCAAATGACGCAGAGAGAAAGCGTAAATTTGGAACAATTCCAAAGAACTCGAAATTTTTATTCAATAATAATATGATTTTGATTACAAGATAGACATCTTATATATAGAGATAGGACTCTTAATACTAATAGAAACTGCCTGAATGATAATATAGGAAACTGCCTGAATGGTAATATAGGAAATTGCCTAAATGATAATATAGAAAACTGCATGAATGGTTGTTTTTCCCAAAATCAGAAAAACTGCCGAGATTTCCGGTGATTACGGCGATCACATTATTCAAGATAATTACAGGCTAACTGTTTTACATCACTTTCCCTGTGTAGAGGATATGTTGAAGCTCCTTCAAAGAGTATAGCCTCTGAATCAAAGGTTTGAAAATGTTTTAATCTTTCAGATCATCGCAGAACGAAGCAACAGGTCCAATTAAGGTGGCAAATTGAAGCACACCTGCTTATGACAAGAAAAGTGCATCAAATTGTCATATTTTGATTGCACATCACCTCATGCATTAAATTATCTTAAGAGATAAGTGCACTACAAGTCCTAAAATTTATAACAAAAGTATATTTTGTTGAGGAAAACTTCTACTAATTTTGAAGTTGACAAAACCTTCTGTGATAATTGTAAAATTTGATACTTATTCTGAACTATTTTATTCCAGGAAAATATATGTGTGTGTGTGTGTGTTCTAGAAGCTCAGAAGGAAGTTATTCAGATTTTACAAGCTGAAAAAATAAGTTCTTTGAAGACCCACAGAATCTAAGTTCTGAGATTCAAACGCAGATGCAGATACAGAAGTTATTCATACGCAGATGCAGATGCAGAAATTATTCAGACGTAGAATTCAGAAGGAAACATAACAGCTAGTGATCTGGCATGGATTTCATAAAAGGAAAGTTTTGATTGGTTCAATCTTAATCAAATTGATTGACAATCAAATATTACGATAAGAATGCATTACAACGGATAAAGCTCTACATATGAAAATCAAGATTCTGATTGTATGGGCAACCAGAATCAGCGGGATTCAGAATCTGTCATCCAACGGCTACTCAATCCTTATTATACAAATCTGTCCAAGGTGAAGATTGAAAGATGATCCTCTGAAAGCTGTCCAACGGCTAGTTTGGGAGTAGAGGAATATTTAAGGAGATCAATGAGCAGCAAAAGATGATAACAGATTCAAGAATCAACAAGTCTAAAGTCTGAGCACACTCCAATTATTTCTCTTGTTGTTCTGAGCCAAAACACTTAGATCTTGAGGGTTACTTTGTAAGAGTGATTGTGTGAGATAGAGAGTCCTATCATACACGAGAGTGATATCACTCAAAATCTGTAAATTCCTCTTGATTACATAGTGAAATCCAGCCGGTAGACTGTAAGCGTGGGAGAGTGGACGTAGGCTTGCTATAAGCCGAACCACTATAAACTTATGTGCAGATTTTCTACCCCTTATCTGTTACTTTACTTTCTACACATGAAGAGCTTCATCTATATAATCTGTCTTGAATCTGAATTTTATTCAGACTCTTCTGTGATTCGTTTTATTTTCGCATAAATATTATAAAACTGTTCAAGGTCACCTATTCACCCCCCCTCTAGGTGATCCCTGCTAGCCACATCATATTTGAGTTCTAAAACTTACAAAAAGTGTAATTAAGTCCTAAAACTTACAAAAAGTGTAATTAAGTCCTAAAACTTATCAAATTAATTCAATCGAGTCCTAAACTTAACACCGTTAAATTTACTAACGGAAAATGCTGACGTGGCGCTGATGTGTCATATTTTAATACTTTTATTAAGACACATGGTGTCCAACAAGCGTCACGTCAGAAAAATTTTAAAAAAGTAAATTAAATTAGAAAAAGCTATAAAAAAACAAAAAAAAGGAAAAAAAAAAAACCTTAAACCAGCAGCTGCGGCGATGGCCAAGCCCTCGCTAGTGGCCGCCGCCACAGCCGCCGGGAAGGACCGGCGGAGGTCGCCTTGGCCTTCCCGAAGCCCGGCGACCCTCGCCGGCCCCGGGCGAGTCCCCGGCGAGGGCTTGCAGCCCTCGATCTAAGGGAGGGTGCGACCCTCGCCCCATATCTAAGCGAGGGTCGCCGACCCTCGCTTGGGGCCGTCGCAGACCGGCGAGGCCTCACCTAGGGTGGGCGACCCTCGGTGGCCCCTGGTGACCTCCGCCGGCCCTTCTCGTCGACTGTGTCGGCGGCCACCGGCGAGGGCTTGGCCATCGCCGCAGCTGCCGGTTGGGGTCTCCTATTTTTTTATAGCTTTTTTCTAATTTAAATTTTATTTTTGCTAACGTGGCACTTATTGAACGCCACATCATTGCCATGTGTCCCAATAAAGTAATAAAATATGACACGTCAACGCCACGTCAACATTTTCCGTTAGTAAATTTAACGATGTTAAGTTTAGGACTCGATTGAATCAATTTGACATGTTTTAGGACTCAATTGCACTTTTTGTAAGTTTTAAGACTTAAATGCATTTTTGTTACGAGTTTTAGGACTTATAGTGCACTTATCCCTTATCTTAAATAAGGGAAATAATAGATGCTATCCTAATCATTTGTTGGCCTAATTCCGTGAGCTTTCGTTTCGATGGGAGAAGGATCTTCCTTACAGCCAAGCTCTACCAAATATATCTGAGTGGTGATGGTAAATGGTTTTGAGGTGAGCAAAGCACAGTTTGCGCATTACACAAGCTGCCCCCTCATTGTCGTACTTGAGCAAGGTCGCGTCGCCAAGTTTCCTTGTCTGGCACTATGGGCATCGGTAGGATGCCCATGCAAGTGCCTTGAACGACATTGCTTCTACTTATTTGCTAGAGCAGTTCATGAAACAATGTGATATTGCAGTGATACAGCAACTTTCAGAAACAATGATCCCCACATAATTACACACACACAACCAGATACTGGCATAACATGCAATACCATTTCCATTTGCTTAAATAGGAATAAAGAAGAATAACAATGTAACAAGCTAGTTTCTAACTTTGTTTTGCTAACTCGTCTTGTAAGACACCCACTGCTAATTGCGGATGGTGGGGAGGATTACAGCTTTTGAATGTTTCAGGCCATTTGCACCCTTTAAAAGAGAGCTCAAGTGCATAAGACCACAGTCCACATCAACAGCCCAAATCAACGGATTCTCAGTTCCCTAAAACACATCAGGGTGAAAACGCCCAGGGATGGAGCTACTCTGTTGAGCTTGCTTCAGGTGCATCGTGAGTGCATAGTTGTTCACCTAGAATGGCATCAAAAGATAAAACAGTAAGAAAAAGATCACATTGCTAGTGACCAAAGAAGAGCAAAGGTTACACCAAGACAACAAGATGGATTCTATATATCTCAAGGACCTGTCAATGAATGGAGCCAAACAGGAAATATGAAAACCTCTTTACATTCAACATATAAATGCTATAACAGATAAGAGGTAATTTATGTTCAACTAAATAAAAACTAAGCATATAGCTTAGAAGATTCAAGGTTCACAAGTTCAAACCTCAAGAGTCCTCAACTGCTCCTGGTACTGAGATACCAGCTGCTTCAAATGCTGCAATTCCTGACTCCTTATTTCGTGCTCTTTCTGGCGTTCATGCTGAATAGCCACAGCTCTCTTGAGAATTGTATTTTCTTGAATCAGTGCTTCAACTTGTTGCTTCAGCAGTATATTTTCCTGGAAGGGATACCGTTGGCATAACAGAGCTGATCATTCTTAAGTCTTTTTTTCTTTTGGGGTTGGGGGGGGGGGGGGTTATGTAATTGGGGGGCCAGGGGGGTCGAAAGTCAAAGTAGTAAATACCCCATATGACTAAAATAGCTACCTGGTGAAAGTTCCTGGATGCTTCTGCACCAGCCCGTGCCAAGATGGACTTCTCTAATGCCTCGAGTGCTCTCGCAGCACGGGCTTTGGCATCATCCATGTTGGAGGCACTCATCATCTCTCTGACAAAGAGCTCCACCCATTCAGCCCCATCAATTGATATTGTCTCTTCAGCTGATGAATCCTGTGTTAAAGCTGGCTCTCCAGCAGTTGTTGCACCCCCTGCAATGCAACATCCATCATCTACTGTCATAAAACTCAAACCACAACAAGCAGAAAATACTTTGAAAATTAAAAGTAAGATGACACATCAATAAAAAATTCAATAAGAAGGTAAATCCAGAACTAAAGCCTGGCTCATGACAAGTGGTTAAAGCAAAAGGATCAAATCCCTACTACCCCCCACCTCAAGAAAAGGATGCAACATAAGATTGTGATGAAGAGAGAGCCCCAAAGCAGGTAATTGAGGTCAAAGTAAATTGGATATTCATCGCTTAATGTGCTCTCACATGCCACAAGGCAAATTCAAAAACCTAGGTACGACAGCATTCCTTCCTACTCTGTAATCCAATTTCAAAAGAGAACCATGCCATTCTTTCTAATAATCCAAATATATGAAATTGATTGTTTAACTTCCACATCTATAAAATGAATCCTGTGAAGATGAAGGAACATAAAAACTGAAAGTTCCCCAAAAATATACAGAAATTAATGCGTATAAGTTAATATTACTCCAAGTAAGCATGCTCTTTGAGTTGACTTTCGAGGAGCTTGCTTTCCTAATTCAGGCAGTTAATTTACCAAGATCCAAGATTCACCTTGTGACTGAAGCGGAACATTGACATCCACTGATGAATTAGACCCATCCAGAGCAGAACCCAAATTTGGATCAGTAGATCCCAAGCGAAGTTCATGCAATCTTCTGATGGCGGAATCCAAGTCATTACCACTCTCTTCAAGTGCTCTTTCAAGAAGCTGGAACATGTCATAACAATGTAAAAGGTCATATTAGCAACCTGGTGGTTATATTTTCTTTCTAATGAGAATCAGATCATCATCTGGGAAGAAAAACAAAAAGAAAGTTTATTCAGATATCAAATTGGGTCATTTTTTTGCATGTTTCATTACAATGAACATGAGACTCCAATTACAACATAGGCTGTCAATTGCTAGGCAATGCCATAATCACAGGATAAGTAACAAAAGAAGCGCTCTAAAACAGAAAATATAGATTTTTACTTCTTGACGAAACATAAGATCACTGATCACAAGGTTCCACGATGATATGCGGTCAATCAAACAAATTGAAAGTCATGTCACAAGTCGATTGATATGTAATTATCCAATATTTTCTAAAAAGAGGTCAATGCTAATATGCTCAAAACACCTGAAGCCATGAACATAAGATCACTGATCATAAGGTTCCACAATGATATGCGGTCAATCAAATGAATTGAAAATCATGTCACAAGTCGATCGATATCTAATCATTCAATATTTTCTAAAAAGAGGTCAATGCTAATATGCTCAAAACACCTGAAGCCATGAACATAAGATCACTGATCATACGGTTCCATGATGCTAAGCGGTCAATCAACCGAATTGAAAATCATGTCACAAGACAGATCAACATCTAACAGACCAATATTCATTAAGAGAGATCGATGCTCATATGCTCAAATCACCTAAAGCTATGATTAGAACTCCTCAGCTCAAATATCATCTACCAACAACAACCCGGAAGCAGAAGACCGATAAGATCGACAAAACCCAGAAATCACGAGCACGTATGAAAAAGGCATAAACAAAGTCATTTATGGACGAAATTGAAGCAACCCAAAGGATAATCCGCAGCCTAAAAGCTGATCAAAGTCAGACAAGTTTCCATTCCTCTACCCAAGAAACTGCACAAGAATCAAATAAAGGGCGCACAAGGAGGACGATGGAACAGTTCGAGACCTGCTTGTCCATATCAGGGAAGATCGCGGCGAGCTGCTCGATCAGGACCGCCGACCCCGGCAGGTGCGAGGACGGGGGAGGAGGAGAAGAGGACGGCTGCTGCCTCGGAGGGGACAAGCGGACCGGGGAGGACGAGCAGCGAATTCTCTTGGAGACGACGGGGGACGGTGCAGCACTCAATTCCTCAAAAAAAGATCTCTTGCCACACACTATTGCAGACATGTTTTTGCAGAAATCTGTCTGCTGTCTCTCTCGCCTTCTCTCTCTCTCTCTCTCTCCCCCCTCTCTCTAGCGGCCGATCTAATCTAACAACCCTTTGAAGCCCACGACCAAGCTCATGCAGCTGATCTTCCAACTGGGTCGATTCAGATCAACGGGAACAGGGATAGAGCATCGAACCCAGTTGACCCGAAACGCCACAAAACCAAGAACAGGCACAGAGACAAAGAGGGCAGCCCCGACTCTCCGATTCCGAGGGGTTTCTTGATTTCTTGCTGGGTTTTCAAGAGGGCTCCGGGGAGGGGGGGAGGAAAGCGGATCTTGATACCGGGAGGGATTCGGTCTGGTGACTTGGGGGAGAGGGAGAGGGAGAGGGAGAGGGAGAGAAGCTGGAGGAAGCAAATTGAGGAGAACAACCCTATCTACCTTCCACAAATTGGGCAGTCACGACCCCCTTTATCCTCCCTCCCTCCCTCTCTCTCTCTCTCTCTCTCTCTCTCTTCGCTCTGTGCTTCTGCATAATTAAAGCTGCCATTTTTTTTTTTTGGGTTTTTGGTTTCCTTTTCCGTGGTTTTGGTTTTCTTGTCCGTGAGGTCAAAGCAAAGGTTCTTGTCCAAGTGGGGATTGGTGCTCCGGTGGCGGATGGGTATTGGGTCGCGGCGAAGAAGGCTAGGGTGATGTTACAGGCTCGCACGAAGAAAGGTTGGAAGGAGATGGCCGTAGCCCTGCCCAGCGAGAAACTTTTCAAGATAGGCCGATGGCCGCGGTGGGCCTGGTCAGAGTTGGGGGGCTCCCTCTCTTTCGCCCCTGTCGTCTGAACTTTAATTCATTATGCCATATTATTTATTTAAAAAAGAATTAATTTGCTCGATGTTCGACGTCGTCATCCTTGAACTTTCAAACATTTGCATATGATTTAGGAAATGTATTGAGTGTTTACTAATAGTTCGCAGATGATATTGAACAAATAAAAGAAATTTGGGACGATATTACATAATAATCAAAATTCAAGAATCGCATTGTACAGATTAAAAATCCTGAGATGACATTGTGTATTGGACTAAAGTCTATACATAATTTGTGCTATTTTCATGGATATCTAAGTCAATTTACCTATTTGGGATGACTTTTTCTGCTATTTTTTTCTTTTATAAATTAGAGTTGAGGCACGCATCATGCGAATGCGGGCAACTTGGTAGTTCTCCGTGGAAAGAAAGATGAGTGAGCTACAACGAGGAACCCATAATCATGAGAAATGAGGTGACCAAAGTGGTGGGTGATTTTAGTGGGAAGTACTAGATACCCACCAACACAAAACTATTCTTTCGAGCGTGTGAAATTCTCTTTGCAAAAGTCGTAAAAAGCTTGGCCTAATACTCTAAAAAACTTTCAAACTTTGGCTTTTGTCTCAATTTTACCTTTTGTTTCATAAAAACCTCCAACTTCGGATTATGTTCCAATTCTACCTTAAACATTTTTTTGTCCCATAAAAAAACCCACAACTTTAGATATAGTCCTAATTCTACCATAAACCTTTTTTGTATCATAAAAAAGCCTCAATTTTGGGTTCATTAGCAGTTCTAGCCTAACTTTTTATTTGTCTCGTAAAAATTCTTAGCTTTAGGTCCAGTTTTAATTTCACTCTAATTATTTTTTTTGTCTTATAAAGGATCATTAACTTTTACTTGAGTCCCAAATTTTCTCTCCATTAACCCTTCGTTAAAATCACCCTTAGTGATTTCGTGCTCTTCGATCTTTCATGCTTGGGAATGTTTCATTTCTAGCGATCGAAGAGCTCGCACCCAAGACACTTAAATAGCTCATGCTCGGAACGCTTGAACAGTTCATGCTCGGGAGTTTTCCATCTCTCGATTTCCAACGAGAAATTTTGGAAGGAGGGTTAATGTTGGCAGATTTGTAACTCAAGTAAAAGTTTGTGATTTTTTATAGGACTAAAAATTTAAGGGTAAAATTGGGATTAGGCATTAAAATTGGGATAAGACCTAAATTTAGGGGTATTTCATAAAACAAAAAAAAAGTTTATGGTAGAATTAGGACATAACCTAAAGTTGAGGATTTTTATGGAACAAAAAAAGGTCATGATAAAATTGGGACACGACCTAAAGTTAAAGGTTTTTTATGAGATAAAAGATAAGATTGAGGCAAATTTTAAAATTTGAGATTTTTTAGGGTTTTAGCCTAAAAAGTTTTAGGGTATTTTAGCAGATGTGATGTTAGACATAAAAAGTCGCTCCCTGTGTTTGTTTTGTTCCAGAGAGAGGACTAGAATACGGGATGAACCTCTTCCTCGATCGTACTGGGGAATCCTTTCCCCTGTCTTCCCTTAAAATTTTTAGGTCCTAATCAGGATTGGATACTTCTCTTTGCTAATAGTATAAATCTTGCGATGTTTGTAATTTGATTTTTATTTAACACAGACATTTGAAAAGACTGAAGATATTTCATTATTGGCATATAAATCTATATACTTATGCAAATCTTTCGAATTTAATGTTACTCTTTTTGTTATTTTCGAATCATCATATATCTGGTGTTGTCGAATTTGAGTCCATTAAACAATTATATACTTTTTTTTATAAGTAATAGATTTTTCGAGCACCCGACTAAATTTCAGTAACGATAGTCCCTCGTCCCATACATATCGCGTAATTATAAAAAATGATCTATTGATTAAGGCTCTATTTGTTTTGACAAAAAAAAAAGGCTTTCTTTAATAGATTTGGAAAACATTTTTCAAAAAATTATCTCTTATATCTCCTATAAAAATTAATGAATAAAAAATATTTTCATCATTCAGGTAAATATATCATCATAAATAATAAAAATATTTTTAATTGATTAATTATTTAAATGATATAAGCGATATATTTAAAAATAATAATTTTTTAATTATTAATTTTTCGTGAAATAAATAGAGTTTGTAATTAAACCGAGGCATCGCACCGTCCGTATTGATATATATCCCACTTCACCCCGACTGCCCACTGCCTGACGAGCCGCCCTCTCTATTTCCGCCGGAGAAATGTCCGGCGTGGTGGTCCTCGACAACGGCGGCGGCCTCATAAAGGCCGGCCACGGCGGCGATCTCGACCCCACCGCCGTCCTCCCCAACTGCCTCCTCCGCCCCCTCTCCTCCAAGAAGTTCCTCCACCCCGACCCCCTCCCCCACTCCTCCTCCTCCTCCGCCGCCGCCGCCGCCGCCGCCGCCGCCGCCCTCGACCTCACATCCGCCGCCGTCCGCCGGCCCATCGACCGCGGCTACCTCATAAACGCCGACCTGCAGCGCGATATCTGGGCCCACCTCTTCACCAGCCACCTCCGCGTCAGCACCGCCTCCTCCTCCCTCCTCCTCACGGAGCCACCCTTCACCCTCCCCTCCATCCAGCGCGCCACCGACGAGCTCGTCTTCGAGGACTTCAACTTCAAGTCCCTCTACGTCGCCGACTCTGCTTCGCTAGTTCACCTGTACGAGGCCAGCACGAGCGCACAAGGGTAATCGCTATAATGTTCGACCCATACCCTCGTTTTATTAGGATACTAGGAAATGATGTGTAGGTTGGTTTAGGACTTCTCTTCTGGGAGGAGTTATGGGTATCATTCTGAGGTTCTGGTCATGGCTGATTGTTAATGGAACAAAGCTATTGAAGCATCAAAGTTGACTAGAATGAGCTTAAAGTCTAGATATTTTTTTTATGATTTCCTCTTTCATATATGGGAATCTTGAAAAGCTGGAAATTTCTAGTTGTTTATGGGCTTTTCACGTTGTGGCGGCTTTTGGGTTTGTGTCAGGTTGGTCTCCAAGGCACAGTGCAGTCTTGTCGTGGATTGCGGGTTCTCTTTTACACACGCGTCGCCTGTTTTTCAGAATTTTACTTTGAATTATGGGGTGAAGAGGATCGATCTGGGCGGGAAGGCTTTGACGAATTATTTGAAGGAGCTGGTGTCATATAGATCGATTAATGTTATGGATGAGAGCTTCTTGATGGATGATGTTAAGGAGAAGCTATGCTTTGTTTCCCTTGATGTTGACCGTGATTTGCAGCTTGCAAGGTAATGCTTTATTTTGTTAGACGTCTCATCATGATGAGTTGAAGATAGTCTAGCAGTTTATGTATGGAGTTAAGCTTGTTTCTGCTTTGTTGCTTGGAAAATGAGGGAAATGATGAATATCGAAATCTGAAGGTAATGGTAAGTAACAGAATTTCATTCAGTAGTTGGTTTCCTGAAAATTTGGGACTGTGAGATCAAGTCTCTTCTTGCCCTATTTAAATATCTGCCAATTACATAGGTTTGCATTATACTTGCAAATGGTTTGCAAATGTGTTTAAATTTTTAATGCTCCACAATATGACTATACATGGCTAAGCTGCTACTGGTATCAAAACTAATCTTGCTACTAGCCATCCAGCTGTTATTGAATCATCCAGAGATTTTTTCAGCACAAAATTTAAGTCAACAAGATAAGGAACCCCAAGCAGCTGAACCCTTCAGGAAGCATGGTATAAAATTACGAATAGCCTGGGGAATTGAATTAATTTTATCAGTTAATATCACTAAATTTAGGAGTGAAAGATATGGAGTGCATACATCTTTCAAAGAATCATAAGGAATTGGATCTTACATATCTTGATACATAAGTGTAATGGCACAAAAAATTCATGCAGATTGCTCATATTACGGGATAAGGCATAAGCTTAGTTGTTGCTTTCAATATTTCTTAGTTAGTTAATTGTGTTAGAACTTCTATCTATGCATTTTTTAGCCTCTATGTTTAGCATTCGGTTTAGTAAGTAGCACCCAAAGAAATCAAATGCCCTGCAGTACAGCAGAAGTTTTTGGTTAGTTAGTTAATTGTGTTAGAACTTCTACCAATGCATATTGGTAGACAACTGTCACTTCAGTGAGCTCACAAGAATCAACTGTACTTCTTTAGGAAGCCTGGACATGATAATGTCTTTAGATGCACGTATGTTCTTCCTGACGGAGTCACACATACAAAGGGCTTTGTCAAAGACCCAGAAGCAGCACGACGACACCTCAATTCGACCGATGAGTCTCATCTTACATCAGGTGGAACGATTATTGGTGTTGAGAGGCCAGAATCTGCAGAGGACAGAAAGAGAATCGACTTAACCAAAAATGTAATATCATATATATTCATTACGGCTCTTTCGGGGATTTTTTTATTCGTAAATGTCTGGTGCGTGCACAGAAAAAATATAGAAGATATTTTCCTTTGCAACTTTCCTTAAATTTTCTACCTTCTATACAGGAGTTTGACCTGACGAATGAGCGATTCCTTGTCCCAGAGATGATTTTTCGACCTGCAGATTTGGGTGCGTTTTGTGCTCCTATCTTGTTGTAGTCTGCTATTCAGTACCTTAGTTATGAATTTATGTATTGGTGAATTGATTAGTGCCTGTCACTAAGAGATGTCAATCACATCTTGTTCAGTCTAAGGAAGTGACAAATCACATCCTGTTTGGTCTAAGAAAGGGCTTAATCTGATCCATTGGTCATTTTTTGTCTTTGTGGTTAACATCCGTCATTATTGGTTCTAAATCTACTTTTCGGCATCTTAGATGAAGATTCAATGTATTGGTGCATTTACGAGTTGTCTTTTACTAAGAAATGTCAATCACATCTTGTTTGGTCTGAGGAAGTGACCCTTACGTTATTTGATTGTTCAGTAATGTATAAATATCAGCCATTGAACTACAACTGTGGAACTTCTTTTTCAGGAATGAATCAGGCTGGACTGGCAGAGTGCATTGTTCGAGCTATCAGTTCCTGCCATCCACATCTTCATCCCGTTCTTTATGAAAGGTATTCTGTCCTTTGAGCATTGCCATGTTGAACTGCTGGCTTCACTTTTATGCATTTGCAATTGTCAATTACCAGTAGTTAACTTCTTTTTGTGCCCTTCTTTTCTTTTTTCTGAATTTTGCAGCATCATATTGACTGGTGGAAGCACACTTTTTCCTCGATTTGCTGCGAGACTGTAAGCTTTCTCTTTCCATTACCTCCTCTTGAGTTGATTCTAGCAAGGCATTTTCACTGCCTTATGGTGTTGACACTTTCCTACAGAGAAAAAGAACTCCGGCCTCTCGTCCCTGATTACTACAAAGTGAAGATAACCACTCAACAAGAGTAACTTTTTCCCTTCTATGTTTCATTTGTCACTCCAAAGATGCTATTGTTGGCCTCCTTTTGCCTAAATTGTCTATTATCTTCAGTCCTCTACTAGGTGTGTGGCGAGGAGGATCACTTTTGGCATCCAGCCCCGATTTCGAAGCAATGTGCGTCACAAAAGCTGAGTATGAAGAGCTGGGATCTGCTCGATGCCGCCGGAGATTCCTTCGTTGAGTTGAATTCAAACGTTTCGGCATGCTTGATTACTCTGAGTAACCCATTCACATATGGTCCCTTCTCTGAGAAGACATTGAAGGTAGGAATCTAGAAAGTCGCAGAGTCAAACCAAGTATGTTCGGAGATACGTGAGGAATGGGCATGGAGGGCATGGACTGCAGAGGATACATCTTAAGTGGTTGAATCTGTTTTCACCTGAATTATTAGACAAGGTGGTTGAGGATCTTTATCGGTGCTTACTACTGATCGGAGCAGTTTTCTCATGATGGTGCTGAGCTAGCCCATAATTCCAGATTCCTACATCTAGCATTTCTGTGGAATGGGTGAAGGTGTTCAAATCAAGCTGAACGCCAGAAGAGAGGGACTCTGGATTCTGCAACTACCAGTGGAGCAATATTTCAACTGGGTAGTTCCATGGCGAGACCTCGTGGCACTGTCAGCGGCCGATGGAGATATATAAACTGCCTGCTCGTTTCTCTGCTGCTGTAGCTTCTATTATTAGCGTCCTGTGGAGATGATGGTACTGAAATCGGTGAAGATTGCTCATTAATTTCCGCCCGGTCGGCACTGAGCTTTGAGCTGAACTTTCTGACCTTCATGTAGATCTGCTGGCTTCCTGAACCGTGCAATTTATGACCATCATCATTTGTTTGGGTGACTTTGGTTGTCCCAAATTTACTAAGAGGCTTAATTTATTCTCTTTAATTTTAAGCATTTTATGTTTTGGATTAGCGAATTTAACCTGCTAAAACTAACCATATCATTACATCTTTGAAGATTTTTCTAAAAAAATTTGAACTCCAAATTATATAATCCCAAAATTATGGCGAAAGGGGGAAAAAAAAGAGAAATCCAATGATAAAAAATTTATCTAATCTTTGGCTCATCCGGTTATAATTATAAGGAAAGGACGAAAAAAAATCAATGATATATATAACTGAATCTAATTAATTAAGGAGAAAGTTTCTTTTTGATAATAGTGAACTTTCACGATGAAAATCTAATTTTATTGAATCCAAAGGAAAAATTAGAAGAAGAATTTATAATGATAAATACATAATTGAACTTCATCAATTAAGGAGAAATTTTCTTTTCTAAAATCCAATCTAATTAGATATAAATAACGAATTCTTCAACGTGAACTCATATTAAAGGTTCCATTTATTTGCTGAAAATGAAATATTCGGAAAACATCCTAAAAATAATTACTTGAAATAATTAGTTAATAAAAAAACGTTTTCATTATTGATAATAATTTGTCTAAAATTTCTGTAAACAATGAAAAAACTTTCTATTCATTTATTCTTATACAGGTGAACATTTTTAGAAAAATATTTTGCAAATCATTTATTTTTCACGAAACAAACAAGAATTGAAAATTCCAGCCATCACACCTCTCTACTAGTTTCTGTACCAATGGGTACTTTTTCAACTAGGCTAATATGAAGAGAACAAATGCAAAGGCGGAGCCACGAATAGACAGATACAATATCTATAAGCAAATTAGTCGATGATCTGTACATTCAGGGGAAACAATAAATCAGAATGTGAATCTCAAAGCGCCATACTCTCCTCGCAAAACTGCGGAAATCAACTCAAAAGGCCATACTCTCCTCGCAAAACTGCGGAAATCAACTCAAAAGACGGCAAAATTTTCGACAATACATACAAATGGACCCATTGGGTAGAGTTTTCTGCAACACAGAATTCTCCCAGAGCCTAATATGCCAGATTTCGCTTGATGAATGTAGTTCTCCTCTAGTATAAGTTCCTCGTGTGGAGCCACACTATATTCTCAGGTTGACGACCCTCCGAACGGGAGAGCAATTTGGTTATCTAAATTAAGAATCCAGCATCAACGACGTATATCGTGCGCAAGAAGGAATCCCATGAGCATTCACGCTGCTATAGGTATTGCACAATGTCACCGCACAGAGACATAAGCGAATAATAGACTGGACAATGACCCAGCTTAGCTTGTTTAGTCAAATGATGGCTGCGAATCCATGCAGAGATGAACAAGCTTCCGCTGATACTGCCCATAATATTCCCCGACTGCAATGACATCCTCATTCTCTGGGTCCAAAACAGGCAAGTTTAACTGCTCCTTCTTGACTGAAGACTCGTCAGCAGAATCACCCATGTTGGACATAAAAGCCGCATGAATTTCACGGCAAGCGAGTATGAACATGGCAGCTGTATCTGGTCGCTGTGCCTGACGAATAGCTGCCAATGCCTCCGGGAGTGCGCCAGCAGCAACATACAAAATCAAGGCCCTGTAATTAAAGTTCCACACTTTGAGAAGAGCATCAAATGATCTTGATCGAAGAAAAGGTGTCACTTATTTACACTCCCCACATCTTGTTTATACCAATCCTCTACATTCTCAAAATCTACATTTACATTATGATTAAGCCCTTTATTCTATAATTCATTGAAAATTCTGAAAGATCTGGGATGCCTAAAAAAAAGCAACCATAATCAAGTAGGTGCACCAGTAATATCATTTAAAGAGAAACAGAAAGGGAACAGAATAGTACCTCCAGATGTTGTGTTCAGCCAGAAGTACATGGTCTGCCCATCTCAGCAACACTCTGCGAACAGAATAACACAATGAAATGGTCAGAATTTTCACGGTAGATACGATTTGAGTGAAAATGTTCCATCTTCAAGCCCATCTCCTGAGTTTAGCTTTGGCAAGAACTAAAGAAAATTACTGTAGAAACCGATTCTAAGGTTATCCATCACAGCTTGTTCAGTAATAAAGGGCCCGGCAACTACATGGTTGGTCCTGCCCTAAAACACTTCAATCTGAGTCTCAAGGAATTTTGCTGTGGTGCAGTTTAATTGGGTGAGAAGATTTAGAAGCAAATGTCCAACTTGGGTAGCAACCCAAGTGAAGGAGAAATTCTGTCTAGTAGATTGGGTCTGGACATTCCCCAACTTGTTCGCGTAGTTTGGCATTAGAAGTAACACATGATCCTCCATGGCTTGATGTCAATTTTCATGTATCTAGACATGGACAGAGACTACTCGTAAAAAGAAAAAATTTCCTGCAGATTGGAAAGACCCAGAAATAAAGGTAATGTTCTAGTGCAGGAAAGATCTGACCAAAGAGCAACTAATTAATCAGAAAGAACGCGACTTTGCTCGTCTTTCTGCGACTAAAATCAATGCTTTCATAGTTTATGTCTCCAGCAGAAGTGCACCTTATATGAAAGAACAATGCTAGGCATGCTCAACGCTGTCATGTTACGTAATTGGATGCTCTGAGATTTGGTTATGTTTATACATCCAATACAATCGGACCAAATCTTGTACACCTGCTTAGTAGATAGCATTATCAAGGATGAAAATATGCATAGCATGGTAATATGACCTTGCCTAGTGAAATCACCAACTTTTTAAGTAATGGAAGTCATCTAATTAATTAAATCATCTATACAATAACTTTCAATTCTATCGTTCTTGAGTGTCAACAGATCTACCAAATATGTATTTTCTAACTGTCATTCGCCACACCTCAGCAAAAGGAACTTTCATAAATCTCCACTGGCCAAAAACACAGACAAGACTAAGAGTCCCAGATTCACTTATCCATATTAGTGCATGAAGATACCCAAAAAAAAAGTAACGGAATTTGTTTTCCCTTGAGAGCAACTAAAATATCAGACAACATTATCACATTGCAATCATCATGTTTTGTAATATATTACGAGCATGTCCAAATTGACTTTTACTATTTTCTTTTTGTTTAAGGTTTATCATGAAAAATTTTATATGTGAATTGCATGTCATTACTTATATGTGGCGAAAGAAGTGTTTAGAGTTGAAAAAAATCAAAGTGTGTACACCACAAGACTTAGGTCAAATAAAAAGTACATGGTAAAAGTCAGTCTAGACACGCTCTAAATCTTCAAACATATGCACTGACTTTTCATTTATCCGAAACACTAGAAATTTTACAACATATAAATATTGACACAGATTCCCACAAATTTTTCATATGTATTTGAAATTTGGAACAATTTCAATTTTGGTGGATAACAAAAAAAATGTTAGTTTTGCTTTTGCTTAAGCGTAAACAAACTCACTCTAAAACTAAGTTCCAGAAACTTGTGCATACAGAAGTAAGCACGTTCCTGATTGAAATGTCCTGACAAAACGAAATACAATAGAGACAAGCAACTTTATTAACATCATCCTTATTAACATCATCCACCTAAGAGTAGGAATCAAATGAGGATCTTTCTTGGAGTATAAGATATGAATCAAATGAGGATCTTTCTTGACAGTATAACACAATAAAAAGATTCAATCTCATTTTGTTAATGTGCATAATAAATGAGCACAGATACTTGAAGACCCATGCCCTCTGTCATTGATGAGAGAAGAGGGCACTAAAGTTCGATAAAAGACAATCTTTAAGGATTAAGAGATTTTCAGCTGTTTCTCAAAAAAATAAAAGGGCAACAAATAGAAATTATTATCAGAAAACAAGCGTAAGCATCAGAGATCATAAATGCCATATATAGGATTGTAATGGATAGATAATAGGAAAATCAGGTTTGAAAGAATTGGATAAGTAAGAATGAAGATTTGACAAATGGAGATTTTGGGATAACCTTGCATAGTCAGAGCCCTTCAAGTGTGTAGCAGCTAAAGTCGCCGCATCTGTCCAGCATCCTGCATCTTGTAACTGCAAAAAATTAATCAAAGCGATGAGCCATTTGGTTGATTTTGGCTAGGTCCGTGAGAAAACTGTTCAAGTCTGGACAGTGTTTAATTTGGTTAGTTTTGGCAGTTCAGTCCTATATTTCCTTTCTTGCAGTAGGAGCGCACTTACTATTCACAGAAAAAATCGATAACTGCATAAATTGATTAGCAGTGATGATTATGATGATGACAGTATTAATCATGCCACCAAAAGAGGGATTGATTCAAAAAATGAATAAGCAAGTCCTCCAAATTCCACCCACAACATAGAATGTGCATCCTTAGTCACTTGAGATATTAAAGCACCAAAAAGAATCTACACCAGGAGAATCTACAATGAGATATAATCTATGCTGGCACGAACATGACTTCCAAGGGATCATCAGTGGCAAAACTTGAGATGTAAACAAAGGGACTCTAGATGTAAATTAAACAAAACCCTCAATGCTCCTCATGTTTGCAAGCCAGAGGATTTTGTTAACCATACAGGATGCTGATGTAACCACATCAAATAATTGGACAGCTAAACAAAGTCAGGAGAAAGAACAGATAATTAGAACAGTGTTCTGATATACAATGTTATTCTCATTCCAGCCTCTCATTAGAGATTTGAATTACTCTTGACGAAATATGATGATTAACCTCATCAAATTGTCCATAACTTGTGAAGGAAGATGTCATTAAATGAATGCATAAGCAAGAGGTTTATACAATTTGTTACAATAAAGACTATCAGTTGAGGCTTGCACTACATACACTGTTAAGTTTCCTCTTCACCATATTAACTCATATGCTTTGAGTATATTTGAGCAAATTCTGATATGATTTAGGAGAATCTTCAATATAAAGCCTATGAAAACATTCTAGGAAGTAGGAAAAAATATAATAGCACACAAAAATGTAGGAGAAACCGAAAAACAGTCATCAGGAATGTCTGATAGGACATATGTGAAACTGTATGGCATCTCTATCTATCTAAACTCAAGAGGAGGCCAGACAATAGAAAAGATGGAATTCTCTAACACAAAACTTACCTTCATCTGGTTTGCACAGAGACTAAGGGCACGTTTGGCAACCGACCAAACAGTAACTATTTATTCTTTTGTTCTCAGAATCAATTTTGAAACAGAAATCTGTTTGGTAAATTTTTTGTTCCTGGGCACAAATTTGCAAAAATTTGTTCCCAGAATCAGTTTTGGAACAGAATCAAGAAGCAAAAAAAAGTTGCTTCTTGATTTTGGGAACAAGAATCAGAAATGGAAAAGAATTTTTTTTTTCTTCTTCTTCTTCCTACCAGCCACAGGCCAAGGCCAGCGAGGGCATTGCGGCCCTTGCCCGATCTAGCGTGGGTGACCCTTCCCAGATCCGGCGAGGGCGACTCGCGGCTTGGGCAAGGGCCACCCTCATCAGATCTGGTGAGGGCGACCCTTGCCCAGGCCACCTAGGGCAGCCCTCGCCCAGGCCGCTAGCCACCCTCGCCGGATTTGGTGAGGGCTACAGCGAGGGTGGCACTTGCCCAAGCCGCGAGTTGCCCTTGCCGAATTTGGAGAGGGCGGCGGCGAGGGCTGGACCCTCACTAGCCCTGGCCTGTGGCCGGTCGCTGGCGCCGCCGACCTGGCCATGGCCAAGGAAGGAGAAAAAGAAGAAAAATAAAATAAAAGAAATATTAAAAATTTCAAAATATTATTAATAAAAAGAAATTTTGTGCAGTTACCAAACGCATTTCTGTTCTTTTTCTATTCCAAGAATAGGAATTTTAAACAGTTACCAAACACTTTCAAATGCTTAGAGATTGTTCCCAAGTACAAAATAAAAAGGAATCATTTCTGAACAGAAATTGTTTTCGGGAACAGAATGGTTGTCAAACGCACCCTAAGGTGGACAACTAACATAAGACAATAATGAAGATATATCAAAGCTTTAGTTAAGAAAATTCAAACCTGTGAACAAGCTTCCTGATACCTTCCAACAGCACAGAGAAGATGAGTACCTGACAGTGACCTGTCAGTTCTAACCATGTTGGCAGCCACAACCTACACAGAAAAACCCCAAAAAAAGGTATGCAAACACTTTTAGCCCATTGTCAAAGATAATTATATATACATCAAAGCAGCTCAAGTTTTGATTTGTTCAGTAAATCGAAGATATTGGGCTTTATAAGATTAAACTCACCTTTACAGCAAGTTCGTGAAGGGACTTTGAAACAGCTGAAGAAAGTGCAACTGCACGTAAAGCATTTGGATAAAAATAAGAGCTTTCTGGAGGGGTCGAAAGCAGCAAGCTGACAGCTGCCTCTAAGTTTCCAACTGACACAAGCCTGATCGTCAATATAAAAAATACAATTCGTAATTAAAACCTTTCAAACTTAACAGCAAGAGAATAATCACGGAATGATAACAATTCAGGTTTCTAGAAGATGACAATATTACACTCTAATTCTACTAATGCCAGACAGTTAAAAGTCTTCACTGCGCAACAGACTACACAGGTCATTCGGATCCAACTAAATCAAATTTGGGATTTGCTAAAATCAGGAAAAGAACAAAATTGATATATATATAACAAGTACTTCATATCAACAGAGATGCATCACATAATTTGTTATTGCAATGCATCTCCGTTGATATGAAGTACTTGTTCCAAGTCCACTTTTTCGACCCTCAAGAGTTAACTTCCTCATGACATGACCCAAAGAAGCACTCCTTATAAGAATGAACTGATACCTAGTGCATCTTGAAATGTAAATTTATATAGTGCTCGTAGATGAAACCTGATGAGAGTAAACGAGAAACTCAAACTACAGAGAGAAACATTGAAAATAAGGGTTTTAAGTTAAGTCGGCCAAAGACACAGTATATGTAATTTAATTTCAGTAAGAGTAGAAGTTCAAGTCACGTATGCTAAAGTGTCTCGCATTGATTGGTTCTGGAGTTTCTTATGGCCTTACACACATGTAATGTCCATTCACCTTTTAAACTTTCGAATTAGACTTTCTAATAATATATTGATGAGAATTAGACATCAGGTTATCTAAGGAAGTGGCCCATAGAGTGCAAGCAAGACGGATGAAATGGAAAAAGTGCATCTGGTGTTTTATGCAACTACATAATGCCACTGAAGCATAAGGAAGAAGTCAATGCAACAATAAGGCCATTGATGTTTTATGGCGAGAAGTTCTAGGCTGTCAAACACGAAATTTGCATAAAATTAGTGGAGATGAGAATGCTTTATTGAATAAGCAGGCACACCAACAGACAGGATTAAAATTAAATACATCTTGGAAGAAGTAAGGGTACCGACAACCAAAGATGAGATAAGAGAAGCTTGTTTAATATGGTTTGGTCACGTTAAAAAAAAAACCTTGGAGACTCCTGTGATAATGTGGATTAGGAGATGAAGAGGGGGTTAAAAGGGGCAGGGGAAGGCCAGGATACAATAATGAAAGATATCAAGCATCAAGAACTTATGAAAGAAATAATACATAATCGATCAAAATGGCATAAAATAGTTCACATAACTGACCCTACCTAGTGGGAGAAGGCTTAGTTTGTTGTTGTCGGTATTCTAGTGTACACTTTTCCATGCTCATCAACTGGTTTAGACTAGTAAAATTGTGATGGTTCCGATTTAACTTTTGGTTATACAAGAGCTTAAGACGCTTGATGTTTGCTCTGCCATATAAGATTGGGTCAAAGGTTTGTCCACTTCAATTTACAACTTCACAGTAGAAAAGGGAAGTTTACTGTCCCCAGAAACTACATAGTCTATTGGCACTAATCCTCTAAAGGCCAAATCTTTCAAAGGATACTAAACCATGCTCAAATTGCCTGAGGTTAGAAATTCCTTTGACCAAGAACCTAAAAGCACAGATAGAACCGTATGTATATTGATTTACTACAGGCAACATAAGTGAACCCAGACTTTCTCCTATTCAACAAATACTTTGAAGACATGAGGAAATGCTATGCATAAAATTAACTCAAAAATGCATATACACATATATATCAGGCCCAACAAACTTTAAAAGACCAGTCCAGCAAAGATCAAGCAAGATGCAAAGCTTACCGTCGAAATGTGGATTTCGGAGCAAGCTAACTGATGGAGACGACTTCTAAGCAAATATGCACACAGGGAACAAATGCATCATTTTTTCACGAAACCATGTTTTCTAATGCTTATTCATTCTTTTCACGTTTCTATGTCTGCTTATTCAACAAACTGCGATTACGAAAAACGAGCCAGGCCTTACTCATGCACACGATTCTGGACAGCTTCCTCGCCCTCCAGTTTCTCATGCCAAGGAATACGCTCACTAGCATTTTCCCACAACTCTTCTTGTTCGAAGGCCATTGATTTTAGTTGACCTTGGTTCTGACAATGAAATAGAAGATGATAAACAATTTTAAAATTATCCAACATTTAGTCAAGAGGAACTACTGAAAGGAATTATTTTTTAATGCTCAAAAAGGAATTTCAAAGCCTAGACAACGAGGAATCAAGAGTTGCCAGATCACTGATCAATATCATTCCTCCCAAAATTCATGAGCTTAGTAAGCCTGTTTTGGCTTTACATTCACTTGGCTCGAAGCTGACAGACTCACCAATTGATCCTTTTTCCCTGCTCCGGTTGTTGACTTCCCTTTTGAAGTTATCCTGCTCAGCATGGCAGTCTCGTCGATCTCTGGTACCTGTGCAGATGCAGGAGCTCTCTGCAGAGACTTCCTCACTAACTTATTCATCAAGTGGTTGAGAGCATGAGGCAACTGCAACCAGAATAAGGCTTCAGAGGATTCACCAAAGACAGCAGCAGCAAATGCAAACCTTACAATACAGCCTTTGTTAACCACTGTAGCATACAACCTCGCCCTCTCTTCATCCAGCATACAACCTGGAACAACATGTCCTGACTTGTGTAAGCAACACAAATAAAAGTAAAAAAATTCAGGAATTCAATATAAAAGCCAAATACAGGATGCAGAATTTAAAGCAAAATGAAAACCTTCTGTTCGATATGGTTCTAATACTTTGAGAAGCATCTCCGGCACCACGGAGTCTCCTACCGGTGGTATATCTATCATGTAACCACGCAGATCTCCAGTCGAAGAAGCGGCCCCTGGAATCAAGTGAGGCCTCTTATTTATACTGGTCCCAGTAGTGTTGAACCAAGAGGGTTTTACCCCCAGTTGCAAGATCATACGCAATGCCTATTGTCAAGAAAATACGAGGAAATTAAGCATGCTACTATTCGACCAAAAAAAAAACATGCTACTAGAACTCATTATTGATGAAACTGCAGAAATGAGAGGCTCTTCACTCAGTGGAAGAGGACTATCTAGCTCCATAAATGTGTGCATTTTAAGCTTCAATAATACAACTTCTTTTGTGTTCTGCTAATACTCCTATGAAGTTTTGCAACTTTGATGTTTGATTTACTATTTTGACTTTTCTCCTTTCAACTCAAAACTTTCTATCTCAGTCCCACCTAATCCTCCATGAAGATACCATCCAACCTCAGAACCCTGAACAAGGGCAGAGTTAAATTTTTTTCTCGCTAACTGCAAAGTTTAACTCATCAAGCTAGCAGAATCATTAACATTTCCCCAACTGCATTGCATGTATTCCATTAATGATTGCTTATGAGTATTACAGCCGAATGATAATTCAGATTATAGTGGGACTTTTTTATAAGTAATTTTAGTAAAATAAGATGTAAATACAAGTCAGAAAAGTTAAAAAATTGGCCCCTACCAAGGCATGCGGTAGTGGCAGTAGAATGGGAGAACACAGAGGCATTGGCCGAAATCTCTCTCTGACAGGCCTAGGCTGGATTCCAGAGGCAGATTTTTTGTCATTTCTGTAAGCAGAGAAAAGCATGGTTGAATTGGACAAAGTGACAACTGCAGGACAAACATCCTAAATAACCTAATTATCCATCTTGCATAAGAAAACACTTGAAATGGAAATCAAACCAATAAAGTTCGAAAGTTCATTGAAGTTGAACAATAAATAGTCATAAAGTATGAAACGAAACCTTGTGGATTTTTATTCCAGTCACTCCACGCATCACTCTAATAATAGCAGGATAAATGATTCAAACTCAGAAAACCCAGATATCTACAATTACACTCGTTAAGATTATCTATTTCGAAGCAGAGATGGAAGGTACAAGCACCAAACTTAGGGATATATTTTATCGGAGGATGTCTTTTCAGCTATTTGTATGGAAAGGCCATCCCCTAAGTAGTTGATGAGCTGTACAACTGTTACACATTTACCAGATTGAGTCATATATATTGATCGGCTTAGCTCTAGCCCTGTATATGTCGTGTTATTAGCAAGTTTCACTACCAAGTTTTTTAAGCCCTGTGTGGGCTGATGCACCTCTTATCAACAAGCCTATCATAAAAACTTGTCAATTCCTACATCACGTGGACACATTCTACCAACAGCCTCACAGAAACTCGAGTGTGAAATAGGATGAATAAAATAAAAATATGTCCCGAAAGTATCATTACTAACATAGTTAATAGAGCCCTTTTTACTGAGTCACCATATTCCCCTAATTACTGGACAACTGGACTATGGATAAATCAGAACTATGGAGAATGCGGGCCTATATTATACTTTATACAAGCAAGATATAATAAAACCAAAAAATAAAAAAGAATGGTGACCTACAATTAGAAGGACATACATGTTAACCTCAATTAAGCGGAAGCTGCTATCAGCTCCAGCTATGCATAAAACTAACGGGTCATCCTTAGCCGATCGAACGGATAGCCAGTCAAGTTCCAGTACGAGGGTTCCAGGAAACTGAGGCTGTAAGAGAGAATTAGCTAATGGATCCTGTGAATCCTGCACATAAAAGAATGTAAACTTCTGTGAATGTCCTTAAACAAAAAGACAAGATTTCTCAAGCCAGAATTACGGACACAAAATCTGCAGAAAAGAGTTGTAATCAACAGTCTATATATGAATATACCAGATCATAAACAGTGAAAGTGTTATCATAAAATAGAACAGCAATGCGTCCTCGACTCCTGTCTCCAGCAACAACAGGTGAAAATTTTATTCTTCGTATTCCCTCCCTATGCGTGTTGAATGAGGAGGAATGTCCAGTAGTTATATCCCACCATCTGATATTCCCCGACCTATCCCCCATGACCTGAGAAATAAGAAATTTACTATAAGTCAAACTAATAATTTGGAAACATTGGTTCTTTAACAATCAGCTGTCAAGTAGAGAGATACGTACTACATGAGGCAAGCGGTAAGCCATCGCTGTGATCAACCCATCAGACGAAACAAATGAAGATGAAGGCCATTTAGGTCTACAGGCAAGTAAAAGGTAGCCCTTTGTGAAACTTACAGTAGAACTTGGCCAAAGCAGATATTAAAGATTTGAAAATGGAATAAAGTGGCAAAGTAATAAATGAGCAGACAACCAGCATATGCTTCAAAGATCTATGTGGAAATTAAGCTTCAGACTATATTTTTATGAAGATTAGTCATAGTAATCATTGCAAATTAGACTGTTTCAGTGGCAGAAAGTTCATGGATGTGGCAGATTGACTCATATAATCAGCTCAAACATGTGCAAGGTAATGAGAAATCTAGAGTAAGCCTATTAAGCCAGAAAATCCCTACATCACTCCTCATGCAGAAAATTCACACCCAGTTGTCCAAAACATCACAAATAATAACATTGCCCACACAAACAGATCCACATAGTTTTACCCTTACGAACCCATAACACCCGTTTGCATTTGATTGCAGTAATGGAAAAGGTGTAATTTACTAGCTATTACGCTAAAATGTAATAAAGCTGTTATAACTATTACTTTGTTTGCTTAAAGTAATGTAATACCTATGACATTGTTTAATTTCATGAATGAAATGTAATACGGTTAATACCACGAAAAACCCCAAACTGGTTCATCCATGACAAATTTACCAAAAACTAATATTTTGACTACAAAAAACCCCAAACTGGTACATATTTGACAAATTTACCATCCGTTAGTTTTTATTAATTTTACCATCAAATTGCTGAGTTGGATGACACGTAACAATTGATAGATGTACCAATTTGGGGTTTTACCCTCCGTTTGTCACAAGAGTACCAGTTTGTGATTTTTCGAGGTATTAATCCAAGTTAACAGAAACTAACGGAGAGTAAATTTATCACAAGTGTATCGGTTTGGGATTTTTGGAGGTTATAGTCGATGTAAATTTGTCACAGGGATACCAATTTGGGGTTGGTGGTCAAAAAATTAATTTAGAGTAAATTTGTCATAAGTGTACCAGTTTAGGATTTTTCGTGATATTAAACCATGTAATAAAGGGAGAATAAAATCAAAATTTCCAAAATATCCCTAAAATCAAATTTACAAGGAATACAAGAATTATCAATTTAAAAGTCAATTATTCATGAGCTTAATACCTATGTATTATTGGATAGGGATAATGACAGAGGCCCTGAACTTTGGCCTAATACGTAATTTGGTTCCTGAATTTTTAATTTGTTCAATACAATCCCTGAACTTTAGACTAATGTTCAACGTGATCCCTGAACTTTTAATTTGTTCAATGTGATTCTTGAATTTTTAATTTGTACAATGTCATTCTTGAACTTTTGGTATATGTTCAATTCAATCCCTGAACTACATGAAAATGTTCAATGTAGTCCTTGAACTTGAATTATTTGAAAGGATTGCATTGAACTTTTATATAATTCAAGGACTAAATTAAATATGTACCAAATGTCCAAGGATGATATTAAAAGTTCAAGGACCACATTGCATATTGGGTTAAAGTTCAAGGACCACATTGCATATTGGGTTAAAGTTCAAGGACTACATTGAATAAATTAAAAGTTCATGGGCCAAATTACACATTGGGCCAAAGTTTAGGGATTATTTATATCATTTTCCCTATTGGATAAATATTTTAGGGATAATAACATGGAAAAACCTAAAACATATGTTTCATCACTTTAGTCCTAAAACTATTTTTTAGAGCTTTTAAATCCTAAAATTGTTTATTGTTCATTGAATTGGTCCTTTCATGAACTCAATCACCTTCTGGTCAACAGAAAAATCCGACCTAGCATTTTTTTATTATTTTTTCATCTTTTTGTCTTGTATTTACAATTATACTGACATTTCAAAAAGGGAAAATGAAAAATGACACAAACAGTCCTAAACTTTCACTCAATGTGCAATTTGATCTTTGAACTTTTAATTTGTTCAATGTAATCCTTGAACTTTAATCTAATGTTTAATGTGGTCCTTAAACTTTCAATTTGTTCAATGTGATCTCTAAACTTTTGGTATATGTTCAATATAGTATCTGAACTTTAAAAAAATATTCAATGTAATCCTTTCATTAATTTAAGTTCAGGGACTATATTGTACATTTTCATATAGTTCAAGGACAATTGAACATGTACCAAAAGTTCAGGGACCACATTGAACAAATTAAAAGTCCAGAAACCACATTAAACATTAAGCTAAAATTCAGGGACTACATTAAACAAATTAAAAGTTCAAGGACCAAATTGCACATTGAGTCCAAGTTCAGGGATTGTGTCATTATCCCTTTCAAAAATAAACTAAAAGATTAAGAAAAAATAAAGTGAAAATTTAAAAAAGGAAATGAAAGGGGAGATTGCAGGAAAGCAACGGGAAAGGAGAGGGGGGGCGACAAGTGAGGGCCATGGCCCTTGCCTGGTGGTGGCTGCAGCAATCTTCGCCACCCTTGGACGAGGGTCACCTTGCCCTAGTGAGGGCTGCCACAGCCACAAACTAGAGGCAGTGACCCTTGCTGGCAATGGAGGCGGTGGACCCCCCTTCCCCAAATCTCTGTTTTTTGCCCCCTTTTAATTATTTTTTAATGTTAGTTCCTTTCTGATGTGGTGCCGATGCGCCACTTGTGTGAAGAATAGAAGAAAAATTAATAAAAAATGCCTCATAGATTTTCCATCTAAGAAAAAGCGACAGAGTAAACAAAATGATTAATTCGAAATATGGCGACAAGTGTTAGGATTTAATGATCCAAAAATAGTTTTAGGACTAAATTGACAAATTGACACAGTTTTAGGACTTCTGCGATCATCATCTCCTATAATTCAAGATATAAAATACTTATTTATATTTTAATAATGTACATATGAATATAATTAAAATTTAAGCAAATAACATGTGATTATGTTACAGTATTATCACTTTAATAACCTATCATAAGTGTAAAGACCAAGTTATAGAATGAAGATATTACAATTTAATATATTAGTTTTCTCTATTATTGAATTATTAATTTATGATTACGACTTAAATTTAATCATATAATATGTAATTACATAAAAATAAACGTTATTTATTACATAACCAGTAGCATGATTGAAACAATAACAATATAACAATTTGAGCATTAAGTAAGATTAGTTATTAAGATAATTATTATATTATGAAATCTAGATAATCCTACCTAATAGTAAGCAACTAATATTATTCTAATTATTAGATTATTAATAAATTCTTACATAATAAATAGTTATATGTAATCAAGATAACATTGCTTATTATTTAATATTTTATTATCAATCATATAATATGTGATTATGTTGAAATAGTTACCATTGGTGTTATAAATTCTAAATAACATAAACAACTATAGCTATCATTAATGTAAATTTTAGTTGTAATTAATAATCAAATTGGAAGATTGAGTGGAAGAGAAGAGACGGTTAGTTTAGAAATAGTTAGTACAGTAAGGTTGTAATAACTATTACACAGGGAGTCATGTAATAGCTATTGCAGCCAGGGATCACTCCGTCACTGTAACAGACAGTCAAACGGTAACATACTTGTGATGTAATAGTCATTTCTGCAACCAAACATGCTGTAAGAGTTAGGTTGTGATTGATCACCATGTAGACAAACTCTCAAGTATGACTAAGCGCCACCAAAGCTAATCATTTAACACAAAAGTAGATGTACGTCAAGGTTTAAGTTGGCATGTCTCCAAAGCCTTTTCTTTTCTGAATAAAATCTTTTATCATCCAACGAAGAACAATCCACTAAGAAATAGGAATTGACAAGCATAAATGGAGTATCTTATAATGCATTCAAATATGAACCACAAATTTAGTGACCGCTTAAAAAATGGCATGACACAGACAAGTAGTGATATGCCGATTTCTAGGAATCTTTTCTTTGAAGAGCTGTTTATTCAACAAAGATACAACCAAGCGACATTGAAAGATTCCATACGCAAGTATGACACATCAACATACCTGAAGTCACGGATTCTCCGTCCATGAACCTCAAACACTCCAAGTGCACCATTAACTAAAGCAAATGCAAAACTTTCAGTTGTATCGTCATGAGATGCATCCTGGGTCAATGCTTCTGCAGATGAAAGTCACTCTCCACTTAAAATGAAACATAAACTTAGAAATATTCAGCGGTTACAACAAGACAGAAACTAGCAGGTATATGGACATGCTCACTGGAATCTGAAGATGTAGTCGGAGAAGATATCCCATCTGTTGCTACAGCTCCTTCATCGTTGGACAGTAATGGTGATTGCTTAGGCAGTTGACTTGGTCTCGGAACTGTTGGAAGAGTCCATTCTAATACCGTGAATGGAAGGGCTAATGATCTAAGCTACATAGAGATATAAAGCATGATAAATACCGAAATCACAGCATTCAATATGGCAAAGCTGTAGGATAGCATCAGATGTACATGCTCCACTCATATGGCTAACATGATAATTTGCAAAATACGGTACTTTACTAAACCAAAAACTAGATCACATAAGGTAGGAAACTCAAAATAAAGGGAAATGTAATCGTGCAGATTTTGCATAAAATTCTATTGACGTGTTCGAGTAGAATAAGAACTACATTTTTGGTACTTTATGAGACAGGGTCATTAATGCAGTACTTGTCACCCAAAATATCCCATAGCATAAAATGAAAACCACAAATGTAGCATTACAGAGAATGAACTAATGTCATGAGCATGGAGAAGCATTCACATCCTAGTCATTACAGAATGGTCAAGGGTCAAAAATTTATATGCTGCAGCTAACTCTGGTAATGTAACTTCATATCCGTGTATTATGGAATAGAGCATGTCTGGTCAAGAAACGATCAAGTTCTTGTACCTTAACAATTCATACTCCAACATGTTTCTTATTGTTTACAATATCATATATTGACTTCACTTGGTGGCATGCCATGGAGTAAATAATCACAAGAATCGGTTCACTAGCTTTAATATGGTTTGAGAAGCTTCACTAGAACATCAAAATCTGGAGATTACCAACAGCTAAAGACTACAAAATCTAGTTTCCATCAATGAGAACAGGAAAAGCACCACATGTAAAGTTAGTGATAACATAACTCAAACAATAGCCGATGGTTAGTCAGTATCATTTGAGCAACAAGTGTACAAAATGTTTCTGATGCAGAAGATATTACAAGCTAACTTACCATGATAGGGTTTTTAGTCATAGCCCAGACCTCCACAGGAGCGTCACGAAACAAAATAAGAAGATACCTGCAATGCGTTGTGATCACACAACTCACTAAGACACATTAAGGCAAAAACAGTAATAATGCTGTGCTGAAGGTGAAGGAGTCAAACAGAAAGGTACAATCCAGGAAGGAAAATAACAAATAGGAGTTCTCACTTGATAGTCCCTTATTGTTTATAACCATCATATCAGAAGTAATTCATCAGTCAGAACAATGTTGCTACCAACAGATCCTCTTCCAACTTTTTTTAATGAGTTAGACGTTATGCTAAATAGATCCCGAATGTCAGCAACCAACTAAAGGTGCATTGCCTAGACTTTCATTACTTATGATCAATACTATTATTAGGCTGTTTAACCAGAAGACAAGAACCACCACCTTACAAGTCTTTCCAGTGTCAGTAATTATCTCAATGTTCCCATGTCATTGTAATCACTTGCATGCGATTAAAGACACCCCACATTTGCAAAGAAATCTGTCCACGTATTTTGTGCAAGATCACAAGTACTAGGCCGCTCTTCTAGTTACACCTCAAAAAATAACACAGTCAAGCCCCATGCCCGCCCCTCGCCTCACTACACCAATAAATTCTCTGACAATTAGCGAGTTTGAATTACTATATGACTTAACTGCTTCTAACTGCAATAGGTTGCAGCCGGCCACATCAAGTTTTCTTAAGCTACATCGAAGAATTGACAGAGATGACAATAAAAGACAGTAAAAACTATTAGTGGGCAATAAAGCAACACAAGAATGAGGTGGAATTGCAGGAATTCATTTTTTTTAGTAAACTTATTGGCAGAACTCCTAACTCCAAGCATGTAAATCACAAGCCAATCATAATTACTTTTCATGAAATGCGATTACTTAAGATATAACACAAAGATACTCTGAAACTAGTTTGGGAGTGATTAACTAGGCTTCGAGTGATTAACTATTAGTGGGCAATAAAGCAACACAAGAATGAGGTGGAATTGCAGGAATTCATTTTTTTAGTAAACTTATTGGCAGAACTCCTAACTCCAAGCATGTAAATCACAAGCCAATCATAATTACTTTTCATGAAATGCGATTACTTAAGATATAACACAAAGATACTCTGAAACTAGTTTGGGAGTGATTAACTAGGCTTCGAATGATATGTGAGGACCAACAAGCTCAAAAAGGCAAGAAAATCACAAAACGCCACCACGTTTATCATATAAATTGTTACAATCTCCTTGTGTATGTACTTGTATGACATGATTAGTATGTATTTACACAGAGTTGATACTAACAAGGTATAAATCCTTAATTGCAGCAAATTAGGTGTTTAACACATGGACTGCCATAATTATAGAACTCGAAATTTGATTTATAGAACTCATAAGTACATCAATTGACTCGGTCCATTGGCTGTAAGGTCCTCTTTGAAATAGATAGAGATTAAGTGATAAGCAAGATCACCCTCTTATAGGACCATGCTAATCCATACTATGGTGAAGTTCTTTATTTATTTCTTTTGTAGCACCATGGTACCCATAACGTATTAGAGCTAAGCTGATCGTTCTCAAAAAACATACTGTGTAGTTAAACCGTCCCTATAAAGTCAAAAGAAAGCAAAGAGAAGTCAACCTTCCGGATGAGGAAGCTCTTAAAGCTCTTATTGGTGCACGTTCAGGCTTCTGTAAAACGCGAAATGGTTTATTAAGGCCACTTCGAAGGCATGTAACAACGAGCTTATTGGTGTAGCCTCCAGTTTTCTCATTTGCCTGAAGTCAATTAAACACGAGTCATGCATTAGTAATTGGCAGCAGACCTGCAAATATAATGCTATGGCTGGGGACATTAATAATGCTAATGGAGGGAGGAGTAAAATAGCATGTACAGCAAAATGACCTGGATGTATGAAAATGAAACGAGCCTAGAGTTGCCAAGCCATCTTAATCCACGAACAACACCGCTGTGAACTAAAAAACTTGCCGCAACGGCATTGGCAGAAACATCAATAACATCAACTGCCCCGCTTTGTGTTCCGAGAGCAACCAGTGGAACAGCTACAGCAGGACTGTTTCCCCCACCTTCATATTTTAACGTTCATTAATCAGTGAAAAATCTCGAACATCCTCGATAGACATTAACTATATTATTCAGCAAGTGAAGAAAACACTATGATATATCACGAGGTGATAGAATGGAACTGACGGGCTAATGTAGCGATTAATGAAGGGGATGGTACAGCCAGCATCGTCACTGTTGATGAAAGAAGTTGAAGTTGTCCAACTAAACTCATCTGCATCAGGAATATAACTTGTCACTATGCCTTTTTATGCTAAACAGAGAACAAGGGATGTGTTGGCACTGGGAGAAATAGACATAAATGGAAAATGTTGGGGAACATGAGAAATAGTCCTAAATGGAAGGATGTGTTGGCACTGGGAGTTAAATTTCAATGAGATGGTAAACAATTAGAATCCATTAGTTAGTAACTATAATAAGAACAAGAGTATGCACAGAAATCACAGAATGGAGCAATCACGACTTTAGCAAGGATAACAAGAACATTTGATCATTCAGATGGCCCTTGTCCACATCAAAGATGTCCTAAAGTATGATATTAATATGAGTGTTGATCTGTCGCTAACAGAACATAACTGAAGAGAAATTTAACCTCTTAACGCCTAATAAGAACAGACAACAGAAAGAAATTATCCAGCACGATTCTCTCTCCTATGATCCTATTCAAAAGAACAGCACCATTGCTTTAAAAGAAGGAAACTAAAATTTAGAGCTTAACCAGGGCATGTTCACTGCCAAACTAGAGAAAAGAAGGCACCGAGAATTATCTTTCCATGTATGCCCACAGCTGCAGAATATTCATTATTAATGCATGCAAGTATGATTACAGGTTATCAGCATTTCAACTGTTCACAGGAGAGCTACAGTGCAAATGTTTATTATACTTCTTAACCATGAGATTCTTTTCAAATCTGATTAGCTATAGATAACACCTAGGAGCTCGAATGACTACAAAGAACTTCTTCTCCCACAAACCTTAAATGAGATTTCCGTCTCTTTGAGGGATGATTTTGATGCGCGGCTTCTAGCATCACTGACATTCACTGACTGCTGAACTCCTTCAGATGCAATTCCCTCAGTGGTAGAACCACTGTGTTCAGTATTATTCTCAAGAGCCGATACAGCAGTGGCATCAGGCACGGCACTTGCGTCATTTGTGTCCTTTTGAGCACACAAATCACCCTCAGAAGTTAAAAGCCAGTTCCACACTTTTCCATCATCAGAAATGGAGATCAATCGCGTCTTAGAAACAAGAAGAGAATCGTCGCTAAAATCAAAAGGATTGTCAAACTCCACACTGGAGGCAGGTGAAGGAGGTGCATCAGAGTATTGCCTTGCAACATTCTGAAGGGTGGAATCTGATTCGCAGATGACGACTGCAAGAATTGAAGGAGAAGGTACGATTGTGCCGATGGAAGGCATCGACTCTTCCATAGTACACATAGCATGCACCTGTTCTCCCCTGCATTACCATGCTTGTAAGCAAATAGCCTGAATGCCAAGCTAAACCATCAAACTAAGTGGGGAAAGAGGGAGAGCACATTTCAACAAGGTACTCATCATCAACAACAAATATACAGCTTCTAGCTTTACTTGACGAACGCCCGCATGACAACCATACAAGCAAAGGAAATAAAGACCAAGCTAAAAGTTATTCCCTACGCAATGATCCTCTCGACGAAATGCAGCTTCAAAATTTCAAGTACGTTCATTGCCTAGGATGACGAATAGCTATGAAGTCGCTTACTCTTTTCGCTTCCAAATGCTGAGCCTTCCATCGAGATGTGCGCAGTAAAGCCAATCGTGGTTCGGGTCGGGCAACACATCAAGAAACTTACCACAACCTCGAGGCAATGCTGCCGCATACAATGCTGTCTCGTACTGCAAATCAAAAACAACCAATTCCCTCGGAAACGTCACATACAAGATGTGGTTCCAGTGTGGCGAAAATGCCAACTTCACCACATAAGTAGGGAAAACCGCAGCTGCCGGTGACGACGAGGACGATCCGCTCAAATCCCTCTCCAACCTCTGCAATTCACTGCAATCCGTCCTGATCTTCAGCTCGCCGATCGAGATGTCCTCCTCGTTTTCGCCCAGCGCCCTGATCGACAGAAGAAACCCTTTGATCCCGATGGCACAAGCGCGGCGCGAGTCGAACGGATCGCGGCGAATGCAGGAGAAGTACTCCGGCGAGGCATCGTACTTCCAAATGCAGCGGCCAGTGGCGGGGGAGTAGAGGGAGAGGAGCGAGGCGCCGGAGAGGGCGGCGAGGAGGAAGCTATCCGGCTTGGACTGGATCCAGCACAGGTCCTGGATGCCGGATTTAGGAGAGACCGAGTCGGATTCGAAGGTCAGGAGGGGCGCGGAGCGCGAGCGGGGGTCGAGCAGGAAGAGGCGACCGTGGCGGTCGCCGGCGGCGAGGAGGAGCGGGGAGGGGAGGTCGTCGGAGGCGGAGGAGAGGAGGAGGGAGTGGGGGAGGGGCTGAGGGGACCAGCGGACGGAGGTGACGAAGGGGGAGAGGGAGGCGGCGGAGGCGGAGGCGGCGGCGGAGGAAGGGGGCGGGGGAGGGAGGGGGACGGTGGTGATGAGCTGGAGGGAGCGGGAGTCGACGACGGTGACCGAGGAGCCGGAGGGGAAGGCGAGAAGGCCGGAGGGGGAGAGGTCCATGGATCCGAAGTTGTTGCGGCTGGGCGGGCCCGGGAGCATCGTGTCCCAGGGGGACTCCGCCGCCGGCTGCTGCGGCCGGCGAATCGACATGGCGGCGGCGGCGGTGCGGCGGTGCGGCGGCGGCGAGTCGGCGGCGATCGATCGGGATTCCTCAACGGGAACGCATTCGCCCGGGGAAATGTGGAGGAAGACCGAAGCCGGAGCTGGAGCTCCGGAGCTGCAGTCCGTTTTATGAATGACTACCGCGTTTTGTTCGCGGAGTTTTTATTTTTTATTTTTTATTTTTCGGAATGTGATCGAGTTATGTGTTTTAGTATATGGTATTTTCTTCTTCGTCTTTTTTATTTGAGGTCCTTTTTTATAAATAATTATCTTCATATGCCGTAATTTTTTTAATTAACAGTAATTTTGACTATCTTAATTAGTAATCTTACTATCTTTTTAAAATCATTTGATGATCGAAAAACTTACCACATCTACATCTAGCAGCTCGAACTGACGAAAATTCACCGGTAATTTTTAATATGGGTTTATGGAATTTCCCTTCTTGAAATGTCCAATAAATAAATGAACTCGAAAAATTTTATTGTTTGTAAATATTTATTAAAGTTGCTTTCATAAGGTGAAACGACGACTTTTAAGCTATCTAAATTAGGTAAGATTTGTGCCCGTAAAATTACTTATATAGCATCGTATGAACTAGTTGCTCTTTAATGCCTTATCCACAAAAATTTTGTCTGTGTTCACTTTATTAGTAGCGATGCTATATTTTCATCTGCGTTCAATTTACGTTAATCGTCAATACACTTGATTAGATATGCATGAAAACCTAAACACTAGACCTCCTTCTATTTTAGTCACTTTGGCCACAACCCCAAGCTATTGACACAATCGCCGCCATTCGCGAAGTTGTCATGACCCGCTCCAAGCGGCACCACCATTGCTTTAGTGGCAGTGCTTTCATGTTTAGCCCTCGATGGTCTCTTGCAATCTATGCGCACACAGCCGTCAAGACCTAACGTACCCAAGATATCTTACTTAGATCTCGATGGCGATAGAGGATCTTGAGGAGACACCTCCTCCCGCTTCGCCAGTGTTGCCCATGGTGACAAGCTCAACGGGAGCGCAAGCAATCATCGTGGGAGTCATAGTATCAAAGAGAGGAAGATCTTTGACCACCAATAGCCAGCCACAAAGGTAGTGATCACTCGTTGTAAGATACTACTACAGGTGAATGTAATACTCAATCTAGATGATATTAATTTTCAATGTCGAAACAAGATGATTGCTAAAAAAAAAATTACTTGGGCGTAGACCAATCTATCCATAATATAAAGCAATACCATAAAGAGTTTGAACCTCAATATAAACCGTTAATTTTTGTGAAAGCCTATATATATACTATTAAGGTGAATCACGATTATATGATATCGAACGACAGATAAATTCAAAATTCAAAAGGAGACAAGATAACAATGAGATGATATGTGAATATAATCTCTTTATCACGCATGGTATTCTCTTTCGATCTCGATCATTAGAGCTGTGATTTTAGTTAACTATACACGACAAAGAAAACACATGGACATGGATCAACATTTTTCGACATTCGAGATCAAAAGGAGAGCTAGTAATTACTACTCTATTCTTCCCATTTGCCATGGGACACCTCTTCTTTCTTTAAGTAAAAGATAGAGGGCAGACATCAATGACATCTGTCGCACGCCTGCATCCATAAGGAGGACACGCACCATTCTCGCTTTGTTTAATGCAGAAATGGTCCCAAATTTCTTATTGATGAGGGAAAGAGATCCCATTCATTGGAAAGCCACGAAGAAGACAAGGCATCCCCAGATCCAAGAAATGCTCCACCACTACATAATCGTTGTGCTGTTTCAACTTGTGATATTTATTCTATATTTCTTCATATAATATAAAGATTAGTCTTGCTTGCGTCCAGTCCACGGCAGGCTGAGTTTTCTAAGTTTAGGTGAGACCAAATTTTGCAATTATAAATTTCACCGAGTCGAAGTTTTTTTCAAAGAGATAAGAACACAAATGGTCATTACACTTTGGCCCTATATATAATGTGGTTTCCTGGACTTTTGCTACATGTCCAACTCAGTCCATAAACTATGTGAAAATGTTCGTTGTTGTCGTCATTCTATCAATTCAAATTCAGGGATAACATTAAATAATTTCATATAGTTTAGGGGCTAAATTGAACATATACCAAAAGTTTAGAGATTATATTGAATAAATTGAAAGTTTAAGGACCATATTGCACATTGTGTTACAGTTTAGGGATAAAATTGAACAAATTGAAAAGTTGATGAACTACATTACACGTTAGGCCAAACTTTAATGACCATTTGTGTCATATCTTTTTATAAAAAAAAGTGTCTAATTTACACATAAAGGAAATTATGGACCTACCGCTGGCAAGTAAAATGTACACCTCATTGTTTGAAAATAACTTCCAATTTATGCCTCGACATTCTCCTTACGAGAAGGCAAGTACAATATTAAAGACTTTTCGCGGGTGCAAGCTAATATGTATAGGTCAAGGAATTGTTGAAGGGCAACATATACACATGCGAAACTTGTAATGGCTACGTGAGAATTATGATAAAACAAATCGAGACCTCTCCTTTCGATTTCGTATTGCAAAAATTACTGAACTGGACTAGCCAGATTTTTGGAAGCTTGGATAGGCATGCACCATGATTTTGGGCTTGTCCTATGTTTTTATTAAGGCCGGTCAGGTCTTGAGAAAATTAAGCTCAAAATGCCTGAACCTGCTCGAACTACTTTATGATATGTATATATATATATGCGAAAGAATAGGATAATAGAAAATGCATTATTCATGCTCAAGACACTGTGGTAAATTCATACGTAAGTTAACATAACATAATTAAAATCAAATGAACGAGAATTGATGCAATGATATGGGTTAAATTCGAAAAAGTTGTCGAAAATATATATAAAAAAAGTGATCCGCGAGGGCGAAAATATAATAACTTGTCCATTCTAATTGAAAAGGAAAACAAAATTGTTAGGTATTAGATGTCAAACTATAATAAAAAAAATTGTTAGTTATCCAACGGGTGATAATTATGTATTAGATAGGCCATTGATATGTTTGCTTCCTTTGTTATTAGGGAATTAGATTTCATCACATCTTATTAGGAGAGTAATGATGTCATTTTTGAGCTCTACCCCTTTAATTACCCAAAAAACAAAGAAAAAGAAAAAGCAAAACAAAATTGGGCTAAGCCCAAACTGGTCTGGCGAGGATCGATTTAGTTTGGTCCGAGCCTATTCTTGTATGATCAACTTGGGCCAACTAATGCCATCGAGACCCGGCCGATGCTCATCCCTACAGTTAGTTACCGTCAAGAAACCTCCCGATCCCGCCCAAGCCCATCACATCAGTTAGAGTTGCAAAATAGGGTCGGCACGGCTGAAAACCTCGAATCGGCCCGAATTTCAGTCCGAGCCCTTCTTGAGCTCGTTTGCACCCCCAAACATCAATGCCGTAGAAATCTCTCTCTCTCTATCTCGATACCATTAAAGGAGATTAAATAAAAATAAATCGAAAAAAAATAAAGAAGATGAGCAAATGAGTCAATCAAGAACATAGCATGCCTTATATCTGTTCTTTCACGAGTCTGTGACGTTTCACTTCGATGCTCTTCAATTAAAGGACGTCGGTCGTTGGGAGTCGGGACGCGGAGCGCTTTCGATATCAAGAAGTACCATGGCACAGCAAACGGATAGCCAGCCTTTCTGTAGAGAAAGCGACAGACATGGACATGACATTGAAGGATGGAAGGGCTCCATTGAAATTTTCAATAATAATACGGCGAATTTGGGGGGAAGAAGAAGGAAAAGCGGAGAAAAAATAAACAGAAAAGGCGTTATTTTTGTGAAAAATGCAAATTATAATTTGGAATCTGGCCAAGAAGATTATAATGCTAGTAGGTCCAAAAGAGACTGTTGACCAACTATTAATTTATTTATACTTCTCAGTTTTGCTAGGGTTGTAGCATACATAAGTTCATCCATAAAATCTGTTTTTGATGAGATGTAAGTTAATCCAAATTGGTGTTATTCAAACGGAACATGATTGGTTAGGGAATTCATTGGTCTAATCGTGATTTTCGTTGGGGGTTTTATGTTGTTTCGTGGGCCAGTGAGTTTGAAAACAACACCCCATTCTCCTACTCCAGATCTAAATCACTGGAAACTTTCGATTTCACATCAACATCGATCTGGAATATTTAGGCAATCATCTGATTAGAGTAACGACTGATTGTTAATGCAATGATTGACAAGACATCGACCCTAATTGGACTCCGACTTCTTCAAAATCACAGGCCAAGCATCAAGCAAGCACACAACACATGCATCGACAAACGACATTACCATGTAAATTGGAGTGAAGAAAAAGGAGGGAATGCAAGAAATATGGACAATAGGGGTGTGTAAAGGAATCAGAAACTGCTCCGAACTAGCCCAGAATGAGCGGTTTCCATAGAAACCAATCAAGTTCCCAATTTCAATTTACAGGAATTGGTGAGTGCTAGTTCGATTCTAGGTGTAGAACCGCCAATCTGCCTAATTGAACAGGATTGATATATATATATATATATATATATATATATATATATATAATTCCAGCTTACTTTTAGTTAAAGTCAATCTGTCTTACATGCCTTTTGCCATTTACCCTATAGTCTTGCTCGCGTCTTACGATCCTCAAAATTAAAACAAATGGAAGAAACCCTAATCTCATCTCACTTCCACCGTGAGAGTCTAACGCAACCACGCCTTCAACTCTGTCGCTGTGTTGCATACTCACAATTGCCTCACCTCTGGCCCTCCCCCACATCTCGCATTAGGCTCTCGCCTTGCCTTCAACTTTGTCACCGGGTCACAAACTCGCAAGCAAGTGAAATTTTCTACTTAAGGGTACTCATTCTTTTTGCTGCTATTGGCGAATTTGATTTCCAACCTAGGGTGCTTCCAATTATGTTGAAGTTGAGTTTGAGATTTGTTAGTTTTCGGCTCATCGTTGCCTTTTGCTCTTGCTATAGCTGTGACTTTGGGTGACTTTGCATTTACTTGAGCCTCTGTTAGCAGATAATTTTAGGGAATCTACTTAGTCACTATGTTTGTAGGGTTCCTGAGTGGATCTATGAAACCAACGAGTGATTTTCGGTTCCAATTTTTTGGAACCAATCTTTAGTGAGCGGTTCCCGATTTCATGATCGGAACCGTCCCACCCGAACCATGCTCACCCCTAGTGGATAGTTTAAGCCCCCACAGAGTCAACTGTTAATAATCTCCAGGCTCCTTTATATTGCGAAAAATGAATGATCCAAAAAATATTTTCTAAAATAATAATCGTTTAAAATAATTAGTCAATAGAAAATGCTTGCATTATCAATAACAATTTGTGTTTAAATATTTTAATGGATAATAAGATTATTTTTCGTTCATTTATTTTTATAACTGATATAACCGATTATTCTTATTAAGATATTTTTTAAATTATTTATTTTTCGCGATATGAATGGAGGTCAAGCGTCTTGTCAAAGTCTCGATGAAAGCATGACATATTGCTGGCCTAGATGGACAACCGCGTAGGTTGTGACATGTCGTGGGGGGCACGACCACGTCCATGCCTCCCCCAAATGGTCCACCACGCGTGTCATTGAATTCCTACATTATCTTAGTTATTGAATCTTAGATGTTACAAATTGTAGAGCCTGATTGGTCGATAAGGCATGACAGTGTTCTTTTCCCCCTTCAGATCCATTTTGCCCTTGTCAGGACCTTGGTTGAGATTTTAAGGTCTGTTCACCGCCACTCTTTCAAGGTGGCTGGGCCTGGTCAAGCAAGGTTTGACTAGAAATTTGTCAAGTGAACTCACGGGGGGAGTGAAAATTCGAGTCATGCTCCCTGTCCACCCGATCGGAGGCATGTCCGACTCGCCTGGAGCCCGGACCGGACCGACCCGAATAGCCCCAGGCCGGGATTTCGGGGTCCCCTAAGCCTGAATTGGCCCGGCATGGCCCCAACTATTTCTTAAACTAGAAGAATAAACAAATAAAAGAATGATTTTGGAGTTTGAAAACATAATAACTGATCTATTCTTGAAATTTAAGGGAAGTACGGAAATCGGGCTAGGGCCGGACAGGCCGGGACCTTCCCGTCCGAGGTCGGCCCGGGGCATTTTGTCTAAGTTCCGGCGGGCCGAAAAACATCGAGGGCCGCCCCTGCGGGACGAATTACTAAGGTATAATAAGAGAGCCCCTGTGAAAGGGAGATTGAAACTTGGGAATCTGATAAAACTTTGTTTCTCTGTAAATGTTTTTGGGCGAATGATGAATGATGATGATATGGTCTGTCTGGATTCTGGACATCCATTTGATTTGACCGTGTCCTTGCTCTCTGATATTCTCTTGCACCGGAGAGGAGAAAAACCGCTCCGTGGGGCAAATTACAGGCGGTACAATACAATTCCATGTTATATCATTCAAGCATTATAGAAAAGAAAAGAAAGGCTTCGTGTGAATTATTGGGGAGGACAGAGGCCATAAGCGAATGGGGAAAGCGAAAGCAACTCCTTCTCTCTCCTCCCCTCTTCCCCCCCTCTCGACCCACTGCGAACTGGGCATCGAAAGTGGCAAGCGATAGCAAAAGCACGACGTTCGCACTCCCCACGGTGACCCCAGCAAAGCTTCTTCCCCCTCTTAGCCGCTTGAAAGCAGCATAAAGAAAGTCTCCCCTGCTTCTTCTTGTTCTTGTCCTGCTTCGTTGGTTCTTGTTTTCTTGATGTGAATCTCGTGGGGAGGAAGATGCCAAGGCCTGGTCCGAGACCTTATGAGTGCGTCAGGCGAGCTTGGCACAGCGATAGGCACCAGCCCATGCGAGGGTCCATTATCCAGCAGATCTTCAGGTGGGTTGGTCTTGGTTGATTCGTGCTTGAATTCTTGGCTTTTAGAGTTGGTGTTTTTGTGTGGGAGTTGTGAATTGGGGACTGCCCCGCCTGGTGTTGATCAGGGTCGTCAACGAGGCTCACAGCGCTGCGACCAAGAAGAACCGGGAATGGTTAGAGAAGCTTCCCACTGTTGTTCTCAAAGCTGAGGAAATCATGTACTCTAAAGCTAATTCCGAGGTTCTTCTTGTTCTTGCGACTTTTTTTTGCGGTTTTTGGGTTCTTGGGTTTATGTGTCTTTTCGTGGGTTTTTCTATGGTGGGTTGTTGTAATTTAAGTTGTTGTTTGTTTGCTTAGGCGGAGTACATGGATCTCGAAACTCTATGGGAGAGGGTTAATGATGCCATTAACACCATTATCCGGAGGGATGAGAGCACTGAAACCGGTGACCTTTTGCCACCGTGTGTTGAAGGTACTAAAAATGCTTTTTAGACTGCATTCTGCTAGATCTAGCTCTGAGTTTTTTGAAGGTTCACCAGCTTCAGGCTCAGCACCTAATGCAGCTATTACATGGCAGTAGAGAGTTCGGTGATTGTTATTTTGGTCTGTGTCCATGTTTTTTTGGAGTTAATTTAGAATCTTTTTTACACTGTTTCTCCATGTATCTGTGTTGATTTAATGTGCTCGCTCATGAGCAGCTGCACTGAATTTGGGTTGTGTCGCTGTGAGAGCTTCAAGAAGTCAAAGGCACAATAATTTTAGGACTTATCTGACTCAAAGAGTACGGGAACCTGTTGCTGAGATGTCTGGAACTTCGGATAAACTAACTGACAGACGATTTCCACATTCACCGGCGGTTCATTCTACACAGTTTCCGAAAGTTGCAAGGTCCGAAACTACAAGTTCCCATCTCTTGGCAGCTGAGCATTCCAATCATGTGATTGAAAGACATGAACTTGCTTCTCCTTGCAGTCACCCTCTTCCATTTGACAGTAGTCCCCGAAGATTTAACGGATTGATGACCATGGAAACAAACACCTTGATGAACTTTGGTTCGGTATATCCCTTGTACTATGGAACCCACTATCAAGCTGAGGAGTTGCAGACAGTTTCACAAGTTCCAGATGATGCAGGCACTGTACTTGTTGGAACCCCCATAGGGACGTCAATTCCAGAGTCTACTGAAGCTGGTATGCTGCGCAATGTTTTATCCCATAATAGTTCTGAAGGTTCTTTGAACATTATTGGAAGAGTCAATGCCAGAAACACCGGTGAGAAATCCTCAGAGGAAAAATGTGACTTGTCATTACGGTTGAGTTTGAATTCAGATCCGTGTGCGAGCATGAGAATTAGTCCAGTTCCTGAAGCTGAGGATTTTGATTTAAATTGTTCCCAGGAGAGAATGGCGCTTACTGCATCACAAATGCAGGTCAACAAGGAATTCTGTTTTCTCCCGGGCAGAACCTCAACCACAGAACAGCTCGAGTTCTCGCCATGTAAATGGATTTCGGAAGATGAGGGTAGGATTTTTGACGCAACGATTAGGAAGCGCAAGGAACCTTTTGGAAACAATGAGGGAGCTGGGCAATTTTTCTGGCAACCAGAGTTCCAAAGCAATTTGGGTACTGGTTTATAGACACTTTTTCTTGCAGCTATATCAATATGCCTTTTAGTTCAGAAATGCCCTAAAGTATGCATCTGCCCTTGATTTACATAGTCAACGATCATATTGTTACCTGCTTCTGATGGTTGCAAGTGTTCGTGGAGCAAAAGTTTAGACGACAAAACAAGCCAAGCTTTCTTATCTCAGACAATCCGTGGAGAATTTTCTTTATATGGACATATATGGATTCAGACACTTTCTTGGTGCATGTTAAGTTACATTGTGCGATGGGACTTCTGGGAACGGATATCTGACAGAGGGTAGATGCAGCAGTGCCTCTGTTCGAGAATGAGCTATCAACCAGCTCCTATATGAGCTTTTTTAGTGAGCATATAAATGCAAGAATGTCGTCATGTCAGAAGGCGATATCTTAATGGTACAGGTGTTTTGCTGAAGAGCTCTTTAGTTTTCCAAAAAATATTCAACTAGTTGTGCAATGCCCGGCTGCCATATTCTTATGTTGGTATCTTCATGACAGTTCAGAATTTAGGATGAACTAAATGGACTGTTGGATGAAGGAAAAGACATATGCAGGGTAACATCAACTGTGGAGATGCCTTCTTTGGCTCGATTTTCCAATTGGAATGGTGACATTCTCTCTGACTTCTTATTTTGCAACTTTTTTGGGGGGTTGTTGACTAACTTCAGTAGATTGTGCTCATGCCATCATGACCTGTTCAAGAGTCCTTAGAGAAGGTGTGTCAAGGAGCGAATGAAATGAAGCAATAAGTTAAGAGACAATGTATAACGAGAGGAAACAACGAGAGGGGGGTCGATCTGATCTGGTAAGAGAGTTTAACTGAGATGGTTAGTTTTGATGGTCAGTATTGTAGCTGTAGTCTGATCTGATCCTTGTTGGATCTTGTTGTATTGGCTTGTAGCAGGATTTAGTCACCCTGTGTGGTGGTCGGGAACGATATTTTTGTAAGCGCCATTGAAAACAGAGATCAGCCTTCAGTGTGCAGCTGAAGGCACACCAAAATTCCTGCATCAAAGATCTGTTCTCTGAAAATGATGAGCTCTTTCAATACTTCTGATAGTACTCTGCTTATGGGAAATGCATGAACTCGAATCTTTCTTGTCGGAGTTGCATTTCTCAGCACACCTTACCGTGTTGTTGGTTTTAGTCGAAGCTGAAGTTTCTTTTCCTTTCTGGTTTTGAGAAAAAAAAGCCGCGCACGATTGCAATTGGTTTTCAAGAGTTGAATCCTATTGATGTTCTTTGACATGGTATGAACAACTTACTTTGATCACAATAACTCGATGAATAGACATTTTGACTTTATATACATTAGTACATCAAATGGGAATCAGCAAATTTGCCTCCGGAGAAAATATATTGGCGCATTCAACATGCGCATGATGTGGAACATAAGTTAATACCACCCTTCCTGTTGGTGTTGTCCTATTAAATGTAAAACAAAGTATACCTCCTCAATTTCAGGATGCCAGCTATCTGTAGAGAGAAACTCATGGCTGATCCCATTTAGTTTAATCATACTACAGCCAGGGCTCTTCTTCGCGGCACTAGCACTCAATGATCTCCTAGTCTTGACCACATCATCCCACCGGTTCACACTCGTGTATATGTTGGCCATAATCGAATAGGCTCCACCATCTTCAGGGCACAGCTCCATTACATTCCTAGCTGCCTTTTCTGCAGTTTCAACATTTCCATGTAATTTGCAACCTCCAAGCAACCCACCCCAGACAAAGATGTCACCTCTCATCGGCATCTTATGTATCATGTCTTCGGCCTCTTTGACCAGACCAGCCCGGGCAAGCAAATCGGCCATGCACCCATAATGCTTGAGCTCTCGGACGACGCCATATACCGATTCCATCTTGTCAAAAATCTCAGAGGCTTCACGGATTAGACCGGCATGGCTACACCCAACAAGAACTCCAAGAATACTCACTCCATCAGGTCGTAAACCTGAGAAAACCATTTTTGAGAAGTAGTCTAGTGATGAATGACCATATCCATGCATCCCTAGCCCTACAAGCAGGGCATTCCAAGCATGCACATTCTTTTCCGGGCTCGCCTCGAACAGCTCCATCGCTATTTCGATGCAACCACACTTCATGTACATGTCGACCAACCCGCAGCACAAGAAAGAATCTATTCGTATCTTATATTGCCTGATATATGCATGCACTTTCTTCCCTCGATCAATTTCACCCAGCTGCGCACAAGCAGAGAGAGCAGAAACAATGGCGACATTATCAGGCTGAATGCCTGAAGCAATCATGATATCAAACAGCCGAATAGCCTCATCGCACTGGTTTGTCTGTGCGTAACCAGCCAGCAGAGTACCCCACGAGACAGCGTCTCGTTCGGGCATTTCCTCAAACAGTCTCCGCGCGCTCTCGACATCGCCCGACTTCACAAGACAGTCAATCATGCTGTTAAAACTCACGACATCGCGGCAAGGACTCTCATCGAAGACCCTGCGCGCATCGGCCGCACGACCGCACGCAGAATTCACGCGGACGAGAGAGTTGACGACGAAAAGATCGGCCGCGAACCCGAGCTTGAGGGCCTGGGAATGGAGGGCCCGAGCCAAAGAGAGAGCCTGAAGCTGGGCACAGGCCTTGAGAGCAAAAGGGAACGAATGGAAGTCGAGGGGCAAGCCAAGGCGACGCATTTCGACGAACAGGAGGAGGGCAGAGACGGGGGAAGCGAGCAGGGTGTGGGCTCTGATGATGGTGTTGTAGCAGAACGTCGTCGGGCCCCGGATGGCTCTGAACACCGAGGAGGCGTAGCTCGCCGATGCCTCGGCGGCGCTCGGGCTCGAGAGGAGAGAGGGAGCGGGGACGAGGGCGGTGAACGCGAAGAGGATGCGGGCGAGGACGGGGCTCGGGTCGGCGGCAGCGAGGAGGCCACTGGCGATGGCTTGAGCGTGGACTTGGTGAAGGTGTTTGATGGTGCTGCACTTCTTGAGGACGGCGAGAAGCGCGGACGAACAGGGTATCAACATCAGCTCCCTTCCTTTTGGTCACTCAAAAGGACAACTTCCATGCATTTCTCGAGAAGGGGAATCGAGCGAACGTGCAAAGATTGAGACTTCAAATGGGAAAGTCGGATGCATCTCAATACATACGAAGAGCCATGCAAGATTGAAGAAGACAAAGAATACAAAATTTGATTCTCGAAAGGAGATTGAGCGATACGTGCAAGATTTGTATCTTCTCAACACATATCAAAAGAGCCACGCAAGATTACAATGAACTGATTTTCAATGACCACCCAGAAATAAGGCGAAAGTGCAGATGACCGTCAAGAGGGCGCCGAAAGTCGACGGCGGCGACCACGTCGCGAAGCCGGCGGAGGTGGCGGAGGTGACGTTGATGGCCAGCTTCTGGCCGGCCTTGCAGTGGTTGTCCATCGTGCAAACGAAGTAGTACATTCCGGGCTTTCTCGGGAGTCTGTATCCGTAACCCAGGCCATTGGACCCTTTATCAATGGGAGAAACCTTGGCACAACTGTCGTAGTCTTCTTTCGATACAGCAGCGAAACTATGCGTCCCGTTATAGTCGAAATCTGCATAAATATTTAAAATGAGGGTATTGTCCGATCATAAATTAAGCACGATATTGTCGTGGATTAGATTGGATTCATGAAACCTACTGGTATTGTGATAACCTTATTGGTATACGCATCACTGTCTAAGACAAGGTGCTCATGTTTGCTAACCCCAATCTCAAGATATACCGGCTTCGGAACTATCTGAAGCCTGGATCGAAGATTGAGCTGCCTAGCCCGAGTAATTATTATTATTTTTTATTTTACAGAGCGAAATTAGAATACTTAATATAGTTTTTGACATCCAAAATCACTTTTTTTATATGTTTTTTTTTTCAAATTCATTTTTGACTTTTATCAAAGTGTTTCGAGCATGAATAACGTATATTCTATCATATATTATTTTTATATTTGTTATTTTTAAGTTTTCTTTCACAGGAAAAATGACATAAATAATCATTGAATTTTGGCCCAATGTGCGATGTCATCTCTGAATTTTTAATTTGTTCAATTGGTCCCTAAACTTTAACTCGGTCTTTAATGTGGTCGTAGAATTTTTAATTTGTTCAATGTGGTCCATTGACTTTTGTGCATGTTTAATTAGTTCCTAGACTATATGAAAGTATCAATGTTGTCCATGATCTTGAATTAATGAAAGGACAATATCGAATTTTTTCATATAATTTGAGGACTGCATTGAACATGAATCAAAAGTTTAGGGATCGCATTGAATAAATTAAAATTTTATGGACTACATTGTATATTGTGCCAAAGTTTACGATCTATTTGTGTCATTATTCCTTTTTTTGTTTTGGGAAAACTAGTTCGAGCCAGCCTAAGAAAAGAAATAAGGGGAGCCTGAAACCTTGGTCCGAGCCTCGGGCCCCAAAAAATTCGGGCCAGTCCGGGCTTTGAGGCTCTCCGGCTCTTTTGCTTACCCCTACCCAAATGTAACTAGCATGAATATCAATCCCTACGCCAAAAATATGAAACTGCCCTTCCTACCGGTCAATCTCAGGTAAGTCCTCCAACTTCATTCAGTTTTGTTCCCTCTTACGAAAGTTGAAAGTTCTCTATTCTCAAATTCCAAATCGATGTCGCGAAAACGAAATAGGAGGAGGGGCTTGAGATTGCTTACGCAAAACGTCGCCGCCGTCGAAGGATTTATTGGCAGCCCAGTCGTCGTAGAAACCAGCGGTGATGTTGGGCGGAGCAGTCCATCCTCTGCCGTCTCCGATGACGTAGTAAGTCACCGCTTCGCACTCGATAGAGGCCAACACGACCAAAGCCAGGGCCATCGCCATGCTGCTTCTGCCCATCTTCTTCAAGTACTGTCTCTGAGAGAGAGAGAGAGAGAGAGAGAGAGAGAGAGAGAGAGAGAGATGTGTTGGAACTTTGGTGGAGAGCAAGCGAATGGCCCTTGGCTACTGGCAAACATTCGCAAATGATGCTGTACTCGTGCTATTTATAACGAGGGACTAATTCCAAATATCAAAATGCCCCTCATAAAGTTATCGCTAAACGGATTTTGTTAACGAGTGCCCCTCTAAGTAATTAATTAGTTAAACTTTATAATTTCTAATGCATTGGCTATTGTCGTGTTACGTGTGATCATTACTTTGAAAAGTGAATAATTCCCTATGTGTGATAACGTAAATTCAATCTAGCCACCACAATTCAAGTGCGGAGTATAACAGTTCAAGATCTTATGGCTCTACAACTCAAAGCATCATTAGTTAATCCACAACAAAGGACAACATAAATTTTTCATTGAACTGTGTTCGAGACAAACAATCCAATGCGTTTAGAGATTTCTCACAGTTGACTGGGGGAAGCTTCCCAAATGTCTGAATGGATTCAACACGACTGTGGAAGGAAAGCTCCTCGAGGGGGTCGGACCATTGAATCTGAACTCTTCAACTCTTACCAGTCTCCAAACTTGACCCATCTCATTTTCTCCATGGGAAGTGTCAATAATTGCTGTGGTTGCATACAATTCAAACCATCCTCATATGACATACTCCGCTAGACATCCACGAGATTTTGCATATCCGACATCTCTTAGTCCCAGAGCACTCCCATCTTTTGTTGTGATTCTCAAGAGACAGATCACTGGAAACAACCCGAAAATCCTACTCCCCAAGAAGAAGATGGTCAGAAGTAGTCTGATCGTGTTGCTGGTTGTTGCGATGGCTTGTCTCACGGGGGGCGCGATGGCAGCGCGCTACACCGTCGGCAACGATGTAGGTTGGACTTCTCCGCCGAACATAACTTCCGGGTTCTATGAGGATTGGGCTGCCAACAAAGTATTCATGGGTGGTGACTTTCTGGGTAAGCCATTGACACAGCTCCTTAGTTTCTTCCCTGTTTTACTCGATGATATCTTATCATCACATTGGTTCTTTCACTTAGGCATTAGCTTAAATAAAGAACAATTGCATCACGTGAGAAGTTACTGTATAGAGATTACCAGATCAAGCCATTTACTCTCAATAACATCTAGCCCAAACCAGGTTAAAGGAAAAGGCACGAGTTACTCTTTACACATCTTTTGTACTGTGATTGACGCGGTTTGTTGTCTTATTCTTAAAATGAGTCTTATCTAATATTATTTGCATGAAGGCGATTGTTTCTTCGTTTGCTTGTACCTCATCTTAATTGTTTTCATTCCAATATGCATGTTTGAGTGATTTTGTATCGCTAAATTGATAAGTGAACTATTTCTGATCAAATCTTTTCAGAGGCGTCCTTTTTTTGTTCCCGCCCGTCGATTCTAATGCTTGTGATGAAACTATATACTGCAGAATTCAATTTTAAGGGAACTCAGAACGTGGCCGTCGTATCAAAAGAAGAATTCGACCGCTGCAAAAAGGTGTCAAAGGTGTTGGGCGAAGGCGAGGAAGGCGAGGGTTATGTATATTTGCTCCCCGCGAACGCGAACGGCATGTATTACTTCATCAGCACCATCAAATCTCATTGCGAGGGCGGTCAGAAGCTCGCCATCAATGTCGCCTCCAGCGTCCCATTTCTGTCTTCTCTCAGCTCCGATTCCTTGTCTGTGCTCGTCTCCTCTATACTGTCAGCTCTGTTCATCCACTGAGAGTTGAATGTACTTGCATTCTTGCTTGAACTTGTGTCGTGTACGTCGTCTTCCACCGAAGTTCATGGGCGAATGCAAAATGAGACATTACTGAGATGATGACACGAGCTTCATCGATTTACCATAAGGACCTAAGAGAGGGAGTGGACTAGAAAAGAGAATTGAACACAAAACTTCTAATGCGATCATTTGGATAAGAGATTTCCTATTCAGGCTTTGTTTGTTTCACGAAAAATAAATAATTTTAAAAAATATTTTTTGAAAAATGATCGTTTATATTGCTCGAAATAATCGGTTAATAATTTTTTTTTTCATTATCGATAATAATATATATCTAAACATTTTCGGGAATAACGAAAAGATTTTTCGTTCATTTATTTTTGTGAATTATACAAGTGATCATTCTTAAGGGAAAATGACACAAACAATCCCTGAAGTTTGACCAAATATGCAATTTGGTCTATGAACTTTTAATTTGTTTAATATGGTCCTTGAACTTTAGTCTAATATTCAATTTAATCCCTGAACTTTTAATTTGTTCAATGTGATGTATGGACTTTTGATACATGTTCAATATAGCTCTTGAACTATATGAAAATGTTCAATGTAGTCCCTGAACTTAAATTAATGAAAGGACTATATTGAACATTTTCATATAATTCAGGGACTAAATTGAACATGTACCAAAAGTCTAGGAACCACATTGAACAAATTGAAATTTCAGGAACCAAATTGAATATTAATCTAAAGTTTAGGAACCATATTGAACAAATTAAAAGTTCAGGAATCACATTAAACAAATTGAAAGTTCAGGAACCATATTGAACAAATTAAAAGTTTAGGGATCAAATTGCACATTGAGACAAAGTTCATGGACTTTTAGTGTCATTATTCTTTAAGAAAATGGTATTCAAATCATTCATTTTCTGTGAAACAAACACACCCTTGGTGATAGATAAATTGACAACTTCTCCCGATTCATCACCTTCTTGTGTGATCACTTTGAGTACTCTTATTGGGACTTGATTCACATGAAATGAGCTGGTTCATTACAACATGTGCAATTTAGGCACGAAACAGGTTGGAGATAATCGAGCTCTCACTCATATTTTCGTTTTTATATCGATAGCCCGTTTAAAAAAGTGGGATAACATAGTAACAGTCGTAAATTTTATGTACCAAATGCACTATAATTTTAAATTTCTCCTCAAGAAGTGTGAATACTACGAATCTATTCTCGGTAATATTTTACGAATAAACTATGCCAATTAAAAAGTTTAGGACCCGATTACATTTCTCATTGTACTATTGGTATTTGGAGGTTCATCGCATTGTATGCATAAAGTTTAAGACTCATGGTGCAATCTTTCCTAAGAAAATTGAAAAACCTAACACCACTCTCTCTCTCTCTCTCTCTCTCTCTCATGCAGAACCATCTCCATCGCTGCCGTTGCACCACCATTGCTTTGCCAACGAAGATGGTCACTGCCGCAGAGAGCGAGAGAGAGGGAGAGAGCCTTAGACCTGCGTCGAGGTTGATGATTGTCGGCTCTCTAGATCATACAAACAGAAGTAGCCAACTGTAGAACTAGAATTGAGGTTGATGACCATCGTCTACCTTAAGTATGTAGTGGACGAAGATTGTCATCTTTCTTGATGGAGCTCTCGTGGCAGGCAAAGATGGAAGTGGTCAGAATTTGAAATTAAGATGTGTTTTCTTACGTAAAGTAAATTTGCAAAAATGACGCCACAGGCCGGCCAGTTTATGCGAAACTAATTGAGTTAGGATGGTTTAACAGGTGGAATCCGAAAGCGATGATGCCAGTGCGCTCGTCGCTATAGCTCAATCGGTGGAAACATAATTATGTACTTCTGGCCGATGTTAGCTCACTTCGTAATCTAATGGCTCATGTGAAGTGGACTAGCATAGGTCGGGAGTACCCGTCACTTGATCTACTGGTTCATATAGAATGGGTCAATATAGACGGGGAGTATCCGAAAATAGCTCCGATGAGCGCGCAAAGGCGCTGAACCATCAATGAGTGTCTAGACATTCCTCTTTGTGGACAGCTATATCATGCGAGGAGGGACTTGTGTATTACTAAGGCTCCATTTGTTTCGCGAAAAATAGATGATTTATAAAACATTTTCCTAAAAATAATGACATGTATTGCTTATAAAAACGAATAGAGACATAAATTGTTGCTGATAAAGGAAACATTATCCTTAATTAATTATTTTAAACGATATAAACGATGATTTTTAGGAAAATGCTTTCCAAATTATTCATATTTTGCGAAACAAACGGAACCTAAGCGTTCGAAAGTTATATACGTGATCAGGACCAATCAAGAGAGACACCGGGCTTCGTTTTTAGTAAGCTTTAAGATATTGTGAGTTCCATAAGACATGGACCAACCGAATTTTAACGACTCCGATGAATTCGAGTCGGCTCCCAACCAAGTTTCAGCAAGGAAAAGGGGAAAATGGGCGATGTTCGTCGAACAAGGGAGGGACGAACTTATTTGAAAATCGAGAAGGCTAGCATCGCTGCCATCCAAAACTTACAGGACCCTCTTTTTATTCCATACAATACATGAATATGAATGACCAATGAACAACCAAATTAACACGAGCTAAAAAAGGAAAATTCATCATTCTCCTCCCCTATGACCCGAATCTAGTTCATAAACATTGCGATGATGCTTGATGATACGAGAACCAGCACAGACAAGGCGCCGGCGGTGATCGAGGAAGCCGAGCTATTCGGTGACTCGGTCGGGCTCAGGCTAACGACGTTGATGGCTAGCTTCAGCCCGTTCTCGCAATCAGCATCAAAGGTGGAGATGAAATAGTATGAGCCACTAGCGTCCGCTGGCAATGTGAAGATAAAGGCTTCGCCGCCATAGAAATACGAGGTCACTTTAGTGCAGTTGTCGTATTCTTCTCTTGATACGATCGCGACGTTGTGCATCCCATTCCATACAAACTCTGCATTATGGAGAGGGTTTAACAATTATGAGTATAACATGACACGAGAAAAGAAGAATTAAAATTGATATGAATTGTCACGTTTTGACTCCTCGAATTTTAGAAAGATTATCGATTTATGTTGATTACTGTCCAAGTAAATCTAAACACCAATATAATAAGCTGACAGAAGTATATCGTCAGCATCAAGCAAGCGAACTAACATGTGGACATGAATTTGTTCCTCTGCATATCTAAGTGAGGATACTAAACATGTTCCTAAGAAGGAAAATAAGTAGACGAATGCTTACCCAAACTGTCGCCGCCCCTAAAAGTTTTGTTGGCGGCCCACTCATCGTAATACCCAACAGTGATGTTCGACGTGGTCCAACCTCGGCTATCGCCGACTACATACTCTGTCGCCGCCGCACCTCCGAGGCAAGCCAGCATTGTGACGACCAAGAAACCCGCCAATGCGACGCCTCTCCCCATCTTTTCTTCCAAATTGCGAGTCTCCCCCTCTTAAATCCAAAACGATTCAAAACCCTCAAATCTTCTTTCACAATTGCAACTTCTGATGGGTGCGAAAGTGTGTAGGGTGGTTTGAAGCTAAGGCAGCTCTTTGGGGGTATTTATAGAGATGGGAATCAAGATAAGAATGAATATCAAAACCGGCGCGGGTGAAAAGGTGGCAAAAGGCTGATTCTATACGTATATCTTTTGGCAAACATACCTTTACTTGGTCTTCTTTTGGAATTATTCAGAGATTTTGACCATTTGGTTATATAAAAGCAATCTAGGACATCTTTTGGCGCAACATACCTTGACTTGGTCTTCTTTTGGAATTATTGAGAGATTTTGACCATTTGGTTATATAAAAGCAATCTAGGACATTCTTACCTTTACCAAAAAAAAAAAAAGCAATCTAGGACATGCTGACAATTTGACGATGCCAGGTGCCATCTTTGAATCGGGTGTGACGAAGCTAAACGTACGCCAACCTTTGTACCTTTGAGAGTAAATTGTCATCGTCAATCGGCCATGGTTGTTGTCCAAAGTGGTAGCTGCTGGCGTCTGTCTCTTTCTTATCTGGATGAAGTTCCAAAAATCTTTTTCGGGGCGTGGGCTAGTAATTGTCGAAGAACAAATTTACCACGGTTCATTCGTGAAATGTCATGGGGCAATTGGCGGATGCAGAGGGTAATGGACCATCATTGGCCACTAGTTTTATCCTTGGAGCTGGATGACTTTCAAATCCAGTGTATAGGGAATTCCGCGCAATGTATCAAGCAGCTTCTATGCCCAAGAGGAAATTACAAAAAAAATCCTAAGCCTATTATAATTGTGCCAATTTAATCATAAAGTTTTTTTGTTTTTACCAATTGAGTGTTAGATCTTTTGCATTTGTGCCAATACAGGTTGGAGGTGAGGTCCATCTCGCTATTGCTGGGTGAGGTCGACCTTGCTAGCGGCTGGGCTGGCAAGGGTTGAGCCTCACTAGTCATGGGCGAGGTCTGACCTCATTCGGCAAGGTTGTGCCTCGCCCAGCCATTGAGAAGGGTAGTCCTCGCTAGAGGCCGTGAGGTCAAAGACCATGAGGGCTGACCTTGCAGCCTCTGGCGAGGTCACGGCGAGGGTCAACGGTGACCTTGCCAGACACAATGAAAAGATAAAAAAAGGAAAAAAATAAGAGAAAAAATAAAATACTAATAAAAATTAATAAAAAAAATTATTTATGTCAGTGCCGGCGGCATTATAGATTACAAGAGGTTTAAGACTTTTTTGATAATTTTTCCCTAAAGATTGCCTAGCCAACTCCACACCATCGCCAATACTTATTAAACATCAATGAAATAACCGAGGCGCGAACTCTCGTAATATTGAGCAAGTAACACTCCAAGCCTCTCTAAATGAATCTCGGATCCCAAACACATAGATACCGGAAAAGAGGAGGAATTTCATTGAAGTGCTTGAGCAGTTTCTCCTTCATGGCAATAATGACTGTGCCGAAAAAACCGTTACCTTCCGCTATTCACTGTGAAAACAGGTAGATGAATGAAAAAACTCGATTGGTCGATTGTTATAAAATTAATGCGAAAATGATCTTCCAATTCAATCGATGTGAAATCACCTGGGAAATAAACGAGAAATGATAAACGACACCAAAAGTTTACGTAGTTCTATTCGAGTGTCGGTACCTATTTCACGGAAAAAGTCATTGGAGAATCAAAATTATAGCTGCTCGTATGCTCGAGTATATCCCACACCTAAATTAAGTCCAAACTCAAAATATTTATAAATAACCAACTCAATTGGACGTAAAACGCAAAAACACAAATCGCCGTCCGTTTGTTATGGACTCTTCGCGCGGCCAAGGAAGTGAGCTCGAGGACGTCCTTTTATGCGGATGAGTTCATTGCTCCACCGCACAACCGCACAATCTTTAAAGAATTGAAAATTCTCTTTTTTTTTTGCCAGAAAAAATAATTCAAAATTCTCGATTGGTCAAAACGGTCAAACCGAGATGGATATCTTCTCCAACAAAGGAAACGAATCCTCTGTGCCCATAGATAAAAACAAATCGGCAACTTCTCCATTTCAAAGCCATTTCTAACCGTCGATTTGGATTAAAGAAAGGTTAATACCACGAAAAATTTAAAACTGATACATATATGACAAATATATCTAAAACTAATTTTTTGATAACAAAAAACCTCAAATTGATACATATGTGACAAATTTACCCCCGTCAGTTTCCGTTAAATCTTACCATCAAATTGCTAAGTTGGATGGCATGTAACAGTTGATAAGTGTATCAGTTTGGGGCTTTACCCCTCCATTTGTCATAAATTTACAAATTTGTGATTTTTCACGGTATTAATCCAATTTTACGGAGAGTAAATTTGTCACAAGTGTATCAGTTTGGGGTTTTTGATGGTCAAGAAATTAGTTTAGGGTAAATTTGTCATAGTTGTATTAGTTTGGGGCTTTTCGCGAAAAAAAATTAGTTTAGGGAAAATTTGTCATGACTGTATCAGTTTGGGGCTTTTGGTGGTCAAAAAATTAATTTGGGGTAAATCTATTACATGTGTACCAGTTTGAGATTTTTCGTGGTATTAACCCATTAAAAAAAGATTTCCTCGAACTCCTAATCATCTCTGCAATACCGATAGGTCTATGTCCTCCAAACCGGGTTCAAACTCAAGACATAAATTTAACATTGATGGATGGTCACTCGGGATAGAGCTTTAAGAAGTCTCTGAATAGTTCAACAACACTCCAATCATCTTGCAATCGGTGGCTGAATACCGGCGGCCTCGGTCGAACAGAAGGAAAATAACGTCAACACATCTATCTGATCGGGGGCCTTCTATAACATCAAATAGGTGGAACTTCTCCTGGTTTTCACGTCTAAAGGTACCTTTTGGGGCTCCCTTCCTTGTTCCATGCACCGCATCTCCATCTCACGTACTCTTGGGGTGACACAGTCTCTGTAGTGAATCCATCGGCACGTTCAATTAAGTTACAGATTCAAAAAATTCTTTTAATGCCATCTTGCACGCAGAGATTGATAAGAGGGCAAACGCAGCGTACATGAAAGAATTGGCCATTGCAAACCGGCCTCATCTGTGTGACCATGTTCCTAGCAACTGGCGTGCTGACAATGGCATCATGCAAAATAATAAAAATACATCGTTCGAAATGCCAAAGACATAGATTTTCGGATAAATATTGTCCGATTGTATGGATACAGATGCTTTTTAACGAGAGTTCAATGATGTAACACCCAGTCTGGTCTATCCAGTGGCCCGCGACACAACAGTAGGCATAATTTATTTGGTTGATCCATATATTGGAAGTCAACGAGACTCGAATTACTTGCTGATAGCAGCTGCCACTACAAAAAAAACACCGGATTAGCGACGAAATTTGCGACGGAAAATTTGGAAAAATCCGTCTCAAATCGAATTTGCGACGAATTTTGCGACGGAAAAAATTCCGTCGCTACTAGGTCGTCGCAAAATTTTGCGACGGAAAATTTAAAAGTTCGTCGCAATTTTTGCGACGAAAATAAATTCGTTGCAAAATTCGTCGCAAACTTAGTCGCAAATTAGCCACGAATACAATCCGTCGCAAAATTCGTCGCAAATTTCGTCGCAAATTCATCGCAAATTTCGTCGTAAAATCGTCGCAAAATTCGTCATAATATTCGTGGCAAATTTCGTTGCAAATTTCGTTGCAAAATTAGTCGGAAAATTCGTCGCAAATTTCGTCGGAAAATTCGTCGCAAATTTCATCGCAAAATTAGTCGGAAATTTCGTCGCAAAATTCGTTGCAAAATATATTCGTCACAAATTAGCGACGAACTATAATGATCGCAAAATTCGGCTTAAAATATTCGTCGCTATTTTTACATCATTTCGGCCATAAATTCTTGTCCATATCAAACAAAGGAGATAATGACATATAATTGAAACAGAAAAACGAACAAACTATAGATTCTGACAAACCAGCCACAATGACATATAATTGAAATAAATAACTGAAGGAAAGTTGCAGAGTCTGACATGATGCTATTTGATATCCAATCTTACAATACATTCAAAACATGAACTAAGAGGCGGGACAACCATAGAAGACGCAGAAAAACCATACACAAGAAGACGCAGCTTTGGTACGATGGCAGGACACCAAAAGTAGTCACTTTTGTCGAGACCTGAGGAAATGTCGATACATAAATCAGTCCAGAATATAAAAGAAGCGTTTATGCATGGATGTGGAACTAGGTATTAAATAACAAGAGGGTTAACAAAAAAACGTTTCAGGACGAACATAAATGTTCTTACGTATGAATATGAGTGAAATTATGAAAAATCAAGATTATGAAGCAAGCTTACCTCCGATTTTGAGAATTTTAACTAGAAATTCTGGAGAAAATCATCATCATCATCATCATGATCATCATCAGCATCAGCATTCTTGGCATCACTGTGTTGGTCATCATTGTGCCCATGACCTATTAGATTGGCTGGAGGTATAGGAGGATCGTTATAGCGATTGAGGTTAAGGTGTCGCATAACGAGTGTCATTTGTTGTTCCAAGTTATTTATTTGTTCGTCCTTCTGAACAAGTACATTTTTCAGACGATCCACTTCTTGGGTCAATTGCTCGTCTTGTCGTGACCTCCTTTGACCAGTCGCAGTGGATGATGAACTTCCAGGATTATTCGGTATGTACATCCTTGACAACGATCCCATCCCAAATATTTTCCCTTTTTTCACCCCACCCGTTGCCTCCATCCATAATGCCATATTATCAACTGATGGCCCGGACTCAGGACAATCATCACTACCACTAGCACTGCTCATTAAAAGTTCATCATATTTTTCCTACATTAACAATGTAGATGAAAATAAAATCACTATATATATCTACCATAAATATTGAAAGCATTCACGATTTTCATTATAATTTACATATAAGCCAAAGTATAATCTTACATACCTTAACAGCTTTTGCTCGATCGCTAGTCCATGTCTTATCTTTCTTTTGAAATGTGCATTCAAATGTAGCTGCAAATATCGATTCCGTCCCCAATTCTTGTGCCTACAAAATGTAAACATGAGTAACCGAATTAAATTAACTTATAACTCATTTAACAGACTTACCAGTCGTTTGTGATGCTCCGCAATATTGATAGAGCCCCCAGCATATGTGGCTGACCCATCACTAGAACTAGAAGATCGATTCTTCTTATTCTGCTCACAGAGTTGCCGACTCTGTTTAAATGCCCAAAATCTGTTAATTGCCACCCAATTGTCAGCTGTAATGAAAGACGGCTTCACTTGCTTGATCTTCGCTCTATTCATGACATTTCGCATAAAATCACCGATTTTCTTATCGAAAATTCTTCTCACTTCATTGTCTTCCGCTTCCTCCCACTTGCACTTCCGCTGCAATGAATAAAAACACAAATTGAAAGTTATTATGATGATCACATATCCATAACCATGCACCAGACAAATATGGATAGATTTTATAAAGTTCATGTCGGGGAAAATATCTGGTCCTTTAAGTATCGAAAACTACAGAGTTGTTCCGGTCCTTTTACATCATTCTTGACCATCAATATACTACACCAAACTTAATTGGTGAGAAAATAAAATATGTAAAATTTACCTTGAACTCATTCCACCATATTTCTTTTACTTCTTGTGGAACACTTCTGTAAGTAATATACTCTTCCATCCAAAAGTTTCTTACTATTTTGTTCAATTCCCTCATAACAGAGGGAGCATCCGTGAATTTGCAATCATACGGATATTGTGCAACATCGACAATTCAGTTGACATCAATATCTAAAGCCCTAAATATTACATATACTAAAATAAAAATGAAGTACTTACGAATCTCCAAATGGGCATATGAAGAATCGGTTATCTTCTTGACCTGTGTTTCTGTCAATATTCAATTATTTCGCCGAATAATGCGGTGGAATGGAAGGAGAGGGAGCTAAAGGAGATTAAACTGGAGGAGATTCAGTTCGCATGTGGCCAAGCCCCGTAACATGTTGTTGAGTGTTGGAGGAAGGGCCAACGTGTCCATATTGTGACGGACTATATTGTGGTTGAGGGTTAGATGACGAGATAGGGGAAGAGGAAAGGGACGGGGACGAGGACGAGGATGAGGCTTATCTTCTATGCATGTGACCTCCACGTTTATACTGATAAGTAGGAAGGTTATGCGAATATGTAAAGAACTATTGACACGTATTACGGACACATAATGATGTACATGACGAAGCTTATCATTTTGATAGAAAGATTGAGAAAATATTTCCTTGAAATGAGCCAATGTCGAGTGTTTATAACGTGCAATTTCCTACGAACAAATATACTATGAATCCAATTCATTTTGATATGAAACATCAATATATGAGCACGATATGGGTGACCACATGTATCAAACATCACTATATGAATCGCATTCATTTTGATTAAATTTTTTTTGACCATGTACAAAAATTTAGATTTCATTGAAAGTGGGTTGCCACAGGTATTCTAAGCCATTCTGTAAAGTTTTGTAAGATAAAAATTGTTATTATTGTTAAATTTTTTTTGGGACCTAAAAAAATTTAAATTTCACTAAAAGTTGGTGGCCACCTATATTGTAAGACATTTTGTAAAGTTTTGAAATTTAAAAATTTTTAGAATTTTTAAATTATTATTTTTTAATATAATTTTTTTTTCCGTGAAATAAAAAATTTTTCCATACTAAAATTCGGTGGCAACAGGTAGTCTAAGCTATTAGGTAAAGTTTTCAAAATTTTTGTCCTTCTTTATTTTAATAATTTTTAGGGCACGTTAAAAAAATTAAATATAACTAAAAGTGGGTGGTCACAGGTATTATAAGCCATTCCGTGAAGTTTTGAAAATTTTTAAAATCTAATTTTTTTGGCCACCTAAAAAAATTTAAATTTCACTGCAAGTTGATGGCCACATGTTTTCTAGGCAATTCTGTGCAGTTTTGAAATTATATATTTTTTAAATATTTTTTAATATTTTTTGTTCACCCAAAAAAAATATAAATTTCCCTCACAATGGGTGGCCACATTTATTTTAAGCCATTTTATAAGGTTATGAAAATTTTTAATTTTTTAATATTTTTTTCCCGAAACGTTAAAAAATCTAAATTTCACTCAAAATGGGTGGTCACTATTAATTTTTGCCATTTTGTGATAATATGAAATTTTAGTTTTTTAAAAAGTTTAAAAACTTTTACTGTCAAATTTCATATTTGTTGCCAACATATACCGTTTTTTTAATTTTCCATAATTTTTCATGATTTTTATAGAATTGTTCAATTTTCATGCATTTTTTTGTGAAAACGCTTAATCAATCACCCTATCGTCATTTAACGCTTAATTATCCACATAATAGACAAATTAACCAGTCGACCATTGATCAAAGTCACATGCAATCCTGAAATCGACCCGTAACTTAGCCAACGAAAAGTGATCCTAAATAATCCTTAAACAAGTCCGACTAATTACCGAATTATACTAACTAGGGTTTAGGGAGTTGCTTACTTGGTTCAAGGACAACAAAAACCGGCCGATCGGACAGTGGCGGTCCCGGCACGGGCGTGGGCCCAAATGGTGACTAGTCGGCCAGGTGCTCGGCCACGACCGGGCGAATGATAGCGGAGCTCAGCGGCGACGGTGTCGGGTAGCGGCGACGGCGTCGGTCGGTGACTGGGAGGCGGGTGGCTGGCTGGCCGGCGGCGGCGGTTGGCCGGCGGCGACGGTGGCTGTGGTTCGGCGAGGGCAGCAATGGGCGGGGGTTGCTCCGGCGAGAGCCTCGGTCTGCTGATGGTGGGCAGCGACGGCAACGGCGGCGGCTGCGGGTCGATGGCGTGGGGCAGCTCCTGGCGGGCGGGCAAGGGTGGCGAGGCTGGGCGGCGACGGCGTCGGTCTGCTAGTCGGTGGAGGCGAGGCTTCGGGCCGCTGCTTGGACGCGGTGAGGGCGGTGAGGCGGGGCGGGGGCGAGGGCGCGAACGGTGGGGGGGCGGGCGATGGGCGGGAGGGCTGTGGGGCGGTTGGCTCGCGACGGGCGGGGGGCCTGCGGGGTGACTGGCGACGAGCGGGGGAGCTGCGGGGCGGCTGCGAGGCTGGGCGGCAACGGCGACGGCGACGGCGACGGCGACGGCGACGGCGACGGCTGCGACGGCGAGGGCCCGACCAGTGGGGGGGCGGGCGAGGGGGCTGCGGGGGCTGGCCTGTGACTGGCGATGGGCGGGTGGGCCTGCAGGACGACTGGTGACGGGCGGGGGAGCTGCGGAGCGGCTGCGAGGCTAGGCGGTGACGGCGATGGCTGCGACAGCGACGGCGGCGGGGAGCTGCGCAGATCGGGCTTGGGCAAATGTCGGGGAAGGGGAGGAGGAGGAGGGGGAGGGGGTGTACAAATATCGCAAAGTGTCCGTCGCAAATTTTGCGACGGCGAGGGCCCGACCAGTGGGGGGCGGGCGGGGGGGGGGGCTGGCCTGCGACTGGCGATGGGCGGGTGGGCCTGCGGGACGACTGGTGACGGGCGGGGGAGCTGCGGAGCGGCTGCGAGGCTAGGCGGTGACGGCGGTGGCTGCGACAGCGACGGCGGCGGGGGAGCTGCGCAGATCGGGCTTGGGCAAATGTCGGGGAAGGGGGAGGAGGAGGAGGGGGAGGGGGTGTACAAATATCACAAAGTGTTCGTCATAAATTTTCGATCGACAAAAAATTTCTGACGGAAATAAAAATATGTCGCAAATTTGCGACGTAAAAAAAAATCCGTTGCAAATTTGCGACGGAAATAAAAATCCGTCACAAATTTGTAATGGATTACATTATCCGTCGCAAATTTCGAATGGTAAAAATTCACTCGCAAAATTTACGACGGACCAGTATAGTCCGTCACAAATTTTCAACTGACAAAAAATTTTTGACGGAAATAAAAATCCGTCGCAAATTTGCGACGTAAAAAAAAATCCGTTGCAAATTTGCGACGGAAACAAATATCCATCGCAAATTTGCGACGGATTAAATTATTCGTCGCAAATTTCGAACGGTAAAAATTCACTCGCAAAATTTGCGACGGACCAGTATAGTCCGTCGCAAATTTGCGACGAACCATTTTAGTCCGTCGTAAATTTGCGATGGACTCAATATGTTCGTCGCAAATATGCACATACTAAATGATCGTTGTAAATTTGTGACGTCTTTTTTTCGGTAAAAAATTTAGCATCTCATTTATTTGGGTCCTAAATTTGCTACGTCTTTTTTTCAGTCCAAAATTTTGGTATCTCAAATTTTGCAATGGAAATTAGAATATCGGAAATGTTAGGGCTTGTCGGCATTTAGGGACAAAATTTCGGACGAGCAATTAAAATAAAAAGAATAATCGACAATGACAATAATAAAAAAGCACAATAACAATAATAACAAGAACAATAATGATAACAACCAAAATAACACTTGTCGCATTAATAATTACACATCTGTAGTGTTTTGTGACAAAAATTTTAATCTTCGTCTTCGTCTTCGTCATCCGTCTGAAAATCAGATTCTGAACATTCTTGTATATTTAATTCACAAATTTCAATTGGATTCACATCTATCATTGCTCCACACAGATCTCGTAAAGTTGATATGTTATATTCCTGAATTTCAACCGGATTACACACTTCCTCTTGTTGGTAGGCTCTATCCTTCCAGTGTTCCTCGATTTTCCTCCGTGCTTTGATTTTACATACAGCCCACCAATCAGCTTTGTCACATTTCAAACTAGGATATAATGCATAACATACTTGAATTGCTTGTTTTGTCAAGACAAATGGTTCATACTTCATATACCTTTTCTTGTGATTTATTTCAACCAAATTGAACTTCGTATGCACCTTCATTCCTTTGACAGGATCGAACCACGTGCACTTAAATAACACAACCCGCATCATTAATGGTCCAGGGTACTCTATCCAACAAGCCATAAAAATCATCTTCTGAACTGCCACCATTGGATGACCGAACAGACACACCACTATTCATTGTGGATTTTCCCATTCTATATTCTTGAGTATGAAAATTATATTCATTTATGAAATATGCTGGCTAACTTCGAACTCTTAACTGTGGATTCCATGACAGATGATATAGTAATCCTTACCCTCCAATTTCATCATAATTACTGTGAACATAAGGTTACACATGCAAAGTCAATAATATATATTTTACTAAATGATGTATATAATTTTAATAACTTGATTTTGGTCCACAGACAACTTACATATGTCTTGAACCATGCTGCAAATTGTTCATCGTACAAACGGTCAAACTCATTTGGTTATAGTCCAAATATATATTTGCAAATTTACACTTACTTGAAGTATGGCTCAACTTTTGGGCAGTTCAGTAAAATATAAGTATGGGCTGCATGAAATTCTTCGCCTGATAAGTAACGAAATTGACATGCGTCGCTTGGTCGACCCAGATAATTGAAAATAGAGAATGCTTTGCAATTGGGATCAATGGGGCCCTCATCATTTCTGCCTGCTCTCCGCCTCTTGCACTGAACGTGCGGCTCAAAATAGTATGATGCAAATGTTGTCACTTCTTCCATAATATATGCATTACAAATTGAAGCTTCAACACGTGCCTTATTCTTCACTTTTTTCTTCAAATGATATAAGAATCTAGTTGAAATAGAAAGAAGCTTATCGGAACATATTATATGATAAACTAATTTGAACTGTATTTTAAAAAAAACATTACCTCTCAAATGGATACATCCATTGAAATTGGACGGGACCTGTAACTTTGGCCTCATAAGGCAAGTGAACTAAGAGATGCTCTATCGAATAAAAAAACGCCGGAGGAAATATCCTTTCTAAGTTGCAAAGAATAATTGGAATATCTCTCTCTAGTTTTTCCATGTGCGATGCTTTTAACATTGTCGAGCAAATATCATGGAGGAAATTGCTTAACTCTGTAATGGCGCCCCATATAAAGTTTGGAAGAACTTCCTTCAAAGCTATTGGAATTAGTCTTTCCATCAGGATGTGACAATCATGACTCTTCAAACCTATGAACTTGCATTCATTCAAATCAACACATCTCCCGAGGTTCAAAGCATATCCATCATGAAACCGCACAGATTTCAACCATTGACAAACAACTCGCCTCTGCTCCTTATCCAATGTATAAACTGCTTTCGATTTTGGTCCCCTGCTGTTTGTATCCACAGCTAGTATTGGCCGATTGCAAATATCTCTCATATCTTTTCTTGGGTTCAAGTTGTCTTTTGTTTTTCCGTCGATATCCATCACAGTATTTATGACATTGTCGAAAACATTTTTTTCTATGTGCATGACGTCAAGATTATGATGAATAAGATGGGTCTTCCAATATGGTAGATCCCAAAATATACTGCGTTTTGTCCACTTATGTGTACTTCCGTACGCAAAAGTCGTGCCGTGCGGGTTCTCAACAACAATTAGAAAGTCCTGCACACGCTGCCAAATTTGATCGCCGGTCAACCTCAATGGTGGACGCGTTCTTTCAGTCTTATTCTTGATGAACTCTTTCTTATTCCTTCTGAAAGGATGACTTAGCGGTAAAAATTGTCGGTGACAGTCAAAATAGCTGGGCTTCTTTTCATGTTTTAACCTAAATGACTTTGACCTCTCCAAACATATCGGACATCCTAAGATCCCAGCTGTACTCCATCCAGATAACATTCCGTAAGCTGGAAAGTCATTTATCGTCCAAAGAAGGGCAGCCTTCATTACAAATGTTTGATCGGTGAAACATCATACGTAGGGACACCTTCAACCCATAGCCGTTGTAACTCCTCAATCAATGATTGCATATAAACATCTATCAACTTTTTCGGATTTTGCGACCCTGTCACGATCAATGTCAAAAACATATAAGGTGTCTTCATGCACATATCAGGTGGAAGATTGTACGGCGTTAAGATAACTGGCCAACATGAATAACTTTTTCCTATTTTCCCAAATGGAGTAAATCCATCGGCACAGAGACCTAACCTGATGTTCCGAGGCTCCATCGCAAACTCAGGGTATGTTCTATCAAAATGTTGTCATGCCTCCGCATCTGAAGGATGACACATTAGACTCTCTTTTGTTTCATGATTTGCATGCCAAGTCATGTGTTCAGCAGTGACTTTAGACGCATAAAGCCTTTGCAATCTGGGGATTAAGGGCAGATAAAATATTTGCTTGCATGGTCTACGTTTCTGATTACAACCCGGCCTCCTATTAATCTTGTACCTAGGTTGGCTACAGAATTTGCAAGATTCTGCATTTTCATCATCTCTCCAATATATCATACAACCCCTATTACATACATCAATCCTTATAACCGGAAGACCTAAGTTATCCACTAACTTTTTCATATCATAAAAATCACTTGGCATGATATTATCACGAGGCAATGATTCCCGCATTACTTCAACAAAAGAGTTGAAGCAATCCGCAGACACATTATGCTCTGCCTTGATATTTAATAGTCGGGCTGTCACCGATAATTTAGTGTGGTCCTCACAACCTACCCATAAAGGTTCATCTACTGCTTTCAACACATCCCAGAACTGATTAGATTGAAAAGTTTCATTATAGACATTCTCATCAAAACCCGTTACTCCTATATCTTCCAATTGTGAAGCATGACTAGTACCCACTTGTTCACGTGTAGGAGTAAAACTAGTACTTACATGATTTGATTCTGTGACAAAATTATAACTAGCTGCATCAATCACCATCCTCTCGTATGGGTTCAATTGCTCATAATAGCCACATTCTTCCCCAACTGAAAATTAGTCACTTCTTCCATATCATTCATCAGATATAAATGGTTCACCATGAGAAGTCCAATTATAATAGTTCGGAGTAAATCCAAATCTAGTAAGGTGTTCTCTAACTTGATCACACACAAGAAATTTACCATTACTGCATTTTTTACACGGACACCTTAACTTATTTCCATCCATGAACTCATATTTACTACTAGTAAAGTCTAAAAATAGTTTCAACCCAGTATGAAACTCATCTATGAATCCTTGACGTCTAGGTAAGTTCTTATTATACATCCAAGCCCTTTCTCTTTGCATTGTGTCTGTATTAAAATAAAAAATTCTAGTAAAATATTTAAAATATCATATCTATTGTTCTTAATTAAAACCATAAGTTTTTGAAAATTATAATTTTTGTTATTCACGCAACAATTAATATGAAATTGCAAAAATAGAAAAAATTACCATGTAAAGAAGACTTACCCAAATATTTGACTGAAATATTGGTAGGAGAAAGTGGTCAATTTGATGAGAATTGCAACGTCCACTTGGATTGCGAGACCTTCAATTAGACACATACCCAAAAAGAATAATAACTTAAGAATCATTTTTTAATAATTTTTAATGTGCGATGGAAATGGAATTAACGTTCCGTCGCAAATTTGCGACGGAATTCATTTTCCGTCGCAAATTTGTGACGGATCCTTGATTCCGTCGCAAAATAGCGTGGCCGTTCGGCCTCATCCTAAGGCCGGTGAGGTGTCGTCGGTTGCCGGTCGTTAAATCGGTGATGCAGATACGAAAAAAAAACAAACATAAACATATATAAAAAAAAAGAAATTACAATCCAACGATGAATAGTCACGAAGCTAGCTATGATACTTACCGGTACAAAAGCTTCACCGAGATTAATATGTGCGTGCGCGGATTTTATTGATTTCAGACATATGAAAGAGGGAGAAAAGCGAGAGAGAGAGAGAGAGAGAGAGAGAGAGAGAGAGAGAGAGAGAGAGAGATAGAGAGATTAGAGTTGGAATATCATTGGCTGATAAATTATAAATTTGCGACGGATGTTCGTTTTCGTCGCAAATTTACGACGGATTTAGTGATGGTTTTTTTTTCCATCGGAAATTTGCGACGAACTTTTTTTTTTCCGTCGGCTATGGCCGGCGGAGGAAGAGAAGAAAAAAAAGAAAGAAAAGGAAAAGAAAAAAAACAGAAAAGGAAAAAATAATAAAAAAGTTACTGTTCCGATGACGGAATAGTAACATTCTCGCCGGTGGGCATTTTCGTCGACCAGCGACCCAAGCCCTTATTTGAGACTTTTTAGGCACTTTGGGTCCTTATTTGAGACTGATTGGGCACATCAGGTCCTTATTTAACACTATATTTACTTTGAGCCATCTTTTGAGAATTTGACCTCACTTGGAGCCCCTAATTGAAATTTTCCCTTGAATTTGTGCAATAGAGCCTCAAATCTTAATTACAAAAGAAAAATAAGAGAGCAAGAATTTCAAATCTTTATACAATAAAATCTTAAATGTATTAGTGTAACCGACATCCTATGCATTTGATAAGAAAAGTATGATCTAATCATAAATTAAAAAGTCACGTTAGAGGCTAAACATTGGGTCTTAGATCTTTATCAAAACAGCAATCAAGTTGTGTGACCATAGTGAAGAATGAAATTAAAAGTTACCTTTGTAACACAAATGAGTCATGTTACTAGTCACGAAAACTTATTGTTATACTGGTGAGAAGGTTTAGGAATAGATTGCATATCGTACCAAAAAAAAAATTAGGATATTTAATGTGCTTCTTCATTCAACTGTTCTAAGAGGATAATTTTACATGAATGATGAAAAACATTTTATGTGCCCAAAAACCTATACTTAAATTTAGAAAAAACAAGTTTGCGCCTCCTCCTAAATGCTTAATTTCATATTGTGAAATCCAATTTGGGGGCAGGACTCGAGACTTTATCGCTTGAATCCTAGATCCCGAGGGCCAAATCAAGGACATTGAACTCAGGAACTCCCAGGCTGGACACAAGATTTTGCCTCTGGACATAACATTCGAGGATCAAACTCGGGACCTCGAAAGATTGAACTCAAGATGTCTATTCTCCCGATGTGGTGACTAATGCTCAAAAGTGATCATGAGAATCAAACACTGGATCAAGGAACGAGACTTGAGAACTCACTCATTGGAAAAGCAATTATATAGTTTCGATGATGTTCGATTTTCGCCGGAATTTGCCTCGATGAAATACCTTTCAATAAAAGCCGTTCTAGATAGATCTTGACATGAAATATCACGGGTACACAAAGAAATCGGTAGATATATGTTAATATATATATAGGATAAAAATACAATGTCGAAATTTAATTGATGACAAAGCATCCGAAAATTACTGCAAATATACACGTCGCGATTTAATTGATGACGAGATAATTGGAAACTACAATAATTGACCAAGATAATTCGCATTAAAATAATCGATCGCACTGCTTACGAAAATAAATAAACGAAAATAATTTTATCGCTTGGGAAATTGTTGGACCAAAATTGAAAAAGGAGAATTGTCAGATTGATAATTTTTTATTGGGTGGCGCTTTTTCCACTTCTCATTTAGCTTAAATACTCTTTTGTTTTGACTAAATTATCCCTTGTGTGGCCCACCATTTTTGTTGGTTAAAAAAAACTCTTTTTGTTTTGTTTCTTCCTTTTTAACCTTGCGGGTCCCACTTTCCTCCTCCTTCTTTCTTTATTTCCGCATCTTTGATGTCTCAGTCCTCGGCTCTTGCAAAACGTCTTTATGTTTTCTCTCTTGCAGGCAATTCTCTTCTTTTTACGTCTTCTTACTCTTTGAATTGCAAGGCGTTGATGCAAGGTTGGCTTGCATTCATACTAATAAAGATCGATTTTACAAAGACAACGTAAACATACATTGGAAATCCCAACACCAGTACACAGTTGCTAATGACAATCGACTAATAATTTTCCGAGTCAATCTTATGGCTTTTGCCCAGTGATATATGGTACTTAGAAAACATAAGTATTTACACACGCAGCACTTTGGCCTTTCCGTCACGAACGAACACGATGCATTGATTATCTCATGTACAAGATGCCGTCAGAAGGTCAAAAAGAAAAACTCCACAGCGTTGCAAAGAGTCACAAATTGAGCTAGACATAAATATCATTGAGCAAAGTAGAAAATGGCTTCAACATAACAATGTTGAATGTGCGCCAGCTTTCAAGTTTAGAGCCGGAAAACTTTATTCGACATGTGAATGTGACATCATACCTGATTCAATGGTGTAATATGTAATAAAAGAGCTCATTGCCTTATCTGAAACCTTATTATGACTACCGACTTAAATCCTCAGCAACTGTCTACTGGTGTTAATGTTGCTAATATATTTTTACCTTGTTTTTTTGTGAATTCGGTATTTATTAATGCGAATGCAAGCCAACCTTGTTTTAGTGCCCCGCAACTTGAGGAATGGGGAGGGATAAAAAGAAGAGAATGGCCTACAAGAGAGAAAATATAGAGACGTGGTGCAAATAAAAGCGTGGAAAGAATGAAAAAGAAGGAAAGCGTGATCCATAAGGAAAATACAGAAGAAGAAACAAAATAAAAAGATTTCCGTCGCAAGTTGGTTTTTTTTTTTCATCGCAAATTTCATCGCAAATTTCCGACGGAAAATTTCCGTCACAAATTACATGTTTTTTTGTAGTGTGCAACAAATTCTGCTCTTTTCTCTTGGTACATACCCTGATAATGCCTGGTGTTTACGGTCCTTGGAACTCTTTTGTAATTTGGCCGAAACGCCCCTCGCACGAGGCCGATGAACCTCAGATCTTGGGCGAGCCTAAAGGGTGCCTCGACCACTTTTGTACTGTGCAATGAGACATAGAACCCGGGCCTTGCCGTCCTTGAACGGAGTTCCGGTGTGGCTTGTTGCAGCGGCCTCATCCATCCAAGCGAGATGTTTGTCTCGCTGCCTCTTCAAGTGGTCTGTCCAGTCCCACCACCAGATTTCGTGGATAATTTCTCGCAGCACATACCACGCAGACGGCGACGGCATTTTCTCGCCATTGGGGAGGTCCTTGATGTTGAACATCTTCCAAAAATTGGCCCGGCCACCGACGCCAGAGCCTGACCATTGGCCCGAGTGAGAAGGGGCTGTGCCTCCAAATGGGCCCGGCCCGGCTTGGCCCCTCGCTTGGCTCGGGCCCAATTGGGCTGGGCCATGCCATCCTTGGGCAAGGACGGCCTAGTGGCCATTGCTAGCTCAGGCCTTCGGCTTGCACAAATAGCCCTAGTTTAGAGTAATTTGCACATAGTTGATAGGATTCGAATGTGTAATCTCCTGCGCCTGAGCTAAAAATCCGCTCAGGTCTCAACCAGTTGCCCCGAGTTGCATTTAAGTCCCCAAAAAATGCGTGCCCAGGTGCTAAGGACTTATTTGTGCCGATGAAAAGCTGCAGGGTTCATCTCACTTCATGCAGCAACCATGGCGGGGAAAGAAAGAGAATGTTTAGAATCGGAAATTAAGATGTTTTAAGGACTCGGATGAACCCGGGTCGGGTCCCAACCAAGTCTCAGACAAAAAAGGAACGAACTTTGCTTTGTTCACAAATGGACGTGCTTAAACTAAGGAGCTTCATTGATTGAGAAAGCTAACATCACTGTTTGCCTGTGAGCTAATCAATTACGAAGGCTCACTACAACATACAGGACACTCTTGTTATTCCATACAAAGACGCGAATATGAACAATCAGAACAGGAAAATTACAATATGGTCCGCCTCTATGACCCAAATCTAGTTCACAAGTGTCGAGACAATGCTTGATGATAAGAGAACTAGCACGGATAAGGCACCGACGGCGGTCGGGGAAGCCGAGCTATTTGGTGACTCAGTTGGTGTTGGGCTTACAACAGTAATGGCAAGCTTCAGCCCGTTCTGGCAGTGGGAATCGACGGTGCAAATGAAGTAATACAGGCCATTCGCATCCGCTGGAAGTGGGTAACTGAATGCATCGCCACCCTGAAAAGCCGAGCTCACTTTTGTGCAGCTGTCGTATTCTTCTCTTGATACATTTGCGACGTTGTGCGTCCCATTCCACACAAACTCTGCACCATAAAGAAGGTTTCAAAATCACAAGCATGATGTGACGCGATAAGAAAAGATGTAGAATCGATATGCATTTACACGTTTTCACTCCTTGAATTTTATAAAGACAGTCGATTAATGTCCAGTTAATTTAAACGCCAATATGAGCTGACATGAAGCTGTTCATATGCACATCTGACGGATGAGAGTAAACATGTTACTGAGAGGGAAAATAAGTAGATGAATGCTTACTTAAAATGTCTCCGCCAGTAAAAGGTATGCCGGCGGCCCACTCATCATAATACCCGACCGTGATGTTTGGCGGCGCAGTCTAACCTTGGCTACCGCCCACGATGTACTGCGTCGCTGCCGCACCTCCTAGGCAAGCTAGCATTGCAACAATTAGGCAACCGGCGAAAACGACGCCTCTCCCCATCTTTTCTCCCAAGTGTGTTCACCAGGTCGTCCCTGACCAAATCACCGAGTCTCTTCTCTTGAATCCAAAACGCTTCGACACACTCAAATCTTCTTTCACAACTGCAACTTCTGATAACTGGGAAGTGGGAACTGCATAGGATGATCTGAAACCGATGCAGCTCCTTTGGATATTTATAGAAATGCGAATCAAGATAAGAATGAGTGTCAAAGGCATGAGTGAAAAGGTAGCAAAAACTGATTCAATCCATACCCTTTTGCGAAACTTATCATTTCACGGTCCCCTTTGCGAACCATTCACACGTTTTGACCATCGGATCTTATAAAAACAATCTAGGACGTGCTGAGATTTCATAAGGCCAGGTGCCATTTTTTTAACCGGGTGTGATGAAGCTAAACGTACACGAACTTTCTAGCTTGAGAGCAATGGTCATCGTCAGTCGGCCATCGTTGTAATTGTCCAAAGGGGTCGCTGCCTCTCTCTCTCTCTCTCTCTGGTCTGGATAAAATTCCAACCATCTTTTTGGGACGTCGGCCACTTATTGCCAAAGAACAAATTACCCAAGTTTACTTTGTCCGTAGCAAATTCATTCCAAAATTGTCGTGTTGGCATTGGCACGTGGCGCCCTTCGCGGCTTTTATTGAAAAACCATAGGAAATTTCAAATCATGTGAGATATCTAAGCATATGTATGTAGTCATTAGTTTAGCAAGTATATGGTGACTCTCGGACACTACATCAGTTGGACTCTTCTCTACTGTTTAATAGAAACAGTTTCATTGATATTGTTAGAAATATATTTTGGAGATTCCGTATATTTTGCTTGATTGGTCCTAATTGATTGTAACTGATATTCTGCTATTTTAGATGGTCATCCGGTAAAATGTTTTAACTCATGCGTTAATTGTCATAGGCGTGCTCGGTTTGCGGGAAATGCTCACGATCAATTTTTTTTCAAGAGATGCCGGAGGGAGGATGAAGACGATGGAGGAATAAGAAATGATTTGAAGAAGAAGTCCATAAGAGTATGAGAGAGAGAGAGAGAGAGAGAGAGAGAGAGAGAGAGAGAGAGAGAGAGAACATTAAGAAAGGAAAATAGATAAAAGTCAGCAAATTTCTAATGGCATTAACGCTACATAGGCTGTTGTAAATAGGGAGATTCATGATAAATAACTTTCATGTGATCTATCCTGCAATAGGTTAGACCCGGAAGGAGTCGAACTTGTGTGATTAAGGCTCCGTTCGTTTGGCGGAAAATATTCTTTCGAAAAATATTTTCCGGGTTTTCCGGTGTTCGGGGGGCGGAAAACGTTTTCCGTGGGAAAATATTTTCCTTCCCTCCTCACAAAATAGCCTAAATTTATGGAAAATGACTTCTGCTTCTTCAAAAGCGGAAATCATTTTCCGGAGCTTCTTCTTCTTCTTCTTCACTAAGGTTGCCGGCCGCCGCCGGTCGTCGGCCGCCGCCGGTCGCCCGCCGCAGCTGGTGGCCCGTCGCCGCCATCGGTCGCCGCTCGCCGTCGCCGCCCGTTGCCGGCCTACGCCGCCGCCGCCCGTTGCCGGCCATCGCCGGTCGCCCGCTGCCGCCGCTGATCGCCGCCCGTCGCCTGCTGCCGGCCGCCGATCGCCACCGCCGACGAAAAATATTTTCCGAAACTTTTTCATATTGATCGCCGAACACTGGAAAATTATGTTCCGGGAAAACAATTTCCAGGAAAATGACTTCTGGAAAATATTTTCCAAAAGAAGAATATTTTCCGCCAAACGAATGGAGTCTAAATAAAAATCTCACCCTTTAATCGCCTTTGCGATTTAATTAACACTTTAAGGCTCCGTTTGTTTCACGGAAAATAAAAAATTTGAAAAATATTTTTCCGAAAACGATCGCTTGTATCGCTTCTAAAAATGAATGAATGAAATTTATTTTTATTATTCATTAAAATATTAAAATATAAATTATTATTAATAATGATTATATTTTTTATTAATTAATTATTTTAAGTAATACGGGTGATCAATTTTAGAATAGTATATTTTAAAATTTTATTTTTCGGATATTTTATTTTTCAATGAGGGTGGTACAGGGCAAAGTACATTTGTTTTGCTCTCTTTGGATGCAAGCAGACGACGGGAAGCACAACCAATGACCCAGTTAAATCACAAGGACTTCTTTTAGCAACCTTTCATGACATCGTTAGCAGATAACCATAATTACTTGCAAGAGTTTCGTGAGGGTTTGTATTGGTTGAATGTCTGATTGGACCGTCCTTTGCTAATCGCAAGCACATCTGTCGATCTGTGATTGGGTTGTTCAACTGCTGGCGCCGGGTCAAAGCCAGATGTTGAATTTTTGCTAGATCAGTTGGTCGACAACATTGACTTCAGAAGGTTTGACAAAACTGAGCTGAGTTCACATTTAGTTATCTAGCTAGTCTAGTACGTAGTTCACGGAAAAAAAAAGATTTTATTGTATAAAATCAATCACAATCAATAAGTGACCGTCTCAATTCCAGAAAAGCTACTCACGAAAACGAGTGATAATAACCGTGTAAAGAAAGGTGGGAAATAGATCACTTAGTTAATCTAGTACAACAACACTACGGCAATCGATAGAATCCCTGAAAACAAGCCAGTGACGCTCAAAGAGGTGGCGGAATTCCCCGGCGGCGGAGGGGTGGTGGAGCTTGTTGGAGGTGTGGTGGTGGTAGTAGGTGGAGGAGGACTAGTAGAGGTGGAGGGCGGTGTGGCGGTGGACGACGGAGGGGTGGCGGGGGATGGCGACGATGGGGTGGGGGTGGGGGTGGAGGCTGGGGGCGGTGATGATGGGGTGGCAGCGGGAGACGGTGATGGAGTTGTGGCGGAGCTGCTGGTAACGTTGATGGCGAGCTTCTGGCCGAGGGAGCAGCGGTTTGGGTAGGTGGATGTGTAGAAGTGCTCGCCGGGGGTGGTAAGGTTGATTCTGACCGGCGGGACTGTGAAGACAGAGATAGTGGTGGTGGTGTTGCAGGAGTCGAATGCTGATTTGGTAATCTTGGCGACGTTTTGTGTTCCGTTGACAAAGTTAAACACTGCATACACAAAATGAATGGCATTATAGTTAATAGCCAAATCAATGTGTATTTCAATATGTTCAATGGTATTTGTCTATGCTAAGTTATAGCCTTTTAGGAAATCAAATCCAACTATATTTTTAGTTTGGAAACTTGAGAAAATAACTTTATTTCATAAGATTGGCATAGATATTTCTTTGGCACCATATATTTGATTTTATATTTCATGGGATAGTGATCGCCGATTTAAGAATGAGCCGTTAAACAAAAACTTGTGATTCAAAATGTAATGCTCTCTAATAGAGATAAGAATAGGAATAGACTCACCTAAAATGTCACCAACCATGAAGGTCTTGTTGGCAGCCCAGAGCTCATAGGCCTGAGTGGTGTTGGCAAGCACATTCCATCCAAAATTATCACCCACAGTGTAAGTCACTGGTGACCTTGTCGGGGTGGTTGCTGGTGCCGGTGCAGAAGCAGCCGGTGGTGGTGGTGGTGGTGTAGTTGTTGGGGCCGGGGCTGGAGCCGAAGCAGTGCTCACGTTGATCCCAAGCTTTTGGCCACGGCTGCAGTGTTGGCCGATTGTGCAGATGAAGAAGTGCTCGCCGGATTGGTTGAGGGCGATGCTTGCCGGCCCGTCAGTCTGGAGCGAGATGGGGCTCGTGGAGTCGCAGCTGTCGAATGCTGCCTTTGTGACCTTGGCCACATCGTGTTCTTGGGTCGTGAAATTGAAGACTGCATGGAACCGGACACATATGAGTGTTCGCTGCAACCAAGCGAAAATGCGCTCGAAATAATGCATTACGCAGAACGTTTACGCCTTTAGGTGGAAGGATAAATCATTGTTCATAGTATCAGTCTCGACGATTTCATGATTATCGTCACTTTTCAATAGAGCTTGAAGACGATGAAGCAAAACTTAATGGAGCTGTAACTAGCATATACTAAAGTTATACTTCAAAAGTCCCTTGTAGGGCGGGAAGAAAACAAGAACAGAATGCAGATGTTAGTGAAGAACTCGTACCAAGAGTGTCGCCCACGATGAAGGTCTCGTTGGCGGCCCAAGTGGCGTAGGCTATCGCACCGCCGGGCGGGACGACCCACCCGAGCGAATTGCCGACCACATGCGTTGTCTGAGCGCTGCAACACCGGATCGAGGCTCCTAGGAACACCATCAACACAAGCATGTTCATTTTGCCCACCATTTTTTCCCTCCCTTCCTTCCTTGATCTCTTCTTTGTGTGTTCTAAAATTGGTCAGGTCGCCCCCTGTTCTGTCTCCTCTGTGACGTGCTTTCTGAGCTTCTTTGAACTCCACAAAAATGAGAGAGGGAGAGAAGTGAGAGGGTCATTTGGGCTTTGGGTTTCCATTTATAGGATCTTGGTCTTGCATTGCTTTGGCATGGGTGTTGAAAATTCTGCCGCCCCCCATGTGCCGCGTCCACACGATTAAGAGCGGAGGGAAGATGAGTTTGTCATGGTCAGCACCACACAGCGCAACACTTGAATCATGCAACATGCTAACATAATATGAATCCATTCGATCAAGCGTCGTTCATGTCGTCATCTCTTTAGAAATTATGACAAATGAGGATGCCGAATTATGGAGAAGCAAGCTTGGGTTGGAAACATGTATTGTAGATAATTTCATCCATTTTTTTGTGACGCCAAATCGAATTCAACGAAGCCGGCTAGAACTTGCCATGTCTTTATCAATCCCATTTATTTAACCCTAGGCAGGCATCCAATTTAACTAATCAGTTGACGGTTAGATATCAAATTAATCTTTCTCCGATCAATTTGAACTGAGTCCAACCGAGTTGAAACGTATGGCGATCGTCGTCGTTTGCCATTTGAACGAGTACGAATAGGTTGTTGAACAACGTTCTCGAACGAATGGAGACGACTGTGGACTGGCAGCATTCCAGAAAATCAGGCTGCCGCGTGAGGACTTCACGAAACCCAAAGACTCGGGCTTTTTGCCAAGTCAATGCTTTTCCATTGAATGCCATCAAATGAAAGTCCATGCAAGGCACTGAAATCCACCTCAAAAAACAATAAAAATTCCAATACGCAATGGGAAAGATTTGAATGTTCGTGAAAGTTTTGACTGGAACACCATCGCTTGTTCATTCCGTTTGTGTATTTCACATTGTCTCTTCACGGGCTCTTCACGCTCTTTACACATTAAGTGATTTCCTTCTAGAGATGTCAAAGATATTTTGTTGTGAAAACAAGCGATCCAACAATATAAGAGACATAACAAGAAATAAAATAGGACACCGAATTTATGTGATTCATTCATTGTGACTTACGTCCATGGGGACAGCAATGATGAATTCTACTATAGATTGAGCGATGTAACGGAGATTATAATCATATTCCAGTCAATTAAACACTCTCAGCAATTGTTAGTCTTCCATTACACCCAATAATCTCACACAGTGTTTAGTCTCACAATTTTTACGAAATAATATCTCAATCTCACGAAGAAATTTATAAATCTTACTCACAATATTTAATGTATTTCAACACATAAGTTCTTGGTATAAATGCACCAACAAAAACCCATGAAGTTAACCCACCGCTAAATACTTTCTGTAAATGGTGCTTCAACAACTTTGATAAAAGGCTCCCACGAAATGGAGAATATATATGTTTAATTGTGCCCCAAAGTTGATCCAAGTCAAAGTCCCACATTGCACTTTCTTATTTCAATGGCCAAAGACTCCAACGCACAACCGTACTTCAACAGAGAAATATCATATAAAAAGACTTTTAGTTTCCCTTTTTGATTAACTTTGTCAACTCCAACGGTAAAATATCCAATTCAGAATATTCAGACCTTCACGTATAACAATCAATCTAGGATTAAGTTTGGTCCAACGGGCTCAAATTCGAAAAATATTTTAACAAACTTTACCTTGACTGGCTGTTTGGCTAAAATTGAATCTCGCCACTACTCTCCCAAAGCCCCACATGAGCTCAATAGCCATAGACATTTTTTAAGTCAAAGCCTTTCTTGAATTTCGCCATAATCGTAGACCTCATCAGAATACCAATTCTATTTGCACCATTAAGTACTCCATAAGGATTCACAGACACAATCTTCTCAACCAAAGATAAAGCAAAACTATTATTGCATTCATATCTGACAGAAGATCGAACATTGTCAAACTCAGTAGTTACAACAACATTTGGTTCTATAAGCTCTACCTCGCTACAAGCATCATATGTGTAGCTTTCATCATTTGTACCCGCTACCTCCGGAGTTTCTGGTTACAAATCCATCTTGAGCTTAACATTGTCCAGATCCATATGACCACTAACATTAACACTCATATCCAGAAGTACGAGAGACTCGTCAAACGTATTTCTCTATTGATAACAGATGAATTTAATTCCAGACATTACAACCGATAGTCTCTTTCACCTTGTGCATAATCTAGGAACATGCACTTTCTTGCCCTCTTATCGAGCCTTACCATCACTCACTTGAATATAACATGGGCGATCAAATATTCATAAGAATAGAATAATCAGCATCATTACCTAACCACACTTATTCGGGAGTCTGACATCTAATCGCAATTGATGGGGATCTATTTATCAAGTAGATTATCATACTAAGCGCATTTGCCAAGGATCTCCTAGCCTACCAACATTAGAGAACGTTTTATGGATCATCTCTAGTAATGTTCTGCTTGTTAACTCTACAACATATTTTGGGGCTAAGTGCAACGCAAGTGCCATAACTTTTGTACGGAGGACACTTAAGTGCTATAACTTTTTTTTGTCTCACTTGAGTGCCATAACTTAAAAAAAAAGATCACTTAAGTGTCACTTACGAGCTGGTCGTGAGGGCCCAAAACCGCGGCTTTTCCGACCGAACAATGACCTTTTCGATGAGGCGAGCACCACTAGCTTGAAGAGGGGGTGTCGATGAATCATTTCATGGCCTCCGTTTGTCTCGAAATTGCCGTTTTAGCCTCCGTTGACGAAGGTAAAAATGCTTCGTAGTCACATATTTATCGAACCGATTTGTGTGACTACGAAGCATTTTTACCTTCATCAACGGAAGTTAAAACGGAAATTTCGAGACGAACGGAGGCCATGGAGTGATTCACCGACACCCTCTCTTCAAGCTGGTGGTGCTCGTATCGCCGGGAAGGTCACTGTTTGGCTGGAAAAGCCACGGTTTCGGGCTCTCACGACCAACCCCTCTGACAAGCTGGTCGTGAGGGCACGAAACCGCGGTTTTTCCGGCCAAACGGTGACCTCCTGGTGAGGCTAAATTGTGTGACTACGAAGCATTTTTACCTTCGTCAACGGAGGCTAAAACGGAAATTTCGAGACGAACGGAGGCCATGGAATGATTCACCGACACCTTCTCTTCAAGTTGGTGGTGCTCGCCTCGCCGGGAAGGTCACCGTTCGGCCGGAAAAGTCGCGGTTTTGGGCTCTCACGACCAGCTCGTAAGTGACACTTAAGTGATCTTTTTTTTTGGAAGTTATGGCACTCAAGTGAGCCAAAAAAAAGTTATAGTACTTAAGTGTCCTATGTATAAAAGTTATGGCACTTGCGCTGTACTTACCTCACATATTTTGGTGTATTGGCATTAGCGTGGTGTTCACTATATCTTCCATCATGCATATTTCGTTTAACAGTTTCAAGTAAAACTCCATGCTACTGTCAATCCGCAAATGCTCAATCGTTTTACCAATCTCATTTTCGATTAACACTCTCACTTGTCTGACTCTAACAACAATACCAAACTTGTGCCTAAGTACAAATACCCGGGTCCTCATCGAGTAGTCATCTACAATTGCTAGTATAAATATGGTACTCTTTCTCAAAAGAAATCGCCACAACCTACGAACAGGCAAGTGAATTAACTCTGTAATCTCCATATTTTCTTTGACAATCGTACCGAGTTGTACTTTTCGCCATTGATCTAAATCACAGTACCTGTATATATTCAGTTTGTCAGCAATATAACCACACGATAGATTTTTTTCACTTAGAACCTTTTGGCTTCTTTCACTAATGTGCCCTAAACGAAAATGCCACAATTGGGACTCTTCAACATATGCATCCGACATCTTTGTGGCAAAATTTATCATTGTGTCACCTTGAAGATTATACATGCCACCATGCTTGATTCCTTTTATTATCACTACGGCACCTTGAACGACCTTCAGAATTTCACTTTCGGAAGTATACCAACATCTAGCTAAATCCAGGGCACTCAAGGAAATCAGGTTCTTATTAATTTTAGAACATGCTTCACTCCAGTTAATGTCTTTATGATACTATCATGCATTCTGATTAACATCACCAACATCCACACTATCGCATTCAGCATTGCTCCCCAACTATACCTTACTATTATCCATGTATTGATAATTAGTAAACCAGTTCCAATTTAGTATAGTGTGAAACGGACAACTAGAATCCATAATCCTCAGTGACAGACAAGAAATAATCAGTACTATCAGAATTACTATAAGCTATTGTACTAATATCATCAGTAAGCTCAACTCTAATTCCTTTACCCTTCTCATTATTAAGCTTAAGTTAATCCCTTTTAAGATGCCCCCTCTTACCATAACTCCAACAGACAGCACCACCGGTCCTAGACTAACTACGTCCATCCATGCTATACTAATTCTACAAACAAGAGTACTAGTTCTTCCTCTACTTTCACCTGTTAAAGTAGTAAATACAGGTTAACCAAATTCTCTCCTATGGATCTCATTACTCAAAATCAAATCACGAACTGCATCAAATGTTAAACTTGTTAATCCAGAGGAATTATTAACAGCAGTAACTATAATACTCCAACTATCAGGCAATGAGGATAATAAAATCAAAGACCGTATCTCATCTTTAAAGTCAATTTTAACTGAACTCAATTAACTAATGGTTACATTGAATTCATTGATATGATCAGCAACTAATGCACCTTCGCTCATTTTTAAGTTAAATAGATGTTGCATCAAGCAGACCTTGTTGATCGCATATGGCTTCCCATTCATGTCTGACAAGGCCTCCATCATTCATAGTGGTTTTCTCTTTTATAATGTTAAACACAACGTTATGAGCCAACGTTAGCCGAATAACACCCAATGCTTGTCTATTTGTCAATTCCTATTTATCTTACTTCATCGACTTTGGTTTCTTCCTAGATAAAGGTAAATCAAGATTCCTTTGGTATAGATAATTATCAATCTGCATCTTCTAAAAACCAAAATTATTCTTATCAAATCTGTCAATTTTCACTTTCCCTTCTTTTGTCGCTATCGATTCATTTCAACTTAGTCAAGCCTAACTTTGATACCAAAAATTGAGGAAACAAGCGATTGAACAATATAATGATAGATGTGTCCATGAGGTGAGCAATAAAAAATTTCATTATAGATCAAGTGATACATCGGAGATTACTACCACACTCGAGTCAATTAAATACTTTTAGTATTTCCCAACCTCTAATTGCACTCAATAATCTCACACAGTGTTTAGCTCCATAATTTTTCATAAAATAATCTTTCAATCTCATCAAAGAATTCACAAATAATACTCACAAGAGTTAATGGAATTCAACTCATAAATTCTTGGTATAATTCCACCAACAAAAACCCGCGAAGTTAACCCACTGCGAAGCACTCTATAAACGAGGCTTCAAACATCTCTGATAATAGGCTCCCACGAAATAGAGCAACATTGATCTTTATATGTGCCTAAAAGTTGGTCCAAGTCAAAGTCCACATCGGATTTTCCTATTTCAATGGCCAAAGGCTCCAGCGCACAGCCATACAACAAGGAAATATCATATATAACACAACCTTTAGTTTCCCGTTTAATTAACTTCACCGACTCCGATCCAACTTGCAAAAAGGAAGTTATCTTATTATGTTTTGCGCGATTTTGAACGTTCGTAAAATATTCAATTCGGAATATTTAGACCTCCACAAATAACAATTAATCTTGGATTAGATTTCGCCTATGAGCTCAAACTCAAGACATATTTTAACATATCTTGCATCGCCTGTCTATAGGATTTATATACTTTTTATATACATATATTCTTTATCCACCTATAAATTTAAGTCAATATTTCGTTGGTATTGAGCTTGTGTATACTACTTAGGCTATTTTTTTTAAAGCAGATCTTCCCTTTAAAAGTTCAAATTCTTACACGCCATTAACACTCATCTAGAAAGCTCTGTGCAAACAAAGTTTATGTGTAGCTTCAAGTTCCTTGGGAGGAGCCAAAATGGGAAAGTGGAAGCGGGAATGCGTCAAAGAAGGCAATATTTGCCATGGATTGGACACCAGCATCTTGAGTCGACTCTTGTTATAAATTTGCATTTAAGGTAGTCTTTGAGGACCTGGCTTGCGAGTGTAATGAAACCAAAGAACCTGAAAAGGAAGAACGGAGCAAGAAAAGGTGGTGGTTTAGAATTAGTATTACGTTTTCACTACTTGAATTTTAGAAAGACAGTCGATTAATGTCAATTTGTAATGTCCTAGTTAATTTAAACACCAATATGAGTTGATATGAAGTTGTTCATATGCATATCTAATGAAGGAGACTAAACATGTTAGTAATAATTAGGTGAATGCTTACTCAAAGTGCCTCCACTTTAAACAGAATAAACACAACCGAAAATCGACAAAGCTTGATTTTGAAATGACAAATCCCATTGGTAGAAAGTAGTGGAACAAAATGATTCACCTTGTTTAGACTCAAAAGATTGAGACAAAAACTTCAATCAATTCGAGTGTGGGACCTTCGTTTCTATTTGTGGGTTTTTGAAATCGAAGGTTGGAAGAAGGAAGTTCGTGATTACAAACCGTCGAAGTAGATATTTATATCCTAGGATCCTAAGTATTCTCCAAGGATCTAACTACACAGTAAAGTGATAAGATGGAATGGAGTAACTAATGTTAAAGCCATAATGACCTTGAGTTAAATCGTCAAATGGTATAATAGATGGACTACAAGTGTCCCCTATAAAATAGCTAGAGTGCAAATGGCCCGATAGAATTTTGACACAAGAAGATATTTTGATGAAAATGAAGGTGGGCTCCTCTTCATCGGTCAAGTGTGTGCATGAATCATCAATGCATTAATGAAATATAGGCATGCATGAGTCACACAAAGCATTAATGAACTATAGGAATGAGTCACACGTGTTAACGCACTATAGTTAAAATTGATGATGTCATGTATGATTTCAAATCTACCAAGTTTAATGTTTCAAAACAAAGCATTGACTTAAATTTTTGGATAGAGAAAAAGAAGTGGGCGTGCCAATTGAAGTGAAATAGAGATTTAGGAAGCCGATATTCGTTCTGAACATTGATTTTGAACCTTGGTGAGTCTGAAAACATTTTTGTTATGAACATTGGCCGAGTCTAAAAAATTTTGAATCCACTAAAATCATCCACGAAAGATATAAAAAATTAGGAGAATCTCAATTCAATAAATTTAAAACTTGAATATCGTGAAATATGAAATTCGAAACATACTAGCCTTATTCAACAAATAATTCGGTGACAAAATTAGTATTATTGTCCTACACGACGAATGTGCACATCGAAATCTATCAACTTAACCTTCTTAGTGATCGATCATGGAAATTAGTCCTAAATATTATTATCAAACACGGAAATTTTTCGGATGTCACATAATCTATTTTTTTTATAATTGAGGGATGTAACAGAAAGATGGGAGGTGCTATATATAGTGGAATCTTCTACTGGACATTGTCTTAATTTAACGGTGTACCAGGATAAAATCTTATGTCTCGATTTCTCTTTCTCTTCTTTACTCTCTATTTCATCGTGTTTCTGTGACTAATTCTAACATAGTCGCTCACACCACCCTCTTGAGCTTGAGCGTGCATGGCCGCAAGATTTCAAAGCTCTAGAAGCTCTTATAGCCACAGCCGCGAGCTTGAAGGTCCTCACTACGAGGTTAGAGATGTGACAGCCATGGTGACAAATTCCAAGCACAAGCGGCTATGGCTGTGAGTGATCAGACAAGAGAGGGCCGCCATGCTGAGAGCTTGAAGCTTGAGCAGCCATCGCCGTGAGCACAAAGCTCGAGAGTGGCCATGAATTCGAATCCTGAGTGCGCATGGCGCAAACTCCTAGAAATAGCGGCCATAGTAAGAGGAGAGAGACCAGCCATGGGCTTGAGCTCGAATGGCCATGGCCGTGAGCTCAAAGCTCCAGTGGCCGCCAAAGCTTGAACTTGAGTGTGCATGATGGCCGCGAGCTTCACTCTAGCGGCAATGGCCGCTTGAATATGTCATAGCTGTGCTCGTTTTGCGACAAATGCTCACAACCATTTTTTTTCTAGAGATGCGAGAGCAAGGATGAAGACCACGAAGGAATAAGAAATGATTTGCAGAAGAAGAAAAAGTCAATATGAGAGAGAGAGAGAGAGATTCAATTTTTGAAAAAACAAAAACAAATCTAGGTTAGCAAATTTTTAATGGCGTCAAGGCCGCGTCAGTAATGACTGCTCGAAGATGTCATAGGTGCGTTCGCTTTGCGACAAATGATCATGACCGTTTTTTTTTCTAAGGATGCCAGAGAGAGGATGAAGAGGGTGAAGGAATAAGAAATGATTTGCAGCAAAAGAAGAAAAAGAAGAGAGGCAACATTTGAAAAAAGGAAGAACAAAAAATCCAGCTCGGCAATGTCAATGTCAAATTTTTAACAACGTCAATGTCAGGTAGGACCCTTATAATAACGCCTAGAGGGGTTGCCCCTCCCCGTCCTTTCACTCAACAAAGAACATATTAACTGCATCTTTCATATTCAGTCGGAGAAAACCAAGTCATGTCGTGACTAGGGAGATTCATGAGAAATAGCTATCATGTGATCTAACCTGCAATAGGCAGACCAAGCAAGACTTAGAACTTGTGATTTAATTGTAAATCTCACCCTTCTTGGGTACCAAAATTCACAATCGCCTTTGGGATTCTATTAACCCCTCGAGAGTTTCTTTACGCGAGGGTAGTATAGGGCAAAGGATATTTGTTTTGCTAATTTTGTGGAAAATCGGACGACAGGCACACGACCAATAGTCAAACTGAATTACATGAACTTTTCTTGAGCCACTTTTCAGGACATTGATAATGGAAAACATAATTACCTCATAGATGGCGAGAGTTTATTAAAATGTGTGATTGGATCGTTCTTTGCTAATCGAAAGCACAACTTTCGACCTGTGATTGGCTAGTTCAATTCCTCAATTCTGGCGCCGTGTCAAAGCCAAATGCCGAGTTTTCCAAGTAAATGATCGGTTGGTCAAGAACTTTGACTTCGAGAAGGTTTGATAAATCGAGCTGAGTACCCATTTAGTTACCTGGCTAGTCTAGTACGTAGTTCCCGAAAAATCAACTTTATTGTATACAATCAATCATAATCAACAAGTCTGAGTCTCAATACTAAAAAAACAAACAACTCACAAAAACGAATCGCGATCACCATGTAGTGAACCAAGGAAAAAGATCACCTAACTAATCTAGTAAAACAACACTACGACGATGGACAACATCCCTGAGAACAAGCCGGTGACGCCCAAAGAGGCAGCCGAGTTCCCTGGCGATGGAGGGGTAGCGGGAGATGGTGATGGAGTTGTGGTGGAGCTGCTGATAACGTTGATGGCGAGCTTCTGGCCGAGGGAGCAGCGATTCGTGTAGGTGGATGTGTAGAAGTGCTCACCAGGGGTGGCAAGGGTGATTTTGACTGGCGGGTCTGTGTAGACGGAGATGGTGGAGGTGATGTTGCAGGAGTCGAACACTGATTTAGTAACCTCGGCGACGTTTTGTGTCCCATTGATAAAGTTAAACACTACATACACAAAATGAATGGCGTTATTGTTAATATCCAAATCAATGTCTTTTTTAGTTCATCCAATGACAGTTGTCTATACTAAGTTTAAGGCTTTTGAGGAAATCAAATCCAACTATATCTTTAGTTTGAAAGCTAGAGTAAAAAAATTCATTTCATAAGATATCGATTAATGTTTTTCTTTAGCACTGTATCTTTGGTTTATATTTCGTGGGATCACTATTGTCGATTTAATAATTTGAGCCGTTAAACAAAAATTCATGGTTCAATATGTAATGTTCTCCAATTGAGATATGGAAAGGAATAGACTCACCTAAGATGTCACCAACCATGAAGGTCTTATTGGCAGCCCAGAGCTCATAGGCCTGAGTGGTGTTGACAAGCACATTCCATCCAACACCATCACCTACGGTGTAAGTCATTGGCGACCTTGTCGGGGTTGACGTCGGTGCCGGTGCAGAAGCAGCCGGTGGTGTTGGTGTTGTTGTTGGGGCCGGCCCAGGAGCCGAGGCAGCGTTCACGTTGATGGCGAGCTTCTGGCCGAGGGAGCAGCGGTTCGTGTAGGTGGATGTGTAGAAGTGCTCACCAGGGGTGGCAAGGGTGATTCTGACTGGCGAGTCTGTGTAGACGGAGATGGTGGAGGTGATGTTGCAGGAGTCGAACACTGATTTGGTAACCTCGGCGACGTTTTGTGTTCCGTTGATAAAGTTAAACACTACATACACAAAATGAATGGCGTTATTGTTAATATCCAAATCAATGTATATTTCAATCCGTCTTATGCTAAGTTTTAGCCTTTTAGGAAATCAAATCCAACTATATCTTTAGTTTGAAGCTAGAGTAAAAAAATTCATTTCATAAGATATCGATTAATGTTTTTCTTTAGCACTGTATCTTTGGTTTATATTTCGTGGGATCACTATTGTCGATTTAATAATTTGAGCCGTTAAACAAAAATTCATGGTTCAATATGTAATGCTCTCCAATTGAGATATGAAAAGGAATAGACTCACCTAAGATGTCACCAACCATGAAGGTCTTATTGGCAGCCCAGAGCTCATAGGCTTGAGTGGTGTTGACAAGCACATTCCATCCAACACCATCACCTACGGTGTAAGTCATTGGCGACCTTGTCGGGGTTGACGTCGGTGTCGGTGCAGAAGCAGCCGGTGGTGTTGGTGTAGTTGTTGGGGCCGGCCCAGGAGCCGAGGCAGCGTTCACGTTGATGGCGAGCTTCTGGCCGAGGGAGCAGCGGTTCGTGTAGGTGGATGTGTAGAAGTGCTCACCAGGGGTGGCAAGGGTGATTTTGACTGGCGAGTCTGTGTAGACGGAGATGGTGGAGGTGATGTTGCAGGAGTCGAACACTGATTTGGTAACCTCGGCGACGTTTTGTGTCCCGTTGATAAAGTTAAACACTACATACACAAAATGAATGGCGTTATTGTTAATATCCAAATCAATGTATATTTCAATACGTCTTATGCTAAGTTTTAGCCTTTTAGGAAATCAAATCCAACTATATCTTTAGTTTGATAGCTAGAGTGAAAAAATTCATTTCATAAGATATGGATTAATGTTTTTCTTTAGCACTGTATCTTTGGTTTATATTTCGTGGGATCACTATTGTCGATTTAATAATTTGAGCTATTAAACAAAAATTCGTGGTTCAATATGTAATGCTCTCCAATTGAGATATGAAAAGGAATAGACTCACCTAAGATGTCACCAACCATGAAGGTCTTATTGGCAGCCCAGAGCTCATAGGCCTGGGTGGTGTTGACAAGCACATTCCATCCAACACCATCACCTACGGTGTAAGTCATTGGCGACCTTGTCGGGGTTGACGTCGGTGCCGGTGCAGAAGCAGCCGGTGGTGTTGGTGTAGTTGTTGGGGCCGGCCCAGGAGCCGAGGCAGCGTTCACGTTGATGGCGAGCTTCTGACCGAGGGAGCAGCGATTCGTGTAGGTGGATGTGTAGAAGTGCTCACCAGGGGTGGCAAGGGTGATTCTGACTGGCGGGTCAGTGTAGACGGAGATGGTGGAGGTGATGTTGCAGGAGTCAAACGCTGATTTGGTAACCTCGGCGACATTTTGTGTCCCGTTGATAAAGTTAAACACTACATACACAGAAATGAATGGCATTATTGTTAATATTCAAATCAATGTATAGCTCTATACGTCTTATGCTAAGTTTTAGCTTTTTAGGAAATCAAATCCAACTATGTCTTTTTAGTTTCAAAGCTTGAGAAAAAAAATTCATTTCATAAGATAGGTGTTGATCTTTCTTTAGCACCATATATTTGATTTTATATTTCGTGGGATCACCATCGCCGATTCAAGAATTTAAGCCGTTAAATAAAAACTCGTGATTCAATATGTAATGCTCTCTAATAGAGACATGAATAGGAATAGACTCACCTAAGATGTCACCAACCATGAAGGTTTTGTTGGCAGCCCAGAGCTCATAGGCCTGAGTGGTGTTCACAAGCACATTCCATCCAACACCATCGCCGACCGTGTACGTCTTCTGAGCACTGCAACTCTGGATTGCAGCTCCCAGGAACACCATCAACGCAAGCATGTTCATTCCTCTCACCATCTTTTTTTCTCCCTTTGTTTCTTGTTTGTGTGCTAAATCGGTCAGGTCTCCCTCTATGACGTGCTTGCTGAGCTTCTTTGAACTCCAGAAAAATGAGAGAAAGAGTTAGGACCGAAGTGAGAGGATCATATGGGCTAGGGTTTCTATTTATAGGATCTGGGTCTAGGCATTGCTTTGGCCTGGGTGTGGAGATTTCTGCGTGACTTTTGCATGCCCATGAGGCGACGCAAAACATATATATATATATATATATATATATATATATATATATATATATATATATATATATTACGTGATATGCTGACGTAGTGTGTCCATCCAATTAAAGGTTATCCATTTAAATGCTTCTTTAAGAAGGCCTAATTTCAAAACAAAGCATTAATTTTATTTTGAGTGACAATTTAGACCCGAATTTTTTTTTATTTCATAAAAAATCACTAATTTTTACTTAAATTCAAAATCTAGTATGAACAATTTGAAAATTTCATATCAAGGGGGCCAGATTTGGAACTCAAGTAAAAATTCATGCTTTTTATTGAGACAAAAAAAAGTTCAGGTCAGAATTGTCGTTTTAAGGTAAAGTTAGTGCTTTTTTTTTTAATTAACCCTCTTTAAGAATCATGACAAATCAGGACTTCGAACTATAGGGTTGGAAACATGTACCCCACACAATTTCATCCATCTTTCTTGCGACGCGGAACAGAACTCGATGCAACTGACCAAATGATGATTTTACCAACCTCTTTTTTCTCTATTAATCCCATGTATTCAACTCTTGATAGGCATCCGGTTTAGCTAATCGATTGACGGTTAGATATCGAATCAATCAGAGATCCAATTCGGTCTCAATTTTTCTATTTGAACTATTACAAACAGGTTGGCCACAAGAAGAGAAATATTCAAAATGGAACAACTTCTCGAACGAGTGCGGCGATTTGGACCGTTGGCCTTCCAGAATGTCAGGCTGCGGCGTGAGGACCACACCAAACCCAAAGCCTTATCTTTCTGGGGGGGATTCTTCTGCTTTCACTGAGTTAATGCTTTTTAATTGAATGCCATCGATGAAAGTCCATGCAAGGCACTGAATTTCTCTTAAAAAATTGCCAACACGCAAAGGGATGGATTTGAACGTTTGTGAAAGAGCTAGCTTAACGGTACTTGAGCCACAAATTCTTAAAAAGATGGACCCGCAATAATTTATAATTATTATTTATTTATCTTTTGGAAGTTTCCGAACATGCTATTAATATCATAGTAAATTCAAGACGGTCCCTTAATCATTTCTCTTAATATCAACCGGTACTGCATTGCCAGTTTTTTCCGCTAAAGTATCTCACATTACTAGTTTATATGCTCTCTATGTATACATGATTTCCCTTTAGGGTTATTAAAGTATCTCACATCACATGGTTACAAGATTTGTATACTCTTATAATATTCTCCCTCTCTTTGTAAGCTTGAGTTAATATTTAATCGGTATTGAACTTGAGTAAACTACTTTGTTTTTAATGCTGGTTAGCCCGGATGAGCGTCGTATATTTTTCGAAGGCTATTATTTTTAACAGCATGTTGGTTTCTTCTTTTTAAAAGTTCAAATATATACCCACCACAGGATAATTGTCCAAAAAGTCTTCAAAGTATTGTATAACAGTTAATTCAGTTCCAAACTTTTCAATTTGACTATTTTGGTTCTAAACCTTTTAACGATTTTTTAGTATAGTCCTTTTGGCCAATTTTGATCATAAATCGCTAATGTAGCGTGGAACATTCCACGTAACGTGGTTGGTGCTTATGTGGACATTTTTACAATTTTTTTAATATAATTTTTTTCTTTTTTTTTTTACTATTTATCTTCCTTGAAGGGTCGACAAGGGTAGCTGGAAGCATGCCCTCACCGGCCATTGGGAACCTTTGGTGGCCACAGGTGAAGGTCACGGCCTTTGCCTAGATTTGGGGGAGCCCTCACCAACCTTGGGCAAGGGCTGGAAGGCCTCATCGACCGCGAGCGAGGTTTCGTAGCCTTTGCCTAGATATGGGGGAGGACTCGCAAGAGCTTCATGGCCCTTGATTTAGGCCGGTGAGGGCTTGCAAGCTCACGCTTGTAGCGAACGAGGCCTTCATGGTCCTCTCGCAGTTGCCGGCGAGGGCATGCAACCCCCCACTTGTTGTAGGCGAGGGTTGTCGGTTATTGCCGAGGCCCCCGCCAGCCCTTTCGGGAAGATGAATAGTGGAAAGAAAAGAAAAGAATATAAACAATATAAAAAAATTAGAAAATTGTCAATGTCAGTGTTGATCATGTCACGTAGGACGGCCGGTGGCCACATTGGTGATTTTTAGTCAAGATTGATAGAAGGCCTATATTGGAAGATCATTAAAATGTTTATAGTTAAATTAGTCAAATTGAAAAGTTTAAAATTAAATTGACTGCTGTATAATAAGTTTGTGACTTTTTGGATAAATTTTCCTTCCAGCCAATAACACTCATCTAGAACACTATGTGAAAACGAAGTTTCTATATTGCTTCGAGTTCGTTAGGAGGAGCCAAAATGGGAAACTAGAAGCGGGGAACGTGTCAAAGAAGGCAACATCTGCCATGGATTTGGACAATAGCATTTCGAGTCAACTCTATTCATTATTGAAAGGTCTTGCATTTCACCTACTCTTTGAAGACCTGCTTTTGGGAATATAAAGAAATCCAAGAACCCGAAAGGGCAGAAGAGAGCAGAGCCAATGGTGGGTGAGATTTATTGACTTGGCGTGCAAAGAGGAGGGAGCTAGGAAATTTGCATGTAGAAATTAGAAACATGGCGGGACAAAAGGGTTGAAATTGTCCATCGGAAATTCGTTCAATGAAAAAGATATCTATGCCTCGGAATCTTCCAATTAGCATTAAATTTCATGTTACTTGCGGAGTTGAATAAGGAAAGACTTTACCGATGCATGGAAATTGCAGGTCCCTTTTCTGTAAAATAATTTATGAGTTAGGTGGAACTTGTCCTAATGTTTGATCTGTCATGTGACCTTTATGCTTTTAAAAACTCGAAACATGTGGAACATGCTCTTTTTATAAAACAGGCATGTTCCTCAGCATTCTTTCTCGAAAATCAAAAGCATCGTTGATTTTGTGAAGCGACCATTAGCACTAACAAGTATCTCCCTGATGATACATGGGAAATGGAAGTAAACACACGATCGAGTAAAGAGGTAGCTAGAGACTCGTCGGTCGTGAAAACCCAAAGAGGTTGCGGATATCTTGTAAAGCGGTCCATCCGAAAAGTTTTAGCTACCATTGAAAACCGAATTTCACGAAGTACAGAGCCAATCCTTTTTTGCCCGACAAGGAACACTGAAAGTTGAAACACGGTTTCCGACGTGATGGCCTAAGCTCATAACTTGAATTGCAATATCAAATTGGCAATCTTCAGTACACTCAAAACAAATCTTGGACATAGCAAATTAAGTTTACTAGGGAAAGTTCACACTAACAAAGATAAGTTAATGAGACCGATCACCAAAGTGATCTTGACTTTACTACCGGAGAGAAGTAAAGGACTATCAATTCTTAGTAAACTATCGATGATGTAGCGTGACTTACGACAAGCCAAAAGCCAGAGCAAAACCAGAGCGTACATAAGCACCAGGTAGAACAAAATTGAAGAAAACACTCCGACCCTACAACCGCATCTGGACATCAGCTGCCTTCCCTAAGGCAACTTAATCATTACCTGTGCAAAGAGTAATATAAAACACTTGCAGAGACAGGGCAAATATAGAGTCTTGCGCTGGGTAAAATGGAGATTACACGAGGGTTCACAACCAGATCCAACTTTATAACATGAATACCAAATGCTGTGTAATTGACTATCAGCAAACACAACTCAATACCAAATGCTGTGTAATTGACTATTGGCAAACACAACTCAATGGTGAGAAACATCCGGGGTAACCGAACAGGAGGTGTTTATCAAACCTAGTTTAGATCTTATCAATGTCTTCGTCCTCGAATTCAATGTAATCATCGCCAGGGCCTTCATCCTCCTCATCGAGGCCACCAGCAATACCCTCATTGAGACGTGTGTTCTCGGGAAGCTCTCCATATGCCTTAAGGAGCCTGGCCTCATCAGGCATGTACTTGAGTATCACATCAGCCTTGTCGTCCTGGTAGTCGCGAAGCCCCACAAGTATGATATCACCTGCTGCGATCCAAACCTTCTTGTGCATCTTCCCTCTTATGTGGCAAAGGCGCTTGGTCCCATCGATACACATTGCTTCACATCGGCCATTACCGAGCATGCGAAGTACTTGAGCATACTCCTGCCCATCTTCCTTGAATACAAGTTCACGCTTTTCATCATCGGCTTCATTCTTTCCTCTCTTCCTGTTCTTTCCTCCCTTTCCCTTATTCTTCGGCATGGTTGGAAGTCCTGGAAAATCCAGACAGACATCACAAAACCAAACAATTTCCAAAGTGTCACAAAAATCTCAACAACGAAGCAAGCAAAGTTTTAAGCCAATAAACAGGGAAAAGAAACCTTGGATTTCAGGAAATAGAAGAACCAGAAACATTGCAACCTAACGTGCCAATCAACATATCATAGGGTACTGGTGGCAATATATCAAACATCAGACAAGAGCACACCGCCGTATGTGCAATATCAATTGAGAAACCCTTCTCTGGTGCAGAAAAAACTTAACTACTTCAAAATTGCCACGACTGACTACTTTTGACCCGTTTCGCATAAAACAATTTTCCGTTATAATAAAGGCTAATTTAAGCTGTTTTAGCAAATATACAAATTTAACTGAATTACTTAGGAGACAATGACACAGCATGCAAGCTCCCAACCGAAATTTAAATTTTGAGGGGTGAATGCCATGTATCAATCTCAAGAGTCAGCACCCAAACATTTCAAAATCTTCAAAAGGATATAGGTCAAGTTGTCATGTTGTGAGCTGGGACTGTCCCACTTGTACTATGGGTTAACAGCAGCAGTCGTAACTCCCACTTGCTGCAGGCCTTGATAATAAGCCTTCACACATCAAGTTTTCTAAACCCAGTAATGACTGGAACCGCTAGAGTGATAGCATTGGTGCCAAGCACAAATTAATTTTGTTTTGCATCCTTTTTCCAAACAAGCAAATAACAACTTTCTTGCTCTCCACAGCTTTATTCTTTTTTTTTATTTCTTTATTCTATATATTGAATTTATTTATCTATCTTTCATGCAGTAACATCGTTTTTGAATTCACTCAATTTGAATTGGTATATTCTCCACCATAGTTAATATCTATATCAAAGAAAGATCCATAATAGTATTGGAAAATGCTCTCAAGGGACTGGTGCAGTGGAAGATCCTGAGTTTGTATTATCTTAAACGAAGGAATTTATGCTTGGATGGTGGCTCAAGATCAGCCTCATGAGCACAGTACAATGGAGAATTGCATGCTACATTCAGGAAGGATGCATCGCTCCCGAAAACGAATCTATGGATTCTCTCCAATTGGTTGGACTGTAGGTGCCAGGTCTCTAGTAAGTTCCTTACTGCGTCAATTTCGAATTATTGGTCATTGAGATTCTAGGGAAATGCCGAAAATTATGTACGGGTAGATATTACCTCTCCTTTTTCCCTTTCAAGAAAATTGAAATGATTGCAAATTTTCTATTTGGAATTGTCTTTCAAATATAGAAATCCTTTTTTTCTTTTAACTATGTCGTCCAAGAATCTCTATTTTCACTAAGAAGCCTGTTGTTGGATTGAATTCTAATGAAGAAAAGCAACGACTGGAGTGGGAGAGTCAGAATTGAAAAGAGGAAACCTCATTTCATTCTCTTACAACTAGTAGGAGTGCCCTGGATTTATTGGTGTTTCCTAGTTTCATTCTCACCAGTCTTTGTCCCTGCCCATGAACTTTAATGGTTTTAAGTCTCTTAAGAGAAAAGAGCTAGTAAATACTAGGTATTCTAGTATCCTTATGCAAGAAGATAATAAATCCGGACTTATGGTCAGATTCTATCATGGATTTCTGACGTTTCTAGAAACCAGAAAAGGTCCAAACCAAATGCGAGTTCATCCAAACACAACATCCCTACCACAGAGTAACTGAAGAAACTCAATGCTCTCCATTTTCACCATTGAAAACCCAAAAGGGGAAAACAAATTTTCAAGGAAAACCTTCCAAGACAAACCAATACTTCAGCAAAAGATCTAAAACCCGAGTCATCGTATGCCGACAACCAGAAGTACAAAACCTATCCGATTGCAAACACATCACCACAAATGGTCACAATAAATTCCACCGGTCCACCGCAATCCCGAAAAAGAACAAAAAAAACAAATTCCCCGAAATTGGAATCTCAGAACCTGAAACGCGCGCAACAACCCAATTCCAATATCTGACCCAAGCTTAAATTTTTTTCCAGCACCAGCGAGCAGCTTGACCAAAAACATTAGCTACACAAACAAACACTGAATTGCGACAACATCGGCATAAAAACATCGACCCAGTACCAGAACCCACCCACGGAAACAAAACCCAAAGTTCTTCAACCAATCGATCGACCTCAAAGCAGACGAACACAGCACGAAGCTCGAGCTTGGTCTTCCAAGATCGATCGCACCCACTTCGTAAAAACTCGAAATTGATAACAAGAACCGAGATTCAGGGCAAAGAAGAGGAGGCGGGATTCGACTTACAGAGCGAAGGCTTCGTGGGTATCCAACGGCGACGATGCTCTGCAGCCCCCACTTCGTCCCGAGGGTTTTCTGCGAAGAGGAGAGAAGAGGGAGGAGAGCGTTCTGGCCGCGGCTTCAGTGAAGTCTTCGGTTTCGTATTAGTACGAGGATAATTCAAGGAGCAAAAAGTAAAAACCAAACAATATAACACAATTTGTGCTTTAAGTGAATTCGTTTCGCGAAAAATAAGCTATTTTAAAAATATTTTTTAAAAAATAATTATTTATATCATTTAAAAAAATTAGTCAACGGAAATATTTTCATCATTGAATAAATTATGCCTCACTCTTTTCACGGGCGATTGAAAAAATTTTCTATTCATTTATTTTTTGAAATGATATAAGTTATCGTTTTTCGAAATATATTTTCAAATTACTCATTTTTCACGAAACGAACATACCCTAAAATTTGGCTGCAATGTGATCATGGTGCTTATTTTCGTCAATCGTGATCCTCAAAAGTGTTTAATATAATTTCTAAACTTTAATTAATTCAATTTGGGCCCTAACTTTTCATAACATTTATTCACAGGTTTATAATTACATCAGTGCCCGAATTTTTAAAATATCTTTTTTATTTCGATCCATAAAAAATGTTTATCTTTTTATTGCTTTTTTACTTTTTCGGCTTTTATGAATATTAGAATTGTTCTATTTAGATACATTTTAGTTTAAACTCTCTATAATACTAAAAATAGATTCTTATTTAGAGTTGCACTGGGTTTATATTCCTGCTATTTTACTTTCCTAATTTACAGATTTGACTAAATTTAATAAGAAAACACAAAAATACAAAGGCTTGAGAAATTTTCTATATGAAATAGAACTATCATAATACTGAGAAAGATTTCATTTTTTTTATTAGTTAAGGGAATTAATTGAAATGAAAAGATATTATATAATTTATGTGACTCAAGGCGACGGTTGCTTGGGTTTGAGTGACCTAGGCCGCATCACCGTTGCCCGGGTTTGCACAACCCAGGCAATGGCCTCTTGAGTTCGAGCGACTAGGCGAGGTTGGCCAGCACTAGATTGGCTTGCTAGTAGCTAGATCTGGCTTCGTCGGTGGTTGAACCCTCGCTGGTGGCGTCACGCGAGATAAGGATATTTCCAGAATTATAAAAACTTAGTGAGGATAAAGTTGGCGTGACACTTGGAAATGCAATAGCATCTTCCCCAAGTTCTTCAAAAAATTTGCCAAACGGTATTTACATTTACCCAAGGGACTTTGGAGCCCAGAGCCCCTTGGAAATGCAGTTCTCAAACAGAGCCTAGGTCTGTCCATGGCCACAGGTGGCTCGCAACCTTGCTCTAAGGTCACGAGCCGCCGTGGGCGACCTTGACTGAGGCCGATTTAGAGAGCGGTTCTCGTAGTAAGCACGCACCGGTCAAACGATGACGTCTTCGAGGTTTCCAGTGGACAACAGCAAGCTCCGGTGTCATTGGGGAGGGGCAATGGCGACGACCGATGCTAGTGGCCGAGCTTAGGGCTTGGGTTGGGTAGTCAGGTTTTGGGGTGTTTCGAGGGATGGCCGATCTTGGGAATTCACTATCCGGATGGTGCCATTTTCAATAGAGAAACGGGTTTTGTTTTTCATTACATAAATCTATAAACATAAATGATAGGAAGGTGCAAAATGGTAAAAAAAACAAAACAAAACTCAAATAGCAAATTGATATTTTTGAAAATAGAGATATGAAAGTGATATTGAAAGAAAAGTGAGATATTTTTGTGATATTTTTTCGCAACCCTTTCAATTTTGAAGTTGACGATTCTTTTGCCGTTACTATCTTAGACTACATCCTTGACATTAATGAGACTAGGTTCAATACGCGTGCCCCCACAATTCCCATGCGATAAAAAACAATAATTAAGAAAAAGCATAGTGATCTCCACTATTCTTGCTTTCACACATTAGTTTCTAACTAAAGATTCGAGATTTTAAAATAACCAGCAAAAGAATCCCTTCAGTCATACGTATCTCCAATGAGACTTGTGCACATGACGAACCAAAAGCTCATGCCATATATTATAATATTATTTCGCATATCAAACTTTGTTAAAGTCAACACCGAATCGAAACCCTTGAAATTTGAGCCCCATGTACTTACGTGTACAAGTTTTCAACGATTTGAAAGTGCATGGAAGTCTCGTGGGGTGTGGCTATATTCTTAGGGTTCCATGTTGAACGTCTGCCCCGTGAATAGGAGCCGCATGGACCGACATTCGCGGCCATAAAGCAAGTGCGCGTGGACCGACTTATATACATTATCTACCTGTATATGAGCATGTGTACAGGCATGTATACATGTATATGTGCATGTGTATATATGCCATTTTACTTCTGTATTTTTTTCTTAATTGAATATCAGATATGTGTAAAGAATTGGGATAGAGTGTTAACATCGGGTGTTTTATTGATTCATAGGCAGCAAAATCAAAAGCGATTCACTACACAAGCATATAGTATAATCTCCACTGATTTACATGAAATTAAATACATCGATCAACCATTATTGTCCCGGATGGACTGACAATAAATCAAGGCACAAAAAAAAGCCTAAAAAAATCTGGCGGATACCTTATTTTATGAAAAGTATAAACAAACACGCGTGCAGAAAAGGTGACCGAGACAAATGATGTGCGCGGTGTATCTACTGAATTTCGTATAGAGCAACATTGTATTTACTAGAATCAGGAAAAAAATTTCAATGAACAAAAGCCAAGGCGATGAGCAACAACGTGGATGAGAAGCCGAGGACAGCCGTAGCCGGAGCGGAGCTCTCGGGCGCCGGCGCCGAGGGGCCACCGGCCGTCGGAGATGGAGCGGAGGAGCTGGACGGCGTTGGGGTTGTGGTGCTGGAAGGTGGAGCGGCGGAGCTGGAGGCGGTTACGTTGATGGCTAGCTTCTGACCGAAGGTGCAGTGGCGGGAGTAGGTGCTTGTGAAGAAGTATTCGCCGGCGGCAATGAGGTTGTATTTGACCGGGCTTGTCTTATAGACCGCGATGGTGTTGGTGGTGTTGCACGAATCATAGGCCGCTTCCGTCACCACTGCGACATCTTGGGTTTCATTTTTGAAGTTGAAAACTGCATAACAAAGAACCAGTTAGACTTTGGAAATTAATTCGATGGTTCGCACGCTACTTAATCTCAAGGGAAAGACACTCAAGTGATACAAATAATCATTTTTAGAACCAATTAAGGATAGATTATTGTTCATTTAAAAACATTTTTCGTTGGCTAAATCATTTTTTCTTTGAAAAAAATTCCAAATCATTCGTTATTTTTCCCGAAACAAGCCGACTCTAATTACTCTTTTATTTTAACAAATCTAACATGGGATATCTCATTCAAAGCCGAAAAAAAAAATAAAAAGTGATACTTAGCACTTAATTTTTTTATGAAATGCGTGACAAGTTTTACATGGAGACTCGGGTGTTTGAAGACATAGAAGAAGCATGATTTCGTAGCATTATCGGACTTACCTAACACATCTCCAACCAAGAAGGTCTTCTTATATGCCCAAGTTTCGTAGGCGATCGGGCCGCCGGGAGGAACCAGCCAACCCAAGTCGTCGCCGACGATGTATGTCACTGGGCCTCGGGGCGGCGTTGGGGTCGGAGCCTGCGGCGAAGGGGTCGGGCCGGCAGAGGCAGAGACGTTGATGGCCAGCTTTTGTCCGAAGTAGCAGTGCCTGTCCATGGTGCCGATGAAGTAGTACTCGCCGGCAGCATCCAAAGTGTAGTTGAAAGGGCCGGTTGTGTCTAGGAAGATGGGGCTTGTGGAGTTGCATGAGTCAAATGCCTCCTTTGTGACCCTGGCCACATCTTGCTCTCCGGTTGTGAAGTTGAACACTGAAAAATTTTGGAGCCACAATGAGAAGAAAAGTTAGTTAACGATTATAACAGTGCCATGGGTTGCATCTCGGGATGAAAGCGGGGTCTATTTGGGCTCGGTTCGATGATTACTCGGGATTGATTCACCTAATTTCGAGTTGTTCTTGAGCTCGAATTCGAACTTCTCGAGCATCTGATCGAGTCGAGCTCAAGCTTGACATTGCATCAGCTTGACACGACTCGACTCGATTACACCCCTAATCGCATTATTTGAACTTGTTACAACTTCTTATCTTGAAAGCAAATTGCAATCCCTCACGTATTTGGTAAATCGTGCAGAAAAACTCGGCGCAAGAAGTTTTACGATGGCAACCAAAGCTAAAAGTACAATGAAAGCCTACAACACTTTCGTTCCAAGTGTGCTTACCGAGAACGTCACCGACGACGAAGGTCTGCAAGTCGGCCCAGGTCTCGTAGGCTATCTTACCGCCGGGCGGGACCAACCACCCGAGGCCATCCCCGACGACGTGCACGGTCTGCGCCGCCGAGGTTTGAAGAAGGGCTGCCACGGCCAGTACCGCCGCTATGGCTACGCACATTTTGGCCATGTCTGTAGAGACCCTTGGACGGCTTTTTGAGTCTTTGTTTCTTTGCCTCTGAATGTTCTGGTGCAAGAACTAATCTGATGAGGTGAGTGCTTAATGAACCCATTTCTGGCCTCTTATATAACGAAGCGAATCACGTGAAGGTCTTTCAGTCAATGAAGGGACGCGGGATGAGATGCAAAGCAATCCCACCAAAAGTCAAAACGTCGCGATGGTCACTGATCTTATTGAATGCGCCATGACGTTTCTCATTGTCAATCATTTGAACAGGAACCTTCTGCGTTGAATTCCGGTAGCCCGAGAAAGAAGATGATCTCCTCCTTTCTTGACACGTTCCACGTCTCCAGCACCTAAGAAACTTTCCATTGGCTGAAGAGTAAACTGAGAAAGAGGCTTCGAGAAATTGTAGAACACTTTCGCCACGACATGGAGGACTTTCGTTCAGTTCCTGAAACGAGATTAAAATAGCTATCAGTAATAAGTGAGGAACATTAGCTTTGAAGTTCAATGAAAGCATAAAAGAACAACTCTGATTATTGTGTGAATTTTTATCTTTTATCCACAAAAGAGATATTATATTCGATTTCAAACAATGGGAAGTATATGTTACATGTAAACGTTACTGGTGGCTTAAAATTAAGCAAATGATAAAATTCTATATTGGGAATGCAATTGTTCTATCAAATTAGCAATCGGGTTAAGCGAAAACTACGCCACTAAACCAGAGAAAATTAAAAATTTCCTCGCTCGAACACCCGTTAGTATGGTCTCACAGCCCTATTCGAAACGAGGATTGCACGTTTAAGTTTGTCTTTTTATCCTTCAACTTATAATACCTTTTCTTTTCCGATTTCGTTCTCTGACATTCTTTGTGAAAGGCATCTTTTTTAGGGCGAGAAAGTCCTATGAAGAGTATGTTATTTGCATATTAGGGGTGTGCAACCGGACCGGATTTATCCGAAAAAAATGAAATCGAAAAAAGGAACAAAAAAAAAATAGGTTCTCGGGTAGACCCTGAAACCGGACTAGAAAAACAGGGTTGGTTCCAAAACAGGGTCTAGGAAAAATAGGGTTGGTTTCAGATTCCAAAAATTGGGAACCGGTTATAACAGGGTTGGTTTCAAGTTCTAGGTCCGGACCCAACCCACTCTGGAACCGATCACCCTAGTGCACACGTGAGCAGTCAACACGTTTTGCTACAGCGACTGGGAAAATGATGCAGGGTCTCTCTCGCATTTCAGCAAAATTGTTAAATGCGGGATTGAAGTTGAACAGGCCTTGGTGCTCATAAAAGTAATCAATCTTCAGAAGAGACAAATGAAATCGTAGTTAGCGCAGAAATAGAAAGAACCAAAACAGGCAGATCTGCACAAGTTATTCCCGTCCAGAGCCACGCCCAATCACCTTGATGTGCACAATTCTGTTCATATTCGACGAATTTTGTATAGGAATTTTTATTTTTCTTTAATAATGGGCAGGCTCGAACAATGGATTTTGTGCCCAATGATAGGCCTGGCCCGCCAATTGGTCTAAAATAAGCATATAATAACAAATGCATGAAAAAAAAGGTCATAAATTTCCAGCCAAATTGGCTAGATACACTCAATTGACAAAACGTGAAAAATGTTTATGACTCATTTGGTACAATTAAAAGGTTTAGCACTGAATTGGCAAAAGCGTAATATGTTTATGACTTTTTTGATAAATTTCCCCATGAAAATTGATTCGATAATATTAGATCTAGCGAAGTTTGATTTACAAAATTGATATGCCAAAAACTACAGCCGAATTTTATTGGGCACTGAATATAAGTCGACTATTAAAATGTCCATCAATAATCCGTCACATCTACTGATATATCATCTTTGAGTATCAATCTCAGCAAACCTACCTACCACAACTAAGTTTGATTTGCACAAATTCAAGTATCGCCTATCATAAGGCGTGACTGTCACGTTTAGCATTTCGATTCAAAGTAAGAATATACCGACAAATCTCGCAATGGGGCACCTTTGTTGTCTTTTGCTCTTTTTTCTCATTAGGCTAAGCTCAATCATCCCAATGGAGATTTCGCATGTTTTACATGTTGTTAGGTACGATGAAATCCATCACTTCAAATATCATACTAATCTTCTCTCAACCACTAAAAACTGTTGAAAATATATCTCGAATTTGAGCACAAAGAGAAATCTAAATATTCTGAATTGGATATTTTGCGGATTTCCGAAACCGAGCAAAAAGGAAATATTGGAAATTTACTTTCCAAATTTGTGCTGGAGGAAACAAATATTTTTTCCTAATTCTTGTGGAATTCACGGCCAGAAAAGGAAAATCCAACTTTGGACAATGTTGACCGAACTTCACAGTTTCTTATTCCATGTTGAGACGGCCACGGTGCTTCCTTTACTGAATGTGTGTGTGTGTGTGTGTGTGTGTGTGTGTGTGTGTGTGTGTGTATAATAAAGAAGTCTTGAAGCGCCGCGGTTGACGTGAAGACGTTCGTGAGTGCTTGGCGGTGGGTGTTTCCGTGGATTCTCGTTCGTGGATTCTCGTTCGTGAATTACATCCAAGAAGAATTAGTGTTCAAGCGTAAATCTTGTGATAAGATTTGTGCATAATTCCTTTGCGAGATTGAGAGATTATTTCGTGAGAAATTATGGGGCTAAACACTGCGTGAGTTACTGGGTGTAATTGTGGCTTGGAAAATACCGAGAGTGTTTGAGCGACTCGAGTGTGGTTGTAATCTCCGTTGTATCGCTTGATCTATAGTGGAATTCCGTGTTACTCTCCCCGTGGACGTAGGTCACTACGACCGAACCACGTAAATCCGGTGTCCGATTTATTTTCTTATTCTGTTAATTTTATTATTCGATCGCTTGGCTTGTGCAACAATTGGTATCAGAGCTAGGTTTGGCTGAGTTGAAGCGAATTGATGGCGATAGAAGAAGGAAAAGTGAAAATCGACAGATTTGATGGGAAGGATTTTGATTTCTAGAAGATGCAGATTGAAGATAATCTATATCAGATGAAATTGCATTTGCCCCTGTCCGGGGAGAAGCTAGAGATGATGAAGCAAGCTGATTGGGAATTGCTAGATAGACGAGCTTTGGGTGTTATTCGGCTGACGTTGGCTCGTAACGTCGCGTTTAACATCGTGAAAGAGACAACCATTGCGGGTTTGATGAAAGCCCTGTCGGACATGTACGAGAAGCCCTCTATGATCAACAAGGTCTATTTGATGCGACGTCTATTTAATTTGAAGATGAGCGAAGGTGCGTCAGTTGCAGATCATATCAATGAATTCAATGTGATCGTTAGTCAATTGAGTTCAGTTGACATTGACTTTGAAGATGAGGTACGTGCTTTGATTCTATTATCCTCATTACCTGACAGTTAGAATACTACTGTTACTGCTGTTAGTAATTCCTCTGGGTCAACAAGTTTGACGTTTGATGGTGTTCGAGATTTAATTCTAAGTGAAGACATCCGTAGAAGAGAATCTGGCGAACATGTATCTGTTGCTTTAGTAGGTGAAAATAGAGGAAGAGCTGGTACACGTGTTAGCAAGAGTAGTATGAACTCGAATAGACGAAGTCAGTCTAGGACTGGTGGTGTTGTCTGTTGGAGCTGTGGCAAGAGGGGGCATCTTAGAAGGGATTGCCATAAACTGAAAAACGAGAAGGGTAAAGGAATTAGAATTGATCTTGCGGATGATGTTGCAGCTATAGCAAACAGTAATTCGGATGATGCTGATTATGTCTTGTCTGTCATTGATAATTCGTCGTTTGACGGATGGATTATGAATTCTGGTTGTTCTTTTCATGCTACGCCAAACAGAAATTGCTTTACTACTTATCAGTGCACGGATAGTAGTAAAGTGCAGTTGGGAAACAATTCCGAATGCGATGTTATTGGTGTTGGTAATGTCATAATCAGAATGTATGATGATATTGTGTGGACGTTGACTGGAGTGAGGCATGTTCTAGAATTGAAAAAAAATCTGATTTCCTTGAGTGCCATGGATTCAGCTGGGTGTTGGTATTCTTCAGAATATGGACTTCTGAAAGTTATTCGAGGTGCCTTGGTGATAATGAAAGGAATCAAGCATAGTGGCCTATATGAGCTTCAAGGTGAGACAGTGACAGAATTCGCCGCGAAGACGTCGAATGCATCGGTTCGAGAGTCTAAATTGTGGCATATGCGTTTGGGGCACATTAGCAAGAGAAGCCTGAAGGTTCCAAGTGAAAGAAATTTGCTATGTGGTTATGTGGCCAACGAATTGAATGTATGCATGTGCTGTGATTTAGATCAACGGCGGAAAGTGCAATTCAGTACGACCGTCAGAGAAACCACGGATATTGCAGAATTAATTCATTTGGATGTTCGCAGGTTGTCGCGATTTCCTTCGAGGAAGAGTGCCAGATTTATGCTAACAGTTATTGATGACTACTCGAGGAAGACTTGGGTATTTGTGCTAAGGTACAAGTTTGATGCTATTATCAGGATCAGGCAGTTGAAAGTTTTGATCGAAAAGGAAACTGGTAAAACGATCAAGCATGTGTGGACTGACAGTAGTATGGAGTTTTGCTCGAAGCTGTTAAACGAATTCTGCATGAAGGAAGACATCATGAAACGCCGCACTAGTGCCATTGAACCACAACAGGTTGTAGAGTTGATGAGCAAAATATTACTAGAGACGGCCCATAAAATGCTCTCTAGTGCTGGTATGGCTAGGAGATTCCTGACGGATGCCCTTAGTACGGCAAGCTACCAGAAGAATAGATCCCTATCGACTACGATTGAATGTCAGACTCCCGAAGAAGTGTGGTCAGGTAACGTTGTTGATTATTCTGTTTTTAGAATATTTGATTGTCCATATTATGTTCGAGTTAGTGATGGTAAGCTCGATGGAAGGACAAGAGAGTGCATGCTCCTAGGTTATGCACAAGGTGAGCGGGACTATAAGTTGTGGTGTCCGGAATTAAATTCACCTATTATCAGCAGAGAAGTTACATTTGACGAGTCTCCAGTACTTCTGACTAGGAGTGTTAATAGCAGTATTTATATGGATTTGGACGGTGTTCAGCTTGAGGTGGAGTTGCAACCAGAAACTCCTGAGGTAGCGGGTGCTAGCGAAATAATCGACACAGATGGTGCTTGTAGCGAGGTGGAGCCTATTGAGCCAACGGTTGTTGTAACTGCTGATATTGACAAGGTACATATTCGATCTCCGAATAGATATGGATGTAATGATTGTTTTGCTTTATCTGCGATTGAGGATGTTGTGTCGGAAAATCCTTGTGGAGCGGTTAAAGGTGCATGTGGAGTTGGTGTTCTGATGAGGTCAACGGCTATGGCGAAGTTCAAGCGAGGCTTGGACTTGAAAGACGTATGTAGCGGTTGAGCCCATCGGGAGCTATGGGATAGTAGTAGCGAAATTCGGATTCTATCAAAGCGATTGTGACTTGGCTCAAACGTCGAGCCAATGTAGAGATTGTTGAAAATATGTCTCGAGTTTGAGCACAAAGAGAAATCTAAATATGTCGAATTGGATATTTTGCGGATTTCCGAAACCGAGCAAAAAGGAAATATTAGAAATTTACTTTCCAAATTTGTGCCGGAGGAAACAAATATTTTTTTCCTAATTCTTGTGGAATTCACTGCCAGAAAAGGAAAGTCCAACTTTGGACGTTGTTGACCGAACTTCACAGTTTCTTATTCCGTGTTGAGATGGCCACGGTGCTTCCTTTACTGAGTATATATATATTGGATCGTGGGTTTTGGTTTGAAGAGTCACTGTTGATAAAGAAGTCTTGAAGCGCCGCGGTTGATGTAAAGACGTTCGTGAGTGCTTGGCGGTGGGTGTTTCCGTGGATTCTCGTTCGTGAATTACATCCAAGAAGAATTAGTGTTCAAGCGTAAATCTTGTGATAAGATTTGTGTATAATTCCTTTGCGAGATTGAGAGATTATTTCGTGAGAAATTGTGAAGCTAAACACTGCGTGAGTAATTGCGTGTAATTGGGGTTTGGAAAATACCGAGAGTGTTTGAGTGACTCGAGTGTGGTTGTAATCTCCGTTGTATTGCTTGATCTATAGTGGAATTCCGTGCTGCTCTCCCCGTGGACGTAGGTCACTACGATCGAATCACGTAAATCTGGTGTCCGATTTATTTTCTTATTCTGTCAATTTTATTATTCGATCGCTTGGCTTCCGCAATAAAAACAATACAATAATATTTTCACTCGTATACATATTTATGTAATATGTAAGTCATGAAGTCAAGGTCCTCTGGTCCCCTCCCTCTATTTCAAAGAATTTAATTGCAAAATTGTCAATTACAAAGCGCTCCAGGGAGAGGTATATTTGTCAATATCTCCGGGTAAAGTTACGAACGTGATGGGGGGGGGGGGGTTTCTAGAAACTTTTGAGACGTGTTTAGTTTGGTCAAGTATCATTTTCGTGTGCTCCCCAAGCAAATAATAAAATATATCGAATAATGCAAAGAAGAAATTGATATGAACCACTTATTTTTCCTCGCGACCTTGACTTGAAGATCTTTTTGGCTTAGATTAATCCGCCCATGAAAGTAAGAAAATTAGGCACATGTAACTCTCAAATAATAGAAATCAAACAAGCTTTCGTTCTCCACACTCAAGCTTGTTCACTGAGAAAATGAAGTGCTCAAACTTCCCGTGATGTGCGTTCATTGAGTCTCATCACCCAACAGAACTCTCAATAACATAATTGATTAGAAACTTCTGATCAGTTCTTCTCAACAGAGGAAGATGCATCGATATGATTTACGACATTACTTAGTAAGAACACTTCAATTCGATGCTAAGTATACTAAAATAGGCAGGCTGAGCTCGTTTATAGGAGCGAGCTTGGCGCCTTGAACCTCAGCAATTGTGACCCCGAGGCAAGATTGGAGCTCGTAACTTTGGCGATGGCAAACAGAGGTGAGCTCTGCATGTTGGACTGAAGACCTCTCTAATGCGAGCTATATGATGGATAGATTTTGGTTTGAAGACCATGCTTGTAGACTTCATGGCTAAATAAAATTTGTTTAGTAATGCAAACAGAAGAGAATGTTTAGGTTTAAGAATCTTTGGAGAGTAGACATTGGTGGGATATCAAAAATTTGAACATCTATTGCTGTGCGGAGCGAAGGATGCGAACTGAGCATTTTATGTGATTGAGGGGGTTGTTTCAGTGCTGCTTCCTTTTGCAGTTATGAAGGATGTCCTAGTCTGACTGTTCTGGTTTGATGACAGCCTTCCGTGGAAAAAGTTTAGTGTGGAAAGTTCTGTGTGAAGTCATGTCGTTTCAAAGATAGCTCCAAGCTCCATTGCTAAGCAGATGATAAGATTACAGATTAGTGTGCTTGGAGTGCTGCTTTCGGTTACAGGGATCGCCGTGTGCTGGATGCCGGTATGGGGACTTCCGATGGGATTAATATCATATCCTTAGACTTCATTTTCAACGAGAATGCACGCAATTTCATTATCTACGTAAACTGAGTTTTTTCTTTCTCAGATGAGTAATTACACCAATAACCAGGGCAAATCAACCCACCGTTTCAAATTTAAGTAAATCGATGAGTCCAGATTATATGCTCATCTCATTTCACATGCATACAGACTACACGTGAAAGTAACCGTGAGCAGCAAAAAATGTTGCCCATGATGTATATAGGACATGATCGAGTCAGTTGCAGCGGCTTTTAAGTTAGAAAGTTCAATGCAATCTACCAGAAATCACTGCACATTTTCTTTTGGCGTTTGGTTGGTGTGATAATAAGAAGAGAACAGAATCCATGAGAAACTTCATCGATTTTAACACAAGCAAAGTTTCCCAACGGAAATTTAAGGTCAAGATTCATATAAGGAACACAGGAGCCATTAAAATTTAAAGCGAAGCATGACTACGACAAGTTGTTAGTTCAATGCCGTCTCAAGCAGTTATAGGAAGCATTTGACAGTTCCGACTAAAGCAGTGCTTCCGCTAGCACCTTCCAGAGATAACCCAGAAATTCCTCTGCGCGAGTAGGTCCATGTCGTGACTGCATGGAGCTGAGAATCCTACCAACAATCTGATCAAGAGCGTGCAGCTTGCTTACCAAAATCCTTGAGCCAAATTCACAGATTATCAACAAGTGCAAAAAAGTTACCTCTTTATTGATAACCAGAAAGGAATTCATCCAATAACCTTACGAGCATACCCTCCGTAAGCAATGTCTCCAATAAAAGTGTCCAACGCCTTGCGTGATCTGAGTGTCGATTGCCCATCCTGGAAGTTCTCTTTTGATACATCCGACAATTAGCTTCAAACCGCGGAGAAACCGGAAAAACAAAGGAAGAGAAACAGGAAAACAAGTGATGGAACAGAAACGTGAGAAAAGACAATACCAGGAACAGATTAGCTTGAGAAAGTCCATGTTTCTTCATGTCCGGCAACCATGTGCGAGCTTTGGTGCCGCCCGCCCATTGAAGAAAAACTAGATTGCAAGAGCGAGTCAAATAATAAGCATTCCTTCGATAAAAAGTACATGTCTAGTTACTCTTAGCCACGGGACGAAATTGATTAGAAAAGAAGAAGAGGAGGAGAATAAGAACGTAAAGCTCCATGCCACTACGCCCGTCACTAGCAGCAGCCAGACGAACAGTAAAGGCAATGCCATGGCATTCACCGAAGAGATAATTGAATGTGCTAACCTGGAGTCCTTGAAGTGCAAAAGTTCTCTATCCAGACATCTTATTCTGGCCAGGCATGTTAAAGGTCTCGCATGTTAACAAAGTAAAGTTTCCACTGATTAATCAATACATAGGACATACTGGCAAGACATCTTAAACATAATTCTGACAGCCATTTCCATCGAAACCCTAAAACTTAAACTTCCTTAGCTTAGCATACCCAACAAAGCGCTATACTAACAAAAACCTAAAACTGTTACATCATTATCATAATTACTCTAAAATTAAAAATTTTGTATCATAAAAAATCTTAAATCGGTACGCTCATGTCGCATTTACTCCAAATTGGTACACCCATATCTTTAGACTTTTAATTAGTCCATGTTGATCATTGAATTAATCCTATATGTATAATCTAAAATTAAACTTTCAATTTATTTAATTTAGTCTCTTAACTGGATATGATAAGGTCTGATCATTTTGTCGGTAATATTCACGAGTATTCATTTAGTGTAGCATATCGGGTCTATAATGCCTGCTATTTTACTTTCCTAATCTACAGACTTTCTTAATTTAATTATAAAAACACGCAATATAAAAGTTTGAAAAGTTTATCTTTCTAAAAAATTACGAACAATATTTATATTAATAAAAGTATGAGTATCTATGGGTAAGGTACTATTGTTTTTAGATATCCTTATAAAAACGAGAAAATTGTCAAAAAAGTCATAAATCTATTATACGGTCATCAATTCTGTACCAAACCCTTTCAATTTGATCAATTTAATCTTAAAACTATTAACGATTTTCTAATATAGTTAATCCGGTCAATTTTGAAATGATGGAAGTTAAGTTGAAACAGAAGTACAATCAAGGCTCCGTTTATTTCGCGAGAAATGAATGATCTATGAATTATTCTTTTATAATTCGCTTGAAATAATTAATCAATAAAAAATATTTTTATTATCGATAGTAATTAATGTCTAATCAATTTCACGAACGATGAAAGTATCTTTCGTTTACCCATTTTTACAAGCGATCATTCCTGAGAAAATGTTTTCCAAATAAATTCATTTTTCGTGAAACAGACGCATCGCAAAGCACTAAAACTTTCATTTCGAGCGTGCTTACCGAGAACATCGCCGACTTTGAAGCTCTTGCCCTCAGCCCATGTCTTGTAGGGCGTCCCATCCTCAGGCGGGACCTTCCACCCCTGCTCACCCCCGACGCTGTACTCGGTCCCCGCGGCCGAGGTTTGAAGAAGAGCCGCCACGGCCAGCACGGCCGCTATGGCTACACACATTTTGGCCATGTCTTTGGACCCTTTGATGGCTCCTGCGTCTCTTGCTTCTTGTAGCCTCTCTCGATGTTTTGGTGCAAAGGACTAATTTGATGGAGTGGAGCGCCGGATGAACCCATTTCCGGCCTCTTACATAACAAAAGGCAGACCGCGTGCATGTCTTCGGGTCAATCAAAGGGACCGCGGGATTGGTTTCGAGCAAAAAGCAAATCGCATGAATGATGACTGACAACGTTTGCTTTTTGTCGATCATTTTGAACAGGAACCCTTCTTCTCTTGACGAGTTCTGCTGTCGCCAGAACCTATGAAACTTTCCGTTGGCTGAAAAGTAAAATGAGGTTATCGCGCCAGTTTCTTCTATTATCCACAAAAGCAACGTCATTTTAGTTCATAATCAGTGAGAGATATATGTAATTTATGAACATTATTGGTAGTTTAAAGTTAAGCGAATGATGAAATTCCGTCCCAATTGGTTTATTAATTAGCTAATATGTGAAGTTGAAACTAGGCGGATAAACCAGAGAAGATGAAAAATTTCCTTGCTCGAATCCCCTACGTACGGTCTCGCAACCTTATTCGAAATGATAATTTCACGTCAAGTTCATTCCCTTCTTGGATCACGCCCGTTCAACTTGATTTGCACTGGTTTTGTCCAGATCCGAATAATTTCACGTTTAAATTTTATTTTTCTTTAATTATGAGCAGGTTAGGACAAAAAAAAAATTTATGCCCGATGATAGGCCTGGCCCGCCGCCAATGAATCGGGAAAATTACCAAAAAAGTCATAAACCTATTATACTTTTCCGAATTCAGTGTAAACATTTTATTTATGCCAATTGAAAACTAAACATTTTCATGTTTTGTCAATTGACTTCGTTAGGCTAATTTTGATCTGAAATCGCAGACGTGGACGACAGCCGTCTTACGTGGTGCGACCTACGTTGAAGTGGATAACCTTTAATAATATTTAATTTAATATTCCTTTTCCTTTTTTTCTTTTCTTTCTTTTTTTTTTTTACAACTTTGGCCGACGAGGGCTAGGATGCTCTCGCCCAGATCTGCGCAAGGCCATCGTGGCCGCGAGCGAGCTAGCCTCGCCCAGATCTAAGCAAGGCGGCCTCAGCCCTCGCTGATCGCGGGCGAGGGCCCGCGACCCTCCCCGCTGTCGGCGAGGGCTTTGAGTCCCTTGCCAAATCTAGGCGAGGGCTTTGCGGCCCTCACCCAGTGGATGGAAAGGGCTTGGCGACCCTCGCTGGCCACAATAAAAAAAGAAGGAAAAGAGAAGAAAAGGAAGAAAAATTAATAAAAAATTCAAAACATATTAAAATGATATTAAAAATTATCCACGTTAGCTCTAGCTGTGCCCTCTAGGACAGCTAGCATCCACATCAGTGATTTCTAGCCAAAATTGATCGAATGGTTGAAAATGTTTAGGATTCAATTAGCACAATTAAAAGGTTTAGAACTAAATTGATAAAAGTACAATAGGTTTAATACTTTTTGAACAATTTTTCCCTAGTTAATCTAGTCTAAAGTCAGTCGACGATGAAAAATGTATGAATTTCAATTAAATAATAATGGATGTATATTAGTTCAATTTACAAAGTCGATATACTAAATAATATGACAGATTTTTATTGGGCATCGAATCTAACTCAATATATGACAGATTTTTAAACATAAAATCGATATAGGAATTCACATTATGCTGTTGGAGCAAAGTCCATATATGTTGTCCGTTCCTTTAATCTCATCACCCAACATAACTCTCGAACAACATAATTAATTAGAAACTTCTAATCAGTTCTTTTAGATAGAGGAAGATGCATTGACATGATTTACAATGATTATTAATAACACATCAATAAAAATCTGTCAGCAAAAGAATTTTTTGTGCATGGCATTAATTGACATGATTACTAGTTATGTGGTTCATTTGTTTTGGCCAAACAATGACATGATTTATTCAATAACAGCACCTCAGTACTGAAGAAAGAAGGTAAAAACACGTCGTCGACATTAACTGTATATGTATCCTTGTAATCATAAGCTTCACAATACAGAAGACCCTCCAGCCAAAACAATCTTCCTCCTTTTAGCAACTGCTATGTAGTGTAGCAGCGCCAAGGATGCATGTAGTAATGGTAATCAAATCACAGTAGCGGAGAGACTGCAGCGAAATGATCTTCAGATTGTTATTAACTTGTGAAGCCAAATTAGACAGCCATACCTCTCAAATGAGCATTAGTAGCAGAATGTGCATAGTATTTCTCATAGAGCTCGGTGAAGTTATAGTCATCCGCCTGAAGCTCTCAGATGAGTGAACAAAATGTTCAGAGTACGATATACTCAACAGGATCATTTCTGTTGGGCAGTCTGATGTTTAATGGAAGTCTTCTGAGACAAGTGAACGGGCCTTAGCTAGAAGCAGACATTGTTGAGCTTCAAAATGAAAAGGTTTCTGTCCAGTAACCTCTCAGAAATTTCATGCAACCTGGTTCACATCAACCAAAGAAGAGCATACAGCGTGTATCATGGCATTATTTACAAGTAAGCAATTGCGCAAACTGTTGCTTCTTACTTGAAGTGGGAGTAACAAGCAGATTTCAGTCACCTTGAAGCTCATGGATAATGCCAATGCACGAATCCATTGCATTTAATTAGCCAATGCTCGTGGGGCTACTTGTCAGTAAAAGGATTTCTCACTGATTTTCGCAAAATGCTGTCACACTCCTTGAGATTTTCCTCTTCTCTCTTTGCACCACATATGATCTGATAAAGACCTATTTGCTGGGAGTGGGTTCTGAAGATCAATAGGAAAATAGATTGGTAAGTCCAATACAACCACCCCGTATTTTCCTATTAAGTAAACCATTTGTCCCGGCTAAGCTTCAAATTTGATAACTTTTGTGGTACATTGTATGCTTCATTATATTCTTTTATGCCTTTGTCCCCTGTACAATATCAAATCTTCCGTAACATTCCAGAACTTGAGATGCTTTTTTCCAAGGGTTACCGAATCTTTTTGGGTCCTTCCTACCCTTTTTAGCCTATATCCCATCATAAAATAATACTTTCTCATTTAAGCATTTGAAGGCCGTCATCTCACATGTTCAAAGCACAGTAATATTTACTCGAATTCGCCATATCTACTTCTTTCTTTCATAAGTATTGACCCATCCATCCAAACATTCTCCCATCCACTACCCCCATTTTATGTGGCAGACTGTAGAGGGGTCTTCAGGCATATTGGTCATATCAAACTTTCAACAAGAGTCTGTTCCTTTACTCAGCATAACAATTATGTGAACCAGTCCTAGTATACCTCGCACTATTCTTTCCCTTATGCTTAATCAGCATTTTGCAATCGACTAACATACCATACATGCTTATCTACTCCATCCAACTGAAAATTGAATTTAAGATACCAGAATCTCTTGCTTTCTAGGTAACCAAATCCCTAGCTCTCCACTACCTCCTACACTCCAATTTCACCACAGCGTTAGAATATCCTCCATTCGTAAGGGCTTTAAGGCTACACAAGCACATAATGAGTGCATTGAACAATTCAGCTCTAATATATAGCTATAAATTAGAGAAGTGACGACTTGGCAATCCTAGTATATCAGCAGCCAGAGCTACTGGACATCAGGGGAAGTAGGATTGTTAAGCTTCATTAAGGCATCATCCATAAGCAAAAGGGGCACTAAAATAAAGCGAACCAAGTGTGCATTAGAGGCACGAAGGATATGCAATAGAGACAAAGAAGGACGCTTACCACTTCCGTCTTTTTATATAATGATATTAGAGATGGAGAGTTATGTCCTCAGGGCCTCCTCCATATCCTACTTGAGGACACATGCAAGTTCATGATAGGTGTTGCTATAGATAATACGACTGAACTGGACAGACAGTAGTCTAATGGCATCTATTCTGGCAGATGTCCCTTTCCAAATGCACATTTTCGTTTTTCAGCCTAGTCTTCCCAGTGCAACAATCTTTGCTCGTTCTCACCCTCAAGTCTGCAACTATAGTCAACTGAGTTATCTCAAAAGAGAGATGAGGCCAAAAAACATATGTGAAAGCACCTTGAATAAAGCTAGTGTTTTTGAGGAATTAGTGTCAGAGAGAACATGTGCTTCTGCCCGTGAACTCTTCCTGAAGAGAGGCTATAGAAGCTGCTACTTCCTTCGAAGAAACATGAACAAGCATAAGAACACACTGTCAAACATTCCCTTTAATAGTCACTTGAGTACGGTAGCGACAGACCTGCTTATATTCAGCTGACATATGAAAGAAATCAACTGCTTGCAAATAATGTCCCCTATCAAATGCTCTGCTTAATTGCTAGACCTCGCAATTATGTGGACTTACATCATAGTATGACACTAATTATAGTATGTTTCCCATTATGAAACCATCACCGGACACTTAAACCATTTCCATGAGCTGAACAAGTAAAGCTTGTTATGTTGAATTCTTTTACTCAATCAAGACAGCTCCTCCTTAAAGCACATGCCACCTGATCCATTCTTTCAATCCTAAAGGTCAGCCAAAAGGACATTAAAGTATCCAGCACACAAACGAGATGTACTAATAGCTTTAGACAGTTCTGTTACTTCTTAGTGAAAACAAATCTTTGAAGATTCTCACATGTTTACAAAGTAAAATTTCCACCAATTAAATTGGCACTATTTCAACCAAAAAATAATTTGGCAATGGTTCGATACATGAAGACATACCGGCAAGACATCCATTTCAAACATAATTCTCACAGCCACTAGAATCAAAACCCTGAAACTTAAAATTTTTAAGCATGGCATACCCAACAAAAATGTCATTGTAGGGAGAAAAGGCTCATCTAAGGAAAAAGTGAAAAAAACAGAAGCACATTAACTGAAACCAAAAAAAGTTAAACTGATTGTAAAAGAGGAGTAAGTACCTTCACAGGAATAATCAGAAACTCTGCTTTATATCATTCTACACAATGTACACCGCACTGGCAAAGGAGGTATTTTGCATGTATAGTGTCGAACCAATAAGCATTCTCATGAATTCACGAGAGAGTTGACCAAACCAAATAGCAACAACAATGATTCAATTCACCAGTAATCTCCGCATGAACAAATGCCATCCTTGAAGTGATGGAAACGGTTTGAATCTCTCACAATAATATCCCTCTCTGTAATCACAGATATGAGCTTTGTGGCAATGTGGCAATCGCCACAAACACGCAGGTTCTTGAAGATTCGAAGTGGAGATTTAGGAAAGGTGCTGATGATTCCAAATGCAATGGCCAATCGCTCACTGTGACTTGTAAGAATATCCTCCTTTTCATCATCCTCGACATCTTGCAACACAAATCTATAATCAGGAATGTAACCCAGGCCTTTCATTTTTGCAGTCATAATCCTCAATTCATTATAGATCTCCTCATATTTTGGATGGGTTTGGTTGCCAGTGTAGAAGACCTCAAAAGTATTATTCACTTCGATTGAACTCCAACCAGGAGTTTTCCTCAAGCCCCTGTCTCTGGCAAATGATCTGACTTTGCCCATTACATCCCATTTCCCAGCATTGGCATATATATTAGACAATAGAACGTAATAACCAACATTCTCTGGATCAACCTCAAACAAGCGGTCCGAAGCTAAGGTCCCCAATTCAGCATTTCCATGTATTCTACATGCACCAAGAAGAGCACCCCATACGGAAGCATCAGGACGTATAGGCATGTTTTGGATGAAATCATATGCCTTTTCTATCAAACCGGCTCTAGCAAGCAAATCAACCATGCAACCATAATGCTTTAAACCTGGTTTAATCCTATACTGTTCCTGCATCACCTGAAAGCTAAATTGACCCTCATTAACCAAACCAGCATGGCTGCAAGCAGACAATAAGGATACAAAGGTTACATGATCTGGCTCAACTCCCTCTTTTTGCATTTCTTCAAATAATTTTAAAGCTTTGTCACCATGCCCATGAAGACCATGGCAAGATATGATGGCATTCCATGGGACTGGAGTATTTCTAGGAATATTGTAGAATAATGACATCGCGTCATCAAGTCTCCCGCATTTCCCGTACATGTCGATAAGGCAGGTCCCCACAAAGACATCTGCTACAAGGCCATTTCTAATAATGAGTGCATGAATTCTCATGCCTTCTTTTAAAGCTCCTGCGCTAGCACAAGCTGTTAGAATACTCACCCAAGTTCCTTCATTTGGAGTTATCCCTCCACACTCTTCCATCAGGTGGTATGCTTCAATTGCTTCACTTGCAAGACCATTCTGAGCGTAACCTGTGATTAAAGTGTTCCATGAAATAACATCTTTGGCAGGGAGTTCTTCAAACACTTGAAGTGCACAATCCACATAGCCCAATTTTGCATACATGTCCACAACTGCATTTCCTAGTACTACATCCTCCAAAAGCCAACCTCTCCTGAGAGTGCAACAGTGAAGAGACTTGCTATTTCGCGAATCATTTACCTGAGCAAAGCTTGAAGCTAAACTAACTACTGTCAACAAATCAGGCTTTAAACCAGTTGACTGCATCTCCTTAAAAAACAAACATGCAGTAACCGGATCATTATTCTGTTCATATGCGGCAATAATTGAGTTCCATGAGACTACATCTTTTACCACCATGCTCTCAAATATTTGTTGGGCATCTCCCAATTTACTGAACTTGGCATACATGTTTATTAGAGCATTATTCACGAATAAATCAAATTCCAACCCATGCTTAATGATGTATAGATGAATCAATATCCCACTCAATGCATCATCAAACTGAGCACAAATGGCAAGGAGACTGCATACAGTTATAGAATCCATCTTTATTCCTTGCAACCTCATAGCAGACAAAATATCCAGTGCTTCAGCAGCATTTCCATTCTGACAATACCCAGAAATCATTGCATTCCATGAGCCTGTATCTCGGAATGGCATATCATCAAATACCTGACGAGCAACACCTAAGTAGCCATGTCGAGCATACATGTGTACCAAGGAAGCAGCAACGAATACGTCAGATTGAAAACCCAGCTTCATAATTGAGCAATGGAACCTTTTGCCTTCCAATACATTTCCACAAGCTTTCAGCAACGGAGGAAAAGTATAGAAATCAGGTCGAAGATCAGAGGATATAATAAACTTGCGGTAACAATTTATAGCGGCACTGAAAAAACCACAACGGACATAAGCAGACATCATACAGTTCCATACGAAGACATCCTTCTTTGGAATCCAATTGAAGGTGCATCGAGATAAGAAGACATCACCAAGATGTAAATAAAGATTCACTAGTCTGGTGGAGAAGAACTTATTTTGAGCTTTCCCTGATACTAAAAGCTGAGCATGGTGACACTTCGCATGATCCATTTTTGTGTGAGACCGGATCAAAAGATCAAAATGCCTCTCTTCCTTCTCAACTCCAGTGAAATCTGATTCGAGTTGCAGAGCATTTGTGGAGAATAAAGGGCAGAGAGATTCAGCATATGGAAGAGAGTTGCAATGATACTTATCTCTATGTCTTCGCATCACTCTGAGGAATAAAGGAAACCAAGACATCATAAGTACCAAAAGAATAAAAAATGCAAAGTCGTGATTTTCTTTTTCTAGCATTACATGAGTATTTAACAGGTTTTTGTGAAATAAATTTAACATAATCAAGCGCAATCATTTTATCTGAGCAACTCCTCATTAAAATGATCTCAATCTTTCTTGTTCCTGGGTACACATGCATAAAATTAGCCACACGAACTATCAAAGAATATCTGCATTCAAACCAAAGAGTGAAGATAATAATATGATGTACACGTGATTTAAAAAAACATTATTTACCTCAAGACAAAGGGAAATGTCCACATCTCCAAAAATATAGGACACTTCTGCTCACTTTCATTGATCGAGCTTACATAGTTGGATCTACAAAACTCCAAGGGATATCCCCGTGATACTTCCTATAGAGACACATGCCATACAGGTTGTTTTTTTTCCTGAAAATGGGATGTATAAGCTTCAAAGCAGAAGAAAGAATCGAAAACTACTGCATCTTCTGCCAGAATTCTGTTATGCCCAACACTCATCAATACCATTTTCACACTTAAACGAGCATTCCCCCCCGCGCCAAAATTGTCAAATGACAGAGAATCGTAAAGACGGTATTTGAGAGGTAGCTATCATTCAAGCATATCATCCACAACTAGAACAAGACCAATGAAATTAAACCCCACAACCCAACCTGGGTAATCTAGTTGCGAGCAGATTCCATCGTCAGATAATAGAGGGATGAAACCATCTTGCCTCCGAACCATTAAGTTGCCAGCTTTCGCGTGAATCACTAAGTTTTAGCCAAAGGGTAATTTTCACAAGCACGTAGGATGCATGGGGAGAATTAGACAAAAGACTTTACCGTCACCAGCTAAAGAGTGCGCGCGCTGCTCACCCGCAACGTTAGGAATCGCCGAATTCGAGTGAGCTGAGGAAACAGAGGAGGCAAGGCAATGGTAAGATGTCAAGAGAATGTGTGATGTGTTGGCTTGACCGCTGGCACTAGGCTGCTGCTTGAATATGTTTGGTGGGAGGGAAAAGACGGAAAACGGGAGAAGTTAATGACACGTGTAAATGGGCGCACTTATTAATTTATGGGATAAATATGTTGAAAATTTTAAAACTTGTCACGAAAGTTTAATTTAATCTTAAAACTTTTAAAAATTGAAATAAAATCTTAAAATTTATCACAAAAATACAATTGAATCTTAAAATTTTCAAAAAGTGCAATCAATAAAATGACTTGATTGGATCGATTTGATAAGATTTAGGACTCGATTGCACTTTTGTGATAAGTTTTAAGACTTAATTATATTTTTTTAAAGTTTTAAAATTAAATTGCATTTTCGTGATAAATTTTAAGATTTCACGAGTTGCCACTTAAAGATGAAATATGTGAAGTGAGAGAAAACACTGTGAAGTGACATATAAGTGGAGACTCGACTCTAGCGTTTATAATTTGAATGATCATTATGAGTTTTCGGTCCATGTGAATCGGATCACGCAATTACACATATTCTAAGAACCATAAAAGTTGTAAACATGACAATTGACATAGTTCAAAGATTTCCTGCCATTCATGCAAGCGAACAGAAGACTCTCCCCAATTCTACGGTGACTGAATGACTGGATCAGAAGATAACAGAGTGAAAGCAGACCTTATCCTCTCACAGTCCCCACACAAAAACTGCCATTGCAAATCCCTTCCTCTCCTGCTGCTCTTCTCACCCTCTCTCTTTCATTGTCACCAACTAACACTCGCACTGAAAAAAAAGCCACTTGAAAATGGCAAAAGCAAAGCTACTGTTTTCAGGGCTTTATTAGTGTGTCAACCATTGCAGCTTCTCTTAACAGTTGAGCAAGAGAAGAAGCCTTCTTTCTTTGGAAGGGGAGATAAAATATGGGTTTGCCAAAGCATCAGCTGTTCCTGGAGAAGGTGAAGGAGGACCAGGAAGAAGAGGCTTGACAGACAAGGAGTCATCCCCTCGGTTTCATCCTGCAATGAAAAAGGGTTTGATCTTTCACGCTGAGCTCTGTTGTCTTCAAGAAAAGTAATGGAGTGCGATGATTGATGTTGACCCGTGTGAAGCTCTCACGGATTGGTGCACTTATGCCATTCTTGAAATTGGCCTGTGATTGTTAAACTTTAAAATCGGGGTTAAAGGTATCATGTGCTTGTCATGTGTAACTACAAGCTCGGATTTGGACTCCAAGTATAGATGAAGCTTAAGTGGTCGATATCCTAATGTAAATCAGTTTTAGCTTACTAGGTAACGCGTCTTGATTTTTCCATATAAACTTTGTTCAGTTGCCCGAGTGACTGAATCCGATAAAGCAATGAGATTGTGACTGTTTCTTTCTTTGATTTCTCTCGTCATTTGGGATGAAATAAGAAGACAACATTATGGTCATTGGTTATAGGAATGCTTGTGCTTCGAAGTTGCCGTCACTGGTGTTCAGTCTACAAGTAACTAGTGATTGAAAGATGCATTCTATCATTGACATCTTGAGGACATCGTGAAACATTATCACTCTTTCCATCTGCAACTGTAATATGGGATCCAAAACTTCGCACATGCTAATGTAGTTTGCTTGTCTGTGTGCCCTGATCTCAAGTGCTTCTACTATCCCCTGCTTCATGCTGGTGTACCTATATCGATACAATCCGAGATAATTATTTTGTTGATGAAAAGGAAATAATTTGGATAAATTTATGCCCATGTGAGCTGCAGGCCTCACAAGCTATGCTTAAATTATATCCTGATAGAGTAGGGCAAACGGAGTATCGCAGACTAATGTTGCATCAAGTTTCCCACATGATTGACTAGTCCTTTTTTGGGAAAAAGGAGAGCATTGCTGGTGTTAGCTTGACATCTGCATTACTTGATCAATGCACTAAGGATAAATTCTGCATATCATGTTTCTGATTCTTTTTCTGCTACTTTCTTTCGGTGTGGTATTTTTCTTCTGGCAACAATGTGCTTTATACAATCCATGGCCGAATATGTCAATCAGGATATTGCAAGATATCATGTGCAAACTGAATCAAGTAGGAAAGGCCGTAGAGTACCTACGTGCTGCAAGTTCAGTTTTTGGATGAAGCACGGAAGACAGGTGAGCTCAAGAAGGCCAACCTTGCATTTACTAAGGTTACTGTTTGTTGCACCTGCTATAGCCATAGGCTAACTTATTTTCCATATTTAACTGTCATGAAATGGAGGACTGATCTCAATCAGAACTGGTTTTCTTCCGTCCTGACCGGTCACCAGCTACTTCAGTAATATCATTTACTGTCTTACTAATGGAAGCTGTCATTGACGTAGGAATTAGTTCATCTTGCTTTCAATTTCATTAGCTCTTAATAATTTTCTATAGCTGATTTGAGTAATGAAGAAAAAGACCAGGGAGGAAACATTCACTTCATTGTTGGCTTCGTTTATTTCATCGGCTACTTATTCCTTGTCCTGGAATTTAACTCCAACTTTTAGATGGAATTGTATTTTTCTTTTTGACCTGTGGAACATCTCATGTGGATAGTAATATTTAAGCATGGAACACTGTCACACTTGGTTTTGCTGATTTGCTTTTTTCAGTAAGAGATCAGGGTTCAAGTCTTCTGTCCTCGTGTTTTAATAGAGATTGGATAAAGTCTGCTGTCCTCCTGTCCTTGGGGTTCAAGACTCCTGTCCTCGTGTTTTAAGAGGAAGGTGCTATGGCGACCATACTAAGTGGCACACAGCTCCTCGCTGTCCGTATGAAGCATAATATTTGGCCGAAGCAGTCGCCTTTACCTTGGCGGCCAGCTTCTCTCTTCTTCTTGAAGCCACCCCTCTGCACCCCAGTCCAGCACATCCAACAAGAGGTACTTCCTCTACCTCCAACAAATTTTTACATGAAGAAATAGAGTTTTCGCCTTGAAGATCAACCTCGAATCAGCTTGAATTTGTTTGACTCTTTCTCATCCCATTTTAACTGTTATTGAGAATTATGCAATAGAAATGTGATTCGTATCTAAATTACTTTCTATTTCCTTTCTAATGCACCAGCGGTCCCATATTCTTCCTTCTCCTCTAACTATATACTAGCTACTTGAAGGCTGATCCAGGAATTATTTGTGAACCTTGCAATGGCAAAGGATGGTTAGTTTGCGATTTCTGTAAGGGACAGAAGACCAACGTTAAAGCGGAAAACAAGCGGATTTATAGGCGATGTCCATCTTGCAGAGCTGTACTTCACTTTCCCGATACTCTTTTCCATGCTTATCCTCACCATATCAACTAGTACCTAGTCATGAATGAGATTTTTTCAGTTGTTACTGTTCTGCAAACTAAATGTTTTTAGACACGATGGTTGTGCAAGATTCGAACCAAGTACTTAAAAGCATTAGATCAGAGGCATTCTTGTGTCAGATAATGTCTAAAACCACAAGCTTGCCCAAGACAAATACCTTTCTCACATCTACATCGTGAAGCCATCATATCTTATCCCAATACTTTCCATGGAACATTTTGCAAGAAACTGAAGATATAACTTGAATTGCATGGTTAGAAATGTTTTGGAATTCCGAATTTCTGACAAGACAACGAGTGTCAATTAGCTGATTTTTTGCACCTGTTTCTCTCTTGGCTTGTATTTAGATGTTACACCTGTCCTTCACCAATTTGCTTGCTGTACTTAGTTTTCTGCCAACTGGAATATTAAACATCATAGGACAGTTTTCAAAGTTCAGCAATTGCAGCTGTTTCACTACTTTGTGGTGCCCGAGAAACAGTGTAGAGGAGTTCTGTTATTGTAATGGCAATGCCAACATGAATGTCCGAGTTGATTTGATAGGAATAACAACTAAAACAACACGTGAGTTTGGAAATTCGGATCAAAATCTTTCGTTCTTCTGATTATGAGCCTTCCCTAAGTTTACACTATCTGTTTACGTTCTTTTCTGGCATGTCATGAGAGGATCACTCACAATATAAGTATAAAAATCTACTTGAAGTTCTCATCTTCAAAAAAAGAGACTTCCCCTTCTAATGTTACTACATGTTTTAGACCTTTGGCGGATTATTTATGTTTGTTTTGTTTCAGCAAATGTCCGAATGATATGTGAAATATCTCTGAGAATTCTAAATGTTTCCGCACCATCATTTTCCTGCAGATTGGATTCGTCTTGTGTTCGAAGTGCAAGGTATACAAATGTGTCACATTCCCAGATTCTGATGATGGCGAAGAGTTGTCTTTGTGAGCTGCCGCCATATAATTGTACCAAGTGAATAATCTTGAACTGCTGCCATATGATTCTATTCATTATATTCATTCTCTTCTTCTTAAATCTCTCTCTCTCTCTCTCTCTCTCTCTCTCTCTCTCTCTCTCTCTCTCTCTAACATCAAGTTCTCGGTTGACTTGAGGAACTGATGTATACAAATTGCGGAACAGTCAAACTTTGAGCACGTCGTGCCTCATGGGTTTCATTTGTTCGCAAACCTTCGAGGAGATGAGTTCTTCACATCCTAGACTAGACTAGAGGATGTTTAAGCAGAGGATTTCAAGCCAAGGAGACAGTTAAATCTCAAGTAATTTACTGCAGCATCAGTCATGTGTTTCAAGGGGATCATAGGTATGATAAATATCCTGTTAACAATCTTTTCCCCCTCCTTATGCGCGCAAGAGAGAGAATGGAGACAGAGGTGGGGAGACGGCGAGAGATAGAGAGAGACAGAGACGAAGAGAGAGGTTTCTTATATTTCTAAGCCCTCCAAGATGGAGATGGGGAGACAGAGAGAGACAGAGACGGAGAGAGAGATTTCTCATATTTCAAGCAGAGACAGATAGAAAGAGGTTTCTTATATTAGTAAGCAGAGAGACAGAGAGATTTCTTATATTAGTAACGAGAGAGAGAGAGAGAGAGAGAGAGAGAGAGAGAGAGAGAGAGAGAGAGAGAGAGAGAGAGAGATTTCTAATGTTTCCAAGCCCTTCAAGGGAATCCAAACTCGTTACAGCAACATAACACAAGCCACACAACAAATGCTGAGCTACCTATTGAACATGGCAAAATGAATTTCTCATGGCACCATCGGAAATCCTCTAAATCTTCAAATCCAACAATAAATCTCTCCTTTTAGTAAAGCCGTTCTTCCTCAATCAGATTAACAGAGTTAATTGGCTCAATAGCATAACCAGTGAAAAGAATTAAACTGATAAAGCTGGAGTTGTTCAGTCTCTAGTGACTGAACTTTTCACTTCAGGGATCAGCTAATGCACTAGCCGAGATCTGAGTGATGAGCAGTAATGGCACCGATGAAAACGAGAACTTCGGGAGACCACAAAAAATAACAATCAAACGTGTAAAACCTTTTTAAGATCATTTACTCTGCATCCAAAGTATGGCTATATACTTGCCAGTTGCCGCACTTCCTCTAGTCAGAACCTTCTGCAAGACAACAAACACTTTGACATCCATTAGAACTTGGATGTTAAATCTAAGTAAGTTGATAGATAAAACAGCAATCCGGGTCCAATTACAATTATATGAGAAAAGCTATAAAGCTTCCTATCTTCTCCTTCTTTGTGGACAGACAATAAAGCAAGGCAATCCAATTAGGACTAAATAATGTACCTTACTACCTTTACAAGTCAATGGCACAATGATATAAAACTGCAAGTTCCTGAACTTTTCCACCATAATTACTAACACAAGTAGACAGAATAATATTCACAACACAATTCATCCAAATTGCTGCTAACAGACTTCAGAATGGCCAGTAAACCATTCAAAATAAGATAATCAGCAAGTTGAGCAGAAGCGAAGTTGCAGGAAATCATAGAAAGTGAGATAAATGTAGTGCCACTGACGAAATGGTATTCTGATAATTTACGTGCTTAAAATATTATAATGAACAAAGTCTGAACCATCCTTGATGTAAAACTAATTGATCTAATTATGGATAGTCAAGAACAGTATTGTATGTTTTGCTGCTTGTATGCTGATTGTTGGCTCTCCATTGGTATTGCTTTCTGTCTCAACCATTTTGTTCTGTTGAATGGTTCGTACAGCAAACAGTCACAGGATCAGCATCAGTCAACGAGCTTATTTCCCCTTCGATGAAGAGACTGATACTGGCAAGTTCTGTATGCTCATTGCGTCTCTTCGTTTTGTTATCAACTTTGCTTCCTGGGGATATGGGTGATGGTGTTGGTCATACATCCCAAGTTGGGAATGCTGAGCTTGACAGCTACAGATAGTATCTTTATTTTAAGTTTTCCCTGTACTTTGGGCATCTTGGCAATTTCCCTGAAAATTTTCTCTGTTATTCTTCGGCTAAATACATGGTAATACACGTTGACACGTTATCAGTATCAGTCCTCTACACTATTAAGGTCACATAAATTCTTTTGGGCTGCGTGCTTTTAAGATTATGATGGTCCACCTTTCAAGGAAAATAGAGGATGATGATGTAGATATAACAGTCCGAGTCAGATTAAAGAGTCAATACTGTTGTTAAATTGCAGCAGTCATCACCATTTTCTTTTGTTCCATCACGAAATGTCTCCCTCACAGGTATATACGGGGATTGCTGTTCCTCCATTATATATTTTAGATTGAAGATGTCTTGAATATGAAAGGCGAACTGTTGAGATTACCTTGTAAGAAAGTTCAGTCATATTTCAGTTATTGCTGCACTGCTAAGTGCTTCTGCCATTCATTTTGAACAGCACAATCTAAACTAGTATTGATATGATTCTGGCGTCCCTCGTGATGATTCAGTCAGGCAAAAGAAGTTTAATGAAGCGTTTCATCTGAATTAGCTTGCATGAAGTGGACTCGCTCTTCAGATGTCTACATAGAGGATGAGATTGAGGCCTTTGCACGATAGTCATGAAAAGTTGAAAGCTTAATCCCACGTTTGGAGCCAAAAATATCATCCAGACTCGTACAGAGACTAGGATTTTGAGAAAAATGATCCCATCATTCCATAATGTCAATATGAAGTTCATTTTTTGATGCAGATCAATTGCAGCTACAAAGTACAGCACCCTAAAGTTGCGCCACCTTTTTCTTTAGTAATGCAAAAGTAGCTGCTCACTTGCATCTGGAGTGCCCGAGATGCTTGCTTACTTGCCTATTATTATTCAGTCTGGTTAGGCATTTTCTTCCTATACTATTGAAGGGTTGTAAAGAAAAGCAAACGAATAAATTTATAATAATGACCATTGGTTTCTTGGAGGAACTAGAGCTGTCTGAATCCATGGCTACATTGAGAACCTATGTATCTTTCTTTTACCAGGATGCTAACAATTCGTATCTGATAAGCTCACTAGTGTTATTAAATTTCATGCGAAGTGCTTGAAGTTTCAAAATAACTCCCTGGCCTTATTCAAGCTCAAGCCAATGCAGGACCCTCTTTTTTACTCTCTACCAGTTGGCCTTATTAGTTAGCATGCACTTGTTGATAGTCTTCATGAGTAAGTTCTTCAGCATGCTCCTTTGTTGCATCTCCAATTGCTGTGGCCTTTTAAGTACACTGATTATATGAATGTTCAGCTCTTCGACTGTTTCATATGCAGAAGCTGGGTTTGAACAGTATAATCCTAATGAACCCTGCTCTATTACCCAATTTTTCTCCTTAATCATACAACTACAAAGAGAAAACATCATTCCAAAGAACAATGAGGGATAGGTAGGAGGTTACATGGTCATCTTCAACTGAGGAATTGATCACAGAAGACAAGCTTGCCACCTTTGATGCACAGCCCTTGCTCTCCGACCGAGTTTACCATCTTGCCATGGGAGTACCTCAATGGCATCCTCCCCATCGCCTTGTGGAACTCTCTTATGCAATGCCCTCGCCTCTTCCTGTGCTCTCCCCTCCTTCTGCTTAGCCCTGCATCTCTCACCTCATCCCTTTTCTTGCTGCTGCCTACTTCGTTCCTTGCATCCCCGTAATCCCTGACCCTCTCTGCCCCAACCAGGATGGGACCTGCATTGATCTCATCGGCCACCACAAAGTTCATGAGTATGTCCTCACAGTTAGCTATCTCGTCCACCACTTTCCTCATCCTCGCCCCCACTGGCCCACTGCCACAGCTGTAGCTGAACAGGTACTGGGTCTTCAGCAGCATGAACTTGGTGAGGACTATTGAATATCTGTCTGGGTGCACCGTGTAGATCCACTCCTTCCTGGCCAGGTCCATGTCGTGGGATCTCCCAAACATCCCCACTATACGGTCCGGGTTCGACCCCCACACCCTGAACGCGAACTCCACAGACTTGGCATCCACCTCCACATCGTCGTCGCATATCAGCACGGCCCGCGTCTCGATCGCGAGCGGCCGAGGAAGGAACCTGGCATTGAGGCTGCTCGAGGATTGTGGGACCAGAGAGATCCGAGCGGCGCCAAGAGAAGCGGCCGACAGGTTGCGGGAGAGCTCGGAGAGAAGCCGAGGTGGAGTACGCAGGTTTCCCCACAAGACAAGCACCACTGCCACGACAGGTGATGCGGAGTAGGAGGCGGCGATGGAGAGGAGGAGGGGAATGCGAGACTCAGAGTAGCCATTGATCAGGACCGTCATCTGGTCCGACCTCAACGATTCCGGCCTCCTCTGGAAGCTGAGGTCGCAGGGATCTTGCCGGAGCTGGGGGCGAGATGACCCATCAACTTTCACCAACAACCAGAAGCAGCAGAACACAAAGGCGGAGCCCCAGTTCATTCTATTTCAAACCAAGAGCATAACCCCTCAGTCCTAAATTTCCCCCCTTTAACACAAACTCTTGCTTATCATCGACAATGGAGCTCAGAAACAGCTAGCCCAAGTGCTTTTGCTTATTTTATCAACTGTTTCTCATTGAGGGCCTGCTCCTTTGGCTTTCGAATTCAATTCCTACAAAAGGGTCTGAATTGTTCAATGTCTCCTTTCGTATTCTTCCTCCCCCAACTTCAAATAACGCTAACGCAACCAGAATGCACTACACTGAAGAGACTCAAAATTACTTTCAAGCATCCGCAACACCAAACATAGCCTTAGAAAAGCAGCAACAGAGAAAAAACAACAACAATGAGGATCGAAAATGAAAAACCCGGAATAAGGAGCAGATGAAAAGAAGAGAGATTTACAATGAATAACTAAGAACGGGGGGATGCGACAGTGAGGGACTTGAACACGATCACAGCTTTATAGAGGCAAAACTAACCATCAATACGCAAACCCCAAGAAGTACGAAAGTAACAGAGCAGCTGGATCGAGAAGGCTGGTCAGTGTGGAGGGGCGGCGTCGGCTCCTCGTCGGCGGTCCGGCGGTCGGAGTGGTCGCCGGAGCTGAAGAGCGGTGGAGGAGGAGAGAGACGAGACGACAGACGATTAGTTTTTTTCTTTTTATGTTTAGATGGGCCTGGTCGTACGATGTTAGCGTTCGGCTCTGGCGTGGTATATCCATAGGCAGGGGTGAGCTTCGAGTCCGGTTTAGCCTGATAATTGGACCAAATCAGCCTGGACCGACCGACACCAAGCCGGTTGTTTGGAGAACCGGTTCAGTTCTCGATTTCTTGAACCCATAACCGGCTCGAGACTTTTTGGTCTCCGGTTCAGAGGCTAGAACCGTTAGTTTTACCGGGAATTAGTTCTAAAATGGTTTTGAAATCCCTTTTAGCAGGGGTGTGCAACCGGACCGGGTTTACTCGGAAACCGGACTGGCACACCCGAAAAACAGGTCCGGGAACCGGTTCCATTTTTTGGGAACTGGTTAGAACCGGTCCGATTTTCGATTCCAAGTAAAAATCAATCCGAATCGGTTTTAGAACCGATTTTGAGATAATGAAAAAAAGTGAAAACCCTACATCACGTTACCCTACTTCACCGGTTTTAAAACCGATTTCCGGTTTAATATTAGGATCTATTTCACAACTATGAGCGAAACAGCACGGCCCTTAAAATCATCTAAATATTATGTAATTCAGATGAGATATATAGACATTTCTCTAGTGAGAGCACTTTACTGCTAAGTCTCTTGATTATCCTTTCAAGATATTTCATTCGGAAACAGAAGTGAAGAGTTCTCTCATCATGGCGTAAAATAAAGAGCTCAACATGTTGAACAGATTCTCTAGAAATGTGACTCTTAAAGATTTATGCAATTGGACTATGTCTTGCCGCATAGTGCTTTTGGATTGTTGATTTTGATGGATTGTAATTTCAATTGCTCATTTTGGGGATTGTTACTTTTGGTGGATAATGATTTTTGTTATTCATCTTTTACTTTGAATCGTTTCGTTACTATCTATATTATTTTGGTGGAAAAAAATGAAACCGGAAAAGGAACAAAAAAAAAAGGTTCTTGGGTAGACCCTGAAGCCAAACCGGAAAAACAGGGTCAATTCCAAATAGGGTTCAGGGAAAATAAGGTTGGTTTCAGGTTTCAAAAATTGGAAACTAGTTATAATAGCGTTGGTTTTAGGTTCCAGATCTGGACCCAGCCCACCCTAGAACCGATCATCCCTACCTTTTAGGAAAGAAAATTTTTTTGCATCATCAAGAATTGAACCATGGTATTCAACATGAAAAAACAACGACATAAAATAGACCGGTTCTCAGTTATAACCTTGAATCGAATCGGAACCGGCATTTCCAAAATCGACTGGTTCAATTCCTAGTTCTAATCTTTTTGTAACTGAAAGTCAAAGGGTTGGTTCTTAGTTCTAGGTCACGAGTTGAATTACCCCTAAACCGATCACTCCTATACAAAAGTATGCTCGAATTTTCATAATCACAAAGCCATTCTTATTTACAATTTTATTCGAGCATGTCCAGGTGTGCTAGTCTCACGAGTTCTTTAAGCTTTATATCATTATTGAGTAAAAAGAATCATATATTCATCCACCATCCTATAATACGTATCCCTCATTCATTTCAATTGTAGGATGTCCGGTGAGCATCGTATGTAAATTTGATAGACTCTACTGTATCAAATGGTCTAGATATTATTTAAGTACTTGTAATTATTTGGGGGTATCAATTTTTGGGTGCATCCATATCAAGTTTGTTCTTTGCCCTTTTACCTCCACTTTCCTTTTCTCTTACCTATGCAATGACACTGACAATGACAATATTTCTCGCTTGCCAAGGGAAAGAAAGGGCAAATGAAGCAAGAAGGGATCTTTTAGGCCTTAATGTCCCAAAAATACTATACCACAAACTTTTGGTCCCGAGACAACGTTGGCTCGAAATATATTGAAATTGGAGTTACTTTCAGAGTTATATTTTCCTCCATTCCTAATTGGAGGAGTATCCAACCAGACTTCTGATTGATGGATTATAAGTTATGGACATCGCTCGCATGAAACGACATGATAAGAGAAAGTTTCCTTTAAAAAAATATTATATATGTATGTGTGTTTCGAAGTTGGGCCAAAATTGCTATAGTGGCAGCCTATTTTTTTATTGAACTTTTTGGGCGATGGGTGTGGGGAGAGAGTTAGCCTACTTTTTGTAAATGATCAATTCATTGGAACATGTTTTATTAATGCTGGAAGTACTAAGTTGGCATAGAAAATTAGTTGATAAAGCGAATATTTCATAAATCCATTTTTGTATATGCAGCTTAGCTCTCTATCACCGCTTTTGTGATAGATATTTAGATATTTCCAATAATTCCTTTGATTTTTCATCTCTCTTTTAATTATGTATATCCAATTTAATTTTCATAGGCAGTCATTTAATAAAGCATATATATAAATTTATGTACTCATTTCTATACATATCGAAATATAAATTTCTCCGATTCCCCTCTTCTGCATTTTTCTCAACTGCCCTATTTTACTTGCACTAGAACATGTTTGAATCCTAGGGTTTTGACTTTGCTCCTCTTTAGGGCTGTTGAATACAGTTAATAGCAGACCAAGTCCAATTAGTAACGAGGTAATCATGCGATCCTTTTTTGACATTTTCATTAGAACTTGAATATTAAATTGCAATAATCTCCAATAGGGGGTGGCTAAGTTGGTAAACGCAATACCATTGCATCTGATTGAGCATGACATCAGCCGTGAGGGAAAAGTGTCAAAAAAATCTTATACCTTTTGTATTGATGTTAATTGAGTCATAAATCCTTTTTTGATACCAATTCAGTCCTAAACCTTTTGCATTTATGCCAATTGAGTCCCAAATCTTTTTTTTTGTGCCAATTCAATTCTAAACCTTTTGCATTTGTGCCAATTCAGTCCTAAACCTTTTGCATTTGTGCCAATTCAGTCCTAAACCTTTTTTTAGTGCCAATTCAATCATAAATCTTTTACATTGGTGCCAATTCAGTCCTAAACCTTTTGTATTAGTGCCAATTCAGTCCTTCGACACGTGAATAGCTATTAGTCGGAAGGACTGAATTGGCACCAATACAAAAAGTTTAGGACTATATTGGCACCAATGCAAAAGGTTTAGGACTGAATTGGCACCAATGCAAAAGGTTTAGGACTAAATTGGCACAAAAAAAAGGTTTAGGACTAAATTGGCACCGATGCAAAAGGTTTAGGACTGAATTGGCATCATTACAAAAGGTTTAGGACTGAATTGGCACAAAAAAAAGTTTGGGACTAAATTGGCATCGATGCAAAAGATTTAAGACTTTTTTGACACTTTTCTCTCACCCGTGAGCTCATAATTTTATACTTAGAATAAAGGAAGAAGACAGAGATTAATTCTCGTGACATCATATGATAACATCGAAATTACGCAAGTTTTATTCTCATCGACAAGAGAGAGAATGACAAAACATCGGTATACCACGACAATAGTCTTATTCGCACGAGTAGTGGACCTAGTTAATCAACACTAGCGCACCTACCACATCGTAATAAAATAAATGGCCATAGAAGTGAACATGACACGGCATGAGGCATACACAAAACCCGTGCCGGAATTGGACAGAGTACTGGTGCCGGGGGGGCCGGAAGCCGTGCCGACCATGACGGATAGCTTTTGGCCCTGTGAACAATGAGAGTCGTGGGTGCATGTGAAGTAGAGGGCCCCGGTGGTGGTGAGGGTGAAGTTCACCGGCGGAGTAGTGCGGAAAGTGATTGCAGAACTGGTGTTGCAACTTGTGAAGTCCGACTCCGAGACAACGGAGACGTCGTGCTTGCCAGAGATGAAGTTGAAGACTGCAAAGGCAATTCAATTTATCCATTCACATTAAAATCACGTACGTAAATATATATATATATATATATATATATATATATATATGCACACTATTATTTATATATCACTATGTATAGGGTAGACATATCCATCTCAGGCCACTTTTTCTGCAGCAATTTAGAGGAGCTGATTAGCATTTCTCGCGTTGACTTACAAAGCTAACCTATAAAAAAGGGTAAAAAAATTGGTCTTATTTTTCTCCATCATCCAAAAATAATGCCTAATGTGATTGCCTTTTGTCATTATTTTTTCTGATGTTACGAAGCGTCTGAGCCTCTTAGAGCATTCAATTAATCTCATCGAATCACTACAGTGTTCTCGTCTTATAGCAATCAAATTAAATATTAAGATAATAATAGGCCCCTGAAGATAATTGGTAAGAAAGTTGTATTGGCTGATAATCAAGTGTGCAGAGAATTCATGGGGCAAAAAAACACACATTAAGAGCACCTAAGTGGGTTGACTATAGTCCATATATCTTGCTAGTTCGTCATTTTTCGTCTTTGTCAGATGCAAATAAGATGTAATGACCAGAAATGATATTGTTAAGGTCAATCATAGTCCTTATTAATCAAAGGATGTGATCATGTCAAATGTTCTACGAACGGTTCTGGCATTTAGTGGGAACACTAACCCTAAATACACAAACTTTCTATTGCCGGCAGGCACAATCGACGAAAGTCGATGACATGACGATCGGGGACAGGGATGATACCTAAAACGTCATCGACCTGGAAGGTCTTGTTGCTTGCCCAGGTAGAGTAGAAGGAGGCCCCGCTCACCGCATTGCTCCAGCCCGTGGCGTCTCCCACTATGTACGTCGCCGTCTCCACACTCATCATCGTCATCCATAGTACCACTGCCATCACCGTGAGAAGCCGGCCTGCCGAGCTGGTCGGCGCTCTCGCCTTGGCCATGAAGCTGTGCGTATATCTCAGGTCACCCCGCCTAAAACCTGTCGTTGCTCTTGCAAACCAAGGATGCGGTCCGAAGCGTGTTTCTGTCTGTATGTGCATATTGTGCTGCAGCTAGGCTCGCTTATGTAGTTGAAGTCGGTTGAAAAAGTCTCTTCAGTCGTCGGATGTTGGAAACACTCGCTCTGATTTGGTCTATCTCGGAATATTTTCATTAGGATTAGGTGAGCGAAATGATGGTTGGACAACATAAAGTCAAATTTATATTTTCATTGCATGCAATAACCCTAAGATAAAAGAAAGATATTCAAGAGAATGGTCTCTCTCTCTTTGTCTTGAAACCGCGGTAAATCTACATAAATACCCTCGTTATAAGTAAAAACCTTTTGAAGTAGGCGGATCGGCCCCTCTTGTTAAAGAGCGGGAGGAGGAGATCAAGAGACAAGAGGGTAGACGAGCAGTTGTGTTTTTTTTTCCTGTGCAAATTTCTTTCACCCGAAAATAAAATGGGAAATTGAGGTCAAAATAATCATTTTAGATAAATGGGCCTTATGTTAGCGTTAGGCATCTTTTGTTCATTTGAATCATAAATGATAAGTGCACTGAAAGTCTTAAAACTTATAATGAAAATATGATTGAGTCCTAAAACTTTACAAATTGATACAATTGAGTCCTTCAATCAATTCCGTCTGACATGGCTAATGAAGAATACTTAACATGACTTTTCTTCATTATTTTCTCTCTCATATGTGGTATCGACTTTACAAAAGTATGAAACATAATAGCAAACTCCTATCGAGTATCGAGGGAAACATTATTATATTTTCTTTTGTGATCGAAGAACATCACAGGATAGGTTCCGCAAATGTCCGAATGATATGTGAAATTAAATATCTCTGGGAATTCTAAGTGTTTCTGCACTATCATTTTCCTGCAGATTGGATTCGTCTTGTGTTCAAAGTGCAAGGTATACAAATGTGCCCCATTCCCAGATTCTGATGATGGCGAAGAGTCGTCTTTGTGAGCCGCCACCATATAATTGTACCAAGTGAATAATCTTGAACTGCCGCCATATGATTCTACTGATTATATTCATTCGCTTCTTCTTAAGGGCCCGTTTGGTTCAGCTTTCGACCTAGCATTGACCAAATACTGGCATTTGGAATGACGAAAGCCCAAAGCCGGTTCATTCCAAAAATCCAAAGTTGGTCTGAACCAGCTTTGGGCTTTCAGCATTCCATAAATGCTGAATCCAAATTTTTTATCCCCAAATTACCCTCACTTATTTTGGCTTATTTCGGTTTTGCCCCTCTTGTTACTATTCATCTTCTTCGTGAGGTGATCGGAAAGGGAGGCCGGCGAGGGCGGCCGACACCGGATTGGGCCGGCGAGAGGCTGGCGAGGTCGCATGACCCCGACGACGGTCGCCTGAGGTCGTGCGATCGCTCAAGCGTCGCCGGCCTGGTTCACATGAGGTCGTCTGTCGCTTGGATCGCGCGACCACAAGCGGCCGTCACCTGGGTCGCTCGACCTCAGGCGGTCGTCGCTTGGGTTGCACAACTCAGGCAGCCGTCGTTTGTGGTCGTGTGACCCAGGTAGCCGTTGCCTGTCGCCTGGCCTCAGGCGACGGCCGGCGGCGGTAGATCTGACTCGCCAGGGGTCGGCCGACCTCGAGCAATGGCCGGCGGCGGTAGATTTGGATTGCCAAGGGTTGGCCGACCTTGGGCAACGGCTGTTGGCGCCAAATCTAGCTCGACGGCGGCCGTAGGCCTTCGTCGGTTCCAGCGAAGGGTATGGTAGGTTTTTTTTAAATAAAAAAGATAATTCCCAAAACCTTTTTGCAAAAAAAAAATTTGTCAAACACTACTTGACCAAAAGCAGCTTTGCAATATCAAACGTCACTTGCATTTTTCAACGGACTTTAACTTAAAGGTACTTTTATTCCTCCAAGTAGCATTTGAAAAATTGAACCAAACGAGTCCTAAATCCGGAATAAGGAGCAGATGAAAAGAAGAGAGATTTACAATGAATAAACCAAGAACGTGGGGGATGCGACATTGAGAAGCTTGAACACGATCGCGGCTTTATAGAGGCAAAAACTAACCACCGATACGCAAAGCTCAAGAAGTACGAAAGTAACAGAGAAGCTGGATCGAGAAGGCTGGTCGGTGTGGAGGGGCGGCGTTGGCTTCTCGTCCGCAGTCCGGCGGTCGGAGGGGTCACCGGAGCTAAAGAGCGGTGGAGGTGGAGAGAGACGCGAGGACAGACGACTAGTTTTTCTCTTTTATGTGTTTTTCGCTGTCCAAATTTCTTTTGCCAGCGACGGTGACAAAATTTGAAGAAATTAATTTTAATTCAGGTTACGGGTAAAATGTGGGCAAAAATTGTTTATCTGGAAGAAAAATAAAAAATAAAACAAGAAATTTAGGTCGGAAGAGCATTTTTTTTTTAATAAATGGGGCCTGGTTGCATGATGTTTGCGTTGGGTACCGGCCCTAATATACTGCTAAAGTTTTTCGCCTTCTCTTTGCTTAGCAGATGGAATATATCCAAAAGTAAGTGTGAGCCCGGGGTCCGGTTTAACCTGAGAATCGGATCAAATCGGCCTGGACCGACCGGTGAAGGCTTGTCGTTTGGAGAACCGGTTCAGTTCTTGATTTCACGAACCTAAAACCGGCTTGGGACCCTTTCTGGTTCCTGGTTCAGACGTCGGAACAGCCGGTTTTGAAGGAAAAACTCTTACACCCATCAAGAATTAAACTATTGGTATCCAACATGAAAAATAACAACGTAGCCGCTGGACCAACAAATGTCTTTTAATTGAATGATGAAAGTCTTTGAATTTTACTGCGAGAATTTGGCCCAAAACATAAAATGGGCTGGCTCTCGAGTATAATCGAGATTAGATTGGAACTGGCATTTTCAAAATCGACCGGTTCGATTCCTGGTTCCAATCTTTTGGAACCGAATGTCACAAAGTTGGTTCTTGATTTTAGGCCACAAATTGAACCACCTCGAACCAATCAACCCCTGTCCAAAAGTGTACTCGGACTTTCAGAATCGTAGAGCTGTTATTATTTACAAATTTTATTCGAGCAGAACGAGGCGTGCTAGACTCACACGTTCTTTATATCCGGTTAATTATCGAGTAAAAAGAATTGTATATACATCCACCGTCCTATTATACGTATCTCTCAGTCATTTGAATGGTGAATGTGATATGTAAATTTGATAGACTCTTATCATATAAGTATATTCTTTGTCCTTTTACCTCCACTTTCCTTTTATCGTATCTGTGCCATGACATTGACAAGGATAATATTTCCCACTCGCCAAGGGAAAGAAAAGGCAAATGAAGCAAGAAGGGATCTTTTAGGCCTTAATGTCCCAAAAAACTATACCACAATCCTTTGGTCCCAAGGTAACGTCGGCCTGAAATATATTGAAATTGGAGAGATTTATGATTTCTTTTAACGTTATATTTTTCTCCATTTTTGATTGGAGGAAACTTTTCCCGATCATACCTTTAATTGATGAATTACAAGTTATAGACATCACTCACATACAACGGCATTGTGGTAAGAGCAAATTTCCTTTGAAAAATATCATTATTTATTTTTCTATGTTTCGAAGTTCGGCCAAAATTGCAGTAGTGGCAGCACATTTGTTTTTATTTTTTTTTTACTTTTTTGGCGATGGATGTGGCTAGAGTTAGCCTGTTTTTTTGTATATGATCGATTCATTGAAACACGTTTTATTAATGCTGGAAGTAATAAGTTGTCATAAAAAATTAGTTCATTAAGCGAATATTTCATAAATCCATTTTGTATATGCATCTCACCTCTCTATCACTGCCTTATTTTCCCTGCTCTAGAACATGTTGACTCCTAGGGGTTCTGACTTTTACTTCTCTTTTAAGGCTGCTGAATATCCGATCGGTAATGAGGTAATCCTGTGATCCCTTTTTGACATTTTCCTTACAACTTGTATATCAAATTGTAATAATCTCCGATAGGGGTGGCTAAGTTGGTAAACGCGATACCATTGGATCTGATTGGGAAGGACATCACCCGTGAGCTCATAATTTTATACTTAGGGAAAAAGAAGAAGAGAAAGAGAATTAATGTCGTGACATCATATGGCAACATCGAAATTAGGCAAGTTTTATTCTCATAGACAAGAAAGAGAATGACAACACACAGGTATACTGCAACAATAGTTTTATTCGCACGAGTAGTGGACCTAGTCAATCAACACTAGCGCACCTACCACATCACAAGAAGACAAATGGCCATGGAAATGAACATGGCGTGGCATGAGGCCAACATAAAACGCGTGCCGGAATTGGACGGAGGTGGGGGCGGCGGAGGTGGAGATGGGGTGGTGGTGCCGGGCGGGCTAGGGCTGGAAGCCGTGCCAACCGTGACAGACAGCTTTTGGCCCTGTGAACAATGAGAGTCGTGGGTGCATATGAAGTAGACGGACCCGTTGGCGTTGAGGGTGTAGTTCACCGGCGGAGTAGTGTGGAGACTGATCGGAGAACTGGTGGTGCAGCTTGTGAAGTTCGACTCCGAGACGACGGCGACGTCGTGCTGGCCGGAGATGAAGTTGAAGACTGAAAAGGCAATTTAATTTATCCGATTAAAATCACATACATAATATATATACACGCATGAACACTATTCTTTATATATATCTATATATATATATCTATGTATAATAACTGTATATTTCAATCTAATGCCATTTTTTCTGGAGCAATTTAGAGAAGCTTATGAACATTTCTCGGGTTGACTTATAAAACTAAGCTTTATAAACGGTCAAAAAATTGGTCTTATTTTTTGTCCAACGTGATACGAGGCATCTTAACCTTTTAGAGCACTCGATTAATCTCGTCGAATCATTACAGTCTTCTCGTCTTATAGCGATCGAATTGAATATTAAAATAAGAGGTCCCTGAAGATGATCCTAAGAAAGTCGTGTTGGCTGATAATCAAGTGCACAGAGAATTCAAAGGGCAAAAAACACACATTAAGAACACTTAAGTGAATTGACTACAGTCCATATATCTTGCCAGTTGATCATTTTTCGTCTTTGTCAGATGCACATAATATGTAATGGTCAGAAATGATATTAGTAAAGTCAATCATAGCCCTTACTAATCAAAAGGATATGATCATGTCAAATGTTCCATGATCGGGTCTGGCATGTAGTGGGAACACTAACCCTAGGTACACAAACTTTCTATCGCCGGAGGGCGCAATCGATGAAAGCCGATGATATGGTGATCGGGGACAGGGATTATACCTAAAATGTCGTTGACCTGGAAGGTCTTGCTGCTCGCCCAGGTAGAGTAGAGGGTGGCCGCATTCGCCCCATTGCTCCAGCCAGTGGCGTCTCCCACTATGTACGTCGCCGCCTCCGCACTCCTCAGCATCACCCCTAGTACCACCGCCATCACCGCGAGAACTCGGCCCGCCGAGCTGGTCGGCGCTCTCGCCTTGGCCATGACGCTGTGTGTATATCTCAGGTGGCCCCTCCTAAAGCCTGTCGTTACTGTTGCAAACCAACGATGCGGTCGGAAGCGTGTTTATGTTATTGTGGGCATGTTGTGCTGCAGCTAACGCTCGCTTATGTAGTTGGAGGGCTTGAAGTTAGTCGAATGAAAAGTCTCTTCCACGGTCGGATGTTGACAACGCGCTTTGATTTGGTCAATCTTGGAATATTTTCTTTAGGGTTAGGTGAGCGAAATGGTGGTTGGAAATCATAAAGTCACGTTGGTATTTTCTTAGCAGCCGGTAAGGGCCTCGCCAACGGCCAAGTGGCCGGTGAGGGCCCCGGCAACAAAGGAAAAAAAAACAGTAAAGAAAATTATAAAAATTATCCATATCGGCATTGGCCGTGCCACGTAAGACGACCGACGTCCATGTTGGTGATTTTCAGCCAATATGAAAAGTTTATGACTTAATTGGCCAAATTAAAAAAAGTTTAAGATTGAATTGGCACAAATCCAATTGATTTAAAACTTTTTTGGTAATTTTCTCATCTCCTTTCACGTCCGCTTTCCATTTCACTTATCTATGCTATGAGATTGAAACGATAGCAACAAGCAAGAAAAGACATCTTTTAGGCTTTGATGTCAAAAAGAAATCACCAACTTCCAATATTTTTTCGAAGAAGGGGGGTGTAGGTCCTTTTAGCGTGCAGAAGAGGGTGTAGGGCTACAGGGGAAAGAAGATTAATTTTTTGTGGAAAAATCGAGTCCCGGCCCGCCGGCCCCACCCTGGGACCACACTAACTTGGCGGTCCGGGACCACCCAATATTTTCTCTTGATTTTTAGATAACACTGGCTTGAAACACATTGAAATGTGCCAATAATGATCCCAACTTTTTATTTCTTATCGAAATGAAGGCACGGTGAGCCAAGTTTGGGTCAAATAGTAAAGATTTATGATTTCTTTTATAGTTATACTTTCTTGTAACTTTCTTCACTGATGCATTTATATACAAAAGGAAAATTACCAAAAAAAGTCATAAATCTATTATATTTATGTCAATTCAGTCATAAACCTTTCAATTTTGTCAATTTAGTCATAAATACTTTTACAATTTTCCAATTCAGTCATAAACCTTTGATTGTACCAATTTAGTTCTAAACATTTTAACGATTTGTAAATTTAGTTATTTTGGCCTATTTTGGCCAGAAATAGTTAATGCTAGCGGTCCTACATGGCACGAAAGTGCTAAAGTGGACAATTTTTTTAAAATTTTTTATGATTTTGTTCCTTTTTCCTTTTTCTTTTCTTTTTTTTTTTTGGTTTTTTCTTCTCATTTCTTTTTCAAACTTTGGGCTGGCAAGGTCTCCGGCCACAGGCAAGAGTCGGCCACGGGCGAAATGAAAGATTTACAAGTACGTTACTTTTTTTAGAGTGCAATTTGGTAACTGAGCTTCTTCTTATTCATTTACATATGCATATCAATTTTAAAAATTTCAAATATTTAATTTAATAGAAAACATTGAGGTATCAAATTGCAATAAAAAGTAAATTTTATTTTCTCAATCCGCATTTCTTTTGGAACCATGAGTTTTGAAGATGTTTTGTTTCTCCCAATCCGTAAGCAATCCTCAAGGCGCGATTCATAGACTGGGACAATGGATGAGACCAATGTCATGGTGGTCGTCCTTGATAGGCGGCCAGTTGTCCTGTTGCCAAATGGCCACCACAAATGGTGATTGCCCATGACAAGTAGCTCAGGTCGAAATCAAGATTGAGATATGGATCTTTACATAATTTCTCGTGTCTATGGCATGGTTGTTCATGTAATTTCATATCGATTAAATGCATGGTTAAAATGTGTCGTACTTACGTGCAGTATCCTTCCATCACGTTTAAGCTTTTGGGTTAAACATTCTTACATAGTATCAGAACATAAGTCAATAGTTTAGATCCTAGCACTCCAACTAGCTCACCCAAAATAGGAATCGCTTCCATTTCACTATAGTCAAGCTAGGTCAAGCACATGTGAGGAAGAGATTACACGCAAGGGGAGTGTTAGTATAATCCAATATCGCTTAAATATATTATTATAGTGTACCGTATATACATGAATTAAAGCAATTCGAGATTATACTAACAACTGTGGTCTAAGGCAATCATCCCGAAAAATGCAACTACCACCACGATGGTCACCGCGGATAGGCGGTTACTGCCATTGAGCTAACCACCGCAACGGTGGTGGTCAACCACCCACGATTCCCTCTTCCGGTTTTTTACTCTTTTTATGCTATTAAATAATTTTTTATTTTTATTTTATTTGACTATATCCGACATGATATTTGTTGTTTTTCCAAATAAAAAATAGGTTATGACAATTCCTTACATTTTTTTTATGCTAACTTATTTTATCATGTCCTAATCAAAGTTTTGCGATCAAATACAGTCAAAAGTTTGTTTCACTTTTTTCCGAGCAATTGATGGGCCGCCTTTTGCTCCTTTCTTGAATAGAATATAGAGATAATTAATGACATAAATGATTCCTAAATTTTATCTCAATGTGCAATATGGTTATATTGAATATTTTCATATAGTTCGGAGATTAAATTAAACATGTACCAAAAGTTCAGGGGCCACATTGAATAAATTAAAAGTTCAAGGACGGCATTGCACATTGGGTTAAAATTCAAAGATCACATTGAACAAATTAAAAGTTCATGAATCACATTGCACATTAGGACAAAATTGAAGGATCATTTATGTCATTTTCTCTAAAATATATGCCAAATCTACTTCTCAATGGTCAACTCTGCACCTTTATGAACTTGCCGGTTGCAAGTTACTTACCGAGGAGAACTTGTGGTCCATACCGTTATCTCTAAGAATGACCAAACCGTTATCTTAGACGGGGCTCTTTATCCTAAATATAAGTTATAGACATCACTCACATACGACGGTACAATAAGAGCAAACTCCTATCGAGTATCGAGGAAACTATGATTTTTCTTTTGCAAAGTTTGGCCAAAATTGCGGCAAAAGGCAGCAGTTCTTCTTCTTTTTTAAAATCAATTTTGTATATGCATCTCACCTCTCTATCATTGCCTTATTTTCCCTGCCCTAGGAAATGTTGATTCCTAGGGTTTTTACTTTCGCTTCTTGTTAAGATTGTTGAATTACCGTCAATCGCAGACCGAGTCCCAATAAGTAATGGAATAATCACGCGATCATTATTTGATATCATTTTAGAGAGTTAAACATTTGATAATCTCCAATGGTGAGTTCCTTCAGGGCCTGATTGAGTATGACATCACCCGTGAGCTCATATTTAACTTACTTAGGAAAAAGGAAAAGAAAATTAATCTCATGACATCATATGTTAACATCGAAATTAAGCAAGTTTTATTCACATCAACAAGAGAGAAAATGACAAAACGTAGTAGGTACATATCACGACACTCGATAGGACAATAATCTTATTCGCACAAATAGAAGTCCTAGTCAATTCACCCCGGCGCTCCAGCTACATCACGAGAAAATACATGGCCATAGAAGCGAGCACCACATGGCCCGAGACGTACAGATAGCCAGTGCCAGACTTGCCCGGAGGCGGCGGCGGCGGCGGAGGCGAGTTGGTGGTGGGGCCGGAAGCCGTGCCGACTGTGACGGCCAGCTTCTGGCCTTGCGAGCAATGAGAGTCGTGGGTGCATATGAAGTAGACGGTCCCGGTGGTGTTGAGGGTGTAGTCCTCCGGCGAGGTAGTGTAGAGAGCAATCGGAGAAGCGGTGTTGCAACTGTTGAAGTCCGACTCCGAGACGAAGGCGACGCTGTGTTGGCCGGCGATGAAGTTGAAGACTGCAAAGTCAATTGAATATATCCTTTCAAGTTTGGGTATGGGGGCAATTTGGGGGAGCTGATGGACATTTCTCGCGTTGACTTATAAAGACTAAGCAATATAAACGGTTCAAAAATTGGTCTCATTTTTTGTCCATAAAAAAATCATCCATGACGGATTTGCATCTCGTAGTTATTTATTTTTTAGGATGCGAGGTGTCCAAGTCCCTTAGAGCAGTCGATCAATCTCATTGAATCACGACAGTCTTTTCGTCTTTCAACAATCGAGTAAATTATTAGAATAAGAAGTCTTAGAGATCATCTTAGGAAAGTTTTTTTCGCCGATAACCTAACTCACGCTTCCTGAAGCGTAGTTTGGTGTATTTGATTCTAAATCAATTGGGCCTTAAATAGATTAAGGGTGCCCAATGTGGACAAAATTAATATTAAAAGATTCTTCAACAAGTTTGAATGTCAAGCACCTTTAAACTTCTTGGCAAATCAAGGTGCGCAAGGAATTCTAGGGGCAAAAGCCACATTAAGAACACTCAAGTGGGTTGACTATAGTCCGCACATTTCATACTAGTTCGTCAGTTTCTGTCCCTGTGAGATGCAGATAAGTTGCAATGACTAGAGCTGATAGTACTCAAGTTAATCATAGTCCGTGTAATTCGAAGGATATCATCATGTCAAATGTTCTATGAACACTTTTTGCCGACGGACATGATTGATGAAAGTCGAAGAATCGGTGATTATACCTAAAACATCGTTGATATGGAAGGTGTAGCCGCTCGCCCAGCTAGAGTAGAAGGAGGCCCCGTTCCCCGGAGTGCTCCAACCAGTGGAGCCTCCCACCATGTACGACGCCGCCTCCGCACTCCTCAACATCACGCATATTTCCACCACCACGATCGCAAGAACACGACCCGCCCAGCTGGTCATCGCTCTAGCCTCGGCCATCCTGCTAAGCTCGGCGCCGTGTCGAAGCTATGTGTGTGTCTCAGGTCACCCCGGATGCCTGAACCTGTGTGTTATGCTTGCAAACTGACGATGTGGTCGAAGTTTGTTTGTGTATTGAGCAATTTGTGTTGCAGTTGCGCTTGCTTATGTAGTTGGAAGATTTGAAGTTAGGTGGGATGTCTCTTCAGTGCTCGAACTTTATTAACACTCGCCTTCGATTTGGTGGGTCTTTTAATGTTTTCTATTTGGTTTGGTGAGTGAAATCATCTTTTTGACGACATTAGTAACATTTATATTATCGTGGCATGCAATATCCCTAAATAAAGAACGATATCCTATAAAATGGTCTCTCTTTTTGTCTTAAGCCAGCACAAATTGATATATATACTCTCGTGATAAGTAATACATTTCGAAATAGGTGGGTCGTTCCATTTCTTAAGACGGAGGACATGTATAACATGTTCGAGTGATGCTGCCTTCAGAGGAGAAAAGTACTAAGATTTCTTTTTTTGGTAAGGTAAATTTTTTTTTGGTAAGGTTTCGAGATTAACCTACTTCAAATCAGCTAGAAAAATGGATACTATTGACAATTTCAAGGAAGAGTGGCTTGATCATTGGTCCATAATCCAACTAAAGCCTATGGACTGCCCTATGTCATCTCTCCATTTGATGTGACAATTGATTGCTATTGTATTTCAAAGATCAGAACAAAGCTCAAAGGTAGCATCGTCACCATTCGAATCATCTGGTGCAGGTATGTATCTTCTCCCTGGACAAGAAAAGTCAACGAAGTTTACGCATGCATCAATCTGCGTTGCAGGTGGAGATAGAAGTTTCAAAGAACTTAAGTGTCACACAACACGGTCGGTGAACATTTTTAGCATATTTATATTATGATCTACCAAAATATCATGCGAAAATCTATGCGTCTTGTCCACCCGAACAGGATATCGCAGCATTTTTTTTAATCTGCGCCAAATTTGGCCATGAGCTTGCTGAAAGTATTGAATCGAACCCAACGGGAATCGTTCAAAATTTGATTAAACTAATTCAAGTATTTAGGATCCGATTGCATATCGGATGAAACGTTCAAGACCATCGGTGCAATCATCCCAAGAATTAAACGACCCCTGAAGCACATACACATCAAATCTGGTCCTTTCCAATTTCATAAACTATCTGAATCGTGGGTCGTTGTTGGATGCAAATGCACCGCCGCGAGTTGAAGCCTGCTCTAGACCTGCAATGGTGACATTGTAAATACAAAAGAACATCGTTGTATGGAGACAAGATTGGAACTTTATTTTTTAATTTCTCCGTGTAATTTGAGTCAAATTGGGAGTTTTATAAGGAAAAATACGTCTAGAAACATTGACTCCTTTATCTTTAGTCATGATTTTTCCCTATAGTCAGGTTGATTACGCGATCGCATTACTTTTTTTCGGGTCCTTTTTTTGACTATATATGCCTCGCATATTTTTTCTTCGCTACGAGATTGAAACATGACTTTGGACCTCTAGATTTTCTTCTCTTTGTTCGACATTTTGCGCATATATTTGTAGGATGAAAGTCGCGTCGTTGGTTATCGGCATTTTCGAAGATCAGTTGTGGATATCGTTCGACAGGGTGTCGATGGCGAGGAGGCTCATGTTCGATTTTTCGCTTCGGCTTGTTATTTTACAGTAGGTTGATACATGCACGGCATCGTTCTGTGACGATTTGAACTTTTGGAACAACTGGTTTTATATCGTTTAGGTTAGTATGTTCTTCGCTTCGGTCGACAACATAGGCAATACATCTGCTGACCTTTAGGTGTTTTCTATGCAAGACATGAGCCATCCCAAGTAGAGTTTGTCCCAGACGAAACATCCGCACCAATTTCCCATCTGCAGATGTTATCCAGGAGTTGTCTTATAATACTTTTGTTCATGAGCAATTCTTGTTTTGAAAAGTGGAATAAAATGATAGTGTTCCTCCTCATGATCATCAGGCGAAGCATCTTCAGCTTCGCCTTCAAATCGTAAGATAAAAATCACAAAAAGCCTTTGACAATGGCTGCTGATTATGTCATTATTAGGATGAAAATGACTTTCTTTCACGAGCGCCATCATTAGCGATCTTACCCTCGGTACTCGACACGCGAATTGGCAACCCTTCACGCTGTCAAAGTATATAAGATAATATAATGCCTATACAGAGCGACGGTGGGCCAAGCTCGCGGTGGCCTAGCGGTAACATGTTAACAACCCAATTACATCTCCTCTATTTGAATATATGTACATATATTAACAACTGGTCGAGCCATGAACAAAAGAAGCATGCTGCTAATTGGTGATATTATATCAACATGTCAAGCAGTATAAACGCAGTATGATGTACTTTTTCCCCCCGAGAGACTGGTCACATGAAAAAGCAATGCAATGCAAGTAACAGTAAAGAACCACCCAGAAATCCTTGACAGAGATGAGAGAGAGACCTGTATACTGATATAGGAAGAGAGGCTTTTGAATCTGCCTAAAGTCGTATACATCTCTTGCTGGAGTGGAAATACTCAGCAGATTTTTGGGTAACGTTCCTTGGAAAATGAATATATGATCTTTTATATCCATCGTAATCTGTAGAACCCTACAACCCTCAGATGGCGAGCACCAAATGACGAAAAAAAAACCCTACTCGACTTTAGAATCCGGAAAACAGTATCAGTATCACTGTAGAGGCCACATGTACAATGGCGTTTGACCCAAAACAAGCTCGAGCTCGAATGACCTGCATAGACACCAAGAGCAGAGAAAAACTGTGTGAGAAAATAGAGGACTTTGAAACTTTCAGCCCGTTTGGCCCAAAAAGTTATCTTCTACGCACGCAAATCAATATGAAACGGTTGTTCATTGGTGAAATATGTACATTAGCTTCGGATAGAGAGGATTATGACTTGAAAGTATTAAGAAAAATGAACAAGTTAGATGTGACCCATAAGTTCTGCATATTCCACAGACTTAAAAAGCAAATCTCCGTGCAGCCTCAAACTACAGTCTCAACACAATTGGCCCATTTAGTGGAATGGACAATCTTCCATACCCAAATGATCCAACTTCAACACTGTCATTGTATATTTTGCCCAATTTGATAAGGTAAAATGCATGTAGGCTATATTGTAGCCACCGGAGAAGATCGCAGTTGGAACCAAAATGAGTAAAAAAAAATCTCCGCATCAACTGATATGAGCCCCATAGGATGCAAACTACAATTGACTAATTGGTTTGATGGCTCAAAAATACAAACTTTCTGGTATACGGTTTCTATTGAGCTCAAAGTATCATGATTCCAAGTTACCACATTCAAGGCCCTAGGCATATCAGTTACACTTTTGAGTCAGAACAGGAAGCTTGAATGTTGCGAGAATCAAATCACTTATCATACCAGAACACTCTATTTTACAGTACCAATCTTGTCAGCAGGTAATTTGATGAAATGATGACGCTACCCAGCCTAATGATGAATGATATCTGTTCACTTTCAATTCCTCCAGTTAGTAGAATGAAAGCTTATAGGTGCAGAGCACAAGCTTGCTTTCTTCAAATTTGCAATTACAGAATAATTTTCTCAACCATCACGTGGAGCATCACTTCAGAGCGACGAGGACATCCTATTTTAAGGAGGAGAGTTTGACTTTAATGTTTCTCTGGTCTAGACTCATTTTAAGTGAAAAGGAAAATTAAGTATAATTAAAACCATGCTACAGCGATTCATTGGGGAAAAAAGATGGTGAGACCCGCAGTTGGCATCAAAAGAGAAACCCAACAGAAAGGGAAAATGGCCCAATGAGCATGCCTCTGAATTACAATATTATGTTAAAAAAGAAATTGGATGCCCCAAAAATAACATTAGCAAGACCAATTTCCCACAAACACCGGGTATCATCTATCAAGAATAAAAAAATGTAGATGATCATGAACTTCATACCTTCAAAGAGCCAAGCAAAGATGTTGCAGATGAAGATTTAAGCGCCGGAAATCCTATATCATACGAAATGCTTCCATCAGGCTTGAACAGTCCATAATTCCTCTCAGAAGTTGCTCCCGGTTTCTGATCTTCGTTAAACAAGGCAAAGATATAAGCCTTCAGTGGATATTTTGGTCTCAAAGGAGTCCCTTTCCTTAAGGCAAGTCTTTTGCGAAGGTTATAGTTGTATGTTCTTGCATTATCCACTGTCGCTGCAGCTTGATTACTATCTCCTTTCGAAGCCCACCCTGTCTCGGTGACAATGACTTCCATCTTTTTAAATCCAGCATCCTCAAGAGCAACATAGGCAGCATCAATAATAGCATCTAGCATATTATCATAGTGTATATTGTTTTTCTCATCATAGATCCCCTGGGTCTTCTGGAAGAGGGTATAATTGAGGTCGATGTTCCCGGGATCATCCAGATAAGCCAAAAACGGGTAAGCATTCACACAGAATGGAGAACCGATTTCCTGGAAAAATGCCAATAGAGGCTTCATGTACTGGTCCACATTGTTGTTGAACGTACATGAAGAGGGAGGGTAAGAATTCATAAAGACGGCCAATGAATGTGCAGTCGTTATTTGCACCACATCGTCCAACTGAAGTTTCTTTACGGCATTGTACACATTCTTCACTGCACCCAAAAGAACACCCCAGAGTTCATAATCGGCTCCTCCCAACACTTCATTGCCCACTGCAATCCCACGAATCCGCGTGTCAGGGAGGAAAGACTGCACATTTTGTTTAACCCAATCTAATGCATGATCTTCACTAGCATTGACATCTTTTAGGTTACCATTCGGAAGCCCAACAACTAAATCGAGTCCAGTTCCACTAAAAGCTGTGAGGACGCTGTGATCAGCATCATAAATACGTACATTCCTTATTTTTGCTGCTCTGAGAAGAGTAACAACTTTATCAGGGGAAGGGAGATTATCAGCAATCCTCCCGTAATTTATTCCGTAGGTGCCGATGAATGCTTCAGCGGCCCATGCAACTGAGAAAATACAGAGTCACTTTTATCAATATGACCGAGTATATGCTGCTGAATTTTGAGAAAATAAGTACAGCTAACTACAGAAGACTGAAATTCTCGTCCAACTGATCCTCTAAGATTGATGCGTGGCATTAACATTATGGTTGTCAAGAAGGCTTGACCCAAAAGTCATATATTAACATAAACTCTAGTAACGAACGGAGCAACATACAAGCAACAGAAACACAGCAGAATTTTTGTTTAACATGGAGCAAAACATTTTTTGTGCACAGAGAAATCTGATAAGAGGAACACTTCCTTTCTCTTGTCCTAAAGATCTAGAGAACTGCGAAAACCTAATAACATGCACATCAGAATAAGCAACACTTTCGATCGATATGAATGCTTTAAAATCAACCTCTGAGAAGCCCCATCCAGGAGGTGATCTTTCTTGAATTCCCCCAATCACAAGTGCTGATGACAAGTAACAGATCACAATTGACACCCCTCCCCAAACACACGCACCCTCGAGTTGCCTCGGTGCACACACAGAGTAATGGTTGAGACATATAGCTCTGAGACACCAATTGCTATTGAAATAAGCAAACTCTCATCCAAACTGTCATGAGTTTTCCGAAGTAGGAACAGTTCAGTCGAGTGAGGTGACGGCTGACAATCACCAACCACAGAACTGAGTCGATTCAAATTCAACTTCTTTTTATACTTGCAGTATCATATCCACAATTAAAAGAGTACAAGAGAGAAACAAAAAATAAACTAAAAGCGCACACCCTCAACGGACCCAATTCAAGAACAATTCACTATCAAGACGATCACAACGGGCACTCAAATTCTACGAGAAGAAAAGAAAAGCAAGAATCACACAGACACCGACAGCGAGAAAAGGAAAAAAGACAAAAAATTCAAACTCCAACCCAATAAAGAAATGGAAAATTACCAATTGGGTCATTACACCAGAGCAATAATAGATAGAGGAACCGTACAAAGAGCTTGCTCCTCCTCATCTCCTCCTCCTGGTGGAAACAAGATCTTCGCGAGGGGCGATCGCGAGGCGCGGGACGAGGGCAGAACCAAGAACCCGATCTCCTTCACCGCAAAGCTGCTGCTGCTGCTTCTTCCTCCCCACCAGGCATGCCATAAGAGTCCGGGCAGAGATTCCCTTCCACTCTGTATACCACCTTCGCGTCCCCCTCCCTATCTCACACTGCAAGCCTTGACGCCTTTAACGCTTTCCCACCCATCTCTTTCCACGAACACCACCCACTTCACTTTATCTCGCCTACTCAAATCCCCTCTGCTTTCTCTCTCTCTCTCTCTCTCTCTCTCTCTCCTCTGGACGTGTACAAAAACAGGGGGATGGCTGTGGGAAGTGAATCAAAGAAACGAAGAATGGACGATGAAGGAGACGGCGGAGGCTCTTTATTAGAATGGCGGTCGTTTTCGGTGGGGGACTTTTCAAAGACGGGGGTGAGTTTTTGCGGGGCTTTGTTGGAAAATGCTTCTTCTTCTTTGTTTTCCTCTCGCAAAAAAAACAGTTTGGATTTTTTTGATTTTTTTTATGCTTGTTTGGTGAATAACATAATTGCTGGTTGAACAAATCCCACGGTGGTCGGCGTTGGCTTGTACTGCGTCGCGTTGTTTTCGAAAAGAAACGAAAAAACTCAATGCATACGAGGGAAAAAAATTTGACAAAAAACAGACAAACATAAAAAGATAAAAAAAAAGTTCGACCAAAAAAAGAAAAGAATTGATGACGTAGATTCAGCAGAGTTCGGATCGCACTGTCTTCGTAACGTGGGATGGGGTGCAATAATTTTGTCGTGATTGCTTGTGTCGGTCAGTAAACTTTTGTTTGATGTGTAATGTTGCTATCGAACTCGAACTTTAATTTAATGTTTGATGTGATCTCATGATTTTTAAACAACTATACTAAACATTTACCTATAGTTCGGCAATCACGTTGAATAAATTAAAAGTCCCGGAACGAGATTGCATGTTCGGCCAAAGTTCATAAATCACGTTGCACAAATTAAAAGTTTGGATACGACACTACATATTGAATCAAAGTTTAAAGACTATTTTTGCTATTATGCCATAAAATATCCATTAAACTTCTCAAGCAAGCTTCCCATCGAAGTATTGCTTCGTCGATCGACCCTCGTGCTCGATTGATTTGCCGTTTTAGACTATTTTAGGCATCTTACGTCGAGTTGAGATGTTTCGGAAAAGTGGAGAGTCAATCGGATAAAGGATGTGCGACCCTCTTAATTAGGAAATAAAAACGAATTAATGGGTATCAAAGAAGAGCATTGAATGATGAGTATAGTAGGGAGTAACAGCAATGTAACGTAAGATAAGATGTGAGAGCTGAAAAATGTAACCTCAAAAAAAAAATTTAATTGGTCATTAAAATGCAATAACAATAAGGGAAAATATCACAAAAAAATCTCAAATTATATCACTTGCGATAAATTTATCTTGAACTTTTTTTGTGACACGAAAATTTCCTCTGATTTCTTTCTCTTTCTCTTTCTTCTGAACATGTACAAAAACAAGGGGAGGGATGTGGGAAGTCAATCAAGAAACGAAGAAGCGACGATGAAGGTGGGGAGGTTTTGTTAGAATGGCGGTCGTTTTCTGTGGGGGACTTTTCAAAGACGAGGGCGGGTTTTTGGGCACCTTGTTGGAAAAATGCTTTTTCCGAAAAAAAAAGTCGGGATTTTTTTAACGGGTTAATCTCAAGAAAAATCATAAATTGATACAATTACCTCAAATTAATTTTTTGATCACTAAAAACCTCAACTGCTACACATGTGATAAATTTACCCTAAACTAATTTTTTGACCACCAAAAACCTCCAAACTGATACATTAGTGATAAGTTTACCCTCCGCTAAATTGGATTAATACGAGCAAAATCACAAGCGAATATACCTGTGACAAATGGACCTTTAAATTTGATTGTACCAATTTGGAGTTTTGGGATAAATTTATAGCGGTTGTATCAGTTTGAGATTTTTTTTAATATTAACTCTTTTTTTAATTAATTTATTTATTCTCGTTTGGTGAATAATAATTGCTGGTTGAACAAACCCACGGTGGTCGGCGTTGGCTTGTACCGCGTGCGCGTCACGTTGTTTTCGAGAAGAAAATGGAGAAACAAACGAAAATAAGTCGACACAAAAGAAAAAAATCATGATAAAAAAAACATAAAAGAAAAAGAAATTCCATTAAAAAACACATAAAAAAATATTTGATGACGAAGATTCGGCAGAGTTCGGATCGCACTGTCTTTCGTAACGCACGGGATTCCGAATAGAAATTCCCCACGCGCAGGGGTTTCGGGTTTGTGTTCACGCGCGCAGGAGCTCCACTTCACGTGTGGCCCAATGGAAACCGAAGGGGGCAGTAATTTTGTCATGATTGCTTACTTTAGTCCTGAACTTTGGTTCGACGTGCAATTATGTTCCTAAATTTTGATTTAATGTTTAATGTTATCGATAATTCAGAGATCACGTTGAATATATTAAAAGCCTAGGGACGAAATTACATATTAGACCAAACTTTAAAGACAATATTGCACGTCGAATTAAAGTTTAGAAACCATTTGTTTTATTATCCCATAAAATATCGATTGAACTTCTCAAACAAACTTCTCATTGAAGTTCGGCGATCGACCCTCGTGCCTAGTTAATTTGTTGTTTCAGACCCAATTTAGACATCTTGTATTGAGAAGATGGTTCAGAAAAGTGGAGAGTTAATCGGATAGTAGCGGGTAAAGGATGTATGGCTCCTCTTAATTAGGAAATAGAAACGAATTACTGGGTATTAAAGAAAAGCATTGAATGATGAGCTTGGTAGGAAGTAACAGTAATGTAACATAAGATAAGATGCGAGAGTTGAAAAATATAACTGCCAAAAAAAATTAAATTGGTCATTAAAATGCAATAATAATCTATAATTCTTACTTTTAGGAATTAAGAACTGAACTTACATTTCGGAAACCGAATCGAACCAAACCAGCTGGTCCGTGTGGTTCCTGATTTGGGCGGTATACTTTGCACATCCCTAATGGACAATCCTTCCTCTGTCTCATGAGCTTCAAATGGTATGAATCCTCTTTCCACTTATAATCTCCCACATTAACTTTTTATATACATAGCTTTCTTTAGGAACATCAAATCCCTAAGCATTACTTTTGTGCTTCATTATTGCTCAAGCATTTCTTTAGGGTTCAACAAGAAAAAAAAATTGTGATGAGCAACAATGACTTAGAAGTCAACCCAAAAAAAAGAAAAATCATTAGAGACTAGCTTTTCTGTGGCTTTTCAAGTAGCTTTTGTCTCTTCCCAATTAGGGTTTCTTTCTTTTTCTTGTTCTGCGTTCTTTTTTTATTTTATTAATTTGGCATCGTATGAATAAATGCTATTTAACAACGTTATTAGCTACTTAACCATTAATAAATAGACAAAATAACCATTCCATTACATGCATGAGGAAAAGATTGATTTGTAAAGTTGAAAGAAAAGTGGTGATAAAGAGGTTATGAAATCGACAGTCAAGGTTATATTATACAACAACCATTCAAACGAAGCAGAAGAAAGCTTAATGCTTAAGACTCTATCATAGAGAGAATTAAATATATTAGTCTAGAGTCTCTCTTGGGGGTGGAGATTGTGCATACACATTCAAACTCGCGAAAGGTAATTAAGGATGCGTTTGGAAGAGCATTTCCAAAATTCTTTAGGCCTCTAATGGCCTTGTTGCCAAAGTTGATGTGTTTAGTAACCCTTAAACCAAAGTTGAGCCTTGCAAATGTCGAAGCTCGATGCAACTCGGGACTGGTTTTGGATTATTTCAGCATTCTAAAAAATGCTACTTTAGGGATTTAATATTTTTTTCTCCCAATATTGCCCGCACGATTATTTTCGTATTCCCGTTTCTCCCCCACTAACTTCAACACCGTTCATCGTCTCTCTTGGATAGAGATGTCCGTTGCTCAAGCTGGCGACCTCTAGTCGATGCTCATTGGGTTCTAGATCTGACTCACCTAGGGTCGCGCAATGCAGCAAGCTTCGCCAAGGTCCAAGGGGTCGATGCTCACCTTTGGTCTCCACATCTAGCTCGTCTGAGATTACGCGACCTTGACAGACCATTGCATGAGCTGTCTCTATCGCTTGAGCCGTCCTCCGTTCACCTAAGCTCATCTATTCAGTAATTGGAGCGGGCGAAATTTTCTTTTTCATTGGGGAGGATTGTGAATGAGAGGCCCATAATGCTAAAAGCGATGCCAAAAGAGAAGCGATAAGTTTACCAAACACTATTTATTTTTCATGAAAACCCTATAAAATAAAACTCCCTGGAATGAATGCAAAGTCTTTGAACAAAAGTTGAAACAGACGTACCCTTAAAATATCATCCATTCTCATTTACCAAACTCGCGAGGACTAGTAAAGTTCGAGGTATGATGGTGGCCCAAGCCTATAGGTCTAAAAAGCTTTTAACTACTACTAGCTGACGATCCATTATAAGAAGTCATGGGAGCTGTCAATTTCCTTTCGTCGCACGATCGAGAGAGACAGGGAGAGAGAGAGAGAGACCACGAAAAGTGATTGGGTGCGTGTGTCTGTCCTGCTGTAGTCAGCCGAGCGCCAAGTTACTGCCCAAAAGACTTTCAAACAGGCTAAGGAATCGACCTTCTTCCATTGTCTGATGATCTGTTTCAGACTCAAAAGTCGCATCTTTAGAGGTGGCTTGAGAGAATTGGTGTTCAGGGTTAAAGAGATATGTTAAATAACAAAAAAGCAAAAGAGAGCGTGTCTTTTTTTGCTCCAATAGATTTCATCCATGCAAACGAAATCTCTTCTTTCACATCTCCCATTTTTTTTCCTCCTGAAATATGCAAACATCAATCCTGAGGGGTTGCTTGGTATACGCGTTTATCCTTCTAGTCAAGATCTGAGTTTAAGTCATCATATCTGCACATTTTCTTAAGGCTACCCTAGAGAATAGAGACATATTCATTTCCGATAATAATCGGGTATGCGTGAAACGGGAGGACTACCACACCCACCTGATGAGATTAATCGAACATTCAAAGATCCTCACTGGGCAAGATTTGAGTTTGGGTTATCATATTTGCGTATTCTCTTAGGGTTACTCGTAAGAATATAGATATGTGCATCTCTAGTTATTACTATGTATGCGCAAAACGAGGAGACTACCACACCCGCCCGATGAGAGTAGTTGAATGCTCAAAGAACCTCGGGCACCATATTGATATTAAAAAAAATGACAAAGGAGAAGAATCCTGTTATTCAATAGAGGTGAGTTTTGCACATTGCGTACATTTGATACATTGACCATTAATGAGATTATGATTTTGTTTTTCCAAGTAAAAAAATCTAATATTAGAATATTTTAAAAGTATATAATTCTCTTATATATGTTTTCATTTGCTCTTATTTTCATTAAATCATTAAGTTTGATCTAGGATTGATCGAAGGCTGATCGAAGATATGTTAGGCCCAAAACACATTTTAAACATAAAAGTACCGGTTCTATACGTCAAAACAAATTTTTTGATTCACAACCACATGAATCCGACAGCTAATGTTTTACCATTCGAGACCGATCCCTCAATTTTCGCAATGTTGGGAAGTTTGTGATTTCCAGATTTCAATTTCACACCAATATCTTAGGAATCGCCAGCATCCCCATGCATCAAAAAATCGGGTTGAACGGATGTCGGACGAAAGAGTAATCGCCAGCTAAACCCAACGATACCCAAAAGAAAGGTCGCAGAGCCCAAACCATACCTAGAGGTCTCGAACCCACCTAGACCTAGATATACGCATGGGATTATAATTCAGTGATTTGCATGTGTATTTTGAAATATGGTGAGCGAGTTAGGGTTTAAGAATTAGTCTGGCGTGAACTCATCCATTGATAAGGGTTGCCCAACGCTTTCAGACTTCTTCTTTTCTTGGCTGAAGGTGCTGCTCAGAGTCGTGGTGTTGGTCCACCGGTCTTCCTCTGCACACGATATTTCCAACCCTAATCAGACCAGATGATTATAAAAGTAAACACAAATCTGTGGCTCTTAATGGGTGGCCTCAGGAAGTTGAATCTAGCTCGAGAACTCTCGTCATTCTTGAGGCATTAAAAAGCCCAAGCGGGTCTAAGAAAATGCACTGAGTGCGGTGATAGTCAGCGAGCTTGGTTCTGTGTCTGAAACAAGAAGGGAGTCAGATTTTGTGGCTAAAAACTGCTGGTTTCTCGTGCTCGAAATGACCCAAATGCCCAAGTTGAGTTGCGGAATGACTGGATCAGATAACAGAATCCGGCAAACCTTATCCTCTGAAGGCTCCAAACTGGCCAATGCCTCAAGTTTCTCACTAAAAGCCACTGGAAAATTTAAGCAAAAGAAGATGGTGGGAGCAGAATGGCATCCTCATTTCTTCCCACTGCAAATCCCCTGTTCCTCTCCAGCTCTTCCTCTTCCTCTTCTTCATCTTCTTCACCGTCACCAACTGCATTTAGTCCACACAAGAACCAGATGAGGAGCAAGATCACTGTCTGCAAGGCATTTAGTGATACCCCCATTGCAACGGTGAGCAGGAGAGGGCTTGCCGTTTCTTTCATCACCACCACATTCCTGTTCTCTTTGGAAGGGAGAGAGAAACTGCGCGGTGCCAATGCAGCTATCCTTGAGGCTGATGATGATGTGGAGCTCCTGGAGAAGGTGAAGAAGGACAGGAAGAAGAGGCTGGAGAGGCAAGGGATCATCAATTCATCCAAAACAGAGAAGGGTTTGGTCTTCTCACTCTCAAACTCTGCTGTTTTCTCAAGAAAATGTGATGGAAGTGCATTGATTGAGATAGACCCAGTGATGCTCTCGGTGTTTTAGTGCATATTGGATTGGATATTCTGCGATCCATTTAAATTAATGGTCTCATGATAGTTTAAATTTTCAAAATGGAATTGGGGGAATCATATGCTGGTCAGCTACAAGGATCGTGTTTTGACTTGAAGCGTAACAGAAGTTTCAACTGGATAAAATCCTGTGGTCCTAGTCTTAAGCTGAATCTGTTTCCTCTTAAAATGTCTAGCGTCTTGGTTTGTCATGAAATTTTGTGCTCTGTTGCACAACTGACTGCCTTTTATTGAAGCCGTGAAATACATATACTTGAATCCAATGGCTCGTGATTTAGCTGAGATATGGGAAGTCTTACGTTCGAAGTCGCGCTTATTCTTTGTTTTATGTAAGCAGTCCAATTTGGTGATCATTGCATCTCTGCTATGGAATTTAAGGACCGTGAATAACTTTGATCTTATTTTCTGCTGACAACTGTATAATGTCATCCAAAACTTGCGCGATTTGATATATTTTGCTGGTCCTTGCATTGTGTTATAATCATATCGGATCAAACATTAGTTTTTGGGGCAACATGTCGGAATAATATAAAGCAATTCACGTGTTTCTCATTCTTTTAACAACACTTTCCTTGCATTTGGTGTTTCCATTGTTATACTGCACGTACAAATAATCCGAAGATGAAATGTCTTGCAGGATATTTGCAAGATCTTGTGTACAAACTGAGTGAAGTAGGACAAGCCATAGAAAACAACAACCTACCAGCGGCAAGTTCAGTTCTCGGGGGAAGCACGGAGACAGAATGGCTCCAGAAGGCCAACCTTGCATTCACGAAGGTTAGTTATTTTGCAGCAGTTGCAGGCTAACTGATCAGCAACTGCTGTTTCTCTCCACTTTAACTGCCATGTGATGAATGACTGATCCCAATCAAAACTAGTTTTCTTTCATTCTACGTTCATTGACCAAACATTGCCACAATGTCACTGTACTTGCTGATAAAAGCTGTGACAGAAATAGGAATTATAAAAAGTCCTTTCTTTCCTTTTCATCTTGCTTCAATCTCAATCTTTCTTAATGATTTTCTGCAGCTGACTTCAAGTCCTGAGGAAAAGACTGAGGTGGACACATTTAATTCATCCCTAGCTTTGTTAATTTCATCAGGTATAATGTTCCTTGTCCTGGAATCAACTCCACCCGTTTGATGAATTTGTGTTTTATTTTCTACTTGTGTTATTGTTTGTGTTTATGTGGATATAGTTTTTGAGCATGCAACACCACAATAGTCCAAAATTATCATTGAAGTTTTGATGTTTACATTGTTCATATCACATCAATTTGCAGTCACAAGGAATGACATTGAATCTTCCAAAGTCGCTTTCATCACATCAGCTAGCGCTTTTGAGAGATGGACAACCTTAACTGGGCTCGTCGAAGTGCTCAAAGGACTATAGAAACAATGAGGATTTTTCAATTTTCATTTTACTTCCCCTTCGAGAAATTTTCGTTCTCCTGCATTAGATATCGCGGCTTTCATCCTTGCCGACAAGTTGTTGCCCATTCAATTTGAGCATTGTTTCGCACATTGAAAAGTACCTCAAATTCTTGCTTCATTGTACTTTAAATACTATAAGTTTCTCCTAGTTTTAGCCTTGATGTTACTCTGCTTCTGCTTCATATAATTCATGAAGAAAATTCTAAGACCTTTTATTAGACGGGTGCGTGCAACCTTGATCAATCATGAATGTCACAAATGCTACTCGTGCTCGTATGTCCGTAACCTGACAGCTTGCGCCATGATTTCCTTGTTAGTAGAAGCATAAAGGATCATCTCATGTCAAATCTTGGATCTGTATTAGTTCTTCAAAACAATCTGTAATCGGCTTTTTGGCATCTTTTGTCCAACATCTATGAAACCCATAAGATACCAAAGCTAATATAAGTTGATTGCACCAATCAGCACGACAAATTTAGTACCCTCGAGAATAACAAGTTCATACATAAGACTTATTGGATACATAGCTACATAACATTGTCGACATCTGACACCATAATGTTACAGTAGTCATTACACGATAAGACATTAGAGTAACTACAGAGACCTAATCTGTGATTGTGTACAGAACCAATCAGATAGCTACACCATTAAACTACAGTCATTTCAAAAGTACCCACAAACCTAAAGGGAAGAGAAGCGGCCTAAACAGACTAATAATCACAGAAGGCTCTCAAGTCTCAAGCCGCAACCTCTCCAGGTCCGCTTCCACGGTTTCCATTCTCGATAGCTTCGCCATCCACCTTTTTGCCCATCTCGTGAACATCTAACTTGTTTGGGTCGTCAGCACTTCCATTCGGTGCTGTTTTCTCCTTGATATCAGATTCAAGTTCAGGAGCGCTCTGGTTGATTTGATCCCTCTCTTCTCCATCAAGCATTTTGTCCACACCAGTAGTTTCTTCTGCTTTTTTAACTTCACCAGGACCATCCACTTTCTCTGTCTCAACTCGTGGTTGTTCGACCTTCTCCTTCAGCTCCACATCTTCTGCTTTCTCATTTCCTTTATCATCTCCAACAGCATCTGTCTTGTTTTTCTTAGCTTCCTCAGCTTTGCCAGAATTGGCTCCCTCTGTTGGCTCTTTAGTTTGAACTGTCTTAACATCACCATCTTCAACTCTTTCTTTATTCTCATCCTGATTTTCCTCAGGAGCTTTCTTTTCTTTTTCAGACTCAGCTATATCCTTTTCAGTATTTTCGGTATTTGCCATGTCAACTTCTTTCTTCTCCTCAGTCCCTTCAGGAGCAGCTCCAGTTTCTTTCTTGTCCTTCTTGGAAGCTGATGTCCTCCTCGCTTTTTTCTTTGGGGTTTCAATTTCAGGCGGAGGAGTTGCTTTTGCCTTCTCACTGATCCTGGCTGATCTCCTAGGAGTCTCACCAGTGCCCCAGTCGAACTCTGATATAGCTGGACCACCTGGGTGTTGTTTGAGGTACTGATCCAATTGCTTCCGGTTGGTGATCTCGTCTCCAGTTGGTGCAGTGAAGACAATCTCATTTTTCTTAGGAGTCCCACCTTTCTTGATCAAATACTGCAGATATTAGACCAATCATTGTATCAGACAAAACAAAAGGAAATAGAGTCGAGAAGAGATGAGGTCCAAATGCAAGATCATGCTCATATAAATTGAATGCTTAAAATAAAGGGAGAGTCAGATCTGAGTCAAGAAGTGATGAGGTCCACATATAGATCATGCTCATAGAAAATGAATGCTAAGCATAAACATCATGAGAGAGAGAGAGAGAGAGAGAGAGAGAGAGAGAGCACATTTGCATTGTGTAGACTGTGTGCTTAGCACTTCAATAACACAATCTAATTTAACGAATTCTGACATTCAAAAGGCAGCATAAAGGTAAAATATGCTTTGTAGAAGATGAAATTAGATGCTAACGATCACATTATTATAAGAATAAAAAAACTATACCTCTCTACCCCTCAAGAAGGAAAGTATCTTATCTTAAAGCTACTTGAAAGAAGTTACAGGACCAAATTCTAAAACTTCCTGGAGAATTTATTGGACCAGCATAAACACCATGCATGTTCGAGAGATGATCTCTTGAATCCATGGTAAAAGAAAAAAAAAGGAACAGCCTTTCCAGAATTAAATTAGTACAAACCTAAATACAAACAGGTCAAACATTCTTTAAGGAATTGAATGCACTCGTCTACGGATAAAAACAGGACCCAAAATTGACAGATCCAGCCTCACCAAAAAATTAACCCTTCTACTCCAAATCGGAGAGTCTACAGCTATACCAGTTCGTTAAAGCCATTGCATCCAACTTAGTACCCTCTATCTCTTAGTTCCATAAATCCTACTTCCTTCTTTTGGATATCTAACATTGCTCCATGGGTCTCCTATTCACCACTCCCATGACTGTATATCTTTTCCCAGAGCAATTTAATTGCCACAGGTCTGAACCAAGGTCTCCTCTTCTTATTCTTGATCAAGGTTGCAGCAACATTGTCTCATTCTGTCCCAATCTTAAAAATGCATTACCATAGCAGCCTCATCTCCGCTAAATTCAATTGTGGACACATTAACATTCAACAGCCCAGGTTGCAGATACGACTCTCAATCTGCTTTGCAAATGTTCATTGTGTTTTCATCCAGCTTGAGTGGAACTCTGGGATCACACGGCTCCAGAGTCCAGATCTACCATATGTTTTGAACCAAAATACATTTTAAGCTCTGGGAAAGCATTGATCTAAAACACACTCAACAATGGTCAAGTCATTGAAATATGAATTAGCATATATTGCCTCTCCACGAAAGTGTGTATATATAAATGGGTAACATAGATGTGGAGGCATGGCATGTTTAAGTTCCTGATGACACTTCCTCTCCTGCCTATTACAAGAAATGCAAAGGCTTATTGAAAGGTTTTCCAGCCAACAAAGGGAATATTAACCTTTTGAGAGCTTTTCAACCAAAAAAAGAAAAAAAAAAACTTTCAAGAGCTTGACAACAATTGAGTAACTTCCAGCTTCAAATCCTTTGGGACCTCACAATGATGGGGCTTCAGGGTACTCAATAGTTATATAATTGAGCTCATGCTGCCATCATCTGTTTAGCAAGATTCAGCATTGTTCCCAGAAAATACGAGAGAGACATTTAGTTGTCTACACCGACTTCAAATCCCTTTTAAATTCATTAAACGGTTTCCATTTCAGATGTGTGGGCAACAGACTCTGAATTTGACTCTACTAAAGCTGGTGTCCTCCTCTGTCAATTTTCTGTTTCAAATTCTCATAACCGATTCAAACACGACGAAGTTCCGTTAATTAGCTCAAAGGGAAATACACTAAAGCAAGTGGGAGGAAAAAACTACTCTTACAGGAGAAACAACTCAAAATTCATACTCACATGCAATACAAGTTATAATATGGAAATTTGGGAGTGGTAGGAAACTGACCAAAAAACAAAAATACACTAAACCAGGAATAATGATTAAATCAAGTCAATGCATCTTCTATAACCTTAATGCCAGGTCGACAACAAATTTTCAAAATGTGATTCCAGACAAAATTAAGATGATTTGACAGGTCTCGACGGAAAAAAAATGGAAAGATCCCGGTAAAAAATGAGGCAGATGCATCTGCCAAAGTAGATAGCTTGGGAGTGGTTGCATGATCCTCCAGTCAAAAGAAAATGTCACTTTTCCATAGAAGGGCGGATGACAGGTTGAAAAGAATTAAAAAAGAGAGTTTTTGAAGAAGAAGAGACCATGGCTGGTTAGTAGATCTAATGTATTTGAGGTGTTTATCCAAACATTTTTAAATTTTGAGTTTTCCCAATCAAATGATTCCATTACTAAGCAATTATCAATCAAGAAATTGATGCAAGGTGAGTTTGGGTGAAGTTGTTGAACGAATTATATGGTCCAGAAGTGTTTGATGTGTTTGCAAAAAAGAACTTTGGGATAGAAGTGTTCCACCAGGATAAGAATAAAGAACTTTAAGGTTCACCACCAATGAATTGGATAAAGAACTGAAGGAATCACTCACTTGAGAGAATTTCTCATATATTATCAACTCAAGAAACTGCATGCATACAACTGAGAGTGCACCTCTTCTCCATAGAGGGGACACTAAACTAGGAAACATTCGGTTTGGAAACGTAAAATTAGGAAACATAAAACTAGGAAATACTAAACTAGGAAACATCAAATTAAGAAACCAACTTCAACTGGAGACCTACTCATATTAGTAAACATCATTTTGGGAACAACCCTTCAGCCATTAATTCAGTTGATGAGGCTTTATTCTTCAAATATAGAAACTCCATCTTGAATGCTTCCTCCTCATTGGAACCCATTGGATCATGATATGGCTGAAATATCCCTTTGCTTGCATAATCATCAAATGGTCTTTTAATGGAACTTGACGCTCCCGTATCAGAAATATTGGATTGCAGTTAACAGGAATGTCAATATGACAAAATCTGATCATATCTGTTAACATCAAGTTCAACCCAGTACACTAACAGAACTTTTGAAGGAGTCCAACTTGCACAAAATCCTCTCCATGAGGGGAAGAGATCTTCCCTCATAGATGTGCCTCTTCCAATGAAAAGAGAGCATGGGAGGCAACACGATCAAATTCCAAGAAACAGTGAAACCATATTAAGTGGAGAAAAGTGAAGCAAAAGAGTAAATTTCTGTCTTTCAAATGTCTGTCTTGCAAAAGATGCAAAAACACATACATTTCTTCCAACTTGTCCATAAACTTCCTCGTGCTTTGCATCATTTCTTCTTAATGTTCATTACTAAGCAGCCAAAGGTAGAATCAGAAAGGTGCTATGTCCACGGCAAACACTTAAATCTGTACTCCACCATTCTAGAACTTGATCAAGGTCAGCTCTTCATCATATTTTCTCTCAAACCCAAATCATGAAAAGAAAATAAGAGGGTAGTTCTCATTTCCTTGGTCTAACACACATACTATTAAACTTCACATATGTCGACAAGATGATTACCATCATCCTTATGTTCTTGATCATCTACTTAAAACTAATTCAATAACTTCAAAGGCAAGTCAAACAAATCCAGCTCTCCACTATAAGGTATTGCATCACTGCACTGGTGAACTCGAACCCATAAAAGCCAAACTGCATCCAGATTAACCATAAACACTTTTGAATAAAGCACAGTAGATAATACTCCAGCAACTATAAAGTTGAAACCTTAGTCTAGATAATTCCACAATGGACTAGGATGTCATAACTCGAACAATTTGACTGTTCTCATTCCACGTGCAGAAAGGGTTGTCATCTGTAAAGCAACTGCCAGCATCTACTGTGATTTTGCAGTGTGCAAAACACAGTCTAATCAATGTATGTTCTCAAGTACTTGCATATTATCAAGCTTTGGAGCACTTCAGCAGATCATGTTACTCCTTCACTCAATACTTTCCACCAGCTGCCAACTTTGCACTTTAAACCAACCAAAGTGAACTTAGAGTCCCTATTGCCTTTGTCTCATCCTTAAACTTTCACAGGCACAGACAGTTCCGAGTTCCTAAAAACTAAACAGTGCTCAAATCTCTGTTACACTGTTCAGATTTTTCTCCTAGACCACAAACAGCTAATAGTAGAAAACCTGTTACATAGTATATACAAATTTACTAGTCGAGATTAGATATTAATTCCAAAGGTTTTCTATTTGCCCCCATTCGAAATCAAACTCCAAGGTTCACCCTCACTAATATGCCGGTCCACTTGTAACTAGTTTCAAAGAGCTTGACGATTATGAAGCCTCCACCTTGTTATCTGAAATATGCCGAGTACAAGGGATCCGTTTTCACTAATGTACTGACCAACTTCCTTCATCCTAATATTTACTAAATACAGATTCACATTAGTAGGATGATCTTTTTATTCGTGAGAATTGATTCCCTGGTTAGAGGCGCATGCAACAGTGAATGAAAAAGCAAGACAGATCTTTTCGAAATGTAAATGCAATAAAAGTCTATCTCAAACAATAAATGTACCTTAAAAATGAGTCAAAGCTAGTCTCTTCACTTGTTCAGGTTCCTATTTCCCATATTGAACCGAGATGGAGTCTAAAGCTGGTCATATAGTGACATGCTATTGAGACTTCCCCTTTTGTGAATAAAGGACTAGCTGCAAAAAAGGCACCACCAGCAGCTATATTTCTCGCAAATCATATTTAAAAATACATCACATCTCAAACCTTTCTAGATATTGTCTTTCTCCATTACATCTACCAAACCAACAGACTCCAACCGTTAATCACCCAAAACCAACTTTGTCAATTAAAGGATCGGGGGACAAACTCATATGAAAATCCGCCTAAAATTTATTGCTGAACTTTCAGCCTTGATATGGTTATGGAAGAACAGCTTCCTTGATCAATAGAAGACCCACACAGCATTGCATTAAAGCTATTCATTTTGAGATTCAAAATTGTCGGACAGCTTTCTTGTTTCCAATGTTCATAATATGATTGCCTAGAGCTCACTAAACCAAAATGGTACCTCCATTCAAATATCTATTCCTTCATTACTCTCTGATCTATTTATACCACAAAAGCTTCAGAGAAAAGATATTCGATCTTTATGCTCTGTCCTATATTGGCCAATAGCTCCAAGGAATAACCAAGAGATATCCCTCCTTCACCTCAGTTTATATTCTGCTTTCTTGAATATCTCAACGTCCAGAATTTCAGAGAATCACCTCTCCAAACAAATCAAGAAATAGGCAATGTTTGACAGAGCAAACAGCCACAAATCAGGTACCGCACCTTTCCCAACTCCAAATAGAGCAGCTAAAGCTTTGAAGACCAAGCGTACCATGAATTTCTTTTCTGGTCAGGCCATATGACGTCATGATAACGTAACAGTTTTAACCACCCATAAGAAGCCACAGTAAGCGGACCATTGGCAAGCCATTTATGCGTATCTTCAAGGTTGTATTAATGTAAAAATACACACATAGAGGTAAATTTTCTTTTTGATGAACATTGCAATGATACACTTCCAAGTAGATGTCAAGATATTAGTGCATCTATTTTGTATATATTTGTGCAAATTGTCTCAACCAAATAAGAAAGGAAAAAAAAATTCTCCCAGAAATGCTTTTATCTTTTTCATAAATCTTTTGGTTTGAGAAGAACTAAGAACAAACATGTATCAATAATTTTCATCCTTGTTGAGAAAATCATCTTTTTCACAAACTAAACATGCGTTCAAGAAAAGTGAAATGAAAAAGAAAATTTTTTTTTCAGTCCATTATCTGTGGAAGCGAATTCTGAAAACATTGCTTGAAAACCAAACTGCCCCTGAGTTTTCCAATAAGGCCAGTCATACCCTCCAAAAATCCATCCATTTCCTTGATACTTCTATGAACTAAGAAAAGCTCATCCTAGTAGGTAGAAATCAATTCTATTCCTGTTACACTTCCAACTTCAAACATTGAAAATCAAACATGATCATGGCTCTTCAAATAATACACCAGGACAAACCGCTCACCTTAGTACTATAGGCCACGAAATCAAAAGGATTAGCTAAAAATGTTATTATAGAGAACTGACAAAATCTCCATCAGAGGGAAGTACAGAACCCACACACATGTGGACTCCAAATGCCTCAGCCAAAATAATTTCACGTAAACCAAGTAGTTTTTGTGCATGATGGGAATGCTTATACAACTATATTAAAAGGCCCAATATTGGAGTTAGTTTTGCACCTAAAAGAGGTGAAGACATGTTTTCTAAGAAGTCACTCAAAGAAAATGCAATATCCTCAACATTACCGCCTCCCCCACAACACCCACAAAAAAAAAAATCCCCCTTTCGCTTTCACTATTCTTTCCCAACTCAAAATCAAAGAAAGGAAAGAGATATCAACCCAATTCATCCAACTCAAGAATGTTATAAGAATAGAGTCGGCATGATAATCCCACTTGATGTAATAGAAGATAATTACAAGTAACACCCTCGTAAAAATGATGAGAAAATCATGAGTCACTTCCATCCAAAGCTTCCAAATCAATACACCTTTAGGCTTTTAATTATGAAAACCAAAAGTTCAGATTTCATAACATGGTAGGACTTCATGAAAAAAACCATTACACAATCAGGCTTCATTGAACAACTCAATTTACAGATATTTATTATAAATAAACGGACATTAGATTTGAATGCAAATCATAGGTAACGGAACAAAGGCTAAAATTTACGATTGGTTAGAAAATCCATTCTTTCTGTAGTCATTTGAAAAACCTTTGACTCCACACAATGTCTCAATGCAAGCCCTAGGGTTTCAAACAATTGCAAAAATGTAGACACAATTCCTTTGTTGTGTATGTTTTGGGCATTACTAATTAAAAAATGACACCACTGCCACTTTCTGCCAACACGGTAGCTTTGCAGTGACCAAAGAAAGAACATACGGTAGCTTCCCACGTGCATCAGACTGACAAAATAAACAGCTGATGTTCAAGACTTAAAACAGAACATTTAGTTCCCAACCAAAGACAACACAAGTTGAATCCTCCACCAGAAAACCAAAGCAGGGGGAACAGGAAAGGAAGAAACAGAGGAGCATCATTAGATGCGAATATTCCCGTTTTTGCAATGCGAAAACCCACCATCTCGATAAAATCATGGACCAAAACGTTCGAGGAAACACTTACCCTAAAGAAACGTTAACGGGAAACAATAACAAGACTAAAGCCTCGAAAGCTAAAGGAAGGAAATAAATATAAGCGCCAACAGAGCACGGTTCCATTCCAGAAACCCTAGCGTCTCGTAACAAATTTAGAAAGTCACAGCTCACTAGAATTAATTGCAACCACTTCTTCCACAACACAGCAGCAAAAAATCCAGAGACACCCGCACGACTCGAACAACTCCCGCGCCAATTTGCAGAGCCGTGCATTTCCTCGGGCAAAACGCCTTCTTCGGAACAACACTTGGGGGCTCCAGAAACCCTAGCCCCCATCACCTAACCCCGAATCACCAATTCCGCACCAACCACTCGCGAGACCAACGAATTTCCACCTACCCCAAACCAAGTCACCGCATACAAAATTGCGAGTTTTCAAAGCAAAGATCGAAACTTTGCACATAGTCAAGGCTCAAAAATGTCGTCGCGGTTTCGACACGGAGCACCGAAGCCGAAAGCAAGAAAGCCCGAGGGCGACGGAGAGACAGGGAGCTAGAGAGAGAGAGAGGGAGGGAGAGGGGAAGGGAGGGAGGGAGACGGAGACACCTTCTTGGTCCAGCCGGGGGGAGCGGGGAGCTCCAGCGACACCACCTCCTCCTTCTCCACCGAGCCCGCCATTCCCAAAAGCCTCCCTGCCAGCCGCACGAACCCCCCACGAAACACCGAACCCCACACAGAGGAAGAGCGCGCCCCTTTCAGCTGCAGCAGCTCTCACGCGCGCGCGCACCCGACACACCTGGCTCGACCCAAAGAAAGCCAAAGTAAGGTAACGAAAAGGGTTGCAGAGAGAGAGAGAGAGAGGGAGGGGTCTGGAAGCTGCTTACCCTTTTGTCAAGCTGCGGGGGTCTGCGTCGCTCTCTCTCTCTCTTTCTCTGTGGGGGGTTTGTGCGTGGGTTATCTCGTGCGAAGGGAACGAATTTGAAGAGTGTGTGCGTGCGCGATGATGATGATGGAAGTGATGACACAGAAAAACAACTCTCTCTCTCTCTCTCTCTTCTCTCGTCTCTTTCTCTGTGTTTCATAGGAGTTATTAATATTTCCTTAATTTTTTTTATTTTCTAGTTTTTTTCGGTGAGTCCGTGTGTGAAAGTTGCGGTCACGGAGCGACGTGGGGGCGACACGTGGCGCGTCCCGACAAGCGAGCAACGGTTTGGATCAGGTCGGTAACGCATGGCCCCCCTCTCTCCGGGGGGGCGGGGGGGCCCCCGGGTCCGCGGCTCCGAGGCTCCGGTTCGGTTCTTGGGCCGGGCTGATTTTTTTTTTTTGCTTTCTCTCTTTTTTCACTGATTGTTATTTTTCCTTTTTTTTCTCCTGATTATTATAAAAGAAGATTAAAAAAAAAAGTACATTTTGCCTTTTGAGGCTTTCCATTTTTCTTTTCCTAATGTCGTTTTTCGTTTGTCGCTCGTCATGGGCTTCAACTCAAGAAGATTATGTCGTATTTCATTTATCGCTCGTCATGGGCTTCAGATCGAGAAGATTATGTCATAATCCTTTTAATTGGGCAGAGATGCGGTGAGACTAGGGTTTTGGAGTAGGAGAAGAGGGATGAGTGAAAACCGAAAGTGAGAGAGAATCTATTGAGATGGTGTTAAAGTTTGATAAGGGTCGGGGGTGAAAATATATAGGGAGGGGATCACTTTTTGAAAGTTTTAAAACTTAATTACAATTTCGCGATAAAGTTTAGGACTTGATTGCATTTTTTGAAAATTTAAGGACTCAATTGTACTTTCGTGACAAGTTTTAAGACTTCTAATGTACTTATAAAAAAAAATACAAGATAAGTTTTACACAGTTAACCAATATGTGTTTGATCTTTGCCAATGATGCATATACCAACATTTTCACCCATTTGCTGAAACATTCCCTGTCGCCGCCGGACACCGCAAATAATCATGCTCTCCAACAGATTTAGATCGAGTCAATAAGCCTCATGGCACCAACTAGAGCGAGGCCTTAAAAGGGCAGACTATGAAAAACAAGGAGAGAACCGGGCTATTGCTCCGGACACCATTGTAATGGTAAAGAAAACAAAATTTTGAGCTACACCATCACTGGACATGTACCTTAAAAAATCGGAGGAAAGTTGATCATGTCGCTTTTTTCCGAGCGAATCTCTGCGAGGACTTTGGCAGTTCGGCTTCCTCACTCGTTTTTTGCTTCTTTCTATTTAATGCTTCCTCTTCTTTCATCTGTGGTTGCAAGAAAGGTCTCTTGGTTCTCGCAATAATTTCTTGCTTCTTCTTCGCACTCTTACTCGGTTTGCTCCTCCCCTTTGTTTTCTTCTTCATCGGCATGTCCTTGACGGCTGCAACGGCGGCTTCCATCTCCGATTCTCTCTCCCTCTTGGTAGGCTTCTGTTTTCTACTTGGTGGCTTCACCGTGCCAATCTTTGATGTATTGAGCATGATGGTCTCCGGAGGAAGTTTGTCAAGAAGAGAGCGCACTTCCTTTTCTCTCCTCTGCTTAGATGTTTCAAATGGATTTGCAACCCAAGAATCAAAGTTAGGTTCTCCTGATCCCGGAATTAGAATAGAAGACCAGCCCATAGAGTGAGCTATGCCCAAGACATCTTGATATGGACGGAACACTAGTTTCTTTATCTGGTACCCTTTCGCCATGGAATGAGTCATGTATCTGCTGTAGCTCTGAGATTCCGAGAAATTTCCCGAGATCTGCACAAATGAACCAGTTGCAGCAGCAAGCAAACCCTTCTGACTGAAATCCACGGTGTTCGCATGGCCAGGCAAAGTTTGAAGAACCTCGAACTTTCTCAAATCCCATATTTTGATTTTCCTTTCCTTGCCAGAAGTTGCCATGATATGGCCGTTAGGATGGAATGCCAGTGCTGATACAGGGCCGCGATGACACAGCATCTTGACGAGAGGAGCTGAAGTGGTGGGCTTCCACATGGTTACCGTCACACCTGAATGACCCAAAGCAACCACCCCATTGAAGGGATTCACCTGCATTACATCTGTTCGACCTAAACCAGTCCGGAAGTTGCCAACCATCCCCCCCATCGTAACATCCTGATAATGAAGCTGGCCAAATTTATTTATGGATGCCAAGAGGAAATGGTTTTTCAGAAATTGAAGCTTAAGCACTGCTCCATGTTCCTGAAAGATGGAAAAGTTAGAATGAAACTGATCCACAGTAGTCTTTAGATAATTTTCTATAAATTTGCAACAAAAACAAAGATATGAAGCCAGTACAGAAGCCCCATGGTTTATTTGCTCTTTCAAAGATTTCTATGAATATATACGTTGCCACTTTGCATCTACGCATATAAAGGTAGCTTATCATTTGTATAACCTAAGACCTACAAAAATGAAAAACCAGAGTTTTATTCCAAGATCCAAAATTGTCAGCACTACTAAAGATCGTTCTGAGAAAGTCAATAGTCCAAAGTTACAAAAGAAAATTTTTCCAGTGAAAGTAGAGATTTCAACTTTGTTGGCACACAGCAAGAGGAGATGTGTAATGGAATATGGAGTTGCACAGACACTTGCCAGTAAAAACCAGAGGAAACTTGCCAGTAGTCAAGTTACTAAGGGCGCGCATGGTAACATTTCTATTTCTCTATTTTTCTATTTTTCTGTTTCCGGGAACAGGTTTAGAATAGAAATCCGTATGGTAATGCAATTTCATTTTTCTATTTCTAGAACAAATTTTTATTCCAGAAATAGGTTTGGAACAGAAATCATAAGTAAAAAAAAATTATTTTTCTATTTCTGAAACAGAAATAAGAAATAAAAACTCTTCTTATCGCATTCCCTCGCTACTAGCCGGTTACCCCATTGCCACTCGCCATTGCCGCCGGCCGCCTCCCATCATCGGCCGCCTACCGTCGGCGTCCTTCGCCAGCCGCCTCCTCCCACCATCATCCTCTATCATTCGCCACTGCCCAACGTCGGCTGCAAGCCTCCCACCGCCACCTCCAGCTGTCCTTTGCCGCTGTTGGCCGCCTCTTGCCGCCGACCACCGTCCTTCGCTGCCCGACGCCGGCTGCCTCTTGCCGCCGACTACCGTCCACCACCCGATGCCGGCCGCCTCCTGCTTGCTGGTCGCCTCTTGCCGCCGACCACTGTCCTCTGCCGCCCGACGCCGGCCGTCACCCGCCACCGGCTGCCGTCCTTCGCAGTTGGCCGCTGTGCTCCATCACCAAACATTGGCCGCCCTCCGCTGCCGGCCGCCTCTTGCCACTGGCCGCCCACCACTGACTGCCGTCCTCCACCGCCGGCCACCCTTTACCCCCAACAACCGCCACTGCTATCTGCCGCCGCTATCTGCCGTCGTGCTCCACCACCCGACGCCGGCCGCCACCGATCGCCTCCTGCCACCGTCATTTGTCGCCACCGGCCAGCCGCCTCCCACCGCTGGCCACCATTCTCTACCCCCCGCCGCCAGCCACCATCATCCGCCGGCCGCCCGAAAAGGAGAAATTTTATGTCGTTGTCAAACGAATTTCTATTTCGAAAATAGAAATTGTGTCGTTATCAAACACATATTTTTGCTCAAAAACTCGTTCACGGAATAGAAATATAAAAATCTATTTTTTGCCAGAAATTTATTTATAGAATAGAAATGTTACCATGCGCGCTCTAAGTAATACAGAGGAGTCACCCACTGGAGAATAACTTCAAAACTTAAGCTACTTTTTCAGGTGAAATTTTATAGAAATGATCCTGTTTATGAGCGTCCTCAGGACATTATAATTGATGAACCAAAAAGTGCAATTGGAAATGCATATACTGTTTCCATGCATCACAAGACAACCGAACAGACCAAAAAAAAAATCTCCTATCATTTTCAAGGTAAAATTGACGTACTTACCAATGCCCTAAGAGCATCCTCTAAACCAGTGACTTAGAGCATTTCTTAACATTTTCCTTATGGTTGTACTATCAGGGATTCCAGCGTAATTATCAGTCGGCCCCTAAAAAGGAATTTAAATGGAAGTGAATTTCATCAATAGGATTTCTATTATTGGCCAGTTTCATATGACAATAAAGTAATATTTACAGGAACAAGAACCGGACAAAAAGGCATTATTACGTACAAGAGGAACCTGGAGAAATGCTCAAAGATCTCATGTACTAAAAGGAAAGCTATTGTGATGGAGATACATGGTAGCCAGAAAATGTAAGTGCCACCAGGATGCTCACAGAACATCTTTCATCTAGTGTCATGAAAGAACCAACTCTAGGAATTCCTAGGCCTTTTAAATGTGTTAACTAGCAAAAAACGAATCCCAAATAACAATAGATAAGGACAGAGGAAAGCCATCCAAAACATGACAAGGGAGTAACTAATTTATTAATCAAAACAATAAATGCCACAAAAAGTTGATAGATGTATATTAGGTATTACTCGAAAACAAAATAGAAACCTTTAGACAGTGCAATTCGATACCGCCCCTGTTGTAGATATAAGGGTACCTGCCAAGTTCAAGGAAGATACATATGATAAGATGTGTTGCTCTTCCAAAAGCTGCAAAATTTGCAAATCTTCTTGACTGAAACCAATTAAACAACAGCTTACTGCTTTATTTTAATGGACAAGAGACAACACATTACTCCGATTATTCTAGAACTTCACCATTGTAATTCTGGTGAGTTGACAACTTTAATTTTCCATGAATCATCATTATAATTTCGTCTGCGTCTTTTACCATGTCATTATGAGTCTTGATAGTAGATCATCTTAATCCAAGAGAAGAATTAACCCCACATTCACCACAATTGTCTACTTACCAGTTTGGATATCCATACATTTAGCATAAATTGCTGTATCAATTTAAGATGTATAAACAACAAAATGCTTGGTGGTTCACTTGAATAAAAAAGACAAGGTTGAAACATGTCCCTATTTATTGTAAGTGGGTAATTTGTAATTCAACCACCTGACTGTTTTTTGGGTGGGAGCAATCATATACCACTTCATCAATTCGCAGTTAGACAAACTTCATTAATATATAAAGAGTCACTTCACAAAAGTTTCCAAATGAGGGCTCAGCTTCCAACTTTCTCCTAAGCATAGGGAACATATTATGCTTTGCACACAAAGTACAGGGTGCAGCAGATTGATGAGAACCTAACAGTTGATGAATGGATTGGATGACATCCAGTTTTAAATAGTATGGAAATTATTTCACAAAAGCAAGAAGTTCACGAGGTCAGACTTCAAATGAGCCAGAGTATAATGAGTGTCTAAACATTTTTGTAAAGTAGTTTCAGAACAAGCATCATATTACATGGACAACCACGCAGAAACCATCATAACCACGCACACAATATTTAGTATGCAAAGTGTTTAGATGATGATTGAAGCTAAGTCAAAAGAGAGATGCTTCTCTATTTTAGAGAGAGAGAGAGAGAGAGAGAGAGAGAGAGAGAGAGAGAGAGAGAGAGAGAGAGAGAGAGAGTACTTCTTCTGCACTGCAGCAAAGAAGAGCTCGTTATGCAAGAAGACGACATCACGTACTGTTTCTCTAACCTGAAAAAGAAAATATGGTTATCCAAGTCAGTCCCACAACAATCCAAAGCACATGTTGTGACAATTCAAATCAAAAGTGTCCCTATCAATTTTTGAGTAACAAGAACAACGAAAATCAGTTTATTTGTCCATGTGTGGGGAATTAAACACCAATGCCAAGAAACAAGATCATCCATATCCCATGATATTGTTCACACTTCATAGATATTTCAATGAAGCCTGAATTCAGCTACTTATTTAGCAATTCTCTAAGCAGTGGTTTACCCTCAAAATCCCGGATATTTAAGTTTTATAACAATTCTCCCAATTTCAAAAGCTCAATATACATTAATGGCGAATAAATAGAGTCCACTACATCTCAGTTTGGTTGCAAGACTTCGGCCTCAAAGATTGATGGTGTGTTCTGTTACTAAGCTGATTAGAGAACCCGCATAAAAATAACGAGAGAAAAGAAGGGAGAAGAAAAAGAAAGGAGAAGAAGAGAGAAAGAAAGAGATTGTAAAATCCAAGAAATGGGCTCTTGGTTTCTGTGTGTTACAGAAACCCTACACCCATCACAATATATTTATATTAAATATGAATGGTATATTTCCATAATGCCCTTATACATGTAAAAATGAATAAAACCTAGAAAATAAAAATAATTCTACTCTAACACTCCCCCTCAAGCTAGAGCATATAGATCAACCATGCCCAGCTTGGAACAACCAGCAACAAAGGCAGGACAAAACAACGCTTTAGTGAACATATCAGCAAACTGATCTCTAGAGGCAACATAAGGAGTGGCAACCAACTTCTGCTTCACAGCATCACGAACAAAGTGACAGTCAACTTCTATATGCTTAGTTCGCTCTTGAAAAATAGGATTTCCAGCAATATAAATAGCTGCATGATTATCACACATCATATCAATAGGATGATTAATAGAAAATCCAAGCTCCTGGAGAAGAGATTTCAACCACAGCAATTCAGCCACAGTTTGTGCCATAGCACGATATTCAGCCTCCGCACTAGATCTGACAATAGTAGTCTGTTTTTTACTTATCCAAGTAACCAAATTACCACCAAGAAAGGTGCAGTACCTAGTCATAGACCACCGATCACACTTTGACCCAGCCCAATCAGCATCAGAATAGCCAACTAAGGTGGAAGAACCATTCGGTTTATAAATTAGTCCCTTATCAGGAGAGCTTTTAAGATATCGAAGAAGCGACAAACAGCATCCCAATGAGCCTTCTTGGGTGATTCCATAAACCGACTCACCACACTAACAGCAAAAAAAAATATCGGGACGTGTAACAGTAAGATAAATTAGTTTCCCAACTAGACGCCGATACCGATGTTTATCTTCAGTATCATCTCCATCATCAACTCCAAACTTTTGATTTGGATCCATAGGAGTATCAATTGGCTTGGAAGCTAGTGTACCAGTCTCAGATAAAAGATCAAGAACATACTTTTGCTGAGACAAATTAATACCTTTCCTACTTCGTCAAACTTCAATACCTAGAAAATACCTAAGAGCTCCCAAGTCTTTAATCTGAAATTGCTGTTGAAGAAAAGATCTAACCTCAGAAATTCCGGTCACATCACTACCAGAGACAATTATATCATCCACATAAACAACAAGAATGACCACTCCCGACTCCTCCTTGCGAACAAAAATAGAATGATCAGAATAACATTGGTGAAAACCACAGTTGGAAATCACTGAACTGAATTTCTCAAACCATGCTCTAGGAGATTCTTTCAACCCATAAATGGCTTTATGTAGCCGGCATACTTTACTGTGATCCTCCCCCTGAGCAACATACCCAGGAGGTTGCTCTATATATACTTCTTCAGACAAATCACCATAAAGAAAAGCATTCTTGACATCCAATTGATATAATGGCCAATCAAAATTCACAGCAAGAGAAATAATAACACGAACAGAATTGAGACGTACCACGGGAGAAAAAGTCTCAAAATAATCCACTCCATAAGTTTGAGTAAAACCTTTAGCAACGAGCCGAGCTTTGAGACGCTCAACTGAGCCATCCGGGTTATACTTGATAGTGTACACCCAACGACACTTCACCACATCTTTCCCAAGAGGAAGATCAACCAAAGACCACGTTTGGCGGGACAACAAAGCTTCCATTTCTACATCCATAGCTCTCTTCCACTCGAGATGAGACAAGGCCTCAGTGGTAGAAGTAGGAATTGTGCGAGTATGTAATGATAGAGCAAAGTCATGCAATGGAGGAGGAAGATGTGAAAAAGACACATAATGCTCGATAGGGTAAGCAAAAGAGGATTTTTGTGTACAAGAACGAGTACCTTTGCGAAGGGCAATCTGAAGATCGTTCAGACCAGGAGACAAGGAGGGAGATTGAACGGAGGGCACGAAAGAGCTGGAGACTGGTGGTGTCGTAGACTGCTTTCGCCGCTGATATACCTGCAAGGGAGGAGGTACGGAAGGACTAACGGAATCTAAGGGAATAAGTTGTGGAATAGGAGGATCAGCTACAATGTCAGTTGAAAAATCTTTACCCTTAGTAGAATAGTATGGTGTGCCCTCGAAAAAAGTGACGTTAGCACTGACATATTGAGTACAAGTCATAGAATCATAACACCGATATCCCTTTTGAGTACATGAATACCCGAGAAAAACACATTTAGTAGCACGAGGGGATAGTTTATCAGCACCAGGTCGTAGATTATGGACAAAACAGACACACCCAAAGACACGCGGGGTAAGAGGAAATAACGGCTTGTCAGGAAATACAATATTGATTGGTGACTGTTGATTGAGGACAGTGGAAGGCATACGATTTATGAGGTAACAAGCAGTAAGGACAGCATCACTCCAAAATGATTTTGGGACATGCATATGTAACAAGAGTGAACGAGCAACTTCTAGAAGGTAATGGTTCTTTCTCTCGGCCACACCATTCTGCTGAGGGGTATAACTACAACTTGTTTGATGTATAATGCCAAGACTCGAACAAAACAAAGAAATTGATTTTTGTGAATATTCTAGAGCATTATCTGTTCGCAAAATTTTGAGGGATGTATTAAACTGATTAGTAATCTCACGATGAAATTGAAAAACATGTAAAAATTCAGAACGATCATGAAGCATATAGAGCCATGTTAGACGAGAATAATCATCCACAAAAGTAACAAAGTACTTAAAACCATTTCTATTAGCAACACGGGAAGGTCCCCAGATGTCCGAATGAACAAGTTCTAATAAAGTAGATGCACGAGAATCACTACGACTAGGAAAAGAACTACGATGACGTTTCCCAAGTTCACAAGCCTCACACTCAAGAGTAGAAATTGATTTACACTCGGGAATTATTTGCTGTAACTTAAATAAAGATAAATGCCCTAAACGGGAATGCCATAATAGGGGGTAATAGGACTAGCAGCTAGACCATTGGCGTCAGCAGTGGAGACACCATCCAGATAATAGAGTCCATCATGTTCATGCCCTCCACCAATCTTCTTCTTTGTCTGAAGGTTCTGAAAAATGCAATAGGAGGGGTAAAATGTAACAGAACAACCAAGATTTTTAGTTAACTGACTAACAGATCACAAATTCAAAGGAAGTTGGGGAACATGTAAAACGGAGGACAAGGATAAGGAGGGTGTAAGTGAGACAGCCCCTGATTCAACCACTTGAGTAGAGGAACCATTAGCTAGAATAACTTCAAGTGAAGGACTAGAGTTATGGTGTGAAGAAAATAATTCTTGCTTACCCGTCATATGACTAGAAGCTCCCGAGTCAATGACCCAAGAGGTGCTAGAAGACAAAGTAGAGAAAAAGGCCATGTTACCTGTACGTGCAAGAGCGGCAGTGGATGAGAAATTGGAAGCCTCCAGTTGTTGGACACGCTTGATGAGTTGTGCGACCATATCATCCCGAGACGCGGACTCAGAAGAACTACCCCCACTTGGGATAGATGGATTCGTGTCGCCGTAAGACACATTTCCAGCACTCCCTTTAGACATAGCAGCATTTGCAGTAACTAATCGCTGAGCCTACTCAGGCTTGCCATGCTTGGCCCAACATGTGTCAACAATATGACCAGATTTGCCGCAGTATATACACTGACGGCTATCTCGATCAGAATTTTGTCCACTATGTCCACCACCACGACCGCGACCTCCCCCTAAACCACGACCTCTATTAGAAGATCCACCACGACCACGAACACCACTACTAGCCACAAATGCTGAATTATCTTTAGATGATGTAGAAGACGGAGGGACAATGCGCTGAATCAGACAAAATGCTTCATTCACAAAAGGAACTTTCTCTCTAGCAAGAAGCTGACTCTTCATAGGCTGTAAGTCAGCATTCAAGCCTGATAAAAACTTGGCCACCTGAAATTTAGCTCGTTGTGTCTTTAGTGTCTCAAGATTAGTAGTGATGGGCTGATAAAGATTAAGTTCTTCCCACATGCCTTTCAAAGCACTATAATACTCTCCACGAGACTTGTCCCCCTGTTTAAAATTAAAGATCTTCTCATAGAGCTCATAGACTCTAGACATGTTTTTGTCCTGTGAGTAACTCTCCATAAGATCATCCCACTCCATTGGCAGTTGTGTGGAACATGACATTAGCAACAATGGATGGTTCCATGCTATTCCATAACCACACCAAAAGTGTATCATTCTCTCTCATCCAGTCACTATAGTCTTTAGAGTTTTCAGCAGGGGGTTCTGTAGTAAGATAATTAAGTTTCCCTTTGGCATTAATATAAACCTTCACAGCTTGAGCCCATAGCAAGTAATTGGAGAATCCATTCAATTTAATGGTGGTAATATGAACATTGACACTGTCCGTAGAAGACTTAGTGCCATTCATGGTGAAAATCTCAATATAAATATATCTACCACCGATCACAAAGGCCGAAACTTCAGTGTAAGAAATAAAACAGTAATACCAACATATAATCAGATGCGATTGGCTCCATCAATCAAACAAAGGGATGCTGAAATCTTATAAATATAGGCTGCATAATCAACGAAATACCCTGATCCTTGAATCTGCTGATCGGGAAGTGTTGTAATCCATTGTCACAAACAGAACCTGATAAATCTGATTTCTCCTGATCTTATATGTATCGGGACTTGAAGAGAAAATAGGTAAAAATTGCAGCTTTAGGTGGCTACGCACCAGAGAAGGAATAGGGTTATTAGGGGACTCTCAAACCAGCAATAGGACCAGGGAATCAGGTAGTCAAACCTAGCTCTGATACCATGTTACTAAGCTGATTAGAGAACCCGCAGAAAAATAACGAGAGAAAAGAAGGAAGAGAGAAGAAAAAGAAAGGAGAAGAAGAGAGAAAGAAAGAGATTGTAAAATCAAAGAAAGGGGCTCTTGATTTCTGTGTGTTACAGAAACCTTACACCCATCACAATATATTTATATTAAATATGAATTGTATATGACCATAATGCCCTTATCTATGTAAAAAGGAATAAAACCTAGAAAATAAAAATAATTCTACTCTAACATGTTCAAAACTTAAGTGGTGCCCTCCATACTTCTCGGTATTGTTTAAGTGCTCTTGATACTCGAGACATTCAGGATATCCAACAAGCACAAAATACCAAATCAAATAGGTCCAAGAGTTCATTATACGAGGTGGGAAAGCTAACTACCTTCTTGGCATCATCAAGCATTTCTAGTTCAAAAGGGTTTCTAAAGTTTCCTCCGCTATAGATTCTTTTGGAAATTTCAGTCCAACTTTTCTTTTGATTAGCTTTCATTTTTATTGTTACTGTTAAAATAATTAAATATTAAACCACGCCTTCATCTAATAGCTCAAGCTTTTAGAATAGTTGGCAGTAATCTAACCAAATCTCACATGGTATCAGAGCAGGAGATCTTGAGTTCAAATTTTTCCATACTCCATTTGCCTCCACAATTAAATATATCCATGCTTAGTACTAGGCAAAATGACCAGACTAAGCGTAAAGGGGAGTATTAAAATAATTAAATATTAAATCATGCCTTCATTTAACAACTTAAGCTTTTAGAGCAGTTGGCAGTGGTCCCACCAAATCTCACAATTACTACTCCAATTATCCACTCAATCCATCTAGTGGATAGGGAATATTTCCTATAGCAAAAGATAATATAGATTATGTCCTCTCAACAATAAACGGTTGCTTCTACATTTGCTGCTACAAGCTCAACTCTCCCTTATCACTCCCAAATGTAACCATAATTTAAATATTGTCAAACCGAAACTGAGTGGAGATGATACTTCTGTTATATGAATATTCTAATGAAACCCAAAAACACCCAAGATGCCTTTCCAGCTTACATTCCAGCCAACTAATCTCATTATTATCCTAACTGACATGTTATGGAGGGATGATGTCTCTCATAAGCTCGAATGAAATCCTTCTTTGCCACCCAAATCACCTTGTGCCTGAATTTCTTTAATCAGACTCAAGTTCTTCATGTCAACAACAGCTAAGTGGCCCTTGCGTCCAGCTGCTGCCATATACCGACCACTAGAGGTGAAATCCAGAGTGTAGGGAGCAAGATCTGCGAATTAATTAATTTATTACTTGAAGTGAAAAATAAAGAGTAATTTCTTCACATGAATTCAAAACTTAAAAGGAAAAAGGAAATGACTGTTAAAAACTCCTTGCAGTGGAATATTCCCAACCAAGGATTTAGGCATAGAATTGCCACCATATAATTGAAAAATGAACGCATAACTATACCTCACAGATCAAATGATCAAAACAGTGAATACAAGAGACTGTTGTTAGCATAAAAGGCCACATTTATGTGTGTATCAGAGAGAGAGAGAGAGAGAGAGAGAGAGAGAGAGAGAGAGATCTTCATCTTTGGAAATAATCGAGCCAGCTTGAATTCAATACAATACACGATTCCATGTGGATGAATATGTTTGCAGGCAATCAAGGAATGCTGCGTACATTCTTCTAAGGGTTACAGAAGGTTCCCTTTAGAATGTGCTTTCTAGGCAACCATATCTACCAGTATTGTTGTCTAGCATCAGCCAACTAATACCAACCTGGTAAGACGATGTCATACTGATTTCTTGAGCTAGATATATCAACTTCACGAGCAATTGATTCTTGCCTGATTCCCCAAGTTTTTCTATACCTTCAGCCTCCAGATAGCCTCCCTCACTCGGCATAAGCCACTAAAAAGAGAAACATTTATTGAAATGCTGAAAGGACGCATGGAAAATCAAATACTCCATTGAAACCCAAAAGTACAATGAAAGAGTCATTTCAGCAAAAACTTTTGCATATCAGATAAAGCCAGTAAGTCAATCACATCTATCCACACCAAGATGGTGTATGATAAAGCTTCGATATAGTAGCTACAACCAGGTGTTTCAGCTTTTACAACATCTTTGGCAAATATCTCAAAGCTCCAATGACATGCAAAGGCAGTACCTTAAAGCTATTTCTAGGAAGTTGCTCCAGCCAACCAGTTCGTCACAACACAACTACATCACAAAGAATTTCAGCATGGCTATTTTAATACACCAAACAGACCATGTAGCTTCTCTCAAGAAACAAACATCAAACTTTGATTTTCTCTCATCAAGGGGGAAAAGTCCACGACTTTCAGTTTTACTACAAAGGTCAATAACTTGGAACAACAGATAGACCATCTTAACAACTACATAGGAAATATTTCCATCCGATACCCAGACGCTGTTTGGTATCTTTGAGGTCATACAGCTATGAAAGTGTTGCACTGTGAAGTATCCAGCTTCCAAAAGCAGCAACATCCCTTTCTAAAGATGTAGGTGATGTTGGGCCGTTGTACCAAACAGCCAACTAAGATAGCTGGTGACAAGCTTACAGGAATCCTGCACAGTAGGAGAGCAGGGCTGAAAAAATCCATGCACACAAGCAACAAGTGCAAGGGAGTGCCGATCACTTAAAAATTGGAAAGCATGTGTACTACATAGAAGGAATAGCACAAAGATGAAGCTAAGGCTGGCTTCAAGCCATTCTTGAAGCTCGGGCTGAACCTTTTGACTAAATGTTGAAGACAAACTAACAGGATTTTTCCTTTTCTTTTTCTTCTTGTGGTTTGGTGAGCAAACTGGTAATTGTCGTCATATACAAGAACATTTACCTTCTCTGCCTTGGCAGCTGCTTCTGCAGATTTTCCATATAACTTTTCTCTAACAGTAAGTTGGCCCCTCAATTTTTTGTCTTGCAAAGCCTGTGATAAAGGAAATTCTTCAAGACACAGAAAACAGACAGCTTAGTATGAAACTTAGTCTAATCACAACCTAGCATACCTCTAAATTAGCACCATTACCTCTCAGATATTTCTTAATTCGCGTTTCCAATCTGTCTGAGTCCTCCTGCACCAGAAAGTAACGGAGATATGAGCTCCAGAGTAGGTTAATGTTAGTTACATCAAAGATATAAACATTGAAGAAAACGTGGTGGGTAAGTTAAATCTCACTGGTCATGATATAAACATCACACATATTTAATAAAAGGGGACAAAACATTTAAACATCATTGCATTGCCAATGATCACAATTAGGGGTGTCAATGGGCCGGGTCTCCATGCTACCCAACCCAACAGACCCGAACCATAAGAGATGTGCGTTCTATATGTCCAGAACCCGACCCGAACAGCATACGACCCGACCCAAAAACGACTCGGGTGTGGTTTTAGGGTTTCTTCCTCTCTTTTTTTTTTTTATATCCAGAATTTAAGAGTTATCTAATGCAATAAAATTATTCTAAGAATGTTTTTTCCTTGATGGTATGGTTTCCAAAATTGATTGTGGCCCGTATAGGGTTAGGATTATTGTGAAAAACAGATATTATCCACATGTTAAGAAAAAACAAGAAGGTTCATTTCTCTGGTCTTTCACGCTCTTGTTCCTGCCTCTCTCTCCACAGCATGCCTAAGCACCAAAGCGTCAGAAATGGTGCAAAGTCGAGAGAGAGAGAGATCAATCTTCTGAATTGAGAAAAACTCTCGTTCCATGCTCATCAGATATCAACTTCAAGGACAAACATTTACAATTTTGTGGAAGAACCAAAGCAAAACGAAGGGCTATGAGGTTTAATGTTCAGATATGAATGCAAATTCAAAAATACGACCTAAATGGAAGATCACTCGGCTCAAGAATGAAAAGGTAAATTGTTTAGACCATGAATAGTATTGCTGATCTTTCAAAACATATTGCCCGACATAACAGTTGCTTGGGCTCTTTACCTCTTCCTGATATAGGATTTCATTCGTCTCCTCAAGAAGAGACCAACAGACACTCCAAAATCAAGAGTCCATCTACAAGTCTAACCCAAGGAAAATAACCACTGCTCAAGCTTCAGAAGTGTTTCCCAATGGATTACTCTCATTGATCCAGCTTAAACGCATGCATCGGCCGGCCAAAAACAGGCAAGAAACAGAGAGCTAAGAAGCGCAGCATTGAAACCAAAACGAGCACCGTCGCAAATTCACCACAAAGGAGACGAAAAAAACAGAAGGCAAGCCCAATCCCCCACATACATGACTCGAAAGGCGAGACATTTATACTAGAATAGCACAAATCTGCCAGATTCATCAACAGAACCACGAGACTTCCGATTGTCGACACAATGAGAGAGACACGCACCATGCGATCGGACGGCGGAGGGACATTATGGGCGAACTCGAAATCCTCGGCCATGGCTGTCCGCGACCGACGAGTCGGGGGCGAGACCGAGCTACGGTGGGGGAAGAACCCGACGAACCCAGGACATAGAAAGAGCTCCGATCTCCGACGACCGCTCGCCGGAGGCAGCACGCCGGTGGAGATGTCTGGAAGCTGGAACGTTGGAAGAAGATGCGCAGAGAGAGGAGAGAGAAGGAGGAAATTAGGGTTTAGGGTTTAAGATCATAACGTGAGTGGGTGAGAGTGAGAGGGTGCCCGGATGGCCCGAACCGACCCGAACCCATTAAGATACCCGCATTCGGCATTACCATAAGAATCAAAGCTAGTATGGTAGAAAGAAATATATATGAATCTTCCTACCATACTGTCAGGTCTCATGGAATACTATACCGCTAATTCGGGTTCGCTCATTTCATTTAAGGCGCGAGATGAGAATCCTTTTGATTTCTTTTGTTGTGACATCCTGATCACTACTCAGTAAACCCGAGTGTCCTTAAGTATTTAGCCATTCAATTAACTAATAACGAAGGTATATCGTGCATGGATAAACTTGACAACCGAGGTTGGTAAATGCTTTAGTCGATCGGGTTTGAATTTTCGCGCTAAGTTACGAGTATATTGAACGGGTTCGATGTTCATTCACATACGAAACTAGAACGCGGAAAGTGCCAATGTTTTGTGACCCGAAACCATTTCTCTCCCGTGGCCATTCCCTCTCTTTCTTCCCTTTGTGTGTGCGTGGCGCCACCTAGACGTCACCACCATGCCACCTAACCACAGCCGTGCCACCTAGCCACGCCATCTACCACCATTTGGCACACCAATTTGCTGCCAAATTCCAATCCATGCGGCTGAGGGAGAGAGGAATGAGGAGACTTAAACCAGCAATGTTCATTCTTCTTCCCTCCTCCTTTTCCACGGCCCTCCCTCCGTTCTCACTGTCTTTCTTTCTCGCACGACACTGCGGCTTCACGCCAGTCCAACTTCGCCGGCGATGCCTCTCTTGTTCAGCCAACCTCTTGCGCCGTCCTGTTGTCTCGCTTCGTCTCATCCACGCCGCCGCTCAACCTTCTTGGCTCGTCTTGGATCGCAAGAAGACCAGCCAACAACCGGGACTCTCACAACTCCACCAAGCGACGCGAAGCACTTCTGAGGACTTCAGGCAAGTGGATGTCTTCTAATCTATGCTGTGTAGATCCGTTATTGCTTGGCGAGGCTTGTTTCCTCCAGATTTCTGCGGCTTGCTGTTATTTCTATGCAAGTTCGTGCTATTTGGTGACCAACCGAAGACATGCACGGCTGAAATCCTTGAGTTCATGGTGTTAATGTTTAGAGTCAGAGAGAAAATAATGACAAAGTGTTTATGGTGGCTCGACCCCAATTAGGATTGTATGATATGTATTTATAGGAGTTACTAATTACAAAAAGGGTACAGATAGAAGCATAATTACATAAATACCCCATAATACATATAAATTACACATTAATACTCCCCCTCTATCCGAGGTAGGTGTATCAACTGAGAGATTGGATCTCAATAACGCGTGACGCGGACTGGGGAGTCCCTTGGTGAAGATATTTGCCAATTAATCTGTTGTAGGCACATGGCGAACATGTAGATCTCCATAAGCAACCCGTTCTCGAATGAAGTGGTAATCCAACTCAATGTGTTTGGTGCGAGCATGAAACACAGGATTGATAGCAAAATAGGTGGCAAAGATGTCGTCACAATAAACGGTGAGAGGATTATAAAGGGGGACCCCAAGCTCACGAAGTAAATGACAAATCCAAATAGTTTCAGCAACACATTGAGCGACGGCATGATACTCAGCCTCTGTACTAGAACGGGCCACGGTGGGTTGCTTCTTGGCACTCCATGAAACAAGATTGGTGCCTAGAAAAACACAAAATCCGGAGGTGGACCGTCTAGTATCGGAGCATTCAGCCCAATCTACATCCGCATATGCAGTCAAAGAAGTGGGAGAACACTGCTCAATGAGCAATCCATGGGTGGAGGTGCCAGCTAAATATCGGTATATACGTTTGACGGCCTGGAGATGAGGTAAGCGTGGTTGATGCATGAACTGACTAACCAAATTCACAGCAAAACTAATATCTGGTCTAGTCATAGAGACATACTGTAAAGCACCAACCATTTGTCGATACAACGTCGGAGAAGCGAGAACCTCACCATCATTAGTAGACAATAGAGTCTTCGAAGCTAGAGGAGTAGATACAGGCTTGACCTAAACAAGGTCACACTACAAAAAAACAAGAGTTTTCCAACGAAAAATTCCGCAAAATTCGTTGGAAAACGAATTTCCAACGAAATTTGCGACGAAAAAAAATTCGTTGGTAATTCGTCGTCGCAAATTTTTCCAACAAAAAATTTAAATTTTTGTTGGTAATTTGCAACGAAATTTTTTCGTTGGAAAAATTCGTTGGAAAATTAGTTGGAAAATTCATTGGAAGTTCGTTGGAAAGTTCATTGGTAATTATTCGTTGGAAAAAACGTGGCAAAATTCGTTGGTCATTATTCGTGGCAAAACGAATTTCCGACAAAAAAAAATTCGTCGGTAATTCTGCGTTGGAAATTTTTGCAACAAAAAATGTTAATTTTTCGTTGGTAAATTCCGATGCAAAAAAATTCGTTGCAAAATTCGTAGATAAATTCGTGGCTAAATTTATTGGAAAATTCGTTGCTAATTCTTCATTGGAAACATCGTGGCAATATTCGTTGGTAATTTCCAACGAAATTAGCGACGAAAAAAAATTTGAATTTTTGTTGGTAATTTCCGACGAAAATTAATTCGTGGCAAAATTCATGACTAATAATTCGTTGGAAAAATTCGTTGAAAAGTATTCGTTGTAAAAATCGTGGGAAATCCGCGAAATTTTCTGACAAAAAAATACAATTTTCGTTGGTAATTTCCGACGAAAAAAAAGTTCGTTGGAAATCTCGAATTTTTCCGACAAACAATTTTCGTTGTTAATTTCCAACGAAAAAAAATTCGTTGGAAATCCCGAATTTTTCCGACAAACAATTTTCGTTGGTAATTTCCGACGAAAACAAAATTCGTTGGAAATCCCGAATATTTCCGACAAGAAATTACAATTTTCGTTGTTAATTTCCGATGAAAAAAAATTCGTTGGAAATCGGGAATTTTTCCACAAACAATTTTCGTTGTTAATTTCCAACGAAAAAAAAAATAGTTGGAAAAAGCGAATTTTTCTGACAAACAATTTTCGTTGGTAATTTCCGACGAAAACAAAATTCATTGTAAATCCCGAATATTTCCGACAAGAAATTACAATTTTCGTTGTTAATTTCCGACGAAAAAAAAAATCGTTGGAAATCGGGAATTTTTCCACAAACAATTTTCGTTGTTAATTTCCAACGAAAAAAAATCGTTGGAAAAAGCGAATTTTTCCGACAAACAATTTTCGTTGGTAATTTCCGACGAAAACAAAATTCGTTGGAAATCCCGAATATTTCCGACAAGAAAATACAATTTTCGTTGTTAATTTCCAACGAAAAAAAATTCGTTGGAAATCGTGAGTTTTGCCGACAAATTTTCGTTGGTAATTTTCGACGAAAGTAAAATTAGTTGGAAATCCCGAATATTTTCGACAAGAAATTACAATTTTCGTTGTTAATTTCCAACAAAAAAATTCGTTGGAAATTGCGAATTTTTTCGACAAAAAATAACAATTTTCGTTGGTAATTTCCAACGAAAACTAAATTCGTTGGAAATCGCGAATTTTTCCGACAAAAAATAGCAATTCTCGTTGGTAATTTTCGACGAAAACTAAATTCGTTGGAAATCGCGAATTTTTCCGACAAACAATTTTCGTTGTTAATTTCCAACGAAAAAAAATTCGTTGGAAATCGTGAATTTTTCTGAGAAACAATTTTCGTTGGTAATTTCCGACGAAAACAAAATTCGTTGGAAATCGCGAATTTTTCCGACAAAAAAATAGCAATTCTCGTTGGTAATTTCCGACGAAAACTAAATTCGTTGGTAAATTCATTGGAAAAATTGTATATAAATTCATCCTTGATTATTCGTTGCAAAAATCGTGGGAAATCTGCGAATTTTTCATCCAAAAAATTACAATTTTCGTTGGTAATTTCTGATGAAAACAACATTTGTGGGAAAATTCGTTGCAAAATTTGGCGCTAATTATTCGCTACAAAAATCGTTGGAAATTCAATTTTTTTCCAACAAAAAAATTCAATTTTCGTTGGTAATTTGCAACGAAATCTATTCGTGACAAAATTCGTCGCTAAGTTTGCGATGAATTTTGTTTAGCGACAATTTCGATTTTAAATCTAATTATTATCAATATTAATTTTTTTTGGTAAGAAAGCAATATTAATTTCTACAATGCATAAGTTGCAAAGTCTCACATGATGATATTCGATATTCAATCTCATAATACAAACAGGCAGCTAAGCACTAATGAACATCAGGTAATACATTCAAAACATTGAAAGAACGCGGGACAACCATAAAATATTGGCAGCTTTGGTACTCGAGAATGAACTAGAAAGGACTAACAATAAAATCATCAGCATCATCATCATCATCATCATCATCATCACCAATAGCCGCATCATTTTGTGGCTCAGCATTATGCCCATCATCAATTGGATTAATATGAGGTAGAGGAGGAACCTCATTGCGATCGATGTCGAGATGTCGCATGACAATTTGCATTTGTTGTTGCATCACCCTTATTTGTTCGTCATTCTGTCTAAGTAAATACTTCATTTCTTTGTCCTTCTGTACAAGCAACTGCTTCAGTTGGCTCAATTCTTGGGTTATATGCTCCTCATGTCGTGTCCTCCTTGAAACAGCCGCATTGGAGGATGAAGTTGCAATAGCCTTCGTTTTGTACATCCTTGACAAGGATCCCATCCCAAATATTTTTCCTCCTTTCATCCCACCCGCTGCCTCCATCCATAATGCCATACTGTCAACCGATGGCTCAGACACGGCACGACCATCACCACCACCACCACCACCATCACCACTAGCAGTGCTCATTAAAAGTTCATCATATTTTTCCTATATTAACATTATAGATGGAAATAAAATAAATTCATATATATTATCATAAATATTAAAAACATTCATGATTTTCATTCTAATTTTCATAAAGTCCGAACTATAATCTTACATACCTTAATAGCTTTTGCTCGAGCGCCAGTCCATGTTTTATCCTTTTTTTGGAATGTGTGTTCAAATGTAGCTATAGAAGTGGGTTCCGTCCCCAATTCATCTGCCTACAAAATATAAGCATAAATGAGTAATCACTACATTAAATGCACTGACATGTATAAATAGACTTACCATTCTTCTTTTATGCTTCCCGATGCTGATAGAGCCCCCGGCATATGTGGCAGACGCAGATCCGTCACTAGAACTAGAAGCTTGATTCTTCTTGTTCTATTCACACTTTAACTTATGCTTCTCAGTTTTCCAAATTCTTGTAATTTCCGTCCAATTGTCAGTTGTAAAAAAGGTTGGCTTTTCTTTTCTTCTCTTCGCTCTATTTATCACATATCGCATGTGATCACCGATTTTCTTCTTGAAAATTCTTTTAACCTCATCCTCTTCCATTTCATCCCACGTGAACTTACGCTATAATCAATAGAAAAACAACTGAAAGTTATCCACTAGGGTCACATGTCACATATCCATTGCAATGTATCAGACAATTCGTGACAAAATTCATTATTGACCATCAGTATGCTACACCGAACTTAATTTGTGAAGAAAGACAACACTAACCTTGAACTCATTCCACCACAAAGTCTTTACTTCTACGGGAGCGCTGCTAAAAGTAATAAACTGGCCCATCCAACAATTATTGACTATTTTATTCAGTTCCCTCACAACATGCGTAGAATCGGTGAATCTGAAAACATATTATAACAATACGGACAATGAGACAATGAAGCATACGGATAATTCGCAACATGAACAATTTTATTTACATCGATAATTTATATATACGTAAAAAAATGAAGTACTTACGAATCTCTACATGGGCATATAATGAATTGGGTATCTTCTTCATCATTCGAGTGTTGCACTGAAGAAGAAAGTGGAACCGAAGGAGATCGAATCGGAGATGGAACTTAAGTAAATTCAGTTCGCATGTCCCGAGGTTCTACCTTAATATGTTGTTGAGGGTCGGAGGATGGGCCAATGTGTTCGTGTTGTCCATGAACATGTTGTGGTTGAGGGTTACATAAAAGGGCAGGAAAAGAGGACAGGGTCGGGGACGAGGACGAGCCAGCAAAAGGGGCTGATCTTCTTTGTGAACCCGAACCACACATGAGACCTCCACGTTTAAACTGACAAGTAGGAAGGTTAGACAAATTATTTAAAAATATGAACATATATTAGGGACTGAAAATGACATTAGTCATTTTGCTTGCCATTTTGTTTAATATCCACTAAATAAATAAACTCGACAAAATGAATCAAACCGACTATCGCCTCTGATAAATAGCAATCTTTGGCCCCCGTCGAAACAACCTATTAAAATTTGGACCGCATTAGATTCCACAAAAAATATAATAAAGCATATTAAATGTGCAGAACGAATGACAACAAGTATCAACTCTGATGCCACATTTATGCAAATTTATGCCCCAAATATGCTATTTCGCACAGTTCTAGTACATACCTAAAAAAAAGATAACAAATTAAGTTCAACAAGTAAATTTGCCACAAATGCAACACATTAATTTGTTCCCTCTATAAGCGTCGTTTTACCAAATTTTATATGTTAACACAAAAATCATTAAAAAAAACGACAATCGTGCCGGAATCATGGCTGCGAGCCCCCCCTCCGGCGAGGTCGCCCGCCACCCCCTACTCACCGGCGACCCCCCCTCCGGCGAGTTGGTCGGCGACCCCCCCACGGCCAGCTGGCCGGCGACCCCTCCACAGCCAGCTGGCCGGCGAACCCCCCTCACGGCCAGCTGGCTGGCGAACCCCCCTCACGGCCAGCTGGCCGGCGACCCCCCCCCCCCCAACGGCTAGCTGGCCGGCGAACCCCCCGTCACAGTCAGCTCGCCGGCAAACCCCCCACGGCCAGCTGGTCGGCGAACCCCCCTCACGATCAGCTCGCCGGCGACCCCTCCCCCCTCCCACCCCCTCCCCCCGCGGCCAGCTCGCCGGTAACCCCCCACGGTCGGTCGACCGCGACCCCCCATACGGCCAGCTCGCCGGCGACAACCCCCTCCGGCCCCCTCGGCTGCGACCCACGGCCTCCAGCCATCTCGGCGGCCAACCCCCCACCGGGCAACTCCACCGCGACCCCCCCGGCCAACTCCGCGGCGACCCCCGCCATCCCCTCACGGCTACGTCATCATTTTATTCAAAGAATAGTTTAGAGTTACCTATCGGGCTGGGCGAAGTCGACGGCGAGGACGCCGGCGTCGACGGCGATGTGGACGACGAAGGCGGCTACGGCGAGGAGGACGGCTCTGAGGAGATTCGTGGCTAGATTGTTCTTGCAACAAAAGTGGGTCTCGGCGAAAATAGACTAAGTGTAAAATTTCCAACGAATTTTAAATTCGTTGGAAAATTCGTGGGAAATTTCCAACGAATTTTGGGAAATTTCCGAAAATTTAAAATTCGTGGGAAAATTTTCCCACGAATTTAAAATTTGTGGGAAATTTCCAACGAGTTTAAATTTCGTCGAAAATTTCCGACAAAATTTAAATTCGTTAGAAATTTCGTAAAATTCAAAATAGTGCGAAATTTCCAACAAATTTGAAAGTCGTTGGAAATTTCCTACAATTTTTCCCACGAATTTCAAATTCGTGGCAAAATATTTGCTTATATACTATTTTCGTGGGAAAATTATTTGGAAATTTCCAACGAATTGGAAATTCGTGGGAAATTTTTCCAACGAATTGTAAATTCGTTGGAAATTTCCAACGAAATTGAAATATGTTGGAAATTTCCTACCAAAATTTCCCACGAAATTCAAATTAGTTGGAAATTTTCGAAAATTTGAAATTCGTGGGAAAATTGGTGGGAAATTTCCAACAAATTTCAATTTCGTGGGAAATTTCCAACGAATTGCAAATTCGTTGGAAATTCGTATGATTTTTGCCACGAATATGAAATTCGTGACAAAATATTTGCTTATAGACTATTTTCGTGGGAAAATTCGTGGTAAATTTCCAACGAATTTTAATTCGTTGGAAATTTCCCACGAAATTCAAATTAGTGGGAAATTTCCAACGAATTTTAATTTGTTGGAAATTTCCCACGAAATTCAAATTAGTGGGAAATTTCCGAAAAAATGAAATTCGTTGGAAAATTCGTGGGAAGTTTCCCACGAATTTCAATTTTGTGGGAAATTTCCAACGAATTTGAAAGTCGTTGGAAATTTCCTACGATTTCTCCCAATAATTTCATATTCGTGGCAAAATATTTGCTTATATACTATTTTCGTGAGAAAATTATTTGGAAGTTTCCAACGAATTGCAAATTCGTGGGAAAAATTTCCAACGAATTGCAAATTCGTGGGAAAAATTTCCAATGAATTTACATTTCGTGGGAAATTTTTCGCACGAAATGCAAATTCGTTGGAAATTTTTCCAACGAAATGCAAATTCGTGGGAAAGTTCCCACGAATTTCAAATTCATTGCAAAATTCTAATTTTTTTCCCGACTATTTTAATTCCATGGCTAAATCTGAGGCTAATTAGCCATGAATTCTAATTATAACAACAACGACGACAACAATAATAATAATTACGACAACAACAATAACAAAAATTTATGAGAAAAAAAACACATCGCAATAATAATAATAATTGCACATAAATAGTGAAAAGTCTCAAAAATCATATTCTTCATCTTCATCTTCATCTTTATCTTCATCTTCACTTTCATCTTCAGCTTCGTCTTCATCTTCGTCTTCATCTACTTCATGCGCATCATCTTCATCATTTGTCTCATAATCAAGTTCTGTACCAACTTTAAAATTTGATTCGCGAATTTCAATTAGATCTACATCGATCATCGCTCCACATGGATCTCGTAAAGTTGGAATGGTATATTCATCAGTTTCAATCGTGTGACGAACTTTCTCTTGTTGATATGCTGTGTTCTTCCAGTGTTCCTCGATTTTTTTCCGTGCTTTAGTTTTACATACAGCCCACCAATCGGCTTTGTCACATTTCAAACTAGGATATGATGCATAATATACTTGAATTGCTTGTTGTGCTAAGACAAATGGTTCATATTTTATATATCTTTTCTTGTAATTTATTTCAACTAAATTAAACTTCGTATGCACATTCATTCCTTTGACGGGATCGAACCACATGCATTTAAATAACACAACCCGCAAAATTAATGGTCCATGGTACTCTATCTCTACGATTTCATCCAATAACCCATAAAAATTATCTTTCGAACTGCCACCATTGGATGATTGAACACACACACCACTATTCATTGTGGCTTTTCCCATTCCATATGTTCGAGTGTGAAAATTGTACCCGTTTATGAAATATGCTGGCCAAGTTCGTATTCTGGACTTTGGACCCCATGTCAGATGATATAGCAATCCTTGCTCTATCGCATGATCATGATTACTGTGAACCTAAGGTCACATATGCAATGTCAATAATATATATTTTAATATATGATGTATAAAAAATTCGAATAACTTGCATTTCGTCAACATACAACTTACATATATTGTGAACCATGTTGCAAATTGTTCCTCGCACAAACGGTTAAACTCATTTGGTAGTAGTCCAAACATTGAATTTTGAAAAATCCTATTAACAAATACCATTTATATATTAGCAAATGTTTGACACACAATACATATACTTACAAATGTACACTTACTTGAAGTATGGCTCAACTTCTGGACAGTTCAGTAAAATATATGTATGGGCTACCTGCTTTTCTTCACCTGTTAAGTGCCGAAACTTACTTGCGCCGTTTGGTTGACCCAAATAATTGAAAATAGAGAATGATTTGCAATTGGGATCAATAAGGCCCTCATCATTTCTTCCTGCTCTCCACCTCTTGCACTGCACGTGCAGCTCAAAATAATATGATGCAAATGTTGTCACTTCTTCTACAATATATGTATTACAAATTGAAGCTTCGACACATGCCTTATTCTTCACTTTTTTCTTCAAATGATATAAGAACCTAGTTACAATACAAAAAAATTTATCGGAACATAATATATAATGAAGTAATTTCAAATTTATTTAACAAAAAACTTACCTCTCAAATGGATACATCCATCGAAATTGGACATGACCTGCAACTTTGGCCTCATAAGGCAAGTGAACTAAGAGATGCTCCATTAAATCAAAGAACGATGGAGGAAATATCATTTCTAAGTTGCAAAGAATAATTGGAATATCTCTCTCTAGTTTCTCCATGTATGATGCTTTCAACGCTGTTGAGCAAATATCGTACAGGAAATTACTTAACTCTGTAATGGCGCCCCAAACAAAGTTTGGTAAAAGTTCCTTGAAAGCTATTGGAATTAGTCTTTCCATAAATACGTGACAATCATGACTCTTCAGACCTATCAACTTGCATTCATTCGAATCAATGCATCTCCCTAGATTCGAAGCATATCCATCAGGAAATCGCACCGATTTCAACCATTGACAAATGACCCGTTTCTGCTCCTTGTCCAATGTATAAACTGCTTTTGGTTTTGGTCCCCTACTGCTTGCATCCACATCTAGTGTTGGCCGATCGCAAATATCCCTCATATCTTTTCTTGCGTTCAAGTTATCTTTTGTTTTTCCAGTGATATCCATCACAGTATTTATGACATTATCGAAAACGTTCTTCTCTATGTGCATGACGTCAAGATTATGATGAATAAGATGGGCCTTCCAATATGGTAGATTCCAAAATATACTGCGCTTAGTCCATTTATGTGTACTTCCATACCCAATAGTTGTGCCCTGAGGGTTTTCAACAACCGTTGGAAACTCTTGCACTCGCTCCTAAATTTGATCACTGGTCAACCTCAATGGTGGATGTGTTCTTTCGATCCTATTCTTAATAAACTCTTTTTTATTCCTTTTGAATGTATGCTTTAGCGGCAAAAATTGCCTATGACGGTTAAAATAGCTGGCCTTCTTACCGTGCTTTAATCTGAATGACTTCGATCTCTCCATACATATCGGACATCCTAAGACCCCAGCTATACTCCATCCAGATAACATTCCATAAGCTGAAAAGTCATTTATCGTCCAAAGAAGAGCATTCTTCATTACAAATATTTGATCGGTAGAAACGTCATACGTAGGGACACCTTCATCCCATAGCCGTTGTAACTCTTCAATCAATGGTTGCATATACACATCTATCAACTTTTTCGGATTTTGCTGGCCAGTCACGATCAATGTCAAAAACAATAAGGTGTCTTCATGCACATACCGGGTGGAAGATTGTACGGAGTTAAGATAACTGGCCAATATGAATAACTTTTTCCTGATTTCCCAAATGAGGCAAAACCATCAGCACACAGACCTAATATGAGGTTTCGAGGCTCTATCGCAAACTCGGGATATGTTCTATCAAAATGTTCCCATGCCTCTGTATCTGAAGGATGACACATTAGACCCTCTTCTATTTCATAATTTGCATGCCAAGTCATGTGTTCAGCAGTGGCTTGAGACACATAAAGCCTTTGCAACCTGGGGATTAATGGCAAGTAGAACATTTGTTTACATGGTCTACGCTTCTGATTACGACCTTGCCTCCTGTTAATCTTGTACCTAGGTTGACTACAGAATTTGCAAGATTCTGCATTTTCATCATCTCTCCAATATAACATATAACCTATACTACATACATCAATCCTTACAACTGGAAGACCTAAATTATCCACTAGCTTTTTCATATCGTAAAAGTCACTTGGCATGATGTTATCACGAGGCATTGTTTCCTGCATTACTTCAACAAAAGAGTTGAAGCAATCCACAGATACATTATGCTCTGCCTTGATATTTAACAGTCTTGCTGTCACTGATACCTTCGTGTGGTTGTCACAACCTACCCATAAAGGTTCATCTGCTGTTTTCAACACTTTTCAGAACTGATTAGGTTGAAAAGTTCCATCACACACATTCTCATCAAAACCTGTAACTCTTGCCTCTTTCAATTGTGATGCATGACTAGTTCCCACTTGTTCAAGTGTAGGAGTAAAACTAGTACTTGCACAATTCGATTCTGAAACAAAATTATGACCGGCTTCATCAAACACCATCCCCTGATATGGGTTCAATTGGTCATAATAACTACATTCTTCCCTAACTAACAATTGGTCGCTTCTTCGATATCCGTCATCAGATATAAATGGTTCACCATGGTAAGTCCAATTATAGTAGTTCGGAGTAAATCCAAATCTACAAAAATGTTCTCTAACTATGTCAATGTCTTGAAATTTTCCATTACTGCACTTTTTACATGGACACCTTAACTTATTTCCATCTATGAACTCATATTTATTACTAGCAAAGTCCAAAAATAGTTCCACCCCGATTCGAAACTCATCGGTCAATCCTTGACGTCTAGGTAAGTTCTTGTTATACATCCAACCCCTGTCTCTTTGCATTGTGTCTGTATAAAAATAAAAAAATTCTCGTACAGTATTAAAAATATCATATCTATTGTTTAATATTGTTAATTAAAACCATAACATTCTAACAATTACAATTTTCTTTTATACGAAACAATTACTTTCAACTTAAAAAAAATGAAAAAATTACAATGTCAAGAAAACTTACCAAGTATTTGACTGAAATCTTTGTAGTAGAAAGTGGTCTATTTGATAAGAATTGTAACGTTCACTTGGATTGCGAAACCTTCAAATGGACACGTACCTAAAATAAAAACAAATTACTTAAAATTTATTTTTTAATTATCTTTTATTTTTTATCTTTCTTTTTCTTTTTCTTTTTTTTTTCCTTCTTGGCCGGTCGCCGTTCCGGCGACAGGTGAGCTCGCCTAGGCAAGTTCTGGGCGACCTCGACCTCGCCGGCGGCGAGGTTGGCCTTGGCCGACACCGGCGAGGGCCGAGCTCGCCCAGAACTCGCCCAAATCTGGGCGAGCTCGAGCTCGCCGGCCATGGCGAGCTCAGCCCTCGCCAGTGCTGGCGAGGGCCAGCCAAGCCGCCGGCGAGCTCGAGGTCGCCCAGATCTCGCCGAGGTCTGGGCGAGCTGGAGCTCGCTGGCCATGGCGAGCTCGGCCCTCGCCAGTGCCGGCGAGGGCCAGCCAAGCCGCCGGCGAGCTCGAGCTCGCCCAGATCTCGCCCTGATCTGGGAGAGCTCGAGCTCGTCGGCCATGGCAATCTCGGCCCCCGCTGGTGTCGGCGAGGGCCAGCCTCGCCACCGGCCGGGGCCGAGCTCGCCATGGCCGGCGAGCTTGGCCGGCGAGGCCCATGCGAGGGTAGCCCACCTGCGCATCGGCGAGGTCGACCGGTGGCCATGGCCAGGCCACTGGACCTCGCCCCATGGCCAGTGATCAGCTAAACCAGTAAGGAAGGGAAATTTTTTTTTTAATAACACCAACAAATACAAATCCAGCGATGAATAATTTTGCGACGAGCCGTTTTCGTCGCCAGTTATTCATGAAATTAGCCACGACACTTACTGACGAAAAAGCTTTACCGAGATTGCTTTGCGCGTGCACCGATAAGTAATTCGAGAGAAATGAAAGAGAGAGACGGAGAGAGAATAGCGAGGGGATAAGAGGAATCAGTCGACAGAGAGAAATTGGGGTCGGGATGGATATCAAATAAATCATTTTTCGTGTCACAAATTTGCCACGAATAAAATTCGTCGGAAATTTCCGACGAAAATTTTTTCATCGCCAAAATTCGTTGGAAATTTGCGACGAAAAAATTTTCGTTGGAAATTTGCAACGACATTTCCAACGAAAAATAAAATCATCGGAAATTTCCGACGAAAAATATTTCGTTGGAAAATTTCGCCGAAAATTTGTGACGAAAAATCATTCGTTGGAAAATTTCATAGGAAATTCCTACGAAAAGTGTTTCGTCGCAAAAATCGTCAGAAATTTGAGACGAAAATTGTTTCGTCGGAAATTTGCGAAGAAAAATTTTTCGTCAGAAATTTCCGACGATTTTATTTTTCGTTGGAAATGTCGTTGCAAATTTCCAACGAAAATTTCTTCGTCGGAATCTTTCGTCGGAAAAACCCGATTTTTTTGTAGTGTCAAATTTGCGCAAAAGGCTATCAACATACTTGGCTTGAGATAAAAGTGTACCGTCAGAGCTGAGATGAGCCTCAATGCCAAGGAAATAGTGAAGGGGTCCAAGATCTTTCATAACAAATTCCTGTGAGAGTCGAGTAATCAAAGCTCGTAATAACTCAGGAGTATCATCAGTGACAAGGATATCATCAACATACAGTAGAAGATACACATGGCCCCGAGAAGAAGCATAGACGAATAATGAAGGATCGGCCTTACTCGCCATGAAGCCCAAAGATAATAAAAAGCTGTTGAAGCATTGAAACCATGCACGTGGAGCTTGTTTTAAACCGTAGATGGCTTTTTGGAGACGGCACACATGATTCGGAAATTCAGGATGAGAGAAATCGGGAGGTTGGCGCATGTAAACTTCCTCACAAAGAATGCCGTGCAAGAAGGCATTTTTGACATCAAGTTGATGTATGGCCCATCCTAAACAAATCGCAATAGAGAGAACAACCCGAATTATAGTAGGTTTAACGACTGGGCTAAAAGTCTCGTCATAGTCCAGTCCGGCCTGCTGCTTAAATCCCTGTACAACGAGGCGAGCTTTGAAGCGTTACACAGTTCCATCGGATTTTTCCTTAATCTTAAAAACCCATTTATAACCGACTAAATTCTTAGAAGGATCAGATGGTACAAGATCCCACGTGTGATTGGTGACCAAGACATTAAATTCGTCTGCCATGGCCGCTTTCCAACGTTGGTCAAGAATGGCCTTAGAATAGCAAGTCGGTGTCTCTTCATTAAAAGAATGAGAGAGATTAAAAATTTTCCTCAGTTTAGAAATTTCAGATTTTGCACGAGTCTAATAGGATGAGTCGGAAGAAAGGAAATGGAAGCGGTGGAGCTAGATAGAGATGTAGAGGGGATTTGCTGGTTTGTTATGGGAGGAATTTGGTCGGGAGAGGAGTGAGGTTGAGACATAGTGACTGAGTTAGGAGAGAGGGGAGGTGGAGATGAAAAAGAATTGGAAGTAGATTGGGTAGTACGAGAGGAGGAGAGAGGCAAATTAGGAGGTTGGGTGTGAGAAGAAGAAAGAGACGGATGAGAAGTTTGAGGGCAAAAGGAAGTAGAAGGAAGAATAGATTGATTGGAGTAAACAAAAAGTGAAGGAGGTGATCTAGAACAGTGGGGTACGGGACTATGATTTGAAGGTTTTGTTGAAAAGGGAAAATTCTCCTCATCAAACCGAATATGATGACTGATAAAAACACGACGACTCGACCGATCAAGGCAATGATAGCCTTTGTGATTTGACGCGTACCCAATAAATACACGGCACAAAATGAGGTGCCAGCTTATGAGAGACACGAGACGAAAGAAAAGGATAACAAGCACACCCAAAAACTTGAAAGAAAGAGTAATCAAACTTGAACCGAAATAAACAGTGGAAAGGAGAAATATTAGATAAGATAGGAATGGGAAGTCGATTAATGGTGTAAACAGCAGTGAAAAGAGCATCGACCTAATATGAAGAAGGAATATGAGCATGGATTAATAAGGTTCGAGACATTTCAACTAAGTGTCTGATTTTGCGTTCGGATACACCATTTTGAGATGGGGTTTGTGGACAAGAAAAACGTTGAATAATACCATTTTCACGTAAGTATGTTTGGAACGCTTTACTGGTATATTCACCTCCCCCATCAATTTGTAAAAATTTAATTTTGGCATTGCACAGATTTTCGATAAAATAACGAAAGCGATGAAAGTGTGTAGGCACTTTAGATTTATTTTTCATGGGAAATACCTAAGTGAACCGAGAATAATCATCAACGAATAACACAAAATATTTGAAACCAGAATTAGATAAAATTGGACTCGTCCATACATCAGAATGAATTACAACTAAAGGAAAAGATGCACGATGACTAACATACTCAAAAGGCAATCAATAAGATTTGCCTACAAGACATGAGTCACATGATATCGACTTAGAACTAGAATTGCAAACACGACTCAAAACTTGTTTATTTGGATGGCCAAGATGAGCATGCCAGCGAGTGAGTGAAGCAGAGGAAGCCACGATAGGATGAGAATGAGATGACACCATTGAGTTGGAAATCGGATAAAGACTATGAGAAGAATCAGCTTTGAGGAGAACTTTCCCGGTTTGTTTGTCCTTCAAAGAAAAGGATGAACCATTAAAATCAATGGCACATGAATTTTTATGGCAAAGTTGAGCAACTGAGATAAGATTGCGAGCAAGATTAGGAACATGATAGATGGGAGATAATAGCAAAGATCGAGAATCAGTATGTAAAAAGACTTTATCGACTTGCTTAATAGGCAATAAACGACCATCACCAACCGAGACTTTTGTCAAATCGTAAAAAGGTCTAGGATTTAGGATGTTATCAATATCACTAGTCATGTGTGCCGATGCTCCACTGTCAAGATACCAAGATGAATCAGAGGTCTCACCAACCGAGAGAGCTGAGAACGAATCCGACAGATCAGTAGTGGTAAAAGTATGGTTGAATCATTGTCGACATTGTAGTGCGGTATGCCCGACTCCGTTACATATCTGACAAGTAAGATAAGGCCTAGATCCGAGAATACCTCCGTGTGTGAAAGGGGGAAAATAGGGCTTCGAACCACCACAAGACCGACCAGAGGAGGTGGAGGAGGCATAGGGAGCCGATAATGATTGCGAACCGAATCAATCATAGGAAGATTGCCAATTCGATTTATCACGCGAGAATCATCCACCTTGTCCCCGACCAGATCTACGACCTTTAGAATTACGTCCACCTCGAGATCCTCGAAACGGTGGACTGGGTGAAGTGGTGTGACCAATCAAAGCATGATGACTATCAGATGAAGATGATTCACTGGACTTTCGGAGAAATCGTTCTTCTTGGATGAGGAGACGTGACCGCAGATCACCAAAGGAGAGAATTGTAGGACCGTTTGTGACCATAGTGACAAAAGGATCATACTCAGATGGGAGCCCATTGAGGGCTTGAATCACCAAGTCCTTGTCAGAGACGGAGCAATTGATTGCGGTGAGAGAGTCCGCAATTGACTTCAGATGCTAGAGATAATCAGACATTGACCGATTAGGTTTCTTCACAGTATTCTGAAAATCCAATTTTAGTCCAATTTCCTTGGCCGCACAGTGATTAGTAAAACGTTGTCCTAGAGCAAGCCAAATCTCCCGAGATGTCCGAAGGTCGTGAACTTCACGGAAAATTTAGACTGTGAGGGTCGAATTGATCAAACCATGAACACATTGATCTGTCTTCACCCAGGTGGAATAGGAAGTATTGACCACTATAATGCCAATCTGATCATTAATAAGCTTCGGCGGACATGAAAAAGAACCATCCACATAGCTCAGCAGATCGTTATAGATTAAAATAGATTCAAACTGAGATTTCCACAGAAGATAATTGTCTGCATCGAGTTTGATGGAGACGAGATTTGTGATGTTGGGAAGAACAAGCGACGACGAGGATGATTGCACAACCGTAATTTGAGTAGTAGCAAAGATCGGAGCAGCAGTGAAGAGTGAAGAAGAGGAGAAAGTGGGCGCAATATTATCGGGAGGCGATGGGAAATTGGGATTAACAGAAAAAGAAGATGGTGGGTAAAGAGATGGTAGAGAAGAAGAAAAATTTAAACATGTGTTGGACATTGTTGAGATAGAAATTGGAGCAAAGGAAGTGTTGATTTGGGGTAGAGATGTGAAAGAATTCGATTTGTTTTCCTGCTTTGATACCATGTTGATGTTTAGAGTCAAAGAGAAAACAGTGACAAAGTGTTTTTGGTGGCTCAACCCCAATTAGAGTTGTATGATATTTATTTATAGGAGTGACTAATTACAGAAAGGGTACAGATAGAAGCATAATTACATAAATACCCCATAATACATATAAATTACACATTAATACATGGTTCATGTGTTCTTGAATGTGTTGTTGAGGTGCTGGATGATGAAAGACGAGCATGCTTTGGGTTGAATGGTGCAAATTTTGGATGAAACTTATGGGTGTTGTAGAAGCTGATTCGAGTCATGGCTAAACCCACGGTTTTGCCAATTTTATACATTTGTGTGGTGTGAATTTCTTGGGGCTTCCTTCACGAAAGTTACTTTCGTGCCTTATACTTGTTCAATAACATACTTTAATTTTAGATTTTTCGAACCTCATATGATCTATATTCTGCTTTGAAAATCACATGGGTTCCATGTCAATATTTCAAAATAATTCGCGACCTTTATACGGTTATGAATTTTTATAGAATTTTTTACAAGGAATCTGGACCAGTGTTTTCATGAAAGTGGTAGGTTACATCTAAGACTATAACATATAAAATTTCCATGATTTTTAGAGCCCATTGAATATGTGATACGTCCATTTTTGTGTCTGTCTGAGCTTTGGAATTTGAACTCTATTTTGGCATGATTTGTTCGAATTATTGAGAGTTGTACAAGCCAAACTGGATTTCGAGTTCTTCATTAGAAATGTTTCTCTTGGTCTCGTCTACATTGTGTTAAAGTTTTGTAATTTTTAGAGCTGATTTACTTAGGGAATGTTAATGATTTCCAAAGGCGTGCAAACTGTCATTATGTGACAATTTTTGGATAAAATTTCCTTTTTGTCAGTTGTCTTTTAAGACTCGTGTTCATGAAGGAAGTCTAGCATGTTTAATTTGCCGACTAACAATTTTCATGCAATTTATATGATTTATGAATGGACAAATGTTGGTTGGTTTGGAACTTGAGATATTTCCTTTGCATTAGCAATGCAAATGACATTTCCAAATTGCTGCACTGTACATGCTAAGGCGTATGGAATTGTAAGTGTGACTATTCCGTCGATCCCCATGACGATGATGCCCCGTAGTTGGGATGCTTGGAGGGGTAGCTAGGTTTCTCTTAATGCCTAGGGGGTAATAGGATCCCCAAATGTCCTCGCAATGCCGTGGTGGGTGCGAGATGCGCGAAGGGTAACTGGGTTCCTCGGAGGATGGTGCAACCTAAGTTATTAAATCAAACATGATCGCTTGTATTCTTATGTTTCATTTTCATTTTCTGGTTTACCTGTCCCAAGTTGCTTCCTTTTCATACCAACATACTATTTTGGTTTTGAGGAAGGTTTTTAAACAAGTTGATTTCAAATTGATTTCATGTATTTTATACTATGAGTTTTCCTCGCATGTGAAGTGATGGATTTATATAGCATAGACTGGTAAACATTCTACTTGCAGGGTTTGTACTCATTTGTTGTTGACTATCATATTTCATATCACTAGATATGCCGATCTTGCCTGCCTCCACCACCATTAGCTATGGTGCACCTGTTGATTTCACGGGGCGCATCACTGAGTTCGTGGATCCAGATTTTCCTGAGATCATCTTTATTAAATGTATTTCGATCTTGACAATAGATATAGGTTCCCCGCGGGTCTCGTACTCCTTGGGTTCGTAGCCGTGTACGCCCGGGTTGGCAGGCAATTGGTGGGACCTATCCCACGCCTTGGTGATGACGGAGCGAGTAACGGTAGTAGCGGGGTGGAGTGAGCCATGGACTGGATGACGGCAGCGATTTTTTTTTTTATGTACCGTAGGCGATGAATGGGTGATAGTGTTTAAACATGTGAATCCAAGCTGCGATAATACAACTGATGATTCTTTTTGGCGTCATCAGGGGGTAGTACCTTTTTGTTTCCCCCAGTGTATCCCGACCTTTGTCACCTAAGTATATAAATAAAAATGAAAATGCGATCGCCATGGTTATTTTTTCCACGTGTGTTCCTTTAAATTTTACATGTCTTGGAGTGATAAAGTGCAATAGTGGCCGAAGGAAATAGGATGAACGCATGCGATATAAGATACTAAATGCATGTGTTTGATTTACTATGGAAAAAGGGTGACTGATGGTCACTCGTGAGGTGCTTGTAACAATTGTAAGTTACATGTCTGTACCTGTAACATTTATATGTTACTTATGTGATCTCAGTAACGTTTGTATGTTACTTATTAGTTGATTAGTGACGCTGGATCACTAATCTTTGGTGTGGGCAATGTGCAGTAATTTGCACATCCCCTGGTGTGGTCCACTTCTAATTTAAATTCCGAGTTGGCAATCGTTTCTAGTAAGTTCCATTCCCTTGTTCTTACACTCGCTAGACCGATCGCTGATTTACGACTGAGGGCATCCGCAACCTTGTTTGCCTTCCTCAGATGATATAGCATCTCACAGTCGTAATCTTTTAATAGTTCCATCCACCACCTTTGTCTCGTGTTTAACTCATTTTGGGAGAATACATACTTATGATTTGTATAGATTTCAAACTTCTTTTCATACAAATAATGTCTCCATATCTTTAGTGCAAAAACGATTGTTGCAAGTTCTAAGTCATGTGTTGGGTAATTTAATTCATAAGGCTTCTTCAATTGCCTTGATGCATAAGTTATGACCCTCCCATGCTGCATCAAAACACATCCGAGCCCTTTGTGGGAAGGATCGCTATAAAACGTGAATCCACTGGATCCAAAGGGTATGGCTAGTTTCGGAGCTGTAGTTAATTTCGTCTTAAGCTCTTGGAAGCTTTGCTTGCATTCGTCGTTTCATTCAAACTTCACGTTCTCCCTAGTTAATTGGGTCAATGGACCCGCGAGCCGTGAAAATCCTTCTATAAATCTTCAATAATATCCTGCAAGTCCTAAGAAGCTCCGAATTTCCATTGGTGTCGTTAGTCTTGGCCAATTCACCACTAGCTCGACTTTCGTCGAGTCCACCAAGATTCCTTCCCTGGATACCACGTGACCAAGGAATAGCACTTGATCCAACTAGAACTTACACTTACTGAACTTAGACGTAGAGCTTATGTTCTCTAAGTGTCTACAACACTATTCTCAGGTGCTGCTCATGTTCCTATGGTTCCTTTGCATGTTTTAGGATATCATCAATAAAGATTATTACAAACTGATCCAAGTATAGTTTGAACACCCTATTCATTAGATCATGAATATAGCCGGTGCATTAGTTAAATCAAATGGCATAACTAGGAACTTGTAAAGTCCATAACGAGTCCTGAAACCTCATTCTTAATTCTTAGCTAATGATATCCTGATCTTAAGTCAATCTTAGAAAAGACTAACCTTCCTTGCAAATGGTCAAATAAATCATCAATCCTAGGCAATAGGAACTTGTTCTTGATCGTAACCTAATTCAGTTGCCTGTAGTCAATGCAAAGACGCATTGATCCATCATTTTTCTTTACAAATAGAACGGGTGCATCCCATGGGGACGCACTAGGCTAAATGAATCCCCTATAAGCAATTCTAGCAATTGCACTTTCAATTCCTTTAGTTTCGCTAAAGCCATCATATACGGGGCCTTTGATATTGGTTTAGTCCTGGGAACTAACTCAATTACAAACTCAATCTCCCGTTCTGGTGGCAATCCTAGTAATTCTTCAGGAAACACATTAGGGAATTCTTGAACCACACAGATCTCTTCAAGTTTTGTTTCTTCCTTTGTTTGGTCTTTTACCACGGCTAAGTATCCTTGACATCCATCATCAAGAAGTCTATGTGATGAGTGCCATTGAAGGGTTTGTCTCATCTCCATAGAATTCAAAATTAGGTTCTTTTAGTGGATTGAACTGGATTATTTTCCTATAACAATCCACCTAGACCCGCTGTTTACGAAGCCAATTCATCCTTATGATGGCGTCAAAGTCATACATGATCAACACTACTAAGTTTATCACCTGATCCTGTCCACCTATAGAAATCTTACAATTTTCATATACTAACGAGGACAGCATCACATCCTTCAGTGGCGTGGAAATACTAAGAGGCATTTCAAGTGGTTTAATTTTCATTTCGCTTAGTTGCCCATACCTCTCAAACACGAAAGTATATGTAGTGCCCTTGTCAAACAATGTGATAACTCTATAAAAATAGAGTTATTTTATCTACTTTAGGCAATAAATAATGCAATATTTGTTAGAATATATTTGGATTTCCTTTTATTTACTTAATATTTCCTTGTTTATGCAGAATATTGAGATATGGAGAAAATAAGGAAAATATGGCAAAAAAGAAGGAAAGGAATATGTGACCCAGAGAAGAGTTAGAAGGTGGATATCACATTGGAAATTCTGCGATTTATTCCCTAATTTTATGCGAAAAAAGAAGTAATTGCCTTGTAAGAGGAGTCTTAGACGTTATTGTATAAATAGGATAACTTGGGGGAATATGGAGTTTTTTTTAGAGAGAGAGAGAGAGAGAGAGAGAGAGAGAGAGAGATCGTTTTTGTTTTCAGTGTTCTGAGAGTTTTTCAAGTATTTTGAAGAGAAGACAAAAGTGGTAACAGAATTCTTGTTCTTTGATTCAAGATGTTTGATTTAATTTCTATTTTCGTTTCTTCTTCTATTATGTTCTAATTTTCTTTGTTAGAGCTACGATGTAGCCTAACTATGATGATATGAATTTCATACTTTTTATGCTTTGCAAGTAATTTCATTCGTGTGAGTTATATATTATTGTGCTTAATGCATTTAGGTGATTGGCCACCACTTGAATGATCTGATGTGCATGTTTGAGACTGAGAAGTGATAATATGTAATTTCTCCTTATAATATATAACCATGAATTAAATGTGGATAGAAATATACCATGTTATTTGTGTAGCTTTTGGTGATAAGGTGGTCCAAAAGATTTATTGTAAACCGGGAATATTCACAGATTTTAATGCGCTTATGTTTATTTAAATTCACATAGAAATATAGTGAATTGATAAACTGAGTAGGTTTGCTATACCTAGAGATAGGATAGTAAATAGATTAGGAAATTTCGCTATCACATGCTTGATATCGTTCTTGTATGCATAATGATCCGAAATTCATATCTAGTGGTTATGGTGAAATCGGATGCTCTAACATATTTTACCTGATTGATTATCTGCCTTTAGTTTATAAAATTTCGTTTTTAAAATTTGTCAGTTTTTATTTATTCTCAATTATATTTTAATATGTTAGATAAATTTTAGAATTAATCTATTTTTAATATTTAATTGATTTATTATCATCAATCTCTGTGGGACGATACTCTTCTCATCATTGTATTACTTGTTCAACACGTTCGTTGACACGTGCAGAATTTTACGAACAAGTTTTTGGCGCCGTTGCCGGGGATTGTTTATTTAATACCAATTAATATTGATACCGGATAATTCTAAGTTTAATCTAGCTTTTATTTATTATTTTTTTCAGAGTATACATTGGTGCATGACACGTAGCCAACAAGGAAAACTTACTGAGTTTGATCCAGAAATCGAACGCACATTTAAAAGGCGACTGAGAGAACAGAGAAATCACATTAAAAAGATGGAGGGAGTTGATGATGGTAGAAATCAACGTAGACTCTTGAAAGATTATGCTGCACCAACAGTTGAAGGCACCACATCAAGTATCAGGAGACCTGCAATTCAAGCAAACAACTTTGAGATCAAGCCATCACTGATTCAGATGCTTCAACAATCAGTGCAATTTAGTGGACTACCAAGCGATGATCCAAACGCTCACATCGATGCTTTTCTTGAAATCTGTGACACAATTAAATATAATGGAGTTTCAGATGATGCTATTAGATTGAGGTTATTTCCATTCTCTCTTAGAGACAAAGCTAAAGGTTGGCTCTCTTCTCTTCCTGCAGGATCGATCACTACATGGAATGATATGGCCCAAAAATTTCTTGGTAAGTTCTTTCCACCTGCAAAATCTGCAAAAATGCATAACGATATTACTAATTTTATGCAGATGGATAATGAATCATTGTATGAAGCATGGGAAAGATTCAAGGAGTTTCTTAGGAGATGCCCACATCATGCATTACCCGTATGGATGCAGGTACAAACTTTTTATAATGGGTGTAATACAAATCTCCGTTCTATGATTGATGCAGCTGCAGGGGGAACTCTGAATAATAAAACACCAGAAGAAGCCTATAACTTATTAGAGGAGATGGCATCCAATAGTTATCAGTGGCCTACTGAGAGGATATCAATGCGAAAAGCTAGCGGGGTTCACGAGGTGGATGCTTTCACGGCAATCACTACACAAATTGAAGTACTCAACAAAAAGATAGATAATATGAGTGTTTCAAGCATGAAAATTCAGAATGTGACATGCGATTTCTGTGGTGGAGGACATGTTAGCACAGAATGTCAGGTAGGTAACACTTTTGCTCGATTTAATGAAAATGCTAACTTTGTTGGGAATTTTAACAGATCACAGAATAATCCCTACTCCAACACGTACAATTCGGAATGGCGCAATCATCCAAAATTTTCATGGAATAATCAAAATGTGACAAGACTGCCACTGGGATTCAAACAACCAGAAGAGACAAAGTTCAGTTTAGAAGATATAGTCACAAAACTTGCCAACACTACTCAAGACTTCATCAAGAGCACAGATGTGAGATTTCAGAACCAAGAGGCTTCAATCAGAAATCTGGAGATGCAAGTGGGGCAGTTAGCAAACATGATGTCTGGGAGACAACATGGTTCTTTACCTAGCAACACAGAGAAAAATCCAATTGAAAATATAAAAGTTATAACCCTGAAAAGTGGTAAACAAGTGGGTGATGAAGATACCAAACAAGAGATTTCCAGAGACAAAGAAGAAGAGGACAAGAAACAACCAAAGGAGATAGGCAAGAGCAAACTTTTTCCAGATAATCCCAAGCCATACGTGCCGCCAGTTCCATTCCCTCAGCGACTCCAGCAGCACAAAATAGATAAGCAATTTTCTAAATTTCTTGATGTTTTTAAAAAATTACACATTAATATTCCTTTTGCAGATGCTTTAGCGCAAATGCCTAGCTATGCAAAATTTTTGAAGGAGATTTTGGCAAACAAAAGAAAGCTAGAGGATTATGAAACTGTGAAATTGAATGAGGAATGTTCGGCCATCCTACAAAATAAATTACCTCCGAAGTTAAAAGATCCAGGGAGTTTTACAATTCCTTGCACTATTGGAGATTCTTACTTTGAAAAGGCATTATGTGATTTAGGTGCAAGTATTAATTTGATGCCTTTCTCTGTTTTCAGGAAATTAGGATTGGGTGAAGTAAAAGCAACTACAGTGTCGCTTCAACTGGCTGATCGATCAATTAAATATCCGAGAGGTATTGTAGAAGATGTATTGGTAAAAGTTGACAAGTTTATTTTTCCTGCAGATTTCATAGTTCTTGACATGGAGGAAGATTTTGAGGTACCACTTATCTTAGGTCGTCCTTTTTTAGCAACAGGAAGAGCTCTTATTGATGTACAACAGGGGAAGTTGATTCTTAGAGTTCAAGATGATCTTATTTCTTTCAATGTTTTTAAAGCAATGAAATATCCCTCTGATGATAATTCTTGTTTTAGAGTTGAGACAGTTGACAAGTTGGTGAATAATGTTTTTCAAGAAAATATTTTTAAAGATCCACTTGAAGCATGTTTAGTTCAACCAAAAGACAGAGAAATTGAGAATGAGGAGTGTTGACACCTAAATTTTAGTAACCATTTAGTGTAATTTGCATAGAAAATTAGGGATTAAATTTTTAACCCCTAAACAAAAAATATTTAATTTGCATAACATATAGTTTAAATTCATTTTAGATTCATTGCATTTTTTGCATCGGACCGGCGGTGAATGAACGAGCTTAAATTTCATCGAATGGGACTCGGCTCGCTTGAAATGCAAAGGCCGGGAATTACAAGTCAAATGGGCTCGGTCGTTTTAATTTGAACTTAATTCAGCCCATTATCATTAATTAATTCAGCCCATTATCATTGATTAATTCAGCCCATTGTCATTAATTAATTCAGCCCATTTAAATTAAAGCCCAAGCCTAAGCCCATTAGGACTAGAAAGCCCATCTAATTGACCTAGATTAACACTATATATAGATTATTAGGTCAGAATTTTAGAGGGGGAGAACACAATTTTCAGATCAGAATTTTTGAGAGCACGAGAGACACACGTGAGCAAAAAAAAGAGAGTGAGAAAGAGAGAGGGAGAGAAGGAGACCGGCTCCCACCGCCGTCGCGCCTCACGCCACCGCGGCTGCTGTCGCCCCTCCCCGCGCGCTCCGCCGACGCTGCTGCTGCCTGCCGTTGCCGCGTGGTGCCGCCTCCCCTGTCGACGCCGTGCCTGCTGCTTCCTGCCGCGCAACGCCGACGCCGTTGCTGCTTGCTGCCGTGCCTGCTGCTTCCTGCCGCGCAACGCCGACACCGCCGCTTGCTGCTGCCGTGCCTGCTGCTTCCTGCCGCCCGACGCCGACGCCGTTGCTGCCAACGCCGACGCCGTTGCTGCTTGCTGCCGTGCCTGCTGCTTCCTGCCGCCCGACGCCGACGCCGTTGCTGCCAACGCCGACGCCGTTGCTGCTTGCTGCCGTGCCTGCTGCTTCCTGCCGCGCGACGCCGACACCGCCGGTGCTGCTGCTCGCCGCTGCTCCTCAGGCCGACGCCGACGCCGCTGCTGCTTGCTGCTGCCGCTGCCCTTCCCGCCGATGCCGACGTCGCTGTTGCTTGCTGCCGCCGAGCCCGACGCTGCTGCCGCCGTCCTCGCCGGAGCCGTCACACGCCGGCGCTGCCTTGCTGTTCCGTCGCCGCCGCTCCGTCGTCGTTCCCGTCACCGCGCCGCCAAATCCGCCGTTCACCGTTCGTCCCAATCCGCAAGTTCGAATTTGGAAATTATCCGCAAATTAGGTAATTGAACATTATCTAATATTTTTAGAATATTTCGTTTCTTAATTTTTGAGTGTTTGAATATTCTGTGAATATTGCGTGGATTGCTAGATATTTTAGGATAATGTTTGCCTTGTTCGCAATATTTGAAAATATTCAAAATTAGGAATCTTTCCTAATTCAGCAACGTATCTGGACAATTATCCGACCTTATCCCTAAGGTATGATACGTGGCGATACGGAAAATCATTATCCTATCCCTAATCCCTTGGATACAATAATGATTTTTACCTGCTTTCCAAATTTGAACGATCTACTTTCCGTTAATATCTATAACCCTATAGATATGACTGATAGCTCGATTTTTGTGCCTAATCCGAATTTGAAACGAATCTTGTGAATTGCGTGGTTGCTTTAAATGTGGATGCTATCCTTGTTTAGATTATTTTCCTTTTCAAATAAAAAGAAAATTCAAAAAAATTAGTTAGGATTTGAATTTGAGTTTTGCATGCTTAGGAATCCTAAATATATCTAGATGATAGAGTAATTATTTAATTTAAATTAGGACTTGAGATAATTTATTTCCTAGTTTAAATTAAGTAATTTTCTAACTTTAATAGATTATTTAGGTTATTTTTTAATTCCGAATTTTCATGAAAACCCCAAAAAAAAAGAATGAATTGTTTTATGGTAGATTAGGATAGATTGCATTCTTAATTTAAGTAATTTATTATTTCGAATTTTAACAAAAATCCCAAAAATAATTCATGTTAGGATATGTTAAGTCATCATAGGTTGCACGTTAATTTAGGCATATTTTTATTCCGAATTTCACCAGAAAATACCAAAAATAAATCATTTGCCCGTCATCAGAATTAGGTCACGTCGTCGCATGACATATAGTTTGTATGCTAGGTCTTGCATGTCATTTATTGCACGTCATTGCATGTAGACTAGGTTTCATTTAAATAAGCGAAAAATCCAAAAAATATTGAGTGAATTGCTTGTTAATTAGAAATCATATTAGGTTGTTGATGTGATTTTCTAGCTAACAATGCAGATGCTTACGTTGCTTCGAGGTAAGTAATTTTTCCTAATCTTGCAATTTATTTAATGCTTTCTTGAGTGTTAAATTGGTGGTTTGCGCACCCGCATGAACACCTCACATGTTAGTGACTAAGTTAAAATGGGTCCAGATTGCTTGCCAAAATATTTTTTGAAAAGAAAAAGGTACCGAAAGGGCGTTAGACTAGATCTAACGTAATCAAGTCCCCGGACTTAGAATCTCTGGTTCGTAGGAATAAAACATATCTCCCTATGTTTTATTTAGGTTTCTAATCGACCTACCACAAATTGATTAGTGGCGACTCCGAGCATGAAAACATTTGCATGTTAAAAACTTAAACCCAAAGTTGCGAATTGGTAGGGCTTGGGAGGGCTCGAGTTAGGTTTAGTCCTAATAATCCATTAGCCTGAGAAAGGAAATTTTTTAGGTCGCGACAGCTTGGCGACTCCGCTGGGGACTTGAGTTAAAACTCTTAGTGGACTTAGGCCAGTTTTTCTTTTCAAAAAATATTTTTTGCTTGGCAGCGAGGATCCCAGGTACGTCCCTAACATTTTAGGTGTTAAATGTTTTTGCAGTATGGGAGGTATAAGGGGAGGCGTGATTGTTAACCCTTGTTTTGCAGGGAGGTGTTTGAATGAATGGTTTAGTTTATGCACGAAGCGCTGTATGATATAACCTGTTGTGCATGCCTTACATTTACACTACACCGCACACACTACCCGCTGCCGGACCTGGGCGGCACAGGTTTAGGATGGTACTGAGAAAATGGACACCCCGACCACACCCGCGTGGTATGGGTCGCCTTTCTTGGTCCCGAAAGTTCTTTCGTGGTGTCATTGAATACCTGCCACGGTTGCACCCTTTGCAACCCGGGTCGGCTCTTTGACTGAGCCGGAGTCAGAGGAATCTCAGCCTAACCACCACCATGACTGGTTTAGCTCGGTAATCCTCATGTCTCCATTTTGCAAGCCAGAGTCTAGGTAGAAATCGAACCTCACATTTCATGCGCATGTCTATGTGATTGCCATCATTCTACCGGGTGAAGTAAGATTTCTAAACCTTTATCTCGCAATTTATTTATCTTTCGTCTTTTTCTTTGGTCGGTCCATGACATTAGGTCGGTCGCGAGTCTTGGTCTATACACTATGGGAGGGGCAGACATCCGGATTCTTGATGCTCCTAAGGACGAGCTCCGTGCCTGGTGGAATCTACTCAGTCCGACCAACCGCAGGTTAGTTGAGGGCCACATCGGGAGGCTCCTCCCCCTACTGGAGGTCAAGGTCCGTACCGGCCTCGTTCGAGCATTAGCGCACTTCTGGTGTCCCGAGACCTCTACCTTTATATTCGGTAAGCACGAGCTCACCCCGACATTGGAAGAATATAGCGTGCTCATTGGAAAACCATTGGAGTCGGATTTAGTCACACCACCTTTGGGAATTGATTCTACTTTAATGTTGGCTGAATTTTTGAATGTCGGAAAAGATGAATTGGGAAAAGTTTTAAAAGCAAATCGTGGCACATGTCCTTTTTCATTCCTGAGCCAGTGTTTTGAAAAAGCCACATCTTTTCAAAAAGGCAGAATCTTTTTGCTAGCGTTTTTCGGGTTCGTGATTTTTCCTCACTGTAAGAATGCATGTAATCCGTCAATCGCATGGTTGGTCCAACAGGTCTGTCTTGAAAAGAATTTTATCAACATCATTTTAGCCGAAACTTTCATTTCCCTCACTAAATTTAAGCAACATGTTGACAAAACTTTTCATGCCCCCCTCGAGCTTTTGCAAATCTGGTTTTTGTCTCACATAAAAGGGTGTGGCGATTTACTCACAATATCTGAGCTTAGTGATTCTAGCCATCCCATCTTGAGGTATAAAGAAAAACAAGGGGGTGCACCCGATTATCATTACTCCGAATGGATCATTTTCATGAAAAATGCTAGACCCCAAGGTTTCCAATGGCATGCTAATTGGTTCAAAGTCGAGGAAGCTCGGCTTACATGTAATGGTATCGGGCCGGTTCCACTGTTGGGTTTCACCGGAGCAATTGAATACTACCCCGCCAGAGTGTCTCGTCAGTACCAGATTCTCCAAGGGCTCCCTCCAGCGTTACAACCAGAACTCCTGCAAGTTGACTTCGCCGATGACGATAAAGACCACGAAGCGACCGTAGCTCAGCTCAATAAGATGTGGAGGAAGTGTCGTGTGTTAAAGATAGCTCGGCCCGAAGGAGAACTAAAGGGAGAGCAGAAGTCCTATTTCGCGACGACCCAGTACATTCGTCGGCACAGAATCCCGCGGGATTTGCTCCCGAAGATACCCAAGGTGCCTCTCAAGTCCGCCAATCGCTCAGAGAACAATCGCCTCAAAAGGAAGGTCGAAGAAGCTGAAGAAAAGGCATCCAAGATAGCTCGAGCTTATGAGCAATTGAAGAAGGAAGTCGCCTCCCATATGTCTATAGATCAAGCAAAATAAAAAGCTCGAAGTTCTTTTCTTATCTCAGTTTCAGTTTTAAAGTTTGTTTAGGAATTGAGTCATTTGTCTTTATATTCAGTTCAATTTCAAGTCATTAATTGGTGTAAAAATTTTCGCCATTTCAATAAAGAGGTCCTTTCAATTCAAAGCGGTTAGACCAATGTCATGGATTGGCGTATCATTTCGCTTAACACTCATGTATGCCTGTTTCATTTCGAAATTAGGTAGCTACGGACCGATCACGGTCGCCCATTCGTACACGGTCGAGAGCCAGAATGGCCGATCAAACCGACTTGCAAGAACGCGTTATTGGTGTGGAAGACCACATCAAGCAGCTTGTCATCGCGATGCAACAAATGTCCGCTGAGATCAAAGCTCTCCGGTCGGTTCCTGTTTCGACACCTCTCGAAGCATCAGTCCCAAAGCAAAAGATCAGAAAAAGTGTCGATGTTGACGGAGATGACGATATTCCTGATTTAGAAGATGACCCTATCCAGATCATCGTCAACAAGGACAAACCTGATGAGCGGGTCAATAAACTTGAAGAAAGAGTGAAGCAGCTGGAAGGTTCGCAGGATTCACCTTCGATTGATCTGTCCCTTTACTCACAGATCAAAATCCCGAAGAAGTTCAAAATGCCGGATTTCGACAAGTACAATGGCACCACATGTCCAAAAGCCCACCTACAGCTCTATCACGTGCAAATGACTTCGTACGTTGATAACGAACTCCTAATGATCCATGCCTTTCAAGCAAGTTTGACGGGTCCTGCTTTGAGCTGGTATCTCATGAAGAAGATAAATGGCCTCAAAACCTGGAAAGAAGCCAGTGAAGCATTCTTGAAGCAGTACAGATTCATAACGGACATCATTCCTACCCGTGATGATCTCGAACGCGCCCAGATGAAAAAGACTGAGTCCTTCAAAGACTATGCTATCAGATGGAGGAATTTAGCTGCTCAGGTTGTCCCAGAACCCATAGACAGTGAGTTAAAGAGGATGTTCATGAAAACTCTCCCGTTCGAATACCGTAATCGGATGGTTGCCATTCTGACTGACAACTTCAACCAACTCATCCCCATGGGCGAACAAATTGAAATAGGGTTGAAGGATGGATGGTTTGTCGAGCCGCCCTCCTCGACCAGAAGATTTGGTGCGAGAAAAGAGAAAGAACCGGCAGCTGAAGTGAATGTGGCTTATAACCAACCGAGCCGGCGGAATGCTAACTCCGCCCCAGCGATCCAAGTAGTAGAAGCTCAGCAACAAAACTCGAGTCGTCAACCTTTTCAGAGGAGGAACAACAAGAGGCAATTCACTCCCCTCCCCGGATCGTTGTCTCAAGTGTTGACGGTGCTCCAGAAGAAAGGTTTGCTCACTACTGAGCCAAAGCGGCCCAATCCTGAGCGGTTCTATAACTTCGACCCGTCAAAGAAATGTGATTATCACATGGGTGAGCCGGGACACTCAACCGATGATTGCTATGCCCTCAGGCACCAAATCCAAAACCTCCTAGACACGAAGGCGTTCTCATTTCAACCTGCTAAGCCGAATGTTCAGAGCAACCCACTCCCTGATCACGCAGGCAATGTGAATGCCATATTTAGCTTCAATGCTGGTCGAATCAAGAATGTTAAGGTGTGTACTACCGACGTCTACGGTGAGTTAGTGAAGGCCGGTTGTTACCCAAGTAATGAAGACCTGCCCCTGGCTCTCATGAAAGAAAGAGTCTCAAGAATGGTAAAAGCTGGGATGATTGTTTATGCTGACCACACTGGCATCGTCTCCACTATCTCCGAAGTGGTTATTAATTGGGAGGAGGAGTTTGCTACATTGAACATCAGGAGCGACAAGGGCGACCCTCTGCCTGAAGACATGCCTCCGCTTGAAGACGCGTCCGATAATGAGGAGATCACTGTAAGCACACCTACAACTGATGAAGGGATAGTGATCGAGATACCTCAACCGTATGAGTACAGTGACAATAAGGCGGTTCCCTGGTCCTACAGTCTCGATGTCGACTTAGTTACCAGATCTGGGCGTTCCTACGGCCAAGCTAATGCCCAACCTGCAAAACCCGTTACTGATGAAGAAGCCAATGAATTTCTAGCTGTGATTAAGGCTAGCGAGTACAACATAGTTGAACAATTGCGCAAGCTGCCCGCGCAAATCTCTCTGCTTGAGCTGCTCCAGACATCTGTCAAGCATCAGAAGGCCTTAATGAAGGTGTTAAGTGAAGTCCACGTGCCAGAGACGATCGACCATGACAAGTTGGAAGAATTTGTGGGTTCTATACTGCTCAAGGACCTCATAGCCTTTTCAGATGAAGAGTTCCCTCTAGAAGGGAGGGGGCATACCAGGGCACTCTATATTTCCGTCAAATACAAGGCCTCGCATGTAGCCCGGGTACTCATTGACAATGGATCAGCCTTGAATATCTGTCCTCTGGCAACTTTACACCGCCTGAAGGTAGATCCTTCTAAGATAAATTCTGCAAGAACATCCGTACGAGCCTTTGACGGAACGAAGAAAGAAGTGATGGGAGAAATACACCTTGACATACAGATAGGACCAACGATGTTCAATGTCCTATTTCAAGTTATGGACATTCCCACTGCATTCAATTTTCTGTTGGGTCGTCCATGGATTCATACAGCCGGAGCTGTGCCATCCAGTCTACATCAGATGGTGAAGTTCATCGTGGAGAGAAAGTTAGTCACGGTCCACGGTGAAGAAGAGCACCCAATTTACCACGCAACGGCTATCCCCTATGTTGAGCCGGATTGCAAAATAGAATCGAGCTATCAGTCGCTCGAGCTCGTATCAACCATACACGCGTCCAGAGGAACATCACCGCCTATTCCCGAGGTGTCAAATGCTGCAGTCATGGTTGGCAAAGTAATGATGTCCCATGGCTTTACTCCAGGTGAAGGCCTTGGTAGAAATGGTCAAGGTATCCGCCAACCGGTGAAAGTTTCTCAGAGACCCCGCATTACTGGGTTGGGATACCTGGGGTCGAGTGAGCCGAACAATGTGGCACGTGGACGTGGACGTGGACGTGGTCGAAGAAATGGTCAAAATAGATTGCGATCCGAAGAAGAGCCAAATGGCGAAGAACGTGGGCGTGGTATGTTGCCTCCACACCTCCGCACCACATTCCCAGGCCCTGCAAGAATGATGCATGAAGAGAAAGAGGTGATCGACACTCTAGGGCAGCCGAGCGGCAAGTTCGACTATTATGTCAAATACTCAGCACCCCCGAGCTTCTATGTTGACCCCCGTGACATTGTCCCGGATGGATGGGGAGGTATGGATGATTCAACACCTCTAGTGACAGAAGATTCTGATGATGCAATGGAAGGAATCACCGCCCTGTTCGATAATTTCTTAATTGGAGCCATCGAGGAAGGACCGTTGAAGGGAATGGGCATTGGCCCGCAAGAGTAACACATTTACCTTTTTCGCACATTCCCCTACGCGGGAATTTTTACTGCTTTTTAGGACTTGCCCTGTCTCGGGATCTACTTTTTAGCACTTTTCATTTCTAGGATTTGATTGTTGCAATTTCCATTCCAATAAATGTAATTCATTTGGTGATAATCAATAAAATTACAAGTTATTTTCGTTTTGAGGGCATGTTGAGGTACATCAAACCAGCCCGGTGATGATATCCAACCAATAAAATAAAATATAGTCCAAGGAGAATTCTGAGGCCTGGGCTTCTTCATGTTTCCTCGTGTTAAAACCTTTTAAAAAGAATTTCAAAATAAAAGAAATAAAAATACACTGTTTAGCCCTGTTTGTCCTACTGAACCTCCTACTTTATGTTTCAGGGGCAATGTTATGACACGTAAGGGTATGGGAACGGTCCAATCTGATGAATTATGTGCCACCGAACCTGATCTCGATGACACCAATGAACTCGAAGATTCCTCAGACCTCCAGCGTGATCTAGAGCATCATGAAAGACCTAAAGTTCTAACGGTAGACCAAACTATCACGGTCAACTTGAGTGATTTCGGAGAACCCAAAGAAGTGAAGAGGAGCAAATCCCCTTGAAGTAAGACGAAAAGCTCGATCCAATTGCTTCATGAGTAGGTAAGTCTTTCAACCAAAAAGTGTGTCAATGACACTTCAAGGTAAATGATCTAGTCCTGAGGAATGTACTCCTGATCTTTCCTGTTCCTGGAGGAAAATTTGCCCCAAACTACATTGGTCCGTATGTGGTTAAAAAGGTGCTTCCCGGAGGTGCCCTGATTCTCGCAGAAATGGATGGTCGTGAGTTTTCCACTCCTGTTAATTCTGATGCTGTGAAGATCTATTATCCCTGATGGAATTTAACATTTTGCAGCAAAAGTTTTCAAAAGTTTGGTTTTATACTCTGAATTGCAAACATCTCATTTATGAATAAATGGTTTCAATCAATTTAAAGATGGAATGTGTGCCTTGGCTTTAAATTATGCTTGATCATTTTGTCAGTCTACATTATCGATTTCAAAAGGGGAATCTGTTTAGATAATATGATAACTCACGTGGAATGAATTGAATGTGTTGAATGAGGTACATCGGGATGATGAAAGGCAAGCCATATCCTATACACAGTCCCATGCACTAATCCCCAGTGAGTTGAGTGGAAAAATTCCATGTCTGCAAGGTAAAGGGTTATCTCGCAAAAGGTACGGCAACTGAAATGACGAGAGGCAGTTCATTTCTCTATCCCAAACACTACAGGTTATCCATTGTTTCGCCACTTTGAGCCTAAACACTTGGAGAAATTCATTCAAATTACCCCTGTCAAGAACCACCCCACATTGGGGCAAACTGGAGGTAAGTCAGAGTCATAAGGTGAAAAATGAATAGAAATTTTCATGCTCTCACTTGCATCAATCTTTGAGTGTTGCTTTTTCAGATGAATTCGCGTGAAGTTCAAGTGCCTTAGGATGACGAAGAGCATTTCTTTCTCTATCCTATACACACTTTACCCTTTGTTAAGCCCAATTGAGCCTGCAAATTCATTTCTTAAACCCAGTTGGTGATCATCCCCCACACTGGGGCAAGGCAAAAGTCATCATTGTTCAGGCAGCATATCCAGAGCGCCGACAAAAGACAAGACCCCGAGAGTCCAAATGTTAGTCATTCGGTCAAAACAAGCCAAAGTGTGGCTAGCCAATGTATGCATTGTAGACAGTGTATGTCAAAAAAAAAAAAAAAAACTAGAGGGCATGAAAAAGCAGTGTGCCTGGTAAAAGCAAGGCCGATGCCCGTGAAAAAAGAAAAAAATGGAAAAAAAGTGACGACTTTGGATTAGAAAATGTTGAGATGTGTCAAAGTCACAAGAATATCCACAGTCTTAAGGAGTCAAGTGATAAGCTCTTGAGGCCAATGGAGCATCTACCGAGAAGACAATCCCTGGTGAAGAAGAAGACCAGTGACAATGCCGAGATGATCACCAACTCTCACCCCAATTATACACATTTTGAGCCTTATGATCCATTCATTTCTCAACCCATGAGCCTAGCCTACGTTACGTCCCTTGCAAAGTCTCTTCAGATTAGGGCACTTGAACTAACGTAGAGTTTCTGATGTTTATAAGCTTAGCTCGAAGAAGTGCGAGCAGGTCCATTTCTATCTCATTTTGCAGGTTCTTGACTTGTAAACCCGGAGACAATTGCAGAGCATTTTCTTTCAATAGCCTCGACTCGAAGAGTCTCTTTTGCTAAGCCATTGACCAAGCCCTATGTTACGGTCCTAACAAAGACCTCTCAGATTGGTAAAGTCGTACTGCTTGCGAGAATACTCGGACCCTTGTCAACATGATGATGGTGAGATGGAGCGATTCTCCATAAATCAGCCTTTCGATGAGAATGAGAGAAAGCCCTTTTGGACCGGAAGTCCCTCATTCGACATTTTCAAGATATCCGCTTGTGAGTTCGGGTTGTCTTGTCATGATTTTTCCCCCAGCGAAGTTTGTAATGCCGATTTGACAAAACCATCGTGCATGAAAATCGGTTGAAATCATAGTTCATGTGTATATGTATTCTTGACAGTGTGCGAATGCATATTACATGTTACTTAAAATCGTGTCTAACAGGAGACACACCATCAGAGTTGGAGATGTCACCAGGTAAGTATGTCTCTATCCCTAGGATGTCTATGACTATCTAGGTATCCCTAACCTGTTCAAGCAATTGTCAGGTCCCACATTTGATCATTTTTTGCAATCTCTAGATGCCTTTGATTGTGTTCAGGTGTCTATTGATCAAACCTTTTCAGGTACTTCTGATGATATCCAGGTACTTTGTCAAGGAACTCTTGAACACTTGGGCTAGCCCCTTTGTTCATCAAATCACAGATTTTCATACCATCTCGAGGAGATTCCCCCGTTACATGACTATGAGCAGGTATAGGCATGGCGGCCAAATCTTTACATATGAGCAGGTATATGTAAAGATCGGAATATTCTTCCCAAGTATCAGGTATTCCCCCGCTACTCACCTATGAGCAGGTATAGGTGAAGCGGCCAAATCTTTGCATATGAGCAGATATATGTAAAGATCGGAATACTCTTATTATCTCAGATGTTCCCCCGCTACTCACCTATGAACAGGTATAGGTGAAGCGGCCAAATCTTTGCATATGAGCAGGTATATGTAAAGATCGGAATATTCTCCCAAATTTCAGGTATTCCCCCGCTACTCACCTATGAGCAGGTATAGGTGAAGCGGCCAAATCTTTGCATATGAGCAGGTATATGTAAAGATCGGAATATTCTCCCAAATTTCAGGTATTCCCCCGCTACTCACCTATGAACAGGTATAGGTGAAGCGGCCAAATCTTTGCATATGAGCAGGTATATGTAAAGATCGGAACAAATTTCAGGTATTCCCCCGCTACTCACCTATGAACAGGTATAGGTGAAGCGGCCAAATCTTTGCATATGAGCAGGTATATGTAAAGATCGGAATATTCTCCCAAATTTCAGGTATTCCCCCGCTACTCACCTATGAACAGGTATAGGTGAGGCGGCCAAATCTTTGCATATGAGCAGGTATATGTAAAGGTCGGAATATTCTTTCAACCCCAGGTGTTCCCCCGCAGTTCACTTATGAGCAGATATAAGTGCGGCGGCCAAACCTTTGCATATGAGCAGGTATATATAAAGGTCGGAATATCCTCTTGATTTCAAAAGTTTCCCCCGCAATTCACTTATGAGCAGGTATAAGTGAAGCGGCCAAATCTTTGCAAACACCTATGGAGATATATAGGTAATTCGTAAAGATCGGAACTGTTCTCACGAATCCAGATGATGATTGGATACGTCGAGTTTTCTTCGTGTGTTTTGACTTGACTGCAGATCACCGAAGTTCATCAACATATATCAGGCAATACCGATGGGAACTGAGCCCATACATTTGCCAAAACAACATACAAGTTAAGGTTGTGCCTCGAATTGCGCTATCGTCAGGTAAGTAATTCCAGGTACGTTTTCTACTCATGTCAGCATGCATCATTTCTTAATGCATTGTAAAATGGGACTCATAATCCCGACAAAAACAACATTCATTGCATTTGCATAAGTGAAATTTAGGTATCATTTAGTCTTTGAATGCAACCTCTGCGAGCTCACCTTCAAAGAGGGGCAGCTGTTGACACCTAAATTTTAGTAACCATTTAGTGTAATTTGCATAGAAAATTAGGGATTAAATTTTTAACCCCTAAACAAAAAATATTTAATTTGCATAACATATAGTTTAAATTCATTTTAGATTCATTGCATTTTTTGCATCGGACCGGTGGTGAATGAACGAGCTTAAATTTCATCGAATGGGACTCGGCTCGCTTGAAATGCAAAGGCCGGGAATTACAAGTCAAACGGGCTCGGTCGTTTTAATTTGAACTTAATTCAGCCCATTATCATTAATTAATTCAGCCCATTATCATTGATTAATTCAGCCCATTGTCATTAATTAATTCAGCCCATTTAAATTAAAGCCCAAGCCTAAGCCCATTAGGACTAGAAAGCCCATCTAATTGACCTAGATTAACACTATATATAGATTATTAGGTCAGAATTTTAGAGGGGGAGAACACAATTTTCAGATCAGAATTTTTGAGAGCACGAGAGACACACGTGAGCAAAAAAAAGAGAGTGAGAAAGAGAGAGGGAGAGAAGGAGACCGGCTCCCACCGCCGTCGCGCCTCACGCCACCGCGGCTGCTGTCGCCCCTCCCCGCGCGCTCCGCCGACGCTGCTGCTGCCTGCCGTTGCCGCGTGGTGCCGCCTCCCCTGTCGACGCCGTGCCTGCTGCTTCCTGCCGCGCAACGCCGACGCCGTTGCTGCTTGCTGCCGTGCCTGCTGCTTCCTGCCGCGCAACGCCGACACCGCCGCTTGCTGCTGCCGTGCCTGCTGCTTCCTGCCGCCCGACGCCGACGCCGTTGCTGCCAACGCCGACGCCGTTGCTGCTTGCTGCCGTGCCTGCTGCTTCCTGCCGCCCGACGCCGACGCCGTTGCTGCCAACGCCGACGCCGTTGCTGCTTGCTGCCGTGCCTGCTGCTTCCTGCCGCGCGACGCCGACACCGCCGGTGCTGCTGCTCGCCGCTGCTCCTCAGGCCGACGCCGACGCCGCTGCTGCTTGCTGCTGCCGCTGCCCTTCCCGCCGACGCCGACGTCGCTGTTGCTTGCTGCCGCCGAGCCCGACGCTGCTGCCGCCGTCCTCGCCGGAGCCGTCACACGCCGGCGCTGCCTTGCTGTTCCGTCGCCGCCGCTCCGTCGTCGTTCCCGTCACCGCGCCGCCAAATCCGCCGTTCACCGTTCGTCCCAATCCGCAAGTTCGAATTTGGAAATTATCCGCAAATTAGGTAATTGAACATTATCTAATATTTTTAGAATATTTCGTTTCTTAATTTTTGAGTGTTTGAATATTCTGTGAATATTGCGTGGATTGCTAGATATTTTAGGATAATGTTTGCCTTGTTCGCAATATTTGAAAATATTCAAAATTAGGAATCTTTCCTAATTCAGCAACGTATCTGGACAATTATCCGACCTTATCCCTAAGGTATGATACGTGGCGATACGGAAAATCATTATCCTATCCCTAATCCCTTGGATACAATAATGATTTTTACCTGCTTTCCAAATTTGAACGATCTACTTTCCGTTAATATCTATAACCCTATAGATATGACTGATAGCTCGATTTTTGTGCCTAATCCGAATTTGAAACGAATCTTGTGGATTGCGTGGTTGCTTTAAATGTGGATGCTATCCTTGTTTAGATTATTTTCCTTTTCAAATAAAAAGAAAATTCAAAAAAATTAGTTAGGATTTGAATTTGAGTTTTGCATGCTTAGGAATCCTAAATATATCTAGATGATAGAGTAATTATTTAATTTAAATTAGGACTTGAGATAATTTATTTCCTAGTTTAAATTAAGTAATTTTCTAACTTTAATAGATTATTTAGGTTATTTTTTAATTCCGAATTTTCATGAAAACCCCAAAAAAAAAGAATGAATTGTTTTATGGTAGATTAGGATAGATTGCATTCTTAATTTAAGTAATTTATTATTTCGAATTTTAACAAAAATCCCAAAAATAATTCATGTTAGGATATGTTAAGTCATCATAGGTTGCACGTTAATTTAGGCATATTTTTATTCCGAATTTCACCAGAAAATACCAAAAATAAATCATTTGCCCGTCATCAGAATTAGGTCACGTCGTCGCATGACATATAGTTTGTATGCTAGGTCTTGCATGTCATTTATTGCACGTCATTGCATGTAGACTAGGTTTCATTTAAATAAGCGAAAAATCCAAAAATATTGAGTGAACTGCTTGTTAATTAGAAATCATATTAGGTTGTTGATGTGATTTTCTAGCTAACAATGCAGATGCTTACGTTGCTTCGAGGTAAGTAATTTTTCCTAATCTTGCAATTTATTTAATGCTTTCTTGAGTGTTAAATTGGTGGTTTGCGCACCCGCATGAACACCTCACATGTTAGTGACTAAGTTAAAATGGGTCCAGATTGCTTGCCAAAATATTTTTGAAAAGAAAAAGGTACCGAAAGGGCGTTAGACTAGATCTAACGTAATCAAGTCCCCGGACTTAGAATCTCTGGTTCGTAGGAATAAAACATATCTCCCTATGTTTTATTTAGGTTTCTAATCGACCTACCACAAATTGATTAGTGGCGACTCCGAGCATGAAAACATTTGCATGTTAAAAACTTAAACCCAAAGTTGCGAATTGGTAGGGCTTGGGAGGGCTCGAGTTAGGTTTAGTCCTAATAATCCATTAGCCTGAGAAAGGAAATTTTTTTAGGTCGCGACAAGGAGATAATGGAGTACGCAAATTTTATGGAGGCAAATCCAACATATTCAAGCCATAAGACAACAAAATTTGAGGAGTTGGGACAACACACAACGAAGCTTAAGCCATCAATTGAAGAGCCTCCTATTTTTGAACTCAAACCCTTACCTTCTCATTTGAAATATGCTTATTTAGATGGAATTTCTTCTTTACCAGTAATTATATCTTCTTCTTTAACAGATTTGATGGAGGAGAAATTGCTCAGAGTGTTAAAAGAACATAAAGGTGCAATTGGATGGAAAATAGTTGACATCAAGGGAATTAGTCCTTCAATTTGCATGCATAAAATTTTGATGGAGGAACAACATAAACCCACTATCCAACCTCAGAGGCGTTTGAACCCGAAAATGCAAGAAGTGGTGAAAGTTGAGGTAATTAAGTTACTTGATGCAGGGATCATCTATCCTATCTCTGATAGTTCTTGGGTAAGTCCTGTGCAAGTTGTTCAAAAAAAAAGAGGTATAACTGTTCAACTAAATAATGATAATGAATTAATTCTGACTAGAACCGTTACTGGATGGCGTGTTTGTATGGATTATAGAAAATTGAATGATGCCACCCGTAAAGATCACTTTCCTTTACCTTTTATTGATCAATTGTTGGAGAGACTTGCAGGGCATGAGTTTTACTGCTTTTTAGATGGATATTCTAGTTATAATCAAATCCCTATTGCACATGAGGATCAAGAAAAAACTACTTTTACTTGTCCTTATGGTACTTTTGCCTATAGGAGGATGTCTTTTGGTCTTTGTAATGCGCCTGCTACTTTTCAAAGATACATGATGGCTATTTTTTCTGACATGATGGAAAAATATATTGAGATATTTATGGATGATTTTTCTGTTTTTGGCTCATCTTTTGATTCATGCTTGAATAATTTAGCTTTGGTATTACAAAGATGTGAGGAGACTAACCTTGTCTTGAATTGGGAGAAGTGTCACTTTATGGTGCAGGAAGGGATTGTGCTAGGCCATAAGATCTCTATAAGAGGAATTGAGGTGGACCGAGCTAAGATTGAAGTTATTTCAAAACTACCGCCTCCTACCTCTGTGAAGCTTGTTCGAGGATTTTTGGGACATGCAGGATTTTATAGGCGTTTCATTAAAGATTTTTCTAAAATTGCTAGACCCCTTTCTAAATTATTGGAAAAAGATTCTAAATTTGACTTCTCTGATGATTGTTTGCAGGCATTCAACACATTGAAGGAGAAGTTAATTTCGGCCCCTATCATGACTGCGCCTACTTGGGATTTGCCTTTCGAGTTGATGTGTGACGCTAGTGACTCGGCTGTTGGAGCCGTACTTGGACAAAGAAAGGATGGAATTTTTCAAACCATTTACTATGCCAGTCGAACCTTGTCAGGTGCACAATTGAATTATTCAACAACAGAAAAGGAACTTTTGGCGGTAGTGTTTGCTTTTGATAAATTTCGTTCTTATTTAATTGGCTCAAAAGTTATAGTTTATTCTGACCACTCTGCTCTTAAGTATCTGCTTGAAAAGAAAGAATCAAAACCACGTTTAATTAGGTGGATTCTATTGTTGCAAGAATTTGATTTGGAAATCAAAGATAAGAAGGGGACTGAAAATCTAGTTGCAGATCACTTGTCAAGAATTCCGAATTTAAAGGAAGAGGTAAGTCCAATTATGGAAGAGTTTCCTGATGAGAAAATTTTTTCCATCAAATCCACAAAAATTCCTTGGTATGCTGATTTTGTGAATTATTTGGTAAGTAATATTCTCCCCCTTGAATTGTCATATCAACAGAAGAAAAAATTCTTTTCTGATGTTAAAAATTATTTTTGGAAAGAACCTTTTCTTTTTAAGGTATGTGCAGACCAGGTCATAAGGAGATGTGTTCCAGATGAAGAAACGGTAAATATTCTGCATCATTGTCATGATAGAGAGGCAGGTGGTCATTTTGGTGCTATCAAAACTGCAGCTAAGGTTTTACAATCTGGATTTTATTGGCCCACACTTTTTAAAGATGCTTACTCCTTTGTAGCTTCATGTGACCGGTGTCAGAGAACTGGAAATATTTCTAGAAAAAATGAGATGCCTTTAAATAATATTATTGTGTGTGAATTATTTGATGTTTGGGGTATTGATTTCATGGGACCCTTTATATCTTCTTATAGTAATTTATATATTTTAGTGGCTGTGGAGTATGTGTCTAAGTGGGTAGAAGCTGTAGCATTACCAAAAAATGATGCTAAGGCTGTTGTCAAATTCTTGAAAAAAAATATTTTTACCCGATTTGGCACTCCTAGGGCAATCATAAGTGATAGGGGGACACACTTTTGCAACAAACAGTTTGAAGCACTTTTGAGTAAGTATGGAGTCACACATAAGATTGCAACCCCTTATCATCCTCAGACTAGTGGTCAAGTAGAAGTTTCAAATAGGGAAATCAAGAGAATTTTAGAAAAAACAGTAAATGCCTCTAGGAAAGATTGGTCAATGAAACTTGATGATGCACTTTGGGCCTATAGGATAGCATTCAAAACCCCAATTGGGATGTCTCCTTTTAGGCTAGTGTTTGGGAAGGCTTGTCATCTACCAGTGGAATTAGAGCACAAAGCATATTGGGCATTGAAATTTCTGAATTTTGACATGCAGTCTGCAGGTGAAAAAAGATTGTTGCAACTAAATGAATTGGAGGAATTCCGCAATGAGGCCTATGAAAATGCTAAGATGTACAAGGAGCGTACCAAAAGATGGCATGATAAACACATATTCAGAAGAGAGTTCGAAATTGGCCAAAAAGTTTTACTTTATAACTCTCGTCTTAAACTTTTTCCAGGAAAGTTACGTTCTCGATGGTCTGGTCCTTATACAGTCACATAGGTATTTCCATACGGAGCAGTTGAAGTTGCACATGATACCGAAGGCACATCTAAGGTGAACGGTCAACGTTTGAAGCCCTACTTCGAAGGTTAATTTTCTTTCTTGAAGGATCACCTTTTGGAGTTTAGTCATCAAGACCATCCATGGACACATCCTACTGCAAGGGGAGTTTTCTTGTTTCTATTTTTCTTTTGTTTCTTTTATTTTTCGCATTGAGGACACTGCTTCATTCAAGTTTGGGGGGAGACAAAAATTTTTACTCAAAAAAATTTGCTAAATCTGAAATTTTTTTTGTTGCATTCCTTGTTGTGAATTTTTGCGATTCTTAGGAAAATTTAAATTTTGTTCAAACTTGTGAATGATATGTGAGTTAATTTTGATTCTGCTGATGTTGATCCACTTACTGAGCACTATAAGTCCTTAATTTTTGAGTAGTGTGTACATCTAGAGAACATTCATATGAAGTATGTGCTTTTCTTAGATCTCACCCAAATCTTAGAATTTGTTTGATTTTCTCTTGAGGCGAAATCCTAGGCTACATCTAACTGAGAAAATGATTTAGGCAATTTTTGGATCGATTGAGCCTTTCAAGCCAACCCTGTTTATTTATCCATAGTCATCCCGTTGAGCCTTAATTATTATCCAATCTTTTATTGGCACCCACGTACTTTTTAGCTTACCTTTTGCCAAATTATATCATTGTCCCACGCCCCATGAACAAGTTGATTTTTTTAGGATAAAAGTTTATTTGAGTATAATAGCAATTTGGGAGGAAGGGTGGAGCATGGAAATAATTTGATTGCTATGGTTGTTTGGGTGTATCTTCTTCTTCAAAAAAAAAAAAAGAAAAAAAGAGAAAAAGAAAATATTGCTTTTATGGTTCCCTATCCAACTTTCAATTGAGTGAGCCTTTTGGATACTCAATGGGTTGGGAATGTTCACGTTATATTAGGAGGGACTTAGGGAGGAACTCCACCATAAAGCAATGAAAAAAAAAGAAGAGAAAAAAAAAGAAAAGAAAAAAAAAGAGAAAGAATGATGATATGTAGTGGCAGAAAGATTATTTTGAAGAGGTGAAAGTGGAGATAGTGGCATGTGCTCTAATTAGATCCTAGAAATCAATGTGTTCATGGGTGATTTGAGCTTAAATTTACCATTATCTCACCGTTAGCCCGGCCTTACATTACAACCTAAGGAAAGTCCTATTGATTTTTGGTTCGATGATTAGCTTACATTAGTGGAGAGAGGAATGAAAAGCAAACCTATGAGATTTGGTTATATTTATAAAGAGTTTTTGAGAGGTTGCATATTAATGTGAACTTATTTGGATTGCATATAATTCGAAAAGATGAGGACTCACACACACACTTGGATCACATAGTTAGAATCGGTTTTAACTTATGAATCTATTTCAATGTTTGGATGAAATTTGTGTTTTTCTTTGAATTGTGATTTTGAGCAATTATGGAAGAAAGTCATGGAGGGGACTGTTAGCTTGAGTATGTCTTATATCTTGCTTTTGCTCGAGGACTAGCAAAATGTTAAGTTTGGGGGTTTGATAACTCTATAAAAATAGAGTTATTTTATCTACTTTAGGCAATAAATAATGCAATATTTGTTAGAATATATTTGGATTTCCTTTTATTTACTTAATATTTCCTTGTTTATGCAGAATATTGAGATATGGAGAAAATAAGGAAAATATGGAAAAAAAGAAGGAAAGGAATATGTGACCCAGAGAAGAGTTAGAAGGTGGATATCACATTAGAAATTCTGCGATTTATTCCCTAATTTTATGCGAAAAAAGAAGTAATTGCCTTGTGAGAGGAGTCTTAGACGTTATTGTATAAATATGATAACTTGGGGGAATATGGAGTTTTTTTTAGAGAGAGAGAGAGATCGTTTTTGTTTTTAGTGTTCTGAGAGTTTTTCAAGTATTTTGAAGAGAAGACAAAAGTGGTGACAGAATTCTTGTTCTTTGATTCAAGATGTTTGATTTAATTTCTATTTTCGTTTCTTCTTCTATTATGTTCTAATTTTCTTTGTTAGAGCTACGATGTAGCCTAACCATGATGATATGAATTTCATGCTTTTTATGCTTTGCAAGTAATTTCATTCGTGTGAGTTATATATTATTGTGCTTAATGCGTTTAGGTGATTGGCCATCACTTGAATGATCTGATGTGCATGTTTGAGACTGAGAAGTGATAATATGTAATTGCTCCTTGTAATATATAATCATGAATTAAATGTGGATAGAAATATACCATGTTATTTGTGTAGCTTTCGGTGATAAGGTGGTCCAAAAGATTCATTGTAAACCGGGAATATTCACAGATTTTAATGCGCTTATGTTTATTTAAATTAACATAGAAATATAGTGAATTGATAAACTGAGTAGGTTTGCTATACCTAGAGATAGGATAGTAAATAGATTAGGAAATTTCGCTATCACATGCTTGATATCGTTCTTGTATGCATAATGATCCGAAATTCATATCTAGTGGTTATGGTGAAATCGGATGCTCTAACATATTTTACCTGATTGATTATCTGCCTTTAATTTATAAAATTTCGTTTTTAAAAATTGTCAGTTTTTATTTATTCTCAATTATATTTTGATCTGTTAGATAAATTTTAGAATTAATCTATTTTTAATATTTAATTGGTTTATTATCATCAATTTCTGTGGGACGATACTCTTCTCATCATTGTATTACTTGTTCAACACGTTCGTTGACACGCGCAGAATTTTACGAACACAATGCATATGCCTTTTTATCACTTAAGGAAATCATACCTGAGATGACAGTCTTGGAAGCCTCTGCTTCCTCTTGAGTGACCGCGTATAACCCTTCCTTGAGCTGTTGGCCTCTGTGGGTTTCCTTGTGGGGGTGCTCCGCCCAGATGTTGTTGCAACTGTTGTGCCGGGCCATCATTTGACTGTGATCTTTCTCGCGGACAATCGTTCCTTATGTGACCCTGCTGTCCACACCCAAAACATCTCCTTTGAGCTTGGCATGGTCCTGGGCCATGTTGTTTACCACACCTTTGGCATGGGCCATTTCGATATGGCACTCGACTCATGGCTTGACATTTCCTGGCTTCTCCGTAGTTTCCAAAACTTCGCTTGTTATTAGGGGTAAAGTGTGGTTCTTGAAATGGATGGGGCCTTTTGTCACGTTGGGCATCACTTGACGCCATTTGACGTCCTGGTCTTGTCCGTCGCTCAATCTCCGTTTGTTCCCTTTTTAGTTCTTGTTCCACGAGCTGGGCCCACTCGTAAATTTCCTTATAATCCTTTATGTTGAGGGGTACCAGTTGCTTTTTGATATCTGTCCTCATGCCCTTCAAAAATCTCTTGGCCTTATCCTCTTGATCCTCAACCAATCTAGGGGCATACCTGGAGAGTTCGGAGAATTTTGCTTCGTACTGATCCACGGTTAGCTCCTTCTGACTCAGTTGCACGAACTCCGTTATTTTTCTATCCTTAGCACATCCAGAAAAATGCTTTCTATATAAAGCCTTAACAAAATTGTCCCACACCACTGCCGTGCCAGTCGGGAATATCGTGTCCTTAGAGGCTCTCCACCAATACTTAGCAGTCCCTTCAAGCTGATACTCTGCTAGAGTTAACTTTTCCATATCATTGCAGCTCAACAGCTTGAAGATTCTTTCCATTCCATCAATCCATTGCTCCGCCTCTTCAGGAATCCCCGCTCGAGTAAACTTAGGTGGTTTCAATTTCAAAAATTGCTTCGCTAACCCTTGGGTACAACGTTCATCTCCTTATTGCTGTTGGGGTTGCCTTTCCATCAGGGTCCCTATATTGGCAAGCACTTGTAAAATGTCATCCATTCGGGGTTCCACCCTTCAAGGAGTAGCTTCTGTTCTCGATTGCCCACACCAGAGATTAGTGATCCAGCGTCCCTAATCGACTAATAAGCAACGTACAAACATTACTGAGATCACATAAGTAACATATAAATGTTACTGGTACATACATGCAACTTATGATTGTTACAAGCACCTCGCAAGTGACTATCAGTCACCCTTTTTCTAGAGTAAATCAAACACATGCATTTAATGCCTTATATCGCGTGCATTCATCCTATTTCCTTCCACCATTAGCGCACCTTATCACTCCAAGACACGTAAAATTTAAAGGAACACGCATGGAAAATATATACATGGTGATCGCATTTTCATTTTTATTTATATACTTAGGTGACAAAGGTTGGGGTACACAGGGGGAAACAAAAAGGTACTACCCCCTTGACGATGCCAAAAAGAACCATCAGTCGTACTACCCCAGCCTGGATTCACATGTATGAACACTATCACATATTCATCGCCCTCGGTGCATAAAAAAAAATCACTGCTGTGCTTCCAAAAATGCTACGCCATCATCCAGTCCATGGCTTACTCCACCCCGCTACTACCGTTACTCGCTCCGTCGTCACCAGGATGAGGGATAGGTCCCACCAATCGCCTGCCAACCCAGGCATACACGGCTACGAACCCAAGGAGGACAGGACCCGCAAGGTAACCTATATCTACTGTTAGGATCGAAATACATTTAACAAAGACAATCTCAAGAAAGGCTGGGTCCACGAACTCAGTGATGTGCCCCGTGAAATCAACGGGTGCACCATAGCTAATGGTGGTGAAGGTACGCAGGATCGGCATATCTAGTGATATGAAAGACGATATAGTCAACAACAAATGAGTATAAACCCAGCAAGTAGAATGTCTACTGATCTATACTATATAAATCCATCACTTCACATGTGAGGAAATCTCCAAGTATAAAATACATTAAATCAATTTGAAATCAACTTGTTTGAGAACCTTCCTCAAAACCAACATAGTATGTTGGTATGAAAAGGAAGCACCTTGGGACAAGTAAACCAAAAATGCAAATGAAACATAAGAATACGAACGATCACGTTTAATTCAATAACTTAGGTTGCACCATCCTCCGGGGAACCTAGTTACTCCCCGGGCATCTCGCACCCACCATGGCATCGCGAGGACATCTTGGGACCCTTGTCACCCCTCCAGGCATCCTAACTCTGAGGCATTGTCGTAATGGGGATCGACAAAACAGTCACACTTACAATTCCACACGTCTCAGCGTGTACGGTGCAGCAATTTAGAAATGTCAGTTGCATTGCTAATGCAAAGGAAATATCTCAAGTTCCAAACCAGTCAACATTTTTCCATTCATAAATCATATAAATTGCATGAAAATAGTTAGTCGGTAGATTAAACATGCTAGACTTCCTTCATGAACATGAGTCTTAAAAGACAACTGACAAAAAGGAAATTTTTATCCAAAAATCCCAAAAATTGTCACATAAAGACAGTTTGCACGCCTTCGGAAATCATTGACATTCCCTAAGTAAATCAGCTCTAAAAATTACGAAAATTTAACACAATGTAGACGAGACCCAGAGAAACATTTCTCGTGAGAACTCGAAACCCAGTTCGGCTTGTACAACTCTCAACAATTCGAACAAACCGGGCCAAAAACAGAGTTCAAATTCCAGAGCTCAGACGGACACAAAAATGGACGTATCACAGATTCAGTGGGCTCTAAAAATCATGGAAATTTTATATGTTATAGTCTTATATGTAACCTACCACTTTCATGAGAACACTGGTCCAGATTCCTTGTCGAAAATTCTATAAAAATTCATAACCGTATAAAGGTCAGGAATTGTTTTGAAAAACTGACATGAAATCCGTGTGATTTTCAAAGCAGAATATAGATCATATAAGGTTCGAAAAATCGAAAATTAAAGTATGTTATAGAACAAAGTATAAGGTACGAATTTCGTGAAGGAAGCCCCCAGAAATTCACACCACACAAATCTGTATAAAATTGGTAAAACCGTAGGTTTAGCCGTGACTCGAATCAGGCTTCTACAGCACCCATAAGTTTCATCCAAAATTTGCACCATTCAACCCAAGGCATACTCGACTTTCATCATCCATCACCTCAACAACACATTCAAGAACACATGAACCATGAACTCTAGGATCTCAGCCATGCATGTCTTCCGTTGGTCACCAAATAGCACGAACTTGCATAGAAATAACAGTAAACCCGCAGAAATCCAGAGGAAACAAGCCTCGCCGAGCAATAACGGATCTACACATCATTGATTAGAAGACATCCGCTTGCCCGAAGTCCTCAGAAGTGCTTCGCGTCACTTGGCAGAGTTGTGAGAGTCCCGGTTATTGGCTGGTCTTCCGGCGATCCGAGACGAGCCGAGAAGGTTGAGCGGTGGCATAGATGAGACGACGCGAGACAACGGGACGGCACAAGGGGTTGGCTGAACAAGGGAGGCGTCGCTGGCGAAGTTGGACGGGCGTGAAGCCGCGGTGTCACGTGAAAAAGAAAGAGAGTGAGAACGGAGGGAGGAAAAGGAGGAGGGAAGAAGAATGAACATTGCTGGTTTAAATCTTCTCATTCCTCTCTCCCTCAGCCGCATGGATTGGAATTTGGCAGCAAATTGGTGCGCCAAATGGAGGTAGATGGCGCGGCTGGGTGGCGCAGGCGTGGTTAGGTGGCACGATGGCGTGGTGCAGTGGTGACGTCTAGGTGGCGCCGCGCACGCACAAAGGGAAGAAAGAGAGGGAATGGCACGGGAGAGAAATGGTTGCGGGTCACAAAACTTTGGCACTTTCTGCATTCTAGTTTCGTATGTGATTGAGCATCGAACCATTCAATATACTCGTAACTTAGCGCGGAAATTCAAACCTGATCGACTAAAGCATTTACCAACCTCGGTTGTCAAGTTTGTCCATGCACGATACACCTTCATTATTAGTCGATCGAATGGCTAAGTACTCAAGGGCACTCGGGTCTGCTGAGTAGTGACTAGGATGTCACATTTGTTTCCTCTCGGAGTGTGCAAAACAGACCGTCGGAATCAAGAACCGCCCGGATCGAACCGAACCGGCCGGTTGAGTTCGGTTCCCGGGATTGTCAGTTTGATTCCCAGTTTCTAAAAGTGAAACCGGTATCTGGACGGTCCGGTTCTCAATTCCAAAGGGAACCGGGCCGACTTTTCTTTCATTCACCCTTCACACCTGCCTTAGGTCAGCTTACACAACCTGACTCTTCCTTACTTTGGACCATAACTGGGGGCATGGAACTGCACTAATTACTGCAACTCTGCAATTTCTTCCACGATTCTTTTAGTACGGCATTCCGCACAACATTTTTCTCTTTGCTTTCTCAATCTTCACATATTCCGAGTTACTCCGAGAAAAACTACCAAAATAGATTCTTCCTTTTCAATTTTTTTCTGCTCTATGACACTATATTAGTGGGGATGGTGGAGTCATGCACCCTCTCATTGGACTGAACCGAACAAGTCTGGTTGGGTTCTTGGTCCTAGGACCAACCGGTCCTTCCAGTCCGGTTCTCGATTTCACCTTAGAATAGAACTGCACCGGGAACCGATCACCTCTAGTTTCTTCGATCATTGACTAAGAAAAGAGGTTGGGTTTGATTCAAGTTTGACTAATTGTTTTTACGTGTATTACAAGTAAAAAAGCAATAGGAACTTGAATGAAGAGTGCGGTAAAAATAAATGCGAGAATATTTACTTCGATAATCTCAATTTTTTTTACTCGGCAAAAACTCGGGATTTAATTCCATAGCGATGATAAGTCTTTGCCTGTAAATTCAATGGGATGAATTACACCTTGATGATATTGAATGAGATCAATATCATGAATAACAATATTTCAGTTATCAAATCAAATCATCTTCAAGAATTAAATAGTATAACTTAGAAAGATCTTTTTAAGGAAAAAACCACCAAAAACCCCAAATTTTACCACCTGTGACACATTTACCCCAAACTTTTTTCTGTGACACCAAAAACTTCAAACTATACTATTTGTGATACATTTACCTCAATGTATTTAGTCCATGAGCATTTTCGTCTTTTTTTCTTTTTCATTTTTTTCTCTTTTTTTTTCCTTTCCGACGAGGGGCACCCTCGTCGACGTTGAGTAAGGGCGGCCCTTGCTGGCGTCGAGCAAGGGCTGCCCTCGCCAGATCCGGCAAGGGCCCCCTTAGCCGGCGTCGAGCGAGGGTCGCCTCGCCTGGGCGAGCGAGGGCGGCCCTCGCCCGACTCAAGCGAGGTCGACCCTCACTGGAGTCGGGCGAGGTCAACCCTCGCTGGTGTCGGGTGAGGGTCGACCTCGCCTGAGTCGAGCGAGGGCCGCCCTCGCTCACCCAGGCGAGGGCGACCCTCGCCCGACGCCGGCGAGGGTCGCCCTCGCCGGATCTGGCGAGGGGGGCCCTCGTCCGACCCTGGCGAGGGCCGACCTCGCCTGACGCCGGCGAGGGTTGTAACAGCCCGAATTTCGATGTAATATCCGGGATCAATGAAATTGATATTATTTCGCATTTTATTTTAGTAAGTCTCGCCCAGATCTGATCACTCTCGGGATACTAACCATTAGGGTATAGCTAACTAGACAATGGTACGTGGACCAGGGACTCTATCGCGAAAGGGATACTGATCACGAGAGACGCTGAGGAAAATATTTTGGGCCAACGTGGGCCGATCTTAGGAAAGAGTAATGGATTGGGTTTGGCCAAGGCCTACGATGTACAATTGGGACGCAGGTGATTCTGCAAGATCAAAAGTACACGTGGTCAACCAGTCCTGAACTTGAACCTAATGATTGTGACCTCTGGAACTAATGATAATTTTCTCATTCTCTCAATGATCGAGACCATCACGATACGGATAACCCTAGGTCGATACGCGTAACCTCTAAACAGCCGCCCGTTAGTGAGAGACCTTGAAATTGAAAGTTTAGCGAGTATTGTTCACGGAATTGGGCCCGGATTTTGATGTCGATTTTCGAAGGGTTAAGAGACTATTTTTGGGAATCTTATGTCATATTATGCTGGCCACACATGTTTGGAGTTAGTACAAGTGAAAATTGGAATTTCGGTCCGGGGATGAAAAATTACGATTTTGCCCCTCGGGACGCCAGCGTTGCTTTTTGAGGTCAAATGAGGTTATTTTTCAAGGCCGACGCCATTTTTGGATGGCCACGCATACCAGGAGTCGTTTTGCACAAAAACTGGAATTTCGACAAAAATTGGAAAATAATATTATTTTATTCCCGAAACTTTGACGTGGATTTTCGAGGGCTTAAAAAGTGAATTTCGCGATTCCGACGCCATGTTAGGTTGGCCACGCATATATGGAACGCGTATGTGCAAAAATTGGAATTTCGCCCCGGGACCGGAAAAATGACGATTTTGCCCCTAGGCTATTTTTGGCTCCGAATTTTGGGGAATTTTTAAGGAAATTAATTAAATTTGGACTTATCTTAATTATGACAGCAAAGGACTAAAGTGCTCTTAGATTTTTGGATAAGATTTAATGTGAGCCCTTGGATGAGGGGCAAAAAGGTCAAAGTGGCTTGATTTTTGACACTTGGCACCCCTAGTCTACAATGTTTGACCAAGATAAACTCTCTCTCTCTCTCTTCAGCTCCCCCATTCGGCAGATCCACTAGAACAGCCCTTCCTCTCTTTTTTTTTCTCTCTTTTTCCCTCATTTTCTCTCTTGCCGGAGCACACCGCCGGCCACCGGAGCGCCGCCGCCGGCCACCGTGCCCCGCCATTGACCCCCTTGGTCCCCCACCTCAGCTCAGCCTCGGTTCCGTCCATTTCTCTCCCCCTTTCCCTCTCTTTTGCTCTCTTTTTCTCACTTTCCATTATGTGAACAGTACCGCCGGAGCTTCGCCGGAGCTCCGATCGCCGTTTCGTCAACACCCGGCCGTCCAGCACCTCCATACATCGCCGTTCAGCCCCGTTTCGTACAGTGACAGTACAGTTACTGTTCACCATCCGTACGGTCACTGTTCATCCCGACCGTACGGAGCGTCTCGGCCGTCGCCGGCGCCTCGCCGGCCACCGTTCCCGGCCTGTCCGTACAGTGTCCGTACGGAATCATTGTTCACCGCGTCCGTACGGGGGCACTGTTCATCCGTCCGTACGCCGTCGCCGGGCTTTTCGCCGCCGGTTTCACTGTTCATCAGTGGTCGGCCGCCATTTTCCCGTCGTCGTGACCTTGGATTAGGTGAGTAAAATTCCTAAACCCGGATTAGGACTGAAATTGCATTTTTCTGGACTGGTTTAGGTATTTATCGGTACAACTTGGACTGGCTTAGGTAGTGTCGGTGTGTAATTGAGACTGGGTTGATGATGGATTGATAGAAATTGTTATTGGAAAAATTTAGTGGAATATTGAGAATTTTTGGGGAGAGTAAGTGGATTAAATGATCAATTTAGGAGCCCATTGAAAATTATCGGGTATGTCCGGATTGACTGATTGTATGTAATTGTGCTCAATTGTGATTGATTGTGTACTACCATGTCGCATGTCGTGTGGTTGAATTATGTGGAGTGCGATTGGTCAATGATGGGGTTGAAATTAATTGTTAACTTGTGAATCGCGCATTAGGCCACACGGTATTAATTAGGCCAATTGAGCACGTGTTGTGATATTGAGTGATTGAATTTCATTGGTGCTTATGATGCATTGCATCGCATAATATGGACACGTATTATGTATGCCTAGAGTGAGGCATGTGGTGAAATTGTGCGAGAATGCGTGCCTGTCATGAGCATGTGATCACCTAAAATACCCTGAAGCGTTATACGCTGGGTTCAGATAATAATGAGTTGTGTGATCACTTATGGATCTTCGGGTCGTGACCTTCGGGTCGATACCGTCCTCATGCACTTTGAAGCAGGACGATACCCGGTACGTCCGGAAGACGACCATCCTCATACACTTTGAAGTAGACTCTGGTTCGTAAGTAGATCAGTGTTGCGCCTCATGCACTTTGAAGCAGGCTAGAGACACTGGGCCAGATCGGTTGCTGCGCCTCATGCACTTTGAAGCAGGCTAGACGCACCGGGCCGTGAATTTTGTTGACTTGAGTCGTAATAATAATGAATTGAGCAAGTGTGCCAGTGTGGGCTAGTGGGCCAAAGAAATGTGCATGACATGCTGATGACATTTGCATGCATAAGCATGCATTGAATTACCATGCGAGGGTGTGAGAGTCGGTGCATAAGCATGTGATTGACGTACGTGTGATATGTGTGCCACGTATGTACCGTGATGATTATATATTGAACTGCCTAACCTGCAGGGTGAGAGAATTGTTTGATTATTGTTATATTGTGATTTGAACAATTGAATCCTGTCAGGAGATTGCATGTTAGCCTAGCCTAGGTTTAGGGGTTGAATTTACTGAGATTCGTCTCATGGTTGTGTAAACCGATACTTCTCAGACCCCCGGCCGTGAGGATGGAGAGACCACCGCCACTTTTTGGGATCCCTCGGCAGATTCGGCAGTACGTTACTATCTACCCCTCAGGAAATGGGGAGGCTTTTGTGAGATATCGATCCGATGTAGTTGTAAATATAGGCGAGTATTATTACCAGCATCAGGAGTATGTGGCATGGTGCTACCGGGATGCCAATGGTAATGAGGGAGAGCCTCTCAGGACCTTTGACATCCCCGTTGACAGTGTGGGGATGTTGCAACCAATCATAGCGGCTGGTGAAGTGATAAACCTCGAGGCCACGCCTGAATGGATGAGGCAGGAGGAGGAGATGGAGGACGAGCCTGAAGTACTAGCGGAGGACCCCGAGCCGATGGATGAGGAAGAAGATGAACCCGAGGCCATGGAGCAGGACATAGAGGAGGACGGAGAGGTGGCAGAGCTAGGATCAGATGAGGAGGGGTTCGAGATGTACCTGGACCCGGAGTTAGAGATGGACTCCGAGGACGAGCGAGCACAAGCCATGGATTCGGAGGAGTCAGGGCCCAGTGAGGACGCCTCTGAGGAGTTGTCAGATGATTCCACTGAGTCATCCGATCCCGATTGGGAGCCGTAGAGCCATCCAGGGTCCCCAGCTACAGTGAGGGCAGCTACTTTAGGACTGTAGCCCTCTTCCCTAGTTTAGCCTGACCTCCCTAGCCACTTATCCCTTTTTGACCAGGTGGCTGCTGACTATTCGTATCTTTTGTTGGTTCTTGTAGATATTGTACAAAAAGGTTTTATAATAGTATAAATGTGTAATTATTTTCTTCAATGATGGTTGTTGTATGGCTATCTTTGGCTCATATTGTAGTTGTCTGGGTTTGTTTGTTTTATGCTTCCGCTTGTGTTTGATCTCTGTATGGGTGTTGGGTCGGCGACGTATCCTGGGACGTCGCAGTCAAACGACCGAAGGTGGAATGCTCGCGCTTCGTGGGGTACGGGGCGTGACAAGGGTCGCCTCGCCACCCTCGCGGGCGTCGGGCGAGGGTCGCCCTCGCCTAGGCGAGCGAGGGCGGCCCTCGCCCGACTCAAGCGAGGTCGACCCTCGCCGGACTGCCCTCGCCCGACGCCGGCGAGGGCCCCCTCGCCAGAGAGGGAAAAAAAAGAGAAAAAAAAAAAGAAAAAGCAAAAGAGATGAAAATACCCATGGACTAAATACCTTGGGGTAAATGTGTCACAAATAGCATAGTTTGGGGTTTTTAGTGTCACAAAAAAAAGTTCGGGGTAAATGTGTCACAAATGGCAAAGTTCGGGATTTTTGGTGGTTTTTTCCCATCTTTTTATTCGCATCGAATCCAATTCCTAATCCAATTGTGCTCTTCGGTCTCGAGCTTGCCAGTCTCGAGCAAGGCTTTACCTCGCCAGATCTAGCGAGGTGGAGCTTCACCGACATCAAGCGAGCTCAACCTCGCCAAATTCAGCAAACTCGAGCCTCGAGCTCGCCGACCTTGGGTGAGTTGGACCTCGCATGTGGCTAATTGCCAGCTGTCACTGTGGCCGGTGACCGGTTGAGATAGAAGGAAAAAATAAAAAAAGAAAAGAAAAAATAATTTTAAAAATTGAATCTTTTGATTTTTTTTCCAAAAAAATCAAATTAGATTTTCCATGCCAAACACCGAAAAATTATTTTTGGCTCACTTTCATATTGTGGCTAAAATCAGAAAATATTGTCATTTTTTTAAAACATATTTTTTAGAAATATCACATTTTACGCGAAACTAAGGAGCCTTAATCAGCAAACAGACATGGTAACTGCAGAATCGCATATGTTCTTTGGCCGAATGTTTACCAAGTCAATCACATCAAACTTCAGCAAGAAGCAGACAGCAATCTGCCGCTTATTAGTCCTTATGACAGTTTCAACTAGAAATAATAGACCATGCACAAACATTTACGATCATTTGATGATAATGCGATGCAACAACAAACAGTTTTAAGGACCAAGCACTTAATCCCTCCCTTGTTACTCTGATTAATGCAGAGCTCTCGTGTTGTTTGGTAACATCTTCTGCTTTTCTTTGGCCTGGCACGTGGTTTTACCGGCCTCATGCTCCAAGCCCAGGCAGGGCCGGGGTTTGACGAGAGACATGGGATTTCCTGATGCATCGACCGATTCGTTCTTCTGGGAGGGGAATCTCGGGAGAGACCTTTTGAGTGGCCTCTTGCACTGAGGTCGGGACGATCCTGTGAAGTCCTTGTTGCTGTCGGGTTTGGGCCTCCTCTGGTGATTTTGCCTTTCGTGCTGGGACCTGCATATGTGGTTGTTTCAAGGCACAGATGACATCAAGAAACTTGTACCTGAAGAAAGCTTCTTAGCGGATGACAAAAAGTGGGATTTGCATCAAATTGCCAATTCATAAATCTGAGACTCAGGCTTCCAAGAGACAGCAGTAGCTGAAAGAGGTCGAATTCAGTGGAGTAGAGGCCGATTTGCATGGAAATATGCAAGTGGCACATAGTAGAAAAGCAATGGAAGGAAAGGTTAGTGCAAAATCATGTGATCTGCTTAATTGTAGATCATGCGTGATCGCATTTGCTTGTGAGACCTTGTGGCCACAGAGGAAGGAAATCAAAGCCCAACTGAAATAGGTATGCAAACCAACTGTTCAGAGAACATGTATACCCGAAGGAAATTTTTTTTTGAGCCCAAAAATACTACCGACTGATTATTGCTGGTTTTACAAAAATCCACAAGCAATAAACTAGCAAATGAATAACATAATGATAAGTTCATAGTTCATACTGAAATTTACACAGAATGAACATAGTTGGTCAATCATGCTCTAGATTTCTCGAAAAATGACAAGAACGATATGCTCTCACGATAAGCCGTTTGATCAAGTAGAGATTATCCTTGAAAAGAAAGAAGAGAAAAGCTAATGAATATCGAGATATAAATTGGTTACCGGATAGGATGTTAGTCACGTTACACAAAAGGTAATTAACTCAACTGATGTCAACCATAAGGATGACACTTACCTTCTTTAATTCCGTCTGGATTGGAAAGCGTTCGAAGTAGAAACTTGGCATTGGTTTTGCCTTAATGACTAGACTCTTCCGAAGCATCTTAATTTCTGCTTCTTCGGCTTCCTGTATACAACCAAGCAAGGGGTTGACGGCAAAGTTTGAAAATTTCTGTTCATGAGAATCCAAAGAACAAGATTTTTTGAAGCACCTTGAGTTTGGCCAGCATAATTGCTCTCTCCATTTCCTTCGTGCTGAGTTTCTCTTTGAGCTTTAAGTAGAACTGCCATTGATCAAAACATAGGGCAAAATCAGATCAGTTAATAACGACTACTATGGCGGAGACTCAAACTAGTACCTCTTTTCTTTTCTGAGCCCTCTCAGCGCACTTAAAACTGAAGCTGTAAGAAGGAAGATGACCTATCCCTTTATCGGGCATGTTGGCTATACCGAGTTCCGTATTGTTGTTTTCTTTGGCTGGAGTTGCAAACTTCTTGGCACTCGTCATTCTCTTTTTCAGACTGATTTCTAGGGGTTGTCCTGAGCACTCAGAATAACCTATGCCGTCTCTCTTTGATCACAAACATAGCAACAGTCATAAAATTCTATGGTAAGCTTCGGTTAAATCGAATAATAAGAACAAAAGAAAAGTTCATCACGGGGTGGATTGACCTCAGTTATGTTTAAACCAGAAAGTTTCACTGAGAGTGTTGATCCGTTAACCGCTTTCTTCACTGCAGAAGGAAGGATTTCACTCTCCGGAGTACCACCACTGCCCACATTTACTTTCTCAGTGATCATCACCTCTTGGTTGGAGTTATAAACCTCACTCCGCTTGTCACTGTTGACACCATATACTGAATCTCCAGCATCCATCTTCCCCAGAAAATGTTCTTGAATGAAGAAAGAAAATCTGAAGCCGTTTAGTGAAAATGGAAATTGTATCAAACTAGAAAGAAGAAGACGAAAATGCGCAGAACCACCACGGTAACTACTTCAGAACTTCGCCCCGGGAAAGAAGCCTCAGGATATAGACAGGCGAGAGATTCTCCTCAATATTGTTAGTCTGATTTCTTTCCCTTGCTTAAACTTCTTATATGCACCACGTGATCACTGAGGTAAAACTTCTGCCGATGGTGTCTTACCCGTTCCAGTATAGAAAAGTGGCATTATGTGTTCTGAGGTCACAGTCCTTCTCGGGTTCTCATTTATCACATGTCAACGCCAAGAAAAAGGAGAACAAAGTCCTTGCTTAACACAAAAGGATAGCCAGGTAGACTGACTGCAATGCCTGAATAGCCTGAGTCATGAATCTGGGAAATAGAAAGAGATGTGCTAACAACCCAGTAAACTCTAGATAAATTAACCTTAATTGACTATGGCATGTGAATCTGCTCATCGACATGTTCATGTTGGACCTAAACCCCGTGATTGGAACTCCAAATCTCAAACACTGAAGCGTGAAAATGTGTACTCCGTACACTGAGGAACAGCATCGTTTTTACGAACATGTGATCAGCATATTTCTGCTGACAAAGAGTTCATGTGTGTGGAAGAAAATTAATGGTAAAAGTCATTGGAACTGTTAGAGCGGGCTTCTCCTGTGGAAACCCTTCTCTGTGTTGCATTGGGGAGCTATTCGATGGACTGAAAATTCTGGTCAGTGATCTCAGGTCTCATTTTTGCTCTCACATATCGCATCAGATCAGGATGATTGATTAATGTCTCTCATTCTCTTGCCTTGTGTGCTCTGTGCTGCCTTTCTTTCTACTAAGCCAAAATACATTGGCCCTTATGGAGAGAGAGTACAATGTGGGGAGTAAAGATTAATGGAGGGGCTCTCTCTTCTTGAGCATTATCATCTGTCCATTCTCTATTTCGTCGGAGCTCATTTCAAGAGAATGATTCTTGGTGTGATCCTTCGTGATCTCTTCAGTTCAGATTGCTACATGTGAAAGAGACGTGAACATAACACTGAGTCCGAAGGTGCTCAATTAACAATCGGGGATAATCGTAAGAAAAACTTTTCAACTTTACTCTCCACATCAAATATACTGCTCACAGTTCAAAACCTACTAAAAAACCTTATTTGCCCTCATGCACAGCCATAATCTACACCTAGACCCTGCTCCCACTTTCTTTCCCTCCCCTTTCTTTCTCGTCACGCGTCGTAGCACAACACAACAACCATCGAGAGCCACCCCCACAGCATCAAGCAACTTGACAATATTGCCCGACGCCGATGCCGACGTCGACACGAATGCTGACACCAACGTCAATGTCAACACCCTCGCCCTCGCCTGTTGTCCGCACCCTTCTCCCTCGTGTCTCTGTCTGTTGCATGAGATCCATGTGGCTCGTGATGGCGAGATCACCCGAGCTTGGCCTGCGCCCACAGCTCGCGATCAACAATTTCATGCGAGGTCGGCCTCGAGCTCGTGAGGGTCGCGACTGACACCGCGAACCTCTTCAACAAGTTCACGAGCCACGAAAGCCCTTTATCAGAGCTCGGCCATGGCAGCTATCGGAGCCAGATCGAGGTCGATTTGGCCTTGAGTTGGCTTGGCAACCATCGCTGGCCCCAGTTCTGAGGTCGGTGACGATGGCACGCGCAGTGGAGAGGGAAGACACGGTGGTGGATGTATTAGACTGAACAAGCCTCTCAGGGTGGGGGATAGTGTGGATGGATGTTGGGTTTTTCCAAGAATGGGGGTAGTTTGCGAAAATAAATGGCAATTTGGTAAATTATTTGTGAACGAGAGATGCAATTTGAAATTCATTGTAAAAAGTAAGGATGATAATTATAGGTTTTAAAATGTGAGAAGGGTATTTGACATAAGAGGTAAAGTTGAAGATGGTATTTATAAAATTTCCCCGACAATTAACTACGGGGTCCTGGTCCCAGTTTCATGGGGACTCAACGGTTGAGAAATTAGTGTGGAGAATAATTGCACTAAACCAAACTAGACTCTTATCGAGAAAGAGAAGGTGATAATTGTCTAAAAAGCCCTAAACCTATTGTACGATGGTCAATTCAATCATAAATATTTTAATTATGTCAATTTAGTCATAAATATATTGTACGGCAACCTATTTAGTCCTAAACCTTTTAACAATTGATTAATTTAATTCCAAACCTTTCAATGATTTGCCAATGTAGTCCTTCTGGGTAATTTTTACCCGAAATCGCCAAAGAACTACAATGGCAAATCATTAAAAAGTTTATGACTAAATTAGTAAATCGTCAATAGGTTTAGGATAAAATTGACACAATTAAAAGGTTTAGGACTAAATTGACCGTCATACAATAGGTTTACGATTAGATTAGCACAATTGAAAAGCTTATAACTAAATTGGCCGCCGTACAATATGTTTAGAACTTTTTAGATAATTTTCTCGAAAGGAGATAAAGATTGTAAAAAAGTATTGGATTGATTACTACTTTCCATTCATTTTTCGGCCACCTAAGTAATATAGTAATATTAGTTTTCTTTAAGCTAGCACTCTATTGATCCTTTCTCGGTGTTTACAGTCTTAAAATGTTGACAGTTATTATCATACTTTAGAAAAATTAATATTTTCTGTCAGCTAAAACATTATTAGGTTGATTACACATACTACCACACCAAAAAAAATGATAAATTCTAAGGCAATATATTATACATAATTTTATGATGAACTAGTTTTGCAATTTCTATCATACATGTACTACACATAATAGAATTTTCCAATAAATGTTGATTGACCCCGCAATATGTTCACTCTAGATCCCGTGCCCGGGCCGACGGAGGAAGATGACATAATTTTGGGAATAGTAACTGTCGCATATATAGAACTTTAAAAGGGAATAAAATTAAAAAAAATCAGTGAAAACTAAATTAAAAAATATTGAAAGATACCAAAAGTTGATCTTTTCCTCAATAATAGTAATAATATTCAGTTTATCAAACGATTAACTCCTTTTCGAATCAGATTGCGAAGCATATGCACTAACAAGAGGAAAACGATGGATGAACTGTAGATTATATGACGAGTCTCTTTCTAGCAAAATCAATAAAAAGAGGGTTCAACAGTTCAACTCCTTCCCCAAAGGGTCACATCTAAATTGCAGAAATCCGTGAAGATCTGCTTTACCAAATCTATTATTATATACATGTTGCTTGATAATGCAGATAGAGTGTACGTATCTCTTGCGATGCCTCCACGGCTCCACTTCTACTGCATTGATACTTGTGCTTGAGACATTCCCCTAATTTCAATGAAACTGACACTTGTACTTACGGTTTATTTATTTCATTCTAAAGAAGGACATAATTGCACGATGTAATTCTTCTTGTAGTCTTGGAGACCCATGGAGTCATGAGAAGGCTAGACCATTGAAATGGCATAATTTTGTTGTTGAAAAAATAAAAAGATAAGTGCACTAGAAGTCCCAAAATTTATTACAAAAACGTAATTGAGTCCTAAAACTTTTAAAAAGTGCAAACAAGTCCTAAAACTTGTTAGGAAAGTGCACTTGAATCCTAAAACTTTCAAAAAATGCAAAAAAGTCATAAAACTTATCACGAAAGTGCAAACAAGTCCTAAAACTTGTCACAAAAGTGTAAACAAATCCTAAAACTTTCAAAAAGTACAATCAATAGAAGGATTTGATTAAAATAATTTGACAAATTTTAGGATTTGTTTGCACTTTCGTGACAAGTTATAGGACTTGTTTGCACTTTTTGAAAGTTTTAGGACTCAAGTGCACTTTCGTGATAAATTTTATGACTTATTTGTACTTTTTGAAAGTTTTAGGACTCAATTACATTTTTGTGACACCTTACCAAAAAAAAAAATTACATTTTTGTGACAAGTTTTAAGATTTTGAATGCACTTATCCCAAAAATAAATTTGGTTCTTGCAAAAAAAAAATACCAAAGTGTTAAAAAAATGTTAAATTAGCGAACTGCTTACCAATGAGATTATCGTGGAAACACCTTCTTATTTCTTGACGCCACACGGCTATTGAGAACTTTTCGGAGTGCCTGGATAAGTAAAAACTCAAAAGGTGGGGCTCGCTCGGAACACGAACTCTCACAAAGTTCGATAAATGGATCATATCTTTTGATCCGAAATGAGTTACAAGACTCGTAAGACCAGTCAAGAAAACTCATTCTGCACGCTATGCTGCGGCTAATGGGAAACCTGTTGCCAAATTTTCAACCCTGTTTTCATGGGTTTCAAGCCACTTTCTACCTTTAGGTCTATTTTTCGAATTTCTTAACTACTTAAGGTCATTTTCTAGTTATTTCGTGACACTTAGGTGTCTTCATAATATTTAGATAACTTTCATCCATCCTTTTAAATAAATATAGTAGGGCTACATTTGGTCATCTGCTTTCAGATCGAGATAGGATAGGATAAAATGAGATTAGAATTCCTCCAAATATCTTTTGAATTTTAGAAAATCTCCTCGTATGTTTGGTGTAACTTACGATAAGATTAAATTCTTTAAAATTCCTCATCATTGTAAAAGCAAGCTTCCCCTTCCTCAAGTTCGCCATTGTTCTCATCCATATCACACACAACTCCCAAGCCTTGAAAAGCCTAACAGCTAGCTACCCCCAAAATCCTGACCTCAATCCCACCCCCTGATATCCACAATCACTCACACCTCCTGTTAAAAATATGTCTCGAGTTTGAGCCCGAAACGAAAATCTAAATATTCCGAATTGGATATTTTGCGAATCTCCGAAATCGAGTAAAATGAAATATACGAACACATCAATTTTGTTATTCTCACGTTGGAGTCCAAATCGTGAAATAGAAGGACAGAAAAGGAAAGTCCAATTGTATCAGAGAAAGGAAGGAAACACTACTTGAAGTCGGCCAAAGAAAAGTCAAAAGAGGAAAGTTCAAACTTTGACTAGTTGACCGAATAACATGATTTCCTAATCCATGTTAACGTGGGCTTCTGAAGGTGTTCTTCTTTTGGCTATAAATATATTCAGTGGGCACTTTGGGCATGTTGTTGTTGATAAATACGTGAAGTGAAGACTTCTTGAAGCGCCGCTCCGCACGCGAGTGCTTGGTTGTGGGTTCGTGATTTTATTCGTTGAATTACATCAAGAGTTCAAGTGTTCGTAGCGATTAAATCTTGTGTTAAATTTGTCTACAATTCTTTTGCGAGACTGAGAGATTATTTCGTGAGGAATTATGGGGCTAAACATTGCATGAGTTATTGGATGTAATTGGAGCTTGAGAAATACTTAGAGTGTTTGAGTGACTCGAGTGCGGTTGTAATCTCCGTTGTATTACTTGATCTATCGTGGAATTCCATGCTGCTTTCCCCATGGACGTAGGCCACTACGACCGAATCACGTAAATCTAGTGTCCGATTTATTTTCTTATTATGTCAATTTTATTGTTCGATCGCTTGGCTTCCACATCAATTGATATCAGAGCCTGACTTGGCTGAGTTGAAGCGAATCGATGGCGACAGAAGAAGGAAAAGTGAGAATCGATAAATTTGATGGGAAAGATTTTGGTTTCTGGAAGATGCAGATTGAGGATAATCTATATCAGATGAAACTGCACTTGCTCTTGTCTGGGGAGAAGCCAAAGACAATGAAGCAAGTTGATTGGGAATTGCTGGATAGACGAGATTTAAGTGTTATTCGGCTGACTTTGGCTCGTAACGTTGCGTTTAATATCGTGAATGAGAAGAACACTGCGGGTTTGATGAAAGCCCTATTGGACATGTACGAGAAGCCCTCTGCGATCAACAAAGTTTATTTGATGCGACGTCTATTTAATTTGAAGATGAGCGAAGGTGCGTCAGTTACTGATCATGTTAATAAAATCAATATGATATTTAGTCAATTAAGTTCAGTTGAGATTGACTTTGAAGATAAGGTACGTGCTTTGATTTTATTATCCTCATTGCCTGATAGTTAGAATACTACTGTTACTGCTGTTAGTAATTCCTCTGGGTCAACAAATTTGACGTTTGATGGTGTTCGAGATTTAATTCTGAGTGAGAACATCCGTAGAAGAGAATCCAGTAAACATGTATCTACTGCTTTAGTAGGTGAAAATAGAGGAAGAACTGGTACACATGTTAGTAGAAGTAGTATGAACTCGATAGACGAAGTCATTCTAGGACTGATGGTGTTGTCTGTTGGAGCTGTGGCAAGAAGGGGCATCTTAGAAGGGATTGCCTTAAACTAAAAAACGACAAGGGTAAGGGAATTAGAGTTGATCCTGCTGATGATGTTGCAGCTATAGCTGATGGTAATTCAGATAATACTGATTATGTCTTGTCTGTCATTGATAATTCGTCGTTTGGCGGATGGATTATGGATTCTGATTGTTCTTTTCACTCTACACCAAACAGGAACTGGTTTACTACTTATCAGTGCACGAATAATAGTAAAGTATAGTTGGGGAACAACGTGAAGTGCAATGTTATTGGTATTGGTGATGTTAGAATCAGAATGCATGATGGTATTGTATAGACATTGACTGGAGTGAGGCATGTTCTAGAGTTGAAGAAAAATCTAATTTCCTTGAGTGCCTTGGATTCAGCTGGGTGTCGGTATTCTTCAGAATGTAGACTTCTGAAAATTGTTCAAGGTACCTTGGTGATAGTGAAAGGAATTAAGCATGGTGGCCTGTATGAACTTCAAGGAGAGACAGTGACAGAATTCGCTGCAGAGACATCGGATGCATCGGTTCGAAAGTCTGAATTGTGGCATATGCGTTTGGGACACATTAGTGAGAGAAGCCTGAAGATTCTAAGTGAAAGGAATTTGCTATGTGGTTATGTGGCTAACGAACTGAATGTATGCAGGTGTTGTGATTTAGATCAACGGCAGAAAGTGCAGTTTAGTACGGTTGTCAGAGAAATCACGGATATTGCAGAATTAATTCACTTGAATGTTCGCAGGTTGTCACGGTTTCCTTTGAGGAAGAGTGCCAAATTTATGCTAATAGTTGTTGATGACTACTCGAAGAAGACTTGGGTGTTTGTGCTAAGGCACAAGTTTGATGCTATTATCAGGATCAGGCAGTTTAGAGCTTTGATCGAAAAGGAGACCGGTAAAATGATCAAGCAGGTACATACTGACAGTAGTATGGAGTTTTGCTCGGAGCTGTTAAACGAATTCTGCATGAAGAAAGGCATAGTGAAATACCGCACTAGTGCCATTAAACCACAACAGGTTGCAGAGTTGATAAACAGAACATTACTAGAGACGGCCCATAAAATGCTCTCTAGTGCTAGTATAGCTAGGAGATTCCTGGCGGATGCGCTTAGTACGGCGAGCTACTTGAAGAATAGATCCCCATCGACTGCGATTGAATGTCAGACTCCCGAAGAAGTGTGGTCAGGCAACGTTGCTGATTATTTTGTTCTTAGAATATTTGGTTGTCTATGTTATATTCGAGTTAGTGATGGTAAGCTCGATGGAAGGACAAGAAAGTGCATGTTCCTAGATTATGCACAAGGTGAGCGGGGCTATAAGTTATGGTGCTCGGAATTAAATTCACTTATTATCAGTAGAGAAGTTACATTTGACGAGTTTCTAATACTTCTAGTTAGGAGTATTAATAGCAGTATTTATACAGATCTAGACGGTGTTCGGCTTGAGGTCGAGTTGCAACCAGAAACTCTCGAGGTAGCAGGTGTTAACGAAGTAATCAACACAGATGGTGCTTGTAGCGAGGTGGAGCTTATTGAGCCAATGGTTGCTGTAAGTGCTGATATTGACAAGGTGCGTATTCGATCTCTGTTTCGCCAGTTTGTTACTCCGTCGAAAAATCTTTCGTCGAACGCTGCGTTTCGAATTTTATTAGAGGAGACTAGGGTCTTGAGTCAAGCTTGGATAGAGAATGTCAAATGCGTTTATCAATCCTTATTTAGATTTTACACCCTGACTTGATATGAAGTCAAACTGGACAATACTAACCATGCAACAATGACTCGCAAATGTTGAAATTAAGCTATGCCGGAATTTAATCAACGACACAACTTGGAAGTACGTCAGAATTTAATCAATGACGTAGCTTGAGTGAATACGGCTGGAATCTAATCAACAACTATACTCCAAACACAGTGCCGGAATCTAATCGACGACACTGAGCTAGTGGCACAACACTGGAATTTAATCAACAATGCGAACCTGATAAAGACCCCCGTCGGAATTGAATCTACGACACAGAATCTGAAGATTATGACTAAAACTACTCCTAACGTACTTAAGAATAAATGCTAAATAAAAGATGTGTTGTGTTATTGGAGAAGGGTCCTGCTACATTGGAAGTCCTTAAGTATTTATAGAGCAGCTTGACAGCCCTTCCTTGAAAGTCGTTTTCCACTTCCTTACGTTTCATGCTTTAACTGTTTCCTGACTTGTCAATATTACTTACGCTCCTTAGGCATCACGTAGTAGCTAATTTTCTTCCACGTGTCATTTTATTTCTTGTTATCCTTGACGCTCACGGTCGTGTCTTTACTTTTTGGCACGTGTAAATGAATTTTTCACCACGTATTACCATGATTTTGCGTAAAACTCGCGATTCTGAACTTTGTTGACGTTACGTGCAAAGCTCGTGATCTGAGACTCGTCAACGTTACATGCAAGGCTTAGATTTGTCGACTTCACGTGCAAAGCTCGTGATTTTAAACTTGTCAACACCTTTATGACGTGTCCTGTCGACAACTACCTCTGGGCCTGACTTATGGCCTTTCTCGTATTTTTGCCATGTGGGCCGTACTTTATATCTTCTGTAACTTATGGATGGCCCATTCCCACCAAGGGTAATTTTAGGTGTCAACATATGCCCCCTTTCAAAATGAATAAATTTGAATTTATTTCTTTTAAAATGTGTACCTTGTCTGTGTACGAATCCCTAGGCGATGATCGTGCCTTTCTGTCCTTTGACGTCCTTTCGAGCAGTCTCTACGAATTCCTCATCCAATACCCATTAGACACATCACCTCGTATCTTCCCCGAAAAGTTTTGGCTTTTCCAATCATCTTCTCCATCTTTTATTCTTGTAAAAACCTTGTTTCATCGTCACATCTTCTTCTTTCAACCTTAAAAATCCTTTCTTGAACCTTTTCGATCACTTCTCATGGCGTCCAAAAAGTCCGAATATTCATTCAGCGATTACATCGCAGCTTTTGATAAGTTTAAAGACGATCCGCATGCTGGTAATTGCTTCTGTCATTTACTGAAAGCTGTCGAGGGTGAATACAACTATTTCTCTCTTGATCCCAGTTTCATAGACCATCTCAATATACCTGTGAATCTCCAATTCCACTTCCCATATAAACACAGTGAGACCTTAGCACTGCAACATTCTTCTATTACGGATGTGTGGTCTACCGGGTCTTCTCTATTTCGAAGTTTCCCTTCTTACGAAGAGGATTTTCACAAATGGTTTATTCGGCTGAAAGCTGACCAAGAAACTCGACTTTTATGGACAGCTGCTGGAATCGACATCGCTCTTGAGGTCAGTATGTCATCTTATGACCTAGAACGTGGATTATTGGGCTCTGCCATCACTTTCTGGTCCTCTTCCAGCAACTGTTTCTTTTTCCCTTGGGGCCACATGTCCATCACTATGCTCGATGTCTTTGCCATAGCGGGCTTTGAATTGGTTGGTCATGCCGTCGAGGATTTGCCCGTACTGTCCACTCCTTTCATCTCTAAGGACGCTTTGGCATATAACAATTTCTTGTCCCGATTTTACCGAGCTTCGGGTCCTGTTACTCAAGATGAGCGTCTCTTTTTCTTGCTCTTTTGGCTATCAAAATATGTGTTCTACAGTCCTACCCTTAAAGTTTGTAAGGACTATTTGCAAATTGCCGTGGCCCTAGCCACGGGACAACGTCTTGCCTTGGCCCCTCTTGTTCTTGCAGTTTTGTATAGAGGCTTTACCCACGCCTCTCAAGCAATGAAGTTTGGGGATTCTGGAACTATTTCAGGCGCTTTTTGGATACTTCAAGCATGGATGGCTTTGTATTTCCCTTCTCTTTTTGGTAAAAACACTCGTCATCTTCCCCATCTATATCTGCAAGGGTATAGACAACCTTACCTTTACCTCTGGGCTGTCGATTGCTGAGTCGTTCTCCTCGACATATTTCTTCTTCAGCGCCTCCTTTTATCTTTTATCTTAGGATTCTTCTTGAACTGAATCACAACCAAGTCATTTTCTTTAAGTATGGCCATGGAGAATTTGATTATTTGTTTGATCCAGCTCGATTCAACCTCTATAGGCTTTTTTGGACTTGTGCTTTATCTGTAGTAGATCTTCCCATATGGACTTCATTGAAGGGTCGATTCTATCCTGGGTTTGAGGTATATTCTCCGCAATATTGTGCTAGGCAATTTGGACTATGGCAAGCAATTTCCATGTCAATTCCTTACTCAATAGGCTTCTCGGAAGGAACCAAGAAGAAAGAATATTCTCTCAAGAATCAAAGCCCACTTCTCTGTTGTATTAAAATTGCCAACACAATGCATACCCATTATAGTGCGGACCTCTCTAATGTTTTCAGAGCCCGACCAGGACACCTTGCTGAATGGCAGACTTGGTGGTATTCCTTTGCGTTTGAGAGTACATATGAAGAGGTTCTCCGATCTGCGATTGGTCATGTGAAACGGAGTGATTCTAAGAAACCGATTGCTCAAGGTATAGACATCATCACTCTATATTCCTATTCAATTTCACTCTGGCGCATCTTCTAACCTTCCTTCTCTTAATTCAGAAACAGAAGAAGACTCTGATGCAGAGGATGTCGACACTGCAGAAAATCCTGTTGATAGTAAATCTCGGTCTTTCTCTGTGCTAGCCCACTTTGTCCTTTTTTGTGTTAGTTGGTTACTTATAAGGTCTTACTCCCTTTTGGATTGTCTCTAGGATAAATGAAGAGGAGACATTGGAAGAGATGGTATCATTATTGAAAAGGAAAAGAAAAAGATCTTCTCCTCCTTCTCCGAGGAAGAAATCCAGCACTTTATCTGTCGAACCGTCTGCTAAGCCGGTTACACGCGATATGGTTTCTTCAAAAGCTATTGCTTCTTTGGATAAAAGTCCAAGGAATAACATCTCTGTTCCTATTCAGAATCCTGTTATCATCTCGGCATCTATTGGCCTTCCTTCCGTCGAGCAGGTTATCAATCTCTCAGTTCCATCGACTGGTATTTCTAACACCACACCAGCCATAACTACCTTGATATCACCCAGCGATATTGTTACCAATGCGATGGTTCCTCGAGTATAGCTCTTTTCTCGGCCTGGTTCATCCACTCTTATGACCCCTGGTAAGCTTTTATTGTTGTTTGGTATATTCTGCTCGTATTGTTTACTCGATTTACTTATTCTTCTTTTCTTTCCAGCTATTGTTTACACTTCTGCTCCAATCCTTGATTCTACCATAAGGACCACTGTCGCTCTTAATATGGTTGGACATGGGACATCCGTGCCTGAGACTGGTATATGTCTTTCAAATATTACGTTGTCTCCAATTCTAATCCTGATACTGAGATATCGATATGATCTTACAGCATGTGATCCGTCGACAAGTACCATGGTTCAACGAACCACTATTCCAACCACTGTGGTCAATCCTTCCACGGTCTCTCCGTCGACGTCTACTCTAGTGTTCATGACTTCGGCTTTCACGACTAACTCTGCTAAGGCTTTATCATCAACGTCTGTCTCTTCAACTCCTGATCATCAGTTGACTACCGCTTATACAGGCAAGGCGATACATGCTATAAACGAAGCTGAATTTATTTTGGCATTCAATCCATATGACTTATCACCTCATTCTGGTCAATCTCAACTGGCCATTATCAAGAAGAAGATGGAGTTGACGCGCTTTTTAGACTTCTCTATAGGAGGATCTGCGAGGATATCGTATGATACTGTAGCCTTGGAGCAATTCAAACTCCTCATTAAGCGTCTTGGGAATGACAATGCCGAGATTATGTCTATTCTTCCTTCAGCACTCAGAGAACGACTCAGGGTTTTCTCCCAAGAGTTTCAGACTATGTTCAATAAGTATCAACAACTCTTGGGCCACGTACAAAAGGCGTCCATTCCCACAGAAATACATGAAGAGCCAGCTGATATTGTGAAGAAGGCTAGTGAAATAGTAAGCACTCGTCGTGAGTCTCTTCGAACTATTGCGGACGAAGTAAGTGTCCTTGTCGAGGAGGAAATGCGTCTTACGGAAATCCTTGAAGGGACTCGTCGACGGCGAGAGACGAAGCTTCGCCAATAGGCAGAAATTGAGCAAGAACTGCGTCAACATGTCGGTGTCTTGAAGAGTTTGAAGCAACAAGAGCACACACGAATAGTGAACTCCGTAATAGAACGCCATCAAAATAAAGGCGCATGTACTTCAGAAATGAGTAGATTAGAATCCCAACTATTTTTGCTCTAACAAGGGATTCATGACTTTTTGTCGGATAAATCTTCTCTTTAATAAAATATCTTTATCTTCTTTGAGTGTCCTACGTGTGCCACGATCATTTATAACCAATTTTGATAATGGATCCCAAGCCTTGCGCCTTCATTTATGTGCACGTCACTAGTTAGTGGGCCTAACTCATCGGCCAAATGGATTAGTATAAATACCTGATAGCCGTTAGTAAGTTTCATCACCTAGCCCATCATGATGGCTAACTTTTCTTTTTCCCCAACTAATGGTCACCTTCGCCTAAACTGTTTTGAGAAACTTCGGAATTTCGAACGACAGGGGCGTCTTTCCTTATCCTTTATGGATTACGAGACAAAAGCTCGCCATGTGATCCTGGGTCCATACCTCAAATCAACACCTCCACCATCCATCTTCACAGAGCATTTTCCACGCCATTACAAGGAAATGCTTCCCATTAGTCAATCTCAACTTAGCATCTCTGCATGGGCAACACCAAATTCCCGCTTCAACTCGTATCCGTGCTATGACGAACAATTCTCTCGGTGGTACCAGAGAATGAAACCAGAAATGTCCAGCATTTGGAAAGCGGCAAAGATAGAGGAAGCCTTGTCATTAAGCTGTCTTTCTATAGATCCTGCGGAATATGGGCTTATCGAAGCTCTTTGCTATTTCTGGTTACCATCGACCAATTGCTTTTTTCTACCCCCTGGTCTGGTAACCATTACTTTGCTTGATATGTGGTCGCTGACTGGACTATCACCTTTTGTGGAATTTTATAATCAAAAGTCATGGTCATGTCCAGATTTTTATGGCTCCTCTTTCGTTGATCTCTCATTTCCTGATTTCATCAAGAAATTTAGCAAGCCAGACGGACCCATAATGCCTCAAGAACATGTTACATTCCTGCTTTGTTGGCTCTGTCGATACGTCTTTTGTACTGCTTCCGTATCATGCGGACTTATGGACATTGCATATGCCCTTACTCAGGGTGTTGATGTGGGGTTAGGTCAAATGGCCTTGTTCGCCTTATACAAAGGCCTAACTGATGCACAATCTTCATTATTTAGTGCGCATCCTGACCCTTTCATTGGTCCGCTATGGATATTGCACGGTTAGGTTCGATCATATTTTCCTCATCTATTCACATCTTATGGTTCTACACCTGTCGACTGGTATGATGTGCATAAACAACCCATTGAAACTGTTCTTGGACCTTAGAAGTTTTGCAGCATTTTCCTCCGGCCAATTGGAGGACTTCCGGTCTTAGAATACTTTCTGAATATTCTGCTTACCTTGAAGGACTTCACTTTTCATAGGTTTGGCGTAAACTTTGTGTGTGATCCATCGACCGTACAACATGATACTTCAATATTTTGGGCAAGCATCCTTGTTCCTACCGATCTTCTACTGGAATTCACTTTAGGGGAAAGATTTCCTATTGGCTTTGAGGCATACAACCCTCATTACTGTGCTCATCAATTTGGATTGGTGCAAGGTATTCCTATGCCACTTGTCTACTCGATAAACTTCCCTTATCTTCCGTCTTCTTGGAATGATGCTATGTCATGCTATAATGAGGTTGCCAAATATATCCTGGGACAGTTCAAGCTTGTCAACAATTTTGGCACTCCGTATGGTTCGATATCATTTAATCAATGGTGGGATGAATATAAGGTCTTGATTTTTCCTGAAGACATAGATTTTGCCTTGTCGAGGATTACCCTGCTCTCAGTGGGGTTGCTACATCCTTTCAGGAGGTTTCCTACGTCAGATGTACCCTTATCTTCGAGCATGCCATCATTATCTTTCTCCTGTCACGACCTCCCCGAACTGGCCTCGCGGCCTGAGGGGTTTGGCTAATGGATTACCAAGCTAAACCTAGCTCGAGCTCTCCCAAGCCCATACCAATTCGCGACTTGAGTTTAAGTTATTAACATGCAAATCAATTTCACCTAGGAGTCGCCACTAATCGATTTTTGGTGGGTCGATTAGATACCCAAGTAAAGCACGGGAGAAATGTTTTACTTCTACGAATCATAGATTTGATGGATACGGGGACTTGATTACACTAATTGACCAACTAGTGCCCTTTCGGTACCTAATCTTGCTCAATTCACCACCTAACGTGTTCACACTAATTGGGAGTCTCAAAATTCCATTCCTAACTAAGCTAAGGGAAGCCACAATTAATATCTAAACTTAACATGCATAATTGACCATATGCGAAGTTAAGTTAAATGCACAATTCAAAGTGTATGAAACAAGCAACATGCAATAAAAAAATGACACTAATCATGCAAAAAGGGGCAAGAAAAGCTAATTTCAAAGTCCAAATAACATTTTTTGATTTTCGAAATTTTTTTAATTTTTTTAATTAATTTTTTTAAAAAAAATATTAACTTTCAATCTAAAAATAGGGAATCGAGCCGGGCCTTGGGGCCCAGTCCGAATATGGACTGCGAACAAGCTACTTGATCGTGCCATAGACAAAAGTGGGCCCTTTCTCAAGCCTATTCAAACCAACAACAAACCCAAATAAGCCAATTTAAACCCAACACTCACTACTCGTATGGTGAAAACTAAGCCCAGACTCACCAAAATAACACTCTAAGCCCAAGACCCATTAAGTCTAAATGAGCCCAAAGTCCAATACTACGGTACTGCTCTCGGCCCCTCCTTAACAAATTTCCAACCCACGTCTCCTTCTTCAAGCATGCCCAGAACACCCAAAGATTTGCTTACTGACTCAAGAACATCAACATTCCAGCCATGAACATTATGTTTCACAGTCAGTCGATACGCGCCCATTCATCGAACCTTCATCGTCTGCCACATATTCGTCCATGGCCTATTCTGGCTATTTGACATTCAAAATCACAAGATAAGAGGACCGAATATAGTAGAGTTCAGAGAGGCAAACCAACGCGAATGTCTCAAAAGATTGACGTTTCAAGCATGGACATTTATCATTTCCTCATGCACAAGAATGCTCAAAGAAATCTCATGCTCAGACTTGATTCGACGCTCAGAGTAATGCTCAACAAGCAACAAAGAGTTTATAATGATGTCGAACTTACTTATACGCAAGTAAGAACGAATGGAAATCAGCAAAGCCAGTACACGGGCTGAGTTGGGCATATGGTCAAACGCGTTGCGAGCGCGTGACAAAAACGAGAAATTTCGGACTCGATCGAGGCTCGAAACGGATCGTCGACACAAGACACACAAAACAGCAGGAGCGAGCACGAGGCGTCACAGGCCGAAACTCGCACGAGCCGGACGGCCGCAAGCCCCGATCAGTGAGCCCGAGAACAGGGAAAAGAAGTGCAGAAACAGGGGAAGGGGGGAAGTGCCGTTGCGGCGGTCCATATCCAGCTTGGGGGGCGGCGAACGACGGCGAAATTGATGGATCGGACTATGTCCGGATGCCTTGCACGCCCCCAAGCCGGAATCCTCGGGAAACCAGCTCAAAACTCTTAAAGAAAACCAAGCAAACGAGACCCACCTTAGGCGCGGCCGGGAGACGTGAAACGACGCTCAGGCGCGGCCGGGCTACGAGCAAGCTCGTCGCTCTCTTTCCCTCTCCGGAATTCTCTCTCTCCGTTTCTCTTTCTTTTTTTTTCGCTCACTCTCCCCAAACTCTCCCCCCTCGATCTCTCTCGCCCCCCCCCCCTTTTAATGTCCAGAGAAGGAGGAGGCTGTCCTCCTCCTCGCCTCCCCCGGTGTCACGCCCCAAACTCTAACGAGCACGCGACATCCGCCTCTGGTCGATTCAAGCGACGTCCCAGGAATGTCGCTGACCTCAAAACGCCATCAGAGGTTTACTACCACAGCGGATAACAACAATTAAACCCGGACAATTAAAAACTGGGGAGAACAATCAGGGAGAATATGCATTTCCATTACTTAATCAAACTTATTCCACCACCATATTTACAATAGAACAAACCTTAGTTTACAGTACACACATTCCTAAAATCTTCGAAAGTGAGAACAAAACCGACGACCTGGCATACTAACTTCCAAAAATGTTATCCTTCTGAAAACCCACCGGAAACTCTACCACATCATACTCCGTGTGCACTAGTATCCAAAAACGTACTGGCGGCGGTGGTGGAGGGTTCACGAGTCCTATCGGGGTTCTGAAATATTTGGTTGAAAATAACCGTGAGACACTTCTCAGTAAGTTCACCTCTAAACCCAACCTAGGCTATCACGTACCTCCAGGCAATTACGCAATCACATACATATATTTACACACGTTGAAACATCACATCGCAGGCACAACAAATAATATTGTCAGGCTCAAACATGCGCACAACATCAATCAAACTCAATCATGTCAGATGTAAACACGCGCATGTACCACTCTTATCCCATTATTCCGTCCATTCTCATTTCCTCTTTTTCATTCTTCGCCAGTGACCCGCGTAAACGTACACGCCTCAGGTACACTGCGACTACTCACCACATCTGACCCGCATACTCGTTCACGCCTCAGGCCCCTCGATCGCGCCCCGAGCATCACACGCCTAGGTCCGATCCCACATTCACACTCGATCGCGCCCCGAGCATCACACGCCTCGGTCCGATCCCACATTCACACTCGATCGCGCTCCGAGCATCACACGCCTCGGTCCGATCCCACATTCACACTTTCCTCAGCCCGCGCCAAATGCGACAGGCCTACATGATCGAAACCCGAGCTTATAATGCCTCGGTCCAATCCCGGTCTCACCCGAGCTGATCGTGCCTCGGACCGAACTCAATCATGCTCTTTCGAGCCTCAGCCTGTGCCAAATGCAACAGACCTACGTGATCGCTGCCCGAGCTTATGATACTCGGCCCGATCCCAACTCATTTTCTCATGCCATTGCCTCAAATTCCGTGCACACTTGCACCCCACACTTCACCACATCACCATTTTCACACAAAAGCACATTTTCGCATAAAACAACATTTTTCTTTGTTCAAATGTTTTCAAATCACTTTCAGCCCTTCACGGGATTTTCATAAAATTCCAAGACGGACCTAACGGTACCGAACACACATCAAACGACTCACCACAGCACAATGCACAGTACTCCCACAGCTCGTGAACAGCAATTTCTCCACTCAACCCACAAAGTCACACCACCGACTCTTCCCGACACTTACATAAAACTCCGAGCCGGACTCAACGGTACCATTCTCATACCCAACAGCACACCACAGCATACTCAACTTAATTACCACAATTTACTAATAATTTAAATATGCATCCAATACGATAATTCCCATTTTTCTCCAACCGAACGGCGTCGGATTAATTCCGATCCTTCACGGAACTTTCTTGCCATAATATCTAGGTTCCAAAAATTCAACTTGCGTCCCAATCGGACCATCACAGCTCGGTGAACAGTAATCCACAGCCAGTGAACAGTGTTTCGCAGCATATAAACAGTAAATTCGTAGCCCCATTTTCTGAATTTCAAATAAATATTATCCGAATTAATTCCTAAGGCCCGCCATAAAATTTCCATCCCCTATTCATGTAATTCCGCACCTAATTCCATACTGATTTTGTCCAAAATCACCCGTCGATACCCGAAGTCCTAAATTAGGTTTAGGCGTGACTTACCCGCGTTCTAGACTTCCTTGGCTAGAACGGAAAGCGGCGGCCCTTAATCGGGGACAACGGCGACGACGTACAACTTTCGGGTGACGGCGATCGGCTTGGGCGGCGATGGCGTGGCCGAGGGCCTCACGGCCAAGAGAGAGAAAGAGAGGGAGAGAGTCACGGTGGGGTGGTGGTCGGTGTGAGGGCGACATGAGGTGGTGACCGGCGGCGTGGCGCGGCGGCGACGGCGGCGACGGCGGCGACGGCGATCCGTCCGGCGAGAGAGAAAGAGAGAGGGAGAGAACTCACGGAGGAGGGGGAAAATCTCACGGGGAGGGGAGGAGAAAGAAGAGAGGGAAGAGAGAGAAAGGGGGTCAAGGGTTTAAATATCAATTTTGACCACTTTTTGGCAATTTACTAAAATGCCCTTCTCTCACACAACTAACCCTTTATTAATTCCCAAGGGTAAAATGGTCCAATTCTCCGTTTCTTGCTCAAATCAAATTTTTCCGAAGGAGTTGAGCACACTAAAAATTCACACGTGTCACGTGCAACGTCGTCCTAATGTTTCGGCGTGACTTCCTAATTTTTCGGTGTCCAATTTGAGCAAAAATTCAATAATTAAATTATATTAAACGCAACTCGAGTGTTTCTCGGGCTAATGGGCGGCTTGCTGGGGAAATTCGCGAAATCGACTCATGACTGATACTAAATCGAGTCACGTGCAAGTCCGTCCGGTGCGTGACGACCTCGATTGTCATTAAAATCGCGAAGATCAATCACTTGATCCAAGGGGTATGATCGTTCGGTATAATTTCGGAATCATTCGTCAAGTCGTTTCGTGGTCCAACAGAATCACCCGCGATCCACTACTAGGACAATGGCGAACTGACCCCTAACTATCCTTGATCGGCCAACAATGGCTCAAAATATCGCTTACGCGATTTAAATGGTCGAAATCCATTCACGATCGAATTTCCTTTAGCCGCGCGAATTTAATTCCCCTATTAGCCTTTCCCTAATGGTTAGCATTCCCAGAAATGATCAGTTCCGGGTGAGAACTTACTACGAGCACATCTCATAAAATTCAATTATTCAATAAATTCCAATTGGTGGAATTTCGGAATGTCACACCCGGCGACGCTCACCCTCCATTTCTAGCTCAGGGGAGCCATGGATCAGTGTGCCCTTCCCCATTTCGTCGAGCGTCAGCGGTTGGTCCTACTCTCGGGACCAAGCCAGACCCGTTTTCGGCTAAAACGATTGCAGGACTTCTCGATGTAGGTCGGAAGCGCTGCGCCGTCCTCAATGCGTCCCCTTTCTTTTGCTTTGTCGCTTCCGGTTGTCCGCTTGCTCCTTGTCGCTTCTGCTCCTGCTGCTGCGTCTTGCTTTGTTCTGGCCTCTGTTCTTTTTGCTTTTGCTTCCAGAAGCGTTGAAGATGCTGGGGGGAAGAAAGGACTGAAGGCGCGCTGGTCTGGGGGGAAGAGAAAGTGGGTCAGCGTTGAATAACGCTGGCCTCATCTTTTCTCCCCTTTTTTTTAATAATTTTCAATTTAATTTTTTTTAAAAATAAACAAGGAAAATATATTCTAATAGACCCTATTAACATAAATGCACCTAATGTCTATATGCCATGAAATTTAATGAAAATATTTTTGGCTTAGGGGTTAAAAATTAAACCCTAATTTTTATGCGATAAAACCCTAAATGATTTGGGCAAAATTTAGTTGTCAACATCTCCAACGTGGACGAATTTCTAGGCGAATCAATGGATGAAGTGAGCTATGCTATAAATCATTCTTCCTTTAAAACTCCTCAAGCTAACAACATTAGAGTCCTGGGGGATAAACGTCCTTTGGTAAGCAACTCTTTTCCCCTTGCTAATCATGACGAAGTCCGCTCGAAGGGGGCTCAACTTTGTGAGCTCCTAAAGGAAGGGTATGACGTCATTTGCGACATCCCGGAGATCGAAAGCAAAGTCAGGTCCTTGCTTGACTATCTGACTACTTTATCGTACCCTTTACCTTATAGAGCTTTAGACTTTGCACTCCATGAATTCTCTAATTCATTTGATGTGACTATAAAGGCTTTTAGGGCAGGACTTGAATATGTTAATCTCGTCGAGGGCAAAGAGAAAACCTTGAGTCTTCAAGAAGAAGAACTAGTCGAGGTGCGTAAGGTTTTTGAGGCATTCCGTGTCGATGAAAATATTTCTCTGTCGATGCTCTTTGATCAAAGCAAGGCTATATTGAACCTCGAAGCGACCATAAAGTAACTGAGCACTGAGGTGGAGGGCAACCAAGTCAGAAAGGACGAAATCCTAGAATTAAACTGCGATCGGGAAGTCCAACTTCACGGTTTCGTCCTGGGCCTTGAACATCATTTCACTTAGTTTACGACTAGTACCATCTGTTGCTTTCTTTTCCCATGTCATTAATGCCGAGAATGGCCCTGATGTAAATATCTTTATTGCTCAGCTTTTCCTCTTATCTGAATAATCATAGTCTGCACCTGCTTTGATGACCTGTATGGCATTATTGACCGAACTACCCTCTCTTTATGTCCTCGAAAAAACGTCTGTGCACAATCTTCGGTACTTGCATTCAATGAATCAGTACGATGCGTAATCACTTTAAATCGGTGTGATTTACTTCTGTCGTCGTATGGATATCCGTCTGAGTAGTATTTGAATCCCATCGGTACACGTGTAAATCATCAGACGGCTACAAGTAATCATCGGCACATTTTTCCTCAAATCTTGCTTCGTAACCTTCACGGAGTAAATGCCCATTACTCACAACGTTCCAATCCCTGTATCTCGGACTGATCAATCGGATACGATCGTGCCCTCCGAGATATTCATCACATCAGTCAATCTTCTCATACCGATTCGTGATGATTCAAGACTCTAGTTGTGGGCTATAAATAGTGCGTCTATTGTGATTAGGACTTCACCATTCGACTTCAAATTTTAACCCCCTAGCCTTTAGAAAAATCCCCTTTCTTTCGTCGTGTCGATCATCGATGGAATCCAGTGGCTCGTCACCAAACTTGGGTGTTCGGGATTTCAAGGCCTTATGGAAGGAGATCGTCTCCTACCTGAGCCTGTCCTACGCCGCTCTGGTCGTCAAATCTCAGGCGATAGCCAAGGTCGAGAAGCTGCTCCGCAAAGGGAGACCCAATAACCTGCCCTCTGATCATCCTTTCCTGGCTAACTATGAGGAGTTTGTGACCGTCTTCGAGCACGGGGTGTCCCAGTTCCAGGACAATGGGAGGGCTATCCATACGTACTTTGTTATGGACCGCTTATTCGAGAGCATCAAGGAGGAAGCTCAGCATGCCGATGTGGTATACAACACACTTTGTGACGTACAGGGTCAACTTCACTCTTCCCATGAACATCTTAACAAATATCGGGAGCCAATTGTTGAGCGGATCCAAGGGGTGGAGAAAAACTAAGGCGAGGAGTCCCCAGCCCTGAAAAGGATGAACTCGAGATAGATGTCTCGATGGATTCTCGTTGCGAAACTTTGTCACCTCCACTTCCACATCCTTGGGCCGAATGGCCGAAAAATCGGATGAACTGGTGGAGTCCCATCTTGAAGTTATCCGAAAGCTCAACAAACGACCGTCGAACCTGGATGAGATGCTCCCCAAACTCGAGGAGGCCAAAGAACGGACCGAAGTGGCAAATCAGCGCTTAGAGGAGCAGATGTAGTACTTCGTGGTCCGTTTTAGAGAGCACGTCGGTCTCGGCCTGGGAGAGTGAAGATGGCTAGTAGGTCTGGGTTCGGAAGGGAGGAAAGAGAGAAGAAAGGAAGGAAGGAAGGAAAAGAAGAAGAAGGAAGGAAGAAGAAGAAGGAGAAGAAGAAGAAGATGGACGTAGGAAATTTTTTTTTTATAAATATGTTTTTGACTTATGAATAAAACCTACACAGAATTTTCAGTCTCTTCTTCCTTCATATCTTGCATTTCCCACATAGTAGGATAATACTTCTTCAAATACTTGCCGTTAATAGTACGAGGAAATTCCTTTCCGTCGATATGCATTAGTTGATAAGCATTTCCAACAAATGCTTCGGTTACTATAAATGGTCCTTCCTAAGTTGGTGACCATTTACCAAATTTTTCGCTATCCGAACTTGTCGGTAGAATGGTCTTCCATACTAAGTCGCCAATTTCAAACTGTTTACACTTTACATGTTTATTACATTTTTTGGCGACCCTATCTTTCTGAATGATTAGCTTTTCTAGGGCAATCGCTCTGTTTTCCCCCAATTCATCGACGTTGGCAAACATTAACTCGTCATACTCCTCCTTGGCCAAGTCATTCTGAAGTCTGACTCGTAAAGACTGAATCGTAATTTCGACAGGGAGGACTGCTTCTTGTCCATAAGTAAGCATATACGGAGTAGCTCCGGTAGCAGTCTTTTTAGACGTCCTATAGGCCCACAATATAGTTGATAACAACACATCCCACTCTCTGGGATTATCCTCCAGATGTCGTTTAATTAACGCAATGATAGCTTTGTTGGAGGCTTCAGCTTGACCATTGGCTTGGGCATAGTAAGGAGTTGAATGAATCATTTTAATGCCTCTAGACTTGGCGAAACTAATCACCTCCTGCCCAGTAAAAATCGTGCCTTGGTCCGTAGTTATAGACTCTGGAATGCCAAATCGATGAATAATATGCCCCTCGATGAACTCCTTCACTGTCTTTTGTGTTATATTCTTATACGATGCCGCTTCAACCCATTTGGTGAAATAGTCAGTAGCAACTAGAATGAAGCTATGTTTTCTTGACGAAGGATGGTAGATTTTTCCTATTATATCCATAGCCCAACCCCTAAATGGCCAAGGTTTAATAATAGGTTTCATTACGGCTGCAGGAACATGTTGAATAGGTCATACCTTTGGCAAGCTTCACACCCCTTAGCATAACTTATGCAGTCTCGGGTAATAGTCGGCCAAAAATAACCATGTCGACGGAGTAACCACTTCATTTTTATCCCTGATTGATGGGCCCCACATATGCCTTCATGAACCTCAGCCATTGCTATCACAGATTCTTGTTGTCCCAAACACTTGAGCAATAGCCCATCCACAGTCTTACGATATAACTCGTCTCCAATCATCAAATAATTGAAGGCTTTTCTTTTGAAGTTTCTATCAGTAGAGACTGGGTTATTGAGATACTCTATAAATGAGGTTCTCCAATCTTGGATTACCATTTTGTCAACAGTTGTGTTGTCGACGAGAATTTTTGTCGACTGTGTAAACATGACTCTATTGTCCATCGATAGTAAGACCTTGATCTGAGTAATCATGTGGTTAGCAAGCTCTTTTGATATTTTATAACCGGAAGCCATTTGTGCCAAATCATTGGCCTCCGTGTTATGCTCTCTTTTAATATGGATCAACTCAAAATTATCAAAGTGATTTAGGAGCTCTTTGGCCAGTGAATAATAAGATATAATATTCTTGTTAAGACACTGGTACTCTCCAGATAATTGCTTTATCACAAATTGAGAATTCTCTATAACTTTGACGAAACGTATTTTCATATTGGCCAATATATTTAAGCCGGCAATTAAGGCTTCATATTCGACCCGGTTATTGAAGCATTCAAAATTCATTTTGAACATCAGTTTCGTTTTTTGTCCATGAGGGGATATTATCATGATCCCAGCCCTAGCAGATCCGAGGGTACTGGATCCATCGAAGTAAAGCTTCCATGGAACCACGTGAACGTATCCCTCACAACTTTCATTTCGAGCTCTAGGGTATTCTGTAATAAAGTCTGCTATGGCTTGTCCTTTTATTGCTTTAAGTGGCATATAGACCAGATTTATTTCGGTAAGAGCAAATGCTCACTTGGCAATTCGGCCTTTAACAATAGGCCGAGTCAACATATACTTAATCACATCTGTTTTACATATCACATGTACCGTAGTCGGCAGCATATAATGAGGTAATTTTGTACATGCATAAAACAATGACAAACATAGCTTCTCTATCGCAATGTATCTTGTTTCAGGATCATTCAACATCCGACTCAAATAATACACTGCTTGCTCTTTGCCCTCACCATTCTCCTGCACTAGCATATATCCGATGGTAGCATCAGTAGCGACCAGGTATAATTTCAATGGTTGACCTGCTCTTGGCGGCATCAAGACTAGCGGATTAATCAAGTACCATTTGACTTTATCAAAAGCATGTTGATGTTTGTCTTCCCATACAAACTCTTCATGACTTTTCAACTTCAACAATGGGAAAAACGCCTCAATTTTTCCTGACAGGTTAGCGATGAATCGACGCAAAAAATTTATCTTCCCTAAAATCATTTGAAGTTGCTTTTTGGTTATGGGGGGTGGCAGTTCTAAGATAACCTTAGCTTTATTCATATCGATTTTAATCCCTCTCTGATTAACCAAGAACCCTAAGAAGTTGCCAGCCCTTACTCCAAAAGCATATTTTAATGGATTCATTTTTAGGTCGAACTTTTGCATCCTAATAAAAGCTTGCTCTAAATAGTTTAAATGACATACTTGGTCTGATTTGACAATGATGTCATTGATATAGACTTCCAAAATTCTCCGATCATGTCATGAAAAACAAAATTCATGACCCTTTGATAAGTTGCCCCTGCATTCTTTAATCCAAATGGCATGACGAGCCATTCAAAAGTACCAATAGCCCTAGGACACCTGAATGCAGTTTTATGGACGTCCTCTTTAGCAATGAATATTTGATTGTAGCCTGAATGACCATCCATTAATGACATAATTTCGTTTTCAGAAGCTGAATCAACTAGCATATCCACCATTGACATCTGATACTCATCCTTGGGGGTAGCTGCATTTAAGTCTCTGAAATCAATGCAGACACGCAGCTTCTCATTCTTTTTCTTTACTGGGACTATGTTAGACAACCACTCCACGTACCATGCCGTCCTAATAAAACATGCTGCCAGTAATCACTCGACTTCCTCTTTTACTTTAAGGATTACCTCCAGGGCAAATCGTCTGGGCGGCTGTTTATGAGGCCTGAACCCCTTTTTTATGGGTAGTCGGTGTTCGACGACATCTCTGCTTAATCTTGGCATTTCTTTATAATCTCAGGCAAAACAATCCTTATATTTCTTCAAGAGTCTTATCAACTAAGCTTTGAAGTTATCATCAATCAATGAACTTATGTAAATAGGACGGTGTTCGTTACCTAGTCTAAGGTTGACCTCTTGTAACGGGTTTTGAGCTTCAATTGATTTTTCAATTTCTTTTATGGGTGACTCTTCAAATTCAAGGATTCCGTCGATAACTTCTGCGGATTGTTCTGCTAGTTCGGCCTGATAGGCCAAATACCTCTCAGTGAGGTCTTTTGACAATATAAGGTTCTCCATAGACAACCTCGTTTAATTGTGCTGCCAGTTTATTCTTTGGGACCCATTCAACGATCCCTTTATCGAAACGGCAGAATGCAATACTATTGGGGTCAACGAGAGGTGGCTTGCTGATGGATATACCGTCTTCCAATGCTAATTGACAAATTGGGGATGCATGTGCATATGTTATCTGTGATTTGGTGTTTGCTTTGACATACTCTACCTTATCCCTATTCCAAAATGCTAGCATCTTATGAAGGGTTGATGGTACACATTGATTACTATGGATCCAATCTCGGCCCAATAGTAAATTGTAAGATCCATCTACATCAACCACGCAAAAGGACGTTTCGGAAGTTTTGGTACCCACGGTTAAGTCGGCTATGAAAATACCTTTAACTTCAGAGATTTCTCCAGTGAAGTCGAACAATTGAATGTTCGACGGAATAATCTCTTCATCTCGTCTTCCCAGTTTCTTATAGAAACGATATGGGATGAGGTAATGTAGACCCCTCGTCTACCAATACTCTAGATACTGGTCGACCATTAACTTTTGCATTGATATTCAGGGCCCTTAAATGATTTGAACCCTTGGGTGGAGGTTTTTCAAATTCCACTACCTCCTCAATGTCAAAGTGGAATTCTGCTTTTTCTTTTTCTTCCATTGTACCCTCTGCCGGATGATCTGATTCCATTGTCATTACTTGAAGGTTCGATGGAAGACATACTCGAACCATACAAGAACTCAACGATGAGATTGATCTTGACAATTGTTGTGGTTCGTACCGCGCAAACTCAATATCCTGTTTTGGTGAAGATTGCTGAGGTCGACAAGATGTCGACGCTTGAATTCCTGATTTTCATTTCCAGACTAAATTCCCATGCTTAGGATTTTTCAGCCTGGCTTTTTGCTCAGCAATCAAGACTGGTTTCACCTGCTTGATGTGAACTTGATTTACTCATTGTTGGAGCTGATATTCTTTTCTTTTCCGCAACATTCTCCTTTTTTGAGTCCGCGTTAGGTTTGAGCTGTGATTTCGAGTTCGGCTGGACTCATACCATTGACCTACAAGTAGGTCTCTAGGCACCTTCAGAGTTCGTCGATAAGGTAGATGAGAGTCTGTGTGAAGATCTTCCCGATCAGGGAAATCAGGACCCCATCCACTTGGCTCAATCTTCCCATTGTATGAAGGTGGTGGAGCATAACTTACATAATAATCATATTTACCACTAAGCTCTCCCAAGGTACCAATAGTTAGATCACCTTCTTCATACCTTTGCTTGAATGACTTAATAGACGTATTACGGCCTCGACGACCTCTATGATGATTAATACCCTTATAAGGAGTTTGTTCATCATATGAATCAATGAGTGCCAAATCACGAAATTCATCGACAACCTTACCAGGCAAAAGTCTTCGACTTTTGGAGTAATGTTTCTCTTGTTCCAAAAGTCGCTTACATTTTTCGCAAAAACGATGTGGCTGATGCCCCCTGGTGTTTGTCCTTAATGACACCATTCCTGCCATTACGGGAAAAGGATCGACATCAACTTCCATTGGGGCCTTGCCTTTGTCTTCAGAAAATTTTATCTTCCCTTATTTAATAGCTTCTGGACGTTTCTTTTAAAAATGAGGCAGTCATTAGTGGTATGGCTCCATGAATGATGCCACTTGCAATACTTCTTTCCGGCTAATTCTTCTTTGGTGGGTAAAACTTGACCTTCCGTCGGCCTAATCTGTCCGTCAGTTAATAATAAGTCAAATATTTCCTCTGTCTTGTTGATGTCGAAAGAATAAAAGATGGGTTCCTTAGCCTTTGACATGAAGTTAGATTTTTCTCTAACCCTTGTTGGTTTTAGAGCTTTGCAGATGTACGGCTTATCAATCACCATTTTCGCGAGAGCCATATCTACTATATCTATTGATTCGGCTTCATCCTCGCTCTCATCAGTATCAGCCCAACGAACTTCACCCCGTCGACCATACCTTTTGTCTTTTTCCTGGAGGAGACTTTCATGCTTGGTAGCTATGGTTGACAATCGGAACATATCCGAATATGGTTGTCCAACCATTCTCTCTCGGATTTCAAACTTTAATCCATTAAAAGCGAGGTCCGCAAAAGTCTTTTCAGGTAAAGGGACTAAACACTTATTCCTTGCCCTCTTAAATTTGGAAATAAACTGATCGACGGACTCATTAGCTAACTGTTTCATGGTTGAGAAATCAGCTACAGATAAATTCGGCGCGGCCCTTTGAAATTGACAATGAAATAACCTTTCCATTTGTTCCCATGATGTAATCGAATTCGCAGGTAAAGCAGCATACCATGTAAAAGCGGTTTTCGACGAGGATAAAGGAAATAACCTTAATTTCCAATAATTAGCACGAGCCGCATCACCACATTGAGCCAAAAAACGATTAACATGTTCAAAAGTAGACTGGTCTTCCTCTCCAGTGAACAATGTAAATTCTGGCATTTTAAAACCTCTTGGGTATGGTATTGTATCCATCCAATCAGGATATAGTTTTCTATAAATGTTTTAGAGATATCTCGCATCATAGCCATATCCCCTCATTACAGGGTCCACTACTAATTGATTTCGTGCTGGACCGGCAACAGACGTAGGAGCTACCATATAATTTGGTTGTAATAGCGGATTCAGATTTTGATGAGGTAATTGGTAGAACGGCTGCTGTGGTAACTGTGGCTGCTGTTGGGGTGGTACGTTGTGAGCAACCAGAGGTGGGTTAACAGGTAAGATTAACTGTGCTGGCAATGGTTACTGGACTTGAACATTTGGACTTATAGGTGGTGAAAAATGCTGATTCACGTTAGGCACGACAGGCTAGGGCGCCTGACGTTGTGGTTGGATGTTTATCTGTTGGATTTGTTCTTGCCCTCTAGGGAATGGTGCTATAAGATTCTAAGCATCTAGGACTACCGGTTGTTGACACCTAAATTTTAGCAACCATTTAGTGTAATTTGCATAGAAAATTAGGGATTAAATTTTTAACCCCTAAACAAAAAATATTTAAATTGCATAACATATAGTTTAAATTCATTTTAGATTAATTGCATTTTGCATCGGACTGGCGGTGACGAACGAGCTTAAATTTCATTGAATGGGACTCGGCTCGCTTGTAACGCAAGGGCCGGGAATTACAAGTCAAACGGGCTCGGTCGTTTTAATTTGAACTTAATTCAGCCCATTATCATTAATTAATTCAGCCCATTAATTCAGCCCATTTAAATTAAAGCCCAAGCCTAAGCCCATTAGGACTAGAGAGCCCATCTAATTGACCTAGATTAGGGTTATATATATATTCATTAGGTCAGAATTTTAGAGGGGGAGACTGAATTTTCAGAACAGAATTTTTGAGGGCACGAGAGACACACGTGAGCGAGAGAAAGTGTAAGTGAGGGAGAGAAGGAGACCGGCTCCCACCGCCGCCGCGCCCGCGTGCTGCCGCCTCTCCCGCCGGCGCCGCGCCTCACGCCACCGCGGCTGCTGCTGCTGCTCCCTGCTGCCGCCGCTCCCTACCGCGGCTGCTGCCGCTGCTCTCTGCTGCCGTTGCGCCTCACGCCGCTGCTGCCGCTTCCTACGCCGACGCTATTGCTGCCGCTTCCCGCCGGTGTTGCTGCTGCCGCGCCCTGCTGCCGTCCCTGCCGCGCGACACAGTCGCGTCTGCCACGCCTGCCGCTGTCCCCGCCGAGCCTGACGCTGCTGCTGCCGTCCTCGCCGGAGCCGTCGCACGCCGGCGCTGCCTTGCTGTTCCGTCGCCATTCCCAGCCGCCGTCCCTGCCGCCGCTGTCCCCGCCGAGCCCGACGCTGCTGCTGCCGTTCTCGCCGGAGCCGTCGCACGCCGGCGCTGCCTTGCTGTTCCGTCGCCGTCCCTGCCGCTGCTGTTCCCGCCGACGTCGCCGCCGCTGTTGCTTGCTGCTGCCGCTGCCCCTCACGCCGACGCCGACGCCGTGCCTGCTGCTCCCTGCCGCGCGACACAGCCGCGCCTGCCGCTGCCGCTGATCCTCACGCCGTCGCCGCCGCTGTTGCTTGCCGCTGCCGCTGCTCCTCAGGCCAACGCCGACGCCGCTGCTGCTTGCTGCTGCCGAGCCCGACGCTGCTGCTGCCGTCCTCGCCGGAGCCGTTGCACGCCGGCGCTGCCTTGCTGTTCCGTCGCCGCTGCTCCGTCGTCGTCCCGACACCGTGCCGCCGAATCCACCGTTCGTCGCTCATCCCGATCCGCAAGTTCGAATTTGGGAATTATCTGCAAATTAGGTAATTGAACATTATCCAATATTTTTAGAATATTTCGTTTCTTAATTTTTGGATGTTTGAATATTCTGTGAGTATTGCGTGGATTGCTAGATATCTTAGGATAATGTTTGCCTTGTTCGCAATATTTGAAAATATTCAGAATTAGGAATCTTTCCTAATTCAGCAACGTATCTGGACAACTATCCGACCTTAGCCCTAAGGTATGATACGTGGCGATACGGAAAATCATTATCCTATCCATAATCACTTGGGTATGATAATGATTTTTATCTGCTTTCCAAATTTGAATGATCGACTTTCCACTAAAATCTATAACCCTATAGATATGACCGATAGTTCGATTCTTGTGCCTAATCTGAATTTGAAACGAATCTTGTGGATTGCGTGGCTATTTTAAATGTGGATGCTATTTCTGTTTAAATTGCTTTTCCTTTTCAAACAAAAAAGAAAATTCAAAAAATATCAGTTAGGATTTGAATTTGAGTTTTGCATGTTTAGGAATCCTAAATATATCTAGACGATAGAGTAATTATTTAATTTAAATTAGGACTGGAGATAATCTATTTCCTAGTTTAAATTAAGTAATATTCTAATCTTAATAGATTATTTAGGTTATTTTTTAATTCCGAATTTTCATGAAAATCCAAAAAGGAATGAATTGTTTTATGGTAGATTAGGATAGATTGCATTCTTAATTTAAGTAATTTATTATTTCGAATTTTAACAAAAATCCCAAAAATAAGTCATGTTAGGATATGTTAAGTCATCATAGGTTGCATGTTAATTTAGGCATATTTTTATTCCGAAATTCATTAGAAAATACCAAAAATAAATCATTTGCCTGTCATTAGAATTAGGTCACGACGTCGCATGACATATAGTTTGCATGTTAGGATTGCATTACTTGCACGTCATTTCTGCACGTCATTACATATAGACTAGGTTTCATTTAAATAAGTGAAAATCCAAAAATTGAGTGAATCCCTTGTTAATTAGAAATCATATTAGGTTGTTGATGTGATTTTCTAGCTAACAATGCAGATGCTTACGTTGCTTCGAGGTAAGTAATTCTTCCAAACTTGCAATTTATTCAATGCTTTCTTGGGTGTTAAATTGGTGGTTTGCGCACCCGCATGAACACCTCACATGTTAGTGACTAAGTTAAAATGGGTCCAGATTGCTTGCCAAAATATTTTTGAAAAGAAAAAGGTACCGAAAGGGCGTTAGACCAGATCTAGCGTAATCAAGTCCCCGGACTTAGAATCTCTGGTTCGTAGAAATAAAACATATCTCCCTATGTTTTATTTAGGTTTCTAATCGACCTACCACAAATAGATTAGTGGCGACTCCGAGCATGAAAACATTTGCATGTTAAAAACTTAAACCCAAAGTTGCGAATTGGTAAGGCTTGGGAGAGCTTGAGTTAGGTTTAGTCCTAATAATCCATTAGCCTGAGAAAGGAATTTTTTTTAGGTCGCGACACCGGTAGAGGACTTACCTGGATAGCAAATCGGCCTTGTATCTGAGCAACCTAATGTCCCCTTTGGAAGTTTTCGTCTATCACCGACTGTCGAGCAATTACTCCATTCGGGTCTGCGCTAGCGTGCACTAACCCTTCGCTGGTTGCTATTGGCAAGGTTTCACCCCTTGGTAATATACGAATGGGTGGGATTGTAGAAGTAGTTTGCATCACTGTTCCGAACTGTATAGCAGGACCCCCCAATGCTGATGGGGACCCTGTTCTCAGTTGGGTTGGTGCAATGGATCCTCCATGTTGAGCTTGTGTGCATTCATGATAAGTGTTAATGATCAAAGGCCTAACCACTTCAGTCATACGCCTTACCATATAATCAACGAGTTCGTTCTGAGTTTCCTCAATAGTTCGCCTCATGGTAGAAAGCGCAACTGGTGTGAGCTCAGTTTACCTTCTTTCGTCAACACGCTGCCTCGATATGTCGGTGACCTCTTCTCGAGACTGGTTCGTCACCTCGGTATGAAGAAATTGGGCATATGATGTCTCAGCACGGTTATTATCTTCCGCCATCGATACAGCTTACTCGTTAGTAGTATTATCCGAGTTGGTTCTACTCCGGGTGTGTGGCATAGCACTCTCTCGACTTAACTCAATAGTCGTCCCACCGGGCGTGCCAAAAAGATGTTTCACCGGTTTGTTACTCCGTCGAAAAATCTTTCACCGAACGCTGCATTTCGGATTTTATTAGAGGAGACTAGGGTCTTGAGTCAAGCTTGGACAGAGAATGTCAAATGCGTTTATCAATCCTTATTTAGATTGTACACCCTGACTTGATATGAAGTCAAACTCGACAATACTAACCATGCAATAATGACTCGCAAATGTTGAAATTAAGCTATGCCGGAATTTAATCAACGACACAACTTGGAAGTACGTCAGAATTTAATCAATGACGTAGCTTGAGTGAATACGGCTGGAATCTAATCAACAGCTATACTCCAAACACAGTGCCGGAATCTAATCGATGACACTGACCTAGTGGCACAACACTGGAATTTAATCAACAATGCTGAACCTGATAAAGACCCCGTCAGAATTGAATCTACGACACAGAATATGAAGATTATGACTAAAACTACTCCTAACATACTTAAGAATAAATGTTAAATAAAAGATGTGTTGTGTTGTTGGAGAAGGGTCCTTCTACGTTGGAAGTCCTTGAGTATTTATTGAGTAGCTTGATAGTCGTTCCTCGAAAGTCGTTTTCCACTTTCTTACGTTTCGTGCTTTAACTGTTTCCTGACTTGTCGATATTGCTTACGCTCCTTGGGCATCACGTAGTAGCTAATTTTCTTCCACGTGTCATTTTATTTCTTGTTATCCTTGACGCCCACGGTCGTGTCTTTACCTTTTGACACGTGTAAATGAATTTTTCACCACATATTACCATGATTTTGCGCAAAACTCGTGATTCTGAACTTCGTCGACGTTACGTGCAAAGCTCGTGATCTGGAACTCGTCGACGTTACGTGCAAGGCTTAGATTTGTTGACATCACGTGCAAAGCTCGTGATTTTAAACTTGTCAATACCTTTATGACATGTCCTGTCGATAACTGCCTCTAGGCCTGACTTACGGCCTTTCTCATATTTTTGTCATGTGGACCGTACTTTATATCTTCCGTAACTTGTGGATGGCTCATTCCCACCAAGGGTAATTTTGGGTGTCAACAATCTCCGAACAGATATAGATGCAATGATGTTTTGCTTTATCTACGGTTGAGGAGGTTGTGTCGGAAAATCCTTGTGGAGCGGTTAAAGTTGCATGTGGAGTTGGTATTCTGATGAGGTCCACGGCTATGGCGAAGTTCAAGCGAGGCTTGGACTTGAAAGACATCTGTGGTGGTTGAGCCCATCGGGGCTGTGGGAGAGTAGTAGCGAAATTCGGATTCTATCAAAACGATTGTGACTTGGCTCAAACGTCGAGCCAAGGTGGAAATTGTTAAAAATATGTCTCGAGTTTGAACCCGAAACGAAAATCTAAATATTTTGAATTGGATATTTTGCGGATCTCCGAAATCGAGTGAAAGGAAATATACGGACACATCAATTTTGTTATTCTCACGTTGGAGTCCGAATCGTGAAATAGAAGGACAGAAAAGGAAAGTCCAGTTGTGTCAGAGAAAGGAAGGAAACACTACTTGAAGTCGGCCAAAGAAAAGTCAAAAGAGGAAAGTTCAAACTTTGACTAGTTGACCGAATAACATGATTTCCTAATCCATGCTGACGTGGGCTTCTGAAGGTGTTCTTCTTTTGGCTATAAATATATTCAATGGGCACTTTGGGAATGTTGTTGTTGATAAATACGTGAAGTGAAGACTTCTTGAAGCGCTGCTCTGCAAGCGAGTGCTTGGTTGTGGGTTTGTGATTTTTTTCGTGGAATTACACCAAGAGTTCAAGTATTCGTAGCGATTAAATCTTGTGTTAAGATTTGTCTATAATTCTTTTGCGAGATTGAAAGATTATTTCGTGAGGAATTGTGAGGCTAAATACTGTGTGAGTTATTGGATGTAATTGGAGTTTGGGAAACACTTAGAGTGTTTGAGTGACTCGAGTGTGGTTGTAATCTCCGTTGTATCGCTTGATCTATAGTGGAATTCCGTGCTACTCTCCCTGTGAACGTAAGTCACTACGACCGAACCACGTAAATCTGGTATCCGATTTATTTTCTTATTCTGTCAATTTTATTGTTCGATCGTTTGGCTTCTGCAATACCTCCACACCTATAGACGAAATTCAGCACTCAGAAAAAATCGCCAGAACTCGGGAGCAATGCCTCCAATGCCCTAATTCGATCATCCCTCACGCAAAACCCTCGTTGAATGTCCACAAGTGACTCCAATAACTACGAAGGAGAAAAAAGAAAAAAATAGTGAAAATATCATACGAAAGTGATGGATTGGTTGATTCACGATAGTTATGCAAGGATTGGAGGGTTGGAATCGAGGAATCACTCAATGACAAATCGGAATTGAAGTGGTGCGAGCAACCTCGCAATTGCGAGTTCGAAATCTGTTCATTCTTTTTTCTCGTTTTGGTTCCACTTCTCTCTGGTTTTTACTAGAACAAAATGCAGGGAAGGTGCCATGACTATTTTTCATTTTGTTAAGTGATATTTTTTTAATTTTTTTTATCCAATCCGGGCTTATCCCACCTCCTACTCCGGATTATTTATCCAGCATTTTATTCGGATATATCCAGGTTTATCCGGTCCATAGGGCATCGGCCAACACTGGATATGATAACTTGGTATCCTATTCGGACTACCAAACGTAGCCTAGGAGTCTAGAATTACGCCTATGTGTGTGTTTTGCAAGTTTTACTTACACTTATTTATGATTTCTGCTGCATCATGTACTAGCATAATTTAGTTGATAGAAACACACCTCTATGGTGATATGATGATGACTGTCGTGACCTTCCCTTTGGGTGGATCATCTAGGATTTAGCTAATGAATTACTAAGTTTATACTTAGTTCATGCTCTCCTTAGCTCAAACCAATTCGCAACTTTGGTTTGATCTTTAACATGCAAATCAATTTCATTTTGAAGTCGTTACTAATCATATTTTGGTGGGTCGATTAAAATCCAAGTGTAGAAGAGTACTTTACTTCTATGAACTAGAGATTTATGGATTTAGAGACTTGATTATGCTAGATTACTCTAACATCCTTTTCGATATCTTTTCTCCTTTATTTTCAAAAATATTTTGTAGGTAACTTGGATTAATTTTATACCTAGCCACCAACATGTAAGTGATGGTCATACCGGTGCGCAATCAACAAAAATAACAACTAATAATAAATAATAAATAAATAAATTGCTAGAAAACAAGAATAAAACACAAAGAATTAAATTAAAGCTCTAAATATACTAAACCTAGCCTAACCATGACTTTTATATCTAGTAATGGAATTCTAATTAACTCTATTTTTGGATTGTTCTTTTATTAAATGAATTTCTAATCTAGGTTAACATGCATGATGACATGGGACATGACCTAATTTTAATGACGGGCAACAATCAACATGAAACTATTATAATATGACATGCATTAGATGACCCTAAACATGCAATCATTAAATGATATGGAATTTATGACATGGCATGACATGACGATGACATGGCAATGATGCGGCATAGATGATGACATGACATCGATGACGTGGCATATGACATGGCATGGTGACATAGCAAACATTGATGACGTGGCATTTAACATTGCATGTACATGGCATGATGACATGACATGCATTGATGATGTGACATATGACATGGCATGTGACACAGCATGACATAGCAAGATGATATGGCATTGATGACACGGCAAATGGTGATGCATGGATGATGCAACTAAATCTACATGACATGCATTTATTTTTTGGATTTTTTTTTATTAAAAACCATAATTAATAGTGTAAATTCGAATGCAAGATATTATCCAATTCAAACTATGAAATAAACCAAGCCAAATCCTATCTTAAATTGGAAACTTATCTTAAGGACAGAAATATAAAGAGCTTTTCAATAGGATGGATCCAACAAACTCCTCTAATTTGTCATGCTTAATCGTCTTAGGAACATATACTTCGCTTAACACTTTCATTGAGGATTTTTGGTGTTTGACAAATGTCTGGAGAAGCTCAAGTAGAGAAATCTATGCAGGCATCTTGTGTACACTACACTATACTCACTTGCTTTGATCATGGCTAGGAATTACTTAGCCTCTTCGTCAGTAACGGACTAGATAGGTTGAGCATCAGCTTGAGCATAACTACGCCCATACCTCTTTACTTTATCAATGTCCATGTTGTATGACCATAGAACCGCCTTGTTGCCAGCATACGCATAGGGTTGTGGGACATCAATCACTACCCCCTCATCAATTGATGACAAATTGACTATAAACTCTTCATTGTCAGAAGTGTCTTCAAGTGGTGGCATGTCCATCGGCAAAGGATTTACCTTGTTCTTTCCAATAATTAGGGCAGCAAATTCCTCATCCCAATCAATGACTTTGGGTGATAGTGGAAACTATACTAGTGCAGCTAGCATATACAATCATCCCAGCTTCAACCATCTTTCGAACTCTCTCGCTCATAAGAGATAAAAATGAGTCTCATCTTTCGGGTAATATCCAGCTCGCACCAATCCGTCATAAATGTCATTCACATTCACCTTCAAATTCTTCTTCTTTCCAGCATCAAAGCCTAAATTGACATTCGCCTTTTCTGCACGATTGGGCAATGGATCTGTTTGGACGTTTGGTTGAGTGGTCGGAAGGAAAATGCCTTCATGTCCAAGAGGTTTTGAACTCTATGCTTTAGAATTAAGCAATCGTCAATTGAATGTCCCACTTCTCCCATGTGGTAATCATATTTCTTGGACGGATCATAGCTAGAAAATCGCTCAAGATTGGGCCGCTTTAGCTCGTTGGTAAGTAAGCCCTTCTTCTGGAGGATTGGTAGAACCTTGGATAGGGAACTAGGGAGAGCAGTAAACTGTCTTCTATTACCTTGGCGACCAAAGGATTGGCGCCCACCTCCAGAATGTTACCCCCCGGCAATCTGGATCGTCGTAGTATAATTATGATTTGGTTAGTATGGGTCACAATAACCTCAGCAGCAGGTTCCTTCTCTTTCTTAGTGGTGAACCTCCTGTTATTTGAGGCTTGCTCAACAGCCCATCCATCTCTCAGTGCTAGCTTGATTCTTTCCCCGACAGGGATAAGTTGGTTGAACGACTCAACAATTGAGCCCAGCATTTGGCTTTGATACTCAGGTGGGAGAGTTTTCATAATTAGATCCATTAGCTCCTTTTCCATTTGTTTAGGATAATCTGGGTGGCTAGGGTCCTCCACCTTGTAGCATATGCCTTGAAAGACTCACTTTTCTTTTGCTCGGCACGCATCAAATCTTCACGAGACAGAGTGATGTCGATGTTGAACTTGTATTGCTTGAGGAATGCATCAAACAGCTCTTCCAAGTCTCAAAGAGGTTAATCTTCTTCGTAATGTACCATTGCAATGCGGGGCCAATTAGACTCGTTTGAAATGATTAGATCACCAAAGGCACGTTGTAGATGTATTGGATCATCCGAACTAGGTAAGTCGGCAAATGCACTACAAAAAAACACTTTTTTTCCGACGAAATTTCCAACGAAAAATTTGGAAAAATTCGTTGGAAAACGAATTTCCAACTAATTTTCCAACGAAAAAAAATTCGTTGATAATAGGTCGTCGGAAATTTTTCCAACGAAAAATTTCAATTTTCGTTGGAAATTTGCGAGGAAATTTTATTTCGTTGGAAAATTCGTTGGAAAACTCGTGACTAAATTCGTTGGAAAAACTACAAAATTTTTTTTCTGGTCGAAAAATCGTGGAAATGTTTTTTCCAACGAAAAATTTTTGTTGGTAAAATTACAAATGTTTTTTTTTTGGTCGAAAAATCGTGGAAATTTTTTTTCCAACGATTTTTTTTTTTCGAAAAATCGCCCTCGCCGCCGGCGAGGGCCAGCCTCGTCGCCGGCGAGGGCCGAGCTCGCCCAGATCTGGGCGAGCTCGAGCTCGTCGCCGGCGAGGGCCGAGCTCGCCCAGATCTGGGCGACCTCGAGCTCGCCGGCCATGGTGAGCTCGGGCCTCGCCATGGCCGGCGAGCTCGGCCCTCGCCGGCGACGAGCTCGAGCTCGCCCAGATCTGGGCGACCTCGAGCTCACCGGCGACGACGATGAGGTGGTTGAGGCGGAGGGCGAGGTGGCGGCCCATGGTGGCGTCGGGGCCGCCGACCGCCGCGGGGGCCTGGCCCTGGATGGCCGTGGCGGCGAGGGAGCCGACGTCGCCCTGGATGGCCGCGGGGGAGGGAGCCGACGTCACCCAGATCTGGGCGCGGAGGAGTTGAGGGCCCCGATCTTGGTGTCCATGGCGCCGGAGCTGGAGCCGGAGCCGGAGGAGGAGGGGGGCGGCGGGGGAGGAGGCGGAGCGGGAGGCGGAGCAAGAAGGTGAAGGAGAGAGAGAGAGAGAGAGAGAGAGAGAATGTGGAATTGTTGCAGGAATTGAGCGCGAAAATATGAATAAGGAAGAAGTAGTGTTTTCGTTGCAAAATTCGTGGGAAATTTCCCACGAATTTTGCAACGAAAATTGTACACACTAAAATAATTGCCCGGAAAATTCAAATTCGTTGGAAATTTCCAACGAATTTTCCAACGAACATTGTACACACTGAAATAATTGCCCGGAAATATGAAATTTGTTGGAAAATTCGTTGGAAATTTCCAACGAATTTTCCAACGAATATAAAAAAATGCCGAATAGTACCGGTTTTTTGGAATTCGTTGGAAATTTCCAACGAAAAAAAATTCGTTGGAAATTTCCAACGAATTTTCCAACCAAAATTGTACACACTGAAATAATTGCTCGAAAAATTGAAATTCATTGGAAAATTCGTTGGAAATTTCCAACGAATTTTCCAACGAATATAAAAAATGCCGAATAGTACAGGTTTTTTTGGAACTCGTTGGAAATTTCGTTGGAAATTTCCAACGACAAAAAATTCGTTGGAAATTTCCAACGAAATTTTCAACGAAAATTGTACACACTGAAATAATTGCCCGAAAAATTCAAATTCGTTGGAAATTTCCAACGAATTTTCCAACGAATATAAAAATGCCGAATAGTACCGGTTTTTTTGGAACTCGTTGGAAAATTCGTTGGAAATTTCCAACGAATTTTCCAACGAATATAAAAAATGCCGAATAGTACCGGTTTTTTTGAATTTGTGGCAAAATTCATTGGAATTTTGCAACGAAAAATTTTTCGTTGGAAAACTTGGAAATTTCCAACGAATTTTGCTTTTCGTTGGAAAATTTGTCGAAAATTTGAGACGAAAGTTTTTTCGTCGCAAATTTTCGTGGCAAAAATCCGGTTTTTTTGTAGTGATGAATCTTCAGGCAAGAAGTGCTGTCATACTTCTTGAACTCAGGCATTTTAAAATTCTTTGGCACCATGACCTTAGCATATAGAGGGACAAGTCAGTTGGGCCTTGAGTTTGCAATCCTTGCAATTAGCTCAATTTCTCTTCAACCTTCGCAAAGCGCTTATCTTGCTCAGTTTTCGGCATATCAACAGATTTCGCTTTGTCGACTTGAGGAGGGTCCTCAATCAATTCCGGCATGTCATCATCATCAAGAAACATGCTTTTGCTCTTATCAGTTGTTTGCTTTGGCATCACAACTTGAGTCTGAGGTTGAGTCGGTGCAAAAGTGAGATTGGTTTGAAGAGAATCCAGCTGTTTCGACAATTGTTGAGGGGCAATGAAGACTTGCTTCCTGTCATTCTCGATATTAACAACACGGTTCTGCACTTCACTTAGTTCAAACATTTTGCCTTAGAACGCATGCGGATGGGTGAACGTCGATGATCTGTAATCACCTAGTTTAAAGAAAATAAGCACAAGATTTCAATAGGACCGGTCCATGACAATGGTCGAATCTCCCATTTTATTTATTTTATGAAATTGTTTGTACACTAATGAAACTCCTAAAATTGAAATAGGAAAGTAAAGACTTCTAACTTCCTAAACATGAACTAGGAAAGTAAAAACACTAAAAAAAAAATCAACAATTCGAGCCATTTTCAAATAGCTTGATCAATATACAATTGGGATATGACTTTCCGATGTAACCGCTTATTTTCTTGATCTACCATGTAGCACGCTCTTGGGCTTGTTCCACTTTCCTCTTGAGGCGCTTAATCTCCGCTCAGTTGGTGGGTTTCATGGTCAGTTCGGGTATCGCGGGACGCAGATTGGCCGGAATTCGATGTCGACAAATGCAGTGACTTGAGGCATGGTAGATCTTCTCTTTCCCCTCCAATTCATCCTCGGGTCAAACCAGCTTTTGTGGGCGGCATTCATTCCAAGCTAGATCGAAAGATGGATGTCATCTTTGTAATCATGATCCTTGTGAGTAAACCTGACTTGGGATGAGTCTGTCTGGAGCGTCGGCGGAACATCTTGTAAAACTTTGCATTGTTGGACCGCTCAATAAGGATAGTAACTCGTCGCACCAGTGATTCCTGGCAGTGGAATTTGGACCATCCTCTCCATGTGAGAGGCGTGCCTCACAAACTCGGAAAAATTTGGAATGCAATAGGAAACCTTTGGGACTTGGGTTTCTTAGAAAAGCTATCCATTCAAAATAAGACAAATCTGGTGTGTTGTCTTTTAAGGTTTCAAACTTTTTGATTGGCTTATTAGAATGATTCACTTCATTTATGCCCATGTGAATACCAAACCCATTTGTGTGAAGAAAGAACCAAATTTGCAAGAGTTCAGGTGGCGCATGAAAATTCTTTTCCCCATTTTCTTTGAATCGAGTGAGAGATAGGAATGTTTCGCCTAAAATAGTGTTAACAAAATTCATCCAAGCACATACTTGTTTGAATACCCTTGCAATCGAAGGATTAATAGCATTCTTAAGGTGTGGGAAAACTACAAACCCAAATAAAGTTAAGTAAAAGATCCTACTTATTTGAAATGTCAAGAAATTCGAGAAACATTCAGTTTGGAAATAGAATGAGCATGCATTGTAATATCCTTCAAAACTCTTCTCATTTTATCCTTTTTAATTCTTAAGAAATCAAATAGGTTGATATAGGCTCTATTCCGATAAGCGGACTTACCAATTCGGATTCCAAAGGTTTTCCGATGGCAATATTATACTCTTCCAAAGTTGTTGTCAGCCCATGCTTACAGAATATGAAGGTAGATGTCTTAGGGCACTAGAAATGCAATAGTGCTTGCATAAGACCATTTTCGACGTTGATAGCAAGAAGAGGGAGGAGTCGGCCAAGCTTGGTCTCTACAAAGTCACGGCCATCTTGGTCTAACTTGTTCCACCACATTTTGAGCTAAGTCTAGGGAGCGGTAATGAGTCGCATGTCCGATCTCCTCATTTTATATAGACAAAGACACACTATTGACCTTTTGTCATGGACCAACATAAAAATACAACAACGTAAGTAAATTGCATAGTGAACGGATAAAAACTTACTTCGCCAGAGACTAATGGCAACACATAAACATGCACATGAGATGTGGGGTTTGAATTCTAACTAAACGGCTTAACAAAGTGGGACCAATAGTATGATCAGACCAGCCACTTGCTTGTGTACTAAAGCCAGGTCCTCTTAGATCCGGCTTGGTCAAAAGGAAACCCAATTGTCACAAATGCCTACGGACAAAGATAAGAACTTTTGACACCAAGAAAGGGATGTTTGGGGATAAGAAAGGCAACCTCTACTACGCATGCCTCCATTCAAAGTAGTATCCTTGTCAACATCATCCAAAATATCATATGCGGCCTAGGTCCAGCGGCAGGTTGTGTGTGCAATAGTACAATACTAAAACATTAAAGCATGCATAACAGATTATAAGCAAACACTACTTCAATAGCCGAAAGGTAACCGTTCATTCTCAACTCCAATTTGGCAAGACAAAGGTTAACAAACACTCAACCATTTACAACTCCCATATGCAAGAACATTTAACACAATATTAGGGACGTACGTTGCCTCCACACTGCCAAACAAAAATATTTTTTGAAAAAGAGAAAGTTTAGGCCTAAGTACACTATGAAATTTAATTGAACATTCTTAGTGGAGTAGCCAAGCTTTCGCGACCTTCCCTTGGGTGAACTGCTCAGGGGGAATAACTAATAGATCACTTAGCTTATACTTAGCTCAGGCTCTCTTAAGCCCATACCAACCGCAACTTTCGAGTTTTATTAACATGCAAAATCAATTTATTCAAGAGTCGTTACTAATCTATTTTTTATGGGTCGATGAGATACCCAGGTGTGGGGGAATACTTGACTTCAGCAAACCAGAGATTAATGGATATGGAGACTTAATTACGCTAGATTACTTTAACGCCATTTCAATACATTTTCTCTTTTATTTTCAAAAAAAAAAATTTGCAAACAACTTGGATTAATTTTAAACCTAACTACTAACATGTGAGGGGTGATCACATGGCAATCATTAAAGTAGCAACTAATAATCAAGACATTCGAATAAATAAATCACTAAAAAAAATAAGGATTGAAACACCTTGAGTTAAATGATTTTCTAAGTATAAGTAGAGCACTAAAACACTATACCTAGCCTAACTATGATTTATTAACTAATCAACATCTTTTGGGTCGGACCCACCCATCGGTGGCCGCGATGGTTTGCGCTCAGTTCCTTTCACGAGAGGTCCTGGGTTCAAAACTCGTAGGTGCCGGTGATTTAAGTGGAGGGTCGTGGCGGTGGGATGCTGCGCTAGCCCCCCCGAGGACTAGTCGGGCTTCACCGCTGGTTTGAGCGTAAGCTCGCCGGCCGCGCGGACACCTCGGTTATCAAAAAAAAAAAAACATCTTTTGGGTCGGTTTGCGCTCAGTTCCTTTCACGAGAGTTCCTGGGTTCAAAACTCGTAGGTGCCGGTGATTTAAGTGGAGGGTCGTGGCGGTGGGATGCTGCGCTATGCCCCCCGAGGACTAGTCGGGCTTCACCGCTGGTTTGAGCGCAAGCTCGCCGGCCACGCGGACGTCTCGGTCATAAAAAAAAACATCTTTTGGGTTTTTCCTTTATTTTTGAAAACTATGTGAAACTCTAATCTAGGTTAAACATGCATGATTTATTACTCAAATGACAGGTGACATGATCTATTCTAATGACGGACAAAAATTAACATAAAATATCCTAACAGGACATGCATTCTAAATTAATGAACTCAAACATGCAATGCCTAAATGACACGGAATTGATGACATGACATGGATAGTGGCATGGCGATGACATAGAGATGACATGGTAAGCATGATGGCATGGCATAAACAACGTGGCATAGATGACATGGCACAATGACATAGCAAGCATGATGACGTGACACATATAGATCACATGACATGATGACATGGCACATATAAATGACATGGCATTGATGATGACAAGACAAGTAGTGATACATCTTGATACATTACAGTGCAGTTCTTCCAAGCCACAATAAACATCACACTTCTAGATTTGTTCACCATCACCAAGGTCCATCCAACTGTTCACCTTATCACGATCTTCGATAGCCACAATGATGGCCAATCATCGGTCTCCATCGTCGGTGAGAAATATTCACCAAGAAAACTAAAATTTTGTCACTCAAACAACAAAAAGTGTATTTTACTTCGAGAAAAATATGTTTGGAATGGGAGTCCATGTGAGGATTTTGTGTTCATGGCACCAGACGAAGGGATGTCTCTTCTTAAACATTGAATCATGGGACTGACCCTCTCATACACCACGAGAGATGCGAATCTCACAGTCCAGGTTCTGCCAGTCCTGAATGCCAAAGGAGCGCAACAGCAGGCATGGACCTCGGCGATGGAGAGGCGGCCGGGAGCCCTACTCGAATCTACATCGATCAGGGCCTTCAGCACTCAAGTAGTCATGGCCCATTCAAGATCTGTCTACCTTTTTATAACATAACATTCCTCTTCCCCTTCCATAAGAAACATTTGAGTCTCAAAAATCGACCGGGTTAATATGGTCATCCATCATGTTTGCTACCACGGTCCCAGGACAACGCTTGCTCGGACCATCACACAACTCATGGTCTTCACAACCAACGGTCCGTAGCCTCCTCGAGATGAGTGCTCGGACGATAACCTCCTTGTAATTAGATCGCAAGCTCGCCTTGACGCACTGTATATCTCGAACCTTGGAGAACACTACCACACATCTCCTATAGTCCCAATCTCTTCAGACCCGGACGATTTGAGAGAGGCATAAAACCCACGACGCTAACTGCTATAGTCTCGAGTCATGGCTCCTCACAATGATTGGCCATGTTCCGATGCCATTCCTGTGTATGACCTCCAAAAAAATTACTTGGGGTCTTTGAATGTGTTCGCGACTAAAAGCATACGAGTCTATGATCTGAAAGAGTTCCTCAAGAAGAAATTAAAGGCCCTTTGATTTGAACCGAGACCCTAAACAAAACGAATGCACTCGCGCTGCTTCAACTATCCCTTCCCTTCCATCTTACAAACTCACCATTACGATAGCACAACAGAAACATTGCTTCTAGCAAAAAAAAAAAAAAAACAGAAACATTGCTTCATCGAACCAATACACTGCACATGAGAGTACCTGCCGGCCCTTGGTCTAATAACAGAGAAACTGAGATCTGGGAAAAAAACTCATTTCATTGATTATTTTCTCTCTACATTATTCTTTTTTACATCAAAACTGAGGCAAAAGGGCCGAGTTAATTAGGTCATCTAAGGATATTAGCAGAGGTCAAAATTTGATATCTAAGAGCTATTTTTACACGAGGAAAGGTAAAAACATGGAGAGGGAGGGCCTAATTAAGATGCAGCAGCTAGAGGAGGGAGCGATTGAGAAGCTCCTTGGAAGAAACTCGGAGGCGAAGTCGTCATGGTATCGTCCCTAGCCTCCTCATCGTCGTCTTCTTCAGCATCCCACAAGAAGTGCGCGTACGAAGCCATAACATAACTGCACCACCACCAAAACCAAAACCGTTCAATACAACCAACTTCCATAAGCCATACATGAACCATACTCGCAATTTCAAGAACAACCATAGTGGTAGCCAAATCGTCCAAATCAGTTCAACTAATCATTTTCTTTCTGTAGTTATGTCCAAGCATTCAGGCTCAAATCATAAAATTGAATCCTTATTAATAGCTGACAAGATTGCTTACCAATCATCAGGGGCGGCTTTAACGGCCCGATCAAAGTAATTCTCCGCCCGTTCCGAGTCCTTATGGCTCTGCCATATCAGGTCTCCATACATGGACAGAACGTTTCCATCTTTCGGGTTCGCTAGAATTGCTCTCGCGCAGTACTCTTCGGCCTTCTCGTGATCCCCTCGAACCTAATTCAGATTTCAAACCAAATCGTTAGAATAGAGGATTAGCTACATATCTCATGTTCCACCATCAAAGCCACATCGATGAACAAAGCACAAAGATAAACAATTCAAGTCAAAGTTTCAAAAAGCTGTCGCTCTAGAATCCAATTCAATCATATCAATATGTATATTATACATCAAATAGCTCCAAGGCCTTCTTCTAATAGAGAAGGAAGCCCACATAAGTCATAAGTTTCTAAAAACCCATTTTTTCTTAGTTTCAGGAAGAAAAACACTTCACTCTCCTCTTTCCCTTACTAAACAAACAAGAAAGACAGAAAACCAATTCTCACAACGCAAAACCAAACCAAAAATCAAAGAATCACAGGCCAAAAAAGATCATATTTTTAAGAAAAGCATACCTCTTTCAAGAACCTCGCGTAATTGCCAAGAACGAGAGCATTCCCAGGATCAGCCTCGATCATCCTCTTGTAATACAAATCCGTGCTCTCTTTCCCGCCATTCGCATCCCAATCCTCGATCCTCCCCCCACCGTCGCCGCCGTCGGATCCTCCGCCGCCGCCGACCCCGCCGCCGACCAGGACGCTCGGGAAACCGGCGTCCCCCACCCGGACCCGGCACCCCGCGCCGGCCCCCTCATCGAACCCCACCACCTCCTCCTCCTCCAGCGTGATCCCATTAAGGATCCCCGCCATGGGGGGCTTCCTCCTGGGCGGCACCGGGACGATGTCCAGCAGGTTGGACTCCGACCGGGCCCTGGCCACCCTCCTGCCCCTGCCCGGGAAGGAGTCCTCGACGGGGGAGAGCGCGGCGGAGGGGGAGGCGGTGAGCGAGATGGGCCGGGCTCGGGCCACGGCGGCGGGGTGGTGGTGGTGGACGGCCTCGGGCTCCGGCGAGGAGGCTTGCTCCTTCGCGTGATGGGGCGCCCACGAGTTGAGGAGCGGCGTCGATGCGCTCCGCAGAAGCATCTCTTCTCCTCCTTCTCCTCCTCCTTCGCCCCTCTTTCGCTTTTCCGATCTCAGAGAAACAGCGCAGAGATAGATAGAGAGAGAGAGAGAGCGTGTGATATTTTTAGAGAGAGAGAGAGAGGCTGAAGAGGAAGAGGAGGCGCGAGGCTCGGACTTTATAGGAGGAGCAGGGGTGGGGAGTACGGATGCGATCTCGGCCGTCGGTTCGGAGCCCCATCGAAGGGGCGGAAATGTCCCGGGGGCGGAAGGGGGTTTTCTCTCGGGAAAAGGTGCACGTGAATGTCGGCACGCACGTTGTTTTTAGTTTTATAGATAAGGCCGGTTTCCGAGAAAGGCCTCCTCGGTTGTTGTTTTGAAACCTTAACGCTCTTTCTTTATTTAGTAAAAAAAAATGTGATATATGTTTTTTAAAAAATGATCATGTTTTTTAGAAAAATTGATGGTATTTTCTAAAATCTATAAATAAATAAATAAATTATTTTTTATTGTTTGGAAAGGAAATATTTCCCCTCAATTATGTTATCAAATGCGGGGCGGTTTCATCTCGTTCCCCCTCTCTCTCTCTCTCGATCAAACAGGACCTTACTCAAATCCCCTCCTCCGAAATCGCAAATTCCCTCCTCAATCCTAAACCCGAAATTTCCTCGCCGGTCAAATCCTCCCTCCCTCAGCAAATTCTCTCCCCCCCCCCCCGATCCCATTTCCCCGGGGAATTGAGCCGGAATTGGGTTCGCGACCGGCTCCAAGATCCGCACCTCCCGTTCCCCATTTTCTCCCTATGCCACCCCTCCGCGTTCTTCCCCGACCCCTAAACCCTACTCTCTTTTCGCCGGTAGATGCTACTCCTCCACCTCTCCCTCGCCTCCTTCGCCGTGGCCGCCGCCGGAGCCTTCCAACCTCTTGGCTCGCCTCGGCTTCTTGGTGCTCAACTAGATCGACACAATTGAGAAGGAGCACGAGCGGTCTGACAAGGACGAGACCCTCCAGCGGAAATGCGCCGAAATGCACCCCTGTTGCGGAGAACGAAAAAGTTCTCTTGGAAAACATCTTACCAGAAATAAGCACAGCCTAAGTCGCAATTCATACGGTGCCGTGTATTCAACACCACTCGAACTTGATTGTAAAGCTTATTTCTCAATGAAGTAGAAATGCAAAAGCTCGGGTTTCAATCTTTACATTGGTGGTTCGTGTTCGAATCGCATTTTGGTTTCGTATCAGAAATTGCCATACTCGCAGTCATTCGAGACAAGAAAGACAAATATGTGAATGGACCAGATCGAACGAATTGCCCTGGCATTAATGAATATTATCTCGAGTGATTATCTTTAGAATTGGTGCTAATAATTGAACTCGCAAAAAGCGACAAATAAAACGAGAAACTCGACATTCCTTATAGGACTGGCTCGTACATTATCATTCCATTCCATTGCACGGTTGACATTGCATTGCACCGTGTGCCATCGCGCATGCAGGCCCCTTCATGAAGACGGAATTGCCCGAGCGGGGCCACCGCTCGCTTGCTCGATAGAGCGCCGGTGGCCGAGATTCGATGCCCCCACGTGATCTCCATCCCCCCCTCCACATATTAGACAAATATGTGAATGGACCAGATCGAACGAATTGACCTGGCATTAATGAACATTATCTCGAGTGATTAATTTTAGAATTGGTTCTAATAATTGAACTCGCAAAAAGCGACAAATAAAACGAGAAACTCGACATTCCTTATCGGACTGGCTCGTACATTATCATTCTATTCCATTCCAATGTACGGTCGACATTGCATTGCCCCTTGCGCCATCGCTCGGGCGTGCCACTTCATGAAGACGAAATAGCCCGAGCGGGTTCACCGCTCGCTCGCTCGATAGAGCGCTGGCGGCCGATTCGACGCCCCCACGTGATCTCCATCCCCCCCCCCCCCCATATTAGATAAATATGTGAACGGACCAAATCGAACTAATTGCCCTGGCATTAATGAACATTATCTCGAGTGATTAATTTTAGAATTGGTGCTAATAATCGAACTCCCAAAAAGCAACAAATAAAATGAGAAACTCGACGTTCCTTATCGGAATGGCTCCTACATTGCCATTCGATTGCACAATCGACATTGCATTGCCCCTTGCGCCATCGCTCAGGCGGGACCCTTCATGAAGACGAAATCGCCCGAGCTAGGTCACCGCTCGCTCGCTCGATAGAGCGCCGGCGGCCGAGATTCGACGCCCCCACGTGATCTCCATCCCCCCCCCCCCCTCCCCATATTAGACAAATATGTGAATAGACCATATCGAACGAATTGCCCCGGCATTAATGAACATTATCTCGAGCGATTAATTTTAGAATTGGTGCTAATAATTGAACTCGCAAAAAGCGACTATTAAAGCGAGAAACTCGACATCTCTCGTCGGACCGGCTCGTACATTACCATTCCATTCCATTGCACGGTCGACATCGCCCGGGCGGGCCCCTTCATGAAGACGGAATCGCCTGAGCGGGGCCACCGCTGGCTCGCTCGATGGAGCACCAGCGGCCGAGGTTCGACGCCCCCACGTGATCTCCGTCCCCTCGTGCCCCCCGCTTTCGTGACACACGCCCGTTCATCATCTCCCCTGGCGAACCTGAAAACGAAAGAAAGGCGACCTTTCCCCGTCTCCATTTCGGCATCGAAAGTCCCCTCCATGTTGGGCGGTATTAACGGTCTTGCCACTGGTTGGCGCGAGTGGCTGGGCTTCGCTGTTGTGGGCCCTGGTGGTCGCGCGAGCTTCAATTTGATTCGTCAACCCAAATCTCAATGTATCTTTCCATTGATCGATTGGGGATTGCGGCGGGGGTATTTTCGTCATAATCTTCACATAGCATGTTAAGTCGACACGCAAAGTTAGTTAGCAAGGTGCTTTGAGAGTGATGCACGCCTCAATACTCAGATTTGATTAATTTTTCGAAATGTTTCTAGCTTGGCTTAAATCCGAGCTCGAAATCGAGTCTGCCGACACATAGGGTCGAAAAAGAAGTGATGTCGCGATTATATGGACGATTAGTGCATAAGAGAAAACTCGACCACTCGATCAATTGGAGCTGCTCAAGTCAGGTGTTATTAAGTTCGAGCTCCACTTGTCTGAGCAGGCGAGCTATTCACAAATCGAAGAGGATCGAGCTAAATTTGAATGATTCGCGTACTCGGTATTGAGAAATTCGTGAGTTCGCATGTCATGGTTTTGGTAGCTCGCCTGCACGTGCCACGACGGTCCAACGACAATTTTGGGCGGGCCTAGGTATGTGCTTTCGACGCAAAGGAAGATATACTTGGAAAAGGATTTCAAAAGATTAAGATTATTCTAAATAATGAAGTACTGTTTACAATGTCTCAAGTGCCTATTCATCCGGGAAAGTTTTCAAAATGCATCCCAAAAATCTGCAAAACACGTCCGAAATCTTTAAAAGCCGAGAAATCAGGGAAAACACATGAATTTGGAGGTTAAACATTGCCCAAACCGGCGTTGCCTATGTGAGCTTTGAAGATATCGCAATCCTCTTCAATTACACGACATAATTCCTCCCGGATCTTTTGAAGTTGACCATACATTTAAGGCGTGGACGGGACCGCCCGCTCTTATGACGCTCAAGGGTTTTGCTGTTCTACATCGGCATTTTAGGTACAAGTCCCGCTTGGTTGGGTAACAAATTGTGTAATTTTTCTTTTGCCGAAAGACGAGTTTTGGCAACAAGCCGTGCTCAATCCGAAAGGTCTGGTCTCAGCCTATCCATGGATCGCCCTCTGCTCACAACAAGCCACACTCGACTCGACCGGCGCGCACTACGCTTGATATGGCGACTCGCGCTTGACACTCGAGCAAAGAAGACAAGCGCGATTAATGATTTCGTCAAAATCAAAGGGGGGGGGGGGGGGAGGGGGTGGGGGAGAACACGATAAGTGGAGCCCGGCAGGCGGATTCAACGGTGTGAGCTCGAGCTGAGGGTCGCGGCCATCGCCCGCCAAGGGATGAAAGGCCAATCCCGGTGGCGGACGCACTCCGCCCACTAGAACAGATTTTTGGGGGCCCCGGTCGAATGCGCGCTTTGTCATGGAGAGAGCGATCGATCGCAAGTTGGCCTGGCCCGGGGGCAGTTCGGTCATTTCACCTTCGCTTGGAGACATTAGAGATATTTTCTCAATTGTGTTTTTTTCCCTTAATTTCCCACCTTTTTTTTTTTGCACTTCCGACTACTTGGGTCTTCGTCGAATTGTTTTGTCGTTTTTACTATTATGGGAAAGTAGAGAGGTCCTTTGGAGGTGGGGGCACAAAACTGAAGTAGACATCTCTTGTTCATAAATAGGAAGGACGAAGAAAGGCTTCTCTTGCGGGTTCGCCGTGTAAGAGTAATCGTGACCAACGTGATATTATCGATTGATTTTAATAATTATTGCTAAAAACGCATTGGCTATGAAAAGTTTGCGGATAGAAGACGAGAGGTTGCAACTTTTATGAAGATAAAATATTCAATGTGCTTTGATGAAAGGCACTTGTTGAAGACATCTACTGATAACTTATAAAAGGAGTCTGGTCCTCTGTCCATCCACACATGCAGCGATAAGTTGTATTATATTCTCATCGTTTCTTCTATTTTTGCAACAATAGAAAGCTCGAGGTTATTGCTTTCTTAAGGTTGTTACTTTTTCGAGGTTATTGCTATGGATAAATATATGCCTTAATTCCTCTTATCGTCGAACAAATCATGAAGATCTAAGATTCTTTTATTATGAAATTCCGCATTATCGATTACATTAATTAGTACTAACAGGGTGCCGTCGTGTAGGGGCTCGATTCAGATTAAGTTTGACAAGGCATCGCATGGCAACCTGAGATTTGCTTTGGCTGGCGGGTTGCTTGGAGATGAAGGGTGCAACTGACAGAGTCGGTTTCAATCTAAAGACACAATTAGGAGCCGTATTTGCTGGAACGAACGAGGCTTTTGCTTTCGGTCTCTAAAAATATCGAGTTCACGGTAGTATCGAAGGCCGTCATGCAGTTGCTCGTGGCTCCATTCGCCGATAATCGTAATCCTCGTGATCAAGGTCTACTTGAACGCGAGGATACTCTTGTACGGGGTGCTTAACACATGTTTGCTTCGAACTAAACTGCACAGTAAGACTCTTCATAACAATTAAGAGGAGTTTCATGAGCCGCGTGACATCATTTTGGCGTCGAAAATACGGCCGTTTCGGTCTCCTCTGTCACTCATTCAAAAGAAGTTTCGGAAAAGGTCGGAAAGAGACCCCAACTTGAAGAGCGTCCTTAAGCGTATGGTGATGGAGAAATCAGAGCAAAACATCATGGCCATCTCCATCTATGGAAAGCTGATGATAACAGGAGAGACTGTAAAGAGATGTGGTTTCAAGATAGCAAAATCTTTTGCAAGGACCACCGGAGAGAGAGAGAGAGTTTTCAAACCCCGTTAACAAATCATGAAGATCTAAGATTTTTTTATTATGAAATTCCGCATTATCGATTACATTATTACTAACAGGGTGTCGCCGTGTACGGGCTCGATTCAGATTAAGTTTGACAAGGCATCGCATGGCATCCCAAGATTTGCTTCGGCCGGCGGGTTGCTTGGAGATGAAGGGTGCGACTGACGGAGGCGGTTTCAGTCTAAAGACACACTTAGGAGCCATATTTGCTGGAACAAACGAGGCTTCTGCTTTCGGTCTCTAAAAATATTGAGTTCATGGTAGATTCTAAGGGCATCGTGCAATTGCGCGCGGCTCCTTTCACCGATAATCGTAATCCTCGTGATCAAGGTCTACTTGAACGCGAGGATACTGTTGTACGGGGTGCTTAACACATGTTGCTTCGAACTAAACTGTACAATAAGACTCTTCATAACAATTAAAAGGAGTTTTATGAACCGCGTAACATCATTTTGGCGTCGAAAATACGGCCGTTTCGGTCTCCTCTGTCACTCATTCAAAAGAAGTTTCGGAAAAGGTCGGAAAGAGACCCCAACTTGAAGAGCGTCCTTAAGCGTATGGCGATGGAGAAATCAGAGCAAAACATCAAGGCCATCTCCATCTATGGAAAGGTGATGATAACAGGAGAGACTATAAAGAGATGTGTTTTCAAGATAGCAAAATCTTTTGCAAGGACCACCGGAGAGAGAGAGAGAGTTTTCAAACCCCGTTAACAAATCATGAAGATCTAAGATTCTTTTATTATGAAATTCCGCATTATCGATTACATTATTACTAACAGGGTGCCGCCGTGTACGGGCTCGATTCAGATTAAGTTTGACAAGGCATCGCATGGCAACCCAAGATTTGCTTCGGCCGGCGGGTTGCTTGGAGATGAAGGGTGCGACTGACGGAGGCGGTTTCAGTCTAAAGACACACTTAGGAGCCATATTTGCTGGAACAAACGAGGCTTCTGCTTTCGGTCTCTAAAAATATCGAGTTCATGGTAGATTCTAAGGGCATCGTGCAATTGCGCGCGGCTCCTTTCACCGATAATCGTAATCCTCGTGATCAAGGTCTACTTGAACGCGAGGATACTGTTGTACGGGGTGCTTAACACATGTTGCTTCGAACTAAACTGTACAATAAGACTCTTCATAACAATTAAAAGGAGTTTTATGAACCGCGTAACATCATTTTGGCGTCGAAAATACGGCCTTTTCGGTCTCCTCTGTCACCCATTCAAAAGAAGTTTCGGAAAAGGTCGGAAAGAGACCCCAACTTGAAGAGCGTCCTTAAGCGTATGGCGATGGAGAAATCAGAGCAAAACATCAAGGCCATCTCCATCTATGGAAAGGTGATGATAACAGGAGAGACTATAAAGAGATGTGTTTTCAAGATAGCAAAATCTTTTGCAAGGACTACCGGGGAGAGAGAGAGAGAGAGACTTTTCAAACCCCATTAACAATTTGTGCGAAGGAGATTCCGTGTGATTTTGGGCAGGGAAAATGTAAGCCTCAAGGAGCATTTTCGATGATATGTACAGGTGCGGACAAGTACGCAAGTGGAGGAGAAACATCAGTCTCCATCCACTTCCTACTGCTTGAGAGAGATCAGTTTCTTTCATTCCATTTCACGTCGCTTTTGCTTTGGAAAAGATCATCATGGTGGACCCCATTCACGTGCCTCGGAAAAATTATCCAGAAAGTCTTAGGCTTATTGCACTTTTATCAATTCAGTCGTGAACCTTTTAATTGTGCCAATTGAATTTTAAACATTTTCACATTTTGCTAATGGGGTCAATCTGGTCAATTTTTACCGGAAATTGCTAACATTAACGTTAGCCGTCTTACATGGTTCGGCCGGCGTTGACGTGGATAATTTTTAATAATATTTTAATATTTTTTTTCAAATTTTTATTTTTTTTCTTTTCCTCCCTTTTCCTTCTTTACTTTTTTCCTTTCCTTTCCTTTTCTTTTCTTTTTTCATTTTCCTTTTTTCCTCCGTCGGCCTCAAGCGAGGGCCCTCACCTGAGGTTGATAGAGTTTGCTGGCCATTGATGAGGTCCGATGATGGCTGGCGGAGGAAAAAAGGAAAATGAAAAAAGTAAAGAAAAGGAAAGGAAAGGAAAAAAGTAAAGAAGGAAAAGGGAGGAAAAGAAAAAAAATTCAAAAAAAAAATTAAAAATTATTAATATCAGCGCCGGTCGTGTTATGTAGAACGGCCGGCATACACGTTAGCGACTTCCGGATTGATTCAATTGGCAAAACATAAAAATGTTTATGACTCAATTGTCACAATCGAAAAATTCATGATTGAATCGGTAAAAGTACAATATATTTAGGAATTTTTGGACAATTTTCCCAATGCCCTTCTATTTGCCTTCCTCTTTTGCTAAAACAAGTTTCTTTTCCTCAAGCACAAAAGCTGTTCAGTGATCACGATGCCATTGAAAGGTACCACAATATGGAACGGTTGGTTTGAAATCAATTGACATTAGATACGGCAAGGGACGAGGCTCGAGTCGCAAAGCCCTGCGGGAACGACATCTTACCTTCGCATTCATCTTAGACTTGAATACAAATCTAGCATGTGAGATTGTCATTAGATAATTGGGTGTCGATTTCATCGGTCGAGAAAAACAGAGATGTTCCGCTTCCAAGTTTAGCTCGATGCACCAGCCATTCACTTGTCTCTGCACTACACTGAACCTCATCAGTTGACCCAAAAGCATAATGAACCTGGTCCTTCAGACCTGTTCTGCGTCGGAACACGGCAAAGAATTGTCAACCGGCTAATCGGTAAAACCGTGGTCAGGTTTGCTAGGTGCGGTTTCGAGTTCCACAGACACGAACTTTATAGGAAACTCAATCTGAAGAGCCAAACGAAGCACGCAACCACCATCAACTCTCAAATCGTGTCGCGACACAATTGGTTTCGGAAGATAAATTTGCCTTATTAGCATTTCCAAATCTCTTAGTTACACCCGTTTTGGTCCCAATAACCATGACACTTTCAGAATGAACAGCCAAAAAGGTGGGTAGAATGAAAAGCCTTCGCCTCATCGTAAGATGTGCTGCTGCATCAGTACACTCGTTGAAATGCCATTACTGCAGATATCCAGATTACTGATGCCATACATTTCCCCAGTGACAGAAAGGGGGTGGCGAATTCACAGAGGCGCTTACAGTGTCTTTTGGTATAAGCTAGTGGTTCGCTTATGGTTCAGCTTTAACCTTCACATCGCCATTTGGCAAGGAACTTTGTGCTTGAGCCAGCCGCTTCGCTTCCTGTATCAAGAAAACACTATGAGGACTCTTTTTCTCAGATCAGAAACATTTTTATAGTACATTCACCATGAAATGAACCACTAGGGGACACTGCCCAGTATCGACTTTTCCATGAATACAATCAGCTCTACTATTGCGAGATTAGATACAATCAGCAACTTTTTAGTTCAAAAGAACCTGCCAAGCTCAAATTGAGTGTCCAGAGAATGAACATGAATTGATGACTGATTTATAAAATTGATGACAAAATGATGTTGAAGACTTCATCTAGTGTGTTGCATATGACTACTTGTTTAAAAGCCCACTAATAATTTTTCACAGGTTAGTATAATAATTTCATGCAACCTTCACATACCCAGCATTACTCTCTCACTTTATGAGAAAACGAGCACGGGAAACTGGCCACAAATAATCATGACTTTTATGGATGCTTAATCCCCGCCATCAATTATTCATGATATTTTTGCACTATATATTCCAGCTATATCTGTTTGTCAGTATTAAAAGATTCTACCTGACAAGAAAACTAAAATTGAACATATAAAGCAACACGTTTCTGAGACTCTAATGCTTCTGAGCTACGGTACTTCTAGACCTACCCCCTACTTAAAATGCCATCTGCAACATTGCTAAATACCTACCCCATTTAACTCATCCTTTGTGATATTTGATGATGGATAGTCAACTTAAACACTCAAAAGATTCCATTTTCTTCAGAGATTGCTTTCAAACACACAAGCCAAGGGATGACTACCCAAAAGTAAACAACTGGAGAACAGGAACCTAAATGAAACGAGAACTTACAGAAGCAGAAGGTGCTCTTATCTCTCTAAACAACAATGACCAATAATAGATCCAACCATGTTGCATGTTGCTTTTAGTTTTCAAGCTTTAAGTCCAAGCTTAAGGGAGGAGCTTGGAACGACCTTCTCTTTTCAAGCTTTTTTAACTTTCAAATTTATATCTTGAAATTAGACTTGCATTCAAAATCAAACTCCTTAAATCTGTCAAATTGTGCACATATCACATTTAAAATCACCTACCTGTATTTCTTCATAAGTTCTTAGAATTAAAATAATTCTTCATATTAGCGAAAAAGTAAAAGATGCTCTGAAAAAGCTTATAGATGAACCGACAGGGCAATTACTTTTAGCATTTGTAACGTATGTAATACTAATCACCTCAGAACTTTTCAAGACATACAAACATTTACAATTATAGTCATTGAAATTTGTTCATACTTTAGATGAAGTTAAAATTAATTATTTCTGAAGTTGCTTTTCTGGATGGCTTTTAGCCCAACGCAAAACGCACTTAAGTGGGTATCAGCGCTTCAAGATTATATTTTCATCAAAGAGGAGTGATCTCTAACACCAAAGCCAAGTTATGTGAAAAAGCAATAATAGCCCACTGGAGGAGAGGACCTAGAAATAATAAGAACTTACAGCAGCAGAAGCTGCTCTTATCTCTCGAAAAGAATCAGCCTCATCTGGGAATGCTTGATCAAGTTCCTCCAGAAGATGCCTGCGTAGACCCTGATAAAGGTGAAAAACAAAGATTAGTAAGAAAACATTTCTTGTATCGGGAAACAAGGATTGTGCATGTTTTACAGAGAAATGGTACCTTGAAGGCATCAGTTTTTCCCTTTGTAATTTGATTTTTCGCAATGCAACTATTGATGACGTCCTTTGTAAATCCATCTGGATTCTTGCCATCATCAATCAAGCTGAATAACAGCAAACAACAAGTTGAATGCGCGAACCTAGAAATGCTTCTAGTAAGTATTAAACATCCAGATCGCCGACTCACTTAAGGACCTCCACTGGAACCTGAATGTTGCACTTTTCTGATAATTTCGCCATGTTGTCGAGCTCCAATACAAGAGAATTTCTGGAAGCCCCAGATTAGAGAGATCAGTTGAAGTATGCATATAGAAATCTTCAGAACTTCCAAGTCTAGGGCTACAGAAGGAGCTAAGATTAAGAGCAAAATTACATGCGCTGGAGGAGAGGGAGTTGAAGGCCAGTATTGAAGGATGAGACATTGAGGTAGAGTTGATGGAGGAGACCCAGAGTTTTCTGGATAGAATTGATAACCTGATTGAGGTCCTGCTTCGGATCATCTTGTGAAGTTGTAACATCATTTTGGGGATTTATCACCCCATTTCCACCACTCACACCCATGCTTGCCACAGTATTCTGTGATGGATCCATATTAGCTATTTCTCAGTCTTCCAATGTAAAGCAATCAATAATCTGTGTCGTCTACTGATCACCTGCACAGATACAAGAAATGAAACAAATAATTTTAAAGGAGTGAGGAATGCGGTACACATTATGTTTGTTAGACAGAGAGATTTAAAGAACTAAATCCATATTCCCTATGTCATATGAATGTGCCAACATGCCCTGAAGCCAACATCATGCGTACTAAAAGGAGAACCACAAAACACATCATGTGCATTCGATAAACAGGTTTAAAAGAACTACATCGTGATTTCATATATCAGATACATGTACCAACACGCAATGAATAAAAAATTGTATATTAGATAAAACCTCCACGCACACCATTTCTGTTAGAGTTCCAATATCACAAGATGCGCCAAAATGCAGCGAAGAAAACATAGACTAGGGATGCATTAGAAATAATTCGCGGCTTCTCTAAGTTTAACCGTCAGACCCAAAAAAAAAAAAGAGAGAGAGAAGCTGAAAGGTCGGGAGAACTACAGTTAGCAAGGAAAGAATTACTAGCAAAAGAATGGCTAAGCAAATCCACCATCATTTGAGGGAAAATCGTTTGGTCCACGAGGTATGGATTTCTTCAATTGAAAACTCAGCTTCTATAAACTTGCGAACAAATTAATCCCCAACCCGGATCTGCAATTGATCATCAATAGAAATGGGGCATGGTGTCATTAGGGATCTCATTTTACTGGGTACGGTGGGAGCCAATTGGTACTCGACATCGATGGCCTTTCTGTTGTTCCGCGCAAAAATGAGCTGAATATCTGATGTTAACAGTTGCAGCAAGTTTCAACAGGTGAAGTACAGGGCTCGAGGCACAAGACATTGGAAGACTTCAAACTTAATCAAGGAACAGACACAAAAGACAGAGGCATCTACCAGTTCTGAACCGAGATATCGAAATTGAAGGCAATGCCAGCTGTACTATAATAGGCTAACAACTTCCTCTGCCAATGGCTTCCCCTAGGTAGCACCGACACGCCTCGGACGCGCGCGGGGGGGTCAACAGGCGCGGTCGACGCGCCGGACACGCCGGCGACACGCGAGCCCGGAGCAGAAGGGAGGAAAGGAAGAAAGGAAGAAAAGTACCCCTCGCGTCAGATCTCTCGCTCGCCAGGGCAATGAACAGGGAACACGTACCGCGTGACCCCGAACCCCCCTTTCGACAGCAACCGCCCCGTTGATCTCTGGAAGTGGTGCTGGCAATCGACGGTGTCGGCGATCGACGTCGTCAACGACGAAGAGGAGGAGGGAGAAGAGGAAGGAGCCTCCGCGGGGTTCCGTCTCGGCCAGGACCTTTCCCACGCAAAGGGAATTCCCCCGCAAATCGGAGGCTCGGATGCTGCGAGCCCCTGCGACGACGAAGGATCCTCTCGGAGAGATGGGGAAAATGGATGGAGAGGTGTCGGGGGGGATCTGGGAATCGGGGCGGGGACTCAGTGAGTCGTGGTGGTGCGCCGAGAGAGATTCCGCGGAGAGCTCAGCTCAATTCCGAAAGCAGAGAGAGAGAGAGAGAGAGAGAGAGAGAGGGGAAAGAGGATTAGGGCTTCGACTGATGCATTAATCGTTCATTTTTCAGGGATTGAGTTTGATTACAATATCGAACCCCCAAAAATTATAGGGATAATGACACAAACAGTCCCTAAACTTTGACTCAATGTGCAATTTGATCCCTGAACTTTTAATTTGTTCAATATAGTCCCTGAACTTTAAAATAATGTTCAATTTGATCCCTGAACTTTTAATTTGTTCAATATGGTCCATGAACTTTTAATATGTGTTCAATTTAGTCCCTGAACTATATAAAAATGTTCAATATAGTCCCTGCACTTGAATTAATGGAAGGACTGCGTTGAACATTTTTAAATAGTTCGGGGACTAAATTGAACACATATTAAAAGTTCAGGGACCATATTGAACAAATCAAAAGTTCATGGACCAAATTGAACATTAGGTTAAAGTTTGGGGACTATATTGAACAAATTAAAAGTTCATAGATCAAATTGCACATTGGATTAAAGTTCAGGGACTGTTTGTGTCATTTTCCCAAAATTATATATATCGACCACAATCTCGATTACAACATCGAACCCCCAAAAATATGGTAAATAGAATTTGATCTCAAATCGAACGTCACGAAAAGTAGGTGCAAATAGAATGCACATGAATAGGTAAGTTGTTCCTACTTTGATTAAGTGCAAGAGCAAATAAACTTCGGGGTACTCCGAAAAGGCAAGATCCGTATAAATTTTTCTTTTATTTAACAATATCTACCTATAGGACTTTTTTATTTTAAAATTTGAAGTTACCAATGAATTATCGTGAACTACGAAACATTACGGTAAAATTTCACGTGATTTTACACGGTATTCGAAAAATCTCGAACTGTTTTCGAGTTTTTCATTTAGGATAAAAGTAAGAATGTGAACGAGTACCGCAAAAAGTTAAAAGTTAAGAACATAAGCCATTTTCCAATTGGAAATTTTTTTAGATGTTTCGTTTGTCCTTAAGGTCATTCTGATACCAAGTCTTTGGTATTCTTATCTCGTTAAAGTCTTTGCACAAGGGTGTGATAGTGCGATGGCTCATGACCCTCAAATTAGGCCTCAGCATTCGGTCCGCGGAACCGAACCGAATTGCCCTTGGTGGGCCGGTTCCAAGATGTACATTATAGGCTCTCGGCTCCAAAAACTAGGATCCAGCCTTAACTGAGTAGATTCTAAATTCCAGATTTCGAAACTATCCATCCTAAAATCTACCCATTCTGAAATTGATCAGCTATTTATCTTGGTTGTAAGTAATTAAGGGGATGTTTTACTTTTCGCAATTTGATAAATAAACCAGAAAAGTTTGTCCTTTCAAGGAGTAAAAAAATGAAACAAAAAAACAAGACAGCTTATTTCCAGGTAGACCCCGAAATCGACTATATTCTATTAGGTAGGTTTCAAATTTCAAATTTGAAATGTATCCGTTCAGGAATCAATCACCCTTATTTTAAAGTGCCATCCTTGAAAATAATGCTTTTATTTTTTTGTAATTTTCCCTCTATTTATTTGATAAGATTGATTTGACTTCCTTTATACATTAATGAGGTGCCCAAAGCTCTTTAAGCATTTTAAGCATCCAATTAACTCTCATGTGTGACAATCTCACTAAAGGGATTCATTTTTTTTTTGTCTTTTTAAGGCGATTCGAGTTTAGAGAGTTCCCCAAAGAGAAATCATTCTTTTCACGATTTCAAGATTCATTCAACTTAACCTTTCTGTTCAGTATCAAAGTGGTCAAGCCATTAGATTAGTGAATTGTTCTTTTTTTTAGTCAGGTCTATCACCTCGATACGTACTCAAGACTGAAAAATCTTCTACCCAGTATTTGGCGGCCCGCTTCAAATCAAAAGCCTTGATAAATTGGATAAAAAAACCTGAATAACTCATTCAGACTTTAGTGCCCCATTTGTTTCGCGAAAAATAAATGATTTTGAAAAATATTTTTCTGAAAAACGATTACTTGTATCGATTGAAATACTTAGTCAAAGGAAATTTTTTTCATTATCGACAACAACTTATGTCTAAACATTCACATAAACATTGAAAATATTTTTCATTCATTTATTTTTGTAAGAGACACAAATAATCATTTTTAGGAGAACATTTTTCAAAACTTTCGTTCTTCGTAAAACAAATGGAATATAGAGGAGGGATCTAGGGTGCTGGCTAGGGGTGAGCGGTTCCCGGTCCGATCGGGTCTAATCCAAGAATTGAGAACCGGACCGGGAGGACCAGTTCTCAATTTCTAGAATCGGAGATCGGATCGATTAGTCTTGGGACCGTGGACCGGACCGAACCGATGATCTGGTCCGGTTCCAATGGGACCAATATTAAATATTATTTATGAACCGAAGACCGATTGTTTCGTTATTTCCTTTGTAGTTCTGGTTTAATCCCATAAGGCCATGGAAAAAATTGAAATAATATATAATATATGAAAAAAATTGAACAATCGGTTCCACTGGGACCAATATTAAATATTTTTCATATATATTAAATATTATCTATGGAAAAATTAGAAAAATATATATTTATCGGTCCGGTCCATTCGGTCCAGTCCGGTCCAATCCGGTTCCCACCCTAGAACTGGGAATCGAATCGCTCAGAAACCGGTTTCACTTTTAGGAACCGGGAACCTGACCGATATTTTCTAAAATCGGACTAAACTGGTCGGTCCGGTCCGATCCGATTTCGATTTAGGAGGTCCATCTTGCTTACCCCTAATGCCGGCAGCACAGTGGTCGCTTCTTCTAGGCCACCACGACGCAATGGCCACTCTTGTCAAGCGATCGCCTTCCTTTGATCTCCCTCTCGTGTTATGGTGGTCATGGTGGCCAATCAACTGTCTCTTCACCAAGACCAGATTTCAATGAAGGGACAGAAAAATCTTCAGTATTTCGCTATTTTGCTTATCTTGATAGAGGCGACCGTCACCGGCTATGGTTGGTGATCTGCCCGTGGAATGGGGTCTCTCGTTTTTAGTAATTTATTTGGTTTTTCTTTCGAGTACAAATGCCGTGGGAGATCAATGGGATAACTCTTGAAGTCGTGTGCACTACTTGAAGTTGGGGCTAAAGAAACCAATGAAAAACGATGATCAAGGTGAAAAGCATATCTTACAAGAGCATTGTAAAGCAGTTTTAGATCTCCAAAAGCCTTTGAGCCGAAGTTTTCTACTTGATAATACAAAACTGATGTTTTTTGGTGCAAAGCTTTGCTATGAAAATGCTCAAAGCTCGAGGCAAGTCACCTCGCCTTGGGTTCTAGTATTTTCGGAATGTTACTAACAAATTTATTTCTTCTTTCGATGTTGCCCTCTTTAATATATTAGTATTCCTGTTTTGCCCCTCACTTTTTAAGTTTTCGTGCGCCGAATCTGCCAACAGAGAGAACTACACGGTCCCTTCAACGATGAAGAGGGGACGGCTCATGGAGATTGTGCGAGGTCGTGAAGAGCTGGAGGTCCGATCTCGAGGGCGAGGTTGTGCTTGCTGCTTAGCATCTTAGAGGTCAAGGATGTCGTGGAACTCAGCGACATCCTTGAAAGCTGAGTCTTGAGGGAAGTGGAGAGAGAGAATCTCTTTCGTCGAAGACGGAGGAGGTGGCTCGTGAAGGACGACGCGCGATTGAGAGTAGAGGAATAAGGGAGAGAGCCTCGAAAAGAGGAGAGCTAGAGGGAGTGATTGGGGGAGAAGTCGAAGAGATTGGAGGCGAGGAAGGACATATGGAGGAGCAGCGGCTGGGCTCGCAGGAGGGCTGCTGGCAGGAGAGGCAGGAGGGTTGAAGAGGCGCCGGTGCCGGACTGTGGACATTGAGATGGTGGTGTGGCTGCTGGTGGGAGACGGCGGCTGGGCTCGCAGGAGGGCTGGCAGGAGAGGCAGGAGGGTTGAAGAGGTGCCGGGGGCGGACGACTGTGGACATTGAGATGGTGGTGTGGCTGCTGGTGGGAGACGGCGGCGGCGGCGGTAGTGAGTTTTGAGGGTTGGGGTTTGGGAGAGGGAGTCCCGGGAGCGAGCATTCAAGCTAAAGTGAAAATCTTGGTTACCAAACAATATTTGCATTGGGCGAAAATTCTTAAAGTCAAAGTTTTTTTTTTTATCTTGATGTAAAATCATAGAGCCAAATCCCTCCCAAACGCACCTTTAATCAGGATCTTGCTTTTCTGTGAATTTTGACGAGGGACGAGATTACGACGGGTCCTGGTTCAAGGAAGATCTACTTTCTAATTAGTTTAAAAAGTCCATAATCCGAATTTAGTAGGATTATGAAACTTTTATTCTTAAATTTAGTAAGAAGGTACTTTCTTGATGCACAAGTTGTGTGTTTATTTGTTCAGGTACTTTCACCTATTTTATGTATTGCATTATATTTTCACCTTCTGAACTTCCAAGAACAACTTCAATCAAGAATTCGAGGGGTGTTTATAGGAGCAGCATGAATCGTTTGTGTATTCTCCAAGTAACAATAAGATAACCCACGTAAAATATAAATTTTGAAAAGATAACAGGATTATGAAATGCCTATGTTAGATGAAACTAATTAAATAAGCAAATTATAGCAATAACTTGTAAAAAAAAAAAGGGAATAAAACACAAATGGTCCATGAACTTTGGTCCAATATACAACATAGTCTCCGATCTTTTAATTTATTCAACACGGTCCTTGAACTTTAACCTAATATGCAGTGTCAACTCTGATTTTTTAATTTGTTCAATATAATTTCTGAACTTTTGATACATGCTCAATTAGCATTTAAACTATATGCTCAACATTTTTGGGTGAGGGTTCCTTGTACATAGAGTATTGGGTATTGTTGGGTGAGGGTTCCTTGTTCCAATCCCACCCGTGAGGAGTACGAAGAGATTTCATTCTGATTGTTGGAATATATAAATATAAAATCACTTATTCATCTATCACTTAAAACTTTTGGAATAGTTTGCCTCTTCTATTACATATTTCCAAGCTTTAGTCTTAGGCCAAAATTCAGCCTATGCGCAAGGGAGAGTATCGGAATATATATAAAATCACGCATTCATCTAACAGCTTTATCACATGGATCTTGATTCATGGCCTACGCCAAGGAGGTTGGCAGCCGCCCCAAGAAGGGCAAGTTCGGGTGGGTCCTCATTAGGCGGCGACTTTTCAACATGGAGGTGTAAATAGATCAATGACTCATATTTCCTCATTAGCTGATTGATGCTTTGTGCGAAGGAAATTCTGTTACGTATGAAAATTATCTACTTTCGTCTTGAATGAGTGGCCACAAGTATCGATTGACTTGGTGATTGAAATCGGTTCGTCAACCGGTTTCTCTAGACGAGCAAAAAAGAAAAAAAGAGCAAGGTAAGATGTGTTGAGGATGATGTCTTGTATTCTGTTATATGAAAAAGCTAAATATTTTAGGCTATGTGGGCAATTTTGTAATTTGTGCCATGTAGGATTTCGCTATATATGTTTAGGGCGAAAGAGGTCTCTATATAGAGAGGGAGGGAGTGAGAAAGAGCGGCTGTACACTTTTCTACGTTATCAGTGAAACAGATCTCATCTCCCCGTGGACGTAGGTAGGCGGAACATCTCCCCTGCTGAACCACGTAAATTCTTGTGTTGTGCAAATTTCCATTACTTTCTTACATCGTTGATAGGATCGAATTTATATATTCGACAATTGGTATCAAAGCTTGGTTCGACAAGCTATCAAGATGGCAAGAAAGGGTTCGAGTGTCAAGTACGACATCGAGAGGTTTAATGGAAAGAACAACTTCACTCTCTGGCGACGAAGAATGATGGATCTTCTTATTCAGCAGGGCCTGTCAAAAGTGCTGCTGGGGAAAGGGAAGAAACCAGAAACGAGCGATGAAGATTGGGCGGAGATGGAGAAAAGGGCGGTAAGCGCCATTCGATTGAACCTATCTGATGAGGTTCTACAGTATGTGGTGGATCTCAAGTCGGCTCCGCAGGTGTGGTCGAAACTTGAGAGCATCTATATGACCAAGTCCCTAACGAACAAACTGTTTCTGAAAAAACAGTTATACTCTCTACAGATGGAGGAAGGCTCAGATATGTTAGAACACATCAACACGTTCAATCAGATTCTGAGTAAACTTGCAAGTCTGGAGGTTTCAATGGAAGATGAAGACAAAGCCCTATTACTGCTATCGTCGCTACCAGCATCTTATGATCATTTGGTGACGACACTCTTGTATGGAAAGGAGACGCTTGAGACAGATGAGGTCACTGCTGCCCTATTATCTAATGATACGAGAAAGAGGGTTAACAGCGCTACGGCATAGGGTGAGGGTCTCATCGGAAAAGTCAAGGAGCAGGAACAGGGAAGAACAATTCAGTGGGGATCCGAGAGTAAGGGTCGATCGAAATCAAGAGGGGCTAAAACAAAACTCTCTTGTTATTATTGCAAGAAAGAAGGCCATCTGAAAAGAGACTGTTACAAGAGAAAGGAAGACTTGAAGAAGCGCGAGAAAACTTCTAATCAAGCAAGTGTGGCTGATAGCTCAGACGGTGATGATGGAGATCTTCTCTCTATATCATCAGGTAAGAATCAATTCGCTGATTCATGGATTTTAGACTCTGGATGCTCTTATCACATGTGGCCGAATAGGGATTGGTTTGATTCATATCGATCATACAGTGGCGGATCTGTTCTAATGGGGAATGATGCGATTTGCAAAACCATTGGAATAGGGACTATTAAAATCAGAATGTTTGATGGTATAGTCAGAACTTTAGTGGATGTAAGGCACGTTCCAGATCTAAAGAAAAATTTGATATCTTTGGGTGCGCTTGATGTGAATGGCTGCAAGTACGCAGCAGCAGGTGGAATTCTCAAAGTCATCAAGGGAGCTATGGTTGTCAGAAAGGAGAGTTGACTGGAAGTTTATACAGGCTCATAGGGAGTACAGTAACAGGTGGAGCATCTGTGACTACAACTGCAGAGTCTGATACAGATGACACTCATCTGTGGCATATGCGGTTGGGGCATATGGGTGAAAGGGGTATGATGGAGCTTCATAAAAGAAAGCTGTTAAAAAGTGTCAAAAGCTGCAAATTGAACTTCTGCAAATACTGCGTTTTCAGGAAACAGAGGAGGGTTAGTTTCAGAAATGCGAAACATACGAGCAAGGATATACTTGATTATGTACACAGCGATGTATGGGGTCCTGCACCGATCAAATCAAAAGGTGGAGCCGAATATTTTGTGACCTTCATTGATGATTACTCAAGGAAAGTCTGGGTCTACTTTATGAAGCAGAAAAACGAAGTCTTCTCCAAATTCAAAGAGTGAAAGGCTGAAGTAGAAAGGCAGACAGGAAAGAAGCTAAAGTGCTTGAGAACAGATAATGGAGGAGAATACAGGTACACACCACTCCTGGAACTATGTAAAGCTGAAGGGATCACACGTCACTTCACAACATCAGATACACCACAGCAAAACGGTGTAGCTGAGAGGATGAATAGGACATTTTTAGAAAGGGCTCGGAGTATGAGACTGAATGCAGGGCTGAGTAAAAGTTTCTGGGCAGAAGCAGTTAATATGGCATGCTATCTCATTAACAGGTCTCCATCTACAGCCATTGAATGCAGAGTTCCTGAGGAGGTATGGACAGGTAATTCGATTGACTATTCTGGTTTGAGAGTATTTGGTTGTCCAACCTATGTTCATGTACAAAGTGGACATCGTTCCAAGTTAGACTCAAAGTCTAAGCAGTGCATCTTTCTTGGCTATGAGAAAGGTGTGAAAGGATTCAAGTTATGGGATCCAAATGCACGGAAGATCGTGGTTAGCAGGGACGTTGTCTTTAATGAATTTGACATGGTAAAGGCAAATAACAGTTCACATACAGATGGCAGAAGTGAAGAAGGATCTACTGTGCAGGTGGAGTCAGGTGAACCAGAAATAGCGAAAGGAAGGGAATCATCCAGTAACTCACCAGAATCACAGGAGACAGTGGAAGATACCTACACCATTGCAGAAGGTAGAGGAAAACGTACTCACAAAGCACCTGTGAGATACGGGTTTGAGGCTATGGTTGCTTATGCCCTCACAGTAGGTACAGGCGATCCATCTTCCTATCAGGATGCAATATCTGATGTTGATAGTGACAAATGGATGTCGGCTATGATGGAAGAGATGGAATCCTTATAGAAAAACAGGACTTGGAAGATTGTGGAGAAACCTAAAGGGCGAAATATCATTGGGTGTAAATGGATCTTTCGCAAGAAAGAGGCAGTGTTTGAGAATGAGCAGGTAAGATACAAGGCTAGACTTGTAGCTAAAGGGTATGCACAGAAGGAAGGGGTGGATTATAATGAAATATTCTCTCCAATAGTAAAGCACACTTCCATTCGGGTTCTACTTGCTTTTGTAGCCATGTTTGATTTTGAGTTGGAGCAACTTGATGTGAAGACGGCGTTTCTTCATGGAGACTTAGAGGAACAGATTTTCATGGAGCAACCTGACAGGTTCAAAGTGCCAGGAAAGGAAGATCATGTTTGTCTGCTTAAGAAATCACTTTATGGCCTTAAGCAATCTCCAAGACAGTGGTACAAGCGTTTTGACTCTTTTATGGTGCAAATTGGCTATTCGAGAAGTGAGTATGATTGCTGTGTTTATTTTAAAGTGTCAGATGATAATTCGATTATTCTTTTGATGCTTTATGTTGATGACATGCTCATTGCTGCTAAGGATATGCATGATATTATCTCTTTAAAGTCCTTATTGAATAATGAGTTTGAGATGAAGGATCTTGGTGCTGCTAAGAGGATCCTTGGTATGGAAATTCATAGAGATAGAAGTGCAGATAAACTCTGGGTATCTCAAAAGAGGTATGTTGAAAAGGTACTTGAGCGTTTCAACATGAATAAAGCTAAACCAGTAAGGATACCATTAGCTAGCCACTTCAGATTATTTGAACAGCAATGCCCCATAAAACATGAGGAAATTGAGGAGATGACTCGAGTTCCCTATGCTACCGCAGTTGGGAGCCTCATGTATGCTATAGTGTGTAGCAGGCCAGATTTATCTCATGCAGTCAGTGTTGTTAGCAGATACATGAGTAATCCGGGGAAGGAGCATTGGAATGCAGTCAAGTGGATCTTTAGATATCTGAGCGGGACTGCAGACTTGGGTGTTATGTTCAGTCGCGACGGAGCTTCGAAGGAGCTAGCGGGATATGTTGATTCAGACTTTGCTGGTGACCTAGATAGGAGGAGGTCTACTACAAGATATATCTTCACATTAGCTGGTGGACCTATCTCATGGAGGGCAATGCTCCAGTCCACAATTGCATTATCTACTACAGAGGCAGAGTACATGGCAGTTATAGAAGCTGCTAAGGAAGGGCTCTGGTTGACTGGGTTGGTTCGTGAGTTGGGTTTAGAGCAAATAGGTGCGGTGTTACATTGTGACAGTCAGAGTGCCATACATCTCGCCAAGAATCAAGTGTTTCATGCAAGAACAAAGCATATAGATGTGAAGTTTCACAAAATCAGGGAGCTTGTGTCAGATGGCAGCATTCACCTGAGGAAGATTCACACGAATAGTAATCCTGCAGATTGTTTTACTAAGCTAGTCACTAGCGAAAAGTTTGGGTCCTGTTTGGGCTCAATTAATATAACTCGCTGTCGAAGGTGAGGGACGCACTCAATGAGTGCGGGAGTGTACCTCTTATGGAGGTACGGGGATGAAGACATCTATATTTCATATTCTTTCACAAGTGGCTTTACAAAATCCAAGCCAAGGTGGAGATTGTTGAGGATGATGTATTGTATTCTATTATATGAAAAAGCTAAATATTTTAGGCTATGTGGGCAATTTTGTAATTTGTGCCATGTAGGATTTCGCTATATATGTTTAGGGCGAAAGAGGTCTCTATATAGAGAGGGAGGGAGTGAGAAAGAGCGGCTATACACTTTTCTACGTTATCAGTGAAACAGATCTCATCTCCCCGTGGACGTAGGTAGGCGGAACATCTCCCTTGCTGAACCACGTAAATTCTTGTGTTGTGCAAATTTCCATTACTTTCTTACATCGTTGATAGGATCGAATTTATATATTCGATAAGATGGACAGTTGTCCATTCTCACTTCAGATTTTATTTGCATTTCCACGTCTCTGAGAAGGGAAAAAGAAAGATGTCCATTTGTGGCTCCCCTTGCGTTCTTTGGGATGGCCGTGAAACCCTAGCCCTCAATCTAATCTCTATCCGCGGAGATGACAGTAAGCATCGGTCATCGATCCACCCGGAGTACAGGCTCAAGCCGACCAAGCACCGCGACGTGTTCTTCTGCACGGCATGCAAGGAGGTTGGGTTCAGGCTCTCATATGCGTGCGGACCGTGCGCAGTCCACCTCCACAGGGAGTGCGTGTCCCCACCTATGGCCATGATCCGTCCTCTCCAGGAGTGTGCTGGTGATCTCTCCTTCGTTCGACGCGTCGACGATGACCACGGTGGCACCAAATTCTGCGGGGCATGCTCCGAGCCGATGCGTGGTTGTGGGTACAAGTCCGGTGGAGGAGAGAGCTGCTTCCACCCATGTTGTCTTCACCTTGACATATTCATAATAGTTAACGGGTGACTTATTTATCTGTTTTATTTATTAAATAATGAAGTCTTTTATTATTTTATTTTGTGAAATTCCATCTTTACTTATTAGCATTTCACTCAAAGAAGACTTAATTCTATGAAAGGCTATGAGTTTTTTACTTGTCTAAATCATAAACAGCCATAGTAGGAAAATGAATGTTTCCTATTTGATCATTAATTAACGCAAGAGTAATTAAAACAAAATTTTCTAGATATGAATAATAAGAAGAAGAAAAAGGTGTTACAAATAGTTAAAGAAATGCAAAAAGAAAACTCTCTGGCCATTTAACATGAAATTGAACTGGACTCAATCAGCTTTTTTTTTTGTGGGGGTGGGGGAGGGGCGGTGAGCGGTGTGGGGGTCACAATTCAACCCCAAAAGGGCCGGTGAGAAAGAGCGGAGAAGGACGAGCGGGGCGGCACCAATTTTTAAGACTTGATTGAATCAATTTGATAAGTTTTAGGATTTATTTGTACTTTCGCGATAAATTTTAGGACTTATTTGCATTTTTTGAAAGTTTTAGAACTCAATTGCACTTTCTTAACAAGTTTTAGGACTTGATTATATTTTTTAAAAGTCTTAGGACTTAGTTGTATTTTCGTGATAAGTTTTAAGACTTCTAGTGCACTTATCCCTTTTTATTTTAAGTAAGACCTATTATATAGATACTTACGCGCAAATGAATTATTCTCGAGCACATGCATCGGGATTTCTGGATCCTACGCTTTCTGAAGTACATCTGCATCCTATCTCATCTCAAGTTCTGCTAGTCCCCCACACTCGATCAAAACCCCCTGTGAGAGAGAGAGAGGCTGGTGTATTGTCTCGAGCGTCGAAGCTTGATCAGCAAGCTTGGTGTCAAGCAAAACGGGAAAGTTACCAAGAAAAAAATTATACGCCTCTCGTGGGGATGCCAACTTACCATAAACTTTTTAATTTGGGCGACAGCCGTTGACGCGAATGCCGACTGTTCTACATGGCACGGTTAACCTTTTATTTTTTTTTCTTTTATTTCCTATGTTCCTCCGCCGGTCTACAGCCTTGGTGACAATCGACGGAAGTCGCCGACTACAGGCAGGGGCCAGGATGCCCTCGTCGGCCACTAGGCAAGAGCCCGTGAACCCACACTGTGGTTGGCGAGGGCGTTGCGGCCTTCGCCCAATGCCTGCACTGTCCACTGTGAGGGCTTGGGTGAGGGCTGCGAGCTCTTGCTAGATCCGGCCAAGTGCGATGCCCTCGCTTGTGGCTGGCGGAGGGAAATAAGAGAAAAAAAAAGTAAAAAGGAAGAAAAAAATGGACAAAGAAAAAATTTAGAATTTTTTTAAAATGGGAAAATTGTCCATGTTAGTGTCGGTCATACTACGTATGATGGCCGACGTCCACGTCAATGATTTCTAGGAAAAATTGGCTGGAATGACTATATTGGCAAATCATCAAAATGTTTATGACTAAATTGATCAAATTTTACCAAATAAATAAATAAATTTGTCAGATTAACAAGTTTAGAATTGAATTGACATCCGTACAACAGATTCATGATTTTTTTTCTACAATTATCCCCAAGCTCAGCATGGGCTGCGCCATCAAATCATGGTGGCAATCGCTTCGTCGATGGGTGGGAGGGGCTGATTTTGTTTTTGATTCAAGTTGTTGGGTGGCGCCGCGCAGCGCGGCAAGGTCTCCATAGATGGTGGCAGGCGGCTGCTGGGCGGTGGCAGCTGATGACATTGGTTGCGGTGGTCGATGAAGGAGTACTAGGTGGTGGGACAGCCATTCACTATTTGGGTAGAGTAGAGAGAGAAAAAGAGGAGATTGGTTTTATGTTCACGTTTGTTTTCATGGCTAAGATAAATTGAATACTGCTACGATAAGTCTTACGTATGCGGTCTTCCTCGTTTAAATAAGTCCTTCCCGTCAGATTTCTTTTTCGTTGCGGCGAGTTTATCTGCTAGATAAGATGAATGGTACACATATACATTATCGGCGATAAATTAGTGCCACAAGTTCTTACCGAATTCAAGGTTACAATACAAATAAACCCAATGTCTCATGTTGCTTAGATATAAATGTTTATTTGCAAGATGTCTGTAAGATTTTGGTAGGACCATTGCCAACCGTTCTATAAGCTTAAGCTCTTAGATGAAGACGTGGTTTTATATTTAATTACTCTAATACTTCCCCTCATGCTTAGTTTGGTGTTTGTGCCTAGCACTAAGAGTGGACATTTTTTATTGGGGAGGCGATTGGGGTCTGGAAAGATTTGAACTCAGGATCTCCAGCTTTGATACTATGTGAGATTTTGGTTGGACCACTATCAACTATTCTATAAACTTAAGCTGTTAGATGAAGACGTGGTTTAATATTTAATTACTCTAACGATGTCAAAATGAATAAACCTTATGTTTTCCTTTTATTGCTTATGCTTTTGAGCAATCAAGAGAAGTGTTAAGAATTCTTCTCTATAGTTTAGGATTTTCTAAGTGAGTTCTATGTGAGATGGTGAGACAAGATTTTGTGGGATTGCTTAGGTGCAATCGAAGGGTAGGAAATACTTGAGCAATTGTATGACTCTTGTAAATGTTCTGATTAATAGTGGATTCATTGCGGTGGCTCTCCCGGTGGAGTATATTCTAACACTCGAATTAAACCGTGTAAATGTCGAGTATCCATATTGATTCTTGTTTATTTTTATGAAAATTTCATTCTTGCTTGCTATTGAGTTGCACAGATATTTAGGTTCCACCTGCACAACAATTGATATCAAAGCTCAATCTCTAGGTTTTGTTTGGAGCAAATGCTGAGATTAAGAAATTCAATGAAAGGAACAACTTTAGGTTCCACTTATTGGACAAAAATTGGAATGAAATGTCTAGCTATGGTTTTGTAGAATTGATTTGGGGCTTTTGCTTGTTTGATCATTGTGTGGAAGGACTGTCTTTGCAATCATTTCGGGAGCAAAGGTTGAGACTCAGAAATTCAAAGATAGGAATAACTTTGGGTTGTGGAGCAATAAGATGCATGCCTTATCAACAATCTTGTGTTTGGTGAAGGCTTTCGATGGTAAGGACACATTGTCGAAAACAATGAAAGAGGCCAATAAGGTTGAGTTGATGGAGAAGGTAAAGAGTATTAATTCTATGGAATCTGTCAAATGATGTGTTGATTGAAGTAATTGAACAAAAGGATGGTGCAACTTAGGCAACATTTGAAACTCCTTATCTGACAAAGGGTTTGTAGAATCGCTTGTTCATGTCAAGAAAGATGTTTCAATTCCAAATTAATGAAGGAACTTCAATTAGAGCTCACGTAGATGAGTTTAATAAACTTATGATGGATTTGAATAACGTCGGGGAGGCGCTACTTGATGAGAAACAAGGTATGATGTTGTTGCCATCTCTATTGATTTCCTTGGAAAACTTATCTAAAGAAATAGTAGGGGCGTTTATGATTAACTTGGAAGAGGTGAAGTCCACTTTATTTTCTAAAAAGTATCTTTGAAAGTTGCAAGATACAGTTTAGTGTAGATAGCGCAACACTGGGTGGTGATTCACGGTAGAGATGAGCATTGGCATCCAGCAACAGAGGTGCAAGCAGGTCAAAGTTGCTCCAAAGAAAGTCTATGGCTCATGTGAAATGCTTTGTAAGTCGCGAGGAGGGGCACATGAAGAGAGATTATTAGGATTTGAGAAACACGGGCGGAAGGCAGGATACCACAATCAATAACGCGGTGAATGTTGTCGAAGAGAATGCCATGGATGTAGAGGCAATCTTATATGTGATTGTCAGGAGACGAACGAGTTCTAGATTGATTGCATTTTCATCATATGATACGTTTGAGGAACTAGTTTACTCCTCACCATATTGTAGATGGTGGTAGAGTTTGGAAGGGGAATAGTGTAGCTTGTAAGGTTGTGGGGGATGGGGATAATTTGGATGCTGATGCACATTGGGGTGATGAACACAATGACAGACATGAGGTATGTATTAGAGCTTAAGAAGACCCTTAATTCTCTTGGGACACTTGAGTGTCAATACACCGCTAAGGGATGATGAAAGCGAAAAAAGTAAGTTCTCTCTATCATCTATTTGAAGAGACCTTGACCGGAGCTATTGCAACTTCATCAGGTGAGTTAAACTCAAACTTGACTCAAGTTAGGGCACATGAGAGAGAGGAGGTTGTTAAAGGGTTAGGAAAAAGTGAACCTAGACTTGTGTGAGCACCGCATCTTTGGGAAACAACGCCAAATTTAATTTAGTTTGGCTGTATGTTCGAACAAGCAACCGATTGACAATATCCAACACCTAGGCACTTCTATGGTTCCTACAATAGGAGGTGCTCGATATATGCTAACTTTCATCGATGATTATGTGAGGAAGGTATTTTATACTTCCGAAAGCACAAATCCGAGGTGTTTAGTCCATTCAAACAATTTAAGACGTTGATCAAGAAGTAGTTTAGAAAACTAATCAAGTACTTGAGACCTAACAACCACATGGAATTTTGTGGTAAAAACTTTACCTGGTTCTACCAAAATGAAAGGATAAGAGACACCTCACAATTCCTAGGTCACCATAGCAACATGAAGGAGAGCTTTTCCCGGTGTGGAGTAGTGAGATATCAGGTGAGGTTTGTTGCTAAATACGCTTAGTGGGAGGGCATTGACTATAATGAGGTGTTCTCTTCTATGATAAGATATATTTCTATTCGAGTGCTACTTGTCTTAGTTCCTGCATAGGATCTCAAGCTGGAGCGACTAAATGTGAAGACGGTGTTCCTTAATGATGAGTTGGAGGAGTGTGTTTACATTAGATAGCCTAAGGGATTTGCTATTCAGAGTAAGGATGATCATGTTTGCCTGTTGAAAAAATATTTGTATTGGTTAAAACAATTTCCTAAACATTGGTATAAGGATTTTAATGCTTTCAAGGCTAGTTAAGACCATATGAAAAGTCAGAAGGATAGAGGTGGTTATTTGATGGTTATTTTATGAGATTGGAGAATAGGTCTTTGATGTATCGATTATTAAATTTTACGTTTATATTAGCTAGGCGTACATCCGGTATTATCGTGTTGAAAGGGCAATTGAGTGCTATGTTTGAGATGAAAGATTATTGTGCAGCAAATAAGATATTGGTTAAGGAAATTTTGTATGATAGGGCTGTGACTGTTTTGCGTGTCTCAGCAGAAATATATGAGGAAGATGGTGGAACATTTCAACATGTAGTGTGAGTACACTTTTGGTAGTGCACTTCAAACTTTCTATAGAATTGTCACCTTGGACTGAGGAGGAGGATTGGAGTATATGCTTCGTGTTCCTTATCCTAGAGCCGTGGATAGCATTATGTACACTATAGTTTGTAGTAGGCCTAACATTTGTAGGTTGGTAGCATTTGTTAGCCGTTGCATGGAGTTTTTAGGTGAGGCTCGCTGGAAGACTATGAAGTGGATCCTCATATATGTGAATGGCATAATAGACATTGTATACCAAAGGGATGACAATGGTAGTAAAACTATGGTTGATGGATATTCTAATCACACTAGACACTTGAATGAACATCGATTGTGAGCGAGTATGTGTTTACGTTAGTAGGTAGTACAGTAAGTTGGAATGCGACATTGCAAGACGATCACTCCTAATCATCACGAACCGTATTGCACCCATTTAGCTTGTGTATCCACTTTTCGAGCGAGACAAACAAATCATTTTAGCACAACAACTTATTTTAGTCTTACGTGGACATGATTAGGAGGCGGCATCAATTTCAGACCAACTTGCTCATGAAAGGCCAACCCACCTTGAGAGATCCTTTAAGATGATAATCATCCGATTCTCGAATTACTAACACAAATATCACTACACCACTCGCACCATCCAGCTATATCAACCCTTTTTCATTTCTCACACTTCATCACGTTGCCACGAAACTGCACTTTTCAATCGACGTGACGTGTACTCCATTCAATGCTTAAAAAAAAAAAAGGCAAATCCAATCGAAAGGGATTCATGTCCACTTTTGACAAACGATTTGAATTAAATTGAAGAACATGGCATCGTGCCTTATGGAATGCCCTTTAAAAGAGGAAAATTAGAGCATACCCCACCAATGTGAATAAAATTTTAAGCAAGCAATGTTGTCTACCCTTAATTTGAGGATAAGTGAGAGAGTGAGTTGTTAAAACTCTCAAATAAATGATAAATAAAATTGTTCGCGTAGCATTTTTTTTTACTCTTTGGTATAATTTCTTAAAAAAATGAAATTTACCCTCTTAATGAATGGGTGACGGGAGGTCATACGACAAAAGCTAGATCAACTACTTTTCCACCGGCAACAAAGCTTTCGAGCAACAACTTGTGATGATTTTGCTAATATCAATTAGGACAAATACTACTGACCAATTTAGTCCTCTCAATAGATAGTTCCTAAGTATGGTGAATCGCATTATCATCACTGACTGAACAACTCCCCATTTAGGCCGTGCATCTAGTCTCTTTAGTAAGATATAGATCACTACTCTACAATAATTGATTAAATGCCTACCATGGCCATCCTCAGAGAGCTGCGTTAACTTCTGACCAATTTTTGTATAGGAGGCTAGCCCACTTTTAGAGATCGTCCAAGATGATAGATCCTACCCTTAGGTTTCTAGCACAAATACCCTAGTGGCACTCCACGATCCAGATATTTAAACCCTTTCCCGTTACTCACGCTTCACCTAATGCTACGTTATCCCTCTTGTCAACTCCCATGGGTATGCGAGATATTGAACTGTTGCATGTACTCCATTCAATACTTAAAACTAAAGGAAAATCCAATCGAAAGGGGTGCAATTCCACTTTTGACAGGGGATTTGAATAAAAACTGAAGTACCTGGGATTGTGCCTATGGAATGCCTATCATTAAAAGAAAATTAGAGCATACGTCGCAAGTGTAAAAAAAATTTTACACGAGTTATCCTGTTCGCCCTTAATTCGAGCATTGTGAAAGAGTAGGGTGGTTAAAACTCTCAAATCAGTAGTGGATAAGATTGCTCGTGGATATGTATTTACTGACAGTATAATTTCTTGAAAAAAATGACAATTTGCCCTCTTAACTGATAGGTGATATGAGGTCATACGACAAAACATACTTCAACTATTTTTCCATCGGCAATGATGGCTTTCTAGCAACAATTTCTGATGATTTTGCTAATACTAATTTGGAACTAGATAGGTAAACACGAAGAAACGGTAGGATAAAAGCAAAACCAATCCCAAATTTCAAGGGACAAACTGCAATTGATATATAAAACTTACGTCGTGTCGATGTCCATGACATGGAACACGACATTTTTGTTACCTATTCACCTAATTTTCTAAAGTAACAAGAGCAGCATTAGCAGGCGTCCGCGCGTTTAACATGATGGATAAGCGAATTGTTTGAGAGGGTATTGCGAGTATTAATCATTAATCACCACTTTAATGACGAAACTGCGCATCACGTGTCCCCCATCTTCAATCACAACTAGCCACTTCTTTTCCCTACCTCTCATTCATGATTTATGTAGTAATTAGGTAAGATTAGGTAAAGAGGAAGAAATGGTGGAGGATCCACTTAAAAATTCTTAATTGCCCTCATCATTCTTATATTAAATAGGCACCAAAAAAGCTAGCTACACAGAGAGCTGAAAACGACAGCAGAATGTACCAAGGAAAAAACGTGCGAGCTAACAAAATTAGAACTTAATTTGGACAAGGAAGCCATTTTATTTATTTGATGAATGTTCCCATCCATAAGTTAATTGTTTCATATCGTAAAGAAAACCCTAAAATGATTTATATCGCGAAAATCTCTGCTTAATGAAAAAAAGTAAAAAAGAAGAAGACTATAATAAGAAGTTGATGTGGTTCTGTAAGCGACTTGTAGGGTGCATTTGTTTCGCGGAAGATCAATGATTTAAAAAAATATTCTAAAAATGATCACTTGTGTTGCTTATAAAAATAAATAGACGACCTTACCAAAAATAAATAAATAGACGAAATATAAAAGGTTTAGACATAAATTGTTGTCAATAATAAAAATGTCTTTGATTAACTAATTATTTTAAGCGATATAAGCGATCGTATTTAGGAAAATATTTTTTAGATTATCCATTTTTCGCAAAACAAACAAAGTGCGTTCAATCAAGTAAACCATAAATTGAGGAGGAAAAAAGATTTACATTGATCCAAAGAAAAAAAAAAGAATTGGTGGGTTATGTTCTCACCTGATTTGGGATAAGAGACCTGATCATGTATGTAGAATCTGTTTCCAAGTTTAAAGCACATCCGATGAGACCTAATTATTTAACTATTCGAAAGACGTGTTCCTTATGGGTGGGCAAACACGTGACTATGATTTCCTACCAACGACAGATTATAGATCAACGGGAATTTAATGGGGGCCCCAAAGAATTTGAACCTAAGGTCTTGTTGATTCGATACCTTATGTAGAATTTGTGCGACCATCTCAACCCATCTGGAAGTTCGTGCTAATAGACACAGGAGTGCATAATTACGTACTTTGAATATCTCGATAGAAATAAGGATGATGGCATCGTAAGTTCCTTAACTTTTCCACAATGTGATCTTCCGTTGAGTGGAACACCATGTCAAATGTATTTCGCTCGTGTGGGGTGCCAAACATAATGACATGAATTGTCACGTCATTTATTTATTTTTTTAGCTCAGCATATTTACATTTCTTCTTATTTTACTTCCTAGGAATGCAACTCGTCATGCTGCTCTCTTTAATCACCACGACCAACCCACCCATAGATCATATCTCTCTTGCGGGATCGATTTGTCATTGATAGAGGTCGTTCGCCCGCATTTGAGGCTGCATGGCCACAATTCTAGATCAAGTGACCAAGATTGGAGATCATGCGACTTAGATTCGGGTTAGTGAGCTCGGATCCCAAGGTCGCAACACAAGATTTGAGGCATAACAGACGTTTGAAGGAGGAGAAATTGGCTTAAAAGATCAAGAACTACGAGATCACCCCTCTCGTTCTGGAGCGACAGAGGGATCGTATCATTTGAGCTTTCTTTTTTTTTTTATGCTTTTTCTGGAGGTTTGGAGAAAGTTACAATTTATAGGATTTTGCTAATGCTCCTTTCTTGAAAGGAAAAACATGAAATTCTTTTTCATTTTAGGGGACCGAGAGATTGGATCTAGCCGTAAAGAGAATGCTTGGATGATAAATAATTCATTTCTTGGTCTTTGATCCCGTCACTATGAACATTCCCAATCAATGCAATGGAATGTGTCTATTTTTCTATCTCTTGACTTAAAATGGGAAGATGTGCTCCTTATGCGTAGGCAGACATTTGACTATCATTTCTATAGAATGATGGATTATAAATCAACGGGAATTAAGCGAGGACCCCAAAAAAATTAACCTAAAGTCCTGTTTTTTTTTGGTAAGGAACCTAAAGTCCTGTTGATTTGATACGATATGAAGAATTTGTGCAACCATCTTGACCCATCTGGAAGTTCATGCTAGTAGACAGAGGAGTCCATAATTACTTTGAATATCTCGGTAGAAATTAGAATAATGGCACCCCGTAAGTCCCTTTAACTTTTTCACAATGTGGTCTTCTGTAAGTGGAGCTCCACGCCAAATGTATTTCGCTTATGTGAGTTGTCAAATGTAATGATATGAATTGTCACGTCGTTTATTTTTTGTTTTAACTCCGCATTTTCCTTTTCTTCTTATTTTTCTTCCTTTGGAGTGCAACTCCTCATTCTGCTCTCTCTTGATCACACCTCTCCCTCGCCCTATTCGTCATTGATGGAGGCCGCTGGATCGTATTGGAGGCTACATGGCCACAATTCAAGATCAAGCAACCAAGATTGGAGGTCATGCAACTCGGATTCGGGTTAGCGACCTCCGATCCCAAGGTTGCAACACAAGATTTGAGGCATTATAAACGTTTGAAGGAGGAGAAATTGGCTTCACAAATCAAGAATTACGAGATCGGCCCTTTCAGTATGGGGTGACGGAGGGATCGCACCATTCAAACCTTTTTTTTTTCATGTTTTTCTCGGAGGTCTGGAGAAAACTGCAATCAATATTATTTTCCTAATCCTCCCTTCTTGAAAGGAAAAATTCTACATATAATATCAAATCAACAAGACCTTAGGTCAATTTTTTCCTTTCTGCAAGGATCAGAAAATTGGATCTAGCTGTAGAAAGAATGGTTGGATCATGTTTTTCTCGGAGGTCCGGAGAAAACTGCAATCAATATTATTTTCCTAATCCTCCCTTCTTGAAAGGAAAAATTCTACATAGAATATCAAATCAACAAGACCTTAATTAGGCCAATTTTTTCCTTTCTGCAAGGATCAGCAAAATGGATCTAGCGGTAGAAAGAATGCTTGGATCATGTTTTTCTCGGAGGTTTGGAGAAAACTGCAATCAATATTATTTTCCTAATTCTCCCTTCTTGAAAGGAAAAATTCTACATATAATATCAAATCAACAAGATCTTAGGTCAATTTTTTCCTTTCTACAAGGATCAGCAAATTGGATCTAGCGGTAGAAAGAATGGTTGGATCATGTTTTTCTCGGAGGTCTGGAGAAAACTGCAATCAATATTATTTTTCTAATCCTCCCTTCTTGAAAGGAAAAATTCTACATATAATATCAAATCAACAAGACCTTAATTAGGCCAATTTTTTCCTTTCTGCAAGGATCAGCAAAATGGATCTAGTGGTAGAAAGAATGCTTGGATCATGTTTTTCTCGGAGGTCTAGAGAAAACTGCAATCAATATTATTTTCCTAATCCTCCCTTCCCGAAAGGAAAAATTCTACATATAAGCTCCGTTCGTTTGGTGGAAAATATTCTTTCGGAAAATATTTTCCGGGTTTTCCGGTGTTCGGGGGGCGGAAAACGTTTTCCGTGGGAAAATATTTTCCTTCCCCCTCTCACAAAATAGTCTAAGTCTATGGAAAATGACTTCCACTTCTTCAAAAGCGAAAATCATTTTCCGAAACTTCTTCTTCTTCTTCTTCACTAAGGTCGCCGGCCGCCGCCGCCGCCGGTCGCCGGTCGCCGACCGCCACCGCCGCCGCCCGGCCGCCACGGCTGCCGTCGCGCGCCCGCCCACCACCGCCGCCCGCCCGCCGCCGCCACCGGCCGGTCCCCGCCGCCACCGCCAGTCCTCACCGCCGGACGCCGGCCTCCGCCGCCGGACGCTGGCCGTCAGTCAGCGCCGCCGGCGAAAAATATTTTCCAAAAATTTTTCATATTGATCGTCGAACACCGAAAAATTATGTTCCGGGAAAATATTTTCCAAGAAAATGACTTCCGGAAAAATATTTTCCAAAAGAAGAATATTTTCCGCCAAACGAACGGAGCTATAATATCAAATCAACAAGATCTTAGGTCAATTTTTTCCTTTCTGCAAGGATTAGCAAATTGGATCTAGCGGTAGAAAGAATGCTTAGACGATAAATAACTCACTTCTTGTTCTTTGACCCTCTCAGTCACTATCACATTCCCGATCAGTGTAATGAGGCACGTCTCTTTATCTATCTCTTGACTCGAAATGAAAAGATGTGCTCCTTATGCGTGGGCAGACAATTGACTATGATTTCAAAACAACAACAAATTATAAATCAATGGGAATTAAGTGAGGTCCCAAAAAGATTGACCTAAAGTCTTGTTGATTTGATACCATATGTAGAATTTGTGCCATCATCTCAACCCATCTTGAAGTTCATGCTAGCACACGGAGGGGTGTATAATTACTTTGATTATATCGATAGAAATAAGAATAATGGCATCGTAAGTCCCTTAACTTTTTCACAATGTGATCTTCTGTAAAGTGGAGTACCATGTCAAATGTATTGCACTCATGTGGGTTGCCAAACATAATAATATGAATTGTCACATGGTTTCTGTTTTTTTCTAGCTCAGCATTTTCTTTTTCTTCTTATTTTTCTTCCTATGGAATGCAACTCGTCATGCTGCTCTCTCATTAATCACCACCACCAACCCAACCATCGATCATATCTCTCTCGCGCGTGCGATTCGTCATTGATGGAGGTCGCTCGACCGCATTTGAGGCTACATGACCACAATTCAAATCAAGTGACCAAGATTGGAGGTCGTACGACTCAGAATTCGGGATAGCGACCTCGAATCCCAAGGTTGCAACGCAAGATTTGAGGCATGACCAGAGTTTGAAGGAGGAGAAATTGGCTTCTTGCGGTGGCGATGCTGCTGATTGTGTTTACTATCCGGTTGGTGGTGGTTGGGATCGTGAGGTGGCGGTGAATGCGTTCGAAGGTGGTGTTAGCACCGGTTTCGCGCGGCAGAGTAAATTCCGAAATTTACTTTGTAATTATTCTATAGCTATCAATCTTATGCAAAAGTCACATCATTCGATAGGTTAAGGATCCATCGAATCGATGACTATGCATTGAGCCATATATTATACGTTCATGACTCTAGAGATCACCGATTCATTCAATACATACTTGTAGCTTTCCCCTCGAATCCAATCTAATCACAAGATAGAAGTCGATGAACAACCGGCCTGATAACCATGCCTAGGATCCCAGAAATGAAATTGAAACACCCTCCTCGGCTTCCCCACACGTTCGTCCGATCGACTTCTAGCGTCGACATCTCGTCGTTTGTGTCTCAACATGAAAAAGGTTTTGAACCTGGACATCACCAAGGATTTGAAAGCGACAATTCGCAGCACAAAGAAAAAAACAGAGAGACAGGTTGTTTTGTGTCATCTCAGTGACGTTCTGAGGTGGCCATCGAATTGCGTTCCGGGTTTCTTTTGTGGACTTTTCCATCTTCTGTCGTAGTTTTCTTTCGTTGCCTTTACCTGCCTCAATGGCGACGGCCACCATTGGCGTGCGTAAACGCATGCTGATTATATAGTTCCTTTTCGGCGTAATCGCGTGATTAGCGTTAATCTTGGTTTTCTTTGGAAAAATAGTAAGAAGCAAAAGTCATCAGATAACACCATCCAAAGGCCGGGTAGTTTCGCTAATCAAGTGAATCGAGAAAAATATTACTGTACTCGAGGAATCACGACACGTAAACACACAATATCCGAAGCCGTTAAAGTCTCTTAAAAACCTCTGACCAAAAATAAAAGTTTCTTAAAAACCAAAAATGACAATGATAGAAAGTTCAACTCAAAAAATGAACAACACTCACCGGAAATAAAGCGGGACATAAAGCGACTTCGATACTACCTTAGAAAAACAAACTCAAAAACTCCAACCAATAAATGGAGAGAGACTGCGTGTATATAAAGAGTATATAAACTTCATAATCAAGCGATGAATAAAATTTCAAAAGACATCGCATTCTTTATGGATTTGAAGAACACCAAGCACCATTTTAATTTTAAGTTGATCTAGTTTTATTGAATGTACAGTTGAAATGACTTCAGACGCCATGCGCGTGCGACTCATTATAGTCACGGTGCATGCTTGGGGCCTTATTCTTGATAACCTATGTCGATGGATTATATTTGTAGAGATAAACAAGACTTTTTTAGAAGATGATTAGGTTGTCGTGTCGATCAGAACCATGTATCAATATAGAAACATGAACTTTATGCATGCCCATAAAAGTTCCTCACACTTCATCAAATTTCTAGTGAACTTTCCACTATAGCTAGTATACTTGTCCATGCTACACTTTGGTTTATGTATTTTAGGAAATTTATATTGATTGAAAATGCTTTTCTACTCTTGCACATTCAACTATATAAAAAAATGGAAATATAACTTAAAAACAAAGCATATCATCTGGTAGATAACTGAACATTATGAGTTCGTTTGCCTAATAAATAAATTCACTTTACCTTTATCAAACATCTGCTTATGTCGATGAATTCCAATTTTATGCCCAAGAACACGGTATTCCTTAAAGTTGTTCCCAAAAGGAGTCTGTTCTAGATATCCATGCCAAAAATCCCGGGTTCATTGGTTTTTTCCGATTTCAAGTGTTGTCTAAGAAATCAATCCCGAAATCACGGTGAGGGGATTCGATAGCAATAGCCGAGGGACCTCATGGAAAAGCTTCCACTAGGAGCTTGCATTTGATGCACCAATGAATGTGCTTCCAATATTATGATATATAATATTGGAAGGAGACAAAATCAATTTCTCTCTCCATATTATTAGATGTCATATTTACAAGGATGTTTATATTCTAAAAAAAAGCTCCATTTAAAATTTCTTTGATAGTAATTTTCCCATTTTCATAGAGTGAGTTGTGATACTTATTATGAAGAGATTTTCCTCTAAGCCCTTAAATATTACTTATTATAATTTAATAAATAAAATTTATCAATAAATAGAATTTATCTAATTTAATTAATATTTTTGTATAAATTAATTTTTATATAGTTTAAAGAGTTATAAATAATTAGACTTATATTCTATTTATAAAATAATATGAAATGATTATCATACGCAAAAAAAAAAATATGAACTGACTACTTATGGAAACGAGTTGTTATTGTTATTATAAATGATTATGGATTAAATGTACAATACAACCTTTTTTTTTTTTGAGATATAGAATGTCCACTCTACTCTAAAGAAAGGACAAGACGAGGAAAAACGAAAGATACAATACATTCTTGACAAAACTCTTAGGTTGCGTTTGGTTATTTGAGGTTTTTTATCATATAGGATAGGGTCAAATAGGATATAGGTCGGATAAATAAAGATAGAATTTCTAGTATCTTATATAATAGTTGGTAAATATACGAATATCTGAGCTAGATTAAATGTCAACCTTTCATAAGAATTGAATGTCAACATAACGGGTCTCATCACTGCAATTCCCACCTTACTCTACTCGTCGCTCTCTACCTCCCTCACCTCTCTATCCATGCCGGATTGAATGTCGATAGTTGAGATATCTGAGCCCTCAAGGACGTCCAAATTACCTGAACAGCACCATCGCGCAAAAGTTTAAGCAACCACCGATCCCTTCTCAATATTGATCGCCGTGGCCTGCAATCTTTAGCAACCATTAGTGTAGTCGCCACCTCTACCCTTGCCCCGACATTGAGGTCGAGGCCCAATGAAGGAAGGTGCAAGGGATGGAGGTGCAGTTTCCCGTGCGACAGAGGTGCATGAGACATAGGAGAACGGTGATAGTTGTTCCACCATGGAGGAGAACAAGGACTAGTGCTCCAAATTTGGCCATGGAGCTCCTCCATGACCGAGGTCTAATCGAGCTTCATCGAGTTGAGCTCAGTCATGGAGGACCTTCGGATCTGGCCATGGAGCTCTTCTGTGGTGGATAAGATTATTTGTGTAAGATATTTTTTACTGCATGGCATAATTTCTTGAAAAGTGACAATTTGCCCTCTTAATTAATAGGTGATGCGGGGTCATACGACAAAAGGTATCTCAACCGCTTCTCCATCAGCAATAAAGGTTTCGAGCAATAACTTGTGATGATTTTGCCAATACTAATTAGAGACTTGGAAACTCTAGCTACAGCTAGAGCTGAAAACGAAATCAGAAAATACAAAGAAAATACGTAGGAGCTAACTAATTAGAAACTTTATTTGGACAAGGAAGCAATTTTTATTTATTTATTTAATGAATGTTGCCATCTATAAATTAGTTTATTTAAAGCGTGTAGAAAAACCCTACCATAATTTATTACATGAAAATCCCTGCTTAACAAAAAGGAAAAAGAAGAAGAAGAAGAAGACTGTAACAAGAAACTAATGCGTGTTCCGTATGCGATTCCTAGAAGATCATGTCAATCGTATATTGAGAAAAAAAAAGCACGGTTTTACATCGATTCCGAAAAAGAAAAAACAAAGATATAATTCCTAGGTTATGCTTTCACCCGATTTAAACATAGAGACCTAATTTAAGTATGTAGAATCAGTTTCCACGTTTAAAGCACATCGATGAGAACTAATTATTTAATTTATCGAACGACTTGCTACTCATGCATTGGCTGACATTTGACTATGATTTCTTAAGGACTTGCTCCTTCTTCGACGTGGTCTTTGAATATTATCATTTAATTCGATATCGAATTTACGATTATCGGCTCGATATGTTTCTTAAATTAAGGGGAGCACAATGTCGCATGCATTTCGTTGAAGAACCTTTTTAACCTACATTTGCATCTTCCTAAAGGTTTTTCGCCAAAAACCAAACCAAAAGCGCCCTAAATATCTGAGGCCACACGGCCTACAATCCAAGACCACCCGACCTAGATCGGGCGTGGTGTTCCACTCAGACTTGGGATAGCAATTAGGGTTATTGTTGTGTTGGTGGCGATGTTGCCAATTGTGGTTATTGTTGTGTTGGCAGTGATCTGGATCTAGAGGGGTGGTGGTCATGTTTCACGGTGGCGTTACTACCGTTTGCGATGACGGTACAAATTCCAAATTTAACTTCTTTAACTATTCTACGGCCATCAATCTTACACAAAAGTCACGTCATCGGATAGGTATAAACATATAAGAAATCATGGGTCGATTGAATCGAAGGATACACTTGTGATCCTTGATGTCACCGGCTCATCTAATAGGCCTTGAATCGAATCTAATCAGAAGACAGAGGTCGACAATCGACCCGACCCTCATAAATATGCCCGAGGTGGCGGAAATGGAAATCGAAACACCCTCCTTGGTTTCCTCAGTGTTGCGACCTCCCTGAACCAGCCCCGCCGCCTAAGGGGTTTGGCTAATGGGTTACTAAGTTGAATCTAACTCGAGCTCTCCCAAGCCCATACCAATTCGCGACTTAAGTTTAAATCGTTAACATGCAAATCAATTTCATCTAGGAGTCGCCACTAATCGATTTTTGGTGGGTCGATTAGACACCCAAGTAAAGCACGAGAGAAATGCTTTACTTCTACGAACCGGAGATTCAATGGATACGGGGACTTGATTACACTAATTGACTAATTAGTGCCCTTTCGGTACCTAATCTTGCTCAATTTACCGCCTAACGTGTTCACCTTAATTGGAAGTCTCAAACATTCATTCCTAACCAAGCTAGGGGGAGCAACAATCATTACATTAACCTAACACGCATAATCAACCACATGCGAGGTTAAATTAAACGCACAATTCAAAGTGTGTGAATCAGGTGACGTGCAATCAAATATGACATTAATCACACAATAAGGCAAGAAAAAGCCAATTCCAAAACCCAAACAATATTTTTGATTTTTTGGAAATTTTTTTTAAATTTTTTTTTAAAATTTTTTTAATTAATTTTTTTTGAAAATATATTTTTTAATATTAACATGATAAAATAATATAAAACGGACCGGGTCGGATCTCCACATCCGACCCGGATCGGGATTGACCCGGGCGCCTAAAGCCCAGCCCGAAATTTTTGGTTTTTTAAACAAAACAAATAAAGGCCTAAAGCCCATTAGAAATAAAAAGACAAAAAAAAAATAGCCCAATTTTTGAACTCGGCCCATGCGCGAAAGGCCCAGGACCTAATAAAACTCACTCTAATAACTAAAAGGCCCAAAAACATCAAAACGCCAAATAAACATAAAATCGGCCCAAATACTAACAAAAACCTACCCGGTTGCAACCCGCAAACCCGACTCGACCATGAGAAACCCTACCCGGTTCGCGACCCGCACCCGACCCGGAACTACGATCGCCGCCTCACGCCCAGGGCCTCGCCTTCCACGGCCCCTGCCTGACGCCTCGTCCGCTGCTACCGCCCGACGTGGCTCGTCTCCGTCAGCCTGCCGGAGCGTCGGCTCCCTCCGAGCCCCAACCTTCGCGGCCGAGGTTCTCGATCGTGCGGCCAAGCCCCTGCTTGGTCGCCGCTCGGCATGCCCTGACCTCCGCGGTCGGGGCTTGTCGTCGTGCGACCGAGCCCTTGCTCGGCCGCCGCTCGGCCTACATGGCCGGGCGCCGTCCTTCCGCGGCCGGACCCGTGTCCGGTCGCCGCTTGACTCTTTTCTACCAGCCAAACACAGTAGACAACACTTATGGTATTTTGACAAACAGGAGGGGTGCGCTGCGAAAATGAGGGGTCCGAGGCTCGATCGAAACTCAAATGCACCGGAAAATCACACAAAACGAACCATAGACAGGGAATATCATGCACGAGGCATCACAGGTCGGAACTCGCGCGGGCCGGGCGGTCGCGCGAGCTCTGGCCAGGGAGCCGGAAAACAGAGGAACAGCAAGGGAAGGGGGTGGCCGTTACGGCGCTCCCTATCCGGCTCGACGGCGGCGAACAAGGGCGAGTGAGACAGATCGGACTACGTCCGGTCGCCTCACACGCCACCGAGCCGAAATCCTCGGGAGATCAGTCTCGAATCGCACGAAACGAGACCCAACGAGAACTTGGGGTCAAGACCTACCGTGAAAGGGGGCTCGTCGGCCGCAGCTGAGGCGCGGCGGTCACCGACCGGGGACCGTTCGCCTTTGATCTCGCTCTCCGGACTCTCTCTCTCTCGCTAGCTCTCTCTTGGCTCTCTCGGGAACTCTCTCTCCTTTTTCCCCCTCTCTCTCGCAATCTCCCTCTCGGCTTTAAGGCCGGCCGGCAGGCGTGCATGGCCTCTGCCACCGCCAGCCCATGCTGCCAGCCTGGCCCCGACCCGCGGATCACGCCGGGTGATCGCCTGGACTCCCCGCGCCCCTGCTCTGCCTCTGCCTCTCTGTTGCTGCTCCTTCTGATCCTTCCCTCCGTACCGGTGACGTTGGGGAGGAAGATGAGCCATCGTGGGCCGGGCCGAGGGGAGAAAAGAAGAGGAATTGGGCTGGGTTGCGCGGGAAGAAGAGGAGGAATTGGGCTGGGTCGTCCTAGCCCGCGAGAGATTTTTTTTTAAATAAAATAAAAATAAATAAATAATCAAGAAAAATATATATTTTTAACAAACTCTATTAATGCAAATGCACCTAATGTCTACATGCCATGCAATTTTGATGAAAATATTTTTGTTTTAGGGGTTAAAAATAAATCCCTAATTTTATATGTAATTAGATCCTAAATGACTTAGGCAAAATTTAGGTGTCAACAGCTGCCCCTCTTTGAAAGGGAGCTCGATGAGGTTCCTTTCAAAGATAAGAGACACCTAAATTTTGTTGACGGAGGGCACGAGATGATGCAATGCAAGAAAAAGGAGAGAGAAAAAAAATAAAATCTAAATAAACGCAAAGCATAGTTTAAAGAAAAATGTGGTTTAAGGTTGGATCACAAACCTTTAAAAAGCGTGGTTTAAGGTTGGACCACAAACCTTTTGAAAGAGTAGTTTAAGGTTGGACCACAAACCTTTGAAAAACGTGGTTTAAGGTTGGACCACAAACCTTTTGAAAGAGTGGTTTAAGGTTGGACCACAAACCCTTGAAAAACGTTGTTTAAGGTTGGACCACAAACCTTTTGAAAGAGTGGTTTAAGGTTGGATCACAAACCTTTGAAAAGCGTGGTTTAAGGTTGGACCACAAACCTTTTGAAAGAGTGGTTTAAGGTTGCACCACAAACCTTTGGAAAACCTACCTAGGTGTACATACCTGTAGGTCAGATCGGATTGCCTAAAGGCTCTCGGTCAGCGAGGCTTGCAAAGACTCAGACACTTAGGGGTCCTTGTCCGAGGGTTTGATAGATCGCCTGTTGTGTCCTTGCCAGCAGGGTCTTAGGAATTCATGAATGCTTGGATGTATCTTAGCATTTCCGAGATCAGCTTGAAGGTTGGTGTTTGAGGAAACGTCACCTGTCTTACAGGATTAGTAATAACAGGTATATGTATTCATCTCGGAAATAGACGATCGACACTCTCTAAAGCACATGCTTCAAGATCAGTTCCATTGGAGTTCATGTGTAACGATTTTAACATGTCCGCATCACCAACTTTCCACCGGGGATAATTATCATTTAAGACAATTTCCACTCATAACATGAATCATCTTGAAAATGCTAAATGAGAGACTTTCAATTGGAAAGGACTTTTGTTCACTCTTATCTAAAAGGGTTATTTTGTGAGAATCACTCTGTCTTACCATCATCACATCGATAAAGATCCGAGTATTCTCGCAAACAGTACAACCTTACCAATCTGAGAGGCCTTCATCAGGACCGTAGTGTAGGCTTGGTCAATGGTTTAACAAATGAGACTGTCCAAGTTGAAGCTATGAAATGAATACTTCGCGATCATCTTCAGGTTTACAAGTCGAGAACTCTGCGAAATAGGATAGAAAATAATCTTGTTTGCACTTCTTCGAGCGATGCTTATAAACACATGAGCTCCTACGTTGACTCAAGTGCCCTAATCAGAAAAGACTTTACGAAGGACGTAACGTAGATTGGGTTCATGGGTTGAAAAACGAAAGGATCACAGGCTCAATGATGTGTATTGGGGTGAGAGCTGGTGATCATCTTGACATTGTCACCGGTCTTCTTCTCCGCCATTAGTGATTATCCTCATAAATGCACTATCGATCTTAACCATTTGGCACTCGCCTCCTTGAGACTTGAAGGACGACTATTGCTTGACTAGGGCTGATTTTGTGATTTCAACACATGTCATCTCAACATTTTGCTTCTTATTTAATACATGGGCGCTGGCCTCACTCTGACGGGCACACTGCCTTTAATGCCTCCTAGCTCATCCTTTTTTTTTTCTTATGGATTGGCCTGGACAAATTTAAACAATGCAATGCTATTGAACTCTCAAGTCCTCATCTTCAGTCGGCACTCTGGACCATGATGCCCGAACAGTGGTGACTTTTGCCTTGCCCCGGTGTGTGAGACGATCACCAGCTGGATTCATGAGAAGCAAAATTGCAGGCTCAATTGGGTTGTTCAATGGATGTATAAGTGTGTAGGATAGAGAAAGAAACGCTTTTTGTCGTCCTAAAGCACTTGAAATCACGTACTAGTTCATTTGTAATAGAGGCACTCAAAGATTGATACAAGTGAAAGCAAGAAAATTTTCTACTCATTTTCTCACCTCGATATGCCGACTCACCTCCGATTTGCCCCGGTGTAGGGTGGTTCTTGACGGGGGTAGTATGAAAGAAGCTTCACAAGTGTTTGAGCTCAAAAGGGTTAAGCAAATGAGAACCGGTAGCGTTTGCGATAGATGAATGAAATGCCTCTCATCACTTTAGTTGCCGTACCTTTTGCAAGATAACCCTTCATCTTGTGAACATGGAATTTTTCCGCTCAACTCACTAGGAATTAGTACATGGGACAATGTGTGGAACATGGCTTGCCTTTCTTCATTCCGACACGTCTCATTTAGCATATTCAAGCATTTTCGCATCACTCATTAAATTGTCCATTTTAATGATCCTCAGTGGAATTGGTGACTTAGACTGATAAAAATCATTACAAAGACATGGGCACTTCAGACTCATCATTCACATGCACAGGAAAGTTCATAACCGCATAACGATCAATCACCAAACATGACTTTGAGCATTCATTCAAAGAATTATTATCACGAGAAATGTTTCTCGTCCCTGTACTTCAGCCTCTTCGTCGCTCATCCTTCATTTCGTTGCGGTTGGATACCTGAAACACAAACACATGTACATGTATGGAAATGTATGCATGACATGCATGATACCAAGTGATTTAGATTGTACGAGAAACAACTTTCTAGCCTTGATTTCATTTATGGAAAATACTTCTTGACTGCGTCAGAGTTTACAGATTTTGGCAACTCGTGGCCATCCATTTCCACTAACACTAAAGCACCACATGGCAGGATCTTTTTGATGACATAAGGGCCTTCATAAGTCGGGGCAAATTTGCCATGAGGGTCACGTACAATTGATATCACCTTCCTCAATATCAAGTCGTTGACTTCGAGGTGTCGGGGGCGAACTTTTCGATTGAACGACTTCGCTACTCGTTTCTGATAGCATTGACCGTGACATATGGCTTGTAATCTACTCCCATCGATCATGTTCAACTGTTCATGCCTTTGTCGTACCCATTCGGCCTCATCAAGCTTTGCTTGAGAGAGAACCCTTAAGGGTGGAATTTCGACTTCCACGGGTAGAACCGTTTCCATTCCATATACTAGTGAAAAAGGGGTTGCTCCAATCGAGGTGCGGATCGATGTCCGATATGCCATCAATGCATATGGAAGTCTTTCATGCCAATCGCAATAATTCTCAGCAATCTTTGATAAGATCTTCTTTATGTTCTTGTTTGCCGCTTTAACTGCCCCGTTCATTTGAGGGCGGTATGGTGACGAATTCAAATGCCGGACTCGAGATGTATCGAGCAATCCATCCACGATCTTGTTGTTCAGATTGGAGCCGTTGTCAGTGATGATTGCTTCCGGAACTCCGTAACGGGTGATGATATCGCGGCGAATGAACTTGGCCACGTTCTTTGCGGTGACATTAGCATATGAATTGGCCTCAATCCACTTTGTAAAGTAGTCGATTGCTACTAAGATGAATCTATGTCCGTTTGACGCCTTAGGGTTGATCGGTCCAATTATATCTATCCCCCACATGGAAAACGGCCAAGCTTGAGACATTTGATGGAGTTCGTTCGGCGGAGCATTAATCCTATCTCCATAAATTTGACATCGATGGCAGCATCGCACATGCTGAATACAATCAGACTCCATGGCCAACCAATAGTACCCGAGTCGCATGATCTTCTTTGCTAGGAGATGGCCGTTCATGTGGGGGCCACATTCCCCTTCATGTATCTCTTTCATCAAACGATTGGCCTCTTTCGTGTCGATACATCTCAGTAACACTGAGTCATAAGATCTTTTGTAAAGTGCATCCCTGCTAATGAAGAATTTTGAGGCCAGCTTCATCAGATATTTCCTGTTCGATGCTTCACTTCCTTGAGGGAACTCACCTTTCTGCAGGTAATTCAGAATGTCATGGTACCATGGTTCTCCATCAGGCTCTTCTTCAATTACCATACAATAGGCTGGATGCTTAAGGATTTCAATCCTTAATGGTTCGATATCCATGCCTTTTGTTGCTCGCAGCACCGACGATAACATGGCTAAAGCATCAGCGAACTGATTCTGAGACCTGGGTAGGTAATCGAATGATATTTCTTGGAATTCTTTCACCAGCTCTTCTAAAAACTCGTGATACGGGACTAGTTTTGGATCCCGCGTTCGCCACTTGCCTTCGGTTTGAAGGATAATGAGGGCCGAATCGCCATAGACTTGCAATTTTTGGATCCCCATGTTAACAGCAGCTTGGAGGGCAAGGATACATGCTTCGTATTCCACGATGTTATTCGTGCAAAGGAAAGTCAATTTGGCAGCCACGGGGTGGTGCTGACTATCCGGGGAGACGAGAACTGCCCCAGTACCGGAACCAGATAAGTTGACTGCACCATCAAAGTACATGGTCCATTTGTCATTCGACGCAAATAAGATCCGCCCATCCATGTCACCATCTTCATCGGGGTCTTCTGCTTTTTCAGGATTTTCCGCTAACATGTCCGCTATGGCCCTGCCCTTTACGGACTTTTGCCCGAGGCTTTGCACGTCGAATTCTGAAATTAGAATCTGCCACTTGGCCAACTTCCCCACCAAGGCTGGCTTTTCTAAGAGATACTTGATGGGATCATTCTCAGTTATTAGCAGAACTTGGTGATGGAGGGTGTATTGGCGTAGCTTGTGCAACACTCAGATCAAGGCTATACACGTCTTCTCGACATCCGGATAGTTCACCTCGGAGGTAGTGAATTTCTTGCTGAGATAATATATTGCGCGCTCCTTCCCATCGTCCGGCCTTTTTTAGGCCAGCATGGCTCCCAGCGATTCATCATGGATAGTTAGATACAAAATTAATGGAACTTTGGGCACTGACGGGACCAGGATCGGGGAATGAGTCAGATAACACTTTATCTTTTCAAAGGCATCCTGACATTCGGCGTCCCATTCGATTTTCGCATTCTTCTTCAAGAGTTTGAAGAATGGCCTTGCTGTTTCTGACAACTGGCAGATAAATCTTGCCACATAATTTAACCGTCCTAACAAACTGCGGACTTCTTTGACAGTGGCCGGAGGTTGTAAGTCGCAAATGGCCTTTATCTTCAACGGGTCAATCTTGATACCTTTATTACTGACCATAAACCCTAACAACTTTCCAGACTTTGCCCCAAATACAAATTTCGCGGGATTGAGGCGCAACTTAAACTTTCGGAGGCGATCAAATAGCTTTTGCAAAACTTCGACATGGTCTTCGCCTCGTCTTGATTTCGCAATCATGTCGTCTATATACACCTCGATCTCCTTGTGCATCATGTCGTGAAATAACGCGACCATGGCCCTTTGATACGTTGCCCCGGCGTTTTTCAGACTGAAGGGCATCATCTTGTAGCAAAAGGTTCCCCACGGGGTTATAAACGAGGTCTTGCTCCTATCCTCCTTCTTCATACGAATTTGATTATACCCTGAGAACCCATCCATGAAGGAGAACAATTCGAATCCTGCAGTACCATTGACCAAGACATCTATATGCAGGAGTGGAAAGTCATCCTTTGGACTAGCTCGGTTTAAGTCACGATAGTCCACACAGACCCTGACTCGACCGTCTTTTTTCATCACTGGCATAATGTTTGCTATCCAATCGGAGTAATGTGACACTTCGATGAACCCCACTTTTAGCAACTTCATAACCTCTTCCTCGATTTTCTTGGACAACTCAGGCTTGGTCCTTCGGAGTTTTTACTTCCTCGGTGGTATGTCAGGATCAGTTGGTAGAGCATGCTCTACAATTTCTGGATCCAATCCCGGCATGTCAGCGTGCGTCCAAGCGAACACATCCTGATATTCTTTAAGAAGGCGAACCATTCTTTCAACCTCTGCTTTCGAAAGACTTGCCCCGATCTTTATTTCCTTGACGTCTTCATCATTACCCAAATTTATGGTGATTGTTTGCTCCACTGTTAATGGCCTCGATTCCTCATGTCGCTTCCATTCACGTTCAATACCCTTCGGGTCATTGTCATCGCTATCGATATATGAGAGATTCCCTTCGTGCAAATCCGAATCACATGCATCCTTATCATGATTATGCATAACGTGATGCCTGAGATGTGATGAGATGAGTTAGGACACAAAACATAGTACATGCCATTTTGAAAATGCTTTTGAAATTTTTTGGAAAAGGCTTTTAAGAGCTCATCCTCATATCATCGGACTTCCTTACTCTTGAAGACCATGAAAACAGGGAGCACGTGGGACCCCAGCCCTCAGCGACCATCATAGGACCAATTTGGTATGATTCCACGCGTCCTTAATAAAACATGCTCCCATTTCATTGAATTAAAAGGATAAGGCCGCATTACAACACATACCGCCCCGAACCAACGGCTCAAGATTCGGGGCTAGACAAAGTTTTCATTACAAACGAGTTTAGATTAGCAAATTGAAGCAACACTAAGCTCCCACGCAGGGGAGAGAACATAAAGCAAATAACAATACTAACGGGAACCGCCCTACTCTGCAGGGTCGGCGACACTTCCAGAAGATTCAGCTTCTTCACACGTTAGGATAGTGCATATGACATTCTCCTCGAATAGCTTAGCTATACTGTTGATGGCTGCCTCTTCCTCATGTAGCATCTTCGGAGGCCCAGGGAACATCTCTTTCAATAGGGGGAGTAATGGGCCTTGATAGCCTTTTTCCACTCCGATATATCCACCATGGTCCCCCTGACCTGCGCCTCGACCTCCATGGTTGCCCCGGCCTCCATCGCTACCTCGACGTCCATGGCCACTTCGGCCTCCATCGTTACCTCGACCCCTATAGCCGCCTCGGCCTCCGTTGTTACCTCGGCCTCCATTATCTTGGCTTCTCTGATACCCTAAGCCTTCCCTCTTCGCACCTTTTCCGGCTTCGATGGGTTTCCGAATCCTTTGCCCATGCAATCCAAGGCCTTCCCCGGGATTGTACCCGTTTGCGAGCATAATTTTTCCAGCTGCTAGAGTTGGCTTGGATAGTTCAGGGGTGCCCATGAGCGAGCCAACGGGAACGTGGACCATAGATACCAATTCTAGAGTTTGGAAACTGGATTCCTCTTTGTATTCGGGCTTCACGTACGGGATGACCGTCTCGTGATAGACTTTGAAGTTTGTTTCTTCATGTACTATAACAAGCTTGCCATCAACCACAAATCGCACCTTCTGATGGAGACTAGAGGGTACAACACCCGCGGTATGAATCCATGGTCTCCCTAGTAGAAAGTTGAATGCACTTGGGATGTCTAGTACCTAAAAAAGCACCAGAAACGTCATGGACAGATCAGGAGTTCCAACTCTATCTCTCCTATTACTTCCCTTCTAGTGCCGTCGAACGCTCGTACGGGATTTTTGGCAATACGCATCTTCCCTAGATCGACCTTTAAGAGACGGAGAGTGGCCAACGGGCATAAATTCAAAGCGGAGCCATTATCGATCAATGTCCTTGCGACCAACATATCGTGATGCTTAACCGAAATGTACAAGGCTTTATTATGATTCCGAACCTCTACCGAAAAGTCTTCGTCCGCAAAAGAGATTTGATCCTTTAACAAGATGGTCCCTATAAATTCTTCTACCTGGGCTTCGTCGATCGTCTCCGGGACATGAACCTCGTTAAGGACCTTTAATAAGGCATCCTTATGTTTCTCAGAAGATTTGAAAAGATCCAGGAGAGAGATTTGGGCTGGCATTTTCCGCAGTTGGTTTACCACATTGAATTCACTCGTTTTTATCACTGCCAAAAATTGCTTTGCGTCTTCTTCGATCACTGCTTTTTTCTCAACTCCTCCGGCAGGTGCATAGCAGCGACCTGACCGGGTGATAGCATCCACTTCATCCGTTTTGTAATCCCACAGGACCGCCTTAGTATCGAAATCCGGAGAGGCTTCCAGGACTATGACCCATTCTTTTTTTAGGGGTGGCAGCTCGATTACAACTCGCGTCATATCCTCCCTCTCCACCTGGATTGCTGAGAATTCTTCAGTTGCGAGATCAATTATTACTGGCTCGGCATCCTCCACCTCCTTATCACTAGCATAATCTTCATCAGAGAAGTATATCACGACCGGTGTTGTCATGGCGACTAATCCCTGTCCCATATCAGCACTCCCAATTACCCCCATGCTCATCGTTCTACCAACATACGCTAATTTTTCTTCCATCGTTACATCCTTTCCTCCCTTGTGTTGTCCAGCTAGCTGAAGAATTTCGTATAGCCTTAGGATGTTCACCATGAAGGCTTGTTTGCTCACGTTCACTTTTTCGAACACCACATTTACGCCCTCGGCATGGTCGGGCAAAGGATTTCGCTTCACATTGGGTCGCGCTCTCTCGAACGATAGAATTCCCTTATCCAACAAGTTTTGAATCTTGATCTTTAGTGCAAAACAATTGTCCGTGTCATGCCGCCTTTCCCCCCGGTGGTATTCACATGTCTTGGTCATGTCAAACCCAGGGAACCTTGGAGGATTGTCCCTAGGTACTTCTTTGGCCACCATCCTCCTCTCAATGAGCATGGGCAACAACTTTGACAAGGATTTTGGCAACGGGGAGAATTCCCTGTGAGGAAATCTCTTATTTCGATCATGTCCTTGGGGTGCATGCCCTTGTACGATTGATGGCTTTTGTGGGGGTGCTGAGAAAGACTTAGACGGCTCTTGGACGAATGCAACTTCGACAGCGGTTTCCTTGTTCTTCTTTATTGGGAATCCTTTGCTATTCCCTGCGGGTATCCTCCCATCGACAATCGCCCATTCTACCCCTTCGCCCACTTCCATCAGTTGGAAAAATGTTTGACATCCAGAACTTAACATTCCGTGAAAATATTCAGGTGGCAGAGTTTTCAGAAAAAGTTGCCTCATCTCCCTCTCGATCAGCGGAGGCTTTACTTGTGATGCCATCGTCCTCCATCTTTGAGCGAAGGCTTTGAAAGGTTCATTCCTTCTCTTTTCTAGCCGAACCAAGTCTTCTCTCGTGGGGATGATTTCAGAGTTGAACCTATACTGCTGAAGGAACTCTTTGGCAAGATCTTCCCATCCTGTGATCGTCTCAACATCCAGCACAATGAACCATGACAAGGCAGGGCCAATCAAGCTATCTCGGAAGGTCTGGATGAGGAATGGTATGTTGTCGGAATAACGAGCCATTTTTCTCAAGTAGTACTTGAGATGAGTCTTAGGGCAACCGGTGCCATCATATTTCATGCTAAATTCTGGTTCCTTGAAGGTTTCAGAGACTTTCACTTTAGCATATGGAGATAACTTGTCAACCCCTCGCATCTCGTACCATTGAAGAACACAGAGTCGTTCCTCCATCTTGGCCAAGCGCCTTGCGCTTTCCTCATCGAGGCTGGAGCTAAGCTCCTCCCTGGAAACAGATTTACAATGATCGGCATGACAGAAGGGGAATCCGATGCTGTCCCCTTTTCAGGAGGGTCCGTGGCGTGCGGATCAATGGCTAACGGGGGAGTATGTCCTGACGAGGTGGGGACAGAAGCCTCGGTGGCATGTGCAGGCGGAGGATCCTTGAGTTTCTGACTTATTTCAGCCATCATGGAGGTAAGTTGGGCCAGTTGATTTTCCATGTTGGTCATGCGCGCGTTGGATTCTTCGCTCTCCATTCTGACTTTTGCACGGGTTCGGATCGGGGATCTCCTTTTAGCCGTCTCAATTATCTTGATGGAACGGATGCACTAGCTAAAGCCCGACTGTGACGGCTACAGGAAAAGCTCCTCAATCTCGATTTCACTCTCCGCGTGTTGATTGAGCTCGAATTGACAAATACGGACGGTTCGTAATCACCTAAATCATAAATAAGCAAGCATACGTAAGCACATGATTCATATAGAAGACCGGTCCATGACAATGGTCTAGCCGCTTTCATTCATTAAAATGTTCTTAATTGAGTAACACTCCTAAACTTGAAAAGTTGACTAAAAATTGAAAACTCAAAACTCCTAAACAAAATAAGATAAAATAAAAATCCTAAGACAGATGAACTAAAGACGGAGTGACTAAACCCAAAACGACAAACTCTATTCTACTCCTCTTGATCCATATGCGAATGGGAAGCCAATACTCGACGCAACTGCCTATTCTCCTTGGCAACACGCTTCAAGCTTTCTTTGGCTCTCTCTGTCTTCCTCTTGAGATAATTGATTTCTGCTTGGCGTGTTGGCTTCTTTGTCACGTCCGGGATCTTTGGGAGAAGCTCGGTCGGGATCTTATGCCGACGGATGTATCGGGCCGTGGCATAATAAGCCTTTTCTTTCCCTTCGAGCTCGTCTTCGGGCCAATTTAACTTTTGAGCATGGCAGGTGAGCCAAGCCTATTTAGCGTGGCAAAGCTCTCTTTTGTAATCTCCTCCCTTTCTGGTAAATCGAACTTGTAGCGAATCTGGCTTGAGAGGAGGTGGTAGATCCTGGACGACCCGATATTGGCGGACTACTCGAAGCGGGCAGTAGGAAGTGATGCCAGTGATTCCCAGTAATGGGATTGGTTCATTATTGCCATAAGAGAGCCGCCCCTCGCGATGTCGGAACCACTTAGCTTGCCATAGGAAAATCTAGGTTTTCGGATTTTTTAACAAATTTACCCATTCTGAGAAAGAAAGATTCGGAGTTCGATCCTGATGACTCTTAAATGCCTCAATAGGGTGATTCGACTCACTAATGTCATTGATATTCATGTGAATACCAAATTCACTTGTATGAGAAAAAAATCAGATTTGTAAAAGCTCGACAGGAGCACGAAAAACCTTTTCTTCATTTTCTTTAAATCGGGTGAGTGATAAAAATATTTCAGCCAAGATAGCGTTGACAAAGCTAACTCCACCACATACTTGTTTGACCACCCATGCAACGGAAGGATCAATAGCATTCTGGTGAAAGGGAAAAACTATGAACCCAAAGAAAGCTAGAAGGAAGATCTTACCTTTTAAGAGGGTCTCAGCATTTGCCAAACACTGACCTAAGAAAAAAAGTGGGCATGCATGGCAGTTATCTTTTAGCACTCTTCCTATTTGGTTCTTATTCATCCTAAGAAAGTCAGATAAAATCAATTTCGGCTCTAACCCAAGAGGTGGATCAATTAACTCCAAATCCAAAGGTTTTCCTATGGCGACGCTATATTCTTCCAAAGTCGGAGTCAACTCATGCTTATGGAATATGAACGTGGACGTTTGGGGGCACCAAAAATGGGCTATTGCTTGCATGACCCCACTTTGGATGTCGATGTCGAGAAGAGGCAAAAGGCGACCAAGTTTGTTCTCCACATAGACTCGGCCCTCACGATCCAATGATCCCACCAACGCTTGAGCTCGGCCTTCGGAGTAGGAACGAATCGAATGTCGGATCTTCCCATTACATATAGACCAAGACTCGACCAACCTAACGGTCATGGACCAGCCAAAGCATAAAAGTAAGTAAATTGCAAAAGTAAAGGGTATGAAACTTACTTCACCAAACAACCATGTCAACCACATAGACATGCGCATGAGACGTGCGGCTCGACTTCTATTCTAAACGGCTTAACAAATTGGAGCTACAAGGGTGGGATGACTAGTTGCGACCTCGCGTACTAAGCCAAGTCCTCGCGACTCCGGCTCAGTCAGGAATGATACCTCAATGCGACGCTGCCTCGCGGGCAAAGGTAAACATTCTCGACACCAAGAAAGAAGCTTTCGGGATTGAGTTGGGCAACCTCTACTACGCGGCTCGCGGTCGAAGTCGTATCCAACTCAATACCATCCTAAACATTCCTAGTGCGGCCCAGGACCGACGACGGGTTGTGTGTGTGTTATAGTATAGTGCTAACGCAACAAAGGCATACACAACAATTCATATGCAATCACCACTTCAAAAAATGCGAAATAAACATTCATTCCAAACCCCCAAACCTGCAAAACAAGGGTTAACAATCATCTATTTCCTTATAACTCCCAACTGCAAGAACATTCACATTAAGGACATAATTGAACAAGATAAACGGCCTAAGTCCACTAAGAATTTTATCAATTTCCCAGTAGAGTCGCCGAGCTGTTGCGACCTCCCTGAACCGGCCCCGCTGCCTAAGGGGTTTGGCTTATGGGTTACTAAGTTGAATCTAGCTTGAACTCTCCCAAATCCATACCAATTCGCGACTTAAGTTTAAATCGTTAACATGCAAATCAATTTCATCTAGGAGTCGCCACTAATCGATTTTTGGTGGGTCGATTAGACACCCAAGTAAAGCACGGGAGAAATGCTTTACTTCTACGAACCGGAGATTCAATGGATACGGGGACTTGATTACACTAATTGACTAATTAGTGCCCTTTCGGTACCTAATCTTGCTCAATTTACCGCCTAACGTGTTCACCTTAATTGGGAGTCTCAAACATTCATTCCTAACCAAGCTAGGGGGAGCAACAATCACTACATTAACCTAACACGCATAATCAACCACATGCAAGGTTAAATTAAACGCACAATTCAAAGTGTGTGAATCAAGTGACGTGCAATCAAATATGACATTAATCATACAATAAGGCAAGAAAAAGCCAATTCCAAAACCCAAACAATATTTTTGATTTTTTGGAAATTTTTTTTAAAATTTTTTTAAAATTTTTTTAATTAATTTTTTTTGAAAATATATTTTTTAATATTAACATGATAAAAATAATATAAAACGGACCGGGTCGGATCTCCACATCCGACCCGGATCGGGACTGACCCGGGCGCCTAAAGCCCAGCCCGAAATTTTTGGTTTTTTAAACAAAACAAATAAAGGCCTAAAACCCATTAGAAATAAAAAGACAAAAAAAAATAGCCCAATTTCTGAACTCGGCCCATGCGCGAAAGGCCCAGGACCTAATAAAACCCACTCTAATAACTAAAAGGCCCAAAAACATCAAAACACCAAATAAACATAAAATCGGTCCAAATACTAACAAAAACCTACCCGGTTGCAACCCGCAAACCCGACCCGACCATGAGAAACCCTACCCGGTTCGCGACCCGCACCCGACCCGGAACTATGGCCGCCGCCTCGCGCCCAGGGCCTCGCCTTCCACGGCCGCTGCCCGACGCCCCGTCCGCTGCTACCGCCCGACGTGGCTCGTCTCCGTCGGCCTGCCGGAGCGCCGGCTCCCTCCGAGCCCCAGCCTTCGCGGCCGAGGTTCTCGGTCGTGCGGCCAAGCCCCTGCTCGGCCGCCGCTCGGCATGCCCTGACCTCCACGGTCGGGGCTTGTCGTCGTGCGGCCGAGCAAGGGCTCATGGCCGGGCGCCGTCCTCTCGCGGCCAGGGAGAGGGAAAACAGAGGAACAGCAGGGGAAGGGGGTGGCCGTTACGGCGCTCCCCATCCGGCTTGGCGGCGGCGAACGAGGGCGAGTGAGATAGATCGGACTACGTCTGGTCGCCTCGTATGCCACTGAGCCGAAATCCTCGGGAGATCAGCCTCGAATCGCACGAAACGAGACCCAACGAGAACTTGGGGTCAAGACCTACCGTGAAAGGGGGCTCGTCGGCCGCGACTGAGGCGCGGCGGTCACCGACCGGGGACCGTTCGCCTTCGATCTCGCTCTCCGGACTCTCTCTCTCGCTAGCTCTCTCTCGGCTCTCTCGGGAACTCTCTCTCCTTTTTCCCCCTCTCTCTCGCAATCTCCCTCTCGGCTTTAAGGCCGGCCGGCAGGCGTGCATGGCCTCTGCCACCGCCAGCCCGTGCTGCCGGCCTGGCCCCGACCCGCGGATCACGCCGGGTGATCGCCTGGACTCCCCCGCGCCCCTACTTTGCCTCTGCCTCTCTGTTGCTGCTCCTTCTGCTCCTTCACCTCGTACCGGTGACGTTGGGGAGGAAGATGAGCCATCGCGGGCCGGGCCGAGGGGAGAAAAGAAGAGGAATTGGGCTGGGTTGCGCGGGAAGAAGAGGAGGAATTGGGCTGGGTCGTCCTAGCCCGTGAGAGATTTTTTTTTAAATAAAATAAAAATAAATAAATAATCAAGAAAAATATATATTTTTAACAAACTCTATTAATGCAAATGCACCTAATGTCTACGTGCCATGCAATTTTGATGAAAATATTTTTGTTTTAGGGGTTAAAAATAAATCCCTAATTTTATATGCAATTAAATCCTAAATGACTTAGGCAAAATTTAGGTGTCAACACTCAATGTTTGTACACTTTGGTCAAGTTTGACATCTTGTCGTGTGGGTCTCCCCCATGGAAAAAGATTGGAAGGAACAGCTAGCAGCACAAGGAGGGAAAACAAGATGCTAAGGAACAATTGTTCCTTAGGTGGCCATCAAATCCATCCGTTTCTTTCAATCTAATGTACGTGTGTTCTTTGGTGGACTTTTGGGTCATTTGTCCTTGCTTCCTGGATGGACTAACGGTGGACTTTCGATCGCTTGTCCTCGTCTCTTGCGTGGACTTTTCCTTCCTTCCCCTCAATGGCGGCCACCACACAAAAGGCACGCCAAAATGCAAGCTAATCATTTGTCTCGTGTTACTTTGTTTTCCCGACAGATAATTGACCAAAAATACTTAAAACTTATTGTACGGCTATCAATTCAATTCTAAACTTTTCAAATTAGTTAATTTAGTCTTAAATATTTTGACGATTTGGTAACACAGTCTTTCCGATCAATCGTGGTTGGAAATCGATGACGTTGATACATCCTGTCCTATGATCGGCGTTGACGTAGTTAATTTTTGTAATATTCTTAAAGTTTTTTGAATTTTGATAAATTTTTTTGATTTTTTTCCTTTTCTTTCTTTACTTTTTCTTTGTATCACTGTTCATCTTCCTAGAACGGGGCCTTAGCAATGGTCGCGAAGCCCATGCCAGCCACTTTGCAAAAGCCGTCACCCCCTCATTTCTCTTTAGAAGAAAACAATAAAAAAAAAAAGGAAAATTGAAAGGAAAAAAAACCAAAAAATCAAGAAGTTTAAAGTTTTGTGAAAATTGCATGTCAGTGCCGCCCATGTATGTTGGACTGTCATCTTAGTGATTTCCAATCAAAATTGATCAAAAAGATTATATTGACAAATTATCAAAAGGTTTAAAATTGAATTGACCAGATTAAAAAGTTCATTACTGAATTGGCCACAAATTTAAGACTTTGCGGACGATTCCCTTTTCCCTAAGAGTTCTTTGTCGCGACCTCCCCGAACCGATCAGGTTTAGGCCAAGAGGTATTTGTCGATAGATGTGAACAACGATTGATTCGTTCGAAAGACAAACCAAATGGTTCATTAATCTAAAGACTAAGGCACTCCCGAGCCTCATACCTCGTGCGACGAGAATTATCTAAACTATGCATTCCATTAGAGTCGCCACTAGCCATGATCAAGGGTTGGCTAGAAACCCTGATCGAGACGCAGGAGTGTCGTCTCAATACGTGCGAAAACCAGAGATTTCAAAATTCGGGGACTTGATTACACTAGCGATCTACTAGTGCCCTTTCGGTACCTAAACTTGATCACTCGCAAACTAATGTACCGGGTAGCCTATCGCAAAAGTTAAGATTCCACCTAACCGCTCTAAAAATAGAAAATAATAATCAATCTATTAAAAGTGCGCAACCATATAATCATAAAGAAAATAAACAACCAGCAATCTAACATCGTCTCTAAAAAGGAAAAGGCAATCAAAGACCCTAAGGTAAAGCCCTAATGGATTATACGATTTTTGGGATTTTTTTTAAGGGGTTTTTCTCATTTGTCATTTTTTTTAGTTTTTTAACCTAAAATCTAGTGAAATTGAGCTAAAAATTGATTTCTGGGCATTTCCTAATTTTCTGGATTTTTTGGAATTTTTCTGAATTTTTCTGAATTTTTTAATTTTTTTAATTTTCTGAAATTTTTTTAATGTTTTTCAGACTTTTTAATATTTTTTTGGATTTTTAAACATTTTCGATTTTTTTGGAATTTTTAATATTTTTTAAATATTTTAATATTCTTTTTGAATTTTTGCATTTTTAAATATTTTTTAATATTTTACTATTTTTAATAATATAATAATTCCGGACCGGGTCCCCTGATCCGATCCGCCCGACACATGACCCGGGATCCCCCCACTCCTTTTCTATTTTTTATTCTTTTCTTTTGATTTTCCTTTTTTCTTTTGTTTCTTTTTCTTTTTTTATTTTTCTTTTTACTCTTCTCCCCCTTCATGCCCATGCACGTCCTTCTTCCTCATGGATTCCCCGAGACCTCCTCATCGCCGAAACTGGGATTACGCCGAGAACGCCCCCACTGCCGGTCGTCGGCTCGGGCTGCCAGCGTCGACGACGGACGCTGGCCTTACGCCATCACCGCCGGCCAACTTTCCGGCGACCACACCAGCCCCTTAGAGAAACAGTCACAACTCCCCACTGGCGACAAACGCACTGTCTGACAATCCAACATTCGGTCCCAACAATAGACGCTAAGCCTGAACACACAAGCATACATACACAAAATCAGGCCGAGAACACTGTCACGGTGGGACTTCGCCCCAAGGCCTCACCGGAAAATGAATGTTGACTCCGACTCGTGTGCACGTCCATGGCCGACATGGGGGAACAACAGAATGTGCCATACAAACACATGAAAAACAAAAAAAAACAAGGAAAGCTTGGGGTCAGTAACTACAATAGAACCATTCGAGCATATAACAAAACTTTAGGGCGTCGGTTTTGCAAAAAGGGACTCGGAGTTTCAGTCGGACATTTTGTCGAACAGGTGGTGGGCGAGTTCGAGCAGGGGCTTAAGATTGGCATTCGGTGAGATTTTTGGGCTTGAACATGGAGTGTGAGGATCTAAGGAACCGCATCTCGTCAAAAAAAATCGTCTCAGCTTCCGATAGAACGCTAAAAAAAAAAACGCGATCAGATCCGACATTTAAAACTTAAATAGCTTCAGGCGGCCAAAAAAAAAATAAAGGATCCACATGTCCGATTTTGACTAGGCTCACGGCTTGTTTTCAACATACAGTGCTCAGAAAGGTTCATGGAGTGTCGAACGAATGTTAGCCTCTGTCGACGGGGCCGAGCGATCACCGAACGGACTCGGTGTGCCCGGCACCCGAGAGGCAGGGGAGAGGAGCAGCCAAAACAGGGGAAAGCTATGGAGACCCACCTGGTTCGTGACCGACTGGGATGAAGCGCGGCGACTGGAAGCTCGTCGGCACCGACGGCGACTCGGGCGGCCCTCCGGCGAGCGGGTGAGGCTCTCTCTTCCTTTCTCACCCTCAAGATCTCTCTCTTTCACGTCATCCTCCCTTTCTCTCCGGTTCTCTCTCGTTCTCTCCTCTCGTTCTCTCCGCGCTTTTTTTTTTTTTTGGTTGTTTCTCGGTCACTTCCTTCTTCCTCAAAACTCTTCTCTCTGGGCCTTTTCAATCTTCACCCTATTCCCTCCCTCTCGTCCCCTCCCGGACAACTTGAGAAAAAAATGGGCCGGCTGCAAAGACAAATTGAGAAAAAAAAAAAACGGGTTGGGCTCAGAGAAAAAAAAAATGAAAATAGGGCTGACCCTATCGGGCGGGACCAAATCGGCTCCAACCGATCCTCCTTTTTTGTTTTTTAATTAATAATTTGTTTTAATTTTTTTAATTAATAATTTTTTAAAATTTTTTTTTAACTCATCGTCTCCCTTTTACCTCAATTTCGTCCACTCACAGTTTAGGCGTCGATTTAACAAGATGGGCAAAATTTGGTGTCAGCATTCTTTAAAAGGATTATTGCTATTTGAGGGATCGGTGCATTTTCATAGAATTGGCAAGACTTTTTTGATCTTCTTTCCTCTTCCTGGCCAAGCAACACGTAATGCTCATTTAGTAACAAAAATTGACCGGTTCGTAACTGAATTTCGAAAAAATAAATAGTTATTATGCAACAGAAACTTACATATCAATAATGCGCGTACACAGCATATGCCCCCGACGAATCTGATAAGTGGTCTCGACTCTCAAGCTCCACACGAGACGTCGTTTTCTCCCCCGGGGTAGCCGTTGAATATAAGAGATATGGCGTGGCGAACCATTAAAATGATTAGTTTATTCAAAAGGGCCATCAGTAAGCATCTCAATAAAATTTTAAAAAAGTAAAATTTAAAAAAAAAACCAGAAAAGTCGTAAGTCGAATTGGACAATGTGCTGTCGTGTTATATAAAGGCGACGACGACGACGCCGTGTCCAGATCAGATATAGTAACAGCCATCTCCGTCGTCATCTCCATCTCTCCATCTCTGCGCGCAACGCGGCGTCGCATGACGGAGCTCCGGCGAGCCTGTCCGCCTCCGGTATGGGTACCTCCGCCTCCCGGTGCTGCGCCGGCCGGCATGCGCCCGGCGCGGTTTTGATCTGCTTCGCTCTCGGTTTCTTCCTTCGAACTTTTTTTTTGCGAGGACCAATCGAGCTTCTGATGAGTAGTTGCTTTCGGAAACCATTTGCTCCGGTTGCTTTGCTTTTGCTTCTGCTTTTGCGCTATCTTCGTGTTCTCAGCTTGCTTGCTTGAGCTCGGAAGCAATCGCGCGAGATTTGCCGGAAAACGAGCGATCGCTCATCGGTTTTTCGCTTCGTCATTGCGATTGCTGGTTTTTTTTCCAGCGTCGTGATGGATCGGCGGTCGTCGCTGCTTAGAATATGCTTAACTTTGTTGAGTTTTGTTTTCTACGTAAAGTTCGGGGGCTCTGCTTTGTCGGAGCTTCTATTGTGATTGATAGATTGGTTGATGTTGCAAATTTCGAGTTATTGATTTTTGGTAGATGCGATTTGCAGTGTCTTGTTTCCGCTGAGGAGCGAGCGAGTTGTGATTGCGGGTGCTGCTGGTTACAGGAGAATGAGCTGAGTGCCTATCGAAGATGGTGACGAGGAAGGTCGGGAAGTATCAAGTCGGGCGGACGATTGGCGAAGGGACTTTCGCCAAGGTCAAGTTCGCGCAGAACCTGGAAACTGGGGAGAGCGTGGCCATAAAGATTATGGCCAAAAGCACCATTCTTAAGCACAGAATGGTTGATCAGGTACTTACCTTTCGGCTTTCTTCGCTAAGAAGGACTTTTCATTCAGTCAAATTACATTCACATACGTATCCGGAATCTCTTCGACTGTTGATTGTCAATGCGGCAATTTCTAGGCTGATAGTAGTCCAAACTTGAATCTTTGGTGTTGGCAACAGCTCAAGTTCATTGTTTTAGATATAAAATGTTTTGCCTCCCATGACACTTCATAGTTTCATGATTGATGTCACTTAAAACAGAGTTAAAAATAACTTAACTAACGAGCTAGAAAGTTATCTGAGGCAATAGACAGCTGTTCTCTTCCTGAGGCTGTGGTCCATTTTAAAGAGGCAGAATTTCATTGTGACAATGGGAGAAAAAGAGATGAATTTGATCAATTTAGCTTGCCCACTGGCTATCTGAAACTTGCATGGCACCTAATTGAAGTCTGACCACAACTTTGGTGCTTTTTCAAGAAATGCAGTCAGAGCAATGACATGGTTAAATTACTAAACTCTAAAGGATGAAATTGAGGACTTTGGTCCGACTCGTGTGAGAAGGAAAACTTGCATTTGTTTGATGTCCAATTTTTACAGTTTTGGAGATTTTTGGGAACTGCTTTACTTTAGAGCTACATCTCATAATCCGTGTTGTTCAGCTTGTCCAAAAATGTACATACAATTTGGACTGTAATACTAACATTTACTTTGCTCTTAGTATTTGAGATTGTAAGTTGCCGTAAGCACTAACAGTCCATGCAGTAGATAATGTAAAGCAGGGCATTATTCTTGCCCATGTTACTTGTAATCAGTTGCTATTCCAGGACAACCAGGTCAACTGATATCCAGTGAGATTACGTAATCATCATTCGCGAGCTTGCTAACTCTTCTTCTTAGCTTGTCAATAGTATAGTCTCTCCCTAACAATCTTTCTTCTTTATTGCAGATCAGAAGGGAGATATCCATAATGAAGATAGTCAGGCATCCTAACATAGTTAGGCTGCATGAGGTATCAGATAATCTCCTCTTCTTAATGATCCTCGTGGCTTTTTTCATGATCTCTAAGAATTCGACTGGATTGTGCTTCTTCTTCATGACTCTTACTTAAATAACGTAAGCTTCACCTCGTTACTTGAATGCTGCAGGTTTTAGCAAGCCGGACAAAGATATATATCATCCTTGAGTTTGTGACTGGCGGGGAATTATTTGATAAAATTGTAAGAACCATGATTGCCTTTGTATGCATTTTATCCTGGTTGGAGAATGATTAAGTGGGTTTTGCAGGTTCCAACTTTTACAGCATGCATATTTTATTTACTTGTGCGGTAACATGATCTTGTTACATTGGAAATTAAGCTAAAAATAATTCAGTTCAATTTTTTTCTCTTTGCATGTTGAAGATATATCTTCGCAACCATAGAAACAAGGTTATAAAATGGGGACTCTACTTAAGATTGATGGAGGTGTTTCAGAGATCAGATCGAGAATCTTAAGATTCTAGAAATTGTCAAAATAATTTGTATTTATAATGTACATATACTTGTGAAAGTAAGTAATCGTGTCTTTTGTAAGATAAGGATTTACATAAGCAGAATTGAGATGCAATCGAACGCTAGCAAAGTCTTTAAATCTTAATGTCAAAATCTCAAAAAGGTGACACTAGGTTTTGGTGTAGCAAATCTATAAGAGAATCGAATTGTTAAGATTGGAAAAATAGCATTGATTTTATGATTTTATCAATCAATATCGGAAATTTCAAACTATTTTAACAGAACCAAATTCTACTCAAGATCGAGGTTGTTCTTAAGTTTTTTATCGCAAAATAGTTATATTTTAAAGTCTAGATCGTGAACAATCATGAAATTCTGATGCCTGATTTGTTTATGTTTGGATTCACAGGTTCACCAAGGAAAACTTTCTGAAAACTTGTGTCGGAAATATTTCCAGCAGCTTATAGATGCAGTTGCTCATTGTCATAGCAAGGGTGTCTATCATAGAGATCTGAAGGTACTGAGCTGTACCTTGCATGTATTATATCTCATGTTATGTGTTCATTTGGCACAATGTATTGACTGATTAGTTTTTCCTTGCTGTTTGGTTAAAGCCTGAGAATCTTCTTCTTGACTTTCATGGAAACTTAAAAGTTTCTGACTTTGGATTGAGTGCTCTGCCCCAGCCGGTAAGCATTATGATGTTCACTTCAGGATCATCATGATTTTCTGTGATTATAATTCTTCATTCTTCTGTTCCCATCTGTATTCTCTTCTGAATACGCTTCTAATTCTATACAGGGGGTTGGACTCCTTCACACAACATGTGGAACACCAAATTATGTTGCTCCCGAGGTACTAATGTAGTCACCTTCTGTTTAGTCAAATTAACATTTTGATGTGGTCTTTCATCCTCATTTTGGTTGTATGTTTCACCTTAGGTGTATTATTGGTTGCCAGTTATATATTTTGGGCCAAATGATTGGACGACCACTCCAACATGCATAATTCTTATGAATTCTATTTATTGGAAATGTATTTTTCAGTCAGTAAACTACATTGTCATCACTGGTAAAAATTTTGATCTGATTTTACATTTGTTTGGCACCTAGTTTCCTTTTCCTTTAGTGGGCTTTTCTTACAAGAACAGATGATCACTAAATATCACAGGATCTGATCCAGACAGTGGCTTTGTTTCACTAGGTATTGGTTTTCCTTTGCCATTAGTAAAGAAGCTTCAGTACTGTTTTTCTTTACCTTAGTTGATTGTTAGGGGAGTTAAATGCTAGATAAGATTGGCAATCCTGTAGAAGTAACCTTCTATGCATACTCTGGTCTGTGGAAGCTGACATGAACACCAGCCACCCCTCCTCACCCTGTGTGAAGATGTCGTATATAAAACCATTGGAGACACTTAAAAAATCTCAAAAGATTCATTTGTGATATTATGACCTGTGAAAAGTTATTGAATGCTGGCAGTTGCTTTTAAGAAGTAGGTAATAAAAGGATAAAAGAAAAAAGACTATCAGAGAGGTTGGAAGCTCTTAAAGTATTTGTTCCCTTCATTGCTTTCTTGCCTGATGGTTGCTAGCATGCTATATCAAATGGTGGCTACTCTTCATATTGCTTATTTGTATGGTAAATGGCCATCTTTGAACCCGCTTTGTTGGTTGTGGCTATAGTAGCTCACTTGAATTCCTTTTGGGGCTTATGTTGTTTCTACGTTCTGCCTCTCAATTTGTCATATTTTTTAATGCTAAAAAATGCCTCAGGTGCTTGGGCAGCATGGATATGATGGTGCAGCAGCTGATATATGGTCATGTGGAGTTATTCTCTTCGTTATAATGGCTGGATATCTCCCATTTGATGAGACGGACCTTCCAAGTCTTTTTAAAAAGGTCATGTTCTTACCTTGATTTTTTCCAAATTAAATATGGGTAGACCTAGACTCCTTGTTGATCTGTGGTAATAATTTTTACCTCTCCTGTTCCCTTTTAAGTAGAGCCAAGAGTGTATGAGAAAAAGTAGTGGCAAACGTGGCAAGCATAAAATATCTGCCATTGTTTATTTACGGATACTGTCATTATAAGGGAGCTATCAGCTTAGAGTTTCTTGTCAATTGGACTTGGAAGACGTGTCAGTGCTTGCAGTAGATGGTGTGTGGACAGCAAATGCTAGTAGAGGTTGACTAATTGTAATAATAATTCCTTATCCTTTTCATATTGCTCCTCTTGATCGGGGATTGGCGTGTAAAAAAAGTAGTCGGACATATAATAGTCTGCTCAATTCTAATACGCCAGAAGTTAGTCCATTTTACTGCGTAACTGACTGAATGGGATCTTGGAATGGATGGTTGCTTGTTATCCTTTCTTTTCTCGTCCCCCCTGTTTTTTTTTTTCCTATGTCCCGTCTGTTTTGATCCTTTCTTCATGGTGCTTTTCCTGGATTGTATCGAACTTTAGATCATCAACGTTCATCATTTCAATTCAGTGCATGTGATCTCTTTGTCCTTTGTTATATAAGTGAATAGTTATCTACTTTTATGATTTGAAAGTCCTCACTTCTCTGGTTTATGTATAGATAAATGCTGCTGAATTTTCTTTCCCCTTCTGGTTTTCTGTGGGTGCAAAGTCCTTGATCCAAAAGACTCTTGATCCCAATCCCAAGACAGTAAGTTGTTCAATTTGACACCCTATACTTTTACGCTGGTAATAAATTACCTAATAAACTTCATTTGACGCATTTGGTGGGTTAACTTAATTTTTGCTTAGCCTGGTTGATGTTGTAGCATGATTGAATGTATCTCTTCCATGCATGTAGTAATAATCTCACTTGAACTTTATGCATTATGTTGTCCAACTATTTGATGGGGTTTCAATTCATAATGTCAGATTTCATTATTAGTCAACTAATATTCTTAAGTGATTTTGCGAGATTTATCTTATTGCAAGTCTGTCATATCACTAAACACTGGTACATCACTGTTTTGCATACTTCTTGAGCTTGCATTAGCATTTATTTTTAATGCTGATGCATAACTTTGTGGATATTTCTTAAAACAGCGCATTGATATCGACAATATCAAGAAGCATCCATGGTTTCGTAAAAACTATGTGCCTATCAAACATAGAGAACTTGAAGATGTGGATCTGGATGATGTGCATGCGGTTTTTGATGATATCGAGGTTTGCTTCAGTCCACTGTTCTCTGATTTAATTCCAGAGAGCTGCCTTCTTTCTGGTATTACTTCATGATTAAAATTGTTCAATAGAAGCTGTCTCGTGGCATTTTTATTAAAGCCCTAAAAGTTCAATGATCTTTGTTGTATTTGCTTAAATTAGTAAAGAAGTCGTGGATAATTTGCAGGAAAAGTATGTAGCTGAGAACTCAGACTCTATAGAAGGGAGCCCTGTAATGATGAATGCGTTTGAGATGATAACTCTATCTCAAGGGCTGAATCTGTCAGCTCTTTTTGACAGGGGTCTGGTAATGCATCTGAATTCATCATTCTCTCCAATTAGTATGTCCCAAAAAGTAATTCTAGCAATTTTCTACTGCAGTTTCTCAAATTTAACCTGTAGCAGACTTACTGCTATCAACAAATTAGGGATTGTTAAACTCTGAAGTAATTTGGTCTGTCCATATGATTTAGCTCACCTTTTAAGGTCCATATTAGGTGAGTCTCGGGAATGGGAATGAAAAAGTAAAACAAATCTGTCATATTATTCATTGGCCAGTTTACTTCGATCAACTTATACATTTACACATCTAGAGTTAAATAAATAAATTAGCCATTTCGGAGAACACCCCCCCCTCTCCCCACCTCTCTCTCTCTCTCTCTCTCTCTCATATCATTGTCTATCTGTGGCAGGATCATGTAAAGCGGCAAACTCGTTTTGTTTCCCGAAAACCAGCTCAAGATGTGATTTCATCGATTGAAGCTTTTGCAATATCAATGGGTCTCAAAGTCCATACACGTAATTTCAAGGTATCTGTCTATTGCATGACACAATTCAAAATCAGACAGCATTCATTTCCTGACCATCTTGAAGTACTGTAAAATCAAATGCATGTACACCTATATTTGACTCGGGACTCATCTATATATTTAGGCGTGGCAAACACATAAGCATATACTCTCTTAGAATGCAACATGTGCTAGAATTGTTTTGGTTTTTTGGGACATCCAGTGATTGTGCTTCGTTTTTGCCATTTATAATATGCGCGCTTAGTACAACTGTAAATTTGCAACAGGACATGATTATGGTATGTGTAACTGTTGAGACTCGAGTTTTGAGCTGCAGTGTTCCTAAGTCAACATCCATACTAAAATCATATCTCATGGACATGAGTAAATAATGTCAATAGAAGAATGCTGTGTGCCACTCATTCTGTTAAAGCTAGACCGTTGGTTCATGACTTTCATTTTCCCCTTGCAGTTTCCGCCAAGGGTCAATATTTGATAAGAGTATCAGTTATATTGCATGCTGTGTTTTCCATCACTTAGGAACATCTACCAAGAATATGCCCAATTTCAGCTAGAAACATATTATAACGTGTGGAATAGCTAGATTATTCACTGATGCACGAGGGTTTGAGAAGTGGTCGAGATGTCCACTCTACTAACCCTACTCTTAGAGGATCGTATTGAAGATGGTAGAAAGAAAGAGTAGTAATATTCATCCTTGGCCATCAATCTTTTCGTTTCTCATAGGGATCTTTGTTTGTTTTATGGTTTGAATTACTTAACATGCCTGAGATGGCATAATTAGAAATTCCCAGTTCAAACATTCTTAGGTTGAGCATGCATTTTTAGTTGAAGGTTTAAATTTACTTAGGCTCCGCTTGTTTCCCAGTGAATGATTTGGAAAATATTTCCTAAAAGTAATCGCTTGTGTCGCTCAATATAATTAGTCAATGAGAAATATTTTCATTATCGATAACAATTTATATCTAAATATTTTCATGAACAATGAAAATACTTTTCGTTCATTCATTTTTGTAAGCGATACGCGTGAACATGTTTAATGTTTTCCAAATCATCCATTTTTTCATGAAACAAATGCACCCTTAGTTTTAATGATCCTTTTCTATTCATTCTCATGCTTTCGGTGTACTATCAATGTGTTAAAGAAGTTCAGGTTCAGTAAATAACATTCGGTTTTGTATTCTGACATTTTGTTCATACCTTTGTCGTTGAAGACGAGAATTGAAGGAATATCTGCAAACAAGGCTGGTCAATTCGCAGTCGTCTTGGAGGTAACTCTTATAAGTTTTGTATTAACTTCAGACTATCTTCGGCGATACAAACTTGGTTTCTGGATCCTTGTCATTCATAACGTGATCGAGTAATTCTTCCTTAGGTGTATGAAGTGGCGCCATCTCTGTTCATGGTTGATGTTAGAAAGGCTGCTGGGGATACACTCGAGTATCATAAGGTAAGCTCTTAATATGTCATTCGATTCAGAAACTTCCATCTGGTAATCCCTGTTTGGATCCGACACAATGCCAGGTGGCTCGAGCTCGACTCGACTCATAAATTAAGAGCTCGAAACTTGATTCGAGCTCGATTTATAAATTCAAAACTTTTCTTCCCGCTCTAACTCGACCAGACTTGAAATAAAACTCGACATACTCGACTTTTCCAGCTCAATTGGACTCGACTTGGCTCAAAATACTTGCACTCTGCCTTTCTGTTTGTGTTGAAAATGACATTAAAAGGTGAAAGTGTAACTACATACTAAAGAAGTAATATTATAAGTCCATTATCTTTTACAAAATTAACAAAACCTGCATAACAAATGAGATAACTTGATTAGGCTCGTGAGCTGATCAAGTTGAGTATCTTAGGCTCGGACCTGAGTTGAGCTTGAAAAAATTCTAGCCAATCTCGAGTAGGTAGCAGGTCGATAACAACTGCACAAGTAGCTCACGTAGCTTGACTGGCTTGCACTCCTATTAATGGCCAAGAAATTGCAAAAGAATCATTGCAGGCCGTTTGATAGTAAAATTTGCACTTGCGAACTTGCCCTTCCAGTAATACCCCAGTACCTTTGCATTCCGTTTCAGCAAGTTCATTCAGTGATCTCACTTCATCATGCAATTTGACCGCTTTATCTCGGTACATGTAAGTTTGTAAGTAATGTATCAATTACATCAGATTTGCATCGCTGAAGCCGAGTATTTAATCTTCATCTTTATCAAAGCCTTGGGAAAGGTATTACTAATTGAGGTTAACTGATATTCTAGTGCACTTCCATTGAATTTTCCTAGCACCAATGAGGTCTAGTTGAACCACCCACGCTCTTCTGGTCAAGTCAATCTACTGGTTCGAGGTGCTCGATCGTGTCTGTTCGAGTGGAATGACTCCACCCACACTGTGTCGTGAATCTAACCCAGTTTTGCTAAACTTCTGTGTTGTCTTGTCTATGGCAGTTCTACAAGAACCTCTGCGCTAAACTGGAACACATCATCTTGAAACCGGCCGAGGGTTTGGTGAACGCCAGTCTGCTTAGAACAATGACTTGCTGATCCGGTGTAGTGGGCGTGAGGCAATCACTGCGCAGACTGCTCCGAGACATGCTGTTCCTTCGCCGAGATGATTAACCCTTTGAAAATACGGTAGTTTCGGGGTGATATACCTAAAACAAACTAATAAAAAAGAAAACCTGTATATGTTTGGCTCTGTAGATTATGGTAGTCCCGATGATCATGAAATCGTTGCAAAGGATCTTATAGCTTTTATCCAGAGATGTTACCACTTGTATTCTTTGATTTAGGGATTTCTCGGCAATGTAGAACCATACTTGTTTCTTGATAACAAATAAACTTGCTTGAAGTAATTAAATGAAAAAGAAAAATGTTAAAGAGTATACTCTTCAATTACAGAATCGTGAATCGTGCTTCGAAAATCAAAATATTTCTATTCAAAACATGTCGCTTTTGCGAAATATCTTGTTTTTCATTTCCCAAATTTTGTTAATATGCATTATTACTGATTCTGCATATAAGCATGCCTAGCATTTTGAACTGCTATGCTCTTTTCACGTTACTTGTTAATCCCCAACTATCGAGATTCGCAAGAGATTAAATTGTCAATTCGATGTGTCGAAAAAGTCGTGATTTATTAGGTCTTGAGAATGAGATTGGAGAAAGAAAGTTACTTATTAATCGACCGAATCGGCGATTGCAACATTTGAGAACTGTTAAGAACGAAGATTTGTTTCCGAAGACACCACACCACCATCCGCAATGCAATGTCATCTTTGTCGAGTATACCGGCACCGACGCACCATGGCATTAACTCCTCTATAAGAAACCGAATGGCTCTGCTGATTTTTGAAAGCAAGTTTCTGCGACAGGTTTTTTTTCCCCCCTCAAAGCTTCAGGATAGTCGGTAGCATCATCGACACCTTTTGCGGCGTTCCCAAATCGTACGCCTATGACCCACTGCAACTTAATCAAAATTCGCAAACATTGCTTCACTAGCCATTACAATCTCGGAACGACAACGACAACATCTGCTTTCCAATCTAGATAGTTGAGACAGCACCCGTCAAGTGTTTTGATCATATAAGATCGCCCACCGCGCACACTAAGTGAAAGAATCCAGGCTAATGTACAACAGCCAACAAGCTTAATCTGTACATATCGGATCAGATATACAACAGAACATGATCAGCCTACTGCACAGAGAGCATATAAGCTCAAGCGGACCAGGGCAGAATCACAGCGGGTGTTAGAACTGAGATACAGACCTTTCTTCACATCATCAGCTGTTTCTTGGGTTTCATTGATATTCTCAAGCTCTATACAAATGCCTCTTGGTTAACATTAAAGAGGCAGAGTAAGATCACAAATCAATGCAGGCTACACATGTGGAACTTCTCGGCGACGTACTTCCTTAGTCATACATCCCCTCCTGCTCCCAGGCTTCAACCAGAAATTCTATCATTTCCTGCAAATGCAGCAAAGGAAGAAATCACGGGTTGTATTTAGCATGTATGCAGTAGTTGCTGGTACAAATAGTATACATGTCACTACAATGAAATATATAACTCTGGCATACTTACCGATAAAGGGACAGGCCTGGCGAAAGGAGTTCTCCTAGCGAGTACGCTTTCATAAGTGGTATTCCAACTGCATAGATTTAGAAAGTATAATCAGAAATGGAAGAATGAATATATGTCTGTAAGTGTATAACTATATACATGTTCTGTGAATGTGAAAGACCAAATGAAGGTGAGGATATGTACATATAGGACTGCCCGCTATAGCATAAGCTTACCACACAATATATTCCACTTACTTGATTCCAAAAGCATATGATGAATAAATGCTTTATATTGCTAGAAAACATAAGATCAAATGATTTTTGAAGCAGCATATCTTAATACCGAGATGCTGACAGCTTGACAGTGTGCAATAAACAGCATGACATTATAGGCCATGAACTTATTAATGAGACGATGAATAGCTTCATGAAGTGCAATGTACATCAAGTATTTGAATACATGGAATCTGAGGATCGGACTAGTTGATTAGAGGATTGACAGGGTCTCACACTCTATAGTATCCATTTGGTTGACCCATGCTGAATTGTGTGAGGTAAACCAGGCCTCTACAGGTACTTCCTCATATTATTATTTTCTTAAATCTTCTTTACAAGTGAGCCGAATCTTTTTTTTATTTCACTTTTTCATTCTCATTGTGTGAGGTAGGCAAGGGGAAGGGGGTTTATGAGACTGAAGGTCCAATCTGATCTCCGGATAACGAAGGCCTCTAGCAACTGAGCCAATTTGATTTCCAGATCTCAAATCTGGTTTAAATGATGGCATAACTCTTTGAACTTTAGTAATTACTTCCACATAATAGTAATTGGGTTAATTGACTTGCCAATGTCAGTTGGAACCTAGACGCACCGAAGAAAATGGAGAGAAAGTAGCAATGAGCAAGATTGTGCGCACAAAGAGGATATGGCTAGAGTACGCACCTCAATGTACGTCCACGCTTCTGTTTAGATTGATTCCTGGAGCTCCCATTTCCAATCCATTGCAGCCTGCTCTCATTCCATAGGATAAGGCCTGTAACAATAAAGCTGCAACATTACATATGGTGACAAGAGTAACAGCACACAAAACACCTTAAAGTGGGCATAAAAATTCATTCGAAGCATTAAGCTCATCAGCAGCAGAAACCATCACAACGACAGAGCACTTCTCCCAGTACCAGAACAAGCAACATGGAGTCGAAAACGCACCGTGATTTACAAACTCAGAATCGTTGCTCTGATTAAGAGTCGACGTGCTGATAGACGACATGCTTCTCTGAGATTGAAAAGCGCCATTATCCACATCAAAAGTGCTGCTGCTCCAGAAATCATCGGAAAAGCTGGGCTTCTTCACAGTCTGCCCTTGAATACGCAGCCCCTTGGCCGGTTCATCCACAGCTATGATTGGTGTGGGCTTAGAATAGCATCCAAAGCAACCGCTGCCACGTCATAGACCGTGTAAGTCACATAAGCAAGAGTTAGCAGCAGCGAGGAACACACTATTGGACCTGATCAAGAAACACCATTATCGAACCCCCTGGGCTTAGTCTCAACATTAGGCATCACAAATCCATTCCTACTCTTTTTAACGATAAAATTCTCAAGAAGCGCTCTTTGTTCTATCCCATCCATCACTTCTTGAACAATTTCTGAAGGAGAAACTTTTCCACTTTCGCTTTCAATAAACTGGAGCAGTCAAGAGCAATATAGATAAATCCGAGAACCCATCTAAAATCAACCCCACAGATTAACAAATTTCAACTCAACCCGAATCTTAAACCAAACATTAAGCAGAGAACAACACACGAAACAGACTCAGACAAGCCAAGAATCGTTACATGTTCAAGACAAGGAATTTCTCCCAGAAATCAGCCAACAAAACTTCCAGAGAACCCAAACAAATCAGAAAGAACGAATCGAGGGCTTACCCCATGCAAGCAAGAATGTGGCGGATCCAAACTGTGCTCGAGCTACTGAGCAACACCATGTTACTGTCACGACCCAAATCAAGAAACTGGCGACACCCAGAGACGGGATTGCCTTTCCTAATTAATAACCATAAACCTACACTCACTGTAACGCACGTTTCAGCCCGAAGTTGGAGTTGCCATAACGTTAAACACTGTCGCTCCCAGATCGAAAGTAAACAGAAAAATCCATCAGACGAAAAAAGAAGCTGATCCTCGGTCGTCGCGGCCAAAAAAGACAGCCGCTATTTCGTCTCGTTGGGTGCAGTAGTTACCTCGAATTTCCCAATCCTCGTTGACCCAGCGCGCCGATGATTGCCGAGAGCCCTTACCGACGACGACGATGATGTCCCGGGCTCGAGCCCAAGACCGGTTCTTGCTCGGCCCAAGAAACGGACCGACAAGTCCGACAGGACTCGGCCGAGAAAAGGCTTGAAAAGAAAGAAAGAAAGAAAGGAAGAAAACGATGATGGGTCGAGTTTTTGGAGAGATTAAGGTGGGATCGCAACTGTAAATCAGTTTTGTCGAATGGTTCAGCTCGTTTCGGCGATGAGATGCCACCGACTGTCGAATATCTTCCATTGACATCCGAACTTAAATTTGGATAAGGCCATGGAAGATCTGTTTTCATAATATATAGATCAAATTGCTTCGAGGTTCACTTTACGGCTTATTTATTGAGAGGAACGGGAGTGATTTTAACCGTCGATCACATGGGTCTTGCGTGGATCCCCTGCACGCGGGGTCCACGTGATTGACGGTTGAGATGAATCCAGCCCAGTTGTCGTGAGTCCGAACAAAAAGCCCCGCATTGTCCATAGCAAGGGCGAAGCAATTGTCTTTAATAGTAGTGAACACGGATGCACAAACTTACTTATAAACTTACACTTAAAGAGTGAGTCGATGGCAAAATCCCTTTCATCGGTTGGGGTCAGTTGAATTGTCGAGCACTTGGTTCGGGTACGACAGATCTCGATTCAATATCACACTACCCTACTAGCCCCACTTAAAATAATTCCGGGCTAATGCAGGCGGGACTACTTGTGAAGCTTCGTTCGAGGCACGTGGACGAGTCAAATTTACTTGTATCAGTAGAAAACAATCGAGTCAACAGTCCGAATACCCCGTGTCACGAAGAAGAAAAAAGAGGAAACCCGCTTTCGCCCTTTCGATTCTTAAATCTTTAGCAAGCTCAAACTATGTCGTGCCATAGGAATGATGAGAGCTCTCTCCTCACCACCCACTTTGCCCTACCAAAAATGTTAGATGAGGTCATGCGCCAGATCTAACTTACATGAACGAATCTAGTAATGTTCCAATATACCACGAAACCTCTTTTTATTTTTTATTTTTATTTATATACTAAGGTGATCACACTAAACAATGAGGTAAAATGAGGATAACCCTTGTTTTAGCTTCTCTCTTAGGTCCTATTGGTCGATCAGCCGCCATAGCTAACAAAAGTAAGTTCGTTACTTCTGTTTCATGCTAAAAATGGGAGATGCCTTTGGAAGAAGGGTGAGAAATAAAATGAAGAGCCGTCGCTGCTTCATTTTTCTTTCCTCACAAAATAAAAGAAAATTCATCCACATGATGAAGGCATTATCATAGTAGACGTCAGTCACACAATAAAAGATTATAAAAAGGGAAAAATGACTTAAACGGTCTCTAACCTTTGGCATTTCCCTAAACTTTTAATTTGTTCAATATAGTCGTTGAACTTTTGGTACATGTTCAATTTAGTCTCTGACTATATGAAAATATTCAATGTGGTCCCTGAACTTGAATTAATGGAAGGACTACATTGAACATTTTTATATAGTTCAGAAACTAAATTGAACATGTACTCTTACCAAAAAAAAAAAATTGAACATGTACCAAAAGTTTAAGGACTACATTGAACAAATTAAAAGTTCATGGATCACATTGAACATTAAGCTAAAGTTCAAAGACTACATTGAACAAATTAAAAGTTTATGGACTAAATTGTACATTGGGCCAAAATTCATGGACTGTTTGTATCATTATCTCTATAAAAGAAAAAGGGTTGCTGAGTTATCTAGTTAATAACTTCAGCTTGTAGAGTAGTTGATGGGGAAATTACCAGAAAAAGAAATTATTGCACTAGTATTGATTCAATCTTAAACCTTTTAATTTGACCAATTTTTTTTATCGAAATAATTTGATCAAATTAGTCCTAAACCTTTTGACGATTTGCCAATGTAGTCCTTTCAGCCAATTTTAATTGAAAATTACCGATGTGAGCACCAACCATCTTATGTGGCACGGTTGAGGCTAACCTAAACAATTTTGTAATTTAACAAAAAATGAAAATTTTTCTAATTAAATACTTTTCTTTCATTTTTCTTTTCTTTTCTTTCTTATCTTTTTCTTTCGTCAATCACCATGCCTCGACAATCTGGTGACCGGCCACAGGCGAGGGCCGCCCCAATCCGGTGAGGTGACCTCAATAGGCCGCACGTCAAGGTCGAGCCTTGCTAGAGGCCGGCAAGGGTCGGCTTCACCAACTTTGGGTTCGGCTTAACCTCGACGGCCTATAGCGAGGTGTCTAGCAAGTTCGCCCATTGCTAGATCCAGCGGTGAGGTGACCCTTGCTGGCCTTTGGCAAGGCTCAAGGTTAGTGAGGTTGCTCCTCGCCAAATCCAGCGACAAGGTGACCTGGCCAGCCTCGTAGGCAAGCCCAGCTCGAGGCCAGAGAGGGAAAGCCTTGCTCAAGGTAAGTAAGGGCGACCCTCGCCTGTGGCTAGTCACCACCATCTATTTCTTGCTCACGACATTATATGTTGACCTCTAATATGCGGATTTTACTCAAAATAACTGTATTTTCCATGGAAATCATTATCATGTTGCTTAAAAACACCTCCATAATCCATCTTGATTTGCTTTGATAACATATTCCCCGGCACTCAAAACACTTGTTTGGGTAGTTCTCTCGTTTATTTGATAAACTCAATATGTACAAAATGATTTTCAGTAAACTAAAATCAAGCTTAAATGCAGTGAAAAACAACTTATCCGGTAGTTCTGCTTTGTCTCTAGCTACTCAATTGATTAACCTTCCATATAGCATGACATCCAAATCAAGTTTCTGTGACATGTGAGTGGCACGTAGGAATTCTTAGATAGTACATGAGATTATCACTAACTACAATTTACATAAATGGAACAACCAATCAAAATATTTTACTTGAGAAAAAACATCCTCCTGCCACACATATTCATCAGATATACACATTTTGAGCCCACGTACCAATCTCCATAGGCTCCTTACACTTCCTCGCTTAGTGACAAGGTAGAACCGAAAAAAGGAAAAAGAAAAACGAGAGCTATAGAACAAAAAGGGACAAAAAGAAAAGAACATAGAGAATATTTATCGGAAAATACTAATGGCCGACGATGTAGACATTATATAAGACATGAAATTTTTCTATATTTTACTTTTTTTCACGTGAAAATAAAGTTCTTTATCAATAACAACTTGCCAATCTGTGACGGTTGCGATCCCTGAGAATTGCTTCGTAAAGTGCTGCTCTGTTCGCTGGGATTCCTCCGAACTTGGACGACGAAGGATAATGATCATCATCTTTAGCATCCTCTTCGAAGGGAACTCTCTTTCTTACTTTCTCTCTCTTGATCTTCTTCTTCTTGTTGGTTGCACCTGCGCGAGGTCAGGCTCGATCGGTTGACGAAGTTCTTGCTATACAGATTAGGTTATACACGTAGTCGAATAGGTAAGCGTACCAGAGATCGTGCAAGATGCTATGTCCAGTTCCGAGAATTCGGCGATGTGGTCAACTATGACACGGGTGGTCGAGTACGACTTTTGGAAGCCTATGGCGAAGAGGATTAACGTGCCCGAGACCGCCATGGCCGTGGCCAACGATGCCCCATCCGAGCTCGGGATGAGATTCATGCTTGTTGCTTGGTTTGGTCGATGGGGTAGAGAAGAGGGAAATGAGCAAGAGCGAAGGGTGAGCTGATGAGATGATGAGGGAAGAGAGTGAAGCCTTATATAGTCTGAATCCGGGGAGAGAATAAATTCATTAAGTCCGGAAGTACCTTCTACGCAAGCATTTGGTTATTTTTTTTTTCCTTAAATGATTTATCAACTTTTCTCTAAGTGAGTTATCAACTAGATCTGGATTACCAACTTTAATTAAAGTTATCCAAGTTTATTTGATTTTCTTTTAATTTACCAACTTTTTAATTGGGTATTTTTGTTGAGAAAAAAGTCGATTACTGACTCAAACAAATGGTCGATAATGCAATACAATAGTCGTTGATGGATCCTCTTAATGTATATCAGTATTCAAAGGAATTGTTGACCGATAGGCCCTCCCAATGTACATTGGTATCTGGGTTTTATAAGAAATCTCATAGATTACCGATGTTGTGGAGTGAGAATCGCCACCACGGTTTGGTCTCGGAAAAGACCATAGCCAAAGGAGCCCATCAATACCTGCTGGAGATTCGTGTTGAGATCTAGGGGTGTAGAAGAAATACTCAGCAAGTAATTAGCAAGCCATAATATCCAGTTAGCGTATGACTCGTTGATTCAGCCTTTCGAGCAATCGCAGCTCTTCTCCGACGTTGCTATCGCAGCCGAACGAGCAGCCGTCCAAAAAGCGACGAAGAAAACTGGGGTTCGTGTTTTTCCAAGCGGAGTTTAATGTGTGTCTTATCGTGATGGAACATCTGATTAGTTTAATCTAACAACGCAAGAAAAACACTTCATGTGATCCAATCGCTAGTTGCTGAGTCCTATGTTGGTGTTCTACACGGCAGTGCCAAGAAAAGAGTGGGTCTTGGATGATGTCAATTTCTTGTTTGCGTGAGGCAGAAGTTGCCCAATCATAAGCTCCATCAGTGCTACCTAACCCTATAATAATAGTGCAATTTGATTATCTAATTGATTTTTCTTTTTTGGCCAACACTGTATGGTTTGATTAGCAGTGAACTTTCTACTTCTAATCGAGTAATTTAATGCACTTTAATGTCCTTGGCTGAGGCTGCAGTGGGTGCTTGACGAGTTGATATCTTGGTGTCGTCAGCAATAAAAAGCTAATAATTATTGATAACGAAATATTACTAGTTTTTTTATGAAAGGAAAGTGGCTTTTTCGAGACAGTTTTCGTCTCGTGCTAAAAGTTAATAAATAAATGATTGGAAATTATTATCTTTCTCTCGTGAAAGCATAACGATTTTTTCGAGACAGTTGCGGTACTAAAAGTTATTAGAAATTAATTTTTATCATATAAAAGCGGGACTATTTTTCCAGGACCTATATGGTGCTGAAGGTTGTTAATTAAGTGACTAAGTATATGGTGCTAAAGGTTATTAATTAAGTGACTAAGTAATTTCTTCTGGGGTCATAAAGTTTATAAGTAATTTAAAGATGGAAAAATGTTACAATTTTTTTGCAGCAACCAAAGAGTTTCAAAGCATCCCTAACTAGATCACTCATTGAAAATCAACCCTTGACTTCTTAATGTGATGCCTCCATTTCTTGCTCTCATGAAGTGCTACCAAATGTTATACTAGAGTAGTTTGATTGTTTTCGAAAGAATTAGCATCACAAAATCACTCCCAAACACCATATATTCCATAGCTTAATGTACTAATAAAAACGACAGTTATTAATTTGCTTCGTGTGGCGTAGGTGTCATCACAATTTGCATCATTAATCTTAAAAATCACTCATTTTCTATATTTATCTTTAAAAAAACTACTCTTTTTCTATTATATATATAATATATATTCATATTCAAACTCTGCTTCTAGAATGATATTATTTAAATTACGTAAGAAGGCATTATTAATTTATCAATTTTACTTTCCTTGTCGTGAGGGCTTATGTAGGTAATCGTCATTTGCCACCCAGAAAAAAGTACGCGGTATCAAACTTAAATTAATGATTAAGATCGCTAATCCTTATCCTTGGGTGTCTCTCTCTTTTCAGCACTTCATTGGCCAAGAATTTCCAATACCAAGAGAGGTAGAAGGGGCTTCCACGTCACCCACCTCATCTTCCACACCTAACTTGTTAGATGAGATCATGCACGTGGGCTTTGTTGTTCCTCCTAATAAAGTGATTAAGAGAAGATTCAATATAATGGAGATTAGCAAAGAGTGATATGATTGGGCTTCGATTTTTTCGAGACCGTTTGGGGTACTAAAAGTACATAACATGTGTGACTCATTTTTTTCATGAAAAATTGACACAAATAGTCTCTTAACTTTTGCCAATATGTAATTTGATCTCTAAACTTTAACTTAATTTGTAACGTAGTCATCCTTAAACTTTTTGTATATGTTCAAATTAGTCCATTAATTATATAAAAATATTCAATGTAGTCCTTCCATTTATTCAAGATCAGATACTACATTAAACATTTTTATATAGTTTAAATATTATATTGAACATGTATTAAAAGTTTAGAGACCACATTAAACAGTAGGTTAAAGTTTATGGACTATATTGAACAAATTAACAGTTCATGGATTACATTACAATTTAAGTCAAAGTTTAAGAGCCATTTGTGTAATTATCCCTTTTTTATATTGACCACATTCATTATCACTGATTCAGATAGTCAAATGTTTAAACCATAATCACCGTATTAATGTTGATGGAGGTGGGCCGTGAATCGATGACTTGCATATATTGTGTACTCTATAAAAATCCCAAAAAAATATGATTTAACGAAAATGTTGTACTTACTTAGAATAAAAAAAGAAGCCTACGTCCCTTCAACTCCACCGTCCATGACTACTAACATTTGTCAAACTATATATATAACGAAGGGGCCAATATAATCTGTAACGACCCGGCCCGATATGCTCTTAATTACATTATGAAAACCCTCTTCCAAATAAACCGATTATACGATTTGATTGAGATTTAATGCCTCAAATTAGTCTTATAATCAAGGTCACAATTTGACCAAACCCAACCGAGCACCATGCTTTCACGAAACTCTAACTTGCCTTTTTCTCCTTTTGAAGTTGACATAGCTACTATCCTCTCTGACCATGAACTGCAACATAGCTCGTCCTTTCTTATCATAAATTCCACTCCTTCAAGCAATTAGTAGCCATTTCCGGACCACAACGTAATTTCCACAACTTAGACAATATATGTTTGCAACGAGAGCTCGAGGACAGATTGGTGTTGAGGTCATTGAGATAACTATTCTTATCTATGTCCATTTTCATGTCATGGACACAACAGCATTAACCTCGTACAACAGTGAGATTCATATAGAAACACATGTTTTCCACTAACATCAAAATATCATAATGTACAGAAAGAAACGAAGCAATCTTTTCTAAGAACAAGTACGAATTGAATGATTCTGTGGCTGGTGAACAGTTATTGTGCACTGAATTTTGTGTCTAAGTAGTGAGGAGTGATGGTAGGACATGTGATTTGGACCCAAGAACTTTAGCCTTTGTATCTGGAAAAAACTCCATACCAGGTTGCTCTGCAACCTTTCCATCCTCAGCAATTGCAATTGGGTACTTCAGCAACTGACCCGGCAAGTCTCGATCGGGTTTCTCCGAGCAGTATAGCCTCCAGTTGCGATCGGCGATCTGGTTGACCATCTGGACGCACTCCAAACTCTCAGGGTGATCGAAGGAGCGGTGGCGCTCGCGCAGGTGCTCATGCCACAAGGACATTCGAAAACCGTAGATCTGGCCTCTGGCTCGGTGTGGTTTGTCGTCTAGATGATGCGGCTGGTAAGCTCCCATCGCGATCTCGGTGTCCCTGGCACCGTCCATCGACCTCTCATTGATGTTGGCCGATCCCACGATTATGTATTCGTCGTCGACTGAATAGCACTAGAATTATTAGTCTATCTGTTTAATAGCAAACTCTAACTTACCCAATTCAAGCAAGTGAACTGATAATACAAAGATTTCGTACCGATTATTGTCTTGGCATGCACGTAAATCATGAATCGCCTCGAACGCTGAGCCCTTCGGTAATCGGTATCGTGTTCTAGCTGCTCCACAGGTACGTATTCTCCATATTTTTCAGTCTCTCTATTTCCCAAGCAGAAGAATGTCAAGTAGTCCATGGGGTCTGCGTCGAGCCCGTTGTTGCGGATAGCCCGCGCTACATCCTTGTACATCATCTCCATTGTCTGGTGCTGCCAATGCAATATAGCTTGAACTGATGGACTCTCTGGAATGCCCTCCGGCCACATTGGGATGACCATATACACTGTGAATCTCTCCCCTGCTTCGATCTTGCTAACAATCTTTAGCGACAACTCTTTGGGGATCAGATGAAGAGCGCCGGCCTGCTGGACTTTGGCGTCGCTTGACTCCCACGAGAACGAGCTTCCTAGGAAGTACTGGTTTTCGATGTAAATGAAATTCTTCGCCCGTCGAATCGCGTTGATATAAGCATCTTGGATGCTTCTCTCAATGGGGTATTCTTTGCCCCTAATGATGCCGTGCTTTGCTGCATAGCCTGGGGTGTCTGGCAATCCAAGAGCTGCCCCGCCGTCAATGGAGCGAAACAATTGAACGTTCCACGTTTCACTATCATCGAGCAAAACTTCTTCAGATGGTTGCATGAATACTTCAGCACTTACGTTGACAAGCAAGTTGTTGCCATGTCCTTGCTTTCTCCATCTTTGCTCGAAGTTGAGCAACACGTCTCTGGCGACCGGGCCTTCGAGCCGGCAATGCACATCGTGCCAAGGCTCCCTCGGTCCACCTTTCTTGATCGACGTGCCACCGAAATTTGGCTGGTGGAAATCGTTGTGATGAACCGAGTCCAATGTCCTGAACAGGGGATGGGAAGGAGTATCGTATCTCCCGTCACAAAGATCGATTCCACCGATGAAGCTAACAATCTTTCTCTTCCCGGATTCTCCACCCGAAACCTCGCTATCAGCCACCACAATCTTCTGGTGATGCGCGAATATGGTAGCAATCTCCGTGCCTTGAACAAGGCCTCGGCCATTGTCGGGATTCCGAGGGCATAGGACACAATGAACTCTAGTCCCATGGAAGAAACTCCTAGTGTCTTCGTCATGAGTAGCCATCACTCCATCTTTCTTAAGATCTCTAACCGAGGTTTTGTCATCCCAAATGAGCATTAGGACCGCGACGCCCTCTTCAGCTTTCATCTTCAGGAGGTCGCCGAGGGTCATGTCTCCTCCCGGTTTTTGCCTCTTCAGGTCCCTGATCAAGGTGATCTTCGTGTACACCGACCATCCAGCTATATAAACAAATTGCTTGGCATTTGATATCGCATCGAAAATATCCTCCCAACAGCAATGAGGTTCATAGTGCTTGCCGCCGGCAAGATGGATCTTCGGGGTAAAGCCGTCTTCGACATGAGCATCTTGATAAAGAGTGACTTTGCAACCTTTTCTTTGTTCGAAGAATGTGTGAGGCACTCCCAGAAAGTCAGGACTCCGAATCCCTTTACACCAGTGCGGGTCTTCAGCGGCGCTATCAAATTTCAACTTGACATGGATCTTCGAACCATGGTGGAGGGATGTGTGCTCTCCCCTGGATATCTCAAGCCACCTGTCGACTTCTTGCCCCTTCACAATTTCACTAATGGGAAGCAAAGCCGTTCCGATCACAGTTGCTCCAATAGGATCAGCTTGCTTGATGGAGAATGTAATTTGAGAAGTCGCGTGGGCGCAGTATATGTGGAAGGACTCGTTCCATATTGGGTTGCAGGGACCACTTTCCGTTAGTCTTGTTCGTGAAACTCGAGTTTTGCCTATATCGACTGTAGTATAGAGTTTGAACGTGGGTCTTCCGCACGCAATACATTTCCCAATTTCCTTTGTTAGCTGCGTAAAGTTGTTAAAGACATATTAGAAGTTCAGACACAGGATCTAACATGAACATTATTAGCTCACAGAATACAGAGAACGGAGAATGTTCTGAAACCCGGAGAAGCTAGACAAGCTTGTACTATTAAGCATTTCAATGGAAATTTTTAAAGAGAATGAGATCAATTTCCAAGCATACTATTTCTCCTCTTCAGAAATTTTTTTGAATCGGAATCATGATCTACTTTGCTTACATTGAGGCTAATACTAGAGAATTATTTCCTACTTTCCTCTCTGCTTTTCTTCATGTCAAAAGACAGAAACAAATTACCGAAAAGATGATTATAAAAGAAGAGAGTTAACTTGATACATTTGATTCAAAAGGGCATTAACGTTTTCGTTAGGAAATTGTGTACCTTATGAAAGAAAGCAGCAGATTTTCCTCCAGAAATTCCATTAACTTCGAATATCGTCAAGTGAAGCGTTCCATGCAGAAGCACATCCTCCATAACCATCGCCTGTCATTTCATCAGAGGAAAAGTCAAAATGAAACTGATATTTATTAGCAAAATCCCAATATTCTCGAAGAATTCGCTGTCTTACCAAGTCTGATCAAACAGAGGTTCTTGGGTTCAAGGTCAATGCAGTTCTCTCGAGGTGCCTTGCAGATTAGTCCGATGAGTAGATAGAAATCAGCTAACTTTTTTTTTTTGGTAAGGTCAAATCAGCTAACTTTGATTGCAAGTTCACCGGTAAATTTGAAAAACAAGCTAACCCATCTTGCTTGCGGCTTGAAGTTTATACCGATTTCAAGCATTTCATGGGACATCAAGTGTAGCTTCTTGGAAGGTTTCTGAATTCTTAAGGTTGTCCTGATGACCAGTTGGTGTGCTGGACGTAGAAAGAAAGAATAGTAGATGCATCCACTAAACAATTCATATCAATGGCATAAATCCTCAAGTAACTAATTTTAAGGGACTCTACAATAAGGAATCTTTTTCGAGTCGGCTGGAATCATTAACATGAGAAGTTATGATGGATTTAAGACATTGACTTCTCAAAAGTCTCCTGAGAGTGGAACAACATCGAATAAGTTGCGTCAATTCCTTCTGCATGAAGGCACCTTTCTTTATCTGCAACTGGCGTGCAAAATCCTGGATATCAGGCCCGGTTGGCAATCAGCGGTCGCGACTTCGAAAGGTTTTTGCCTCGATTTGGAGAAGTCATAACGATCACAAAACATTTGAGATGTTTTCTGGGTTTAATCATATTTTATCTTCTCGACTTAGACAAAAAAAAATGAGTGCCACCATGATTTTTTATAACGAGAAATTCGATTTGCTTTTTAATTTTAAAACTGGCTGCCTGTATGGACATGAACCAGCTCACGCAGACTTAAAGAGGAAGACAGGAAGAACAAGAAAATCTCAGTTTGAACTCAACTCGGTCTGTCGTGAGTTACTCTTCCAGAAATATAAGAAAGTCAGAGGATGACGGCTTACAGCTAAATTCAATTAACGTAAGACAGCTGCAATTTTGTTTCTTTATCTTAGATTGTCGGCCGTGAGCCTCCACACCATCTCACATCGGACATTTTTATCAGGTGACCAACTCCATGTTCTGTAATAAAAAATTTTGGTCAAGGGGTTTTCCCACATGAGCTTTCAACAACTCAGATCAGATGTCTCTGATTCAAGATCAAGAAAGGACTTGGCGCACGGCCATCATTTGTGACTTTGAGGCCAAAATTAATACCTAAAAGTATTTAGGTCGAGGGCAAATTGTGGATAGAAAGAAGGGTCGGACCAATCTATATCACACGTTTTTTAGGGTCTATAACATTGAATGGAACCTTCTTCCTTGATTCCTAGACTTTGGCCTAACCTCGCATCTTAATGAACTTGGTCGATCACGACCTACATAACAAACCATGAAATTTCACTTTCGAACTTTTTATCGTTTATATTTTTAGCTCGGGTCATCTACAAGCAGCAGAGCCTTCGAATACACGGGCTTCTCAAGGGGTCAGCGTGATCTTGGTTTAGGGAAGAATACTTCTCTACTTCATCTGGTCTGGGTGGCGTTTGCTTCACTTCTGGTAAACTTGTTTGGACTTTGGAGTGCTCTACAATAAAAAAGTTGCTGGGAAGATTACATAGCTGATAAAGCATGCAAAAATTTATTGGCATAGAGTAATTTGGTTGCATAGATGACCCAGTTTGTACTCTTCGCTGCGAATGCTCAGTATCAATAAATCACTTTTATTCAGCAGCATGACAAAGCGAGGGTCTTCGCTTCGATTCCGGCTCCACAACGCAACACGACCTCTTCGGGATAGGCATTTGGGGAGTTAATTCGTCAGGAACGCCCTAGTCCCTGCATCTGTTGTCGGCCTTTGAGGGAAAAGATCAATTTTCGCCACCTATTCCTGAGTGTCCCAATTGTTGAGAAAAGAAGAATAAACTGAAGTTATGCAAACTCTGAGCACAATTAGTTCTATTCATGATAAGTTGCAAGATACATGCTCATTTCAGTTGTGAGTTCTTTTCCTGGATGACATGATTTTGCAAGAAAATTTTGAATATCCAACTAGTTCTAGCAATCCATCCCTCTCCCGAAGGAAAATTGATGGATGAACTCAAGACTCTGAAGCTCATATTTCCAATTCAAGAGTTTTTTGGCCTTCCTTACCTCAACTGTTGGGACTATCATCCTGAATATTGGCATCGTGCTCAGCGGATTTAACGGGAAAATTACCAAAGAAGTCTTAAACCTATTGAAATTGTGCCATTTTAGCCCTAAACCCTTTTTTTTTTTTGCCAATTGAGTTTTAAATCCTTTGTATTTATACCAATTTAGTCCATCTGGTTAATTTTGGCCGGTCGGCGCTAACATGGACACCAGCTGCCCTACGTGACGCCAATTTTGATCGGACCTCAACAACCGGCCAAGGCTAGGGTTAGTGAGGGACCTCGCTAGCCAGAGGAAGAAGGAAAGAAAAAAAAAAGAAAGAGAAATAAAAGAAATAAAGAATAAATAAGTAAAAATTTGAAAAAATATTAAAATATTATTAAAAATTGTCCACGTAGCACCGGCCGCGCCACGTAGGACACTTGGCGTCCATGTCAACCCTAGCCAGTCAAAATTTGCCGAATAGACTGTATTAGCATAAATGTAAATTGTTTACGACTCAATTGGCCAAAAAAAGATTTAGGATTGAATTGACGCAATTACAATAGGTTCAAGACTATTTTGGTAATTTTCCCCGGATTTAACATCATCATCAGTAGACAACTTCCCTTCATGAGTCATCGAATTCCTAGCTCTCAATAAATGACAAACTAATGCACTTCGAGCAATCTTCCGGATAAAATCGACCGATGAAGGCGTGAAATTTTGAGTAATTTGATAGATCGATAGAAAATTTACTGCTTGTGTTATTTTGTGGGATCATTGTTAACTGCTCTAAAAGTTTAAGCTGATAGATAAATAAGTGATTTAATATTTAAATATTCCAACACTACTATAATAAACTCAAAACTTAAAATTTATATTTCGATGACCACATTTATTACGGATTTAATAAAAGAAAGAAGAGTCGCAATGGCATCGAGGGAAAATGTATTGGTAGTCCCTGAATTTTTCCATATTGTTTAATTAGATCCTTGAACATTTTTTTTGTGTAATTGGGTTTTTAAAGCACATGTTTTTTGTTCGAGTCGGCTGGGAGAGGTGCCTGGCTTTCCAGCCTTCGGTAGGATCGAAGGACCCCAAGCAATGAATGGTCGGGGTCTCACGACCTCGCGAGGGCTAGATTTGGCTTGGCTGGCACGACTCAATCCAAATCTGACCTCAAATTGTGCAATCCTGTATGGGTGATGCTTGGGGTCGCGTTACCCCAATCGTCAATGTCGGGGTTGGGCGACCCCAGTGATGGCCAGATCTGGTCTAGGATCGTGCGATTCCGCTAAGCGTCGCCAAGGCCACCGACCTCCGGCCGGATTCGACTCGGGCCTGGTCTGTTTTTTTTTCTTTTATTTGCCCCTCAAGTTTGCTTTCTATTTTTTAATGCTTCTTTAATCCTCTTAATGTGCATACTTCTAAATCTTTTTGTGCTTACCGACGTGTCAGAATCAAGTTTGGTTACATAACAAGATTTTACATGGGAAAGGAAAAGCCTTTGAAGATCAATCAGCAATCAGGTTTTAAGTTCAAGAAGTATTACTTGCTGCGTGGGAAGAGGGCGCCCTCCCGCTTCTTTGGCGGAGGACCCAATCCTCTGCCGCTAGACGACTCAGACTCGGGCCGAACACCGGTGTTGACAAGGCCGGTGATGGCGTCACTTTCGGCGGTTAGATTTGTTTTGCTTTGGAGGAGAAGCCCATGAAGTCCCAAGATCTTGTGGTCTGAAGTTTGAGAGTTGTGCTGGGAAATACAGAGAGTACTCCTTTCATGCCTGCAGTTCATATTTCCAATCATTTACACGAGTCCCTCGTTTAGGCTAATGAAAATAATTTAGAAGTGCTTGAAACACTTCCTGCAAGACTCACTGGCTATTTTATCTGCCTCTTGTTTTGTAAGCTTGGCCGCGACACCATTACAGCTCCTCTTGTAACTCGTAATCAAGAAACTCTTCACAAGGCTGTGCTTTGTATGTCAAAGGGAGAGCGAGAGAGAGAGAGAGAGAGAGAGAGAGTTCAGAATTGCCCATTAGCAATACCACGCTCTAGCAAATGAATGTTACTTTTCATCCGTAACTTGTCGATCATGTTGAAATGCTAGGATGACGGCGAATACCCTTCCTCCGGAAGCGAACCATTATACACAATGTATACCTGTTAATGATTAACAAGGTTAGACGGTGTATCTAATCAATAATCTCGCAAAAGAAGATCAACTCGATCAGGTACAGCAATTAACTGTAGTGATTATTTTTTACGGTCTTAACAAGGATAGTCAGACGCCATTGCATGTGTATACCAAAATCATCGAGTCAGTAATAATAGTTTTCCAACTACTCATAAAGGATAGTGCTTGCATGGTCCCGTGATGGACAGTACCAGAGTAAACAAAATGCGAGGAACCACACAGAAATTACCCTTAGCCATTGTCATTTCTCTGCAACTCATGAAATCAAAAAGCTGTTTTATAGCGGGACTTAATGGTAGGAATGACTTAGCCTCTTCCTTTGGAAATACAGTACATTTCAGGAAGTACGAAGAGATAACAAACACTTTAATTCATGCCATAAAAGTTAGCCAAAGAACTGAGCAACTGATCTGATTTTCCAATATGCATGTGGATTGGTATTTAATATGCATAAGAACATGGAAAATTTGCTTCTTTCTGAGTCATGCTGGAGGGGCTCTGCTAGTAAAACATCCCACTTTTTCGTAAAGTACACGTTTGTAGGTGATTTTCAACGACGTTCCGTAGGCCAGCTGACATTCACGTTAGCGATTTCCAACCAAAAATGGCCTAAAAGATTACATTGGTAAATCATTAAAAGATTTAGGATTAAATTGACAAAGTGTCAAAAGGTTTACTGACACAATTAAAAGATTTAGGACTAAATTAGCATATCGTCAAATTGTTTAGGACTAAATTGGCACAATCTGAAAATTTAGGACTGAATTGGCCACCGTACGATTAGTTTAGGACTTTATGGACAACTTTCCCCATTCCATTGTCAAGAACAAAGACATTCTTTCATCTTCTTTTAAGAAAAATGACAATATCAAATGCTGTCCGTATCCCTTACAGCATAATTGCCAACCCTTACATTATCATCAGAGGCGGACGTTCTAAACTTTTTAACTGAGAATTATAATTTCAAATGACATGACCACATCCTGCTGGCACCAAAACTTAGATCGAGTTGGCATAATGGACAACCTGGGCTCGATGATCTGGAAAATATGCCGATCAAGAGGTGACTGGTGTTCTAGTAGGAAGGTTGGCATATATCTTAATGGAGCTCAAAGATCGTGCCAAAGGGACATGGCGATAAACCAAACATGCCGGGGCGTTACCAGTTTTCATTTACAGAGATATGATGTCTCTCGTGATCTGGCCTTCACATTTAGGTATGCAAGTTAGCACATCTTGATGAATACTAGCCGTCATTTTGATGGTATTCTGTTGTTTTAGAAGCGCCTTTTCATTAGCCAAGTTTTCCATGAATATCTCCATCGAACTCTCGATCTAACTTGTGACTTTTTTCTCTCTTGGTTCACAAATTGAGGTTTCAATTTTTCGTTCTCCTCTTTCGTTGGTTGCCGTGAAGGGTAGCTTACAAGGAATTTTATTTAAGAGCACCATTGTCAATTCTTTCTAGAACAAGCAGTCATAAAACGTCGAGTTAGTAATGGAAACTGCATTCAACCCTAGTTACTTGCAGAAGATCTCTTTTATATCGCCAGTAGACTAAGCAAAAGTCCAAAATTACAAGCAGAATCCTCCTGTTAACCCTTAGTAACATTTTGTACCCTCTGGTTTCGATACATTAACTTTGCATCCCGTCGTCTCAAACCCATTATTTTGCACACTAATTCACGCAATCAAAGAAAGAAAAAGGATCGTAGGGATCATCAGTGTCGCCATCTCTGTCCTGAATCGAGTCGACGGAGGTTCCCTGTTGCATGTGCTGTGCTCATGCAACTTTTTTCCCTTTCCTTTTCACTCACCAGCTATGTTTGAATTTAACGAAGCCGCGTACCCTCGTCTGGTCTTAAATGTTCCTTTGAAAGGTCGCACTGCATGTGAGCTTGCTCTTTCCAGCAATGGTGTATTGAATTCGAGAAACCCAAAACCGTGCTGCAATTATTCAACACAGTACCGGGAGAAAATTTATATAAAAGAAGCACCTTCCGTGCATGCATCCATGTGGTCGATGAAGTTCCTGAGATTTCATTGGGTTAGCTTCCAAATCAAAGTAGATGGGATTTTTAATGTTCTACTATGAGTACTCTCTCATGATGACTGATTAGTTGATGATCCTCTCTTTTCAGGTTGCTTTCCAGTATATGTACGAAGAGAAAGCTTCCTCTCAACCGAAGAGATGCTTAGTACGTGGAGCACACGGAATTAGGGTTTCGCATCATTTCCCTTGACAACACGGAGTAACCCCGTGCCGTTGGCATCAATTAAACCCCGGCGATTTGCATGAACTGTCATGTCCATAGATGTTGAGGAAGCTCCACCGGTACGATATTGCATGTTCGATTCCTTCCTACTCAAATAGAAATGGCGGTATAGAATAAGGAAAGTGATCCTCCATTGCAAATTGATCCAATTCAAGGATTAATAATTCCTTCCATTATGTTTTACAAGACATCGGCAACAACCTAATTGTTGCTTTAGAAGATACATTGTTAAATATCGGTTGTGATACATCATGGCGCAACTAAATGATAGCAAATAGTAGAATATTGGTATTGTATTTTTGGAACTAGCAAAGTTTATGCTTGGACATCACTAGCTAGTTGAACCTGGTCATTGGAATTGTTGGGTAGGGATCGAGTTCAAGTTATATTGGAATGGATTCTATTGAGATCTATTGAGACAATAATGGAGGCATTGGACGGGATAGAGGATTTTTGTTCGAAATATGACCCAACTGGATTGGCTTCTATGACCTCTTTTATTTTAAATAATGAGGGCAAAGGTAGGAATTTATTATACTTATGATTCCACGTTACTGACTGACAATTAGTGCATTTTCCACGAGCGTTCTTATTTTGGACTAAACTTGCACCAATTATTAATCAAACACATGATTAAAATAAAGAAGCAACAATACCAATGTTAACATCAATGTTCATAAAAAAAGATGTACCAATATTAACATCTTGCCGTGAGTACACAGTAAAAAATATAAATCATATAGGAGTAAAACATATTGCCACGATCGTCATTATTCAAATAATGTTCTAGAAATGGCTGGAAATCCTCTCATTTTTTTAGAGACTAAATTTACCACATAAAGGAGGAACATCTACACATTTCGTTGGAACCACCGGCCGGAACACCACCGTCTGGCGCATCCACTGCTACAAGCCACCCCTTCATCGTCACTGCAGCCTCAAGCAAACCCCAAAGGCAAGCGATCTCCCTAGGCTCGGTTGAGAAATGGCTAAGGATGGTGGACGGTGATCGAAATGAGAGAGGGCAAGGGATGGTTGAGGTGATTGAGCAAAGGTGCATGTGGCCGAGCTAGCGACACCGAAAACACCAATAACGGCGGTGATGAGACACACCTCCATGCTCGAGGTCGGTAAAACTAGACATGATTTATATGCTTGACATGAGGTAAAACACGAATTACAGAAAGAAAATCCAAATTTGATATGACAGCACACATTTATTTTTATATGTTGACGCGAATTATCAACACATTTTTATAATAATTCAATTCTTTCACCTATAGAATCAAAGTTAAGATGTTTTAGGCTGGCACAAATTATAAATACGATTACAATGTGCCAACATTGCCAACCCCTCAACGCAAGATAGGGTGGCGAGAGAGAGAGAGCCTTTGAGACAGCTTTGCACCATCATATCGATTATTCCGGAGTCCCTAATTATGAAAATGCAATTTTCTTTTCAAACATATCCATCTCCATATCGTAAATTTTGTTATCCACCCCAAACACTCAAAGCCAACTCAAAACCGAATCATTGAAAACCTAACCTAGATGATGCGATGAGTCTGTAAGATGGGGCAATTTGGTCTTTCCAATATGGCTTTTTCCTTAGAGATATGTGAATGGCACTTGACAAAATAAAAATATGCAATTGAATAAAAAGCAAGGTATGTGTTAGAATAATTAAATTTTAATCCACGCTTTCATATAACAACTTAAACTTTTAGAATAGTTAGCAATAATCCCGCAAAGTCTTACAGTATGTTTTCGGTATTTCCCATTTATTTAACATCATCCTTCTCCGCTCGAGCTCTCTACTCTTGAAAAGAAAAGAATAGAATACGTCCCACCCAATATTGGCAGGTAAATTCTACAAAGCTCCAAGAGGAAAGAGGCCGTTGTTGACAAAATATATCCCATCAACCATTGGTGGACCTTTGAAAGCCCCGTGCTTGTGCAGCAATAAAGGAATCCATACAGGCTCTTCACTTCTCGTACTGTGAAGTACCTTCTACTTCTTCATTTCCAGGCAACAAATTGGTGTTGGGGTGCTGTTATTATGTGCTATTCCGCACATCCTGCTACCCTAAATTTTTTTTATCATTGAATTCGCACAATGTGCCCATCAAACACCTTACCAAAAAGATATCTCTCTCTCTCTCGTACTCCAAAGAAGTGCCCTAGAAAATGGTAGATAATCAATCTTATGCGACTACGTTTAGTGTTCTTGCTTTTTCTTTATTTGAACCGACTTTGTTTGGACCTTGTTGTTAGTGAACATTATTATTTTCAGATTGGATCCTAGAAAAGAGATGACAAGGAAAAATTTCACGGATTCCCCCTTGAATTTTCGGAGTAATAGCATTAGCCCTTGAATTTTTTCAATCTTTATGTATTGCCTTCCTAAATTTTATCTTGAAATATAATTGTACTTTCTCATGATATATCTCTTTTACCTTGAATTCCCCACTATGAATGGAAAATAGTTGTAAATAAAGAATAGAAAAAACAAGAAAACTCGTAATAAGCTACAAACATTAGTATCTTTGTAAATGTAAAAGAAACTAATTACCACAATTCATATGATAATATTACTGCATTAACTTACGTAATTTGTGCTTTTCAAAGCTCTAAGTTTTGAGAACTTAATTTCTACATCCTCTTTGACATATGTATACATTATATAAAAAGAAAAAAAAAGGATAAAAATATTCAAAGCCAATACGAACACTTTTTTTCTGATTTTTTAACATTACAGTTACAGTAACATGATGGACTTTATTTATAAGAAATATATATATTTTTTGAATAATTATCGGATGGGAAATGGCTAAGCTAAAAATAAAAGAAAAATGATTTATAAAGTTAAGATTTTTTCCCGAGAAAGTTCAGATTTGACAGAAACATATGAAATCAAGGCAACGCTATTCATCTTTTTTTCCAGTTTCATTTTATTTTATCATGAATTGTCTCATATTTGAAAAAGATTAAAAAAACAATATTTTACTATAACTACATCAAATCGACAACGGGAGATAAGAAAATCGGACAAAACAACAAGCAGAATAAAGATAATAGAAAATGCAGGGATCCAAAACCAAGGTCAATCGTAACCATTAGAAAACGGGCCAACAATTTATATGGAACATATTTCGTGACATTTCTTACAAGTGTACAGCAGCTTTTCTTTTCATTTTTTTCAACAATGCACAAGAATAACTTGAAATATAGTTTTCTGAGTGGCTCCTAGAAAAAAGATGATATAGAAATTCCATAAAGCTGCCTAAATTTTCGGAGTAATAGGTATTGGCCCTTGAAAATTTAATCATTGTGTATTGCCCTTCTAAAGTTCATTTCTGTAATAAAATTGCACTTTCTCATGTAATATCTGTTTTACCTTGAGTTTACTAATATGGACAGAAAGTAATTGCAAATAAAGTATAGAAAAAACAAGAAAACTCAGAACAAGCTAAACAATTTAGTATCTTTGTAATATAAAAAGAAACTAATTACAACAATAAATATAATAACATTACTAACTTAACTTACGTTTGTGGAATTCAACACTCCAACTTCTGAGAACTTAATCTCTACATGTTCTCTTTGACAAATGTATACATTATATATAAAAAAAAAACATAAAACATTCAAAGCCAATATGAACTTGTTTTGAGGATTTTTTTTCACATTATCGTTATGTGGACATGACAAATCTTTAATTAAAAAGCGCGATGTGCTTTTTAAATAATTATTGCATGGGAAATCGCTAAGCTCAAAATTTTAGAGAAGAATGACCTGTAAAGTCAAAAACTTTTCTGATGTCGAAGCGCGATAGAAATTAGGCTAAACAGAAGAATCGAAACAATAACGAAGAACAAACTGTTCTCTCAATCGATTAACAATCGATAAGTTTTCAAAACATCCAAAAACTATTGCCTCTCAAAACCCTAAAACGAGTTTATAAATGGTGTTAACCCTAATGACAAAAAAAAAACGCAAAAAATTACAAAAATACCCTTAATTCGAAAATTACTAAAATAATTAAAAAAAACATCTAAACGATCCCGAATCGTGAAAATCCATCATTAATCATAGCCAAAAGCTATGAATATTGATCAGCACGCCATTTCGCTTCAGCCAACCAAATTTGAGCTCAATCCGACATCGTTGATTTCAAGCCCGCCAGTTCGTCCAGTCGCATAACGGGTCCACTGATCCCCTAGGTGCATCATCCTCCCCTGCTAGAGAAAGATTCGTCCTCGAATATGCTTCGTCTTCATTGTCGTCAATCTCTTTAGGATCTTCTTCCTCTTCTGTGTAGTAAGATGACAAATCTGCTACATTAAAAGTTCTAGAAACATTGTGCTCACCCGGCAACCCAGGTGGTAACTCTTCCGGTACGACATCAGCAGACTCCTCAAGCAAGAGCAGAACTTGGGTAGGAATTTCGGAACTGTCAGAATTCTGCTCCATCACCATAATAGCAAAAAGCTCAGGCGCGTTCACGGCCTCTTCTAGAAATTCTGACCTGGACAGCAGATTATTCTTTACTTCCTTTCTCACATTTAAAGGACCTGGAGTAATGGTTCGGCTATCCTTTCTAAAGGTATAAGTATTTCTCAAACCATCATGCTGTGTCTTTCTGTCAAACTACCACGACCTCCCCAATAAAATATGGCAAGCATCCATTGGGACTACATCACACCACACCTCATCGATATAATTTTTTTCAATCGAAAATTGCACAAGACACCTTTTGCTCACCTTCACCTTGTTTCCTTCTCTAAGCCACGACAGCTTGTATGGTTGAGGATGATCTTCTATTTTCAACCCCAACTTTTCCACCATAATCGTGGACACCACATTCTCGCAACTCCCACCATCTATTATCACGCTGCATACTTTTCCTCCACTAATGCACTTAGTATGAAAAATATTATGTCTAAGCCATGATTCGTCATCCGCTATAGCAACATTTAATATTCTTCTAACGACTAGAGACTCACCAGAATCAGTATAGATAATCCCTTCCTGTTCCACATCCTCATCCTCTTCTTCGCCTTCAGATTCATCATAAACTGGACCTTCATCAAAGACTGAATTATCAACAAGCGTCACAATCTGTCGGTTCGGACAATCAGCAGCAAAATGCCCGAATCCCTGACACTTGAAACATCGTTTGGCTGCAGTTCCTCCCCTGCTAGTGCCAACACTACTCTGCCCATCGTTGGATGCAGGTTTAGAACTCACACCTTTAACTGTGACTGGTGTCGAATTTACTGCAGATATTCTCGCTTTTCCTTGGGATTCTTTATCTGATCACTTGGAACTGCTGCTTGACCACTTAGAACTGCTGCTCTTTCTTTTAAACTGCCCCTCCACCTTTAGGGCTAATCTGCATACATCCTCATATGTCCAATACTGCTGTAATTGGACAACATCAGAGATCTCATATCGCAGCCTGTCAGATATCATGTAATCGTCTGCTCGTCTTCCTCCGTCACATCACAATGCATCCGCAAGCGATCAAATTCTTCTGTAAATTCCTCAACTGTTTTATCACCTTGCTTGACGTTATAATACTCGATAAACGCCTCTTGCCTATAATGGGTAGGCAAAATTTTCTTTTGCAATAATTTTTTCATCTTATCCCGGCAATTTACTTTTGATTTCCCCTCTCTAACACGCTGCCTTTTCACATGCTTCCACCATATCGAGGCATGTTTTCGTAGCCTAATAGCCACTAATTTAACTTTTTGCCCCTCAATTAAGTCTTTAAGATCAAAAATCCGTTCTACCGTATGCAACCAATCAATAAACTCATCAGGATGAGTCTTACCATTAAACTCAGGAATCTCGATCTTCATTCCGAAATTTTGAAAAGAACGATGATTTCCAGGTCGTACTCCTCGATTCCGCCCCTGGTTCAGAACCCCGAAAGGGTTTACGTCTTCTTCTTCATCATCGGATGAATCCTCAAATTCCGCTCCTTTTTCGGATTGAACACCCAACCTTGCCTCCGCAAGTTGTTGCTCCAAATCCTGGATTCGTCTTCTCTGTTCTTCAATTTCTACGTCTCACAAATCTCTTAGACGCGGTTGGTCGTCTGCTTCAGGAACGCCTCCACGTCCCCGACCACCACGAGCCCGCCGTCCACGACCGCAATTCTATTTGGCCATTGATTCATGCAACCTGTGCTTTGATACCAATTGATACCGAAGCGCGATAGAAATTAGGCTAAACAGAAAAATCGAGACGATAACGAGGAACAAACTGTTCTCTCAATCGATTAACAATCGATAAGTTTTCAAAACATCTAAAAACTACTGCCTCTCAAAACCCTAAAAATGAGTTTATAAAGGATGTTAACCCTAATAACAAAAAAATGCAAAAAATTACAAAAATACCCTTAATTCGAAAATTACTAAAATAATTAAAAAAAACATCTAAACGATCCCGAATCGTGAAAATCCATCATTAGTCATAACCAAAGGTTATGAGTATTAATCAGCACGCCGTTTTGCTTCAGCCAACCAAATTTGAGCTCAATCCGACATCGTTGATTTCAAGCCCGCCGGTTCGTCCAGTCTCATAACGGGTCCGCCGATCCCCTAGGTGCATCATTTTCCCCAAAAAGTACAAATTTGAAGAGAAATATGAAATCAAGGCAACAAGATATCGTCTTTTTTTTCAGCTTATTGTTAGTTTATTATTGATTTTATCATATTTGAAAAAGATTAAAAAATATTTTCTTTATCATTTATCTTTTTGTTAGTTTACTATGATTTTTCTCATTTCCATATTTCATTAGTAATTTGTTCATTGTTTTTAAAGCAATTTAAGAACAAGAGAGATATTTCTTTATGGAAAATATATCTAAATGATGGAGAGTTACTGTTTGTAATAAAACGAAAGTTCATGGGGGTAATGTATAAAGATTGAAAGCTCCAGAGCAAATGCGATATGCGTACCACCCCAAAATCTCGTAAGGGTATTACAAAATTATCCTTAAATATGTGTTTGTGTGCACCTGTGCGCTCATGGTGAGGGCTGCTTATTTCTCTTGAATCGATGACTTTTCTTATTAGAAAAACCATTTTCATCAAATGCTAAACCTATTAGAAAACGGGTTAATAGTGTACGTTTATCATATTTCTTTATACTTTTTAAGTGTAATTTCAATGACATGTCAAACACAATATGTGAACGATATAATCACATCAAACAGATCGTGAGAGTAGGAAAAACAGACAAAATCAAAAGCATAATAAAAATGAGGATAAATGTAGTGATACATAGTGCTTGTTTGGTTACAGTGATGCTTTAGTATAGTGCATGTGATTGCTACGGCACAATCAATACGATCCTACAATTTGCCGACATGATTTTCCTTTCGGTTATAATGATGCTACAACACTGTGGGTGTAGTCGCTATAGCACAATGCCTATGATGCTAGAGTGATCTTCCACTCTTCTGCGCTAACTGACGTGACTAAGTTTTGATGGAGGCTACCTGCCGTTCGCTGATGCATACATGTTTCATTCATCATCTTCTGATAAATCCACGGGAGACCAGATATCATAACAGTATACATATACACATATAAAACTATACATATATATATATATATATATATCGGTATATTTGACAAAAGAGAGTATATATATGTGTATGACATTATTTACATGTGCACAACTGTACTTTTCTTTTTTTAACTATGCACGGGAATAACAAGGAATATCACGAAATCAATGCCAACAGAACCTTAGGACTTCTCCAATGAACGATGACAAGAGTTCATCATGTGGGGGATTGGTACTGACAACGATAAAGTTATTGAGGAGGACCACAATTTGACATTGCTCCTGCCCATTGCACGCCCATTATTGAATCGATCTGCTATCGTTTGCTTAACGTTATGTCCCCTCCGGAGCACCGTGGGGCACCACCATCGTCGAAGTCACCCTTGATTCGCTCTTCAATCATCCCGTCACCATCCATGCCGATAACGAAAAGACATGGAGCCTTTGTGTTTTCCTTAGAAGAGAGTTCTTTCTCACTTGTTTTTTTATTTTTTTGCTTGTGGTGTTTTTCCATGTTTTGCAAGAGTAGGTAAGAGTTCCCACCAAGCTACTCGAAACCCATGTGTCGAAATTATGTCTTTTGAGTCTTAATAAATGCTTTCTAGGGTTTACTTGACACGGTGCAGGAATTTCAACGAAGTAAGTAACCAACTATTGTGGTCCGCCCATAAATAGCTACGAGTATATATAGTTTATTTCTCTTGTGATCGAGGAACGTAATAAAGAAGTGTGATGTGCTAATTATAGTGAAATCTTTAGTTAGTTGTAACCCTAGTTTAAGAGTGAATCAGGATAAATAAACTTGTGTCTCAATTTTCTTTTCTCATTTTTATTTTCTATTTCATTGTGATTATGCGCCGAATCCTAACATCAATCGGGTTCTCTTCTTAACACTCGATTAGTCAAATTCTTACTATTATTTGCCAACATTTGCATAATGATATAGAACCACCACGGCACTCCAACATTTGCGAGATTGTTTCTCCATTTCTTGTTCGTCCCTTCTTGTTGTTATCGTCCCTGCAGAATAGTGAAATTCTGCAGTATCTTCTTTTGTACCCATAGATAGCAACTAGTCAACAAGTTATTGTATAGTCGGTAGGAACTCGTGGATTAATCTGGTGTCGGTTTTATGGATACCGTTAAGAAAGCCGGAACGGTGATTTCAAAAGCTCAATGGCAGAAGCTATGCTATTCGAGCATCGTACGATGTGCTGTATCAGTAGTCTACAGTACTAAAGGACATGGACCCCAAAAGTACATGAAAAAAGACTAACGTTAAGCATTGTGCACCTGCCCTGCACAACCAAAGGGAGAGTTATAACCCTGCATCATCGAACTGGGATGTCGGCTCCTGAAGTCGGCAACTCTATCGTTACTGTTTTCTTTCCCCCTTCCTTCTCATTTGGCCAGAAAAAGTCTATCAGAGCTGACTAAAACCGACGACTTTTGTCCTCCATCGCGCTCTAGGACGCAACTGGTTAAAGACCACTAGCGACCACATGAGTCCGTGAAGCTTCTGCAGCATAAATGAATGGCCGAAAGATGATATACCCTCGATGTCCTCTATCATATCTCAAGTCATCCTTACTAGATTACACAAACTATGTCTTCGAGACTCATAGTACTCTCTGCAAACCCTAATCGAGAGGGCCTGATCGACATAACTAATCTAGGCATTGAATATAGTATTCCCTTGCAAACAAGGACCCGCTGATTGACACAATAGGCAGCACGTCCCCGTCCAGGAAGTATAAACATTCTAAAGCACATAAAAACAATAATGCATGCATCCCAGGAGTTACAAAATAGGCCATGTCCATCTCTAGGGTTCTGAGAGATATTTCAGCTTTCTATATCCTCCAAGCAGAAGTCATGCATTCCCATGAAACCTAACAATCAGGAGACAGATCTAATCGTGCATCACGTAAAACCTCAAAATCCGGAGACCGGTCATAAATATGTCCATTTTTTTCCTATGTAATTGATGACATAAAGCGACACAAAACCACATTTTAAGATTACTTAGACCGTGTGTATGTATCATTACGTGACCCCATATGGCCAGTCACTTCATTTGATAAGATGCTAGATGCTGTTGTCGTGCAACACAGAGGTTAAGTTAAAATACTCGAAAAAAGATTAAATCACATTTCAAAGTTACACATCTTTTAGACGAGCACTGATTTTACTAATTGAAGTTAACTCTATATGTGACAAAACCGTTGCCCATCGAGAAGATTTATTCTCTTCTCAACGTCAATCTTCACAACTGCCATTGCTGCAATTTCAGAGCAACAGAAGAAGGAACCCTTTTGCATAAAAAAAAAATAGCTATGATCTGTCTAGTTAATAAGGAATTAACACATGTAAAAAAATTTACCATATATAGTCAATATTCTCCTAAAACTCTTCAGAAGCAAGATTTAGTAGCATCTTGCAATATGAAGATGCTATACTCGAACCTCATCATGAGCACACATGGCAACAACTTGGAGGGTCTTATGAAAGAGCTTGGAATAATATATTCATAAAGATGCTGATAATCTGCAATTCTCTTCTCTACACAATATACACCCCATATGTAACTCAAAATGTATTTGGATTGAAATTCTTCATGGGTCATACAACAAAAAAGTGTGATCATTATCATGTCATGTAATATGACACCAAGCCAAATTTGTGAGATTATTATCAATATATTTCGAAGTTTGAATTTGGTCAGGCGGTTTTCATATTTAGAAACACCAACGTGCCTTCCAATCTAGTACATCCAGGAAAGACCCTTTGTGCTATTGAGTACACTGTCGTTGCCCAAGATTATGAATAAACACCTTCATTGTACAATTTAGGTTCGCTTGAATCTCAATATGAGAGTAAATCAAATTGATCTATCTCATACCGCGTTTCAACCAATGATCAATCTATTAAGAAAACGCGTCATATGCGATGGCAAAAGTTCGAATATAGTCAATTTCTTGAGATTATAATCTTTCACTCTTGGTTTTTCTTTTCTCATACTTAATTGAATGGATTCCCCAATGGGTAAGAGACAAACTCTTAAAACAAAAATAACTAACAAATAGGATTGGTAGTTTAGAGGAACAAATCAAAGTACTATGCCGTAGTCAAAAAATTAAAATTCACCGAACGAGCAATTGAAAAGCTAATAAACCATGAGAGCTTTTCCTCTTGAATGTAAATTGGAGATTGACTTGGGCTTGTTACTGTTTGCATCGCTTGAAACGAGGCTAAACTAATCCAAAGGGACCGATGGAGTGATACAATGACTAAGACTCTGTGCTTTTAAGCTTTATCAAGGTCGCGGGTTCGATTCCTCCATGACACAGTCTTTAAGGAATAAGCCAGGATGTATAGTTCTGTCCGAAACCTCTATCCCACGCAACCGTCGCTACAAGAAAACGGTTCGATCGATTCCGGTTAGATTGAGCCCAACACTTGTTAATGTACCGATTCCGAGTCTCTCCCAATTGAAATGACTATTATTAGTTAATTTAAATAGGTTTTTAAAAGATGATGGACGACTATGCATAAATTCTTCTTGGTTTTGAAAATAAGGTGCTCATTGTGCGACAAAGTCAGGACACTTTCGATTTCTGTGTCCATGAAAGTTCCAAGAGTTAAGGAGATAGCGATGCAAAACAACCGATGTTATGTCGAAGGACCCAAGACATTGACGTCCATGTTTCTGCGATGTACTTTTTTAATGGCACAGAGAAAAACGAATGAACTATGCCAGCCCTATCAAATTAATATGGCAGGTAACACTAGTTCATGGTTAAATTTCACAGCTTATATGAGTTTAACTGATATTCTAAATTTGCATTCTAAATGGTGCACTTGTTTCGCAGGAAATCATTTATCTAAAAAAGAAAAATCTAAATAATGGTTTCTTGTATCATTTACAAAAGTGAACCGATAAAAAATATTTTCATCATCAACAACAATACTTAGACATAGATTGTTGTTGATAATACAAGGATTTGCAGCCGGCTAGTTTTTTCAAGTGATAGAAACCGTCATTTTTAAGAAAAATTTCTTGAATCATTAATTTTCTAAGAAACAAACGCGGTACTTTTCGTTCCTTATTTTATTATAATCCAGGAGCACAAGCTAGACACCCAATTACCCGTTATAGATTTTGATGTGAAAGTAAAAAATTACATTTCGTTTGAATTTAATTCTAAACAAACAAGCTTTATTATATCAAATTGCCACAACCCAATAACCCAATGAGAAATTCAAAAGCTGACCTAATAAGAAAGCTACCGGTGAAATATTAGCTACGATGTGATCCAAAAGTTCATCATCACTCCACAGCGAACGGTTAAAATGGTATCACATCGAAAATCCACAAGAGTGAAATCTCACGTGTCGAAACAAAAATATCTAAGGCTCCATTCGTTTGGCGAAAAATATTCTCCTTTTAGAAAATATTTTCCCGAAAGTCATTTTTCTGGAAAATGTTTTCCTGGAACATAATTTTCCGGTGTTCGGCGATCAATATGAAAAAGTTTCGGAAAATATTTTTTGCCGGCGGCGGCGGGCGACCGGCCGGCGGCAGCCAACCGGTGGCGGGCAGCGGGAGGCCGGCGGCGGCGGCGGCCGGCGATCAGCGGCGGCGGCCGACAACCTTAGTGAAGAAGAAGAAGAGGAAGATCCGGAAAATGATTTCCGCTTTTGAAGAAGCGGAAGTCATTTTCTATAGACTTAGGCTATTTTGTAAGAGGGGGAAGAAAAATATTTTCCCACGGAAAACGTTTTCCGCCCTCCGAACACCGGAAAACTCGAAAAATATTTTTCGAAAGAATATTTTCCGCCAAATGAACGGAGCCTAAGTTTGTGGATTGCAAGACCCCTTGTATATTCCCAAATAAATACACGATAGTTTCCCTTGTAGATCGAAATGAGGATTGGGTACGTTTGACTGTGCAGTCGTAGATCCGCCGTGTTTGGTGGGCACAGAAAGCTGATGGCGGTGGGGTCGCTGTCGTCCTCTGTGGGGTTCTAAGACTTCATGGCGGAGTTGGTCCAGAGCCAACTGTTTTGCGTCCCTTCGTGTCATTGCTTTTTTCCACCTTCCTTTGTTCTTTAGCCAAAGTCGAGGTGATTCATCTCTAATTTTTTTTAATAAATTTATGTCACAGTTTAGGCAATACGAATGCACAAGGTATCATCTGGAACCATCAATGAAATAAAATAAATTAGGTGTATAGTTTACATATTGAAACTTTTTCTCTCTTTCTTTTACAAGAGTTGTAAAAAAAGCTTTCATAAGTAGCCTTATCCGATCTTTTACTTTAATGGTCATCGAGAGAGCGGGTTGTTAAAATCTTCAAAGCGAAAGTGGACAGACCCGATCGTGCAAAGTTTTCTCTCGTACTATCGGTATATGCTCTTATTTTCATTTACATGTTTGAACATCCAAATTCACGTTTTTTATTTTGAGGCATGCGTCTAAAAGACAATCGTCTACACTTGGTAGTATGGTACAGGATATGTGTGTAGAGAGCAGGGTAGACAGGGACATTGAAAGAATTCAGAAAAAGAAGGTAATTAGATGAAAGGACCGGGGTGATGTTTAAACTATCACATCGATGTTAAGAAAGCGTCAATGAAGAGCATTTTTAGGGAATGTTTTAATTAAATCAACAAGCGAAAAGCGTCTCTAGTAAATATGCACAGGCATGCAAAGCAAAAGCAGTTTGGAGAAATTGGAGCAAGAGATTTCCTATCAAGGAAATGAGAGAGCGGGACGATAGTCGAAAGCAAACGTCGAGAAGCTCGATGCTCGACGGTGTACCAAGGCGAAAGCATATGGGTAGCAATCTCAAATATAAATGGCATCATGTAAATTTCTGCCCTCTATTCAATTCCGTCGTAACGAAACGCATCATTGCTTTCTCGATTCGTACCCATGAACTAACGGATCACCCTTTTGTGTTCTTTTCTTTTCCTCCTCCTGAATTCGTGCAAGGTCATGAATGAACAGGCACCTTCCTACGAATCTCCTGGGGAAGGGATTTGATCAAATTAAATTCAAAGGGAAGGAGTTCAATGATGAGGAGGCTGTGTAGCCCGTTCATTAATGGTCGGAGGTCACTCATCTTCTGAATGCAAACTGATGTGCCATTACCTTCTTGCTCCGCATCAGCCATTCTTCGATCCGTCACGGCTCCCAGTGCTTGCAGCGATCGACCAACCGTTCTCAGTACTTCGCCGACAGTCTGCACTCTGCACAGTGCTTCTGTTGAACTAGATCAGTTCGTATGGCGGATGCGACTGATTGAACAATACTATTTGGGAATTATAGTATCCAGGCATTTATAATGGAGAATTACCAAAAAAAATTCATAAATTTATTATAATTTTTAATTCAGTCCTAAATAGTTTTTATTGCCAATTGAGTTCTAAACTCTTTTGTATTTGTGTCAATTCAATCTATCCGGTTAATTTTAATCGAAAATCGCTGACATAGACGCCAGCCATCCTACATGGCATGACTGAAGCTAACGTAGATAATTTTTAATAATATTTATATTTTTTCAATTATTTTATATTTATTTTTTTCTTTCTTTTCCTCGTCTTTCTTTTTTTGTCTCCCCTTCTTCCTCTGGCCGGCGAGGATGAGTCTCGCTGTGGATGGGAGACGCTTGCCCTTGCCAGTTGACCTTGCTTACCGACCAGAGGAAGATGGGAAGAAAAAGAAAGAAAGAGAAAGAAAAGACAAAAAGGAAAAAAATTCTAAAAATATTAAAAATTATTCACGTCAACACCAGCCACTTCACGTAGAACTACCAGTGTCCATGTTAGCGATTTCCAATCAAAATTGGCCGGTTGGACTGAATTGACACAAATGCATGAAGTTTACGACTCAATTGGCAAAGAAAAGGGTTTAGGATTAATTGACACAAGTACAATAAGTTTATTATTTTTTTGGTAATTTTCCCCACTTATAACTATAAATTACGCGATTTCCCGCTACTTGAGTTTTCAGCTCGTGTGAGATTAGAGAGTATGATGATCTCGATGTTCACCTATATTGGTGGAATTCCTCGTTGTCAAAGTTTGTGACATCAATTGATACTTAGGCTGCATTTATTTTGCACAAAATGAATGATTTGGAAGATATTTTATTAAAAATAATTGCTTGCATTGCTTGAAATAATTAGCCAAATGAAAAATATTCCATTATCAACTATAGCATATGTATAAATATTTTTGTGGACGATGAGATTTTTTTTGTTCGTTTTTTTGTCTTGTTTTTGTAAGAAATACATACAATTATTCTCGGGAAAATGTTTTTCAAATCTTTTTTTTTTTTTGCAAAACAAGTACACCCTTAAATCTATTTTGTTAGTATTTTCATTAGAGCGCACTTCTACTTTATTTTGTGTTCATGCAATAATAGAGATAAAAGGTTTGATTCCCCCACATTATAGATCCTTCATTTCAACATTAAGTAAAGCAATTTTGTAAAATATTTTTTATATCCCAACATTATAAATTCATAACAGGAAAACCCACTGTGCCATATATATTCTTTTCCAAAAAAGGAATTTCCTATGGTGCTCTAGAGCATCATGCTTCATAAATATATGGTCATATATGTCTTCATTTCTGTTGGGAAGAAATTTTCTCGTTTCAATCTCTGATTGGAAGGTTTTTCCAAAAAAATTTACAAATTAAAAGCATCTCTCTCTCTCTCCTACTAAACACAAGCCTCCCTTGGAGTCGTCCTTGCTGCCACCACCAAAGGTGCGAAACCGCCTATATTATCGCCTTTCTCTATGGAGGTGGTTGGAGATGGAGGGCTGTCCCCAGCGGCGGCGGCGGCGTCGTCGACCACACTGTGACAATGGATGGTGCTATGTACACTAGAGGGAGACTAAAAAGAAGAAAAGAGGAGATGGGGATGTGGGCTGGTGTGTGGTGTAAGGGTTGGGTTTTGACTATGTCTAAGGGTGCGCATGAGAACGTTTCTGTGCCCGGGAACTATTTCTGAACAAAAATGATTTTTTTTTATTCTGTGCCTGGAAACAATTTCTGAGTATTTGAAGGCGTTTAATAAACTGTCCAAAATTTCTATTTCTAGAGTAAAAAAGAATAGAAATGCGTTTGGTAACTACACAAAATTTTTGTTCTCAAATAATATTTTAATAATATTTTGAATTTTTTTTTCTTTATATCCATTTTCTTCTTTGGCCATGGCCGGCGCCGGCGACCGGCGGCCGGCGGCCGGCCACAGCCCAGGGCCGGCGAGGGCGTCATGGCCCTCGCCGGCCAACGGCGGAGTCGAGGGTCGCCCTCGCCGGCGAGGGCGAGGGCTGGACCCTCGCCGCCTGGGCGAGGCGGCCTCGCCCAGAGACGGCGAGGTCGGCCTCGCCCGATCTGGGCGAGGCCGCCTCGCCCAGGCGGCGAGGGTCCAGCCCTCGCCCTCGCCGGCCCTGGGCAGTGGCCGGCCGCCGGTCGCCGGCAACCGGCCATGGCTAAAGAAGAACACAAAAATAAGAAAAAAAAAAGAAAAAGAAGAAAAAAAACTGATTCTCAAAATTGTGCTGAGAAACAAGAAGTAACTTTTTTTTACTTCTTGTTTCTCTTCCAAAACTGTTTCTCGACACAAATTTTTGCAAAAATGTGCCCAGGAACAAAAAATTTACCAAACGCATTTCTGTTCCCAAACTATTTCTGGGAACAAAATAACAGAAATTTTTACTGTTTGGCACGTTGTCAAACGGGCCCTAATTTTCCATGTTAAAGTTTATTAATGGATTGCACTCTCTTACCAAAAGTTAGAATAGAGGAGAAGTCCTCCAATCAAGGATGAGACGAAAATAAAGCTCACAAACATAAGTTGTGCTAATGATTTAAGTAAAGTATCAATCAAGACATTTCTACAATCTCTCAAGAGATTAATTTTCCATATTAACTTATTATAATCGCTTACAATTGTCGTAAATTTCATACAAAACATTAGGCCTAATACCCAAGAAAACCTCAATCTTAAGCTTTTGTCCTATTTTTACCTTTTGTCTCATAAAAAATCTCCAACTTTAGGTCATGTCCCAATTCTACCCTAAATTTTTTTTTATCTCATAAAAAAAAACCCTAAACTTTAGGTTCAGTGCCAATTTTACCCTAAACTTTTTTTATCTCATAAAAAAATTTCAATTTTAGGTCAAGTTTCAATTTCACTCTAATTTTTTTGTTTCATGAAGATCTCCATTAACCCTCCGTCAAAATCGCCCTCGGGATTTTGCGCTTATCGATTTCTCATGCTTGGGAATGTTCCATCTCTCGGGGTCGGAGAGTGTTTAGGACACTCAAACAGCTCTTGCTTGAGAGATTTTTATCTCTTGGTTGTCAACGAGAAATTATGAACGGAGAGTTAATGGAATCAAATTTGTGACTCAAGTAAAATTTTGTGATTTTTTATGAGACTGTAAAAATTTTACAGTAAAATTGAGATTGGACGATAAAATTTGGACAAGATCAAAAGTTTGAGGTTTTTCATGAGGCAAAAAAAAGCTTAGGGTAAAATTGGGATAAGACCTAAAGTTGTGGATTTTTTATGGGAAAAAAAAGTTTATGATAAAATTAGGACATGACCTAAAGTTAGAAGTTTTTTACAAGACAAAAGGTAAAAATAGTACAAAAGTTAAAGTTTGAAGTTTTTTTTGGTATTAAGCCCAAAATATTACAATGCTCCGAAACTACGAAGGATCTTTTTAAAGAGACCGCCGTGAGCTATATTTTTGTGTGCTCAGAATAGCCTATCTTCCAAAAGAGGTTCGTACAAAGATCACAAAAGCTACCTCGGCCTAAGATTTTTCCTTCTGCCAACGGAAACCGGATTTCATAAGTACCACAGCTGTGTGGCCAGCTGCCACACTCGATCTGTAGTAGCACATCGGTCGTGTATAGAAAGTACTGCAGTACACTCCAGATTACCTCTTCCCAAAATTTACATTCATCTCTCGCCTATATATATATATATATATATATATATATATATCTCCTCCCTCTTCACTTTGTCATTCTATCTTTCTCTCTTTCTCTCCCTCATGATGGTGCAGTCAAAGAAGTTCAGAGGAGTCAGACAACGTCACTGGGGCTCTTGGGTCTCCGAAATCCGCCACCCCTTGCTGTAAGAATCCCCTTTTGCTTATCACCTATTCAAGAACGCCGATGTTTTGTCGATATCTGGACCTTGTGGCTCAATTACTCTTACCCAGTTTCCTGTTACTACAGGAAAAGGCGAGTCTGGCTCGGCACGTTCGACACGGCCGAGGAAGCGGCCCGCGCCTACGACCAGGCTGCCGTCCTCATGAGCGGCCGCAACGCCAAGACCAACTTCCCCATGCCCCAGCCCCCGCCTGCTGCCGACCCTACGTCGCCCCCCTCCGCCGCCGCCGCCGCCGCCGCCTCCCCGCCAATAAAGGGCCTCTCGGAGGTCCTGCACGCGAAGCTCCGGAAATGCAGCAGGCAGCCGACGGCGTCACTGACGTGCCTGAGACTCGACACCGAGAGCTCCGACATCGGCGTGTGGCAGAAGCGGGCGGGCCAGAGGCCGGACTCCAACTGGGTCATGACCGTCCAGCTCGAAGCCAAGAAGCCGAAGGGCAACGAGCCGAATTCCGACGATCCCGAGGGCGTCGCGTCGTACTCGGAACGAAGAGGGAGCAATGATATGGAGGAAGAGCAGAGAATCGCATTGCAGATGATTGAGGAGCTCCTCAACAGTGATTCACCTGAGGGTGAGGATTGCTTATCTATCTCTAGTCGCCAAGAGTGAAAAAAAAGATACGAAAAATTAAATACTTATATATATATATATATATATATATATATACTACTTAAGATTTTTATTTCATCCATCGTTAAATTTGCTTGCAAATAACGCGAGCATATAAGTACGGCTCGCAGAAAGGATAGTCTCATATAATTGCGGTGGATGGAATAAAAATCCCATAGTTTCATTATTCATGTAAGATGACAGTTTGACTTTGTACTGTAAAACTTACTTTAATGCTGGATAATGTGCGGAAAAAGGTCACGCACAACGCCATGGAAGCAAGCAGGAAGTCTGTTGTTTATGTGTATCTCGATCATGATTGCTGACCATGATGTATCGATGTTCAGCGAATTCTAAGTCCCGTAATTCGAAACGAAGTTTGCTCCTGTACATGTTGTGTTATTTGAGTTAGGGTTACGAAATCCACGTGAAAAGAAGATTTCCTTAATTTACATATCGAACGGGAGAGACAGATGATTGGTCTTGGAATTATCAATCATCAAATCATGTACGTCTTTCTATTAAATGCATGAGAAAAATTACTAGAATGCTACGTTTTTTGAGATTTCTTGGATATAGTAGTTGCTGAATAAAAGCTTTATAACAAGCACTAAATGCTCTGTTTGGGATAATTTCTTTTAATAATTTGTCACTCCCTCTCACCCACCATTTAAAAAGCATGTGATCCAATTTATAGATTTTATTCATATTTGTGCAGTTTGAACCCAAAAAAAAATCGATTTAAAATGTTTTTCCCTAGATATTACTACGTGGGAATATCAGGACCAGGCAAATATATATATACAGGAATTTCCAATTTCTCCTGTCTTTTCACAACATCAATGTCCAGGCTATACATGTTCCAAAGGTCCCGAGAGTACAAAATAACAAGAGTTTTTTTTGTCTTTATTAGTCCCTTTTATCAGGAAACAGTTATAATTCGAGTCATTTTACTTTTAGCAAGTTTATGTTTATATCCTTGAATTTTATTTTAAGGGGAAAAAAAACTAATTTAGCATCATCACTTTTTTACCTCAATATCAGTTTTTATCCCGAACGTTAGAATTTAGCCTCGCAAAGTTGAAAGACTCAATTTTATCGTTCATTCAAATATTAGCGTTAAATTCCAAATTCTTGAAAAGCCAACCATCGTAAACTGGAACTTGTTTCCATCCACCGTGCCTGCTGCCGTTGGCAATCGCTCCGCCACCTCCAGTTGTCATCTCTACGTTCATCGCCTTCCACCTCTCTCTCTCTCTCTCTCTCTCTCTCTCTCTCTCTCTCTCTCTCTCTCTCTCTCTCTCTCTGCCGCCATGGATTACCTCAAATTGAGCTTGTTCATAGCTACTTTAGGTTTCATATCCAGGTCGTCACAGAGAGAGAGAGAGAGAGAGAGAGGTATGAGCAACGGTAGAGATGCAGGGGCTTGTCGACAACGGCAAGCGGGGGTGGTGCGATGATGGCAACTAGGGTAGGTGGCTGGGTTAGGATTCGAATTGACTAGCGGGACTTTGGGATGGTGAGGAATTTAGTATATTGATAGAGATGTTTGGGAGAAAAATGACCACTTTGTAAATAAACCCACAATGCATCGATATCTCAGGCAAATCAGCACCGTAGGCTCGATTTGTTTCGTGAAAAATAAATAATTAAAAAAAAATTTCCTAAAAGCAATCTCTTATATGGCTTGAAATAATTAGCCAATGAAAAATGTGTTCATTATCGAAAATAATTTGTGTAAATATTTTCTTGGACTATGAAAATATTTTTTGTTCATTCATTATTTGTAAGCGATACAAGCGATTGTTTTTAAGAAAATATTTTTTAAATTATTCATTTTTTACAAAACAAATGAAGTCTTAGATTAAAATTCACGATGCCATGAAAAGAACATGAGCACATTCAAGACCAGAGATCAAACACCATTGGGTCGTAAGAAGCAACCTCATCTATGTAAAAACACAAATGTAGGTGCCTCTTGGTACACAAATGATCGAATTAGATATCCAAAGACTTAGGGTGTGCATGACAATCATTCTGTACCCGGAAACTATTTCTATTCAGAAATGATTCTTTTTTACTTTGTGCCCGGAAACAATTTCTGAACATTTGAAGGCGTTTAGTAACTGTCCAAAATTTCTATTCTTGGGATAGAAAAGAACAGAAATACGTTTGGTAACTACACAAAATTTTTTTTATTAATAATATTTTAATAATATTTTAAATTGTTTAATTTTTTTTTCTTTCTACCCTTCCCTTCTTTGGCCATGGCCGATCACCGGCGCCGGCGACTGGCCACAGGCCAGGGCGTTGCGGCCGTCACCACAGCCCTGGCTGCCTGCCTCACCGCCGGCCTCACCCGATCTAGGCAAGGTCGACCTCACCGTGGGTCGCGACGGCGAGGTCGGCCTCGCCCAGATTAGGCGAGGCCGAGCCTTGCCATCGCGACCCACGGCGAAGCTGACCTCGCCATCAGTCGTGACGGCGAGGCTCGGCCTCGCCCGATCTGGGCAAGGCCGACCTCGCCATGATCGACGGCGAGCCGCCTCGCCCAGGCGGCGAGGGTCCAGCCCTCACCCTCATGGCGGCCAACGATCGGCGAGGGCCGTGACACCCTCGTCGGCCCTGGGCTATGGCCGCCCGCCGACAACTGGCCACAGCTCAAGGAAGAACAACACAAAGAAGAAAAGAAAAAAGAAGAAAAAGAACTCATTCTCAAAATTATGCCGAGAAACAAGAAGCAACTTTTTTTTACTTCTTGTTTTTCTTCCAAAACTGTTTCTGGGCATAAATTTTTGCAAAAATGTGCCCGGAAACAAAAAGTTTATCAAACGCATTTCTGTTCTCAAACTATTTCTGGGAACAAAAAAATAGAAATTTTCGCTGTTTGACACGTTACCAAACGGGCCCTTAATGCAAGATCCAGCAGAAACGTAACAAGGAAATGGGTCACCTTCTTTAAAATTCGAAAATCGTAATTTCTCGCCCGTTGCGAAATAATGACAAGCGAAATAATAAATATGAGGATAGCCATTTGCGCGGTTCCGTCCACAGCGCGGTCTTATATCTACGAGGAAATATGGGCGAAACTTACTAAGAAAATCAAGGGACCCCCACATGACCAAATCAAGGAAGAAGTTCTTTACACTATTAAAGTGTTTGGTGAATTGTAAATTGAGAGAGAAAGAGAAAGAGAATTCAATGTTCATGAAGGACCGCAATGAAACTACATAGCCAAAATTGGTAAAGCGAAAACGACCATTTATATCATGTTTATACATATAAATGAAAGATGCATCTTTAGATCAACTACCCGAACGGGAGCAATTCATTCAAAGTTGTTGTGTAGTGGCCCGTAGGATCGTGATTCAATCACATGCAAAACAAACAAGCATTGTAAATCGATAGGGCACCTATTTTTAGAGGGGTGGATCATGATCTCGAGACTAACGAGTTAAGTAGCAAATGCGACCATGATTCTATCCGCTATCTGTGTGTATAATGAAAGCTATTGCAAATGGCTTAAATTTGGAGCTTTAATGCTACCTTCTTCTTTTTTGTTATCATTTTGCTCAATTGACAATTAATGTTAGAGATTTTAGGGCTGTTCTCTCCCACCAAGTTATCATTCATTCATTCTCTCTCTCTCTCTCTCTCTCTCTCTCTCTCTCTCTCTCTCTCTCTCTCTCTCTCTCTCTCTCTCCATTAAGTATGTCACTATTCGATTGTTCTTTTTTATAACATGGGATAACTAAGCTGTCCAACTCGACTAATCCTCGTGGGTACACGCAAATTGCCTCATCCACTATATGGTGTAAGGCCCCACATGGCATTGTGATTTGAACATAGAAATACTGAATTTAAATCAGGCAATTATATTTTGAGCAAAAACTCTTTCTACGGTTTCATAACGTCACTCTAACTAATCATGTAAAAATCATCTTGTAGATTGACCACACGTAGCGTAGCACTTTTAACTAAAATCGCTACAACAAAGTCTAGTCTATGGTAATGGAGAACTTCGTCACAGTACATCCTAAATCTGTTGCCAGAAGTGATGGTAACAAAAATTTTCATCGCGAAAAACTCGATATGTTAGCCCATGGTGACAAAAATATAAAGTTTCGTCGCTGTAGATGCTATCTACGTTAAGCGCCTAAGGCGGCAAATAAAATTTCGTTGTGCTTGGTGATCTATAGCGACGAAATTGGGTTTGTGACCTTTGTAGCACCTAAGTCGATGAAGACCAAATCATATGTTGGTCGCGGTCGGTCGTGTAACAGCGACGAAACACAAATTTTGTCACCATTACTCCACCCAAGTGCGACAAACTTTTTTGTTTCATCTTTTGAGGTCAGTTCCTATCTGCTCGGATGTGACGAAACTAATTTTTCGTCAATGCAAAAACAGCGACGAAATCATAATCGCGTCAGAGTTTGTCGTGCAATGGCGACGCGACCATTGCTTTGTCGCAGTTGGTTGTGCAATGGGGACGAAACACAAATTCCGTGCCCATGGCTTGGTCTATGGCAACGAAGCGATTATCTTTAGCGACCTAGTTATTTTCGTCCCCGTAGCCCTATTTTCTTGTAGCGATTATTTAAGGTCACGTTGATTTCCTGACCTAACACACAATTGATTAATAACAAAGTGACCCAAACATTTTACAATGTCAAGGGTGCGCATGGCAACGATTCTATGCCCGAAAACTAATTCTGTTAAAAATAATTCTTTTTTATTTTGTGCTCGTGAACTGATTCTAAACATTTAAAGGTGTTTGATAACGGTTCAAAATTTCCATTTCTAGAATATATAGAAATTTGTTTGGTAACGGCACACAATTTCTTTTTATTAATAATATTTTTAAATATTTCTTTCTTTCTTCTTTCTTTTTTTTCTTCTCCTCCTTCTTAGCCATGGCCGGCGATTGGCCATAGCCTAGGGCCGGCGAGGGCATCGCAGCCCTTGCCGTCGAGGGCGAAGGCTGGACCCTCGCGACCTAGGCAAGGGCTGCCCTTGTCGGATCCAGCAAGGGTTGGACCCTCGTAGCCTGGGCGAGGGTCGCTCTCGCTAGATCCAGCGAGGGCGGCCCTTATTGGCCTTTTCCAGCCCTCACCCAAGCTAGTGAGGGCCGCCCTTAAGGCTCGCGGCCTGGGCGAGGGCTGAATTTTCGCTGCCACCCTCGCCAGATCCGGCGAGGGTTGCCCTTGCCCAAGCCTCAAGCCTCAAGAGCGGCCCTCGCCGGCTCGGGTGAGGGTTGGAAAAGGCCAGCGAGGTTGACCCTCGCCCAGGCCACGAGGGTCCAGCCCTCGCCTGTGTTGCCGGTCACCGGTGGTCGGAGAATGAAGAAGAAGAAGAATAGAAAGAACGGGAAAGAAGAAGAAAAAAAATAATTTCTTTTCCAATTTTGATTATGTTCCAAAACTGATTCTGGGAACAATTTTTTACAAATTTGTGCCCGGACACAAAAATTTTAATAAATGGATTTTTGTTCCTAAACTAATTCTGAAAATAAAAGAATAGAAATTTTCACTATTTGGCAACTTGCCAAATAGGCCTTAACTTACTAAAATAACAAGGGTTAATACCACAAAAAATCCTAAACTGGTACAGTTGTGATAATTTTATCCAAACTATTTTTTTTATCGCAAAAAACCCCAAACTGGTACACCTGTGATAAATTTACCCAGAACTATTTTTTTGACCACCAAAAATCCCAAACTTGTATACTTGTGACAATTTTACCCTGAACTAATTTTTTAATATTATTTTTTAATTTTTCGATTATTTTTTTTTTCGTTTCTTTTCTTTTCTTTTTTTCTCTCATCTTCAACCTCTGGCCAGTCGCCAGTACAGCGATCAATCAGAGGTAGAAGCCAACAAGGTCGGCCCCGCCGGCCGTTGGCGAGGCTCGACCTTTTCGTTGCTAGGCAAGTTCGAGCCTTGCCAGTTGCCGGCGGGGCCGAGCCCACGCCAAATCTGGCGAGGCTCGAACTCACCGGCAACTGGCGAGGTCGGCCTCGCCCTGCAACGGCGAGGTTGGCCTCGCCCTGCGCCGGCAAGGCCGAGCCCTCACAAGCAGCCGGTAGGGCCAAGCCCTCACCAGATCTGGCAAGGTCGGTCTCGCCCAGCAACGGCGAGGTCAAGCCTCGCCAGCGGCCGGCGAGGCCGACCTCTGCCAACTTCCACCTCCGACTGGTCGCTAGTTCAACAACCGGCCAGAGGTTGAAGATGAAGAAGTGAAGGAAAAAAAGAAAAAAAATTAATAAAAAATTTGAAAAAATAATATTAAAAAATTAGTTATGGGTAAAATTGTCACAAGTATACCAGTTTATGATTTTTTATGGTCAAAAAAATAGTTCGGAGTAAATTTATCATAGATATACCAGTTTGGAGTTTTTGTGATTAAAAAAATAAATTTTAGTAAAATTATCACAATTTTATTAATTTAAGACGTTTCGTGATATTAACCCAAATAACAAAGCAAACAGCTTCGTAGGCCAGCGTGCATGATGTTGTGGCTAGCAGGAGTCACCTAGAGGGGGGTGAATAGGTGATTCTAAACAATTTTAATATATTTATGCGGAAATAAATAAATTACAGTAGAGTCAGAATAAAGTTCAGATTCAGAACAGTTTATATAGAAGAAGCTTTTGTTGTGCAGAAAGTAAAGTGAGAGATAAGGGATAGAAGAACTGCACACAGATTTATAGTGGTTCGGCTTATAGCAAGCCTACGTCCACTCTCCCACGCGTACAGCCTACCGGCTGGATTTCACTATGTAATCAAGAGGAATTTACAGATTTTGAGTGATATCACTTTTGTGTATGATAGGACTCTCTATCTTACACAGTCACTCTTACAAAGTAACCCTCAAGATCTCAGTATTTTGACTCGGAACAACAAAAGAAATGAATGGAGTAAACTCAGACTTTGGACTTGTTGATTCTTGAATCTGTGCTCTTCTTGCTGCTCGTTGATCTCCTTAAATACTCCTCTACTTCCAAACTAGCCGTTGGACAGCTTCCAGAGGATCATCTTCCAATCTTTACTATGGACAGATTTGTATAAGAAAGATTGAGTAGCCGTTGGATGACAGATTCTGAATCCCGCTGATTCTGTTCGCCCATACAATCAGAATCTTGGTTTCCATAAGTAGAGCTTTGTCCGTTGTAATGCATTCTTGTCGTAATATTTGATTGTCAATCAATTTGATTGAGATTGAGACAATCAAAACATTCCTTCTGTGAAATCCATACCAGATCACTAGCTGTTATGTTTCGTTCTGAACTTTGCGTCTGAATAAATTCTGCGTCTGCATCTGCGTCTGAATAAATTCTGCGTCTGCATCTACGTCTGAATAAATTCTGCGTCTGTATCTCAGAACTTAGATTCTGTGGATTATCAAAAGACTTATATTTCCAGCCTCGTAAAGTCTGAATAACTTCTTTCTGAGTTTTCATATGTATATATATTTATACCTGGAATCAAGAGTTCAGAACAAGTATCAGATTTTACAATGAAAACAGAAAGTTTTGTCAACTTCAAAATTAGTAGGAATTTTTCTCAACACATGGCTCCTAGTTAGATCCGGACCACTCCTTTTGGACTCTAACCACTCCCAATTAATACATCGTTGAAATGGTCAAAAGCGCAAGTATGTCGTCGATGAGACATGCGCGCCCGCATTTCGATTACCCGTCGTTGTCTTCATTCCGTATGAGTATTTGGTGCATCCCATCAATATTAAAGTGAATACAAATTGAGAGAGAGAGAGAGAGAGAGAGAGAGAGAGATGTCTCTAAGGTTTGATATCCGCAACCTCGTCGCTAGAAAGGAGTGATGGAAAGCAATTGATTATGAAGCCTGCCTGTCACAGACGGGCTTGTGTCGACGTAAAGAGATATTTGCCACACATCTCACATACACTTCGCTAGCTGACCAGTCATATTTATTATAAGAGGATTTGAATAGTTTAATTTGCTCATGTGAGTGCCCCCCTCCCACGTAATCATGGCCACGGACCGATTTTGGCCCGGAATCGGCCCGGTTAAATCCGAGCCCGGCCCGTTGACCAAGCCTGCGGTTCATAATCGGAACCGGAACCGCCGATTCCGGTTCCAAATTATTTAAAAAAAATAATAATAATGAAATTTAAAAAAATTTTCATTATTTAATTTTTTTATAAAACAATTTGAACTCTAATTGTCATGCATTATAAGTGCATTGATATCTAATTACAATGCTTGGCTTAGGTGTATTGAATTCTAATTACAAGGCTTGGCTTGGGTTTTATACACAATGATTCTAATGCCTCTTCGTTCCCATTCGATGTGGAACTCTCAGCTTGCCTTAAACACCTTCAACGCGAGACTCTTGGCTTGTCTTCACATCGAATGGGAATGAAAAAACCATCAAGGGGGTTGTGTATAAAACTCAAGTCAAGCCATAAACATGTGAAGTTATATGCCTTTTGTAACTACTATCATTTACTAGTTAAGAGCAAAGAGTTCCATTGGACTGTCTAGAATCGGATCTGGCCAATGGCCCGGTTCCTGGTTTTATGATTTGCTAGTCCGGTTCCTAGTTCTAAAATTAAGGGATCGGTCTTATCGGTTCGGTTCCCGGTTCTGAGCGGAACCGGACTGAACCGGGAACCAATCACCCCTACAATTTACATTTTGATTACAATTTATATTGAATAATTCATTATTTCATAATTTTATAGTTCATTATTTTTTTATTTCATAATTTATTTTTAAAATTTTAAAATTACGAATCAAAACTGGCCAGTTTAAAACCGGAACCGGAACCGCTAAGAGAGATTCCGATTCCGATTCCGATTCATATATGATCACGAATCAAAACCACCGATTTCGAATTGTGACCATGACTACTCCCAGCAGAGATCTGATCAGATTCAATCATAGCTTTAGGAAATAGAAGTGTTACGAAAAGATAACGTGGACGTCAAAATATTTGCTGCATGATTTACTGTCGTCTATGGATTATCGTCCGTACATAGAGTAGATGCTTGTGAAGTAAATGAATTTGACGTAAAGGAGCGGGAAATGAATGTCATGTAAATGCAACACGCAGAGCCAAAGAACCATTAATGAAAAGTGCCGATAGTGACAGACAGAGCGGATGCGGCAGAGACAGAGCAGCTGAAGCTAACAGATTCTCGGAGTACGGAGATCCTCCAGAGACCGAGCAACTAGAGAGTCACCAGTGGAACCCTTAATGGTAGCTGCTCTGGTGGACGAGCGTGCCTGTGGATCTCTATATCGAGATTGGTTATTTGGCCATGTAGTTTGCTTAGATGATAATGTTTGGGACAATTCCTGCTGAGAACTCGGTGAGGAAGAAACGGGAGTGGCCAGTACCACATATGTAGAGTTGGAGGAAAAAATAAAGAATAGTTTGTTATGTCTTTGAAGTAGCAAAACGAGTCTCGTCAGTCGGCAACTACGAAACAACTACCTCAAGACGAGGTAAAATATCTCTACGAAAAAATGAAGTTCGCAAAGGTTCAAAATCTATTAGCAGTGCTAAATCAAATAATCTTATTTTCTATCTTCGTTGTTATGATGCAACTTTCCCATGAAGAATTTGATCCATTTGCTGCAATTGTAACTTTTGACTCATTGTGCCATTGGAAAGGCCATATTCTGTAGGTTTTCTTTAATTATTTGAGATTGAAAAATTAACAACAGCAACCTAAATGCTTACATGGCATGAAGTGTTCTCAATATTGTATGTTATAAAGGAATATAAATTAATGGAATACTGTAGAAACAAGTTATTTGTAAACTTACTATTTATATTATACACTATTTACTTTTCTTAACATATCTATTTAAGTGCTATTAACAAATATTTTTTGATCAATAAAGACCACTATTCTAGTTGCGAAGTCAGTTGCCTCGTTTAAGAATATAGAGTTTTTCAAGGTTTAATGTAATCGAACATTTGCAATTTAAATAACTATGTTAATAATTATGAATATTTATTTTTGAGAAACTGGCATCTTGTAAATTAAATAACTAATAATTACGTGAATACAAAAATTTATATTGCACATAAAATGTTTAATCTTTGCTGCAATTGGGACATTCAACCTATTTGTGCTTTCAAAAGGGTAAGCTTTTAGATTTTCTCTTAATTGCCTAGGATATCAAAAATCGAAAAATTTAATAAAAGCCACCTAGAAGCTTACATGACAAGTGTTCCTAATATGTAAATAAGATGCAAAGTGACCCTGTCTAGGGAAAAATGTTTGCATATTATAAGGGTTAGGGAAAAAAGGCTTCACCAGGTTTGTCTAGCCCCGCATAGTTTTCATATTTTTTTAATCCCCGATGGACGAGCCTAGGTAACATTTTAAGCTAATCCAAAGGCCTAGCTCGAGCCCATCGCATGATTTGGAAAAAAAAATTCTTAAAATTGAGTGTTTATATCGCTTAAAAAATTGAATGAATGAAAAAAAATTCATCGTCCATGCAAATATTCAATATAAATTATCATCAATAATGAAAACATTTTCATTGGCTACATTTTAAGCGATACCATCAATCTTTTAGATTTTCTCTCAATTGCCTAGTATATCAAAAATCGAAAAATTTAATAAAAGCCACCTAGAAGCTTACATGACAAGTGTTCCTAATATGTAAATAAGATGCAAAGTGACCCTGTCTAGGGAAAAATGTTTGCATATTATAAGGGTTAGGGAAAAAAGGCTTCACCAGGTTTGTCTAGCCCCGCATAGTTTTCATATTTTTTTAATCCCCGATGGACGAGCCTAGGTAACATTTTAAGCTAATCCAAAGGCCTAGCTCGAGCCCATCGCATGATTTGGAAAAAAAAATTCTTAAAATTGAGTGTTTATATCGCTTAAAAAATTGAATGAATGAAAAAAAATTCATCGTCCATGCAAATATTCAATATAAATTATCATCAATAATGAAAACATTTTCATTGGCTACATTTTAAGCGATACCATCAATCTTTTTTAGAAAATATTTTTCAAATTATTTATTTTTCGTAAAACAAAAGAAGCCGATTAAAAAAATGCTAAGATCCATCAAGTTCATCGGTGTGTAGCTTAGCCTCCGACGCATCAGGTTCCATGTGAGTTCTATAACATCGTTGTAGAAGGTGCATTAGACAAATGCATGTCTCCAAAGTTAGAATGATTTAAGAAACCCGTTTCTTTTGACATGACCTCACGAAATTACAAGGGTGCATTAGAAAAATGCATGTCCCCAAAATTAGGATGACTGAAGAAACCTTTTTCTTTTGACATGTCCTCACGAAATTATAACCAAGGACGAAATTAGGGACCTCTCACTAACATGGCCAAATGGGAGTACTAGCACCACAAGATGCTTAGTACGACAAGTCTACACAGAAGAAGACTTGACTTTGTGCTTGTCGCATGTTGTCGTTAAACTTGAAACTTGGTGCGCAGCTCAACGCTCGATCTCGTCAGTGACATGCTTCTCCACAGTGTAATGATTACTTAAAAATGTTTGAAATAGTCCGATTTGCTTGTACTGGATTCAACAATGAAATAGATTTCGTCAAAAGTCATTTTTCAATTTTATTATAGGAGACAGGTTTCGTGATAATTATGAATAGAAAATATTATAGGTAGAACTTTACTTCAAAAAGAGCTAAACACAAACTTACCAGAATTTAATTGACGACAAAACCTGCAAACATAAGTACTTCAAATAGAACCAAACGTGTGCAAACTCTGCCGGAATTTAATCGATAATAAAGCGTGAGAACACTTTTATAATAAGATGTGAAAGGAAATTGCAAATCTAAAAAAGCAGGTCAAGTTTATTTTTAGATATTAGGCATCAATTTTATTGGTTGGAAAAAAACAAATGAGAAATTCTAGGATCTATTTCGAGTGACTTTTATTTTCTTACCGTTTTAAATCTTGCGAGCTCCCAATGTGATTTTTCTTTAACAAGAAACATTTGAAATCTTTTACAGTGAGCAATATTTGCACATACAATCACTTGACTTTTCATGATTTCAAAATTTTGAATTGATTTTAAACAATAGGTTGATTTTTAGTTGGATATTTAATAAGTAACTTTCGTGACAGTTTGGTAGTAAAATAAAAGTATTCTCATAGGTTTGCATGACTTTGTTTCTTCCCTCCATCGTCACAACGGATGGGCTCTCTCTCTCTCTAGTTTGGCAACCTTGCTTAAGTATGGCAAGAGTCGTCGGTGTACTGCCGCCGCCGTCGCCCAATCACCCCCACCCCCCTCTCTCCCTCTCTCTTTCTCTCTCTCTCTCTCTCTCAAAACAAAACTTGCCTTTGATATGAGCAATAAGTCTGTCACATGCCACATTAATGATGCCACATCACCAATCCGATGATATCAACAATAGTGATGAATGGTCTACATCGAGTAATTCGAAAAAGGTAAACACTCGATTGCCTAAAAAGTAAACTAAGACGGGCCAAATCACTTACCCGCTAAAACCCTAACCAATTAGTACTCAACCCCCACAAAATCTCATTGTGATCACAGATCGTGGCCAAAATGTCCATAGGGGTCGATAAAAAAATGGTTATAAAGCTTTGGAAGGATTCCGTGAGGTCACCCAAGTGGTTGGGCAATTCATCAATGTTTGCAATAAAGTTCATTGGGGTTTTGCCAAAGTTGTCTTTAAGAGGTTTAATGATAGGGGCCCAGATCTCTCCCCCAAAACTAGTGGATTGGACAAGGAAGGGTCCAGAGCGATAAATAGCCATAAACGAGGGATCTACCATTTTATCCACTAAATCGGGACCACCCCAAATATCTTTATAATAAATGTAAGCTTCAAGGGCATAGAGATTTACTTGGTAAATTTCACATTTAATCACTCGAGCAAAGCAATATATGCATTTTGATTTTGCTGCAGTTAGATCACGACAATTAGTTCGTGTGCAAGTTATATTGAGGTGGACATATGGATTGTGTTGGAGAAGTCTCATATCGAATTACTAGTATGATTTGGAGCAATTAATATATTTTTAGTTTTTTTTTGGTCGGATTGATATTTTCTTAGTCGACTCACAACTTTCTTTTTTTGATCGAAAGAAAAAATTCCATTCATTTCTTAGAATAATACTCGAGAATATATATGACATCATTCGACGATCGACCACCAGATTTAGTGATGAGTACATGCTGAGATCTCCCACTTCATTTGCAACGAATTGCGTTGCGTGTTTAAATTCAACGTCCTCATCACCATCACCATGCAAAAATATCAACATCAATACGTTGAAAGAACACATATCAAATACTTGTAAAGAACTCTCAAATCTATATCGAGATCTAGTTTGGAAGAGTAAAACCCCTAGATCTAGACCTAAATTTAAATCAGGAGAGGAGAGCAGCCAAATCTGGGAGAGATTATGGAGCCATGTCACAAATATCCTCCTCGATGGCCGTTGACTAAATAGATTGACGGATTCAGATTTGGGCGTACTCGGAGATCTCTCAAACAAAGGTATCGAGTTTCTACTGCGTCAACCCGGCAAGTTTGATGACTCGTGCAAGGGATGAGATGAATATGTTCTACAGTATATATTTACTCTTCATATCAAACAAACCCGTCGCATCAAAATTATTAAGAAATTCACAGCTAGATTGAGCTTGCACATTATTTATTAAAGAGTGCACCGCCCATCAATAGTTTCAGAATATTTTACAACTTAAGTTGTTGGATGAAATGGATAAATATATTATAATGAGAATTGTATATTGCTAGAATGGAGGTACATAGACAAGGATTTTTGTGTATTTTAAGCAAATTATATACAGTTCGTAACTTTCGAGGAGCTACTAAATTCAATTAAAGGGCATCATTAGAAGACTACTGACTAAAATGGCATACTTCAATTTTGTTAATTATGATGGTAATTCCTTATTTACTTTCTATAACTATTGTCGTCAGGTAAAAAAGTTTCTTACATTAAAGCGGTGAAGCCTACAGTTCCAAAAGTTTCTCCAATTTGTTCCCTTATATAGTTAATTTATTAATTAATTGATTTCATGGTTTGATATTAAGATTTTTTTTAAATCTACAGAATGTTTATTATGAAAATTATTATAAAAACCGGCTCTAGCCATTTGTTTTTTTTTCTTTTCTTCAAAAGAAAACTTGTTTAGAATTTGGTACGCTACATCAAACAATGGATAATTCTTTTCCACACCGTCTCACTATAATAGTAAACGTGGAGAATTTTACTCAAGTAGGCTTTTAAAACATAGGGGCTATCTATGAAAACTTGGGATCTGTGTTTATTTGAAGGAAAACTATTTCTAGAAAATTATTTTTTGACTTTTCGATATTTTGACAATGGAAAATTAGTCAATCTACGAAAAACATTTTCTATAAACTTAAAACAAGTTTAGATTGAGGGAAAATGACTTTCCTTTCTAATAAGAAGGGAATCACTTTCCCTAAACCATCAAATAAATAAAAATTAATCATTTTCAGTGAAATAAATGCACCCTTCAATTTAAAGTTACCATACTGAACTTCAAAAAAAATCAATTTAAGGAAAAAAAAACAACTTCTGTTTCGCAAATTGGAGACTTTCTTGTTTGAGAGAATCATACTGGAAAAATTATTGTCCAATTTAGTTAGTTTTTAATGCTTTTTGTTAATTATGATCTATCAATATTCTATTCTCATCCATGCTAATATGTGCATCACAATTGCTCTGCCAAGCTTGGGATGGTCTCGGTCTTTTGCTCAATTTTTTGTGAGATTACACGTGAAATTAAATGACAACTTATGAAAATTGCGGACTCTGCATGCTATCCATCTATTATACGGATTTTATTGATTCTTAATACGGAAGAAATGTTACATAAATTATATTTTTGGGGTTGTTAATGCGGTAATTTATACCAGTCAAATCAAACGATTGTGACCCCTTTTTTGCTCTCTACAATGCCAACATAATATATAATTGCCATGAGAAATGATATGTTTTATCAAAAAATTGAATTTAGACAACATTCTCAAAGTAAATCACGATTCCATCAAACTGATAGCATTGCATGTGAATGAAGAATTCGCATTAACATACGATACGAACTAAGAATGTCATCTTTATTTTGTTTGATTGAGGAAGATCTACATGGAATAGGATACAATTCAACGAACAATTTATACGGAAATACGTATTCCAATTACACAGATGAAATGAATAAAAAGCCCAGAAGAAGCATATGTATACATATAAGAAAGTGAAGGCCTAGATAAGCAAACAGGAAACAAAGGCCACAAGGCCCAAGACCAATAGAAGACTAAGAGGATATCCACATTTGATCCCTTACATATTAATTAGCCATCACAAATTAAATTTCCATTTTCCCCTCAATATCATTCATCGAGTACTCGATAATCTCATAAACACCATCTTTGCCTAAATTAAAAGTTTAGTAATAATGACTTTTGGATTTAATATTTACATAAAATTGGGAAAAGATATTTATTTTATATTTATACTAATAATATATTATGAAAGCTTAATAAGGCCTTCTTAAGCTTTCATGTCTCCAACTCAGTTCATCTTACTATTAGATTATTACATAGATGAACCCAACAAGGAGTATGAACCATAAAAGAAAATACCTACTAAACCGATCAAAGGTATACCAATTACAATACCTATTATCCAGAGAGAAACCCTTCCAGTAGTATCAGCCATTTATCCTGCTTTCTTCCACCATTTCTTTCGTTAAGTTGTCATGCTAAAGACATAGACAGCCATAGAAAATTATGAAATGTGATCCTTCCAAATGGGTGAAAACAATTCTTATTATTACTTAGAATTCTACTATTCTTTTTTCTTCTCTTCATTGAGAATTCTACTATTCTTTTTTCTTCTCTTCATTGAAGAAATAATTGTAAAATAAAATAGCAAGTACAAAAATGAGTAATACCCCCAATAGAGACCGGTACGATTCAATTGAACATTTTGTTCGTTTAGGTATGATCGTGTCGTAGCTTTATAATTTGAATTAGGTTTATCGTTAGATGAACAGCATTCTTGATATTGGCCCTATAAAAGAAAGGAATAACGACATAAATAGTCCATGAACTTTGACCTAATGTACAATATGGTACTCGAACTTTTAATTTGTTCAATGTGGTCCCTTAACTTTAACCTAATATATAATGTGGTCGCCGAACTTTCAATTTGTTCAATATAGTCCCGGGACTATTGGTATATATTCAATTTAATCTTTAAACTACATGAAAATATTTAATACTGTCCTTCCATTAATTCAAGTTCAAGGACAATATTGAATATTGTCGCATAGTTCAAGAATTAAATTGAACTTGTATCAAAAGTCCACGGACCACATTGAACAAATTAAAAGTTTATAGATCATATTGCACATTGAACCAAAGTTTATATACCACATTGACATTGCATATCGAGTCAAAGTTTAGAGATCATTCGTATTATTTTCCCAAAAGAAACAGCAGGTACAGCCAAGTCTCAACTAACCATCGCACTGCTACATAAATGGAATAGGTTCGAAGAGGACGAAAAGAGAAAATTTAGGGTATTGAAAGTCGCGGTGAATATAATCTAGGGTTTTTTTTAGGTGGGTATTTCCTCCATATGAAATCCATGTGTCCATTAAGCATGAGGTCGAAATATGCCTTTTGAGACAGAACTGAACAATGTTCTGTTTCTTGAGGTGGGAGTGAACTCTCTTCACCGAACTGAGGATATTCGTCTGACCAAGAAAGCAAGAACGCAGGATACTCGCCGCATTTCTTCCACCAACGAATATTCACCCTCACCTTCCCCCTCCTCCACTTATACTCTCCTCCTCCGCCTCGCTCCCACCTTCCCCCTCCCGCTCCCCTCCGGCGCCTTCCCGTCGCCGCCCGCCGCGGTGGTTTCTCGGCCGTCCCAGAACGTGGCCATGAAGTTCGGCAAGAGCCTGAGCAACCAGATGGAGGTGACGTTGCCCGAGTGGCGGGACAAGTTCCTGTCCTACAAGGAGCTCAAGCGGCGGCTGAAGTCGATCCACCCGAGGCCTGACAAGAGACCCATCAAAGGATGGCCGACGCCCCGGGGTGTTGGTGCTTGGATCCCGTACTGGCGGAGGAGGTCGAGTTCGTGCGGCTGCTGGAGGACGAGCTCGAGAAGTTCAACGCCTTGTTCGTCGAGAAGGAGGAGGAGTACATTATCAGACTGAAGGTACTTCGATTATGTCTTTTCTCTGTTCTTGCGGTTTTGCGTCATTTTCATTTTTTGTTGTTTCTTGAATCGGCAATAGAACAGAGAGGGAGAACTTGGTTTATGGTAAAGTGATGTCTATGTTAGGGACATATTGAATAGTAAGGCACTTATTTATGGAGTTCTTTTGCTTTAGAATGCACGTAATTCTATTCCTAAATCGGTAGCTTTTCCAAAAAAAAAAAAAGTGCTCTCTTTCGAGCGTTTCTTGATCAGTAACTTTTCTCTTTCCAGTGATTTAATCATATGCTTGTGGTGTGAGGCTATACGAGGTTCCGGTGCGATTTTGTGTTTACTGCTCTGAACACTGACAAAAGAAAACGACGAGTTATGCTTGTGCCAAATGTGTTTGCTGCCTGGGGATTGAGCAGTAGTAAGGGTGATTCCATGCTTTCCGCTCGGGAACCAATGGTTGTGGGTTTGAGTCTTGCCATAGGAATAAGTGAGGAGCCATGGCAGTGGGATGCTGTGCGAGTTCCTCTCCAAGTTGCCTGCTAATTAAGGTCGCGCCCCTAGGTTATAAAAAAGATTGCCTTTCTGCAGCTTGGTCTTCAAGTTCCACATCAGCCGTGCCTGACAGATTATTTGGGATTGGTATAGACATAGTTGGCACACTTTCATATGTTCTTTCACTGGTTTTAAAGAATAGCGGGTTTCTCTTTTACCCTTTTCTCTATACAGTGGAGAGTAAACTCGGTGATATTCTTGTTTAAAATGGAACAAGAAAAACATTTTTGTTTATTATGGTGTGGTTAGACTGCTCTAGTATTAAGCTGCCTAGAGTCAACAAGAAGTTATCGGCTAAATACATTTATGATATTTGAAAGAGCGATAAATTTGGGAAAACAGTGCAACCATCTTGGATCACATAAAGTGGACAGACTTGAACACTTATTAGGGACAGATTCAATTTGTTCCTATACTTTGATTGTGTGACCGTAAATTTACTAAGTAATTTAAGCTAAACAGGGTGATGATGGGACAAACGCTGTTAGAACTTGGAAGGGCAGCAAAAAGCGTCGTCGATTTCAAATTTGACACCAAAAGGCAATGAAAATCTCTATGGCTAGCAGTTCCAAGTAAACCAGAAATAGAAGCTAGTCTCTCCCAGCTTTTGACTTTTGAAAAGGAATGTCAAAATATCAAGTAATGTTCGAGAGTGTATGGAATAAGATTATAACATGGTTTTCTGAATTTTACTCTTTCTGGCTAAAAGTTGCTAGGAAAGGTGTCGCCTTTGAAGAGTAAATTCAACAGTAGTTGCAGGTCAAAAGCCTAAGCCACCCTTAATTGGTGAGCAGCAACTAACGGTTTTCTGCTGTGGGGTCCTCTAATTCAGTTTGAATATAGGAATTGAGATGTGTCTTTATATGTTCTTCAATGTAATTGTAATGATTAGTCTCCTCGTAAAAGATGGAAGTGTTAGGCAAAACTGGTCCATGTTTTAGATACCGAAATTAAAGGGAGAGGTATGCAAAGAGATTGCTGAAGCATACTGGGAGAGGATAATTGACTCTTGTGCCTTATATTATCTGATGCAGGAATTACAAGATAGGGTCGCTGAATCAGAGAATGTTAGCGCAGAGATGATAAAAATTAGGAAGGAAATTGTAGACTTCCATGGGGAGATGGTTTTGTTAGAGAATTATAGTGCCCTCAACTATACAGGTACCATTTTCTCTCTGACCTGGGCCCTTTTGAGTTGATCATTTTTCATGGCATTCTTGTCAAGGTAGACTAGTATCTACGTTCTGTTTAGCCCACTCACAGAAGAACTCAGGCTGTAATCATTTTCCTATATATTTCTTGCAGATCGATTGAGTCATCCACCATGGTTCAAGGAATTAAGAGACAAAATAGATGTTACCACTGGTTCAACCTGTCGAGTTGTTATCTTGTGTGCGATTCTGCTAGTATTTGGCCCACAAATTTTTTGGGCGGCTTTTTTCCCAGTTCTTTTAAAAGAATATTGTCTCAGATAGCAATTGATCTTTTATGCTAACGCTAGGCAAACCTAGATTTCATTTGGTGGTATTGTAGCTTTGTTGGTAGATGGCTCGCATCATGAGATACTTGCTTGCCATCTGACACTTGGTGACAAAGTTTAGCTCTATGAATTGGTAAAATTTGCTAATTCACCAAATTGTGGTCATATGGAGGAATCATGTAACAGATTTTCATTTCTTTGTCTTTTGTGATGTTAAGTAGAAGGCCAGTAAGGCAAAGCGATCTTCTGGTTCCTCAGTGGTTCTATATGACGTAGCACAGAAGTGTTTCCATCAAGTAATTATAAGTAATTGGAGCATCATCAGGAATTGTGTTGTGTCGCATGATTTAATCTGAGATCAGTAACTCATGCGGTCTTCAACAGGACTGGTGAAAGTCCTGAAGAAGTATGACAAGAGGACAGGAGCTCTCATTCGCTTGCCCTTCATACAAAAGGTCTCGCAACAGCCATTCTTCACCACTGATCTGCTTTACAAACTCGTGAAAGAGTGCGAGAGCATGCTCGATCACCTCTTCCCTAATAATGAAACCCCAGATTCATCTGAGGTCTCTGATGCAAGTGAACAGTATGATCTGACAGCTTCCACCTCAAATGGGAGTGGCAATATGTTTAATGCGAACAAGGAACTCATAGAGATCAAGCCAATGGAGAGCTTGTACATGAAGAGCACTGTGTCAGCATTAAGGGTTCTGAAGGAAATCCACAGTGGAAGCTCGACTGTGAGTGTGTTCTCTTTACCACCCTTGCAGATTCAGGGATTCGACGAAACATGACATAAAATCCCTGTTCTTGAGCAAGCTGCCAAATAGCAGTAACATTTGTTTGGCAAATGCATCGTCTTACACTTCTATTTTTCCCTTTTTTCCTTGCATGCATCATAGATGCATGATTTATACACTGACAGTTGTGTAAGAGGATGCTGAAATATATGGAAAAGTTATTACATACTAGTAGGTTTGTGCATAAGAATCCTTCAGACTGTTGTAACTTCTATCTTGCAGAAGGAGATATCATGCAGTTTTCTTCTTATGGAACTTATTTGTCGTTGAAATCTGAATACCCTCCTTCAAATATTGCTATGTGCACAAGATAATGCTAAGGTCAAGTCGTTCCTTCCTTGCAAGATGGATAGATCATTCAACCATAAAAAACCTGTCTTGAGCTTTTCTGAAGTTTATGTTAATGTAATTTGAAAGGACGAGCATCTCCCTGGTATTGTATTTTTGTGCATCACCATTTAAGTTTTCCTTGGTTGTATACATCTCAGGCTTTTACTCCTCTGCGTGAGGAAAGCCTTAATCTTTATATACCCGAACTAAGGTCTTCAAAAGTGATCTCAAGGTCACGTTCCTTCTCCTTCCTCCTCCGTATAGACGCTCAGAAAAATTCAGTGTTTGCTGATTGACATTGAAAGAGGAACTCCACGACAGCATTGCACAAGAACCTGCTGGAGTTGTAGATAAGCGGGTTGGTGTCCCTGTGCCTTAGCCCTAAAACATTACTCTCTAGATTCATAACGAATCGATCAAATCTGGGGATTGAGCAAGCTTGTCGCTTGAATGTCTCGGGATACTGACCAAAAAATCTCTTGGGACACTCCATTTTGCGGTAATTATTGGCCGTCAGTACCACAACAACGCCCTGATAACAATATAGTACGATTGTTATACTATCTTGACTACTTTCAGATTATAAAACGAAACACAATTTGTAGGCTATATTACTTACTACTTTCAGATTTCTTTCAAATGCTTACTCGAGGGTCAACGACTGCCATAAACACACCTTCCAGAAGCACACCAAGGCAAACAAACAGCATGGTGACAAAACGAGGTGAGGTGACGATGCATAATGCTCAATTTAGGAGTCTCGAGGATTGTGGATTCGTTTCCTAATTGGAAGTCACCGAAATTCCATATCTTTTACGTGGGATCTAAGTAATGTGCCTTGCGATTAGGATCACAATAGCTAGGGATTATGAAATAAAATGTTTCAAGGTTTGTCGATGATTGGTTATTGTAGTTCATTTCGCATACTATTTACACAAAGCATCGGTCTGTAACGGTGCGCACACAACAAAAGACACAATAAGATTTGCCGACATAACATCTCACAGTTGATGCAATTTCTTTATCTTTATAATTTACTTGCGGAGAGCGTGAGTTCGCGACAAGTTGTCTGTCCAAGAAACGAATGCAGCAAGACTTCTATTCTGGCAAGAGTATCTGCACCTGTACGCCTTTAATAATTGAATTATCTTTTGAAAATCCTCCAATTATGATATCATTAGCACTGACCTTTGAACTAAAAAGCATCTCTGAGGAGATACATTTCATAAATTAATGGTAGGTTGCAGTTTAAATACCCTAATGAAGCAAGTTGTCCACATCCAAGTCAGCAAAACAGTTCATCTTACTGTTATTTATATCATAGCGATGGATTATTCTTTCTGAACATATAAAGTTTCTATGCTCATCTCTTTGCCGTGAAGGCAAGGCCAAACCTGTCTGTGGAAAATCTCAAGCGATGACCAAATGTCATTTCTTAGTCTTATTTCCCCACCATATTTTCAAACCTCGACAGCTTCTTCGCACGCTATATATGCATATGGGCAGATCATAACTCATCAAGACACCAACATCACAAAGCCATTTTCCTTCCATCTCAAAAAGATGACATCACAGGCCAAGGGATTTGTGGATGAGATGAGGATGGTGTCGATGAAACTGCACACCAGAGAGCAGGCAAGAGAGGGAGAGAAGGAAGTGAAGGGGCCAGAGGAGAGGTCGGTCTCCAAGTGGGAGCCAACCGTTGATGGGTATCTGAGGTTTCTTGTGGAGAGCAAGCTGGTGTATGATGCACTTGAGGGCATTGTTGACAAGCCTGATTTCCGTTACTGTGAGTTCATCTTTCTGATTCTTGATTGCCAGAGGAGTCCAATTTGATTTTTGCTTTTGTGAGCCAAACAGATTTGTGTGTGTAGGCTGAAGTGTTTGGTGAGATCTCCTTTTTTTTTTCTTTTCTTTCACTATTTGATGAAAAAGTGATTCTTTTTCTACAGAGTTTGTCGAGTTTATGAGATTTCGATCCTGTCAAATTCGATGTGTCGAATGGAAGCAGGATCGATCTAGATGGGCTAGCGGGGATTATTGTCTCTGATTTCTATGGGTTTCGTGTAATTTTAGGCTAAACTTCTCCTCCTCTCTCTTACATTAAGTTGGGATGAAGTGATCAAGGAAAAAAGAAGGGATTTAAATAATTATGAGAGAAATAAAGAAATGATATAAAATATAGTTTGGACGCATGTGAGGGAAAAGAGATAAAAAAAAACACTTATTATGACATAACTCTCCAATTTAAAATGTATAATATCGTGATGTTTTCTACCTAAAGATATATGTCAATTTAGAAATAGAAACTAACTTAAGAGCTTTATCGAATTTTACTTTTCAATTCGATTTTCGACTCACGTTTTATAAATTTGATACTTCGCTTCATAATTTCTATTTAGATTAGATTATGCCTACAGTGATTCATTCCTTGAGAATGCATCTTTGATGAACACAGATAGATCTTGCAATGCATTCATTTCACTGAAAAATTCATAATAAAAGAAAATATTTTCCATGGAAATTATTTTCAAGGAAAATAGTTAATTTTGATTTGTTTGGTGGTTTAGGGAAAGTGATTTCTTTCTTCCCTAACCTAAGATCAATTAGTTTTCCGCATCCAAAAACAGGAAAGTCAGAATACAATTTCTCGTAAACAATTTTCTTTCAAATTAGATTATATATTAGACCACATCCCTTCATCAGTTTGGTGAATCGTTTTGGATTCTATTCGGCTCTTACTCTTTTTCGTTTGATTTCCAGATGCTGAATTGAGAAACACTGGCCTGGAAAGATCTGAGCAATTGGGGAAAGACCTTGAGTGGTTCAAAGGCCAAGGCCATGGAATCCCAGGGCCATCTGGTCCAGGTGTGGACTATGCATGTTATCTTCAAGAATTGTCAGAGAACGACTTTCCTGCCTTCATCTGCCACTTTTACAATTTTTACTTTGCCCACACTGCTGGCGGTCGAATGATTGGCAAAAAGGTAAACAAAAACATAATACTTGCTATTCCGTCTATCTATGTTCTTTTTTTTGATAAATCAAGTCTGCACAAAAACTGATATGATATGCTTGTAATATTTTATATATGTACAAGCAATTTTGTTGGCCACACAATGTATCTTCTAGTATATCCATTTTTGTTAAGCATCATATATGGTTTCGATCCGGTGTTGCACGCGCTTGAATTGTTACGCCGCTACATAAGTCTTGTCCAATGCTAAATTGGCAAGGTGCGTTATCTAATCCTGTTAAATTACTTTGTTTTCTTTCTTGTTCAAGATATTCAAAAGTAGCATAACTTGTCTCAAGGAACTGTGATTGGCATAATTAGTCATAAACAACTAGGAGTAGGGACATGCACAAGATTGTGTTGAAAATCAACCCTCTTACTCTGATGCTTCAGGTTGCTGGGAAGATACTCAACAACAAGGTCTTGGAGTTCTACAAGTGGGATGGTGAGCTCAAGCAGATTTTGCAGAATATAAGGGACAAAATCAATAAAATCACTCTGGTGCTGCTCCGGCCTCTCCCTCTAATTGCTTTTTCTATTGTCTCTCTTGGTTCTCAATCTGTTTTCCTTCCTGCGGTGACTAAAACATTGTCTTTTGGTGTTACCTAGGGCTGGACTAGGGAGGAGAAGACTCATTGTTTGGAGGAAACAGAAAGATCTTTCAATTACTCAGGAGACATCCTTCGTTTGATACTGTCGCCAGTGCAAAACTAGGGCACATGCGCGGGCACGGGTTAAATGTTGTCACCAGACTGTAACAACAGTGTATCGTATGGATTTCCATTCCGAAGGATTGTAAAGATTCAGAAAGAATATATCATCATTCATTCACGTCCAAGATTCTACTCAGGTTACAACAAGAATTGCTTTACCAGTGAAAATTGCGGTGCCAGACGCTGAAGACTTCAATGTGTTACAGACTTGGCCGAGCCAAAAAGATCGCTGCCATTTTATAATGTCTGCAGTTGTGTCATTTCAACTAACATAAGCTAATTATGACACATTAAGTAATTAAATTACACTAGCTTTGCATATTTACAAAGATCATTGCCATGACCTCAGAGCTCTGCCACCATTGGAGCTCTTTGAGCAACTTCACAACGATAACTTTTCGATCATCATTTCCTTGAGGGAACTCACTAATCTGTGGAACACCTTAAGATTGCTACCTATTTTCTCCTATAAAAAGAAACAGACTCGTCAAAAAGATGATCCCATAGCAGCAACAGGCATAGGCCGGCCAATATGCCGGGCTTCGAAAAATAGGATCAAGAAATAATGTGCAATACCTCGTTTAGCAACTCAAGCCGTTCCAAGATTGGAATCAATTCTTCACACAATGGAGATACATCCTGTGCCGAATTAGGCTTGGAACCGTATGAAATTGCTCGACTAGTCCCCATTGTGTCAGATGAAAGCAAACTGCCAAGAAAGTGGGATGTTCATATGCGAGAGAGAGAGAGAGAGAGAGAGAGAGAGAGAGAGAGAGAGAGAGAGAGGACAATGTCTGTACCTATCTTTAAAATGGATGAGGAGGACGTTAAGAACCTGCTCCGCCAGTGGAAGCAACAAAGTGATTAGCTGATCTTTATTGCCAGCAATGCGGCACATTTCTACCATAGCAATATACCTCCTGAAGAGAGCGAAAACATCATGAAACTTATCAGAATATCTGATACACAAAAACCACAATAGACAACTTCAAATTCTTATACCACAGATTAACAATGCATATTAGGATTAAAGAAATAATGTGAGACTGCAGCCACGCGAATCACAAACACAGAAGTTGCTCAGGTAAACATTAACACGGGAATCATTATTCCATTCCAAGAATGGTGGATGCCCATACAATTCTAATCATGGCTTCTATTAAAGATATTTCTGATAAGTTTAAAATTACTCTGAAGTCAACCCATTCCTTGTCACTATATGTGATATAAGGGTAACAAGAAGGGCGTAGGACAGCAAAATTGGAACAACTCTAGCTACATGGTAGATTTCTGGGAAGGCCTCATAGCATATATACATGAAGATCATTCATCCCCTCCTAGAATCATAAAAATTGATTCTTGGTTCTCAAAATTTAGTATGTTAATTATACTTTCATATTTCAATTCCTTGCATTTGTTTTGGTTATTAAATCCTTCAAAAACTGTAACAAGCATAACTTGTCATAAACATATAACAGTTATCCGTCTTTGTCATAGTTTCCAAAACATCAAAACGCCACATGACAAGATGCTTTGGATAAAGGAAAATCCTTGCTACAAAAATCTAGATTGTAGACACTTCCATTTACATGGTAGATACCTTTTCTGCAGGTTGTCATATGCTGAAAGTGTGTCTCTTTGAAGACACATGTTAATGATTTCATCCACCTCCTGTCTTGACAGTTCATTTATGTTTTGAATCTGCACTTGCAACACACATAGATAATAAGAACAAGACAATCCACCGACAGACCACCACCATAGCAGACAGCAACAATTGTTTCGATAGCAATATTTACAAGGTAACTGTATTCTGACCACTTATAGGAACACAACACACGCTTGAGAGAGAGAGAGAGAGCGAGCGAGCGAGCTATATTAGTTATGTCTTTTGCCTAAGTACACCTTCATTAAAAGCAAGGACTTCTCCTCAGCTGCTCTCTCAAGTGCACTTGTCCCAGAATTAAGAAGAGATGCAAGTAATGTCAAGGTAGGCTGTAGTGATGCAGCAGCAGTACGGTAATCACCACCATCAGAAACCTACAACGAGACATTCTGGTCAATAAAAGTTCTATCAACCTGATAAAATCTACAAACATATCTTCAGCGATAAAGATTTCCACATATATACCTGCAGTCGTAGCATCTTTTTAGTGACGAGATAATATAGATAAGACATCAGGCTAAAGCATAGCCGAAATGAGCTCAACTGTGTCTTCTTTTGACTCTGTCCATGCCAAATAGAATCGAACAACTAGGTCATATTAATAAGATATTTCATCACATGTAGAAGTACAATAAGATTACCTCAAGAACACGTACTTGTTGAGCAAAACTAGGAACGCCAGGTTCAAAAGAAAAGAGAGCACGCATCATGGCAAAAAGTGCTTGGACAAAACCGTACTCATCAATCTCTTCGAAAGGCCAAACCTATGTTAAAAAAGAGAAGATTTCTTAAAGATAATTACAGGCTGGTCAATGCAACAGCTAATGAGAATTAGCTAAAACTTATACATGATTCAATGAAGCTAAGTTGAATGCATTAAGCTATCAGATGCACAATACATTAAAAAGGCCATTACCTTACTTAGGATACCAACTACAAGATTCATCTGCTCAATTGTCAGTTCATCACCAGCAGAAATATCTTGCCAAAGAACTTGATCAAAGAGTAGTTGATGTCCTCTAACAAAATCTATAATCTCACGGACAATTTTATTCTTCACCTATTACAGATAAACAAAAGCAATATGTTGACAAACAAAAGAATGTGATTGAACTAGACAAATTCAACAGGAGCATCGTGGCATCACGCCAAGCTTCAGATAGCTATGTAGGTATTCAGGATGAACGAGCACTCTTTGTTAATTTGCATGCAACTCAAAAAGCATCATCAATAAAATGGGAAACTGTAGCATTTAACTTGCAGACTCGGTTGTTGGTTTCACCGCAACATAGGGGTGGTCAATGAGGAAAATCACAATTGAAGTGCTAAACATTTTTTAGGCTTCGTTTGTTTCACGGAATATCAATGATTTGGAAAAAAATTTCTTAATTTTGATCATTTACATCTCTTAGGAAAAGAGGTAATGGAAAATATTCTCATTATCAACAAAAATGTATAGGCAAAAATTATTGTTAATAATGAAATTATTTTTCTTTGACTCGTTTTTCGTAAGAGATAACAATGATTAAAGTTAGGAAAAAATTTTCCAAATTGTTGATTTTCCACGAAACAAACGGAGTCAGAGTAGTCACAATAGGCATAAACATTTTATTTTGGTCATTTGAGCCTTAAGTGCATCAGAAAACTCACAATCAAGGTCTAGAATCATCACATATGATGTAGTCCATTGTGGCGTGAAAGTTTCGAGCATCACATTTTGGTTGTATGTTCAATATCAAAAGTGATGTTTAAGTTTTACATTGCTTTGTTTTACACTTGATGAAAGTGACATAATAAAATTTCACAAAAGTTGGTAATTTGAAAACAATCAAATATATGTCAGCGAACTATTCAAATAAGCGCTGGTAACGTGGTGCCAGTTGGTTATTTAACTGAATCAGATATGAACTCACTCAAATTAACGTTATTAATTATAGGAAGTAAATTTCGAAAAATAGGTTACATATGTAAATAGACCTTTGGTAAACTATGCAAATAAAAACTTGATCAGTTATTACAAATTGGTATTTTGGAAAAAATCAAACAAAAGTCAGTGAACTCAAAAAGTAGAAAACTTAATCAGACAAAAGTTGTTAGGTCACTCAAATTAAGATAAGTAATTTGATATGCCATAAGAGTTGGTAACCTTAAAACGTCGGTAATATATATATTCTCTATAGAATTTGCTCTATAGAAAATGCAAAAGAGGGGGTAGAGAGGAAATTATCTTTATAATATAAAACCTGCCAATTCATTAGTAGCTGAATATCAGTAACTACACTCTTTGGCGAAGTGGACATTCAAAGAAAGGAACTGTTAGGATAAAAATAATTCACTGACCTCAAAAATATCAGATTTTTCTACCAGTGACGTTAGAGAGAACACTAATCGTAAAATGGGAGTGACAACCATTCGCTGTTTGTCAACTTCAGCAGCCACATAACTTCGATTCTTAGAGTCTACAAGCCTTCGGGATCCCTGACACAGGATTTATGTTAGCTTAAAAGAACATAATGATAAAAATACCCAGAATAAGCAAATTATAAGATACATCACCTGCGTACTCACTGCCTTGCTTGAGGAAATATGCTCCAAGGCACCCATGGATAACAAAACCTGGGCCCCAGATTTGCCATATTTGTTGCTGATTCTCAAAAGAAAAGCAAGTTCAGCCTCAAGAGTACACGCTCTTTGCATTGAGTCAAGGGAATGACCACCGTCCTAACAGGAGGAGAAAAAAACCTTTAAAATATAACTCCGACACTTACTTGGAGAGATGACTTATGTAATTGGACTAGAGGAAAGCATCATCAATAACAGTCGTGACAATAGAGTCTGTGATTTCAAGAAAGAAAGCTTCAAATTTTTAACATGGGGGTACTGAAACAACTTCACATGGAATGCATCAACCATGAGAATGAACCAAAGAGCAGGAAATGCCAGATGCTGACATTGCAAAATTAAGTCCACATTTCAATTTAGGACTGAGAGACTTCTTTTTATTAAATATTTTAGCCGAAGACAATACAATTCACTATATGGTAATATTCTGATAGTCAAAAAAAAATCCTGTATTTAATATATAGTACAATTAACAACACCATCCATACAGAAACTTTTAAAGGTGAAGCACAGCACAACCTCCCTTTCTGGTTGTCCATTTCACGTCCAATGCCAAAAGTAAACAAATGAACAATCTCACCCATTAAAGTTAAGTAAAGAAACTTAGAATAAGAAAGCTAACAAGCAAAATTAAAATACGACATCGATTATCCCTCTATTTATCTGAATGGATAGAGACATAGAATGAAAATACCCTTTATAGTGTAATTTATAGCTCATATTATAGTGACTCACATGAGATTACAAAATATTTCATATAAATTTACAAGCCAACTAACCTGGAAAGACACATTGGTAATGTTCATGAAGCAAGACCTCAAGAATCCCCTGCTTTGGAGTTGGTTCAAAAAATATCTATCATGATCTATACAAACAAGTGCATCCAAAACGTAGAATGCTATTGTTTTCCCAGGTTCACTGCCTTGACTCGCATCCTTTATCACCTGAAGATTGCAACCAATAAAATAAATAGGGAAACAAAAGAAGGAACAACTCTAAGGACCAATAAAAGTGACAATGATAAAACAATGTCCACGTTGATAATCATACAGGAGATGGAATACAAGAATTATTAAACTTGACAAGGTTATATTTGTGTGGGATAAAATTTCTTTGTTGTTGCCGTTCTTGTACAGGATTGTAGTGCAGCTTAGTAGCAGCAACAACCAACAAGTCTGATCTCACTAAGTGGGGTCTGCTAGATGGATACTCTTAAGAAATTCCGTTTATTTTCTTTCAAGTCTTCAAAAAGGTCCAAATACATGAGATCTTTCCATATGCCATGTCTTTTAAGATCTTCTCACGAGAATTAAATGGCGACCATTCCAAATGAATAAGCCACCTCAAATGAGGTTCTCATCTTAAACCTAATTGTTGTCACACCAACCTTTTCTCAAGTACACTCAATCAGAATCATATCTTTCCTTAAGCACCTATCAATCCAATGTAGCATTCTCATCAATGCTCATTTTGTGTGGATCAATGCTTAACCTAGCATTCTGTATCATAAAGCATCATCAACCTTGTTGTCATTTTATAGAATTTACTTTCAAGTTTAAGTAATGTTCTGCTATCGCAAGACCAAAAAACAAAGATAAAAGTTTGCAAAGAAGATGGATCAATTGTAAATCATCAATGAAGTACGTAAGGATCCTAAACTTCCTTATCATTTGCATTGATGAAGAGCAAAATAGCAAGTTCATAAGCCATAAAGAATTTCCCCCACTCCCAATCATGTCGATAGTGTGTTCATGATGAAGAGAACGTAGAAAATTCCTTGGGTTTAGATAATCAACGGGTCAAAGCATAGCAAATGAAATCCATTGAGATTTACTACATGTCTTCTAATATACGTCATCTACGTGGATATGATATGCCCTTTAACAAACTTTACTATGATTTGAGGTTCTCACAAACAAATCCTCATAACCCTAGTCGTCAAACAACTACTCACCAGATCAAGGATACCTTGGGCTTCCTTCTTGATGATAGAAAAGTTTGCACGAGCCAATTCTAGCTGCTCTTTATCAAGCTGAAAGAAAAATATAAAAACTAATCAAGCAGGAACTTTATTGCTCCAAGCAAAAGCTGATCACAAACTCATAAGTGTTTCATCGTGAATGTAGAAAGGTGGAAACCTTTTGGAGATCCATATCGTCACCATCCTGCTCATCAACTAAGCATCCAAGAACTTTTGCTGGAACATCTGGGTCAAGGACATGCTGGCAGTACTGAAAATAACTTAGGAGCAATGCATATTGCCTGAACAAAATATGTGAGGTGGAAGTCCGGTTAACAGCTAAAGAAAATGAAGAAGCAAAATCAATTTCCTTCAGTTGCAACATACCGTCTCCTCAAGGGTTCTGATGATTCTCTTCTTAATATTGCTATGGTGAGCTTAAATAATATTGAGTGACAAGCACCATTTGACAATTGTTTTACCATGATCATATCAAGACACGTAAAACCATCGGCACTAAGACTATCAGGGCTCAGAAATCTTTCATCCCGCAGCTTAGCCATGCATGTGAGAGCAACCTATATGACCATCAAAAAAATTGTCAACTATTATAAAGCCAACTTGCACTGAGCCGAAGGTTCAGATTCTACCTGGCTCAATACAAATGCCATCTTCAGTGAACAGTCTGGAGAGGCTGAAGCACTCAGGGTGGCATCAAGCACCCTGTAATGACCAAAGCAGTTATTAAACTTCTATATGAGTGAAAAACAAGCACAATTAATAACGAGGATGCTCACTGATATAAGTTCTCCGATCGATTTTCTAGTAGCGACAATCTTCTAGATGCAGAGATCTACAAAACCAACAGATGTTTGCATCAAAACCATATTGACTAAGAAGGAAAGACAATCCCAGGTGTAGTTTTGAAAACTGCTATAGACTTGCAAAGACCATATATGAGTGCAAATTTTGGAAGGTTTAATCATTGGAAGAGGTGCATCTAGTGTATCCATTGCTGCAAAAGGTCATAGTGGTACAAGGAGATGTAGAGGGAAAAAAGGACCTCCACAATATGCGACCATCCAGTAAGCATATGAAGTTGTGCAGCTTGTTCCTCAAGGTTTTTGTTGTACTTCCATGCCCATCGCAACAACACTTGAATAGTCTCTCTTACTTCATTTAGTTCAGGTTCACTGCCAAGGCTATTCAACTGAGGATGAACAACATTAAACTTCTGGCACAGCAAGAAATATGAGCACCAGAAAAAAATTATCAGCAGAAATAAGTAAAGCCCAGCTTCAGGAATAGAAGAGGTTGGGTCTCACAGAGTAACCCTGCCAGTGAATGACTGACCTGCCAGAGCTTGTCACTTAATGAAGCAAGGTCAATCAGGCGATCACCACGCTCAGTGTAATAATAGATTCCACCTTTTTCTGAAGTAGCTGGATTTATGAGTATCTCCTCGGCCTATCATACATATAATGTCAAATGCAGCTTAGAGGATTAAATGTCACGAAAACTATGAATCCAAGGGTCTGAAGACTCACCATAACTTGATATTTTCCACTCGTAACAACCTGAGAAAGCTTTGTCGTGGTATCAGGAGATCTAAACTGGAGAACCTCAAGCAACTCTAGAACCTGAGTTTCAGTTCCAGGAAGAGTGAATTAGGGTTCACAGTGAATTTGGAGAGAAGATGGATGAAAGACTCTTTCTGTTATTATGATAGAACCTCCTGATCGATTATGATATCATCATATCTAAGATCAGTTGTTAGAGCAATCAAAGAATTTTTATGATTAAACTGGATAAGTGTAACACCCATTTATAGGGCTAGGGTTTCGTTCGCACTCAATTTAAACCCAATTTCAATATGGAGCAAATTATGTTCTCGATGACGTCGTTTTCTACCCTATTTTTAGGGAATATTGATCCAGTGACTTACGTCGGGAAAGATTATTGTTAAAATATTGCGACGTAAGGTTCTCCAGTTGAGTAAGTTGCAGGAGACACTTAAATGTATGATTTAAAAAAATCTGGAACCAAAAAGATGATGAAAGTGTTGATCAATTAAACTGTACGGCATATAATAGTGTTGGATCTACAAACCATTCTTTAGATACCTAATACTATCTACAACATTGTGGGACCACTGCTAAATGATAAAAAAAAGTTAATGATTTAAAAAAATTTGGGAACCAAAATGATGATGAAAAAGATGATCAATTAAACTGTACGGCGTATAATAGTGTTGGTCTATAAACCACATCTACAACATTGTGCGACCACCGTTAAATGATAAAAAGCTTAAGCTATTAGGCATATGCACAGTTTGATAAATAATGTAATAATCGTAAGATACCTATATACAGGTGGATTACAATAATTTCTTTAACTAATTTCTAAGGAAACCGGTTCTACATTCAGCCTTCATGCAATGCAATAGCTCAGCAGTACATGAAAACAACCTATGAACTTTCAAGTTCATTACAGTTAGATATATGGAGCACAGACAGTTCAAGTGCAATATGTGAGATTAAGAGGTATACAAAGCATTTAGCATATTCCAACCAAGCTCTAAGAAACAAAAATCGATAGATCGCAGAAACCAGATATCGAGGTCATAAAATCAGACGAAGGCTCTCAATACCTTATTTTTATCAACAGCACTATTTCCAATGTGTTCTGCATCATTTTGATAAGCAATGACAGGATCTCCTCCAAGATCAGTAGTTTGCTGACCAAACAGATGAGCAAGGATTCTCTGGCACACCTCTCTATGAGTGGTGCTACCCATGTCAGCAGCATGCAACTCCAAAGCTAGAAGCTTTAGCAGCCACGCTCTCTAGAAACATAAGAGCAGGTTAAACATTGGCATTAAGAACACTCGAACTTAATTAAGCCTTCAAGATTCAATCACCATCACCCAGAGACAAAGATATCCAGCACCTTGAAGAAAGCATAAACTATGCAACTAATTCCACGACACATGAACCATACACTGAGTATGCATTTGGGTGAAGATGTCCAGGACAATATTTCCAAATGCTAATTAGATCAATGATTCAAAAATGCATATCGTCCAAGCATGTTTCTATGTTGTGCAAGCCACAGGTATCTATTAGATAAGACTTTTCTCCATGAATCAGTAAAAAGTACACCAAATTAAAAAAAAGGAGTATCACTTGCTTAACACTTAAGGAGCAACATGTCAAAACTCAATATATCATAGATGTTCAATGAGGTTAAAACAATTTATCAGATGTCTGACACAATTTATAAAAATGAAATGTGAGAAAATCCTGATTGATAGCGCTTCTAGCATAACAAGGTCACTTTATGCACCTCAAGCTCATCAAACATATATAGCCATCCACTGAAAATGCAATTTGATTTTGTTGCAATAAACAGCAACTGAGAAGTCAGTATAGGCATGGCAAAGCAAGTAGTAATAACCTAGACAGAATAAAATTGACGAGCATTAAAGTGCTACCCCTGGGAAAATAGGAAAAAGAAAAAAAAATGCCGAACTAGTGCAGTACAGAAAAAACTGAACTTCATCAGAGAGAAAAATTTAGATTCCAGCATGTATTAGGCATGATGTTCCCATGGCCTGGATATTCGTGGGACCTCACCACATGAACAAATTAACCTTCACCAAAATCTCCAACAACATAATGATTGGGGTCATAGATACAAACCTGATGAAGGGAACTAATGCGAAGGGCCTGGTTGCTGCTGCGTTTAGGTAGTGGAGCAACACCAATTGTATCCAGGTGCTGCAATGAAGCACAGAAGTGAGATTATGAGGGTAAAGGTCAAATATTTGCAGAGGCAGAACTTTTTAAAGTTATGGTGTATGCAAGATCAAAATACAAAATAATCTCACACCTTCACAAAAAACTGGTATCTTTTGGTGCTGAGTAATTCCACAGTAGGACCACTTGTAACTGGATCCAAGCAGAGTTCATAAAGGAGCTACAAAAGCAAAACGAAAAGAATCTAAAAAAAATTGGAAGGCTCTAACTAACGACAAAATTCTGGCCAAAATATTAAGTGCCAAGGCATAATTTTACTCTTTTCCCCACATGGCAAACCACGATCAAACAAAGCTAACCTGAAAGCCAAATTCATGAAGAAGTGCATTCACATCTGGTTTTTGAAGTTTCTCCAGAATTTCAAGTATGACCTTCAAGCAACTACATTAAAGATCAGAAGCATTATAAATGAAACCAAACCAAGATGACATTAGAAAAAGAAAGAAATGATACAGCATATTTTCCGTGATGTACCTGTAATGAAACTTCGGCTGCAGCATAGTCCGCTCAACAGGGCCGTCGAGATCAAACTTCAGCAGTAAATGTGCAATATTTGGACCAGGCCGACTAATATTATCAACTAAAACCTACAAAAGATAAAGAAGAAAGTAAGGAAAAATTGTATCTTTCTCTTCTTTTTCTAAATGATAAAAGGACTAAGTTACAAACAACTGCTCTTTCAGATGAAGTAAAACCAAAAAAAGCAAGACCTGCATTATAAGAACACCAGGATCATTACTGCTGTTCTCTATAATCTGGGACTCCTCTGACCGCAACTCAAGGCAAGCTGCATAATCCTCCACCAGACAATTAGCAGCATTTGATTTAAGGAGTAACTGTACAAGCCCAACCATGCGAGAACTGCCACAGAAAAATCACATTGGAGGTCATTATGACAGGTAGAGATGCTAATGACAATGCCAACAAACGCTGCTGCATGAAATCATGGCTTTCCACCCAACAGCCACCACCATAACACCAACCAATTCTTAACCCAATAAGTACAAAAATCTCTGTTGTTGAAACTCAAACTCTACGGTTCCCTACACATGATACAGAAAAGTCCAACTAAGCCATTAACCCCACTATGCATGGCTAGTGTCAAAGATAACACTGCCACTCAAACATACTGCTACTGATTCTAAATAGAAGAGAAAACTCTGAACCAGAAATAATTTGTTCAGAAAGAGAAAGGAGAATACCTCAAGATGCTCATTATTCTTATAGAGCAAAGCTGAATTTGTGGCTGAAAATCATATCTGACATACTCCAGTAGGGCAGTAACTTGATTATGGTCTTGCGATAGAATAATGTCCAAAGGCTGCAAAATGTTAAGGCTGAACAATGAGTCCTTGGTGGCGTTCACAAAGTCACAAAATAATTTCAAAAAACTTGCAAGAGGCAGCAGTTCCTTCATAACGCTAGACTTTTTTAGTCAAATGCGAACAAAAAACATAGACATCCAAGCTCCGCAGTCTCCTTTAAATTTCTCAATTCCCAAGATTAACTGAGCAAGCACAAGCTTTGTAGAAAGCCGATAGTCAAGGCCCAGATAGGTACCAGTATTAAAGATCCCAAGTATAGAAGCTAATATCTGACATTTTTTGCATGCCTCACTAGATGTCTCATCAATTTAAAATAATCTACCAGAACCAAAAAACAGAACATAAAACTAAGTTGCTTTGACATTGGGCTTTTCTATAGTGCCATAGGCATAGGCATTAAGAAACCGAAGAAATGTGTAAAAAAGAGAGAATACTTCACAAGAAATCCAGAGTTACTACAAAGAGGCGGGAAAGTTACCGATTGTAAAAGAAAAAATTGGATAGATTTCCACAGATCTTCACAGTGGCATAATATGTTACATACAGGTCATGATGTCATAGTTTTTATGGAATTGTTAGCTAGCACACTTATCGCCCTCGTTGAGCTACAGTTGGTAATGAAAAAAGAAATAGAAATTTTTGCTTGATCAGTTTTCCCAGATGCACGAGTTTTTTGCACTCTATTAATCACTAGGACACTCCTATTTTCATAAGTAAAAGGGAGACAGGGGACCCTCCCCCCCACCCCACCCCCCTCTCTCTCTCTCTCTCTCTCTCTCTCATGGCCACTGTGTCAAAACTGTGATTAGGGCATTGGTTCCTCTCTCTTGCCTCCTTTGATACCATGTTAAGATTTCAGGCTTGCAAGACAGAGGAATAAAGAATCAGAAACAACTGTGTGGTTACTTAAATGGCTTACGTCAAGAATACATAAGAGGAAAGTTGTCAAACTCACATTTTCACCAAGGATTGATGAGTCTTCAGTAAAATCAAATCATAAGATATCAAAAATTTATAAAATTGTTGAAGGAAACTATTCGGTCTCTTTAAAAATTAGTTATAATATTTTAAACAATTAAATTCAGCCGTAAAAGTAAATTACATGGTAAATTTTCACACCACAATTACATTATTAGGTATAAGTAAATGAAAATAAAAATTTTCGAAAGTTTTCATTTGTTTAATTATTTAAGAGGAAAGATTGATGAAATATTGTGACAAAGGAAGGAGACAAAACTCCTTACAAGATTACATCCAAAAGTAAGAGACAGAATCTTGAAATAGTCATGGATGGAAGATGCACGGAGATGGAGTTGAGAGAGAGAGAAAGAGAGCAAGAAAATAGAGCCCTTTAATTTTGTGCCGACTTCTTTGTGAAAAGGGGGTTTACTTGTTTTCTTATTTATTTTGCGTTTCATTTATTCTTCTCATGGGTTTATTTTATTTAAAAAGCTTTTTGGGCCTTTTTCGGCTTTAAGAAGCTCAAAAGTCCAGGTAAATTCACCTTACCGAAAAAAAAAAGTCCAGGTAAATTGCATCTTCACAGAAGAAAAGCAGCAATCGATTCAGAGCAAGTGTACTGAGTTTACTGAGTCAACTCGCGATTTTACTTTGATTTTAACCATAAAATGTTTTGAAGAAAGTCCACTCAGTCTTCATGATTTGGCCCATAAAAATCATCTATTTTATGAGCCACATCACGATTTTAGCTACCATGCATAAGAGCACTATTTACAGAGAATAGGGACACTCATAAAAACCTTTAGTACCTCATTTCATATATACCCAGCAACTAATTCCTAATTACGATATAGATATTTTATAGACGAAATCAGACTTACGGTGCAATTGTTTCACTGAAAACTTCATTATGAAGGAAAATATTTTCCATGGAAATCATGTCCAAGGAAAATAGTTAGTTTTCACTTATTTGGCGGTTTAGGAAAAGTGATTTCCTTCTTGTCAGAAGAGAAATTCGTTTTACCCCAATCTAAGCTTATTGCTTTCAGTCCAATCGAAACGTTTCTTTAGATCAACTAATTTTCTGTCATCCAAACACTGAAAAGTCGGATAACAATTTCCTGGAAACAATTTTCCTTCAAACAAATGGACACTTAGAGTCTATTTGGATTGACTTTTACTTTTTGTTTTTTACTAATCCAAATCTACAGCCCAAGCACTATCAAAAACTCTCGAAACAACAAAACGTTGATACTTAGATTCAAATGTAATTTTTCATAATTTTCGAACTCAAATAATATTTCCAATTTTGGCGGGGTAAAGAGTAATTTTTGCTTATTTTGAAGTGTAAACAAATGGACCCTTAAACAAGAAAAAGATCCAGGTTGTAATTACACTAAGTGCTTCAAGCCATTTACATGCTTAATATGTTATTAAAAGGCCCTTAAAATAGATTTATCAGAACCAATACATAGTAGTTTAATTCGTTAGAAGCTAAAAACCCTTCCGACAATACAATATCAAATCTCGGGACTTACACAATTTGACTTTAATGAAAAATACCTAAAAACTTTATATAAATATTGACTTTTTAAGATATAAACAATTTTTTCCATTGTCTTATCCAAAAAAAAAAAAAATTTTCCATTGTCCTATTCTGAAAAAGAAAAAGTTTAATTTTCTTTTAAAAAGATAATCTAAAATTTCATAAAATCAAATTACAAAAGAAAAGTACTGCAAAAATAAAAAATGGAAAAAAATGAAAATAAGTTGGTGTAGCACCTGAAATATTAAGTGGATTTATTCACTCAATGTAGAGGTAACTCCATCGACACAGAAAATATACTATAAAAATGAGAAAATAGGAAAGGTAACCATGCAAAGAAGGAAGCCTTAAACAAGCTACATCAGAAATGTTAAGATCTTACCTGGTATAAGGGACGCCAAAAGTCAGAAAGATTCAGATCCTTCTCCAAAACAAGAACAATAATTTCTAGGCAAAGTTGCACAGCCTTCTCAAGGAGTTGACCGTAAGTTTGACTAGTTCGTTCTGCAATAATTGAATTTACTCCAGGCAGAAGAACGCTCATGACATTCCGGAAGACAGTCTTCCCACTCATAAAATCCTGCCAGAATAAGTTTGATCAAGAACTGTTCTATGTAATATTTGTTAATTTAAGTCAAGAAATGAGTGTAAGTTCAAGCAAATACCCCCCCCCCTCCAATTTAAAAAAATAAAGTAGCATAAAATAAAATCTATCCACTTGCTGCAGAAAAGAGGATCATGTAAGAGGTAATTGCAATGGGGGAAAGTGGCACTGAATCAAGCCCAGCAATAAGAACCAAAAGGCAATAATCCACGTAAAAAATTTTCCATTTTACTTGCCAGTTCACTCAACGATGCAATGAAAATGAAGAAATAGTTGCAATTCATAGAGGAAGAGACACAGAATTAAGCCCAACAAGAACCAAAGCCAAGAATCCATCTAAGATTTGTTCTGTTGTGCAAGCAGATCCACTTAAAAAGAGTTTTTCCGTTGAAGTTGAGCACATTGATGGAAAGAATTCTAAGAAAACCAACAAGAAGAAAAAAGGAAGTGTAAAAACCAACAAAAGGAGACTAAAGCAGAAAAGAAGTAGATGTTGTACTAGCAGATGGAAAAATCACATGGGAAAACAAAATGGAAGACAAGAATTAAGATGTTATTAAGGATCTTGAAGTGAGAAATCCATAAGGTAACCATTCACTAAACAATTGTGATTTTGCAACTTAACTTATTTGCTCTCAGTTGTTGGGAAGAGCACTTTTTTGGAAGCTATTTAGGAGTTGTTGGCAGTGAACAACAGATTGTGCATTATATACAAGTCCGGGAACAGATCCACTAAGGGTCAGGCAATTTAGGCATTAAACTAGTTTCATTTGGTGAGGAGGGTTTTCCACCAGCAAGTTCCACAGGCATGGGCAATTCACTAGGGCCATTTCCAAGAGAAGAGAGTATGTAATCCTTAATAGGAAACAAAATGGCGGCAGATATCTATATAGAAGAAAAATATCTTCTCTGCAAAATGTGAAATCAGCTTCACTATGTGGATGACCTGACTCATGAGAATGCAAAATTTAAATGGTTCTTGATACCTCCGACACTGCACTCAGTTACAGTTTTTTTTCGTTCTATCGAAAAAAAAAATGTATAAGCACATGAGAATTACACAATAACCAGGTAAGATATGCAACCTATAGACGATGTCCAAGTTGACATGAGTAATAGCCATTATGCTCTCAACTGAAAAGAAAAACAAGCACATACTTTCAGCAATTCCAAGACTGGTAGCTGAGTCTGCAGTGAAGCAGGCTGTGTGACCACTGCAAGGGATGACTTCTCAATGACACCGACGATATCCTCATCCTTGACTTCGTACATTCTTAATATCCTGTGTGATGCATTGCCCAGAATATAAGAATTGCCGTATATTCTATTTAATTGAAAATCAGACAATAAAGGAAGCTTATCAACATTCAAGGAGGAAAAAGTGAAGATAATAGGTAGATATGCTCGTCTTTACAAAAACAATGTTTGTATCAAATAGAAAATAAGAAGAAACGCAAGATTGGTCGAAAAGGGCAAAAGCAGGAAGAAACCATCGCAAGAAAATGAAACAGTTACTCACATGTGAAAATGCTGGAGACAAGCAACAACTAGCTGCCATTTCTCATGAGGATCTGCATATGCTCGTTGAGGAAATGGCCCAAATACATGGTCATATATAAATCTGAAGATCCCAATGAATCTGCAAAAGAAAAAAACCACTGAATATCTAATTAAAGTATTGGCAACAAGAAATATTGTACCGACTTTGAGAAATAAGATAAAATGTACCTATGCCCTCTGTCACTGACATCTCGTTCTTCTGAAATGAGGATATTAATCAAGTTGAGAAATGAAACTGTAGATGGATAACGTTCACTTCTTGCTTCAATCTCATTCAATTCAAATTGCATATCGTAGACCTGAGGCACAAAAAACACAATCTTCCGTTTAACAGTTAAGGCACTTCTTTCAGCCAAGCTTGATATGAAAACCTAACTACAGGAAGTGGTATAACCACTGCAGCCACATTTGCTTCAATTGAACCAAGCAAGGCCTACAGGTGATATGCCACATGTCAAACCATGATTGGTCTTTCCTATTTTCCTTTATTTTTTGGTTGGCTTTGCTTCATCTTCTTTTATGTTTCCTTTAGCTTATCGATTAATGCACATATCTAAATTCACTTTGGCAATGATTGCATAATGATAGAAATGAGGGTTCTACAAGAAAGTGATGGCATGTGATCATACACTCCCATTATATATAGTGCGGTTACAACATTTGACGATTTAGATTAGGTTTAGTGAAATTTAAGCTCATGATAGTAAACGAAAATCCAAGTGTATACTACCACTAAATATCGAAACATGTAAAAAAATCGATATGATAAAGACAAAAAAAAAATAAAATAAAATAAAGAAAAGAAGGAAGAAATTCAATACATTGAGGTAAGTTATGTGCTGAAAATAATCAGATTATGCATGAAAAACTGACCGGTGCAACTGATTGTGCTGTATTCCTCAAATGTGGACCAACTACTACTGGTAGATCATACTGCTCAAGAAAACTCCAAATTGTCTCTCTATGAACAGGAGACACGGGAACAAAAGTAGCTATGGCATTCCGCAAAGCACCCTGTAAAAGTGAACAGAGACTTGATTCAAGGAAAATGAAAAAGCCATGCAAAATTGGCAACTTCTGACCTCTAGTTCAAAAAAGTTGCAGGTAATAAGGAAGCAGAAAAGACATGATGACCTTAAGATAAGGCGGAACATTCTCATAACTAAGGAGTTTGAATAAAGGTTCAATATCAGGAAACCAGTTCCTTCTTTCAGTAGGACTCCCATTTTCCATAATCTGAAGCAAAAGGCAAAACAATGTTTTGTAGCAGTTAGTACTTTAAAGAGGAAACACAATTCAATTTTTTAAAGATTTTGGCGGGACATAAGCTACAAACTACTTATAATCCAAAGAGCAATCAGTGCTCTCATTCCAAACAACATAACGATGTATACCACGCAATCCCCATGGTAACCATTTCAACATAATCAACTCCACTATCAATACGAAAGGGATGTGCCTATACCTCAGAGTATAATTTGTTCACCCAGAAGAAATAAGCAAAATGAGGACAAACATGTGCCCTTCAATATGAAACTGTCAAATAAACCTGACAAATAGAAAATTGCTAGTGGCTTTCATGGAAGTCCACAATAAAGGGTCAAACAAGATTTTGTAGAGTGTGACAATGAATATATTTGAGAGAATTTTATGGATTAGCCCAGGAATAGAACAACTCAATATAGCAGGTCATGACAATCTAGATGTGCACCATGGTGTTCTTTCCTTATTGGTAACAGGGTCAGAACAGGCAACCAACCTGGTAACCTCGGTGTTTTTATAAGAGCTACAAACCTACTACGAAATGTTTCTGAGGTACAGCTACATAACCCCGCACAAGACCCAGGGGAACCTTCGGGAAGGGACAAACCAGTCACTGCAACCCCATCAAAGTGCAAGCATTGTGACCCTCTTTCCAAGGGGATTGGCTCATGCAACTATTTACCCCTTGGGTTCAAACACGACACCTTGGTAAGAGTCAGAAGCCTTAATGTCACAATCTGTGATTCCCACAATCCAGCTTGTTCAGGGTGAGTCATCAAGGTCGCTTGCAACGTACACGCCTACTATATGGGCACTAATGTACACATATTTTTCTTATATTTCTTATTTGTGGCGTGGTGCAATCTCAAGCATATGTAACATCTCCTCTGCTAGAGGGCAATATGCTTCAAAATCCCTTTAAGGGGGTACAACTACTCAACCTTCCAACTCGAGTTCCCACCTTGTCCATTGTTTGTATTAATCACGGGAGTACAAATTTATTCACAAACAACCGGAACCATTGCCTGCTTGCTAGCCAACTTATTCAAGAAAGAACTGTGTGCTCCTTTTGATTTGGGGCTTTTAAGCACTAGAGTTGGTTGGTGTACTATATGCAAGTAGGGACGGTACAAGTCACATACGTAGTTGTCAGGATCGAGATTTGAATGTTTCTAAAATCCAATTTTCACTGAGCGATCAGGATCTTCTAGAAAAATCGCTCACTATGGGCATTGGAGTGGTTTTGGGATCCCACATCCAATCCAATAAAAATGAACCCATCTCACGAGCAGAATTCAGGATTCTACCGAAGAAAAATATCAAAATTTGGCCTGATGTCTTTGAAGACAGCAATCAAGTAGAGGCAGAGGTATGGGGGAGTCAAACTTCATCTTCAGTGAAATCAAGGGCAATTTTGCTGGGAATCAAGGTTCATCTACATCTCTTACCTTAACTCAACTTCATCTTCAGTCAAAACTTCATCTTCAGTCAAAGGATGGGCAATTTTGCTGGGAATCAAACTTCATCCACATCTCTTACCTTAACTCAACTTCATCTTCGTGCTTTTCATTTTTTTTTAACCGTGTCACCATGCCAAACTCTTTTCCAATCAACAAATGTCTTTTCTTTTGGATATTAAGACTAGTAAAGCTGTTTCTGTTCTTCAACTTTCTTCTTTCATTTTCTATTCATCTGATTTTTTTTGTTTTTTTCATTCAACAGAATGAAGTTTCTAGTTGACAACGCTGCTTCTCTTGTTGGACTTACTTATTTGATTTTTTGTTTGCTACATTGTTAAATTCTTTGGATTTTGTTGGGAGCTTATATTAACAGTCAATTTTAGAAATATTTTACAGCAGTTGTTTTTGAGGAATGATGTCAATGACTGTTTGTTGAATTATTTTATTTTTTGGCAGAGTATGAATATTTGTTGCATCAATGTTATGCAAACTACTCAAAATTCTAAATGACATGTTTTATTTGAACTATGTAGAATTTATGCTAAAGTTGAAATTAAGGAATGGAAGAATTTGACCATTGACACTCTCTATTAGAGCTTAAATTCATCCCCCCAATTTAGCGTTTATATCCATGCAATAGTGCTAAACAAAGTAAAAATTCACAATTTAGGCCTCCATTTCTTAAATTTGTAGCATCTTATGATCCTCGATCCAATCATTAAAGACCTTCAATGATCCTACCTATTATCCCAATCCTGACAACCCTGGTTGCACAGTCCTTAAACAAGGGCAATCGGTTGGGCCGTGACATCTAATAACTCGGCTACCATGCTAGGTGGAGGTGCCCCATATATGTACAATTTTTGGAATGTAACTACTTTAAAGGCTACTGCTTTTTATGTTTTCTTGATTAGATGAATATTTATTCTTCTATATTTTCCGACCAAAGAGATTATTCCTTTCCCTAAAGCAATAAATGTATCTTAACTACCTTGCCATGGATATTGAAGATTAATGGAGAATCGAATCTTTAATGAAATGGGGAAACATGGTCCTACGGGCAACAAAGTCGCACATGCATGGCCATCACGCCCACAACCACGCCCATGCACACACATGTACACGCAAAAGCGCATGCATGCCTACACCAAGATACCATAGCTCTTGGTGAATTATACCTATCTATAGATGCTTTCAAAGAAAATATATATCTCCAAGATGAATAAGGAATTCGATAGAGCATGTTCTTAAGAACTTTCTTATTAAATTAAATATGTCTAGCCATCAAAGGAAAAAGATAAAGATATTCCAAAATTGCCCTGCAAACGCAAATGCTGAAATGAGAACCCTATTTAGCAGATTTTTGGACATTTAAAAGAAACCAACCTTTTGAAGAACATTCAAGTATGCAACAAGGGCTTTTGCATCCCCCTCTTGAAACTCGGGTAACATTGCTCCAGTGGTTAGGAGAGACTGCTTAAATTTTTCAGCATAGATATTTAAGCAATCAAACAAAGTGCTCCACCCAACCGAACGGAATGCTTTGCCCTGAAGTAACTCGAAAACCTTTGAAGCACCTTCTTGGCTAGAAGCCTGAAGAAAATACCAGTTTAGCAACTACTGCATTTGGTTAAATGCAGGAATGCACAGATGACACACTATAATACATATTACATACCAAGTGTAAACAAGCTCTTTTAGAATTAAAGGTACCTAATTTTTTCTTAGAGATAAATCCACCACATTACAAAAACAGCTTGACATACCAATGTACTCAGCATTTTTAAGAAAGCAACGAGGGTTTGAATATTGGTATGGTCCTCTCCAGCAAAAGTAACGAATGTCCACAATACATCATTTCCAGCCAACAGCTCCGGTTCCCTCTGATCCAAATTAAGATAAGAAGATGATCATAACTAACTTAAAGAAAACGCCATCGTAAAGAAGAGGATGACAAAGCAAGTATGATTTATAGCAAAAGCAGGGAATAGCTAACCTAAACAGAGATGCAGAAAAAGAGCCTCAAGTGACGAAGCTATATGTAGACATGCAAAAGCAAGATTTCAAATTATTTGAACATAATAAAGCACACATCTCCCTTTGTGACAGGTTGCACCTTCTAGTTTATGTACGTGAAAAAGAGAGAGATTTAAAACTGAATGGTCAGCGGGTTTTTCTGTACACAATATCTACTAAGATTTACAAAGTATGACTATTTAACATGTAAACTTACTAAAATAATTAGTATTCCTGAACAATTTGACCAGGTAAGTGCCTTGGACTCGTTGTCAGATAGAGAATGAAAACAATTAAGTCATTTCTCACTTCTCAAAAACAGCTAAGTGGATTCTTATAAGATCTGAGCAGATATGTTTTGCCTTCCAGAAGCACAATTCTAAGGGGAGAAAAAGAAATTTAAGTGGAAAAGGTTCAAGAAATTAATGGAGACTCGTGCTCTACAATCATTAGAACAAAGTTAACCATTTTTCAAATCATTACAAAATTTTTAAAAAAAACATTATATCAAAAGCAACAACTTTTTCTTCTCTCTGAAGCAAAACACCTGCAGAATTCAGCCAAAAAAAACTAAGACTTTAAGTCTTTAATACAATTAAAATATAGTCTTGGAAGTTCCACACATAATGAAGGTTTGATTCATGGTCTATATTCTTTGCTGTATTGATTATTTTATTTCTTTGAGCACTTTCATTAATTCAGAAGCTCAGCTGCACCCTCCAACAAGAAAGATATGAACTTCCATTGCTGACAAGATCCAAATCCACTTCAGAAGCTGGGCTTGAGGCCCTTGACAACTTTTTGACGCCTCTTGTTTGACCCATATTAAGAAGATTCTAACACGGAAGGAATTCTCCTTATGCTGTCCTTGAACAAGCCAGAGAACATTATACAGTTTCCATTAATTTCGAACGTAAAATTATTAAGCGCAGGATGTTCCCCAGCAATTCATCTAGCTAAAGCCCCGTCAAACTGACCTGATAAATCTCACTGACAAACTCCAAAAGAGATACAAACGGTACAGGACCAACTCCAACGGCCTGTTCAGAATTCAGGTTCTTATCTGTGAAAGTATCATGTGATCCAGCCGTTCGGTAAGGAATAAGCATGCTCATAGCCTTCTCCTTTGCTTCTTTTACCTGAAAAGGAAGAGTCAGATTGAGTGTCGTAGAAAGATGAGCATTGATAAGTGCTGTAGCACCATCTAACTAACCTTGTCTCTGGCAAGTGGGTGAGACAAGAAGCAAGTGATCAGCTTGTGTAGGTAGGCATTATACATGTAGATCATGTCCTCATCGTCATTCTGCAGTAATTGTCCAGTATCAATAAGGGAAGACAAAGAAAGAGGACAGACTTATCACACCCAAACAAGCAACAAGATGTAGGTATGTAAAAAAAGAAATAGGTGGTCTGGCCGTACATCAATCATTCTATTCTGCCAGAAACAGACAACAAAGCAATAAAATAATAGTTTCTTTAGTGTACCAAGAATCAGGATCCCGAAAAAATACTTCAAGACATGCAATGCATTCACAATGCCACTATGCGACGAAGTGCCTAAAAAAAGTACATCTAGGTATCTGGCCATATTCCCAAGACATGAGAAGCAAATGCCCAAACGACAGTCGCAACAAGAAAACCAGTCTTAAGAGCACAGAAGGGAGGGAAGATAATATATGAGCTGGTCTACAAACACATCCGGTCTCGAAATGCAAATTTAATAGGTCTTGGGCATGATAATATTGCAATGGTCACGTAGATTGAGCAGTATAGCAACATGCAATAAAATCCAAGCACCAAAGACATCAACAAGAGCACCGGTAGACATGAGAGTTAAACTCCAAAAATAATAACAATGAGAGAAAATGCTGCAGGTTTATAGTCATAATACTTGTCTTGGTCCAAAAGTTGACGAAGCTCACAGCCTAGGCTCCATGAGCAGTATAGCAGACATGAAATGAATCCAAGCACCAAAGATATCCAACAAGAGCACTAATATACATGAGGATAAAACTCCAAAAGAAAATTACAATGAGAGAAACTCCTTGGATTGTTTACTTAAATAGCATGGTAGAGATAGGATATGGGAAAAACGCTGCAGCTTCGTAGGGGATAGTAGTTGTTTTGATCCAATTGGTGAAGCTCACAGCCTCGGCACACTTTTTTTTTTGAATGATAGATAAAATTCCATTAAGACGATATCAAGGGGTACCACCCCCATACAAGATGGCTTCAGGTAGAAGCCAACCATACATAAAATTATGCAGAAAAGATTGTTTCTAACATTTCCAACAAACTAGATGTATGAAATTGAACTTTCCTGCTATACCAAAAGTGAAGAGTGTACAACCAATTATCGCTAAAAGAATGCGAATGAGGATTCAACTCCTTGAAATGCCCTTTTGTTCTGCTCTCTCCAAACGAGCCAAAAAACAAGGAGAGAAATCATCTTAGCAACCATTTTCTTTCCAACATCGAACTGAAAGTCCCTCTCCAAGAACCAAAGTTCGTTCACACAGGCTTTGGCATACATGCAGTTCTCTTAAAAGCACAAGGAGCTAAATGACAGATCAACTATTATCTGAAGCGAAAATTATAACATAGGTGGCTCATCAACAATGGACCTGTTCTAAAAAGCAAAGAAAAGCCAAAATTATCTCTTTTTGTGGGTCCCTTCCACTCTCGATTCTCTCGTTTCCAATACTTTCTTGTTGCTTTCAATCCACCAATAAAACCTCTTTAGAAACAGTATTAAAAACTCCAATTTCAAAGTTCGTAAAGTTGACAATAAACACTCATATGGTCCTACCTCCTTAAAAGAATGACCTTGACTGAAGAAAACTTAAAATGTAAATCAGGGTGAAGACAACTACAATACCTGATACGCTGCAGTTCGAAGAACATTGTCCAATAATGACTGGAATACGTTGTTCTTGAAAACTACTTCTAAGCATGAAAATATCTTCTCCAAATCATTTGATGAAGCATTGGGGACATGCTCCCTGGGAGTAACCGTATCTTGAATCAGCATCAAGTGTACAGCCCAAGCAAGTCTCACACCATCAAGAAAAGTATCGACATTATTTCCGGAAGTCATTACCTACAGCAAGCAAGAAAATGAACAAATTGCTTACACTTCATAGAGATCAGAAATCACTCTGTTTTTGGTCTTACAATGTCATGAAACTCATTTATGAACGAAGCATCATGGGACAAGATAGCTGCTTTATCAGGTACTGCACTCAAAGCATCCGATATGAAAGCAATAACAAGTGAGAAAATAAGGCTAAATGCGATCTGCAAAAAGAACAGAAAATTATCAGTACGGAAAATAGTTTTTACGGAATGCATTCCATCTCCAGAAAGATATTAACCTTAAAAAAATTGATTCAATAGAAAAAACAAAAACTACCATTGTTTTCATCCACCACTATATATTTACATACCTGCTGCTTGGTAGTAGAACTATTCTCATTGAGTTCAGCAGCACTGTCTTTCAAAATAGAATAAATATCCTTGACTTCCTTGGCACCTAAAAAAAGGGCATTTTTAGCACTCCTTTATCGAAGTATTCTAGAAGTATGAGAACCAAAATTTCCAATGCATGATTCTTTTAATTACAAAAAGATATTTCAATTGTTATGGCACCAAAGAAAGCCTTCGCTATACAAAATCCATTTACAACCTATGTATCCACTAACTCTGAGATCATTCCTCAGCAGCATCTACTCTCTTTCAAAGAAGGAAGGTCCTGCATTCAAGCCCCAGACTTTATCATGGGATGGGCAAAAGGCGCTTCCTACACGAGCCACTAGCCATTGTCTTACATGACCAAAAAAGCTCTTGGATCAATTGCATCAAGTCTGGTCATACTTAAATCACATTAATGGTCAAGTATCAAGACTCCTATTATTAGAAGACTTATTTTATTCCCTCAAAAAGTCTCATTCTATACTTCCAACCTAACTAAAGTGCGGCGAGTAGTTGTTGGCAATAGAACCCCTGAACCATTGAAATTACAAAACTAGCATAATCGAAAAGGTTTCCTTGAGATACCTAATATATAGGGTAGATTTTGACCCCAAAATCTTGGAACGTATGAGTACATACAGGTTCCTGAGTATATGATTATACCCACTTTAATCACCTTATAGCCAAGGCACTGGACCATGTTCCAGGTCCTGCTGTAACATATTTAAGTAAAGACCAAAATCTCTAGATCCATAACTCACTCTTAAATTTTGACACTCCTGATACCATATCCTAAACTTAATATCCATCACTCTAACTTGATTGCTTTTCATTATCTATTTTTCCTCTCAGAGAAGAATGATCTCATTGTCTATTTTTAACTGCCTGATATCTTTAAATTCAATAACTCCTATTTTAGTAACTATTGTGAAGTATTAAAGTCATAAAGTCACTGTTTCAATATAGACAATGAAATCTAGTCATTAATTGATCAGTCATTGTTTCATTAGAAAGGTGGTCAATGTCATGCGCCAAGAGGTCTTAGGTAGATTCCAAGTTCCAAAAGGGGAAATATTATACCAACGGTGCTTGTAGAGTACCCCAAGTAACTAGGGGTAGCTTTGCATAACAAAATTTAAACTACAAGAATTTTACTCCGAAACCATCAATATTCTATCAATCCTTGGCCAACTAAAATCATTGCAAGGAAAGCTATTCAACAAAGTCAAACAAAAAAGTTTTAATTTTGGTCCCAACATACCAACCAAAAAAAAAATATAGGGGAATCTTCTTTCCCTTTTTAGACCTCCAACTACACCCTCCAGTACCTCTACTTCATCCTCAATGAACCTACAAAGACCACCTATACCAAAAATCAAAGATGCCCCCATCAAGGTAATGAACATACTCTACAAATTCTAGTCCTCTTCCAATCTACTTGGTGTTTTAACTATAACATGAGACTGCTTTTCAAAGCAGGATAGTAAAAGCAAGAGGCTAAAGGCTGAAATGCGTGAAAACTTGGTTAGGTCTTAGGAATGATCAAATTGTGTACATTTTTTAAGGGTGCACCAATAGATTTTGAATTTCAAGCAAGAATCCTTTGAAATTGAACCAGAAAGATCTAATGTGGAGCTCCCAATGCTAAGATCTGGATTAGTAGTTCATTGCAATAACTAACTTTAACAATCAAATACAGAACCCTAGTGCTCCCTTGCACTCGCAAAGAATATCTAACACGGCCTCAGACAGATTATCATTCTGGGAAAAGTACCGCCAAGGCATATATTTAATTGCAGACGGTCATCAGAGATCCAATTATGTAATCAATTTGCTGAAAAGTGGGTGTTGTGGAAGTCAATGGAGGCTTAATACAGCATGAGGATCAACGGTTATTCAGGACTAGGTGATTATCCTATAATGTGTGCAGTTTTTCTACTTTGTGAAACAATATAACAACCCGCTCCTTGCAATCAAAATCTTCAGAGAAACTTTAAAGATTCTTAAAATACTATTCGGTCTTACCCAACACTCAATATGATGCTTATTCAGAGAGCTCATGGGGTACCAATTTCAAATATCTAGCTCATAGTACAAACACCGATTTAATCTCGTATCACAGAGGTAACGACAATTACAGGACTTGAACAGGAGGAAAGTTAGCCAAGCCTTTAGCCATCGTGATTCATCAGCCCTTTGAATACCTCCAAAATTATACAACTTCGAAGAAACCCTGCAGACATGAACGGCTGTATTCACTTCTAATGGTCTGACCTCTTCCCCTTGAGCATAACGTGGATGATCCGTCAAATTAACCAATCATATCCCCTTTCAAGAGATACCTCAATTTCCCCAGCAACAGCTTTAATCTATTCATTCTGATTGGCCCAGTAAATACAGGTCTGGTTTCTCAAACCAACTGATAGGTAACAACCCAGTAAAACTATCAAGCCCTCATGCTCCTATCACATAAACCAGAACGTGGGAGTGAGCACCAGGTCTGGTTCAAACCGGGAACCAGCCGAAACCGGCCTGGTCGATTCCAAGCCATTCTAGGGAAAACTAGTTCGATTCCCGACTCCAGGATCCTATATCTAGGACTGGTTCGGTTCCCAGGCCAGTTCCCGAGTTGAACTGGTCATGAACCTGTTTTGAAGCCTCTTTTGGGATAAAAAAACTTTTGCGACCATCAAAATTTGAACCATGGTCTTCAGTATGATCAAACAACCACTTGACCAAGGAATGTTTTCGTGATGAAATGGTGTAACTTTATATTTTATTACAAAAAGTTTTAACAGAAGAATGGACCGGTCCACTTCTCGGTTGCAATTTTTTGAAATAGGAACTGGGGGTCACAGGGTTGGTTTCCAGTTCTAGGCTGGGAGCCAACCCACCAAAACACCTTATCCAAGAGAAAACACAATCCAACTGCAGTTTCTTCTAATTTTAGATATCTGGCTGGCTGCCAAAATGAAAGTCACTTCCAGAATCCCTATGCAACCCCAAGGAGCCACCCCTGGGCACTGTTTCCTCAACCCCCCCTCTATAAAATCCAAACTGGCTTTTCAAATCTCCTCAGTTAAGTGGTACGCTATCACCACACTAGAAAGGGAGTAAAAAACAAAGAAAGAAATTATCATCTGCACCGATCAAAGAAAAAATCTAGAGCAAGGATCTTGCTAAGGAAAAATTTATGGCTAGATAGAAAAAGAGGTATTTACCTATTACAGAGAGGGCGCAATTTGATTATTATTTCTTTTAATAATCTTTCTCTATTTTATCCACCACTTTTCTTTCAGCCAAAGAAGAAAGACACATGATTTGGGATTAACCAATAAATATGCTGCACAGATATCAAAACAGAAAGAGAATTGAAAAGAAGGGTGCAGAGCCTTTAATCTACAAATTCTATTGTATTTCTACTTGTATTTGAACAGCCAAATCTAACAAATGTCTTCCATCTTACTTGTTCGCACAACGAGAACAGAGAGGACAAGACAATGTCCAAGAATGAGTCTTTCCCTGCAAACCACAGCTGCCCGCTCTACAAGAGCCCCCCTAGAGTCTAGAACATAGTGTTCACACTGTGGACCACCAAAACCAGCAGGCTCTTCCCGATTGAGTTCCTAGCATGAAACTCAGCAATTTAGCTCGTTAACTCAGCAGGAATGGTATACAAAAGAGTTAGGTTCCATAATGCTCAAACGTTGTCCTTCAGGACTTCCCCCACAATACCTAATTAACATATATCAACTAAAACCAAGAATCCTTAAAGACATTACAGCAGTAATGGCAAAAGAAGAACCTGATACTTGAGCAATGCTTACCTACATTAATGGGTCAACTTTCTTAAAAGATCTTTGTTTCCATATTATATAGCAGAGTTATTTTGCATTAACTAATCAGGTAGGTTGGCATAAATTATAGCAACACAAAAGCTAAACTTAGAGAAATAATCTTTCCAGTGAGCTGCCTATCTAAGACATAGAAGGCAATTCTATTAGTGGGCATTTCACATGGCTTGGCAGACTAGGCAGAAAACAATTATCCTGCTTGAAAGGTCACCGCCAGATTTTGTAGTTGTTGAAAAGTTTCTGCAACCGAAAAAGGATAAATACCAGGAAGAAAAAAGAATACAGCAGTTGACCTTGATGTTATTTTCAAAAACATCAAATGGAGATCAACAACCTCGCATTTAAGCATTACAGGATGAGAACAATTGTTAAAACTGATGCATTAGGAACTCGTTAGCAGCAATTTAGGTGGTATTGCTGTTTTAGGTTAAAGCCAAAGGTGCAGAAGGTACAACTCATAGGCCAGATAACACATTTGTCTCACTTTGTAACAATAAAGCTTGTGTATTTTTCCATCAATAATCAATCTTTGAGCAAGAAATAGAAAATAGAGATATATTAACAAGGTATTGCTTGAGCTACTATGATGTCCACAAAATTGGTCTTTTTTTCCAATCTGTGTAAAAGTCCACTCTGGAAATGCATGACCAGCCTTTTCTTCAATTGTTCATTAATGAACATTGCAGCATCACATTTTTTTAGTCTATTCCCTCTGACTATTAAAACCCTTAATGACGAATGACAAACAATAAGCATTAGAGGCAGAGGGTTTGGGTTCAGCTCCTTCTAATATAATTACGCCAAGCACAACCAATCTTCTGGTGGTTTGGCCCAAGAAAGTCTCCCATTGTCTCTCTGTAAAAAAATCCGGAAGGTCATCAATTGAGCCTCCTTTCTTTACATGTTCTTATCTTTTCCCTTTAGAGTCAATCAAGGAGAAAGACATCTAAATATACTTATTCTTCACAAACTTAAAGCTGAATATTGCAATGCTTAAACAATAATTATCATAATAGTTTAATAACTTATGTGAATTCCACACCAAGACTAACTTATGTGCATTCCTCGCTTAAAAAAAGAAGACGTTCACAAATAGTTCAACTAATGAAAGGAAAAGGAGAAGGAAAGCAAAAACAAGTCATTGAAGTAAAGGAAGAAAGGATTGCTCATTTATTTGTTGACGCATGGCATCACCACACAAAAGGGTAAGACAATCAAGAGTTTAGAAGATGCTTCACAAACATAAGGAAAATGCACTAAAATCTACAAAAATTTTCATCAGTAAGAAATCCCTTAAATCTTTTTTTTTTTTGGTAAAGAAATCCCCTAAATCTTTTATCTTAATACAGCTCAAAAAAAAAACACAACAAGAAAACAATTTGAATCTACTGCATCTCATCAAGCAGAAATATAGCAACTGTCCACTATTCCAGAGTCACGGACCCCTAGATGCAATACAACATCTGCATTCCCTTTGATCTCCAAATAAGAGGAAACCCGCAATCTCAAGAATTAGTGAGAGTTGAATCTGTATCACAACACACAATAAGCAACAACAAATTGACACCTCAAATGCAATCTTTACCAGAGTCAATCAGCATGAACAGACAGGAAGGTTTGAGGAGAAACACATTTGGTATGGATTAACAAATGAAAACATTCGGTGACAGTGGAGATGGCATATAAACCCTTCACAGAAAAAGAAATGGCAAATCCAATTCAAATCACACAAAGAAATGAAAACTTGAAGACTCTGAGGTACTAACCTTAATTAAAGAGATGAACCGTTGTCTTAGACCGGTTATAAGTTCTTCCAGGTACTTCTGAATGTCAGCGAGAATATCGGCTTCAAATCCTTGATCTAGCACAATAGCCTGAAAAGGCAATCTAAGGGATAAGTGTTTCAAGTTATGACAAACGAAAATTCTATATAGGAATGAGAAGGTACCCTTAAGAGTGTATATAAGGCTGTTATCCGATCTCTTCTCTCAGTATACCAGAGTCCAGCCGCAAGACGCAAAATTTCTAGGGGCTCTCTTCCCATTAGACCCCACTGGGAGTGACACCCAAAGTTTCCAGAGCAAGCAATTGGAATATCACGTAGATATCATGGCCAACAAAGTACCCAAGTAGAACAATAAAACTATAATGGTAAGAATATAAGCACAAATTCAGATTGCATATAAAATTAGTCAAAAAGAGACTGAAGTATAAAGATGTGTACAAACACTACCTCCTGATTGGCTGAAATAAGCAAACGAACACACTCCACTTCATTTAGGTGGAGATCATCACTCAATTTCAGAGCCTAATTATCATCACAAAACAAAAATCAAATTGCATTCACGCAATAACAGAAAAGGAAATTGCAGGATCATGTCATCTATAAGAAAGTAGATCTATCTCTGTATGCATGAAAGATCATCAACTATGGATAACATAATATAAAGTGGATCGATGATAGGACAATCAAATGATGCACCAAAAACTCAAACTTCTTCATCACTCAGAGAATTCAATAGACCCAAAAAGAGTAATGCAATTCTGAAGACTGTAATATAAAAGAAGCCATTTTTCACTCAACAAACAATGCATGTGGGGGAAAGACTTCCTTAAAATGAGATAGGCGTTAACCCACCTATCAATCATATATCAAACCAGGTTAAGAAAAAATAAAACACAAAATCAGTTACAGCCCAAAAGATGAAGCGGAGAACGTAAGTACAAAATAGATTGGTCCCGTTGCGAGCAAAATGAGAACCTCACGAGGAGAGAGTATCCACAATAGCATATAGGAGAGAGGAGTAAATTCGGCACATTCATAAGAAGACCCCGCACAAATTAGTCCGGCCTCAGTAAGTCATTTCAATTACTCAATTAGTTTCTCCTATTCTCCATTTTGAAGCCAACTGAAGTTGAAGTGACAATATTCAAAATGAAGAAAAAAAATAACACACTGGACGAAAAAGTTCACTACAGCTACAACCAATAGCAGCTTACAATCTGAACATCCTGATCGTCCAATGAGATCGGTGAGGAATCCGGCAGCCGCACTTCTTTCGCCTGAACCTGCGCTCGATCTGACGGCTTCGGAGGCTGCGAAAGCCAAGATTTCAAAAACACAAGGCAAAGAACAAGTCAGTTCTATCAGACGACACACGGAATACAAAACCCAATTCCAATGCAGCATCAGAAACTCGTTCACGCAATCAACATGCTTCTTTTCCCTCGAAAGATCAACCAAACATCGAATTCACCCACGATTCCTCGCCAGCCAGCCAGACACGAAAGCGCGAGCGTACGGAGCAATAAACGAGCGTGCAACCAGGGCGATCCCAAGCGAAGGGAAACGGGCAAATTACGGGATAAGAGAGCAGCGACTGGAGGGAGGGGCGAGACTTCCGGAGGGCGTGCATGAGCTCCACCCTCTGCGCCGGCGCCGGCGGGGACGGGCCGAGCAGGGCCGACTCGATGATGGAGAGGAGCTGCTTCGCCGACGCCATCGCCGGCGAGGATCGCCGGTGCCGATTCCGGGAAGATGAGGAGGATTTGCAGGCGGTGGGCGATTCTCAGTGCGGCGAATTCATATGGCCATGGGAAGGGGAGATTTAGGGCTCGAAAGGCGGGAAAAAAGGAGGGGGGAAGAAGAAGGAGAGTGAGAGAGAGAGAGAGAGAGAGCGTGTGATAAACCCCTCAAAAGCCCTAATGGAACTTAAAGGTGATTGTTATGCTACTTTTTTTTTTCTCTTAATCAAGTTATCAAAATTATTTTATTTGTGCCAATTAAATCCTTCGATCAATTATCATTAGGAAGTTAGTCGGGATTTACTATGATAGAGGTGCTGGGCATAACGCTACTAAGGGCGACGGGAGTTTTACCGCATAGGATTCATAGGATGTTTCAAGCTGATAATTTATTGAAATGATAAAGAGCGAGAAGAGAGAGGAAGGAGTGACGTTGCCTTGAAGAAGGGTCGATCGCCCCCTCGCCTCAAAGGTTTGGGTCAAGGGCAAGCCGTCGCCTATCGGTGGTGAGAGCCTATTGGGCTGACCAAGTGGCAACGGCGGCATGGTGGCGATGGCCGCAAGTTCTTTTCTTGGTGGTGGTAGAGAGGGGGATCATTGTCAAGTCATTGTCGCCACCCTCCAACCCCTCACCCCATGGGTGGTGACTAACAAACGAAGGTTTGGGGCCATCTTGGCTCCTAAGGGCGCGTATGGAATCTATTCTGGAGTAGAAATTCTGCTCCAGAATTGATTTCGCAATAGAAATGCGTTTGTTAAAAAATTTCCGAAATGCATTTTGGAGCAATTTTTGTATTATGGAATAAAAATGCGTTTATTAAAAATAATTGATTCCAGAATGTATTGTTGATTTCAGAATGCATTTTTTATTCCAGAATGAGTTTTGAGCAAGAAAAAGAGAAGTTACTTTTTGTAGCTTCTCTCTTCCAGAATGCATTCTCCCTATTTTCTCTCTTTTTCTCACTAATTTTTTTTAGAAAATGCATAAAAATTGAAAAATTCCAGAAAATTTCATAAAAATTTCCAAAAAATAAAAAAAAGTCAAATTTCGGGAAAATAGGAAATTTGGTGAATTTTTTCAAAAAATATAAAAAATCAAAAACTTCAAAACTTCACAGAATGGCTTAGAATACCTTTGGGCACCCACTCTGAGTGAAATTTAATTTTTTTGAGGTGCCCAAAAAGATCAAAAAATCAAAAATTTCAAAACTTCACAAAATAGCTTAGAATACCTTCGGGTATCCACTTTGAATGAAATTTAATTTTTTTGAGGTGCCCAAAAAAATCAAAAATTTTAAAACTTCACAAAATGGCTTAGAATACCTCTGGGCACTCACTTTGAATGAAATTTAATTTTTTTTAGATGCCCAAGAAATCAAAAATTTCAAAACTTCACAAAATAGCTTAGAATACCTTTGGGCACCCACTTCGAGTGAAATTTAATTTTTTTGTGGTGCCCAAGAAATCAAAAATTTCAAAACTTCACAAAATTGCTTAGAATACCTTTGGACACCCACTTTGAGTGAAATTTATTTTTTTTGAGGTGTCGAAAAAAAATAAAAAAATAGATTTCTATTCCAGAAATCAATTTCTGTAACAGAATTAGTCATGTTTTATCAAATAGATTTCTCCTCCAAAAACCAATTTCTGGCAAGAATTCCAGAAATCAATTTCTTGTAAGAATTTGATTTCTGGAGCAGAATGGTTACCATTCGAGCCCTAATAATCCCCTCTCCTTTTCTTTTTGGTTTAAATTTTGAGTGATGTTAGCACCAATTTGCACCAATTCGCCCAACCTCGAGCGGCCCCTGATGAGGGTTGCATGACCCAAGGGAGTACCGCTTGAGCTCGCGCAACCCAGACTGCCCTTTCTGGGGTTGCGCAACCTCCACAAGAGACTGCAAGTAGTATAAGGTCACGCCATCTCACCAGCCCCTTGCCAGCCTCTTGTCAACCCCATGCCGACCAGATCCGGCTTCATTGGCGGTCCTTGCGCAGAGAAGATGAACAGTAACAATAAGGGCAAAACCGAAAAATGAAAAGAATGACCTTCTGCAAATGTTGAAAGCCATAACCTGCATAGGGCTTTCAGCTTTACTATGATCAGCATTTGGCTAAAGAAGTCCCGAAAACTGAACCGAAGGCCTTATTTTTTTTCCCAAGGGACTTTGGAGGCCCTTGAAAACCTCTTGGAAAAACTTAACCAGCCGCCGTTAGTGTTTGCAGGAATTGAACCTCAACCTGTTTTTCGAGGGCGAAGTCTTAGCCTCTCCTTCAATTTACCTCAGTGTAAGTGATCCACTTGAAAAGTTTGTTCCTAAACTAGAACTTTGCTCTGTACATATGTGACTTGTGAAGTTAATTTTAAGTTACAGAAGTAATTTGCTGCTGGTAGTATTTGACAAAGTCGAGAAAAAGCGGCGTTCAGGCGCATGAAATTCGTGTTCGAATCTCTTTCTTCATTCTTGCCCCAACTTCAGTATGTGCAGTTTACATTGATGCACCAGCTGGTTTTCTTTGAGACAATCTGAAATCCCCTCACGTTCACCTTCCACACCATCGACTACATGGGAAAAAAATACTTGACCTGCTAAATCATGGATTACTTCATTAACAAGTGGATTTAGTACTCTACTTACATTGGACATTTCACGAACTTTATCACGATCCATTCGAAGGAATACGAATGAAAAGTAATGGTTTCTGATTAGGTTATTCCATGTTTGTTAAACCATAAAACTGTGGGGGGAACTGCTTTTGCAATTACCCATCTTTCCTTCATGTCTTCCAATCTTAGTCTCGTCTGATGAAGTGCAGTAGGGTGAAAAAGACGATGTTAGAAACGCTGTCATGTAGCGGCAGAAAGAAAGTCATATATACCTTTAGTACACACCCTTACAGATGTTTATAGTGCTTCCGTTGAGTATACGAAGTGCAAAAGTATAGTAAACAACTCGATGTGCTAAACAATATTTTAGGCTCAAACTTGCCCTCCCGCGACTAATTTAAAGCAGCAGTTGAAGATAAGAACTTCTCCGTCTTCAACTTTTCCAGCTCCGGTACTTACATTACTTGTCCCTTTGTGATATGAACAGCTCAGTGAGATTCCGGATCAGAAAGACATGTAACCGGATTTTTCGGCTAGTATATCTGAAATCTTGCTTCACGAATCCCAGAAGAATTTGTAACTTGGCCTATAGTGATCCTTCATTACCAGTTGAATTAAGAGCAACATATGGGGTAGCAATCACAAGGGGAAGAACCAGTGCACAGGTGCCCAAAACAAGTCCCTTGGCTCGGAAGTTTTCTTGCTATGTGCAGTGATTTGCATGAAAGTTATCCCCCGATAACAGACCGGCAATGAGCTTCCTGAGCCTTTCAACCCCAGGACCAGGCCTCAGCACTGTAATGTTGGGTGTGACGTAATCGGCATATGTTCTGTTAATGCTTTCCTCACTGTTAAACCACCCTCCTTGTGAAAATCCATTCACGCTTCGACCGAGCAGCTCAGAGTCAATCTTGTCGAGAACCGGATCGTTTCTGCCGAATTTTCTCGCGAAGGGGGCATTGCTATCTACCATCATCTGGAAATCACTGAGTGTGAGGAAATGTGGGTGTTGCTTTGGAGGGTTGTCCCAGGATATGAAGTGGAGGTCATGGTTCACAGTCGTATTGATGAATTCATTAGCATTGCAAATGACCGTGTGGAAATAACTTTCTGGTGAAGAAAGGAAGTTGGAGTAGTACATGAGCACAATTCTTGGGAGGTTGTCCCACCCCCATAAGCAATACTCAACAAAGGGCCGAGAGAGCATCATCCAAGCAGAACCTGATGGGATTCATGGGCACACTTTAGAAGTCATCTGCAGTAATTTCATGCTGAAAATGTTGAAATTTTGCTTGTGGAATGTAGTGACCTTAACTTATAGATCCAATAGACGATCTATATGTATCGCACAGAGAAGAAATTTCTCAGCCTAATCGGCACCTCTGTCTTAGTACATGTACATAACACAAACACACACTGGTACACAATTTTTATATTATGCATGTCATTTGCTTAATGTGCATATTCCTACTCCTGGAAAGGTAAGAAAGAAATATAAAACGAAGCAAGAACGAAAAACTCTGACTTGATCTTTAGATCTTATCAGAAAGCTCACTTAGTAGGAAAGAACTGCAGGCATCATGCATCATATAGACCTGAAATTAACTTAGTTTGAGCAATATAGAACTAAATGCTTTTTATTTTCTCATGACAGATGATATTGCATCTAAATTCCAGAGACAATTTCCCATTTCGAGTCCAGAGGCTACCAATTTTTTACTAATGCAATTTTTTATTCCTTAATTTAACTCGCGAGTTTTACTTATTGCTGGAACAGAACAAGGAATAGTGCACGTGGAGAGAGTAATATGTGCCTTCATGCTAAAGATAATATGTGCTTGTGTGCTTTGAGAAATTTTCATTTCGATTTTAAAAGCAACACCAAGACACCATTTAACAAATAAATTAAACATATGAAAAGAGACTTCTGCTTAGTGGATTCTTCACCTGTAAACAGCCTGTATGCAGAAGGCACATCTCTCTTCTCTGATACCCAGAAGACATCTGATTTTTGCACTCTGTACAGCCCTGGATCAATCATAACAGGCCTGGCTCTCTGGTACCTGTAGATATCCAGCAGTCAACAAGCACTTAGAAACTCTCACTAGATATCTGCAACATACACAATGGATAAGAACAAATGGATGAGACACGAACTCTTTCCAACCAATATCGCTGGTATGCTCAATGAAGTTATAGTTTCTGGGTATGGTCAACAGAGTGCTGAGCAAATCTGCAGCAATGAAAAGACAAACATGATCAGTGCCTTCAGTAAATGACCATTAGGCATACACTCCAAATATCGATTCCGTGCTCATTTACATCGAATTTTCGTGACAGGAATACCCATTTCACTACTAAGGATGCTTTGATAACCCACAGCAGAAGGCATCAAGTGAATAAACCATTTGGGACTCTTCGAGACCAGAAGCCTAGGTGCAGGGTGGTTAGTCAGCAGCTTCACTAGCAAAAGTAAGCAAGTATGTTGGTTTCTGCTAAAGGAGTAATTAAATAGTATTCTACTCCTGATTATTAAAGCAGATAAAAGCATAGACTCGCTCTCCTCAATTTGCCTAAGAAAGGAAAGAGAAAACAGCAAAGCCCCAAAAGTGATGGAACAGAAGAGGAAAGAACGGTTTCTACCTACTTCAAGATATATTAATGAAGTAAAAAACACCATCCCCCTTTAGAGGTAATTCAGAATGGCGACGCCAAGTCGTCAGTGGTTTCCAGACGTATCAACTTGAGATCACCACGAACATAGTCAAAGCCCGGAAAAAGAAAACATTGGACCAATCACCGGCAGACAATTTACATGATCATGTTACTATGTGTTTAGTAAATATGTCTTAGACTCTAGACAAAGACTAGTTTTCTGAAACTACTAGCTTGGCTTCAAGGTTCACTAAGAAAATGCTTAGCTAAACCCAACAGAACAGAGCAACGACTTTGATGTATCGGTTAAGCAAGAAGGGGAAACCCGAAAAAACAGGGCAGGTGCAGAAACAGATGCATTCGTATCATGGAACGACATCAAGAAGATCAAGCAAGTCTTCATATACCATCTTGGGTCACCAAGGGATAATCCGAAGCGCTCAAATTAATGAACCAATCCCACTCCCCTGCTTCCCTCAACAGAATTGCCGCAGCATGAAGCGTGTTGCTCACCATCGTCGGCCCTCGGTACGTCACCAGATTCGCCCTCACGCTCATCCGCACGTTCCCCAATTTCGCAAACAAGGGCTCGCTCCTCACGAACTCGGCCATGTCCAGCCTCTCCTCCGCCGAAGCCTCCAAGTCCAGGTGAACCACGTACTGGTTCCTCGGGTGGTACAGAGCCCTCAGCGTCCTCTTCAAGCTCTCCCCATCGCCCATCGAACCGGAGATGAGATACGCCAATCTCGGAACCGGGTCATCCAGGGTCGCGGACACCTGCAGCTTGGTCTCGACGAACACCGGGAGCTCTGTCTCCACATGGGCACGGCGTAAGAACTGGGAAGAATAAGAACGAGAAGCAGCAGCAGAGGGGGTGAAGACGGTGAAGAAGACGAGCAGAGTGGAGAGCGCCAGCGCCGTGGCGAGAAGCAAGAACCACTTCCTTTTCTTGTGGGGCTTAGCGGCTGCGTCCATGGCCGAGAGAGGTCAGGGACTTTCAGGAGATCAAGAACGTCGCCAAGAACGCGGAATTGCGCAACAGGATTGCCTTTCCTCACGCTGGGTCTGTGGGAGGATCGAAAATGGGTGGTGGGGTTGCTCCACCACCACCGCCCCCGCCACCGGAGGTGACGGAATCGGTGGGCAATGATGAGTTTTGGTGGCTGCTGAATTGGAAAGTTGCTGAAGTGGGAGAGGGAGAGAGAGAGAGAGAGAGAGAGGGAGGAGTGGGCACACTCGAAAAAGTTAGCTCACTGTTTTTGCGGATGGAGTGGCACTCAGCTGCGCAGTGCCGTGTGGGTCAGGGAGCAAGATGATTGGCTGTTCGGGAATTTTGGGAGGGAAACCGGACGGGATTCGGACAAACCTACACGTTCGCGAAATGTAAGATTGAAAAGAGTCCAAAATCTATTGAGGAGAAAGCAGCTCGTCGAAAGAAAAGTGAAAATAGTAGACAATGTACTTTATTAAGTGAATAATAAGAAAGATGCCGACAGATTAAAATGAATAAGCAAGGTCAAGCTCGTGGGATTGAGAAACTTTCGATAATGATCGAATATTGATAAATTTAAGGTCGCATTATTATTATTGAACAATTATGTATCCTTAGTCTTGCAAGGCTCGGTGCCGACATGACTCGCCCCATGCCCCATTGGGACGATGGAGCGGTAAAGCATTTACACCACGGGACTAGGATAGGGAATGCGATTTGAGGCCCCACTTGTTGTGCTATTGGCACCAAGCCTAGAGTTTGGGCCAAAACGTATAGAAGTTAATGGGTCAAGGCAAGTCATGATGATATGCCAAATCCATAAGATCCAAGCGATGGAATGCGCCTGACAAGACTCGTTGATCATGAAAGACATAATAATAAATCGATGCACGAGACCCATTGATAAAATGTTTGGTGAGTTCATAGATCCAAAGTTTTTCGTGGGTAGAGTTTAGGTGATGAAGTACAGGACACACCTAGAGACGATCAATCAACTCGAAGCATGTACGAAAGTTGAAGACCGAGTCAAGGAGAATTTGTTAACCAAGGGATGACTAGAGTTAAGAAATCGGGACCAACTAAATCATCTCTAGATTGGCGCGCATATCAAGATGGTTATGAATTCTTGTATAGAAATACCGTAACGTATGACGGAAATGCACATTTAAAGATAAAGAAAAATCAAAGAGAGGGACTAGCAATCAAGACATCACAAAAGATGACAACAACACGTTAGACTTTGACACTACATGAAGCTGAAGAGATCATGCATAACGAATCGATTGAAATTAGACCTCTTAATTCCAGTTTTCATCTTTCATTATAAAAGTTTTTTTCCCGTCAGAATTTGTAAACTTTTTTACTTTCTCCATGCGCTTCAGTTATCTCCATCAGCTGTCTATGTTCAGGTTCAAACACCGAACAAGCACGGCCTCCAAGATTGTAAACCATCTGTTCTAATCAGTAAAGTTTTGTCCAATTTCCTTGCCATTTTCTTCAAACATTTGTTGGTGCCTTATTTATTAATTTCAATTTTCACAAAGGCTTGCCAAAAACATTAGAATCCATTCACTTTTGATTCGGAGCCGAATTGTTGGCCATCACTCATCCTTTATCTAACTTTACTCACTAATTATAATCACCGAGTTTTCAACGGTCACAATGTTGCAAAAACCCCTAGTAAATGTGCCCATCTACTTATCAAATTCTACGAAAACTCACGTTCATTATTTAGGGGGAGCGACATATCCTATCTTACCGATCTATTTACGAGAAGACAATCATTCACAAAACCACTCAAAAGTGTTTATTTGAAGCCTCTCCTGAAATCCATGATAATCATCTTTCTCCATTAGAAAGTTTTACAGATTTTTTCCCCTTTTTCTTTGCATAAAGACGTGCGTACTTTTTTGTTAGTTTATTCTATTCACGTTGGTGGAGCAGTCCACTTTTCCTATTATATTTATATTACTCGAAATAAAATAGAACAGAAAATTAAAAAACGTTGCTTGCTGAATTTTTCACCTTTTCTAGGGCCACGGAGAGCGGACAGACAGAAGCCGTCCTATGCTGCGTTTTTCTGGTACTGGCAATGTGGAAAAGTCGAGAAGTGATATGTTTGTCCATTTCTAGGGGGAAAAAGGATGGTCCAACCTCCAATTACTTTTTTTTAGCAAATAAAGTATGGTTGGTTGAGAGACTTCAGCCGACAACATTAAATCGAGAAAACAACATAAGTGATTCTTGAACTTTGACTCAACTTATAATGTAATGTCTAAACTTTTAATTTATTCAATGTGTCTCATGAACTTTAACCTAATGCGTAATGTCATTTCCAAACTTTTAAATTATTCAATGTGATCCTGAATTTTTGGTAAATGTTCAATTTAATCCCTAAATTATATGAAAATATTCAATATTAGCCCTAAATTTGAATTAATGGAAGGACAATATTAGATATTTCCATATAGCTCATGGATTAAACTGAACATGTACTAAAAGTTCATGGATCACGTTGAACAATTGAAAATTTGAGGGACCGCATTGCATATCTGTCTAAAGTTTATAGATTATTTGAGTCATTATCACTATTAAATAAGCAATTGGCAAATTGGTGGGTTTGATTGAGTTTGAGTGGGTCATAAATGGATTTAACCCAAAGCCATCCATTTAACTGGCGTGATCCAACCCAAACCCACCCAAAAAGCAGAGAAAAGCGCCCAATAGATCTCCAAAAATAAATAAACGAAAAACAAAAGAATTCCGCAAAAAGCTGTTGATTTTTCTTCGAAATCGCAGGTCGCTTTGGATTTTGTTGATGGTGATCCAGGTCTTTGAGTTCACGTCCAAGAGGTGCAAGAGGAACCGCCGAAGTTCTAGTAACGCAAACTGGAGAGAGAGAGCAGAGAGAGCAGAGAGATTCACTGGGTTTACAGTTGGGTTAGGTTTGAGACGTCAAAGTGCGCCACCTCGAGTCACTGAAGTGGGTTGGAAATAAGTTTGTCACGCATCCCATCGAAACTCAATTTTTTGGGCCTTTCATTATGGAAACCATTATAACTAGGCCCGTCAAACTTGAGGTGGCTCCTATAAGATCCATTTTAACAAATACATGTTAATAAATGGATTTAAGATCTATTTTGACATGTCTACCTAAGCTCCATGTAAGTTGATCACTAATGTTCAAAAGAGAGAGAACGTGAATCATTGTCTTATATTGATAAATTCAGGAAGACATAGGTAACCATCTACTATTAGGGGTGATTAGTTCCCAGTACGGTCCAATGAAACCAGTCACTTATTGTACATAACTTACAATAGTTGTTGCAATTTATGTTCACATCAAGTTTCTTCCTACTTACGATGGCTATTAGTGTACCTTTTTCCCTCTTTGAAATCAGTCTGAAAGTTTCGTAATTTTGTAGTAATTGTTCTAGTGGAGAATACCTCCCAAAGATTTAAATTTGTTTGTATTACTACTGAAGCCGATGTAACTTTTGGAAAGTTTGGGGGAAAGAGGACTAAAGTTCACTTAGGGTTTAACTTTGCTTTACTTAACTTTTTGAAGAAATTAAAAAAAATCACATATAGAGAGAGCTGTGTGGTTCGGTTCGGTCCGGTCCGGTTCCCTTCCACTTTTAGGAGCTGGGAACCGGACTGGCACTCGCGGGAATCGGACCAAACCGGCCAGCTCAGTCCGCTTGTTCCCGGTTCGGTCGATCCATATTGCTCACCCCTATCTAATACATTGGTGATTGAATCTAGAATAATGGCACCGTAGGTCCAATGATTTTTAATTTATTTAATTTTATCTCTATACTTTTTAATTAATGTGGCGCCTGAATTTTTTTAAAAAAAATAAATCCTTCTGTTAAAAAAGCTAGCGAAAATGCTGACATGATTTAAGTTGTCTTTGTTTGCTGACATGATCGTCCTATGTGTCTTATAGTTGGCCTAAAAAGAATACCCTAAATCTTTTAAAAGTTAAAAGAATAAATATAAATCGATGTAGTTAAGGTAAGAAAAATTACAAAATAAAAGTAAAAAAAAGGAGCGGGCAGCCAACAAGGCAACATTTCGAACAAAAAAGAAAGCAAGGCAACATCAGGTTAGAACTCATCGGTGGCGACGGTTGCGCCTCGGTCAAAGAGGTCGACGAGCCCTTAGCCGGTGGCGGTTGCAGCCGATGTCATCGGTGCCTTGCTGCCGCCGCTGCTACCGCCGTCCCTAGAAATTCCTCTCTTTCTTCCCACTTTCTCTCTTTTTCTTCAGGGTTTGAGGGTTTTGTTTTTTAATTTTACAATAGTTTGGTCCATTCCGCGTAAAAAATGCATGTCATGACATGTTTGTACATTTAGAGATGATGCGGCGCTAATGTAGCGGTCCACGTTTGCATTCTGTGCGCATTGTTTACGGCAAGAAAAAAAAAAACCTTGAGGACAAAAGCACATAGTCCAAGGACCACTGGGCAAAAAAGAAGTGCGGAGATGAGATTGAATAAATTGAAAAACTATAAAGACTAGTGATGCCATTATCCCATTAAATTTTCACTGTCAGCTTGGGTAGCATGGAATTTCTTATTAAGTTACCATTAGATTTTAAACAACATAAATATTTATTTGTACTTTAAGAATTAAGAATTACTGATTGTTTTTTAGTTTACCAGTATTTATTTGTGTAACTTATAACAGTGTTAAAAGTTTTTGATCTGATATGAGATTATCACTTATAGTTTGAGTAATTCTAAATTTTCTTCCATTAAATTACCAACTAATTTTAGCTTATCAACTATCATTGGGTCCTCGATGATCGGCCTGGCGGTCATGAAAGGCATACGATCAGTACAGCAGATTAGGAGGTCAAAGGTTCAATCCATAACAAGAGAAAAAAAAATTAAAGGAATAAGTACATTGCAAGCCCTAAAATTATTACGATTTGTTTCTTCCTCTCTTCTTCTCCTGTCTTCCTTCTTCTCTCTTGGCTATTTATCGCAAATTCTTTGATTAGCTTCGTGATAGGCGGCATATGATTGGTACGACAATATTAGAACATAAACTCGATCGAGAGAGAGAGAGAGCCAATTAGGTCTTTCCTAATTTTCAACTCCGAACTACTCATTTAATGATGAAGTGGTTGATGATGACCGCTCGAATGCCATAGCTCAAGACTTAAAACACATGTATTTCCACTATATGTTTGCGCTTTTCTGGCGTGTCTTGACTGTACGTCCGCCTAACCCTTTCCTGATCGCGACACCGCAACTCTCTTGGCTGATTTTTCTGCTGTTGTTAGTCGCACGTACTTTTGGAACCTGCCCCTCGTTACACTCGCTAAAACCTAAACAAAGTCCTCACCCGCCATATTCCTCACTCTATATTGGTTGTTGCATTATGTTTTCGTGACGAGTTGTAAGAGTAATGAAACTTTAATGATTGGATGATTTTCCAACGCATTTTCATGTGGGAAAATCATTGCATCACGACACACTGATTTGGCCAGATCTTAATTATTTAAACCCAAAGATTCTCGCGTGATAGAGAGAGAGAGAGAAACAAAGAAAGCCCGAGGCCATACAGACATCAATCATTAAGAAGAGAAGGTACATTCTGTCAGTGTAACAAGCCAATGGAAAATCGAGAGCATAACACACTTGACGCCAGATGATATGAGATTCGTAATATAATGACAATGGTAATAGATGGGTGGTTGCACCGTATCATCGCTGCCACGAGATAGTAGAGGGGCCGAGAGGCTGTGGTCGGTACGTTGGATTTTCACCGTCATTTCTGATTAATGAACAGATCAACTCTTTGTAAGTGAGAAGAATGTTACTTAATTCAAGGGATTCTCTTCTATAGTTTTAGAACAATTCTTCTAGAAAAATGTGAAAATCCTCGAAAGAGCTCTCACCGTTTTATGAGGGCCAAATACATAAGAAGAAACTAACTTTTGCCTCCAAATAATTTTACAAGAAAGGCTCATGATCCACATGAAAAATTATTCGTCCACTTTTGCCCCATTTTTGCCTCGGTGTCAAATAACGGTATTTGGAAAACCAAACGAGTTTTGTTTCTTTAAAATCCGACACACGCCGCCCACCAAAGCCTTTCCCCGTTTCTCTATCCTCCCCTCCCGGCGACTCGTCCGTCGCAACTAGCCGCTGCCTCCATTGTTCGCCGCCGCCGAGATGATGACCGGCGAGCAGTGACCAATGACCCCCCACTAAGCGCTCGGATCCCCTCATGTTCTCTCTCCGTGTCTCGGCCCCTTGTCCTCTTCTTTGGCGTCGCTCAACCCCGTGCCCTTGACCGCCAACAAGTCTCATGTGGCCTCGGGCACTGGCTCTAGCACGGAGGTCGTCTTGCCGAGTGCAAGCACAAATCCGTACATTGCAAGCTCACACACACACAAGTGACCATGGTTGCAGACGATCTAGCAAGGCCCGTAGCGGCAACGGCGGGCGACATTAACCTCGTTGTGGTTGCAAGCCCTGTGCGATTTTATCTTTAAATTCGGTGCGTCTAATGTGGTGCTTACATGAGAAAATCAAACATACTTCGAATCTAAAAAAATATGTTACGTCATGCATGAATGGTAAAATTAACAATAATAAATATGTAAAAAGGTTCAGTTTAGTTTCAAAAAATTTGAAACCAAACTAATGATTCGGTTCTGTTCGGAAGTAGTTTTTCGGGAAAAGGACTATTGAACTGCAATAAACCGCAAGAGGGCGGTTTGATTAAACGCGTTGAACAGTTCTTTCGTCGCCCCCTAACTACAACCCTTAGGTGAAGAGTAATTTTTTCTTATGTTTTGGATGTTGGGCACATTGAATTTGATTGACACTGATACTGTGTAGTTACATGATGTTCACCGAAATCTTTTTGATGAACATCTAGTGATAGTGGCATACTATACTCTCGACAAACTTACCTTTAAATTTCTTGATTTAAGATGCAAGTTTCGATAAGAGCTTTAGCAGGTTGGACACAAAAAGGGACGTTTGGGACTTTATGCCTCGCAAAAGGGGAGGCCTTGGGTTTGACTTGTGCAGGGTTGCTTGCCCAAGCTCTTTCGCAGTGAGGAAATTGTTCTTGCTATGCCCTAACTTCGTTTTGCCGACACTCTGTAATCGACTTGAGAAGGTGAATCTAGGTCAGAATGGGTGTTCTTCTATCATATACAATGTTTCGTTTTTTTTGTCTCGACAAATTTTAATGATTGACGAAAGCCTCATTTACATAAATCAATAGTTGAGATCTATTGGGACACTCAAAATGATCGATGTATGAGGTAGAGAATTCGATCTTTGGCCATACTCGACGCGCATTGCGATATAAATTGGAAAATAATATTAGCATTGCACTTTTGCCAATTCGATCCTAAACATTTTAGTTATGCCAATTGAGTTCTAAATATTTTCACGTTTTACTAATTGAGTCTATCTAGCCAATTTTGATAGGAAATCGTAACGTGGACGCTGGCCGTCCCACGTGGCACGGTCGGCGTTGATATGGACGATTTTAATAATATTTTGATATTATTCGAATTTTTATTTAATTTTTTTATTAATTCTTTAATTTTCTTTTCCTTCTTTACTTTTTTTTACTGTCGCCGGCAAGGGTGGCCAAGCCCTCGTCGGCAGTGGCCAAGGGCCGAGACGCCCTCACCTGGCCTCTCCTAGATCTGGGCGAGGCCATTGTGGCTTTGAGCGAGGGCTCAGTCGGGAGGCCTCACTGCCCTTGCACACGGTCGGCGGCCCTCGTAGGTCATTAATAATAATTAAACAAAAGAAAAGAAAGAAAAGAAAAAAATAATAAAAGTTTCAAAAAATTTCCACATCATAGTTGGCCGTGTTACATATGACGGTTGATGTCCATGTCACCAATTTCCAGACAATTGGCGCAATGAATTACCTTGACCAAATTAAAATGTTTAGAACTAAATTGGCATAAATTCAGGTCGAGGGCTTTTGGTAATTTTCCCGAACCTATAACCTTCCAATCACGATTTACATGTGCCATGCCCAACATTTCCCTATTCACCATTCTCTCGACGTGTCGAAGATGCACGAGATCAAGGGAATAGGCGATCACGAGATTGGATCTTCCGCTCGATAATCTCACTGTATAATAAACATTGGACGCCATTGCAAGTCTCGTTGCTTTGCCCAAGAAGCAAAAGGGTACCCCATCGATAGCTCCAAGACTTCAATTAACTAATAGAAATCGAATAACTTTATGGGTCAATATATGCGTTTAGGTCAGCAATCCCATGTGAATTCGGTCAATGTAAACCCCCAAGAACTGAAAAAAAAAATAAACAAAAAAAAAAATAGGACAATTAAAAAAAAGAAGAAGAAAGGCCACCGACTCCTAAGTCCAAGTGTCTCTCAAACCATTAAATTTTTAACGTGGTCGCTACGTGAGTTCACGTTCCCTAGACCTAGATTGGTATGTACATCGTGGTACTTACGTTAGAATTCTGCTTTTTCATAAAAAAATCATTTCCTTTATTTAATTTTAGGGTTAGAGGAAAGAAAAATGTTTGATCTTGAATTTTTCATTAATTAAATGCTTCTTCAATCGAGGTAGCCTGTAAAGTTTTTCTGATTATTCGTAACGGTGAAAGTGTTAATGCTTTGCGCGTGAAAAAGGGTACGGGAAAATAAGGTTTTAAATAAGTAGAGAAAAGAATAACGTCTACAGATTTTATCTATTTTGGAAAGGAACGATTTGGAATTTCGTCGAATTGGGAATTTTTTTAAATTCAATTTTAGAAAGTACGAGAAATTCGAGAAGCCGCCTTTTGTAATTATATGAGCTACTTTTGAATTATTGTTATGTCTATAAATTAGAATGGAGAAGATTCAATCAAATTTTTTTTTGATAAAACTTCGACGTTGAAACCATCCTTTTTTTTGCTTTTTATTTAGAAAAGACGTGAATAGATATAATTTTTTTCCCTTCACATTGATAGATAAATTTGGGAAAATATCTATGTCGAGAATTGTCAATATTTTATACGACGACACGACAGAGCAATATCCATCAATTCATCTTATAATGCAAAAAAATTAAGTGAAATACCGTATTTACCGAAACAAATCGACGCGAAAAGAGATTGTACTTATCCCTCCTCACTTGATTTTTTTTTATAAATTTGTATTCATATATGTATTACACGACAAGACTTGCAAATTATTTCCTTGAATTTTGTGAGGTTTACAATATACCCCCCCCTCTAATTTTCTTTTTCTTTCTTTGTCAAAAACAAACCCAATCAATAATTAATTTCCATATAAAAAAAATATGGGTTTCCTTTTTCAATACCCAAATCTCTAGTCTATACAAATCAAAGCGTGAATTTGCAGTAGTTGACCAACTTTTTCTGGCGTTCCTAAGAAATTAAATTTTCTGCAATCTACACACGCAAGTCCAAATTTGGCGGACCATTCTATGCGCAATCAAAGCACGTACAGACGAAAGATGGACCGCTTATCTCGAGATTAGTCAAACTTAATTAACTTACTAATTACGGTGGTAACCATCACATTAATTCCCTCATTGGTATCTCAGCAATAAAGTAATTTTATTATGGTTATATCATAATAGTAACTGTCTAGATGAGCGGAATTTTCAGAAAAAAAATATAGAGCGAAGAAAAATTTCGCGCATAACAATTATCATATGGTAATTTTGGTCTAATCAAAAGTCAAAATCTATCGAAAAAGCCTTTTTAAAGACATGGAATTGGAGAAAAAGAAAAAAAAGTAAAAAAATTATAGATGTAAAGTGTAAACCCAGACAAGATTTCAATTTACCAAACTGATAAAGACGCGTAACCAAAAAAATTTGACTTCAACCTAGGTGTCTCCTGGTCCAATCTCTGCCTAATAAGTAATAAATGATTATTATTATTACATTCAATTTGTTATCGCATATTCGATTATCTTATCGCATACTATGCAAATGTGAAATTATTGATCGATAAAATGCCGGGGTTAGATTTAACTTTTGAATTTTTTAAAAATATGATAGAGATGTTTGATTAGCTAGTGATATTACGTAACGGTAAATTATTTTTATTTTGTTTTCTCCCTTGCACAAGGTTTTTAAGGCATGGCTTGCGATGCGGCCTTGACATGACAAAGAAGTGCTTCCCTTAGGAGCAGAAAAAAAACCAAAGAAGTTCATTTTTTTTTATTTTTTGCTAGTGATAATAAATAGTTCTTTTTTTGTCATTTCTATATGGGGAAATACGTCTTCGGAGATTGCGAGTTGATAATCATTCAAATTGAAAATAACAAACTATCTCCTCGTCAAATGTTTAAATTGAGAATATATAAAAAGATGGCGATGAAGTTAACTGTGCTCAATAAATCAACTACTCAACCCAATAGTTTTCTCTTGGGTTAGACAATCCAATAGTTGATCGAAAACAAGTTGATCAATTAAGCACATCATCTTTGACCAAAAAAAAAAATAAAAATTAAGCACATCATCGAATCAATTATGGATATGTTATGGTCGAGGAGGAGATGCAAATCAAAGTTTTTTCAAGCAGCTCGAAAAGGTGCGCGTAAATGGAGGTTACTCAACCAAATCTCACCAACTGCATTTAATGCATAAATCAAAGGCTTTGACTGTACGTGGAATTCTGTAAAGTGTTTTGCGTACTTTCAAGTAATCGGATATCTACACCCGTGTATCTGGATTACAGAAAGACATACACATAAATGCAAATCGAAAAAAGGAAATATTGGATATCCTAGTTAAGAGATGTGATGAACACTAAAAAGTAACTACAAGAGGCAGAAAGAAAAAAAAAACATGTTCATAAAATAGTAACCTTCCTATTAAAAAACAATTCGAATTGGTATATCATGTACCGGCAGTGTAATTTAGTTCCTACACAATCAAATTCATCACCGTTTATATGGATAGCGAATTACAAAGTCGATCGACTATCCAAATTAATGTCGATCGATGTGGTTTATGTCGGGGAAAAAAATAAAAAATAAAAATGTTCTTAAAAGAACTTTACCCTAAAGCCACAAAAAGAAAAAAAAGAAAAAAGAAAGTGGAAGCATTCCAAGTCAACGAACCCACCTCCTTCCTCCTCTTTTAATCTCTCCTCCTCCCCCTCAACCAGAGAGAGAGAGAGAGAGAGAGATCCACCGCCGCCTCCGCCTTCAACACCCCGAAACCCTCTCCCTCCGCCGCCGCGCCGCCGCCGCCTCCTCCGCCATGGCGCTCTCGAAGGAGGTGGTGAAGAAGGTGGCGATCTCCTACGCCTACGTGGTCATCTGGATCTCCCTCTCCTTCGCGGTCATCGTGTACAACAAGTACATCCTGGACCCGAAGCTCTACGGCTGGCCCTTCCCCATCTCCCTGACCATGACCCACATGGCCTTCTGCTCCTCCCTCGCCTACCTCCTCGTCCGCGTCCTCCAGGTCGTCGACCCCGTCACCAACATGACCCGCGAGTTCTACCTCAAGAACGTCGTCCCCATCGGCGCCCTCTACGCCCTATCCCTCTGGTTCTCCAACTCCGCCTACATCTACCTCTCCGTCTCCTTCATCCAGATGCTCAAGGCCCTCATGCCCGTCGCCGTCTACTCCATCGGCATCTCCCTCAAGAAGGAGACCTTCCGGTCCAACACCATGGCGAACATGATCTCGATCACCCTCGGCGTCGCCATCGCCGCCTACGGCGAGGCCAAGTTCGACGCCTTCGGGGTCTTCCTGCAGCTCGGCGCGGTGGCCTTCGAGGCCACGCGCCTCGTCCTGATCCAGATACTCCTCACCTCCGCCGGGATCAAGCTCAACCCGATCACCTCGCTCTACTACGTCGCCCCCTGCTGCTTCGTGTTCCTGGCCCTGCCGTGGGCCGTGATGGAGATGCCGAGGCTGATCCAGACGTCGAGCTTCCACTTCGATCTCCTCATCTTCGGGACCAACTCGCTCTGCGCGTTCGCGCTGAACCTGGCGGTGTTCCTGCTCGTCGGGAAGACGTCGGCGCTGACGATGAACGTGGCCGGGGTGGTCAAGGACTGGCTCCTCATCGCCTTCTCCTGGTCGGTGATCAAGGACATGGTGACCCCGGTGAACCTGTTCGGGTACGGCATCGCCTTCCTCGGGGTCGCCTACTACAACCACGCCAAGCTCCAGGCGATGAAGGCCGCGGAGGAGGCCAAGACGTCGAAGGCCGCCGGCGAGGGCGGCGACGAGGAGGCCGGGAAGCTGCTGGAGGAGAAGCAGTTGAAGAACGGAGACGACTATGAGAAGAAGAGCGAAGAGAAAAATTGATGTCGAAATTGGTAAAACCCTTTCTTCTATTTTAATTTTTAATTTCAGTGGAGGAGGAAAAAAAAATTAAAGATATCAGATGGCAAATTAATTTTATGTCCAAATTTTTTTGTGTACTTTTTCTTTTTCTTTAGAGGACAAGATTAGCATGAATAAACGGTAAACTGGGGTCATTTAATTTTATACTCTGTAGTTTTTTTTATATATTTATATGTTCGGTCCGGATGATGCTGTGAGAGATACATTTATGGTCGAGAGGAATTTGAGGACCATGTACTTATGTATTGATCCCATGATGTGCCTACACCACAAGCATCTTCTTCTCCTTTTTGTCTTTTTCTTTAACCACCGACCGAGTCACGCATCTGACCAAGTTTTGCATCGAACCGGTCTTTTTTATAGATGTCATGTTTTAAAAGTATATAGCAATTTGTTGGTGTACGCATGGGGACTTGTTTAGCCTTGTTTCAATTGATATGGAGCACAGAGATGGAAGGCTACAAAATTAGGGGGAAAATTAGCCAATCGGTTCGATTTAGTCCTAAACATTTCGATTTTGCCAATTTAGTTCTCGCCGGCCATTTTATGTATTGACAACTTTTTCCGATGAAAATGGGCCGTAATGACTATATTGAAATTTCGCCTAAAAGTTTAAGACTGATTTGGACAATTTTTCCAAAATTAGGAAGTTTGGTGATTCATGATCTTTGGCTCCGCAGAATTGCATGATACATTGTATTAGTCATTGAATACTGCTAGCGTTTATACTTTCTTTTTATTCATTCCTTTTGGGCCTTCATACCTTTTTCCAGTTGGCCACACCAACGATGGAAACAAGTGAATAATTTAGTCAACCACTTTTGTGTTATGATCATTCATGTAGACATCAAATTTGGGAAAAAGAAACTCTAACAGGAGCTATTCCGTCAAACCTTTGGGTACAACAAGATCTTGCCATTATAGCCCCGAATCATATCCTCGACCGACTCGGCATGCGGTAATCAACGAGCACGACCCATCCGATGCAAGAAGCTGTACATCAGGGCCGGCTCGTGTTCAGAGTGACGCGACCTTGTTACTTGTTGCGTACCATCTCAACCGATGATGTCGCATGTGACGAGCTATGGCATTGAACAGTTGAAATAAAACCCTCTCAATATCATTTCATAATGACTCAAGTAATTCCGTTCTTACTCTGCTGAAGTTTATTTGGTGGGCTAATCTTGTGGGCTTTGGGCTTTTTGCAAATGTGTTGATTGGAAGAATAAGATGGGAGACCTTTCCCTGGATTAGACTTGAAGTCCAAAAAGTGTCAAATTGCCAAAGTTTGGCAGATATGCGTCTCTTTTTCCTCATGGAATTGTCACTATCGGACCACTATTCCTCTGTCACTTGTGAAAGCAAGGACCACTAATTCTCCTTGGCATCATTCAGTCCACAAGGGGGGGACTACCACCTAGCTGAACTTTACATGTATATGGGGTGGGAAATCCAAAGAGGTATAGGTTAAAGACGGATTGATATGCAACTGGTTCCTCGAGTGACTTCGTACAAAAGTTGGACCCCCGGTCGAAGCACCCAAAAGTTTGTAGGGTGAATCCTCAAAATAGATAAGTTGGATGGCACTTGGACAAATTACAAAAATCCAAAAATGTCCATTTGATGTCCTCGGTCGGGTTCGCACCCGTTTACAGACTTATTTTAACAAAGTGTTAGATATAATAGATATTTTAGGATTTACTGTTCATAAGGTTTGTTACTATTCATAGGGTTTGTTACTGTTCATTTTGCCCTATATATATAAAGGGCCCTTGTAATTCTTCTTCAAGCAAGTAATATACATAAAATTCTCTTATCTCAACTTGGTATCAGAGCCGTTATTATCTAAGGAGCGCCCATTGAGTCTGCCACACCGTGGCCGCCACGATGCCAGCCGCATTGGCCGCGCCGCCCCGGTTCTCCGATAAGACCGAAGCTTTTCTTCTCTGCTCGGCATACTTTTGCTGCTCATTTCGAAAAACCAAGACTACCAGTAGACTCGCCGCCCTCATACGACCCACATCCTGAAATTTCATCATCAACGGCCGCCGGACGTCGCCGCACGCACTGTCCCGCGCCACCACGCCTTGGACCTAGGTAGCCCACCGCCGTTCACCGCTGTTCACCGGTGTTTTGGACATCCTCCGCCGTGTTTTTCCAAAAACCAACACCAACCCACGACTCGCCGCCCTCAGTCAAGTCCGCTAGTCAAGTTTCGCCGCCTTCTTCCACCGGACGCGCTCTCACGCGTCGGCACATGCTTCCCAGTTGACGTCATTTGCCACGTCACCGCCACGCCATCTTCCACGTCAACGACACGTCATCCGTTGACCGACCGTTGACCGTCGTTGATCGACCGTTGACCGGTGTTGACCATACCGATTTTGTCGTTTTTTTCGGCTGGTTTGACCATTTCCTGACCGGTTTTCGGTGTTTTCCAACCGGTTCTTGAGGTATTCCGACATCTTGAGCTAGTTTTTTGGTGTTATTTTTCCCATATATGCTCTCGGTATACTACATTTTGCTGATTCTATAGTAGTAAAGTGCCTTTCATGGATAGAATGGAAGTCTCAATGCCAATTCAGACTATTTTGAACAGTTCTAATTATATTTTATGGTCTCAAGAGATATCCAGTTTCTTGAAAGGACACCGGCTTTGGCGTTATGTCACTGGAGAAATTAGGGCACCTACTAGAATTGATGAAGAAACTGATGATAAATTTGCGGATTGTTTAGATGAATGGGTTGGTAGAAATCATTAGATTCTCACATGGTTTCGAAACACTTCGATCCCATCTATCCGACTCCAATTTGGCATTTTTAATACAGTAAAGGAAGCTTGGAATCTTCTTGATCGTTGTTATTCTAGTTCAGATGTTGCCCATAAGTAAAGGATGCCTAGGATCTTCTTGATTGTTGTTATTCTAGTTCAGATGTTGCCCATCAGTATCGGTTGTTAGGGACTTTATATCACATATGTCAGGAGCCAAGTCAGTCAATCAATGATTTTCTATCATTTATGCATACTATTTGGGATCAGTTGACCTTGTGTGAACTGCTCTTGGAAAGGGATAGTAATATTTGCAAAGTTGCTAAATATCGTAATCGTATTCGTGTCATGCAATTTTTGATGGTTCTGAATGATCGGTTTGAACCTGTGAGAGCCTCCATTCTACATAGAGATCCCTTTCTTTCTATTGAGACAGTTATATTAGATTTACTGAATGAGGAGACTCGGCTAGTTACCTTGAAAATGCAACGTCCTATTGTCCCATTTCCACACCTATGGATGCAATACTTGCCACTTCGAGTTTTTGCTCCATGCGCCACCCATTTTGCAAAAAAAAGTGTCGCCGACACGGTCATTTGGTATCAAATTGTTATCGACTACGACCTATGCAACCCACAAGATTGATCCCTCAACCTCGTAGTCGAGGTCCCTCTGTCCGTCCATCTGCCAATGCTGCCACTATCGACGCTTCTTCCCATGGATTGCTGGTGTCCCTAGAGGATCTTTGCACCATTCTCCGAGAATCTAGTACCTTTACCTCTCCTAGAACTTCTGCTATGTCTACTGCTCCAGGTATTTCTGATTCTTGGTTCTTTGATTCTGCTTGTTGCAATCACATGACATCCAACTCTGCCTTATTTCAATCTAAATCCTTTGCTTTACATGCACCTCATATTCTTACTGCCGATAATTCTCATATGAGAGTTAGTCATACAAGCAACATTTCCACATCTACATTATCTTTAACTAATACCTTCCTAGTTCCTAAACTCTCACTCAACTTGATCTCTGTCGGTCAATTGTGTGAACTTGATCTTGATATTCACTTCTCTTCTCATGGTTGTCATGTGCAGGATCCTCGGACGAGACAGACACTTGGGACAGGCCGTAAAGTGGGGCACCTCTTTGAGCTTGTTTCCCTAAATATTCCGACCTCTTTTGCTGCTTATGCTACCACAGTGTCATATGAAACTTGGCATTCTCGCTTAGGTCATGTTTTCTCTTATAGGTTAAGCTCTTTAATTTCAAGTGGTCATTTAGGTTCTGTTGATACTAAATATTTTGACTAACTGCTCTGTAAGTTGGGAAAACATCACGCCTTACCGTTTTAGACTAGCAATTCTATATCTCATGCTCCATTTGATCTCATTCACTCTGATATATGGGGACCATCTCCTACTCTCACCATGGGTGGCTCTCGCTATTTTGTCATTTTTGTGGGTGATCACTCTCGGTATACCTGGCTTTATCTTATGAAAAATCATTCTGAAGTTTCTAGCATTTATCGTGATTTCGTTGCCATGGTTAAAACCCAATTTTCATAGGATATTAAGATTTTTCGTGCTGATAATGCTATGAAATATAGAGATACAGAATTTCTTTGAATTCTTTCTCAAAATGGTACTATCATTCATCACTCTTGCTTAGGCACCTCTCAACAAAATGGTAGAGCTAAACGTAAGCATAGACATATCTTAGATGTCGTAAGCTCTCTACTCATCTTTGCCTTTTGTCCTGAACGGTTTTGGAGGGAAGCTTGCCACACTGCTGTTTACACTATAAATCGTACTCCATCACCTATTATAGGTCACATCTCTCCTTACGAGCATTTGTATGGTAGTGTACCAAACTATAGTCTTCTACGTGTCTTTGGCAGTGCTTGTTTTGTGCACCTTCATCCACATGAGTGCACGAAATTAGAACCTTGTGCCCATGTATGCTACTTCCTTGGATATGGCATTGAGCACAAAGGATATAGATGTTGGGATCCCCTTTCTAACCGTCTTCGTGTGTCCCGTCATGTCACTTTTTGGGAACACAAGATGTTCTCTTCTATTCGTCCCTTCGACCCCTCTGCTCATGCTCCTTTCTTTACCAATCCCTCGGTCGACTTAATTCCAAAAGATGCCACACTTCCGTCCACATCTGACTCTTCCATTCCAGATATATCTTTCCCTCATCTTGAAGCAGGGGGCTTCTGATGATCCCACTTTGGCGACTTCTGACGTGACTGCACCTTCCGCGGATTCTTCACCATTGGTCGTTCCTTCCTTCATTGACCGTCGCCCCACTAGAGTAAGTCAACCTTCTGTTCGGCTTCGAGATTACCATTTTTATTCTACGATAGCTTCCCTTTATGAACCTCGTACATATAGAGAAGCTAGTATTAACCCTCTTTGGCAGAAGGCAATGACAGACGAGTTACAAGCTTTAGACAAATCTCATACTTGGGATTTAGTTAATCTGCCTCCTGGTAAGTCCGCTGTCAGTTGTAAATGAGTGTACAAGATTAAGACAAAAGCAAATGGTATTGTGGAACGCTAGAAAGCTCACCTCGTTGCGAAAGGGTTCATTCAGAAATATGGCATTGACTATGAAGAGACTTTTACCCCTGTTGTACGTCTTACTTCTATTCGCAGTCTTCTTGCTGTCGCCGTTGTTAAGCGTTGGTCTACATTTCAGATGGATGTTAAAAATGCATTCCTAAATGGCGATCTCACCGAGGAAGTGTATATGGTACCTCCTCCTGGCTACACTCATTCTTCCCACCAAGTGTGTCGATTACGTTGTGCATTATATGGATTGAAACAATCTCCACGTGCATGGTATTCCAAGTTTAACTCGACAATGGCATCCCTTGGTTTTAAATCTAGTCCCTACGACTATGCTCTTTTTGTTCGACATATTTCTCGAGGGTCTATTCTACTGCTCCTATATGTGGACGATATGGTTATTACTGGAGATGATCGTACCGAAATTTCAAAATTCCAGCATTATCTTAGTCAACAGTTCGAGATGAAGGATCTTGGGCAACTTGGTTATTTTTTAGGCTTGGAGGTTACCTCAGACACATCCGGTTATTAACTTTCGCAAGCCAAATATGCCACTGATCTTCTTTCTCGAGCAGGACTCACGGACAATAAGGTCGTTACAACCCCTCTTGAGACCAATGCCAAATTTGATGCCGGTGATGGGATTCCTCTCCAAAACCCTACCCTCTATCGACAGCTAGTTGGCAGTCTTATATATCTCACGGTTACTCGCCCCGACATCGCTTATGCTGTTCATATTATTAGTCAGTACATGACGGCACCTCGTACGACTTACTTTGCTGCAGTTCTTCGTGTTCTTCGCGATGTCAAGGGTACGTTATTTCATGGACTTTACTTTTCTACTCATTCTACATTGGAGTTGACAGCTTATTCAAATGCTGATTGAAGTGGTGACCCTCAAGATCGTCGCTCCACTACAGGTTACTGTTTTTTCTTGGGCACTTCACTTATCTCCTGGCATAGCAAGAAACAATCCACTATTGCTCGTTCTAGTACAGAAGCTGAATATTGAGATCTTGCTGATATCACATCGGAGTTATTATGGTTGCGATGGCTATTGGAAGGTATGGGAGTCCGTCATCATAGCGGGATAGTCCTTCATTGCGACAATCGCAATGCTATCTAAATTGCATATAATGATATTTTTCATGAGTGCATCAAACACATCGAGATAGATTGTCACTTCATTCGCTACCATGTTCTTCGTGGCACTCTACGACTTGTTTTTACTTCATCGGTCGATCAAACTGTTGATATCTTCATCAAGACACATCCACTTGGGCGTTTCCTGGATCTTCTCTCCAAACTCCAGTTGACTTGTTTCAACTCACCTTGAGTTTGCAGGAGGATGTTAGGAATAATAGATATTTTAGTATTTACTGTTCATAAGGTTTGTTACTATTCATAGGGTTTGTTACTGTTCATTTTGCCCTATATAAAGGGCCCTTGTAATTCTTCTTCAAGCAAGTAATATACACAAAATTCTCTCATCTCAACTCAAAGAATGGAAGAAAATATGACTGGTGACGACATTTAGTAATAGAGGTGGGATGTGGCAACTCCCATGTATGATACATGTATCATGTATTTCAGCTGCCGAAGGTACAATTAGTGGGGTTGTTTACCAAAGTGATCAGAATAACAAAAGTTTGATATTCCACTTGGACTTCCATAGCGAAGGGAAGTATCTGTAATCACCGAATCCGAGCAAATAAATGATAACGATCAGGTTTTATGATAAAATAAGTAGTTATTGCAATTCTTTTGGAGCTAATTTGGATAGCTGCTCTTGATTGGATCGAGAAGGTGGACTTAATTAGCCAAAATACCATTCATTGTAATACCGTTGATGAAAGGGGCTAAAGATATGAAACATATATGACAATAGGAAGTCATAGTACATGCCTACAGAAAAAGAGAAGGCAACATAGAGGAAATCCAAACTAGACCATGACCAGTTAAAATCACAAAGTGAAAGGTATATCCAACCCCACTCTCGCTTTTCCCTAATGTGTTCATGAACACGCTCAAGATCTACTATCCCACATGATCATTAACATTCCAAGCCTTCCTAAACTCAAGCACACATCAAACCTTGTCCTCCATGGAGGATCCGTTGCCAATCTTTTCCATTTGCAAAGTGGGTTTAGTGTTTTGTGGCTTGTACCAAGCTGCACAGACAAGATACAAAGCAAAATTCACTAGGCTCAAGATTGTCAGCAATCCGTAGAACCAATCGAGCCTCCCGTAATTGATGTGATCTGCCAACCATCCTTGTGTCCCGCCGCTGCCTGTCGCCTTCTTCACGACGGAGACGAGGAAGCTACTGAGGAAGAAGCCGAGCGAGAGGGTCGTGAGGAAGAGCCCCGTGCTCATGGTTTTCATGCCCTTGGGCGATTGAGTTATGAAGAAGTCGAGCTGGCCCGTGTACATGAAGGCCTCACCGGAGCCTACCAAGAAGAATTGCGGGATCAATAGGAACACACTCATTGGTAGGGTGGTGGTAGCACGGCCGACGGATGCAGCGACCGACAGTCTCTTCTGTTCGGTTATTGCGGCAGCTAACATTCCTAAAGTCGAAAGAGCGAGTCCGGTTGCAATTCTTTGTAGATTGGAGAAACCTGCATGGAGAAATGCTTAGCATGGATAGATATAAACGTTTTGTGCATATTAAACAATTTAATACTATTTGCAAATTGTTCCTATTCTGATGACCACCTCTCAACAATGCTTCATGAACCAACAACACTAGAAGGGAACAGATATATCACCTTTACCTATAACTCATGCTATTGCAATGTATGCGTATATACCTGGTTTTCCTTTCCATTTCTTCCACGAGGGCATGATGAACCGGTCATAAGCAGCAAGAGTGATTATAATGGCCACCACGAAGAACACGGTGAGTGAGCCGGCTGGGATTTGGAAGCTCCCAATGGACCTTTCCATGGTCGAAGCTTGCTCCACCGAGAACGTGATCATCTGCGCGTATGCTGTCCAGAATATGATCGTCGTGGCCCAAATTGGAAGCAATCTTATCATCATCTTCACTTCCTCCACTCTTGTCACCGAGCACAGCTTCCACAGTGCGGAATTATGACCGCCTTTCACGAAGTCTCCTTCGGTAACAATAGCTGCCTTGTCCAAGCACCTGAAGTCGAGACAAATATTAGGTAGTGGATACTTGGATACAATCATAAAAATGACATGACTCAATAGACGAGACAAAAGGAATGGATCTCAGTAACATCTCTCATTTCTTTAGAAGGGGAAAGGGTAGAGCTTCATATGCTTGATGTCAGGAGCAATGAGAGTGATTCTAGTGAAAGATAAGAAAAATAACTCGGGAGAGACAAACAACAAATGAGAGCATGAACACGTACCGAAATTGATCAGTGTGATGAATCCTAGACCCTTCAGGACCATCCTCGTACAAGCAGCCAACATCGTACGGAACCTCCAAGCTCCTCTTCTTAATCGAAGCCGCCACAACTTGCATTATGTGCACAATGGGACTCCCCATACACTTCTTGTACCTGTACCACCTCGTCCCTGACAAGAACACGAGGATCGCGACGAACATCGCGACTGAGGATGCCCCGTAGGCAACACTCCGGCCGACCTCGTCCTGCACGTACACGAGCACAGTGACGGCAGTCAACGTCCCCATGCTGATTAAGAGGAAGAACCGGTAGAAGAAATAGGCCATCTGGGCCTTTTCCTTCTCGTCCTTGCCGTCGAACTGGTCCGTCCCGAAGCCCGAGACGCTAGACTTGAGACCGCCCGTGCCAAGGGCTACGAGGTAGAGGGCCAAGCAGAGGATCCCCATTTGGAGCCCATCAGCTTGCTCACATGGGAGGCCGGGTCGGCACGTCGGCGGGCGCAGTCGTGGGAGCTTTGTTGATATTGCTAGCATGGCCGTGCCTTGTAAATAATCATCGATGAGTACAGGAAATGAGTCGAAAAGCTACCGACAAATATTGTTAGAAAATTTCAGGAAAGTATGTTCTGGACCTACACTGAAGACGAATGGACCTGAACTGGGACCAAAGCAAAGCTAGACAAATAGATAGCACTACAAAAAAACACCGGATTAGCGACGAAATTTGCGACGGAAAATGTGGAAAAATCCGTCGCAAATCGAATTTGCGACGAATTTTGCGACGGAAAAAATTCCGTCGCTACTAGGTCGTCGCAAATTTTTGCGATGGAAAATTTAAAATTTCGTCGCAAAAATAAATTCGTCGCAAAATCCGTCGCAAAATTCGACGCAAAATTCGTCGCAAATTAGCCACGAATACAATCCGTCGCAAAATTCATCGCAAATATTTCGTCGCAAATTTGCGACGATCTCAATCCGTCGCAAATTTAGTCGCAAAATTCGTCGCAAAATTCGTTGCAAATTAGCCACGAATACAATCCGTCGCAAATATTTCGTTGCAAATTTGCGACGATATCAATCCGTCACAAATTTAGTCGCAAATCCGTCGAAAATTTAGTCGCAAATTTTGTCGCAAATTTCGTCGCAAATTAGCGATGAACTGTAATGATCGCAAAATTCGGCTATTTTTACATCTTTCGGCCATAAATTATTGTTCATATCAAACAAAGGAGACAATAACATATAATTGAAACAGAAAAACGAACAAACCATAAATTCTGACAAACCAGCCACAATGACATATAATTGAAACAAATAACTGAAGGAAAGTTGCAGAGTCTGACATGATGCTATTTGATATCCAAGCTTACAATACATTCAAAACATGAACTAAGAGGCGAGACAACCATATAAGACGCAGAAAAACCATACACAAGAAGACGCAGCTTTGGTACGATGGCAAGACACCAAAAGTAGTCACTTTTGTCGAAACCTGAGGAAATGTCGATACATAAATCGGTCTAGAATATAAAAGAAGCGTTTATGCATGGATGTGGAACTAGGTATAAAATAACAAGAGGGTTAACAAAAAAACGTTTCAGGACGAACATAAATGTTCTTACATATGAATATGAGTGAAATTATGAAAAACCAAGATTATGAAGCAAGCTTACCCCCGATTTTGAGAATTTTAACTAGAAAGTCTAGAGAAAATCATCATCATCATCATCAGCATTCTCGGCATCAATGGATTGGTCATCATTGTGCCCATGACCTATTGGATTGGCTGGAGGTACAAAAAGATCGTTATAGCGATTGAGGTTAAGGTGTTGCATAACGAGTGCCATTTGTTGTTCCAAGTTATGTATTCGTTTGTCCTTCTGAACAAGTACATTTTTCAGACGATCTACTTCTTGGGTCAATTGCTCGTCTTGTTGTAACCTCCTTTTTTTACCCCACCCGTTGCCTCCATCCATAATGCCATATTATCACCTGATGGCCTGGACTCAGGACAATCATCACTACCACTAGCACTGCTCATTAAAAGTTCATCATATTTTTCCTACATTAACAATGTAGATGAAAATAAAATCACTATATATATATCAACCATAAATATTGAAAGCATTCATGGTTTTCATTATAGTTTATATATAAGCCAAAGTATAACCTTACATACCTTAACAGCTTTTGCTCGATCGCCAGTCCATGTCTTATCTTTCTTTTGAAATGTGCGTTCAAATGTAGTTGCAAATGTCGGTTCCATCCCCAATTCATGTGCCTACAAAATGTAAACATGAGTAATCGAATTAAATTAACTTATAACTCATTTAACAGACTTACCAGTCGTTTGCGATGCTCCGCAATATTGATAGAGCCCCCAGCATATGTGGCTGACCCATCACTAGAACTAGAAGATCGATTCTTCTTATTCTGCTCACAGAGTTGCCGACTCTGTTCAGATGCCCAAAATCTGTTAATTACCGCCCAATTGTCAGCTGTGATGAAAGACGGCTTCGCTTGCTTGATCTTCACTCTATTCATGACATTTCGCATAAAATCACTGATTTTCTTATCGAAAATTCTTCTCACTTCATTGTCTTCCGCTTCCTCCCACTTGAACTTCCGCTGCAATGAATAAAAACACAAATTGAAAGTTGTTTTGATGATCACATATCCATAACCATGTACTAGACAAATATAGACAGATTTTGTAAAGTTCATGTCGGGGAAAATATCTGGTCCTTTAGGTATCGAAAACTACAGAGTTGTTCTGGTTCCTTTACATCATTCTTGACCATGAATATACTACACCAAACTTAATTGGTGAGAAAATAAAATATGTAAAACTTACCTTGAACTCATTCCACCACATTTCTTTCACTTCTTGTGGAACACTTCTGTAAGTAATATACTCTTTCATCCAAAAGTTTCTTACTATTTTGTTCAATTCCCTCACAATAGACGGAGCATCTGTAGATCTGCAATCATACGAATATTGTGCAACATCGACAATTCATTGACATCTATATCTAAAGCCCTAAATATTACATATACTAAAAAAAATGAAGTACTTACGAATCTCCAAATGGGCATATGAAGAATCGGTTATCTTCTTGACCTGTGTTTCCGTCATTATTCGATTGTTCCGCCGAATAATGCTGTGGAACGGAAGGAGAGGTAGCTACAGGAGATTGAACTTGAGGATATTCAGTTCCCATGTGGCCAAGTCCCGTAACATGTTGTTGAAAATTGGAGGAAGGGCCAACGTGTCCATATTGTGACGGACCATATTGTGGTTGAGGGTTAGATGACGGGACAGGGGAAGAGGAAAGGGCCGGGGACAAGGACGAGGAAGAGGCTTGTCTTCTATGCATGTGACCTCCACGTTTATATTGACAAGTAGGAAGGTTATGCGAATATATAAAGAACTATTGACACGTATTACGAACACATAATGATGTACATGACGAAACTTATCATTTTGATAGAAAGACTGAGAAAATGTTTCCTTGAAATGAGCCAATGTCGAGTGTTTATGACGTGTAATTTCCTATGAACAAATATATTATGAATCCCATTCATTTTGATATGAAACATCAATATATGAGCACGATATGAATGGCCACAAGTATCAAATATCACTATATAAATCGCATTCATTTTGATTACATTTTTTTAGACCACATACAAAAATTTAAATTTCATTGAAAGTGGGTGGCCACAAGTATTCTAAATCATTTTCTAAAGTTTTGTAAGAGAAAAATTGTTATTATTGTTAAATATTTTTTGGGACCTAAAAAAAAATTTCACTAAAAGTTGGTGGCCACCGATATTCTAAAATATTCTGTAAAGTTTTGAAATATAAAAATTTTTAGAATTTTTACATTATTATTTTTAATATAAATTTTTTTCCGTGAAGTAAAAAAAAAATTTCAGTCCTAAAATTGGGTGGTCACAAATAGTCTAAGCTATTAGATAAAGTTTCCAGAATTTTTGTCCTTCTTTATTTTAATAATTTTTAGGGCACGTTAAAAAATTTAAGTATAACTAAAAATGGATGGCCACAGGTATTATAAGCCATTCCGTTAAGTTTTGAAAATTTTTAAATTCTAATTTTTTTGGCCACCTTAAAAAATTTAAATTTTACTGCAAATTGATGGCCACATGTTTTCTAGGCAATTTTGTGCAGTTTTGAAATTTTATATTTTTTAATTATTTTTAAATTTTTTTTCCCAAAAAAAAATTTCCTTCACAATGGGTGGCCACATTTATTTTAAGCAATTTTATAAGGTTATGAAAATTTTTAATTTGGGTGGCAAATTTGCGACGGATTTTGCGACTGATTTTTATTCCGTCGGAAATTTGCGATGAACTTTTTTCCGTTGCAAATTTGCGACGGATTTTGCAACGGTGTTTTATTTCCGTCGCAAATTTGCGATGGGACTTTTATCCGTCGCAAATTTCCGACGGAACTTTTATCCGTCGCAAATTTCCGACGGAATAAAAATCCGTCGCAAAATCCGTCGCAAATTTGCGACGGATATTTTCCGTCGCAAATTTCCGACGGAAAATATATTCCGTCGCAAATTCAGTCGCAAATTTGCGACTGATAATTTCCGTCGTAAATTTCCGTCGCAAATTACATGTTTTTTTGTAGTGTAGGAAATGTGATAGTTAGGCATGTAAGAGATCAATTTGAGACCTACCAAAGTCTGGATGAGAGCGAAAATGGCGATGGTCCTGTATCGGCCGAGAAAGGAGTCGGCGAGGAAGCCGCCGAGCAAGCAAAGCAGGGAAGGAGGTGCCCATGAAGTCGGTGACGATGTTGGCCGAGGTTGAGCTCGGCAAGTGCATGGTCCCGGTTAAGTACGTCACTAGGTTCACTGCTATTCCTATTGTCGACAGCCTCTCACATATCTCTATCCCTGTTATTCAATAATCTCAAATAAATTATTACATAATAATTAGATTTTAAAATAGCAAGATAGTAATATCTCGATAAATATGGGAACTACACTCACGATTGGTTACTAAAGTGATAACCATTGTAAAATATATTTATTAAATGACTATATTTTTTTAATTTTAAAAAATATATAATTGAAAGATAAATATTTGATGTAATAAATTTAAACATGCATGATGCTTGGAATAGTAAATTCGTGATTGCTGTTAAAGTGATAATTATTATATTCCGCGTAGTTGTGACTTTGGGAGTATTTTAGGAATTTTGATGATATTATTTTCTTATAAACATATGCTTTTCAGGAATCACCGACCATCTATGCATCATCCATCTATATGATAAAAACAAAAAAATAAAACTTATAAACTCTCGTTTTGTAGAAGTAGAAACCTACCGCAAGCTAAAAGAAAAATGGAGATGAGCAAAAGGAAGCAAAGAAACGACAACTAGTAAAATAGACTATTATGAGTATCAATTGAAGATGTGCATGGGACATCTTAAAAAGTAAGAAGAAAAGGGGGGAATCAGAGATATATTCCCGAAGCCATTCATGAAGTATGGCACCAATATCAGCAGAATATCTGCAAATATGCAGTGAGTATGATCTCATCCCTCCTTTCTCAAAAAAGAAAACGTTACTCTATCCCACGCTACATCACTTTGGAAAGTGTGTGCACATCATCTCATCTTGTATATGATATAAGAGGTGAATCAAGATCTGTATTAATCATTTCCGGTTTGTTGACTTTGTACACATGACAGTAATAAGCAGGTAGCATTTGATGTGTCCGAAAAGTGTGGAGAAAAGCAAGTGGAGAGAGCCAAAGGGCAGACCAAGAATGAGAGCAGCAGGAATCCAACCACCAGTTTTGGACCTGTCTGCAGGGAAACCTTTGGAGTTCACAGCACCTGAAACTGCCCAACTCATCTTCTCTTCCTGAAGAATATTAGGAGAAAGTAATGGAAAATGTGAAATAATGTTACTGGGTGATGAAAATCCATGAGGGTTAGGAAGAGGTCACTGCACCCACCATTGCAAAATCTTGAATGGGCTAAAATAGACTGAAAGACACCAGAAAGAGAGGGATTAGTTTTGGTTCTTCTACTGTGAGTGCACAATTCACGAACGTCCTCAGGAGCCTCTCTTTTTATAGGCAAGGAGAGACTTAAACTCTCTCAACACATGTTCACTCCCTCAAAAGAAAACAAAATAGGATAGGGGACCCTCCACTGAGAAATTGTGACAGATCACTGCCTGTTGCTCCTCACAAAGGTGAGTGGCAACTTCTAGGGATGGAGGATCTATAAACAAACTCTTGATGGTTTTTTGCAAGGCGATATTTGGTACAGAATTCATCAAGAAAGGTGGGGAGATTTACTTATTTATTCATTTTATCTTTTCTGGAAAAGGGAGGAGTATGTGTTTCAGAGATGGAAAAGAAACACGGCGAATCTTGAACATGGACTGTAGCAGAGTCTCCCGTTTGTTTTTATCCTTTTGTGGTTAGATTTATGTTGAAGTTATGGTCATGGATGGAGGTAAGTGCGTGCGTACTCTCCAGCGGAGGCTTTTCAGTGCCTTTTGTTGCCCCACCAAAGGTGGCAAGAGCTTGTGCGACTCCAAGCGGAGTTTGTTTTGTACCACAGAAACCATTTCTTTGAAAAGGAATACCCCTATAGTCCTAAAATTTATATAAAGAATGTTATTGTATTTTAGATTGTTTTTTCGATTCGCCCAATTAAATCCTAAATCTTCTTTCTTGAAAAGCACAATCAAGCGCCGAATTTATATTTAGTAGTGTTGTTTGAGTTTGACATGTTGGTAATATGCGAATATTACAGAGGTAATTGCTTGTTGTTATTTACTGAAAGAACTTGATTGAGCTTTCTTGAGCAGGTGTAAGACTTGATTACACTGATTGGATGATTTATGACTCGACTGAATGCTATAAAAAAAATTGGGACTTTCAAAGAAATTTCTTGTATTTCTCAGTGACTGAAAACAGGATCACCCATGAATCTTCTATCGGTGCCCTTACCAAAAAAAGAAAACAGGATCATGCATTTGTGTGGCCATATGCAATATAAGGAGGGAGGCTCTCACTTTCTCTATATGAAAGTACTTATCAATGGTTATTGGATAGAAAAAGTACGAAAAATGTGCCAATTCAATAATAAATCTTTCAATTGTGTAAATTCTTTTTTCTTTTTCCTAGGTTAGGGTTTCCTCTCCTTTCCCTTGAAGTCGCCATCTCCCTACAGCGCCATCCCTGAGGGAGACTCTCTCTCTCTCTCTCTCTCTCTCCCTTCCTCCCCCCTCTCCCTCTCTCTCTCCCTCTTCCCTCTTTTGAAGCTTTTTGGTTTTCTTTTCTCTCCTTATCTGTTCTGACAATTTGTGTGTTTGAATAAATTTTCGCAGCTGATTTCAGGTGAACGTGGAGACCAGTTCGGACATTCGTCTAGTCAATAACTACCAAGGAGGATGTTCGTAACGTGGCTCCATAACCTTCCCGAGATTAAGCTGCTTTTTTCTTCCGATTTAGATTTAGGTCAAGTTTGGGAGGTTTTACTCTATCGAACTAGATCTAGATATAGATCTGGGAGTCTTATAGATATTTGATCTGTGTTCTTTCAACATTTTGATGTTACTGTCTTTGCACAATGATGATAATGAGGATGTTGAACCTAGATGTGCGACGCAAGCCATTGTAAATGGAGTGTGAGATCTTGGCGTGAGCTCATCATTGAATCTAGTGATCGGCCGCTGATCATTTACAGTTGTATATCTGTTCTTGATAAATGAGAGTGCTTTTAGCTGCAGACTGTTCTTTGCTATTTGCTTTTTGACTTTTGTTCTGTTCTGCAGTTATTTGAGATTTGTTAGGCTTGAAAGCCTTCTATGTATCTTTCGAGTATTATTCTGATATATGAACGACATCTTTCTTTCGACAGAAAAAAAATACATTTCAAATGAGCCAATTGAATTCTAAATCTTTTGACGATTTGTTAATTTAGTCTATCCGACCAATTTTAGCCGGAAATTGTTGATATGCATGGCGATTGTCCAGCGTGGCATAGCCAGCACTGATGTGGACAAATTTTCTAAATTTTCCAAAATTTTTATTACTTTTTTTGTTTTTCCTTTCTTTTTCTTCTTTTCTTTTTTTTTTCCCAATCGTGGGCCAGCGAAGTTGCTAGCTGCGGGCGAGGTTCTCTATGCCCTCGCCCAAATCCAGAAGAGGGCCGTGACACCCTTGCTTGGTCTAGGCGAGAGCCATAATGCCCTTGTCAGCAATAGGTGAACGGATCTAGGTGAGGGTGGCGACGCCTTCGCCCAAATTGGATTTGGGCAAGGGCACGACACCCTTGCTTGTGGTTAATGAGGGTGCGGAGGCTTCGCTCGTGGCCGATGTGGGTTGCTGGCCCTTGCCTATGGCCGGCGATAGTTGCCTGGCAACCTTGCCGACCCAGAGTTGTAAAAAAAAAAAAAAGAAAAAAGAAAAAAAATTCAAAATTAAAAAAAAATTGAAAACTATTAAATTTGTCTATGTCAGCGTCGATCATGTCAAGTAGGATGACTAGGGTCTATATTATCGATTTTCGGCCAAAATTGATCGGATAGACTACATTGGCATATTGTTAAATGTTTAGACTCAATTGGTATAATTAAAAGTTTTAGGACTGAATTGACACAATTACTATAAGTTTATGACTTTTTTGATATTTTTCCCATTCCCAGACCGTGGTTTGATCTAGTTTTTACTTAATAACCGAAGTGGTTGAGAACTGGTTGAGTCTGGCGGTGATCTTGTTCACAACTTACTTAGGCTCAATCCACCTCTATGACTCTCTTTTCACTCTCTCTCACCTTTATTTGATCTCGCGTTCGCTTACTCCGTACTCTCACTTCGGTTTGGGTATGTGTTTTCATAGAAGTTAAATATATAAGTGTTTTAGCAATATGGGTTGATTATAAGTTATTAGATTTATATTGTAAGAAAATTGATCAATTTAGGTCAAACCATTTTTTATCCGACCCACTTGTTTGACGGGTTTATTGCAAGGGAGGGTTAGTGCCAGAGAAATTATCTAATATTCTTTAATTTATAAACTTGATTAATGTAACCATATAGATGATCGATTCTAGGGTGAACGTTTTCATTAATGGAAATGGATCTGTGACGCAATGAAAATGAGGATAAGGTCTTTTAGATAAACATGATTAATAAAATTGCAAGCCCCTCAAATTGGCTTTGTATCTCTTCTTCTCTGGTGGAAACTTTAACGGGCCATTGATGTTACCCATGATTAGACGCTTCCAAAATCAAGGTTACTATATTCGTGGGCTCTGTTTATTCCGCGAAAAATATTATGTTTCTGAAAAATATTTTTCAGAAAATCATTTTCCTGAAAAATGACACAATTTTCCGGTGTTCGGCTGGAATATTAAAAAGTCTCGGAAAATATTTTCCTTCGTGCACTGTTTTTAATAATTTTTTATTTTAAAATTTCTTTTCTTTTCTTTTCTTTCCCTTTCTTTCTTCCTCTGCTGGTCATCGGCCACGGCGATAGTCGGCGGCTGGCCACAGGCGAGGCTCAGCCTCGCTCGCCCAAGGTCAGCGAGGCTCACCGTGGTCAATAACCAGCCTCGGGCGAGCGAGGCCTCGCCTTCACCTTGCCAGATCTGGCAAGGCTTGGCCTCGCCTCGCCGATCTCGAGCTCGGTCGAGCATCGCTGGATCTGGCAAGGTGAGGCTAGGCTCGCCCTCGCTCGAGCTCGCTGGTTGTGGGACAAGAGGATGCACAAGGCAGCAGCGGAGGAGGAGCGGCTTTGGATATGAAAACCTTAGGTTGCGTGAGAACGATGGGGAAGAGGAAAGAGAGAGAGGAGGAGAGGGCGAGAGCGTGAGAAGAGAGGAGAGGGCGTGAGAAGAGGGAAAATGATTTCCTTTCCTCATTTTCCTCAGTTTTCAAAGGAAATTTTCCATTGATTGGAAAATATTTTCCTTGACCACTCAATTTCCGCCACCCGAATACCGGAAATTATGAAAATGTTTTTTTGGAAAACATTTTCTGTGAAATGAACGGAGCCATAATCTATCATCCACTTTCACAAAAAAAATTGATTGCTATTAACGACAAAACAAATTGTCGAGCCTAATCAATCTACTAATATTGTCAATTCAATGCAATCTGCGAGGATGCCATGTCATTGATCATATCATTAGCCACATGATTAAATTTACAGTAATCTAATCAGCAATCAATTGAGGGGTCGATACCATGAACGATCAAGATGAAATTTGCTCATATGCTTCGGACATGTACAAGAATTTTTCGTCCCGATCGCCCCTCCAGAATGCATTCTACCCCATAAAGGAAAAGAATAATAAGATGTCTCCCCCTTAATTAAGAAGCAACAAAAAGAAAGTTTACTAGTCTATTTTCAGGTATATATGTGAAAAGGAAAATTTGAGTCAAGTGCGCAACAAATCTATGATAGGTCGATGGCAAGGCACAAATTGCCCATGCTAGCATGTGATTGAAAATTAGACCTGTCAAATGGGTGAGTCAGATCGAAAATTGTCTAACCCAAATTAATCCACTTCTAAGTAATACAAATCTAGTGACACATACATGACTCAACCCATATTACTAAAACACTTCCATATTTAACACAATATATGAAAACTCATACACTAATTGAGGCGAGAGAGACATTGAGTAAGTGAGAGAGAGAGGGTGAATACAGAGTCATATAGATAGGTTTAGTCTAAGAAGTTGTGAACCCATTTAATACCCATATAATTTTGGGCTTTACCATTGTAAATCCATTTTATGGCTTATGTATTGAATATAACCAACTCATACAATAACTTAACCCATCAAACATGGATTTAAAAATGAGTTTATGATCCATTTTGATAGATCTACTGAAAATGGACTCCATGTCTTGCAATCCGCACATCACATGAAAAAGATGTCCACTGAAGCATTTGCCTTGAGTACCATATAATATATATAATCACTATTTGGGATTAGCTTAATTATGATTTACATTTGTAATTAAAAATAATTGTCTTCTCACCCTATATATGGGGAGGCTTGTACTTTTCATTTGGAATGTACATAATATTACATTTTTCTCTCTTCTACCACAAATCTCAACTTGATATCAATTGCAGATGCATGTTGTTAGGATATTTTAAATAAAATATATTAATTTAACAGCTCAATTTTTTAGGATATTTACTCTTCTGCTATATCTATTATCTTACATCGGAGCTTATAAACCCTATAGTAAAGCGATATGGGATATTTCAACACACATGTATAGAGAGATACAATGGACTTGGTTAATGAGCATCATGATAAGCTTAAGCTTATTTATGTATCGTATAATATTGCACAAAACTTGCTAATTTGGTAATTGAACTAAGGACATATATTGAACAGGTTATCCAATCAACTTATCAATTCAATTTTATTAGGCAAACCAATTATACAATATAAGAAACTCTTAAAGAAAAGGATAATTACTAAAAAAATCTTAAACTTATTGTACGGATGCTAATTCAGTCCTAAACTTTTCAATTTTTAGTCAATTCAGTCATAATTCTCATGACGATTTGTCGATATAGTCCTTACGACCAATTTTTGTTAAAAATCCTTGATGTAGACGTCGGCCATCCTATATGACACGATTGATGCTGACGTAGTGTGGACAATTTTTTACATATTCTAAATTTTGTACAAAATTTTTTATTATTTTTTCTTTCTTTCTTGCTCTGCTAATTGCCAGGCCTTGGTGGTGGCTCGCGACCGGTGAGGCGGAACCTCGCCTAGCCACTGGCAAGGCTAGACCTCCTGGCGAGGTCCAGCTATTGGCGATAGCCAACGAGGCTCGACCCTCGCTAGTGGCCTCGCTGGACCTCGCTAGGCCTCGCTGATCCTCGCCTGTGGCCGGTTGTCAGCTATCGCTGAGGCTCGGCAACCAGTAGAGGAAGAAGGAAATGAAAAGATAGAAAAGAAAAAGAAATAAAAAGAAATATTTTTTTAAAAATTAAAATAATTAAAAATGTAAAATATTATTCACGTTAGCACTGGCCATTGGCCGTGTCACGTAGGACAATTGGCGTCCATGTTAGCGATTATAGGTCAAAATTGGCCGGAATGACTATATTAGCAAATCGTTAAAATGTTTTAGATTAAATTGACTAAATTGAATGGTTTGCGACTGAATTGACTTATATAAGTTTATGACTTTTTTGGTAATTTTTTTTCTAAAGAAAGAAGAGCGATTGAGTCCCCAAAATGGAAAGGAACCATGCGAGCCAGTGGTGGATGTAGTAGATTCTATGCAAATTAGGAGTTCACCCATTATTACATGGAACATAAGTGTAGCGTAGGGTCAAGTAAGTTGCGTTGAGACACCGCATTTCCATCGCACATAAATTCGACATGCACGTCTCATGATGTCTGCAAGAATGCTGGATCCGGTCACGGAGACTTTCGATGTCGTCTTATTAAATCTCATATGAATGAGAAAAATCGAGAGGTTCTAAAGTTATCCATTTTCAAGGAGCGATATGTGAATCATCGAATAATACAGAATTTGGGTTAAGTCTCTAAAGACTATAACTTAACAATATACCCTCACTCTTGCAAAAAATCACTTATGTTGATCCTGATTTTCTCTCCCCTCTCCCTTCTCTCTCTCTGTTAAGATTCAGCATATAATCACAAGAAAATAAAGAGTGAAAAGCAAGAAAAAGAAATTGAGATAAGACCTTCCTCAAGCGGGACCGTGTGCTTATTTTTCTCTAGAGAGTATGAACCACACCCAAACACTTTCTACCTTGCCCACCAAGCACCACTGCACGTGGTTTGTCATTGCCCATTGTCGCCACCTTAGGCTCACCATTGCCCGTCGCCACCACCAACACATCACTAAACCTCTACAATACGATCAACACAAATAACATTTTGAAAGCAAGTTACTCTACATTACACTGGTAAACCTTGTGTGGATTTATGGATCCGAATGTAATCGTGCATTTGTGACCTCTTCAAACAATTTGGATGAATGGCTCCTGTTGTCTATTGTGATTTCAAAGTTCCATGAAATCGCATGGAATCTGCGCATCCTCTCTTGACACTCATTTCACTGTTGGAGCCGCTTACAAGATTGATTAAGCCAAAAAGATCATTGTGATTAACCTCACATGAAAAATAAGGCTTTTTTTTCTTGACCAACCATAACAATAGGTTCCTATTTGCCATTGGCCAAGCATAGAAATAAGGCTAATAGGGCAATAATTAGCAGCTTTATTTGGGCAATCGGTAGGCGAGATTCTCCAAATTTGCGAAGTGACCGACCCACTTGAATCACAGCGCAAAAATGAGAGTCAAGAAAGTCGACAAGCAGGACTCCATCCACCGCATGATGAGGTGCTTCCTTTTGCTGCACTTGGCACGTACCAACATACAGGATCTAAGACATATAGTCATGCCCACCGTGGCAACACACAACGAACTGAGAATCCACAAAGCTGCTCCACCTCCACATAACTGTGAAGGGGAACTCCTGTTAGCACAACCTACTTTGACTTCTAAAATTTGATATTTGATATCACATCCAATCCCCTCCCCCTCCTCTATTTGTACAACCTATTTTGACTTCTAAATTTTCATACCACATCTCTAGAGAGGGCAAAATAGGCCCAAAATCCAATTTTAACTCATATTTCACGAGCTAGGTGATAAAATAGTTTCTTAAAATTGTTTACTAATTCTCATAATCAATTTTCTCACTCGATAGATGATCAAATTCATGTGTTTTACCCATCATTTTGCGTCAAATCAGTGAATAATTCAGGGGAGGTATGATTTTCCGTTGAGAAGTGCCGCCGTTAGCAAGACTATGATTGATTGGCGACCCTTGCTTGGCTGCGAGGGTCGAGCCCTCGCCAGATCTGGCAGCTCCCTTGCGGCCTCTGGCGAGGGCGTGACGGCCCTCACCCGCGGCTAGCGGCCTGAACAAAAGAAAATAACAAGAAAAGAAAAAATAATAAAAGATTCAGAAAATATTAAGAAATTGTAAAATTTGTGCAGATTAGCGCCGGTTATCTCGGTTGTGCCACGTAGGATGACCGTCGTCCATGTCATCGATTTACGGCCATAATTTATCGAATGAACTCAATTGGTACAAATGCAAAATGTTTAGGACTAAATTGGTTTAATTGAAATGTTTAGGACTTTTTTGATACTTTTCCATAGACATAGTGAAGGTTATTTTATTATTTAATTAATGCATGTGAGAAGTGAGGCTATTACTATGGGTTTTACCACGATCTGTTTCCATCTCCTGTACATCCAACGCACTATCAAATCTTCGCCACTGGGCACCCGGTGGTTCATTTTCGCGAAATATCAAACACACACACACACACACATCGAAACAAAAGCATGCCGTAACCATTTTTGCTTATCAGTTCCACTACTTTGCGTGAAGAAACTTTGCAACACTAGAAGATATTTCAGCATGCTTACCTGCTCCCACCAAACCAATATGTTTCTAGTTTCTGTATGACCAACCGCGAAGCAAGATCATGGAATGCCTTTCTAGGTGTCGTTTCTCTTTATTACATAAAACAATGATATCTCTCTGTTCTTCGTTTTCCCACCAAAACCTCTCTGACTGCTTAATCAATCATGTAACTATTCAAAGGACGCAAGCCTACAGGTTCTCCCACTATAAGAAACTTTTTCACGATGTCAAATGGTTTAAGATATAAATTACCCTTATGCATGGCGAGTAGACCACGCTATGCTTTTCCTTTTGCTTTGTGTCTATTCTCTTTCAGTCTATCCGGGCATCTTCGTGACTGTCATTATCTTGATAAAGTTGGTTGAGTGGAGTAAGATCTTTACGAGTTTTTGATCCTAACTTTCTTTGGGTGATTGATCATGGGTTGGGTGATAATTTTGGTCATAGGGTAATGCCTGTGCTGGAAAAAAAAGGTATCATCTTCAACAAACTGAAGGATATGCTCTAGTTTTAGAAGTCAATTTTGAGTGTCTCACTTCCTACGCTTGCAACATGTGTAAAGTGATGCTTAACGAACAATGATATCAACAAGGCTTTAGGCCTTCTAGACACCATTGTAGAGGCCTCCCTCAGTTGTTTGTACCTGCAAAAGTTTCGTTTGATGCAGAAGGTAGTGGAGCAATCACAAAGAATTTTTTTTTTGTTTTTTTTTTTTGGGGGGGGGGGTGTTAGGGAACGCAATTTTATATTACAAAGACTAGAGGGAGAAGTAACAAGCAAATCATAAACGTTTTATCTGTGGGTCAATTAACTCCTAATATATCTATGACTTGAATTTTCTATGTGTCGGCTTAATTATTTATGACCCAAACTTCTATATTTTGTGTGATCCCATTGCGAATTGTTTCATGAGGTCTGAGTTGGCTCGAGTATGGTTCCTTTCCGTGGATATATATGGTGTGTGAAATATACCGAGCATTTATTGAACTAGGGCTTCGAGAGTTTTTTTTACTTTTCATTGCCCTCCAAATTCTGTCTAGTGAAATTTCTTGTTTCCCTTTGCCCATGAAATAGGTCACATGGATCGAACCATGTAATTTCATTGTATTGTTTCATTGCTCTATATTCTATACTTTATCATTTTTGCATAACGAAACCTTTTGAAAAATGTGCAACTAAGTCATACTATCACCATCAAAGGCATTTCAACCTTGAAAATGAGAGCCATTCAATTATGCATAAAACCCTAACTAAAGAATAAAATACATGGATTTTATAATTACAAGACTCCAATGAAAACTAGGGTTGTCAAATAGGTGGGTTAGGTCGGATTTGGGTTGGATCGAAAATAATTCGGCCCAAATTAACCCATTTATATACAATACAAATTAGTAACCCATACCTGACCCCGCTCATTTACTAAAATACTTTCATATTTAATCAAACTTATGAAGACCCATATCCACCTAGTTAGTCCACTTTAAGCTCTTTATGTGTACATGTTATTTGGATAAAATCGCTATTTCAACTATAAGATGCTTAAAAATTGACTTTCAACATTGTGTAGAATTTTCAATTTTTGTATTGATTCACAATGAAGAATTAGAGAGTTAATACTTGATGGTGAATTCATAAAATTACAGCAACAAATAAATGTGTAGGAATTAAAATATTAATTAAATGGAATGTAAGATATTGATGAAATTGATTATGCTGACCATGAATTGCAATGACAAGAACTAAGATTAGAATATTACATAAAAATAGCAATGCCGAATGCAACCAATAAAAAAAATACTCCAATAATTAACGGATGAAATTTATAAGATTAATTAAAATAAAAAAATAATGAGAAAAAAAGAAGCCATCTTGATATTTTTAATAAGGGTGAAGTCGAGCCCATCTTGTGAGTCCACCGAGACTTCTCTGAACTTGAAAAGTCCGAGGAGTCCATTATTTGCTCATAGAGGATGAAAAGAAAGTCACCAAGGTGAGTTAGATTTGGATAAACCATAACTCATTTAACGCCCATATTTTTTTGTGAGCTTTGCCATTCTAAACTTATTTATAACCCATTAACTAAATATAACTAACTTATATAATGATTCTGCTCATTAAATATGGATTAAGAAATTGATTTTTGACCCATTTTGACAGGTCTAATGAAAAAAAAATTCAAATTTTTCATGTAAAATTTGAGGAAATTGAGTTGAATGATATACCCACAAATCATTCCGCGCCCTTCAATCTTGTATTGTTTGCTGGTTCTCATAATCAACTTTCCCACTCGATAAATGATCAAATTCATGTGTTTTACCCATCATTTTGTGCCAAATTGGTGAAACATCCAAGGGTATGATTTTCCGGTGAGATTTGCTGTCGTTAGCAAGACTTTGACTATATTACATACCGGTTTCTGTATAGACTGGGAGGAGGTCGTGGTAGAGTTCAATTCTCAACACTATCTTTTTTGTTTGAAACTTAACCCGTGGATTTAAACCAATGTTGAGAAAATTATATTAACTTGTGAATTTTAATGGTGAAGAAAGTGTTAGGATTTGCCGCACAATCACAAAGAAATATATAGTAAAAAACGAGAAAGAGAATCGAGACACAAGATTTTTGTTCTGGTTCACCCTCAAACTAGGGCTATGTCTAGCAATGGATTCCGCTATAATTAGCACATCACACCTCTCTGATACATCTCTCAAGTACCATATATATAGGCAATAGTTTAATTCAAAATAGGAAATCTCTTTCTAGAAAATTTCCATGTTGTCCGGTCGCTAGGGAGTCTGAACCACACCCCAACAGAAAGTCAAGTATCATGGGCAGTCCACCTTAGTAATTTGGGATTTGGAGAACTTAAATGGTAAGCAACACCCTCTCTCGGCATATCAATCGTGATATGTGATATGTTACAGATCACGTTTTATTACATTGATTTTGGAGGCATCAATCAGATACCCGATTAGCAACTTTTGAAGGAGCTTGGTTCACGTGAATTCGAGCTTGAATTATCATATCATTTCTTGAGATAAACTTCATCATTGCTTGGAGTGGGAGATTTGGTTTTATTCCTTTCGCTACATAGAGAGAGAGATTTATACTTTTGAGCAGTTAGATTGAAAAGATACCAGATGGATTCGTTCTAAGGATAATGTGATGAACGGAGTAAATCACGATACATAAAGAATATGTGTCATATATTGACTCAATGTAAGTCCAATCTGTTTGGAGTTCGACATAATTAACTGCTTTGTCGTATATGTGTTAGTCTAAATGTCTTGTCGACCTGCATCCAAATCCTTCATGTCTTTACGTGCGCAGGCAAAAAGGAGGAAAGAACAGAAAACGTAAGCGGCAGGATTAAGGTAAAACATTGGAGCCTCTCCCAGGATCATACATTGGTTTTTTTTTTCCAAGGAAAGTCAAATTGTCATAAGAATTAATGTTCCCATTATCATGGCCAAGAAAAAAAAAAAAAGATAAGGGTGCAATTGGGTCTTACGTACTCAAACTCAGTTCAAGTCGAATCCTCAACTAGATAAATGACTGCATTTGATCTCTCAATGCGCAAACTCAACGTCTAGCTCAAACTTTGAGTTTTAAAGCTTTGTAGGATTAACTTTTTTCAATGATAAAGAAACCTGCTATAGGTTACTAAATCCCGGACCTGAAAATTGTAGAAAATTTTTATTTTTTTCCTTCATGAGAATGCACAAAGCTAAAAATTGAAAATAAAATACGGCCACTTGACAATGCTCGTTGGCCCCTTCGATGAAGTGTTCTCAAACTCAGCGCTTTTGATACTAGAACTTTAAGCTCGAAAGGCATCTTGCAGCTTGCGGCGAGGCCAAGTTCCACGCCTATGGGGTTTTTCCTGCAGCTCGGTGCAGTGGCGTTCGAGGCCACGCACCTTGTCCGATACAGATACTCCTCACCTCTGACGGGATCAAGCTCAACACGATCACGTCACTCTACTAGGTCGCGCTGTGCTACTTTGTGTTCCTGACCTTGCTGTGGGCAGTGATGGAGATGCTGAGGCTGATCCGGATGTCAAGCTTCCACTTTGATTTCCTCATCTTCGGGACGAACTCGTTGTATGCGTTCGCTCTGAACCTCGTAGTGTTCCTGCTTATCGGGAAGACACCGGCGTTGACGATGAACGTGGCAGGGGTGGTGAAGGACTGGCTGCTGATTGCCTTCTTGTGGTTGGTGATCACGGACATGGTGACCCCAGTGAACCTGTCGGGTACAGTATCGCGGTCCTCGAGGTCGCCTACTACAACAATGCGAAGTTCCAGGCGATGAAGGCAGTAGAGGAGGCCAAGATGGGGAAGGCCAAAGAGGGCCGCGATGAGGAGGCCAGGAAGCTGTAGGAGGAGAAGGGGGTGAAGGACGGAGATGAGTAGGAGAAGAGGGGATAATTGTCCAAAAAGTCATAAATTTATTGTATAGCGGCAAATTCAGTGCTAAAACTTTTAATTGTATCAATTTAAACATAAACATATTGTGCAATAGCTAATTTAGTTTTAAACCTTTTGAAAATTGGTCAATTTTGTTATAAACCTTTTAACGATTTGTTAATATAGTCATTTTGGGTAATTGTGGCCAGAGATCTCCGAAGGACTACATTAGCATATCATCAAAAGGTTTATGACTAAATTGGCAAATCGTCAAAATATTTAGGATTAAATTAGTACAATTGAAAATTTTATGATTGAATTGGCCACTGTACAATAAGTTTAGGACTGAATTGGCATAATTGAAAAGTTTATGACTGAATTGGCTGTCGTACAATAGGTTTATGACTTTTTAAATAATTTTTCCTTAGAAGAAGTGAGAAGAAAATTTGATGTTGAAATTGGTAAACCTTTCATTTTATTTTTCTTGAATTTCAGTGAAGGAAAAGAAGTTTCAAGATATGAGATGGTAAATTTTATCTCCAAATTTCTTTTGTGCTTTTTTTGTTTAGAGGGCAAGATTAGCATGAATAAATCGGATACTCTCCTCTTTCCTCTTCTTCTGGTGGTAAACTGGGGTCATTAATTTTATACTATATAGTTTTTATATTTATATTTCAGGGGGAGACGTCGGTCCAGATGATGCTGTAAGAGAGATGTTTATGGTCAAGATGAATTTGAGGAATATACTAATTTATTGATCACATGATGTGCCTTGTCTACACAAGCATCTACTTCTCCTTTTGTCTTTCTTTAACCACCAAAATGTGCGGGTGGCGTGGTGGCGCGGTACTCTAGATACTCTTTCACGCATCCGACTAAGTATTGAATCGAAAGGGTCTTTTATGGATGTAACGTATTAAAACACTTGGCAATTTTTTGGAATACGTATAGGAACTAATTTAGCCTTGTTTCGATTGATATTGGCACAAAAACGGAAGGCTGCAAAATTAGGGAAAAAATTATTCAATCGGTTCTAAATAGATTTTGATTTAGTTCTAAACTTTTTAATTTTGTTAATTTTATCCTAAATAGTCCTTTGATCCAATTGTCGCTGGACACCCTAAGTAGCACATTGCCACGTCAACAATATCCAACGAAACTTGGTTGGAATGATTATATTGAAATTTTGCGTAACTCTTTAAGATTGAATAGGGGGAAAAGTATTTGAAAAGTTCTAAACCTATTGCATGACAACTATAATGGAAATTTTCTTTGTCTTTTTTTTTTTGGAAAAAGCCACCAAAAACCCCAAACTTTTTCACCTGTGACACATTTACCTCGAACTTTTTTTGTGACACCAAAAACCCCAAACTTTGCTATTTGTGACACATTTACCCCAATGCATTTAGTCTATGGGCATTTTCGTCTTTTTTGTATTTTCTTTTTTTTTTCTTTTTTTTTCTTTTCCGGCGAGGGGGGCCCTCGCCGGCGTCGAGCGAGGGTCGCCCTCGCCCGGCGTCGGCGAGGGCCGCCCTCGCTCGCCCAGGCGAGGGCGACCCTCGCCCGACGCCGGCGAGGGTCGACCTCGCCGGATCGGGCGAGGGCCGCCCTCGCTCGACGCCGGCTAGGGCGGCCCTCGCCAGATCCGGCGAGGGCGACCCTCGCCCGACGCCGGCGAGGGTCGACCTCGCCGGATCGGGCGAGGGCCGCCCTCGCTCGACGCCGGCTAGGGCGGCCCTCGCCAGATCCGGCGAGGGGGGCCTCGCCGGCGTCGGGCGAGCGTCGCCCTCGCCTGGGCGAGCGAGGGCGGCCCTCGCCCGACCCAGGCGAGGTCGACCCTCGCCCGACGCCGGCGAGGGTCGACCTCGCCTGGGTCGGGCGAGGGCCGCCCTCGCTCGCCCAGGCGAGGGCCGCCCTCGCTCGCCCAGGCGAGGGCCGCCCTCGCTCGCCCAGGCGAGGGCGACGCTCGCCCGACGCCGGCGAGGGCGACCCCCGCCGGACGCCGGCGAGGGCCCCCCTCGCCGGATCCGGCGAGGGCCCCCTCGCCGGACGCCGGCGAGGCTCCCTTCGCCGGAAAAGAAAAAAAAAGGAAAAAAAAAGAAAATACAAAAAAGACGAAAATGCCCATAGACTAAATACATTGGGGTAAATGTGTCACAAATAGCAAAGTTTGGGATTTTTGGTGTCACAAAAAAAGTTCGGGGTAAATGTGTCACAGGTGAAAAAGTTTGGGGTTTTTGGTGGCTTTTTCCCTTTTTTTTTTAACATAGCCCCATCAACCACTAGGTGAGGGCTGAGAAGACCTCGCTAGATTTGGCAGGCAAGAACATCGTGGCCTTTGCCGACCATAGTGAGGGTGGGCGAGGACCTTACATGAGAGGGCCTAGGTTGGGGCTCGCAAGCCCTCGCTTAGATCCAGTGAGGGCCGCAACCCTTTGCCTACTTCGGCCTTTTGTAAAAAGAAAGGAAAAAAGAAAAGAAAAGAAATAAAAGAAAAAACTCATAAATTTAAAAATATAATAAAAACTATCCAATTCAGTACCGGTTGTGCCATATAGATGGTCGATGCTGAATATATCACCACATCAGGGATTTTCGATTAAAATTCGCCAGAATGACTATATTGGCAAATCTTTAAAAAGGTTTAAGACTAAATTGGGAAATCTTTAAAATATTTATGACTAAAATGACACAATTGAAAGGATATGACTGAATTGGCCGTCATATAATAGGTTTAGGACTAAATTTGTATAATTAAAAGGTTTATGACTGATTTGGTGTAACAGTCTGAATTTTCGATCCTTTTCCCGGGATTTAAGAAATGAATTTGACCAATGCACTATAGTAAGATCTCACTCGGAACAGTGTATTCACGGGATGCTAATATTAGGGATAAGGCTATTACGGGATTGAGTTCGCACGACCAAAGAACTCGATCTGGGTTCGATCTTCGACCATATGGATTGACGAGGGAATGTTTTGAGCCAACCGAGATCGATCTAATTGATTGATCGTGTCCAAAGGGAACTAGCGACAGACCCTCGTAATTATATGACAACCGAGGTCGTCCCGAGTAGAGTAAACTTAAATATGATTTGACTTGGTGTCGGTCACGGGTCGAGGGCGCGTAATCCCAATGAGCCACTCGTTAGCTAGAGATAAGCTAAAGTCGCGATTGATCGATTTTAGTCATTTCTTGGAATTCGGACCCAGGAATTGAGAATTTTGAAAGTGACAATTTTGGACGGCTGATGACGTTTTTGGCTTGGCCAACCTTGGGGCCACCCATTTCTGCAAAAAAATGGATTTCGATTCGGGACCGGAAAAAATTACGATTTTGCCCCTCTGGTCACCGATGTCGATTTTGAGGCCGTATGAGATTATTTTTCGTGGCCGATGTCATTTTAGGGTGGCCACGCATATTTTTTTTGGTAAGGAGGTGGCCATGCATATTTAGAGTTATTACGGTCAAAAATTGAAATTTTGGCTCGGAAGTGAAAAGTAATATTATTTTATTTTCCAGGACTTTGCAGTCGATTTTCGAGGGCTTAAGAAACTATTTTCGCGATTCCAACGCCATATTATGTTGTCCACACTCATTTGGGGTTAGTATAACCAAAAATCAGAATTTCGACCCGAGACCGGAAAATTGATCATTTTGCCCCTGGCTCCGAATTTTTGGGATTATTAATAATGGATTTTCAGCTCAATTATTGGACCTTGGACGCTTTTGCCCCTCAATTATTGGATGAGAACGAATTAGGGCCGTCGGATTAAGGGTATTTTGGTCAAGTGGCCCGGATCGGCTACAAGTGACGCCCTTTAGCCATCATCTTTGACCAGATTGGACTCCCTCTCTCTCTCCTCCTCCTCATTCGGCCAGCCCCATCGATCAGCAGCCCCTCCTCCACGTTTCCTCCTCCTTCGCCCGTCCTCCTCTCGGTCGGCGTCCGTACTCCGGATCACCGCCGGAGCCGCCGTTCGCCGGAGCTGCTGGACGTCGGCGCCGCCTAGACTCGCCCTCAGCCTATCCGTTCTCTCTCTCCCTCGTCCCCGTTTTCTCTCTCTCTGTCTCTCTCTCTCTCTCTCTCTCTCTCTCTCTCTCTCTCTCTCTCTGTCTCTGTCTCATTTTCCGTCTGGCCAAAGGAACGCCGGAGCAAGCCGCCGCCGCGCCGGAGCTCAAACGGCTGAGCTACTGCCGCCGTGACCCTCCAGCCGCTCGTACGTCGCCATTCCGTACGCCGTCCATACGTGTCCGTATGGCCGTTCCCCGTACGCCGTCCGTACGTGTCCGTACGGCCGTCCGTACGTCGCCGACAATGTCGCTGCTGTTTCACCCATTTCAGTCCCCTGTCCAGCCGAGTGTCTTATTTTTATTAGGTAAATGACTTCCTCAATCGCCACTTAGGACCTCGGGTATTTCTAGGCTCATTTAGGACTCGATTTAGGTAAAATTGTGGCTGTTTTGTGGCTGTTTTTGGGACTGAGTTAGGGGCTGGTTGTTTGGTGGTTGTGGGCTGATTGGGCGACGAAATTCGAGGTTTAGGAATGCTGAGTTAGGGCTATGATGTTGAGGATTGATCGGGAATTAAATGGGTGATTGATTGGAATTGTGTTGGCTTGATTGGGTTTATTGGATTAATTGCATTGTTTGCTGTGGTTGGCTGGTTCTGCTTTGTGCATGGGTTGAATATGATGAGGTGGTGTGCCGTGTGTGTATGGCCGTGAGATGTAGTGGCGTGGTCGTGTGAATATGCATTGAATTCGCGTGCCAAGAGCGTGTGGTTAAGTGGTGCGTGTTCGTATGACGAGAATGCGAAATTGTGGCATGCGTGTGAGGTGTGTGTGTTTGGTCGTGCGTATGTGTGGCCGTGTGTAAGGGAGGCCGTGTGTGATCATGTGATAGATGTGGTGTGAGTGGAACGAAGGTACGGAAAGGTAGGATTGTTTGGAAAAGGGGATCCGTCCTGAGACGTGTACGTTTACGCGGGACGATGCCGTCCCTGACGAGGTGACGATGCCTAGCCCGACGGGGTGTCGATGCCTGTCGAGGTCAGAAGACCGTTGGCCTGATGCATTTTACGCCGGCACGGTAATTAAGGAAAGGGAGAAGTAGGATTCCATCCTGAGGCGTGTTCGTTTACGCGGGACGATGCCGTCCCTGACGAGGTGACGATACCCGGCCCGACGGGGTGACAATGCCTGACGAGGTCAGAAGACCGTTGGCCTGATGCGTTTTTATGCGGGCGCGGTAGTGGTGGAAGAGTTTAGAATAAGCGGGAATTGGCTTGAGGTGCGAGATTTGAGAAAGTGATGCGTGGTGTGGGTCAGTGTGCGAGTGTGTTTGTATCGATTGCTATGGTGCTCGATTATGGGGTAAAATACTGCTAGGCACGGTATGGGACATGTCCAAGTAGGTTTTGCTTTATAATCGAGGCACGTGCGTGACTGTGATTCATCGCTGTGGTGTATTGACTGTGTTATTGTCTAACGTGCAGGAACGCGCATAATGGATTCCAAGTAGGGTTGTGTATGGTTGTTAGTTTGGTTGATTATGTGTGTTCTGCGTGTTTTCGTCTGGCGGTACGTGAGTGCCTATGTGGGGTTTGGGGTTGTACACTTATTGAGATTCGTCTCATAGTTGTATAATCCACAATTTCATACCCCCAGCCGTAAACCCAGGGAACCGCCTCCTCTTTTTGAAGTGCAAAGAGTCACTTTTGGTGCCCAGTGGAACTGCAGGTGAGTTTCTGGAGACTCAAGCCCGAAGAATCAAGAGTAGAATGGAAAGGAGGACGACCAGTAGGCTTTCCCTAGGGTATTTTAGGAGTTGTTTAACTTGGGTTATCCGATAGTGAAGTTAAGATAACCAAACCCCTGAACTTTTATTAAAACGGTGGTGGAGGATGTTCGTCTGTATTTATGTCTGTAATACGATGTTTGTATATTTGGTGCTCGATGAAGATGTTATTGTTTGATTCTTATGGTGTTCTACCCCGTCGTCGTCATCTTTCTGTCCGGGGTTTTTATATTTCGCTTCTGTATGTGGCTCTGATGTTTGGGTTGGGTCGGCAACGTTCCTGGGATGTCGCAACAAATTCGACCTGTAGCGGGATGTCGCGAGCTCGATGAGATTTGGGGCGTGACATTTGGCTTGGAACGAGCGGTTCCGAGTTCTTTATAGGTTTCACTTGGAACATGAAACCTACCATCCAGTACAAATTTCTCATTTTTTGGAACCTGAAACCTATATTGTCACAAGTTCCAGGATCAGTTTCAAGGTTTAACATGTTCTTTTTTTTTGTTTCATTTTTAGTTAAACAAAACGAAAATGATTGCAACAAAATTTTCCCTTTCCTCTTTTGACATCCCTATTTTTCATATAATAGGGATTTTAGATTTAAGGTTTCCGGTTTCGGTTCATATAGGAATCGGGAATCGAATTAGGAATTGGCGGTTCCTAAATCGGAACCTCCCTCCCTAAAACTAAGAATTGGAGTGGACCCACTGGTCTGGTTCTTCTGTTTCCAGTTCTATGTTGGAATCGTGCTCATCCTTAGATTTGGCCGATGTACGATAAATTTAAAAATAAACTAGCACAATTGAAAGGTTTATGATAGAATTGACCGTCGTACAATATATTTATGACTTTTGGACAATTTTCACTTTTTGATAAAATTGAAAAATTTAGGACCGAATTGGCATTCGTATAGTAAGTTTAGGATTGATTGGACAATATCCCCTAAAATTAGGAAGTTAGTGATTCTTGATCTTTGCCTTTAAGACATTGCATTATATATTGTATTAATCATGAATAATGCTAGCCTTTATACTAGTCATGGCCACGGGTCGGTTTTGGCCCAGAACCGGCCCGGGTCAAACTCGGAACCGGCCTGTTGACCGGGCCTGCAGTTCGGAATCGGAACCTGCCCGTGGCCTACGGGCCCGGTTCCAACAACAAAAAAAAAAAACTGCTGCGGGCCCCCACTCCCACGTTCTCACCCCTACCCACGCCCACCCACCTCTTCCAATCACAATCCTCCTCCTCCAAACCCCTCCGACTCCTTCCCCCTCTCCCTTGCGCCTCCTCCGATCCTCCCTTTTTCTCGTTCACCCGTCGCCCGTCTTCCCAGATCTGACCCCCGTCGCTGTTGCCGCCGTCGCCCCCGCCCATGGCTGCAGCCGCAGCCGCCGACGCCCCCTCTTCCTCCTCCCTCGCTACCCTGCGCCTCCTCCCCTTTTCTCCTTCGCCCGCCCCCCGTCTCCCCAGATCTGACCCCCGCCGCCGCCGCCGCCCATGGCCGCAGCTGCCGACGCCGACGCCCCCTCCTCCTCCCCTCCTCCCGACCCCGCCCAGCCCCCGGAGGAGGAGGACCCCCCGTTCCTCCTCCCCATCCCCGTCCCCGTCCCCCTCCCGGCCCCCTCCTTCTCCCCCTCACCGCTGCCCCGTCTCTCGCTTCATCTCCTCGCCGTCATGAACCCCGCCTCCGCCACCATGGCCAAGGCCGCAAAGCCCGAGCGACGACCGACGGAGGACCAGGCCTGCAATTTTTATTTTATAATTTATTTTATTAATTTTTAAATTACGAACCGGAACAGGAACCGGCCTGGAACCGTCGGTTCCGAACCGGAACCGGAACCGCCCCCTTGCGATTCCGGTTCCAGTTCATACATGGCCACGAACCGGAACCGGTGGTTCCTGAACCATGGCCATGCCTACTTTATACTTTCTTTTAATTCATTCCTTTTGGGCCTTCATGCCTTTTTCAAGTCGGCCACAACAACAAAGGAAATAAGTGAATATCTAGTCAACCACTTTTGTGTTATGATCATTCAGACATCAAAATTGGGAAAAGAAACCGTAATAGAAGCTATTCCGTTGAAGCTTTGGGTACCAAACGATCTTGCCATTGTAGTCACAAGTCACATCCTCAATCGATGCGGTGTGCGGTAATCAACAAGCACAACCCATCCGAAGTATGGAGCCGTACATTAGAGCCAGCTTGTGCTCAAAGCGACGCAACCTTTTTAGTATTTGCGCATCATTTCAACCGATGACGTCGCATGTGACGAGCTATAAGCTTGGACAGTCGAAATAAAGCTTTCATAATTTCATTTCATAATGACTTGAGTAATTCCTCTCCTACCCTGCTTAAGTTGATTTTGTGGGCTAGCCTTGTGGGCTTTGGGCTTTTTGCAAATGCGTCGATGATTGGAAGAATAACATGGGACCCTTCCATGCGCTAGAGACCAATCATGAGGCTTAACATGAAGTCAAACTTGTCAAATTGTCAAAGTTTGGCACATATGCATCTTTTCTCCTGATGGAACTTTTCAGTCTGGGACCACCATTCCCATCTCTTTTGAAAGCAAGGATCACTGTTCTCCATATGGTGATTCAGTCCAACAAAGGGGCCTACCACCAAACCGTACTTTGTATATGCATGGAGTTGAAAGTCCAAAGAAGTAAAGTTCAAAAAGGAGTTAATATGCAACTGGCTCCTCGAGTGACTTCATACACTTTTTCAGACTTATTTCAATGGAGAATGGAAGAACAGTATGACCCATGATGACAGGCGATGACTTCTATCCATGTATCCTGTATTTCAGCGCTGGAGAAAGGACAATTAGTAGGATTGTTCACGTAAGCGATCAGAATAACAAAAATTTGACATTTCAATTGAACCTCCACAGTAAAGGGAAGTATTTATGTTGTCACTGAGAAAATCCGAGCAAATAGATAATAGTGAACTGATTATATATGATAAGTCATTGCAATTCTTTCGGTCCTAATTTGGATGATCTGTCTTGATTGGATCGAGAAGGTGGACTTAATTGGCAAAAATACTATTTATCGTAATACATTGGATGAGAGGGGCAAACATATGAAACATATATAAGAATAGGAAGTCAGAGTACTTACCCACAGAAAAAGAAAAGGCAACATAAAGGAAATCCAAACTATTCCATGGCCAGTAGTCAAAATTACAAGTGAAAGGTATATCGAACCCCAACCTCACTTTTCCCTATTGTACATCAACACGCTCAAAATCCATTTTCCCACTCGATTGTTGACATTCCAAGCCTTCATAAACTCAAGCGCACATCAAACTTTCTCCTCCATGGAGGACCCGTTGCCAATCTTTTCCATTTGCATCGTAGGCTTAGGGTTTTGTGGCTTGTACCAAGCTGCACAAACAAGATACACAACAAAATTCACTAGGCTCAGGACCATTAGCAATCCGTAGAAGCAATCGAGCCTCCCGTAATTGATGTTATCGGCCAACCATCCTTGTCCCGTGCCGGTGCCTGTTACCTTCTTCACGACGGAGACGAGGAAGCTACTGACGAAGAAGCCGAGCGATAGGGTCGTGAGGAAGAGCCCAGTGCTCATGGTCTTCATGCCCTTAGGTGATTGAGTTATGAAGAAATCGAGCTGGCCCGTGTATACGAAGGCCTCGCCAGAGCCTACCAAGAAGAATTGCGGGATCAGTAGGAACACGCTCACTGGTAGGGTGGCGTTATCGCGGCCGACAGATGCGGCGACCGACAGTCTCTTCCTCTCAGTTATTGCGGCAGCTGACATTCCTAAAGTCGAAAGAAAGAGTCCAATTGCAATTCTTTGTAGATGGGAGAAACCTGTATTGAGAAATGCTTAGCATGTACAGATTTAAACTTTTGCATGTTAAACAAAGTTAATGCTATTTGCAAAATGTTCCTATTATGATGATCTTCTCTCAATAATGCTTCATGAACCAACATCACTAGAAGGGAACAGAAATATCACGTGCAACAATGACTCTTGCAATTGCAATGTGTGTCTATATACCTGGTTTTCCTTTCCATTTCTTCCACACGGGCATGATAAACCGGTCATAAACAGCAAGAGTGATCATTATAGCCGCCACAAAGAACACAGTGAGCGAGCCGGCTGGGATTTGGAAGCTCCCAATGGACCTTTCCATGGTCGAAGCTTGCTCCACTGAGAACGTGATCATCTGCGCATATGTTGTCCAGAATATGATTGTCGTTGCCCAAACCGGAAGCAATCTTATCATCATCTTCACTTCCTCCACTCTCGTCACTGAGCACAGCTTCCACGGATTTGGTGCAGAATCATGACTGCCTTTCACGAAGTCACCTTCGGCAACAATAGCTGCCTTGTCCAGGCACCTGTGGTCGAGACAAAAATGAGGGAGTGGATATTTTGATATGATCATAAAAATGACATGATTCAATAGATGGAAGGTTGTTTCAGTAAAGCTTCATATGCTTGATATCAGGAGCAATGAGAGTGATTCTTGTGAAAGATGAGAAAAATAACTAGGGAGAGACAAACAACAAATGAGAGCATGAACCCGCACTGAAATTGATCGGTGTGATGAATCCTAGACCCTTCAGGACCATCCTCGTACAAGCACCCAGCATCGTACGGAACCTCCAAGCCCCTTTTCTTAGTCGAAGCCGCCACAACTTGCATTATCTGCACAATGGGACTCCCCGAACATTTCTTGTACCTGTACCTCCTCGTCCCCGACAAGAACACGAGGATCGCGACGAGCATTGCGACTGAGCACGCCCCGTAGGCAATGCTCCTGCCGACCTCGTCTTGCACGTACACAAGCACCGTGACGGCAGTTAGCGTCCCCACGCTGATGAAGAGGAAGAACCGGTTGAAGAAATAGGACATCTGGGCTTTTTCCTTCTCGTCCTTGTCGTCGAATTGGTCCGTCCCGAAGCCCGAGACGCTCGACTTGAGGCCGCCAGTGCCGAGGGCCACGAGGTAGAGGGCCAAGTAGAGGATCCCCATCTGGAGCCCATCTGCTTGCTCGCATGGGCGGGCAGGTTGGCATGGAGGTGGGCGAAGCCATGGGAGCTTTGTTGACATTGCTAGCACGGCCGTGCCCTGTAGATAATTTGTGTGTGCCCCACCAAAAAAGTCATCCATGAGCATACAGACAAAGTGGAAAAACTACCGAGAAATATTCTAAAAGAATTCCTGGGTATATACCTTGACTTGATCATAGTAAAATTGAAAATAAAGGCGGATTGAGAGTCTTACGGTTTGGAAGCAAGCCAAGGCTGCGCATAGTAACTTGCCAAATAGTATTTGATTCTATTATTTTATTTTCAGAATCAGTTTGGAAATAGAAATCCGTTTGTTTAATTTTTTATTCTAGGCACAAATTAAAAATTTGTGCCCAGAATCAGTTTTGGAGCAGAATCAAGAATAAAAAAAAAGTAACTTCTTGAATTTGGGAACAAAAATGAGAATCAGTTTTTTTTTCTTCTTCTTTTTCTTGGTTTTTAATATAGCTTCTAATGTCTGGTACGAGAGCCACCCTCACCGTATCTAGCGAGATTAAAATATTTTAATAAAAAAATATTATTAATAAAAAAATTTTATCGGCCATGGCCAACGACCAGGCCATGGCAAAAAAAATTAAAAAAAATAATTTCAATAAAAATATTTTTTATTAAAATATTATTAATAAAAAAATATTTATAACAAAAATATTTTACCGGCCATGGCCAGCGACCAGGCCATGGCGAAAAAAAATAAAAAATATATTTTCAATAAAAATATTTTTTAGTTAAATATTTTTTTAAAAATTATTAATAAAAAATTATTTATAAGAAAATTCTTTACCGGCCATGGCAAAAAAAATAAAAAAATTATTTTTTAATAAAAATATTATTAATTAAAAAATATTTTACCAGCCATGGCCAAGAAGGAGGAGAAGAAAAAAAGAAAAGAAAGAAATATTAAAATATTTAAAATATTATTAAAATATTATTAATAAAAAGAAATTTTATGTCATTACCAAACACATTTCTATTCTTTTACTATTTCAGGAATAAAAATTTGGACCGTTACCAAATGCCTTCAAATGCTCAGAATCAGTTTTTGGGCACAGAATAAAAAAGAATCATTTCTGACCAGAATCTATTCTCGAGTACAGAATGGTTGCCATGCGCAACCTAAAATTTACGAAATAACATTCACAAGTATACAAGTTTCATAAGTATACCAAAAGGATAGAGATCAATTTATAAAACCGATTAATTATATAGTGAGGTGGTAGATAGGAGTGAGCGATTCTAAGTTTCATATAGGTTCCATATGGAATCTGGAACCTATTCGTTGAAATAAGTTCCTCATTTTTTGAAACTTGAAACCTACAATGCATACCTTAGAACCTGAAACCTAATCTGTTACAGGTTCCAGGGTCTACTCAGGTTCAATTTATATTATTAATTGAACAATTGTAATGAATCATCACATTTAATGACTACCACTTTCTGCTATAATCCACTGACCACTTAGACACACAAACAATATGAAATATTAACAAAGTAAAAGTCTCGGTCATAAAATGAAAGTTTAGATTTGTGGTTTCAGATTATACACTCATCATCACATGCCGTAGAATACCACAGGATCACACGAAGACATAAATCAAGAAAAATACAAAAAGTTATTCTAGGTTTTAGGTTTTAAGTTCTACTTACCTAGAACCTAGATTCTGCCCTTTGATACAGGTTCTCCAATTTTTGGATCATAGAACTAACCTTATATACCTTGGAACCGAACAGACTCCCAATGGTTCGATTCTCCAATTCCAAGTTCTACTCTAAAACCATGTTTATCCCTGGTGGTGGATGTTGATTGATTGGGTATTTGCATGTACCGATCTATTTAAATGTCCATTCACAAGCTATCACATCACTTTGTGAACCAAATTTGGAAACTCGTTTCCGCATCCCTAGGATTTCATCCATTGACCTGAATTTGGGGTTAAATGAATGTTGTGGACCTACACCGAAGACGAATGAACCTGAACCGGGACCAAAGCAAGCTAGATAGATAGATAGCATTGTGATAGTTAGACATGTGAAAATCAATTTGAGACCTACCAGAGTTTGGATGAAGGCAAAAATGGCGATGGTCCTGTATCGGCCAAGAAAGGAGTCGGCAAGGAAGCCACCGAGCAAGCAGAGAAGGAAGGTGGTGCCCATGAAGTCGGTGACGGTGTTGGCCGAGGTTGAGCTTGGCAAGTGCATGGTCCCGCCTAAGTACGTCACTAGGTTCACTGCTATTCCCATTGTCGACAGCCTCTCACATATCTCTATCCCTGTTATCCAATAATCTCAAATAAATTATACATCAAAATCATGACATCTTGATTATATGAGTATTGCTCTCATGATTGGTTATTAAAGTGATAATCCTTATAAAAATACAATTATTATATGGTTAAATTGTAGTAATAACCATAAGCAGTTTATATATGTAATATTAAACCCTTGATTGGCTATTAATGTGATAATTATTATGATCCTTGTAGTTATGACTTTCTGGAGTATTGATGATATTATTCTCTCTCTGAGATTTTGTAGGACTTTGGCCTTAGCCTAAAGCATGGAAATATTTAACTAGGGAAGCAAATAGGGGCTTGGAAGATTTGAACTTAAGACTTCCTACTTTAATATCATGTGCGATTTTGTAACTACTGCTGACTGTGCTAAACGCTTAAGTTATTAGATGAAAGTGTGGTTTAGTATTTAAATATTCTTTCACTCTCGTTACGTCTGCTATCAATGAATCAAGGGTATAAAAAGGTTGTACATTATGTAAACCAAACAGTTAAATAGTTATTACAGTTCTGTACTCTATTATATTGTAGTCTCATTCCACTAATACAACAACTAATGGATTGCAAAATTCACCGAGGGTTAGGTCAGGTCATAAGTAATCCACCTTCTATGCATTTTCCATCTTTCAATTGTTATGCACATATGCACCATTTACAACCGAATGAAATCAAAGAAAAAATGAAACTTACAAAATCTCGTTCTTGTTGAAGTGGAAACCTAGCCCAAGTTAAATGAAAAGGGAGAAGAGCAAAAGAAAGGATAACTAATAAAAAGACTATCATGAGCAGTATCACTTGATGACATACATAGGATATCTTATGAAAGTCAAAAGAAAATGGAGGAGTCAGAGGTGAATTCGTGAAGCCACTCATGAATTATCTCACCAATATCAGCAGAATATCTGTAAATATTCAGTGAGCGTGATCTCATCCCTCCTCCTCAAAAAAGAAAATGACATGACTCAGTCCTACACTACATCATCACTAGGAAAGTGTGTGGGGACTGGAACTTCGTATGCCATGTAACGAGTCCCACCAAATTTTTCGTTTGTTGTGTCCAGATCTGTGTCAATCGTTTCCATTTTCTTGAATATGCATTTTTGGAGGGAAGATATATGTGTACGCAAGAATAATAAGCAGGGAGTAGAAGGGCAGACCAAGAATGAGGGCAGCAGGAACCCAACCACCAGTTTTGGACCTGTCTGCAGGGAACCCTTTGTAGTCCACAGCATCTGAAACTGCCCAACTCATCTTCTCCTCCTGAAAAACATAACTGTTATGGATTTCTACCGTTTCCTTTGTTGTTGGATGACGAAAGTCTACGAAAATAAAGAAGGGATCACTTCACCCACCATAGCAAAAACTTGAATGGGCTCGAATAGACTGAAAGGCACCAGAACAAGAGGGATTGGCTTTGGTTCTTGTACTGTGACTGCACGCTTTCACTAACTTCCTCATGAGCTTTGTCCTTTTATAGGCAAAGAGAGACTTAGACTCTCTCAGCACATGTTTACCCCCTCCAAAAGAAAACAAGAAATGGATAGGGGACCCGCCACTAAGGAATTGAGACAGATCACTGCTTGTTGCTCGTCATAAAGGTAGGGATTATGTTTATCACCATCTCCTTTGAGAAGAAGCTTCTGGGGATTAATGATGGAGGGTTTGTACACAACTTTTTGAGGGGTTTTTTGCAAGACTATATTTGGTGCAGCATTCATCAAGGAAGGTGGGGAAGATTTGCTTACTCATTTGTTTATTCGTTTCTTGGAAAAGGTGATGACGATTGAGGAGGATGTATCTCAGAGACGGAGAAGAAACATGGGGAATCTTGAACATGGAATTGTAACGGAGTCTCCCATTCGTTTTCTATCTTTTTGCGGTACAACTGATGTTGAAGTTGTGGCCATGGATGGAGATGGTGAACCACGGCCTGTACGTATTCTGGGGGGGGGGGGGGGGGGGGAGGTGGTGGGTTTCCGTGTAGGGGTGCTGGTGCTTTTGTAGTAGTGGTTTTGTTACCCCACCAAAGGTTGCCAGAGTTTGTGCGACTCTAAGCGGGAGCTGGTTTTGTACCATAGAAATAGAAATGAGTTCTTTTTGGAGAAAAATACTTCCAAAAAAGTCCTAAAATTCTTGTGCGGGTGGTAAATATTTTTTTTAGACTTTTTTTTTCAATTTGCCCAATTGAATCTTAAATCTTCTTTTGCACTCAAGTCTTGGACTTTTTATTTAGCGGTGTTATTTTAGGTTGATGCATTTAGCAATATTTGAATATTACGAAAGTAATCGTTCGTCGTCGTTTATTTAAAGGACTTGATTGAGCTTACTCGAAATTGTTTGGGGCTTGATTGTGCTCATCGAATGATTTTTACAACTTAAATTCAATGTTGTACAAAGAATTTGGGACTTTTGGTGAAATTTCTTGGTACTTCGTGGTGACTAAAAACGGAAACATGCATTCGTGTAGCCATATGCACTATAAGGAGGGAGGCTCTCTCCCTTTCTCTACATGAAAGTACTTAACAAGGGTTCCGGACCACGGTCCCATCCGGTTTTTACTTAACAACCGGAGTGGTCAAGAATCGGTCCAATCCGACGTTGGCCCGGTGAGTTAAACCCTATGAACCGGTCAATTGAACCGGAGTTGACCGTATCATCGACCCTTCATTAGCTTTAAGGAAGTCAGAACTGTTCATTGGATAGAATTAAAATCACCGATCAAGGACAAAAGGATCGTACGATGAATATCCTACTTTTGTGACCAAGGTAAATGCGTCAATCAATTATAGCAACTAGTCTTAGGAACTTGTGAGAACTGTAACTTGCAAAGGAGAGTGAGTCAAAGAGAAAATTACCTAAGTATATATCTTTTATAAACTTGATTAATGTTGCCATAGAGAATAAAATCCGTGGTATATACGGTGAAGAAGGTTAGAACAATTGCAAGCCACTCAAATTGGCTTGTGTCTTTCATAATCTCACTCTCCCATTATTGTGTCTCCTCTTCATTGGTAGAAACTTTAAGGGTCCATTGATTTGATATTACTGATGACTAGACGATTCCAAAATCAATGTTACTATCTTCGTGGTCCGTCATCCACTTTCACAAATTCCTCCCAATCCCTCTCCATTAACTTTGAAAATATTCTTTCCCTTGTACCAATTCATTGTTTACGACGAGATAACAAATTATCAATCTTAATCAATCCATCGGAATCATCGATGCCCTGTCGTCATTATCCAACGGTTTTGCCTTCTCCTTATCAAACAAGACTTGCATGGACTCAATAGATGTGAGCCCGTTCCATCTTAGTGTAGGCCACTATTCGAAAAAGTCATCAAATCTTTTAAGCGTGATAAATCACAACATTCGTCAAATCACTATTCAGATCTTCATCATTCGCATATCAAACCAGTAAATCCTAAGATCATCGATCAAGATATCAAATCATTAAGCCATTGATCAAATCGTCCGCCACACCATTACATATACAAACGGTGTAAAATTCACTTAGTCATCTAATCAGCAATCAAAGTCATCAGCCAATTGGGCATAAGAATATGCCAATCGTCTTACATTCAATCCTTTGACAAATCATAATTAATCATGAGGTCCATACCATTGAATGACCGATATAAAGTGTGTTCACATGCTCCGGACACGTACAAGTATTTTTTCTCCCTATCACTCCTCCAAAGATACTATGGACTTGGGTTAATCAGCGTTGTGATGAAGTTGCGCTTACTTTTTTATACAAATAATCCTTGAGCTTTGTTTAATATGTAATATGATCTCTAAATTTTAAATTTATTCAATATAGTTTCTGAACTTTAGCCCAATATGTAATGTTGTCCCTCAACTTTTAATTTGCTCAATGTGATTCTTAGACTTTTGGTACCGTTTAATTTAATCCATGGACTGTGTGAAAATATTTAATGTTGTCTTTCCATTATTCGAGTCCAAGGACAACATTAACATTTTTATGCAATCTAGGGACTAAATTGAATATGTATATATGAAAGTCTAAGGATCACATTGAATGAATCAAAATTTCATGGATGACATTGCATATTAAATTAAAGTTCATGGACCACATTGAATATTTCAAAGTTTAGGGACCACGTTGCATATTGAATCAAAGTTCAATGATCATTTGTGTCATTCAATCTTTTTTTATCAAATAATATTGCGAAACTTATAACAAAAGGTGATCCAATCAACTTATCTAGTCAATCATGATACGCAACCCAATCACCCAACTGGGATAACTCTCAAATTAAAGTAGAACGATTGAGCCCACAAGCTGAAAAAGAACCATGCAAGCCAGTGGTGGAGGAGATTAAATTAGAAGTTGACCCAGCATTACTTGGAAACATGAGTGCAGAAGTAGGGTCAAGTGAGTTGACTCGACACACCATATTCACCATCGCGCACATACATTCGATGATCATCTTGTTAGATATCACTGTCTATATTGCTGCCTAAACATAGACCTTATATGGATAAGAAAGAATCGAGAGACTCTAAAATCATCCATTTTCAAATGAGGGATGTGTGCACAATCGAATATTACAGAGTTTGGGTTAAGACAAGTCATCTAAAGGTTAAGACCTTAACAAAATACACTCACGTTTTCAAAGAATCATATATGATGATCCATAATCTTGATTTTATTTTCTCTCCTTTTCCATCGTCCCCCTTGAGAACCAAGCACCACCACCCATGGTTCGTCGTTGCCCATTGTCGCTGCATCAGGCTCACCATTGATCGTCGCCACCACCACCGCACCACCAGATCTCTCTCTCTCTCTCTCTCTCTCTCTAGGAACACGATTCACAGTTGGTTGAGGCCGATGACCCCGAGTTTAGCATATCATCAAAAAACATGGCATTTTGAAAGCACAGTTACTCTGTATTACACAACAAATGTGGTATGGATCCAGATGAATTCCGTGCATCCGTGGCCTCTCTCTCTTCACACAGTAGTATCAATCCGGATGAATAGTTTCTGCTGTCTATTCCAAATTCGAACTTCCATGAAATCAAATGGAATCTCTGGATCCACACTTGACACCCTTTTCACCATTTGAGCCGCTTCAAGATTTGATTGGACTAAAAAGATAATAGTGACTAAATCTCAAATGAAAAGTAAAGTTTCTTTCTCTTGGCCGACCATGACAATAGGTTCCTATTTGTCGTGGTCCCTTGAGGGCCATGCAGAGAAATATAAGGTTTACAAGGCCATAACGAGGAGCTTTATTAGGGCAGGCAATGATGAGTGAATGGAATCAGCACAAAGAAGAGGAGCCACTAAATCAATCAGTAGGCGAGATTCTCCAAATGGCGGAGTTGACCCATCCACTATAACTAGCAAGACACGAATGGCATGTTAAGAATAGTCGCACAAACACAATGAAATAGAGAGTAAAAGCAAAGAAAAAAAATCAAGACGCAAAGTTTTATCCTAATTTGCCCTTAAACTAAGGTTATGTCGAGCAGATGATTCAATTATATTTAACACTTTTCACCCCTCTATTGCATCATTCAATTACAAAAAAAATGATTATATATATTCAGTAGATATTTATGGGCTTAAGTCTAAATTACCAGTAAAATACATGCCAAAATTATAAAAGCCCTCTAATGCCTCCTATGACCCCTGTTGGGGCAGTTACCCTGAACCCTCGCCTGCTTACCAGGGAGTAGAACTCTCGTATATTTCTGTCGATGGAGAGTATGAATCATACCCTAACACGATAATAAAGAGAGTTGACAAACAGGGCTCCGTCACTGCATGTGCGCTGCGCGCGGGGATGAGGGCGAGCTCCCTTTTTGCAGCACATTGGCACGAGCCGGGATCAACAATAGAACGCACCTGCGCACGTACCAGCTGACAGGGCAATAGGGATGATCACCCCCACCGGCCATGCACTGCGGCAACACGCAACATGAGAACTGAGAAACCGGAAAGCTGCTCCACGTCCACCACCACCACCACCTCCACATAACTAGGCGAAGGGGTGACCCGAGACCCCCATCAAACGCCCCCCCTTTGACTTCTAGGATATGACATGGCAATACTAAAGAGGGCAAGATTGGATCCGACAATCCTTTTTCAGCTCATATTTTATAGGTCGAGTTTTTTTTTTTTTTTTGATTTTTTTTTTTTGATAACTCAGGGAACCCCCGCACGGCCGATAGCCGGGGAGTAAACCCTGGGGGCGACACGTGCTAGCCACCACACACGTGCCACCGGTTAAGTCACCCTGCGGCGCCCGGGATTCGAACACTCAACCTTTTACGAGAGGAAGAGTGCGCGCTCCAGCAGCGCCACCTAGGCGGGTGGTGTATTTTATAGGTCGAGTGATAATTGGTTTATCTAAAATTTTAAAAACGGGTTGATATGGATGGAAAGAATTAGCGTCTAACTACATATGAATTTTAATGGATTGGAAACATGCTCATTTCAAACCTATTTTCACTGCGGCGTAATTGCAATCCGAAAAAAAATAAAAAACAAAGAAAGAATAGAAAGAGAATGGATATTGGCAATGCCGTCCATAGCAGTGGATCTTGTCGAACATGTTGCCCAAAGTTGCGGTTGATCTCATCGGCGTTGCTTGCGACTCAACAATGTCCTTGGCTCGAAGATGATTGGTCTTTCTCTTTCTCTTCTAACTCTTCAGATCTGATCGAAACAGTTACTTGACAGTTCAAACTTGTCCTCCATTAATAGCGAGCCGGCGACCTCACGATGAGTTGGCGCTCGAGTGCGCGACATAGAGAGCTCAAGCTCGTGACCTAATTGCTCTCGAGCGTGACACACACACACACACACTTACGAAGACACTCATAGGTGATGGCTTGATGATGAGTTGGCCACGATGATGGCTTGGTGACTACTCAAACACAGTGACAATCTAGCTGCGACAACGGGTACCCAGGGGTTGTGAGCACTACAAAAAAACGCCGGATTAGCGACGATTTTTGCGACAAAAAAAAAGGCAAAATCCGTCGCAAATCGCATTTGCGACGGAATTTGCGACGGAATTTTTTCCGTCGCTAATAGGTCGTCGCAAATTTTTGCGACGAAAAATTTTAATTTCCGTCGCAATTTTGCGACGGAAAAAAATTCGTCGCAAAATAGCCACGAACACTATCCGTCGCAAAATTCGTCGCAAATAATTCGTCGCAAATTTCGTCGCAAAATTCGTCGCAAATTTCGTCGCAAGTTTCGTCGCAAGTTTCGTCGCAAATTTCGTCGCAAATTTCGTCGCAAAATTCGTCGCAAGTTTCGTCGCAAAATTATCCACAAACCTTATTCATCGCAAAATTTGTCACGAAATTCGTCGCGAAATTCGTCGCAAAATTTATTGCAAAATTCGTCGCAAAATTTGTGACTCGCTTGTGGAGTTTACCGTCAGTCGAAGGCTCTTGACTCGCTTACACTACACATGCATGGCATTTCTTGTTGATGTCGGAACATTGTTTCAATGTGGTTCTCATTATTAAACCGAAAAATTTAATGCAGGGATGGCCAATTAACAAGCAAGATATTATTGTGTCGACACCGGCTGCGCTGTTGAACAATATTGACCATAAAGCCCATTGTACAGATTTTTTGCAAGGAGTTAAGTACGTGGTATGTTTTCGTCATCCACTCTTTTTCTTTATTTACTTCCAGAAATATATTAGCGAGAAGTATAGTGAAGTTTGGATATTTTTAGTTCATCTATATGTGTTTACATTGGCAGGTGTTTGATGAAGCTGACATGCTTCTCTGTGGAAGTTTCCAGAACCAAGTCATTCGTCTCTTTAATATGCTGCGGTTTGATGAGAAATTACTGTCTCGGAACAAAAGTTCTGTCCTCCATCGACCCATAGCAACGAGTCTTGACTCTGCACTTTCCTCAGTTTTGGAAGACGATGAAGAAATAGAATCAGATGCTCACATCACTTCAGATGAAGAGGAAGATTTTGAGGATGTCGTTCCTGCAGAATTAGGAGATGAAAATAAAGAGGGACATCTTAAGAGAAGAGACTGGAGGAGAGTGAGGAAACACTATGAAAGGAGTAAGCAGTACATCTTTGTTGCAGCCACACTTCCGACAAATGGCAAGAAAACTAGGAATCAACAACCTGGAAAAAAGCTCATCAAAGCAAAACCCAAAATATCACCGGCGGAGAAAAATTAACCTCTTATAGAGCTGAAAGAAAAATACTCCGATACTTTAGATACGGCCCAATGAACCAAAATTCCCTACAAAACATGCATGGGCAATTTCCATTTCCAGAGAGGTGCGTGAACGGTATAACTAAATCCAAGGACCGCATTAAAGCTTAAATAGCTCCAGCCGGAATCACCCGAGCACAATTACCCAAAGCAAAACATTTTCACCAGAAAAAGAAACCAGAAAAGGAAATGAAAGGAACAAAACTACCTGCGATTCTCCTAAGCAAATCCGAATTCTTCCGACATCAACTCTCCGCAGCCACAACTGACATCAAAACAAAACATTCAGGTCCATCGTTCGACAAAGGCACACGAATTTAGGCAGACTCAAAACCCAACTCCAACTCGATCCCCGAACGGCAAAAACCAAACTCTCATCACCATCCTCTTGCTCCGCCTCCTGCACCTCTAATTTCTCGGGGAGCTCCTCCTTGGCCTCGACGGGGCAGGAGCCGCCGCCCCTTCGGGCTCCGTGGCCTCTAGGGCTTCGGAGGCCACGGGCAAGGAGGAGTCGCGAGAGGAAGCGCGGGGGGAAGGGGTGTGGGGGAGAGGGAAGAAGGAGAAGGAGAATGAGAAGCGGAAGCAGAGAGAGAGAAACGAAAGAGAGAGAGAGAATGGGGGAGAGGGCGGGCAAATTGGGAGTAAGGGCGGGGAACTCGAAATTTTAGCGACGGACTTATTTTTCCGTCGCAAATTTGCGACGGACTAATTTTTCCATCGCAAATTTGCGACGGATTTATTTTTTCCGTCGCAAATTTGCGACGGACTTCTTTTTTCCGTCGCAAATTTGCGACGGATTTATTGTCCGTCGCAAATTTGCGACGGACTTCTTTTTTCCGTCGCAAATTTGCGACGGACTTCTTTGTCCGTCGCAAATTTGCGACGGACTTATTTTTTCCGTCGCAAATTTGCGACGGACTTATTTTTTCCGTCGCAAATTTGCGACGGACTTATTTTTTGCGTCGCAAATTTGCGACGGACTTATTTTTTTCCATCGCAAAAATTTGCGACAGATTTATTTTCCGTCGCAAATTTGTGACGGACTTATTTTTTCCGTCGCAAATTTTTGCGACGGACTTATTTTTTCCGTCGAAAATTTGCGACAGATTTTGTGACGGATTCCAAAAATAAAGGGTATTTTCCAAATCCGTCGCAAATTTGCGACGGAAGTGATCTTCGTGGCACATGGCGCCCATTTTTTCAAATCCGTCGCTAATTTGCAACGGAATTAGCGACGGAAATGTTTATACCGATCAATTTTTTGAATCCGTCGCTAATTCCGTCGGAACCTTGAGTAGATATGCTTCTTACAATGACACATTACTTATATTTGACGAATTAGTAAACGTCATGATCTAATTCGTCTAAGGACGGCAAGTCTAGTGATGTTTTTTTTTCATTAGAGCAGTGGAGGAATGTCAAACAACTACGGGAGGTTGTTGCGAAATGGGCCGATGTGACTAGCATTACGAACATTGTGGAAAAATACGACTGATGTGGATGTCATTGTTACAAATAGACTCGATTGACGCTTTCTCAAATAACAATAAGGCTCTGATACCAAGTCAAGAATGTGATAAAAAAAATTAAGAGCGATATATATATATATATATATATATATATATCATTGTCAAATGAAGAGTACACGAACTTATTTATTGGTTTTATAGGATGACTATCTAAAAGGGAAAATATCAATTACAATCAATTAAAGGAAATATAGGGAATCTTCTAAATATTTCTCTAATAGAATGCATGCCTTCTATTCACTCATCATTCGGATGTAACCCTTTAGGAATAATTCATCTAATTAGTTAGATCAAATTGGTTAGGTCTAAATAAGAATATCTCTTTTATATGATCTCCTATAGATATCTCCATATAGATACATTGACTTTACATTTCATACATCCACCTGATTCCGATCTATTTGAAAATTGCTATAATTTATTTACCCATATATTTACGCATACATAAGAGCTACGTGCGGAGGAAACCACCGTATTCAACTAAATAGATATCTGTGTTATCTATATTTAAGTCTTGAAAAAAAAGAAGATAAGATTTGCACCTATCGAATCTAAAAAATCTTATTTGGGACGAGAACATTTTAAGAGATTATCTAATATCTTGAGTTTATAATAGATCTTATCTAATTTGAATTTGTAATATCTAATCTCTCTTAGAATAGGACGTGTAGCAAATCGTCCAATCTCTTTTGAATTTGAACTTGTGACAATCATCTAATTCGTCTCTACTTTCGTCGCAAAATGGTAAATTTCGTTGCACAAATTAGCGACGGAAAATAAATCTGTTGCAAAATTCGTCGCAAATTTGCGACGGAAAATTAGTCATCGCTAATTTGGGACGGAATTAGCGATGAAAATTTTTCGTCGCAAATTTACAAAGAATTTTGCAACGGATTTATTTTCCGTCGCAAATTAGCAACGGAATTTGCGACGAAATTTTTCCGTCTCAAATTTGTGACGAATTTTGCGACGGATTTATTTTCTGTCGTTAATTTGCGACGAATTTTGCGACGGAATTTTTCCGTCGCAAATTTGCGACGAATTTTGCGACGGATTTATTTTCCGTCGCAAATTTGCGACGAATTTTGCGACGGAATTTTTCCGTCGCAAATTTGCGACGATTTTTGCGACGGATTTATTTTCCATCGCAAATTTGCGACGGAAATTTTTCGTCGCTAATTTGCGACGGAATTAGAAATCCGTCGCAAAGTTTGTCGCAAATTAGCGACGAAAAATTTCCGTCGCAAATTTCCGTCGCAAAATTCATGTTTTTTTGTAGTGGAGAAATGTTGCAAATCTTCAATAGCGGTTTTGTTTTATTTTATCTTATGAAGTTTAGGTATGTTTCTTAAATATTTAAACACAACATTATTTTTAGAACGTCTAATTTACTTATAACTTTGTTTATTTCGATTTTAGAAGAACTTCACAAAGTTTGGAGCACAAGTCAAGGAGTATAGTTTATTTTAAAGGAAAAACATCTAATTTTAAGAATGTTTAGCTCCTGTTGGGTCAATTGCTTAATGTTTAGAACTTTTAACCTTTTAATTTACTGATAATTGTGTTCGTCTTAATTCTAAAAGAACTGTGCAAAGTTTGGAGCTCAAGTTGAGGGTGATAGTTCATTTTAAAGGAATAACTTCCAATTCAAAAAAAAATTCCACTTATTTTAATTAAGTAAAACTAAAACATTCTTTTAAAAACAAAACTAGATTACATTTAGAGCCCTAGGATAAAGAACGGGAAATGTGCTCCAATAACTTGATCCGTCAAAATTTTTAGTCATTTCTTATTTGCTAATTCTTTTTTGCATTTAATTTGTTTTTATTGATTTTTTTTAGTATTCTATTTTCCATATTTAAGGGGGGTTGCTAAAAATTTGGAGTCTGGGTCAGGTAGTGGGTTCAGGTCAGATACGTGTCGCTAAAATTATGTCACATATAAATGGATCAATATGGATTAGACCCATTTTTGACCCATCCAACACGATTCAATCTGCTTGATTGACAGGTCCGCACATTGCACAATTCAGATTAGGCCACTTTGGAATCATAAACTTGCTTTCTTAGGGAGATATATGAAGAGGAAAATGTGGGAGAGGGCGGAGAAAACTTTACATATTTCAATGGATCAAAATTTCTCAAATTTCTCCCCCTCCCTCCCTCCCTGATCTCCCAAAGAAAGTATAATTGGTCTTCCCAACTAACAACGAAGGCAGATGAGTCTGTGATGGTAACGACCTCTTGCGACCACAGAGGTTGCGGCCACTGCAGGTGTTGGTCGACGGCGGTGGAAGACTCTGTGTGTGCTGCGATAGTGTCGAGCAAAAGAAAGAGCAGAAGAGAAAACCAGAATGATGAAAAAGCGAAAGTAGATCTGGTTCGTCCAACATGGACAAGAGGTCATATGAAGTTACCTTCTAAATTTAAAGACTTCTAGTCCCTTCTTTGATAAGTAAGTAGCTTTCATTCGCCTCAAAGCTGGGTAAGTACCACTGAAGTATCTCAAGCTGTACAATGAACAAATCGAAGAATCTCGCAACTAAACAGCAATAGAAGCAAACTCTCTTCATTCTGCATTAGGAATCTACATTCTCCATCTCCAGCAAAGATTCAGATCAGCTGATGAGAGAACCGACTTCTTGTCCTTGAGTAATGTTATAAATATATTGTCTGATTCTGAGTGTCTCTATCTAATTTTGACTCCAACACCCTATCAAATTGTCACCACTGTGTACACCATGGTTCAAATTTTGAAAATACGGTTGTTGGAACAGAAACATGTTTGATGAATATCAAACATATACATTTCGAAACAGAAACATGGCCTCACCATTTCTACACTGTTAGTTCCATTACTTTGCGTAAAGGAAATTTGCAGCATTAAAAAATATCTCAGCATGCATACCTGCTCCCACCAAACCATTAAGTTTCAAGTTCCTGTCCTACAAATTTCTGCATGACCAACCGCAAAGCATGATCATGGAATGCCTTTCTATATACTGCTCTTTATTACATATAACAATGATGTCTCTTTGTTCTTGGTTTTCCCACCAAAACCTCTCAGGCTGTGTAATTGATCACGTCGACAGACTCTCCCACTATGATCAACTTTTTCACAGCGTCAAATGGTTTAAGATATAAATCACCCTTATACATGGAGAACAGACCACGCTATCTTTTTCCCTCCCTTTTCCTTTTCCCTCTCTGTCTATTCGGGAACTTTTCTGACTGTCATCATCTTGATAAAGTTGGTCAAATGGAGTACGGTCTTTGAATGTTTTTGTTTCTAACTTTTTGTTTTTTTTTTGGGGGGTGGGGGGGGGGGGGGGGGGGGGGGGGGGGAGGGGAGGGAGGGATCATAGATTTATTGATGATTTTGGTGTCATAGCAATACTTGTGTGGAAAAGAAAGGAACAATCTTCAAGAATTGAAGAATATGCTCTGGTTTTAGATGACGTTCTAGACGCCATTTTGGAGGTTTTCCCTCGGTTGTCTGTACCTACAAAAGTCTCATTTGATGCAGAAGGTAGTGAAGCAATCACAGAGGCTTTTGTTGGGGTAATGGAATGCAATTTTTATATTACAAAGAATAGAGGGACAAGTTACAAACCAATCATAAGCGCTTTATGTGTGGGTCAATTAGCTCTTAATAAACCCATTAATTATTATTCGAATTCTCGATGTATTAGCTTAATTAATTATGACCCATATTTCTTTATTTTGTGGTGAACGAATTGAGAATTTTTTTCAAGAGGTCTGGATTGGCCCAAATATGGTTTTTCTTTTAGTATTTTCTATCGGGGTATTTCGTATATATACAGAGCGTGTCAGAGACATCAAATATATATGGAGCTAGAGTTTTTAGAGGTTTGTTTACTTTTCATTGTACTCAGAGTTCTATCCATTGAATATCCATTCTCTTTCACTTGTGGAGTAAATCATGTCGATCGAACCATGTAAGCTTGTTGTGTTGTCTCTGTACTCTATAATCTATGCTGTCTTTTTGGCATAAAGAAACCTTGTGCAAATGTTCAACCAAGTCATAATACTGCCATCAAAAGGCATTTCGTCCCTGAAAGAGAGAGCCATTCGATCATGCATAAAACCCAAAATAAAGAATAGAATACATGGATTTTGTAATTCTGAGACTCCAATGAAAACTAAAATTCAAATTTTCAATGTAAAATTCGAGGAAATTGGGTTGAATGAAATACACTAAAATTGTTAGGCACCCTTCAATCTTGAAGCGTTCGCTGATTCTCATAATCAAATTTCTCCCTCGATAAAAGATCAAATTCATGTGCTTTATCCATCATTTACGATCAAATTGGTGAACAGTTCAAGGGGGTATAATTTTCTTATGAGATGTGCTGTCGTGTTAGCAAGAAATATGACTTATATAGAGTGGGAAGCGCAGGTGATAGAGATACACTATCAGCATAATCTATCACAACATGGAATATGCTTAGAGATGATGTTGAAAGCCATCAATTAGATACTCAATTAGCAATTCGTTTTAAGGAGCTCGACTCAGGTGAATTCGAGCTCGAATTGTGACATCATTTCTGGAGCCAGAGGGCTTGTTTTTTATGATTCATAAAAGAGAAAGGCAACATGTTCATCACTGCTCGGAGCCAAATGACTTGTTTTTATGATTCATATCAGGATCACGGGAAAAAAAACAGAAAGAAAAGGAAAAGAGAATGGCAACATGTTCATTATTAGATAGAGAAAGGGAAAAAGCGTGAGCGGCAGGATTCGAACCTGCGCGGGCAGAGCCCACATGATTTCTAGTCATGCCCGATAACCACTCCGGCACGCCCACTCACTATTGCTCGATCCACCGTCTTTAATTATTTATTCCTTATCTTGATTGATCGCACAAAAAGGAATAAAATAAGACAGCGGTGTCCCTTTAGGATCATGCATAGTTTATTGTTGTTTTCGAGGACGTCAAGTATTCGTAAAAAAGTTCCCCCTTGTCATGGCCAAAGAAAGGATGTAGACCGAAAAATAAGGACGCAACCGGTAGACCTATCAAATGGGTGGGTCGGGTCATAAATGGTCCGACCCAAATTGACCCATTAATCCATTTATGCGTAATGCAATTTTTTTGACCCATACCCGACCCGACCCATACCCAATCTATACCCGATCATATCCATATTACTAAAATACTTACATATTTAATTAAATCTAGGAAAATTCATACCAAACTGAGATGAGAGTGCGAAGTGAGTGAGCGTAAGGTTGAGTAAGGGCGAGAGAGATGAGTTGACTTTAAATTAGTTGTAAACTCATTTATGATCCATTTACGACCCATTTAATACTAATATTAGACTTTTACCCATTTATGACCCATTTACTAAATACAACTAACCCATTTATGACTCATTTACTAATATATGGGTTAAGAAATGAATTGATGACCCATTTTGACAGATCTAGCGACCGGGTCTTACTCGGCTCAAGTCGAATACTCAACCTCGATAATTGACTGCATTTGATCTCTCAAGTGGCCTATATTCTTTTCGATCCTTAGGTTCTGGCATTATCCATGAAATAAGGAAACATAAGATTGTGCTATTCTTTCCATGTCTGGCCATCTCACTTTAGTTGGTTCGTGAAGTTTGTAAGGTATTTGATAGGTTTGGGGCTTAGTAACCTGAGGCAAGTTGTCCCCTTCGATGGAGTGATCTCAAACTCAGTACTTTTTATAGTAGAACTTAAGTCAAGCTCGACAGGCATCATGTCGGTCTCGAGCAGTCGACAAGACTAGCCCACTAGAAGTCGCAGCCTAAAACTCATCTCCAGCCGTGAACCGAAATTGAATTAAATTGCATGGAGTAGACGAGCATCGTCAAGCTTCACGATACCATGAAGGGGCAATCACCCTTTCTCCTGGACATGATGTGCACAATCACTGACCACTCCCCCAACTCCCACTGAAACTAAAGGCTATCACGAAACCAAGCTAGAGGTAGCCAATAATGACCGACTCCGAGCACAGAGAAAACCCAACAACTCTGTTTAAGGAAGGCTCGAACGGGGAATACGGTCAACAGCTTCAAAGCATGCTCACCAGACAGCATGGTGCAAAACAGCTACCTCATTGGACGTTATCATCGCTCAGTGCATTATATTCTTCAAACTATCCATCATTTCTCAGCATCACAGAGAAGGATCCAAGACCAGATCCCAGATGCCTCTCAACCCAATTGGCAGAAATTTGCACATAAACATACACGATTACTAACGTGAGTGTGTGTGTGTGTGTGAGAGAGAGAGAGAGAGAGAGAGAGAGATCACGAGAGAGATCACAAACACAACTAAAAATATCAGCTTACAGCATGTCAACGATTACTATTATATACCGAGATACAAATTGTTTGCACATGGAACCTGGACGAAAGAAACTTCAAAGACCAAAACTCTTCATTAAGCCGACACACGAAAACTTTAAAGCTAGCACATTCCTCAGTCAAAGCCTCTTGGAGAGCAAACGCACGGACAAAGAGGCCCATCACACCGAACATGCAGGATGTAGTATTTCAGATTAATAGCTTCTCTATGGCATCCTGCAATTCCACAGGGAAAAGCTAAGAGTCTGTATTCAATTTAAGGGATGATTACAATCACAACCCCTGTATTGCATTAATAGAGGGCATACCTTGAGCTGTTGGATCTGGGATTTCAACTGGCTTCCCTCATTTGATGTCACTGAACATGCAATGACAGGTCGTGTAACTCCACATGCTCGACCAAGTGCTTGTTTTGAAGGGACAAAGACATATGGCACATTCTGTACATATGACATGAAAAAGGTAAGAATCTGTACATGCCAAGGCAAGATGGTAGCTAACCAGTGTATACTGACTTATTAAGAAACGTTTCAACTGGCAAACGGCATTTATGGTATCTCAAAAAAGGAAATCATAAAGCTGCATTTTTCTTTACCTATCACAAGCATTGAATTGAAGAATTAGACGGTAACTAAAACTCTAGATAATTTGCTTCCGCACCAAGCGTTGCCAATTCGATAATAGCAGACTATGGGGAAAAGGAAAAGGTGGAGGTGGAGGGAACTCTTTACCAAAGTTGAAGTCCTCTATCTATGCTCTAAAATATTCAGGTGCATTGAAAAAACTGAAGAATATTAATTAGGCATGTCATTCTAAATTATTTCAATTACGTAATTAAGTGGTACTATTTCTTTTTCTGATTTTATCAATCAGCTATGCCCTTTTAAAGTTTAAGTCATTTCATATGTGACCGACATGGCTTTTAACGAAATTCAACGGTTCAGATTAAGAGGGTCTTAAAGTGGATTAAGGACTTACATTCTAGAGTTGTTTTAAGTCGTTAGAAATAGTCCCTAAACCCTATTGGGAGCCATCTTTCTCACATTAATAACTATTAATGAATATGACTTCCGATTCTCTTGATTTTGTATACTCTATAGATTAAGGGCATGTCTGGATTGACTTTCACTTTTTTACTGTTTTCTCAATCTAAATCTTGCAGTACACGCACTATTGAGTTTTTTCAAGCCAAATTGAAACTTTCACAACATATAAATGTTAACACATAGATTTGTGTAACCTTTTAAATTTTTCTGAAATTTGGAGAGTATTCCAAATTTTGCGGGAAAGCTACTTATCATTAAGTAGAAATAAAACAGGCACTAAATGTTCTACGATCTAGCTTCAAGTTATTCTGCATTTCTTATTTTGTAGACCTCGATTCCCCCGCATAATTTACACGCCAATATTCACAATTGTTGCTAGATAATGGATTCAAATTTTGCAAACCATGCAGCTACATTGTCAATCCACAGACCCATAAGTCATGCACAAGATCTGGTTCCAAGGACTATCAAAACAGACTATTGCATCGTCATGTAAAAAATTCTGTTATTCCACATACTCTTAAGTTAACAACAGACTGAATAATATCAACCATCCAGTATGAGTTCAGATTGGGAACGCTAAAACGAGCGAAACCAAGTCGCGTTAGTCTATTATCCCCAGGTCAGAATCAAAGCAACAAACCAATTACCAGTCTTCTGTTTTTCTTAAACCCATCCCTCGGATGCAACCCCATCATAAGACTCAGATATCGAATACTCATTTTAGTTGCTCAGAAGCGCATATTCGCAAGTTACACTCGCGGAACTTTACCCCTCAGCAAATTAAATAAAGATAAAAGAAAAAATACGAGACCTCCTCTTGGGAAACTACAGATGAGAAAAAGAAAATTGAAAGCATAACCTGCATAATATCCGAAAAAGAAGGGCTTTCTTTCAAAACCCAGAACAGCAAAACAAACCACAGATTCAGTTTACACACTCATTTTGCCCTGACTTGTAAACCCTGAAGAGACGGTTCTTTTACAAACAAGCAAAAAGTTCCCCGTCCTATCGCTAAAAACAACAGGTTAAACCAAGCACATCCCACATGCCATCGTTAAGCACATTAACTGAAAAAACAAAGCGAGCAGCAATAAAAACACGAACTTGGCATATACCTTATCCTCCGCGAGCAGCGGGAGATGAAGCAAGATCTCGAGCGGCTCGGTGTCGGCGGCCATCACGACGAACTCGGAGATGCCCCTGTTCAGCGTCTTCGTAGCTGAAAACCAAAGCACCCGCATTTCCCATCAATCCCTCAGCAAAACCACCAACCCACTCGCGAACACGCACGAAACGCGCGCGCGCGCGCGCCGTACATTCATTCACTTAAAGGCGAACACACACACACACCTTCGTTGGCGCCCTTCTTGAGCTGCTTGTAGTTGGCCGCCTGCTGGACGAGGTCGAGGATGGTGGTGTTGAGCTGGGCGTCGGCGAGCGGGTAGGCCTTCGGGTTCACCGCTTCACCTGTCTGCAACACACGTAGGCGAAGAACGAGGGACGAGTTAAGATTGCTGCCGCCGATTCGACGGATCGATCGAGCTGTCGACGAAGGCGATCGAAGCGACAAGTTTTACCATTTTGGAGGAGTCTCTGCAAATCGAGTTGGCGGGGAGGTGTGGAAACGCCTGCTAGGGTTTTGTCGAGAGGAAGGAGACGACGGTGATAGTGATATTTCAACACCCTTGATATCGTCTTAATCAATATATTTCCACTCTTGTTAAAATTGAAATTTTGAACAAAAAAGAGAAAAGAAGGGTTAATATCGTAAAAAAATTCAAACCGATCTGATACCCTCGTAATATATTTATCCATAATTCATTCTCTTCTTACAAAAAATTCCAACCTGGTAAAGAATAACATGTTTACACCTGAACTAATTTTGATCTCGCGAAAAATCCCAAACTAGCAACTTGAACCTAAAAAGAATTCTCAAATAAGTATCTCCGATCCAAATTTGTCATCCGTTAGCAATTTTTGTTGTTGAACTGGAGGGGGGTCGATTTATGTTAGGAATGCCGATATAGGAATTTTCGTGAGACCAAAAATTACTTCATGATACTGGGTGCCAGTATAAGAACTGTTTGTGTGACGAAAATTTAATTTAGAATAAATACATGGTGGGCCACCGATTTGAGATTTTTAATCAATATTTTTCCACTCTAGTTAAAATTGAAACTTTGAACAAAAAAAAGAAAAGAAGGGTTAATATCGTAAAAAATTCCAAATCAATCCGGTACCCTCATGATATATTTATCCATAATTCATTCTCTTCTCACAAAAAATTCCAACACCCGGTAACATATAGCACGTTTACCCCTAAACTAATGTTGGTCTCGCGAAAAATCCCAAACCAGCAGCTCGGACCTAAAAGAATTCTCAAATCAATATCTCCGATCCAAATCTATCGTCCGTTAGCAATTTTTGTTGTTGAAGTGGAGGGGGGTTGATTTATATTAGGAATGCCCATATAGGAATTTTCGTGAGACTCAAAATTACTTTGTGATACTGGGTGCCAGTATAAGAGCTATTTGTGAGACGAAAATTAATTTAGAATAAATACATGGCGGGCCATCGGTTTGAGATTTTTAATGTAATTAAAGTTTTTTTTTCAAAGTGGGTTTGTTTTGCAAAAAATGAATAATTTGAAAAATTATTTTCCAAAAAATGATAGCTTCTATTGCTTGCAAATATTTAGGTATGAATTGTTATTGATAATAAATAAAATTTTCACCTGCTAATTATTTCAAGTGATATGGACGATCGTTTTTTGAAAAATAATTTTTAAATCATTCATTTTTTGCGAAATAAACAAAGCATTAATATTGAATAATTGGGATTTCACGGTACCATGTTCGAGATTTTATTAACGGGACCTAGGCGGCAATTGGTTAATCACACGGGGAAAGTCTTTGGGAAAATACGAAAATGGATAAAGAGAGCATGGAATATTTCTCTTTGGCCGCAAAAGAAGAGAATATCGTGTCGACTGACGACATTGGGTAATGTTGACAATGTTTGACCAACCTTCTTCTTTGTTTCTTAATTTCATCGTATACCTGTCTCGAGCCGATTTCTGTCGAAGCTTACTCGAAATGTTTCATGCATACATTCAGGTAAACAACCGTGATGCGCTTAAAGGGTAAGAACGACAACATCGCCGTCTTTGCCTTTTGTCTCCCTTTGAGGTAGACAATGATGTGCCTCTCGATAAATTTTCCCAGAGCATGATTCTCAAACCATAACAGTTCAATTCTTTACCTACTTTCTGCCAAGGGTTCTTATGAAACATTCTATCTAACGACTCAAGTCGCGATGATCATTGCACAGTTTCGCAGTTTCATCCCAAAGAGCCTTTTTCCGGTGAATCCTTAATAAGAACATGTTCAAGAACCTCGATGGAACTTACAGATTGCTCGTAGTTTCCAAGTGAAAACGACAAAGTATGATTGGTGAACACTCCGCTCGGTTGAATGGACCACCTCTTTTCCATCCGATCTCCCGAATATATTCGCGATCGTTATCTGCAGAGGGAGACTCGACCAAGAATGATTACTTCCAAGCACATAGAAACACATCGAGCCTGCACAGATATGCTCATCTTACGAATGCACAGCGCACGAATCACGACAGCAACACGAAAAATTCAATGAAAAGGAAATGGACAACAGATTGGACTTCATTCTTGTTCCTACAAAATTTCCAGGGCTACAAACTCAATCAGGACTATTCTACAAATCATGTTTAGACCTAGACCACAAAGCAAATGGTAAATGGCAAAGCCCTTTCAAGTCTTCAACTCTGCTCTTCTTCAGTGGCTCCAGCATCAGCCTGCTCCGCAGCAGCTGCCATCAACTCGTCGAACTTCTCTGACTTCCCCAGCAATATCTCTATCTGCACAGTATATAATCCCCCTAGGTTACAAACTTGACATGAGTACTAAAAGTAAAATCGTCGACGAAAATTCGATATCAAGCGCACATAAAGACTAATGCTTACTCACCTTGGCCTTTTGGACAGGTCGTCCTCTTGATTCGTCCTTGATACCAACAGTTGACGTTGTGATCTCTGCAAGAAGTGTATTTGAATTTCCTCATAAAATTGCACATTACCTGCTTCAAACATATATTATGAAAACATAGAGAAAATCATACTCTTCTCTGCGGCAAATCCATTGTTCTTCAGAATTTCCGCGATGGTAACCACCGTCGCAATAGCTGCATATGTAAAACCATGGAATGAAAAACTAAGAATGCCAATTGCCACGATGAGCAGAAAGGTAGCCGAACCTCTTTCAAAATAAAAAAGAACATACAGAGCAATTAACAATTAGCAATGCGCCAGTTAGCTGAATCTTGTGCATTACTGACAGTTAATTAAAACTCATCACCAACCAACCCAAAACATGGAATTGTTTTGCCCGAAAACAGAAACCATATATCTGCAAGCCTTAGTCTGTCCAATAAGGACCAGTCTAGTCATCCTAAGAGACAAAAGAAGGTTCAAGGGCAACTGCAGAAACCCCTAGATACTGTAAACCCGAGCAGATAGAAAGGCTTATGGCTCCTCAAACAACCCTCTGCACGAATTCCTCAACAACTAAGAACTATTGCCTGCTTTATAGAGTTATATAAACTGCAAGGCATACCCGTAATTGGTTTTGCAAAAAGCCCTCAGAAAGGGGATTGCATATGAGAATTTTCAGTTATGATCAAGGCCAAAGCAGAAATAGAGGAAGAATGGACTAGTATACAAGCACTGGCGACGAGATTTCCAATTCGGACAGGAGGAGACTGCTCTATAAGCACGCTTACAAGTTAAATGGAATATCTATCGACTCGTTCTAATCGCCGTACGCACAGTCCTGACTCCGACAAACACAGTCATACGAATCAAAGGCGAAACAAAAACAACAAAAACGAATAAGAATCCATACCCATCCCAAGAGCAGAAAGTTCCACCTCATTGTACTGCTGCATATATCTCTGCATTCACAACAAAAAACCGCACCAATCACCAAACCGCCGACCGATTGTCCATCGATTCCCGCAAAAGAACCAAACTTTTACACATACAACTCCACGCGAGACGATCAACCGAAACTAAATCCCACATTCCAAAGCAAAAACAGGCAAACACATAAGCCGGCGACGGCACGCTTTATCGCCTCCGCCCCGACCGCAGACGGTGAAGCACGAAACCACAACAAGCCAAACAAACCCCACACATCAACCTGACTACGTCAATCGATACGAGCAGGTCCACCGCCGAAAACGACCCAAAAAAAAAAAAACAAAAACCCAGAAACCCAAGTCGAATCCGCATTTCATTCGAACGAATCTCTCCATACGTTTACCTTGGCGAGGTTGACGTAGAAGAAGAGGGGCTTCTTGGTGTTGGAGACTTGGATGCGGTTCTTCTTGACGGCCTCGCCGCCGCCGCCGCTACCGCCGCCGTTCAGGGCGATGCTGCTGACGCCCTCGGTGATCTGCTCCATCGCCATCGGGAAACCGCAGAGACGCTGGAAAACCGAACCCTAGACTTCTCTCTCTCTCTCTCTCTCGACGCGAAGGAGATGAACTTCCGGGGTGAAGAAATGGACTGCGGAATTTTAATATGGTATCCTTTCGAAAACGGTTTTTTTAGCAAAATTTTTACATGAAAAAAAGTGGAAAATGGGAAAACAGTATAATTAATTCTGCTTCGACAAAAGCAAAGAAAAAAAAAGCAATCTTTTCGTCTCCTCCAGTATTAAATTATTATTCACCATTTAAAAAAAACTTATAATTAAATTACATGTGGATCGATATGTTAAAATTTGTATATTGTGAAAGTTTCGAATACCGTAGGATGTGAAAAGGTCAAAATGCGTTTGTCGTGAGAAAATATTGCGTGGGACGGTTTGTATATTGTTTTTGGATGAGTATGTTTTGTGTCGTTGTTGCGATTGTGGTTTTAAGACGTTGCAAAATGTTTTATATGGAGTAACAAGGTTGATATAATTGATTCAAGATTTTTTTGCGCTTGGGGATTAAGGCAGGACCTTGTGGGTGGATATTAAAAAAAAATCGAGAGGATCAAGAAATTTGACAATCTTAAATCGATTTTTGTTCCTATCAGAATAATTAAATATTAAACCACGGTCTTCATCTAATAGCTTAAGTTATTAGAACAGTTGACAATAGTCCCATCAAAATCTCATATAATATCAAAGCTAAAGATCCGGAATTCGAATCTTTCCAGGCCAGTGTGCCGTAAGTGATATAAGCGAGCCTTTTTCGTCTTCTTCATGCCTGTTGTCTCCAACTAATCCATCCTTCTCGTGCTCCTGTCCCCCTTCTGCCAATGCAGAAACAGGATATTAACCCCTGCGGACTCGAACTAGACGGGGGAATTAGCAGACAACTGCACGAAGAGACATGATCTAGAGTTCAAAAGCAAAGGTCGGCACGAGGACAAGCCGGTTCATCAAAACGAGTTTCGACATCACCCGCCGTAATGATCGTATCGACTAAAGCCGCTACCCCTAACGAGGGCACTACATGTCTGGAGTTCGCTTTGGCATCGAGATTACTCACAACACAAAAGGCTCGAGGCGCCATGAACAATCGTGAGAAAGCAATGAAAATCCCGCAAACAAGGTGCTAAAGGCATTAGGTCGGCCTCTTGCTTCCAAAGATGAATTTACCGTGACTAAACTGCTCGAGAAAACAAGACGAGACAACGACACAATCCAAGTGATGCGATGCATGGTAAATGAGAAAAATCGCCATCAAAATGCCTCGACGGCCAAAACCAAGTACTCGAAAGCATCCACCGGAGGATTCCTGTAAGTTTGAGGATTTAGAGAGTGAAATTACGGAGTGAACTAACACTTAAGGCTTGTATAGTAGTATTTCCAAAAAACCTGTACTCTTAATACTTAACATCATCAATAACATCAAGCAGTCCTGTTACTGAAAAGAGCCTCTCAAGAGCTTCAGGCACAAAAGCAACCTCCAAAAGAGAACTCAACCTATGCGTACAAAACCATGTGCTGTAGAGAAAACTCCCACTTTCACCCACAACATGACCTTTTGCCATCCATCTACTTGTAGAGAATGATTAAAAGTAGATCTCCTCCAAAATACGCAGATAATTATGAGCCTCGAACAACCATGTGAGACAGACTAACATGCTTAAGAAACTAGAGCACCATGAGGAAAAAGCTTGCTTAGATAAAGACTAACAATAGCGGCAAATCTTAGTTTACCTTTGGTATAATTTCCCTACCATTCTCAACTGTTCCCAACTTTTTCCAGTATAGCTATCATGGTCTGTATAATTTTGAGACAGGTTGAAAGCGAATTACACTATTTTACACAAGAATACACAGAAGTACTGAATACCAAGGTACATATGCTTTATGTTGACATTCGACGGTAAATACTGCCCCAAAAGAACCAGGCTCCTTTAGGAACTCCCATTCCTTTCCTTATCAATGTTTACCTTTGATTTCATACCTATCAAGTGGTGAGGCTCCAGCAATGAACGAAAAGGATCTTAGAAGCAGGACAACGGTTAGTTCGTTATGAAGCAAGGACCCTCTTTTCTTCCTCTTCTAGTCTATTCAACCATTTAAATCCGAGATCACATCCTGCTTTTGCAGCTATCTCAAACTGCTTTCTAGCCATCTCTACTGGGTTCACCGCCGGAACATCCTCGCTCTTCCGCGATTTTCTGGCAGCTGAGCCTCTAGTTGGAAAGAACTTCATCAAAACTTCTGGAACTTGAACACCTGAGGCATTTTTGGAACAACCAATGGGCAAATTCTCATCAAAAGATAGGACATGATGTTCTGTAAAGCTGCTGTTAGTGTCTTGCTCATTTTGAAGCCATCAAGATATAGATCAAAGCTTCACTCAAGCTGAGAGAAAGAGAGACATGTGAATTTTGAATCTTATGGAGAATGGACACACCAAGAGAAATCAACACTTGTGTCTCGCAGCAAAATGATCATCTGTGCTAGAATTTGATTTGGAAGATGTGTCATCAGGGAGAGACTTGACGGACAAAGAGGGAATGCAAAAGGCGGTGATGTGGGGAGAGTAAAAGAGCGCTCTAGACAAGTGATGCATGAAGAAGCTGAATGATTATTAAAAAAAGAAAAAAATAGATCCCCCGATCCTGCAGTCACGCTGTTGAAGATGTGACTGTTAATTTGGAACTGTTCCCCCAACACTGTTTGAAATAAGTCCCCAAAATCAGACAGATAAAATGAAACCCTCATTTCTCCTCTTAAAAGAGGCTGGATGGTAATCCTGATAGATTAACTTGCAATTTCGAGAATCCATGATATAAGTAGACAGTTTGTTGAACAAAACAAGGTAATCGGACGTAATCAAGATAGGATCCAAAATATTGACGAAACACACTACAGCCTACCTTTAAAAAGACTGTATAGATGTATGCACTTCCTGTTTTTGTTCAAAAGCATAAACTCAAAGAACAAACCTCTAAGAAGGAGAGACCCATATGCTATGGCTGCACCAGCATGTCCCTGCATATGTTCAGAGGAGAGTAAACTATAAGAGGACAGCGTCTTCCCCATTTCTTTTGTACCAAACCCAATATAATAGCATCCACCCAATTATACATGTAAATAGATTGCCATGCATGGGCCTGCACTTGTGAAGGGACACTTGGAATCTTCCCACAAATTTCTGTTAAAGATACAACGTCATCGATTTCTATAATCCAGATTAAAAAACTAAGCCCCTTCTGACAGCAAAGGTAGAAGTTAGTCATACAAAATACAGTTGAAAGAAAATTAGGAGGCCAAGCGGGAAAAGGAAAAGGAGCTGTCCTTACAAAGGCAACTCTTTGAAACAGGTGACAAGTTCTTATCATATCTTCCAGCTTGCTTTTCTTATTTATCTCAGTTCCTAGATGGCTTTAAAGAGAACACAGAAGCTTCAAGGAGGCTTTCTCTGGGTTCATTAGGGAGATGACTATACCCCTCACATAGTTGACTGAAACCTCAACTACACTCCTATTTCTTAAATTCTTCAGGTAATTTCTAAGTACAGACTTATCCCTTTCACAAAGGTGGGTTGGGATCCAAAACTTTGCTCAATACATACTCTCTCACTGGAAACTGAATTCCCCAAAATTATCCAGTGCTAATAATTGTAAAAAAGTTGCAGCGCAAAAAGGAATGCAAAGGAACTGTCTGTTGAATACTCTATGTTAGCGGACACAAAACTTATCATGAATGCATCAATCTCTAAACCACAAGTTTTCAATTGCATCACTTCATGAAGCGAAAAAGAAGAAGAAGAAGAAGAAGAAGCTCACCTTCTCTGATGCCCTATGGAAACACCATATTGCTGAGGCAATATCTTGCTTCACACAGTCCCCTGTCAAATAAACAGCTCCTAAAAGATAAAGAGCACCTGGATGCAGCTAGAAAATGACGAGTTCGGTAAGGTTGTATGTGATTAAAAGACATTAAGTACATATGAACTAAGAAAGAAACCTCTTAAGCAGAAACAGAAAAGAAAAAGCAAATGACAACAGACCTGGTCAACTGCCTTCTCCAAATAATAAAAAGCTTGTTGATCAGAGGAGAAGTAATCATGCTACACATAACCAAGCAAAACACATAAACTATATAATAGGCCATCCAAAGTGTGTAAGGGAAACAACAACCAGAAAATAGACAGCAGAAAAGGTAAATGAAAGCTACTATAAGCGAAAGGTGCAACAGAATAAACATGAAAAATTTCTAACTACATTACAGAAAATAGATTGGATCTATGTGGAATCATGTTTTTATATGCTAAGATTTACTTATGTGTTAAAAATTCAAATTAATTTGATAAAAAATTGAAATTAGAAGAGTAGAGACGAAAAATTAAAAAGAAAAAGCTAAAATTAGATGCATTGAATAATAATTCAAAAAAAATCTTTTTGAAAAGAACAAAAATGAAAAATGAGGAGTAAATATAAAAAAACCAAAATCAACTCACATCAATTCTACAATTCCATCTCTCTCCTTATCATACATCCAAAAAAAAATCCTTCTTTCACCTTATTTTATATATAGGAAAAAAAGAAGAAGAAAAACCCATGTTCAGTTCCCTAACTTTTTTGTCGTGTTTCGTATGTGTGGCATTTATCTTCTACTGGTGATTTGACTTCTAATCTTCCACCGGACAAACATTGATAGAGTTCCACAAAATTATTGGGCACTTTCTCATGCAGATGTGTTATGCAAACAAATCAAATAACACTCTAGTTAAAATTACTCTAGCATCTTCAGAACCAGTTAAAGCATTGGAAAAAAATTTGTTAGAAAGACCACATTTCCTAATTACCCAGCATCTTTTGTGCCAACATTTCCAATTCTCAGCTGGGGGCCAGGAGCCTTGAGGATGTAAAGAAAAAGACAATGTAAGGATTCTGTTATCATATGTTCAACAATACCTGATGAGGTTCCATGATAGGACAATGGCAAAGCCAGCTTTAAAAAGAGTAATGGTTAAGTGTTTGATCGCTTTTCCCCAGAGCTATAACTAAAGAGAACTCTACCCAAGTTGCAACAAGTTTAACCAAGACACACGCCACTCGTCCAAGTGTAGCAGTTGTATTTGAAGGGCAAAGAAAAAGATAATATAAACAAGTTGCATAACTTAGCGGTGCACATTGTAGTTTCCATCATACTTGCATGTAGAGATTTTAGGTATACATGCCAAGTAGAAATTATTCTGATAATAGTTCAAAATAATGGGTTCTCATGAAGCCCAGAGATATCAGTTATGAAGTAAAGATGCATTCAATAAAAGATAACTTAAAAAACAGGCAGCCACTAAGTACAAAGTTCTTACCTCGACTCTTAGACGACAACCTAATTCATACTGTGCATCTGGATCACCCATATTAGCAGCTTCCACCAGCAAGGCAGCACCACTGTTATGGTAACATAGTCTTATAAGGAAATACCACATGTATAACTAGTAGTATACCACACCAAAGCATGACGATGCTTCCATCAAACCAATGATGAGAGGATAAAAGCAAGGTTACTAAGTTACACGGAATCCATATGGAAAAGTGCTTGCAAGAAATGAAAACAAGAAGATTGCCAGCAGCTCACACCAGCACATTAAAAGGTAAAACAAGAGCAACATGTTTAAGCACAATGCTCTTTCATTATCGTGATAATATTTTTTCTAGAATACTGCCAAAATATGACCTCTCGAGATTGAAAGGCCTCAACAAAACAAAAGGTAAGATCTATCCCGAGTTAGATCACCCTCGATTTTACCATCCCACATGCATGCCAGAAGTTTGTTCACATCACAGTGCTACATGAATGATTACCCAGAAACAAAGATATACATTTCCCGACATAAGAAAGAACCACTTACACAGCTAAACATTTCCCCGGAATATGGTACTTCAAATGCAGTTTAGCCAGCCAATACCTGGCATGGGTGTTTGAATTGTCAGCCTCAAGAGCCAATTCAAAGTTCTCCTTCGCAGTCTAATCAGAATTGAATAGGAGAGAATACGGGAAGTCACAGAAAAAGAAATATCAGTGCAAGTTGTTGTTAGTAAAAAAGAAAATGTAAGAACTGAAAGGGAAGTACTGTCGCCAGATTAACATAAAACTTCGCAGTCTCTTCATAAGATAAGAATGAAAGAGCCGATAATTCGGTTCATCACTATGAAATTCCCATTGCTTCCAGAACAGAACTAAAGATTTCAATCAAACTGGAGAGAGGAAAGATGCAAAATCAAATCTTTCCACTCAGACAAGCATCGCGCACATGTCAACAAGCAAAGTTGAAAATGTTACAGACTGATCAGTAGAATCATCATGCAATGCTATGAGTAACCAGCAAAAGTTACAAAATTCACCACTAAACAATCACGTTCATCTCACAAACACGAAAGCAAACAAGCCAAATCACATCCAGCCTAAAGACTATCGATCACGGAGAAGTGGGCGCACCCTGAGGAGAGGAATGAGGCGGCGATCATTGAGCTCGCAGTAGTCGATCACTCGATCGACCTCCTTCAGAGCGCCCCAACCTTTGGCTATCAGCTCCATGGCCTTCTTGTTCCTGCTGTGCATGTCTCTCTGGGGAGCCAGCAAAGAAAAAGAATGAGGCCGGCGAAGGAATTAAGGCAGAATGTCGACACCCATTTGCGCAGAGAGAATGGTGGAATCACGTACTCGAGGATGGAACATGAAGAGGAGGCCATGGTCGAGCCTCGTGCAGAGTGACCTGAACATGTTTGTGTTTATGCCTGAACCAACTGGGTAGTATCGGGGCAGCTCTCTTTTTGAACTGAACTTGCGACCGACGGGAGGAGATGAGTGATTCCGTTACGTCCAGAGATCCGCCGTAAACCAGGTCATTGCGGCCTGTCAGCCCAGTCCAGTTTGGTCCGGTCCGGCCCGAAGAAAATGTTTGCAATGTTTTTTTTTTTTTTACCATTGTTTGGACTCGGTAGCAAGATGGACGGCTACCGGCGAGAGAGTCGGCAAGCTGGGAGGGGCGAACTAAGAGGCAAGAGAGAGAGAGAGAGAGGCAAGAGTCGAGACTTGAGATGGCATTGAGCCAGAGGAGACTGAGAGAGGCGTTGCATGGCCGTGTGACATTGAGAGTGAGAAGTGAGAGGCCGAGAGGGATGAGCGGCAAGAACGAGAAATTAGGATTTTAACACAAAGCGAATGCGAAAATTACACATACCACCTCCCAATCATCTTTTAAGAAACATTTTGCAATAATAAGAATTATAAAAATAAAAATAAAGTTATCGGTCCAGTCCAGGTAATTCAATTCACACCTGAACATGTTCGTGTTCATGCCTGAATCAATTGGGTAGTATTGGGGCAACTCTCTTTTTGAACTGAAGTAAACTGTGACTGACAGGAGAAGATGAGCGATTCGGTTACGTCTAGAGATCTGCCGTAAACCAGGCCGTTGAGGCCCGTCGGCCTGGTCCAGTCCTGTCCGGTCCGACCCGAAGAAAATGTTTGCAATGTTTTTTTTTTAACCATTGTTTGGACTCGATAGTAGTATGGACAGCGACCGGCAAGAGAGTCTGCAATCTGAGAGGGGCGAACTAAGAGGCGAGAGAGAGAGAGAGAGAGGCGAGAGTCGAGATTTGAGATGGCATCGAGCCAGAGGAGACTGAGAGAGGCGTTGCATGGCCGCGTGACATTGAGAGTGAGAAGTGAGAGGCCGAGAGGGATGAGCGGCAAGAACGAGAAATTAGGATTTTAACACAAAGCGAATGCGAAATTACACATACCACCTCCCAATCATCTTTTAAGAAACGTTTTGTAATAATAAGAATTATAAAAATAAAAATAAAGCTATCGGTCCAGTCCAGGTAATTCAATTCACACCTGAACATGTTCGTGTTCATGCCTGAATCAATTGGGTAGTATTGGGGCAACTCTCTTTTTGAATTGAACCGAACTGCAACTGACGGGAGGAGATGAGAGATTCGGTTACGTCTAGAGATCCGCTGTAAACCGGGCCGTTGAGGCCCGTTGGCCCAGTCCAGTCCGATCCGGTCCAGCCCGAAAAAAATGTTTGCAATGTTTTTTTTTTACCATTGTTTGGACTTGATAGTAGTATGGACGGCGACCGGCGAGAGAGTCGGCAAGCTGAGAGGGGCGAACTAACAGGCGAGAGAGAGAGAGAGAGAGAGAGGCGAGAGTCGAGACTTGAGATGGCGTCGAGCCAGAGGAGACTGAGAGAGGCGTGGCATGGCCGCGGGACATTGAGAGTGAGAAGTGAGAGGCCGAGAGGGATGAGCGGCAAGAACGAGAAATTAAGATTTTAACACAAAGCGAATGCGAAATTACACATACCACCTCCCAATCATCTTTTAAGAAATGTTTTGTAATAATAAGAATTATAAAAATAAAAATAAAGTTATCGGTCTGGTTCAGGTAATTCAATTCACACCTGAACATGTTTGTGTTTATGCTTGAACCAACTGGGTAGTATTGGGGCAACTCTCTTTTTGAATTGAACTGAATTGCAACTGACAGGAGGAGATGAGCGATTCGGTTACGTCCAGAGATCCACCATAAACCGGGCCGTTGAGGCCCGTTGGCCCGGTCCAATCCGGTCCGGCTCGGCCCGAAGAAAATGTTTGCAATGTTTTTTTTTTTTACCATTGTTTGGACTCAATAGTAGTATGGACGGCAACCGACGAGAGAGTCGACAAGCTGAGAGGGGCAAACTAAGAGGAGAGAGAGAGAGAGAGAGAGAGAGAGAGAGAGAGAGAGAGAGAGAGAGAGAGAGAGAGAGAGAGAGAGAGAGAGAGAGAGAGAGAGAGGCGAGAGTCAAGAGTCGAGACTCGAGATGGCATCGAGCTAGAGGAGACTGAGAGAGGCGTCGCATGGCCGCATGAGATTGAGAGCAAGAAGTGAGAGGCCGTGAGAGATGAGCGGCAAGAACGAGAAATTAGGATTTTAACACAAAGCGAATGCGAAATTACACATGCCACCGCCCCAATCATCTTTTAAGAAATATTTTGTAATAATAAGAATTATAAAAATAAAAATAAAGTTATCAGTCCGGTCCATGTAATTCAATTCACACCTAAAACTGAGAATCGGACCGATAATCACTCTGTTCCAAATTTTAGGAATCAGGAACAGCTCAGAGTCGGCCGATTTGATTCGGTCCGGTTCCCATGCTCACCCCCTCATTCGAAAGTAATAAATATAAAAATCAAGGTATGTCGTAAAAAAAATGAATTCCACGTTATTTAGTCTTTCGTTATAATAAATATAAGAAGTGTCAAATAACATTATAGAGCTTCTACTGTAATTCCATGCATAGTGTTTTTGTGTGCGACAAAACTATGATAGGTTCACACTTTTTCTGAATCTCAAAAGTTACATTTAGGCTCCATTTTGTTCAAAAAACATTTTCTTCAAAACGATGACTTATATCATTTATAAATATAAATGAACGAAAAATATTTTCATCGTTCACGAAAATATTTAGATAAATTATTGTCACTAATGAAAATATTTTTTATTGACTAATTATTTCAAGCATTATAAGTAATTAATTATGATTTAACTTAAAAGATGTCAAGAAGATATGTCATCAGAAAAGGACATCTTAGGGGGTTTAAGCGAAAACTAGTTCAAACCATAGGGCCGAGCCGAGTCAAATCGGAATTATGGGCGTAATAGCTATTCTAGAATAGCATTAATTTTGGAAAACATCGTCTTGGTCACAACCCATTTCAATCCATTAACAGTCCAACTGCCATATCCCTCACCTTGGTCAACCCATTCCAAGCATCCAGAAAATGAACTGCAGTTAATAATACTACCTGAAAACGACATTTGGTGTTTTGCCCAGTCTTTCAATTTCCCCCGTCAGATCAGCAGAGCAGCTACCAAGTACGCGCGATAACGAAAGAATCAAATTCATAATCTCGTGATTCTCTTTCATTCCCGAGGAAGTGCATATTTTACCTGAATCTTCTTCGATAATGGTACAACTCTTATCGGAAATAGGATTGAATACGGATTCAAACCATGGCACACAATTTCATAAAACCGTACGATTTTCCTGATCGACGCGGAATTAGCATACCAATTCACTTTCTTCCTTCCCGTTCATAGCAAAGGTTAACATTCGAAGTATTCCCCAATTGAGATGAAACTTGGTCCCTGATTCTAATCCGTATTATCCTTATTAGGAATTTCCAATTGAAAAAAATCCATTTCTAAATCAACTATATTTTTTTTATTGATCTCTCGGAGATTTCATAAAATGGGCTTTCTAGAGACACTCCCTGACCAATTCTCGCATGAATTGGTAAAGATTCAATTAGTACAACATTGATTCCTTCGTATGGGTCGATTGGGACACATTGTCTCTGCATCACTACACATGACCAAGTCACGCTACACATAACGTAGTCAGTCATGCACCAAATGATCAGTGATGGGGAAATGAATTGAGTAAAGCTGATATCTGATTCAGCTGCTGCTGATGTTGACTCGCCGTTCATCCAAACACTAATAACTTCAGCAAGTCGTCAATCCGGCTGCTGCTCCTCCTCCTCTCAGGCGGGGAAAACAAAAGGATAACTAAATTGTCAGCAGAGACATCTCTTCGCACATCCTGGCCAGGGTAGGCCAATATCAGGCAACGAAATGCAGTGACAGATCAATCAAAGAACTGCAAACATGAGTATGTGCCAAAATGATCTCACTGGTGTAACAACTAAACCAAAAGAATTTCCTATAACGATGTCTTCGGATGGGTAAATACAAGAAAGTGATGGTGTGCCAAGGGTGGTGTATCAGGACCAGCTGAGGAATGGCTCGAGCTGATTGAAGTGAGAGAACCAGCTTTGGTCTCCAGGACCTCTTGCACAAAATGTGGCATTCAAATGCATTGAACCAGGAGAAACGGTTCAAGCATAGCAAACTGCATTGCCAATACAAATTTAAGTTGGAATCTTCATCCGTAGCCCAATTTTTCATCCAATCGAGGTTGTCTAATCTGTTCGGAATTCGCCATTTTGTGGTCTGCACATCCCAATCATAAGATTCGGCAATACCACCATGCAAGCCATAAAAAGGGTAAACTGCAGCAAAATAATCAAGGATGAGACATTTTCTCGCACAGTTTATATCTATCACCAGCAAACACAGTCCATGAAATTGCCGTACCAGAAGAGGAAGGGTCAAGAAACTCCAAATAGGCCACAAAGCAAAAGACAGCCTGCAAGTGAAAAGGGAGGAGATCAAAGCAGTATATATATCCCAACTAGCCCACAAATATTACAATATTCCAAGACCATAACCAAGATTATCATTCTTACATGCAAAATGCGACAAGACCAAGTAGAGTGACATATGGCAATGCCGCTATGCCAGCTAGCTCCCACTTTTCATCAAATCTCTTGATTCTCCACGCCATCATGCTTGTATAAAAGAAAATGAGTAAATTCAAACCAACAGCGAGCATCCCGAGGTACAAAGGCACTCTGTAGGATCGATAAAATTCAGTTAATAATAACAAAAGGCAAGTGCACAACCTCTGTGCATATATATACATATGCAGGAGTTGAAATAGTAATGCATTTAAAAGAAAATGATCATTGAATGATATTGTTTGTTAAAACTGAACAGATAAAGCCATGCAAGGGTGTCTAAGGCCACACTAAAGTCACAGAGTCACAGAAAACGGCTCTTGGAGCAGTCCAGATAGAAGATAGCAAGATTTCTTAGAGATCAAGCAGGCTTGATGCCTGTTCATGGCTGTTGCATACTTAGTCTTTACACGTAAAAAGGAAAACTCAATTTTCTCAAAGGTGGTAGCTCAGATTTATACTCCAACAGGGATCATTTTAGAGTTGGCAAGCGCTTAATACTCACAGAAACTTTCTTACATGCAGCAATAGACTCTTTCAGGCAGACACAAACACTGTTTCAAGAGGCGAAGGGAGCCTTCTAAAGAATGAAAAATACCACATGCTGAAGTTCATTTTGGGATTACAGGCATAAAGATATGGACAGAGGAAATTATCCAATACGAAGCTAGCAGAACAAAATCTCTCTTAATTTTCCAGGAAATCATATCCATAAGATGTTAGAAATCAAATGAAAAGAAAAACCATTCCAAAATCACACTCCAACTTCATTTCATCTTTTACATCATTTTAATCATGTAAAAGAGTCATGCACACAAAATTGTCATAAACTTATAAATGAACATGTTCACACTTCTCTATCTGTCTAAACTTTCACTTTAAAAACTAATTGGCCATCTTGTTTGTGACAACAAGACTTCGATTACCATGAGGCCAGGCAATTTAGCATTCAAGAGCCTAAGGCTTCCTGAAACAAGAAATGAGGAGAAAGACGGCTTCATTCTGAAACAGACAGTGTAGCATGCAAAAACACTGCAAGGCGACATAGAAGCAACAGCTGCAACATTTCCAGCATATTTACGCACAACCGAATACTGTAACTAATTCTTCTTCCAGCAATGAAAAACTGAACAAACAGGCCATTATTATTCATGCTCACTTTCTCAGCAACCGAAACAAGAAACACATCTCGATCCTTCCACATTGAACAACCCATGCTCACTTTTTCTCCAACTATGGAACAGAAACATCCACCACAGTCTAGCTACACATGCCAATACCACAAGCCACGGCCTCGAACTCAATGAACTCCAAAAAAAGAAACAAAAAAACAGCACATATACCTTCTGATTCTGCCGTCGTGCCACAAGAGATAAATGAGATTGGAATGCCAATCCCCAAAGTACACAATGAACACCGCCGAAGCGATCCAAAGGACATTCTCCACTACCTCGACCCACGTCCGGGCTCTCGGAACCGGAGCCGATCCGGGCGTCGTCGTCCTCGAGCAGGCATCGTCCTCAAGGTCGTCGCCGCCGGAGGAGTAGCCCTGGCTATGCCTCTGCCTCACGAACCCACCACCAACTGGTGTCCCACCAGACATTTCATGGACAGCCAACAAGAAAACCAATCTCTCCCCAAAATCAACACCCACCCCACACCCACCAAAAAATCCTCCAAGAACCTACACGAAAAAATCCTTCACACGTCGCCCCACGATCACAAACGAGCCTCAAAGCTTCCGCGCAACGCCTCTAAAAGATTCAATCCAAACAAACAAGCCAATCAATCTCGACCGCCCGCGACGCGCCCCACATTCCAGGAGCGACAGGAAACGAAAACCCGGGCACGATTAAATCAAAGGTGCCCAATAAAGGCGGTGACCCAAGAACAAGAACCCAAAAAGGAACAAGATCAGCCAAAGAACCGATCAAACCCGCACCAAATCCTCGATCTTTACACAGAATTCACCGGCCGATGCTCCGGCGGGTTGCAATTTGAGCTGGGCCTGTATCTTCTGGCTCGAGTGATCGAACGAACGCCGAGATAGACACAGAGAGAGAGAGAGAGAGAGAGAGAGAGAGAGAGAGAGAGACAGTTCTTGAATGAGAGACAAAGGATCCGAATAGAGTGGGCGATGATGTTGATGACGAAGAGTTCCCTTTGAGTGTGGCGATGTCATTCGTTCCGTGTTGCTTCTTCTGCTGAGTTTGAAATCAGCAGCAGAAACTTCCGCTGGCAAAACCTTTTAATGTTATTCGATTTATGACGTCATCGTGTCAATCTGTCCTTTATTTTAAACATTATTTTGTTAGCGATCGAGATCATATAAAAAAAATCTATCGCTAAGTAAAACAAATATATTTATATTCTCTGTTGCAGTTGGATCCGATTGTATCCGACAAAAGATTCGCCATGGTTTGCAAGATAATAAATGGCAAGAAACGTTGACGCTTTTCCTTTCACCAATAGTATATTTGTACAAGGAAGTTGCAAATGTGGTGTATATGGATTGACCTGTATATTACGGAAACAAATATCGTAAAATGCATTAACAAATATTCAGAGATATTCACGAATACGAAAGTGATTTATGGAATCTCATCGTGATCATGTAATATCTTTCGTTAAACTCGACAATGATGCTGCGATGGACACATCCGGTGGACACCAACCCCGACACCGATGGGTAACTTAAAATGCCATCGTAGCTGTATCAATGCCAACACGAATCGACACGCCCATAGTCGTCCACCATGAAAGAAAGCCGAGACACACAAGCCTTTCAAAGCAATGTACACCGCACCAACGCAAGAATGTCGATAGGACCGAGATGAATCGACAGCTTTTTTTCGCGGTTGGTGCACATATACATTGGTAGATCGCTCCCCATATATCGTAATTACCCAATCAAAGTTTTTTTTTAAGGATAATGACGCAAATGGTCCTTGAACTTTAGCTCCATATGTAATGTGGTTCTGGAACTTTTAATTTATTTAATGTGATCCATGAACTTTAACTCAATGTACAATATGGTCCTTGAACTTTTAATTTGTTCAACGTGATTCATGGACTTTTGGTACATTGTCAGCTTAGTCCCCAAACTATACGAAAATATTCAATGTTATCATTCCATTAATTCAAGTTCAAGGACCACCAAATCGAACGATTTCTTGTAATCCGAGGACTAAATTGAACATATATCAAAAATCCAAAATCTCATTGAACAAATTAAAAATTCATGGACCACGTTACATATTAGGCTACTATTTAGGGACCACATTAAATAAATTAAAAGTTTATAAATTACATTAAAAATCAGATTAAAGTTGATGGACTATTCATGTCATTTTCCCTTATTTTTATCCCTCATGGTGCGTGCTCTACAAGACAATTAATTTTTTTGTAGGGGGCGGGGCCAAACTCTATAAAAATGCTCTTACCAAAAAAAAATCTATAAAAATACTTATTATCACAATATGGGGACGTGAATGTTTTCACAATATTCAAATGCCGACCGTATTTAATAATAAAAAGAATGCAACGTTTGGTGGAGGAGGGCGCTGTGGCGGCTGCTCGATGGGGGCAACGCACGTGCGCATAGTGGATCACAGCCTAGGCATAGCACGTACGCACGCTCGCTCCGTGCTCTACACTCCACGCCTTAGCTGTGCCCTAGCGAAAGGTCATATGCCCCAAGAAGTTAGGCAAGATGATCAAATGAATTTGATTCTCATTTGACTAAAGTTAGGCATGGTCCCTCACCTCTCTTTGGCAAGTTGCATGCCTATTGGGAGCTACTAAAGCCCCAATCAAATTTGAACACCGCAACAAGAAATTCGAAGCATCTCGACGTTCACATATTAACGACTATCCTCGATCGGCAAGATACCCTTCTGGGGAGAGCATTTTGGCTTGCCGGAATGGGTTCGTGTTGGGGGCTAGAGATCGTCAGTTGGGAGTGCAGCCGAGTCAGATCGAAAATCAGCACCCGTTACTATTCGGCCCGTGACTCCGGCTTCGTTTGTTATAGCTCGGGCTCGACTCAACTTGACATTGATTGAAATGCGAAATTTGAGCCCGATTTGAACAAGCGCGATTTAGTTTTAAAGCGAACACAAGAGCAAGGTCTTTTATTACTTGTTAACATCAAAATGGCAAACCCTCTTAGGCCTTGGCAAGTAAGCTTTGGCTTGAGGTTCAATGTTCATAACTCTGGCTCGGTTTGAACTTGTATTTTGCCTTTGAGTGCGGTAAAGGAAAAAGGTCACTTTTGCTAAGGCAACTGGATAAGATCTGTTAAAAAAATTGTCGAAAGGCAAGAAGGCTTTACCTTGTGGTATACACAACTCCGGAGTCAAACACACGTTTTGCAAGCAACCATATCGCAAACAATGATCGAAGCCCTTTTCCAAGTTGAAACTTGAATGATAATCTGCCCTCTCTCTGGAAACCTACTACGAGGAAACGAAATATCGTAATCTGTCAATTCATGCGCTTCAATGTCTGATGGTGATGGCGAAACCGGGTGATAAAACTCATCAACTTCCTCAAATCATCCACATCCACAGCAAAAGCCAGTTCCGGATACACGATGACTCAACACCGTAAAGTTTCCCAAAAGAGGGCACAAGCAAGAACTGCTCCCTATTTCCCATATCGAATTCATGCGTAAATCAGCAAAGAACCTCATATCCCGTTATTGAGCCGAAGAATCACCGTCTTCATAGGAAATCCATGGATTCTTATCCTTGTCCTATGCAAGTTGTCTTCTCTTGTTTAACAGCAATCTTATCCCCGACCCCAAATCTGTCACATTTGCTGAACAGGACAAACATTTGACCAGCCCCGTGATATCTTCGCACGACAGGCGAAAGAGCCGCCAACTGCTTTAGCCATTATGCAGGAACTGCCTCCGAGCATTAGCATATGCTATAAGTTAGTTAAAGCGTACGGCACAGCCGCTTTACAACCGGCGAGGACTTAAAAACCATGCAACAAGGAGCTTCGGTTAAGGATGCGTTTGGTAACTGATCAAATAGCAACCGATTCAATTCTTTTGTTCCGAAAAATAAAAAAAAGAATAAAAATCCATTTGCTAATTTTTTGTTCCCGAACAAAAATTTATTCTCAGAATCAATTTTCAACATCAATCAAAAAGTGAAAAAAAAGTTAATTCTTGATTTTGGAAATAAGAACAAGAAATATAAAAGATTTTTTTTTCTTTTTCTTCTATCCTGTTCTTCTTCTTGGCTATGGCCCGATCGCTAGCAGCCATTCGCCGACCATGGCCAAGAAGGAGAAGAAGAATAAAAGAAAAAAAAGAAGAAAGAAATATTAAAATATTTTAAAATATTATTAATAAAAATAAATTTTATGTAGTTATCAAATACATTTCTATTCTTTTTCTATTTCAGGAATGAAAATTTTAGACCGTTACCGAACGCTTTCAAATGCTTAGAAATTATTTTCGAAAACAGAATAAAAAAAAACAATTCTAAACAAAAATTATTTTCAGAAATAGAATGATTACCGAGCACACCTTAAATTAACCAATGGACATGCACAATCAACGGTTTGTACCGCCATTGCACAAGGTAACCAAGTCCATGAGGGTTGAATACAACACGTCTAGCGATAAATGACCCAAGAACTTCCTAATTTCATTTGCATTATCAGAGTAGTCCATCTGAAGTTTCCGCTCATCTGAGAAACCATCATCCACGACCAACCACCAGGATATACATCCATAGGTATCTTCCGGGTCCACTTGAGCGAAAAGACTGAGCATCTCCCCCTGTTCCAGCTCAAAAGATAAGCACAAAAAGTCTCTTGTTGCCTTTATTCCTACCATAAGAGCCTCCTCGTGAAGCCATCGGATAACTTGGCTTGCAACCTGTCACAGAAGTTTTAAGGCAAGTTCAGTACACAATCGATTTATAGTCATCATAAGACCTAAATCAAGTGAAGAATAATGCAGATGAATAGGAAAAGATCAGAAGCTTTAACCACTAACTATTTGAAACATAAGAGGAATATATGATAAGATGTCACTGAACGCCCTATGCTGATGTTGCCCCGGAAAATCTATGCATTCAACATTGATATCCCACAGATAGATGAACAATTATGCCAAACTTGATAAAGGACCAACAGTTGTTTTAAAAGAATAAGAAAACCTGTTTTTTTCCTGAAAAATCGACAAATTTCATATTTTCAGTTTATTTTGAGAACGAAAACTGAGTTGCAAATGTGTTTGCCTACTTAGGATTCACTTTTCAGAGGAAACAAGTGACACTATATACAGAAATAAAGCAACAAACTGAAAATATTTATTTGGTGTTTTAAGGGTCTTCATTTCAAATGAAAACATTGAGGACTCTAGCAGTAGTTATCATCATGAATACAATATGTATACCCAATTTTCTCTCCCAAAGAAAAATTTGAGCCAAATAAAACTCAAAATACAATCTGAAACCAAACGAATCCTTATGCTTCCCTTCAACAATTTTTTGTGAAATGATGTCTGAACTTCTGTGACATGCTATAAAATAAAGGAAAACCTCTCAATATATTTAGTGACAACATCTACCACGTCATCTCATTGTCAGTTATTAGCTGACCCGAAGGATCCTGGGGTAAAGCTATGAGGGCATCGCATGCTTCTGATTTCAAGTATTCGCTGGCCTCCCTAGTAATTCAGCAGTTGCCAGTTGCCATGTCATGGTACAATGACATACAGGTACAGAAATGAGGCATGCCGAACTGTTCAATTAAGTGGTACATGACAGTTAAGATTGTCTCTTTTGCTGACTTGGGATTAAGATACTGTTTATATAATTCACGAGACCTACTTCAACTGGAAAATAACATGGCAGTCATTCATGCGCTAAAATGTCAAATAAAGCAAATGGCAACAAAAGATAATAGCATCATCAATTAAATTATACTCTCCCTAAATTATCGTATATATGGCACCAACTCTTGACATGATTGACAGATGTAATAACTCACCTGCTGCAAAATAATCACTGGAAGATCTGCTAAGTCACAATCATATCTGTTTATAGAAGAAATGTCCTCGGCAGTCCCTTTGAACAGCCCAACGACATTGGGAGAACCTTCCCCTTCTACTTTTATGCAATCATCAGTCACCACTATTTTGGTCCTAAACTGAGTTTTAATGTGTTTTGGCTGATTAACATCCTTTTGGCAGCCTGCGTGAAGAATTGACTCAGGAACCTTCATATAGAGCGTCCATGAAGATGTCCGAGAATGCCAAGAAGGTTGAGACATCAAGTGAAGATATGGAACCCGGCAAACCTGCACAAGTAATCAAATGTTTGAATAAATGTTTTGCAGTGGATTAAAGTAGCATATTAGTCAGAAGATCCAGAAAACGAACCACATTCTCCAGCTCCATCAGAACCGTGTTAGAGAAAATTCTGTGGGCCAGAGACATGCAGAAATGACCAAGAAGACCGAAACCATCTTTCACTGATTGACCAGACACTCTAGGAACAGCAGAAATTGGCTTATCCTTTGATCTCACGAAGACATGCTCATGGAAAATCTGTTGAAGATAAATTTCATAACTGGCACGATTAGGAATCTTCTTTTTTACAAGGCCACCAACTTTTTCAGCTGACCTAATTCCCTCGAGAGAATCCAAGGATAAAGGTGCTGTTTTTATCTTCTGCGTCCCTCCAGTTTCAACAGATTGATCTTCTATGGCTGGTACAAGTGATATGCAGACCGATGTTCCCTGACCTAAGCTGAGCTGTAAATAATTTTCTTCTATTCCAGTCACGTTGACTCCCAAAGATGGATTGAATGCTTCACGATTGACTAAATCAAACACCTGTTAAACAGAGACAGGCAACATCTGTAAATGACAACCTACAATCTTGTGTCCTACTATTTTGGGTAAAAGCAATTGAATCTACCTGTTCGTCAAATATTGCCCGGTGAAACTTACGAAGAGTGGAGTGAGTTTTCTTAACACTTTCATCATCATCCACTGGTTCACCATCACCTTCCCTTTCAAGATGCGCGGTTTGGGCTTCACTGGAATCCCATGAGCTTTTACTCGAATGGGCACCAATAAAATCAAAACACAGAGTGTGACAGGATTTTGGAGGTACATTTATGGCCAACATACCGGCCGAGTCATGATCAACACATAAAGGAGAGAGAGAGGATGGGCGGATAACAGTCGTTGGATCAGTAACTGAATTGTCAAACAAATCAATGGTGAAGCTTTCAGCACCAGGAGTAGAAGCTGCCACGCGCTGCCTTTTAACTTTCCAGTTTTGCTGCAATCTATCAGTTGTTGTACGGTTATAAGAAATTCAAAGCTATTGGATACAAGATTACATAACAAGTTTCAGAAGATAGAAAGACAAAAGTCAAATAAGAGAATGTGTCAATTTCAAGTGACACATTTTCTTCCCTTCTCTTATGTACAAATCAATAAACGATTTACCTAGTTGTTGATCAACTCTATTAAACAGGAAATATAACATTCCAAAGAAATTTAAAACAGAGCTTACTCCTATTATTTACCCTGACCGGTTATGGAACTATTAATTAACTCCTTTAAAAATGAAATATACGTATCAAAAAGAAATTTAAAAATATAAAGTGAATGATGAATTTTCTATATGTGTTAGCAGATAAGTCATTATTGTTGCACATATGAAACAAAGAGTTCCAATAAATTTTATTCAGGAAAGACACATTGCAGATTGAAGATTTTACATTTGCCCAATTTAAGAAATGATATATTTTGGCTATAGCAGATTGTTCCCTGCACTTAGATATGCATATAAATAAATGTTTGCTAAAATAGTTTCTTCTAAAACTAGGAGAAAAAATATAGCTAGTAAGTAGTGAGAGGCACACCTGATGAGTGCCCCATAGAACCTAGCCTCTTTAGCAACTTGTTGCTCCAAAGCTTTGGCAGACTGCTTGAAATATTTACCAAGATGCTGCATTTAAGAGACAAATACTCAGTATTATCAAGGTTATTAGGATCGGGATCCTAGGTAGAATAGATTGCAGGTCTTCAAGGATTGGATCGAGGATTGTAAGATCCTACGAATTTATCAAATTAGTGCCTAAAGTTTGAAATTTCTACATTGTTTTGCTCAATTATATGCACATTGACTATTTAGGAAGAGGTCAGAGGCTATGTACTTGCATTGCCAGTGATACACAAATCATATCTTAGCAAAAAGTTAAAGAAGTCATTTACAAAAGAACCAGTGGTTAAATACTAGTGATTTATTGAACGTTGTTGAAAAACACTAATATAGCATTTCTAAAGTCTACTCCTCAATGGATAGTTAGAATATCTGCGAAAATCCATAGAACTAAGAACAGTCAACATTTCCAAAAAATACTCCTCGAGGAAGAAAGGTACCCGGAAGCACTGTAGCTTTGCTGCTGCAGATACAGCTAGGTCAGACAAAACTTCATTTGACAATGGCTTTGGCCTGGTGATGCTAGCAACTGTGACAGCATCATTTGCTTCTACCTGCATCCCATGATAAGAGGAAATTACACAGCAGAAATGCCTTCTCTAATGAGTCCAAACAGTAAAGTTGTTTTCGCTATAAAACACAACTTAAAAAAAAGAAACTTTCCAAGCACAAATGAGCTTGAGAATGCCCCTCGAACTCCATGATCACCATCTTGGGTACAGAGACACGTTACAAATTCAACAAGAATACTAGTGCAGTTGAACCATTGATGTGCAACTAAGCAACTCACAGTGTTGATGAGATCAAGGATGACAGACAGCTCTTGCTGAGCCAGCTGCAAATTCTCGACCATGCTCTGCCATTGCCACGGCGTTGAGCTCTCCTTTGCACTCTTCTTCTGCTTCTTATTGTCATCCTTCTCCAAGGCCCACGCAAAATCGATCCGCCGAATCAGGGAGAGCCTCTTTTCATCATAGCTAACATCGCTGAGTCACCAAAGAAACACGAAGAATAACCAACTCTTCAGACAAATCCCAATCCACACGCTCACACAAAGGCTCGTCATTTTCATATTATTTACCTTTCTAAGATGTCAACAATGACCCACTAAATTCTATCTAGACAAAAGATTCATTTTTTTTAACCGCTCGTGACCGATGGAGCTAAATCACAGTAAATCGCACAAGTACTTGCAAAACCAACTCAAATCAAAACTCCAGCAGCGGGCGGTTTCCGCTGATTCACGTAAAGGAAAGAGAAAAAACGCCAGAAACAGCTCGAAAATCGCAACTTTGCGCCTTTTAGAACCAGCATTATAGATCCTTCCCCCCTGTATCCGTCAAAACACGTTCAATTCAAAAACCCTTTTCGATAGGCAGATCAAAATTGACACGAGAGCGAGCTTTCAACTCAACCGCCACGAAATTTCAAATCTTGCAGAGGAATTCTAAGTCAGCACCCAAAAACAGAGCGTTTGGGTTCTCGAGCTAAGGATCGGAGCAGAGGAAGAGGAAGCTTACGCGGGGAATCGTTCGACGCCGCTCTCCTCGATGAATTCCAAGCGCTTGACGGGCAGCTTATCGAGCGACACCTCCAGTTTCCCGTCCATCCTCTCCACCCACCCGGGGGAAGAGAATTTTCCCGGGAAATTCTCGGAGAAAAGAGTTGGAGCCCTAGGTCGATTGCTGGTTTGGCTCCACGCGCATCAAAAGTTTCCGACGTAGCGAGAAAGACGACCTAGCAAGAAAAAGTTGAAATCTTCCAAAGCCCCCCAAGAAATTGAAACCCTAATTTCAATTTCCCCCTTTGAAATCTTCGACAGCCTTCATCTATGTCGCGAGAGGGTGTGAGAGTGAGCGGCAGAACGAGAGAGGGAAGAGAGAGAGAGTGTCCAATTTCAAGGGAGGTGAGAGAGAGTGTCCTCCCAATGCAGCTTTACTGGAAGAGAGAAAAAAAAACGTTTATTATAATTTGTACAAATTTACCTTAAAGGCTTAAACTAATTATTTTGATCAACAAAAATCTCGAACTGATACATAAGTGATAAATTTATCTTCCATTAGTTTCCTTTAAATTATACAATTAAATTGACGAGTTTGATGACACGTGACAATTAACGAATGTACTGGTAATATTAATCCGGTTAACGGAGGGTAAATTTATCACAAGTGAACCAGTTCAGAGTTTTTTATAGTCAAAAAATTAATTTAAAATAAATTTATCACGGGTCTACCATTTTGAGATTTTTGATGATCAAAAAATTAGTTTGGGATAAATTTATCATAAATTTACCAGTTTGGGGTTTTTGTGGTATTAACCCAAAAGAAAAAGAGCCAATTCATCGGTTCGATTGGTCTTATTCTACACAAGGAATCGAGAACCGGATCGATTCCTGTAGGAATCACCTAGAAATGGCTAGTTTGTCTGATCGAGGAACCGGAACTAATGCACATCCCTAGTTTCGATGAGAAGTAATGCTTTAATTTGAAAAATCAATTGTATTTTTATTTGCCTTTGGTTTTGAGTTTGACAATTTCCAAATAAGTTATTCAGCATTTGATTATGTAGGCTCTGTTTGTTTCGCGAAAAAAATTTTCCAGGAAAACATTTTCCATTTTTTTCGGTGCTTGATTCGCTTAGAAAAATGATTAAAAGGAAAACTCATACTTAAATTCAGGAAAAAGATTTTCTCTTTGAAAAATCGAATAACATTTTTCAAAATATGACTAAGTATCGACGCTTGAGCATGAAAACCCCCACGTTGATTCCCGGCTTTCAAGACTAGATCTCCTGGGACCGGGTTCATTGAGGACGAGCCTGGGACTCTGGTGCCTCGGTACACACACCCGAGTCCATTGACACCAAACCCTAAGCCCTAGCGCTTGTGCCCGATGTTCTGGCACTCGAGCTTAGTCTATAAATGCTGTGCTTGGGTCCCCAATGCTCGAGCTCTAGTCCTTGGTGCTCAGGTTCGGGTTCACAAAGGCTAAGCGCAGGTCTTCAGCGCTCGTGTCCTTAATTAATAAAACATTTGTTCTTATAAAAAAAATTCAAAAGAATCGAATTTTTTTATTAGTTTTTTTTCTTTTTTCTTTTTTTTTTCCATTTTCCTTCTTCCTCGATTGATGGCTAGCCATAGGTGAGGGACAAGGTTGCCCAAGGCCAACGAGGCTCGAGCTTGCCAGATTTTGGCAAATTGAGCCTCGCCAGATTGACGAGTTTGAGGCCTTGCCAAAGGTTGGCGAGGTAGAGCCTCGCCCAAGGCCAACAAGGCTGGGCCCAACTCCTCCAAATCTAGCGAGCTCGAGCCTCACCAGCCTGTGGCGAGGGCGGCAAGGCTCGAGCTCGTCTACGGCCAACCGACGAAGAAGGAAAAAGAAAAAGAAAAAGAATTAAATTTTGATTTTTAAAAAAAGGAAAAAAATATAATATGATATAAAAAAATTATTAAAAGGATTGCACTGCAAAAAATCTAATTATATTTTTCATACAAAACAATAGAAAATAAATTTTAGTTCGTTTTTAGATTTCAGCTAAATACCGGAAAATATTGTTATTTACCTAGAAAATTACTTCTTTGAAAACTTCTTCCAGAAGCATTATATTTTTTGCAAAACAAATAGAGCCACAGTTTCCTATGAAATTTCTTGGCGAGAAATGGGTGGATTTACAATTACAAGTAGAGAAAGAGCAGGCCAAGTAAAAAGAAAGTATTATCTAAGTTTTATCTGATTTTGTCAAACATAGCTAGGAAGTCTTTCTTATTAATAGCAAAAGAGGTGCAAAAATGTAAAATTGAACTAAGAAAGGAAGGGAAAGTCTACTTTGTATTAACTTTAGGAAACGATTACAAATTGTGGTAGGATCCGGAAAATTTCGTTTAAATTTAGAAACTTATGAGAGATCTACGGAATGAGGCACTTCTTTGCATACCATTTGGAATTACCGTATTATCATATGTTGCAATAATATATGGTTAGACCAAAACGTGTTAGCTTAGATGACAAGAGAGTTTGTTCATTTTCTTGCTGTATCAGTTTAAATTTTTTTGTGGGAAACATTTCAAGAGTTAAAATCCTGAATGTATTCACCAATTTAGGGGATACGCCTTTCCAGACGATAGATTACAGATTATGGATATATCTATGATATAAACAAACATGATAACACGGGCAATTGCACTGTTCATAATCATCACGTCTGGATGATCTTTTCCCTCTTGGGTTAGTAAAATGAGAAATTCTTCCCTTTCTAATTATGAGAAACGTACATATCTTTGCAATTATCACCGCAAGTGTCATTTTCTTGATCTCATAATTTCCTTGTTAAGAACCATCGCAGCATGGACGTGCACCTGGAAACATTGTCCTGGCTCAAGTCCTTGTGGAGATGGCGACTGGCCTGATGAGCCAGAAAAAAGAGACATTAGGTGTAGAATCCGACTTCCACTCGACTTGCAACGATCTTGAAAAACATCGTATCGGTACGACCATATGAACGCGAAAGGGAAATTAACGATATTTTCGTTGGATGATTGATAGGCATGAGAATTCTATTCCGTCTCAAATACCATCCATCAAACAGAGAAAAGCATTAGCCATATTACATAGGACGGCTAGCGTCTACATCAACGATTTCCGGTCATATTTGGCCGGAAGGAATACATTAGCCAATTGTCAAAAAGTTTAGGACTAAATTGATCAAATTAAAAGGTGTAATATCGAATTGGTATCCATATAATTTTTCTGGTAATTTTCCCCCTTTTGACACCATCGATCGATCTTATATAACTGAAGAAATAATAATCAATCTGAAAGATGTTCTATGTTTAGAGAAATCAAAACTCGATTGAAGTAATAACAACCATGCCACCCGAATCCTCCATTGCTCCTCGTTACGATGCGTCATGTCATGATCTTGATACATATGCCTCCTTGAATTGCAAGAGCTGGATGAAGGGATAATTACTAATTAAGTCCTAAACAAACTATATGGATGTCAATCCAATCTTAAATTTTTTAATTTTGTTAACGTAGTCATAAACTTTGCACAATATTCTAATGTAGTCCTTCTGGTCAATTGTGACCTGAAATTGCTGATATATCGATTCATAAGTTATCCGAATTAGTGTGCCACACAAGACTGCTGGCGGTGACTAGACTTATGGATTGCCATGTCAGCGATTCCGGCGACAAATGGTCGAAATGACTAAAGTGGAATATCAAGCAAAGATTAGAAATATATTGATAAAATTAAAAAGTTTAGGATTTTTATTTTGCCAAAATGAATCAACTTCATTTAATTAGCAAAACTCGAACTACAACGCAAGTTATAGCAAGTCCCAAGGGGGTTGGGGGGCTTAGAAAGCCCATTAGAAGGAAGGGAGCTTGATCGACGAGCTTTAGTACTAGTCTACAAAATAGTTTTTTTCTCGTGCATAATGAACTACCACCATATCTTTATGATTGAATTGGTATCCGTACGGTAGATTCATGATTGAATTGATAATTCTCCTTTTTTTGGGTAATCGGCTAACCTCATAATCATAAATTTTAAGTCAACTTAATCAATACTTTGATTGATCGGGCAGATTTTTAATTTCTTGAAAAAGAAAACTCACAAATTCTCTCTTATATCCTCGTCCTATGCGCGCGTGTGGTTTGAAGCTTTAGGTTCCAACAGCAATCTCGATGGATTGGTCACGTCACCAGTGACGTCATCGGACGACGAGAATGAAAGGAGTTCAAGTTGATTTTGCCTCTGAACTCCCTCGTACGAGTGATGTGCTCTCAAAAACCTACGGATTTTTCCTAAGTCGTTTGTTTCATTCAGAAGTCAACGCACGGCCTTGAAAAATCAGAACTACAAGAAAGGCAACTTTTTTCCTGCATCCGTGATTTTAAAGAAGGGAAAAGAAAGAGAAATTCATTCCAAATTAGGGCATAACAATTAACATGTTGTGTTCACAACGCAATGACATAAACTGCTGTTATTCCATACGAAGGTAAGAGTATTGGTGACGACGCATGATTTGATTATGAATCTCTAATTAGCCTTAATGTTGATTATTTTGAAAAAACTAGTGGCGGTTTTTGAATGTGTGGGCAGATTTAGGACTATAGAGAGTCTATGTTTTTTTAGACAAAAAAAAATTGGGGCAAAATTGAGATTAAAGTTAACGTTTGGGGGTCTTCGGGGGAATTAAACCGCCATCACAATAATATTTTCGGCCAAAACATTTATATTCAACCAAGCACATCTCAGATGATTAAGATAGTCGAAATTTAAAACACATCTTTTTTGAAGGAAAAGAGTCCGGGATAAGTGCAAAAACTAGATTTAAAATTGTGCCGGTCCATCAAATAAGGACTTAAGCTTTTAATTTAGTCAACCGAGAACTTAAGGTTTAAAAAAACTAAAATCAGATCTCGAGTTAGCTACGATGAAATTCAAGCGTCGGAAATCTAACACGGCTCCAACTGGAATATTTTTTCCATTTGCTATGTGTCAATTCCAACACTTGAATTCTGTCGACGGCAAGCTTGACACTCTATTAGGGCTCTTTTAAAACCTCAAAACCTTAATTGACCAAAATAACACCTTAAGTTCTCCACTGATCAACAACCAAAATTTTAATCCTAGTTTTGCACTTTTCTAATAAGAACACTATATAGACTCATTTTATGGATTAATATTATATGTTTGATAGGGCTTTTTTAAAACCTTACAACCCTTAATTGACAAAAATAACACCTTAAATTCTCAACTGATCAACAACCATAATTTAAGTCCTAATTCTCACTTCTCCCAAAAAGTACTATGTAGACTCATTTTATGGATTAATATGTTAGAGAGCTAGTCAATCTTTATATGAAAAATGTATAGATAACTTCTGCTTTTTAAGATTAAAGATATTAAATTTCAGTATGATGCTCGCATGAGGCGGCAAATTTGGTGATGTTCTTGAAATGAGAAGCGAAAAGTTGAGAATTGGAGGACAACTGGATGCGTCCTTTGCGGTCAACTTTGCTGTCGGAATAGTAATTGAACAAACACGACCGATACAATTGTCGAAAAATACCATATCTTCGCGGTGTCGAAAAATACCTCCATAAAAAAACAAAAGGTCGACTTGGCGAAGTGCACCAGGGTTGCTCAGGAAAGGAAACATTCTAAGTTGAGAATAATATAGTGGAAAATAAAATTATGCTATTTCGGTATAATTCGATGTAGTAATAGGTTTTATAGATGACTATCTAAAATAACGTATATCAATCAAGATATATGTTGACACCTAAATTTTAGCGCATCATTTAGTGTTAATTGCATAAAAAATCAGGGATTAAATTTTAATCCCTGAACAAAAATATTAAAATTGTATAGCATATAGTTTATGTTCATATAGATTAATTGCATTCCGCATCGGATCGGCGGTGGCAAGCGAGCTTAAAATTCATCACGTAAATCGAGCTCAAGTACCGAACGAGACTCGGCTCACTCGGAAGGCAAGGGCCGAAAATCATACGTAAAAGAGCTTGGTTGTCTTAATTTGAGCTTAGATCAGCCCATCAAGCTTAATTAAATAAAAGCCCACATTAATTCAGCCCATTTGAAATTAAATAATGATTAAAGCCTAAGCCCAAGCCTAAGCCCATTAGGACTAGAAAGCCCGACTAATTGACCTAGGTTTACATTATAAATACATCGTTATGTGTCATAAAAGGGGCTCTCATAATTTTCAGTTTTGAGAATTTTCAGAACACCACTTTGAGAGTGAGAGAGAACACACAAAGAGAGCGAAAATACATAGAGAGAGGAGGTGCAGCACGTCCAAGAAGAGAAGAGAGAGGAGAGTGGGGGCCGCGGCTTTTTACAAAGATATAACACCAGAGAGAAGAAATTCACGCCAGTTCTTCATCAGCACCTCATAACTTCATGCACGCGAAGTCTGGATTCAAGTGAAGCTTTGCTTCTGTGCTCTTGACACCTCACCTTGCTGCACCCTCCACAAGCTGCCACGCACGATCTGTTCAAATATCAATACGTCTCAATATCCCAGTGAGTACTCCCGGCGACAAGCAGCCGACTGAGAGCCCAAGCAACCGTGACAACGCCAAGACCAGCAACTTTCGCAGGCAGTCCCAACAAACTTACCAGTCCCGACGAAATCCCCGATCGGTGTTGCGTTACTTTGTTTCTTCACCAAACTTGGACTCTGTTTCGCAGGTTTTACGAGAACTCCATCGCCGCTGCCTCTCACCGTCGTTGCCGTGTCCGCCATCGATCAACCACCGATCACCATCCCGATTCACCATCCCGATCCGCTGCAAATTCAAATTAGGAAAGAAATCTGCAAATCAGGTAATTATCTTATCTTGATTTGATTTGAATATTTTGTTGCTTAATTCGTGCTTATTGATATCTAACCTTGCATATTTGAATAATAGGCATATTTCAATTAGGATTTATTTCTTTTTTTTGAAATCTTAGATATCTATTACTCGTTAAATTTGGATAGAATTTAGAATTTTCAAAATCTTTTAAATATATCCAAGATATTTGAGATATCAAAATTTTTCAAGATGTGATCATTAGGAAAATTTCCTAATCCGCAACCGCACACGTGAAAATAAATCTATCTATCAGGCTTTAGATAGAGTTATTTTCATAGCGGGTATTTTGAATTTTAGGGTCGATCTATTAGGCTTCAAATCGAAACTTAATTGGAAAGATTTAGCGGTTATATTTTTTTTTAATTTGCAATTTGAATTCAAATTCGAAAATACAAAAAAAATTTCATAAAAAAAATACCAAAAAGACTGCTCTAGAATAAGTTAATTTCTTTAGCTTAAAATCGCATGTTTAGATAATTGGCATTTTTAATTCCGAATTTCATTAAAAAATAATACAAAAAAATAATATGCCCGTCATTAGAAATAGGTCACATCGTCGCATGACATATAGTTTGCATGTTAGGTTGCATTAATCGCATGTCCATTTTTTGCACGTCATTACATATAGGTTAGCTTTCATTTAAATAAGTAAAAATCAAAAAGAAATTTCTGCACCTTTGAACTCTAAATCAGGATTTATCAAAATTGTCAAATTGAGTATTTTTCTCGAAATTGGTACCGAAAGGACGTTAGGGAATCTAGCATAACTAAGTCCCCGAATTTATGATTTCTGGTTCGTAGAAATAAAATAGTACTCCCGCTATTTTATTTAGGTTTCTAATCAACCTACCATAAATGATTAGTGGCGACTCCCGTTGAAAATACTTACATGCTCACAATTGGACCTAAGTTGCGATTTGGTAGAGTTTGGGAGAACTCGAGTTAGGTTAGTTAATTTAATTGATCTAGTAATCCATTAGCCTAAGATCGAAACCCGATTTTTTTAAGGTCGCGACAATATGTACAATTAAAAGGAGATAAACGTGATAGCTTGAGAGATATATGAAATCAACATAATTATCAAATATCTCTAAAATAGAAAATTATCCTAATCCCTAATTATCTCTAACATGTGACATAAAATTATTTTTTCCTAGCCGAATGATGCTAATCAGAAGCAAACGTAAAGCGCATTTTTCACATGAAAGTTTTACCAAAAAAGTCTCGATCATATCACGCGTATTCCCTTTCTCAATTGGCAATTTTATTTTAACGAGTGCCAAATTGTCGCTAGTGGATAATCCAAATCCAAGAAAGGAGTAAAATAGCCTTGCAATAGCAAGGAGTCGACTTAATTCACGGGGTGCCGAAATGCGGCAACTTTTGGCTGGCTCGTCAAATCTTTGGACGTAGATCCGACGTGTCGTCGACATCGCCAATCCTGGCCCACACCTAAAGATCGACAAGAATCACAGGCACGATGCATGCTACTGCTTTCGATGCTTCGTTTGATTTTCCTATATATACAGCCATACAACTCTCGAACCAGCAGACATCATATCACCAAACTTATTCTTTGTAGTTGTTCATCTAGCTTTGTCAGATCCCTTTTTCGCAACCCCATTTCGTTCTTGAAGTCCTTTTTAGTTCGATCTCGCGCGGATCGTATTCGTTCCCGGGCTAAATTCGATGGAAAATCCTCTGCAACTCAAGTCGCTGAACCACATCTCGGTGGTGTGCCGGTCGCTGGAGAGATCGATTGGTTTCTACAAGGACGTCCTCGGGTTCGTCCCCGTCCGGCGACCCGGTTCCTTCGATTTCGAGGGCGCATGGTACTCTTCTTAATTCAAGCCGAGAATCTATCGATCGAATCGGGGGAGAGTTTTGCAGTCATGCAGACACTCCTTTTATCTTTTCTGAGTTTTGCAATCGATCTTTTGTTTTGCGACGTGTTGATCTTTGGTTTTGGTGGGTGTTCTTGGATGGAGTTAAGGCTGTTCAACTATGGGATCGGGATCCACCTGCTTCAAACCGAAGACCTTCATCAACTGCCCACCGTTGGTGGAATCAATCCCAAGGACAACCACATTTCTTTTCAGGTCATCTCTCTCGAGCATTTTACGTTGACGTACTGTGTGGGAAAGTTACTTATACATTGATGTATACAAGCGATTGTTAAGACGGTAAAGTTGACAGTGGTGCGTTCTTGGCATGTCCAGTGTGAGAGCATGGCAACGGTGGAGAAGAAGCTAGAGGAGATGGGGATAGAGTACGTGAAGAGAAGGGTAGAGGAAGGCGGGATCGACGTCGATCAGATCTTCTTCCACGATCCCGACGGGTCAATGATCGAGATTTGCAACTGTGACAACCTCCCCGTCGTCGTCCTCGACGGCGGCGGTGCTCCAGTTCTCCAGTGTTCCCGCATCAATTGCAATCTCGAGCACCAACTTCCGCAGTCGCAGCGTGTGACACTATGAAATTGGGTCTCTTTTGACAATAATCAAAACACAAGGAAGGACTGCGTGAATGGCTCAAGAAATTTTTCAGATTCCTTCTTTTTTTTTTTTTGGTAAGATCAGATTCCTTCTTTGTTAATCTCATTTCCATTGTTTTTGTGCGTATAAAATTGGGTAAGTTGGATTCTAATCATTGTTTTCCCATTCCATGTCAATGGCTCTAAATTGTTTTTACTAATGCGGCTTCATCCTATAAGGACATATCGAATTGCTAACAATTACATTTTAACGGTTACTTAACACATTAGTGTCATATCACCATTTTCTATCCATGAATTTAACAGAGGCCTCACATCGAGCATAATTCAAAAGGTTGAGTTACTTTGATGACACAAAAAAAAATAAGTTTAGGCATCCTTGATTACAACAAAGGTATAATTTCAGGTGCTCGTATGGTCATGTCGCTCTTTTTTACGGTGAATCACGCGCTGCACGCACATAGTAATTAGTAAGAAAATTATACTAAAATTTCTTTATTAAGGAACACGACAGATCTATCATCATCGTAACATAAATTGAAATCAACTTGGCTTTTGCCTCGTATGTTTCACAAGCGGATTCCGTGACATTAATTTCCAACAGTTTGGTAGGATAGACACGGAGGCATGACCGTCCAAGTCAAATCCAACATAAAATACTTGGACAAATTTACAACTAACATAGACATGTGGACATTGACAAAATAATCAATTGAAATCTGAACACAAGTTATGCTTTACTATCACTACGTACCCATGCAAGAGAAGCATGACCTCATGCTGTCCCCTCCAAATTAAGAAAGAAAAATTATCATTATCTTAGATAAACCAACTCAAATCCCATGGTTTTAGGAGGACCGCATCGCCCATGGTCCATCCAATAGTTGTGTTGGGTGAGATAAGAGAGATACGCACGTGACTATTCAGTCCGTTGCCTCAGAAAAGGTTCCTCACAACTAATAAGTACACTTAATCAAGAGAACATGCGATGCTTAATGAATATAAATGGAGGGTTAGTGGGATAATCATAGGATGCTCCCTTAATCAAATATGCAATGCAATGAAGGTTCGCAGATCGATCCCTTGGATCTTTCAACCTTGAATTGGTGTGGTCACATAGACTCGAATTGAATACTCCAGTACACTTATGGACTAGATTACAACCTAAATTTCGGCGTCCCAATTAGTAATTTAGTGCATAGAAAATTAGAGATTAATATTTAACCCCTAAACGAAAATATTTTCATTAAATTGCATGACTCATAGACATCAAGAGGAATTGCATTAATAATAATAGAATTTATTAAAATGTATTTTCTCTTTCTTTAAGAATAAGAAGAAAAACGAAACTGGGCCAAGGAAGGCCCGGCCCGACCTCCCTTTTCTTTTCCACCCTTTCTCTCTTTCCCTGGGCCGACCCTTTCGTCTTCTCCACGGCCCAGCCCGCTTCTTCCGTCTTCGTCCCCCTAACCCTGCTCCTTCCATAGGCACGAAAGATGGGACAGGGAGCTGGTCGCGAAACCGGCGGTAGGTCACCTGTCCCAATCAAAAGTATAGGGACAGGTGGAGGCAGGTGGATCGGCTGGCTTGCCTAAAGAAAGAGAGAGAGAGAAATGGAGAGAAGGTGAGCAACGGAGGGAGACTAGAGAGAGGTGCAGAACCCGAGAAAGAAAAATCGAGAGAGCGAGAACGGAGAGCAACTTTGTTGATCGTCGCGCCTGCATGGTGGCCAACAACCCAGGGACGTCGCCCTTTTCCCCTTGCCAAACCTCGGCAGGTTGCGGTTTGCCGGTTTTCATGTTTTTAGGTCGTTTTTCCTGAGGATCCCGGCTCGGAGGCGAGTGAGGCAACCAGACGTTGTCCGATCCATCGAGCTTGCCCTCCATTCGCCGTCGCCAAGCCGGGCAGGTATCTCACCAACGATAGCCCTTGTTTTTTTTTTCACCTTCTTTGAGTGCCATGTTTCGCCCCGTTTCACCCTGTTTCTGGGCACGCCGGGCTGAAGCTTGTAGCCATCTGGCTCACGCGAACTCGGGTCCCCATTCGTCCTTTGTTTGTCGAGAGTCCTGGCCCGAGTTCAAGTCTCGTTTGAGCCAAGAACCTCTCGTTTCTTTAGTGTACTCCACCACCTGTTCGATGAAACGCCGCAATGAGATCTAGGTTCATATCCTCGTTTTTGGTTGAAGCCGAGTTGTCCGTGCATTGTTTCTTTCTGGTGAGGCGTTTTTGTTGAGGTCGGCGTCCCTGGGCACTGGCCATTTAGGTACCGCATGATAACCATTCTGTTCCGGAATGAGTTCCTGAACCAGAAATAGATTTTTCTATTTCTGGTTCCTGGATGAGTTTCTGAGAAAAAAAACCCATTTGATAATGACAAAAAATTTCTATTTCTAGAACAGAAACCCGTTTGATAACAGCACAAAATTTCTATTTCCTGAAATAAAAACCCGTTTGATAAACAACAGAAAATTCTATTTCCAGGAACAAAAATCCATTTTTTTAGAAATGGAATAAAAATAATAAAAAATCTGAAAAATTCATAAAAATCTTTAAAAAAATTCAGAAAATCCCAAAAAATTGAAAAATTCCAGAAAAAATCATCAAAATGTCGAGAAAATAAAAAAAATTTAGATTTCGGGAAAATAGGAAATCTGTTGAATTTTTTCAAAAAAAATCAAGAAATCAAAAATTTCAAAACTTCACAGAATTGCTTAGAATACTTGTGGCTACCCACTTTTAGTGAAATTTAAATTTTTTTAGGTGCCCAAAAAAAATCAAAAAATAAAAAATTTCAAAATTTCACAGAATAGTTTAGAATACATGTGGCCACCCACTTTGAGTGAAATTTAAATTTTTTAAGGTGCCCAAAAAAATTCAAAAACTAAAAAATTTCAAAATTTTACAGAATGGCTTAGAATACCTGTGCCACCCACTTTGAGTGAAATTTTAATTTTTGGAGGTAAAAAAAAAGCAAAAAATCAAAAATTTCAAAACTTCGCAGAATGACTTAGAATACATGTGGCCATCCACTTTGAGTGAAATTTAAATTTTTTTAGGTGAAAAACAACATAAAAAATCAAAAATTTCAAAACTTCACAAAATGACTTACAATACCTCTAGCCACCCACTTTGAGTAAAATTTAATTTTTTTTAGATGCCCAAATGGTATTTTTTATTTATTTTTTATTTTTTTTGGTTCCTAAAGAAAATTAAATTTCACTAAAAGTGGATGGCCACATGTATTCTAAGCCACTCTGTGAAGTTTTGAAAATTTTTCTTTTTTGCTTATTTTTATTTTTTTTCGACATCCAAAAAAAATTAAATTTCACTCAAAGTGAGTGGCTACAGGTATTCTAAGCAATCATGTGAAGTTTTTTATTTTTTATTTTTTTATTTTTTTCGGCACCTAAAAAAATTTAAATTTCGCTTAAAGTGGATGGCCACAGGTATTCTAAGCCATTTTGTGAAGTTTTGAAATTTTTTATTTTTTTATTTTTTTTGGCACCTAAAAAAATAAAATTTCGCTCAAAGTGGGTAGCCACATGTATTTTAAGCCATTCTATAAAGTTTTGAAATTTTTACTTTTTTGCTTATTTTTATTTTTTTTGGCATATAAAAAAATTAAAATTTCACTCAAAGTGAGTGGCCACAGGTATTTTAAGCTATTCTGTGAAGTTTTGAAATTTTTTATTTTTTTTATTTTTTTCGGCACCTAAAAAAATTTAAATTTCACTCAAAGTGGGTGGCCACAGGTATTTTAAGCTATTCTGTGAAGTTTTGAAATTTTTTATTTTTTTTATCTTTTTCGGCACCTAAAAAAATTTAAATTTCACTCAAAGTGAATGGCCACAAGTATTCTAAGCCATTCTGTGAAGTTTTGAAATTTTTAATTTTTTGCTTTTTTTTTTATTTTTTTCGGCACCTAAAAAAATAAAATTTCGCTCAAATTGGGTGGCCACAGGTATTCTAAGATATTATGTGAAGTTTTTAAAATTTAGAAATTTTTATTATTTTTTATTTTTTTTGGCAACTAAAAAAATTAAATTTTGCTCAAAATGGGTGGCCATAGGTTTTCTAAGCCATTTTATGAAATTTTAAAATTTTTTATTTTTTATTTTTTTTTATTTTTTTCGGTACCTAAAAAAATTTAAATTTCACTGAAAGTGGGTAGCCACAGATTCTAAACCATTCTATTAAGTTTTGAAATTTTTGATTTTTTGCTTTTTTTCTCACCTCAAAGATCGTGACTTCCATAAGAATATGTGTGTTGAAGAAAATGAATTCCTCAAAAATGATTCTCACTTTTGTTCCAGAAATGAAAAATCAACTTTTTTTTGGTTCTCATTTCTGGTTTCGGAATCAGTTTTGGAAGCAAACTTGTCCTGGAAATAGAAAAATGAAATTGCGTTACCAAACGGGTTTCTTGTCCAAAACTGATTTCGGGAGCAAAAAACCAATTCTGGACAGAACCAGAATGGTTATCATGCAGTACCTTAGTTGTTCATCACGTTACCAATGCCGCCATCATTTTTTTTTGTGTGTTTGGCCGAGGATGATACCCTCGGTTGGTGGCATTAAACCTGGCTTGGAAGGAAGTTGTGGTCTTGGCGTGAGTGTCGAGAGGTGGCTGGCCAGACAGAGGCCAAGCCCTTAGCCTAGGTGGGCCAAGGCGGCACTAGAGTGGGCATGTGGCTAGGCCGAGACGAGTGGCATCATTTGTTTTGTCACGACCTAATTTTCTAGGGCCGCCTTGGGAAGTAGGTTTAGAGATACTTTATTGTACTCTCCCTAAGTTCATGCCTTGCGTGACATTGGTTGTTTAAATCTGTTTGTTCAATAGGAGTCGCCACCAGCCACGATTACGGGTTAGCTAGAAAGTCCAATCGAGCTGCGGGAGCGTCACCTCGAAAACATATGCAATTAGAGATTCTTAGGGATCGGAGACTTGATTACACTAGTTTTTTAATTAGTGCTCTTTCGGTACCTAAACTTGACTATTTGCTAACCAAAATGTCACGGCAATCTTTTACTAATTGAGAATTTTCATTTTTCATTCTAACCATTCTAAAAAGGGAAAACAACAATCAATGAATTTAAAGTACGCAATCAAATGAAATCAAAATGAAAGTGCTCAAACAGCGATCTCGCATCGTCTAAAAACAAATAATCAAAAATCCCTAAAGTAAAGCCCTAAAGGCTTATTCAGTTTTGGAATCAAATTTTATTTAAACCTAAAGTGTTTATTTTTAAAAAAAATAAGCCAAGGGAATTCTACATTTTTTTTACCTTTTCTCGCATTTTTTATTTTTCTAAATTTTCTATTATTTATTATTTATTATTTTTTTATGGGAAAACGGACTTCGGACCGGGTGTAAGAACCCGGTTTGATTCATTAGTCCGACCCGGACCCTGATGGTCCGGGCTAGGTCAATTCGGGCAAGTTCTTGGGCCCAATAGGAATAAGGCCCAAACTATCAAATTTCAGTTTTTATCCATCTAGGCCCAATTCCAATTCAACCCATTCAATTGACTTGACATACGGCCCATTACACCTCTCCATCATAATCGACTCTTTTTACTTCTTTTTTATTTCTAATTTTTTTTTAATTTTTTCTTTTCTTTTTTTATTCCCTTTTTTTTTTGGTCTTCTTCCCCGATGGCCTTTTTATTCGCGCCCTCATCTTCACTGAGAATAGCCGTTTGCCACCTTCACCGAGAACACTTCTTCCGGCGAACTTCATAGTACCGTCGACCTCAACCTTCAATCATCGACGTCAATTAACCACGGCCGGCCAATGACCACCGGCCACTAGTTGGCCGACGGTTTCTACATTGCCGGACTAACTCCGGCGAGAAATTCTCAAACTTAAAAAAATCACGTTAACCGAAACTCAGTCTCACGTAACAAACATATATGCAAATCAAATCGTGAGATAGACTAACTGAAGCGGCCTCTAACCGCAGGCATCGCTCCGGCAAAAGTGGAATGGATCTCTGTCGAAGGTTCCATTAATGGCCAACTCGGAAAAATGATGAATATGCCACAAAATCAAGGAAAAACACGGATTCAGTATCGATTCATCAAACTAGGACCTAATCAAGCACAAAGGACGAGTTCCATGCGTCGATGTCACGAAAGTCAATTCGGTTCCTCAGCTATGCATTTTGCCGAACTGGTTTAATTTTCAAACGATTTTCAGCGTAAACACAATATTTAAGTTCTGAATCACCAATATATTCCACAAATCCTCTTTAGTTTCACATGATTTTGATCAGAAATCATTCATTCAATTCGGCGTTCTATGCCTCAGTGTAACAGAGAAACGAAGCATTGCAAGCAGAGGGTTTACCTGGTTCGTGGACAATGTCTTCACGGTAGTCTACGAACGGGACCGCAACGGAACTTGGCGTCTTCCGGCACGGCGAAGAAACGACGAACAAGAATGCCTCGTACGTCCGAAGCGACGAACAACTTGGAGGTTGCGGATTCCGGGTCCAAGGAAGGGAAGAGATAGGTCAGCAGCTGGAGCAGCAGCTGAAGGAGCTCGGAGTATCTCGTGTATCGGAAATGGCAATTAACTGAGGTCCTTTTCCGGCGATAGCGAACAAACGACGGAAGAAGGGGAAGAGATTTGCCGGAATTCTTCTACGCGAGTAGAAGAACCGAACGCTCTCTTCTCCAAGAAACCTGGCGATTTTTCTGATTCCTTCCCCTCTTGCCAACTCTTTCTCCCTCGGTTTGTTATCCTCTCCGGCTCCAGAATCTTTTTCTGTTATCTCCGACCGACTGGCCAGAGCTCATCTATTCTTCTAGGACCTCCATGGGATTTGCTTTGGTCACCTCCGGTTTGCTCACGGACGAAGGGCGTCCGTCACTGTTCCTTTTCGTCACCTTCCTGTTCCTTTGCTTACCAAAGTGAGCGTGAGGAAGAGATGGGAAAAGAGCTAATGAGCTTAGTTAGGTTTGGTTTACGGTTGCCCAACTAAGCTTATTGGATGGGTCCAGTCCAGCCGGGGACTAGGGTTGGCGGGTCCGGGTCAGATTTTATGACCCAATCCGGCTCCCTTTATAATATAGTATAATATAATAATATTATTTTTTATATAAAAATATAATTAAAAATTCCAACAAAATTTATTTTTTCTAAAAATCAGGAAAAAGCTTAGAAATTAGATTTTGATTAGTTTTCTTTGAAAATGTGTGAAAATATTTGATAAAAAAATTGTGCTCATAATTAAACAAGACCTTAGGGTTTCATATTAGGGATTTGAATGTTCTTAAAGATAAATGCTGGATGGCTGTTTGTGCATTTCCATTATTACTTGATTGCGAACTTTCAATATGTTGATTGTTGTGTCCCTTTAGCCTAGTTAGGAATGGTAGTTTTCTTATTTCTTAGCATTAGATTCTTGCTTTTCCTTGCAATTTATTTAATGCTTCATTGGTTGCTGATTGTTATTTTAATGATTACGCATTCGCATGATCACCTTATATGTTAGTGGATAGATTTAAAATTAATATAGGCTGCCTGACAAACATTTTCTTGAATTGAACAAAGTTAAGTACCGAGAGGGCACTAATTGGGTAATTAGTGTAATCAAGTCCCCAAATTCATTGAATTTCTAGTTTGTAGGAGTAAGGCAATTTCATTCCCAAACTGCGACATCCTCCCCATCGTTACGGTGGTGCTCCAGAACAACAATCGCAGCGTTCGATTACCGTCATACTATCTAGTGTTCCCTTACAAATGAGATATACAAATGAGGGAGGAGAACCCTTTTTATAGAAGTACATGCTCAACTATATTCGTAGATCTCTCATCGATCTAACAGTGGAGATTGCACCTCCCCAACTACCATCTATCTCCACTTATTACAAGAGAGTACAATTACTATATTGCTTGCTCCCAAGAGTATTTTAGAACATACAAGAAATCCTTATGACTTAGAATCCTCGAGGTCCACCTGCCAATTCATGGATCAGTCATGGTCTTTTGTTCAGAAACCCTCAAGAATGATCTAATTCTTTGGGCCGTGACAAATGGCTCAAGAATTTTTTAGATACCTTCTTTGTTATTTTCTTTTCCATTGCTTTTGTGTGTAAAAATAAGGGAAGGTCGAAATTTTTTTTTCCAAGGTTGGATTCTTATAGTTGTTTTCCCATTCCATGTCAACCGAGTGCTCGATTAATTTGATCTCGACTTAATGAGGCGTTTAAGATGCTAAAACTCGACTTAAAACTCAAAACTCAAAGCTCCAATTTCATTTCGTGCTTTTGCATAAGGTATGATGTCGGGAATAGTATATGAATACGATGTAAATACACATAAATAACGCTTAACTGTTTGGTGAGGCTTGAGGCTAGCTTGAACTGATCTTCGAGCAACTTGAACTCGCTGTCTCGAGAAGAATCTAGTTGTGCTCAAGGACACAACTTCAGCAAAATCAAAGCTCCCTCAACTTGAAAAACCAAAACACGCTCGGTACGCGATTACAAGTTAATTCTTTTCAACGTTGAGCTTTTCATGACATTTTTCATTCTAACCTCGAGTTGATCATATGCTCAGGTTGGCTTAAATTCGAGCACGAGCTGAGATTGACGATATCGCGAAATACAAACATTCTAGCAGATCTATATTTTTTAAGTTGGGCCCAATTAAAAGCAATTGGGCTAGGACCATTCGCTAGTCCATTTGCCCTGATAAATTCACTTGGTTCCGGCTGAAGAGAAGATCATCAGCATTCGTTGAGCTCAGGTGCACAGGGACCCCTGCAACTCGACAGTGAGATCATTCATCGGTATTTCATGTAATGAGAAAATCTCATATTTTGAAGATGACAAAATGATCAAAGGATATTAATATGTGCATTTGAGTTGCATAACGAATGACTTCTATATACATAAGCAATGTGCAGATAGTAGTTTAACAATAGGATATAAAAGCATGGAAAGACTTTGGTTCTACAATAGGAGAATAAGCTGTTGGACGGGAATTATATCTAAGTCTCGAAGGACGACCTCTGCAGACGGAGGACAAGCTGTAGAATGAGGGATGACTAAAGCTTGGATGGAATGATAGAAGGTGATCGGGCTACGGATCAAGGGAACGTCAATTTGCTTGCAAGAACCGTCTTGCAACAGGTGAACATATAGTAGAAGGAGATTTTCAGGAAAAGTTTGAAAGGACCGTTTTTGCAGAAGCAATTGATGTTACAGATGAAGTGGATCGTTCTACATACAAACCTCTACGATCTTGGTGGGAAGACTCAGCTCTTTGTCATTTTGAATTGGACTCAAGTTGGTTTTCACAACTATTTTCATGTGTTGGAAATCAGGCGTGTTTAGCCATTTTTGGTTAAGTAGAAGCGATGTCAGGCAGACTGTAGAAGCAGGGTGTTCTACTTTGGGAAATGGCCTTCAATGCTTGGGCTAGGACCTTTAGAGAGAAAGCCTGGGCAAAAATTTAGGCCCAAACTTAAGCACCACTTGCCCCAAGCCCGCTCAGCGATCACCTTTAAGGTGAAAAAAGACTGCTTATCCATTTATCTTCACAAAGCAAAAAAATTCCCAATATTGCCTTGGTATATGATTGTTAACGAATTGAAGTTGTCGGTGTCTTCTTAATTAGAATTCCGAAAGCATCTTTCATTTCTTCTGTCTTATCATGATTTATGTTCAGTATATTAGATAAGAGTCTCGTACCATCTACAAATGTTCAATTTGAACCATAACTAATTCATCTATTCAGAATTCCAAGGTTTGAGGTCGACAAATTTGTCAACTCAACTCTATTGATGTGTCAAATGTCAAGAGATCTCTTCAAATGAGGTAGAAAATGCCAAATGCACAAACTAATCGAAAGTTCGTTCACGACATGGCTCTTTGGTTAGTTTATGCCCTGCACATATCGTGGCTGCCACTTTTGTTGTTGGCCATGTGTATACTCTTTCTAATCTGAACTTCCTAATAGTGAACTTCTTCTTTAGCCGTCTCACCCCGTGGTTGTATGTTACTCACGGAATTGACCACATCGAAAATCGTGTTAATTATGTCCCTCTTTTAATTTCTCTCGACAAATTAAACCATGAAGGTGTTGTTATCTTAGCTAATACACACTCTCTACGGGAACTTGAGATTAGGTCCTCCTTATGGAGCAGTTGAGTAGGCAATCATGCAACCACCTAATTGCCATGCCAACCTTCATGATGATGTCCTTTCAATGAATGAAGATGCACTTCAACTTCCTTCTTCAATCCTATCGACGAATGCATCGGTTTCATGTGAGCTCACTATGCTATAATCATTGAATCATATGGATTTCTTACGAAATCCACATGATCTAATGGTTGTGATGAATCGGTCCACACCGCCCGTGATTCTCCCGAGAAATTTGCCCACCCTCATCCTCAAGCATCAAATGCATGGCAATCCTTTGGGTGAATGGCTTCTTCTTGCTCTACCTTGAGCCCACAAACCCCCTGAGAATAAGGTACACATTGCAAACCCTTCATACCCACTTAAAAGATTTCATTCTCATATTTCTTTGTAGAGATAAATGGAGCTAAAATCCATGAAACTGTACATTCTTTTTGCTTCCAAACAAAGAATAGAATCCCCACAATGTGTACCGCATTTAATTTGGAGAATGACATGAGAACTGTCCATGAGCTAGCGGTGGGATATGGTGTTGGGACTGCCAACTATCTATGGGTCATGAGGACAAAATTGTATGATGGAATGACTATATAATTCCTTTTCGAAATTGATCTTTGCCCCCCAAACTGCAGAAATGATGAATAAGTCGGACCCATATTATATAAAAATGAATGGTATTCGTTTTTCTAATTTTCAATTCATGGATATTCAGATTGTCCTTGTTTTCATGGGGAGAAATGTTAAAACAAACTTCCGACCATAATATTAAAGATGAGTGTGCAACTGTTTGTTCTAAAAGTTTAACTTATTTCGAAAAGTTTTAGCAAGAAAAACAATATTGGAGAAGAATATTCATTAACACCTGGGGCACATGTGAGAGAGAGGGGAAAAGTGTCAGAAATATCCTAAATCATATTTAGTCCTAAACTTTTTTTTGTGCCAATTGAATCCTAAACATTTTGCAATTCAGTCATTTTGGCAAATTTTGGTTGGATATTATTAGCGTAGACGTCAGCTGGCCTACATGGCATAGCCGGTGTTAATGTAGACAAATTTTAATATTTTTTTTCTGATTTTTTTTCTTTTTTCTTTTTCTTCTTCTTCCTTTTGCCGGTGACCGGCCCCGGCCACGGGGTAGGCTAGCCTCGCCTAGGGGAGGGTTGCCGCTGGCCTGGCGAGGGCGAGCCCCTACGATGGTCGGCCTTGCCTTGGATAGATCTAGTGAGGCAGACCTTCGCCCAAGCCAGGGCAGCCTTGCCAGGTGTCACCTTGGCGCAGGTGACTCTCGGCGAGGAAAGCCCTCACCAAGGCTCACCCTTGCTTGGGCTGGCCTTGCTTGGCCGGCGGCGACCTTTGCCCAGGTGAGGCCAACTTGCTCAGCTTGTGGCCGGTAAGAAGAAAGAAAAAAAATCAGAAAATTATCAAAATATTATTAAAAATTACCCACGTTACGCTACAAAAAAACACCGGATTAGCGACGAAATTTGCGACGGAAAATTTGGAAAAATCCGTGGCAAATCGAATTTGCGACGGAAAAAATTCTGTCACTACTAGGTCGTCGCAAAATTTTGTGACGGAAAATTTAAAAGTTCGTCGCAAAATTGCGACGAAAATAAATTCGTCGCAAAATTAGTCGCAAATTAGCCACGAATACAATCCGTCGCAAATATTTCGTCGCAAATTTCCGACGAAAGCTATCCGTCGCAAAATTCGTCGCAAAATCGTCGCAAAATTAGTCGGAAAATTCGTCGCAAATTTCGTCGCAAAATTCGTCGCAAAATTAGTCGGAAATTTCGTCGCAAAATTCGTTGCAAAATGTATTCGTCGCAAATTAGTGACGAACTGTAATGATCGCAAAATTCGGCTTAAAATATTCGTCGCTATTTTTACATCATTTCGGCCATAAATTCTTGTCCATATCAAACACAGGAGACAATGACATATAATTGAAACAGAAAAACGAACAAACCATAGATTCTGACAAACCAGCCACAATGACGTATAATTGAAATAAATAACTGAAGAAAAGTTGCAGAGTCTGACATGATGCTATTTGATATCCAATCTTACAATACATTCAAAACATGAACTAAAAGGCGGGACAACCATAGAAGACGCAGAAAAACCAATACACAAGAAGACGCAGCTTTGGTATGATGGCAGGACACCAAAAGTAGTCACTTTTGTCGAGACCTGAGGAAATGTCGATACATGAATCAGTCCAGAATATAAAAGAAGCGTTTATGCATGGATGTGGAACTAGGTATAAAATAACAAGAGGGTTAACAAAAAAACGTTTCAGGACGAACATAAATGTTCTTACATATGAATATGAGTGAAATTATGAAAAACCAAGATTATGAAACAAGCTTACCCCCGATTTTGAGAATTTTAACTAGAAAGTCTGGGGAAAATCATCATCATCATCATCATCAGCATTCTCGGCATCAATGTGTTGGTCATCATTGTACCCATCACCTATTGGATTGGCTGGAGGTACAGGAGGATCGTCATAGCAATTGAGGTTAAGATGTCGCATAACGAGTGCCATTTGTTGTTCCAAGTTATTTATTTGTTCGTCCTTCTGAACAAGTACATTTTTTAGACGATGCACTTCTTGGGTCAATTGCTTGTCTTGTCGTGACCTCCTTCGACCAGTCGTAGTGGATGATGAACTTCCAGGATTATTCGGCATATACATCCTTGACAACGATCCCATCCCAAATATTTTCCCTTTTTTCACCCCACCCGTTGCCTCTATCCATAATGCCATATTATCAACTGATGGCCCGGACTCAGGACAATCATCACTACCACTAGCACTGCTCATTAAAAGTTCATCATATTTTTCTTACATTAACAATGTAGATGAAAATAAAATCACTATATATATCTACCATAAATATTGAAAGCATTCACGGTTTTCATTATAGTTTACATATAAGCCAAAGTATAACCCTACGTACCTTAACAGCTTTTGCTCGATCGCCAGTCCATGTCTTATCTTTCTTTTGAAATGTGCGTTCAAATGTAGCTGCAAATGTCGGTTCCGTCCTCAATTCTTGTGCCTACAAAATGTAAACATGAGTAATTGAATTAAATTAACTTATAACTCATTTAACAGACTTACCAATCGTTTGCGATGCTCCACAATGTTGATAGAGCCCCAGCATATGTGGCTGACCCATCACTAGAACTAGAAGATCGATTCTTCTTATTTTGCTCACAGAGTTGCCGACTCTGTTCAGATGCCCAAAATCTGTTAATTGCCGCTCAATTGTCAGCTGTAATGAAAGACGGCTTCACTTGCTTGATCTTCGCTCTATTCATGACATTTCGCATAAAATCACCGATTTTCTTATTGAAAATTCTTCTCACTTCATTGTCTTCCGCTTCCTCCCACTTGAACTTCTGCTGCAATGAATAAAAACACAAATTGAAAGTTATTATGATGATCACATATCCATAACCATGCACCAGACAAATATAGACAGATTTTGTAAAGTTCATGTCGGGGAAAATATCTGGTCCTTTAGGTATCGAAAAACTACAGAGTTGTTCTGGTCCCTTTACATCATTCTTGACCATCAATATACTACACCAAACTTAATTGGTGAGAAAATAAAATATGTAAAATTTACCTTGAACTCATTCTACCACATTTCTTTCACTTCTTGTGGAATACTTATGTAAGTAATATACTCTCCCATCCAAAGGTTTCTTACTATTTTGTTCAATTCTCTTACAACAGACGGAGCATCCGTGAATCTGCAATCATACAGATATTGTGCAACATCGATAATTCAGTTGACATCAATATCTAAAGCCCTAAATATTACATATACTAAAATAAAAATGAAGTATTTACGAATCTCCAAATGGGCATATGAAGAATCGATTATCTTCTTGACCTGTGTTTCCGTCAATATTCGATTGTTTCGTCGAATAATGCGGTGGAACGGAAGGAGAGGGGAGCTAAAGGAGATTGAACTGGAGGAGATTCAGTTTGCATGTGGCCAAGTCCTGTAACATGTTGTTGAGTGTTGGAGGAAGGGCCAACTTGTCCATATTGTGACGGATCATATTGTGGTTGAGGGTTAGATGACGGGACAGGGGAAGAGGAAATGGATGGGGACGAGGACGAGGAAGAGGCTTGTCTTCTATGTATGTGACCTCCACGTTTATACTGACAAGTAGGAAGGTTATGCGAATATATAAAGAACTATTGACACGTATTACGGACACATAATGATGTACATGACGAAGCTTACCATTTTGATGGAAAGACTGAGAAAATGTTTCCTTGAAATGAGCCAATGTCGAGTGTTTATGACGTGCAATTTTCTACGAACAAATATACTATGAATCCCATTCATTTTGATATGAAACATCAATATATGAGCACGATATGGGTGGCCACAGGTATCAAACATCACTATATGAATCGCATTCATTTTAATTAAATTTTTTTTTACCACGTACAAAAATTTAAATTTCACTGAACGTGGGTGGCCACAGGTATTCTAAGTCATTCTGTAAAGTTTTGTAAGAGAAAAATTATTATTATTGTTAAATTTTTTTTGGGACCTAAAAAAAAATTTCACTAAAAGTTGGTGGCCACCGATATTCTAAGACATTCTGTAAAGTTTTGAAATTTAAAAATTTTTAGAATTTTTAAATTATTATTTTTTAATATAAAATTTTTTCCGTGAAATAAAAAAATTTTTCCATACTAAAATTGGGTGGCCACAGGTAGTTTAAGCTATTAGGTAAAGTTTCCAAAATTTTTGTCCTTCTTTATTTTAATAATTTTTAGGGCACGCTAAAAAAATTAAATATAACTAAAAGTGGGTGGCCACAGGTATTATAAGCCATTCTGTGAAGCTTTGAAAATTTTTAAATTCTAATTTTTTTTGGCCACCTAAAAAAATTTAAATTTCACTGCAAGTTGATGGCCACATGTTTTCTAGGCAATTCTGTGCAGTTTTGAAATTTTATATATTTTTAATTTTTTTTAATTTTTTTTTCACCCAAAAAAATAAAAATTTCCCTCACAATGGGTGGCCACATTTATTTTAAGTCATTTTATAAGATTATGAAAATTTTTAAATTTTTAATATTTTTTTCCCGGAACGTTAAAAAATCTAAATTTCACTCAAAATGGGTGGTCACTATTAATTTTTGCCATTTTGTGATATTATGAAATTTTATTTTTTAAAAAATTTTAAAAAACTTTTACGGTTAAATTTCATATTTGTTGCCAACATATACCGTTTTTTTAATTTTCCGTAATTTTTCATGATTTTTTATAGAATTGTTCAATTTTCAAGCATTTTCTGTGAAAACGCTTAATCAATCACCCTATCGTCATTTAACGCTTAATCATCCACATAATAGACAAATTAACCAGTCGACCATCGATCAAAGCCACATGCAATCCTGAAATCGACCCGCAACTTAGCCAACGAAAAGTGATCCTAAATAATTCCTAAACAAGTCCGAGTAATTACCTAATTATACTAACTAGGGTTTAGGGAGTTGCTTACTTGGTTCAAGGACAACAAAAATCGGCCGATCAGACAGTGGTGGTCCTGGCGCGGGCGTGGGCCCAAATGGTGACTAATCGGCCAGGTGCTCGGCCACGATCGGGCGAACGACGGCGGAGCTCGGCAGCGACTGGGAGGCGGGTGGCTGGCGACCGGCAGCGGCACGGCGGCGCTGGTGGCAGGGCGGCGGCGACGGTGGCTGTGCTTCGGCAAGGGCGGCAATGGGCGGGGGGCTGCTCCGGCGAGAGCCTCGGCCGGCTGATGGTGGGCGGCGACGAAGACGGCGGCGGCTGCGGGCCGACGGCGTGGGGCGGCTCCTGGCGGGCGGGCGGGCGAGGGCGGCGACGACGTCGGTCTGCTGGTCGGCGGCAGCGAGGCTTCGGGCAGCTGCTCGGACGCGACGAGGTAGGGCGTGGGCGAGGGTGCGATCGGCGGGGGGCGGGCGACGGGCGGGGGGTTGCGGGGCGGCTGGCCCGCGACCGGCGGGGGGGCCTGCGGGGCGACCGGCGACGGGCGGGGGAGCTGCGGGGCGGCTGCGAGGCTGGGCGGCGACGGCCGCCATAGCGAGGGCGCGACCGGCCAGGGGGGCAGGCGACGAGCAGGGGGGCTGAGGGGGCGGCTGGCCCACGACCGCCGATGGGCGGGGGGGCCTGCGGGGCGACCGGCGACGGGCGGGGGAGCTGCGGGGCGGCTGTGAGGCTGGCCGGGGATGGCGACGGCTGCAACAGCGACGGCGGCGGGGGAGCTGCGTAGATCGGGCTTGGGCGGCGTCGGGGAAGGGGGAGGAGGAGGAGGAAGGTGTACAAATGTCGTAAATTTTCGACCAACAAAAAATTTCCGACGGAAATAAGAATCCGTCGCAAATTTGCGATGGATTAAATTATCCGTCGTAAATTTCGAATGGTAAAAATTCCCTCGCAAAATTTGCGACGGACCAGTACAGTCCGTCGCAAATTTGCGACGGATCATTTTAGTCCGTCGCAAATATGCACATACTAAATGATTGTTGTAAATTTGTGACGTCTTTTTTTTGGTAAAAAATTTAGCATTTTATTTATTTGGGTCCTAAATTTGCTACGTCTTTTTTTCAGTCCAAAATTTTGGCATCTCAAATTTTGCAATGGAAATTAGAATATCGGAAATGTTAGGGCACGTTAATAATATTTGACTTGTCGGCATTTAGGGACAAAATTTCGGATGATCAATTAAAATAAAAAGAATAATCGACAATAACAATAATAAAAAAGCACAATAACAATAATAACAAGAACAATAATGATAACAACCAAAATAGCACTTATCGCATTAATAATTACACATCTGTAGTGTTTTGTGATAAAAATTTTAATCTTCGTCTTCGTCTTCGTCATCTGTCTGAAAATCAGATTCTGAATATTCTTGTACGTTTAATTCGCAAATTTCAGTTGGATCCACATCTATCATTGCTCCACACGGATCTTGTAAAGTTGGTATGTTATATTCCTCAATTTCAACCGTGTTACACACTTTCTCTTGTTGGTAGGCTCTATCCTTCCAGTGTTCCTCGATTTTCCTCCGTGCTTTGATTTTACATATAGCCCACCAATCAGCTTTATCATGTTTCAAACTAGGATATGATGCATAACATATTTGAATTGCTTGTTGTGCCAAGACAAATGGTTCATACTTTATATACCTTTTCTTGTGATTTATTTCAACCAAATTGAATTTCGTATGCACCTTCATTCCTTTGACGGGGTCGAACCACGTGCACTTAAATAACACAACCCGCATCATTAATGGTCCAAGGTACTCTATCTCTATGATTTCGTCTAACAAGCCATAAAAATCATCTTCTGAACTGCCACCATTGGATGACCGAACAGACACACCATTATTTATTGTGGATTTTCCCATTCCATATTCTTGAGTATGAAAATTATATCCATTTATGAAATATGTTGGCCAACTTCGAACTCTTAACTGTGGACCCCATGACAGATGATATAGCAATCCTTGCCCTCCAATTTCATCATAATTACTGTGAACCTAAGGTTACACATGCAAAGTCAATAATATATATTTTACTAAATGATGTATATAATTTTAATAACTTGGTTTTGGTCCATAGGCAACTTACATATGTCTTGAACCATGCTGCAAATTGTTCATCGCACAAACGGTCAAACTCATTTGATTGTAGTCCAAACATTGAAGTTTGGAAAATCCTAATATTAAAAACCATTTAAATATTAGCAAATATTTGACACACAAAACATATATTTGCAAATTTATACTTACTTGAAGTATGGCTCAACTTCTGGATAGTTCAGTAAAATATAAGTATGGGCTACATGAAATTCTTCGCCTGATAAGTAACGAAACTGACATGCGCCGTTTGGTCGACCCAGATAATTGAAAATAGAGAATGTTGTGCAATTGGGATCAATGGGGCCCTCATCATTTCTGCCTGCTCTCCGCCTCTTGCACTGAACGTGCGGCTCAAAATAGTATGATGCAAATGTTGTCACTTCTTCCACAATATATGCATTACAAATTGAAGCTTCAACACGTGCCTTATTCTTCACTTTTTTCTTCAAATGATATAAGAATCTAGTTGAAATAGAAAGAAGCTTATCGGAACATATTATATGATAAACTAATTTGAACTGTATTTTAAAAAAAACATTATCTCTCAAATGGATACATCCATCGAAATTGGACGGGACCTGTAACTTTGGCCTCATAAGGCAAGTGAACTAAGAGATACTCCATCGAATAAAAAAACGCTGGAGGAAATATCCTTTCTAAGTTGCAAAGAATAATTGGAATATCTCTCTCTAGTTTTTCCATGTGCGATGCTTTTAACACTGTCGAGCAAATATCATGGAGGAAATTGCTTAACTCTGTAATGGCGCCTCATACAAAGTTCGGTAGAACTTCCTTCAAAACTATTGGAATTAGTCTTTCCATCAGGATGTGACAATCATGACTCTTCAAACCTGTGAACTTGCATTCATTCAAATCAACACATCTCCCGAGGTTCGAAGCATATCCATCAGGAAACCGCACATATTTCAACCATTGACAAACAACTCGCCTCTGCTCCTTATCAAATGTATAAACTGCTTTCGATTTTGGTCCCTTGCTGCTTGCATCCATAGCTAGTATTGGCCGATCGCAAATATCTTTCATATCTTTTCTTGCGTTTAAGTTGTCTTTTATTTTTCCGGCGACATCCATCACAGTATTTATGACATTGTCGAAAATATTCTTTTCTATGTGCATGATGTCAAGATTATGATGAATAAGATGGCCTTCCAATATGGTAGATCCCAAAATATACTGCGTTTTGTCCATTTATGTGTACTTCCGTACGCAAAAGTCGTGCCGTGCGGGTTCTCAATAACAGTTGGAAAGTCCTGCACACGCTTCCAAATTTGATCGCCGGTCAACCTCAATGGTGGACGCGTTCTTTCAGTCCTATTCTTGATGAACTCTTTCTTATTCCTTTTGAAAGGATGACTTGGCAGTAAAAATTGTCTGTGACAGTCAAAATAGCTGGGCTTCTTTCTATGTTTTAATCTAAATGACTTTGACCTCTCCAAACATATCGGACATCCTAAGATCCCAGCTGTACTCCATCCAAATAACATTCCGTAAGCTGGAAAGTCATTTATCGTCCAAAGAAGGGCAGCCTTCATTATAAATGTTTGATCGGTAAAAACGTCATACGTAGGGACACCTTCAACCCATAGTCGTTGTAACTCCTCAATCAATGGTTGCATATAAATATCTATCAACTTTTTCGGATTTTGCGGCCTTGTCACGATCAATGTCAAAAACATATAAGGTGTCTTCATGCACATACCAGGTGGAAGATTGTACGGCGTTAAGATAACTAGCCAACATGAATAACTTTTTCCTGTTTTCCCAAATAGAGCAAATCCATCGGCACAGAGACCTAACCTGATGTTCCGAGGCTCCATTGCAAACTTAGGGTATGTTCTATCAAAATGTTACCATGCCTCCGCATATGAAGGATGATACATTAGACCCTCTTCTGTTTCATGATTTGCATGTCAAGTCATGTGTTCAGCAGTGGCTTTAGACGCATAAAGTCTTTGCAATATGGGGATTAAGGGCATATAAAACATTTGCTTGCATGGTCTACGCTTCTGATTACGATCCGGCCTCCTGTTAATCTTGTACCTAGGTTGGCTACAGAATTTGCAAGATTCTGCATTTTCATCATCTCTTCAATATATCATACAACCCCTACTACATACATCAATCCTTACAACCGGAAGACCTAAGTTATCCACTAGCTTTTTCATATCATAAAAATCACTTGGCATGATGTTATCACGAGGCAATGATTCCCGCATTACTTCAACAAAAGAGTTGAAGCAATCTGCAGACACATTATGCTCTGCCTTGATATTTAATAGTCGGGCTGTCACCGATAACTTAGTGTGATCCTCACAACCTGTCCATAAAGGTTCATCTGCTGCTTTCAACGCATCCCAGAACTGATTAGATTGAAAAGTTTCATTATAGACATTCTCATCAAAACCCGTTACTCCTATATCTTCTAATTGTGAAGCATGACTAGTGCCCACTTGTTCACGTGTCGGAGTAAAACTAGTACTTGCATGATTTGATTCTGTGACAAAATTATAACTAGCTGCATCAATCACCATCCTCTCGTATGGGTTCAATTGCTCATAATAGCTGTCACGCCCCGCACCCTACGAGCGCGTGATCACCCCTCGATGGTCGATCATTGAATGCGACGTCCCAGACGCGTCGCCGACCCAACCCAAACATCAGAGATTAAGTATGTGCGGAAACAAATAGAAACAACCCAGACAATTAATAATAACAAAGGAGTAGCAAAAGCAGAAAACAATAACTGTAATTCCTACACTAGGTCACAACAACAGACCCACATTCCTCACAAAGGACAAAGGTTCGCAAACTTAACTCCTCTACAAAGGGGGACTCAAAATACAGTATACTTGACCCATCCTCGATCTCCGAGATACCCTCGTAGCGTCTCCAATCACTCACGGTCGCGGATCTGAAATGGTTATATAATAACCGTGAGAACGAGTCTCAATAAGCAACCCCCTATACCCCACGTAGGCCAATGCGTACCCAGACAAGTCTAATATGCGATCACCACACAACATAATCAATTTCATACAACCAGCTTACCTTGCCTCGAATCATGAGCCAACCCTGCATATCAGTCCAAACAAGATAATGCAAGAATAGTTCATCATCATATCACGATCACCCGGCACACGCAATCTCACTCGCATTCAACCAGCCCAGCCAAGCAACCACACGTTCAACCGGTCAAATAAATCACACGCTCAACCAGCCAATTCAGTCACACGCTCAACCAGCCAAATCAGTCACACCCTCAACCAGCCGATTCAATCACACGTTCACCCAGCCATTTCAATCACACTCAAATCGCATGCGTGTCCGAACATCTTTCTCACAACTCGCGCCACCGCGCCTCAAATTCATTCTCACAGGCACACAAGCCTCACAATTCAATCAATTCCAATGGCCGCCGTCAACACGTCCCAAGCCACACTATTCAATCAATTCCAGTGGCCGCCGTCAACACGTCCCAAGCCACACTATTCAATCAATTCCAACGACCGACGTAAACACGTCCCGGTCTAATCACACCTTTAACGGGCCACCGTCAACACGTCTCAAGCCCGCAACCATTTGGCACACCGGCCAGTCAAACCTTCACACGGACCGCCGTCAACACGTCCCAAGTTCGTAGCCCTCCGATCAATCCGGGCTCAATTTCCAATGACCGACGTAAACACGTCCCCGTCTAATCACACCTTTAACGGGCCACCGTCAACACGTCTCAAGCCCGCATTCATTTGGTACACCGGCCAGTCAAACCTTCACACGGACCGCCGTCAACACGTCCCAAGTCCGTAGCCCTCCGATCGATCCGGGCTTAAAATCGACAGGCAAGCACACGCCATTCAATTCAATCAATTTCACACCAGTTACACCAAGCGAACCATATTCACAATTCAATCCAACCCACGACACGCCACACCAAGCAATCCATATTCACAATTCAATCCAATTCACAAGTCGCCACCTCAATCCACACACCCGACGTTCAAGTCGGCCACGCACAAATACCCAAGTCAAGCATATTATTAATCCAATTCAAATAGCACAATTATAAAACAATATAATTAAATTAAAACACGCCCTAGCCGTTCTAACCCGAAACAAGTCAATAAAGTACCCAAAATACTAGGTAGGGTTTAGGAAGTCACTTACCAAGTTTTGGCCCGGAGAAAATCGGCTCGGGCCCAAAATGGCCCTGGTGAACAGTGCAGACTCGGCACACGCGCGGGCACGGCGGTCGGCCACGGGCAAAATTCTCGGTCACAGCTAGGCACGGCGACGGGCGCGGGCGCGCTGGCCGGCCAACGCGGGCACAATGGCCGAACGGCGTGCCTGGCGCGGTGGTCGGCCACGGGCGACTGGACGGGCGATGCGCCTGGTTGGACAGGCGACGCGCCGGGCACGACGAGCAAGCGAGCGCGCGGCCTGGTCGCGTGGGCAACGGGCCGGCCACGGCCTGGGCAAGCCTGGGCACGGTTGGGCAGGCCGGCTGGGCTGGTTGGCCGAGACGGCGACCGGCGGCGGCGGCGGCGACGGCGACGTGGCGGCGGCGAGCTGGCGGCGGCGAGCCGGCGGCGGCGGCAGCGGCGACGCGGCGGCGAGCGCGCGGCGGCGGCGGCGACACGGCGGCACGGCGTGGCGACGGCGACGGCAGCGGGCAGCTGCGACGGCGACGCGGCGGCAAACGACGAAAAGCTAAAGGGAAGAAGAAGGTGGCTGGCTGACGGCGCGACGGCGGCGATGGCCAGGCGGCGAGGGTGAGGGAGAGAGAGATCAGGGCTGAGAGGGAGGAGGGTGACGGCGGTGAGCTGGCCGGAAGAGCTGGCGACGACTAGGACGGCTGGGCGACGCGGCGACGACTCGCGGCAGCGGTGGCGAACGGTGGTGACACGGCGGCACGGCGTGGCGACGGCGACGGCAGCGGGCAGCTGCGACGGCGACGCGGCGGCAAACGACGAAAAGCTAAAGGGAAGAAGAAGGTGGCTGGCTGACGGTGCGGCGGCGAATGGCGATGAGCCGAGCTCGCGTGCCCGGGAGGAGAAGAAAGCTGAGCCGGGAGGGAGCTGTCGGGCGACACGGCGGCGCGAGGAGGACGGCATCGGCAACTGGTGGGGCGGCGTCGAGCGAAGGTGGAGGGGCGGTCGAACGGCGACCGGACGAGCTGGACAGAGGCAGAACAGAAGCAGGCGCAGAGGTAGTTGGGCCAAGGAAGGGAGAAGGAAGAAGAAGAAAAAAAGAAGAAAAGAAAAGAAAGAGGGAAAAAGGGAGAGAGAGAAGAAAGAGAGAGAGGACGTGCATGGGGGGAAGGGGGATTGGACGTGCGCGGAGAGGACAGGCGCGGCAGAGAGGAGAGAGGAGAGAGAGAAAGAGAAAAAGGTCAACGCACTCGATTGCGATCTAATGGACACGATTCAAACCCAAAAACGATCTAACGGTCCACAATAATCTTTATTAATATCTAGGAAAAATGGCCAACATAAAATAACTCAAAACACACTACGAAGGAGGTCTACTAGTCCAAATCCGCACCTGGTCAAAAATTCACTTTTCCACTATTCCTGGCAATACCGACGCTGGCCATAATAATATCGACACCGTCCAATTTATTTAGTCCCGAAACTCCCGAAAATCGATTGCCAAGTTCGGGATCTAAATAACGGTCAAATTCGATCGAGTGCGATTCTAGCAAAATCTCTATTTTAAAAACAACCCAGGAGTGATCAGTTCCGGGCGAGATTTTATTATAAGCGCACTGACGAATTACACGTTTTATAAATCCCAAAAATGGGCTAAAATTCGGAATGTCACAACTCTTCCCCCCTTACAAGAATTTCGTCCTCGAAATTTACAATCCAACCCAACTATTCAAACAAATGGGAGTACTAGCGTCGCATCAACTTTTCACTTTCCCACGTCACTCCTTCGGTCCCATAGTGCTCCCAAATTATCTTGACCATCAAAATTTTCTTGTTCCGCAATACTCTTTCTATTCTGCCTTCGATCCGAACTAGCTTTTCCATGTACGACATCCTGTCGTCCACGTCTATTTCTTCATATCTCAACACGTGGGTCGGGTCCGGTTCATACTTCCTCAACATAGACACGTGGAATACATTATGAACATGAGATAAATTTGGCGGTAGCGCGAGACGATAAGCCAATGTGCCTATTCTCTCTAAGACCTCGAACGGACCCACATACCTCGGGCTCAACTTTCCTTTCTTATCAAACCGTGGCAATCCTCTCCTCGGCGACACCTTGAGGAATACGTGATCCCTTACTTGAAACTCCAAATGCCTACGTATCCGGTCTACATAATTCTTTTGGCGGCTCTGAGCAATTTTAAGTCTGTCCCGGATAACCTTGACCATTTCGACTAACTGCTGGACCAACTCTGGACCCGTGATACTCCTCTCATCAACTTCATCCCAGCAAACCGATGTTTTGCAAACCCTGCCACACAACGCTTCAAACGATGCCATTTTGATACTTTGCTTATAGCTATTATTGTAGGCAAATTCAACCAAATGTATCTGTTTCTCCCAACCACTCTTAAAATCCAAAACACATGCTCGCAACACGTCCTCCAAAGTCTGAATCGTCCTTTCAAACTGGTCATCCGTCTGGGGATGATAGGTCATGCTAAACTGTAATCTCGTTCCTAATGCCATATGAAAACTTTTCTAAAGAGCGGCAGTAAACTTAGGATCACGGTCCGAGGTGATCGTCACTGGTACTCTATGCAGACGGACTATTTGTCGCACGTAAATCTCGGCATACCTTTCCAAGGCAAAATCCTTTCGCATTGGTAGAAAATGTGCTGGCTTTGTCAACCGATCCACTATCACTCAAATCGAATCATGACCCCTCTAGCTCCCCGGTAATCCCATTACAAAGTCCATCGTGATGTGTTCCCATTTCCACTCGAAAATTTCCAATGGCCGCAACATTCCACCCGGCTTGCAATATCACACATTCACTTATTGGCACGTTAAACACTTAACCACATGCTTGGCCACGTCCACTTTCATGCCGTTCCACCAATAATGGTACCGTAAATTCTGATATATTTTTGTACTCCCCGGGTGAATACTGTAATTATTCCGGTGGGCTTCTGATAAGATCTCCTCCTTAAGCCCTGCATTATTGGGTATACACAACTTTCCACGAAACTTCAAAATTCCATCCTCGGATACCTGAAAGTCCAATTTCCTTTTTGTAACACCCAATTCTAGAATCTTTTGGATCTCCAGGTTCATCGACCGTAAAACCTAAATCTTAGTCCAGATTCTCAGTTTAATCCTCAATGCTGCAAGCATACTTGAGACCCGACTCACCTTTAACTTAAATTCCAAATCCTGAACTCCCTCCAACAGAGTTCATTCTTGACCATCATATGCGCAATGCTCGATTTCCAACTCAGTGCATCCGCTACCTTATTAGCCTTTCCAAGGATGATACATAATCTCGCAGTCGTAGTCCTTAAAGAATTCCATCCAACTGTGCTGTCTCATATTTAATTCCTTTTTGGAAAAACAAGTACCTTAAACTCTGATGATCCGTACAAATCTGAAATTTCTCCCCCACACAGGTAATGCCTCAAAATCTTAAGAGCGACGATAATTGCGACAAATTCCAAATCATGCGTCGGACAATTCAGCTTGTGCGGTCTCAATTATCGCGATGCGTATGCTACCACTCTTTCACATTGTGTCAACATGCATCCGGGTCCTCTTAGTGATGCGTCACTATAGATTTCATATCCTCCAAAATCTGATGGGACCGTTAACACTGGCATGATCATCAAACTCTGTTTTAATCCTGAAAACTCATTTTATACTTATCCGTCCATCCAAATTTCATTTTCTCCTTTAGCAAATGCGCCCACGGCGTTGCTAATGCCAAAACCTTTCCATGAAATGTCTGTAATAACGTGTCAGATCCAAGAAACTCCGAACCTTGATTATCGTTGTCGATCTTGGCCAATTTATGACGGCTTCAATCTTTGCCGGATCCACTGCGATCCCTTCACCAGATACCACATGTCCTAAGAACGCTACTCGGTAAAGCCAGAATTCGTACTTACTGAACTTGGCGTAGAGAGCATATCCCCTTTGAAGTCTGTAGAACCTTTTTCCAAAAGTAACTCATACTCAGCGGAACTTTTTGAATATACCAAGATATCGTCCATAAACACGATTACAAACTAATCCAGAAATTCCTTAAATACCCAATTCATTAAATCCATAAAGGCTGCAGGGGCGTTCGTCAGTTCAAACGGCATCACCGTAACTCATAGTGTCCATACCTCGTCCTAAATGCCGACTTCGGCACATCCTCCTTCTTAATCCTCAATTGGTGATAACCAATCCTCAATTCAATTTTAGAAAACATTGACATCCCTCGTAACTGGTCGAACGGGTCATTTACCCTTGGCAATGGGTATTTATCCTTAATAGTCACTTGATTCAACTGTCTGTAGTCAATGCATAACTTTAACTATCCATCCTTCTTCCTCACAATTAAAATTGGCACTCCCCATGGAGACCCACTCAAACGAATAAGGCCCTTATCCAACGATTCCTGCATTTGAACCTTTAATTCTTTTAATTCCGACAGTGACATCCTATAAGGTGCTTTCGAAATCGGTTCCATCCATAGGGCCAACTCAACCAGAAACTCTACTTTACCATCATGTGGTAATCCCAATAATTCCTAAGGAAAGACATCGGGAAGGTTACACCTCAGCTATGTCCTTTAGTCTTGGTTCCTCAACCAACTAGTCAACCACAAAATAATTATCTTTCGATACCCCAAGACAACTCGATCCGTCCAATTTCAGCCCACAGTCTCTCAAAACAAATTACCTCAGTTCTTTACAGAATCCGAATTTCCAAGCAACACACATCCTTCCCAACCCGTCCAAAATATTATCAGTAATCCATAAATCCTTAAACCGATTGCGCCGATTCCTTATAAAATCGATTTTAAGTCTTACATAACCACTCGGGCGATAACTTCAAAATCATCTCCTACTGTACCCAATACTATCTCATAACGCACCTAGACTTTCAAGGCACATCCTTCACTTCCTTCTCAGCCACAACATACACTTTTCCTTACGTCCTTAGCCGATTCTGATTAACCTGCGGGGCAGTTCTCGCTTAATGTCCTACCTGCGGTTGCTGCGATTGTATTAGTGACCTAACCTATCGGTTCAACAATATCTCACTTGGTGATCTTACTGTCCACATCCACAACATGCTCCACTTCTACCTTGGTAATGGCCATTCCTATGCCTCTTTCCATAAGACCAACATGCGGTATTGGAGTAGTAGTTCGGCTTTCCAGAATTCTTCCTTATCGAAGGGACAAGTCTCATATTTTCTGTCATAGGTTTCTTTCCAAAGTTCCTATTGTCCCTAGCTGACGCGTACCGTGATCCAGTAGCGGCAATCCTTTCACTCATATCCGTGTCAACCATCGAGCTCTCTCATACAACTCATTGCAATCCCTTAAGACCCAAAAGTACTAGCTGATTGCGAAATTCCAGTTCCAATCCATCCCGAAACCTCCTTGTCCTATCCTTACGGTCCTTAACCATCCTTGGTGCGTACTTAGGCAACCTTACAAACTTGACCTCGTACCGATCGACTGACGTCCGATTTTAGTGAAGTCGAATGAACTATGTCATTTTCTGTCCTCGCACACTCTCTGAACGTACTTCTCATTAAAGGCCTTGATAACTACACCTCAGCTTGGAGTTATGCCCTTCGAAATATCCTACTTTGGGGGTCCTTTTACCAATCACTTGCATTTCCTTGGAGTTGATATATAGCCAGGGTCACTTTCTCCTCATCAGTGCACCCGAATACCTCAAAAGCCTCTCTTTTATCCAAAGTAATGTAGCATTAGGGTCACCTTTACTATCGAACTTTGCAGGTTTAAATTCCAAAAATTTTCCAACCAGCTGACGCATCTATCTGTCCGCATTAACTTGCCCTTAACCTTGATTCCCAACATTTTCATTATGCCCATGATTCCCATTATTTCCATCGACGACGACAATAGTGGCCTCAGCATCAGTAGCAACAGTAGCATTTTGCTCCTCAGTCTGTCTTCCCATTAAAATTTCAACTTTTCCGAGTGCCCTCAAAATCTCATCCCATCTGGGATCCCCCACAACTCTAACTTGCGGACCTACATGACCTCGACCTCGACCTCGACCTCTTCCTCGGCTACTCGTACTCACAGGGTTCACACCACCCACTTACCTGCTATAATTCCCCTCAAGAATTAAAAACCTAGGCCAACTATATCAGTCCAAAGCCCTAGGCAGTGCACCACACAATAATTCACACAGCAGGTAGCATTTCACCAACATCACTCAATCACAACCAACAGGTTTCGCGCACTTACCTCAAGTCCTGACGCACCTGCACCTCACATATTAATGCATAAAATCACTCAGCAATCACAACCAAGCAGTCTGGGTAACGCATGGCCAACAAGTCTCCCTAACTGGCTACCCCAAAGTTATCGCTCCTTATTACTCCAAGCTTCGACCATCTTGGTTCGAGCTGACCTTGCTCTGATATCAAATCAATCGGGGATGTCACGCCCCGCACCCTACGAGCGTGTGATCACCCCTCGATGGTCGATCATTGAATGCGACGTCCCAGACGCGTCGCCGACCCAACCCAAACATTAGAGATTAAGTATGTGCGGAAACAAATAGAAACAACCCAGACAATTAATAATAACAAAGGAGTAGCAAAAGTAGGAAACAATAACTGTAATTCCTACACTAGGTCACAACAACAGACCCACATTCCTCACAAGGGACAAAGGTTCGCAAACTTAACTCCTCTACAAAGGGGGACTCAAAATACAGTATACTTGACCCGTCCTCGATCTCCGAGATACCCTCGTAGCGTCTCCAATCACTCACGGTCGCGGATCTGAAATGGTTATATAATAACCGTGAGAACGAGTCTCAATAAGCAACCCCCTATACCCCACGTAGGCCAATGCGTACCCAGACAAGTCTAACATGCGATCACCACACAACATAATCAATTTCATACAACCAGCTTACCTCGCCTCGAATCATGAGCCAACCCTGCATATCAGTCCAAACAAGATAATGCAAGAATAGTTCATCATCATATCACGGTCACCCGGCACACGCAATCTCACTCGCATTCAACCAGCCAAGCCAAGCAACCACACGTTCAACCTGTCAAATAAATCACACGCTCAACCAGCCAATTCAGTCACACGCTCAACCAGCCAAATCAGTCACACCCTCAACCAGCCGATTCAATCACACGTTCACCCAGCCATTTCAATCACACTCAAATCGCATGCATGTCCGAACATCTTTCTCACAACTCGCGCCACCGCGCCTCAAATTCATTCTCACAGGCACACAAGCCTCACAATTCAATCAATTCCAATGGCCGCCGTCAACACGTCCCAAGCCATATCATTCAATCAATTCCAGTGGCCGCCGTCAACACGTCCCAAGCCACACTATTCAATCAATTCCAGTGGCCGCCGTCAACACGTCCCAAGCCATACTATTCAATCAATTCCAACGACCGACGTAAACACGTCCCGGTCTAATCACACCTTTAACGGGCCACCGTCAACACGTCTCAAGCCCGCAACCATTTGGCACACCGGCCAGTCAAACCTTCACACGGACCGCCGTCAACACGTCCCAAGTCCGTAGCCCTCCGATCAATCCGGGCTTAATTTCCAATGACCGACGTAAACACGTCCCCGTCTAATCACACCTTTAACGGGCCACCGTCAACACGTCTCAAGCCCGCATCCATTTGGCACACCGGCCAGTCAAACCTTCACACGGACCGCCGTCAACACGTCCCAAGTCCGTAGCCCTCCGATCGATCCGGGCTTAAAATCGACAGGCAAGCACACGCCATTCAATTCAATCAATTTCACACCAGTTACACCAAGCGAACCATATTCACAATTCAATCCAACCCACGACACACCACACCAAGCAATCCATATTCACAATTCAATCCAATTCACAAGTCGCCACCTCAATCCACACACCCGACGTTTAAGTCGGCCACGCACAAATACCCAAGTCAAGCATATTATTAATCCAATTCAAATAGCACAATTATAACACAATATAATTAAATTAAAATACGCCCTAGCCGTTCTAACTCGAAACAAGTCAATAAAGTACCCAAAATACTAGGTAGGGTTTAGGAAGTCACTTACCAAGTTTTGGCCCGAAGAAAATCGGCTCGGGCCCAAAATGGCCCGGGTGAACAGTGCAGACTCGGCACACGCGCGGGCACGGCGGTCGGCCACGGGCAAAATTCTCGGTCACGGCTAGGCACGGCGACGGGCGCGGGCGCGGGTGCGGGCGCGCCGGCCGGCCAACGCGGGCACAATGGCCGAACGGCGTGCCTGGCGCGGTGGTCGGCCACGGGCGACTGGACGGGCGACGCGCCTGGTTGGACGGGCGACGCGCCGGGTTGGACGGGCAAGGCGCCGGGCACGACGGGCGAGCGGGCGCGCGGCCTGGTCGCGTGGGCAACGGGCCGGCCACGGCCTGGGCAAGCCCGGGCACGGCTGGGCTGGCCGGCTGGGCTGGCTGGCCGGGGCGGCGACCGGCGGCGGCGGCGACGGCGACCGGTGGCGGCGGCGGCCGGCGACTGGCGGTGGCGGCGGCCGGCGGCGATGGCGGCCGACGGCGGCGGCGACGGAGGCGGCAGCGGCGGCGACGTGGAGGCAGCGAGCGGCGGCGGCGGCGACACGGCGGCACGGCGTGGCGACGGCGACGGCAGCGGGCAGCTGCGACGTTGACGCGGCGGCAAACGACGAAAAACTAAAGGGAAGAAGAAGGTGGCTGGCTGACGGTGCGGCGGCGATCGGGACGACGGCGACGGCAGCGGGCAGCTGCGACGGCGACGCGGCGGCAAACGACGAAAAACTAAAGGGAAGAAGAAGGTGGCTGGCTGATGGTGCGGCGGCGACCGGGGCGACGGCGGCGATGGCCAGGCGGTGAGGGTGAGGGAGAGAGAGATCAGGGCTGAGAGGGAGGAGGGTGACGGCGGTGAGCTGGCCGGAAGAGCTAGCGACGACTAGGACAGCTGGGCGACGCGGCGACGACTCGCGGCAGCGGCGGCGACACGGCGGCACGGCGTGGCGACGGCGACGGCAGCGGGCAGCTGCGACGGCGACGCGGCGGCAAACGACGAAAAGCTAAAGGGAAGAAGAAGGTGGCTGGCTGACGGCGCGGCGGCGAACGGCGGCGAGCCGAGCTCTCGTGCCCGGGAGGAGAAGAAAGCCGAGCCGGGGCGGAGCTGCCGGGCGACACGGCGGCGCGAGGAGGACGGCGTCGGCAGCTGGTGGGGCGGCGTTGGGCGAAGGTGGAGGGGCGTCGAACGGCGACCGGACGAGCTGGACAGAGGCGGAACAGAAGCAGGCGCAGAGGTAGTTGGGCCAAGGAAGGGAGAAGGAAGAAGAAGAAAAAAAGAAGAAAAGAAAAGAAAGAGGGAAAAAGGGAGAGAGAGAAGAAAGAGAGAGAGAACGTGCATGGGGGGAAGGGGGATTGGACGTGCGCGGAGAGGACAGGCGCGACAGAGAGGAGAGAGGAGAGAGAAAAAGAGAAAAAGGTCAACGCACTCGATTGCGATCTAACGGACACGATTCAAACCCAAAAACGATCTAACGGTCCACAATAATCTTTATTAATATCTAAGAAAAATGGCCAACATAAAATAAATCAAAACACACTACGAGGGAGGTCTACTAGTCCAAATCCGCACCTGGTCAAAAATTCACTTTTCCACTATTCCTGGCAATACCAACGCTGGCAATAATAATATCGATACCGTCCAATTTATTTAGTCCCGAAACTCCCGAAAATCGACTACCAAGTTCGGGATCTAAATAACGGTCAAATTCGATCGAGTGCGATTCTAGCAAAATCTCTATTTTAAAAACAACCCAGGAGTGATCAGTTCCGGGCGAGATTTTATTATAAGCGCACTGACGAATTACACGTTTTATAAATCCCAAAAATGGGCCAAAATTCGGAATGTCACAATAGCCACATTCTTCCCTAACTGAAAATTGGTCACTTCTTTCATATCCTTCATCAGATATAAATGGTTCACCATGGGAAGTCTAATTATAATAGTTCGGAGTAAACCCAAATCTAGTAAGGTGTTCTCTAATTTGATCACACATAAGAAATTTACCATTACCGCACTTTTTACACGGATACCTTAACTTATTTCCATTCATGAACTCATATTTACTACTAGCAAAGTCTAAAAATAGTTCCAACCTAGTACAAAACTCATCTTTCAATCCTTGACGTCCAAATAAGTTCTTATTATACATCCAAGCCCTTTCTCTTTGCATTGTGTCTGTATTAAAATAAAAAATTCTGGTAAAATATTTAAAATATCATATTTATTGTTCTTAATTAAAACCATAAAATTTTGGAAATTATAATTTTTGTTATTCACGCAACAATTAATATGAAATTGCAAAAATAGAAAAAATTACCATGTAAAGAAGACTTACCCAAATATTTGACTGAAATATTGATAGGAGAAAATGGTCAATTTGATGAGAATTGCAACGTCCACTTGGATTGTGAGACCTTCAATTAGACATATACCCAAAAAGAATAATCACTTAAGAATCATTTTTTAATAATTTTTAATGTGCGATGGAAACGGAATTCATCCCTCGCAAATTTGCGACGGAACGTTAATTCCGTCGCAAAACGGTGTGGCCGTTTGGCCTCATCCAAAGGCCGGCGAGGTGTCGCCGGTCGTTAAACCGGTGATGCAGATATGAAAAAAAAAAAAACATAAACATATATATAAAAAAAAGAAATTACAATCCAACGATGAATAGTCACGAAGCTAGTTATGATACTTACCGGTACAAAAGCTTCACCGAGATTAATATGTGCCTGCGCGGATTTTGCTGATTTCAGACATATGAAAGAGGGAGAAAAGCGAGAGAGAGTGAGAGAGAGAGATAGGGTTGGAATATCACGGGCTGATAAACTACAAATTTGCGACGGACGTTCGTTTTCGTCGCAAATTTGTGACGGATTTGGCGACGGTTTTTTTTTCCGTCGAAAATTTGCGACGAATTTATTTTTCGTTGCAAATTTGCGACGAACTTTTTTCCGTTGCAATTGCGACGGTTTTTTTTCCGTCGAAAATTTGCGACGAACTTTTTTCCGTCGCAAATTAGCGACAGTTTTTTATTTCCGTCACAAATTTGCGACGGATAAAAATTCCGTCCCAAATTTCCGATGGATTTTTCATCTGTCGCAAATTTGCGACGGAAATAAACCGTCGCTAATTTGCGATGGAAAATATAATCCGTCGCAAATTTCGTTGCAAATTTCCGACGGAAAATTTTCATCGCAAATTACATGTTTTTTTTGTAGGGTTAGCATCGGTAGTACCATATAAGCCGATTGGCATCCACATTAGCAATATCAAACCAAAATTAGTTGGAAAGACTAAATTAGCACTATGTCAAAAGATTTAGGACTATATTTACACCAAAAAAGGTTTATGACTAAATTGTTATAAATGTAATAGGTTTAGAACTTTTTTAATACTTTTTCTCTGGAGGGAGGCATGAACATACTGAATAAGAAAGGTCTCCTGTGTGGCTAGAAAATAGGGAAGTTGGGCCTTTGCAAGCATAGGGAGCTCAATAAGTAGCATGGGGTGCGGTTTAGTACAACGGTTCATAGAACCGAGGGTACAGTGGACTACATTCATTATATTTATGGGGGCCTTCTCAGGTGCTGTTGAAGGGATTTGCGGGTGCTTATTGTCTTTCATAGATTATTTTTCTAAGTAAGTCTGGATCTATCTTCTCAAGCATGATAACAAGGGGCTTGGGCAGTTCACTGCTTACAAAGGCAATTATCAAAGAGCTGACACAAGAAGATCTTGTGCCTGAAAACTGACAAAGGGTTGCTAGGCACATGATATTGGAAATATGGAGCAATTAGAGAAGAGATTGCACATGAACTTCAGTAACCCTCGAAGAAGACCCGAGGATTGTATAAATAGAAAGAACAAGGACGAGGAGGACACTCAACCTATGCCAAAACCCTGCCAAATTAACTTTTCCTTTCAAAAGCAATGGCTTTCCATTTTGGTTTTAATTTTGTAGTCCAGTTTTAATTCGTAGTGTTCATCGTGAATATCAATGCAGTAATCGCTTCAATGTTTTCTTTTGAGAGTTGATGTGCATGTGACTTTCCTTCCCTCGATTTCAATTCCAGTGGAGTTTAGTTTCCAGCAATTTCCCTTCAGTTCTCGCTTTGATTTCCTTTAACATCGGTTCATGCCTATCCTCATGAAACCAGGCACCAGACACGGCATTTACTCCATCGCAAGTCCTGGTCCGAACAATTTATATCGAGTGCGTACTGCAAGAAAATAGACGTGCCCCTAATCTGCTTCGATTCTGACATGTGAACTGTGCCAATATTGATGATGCATGATGTGAAGCTTTTCACCGTCGCTTGTCGTCCTGCAACCTGAAAACGTGGTATTTCGAGAATCCTCAGAGTTCTCGTACCGTGTTCACTGTTCATGTGGATGGCGCGGAGACGTTAAGGCATCGCGCAGCAGTGTTCCCCTCCTGAATGCAAATTTCTCCGCAGCTGAAGAAGTAACGTTTGACTGGCCAACCAACCCGCCGCCCATCAGTATCCCAAACGCACGAGAACTTAAGTGGTTCTATGATTATTTCAGTTTTTTATGATCTTTCCTGCCGTTTATTGATGATATAATTGTCCAATAATTCAGAAACTTATTGCATGACTGTAAATTCAATCCTAAATATTTCAATTATATTAATTTAGTCCTAAACCTTTCAACTGTGGCAATTCATTCCTAAATTTTTCAATTGTGTTAATTTAGTCTTAAACCTTTTAATGATTTGCCAATGCAATTTTTCCGAGTAAATCATTAAAAGGTTTAAGATTAAATTGATAAATCGTGAAAATGTTTAGAACTAAATTAATAAATCGTTAAAAATTTTAAGACTAAATTGGCACAATTGAAATGTTAAAGATTGAATTGGATGCCTTGTAATAGGTTTATGACTTTTTGGATAATTTTTCCGTTTATCGATAGATGTGGTTTTTTTTGGTTGGGAGAGAGAAATTGAACTGGAGATCCCCTCCTTGTTTTCATCACACCGACTCTCTGTCTACGTTGCAAAATTTCATGTAATCCTAGATCTTCGGTCAGCTGAGACTGGATCGTCGATCACGGTCGTCGCAAGGTTGGGACTACTGCGTTTTCCTATCTTGAGAGAGAGAGAGAGAGAGAGAGAGAGAGAGAGAGAGAGAGAGAGAGAGGCAGGCTAGGGGAGTAAATCTCTCAAAAGATGGGGACTATTTGGTTACTGTGGACAGGATTTATATTGGTATGAAACTCTAGATAGGGGCATAAATGTGACATGAAGAAGCTGAGAAAGATCAAGGCATAGGAACTATTTGGTAGGTACCCCATCATGTAAGCGGTTCAAGGCTGGGGCCCCATGTGTACACTGGCCATTACCAATCAAACCCCTTCAAGACAAACGTGCCCTAAAACGAATACTAATCACCCAAAGGTCTCCTCCACGTAACCCCCCCATCACTTGAAAAAGGGGAGCAAACCAACAAATTCAACATCAAATCCTTTTGCGAAAATCCCAAGACCCCGTTTTGTTCAGGAGTGCAGGCAATATCACATGGTTTGCTCCATTAATTCTATCTCATCCCCCATTTTAATGTGGACTTTACCACTTTTTAAATGGACAGATGAATAAAATGATTAAATAAATAAATGCATCGGACCCTTCGCGCACATGATTCCAAACAGGAGCCCCCTTAAACCCATTTATATATTGAGTGAACCAAACTTGTGCACATGATACCAAACGGGGCCCCCCCTCCAATGTTATATATTGAGTGAATCAAACTAATTGACAGTCTACCAACTAAGAGTTAGATCATCGCCTCACCAAAAAAAAAAAAAACCATGGCCACCCATGAGAAGCCAAGGAAATTAGGCTCATTTATGAACTTCTACAAATCCGGCACCGCTGCCGCTGTTACTGGCAAGGTTAACCTCGTCGCGAAGCCCAACCCGTCGGCCTTCACGAACAAGTACATCACGTGGGGCTGGACGCTGAGGAAATCCCCACATTGCCCGGAAAGCGAAAGCGGCGACGATCAACTAGTTAGAGCAAACAGCGGCCGAGGAGGGGATGGCAGCGGCGGCGGCGGCGGAGGCAGCAGCAGAGGCAGAGGCGGAAATGAGATGGTGGTGGAGGCTAGGAAGTCAGTGTCGCACGTGGAGACGAACCTGGCGTCAGTGGTGGCGTTCTTGCAGGTGAAGGTTATGGTGGCGGACATGCCGGGGTTCATGCAAGTCCATGCATTCAGGTGCGCGAGGAGGACGTACGACAGCTTGGAGAAATTCAGCTCCAAACACATGGCTTATAACATGAAGAAGGTAAATCCGGACGAGCGTCTCTCTCACTTTCGTAAAAGCCTCCTCTCTACGCTTTTCTTGATACTTGTATGTTCTTTCTTGCTACATTTTTCTTCTTGTTCGAAGTGTTATTGTTGGTACAAACACTGTAAAATGTTTTGCTGCACAATGAGTCTGGTGTTCTGCACTCGATTTCAGTTCTTGGACTCTCTTCAAACGAAAAGGAAGAAGAAAGTTTTCAACATCTTTTTTGGCTTTCTCTTTTGTCAATTGATAGAATCCATTGTGCGTACGGCAGAAAACCAGATGCGTATCGTGGTTAACAGAAAGTTTTACTTTCTGTTCTCAGACTTCAATTCTTCTGGTTTTTTTTTAGGATTTTGTTAACGAGCATTTTAAAATATTTAGGGGTCGATATTAAGAAAAAACTTGACAGTTTTCAATGCACCGACTTTCCTTCACGTCATGTGTGGTCAATACTCAAAAAATTCAATTATTCCACCTTCGCGTTTACTTAGAAAATTATCATTAGTTATTTTTTGACCATTGACCGTTTGCCCGGATGGTATGCAGAGAACTTCTTTGTGCACAGTGCACTTGCCAGCATGTTTAGAAAAATTTTATGATAATTCACTGAGAGATGGGTTTATCTAAGATGATACCTCATGCCTCGATTTACCAATCTTTTTCAAATAAGTCGAGCATTTAATCCTATCTACATTAGACTTTATGCATTTTTTTTGTGTTTTCTGTACTTTAATCGACTGCATTTTACTGGATCAATCCGATGAATCGATTATAAAAAATTACGGCGATTGTTCGATTTCAGGGGTGCTGTATTCGAGTTTCGAGATCGAAGGCTCTAAAATGGGAAATGAAAACTTCCGTGACTATGAACCTAGACATAGATTTGGAATCTTGCATCAGATCGCCTCTCTCTTTTAAAGAATTAAGACATTCCATGTGTCATTAACAAAGATTAATGATCGTGCACTCTGCCATTACCACCAGTCGTCGTGTAGGCCAATCAATCATGCATCATTCAACAGTCTCCATTAAATGACAGCCGAATCTGCCTTTACTCCTGTATTGGACTCTCTCATTCCCTGTGTGAAAATGAATAATTTTTAGAGCGTAGTTACAAAATAATTCCATCTTGCATGTGCAGTTATGCTATACCCATGATCCATCTACATGGCCTATTCCTTATCCTACATCCAGAATAAACATTTCTTATGTCCTTGAGATATGCTAAGTGTTTGTTTAATTTCAATTAGAGTTCCTAATTAGCTGATTGACTAATTTGGGTATGAAGCAGGAGTTCGATAAGGTGTATGGGCCGGCGTGGCACTGCATTGTGGGCTCGAACTTCGGCTCCTTCGTGACCCACGCGACGGGCGGTTTCCTGTACTTTTCGATGGAGAAGCTCTACATTTTGCTGTTCAAGACCAAAGTCCAGAAGGCTACTGATTGAAGGGAACAGGTTGGATTGCGAGATCTGCCATATCATGCAATGGCTTGTTTGAATAGTAATGCTAATGGCACACTGCCAAGAAGTTGTTACCTTTGCTTTTTCAGCTCTTTGTTTTATTATTTTCTTGCAAAAAAAAAAGAAAAAAAACTATTTGTTTTTATGCTTTTTGTCTTTTTACGAGATTTGTACATGAGAAAAGATGTAATGTTTGATTTTTCATTTATGTGAATTCGTTGTTTATTCACTTTGTGATGATTGCAGTCCTTTCACTTGGAATGTTCGTCTTTTACGAGTATGTTTTGCGACGGTGACGTTATGCGACAATTAGACGCAATATCTTATCTTAGTAATATGATGTGATACGGTACAAAAGGATGTATCCTCTTCATTTATGCAACAGATTGAGTATTGTCAATTTACTACTGTTGAATGATTAATAAATCGGTGTCAAATAAGAGAGCATTCAGATTGAATTACATCACCAATTTAGTGGGAAAATTACCAAAATAACTTTAAATCTATTGTAATTATGCCAATTTAGTCTTAAACCTTATTTTTTTGGGCAATTAAGTCCTAAACCTTTTTGCATTTATGCTAATTCAGTCTATCCGGCTAATTTTGATAAGAAATCGTTAACATGGACATCGGGCGTCCTACGTGACATGGCTGGCACTGACGTGACAATTTTAAATAATATTTTAATAGGTGATCGGCCAAAGGAAGAAGGGAAGAAAAAAAAAAGAAAAAGAGAAAAAAATAAATAATATAAATTCAAAAAAATATTAAAATATTATTTGGCAAAAAAAAAGATTTAAGACTAAATTGACATAATTGAATAGGTTTAGGTTTTTCTTGATAATTTTCCCCGATTTATCCCAACTTTATTCAATTTCCCCTACATTTAGGGAAAAAAGCCAAAATTAGGAGAGAATCACAATTAGCCACAAAATTACTTGAGGACGATATCGATCCTACATAATTATCCGTTTTGCTGCCTTGCGAGTACATACCCATGCAAAATATAAGCTTTCCGAAAGATTTATAGTTGCCCACCAATAATGTATGCCGATCAAGAAGAAAAGACCTTCAATAATGCACACTAAAAATATTTCATTTGATAACGGGAGGTATCCGAATCTTTCGACTCTACTAATTCCTGCGGATGCATGCAAAACCACTCCATCAGCCACGTACATCGGGAAAAGCTCTAACTAAGTATGGCGGGCATGGTCCGCAAGGTTATTATAAGTAGACAGCGCTTTCATTTGATCACAGAATCTCTTGTATCTGAACTAAGCGCTTAACCATTCAAGCAACTTGTCGAGGGCTCAATAAAAATATTATAGCAAAGTGATTATTTTTCTAGAACAAAGTCATCCTTTCTATAGTGGAGACATGTAACCCTTGATCGATTACATCCCCACTGCTTATCGCATAAAATTGAGAGCCATATCACACACAATGAAATGTCATATGGCATGCTTGAATTTCAGAGGACTAATTGTTGTTGGGATATAACAAAAAGAAGCGCAAAAATCATATGAATGCACATAATTACAATGAGAGAAGAGAATAGAATTCAAGGGCTGTGTCATTGACCTCCTTGATTATGATATGCACTTCGTAGCACGTGCCTCACTTTGAGATGGGACAGGAAAAAAAAATTCCAGGAGTTCATGCACAGAAAAGCCTTGTACAAATCACCATCCGCAACTTGCTTTGTTTTGATCATTTTTGAGGTTTGGGAGGTGGGCACTTCCCCGGTCTTCCGAACACGCCGGAAAAGCAGCAGCCGGAGATCTTAGGGGAAGGCGGGTCGACGTCCAAGGAAGGGACGACGGCGTTTCGACGTGGCTGAGCTGGAGCTCTATCAGTGGAACCGCTGCGTTTCATCATGCCGATCGTCCCGGCGCTCTGCGACTGCTTGAGTTGTCTGCCGTCGATCTTGTCGCCTCCGTCTTCGTCACCATGAGGTTTGATTGGGTCGAGAGCGCCCGATAAGATAAGCTTGTCGTCGTCCCACACCAGGCCCGACGAGCCTTGCCTCCTGAACGACGTCACCGACCTCTGTAGCACAGCCATCTCTCTCTCTCTCTCTCTCTTTGAGAAGTGTGTGTTAGACTTGAGATGATGTGGTGGAGTTGCGGGTGTTGAGTAATGGTGGAATGTGGGGAGGGTTCTTATAGCAGAGAGAATAAAGGGGAAGAGAAGATGACAGGTGAAGAATATGGAGAGGAAGGTGGTCGAGAAGAAGAATATCATCCAGAAGGAAGAGTTCGGTTGGCGGAACCTAAGATAATTGCATGGGATATATCGGATAATTGGAGAGAGAGAGAGAGAGAGAGAGAGAGAGAGAGAGACAGAGAGAGAGAGTTTTGGCCATCAGCACGTTTCTGAAAACATACAAAAGTGCGTTCTACAAGTTCTGCATTCTGTCGTTTGACAAAGTTCAACGCTTCCTCCTTTGGTCCTCTCGTCTTGTTTTGCATGTCTTGCATCTGCGATGAAAATGAAACAATGACTTTTGCAACTTCAGTCCTCGTCCAGAAGCCACACGATGCTCTTCCAATGTTGCTTTCAAGCATCTGCAATCACTTCCCCGAACCTTCCCCGCAACAAAACCGAACCATCGGCGAATAACGAGTGCGACAACGTCAGGCATCGTCTCTTTTATCTCATACTCCTTTGAGCCGAGACCGGTCAGCTACTTTTTCTTTTACTAAGCATCCAGATGATACATCAGCCACTAAAAGGGAATCTCCTTTGCTTTAGTCCTCTAGCACAGAATTAGCTAATTACTGATCTAACACAAACCCTAACCCACACTATCCTTGAGAAAATCGTATTAGAAGGTGATTCCGAAGTAGCCCTTTCTCTCTCGTTAGATCGAACATCTACGAAAAGTCGCTTTTGAGGATGTGAGGATAATTCTGATAGTCTTGTCAGCTGCAAAATTCAATCTTTTGTGCTTGAAGGGTATCTAAGTCTAACAGAAACAACACCTGCTATATGCATGCATATATTGGTCACATTATGTTGCTCCGTTGTGTTTACATAGTTTGAAGGAAACCAATATCCCACCAGAGACGGAGTATAATAAAATTGAAATCAAAATGATAAGAAAGCCAATCGAGATGAACTTGTCACCGAATAAATTTGAGCTCGAGTTTAAGCTCCGTAGCATATTTAGTTGGGTCCAATCTCATACAAGAATTTATGTTATCTGAGTTATGTGCCGGGAGAAACTATTGGATCGAGAATTTTTCCTGAATAGCAGCTACCAATAAATTTTTGGTAAGAACAGGATAATCATGCACCCATGAGAATATTACACCATCTTGAGATGAGGGGAATCATAGAATATGTGCGGTTCCCGTCTCATGAGATGACTACTCATCAACATGAATTCGCCAACAATTCGGAGCATCCCTATCGATTTTGGCCACGATTGCCACTCGTATCCTTGATTCAGTGAGCATTCGAGATCGACATCCTCTATTTCGGCCATTAACTAATGCTTTTGTCTATTCTAGATAAGCATCAGTTGGACTAGAGTCCCTTCTGAATGGTTGTAGATCAGAAGTAAATCGTTAGTCATTCATAACTTTCTAGGTTTCAACCACCATCGACTGGTTCTCAACCATTGATGGTCGATGCCGATAGCCCGCCCATCAGTCTCGGATCATCATTGATTAGTCTGCCTCAGTCGAGCCTAGGTGATCATCCGTATTTTCTGGATCAGCGCCAATCCATCCGAGTTGCCTTCAATCATGAGATGCCTCTAGTTAGTCCTTATAGCCTTCAATCCTTGATCTTCGCAGCTGCTTAGTCACCGGATCCGTCACTCGATCCCATCGATAAAAATTCCGATGTCACGATGGAACATTTTTGAATTGCATGTTATATTACCATGCAGCGCCATCGATAAAAATTCCGAGTCAAAATTGCATCAGGTACACCCAACGATGTCTCTTCCATTAGCAAACCCGAAATATCCTTTTCAAGCGTCTACAGTCACCCTCCTCTTAAAGGCTACCGTCACGACATTATTCAGCTCCGACTCAATAATATTGATAATTGGTACTCATGTTCGGAAACAAAGTGCCGAGCATTCCATAACATTGATAATTGGTTTTTGCCTAGGGTTGCACAGTCCGATCAAACAAATCAATTCAAGAATGGCAACATAGTCGAAAATGAACTTTATGTGAGACAGAAAGCTATAGAAATGAATATCTTATCATGAACTTGATACAACGGGAAAAACTAATCTGAATATTCTTTAACTAACCCAACACCGGTACAGATTAATATCCAAACATTACTCGAAAGAGCTACTCCTGACACGATTTCAGCTACCTTCCTAACAAAAGCGAAAGCGAAACAACAATGACTCGATATGCAATGCTTGGTATGACCAGCATCGCACTTAAATGAATTTTGTAACCCTTTAACCGTACATACTTTTCTGCACAATGATAGATGAACCTTGCTTCAACAATCCACCAATTGAATCAGAGAGAAAGAGACACTTGGATTAACAGTCATGTCCTTTGTCATATCTTCCTTTTCGACTATCCATCTCATTTTCTCTTTTATTTTTTGTATCTTTTGGGTGGATCAAGGAGGACATACCAGGAACATGGAAACTTAAGGCCACTGGTTGCTACAAGTTGGACATGGAAGCACCAGCATGTTTAGGCTGAGATTGAAACCCGTTCACCTAGTCCTGAAATGCCCATGAAGATATGAGGTGATGGGCAATAGCGAACGGCCCTGGGAAGAACGTAGGAGCCAGTTCCCTGCTTTCAACATTGAAATCTGCAGACAGACTTTACCCTTTCTCGTCGCCCTTTGCACATCTGCGTTACCTTTGCCGCTGCCATTTGTTGTGCCTTCTTGTATTCGGCGACCATCAATTCTCTCTTCACGTCTTCTCTACCGTACCACTGGGCATCTGATGGAACAGAAAAATCTAATGCTATGCGTGGGACACCAAGGTGAAGAAAATTTTGAGAGAAAAACATCATAAATTTCAAAATTTCCCTACTCTCTATAACAAAAATTTTAAAAATCTTGAAATATTCCACTCAAATTTTCAATCCTCTCATTTCTTCCCTTTCCCAAACGGAGCCTAAAGCTTCCAGTTTTAGCCACATTTCATAGCTACAGCTAATCCATCTACATGATATGTAAAAATCAAAATTTTGAAAGCAGTCATTATCTGCGAAAACTCGGAAGGATTAAGATAAACAAAATTGTCCACTTTGCATCTCTCTGCTGCTGAAAGGTAAATCTTGCTCAAGAGGTCAGCTAGCATATCATTTATGTGTGATCATAAGGCCAAATAAAAATCATATTCCATCCATATTCTGAATGTTGAACAAACCTTCCAAATCTTCTTTGTCGACATTTTTTTCCTGCAATTTTGCATATGCAAAGAATCCCACCATCAACTGACATGGCATGCTACTTGGTCCAACTGGGAAATGATGAGAAAGAAGAATAAGTAAAGAGAAATGGAGGATTAAACACTTCGATTAAGATGTGACGTAAAGAATTACAACATAATTAAGCACATTGATCTTGAACACAAGGCAAAGCATGCACATCTAATGGTCCATCCACCCAACCCACAGATGTACAAAAACTATGCATCACAGCTATGAATTTGAGAACTCCATAATCCCAGTGCTATATCACATACTATTTGCATGTTTCGCAACTTTTTAGCACTCGACGATCCACTTTTCATCGAACTTTGTAGACACTCAAATGTTTCTTTTAAAGCACAACACAGTACATAGCACTAACTTGTAAGAATCACCAGGGTACACGTGTTTACTTGGTGGCATCATTTAGGATGCTGAGAGAGTACATTTTCTGATGGAAGAACTCTCTGTTCCATTTGACATTGCCAGAGTGTAGATAGGTCGACCAAGGATATCCCACGACTCTCTACTAAGCTGGAGAGTCCTTTTATATGTCAAGTGAATCTAAAATGTTTTTTGAAAATCATTCTTCATCAAGTCTTTAACATGTACTTGCTACGCACCCGTATATCTCTTGCACAGACTGTAATCACAATCCTATCATGGTGGACACCATATAAAACTGATTAATCCTTTGAGTCTGCAAAAGAGGCGATTTCAACTGGACATGAAAATAAAATGCAAGGGGGGATTGTGACATTCAATGGTAATGAAAGCAACAAATCTAGATCCCACTAGGTCAGGACAGCTACATGGACTTTCTCACACTGTCATGCTCTATTGGATACCATGTCGACATATGCTCCAAACATTTGAGATAAAGTTTTCACAACTATGACAATCCAATGTGCTTCTAAATGCCTCATTTTTAATGAAAAGGATGATTCTATCCGAAGAGACCTATCTTCGATTCTTTTAGAATCTAAAGTAGGAATTTGAGGATGCATTGAGAGGTGCAAGAGCAAAAATCATTATACCAGATGCAACACCTTAACATCGTAAGCAGTCTTGGGAAGGCCAGCAGATCTTAGTGATCTATTCTCCAATGAAGCGTCTTTCTTTATTTGGATGGCTGATATTCGTTCAGTGCAGAAATATAAAAAAGTAGTCTCCTCAATCATCCACAATAGTGATCAAGTTTTCAATTTCATCAACTAAAGACTACTTGATATGACTTCCTTTGAAGCCGTCCCGAGCCCCAATGGTGGTGGTTTATTTATCTATTTATTTATTTTGTGACATGGATCATCAATGTTATACCTGGCCATGGCTGAGAACTGTGGTGGACAACCTCTCCAACTTCAATACCAGTCTCTTCCTATGTTTCCCTTCTCACCGCTTGCCCCAAGCTTTCTCCTGGCTGAAGATCAGCAGACTAGAGAATTTAATTGACCAGTCGTAAAAAGGCAAGGATCTAAAACAACTAACAAAGTCACAGATCTAATGATTGAGATTTCGAATAGTCATCCATGTACCAGACACGTATCCATCAAACCAGGAGATAATTGCATCCACAATTCAAAGAGAAGATGAGTTGTGTAGAGGAGATTTTATAGGAGGTAGAAAGACTCGAACTACAGCAAATCACTAAAGTGGCCACGGATTCCAAAATTAGGAACCATGTACATGGGAATATCAACACGGGCCGAGTGTACCTCAATGAATCCAGCCAAGCAACTCCACATTCGGGGTACAAATCCTGATTGCTGGCCTAAAAGCACACGGTCAATTTCCTTATCAATAACTAACATGATCACAACCTGCAGCAATACAACATTTGCACGAGCAAATAGATCAGGGATTTAGAGACAAAGCATGGTCCTTGACAGATAATAGGCAGTTTAAATTTCAGTCAACAGTATAACCGTAGCAATCCGAGGGTATATACTCTTTTTGCACAGCTCGTTCACACATTGCTTCCTCCTCCCTGCTACCATGGGGACTGTTTTTCCTCCACAGTGTCCACAGTGACGAGACGTACCGTGCCATTCCAGCAATGCTCAAGCCTACTTAAATACCAAATTCAGCTTATATGCAAACGGAATGAAGGAGAAAAAATAGCGAAATGACTTCAGCAAATGAATTAAACTTGGAGAGATTGATGATTAACCATTTCTGGTAGAAAGTTTAAATATGTTCTCAAGAGACTGCAGTTAGTCAGAAACCAAAAGCAGCCACTACTTTAATTCTAGCAGTGCCCAATCCACGAAATTTCCATGATACAGGTGAGTATCATTAGTAGTCACTAAATCAACCCAACGGCAAAGCATCACTAACTTCAAGAGATCACATTCACAGTCACTTACATTGCCAGCAATTGCCAATTCACCCATCGCTTGTTGATCGTCCCAATCAGTGGCCACCATCAGCGTCCTCAGCGCCACAAAGCAGAGCTTCTCGCCACCAACCTCAGGCACCAAATTGGCCTCCTGGAAACATCAACCGCCCAACACACCGCGTCATCCGCGGACTGCGAACCCAGATAAACCAACGAACCAACGAGTCATAGCTCAAATCGATCCCACAATTCGCCAAGAAAAGCTTGCAATCAGCCAAGCAGATCCAACCCAGATGCCAATTTGGGCCCAAGCCATCGCCGGTGGAAGAAGTGGAGGCCAAAGGCCGTCAATTTCGGAAAGGCAAGACCTTGAAATTGGGAGAACTGGGTAGGCGGCCAGTCTCTAAAAGCTGGGACTTGAGGGTTTCAAGAGCAAAGTTAGGCGAAAATGGGTCACTGGGTTTTGGAGTCTTGGATCGAATGGGGTTGCCTGCAAAGGCATGGGACTGTAGGTTTATGGACACGGTGGTGGTGGTGGTGGTGGTGGTGGTGGTGGTGGTGAGATGGCAGAGGCTGGTTCTTGCTAGCGCAGGCTGCTTCTTGCTAGTGCGAGAGGCTTTAGGAGGAGGAAGAGGTGATTTTTTGGCGCAACGTTCAGCGAGTAATTTAAATAAAATCTTACATAGAGATAAAAATTTTGAAATCTAATATTAATGATAATATTCTGTTCTTAAAAAAGAACCCTAAAATAAGCTTATATATCCATAAATCAAATCTTACTAGGATTATAAAACATAAAACATCAAAATTATAAAACGGCCCTTAAAATTAACACCCATAAAAAATTATTAAAAAATAGAAAAACCCATATAAACAATCTCGAATTGCTAAAATTCATCGTTAGTCATGAAAACGCCGTTTCGCTTAAAACGATCGAATTTGAGCCCAATCTGATGTCGTCAATTGGGTCCGCCGGTTTTAGTTGCATCACCGTTTCACCTTCCGTTTAGACTTCTGCCTATTCAATCGGTCCAGAAACGCTTCACTAATAGATTCTGTATCATTCTCCTCCACTTGAAAAGAACTCGTTCTCGAGTTAAAATCAGGATCTGGATATAACGGCTTTGTAGACTCATGAAACGGTGATAAATCAGCAACATTGAAAGTGTTAGATATGCCCATACTATTTGGAAGGTCTATAACATAACCATTATCGTTGATCTTCTTGCTGACAGTGTAAGGTCCATACTTCTTTTACTGCAATTTGCTATAAGATCCAACTGACAATCGCTTTTTATGAAGAAAAACCATGACTTGATCACCTGCCACAAACACCTGCTTCCGCCTGTGTTTATCAGCTGCAGTTTTATATTTCTGATTAGTTTCCTCCGGCTTCTGTTTGACTTCATGATGCACCTTCACAATCTGTTTAGCCATATGATCCGCTATTACACTTTTATCCGCTTGCTTAGGCAACAGTACCAAATTCAGAGTATGTTGAAGCGCCTTTGTATAAACAACAGAAAAAGACGACCTGCAAATAGAACTATGAACTGCATTATTATAAGCAAACTATGCTTATAATAAAGCAACATCCCATTGCTTTGACTTATCTCCATAAATACTTCGAGTCAAGTTTTCCAGAGTTCTATTAACCACCTTTGTTTGCCCATCAGTCTGCAGGTGAGCAGTGCTACTGAAATTCAAAGATAAATCAAACAGTTTCCATAAAGTCCGCCAAAAATACCCTAGAAATTTACTATCCCTATATGAAGTAATAGACTTGGGTACACCATGTAAACGAACCACTTCCTTAAAGAATAATCTAGCCACACTTACTGCATCAAAAGTCTTTCTACAATGAATGAAATGCGCCATCTTGAAAAATCTGTCAACCACAACGAAACAGAATTCACGTCTCTTTGTGTCTGTGGTAAACCAAGCACAAAATCCATAGACAGATCTTCCCATATATTGTTAGGAACAGGTAATGGCATATATAAACCTATATTATTATATTTCCCTTTAACAGTCTAGCAAACATAACACTTTTGTACATACGTACATACTGACATATCTACACAACTGGGGCCAGTAAAATCGCTCCCGAATTGCAGCAATAGTTTTATCACGATCTAGATGTACAGCTAATCCACCATTATGTAAATCACGAATTACCTTCTTTCGTAATGATATTCAAGGAAGGCAAAGTTGGTTGCTACGCATCAAATAGCCATCTTGCACATAAAATTCTTGCACAGGTTGACTAGCAACACATGACTTCCAAATTTGCCCAAAGTTATCATCATCTGCATAACAATCTTTCAACTGCTCAAACCCCAAGATGTCTTGGCTTAATGTAATCAACAATCTAGCTCTCCTAATCAATGCATCTGCTACCACATTATGCACACCTAACTTGTGCTCTAATTTGAAAGGAAATTTTTGCAAAAATTGACACCATCACGCGTGCATATCTTTGCTAATCCTCTTCTGACTATTTAGATACTTCAAAGCTTTATGATCAGAATAAAGGACGAATTCTTTCCCAATCAGATAATGCTTTCAAGTCTTCAAAGCCCTTACGATAGAATAAAATTCTTTGTCATAAGTGCTCCACTTTTGTCTTGCCTCACTAAGCTTCTCATTAAAATAGCAAATTGATTTGCACTCTTAAGATAAAACAACTTTTATACCCGCTCTACTAGCATCACAGTCCACTTCAAACAGTTTATTAAAATCAGGTAAAGCAAGAACAGGTGCAGTACATAACTTCTCCTTTAAAATAGCGAAATTATTCTCAGCTTTCTCTCCCCATAGAAATTTGTCTTTCTTTATACATTCAATAATTGGGGCTGCAATAGTACTAAAATTCTTAATAAATCACCAATAAAAAGTAGCCAACCCATAAAAACTCCTAACGTCATAAATAATTTTAGGAGTCGGCCACTCGCTGATTGCTCTTACCTTCCCTTCATCTACCTTTATTCCTTTAGCAGCAATAATAAATCCCAAGAATAACAGTTTATTAGTTTAAAAAAATGCACTTCTTAAGATTAATATACAACTTATTAATTGGCAAAGTTGTCAACACCTCCCTTAAGTGCAATAGATGATCCTTCTAAGTCTTACTATAAATTAGGATATCATCAAAATAAACTACAACAAATTTGCCGATAAAAGATTTCAGAACCTGATTCATAAGCCTTATGAAAGTGCTTGGAACATTGAAAAGTCCGAAAGGCATCACCAACCATTCGTATAACCCCTCCTTTGTTTTGAAAGTTGTCTTCCACTCATTTTCGGGCCAAATCCGAATATAATGGTATTTATTCTTCAAATCCAACTTCGAAAACCACTTAGAACCATGCAACCTATTCAGCATGTCATCCAATCTCGAAATTGAAAACTTTTTAACTCACGGTTATTTTATTAATAGCACTGCTATCTACACACATCCGCCAACTCCCATCTTTCTTAGGAGTCAATAAGGCCGGAACAACACATGAGCCATGCTATTCTGAATGTGTTCCTTTCGCAACAACTCCTCCACATTCTCTTTCAGAGTTTTGCTCTCTTTAGGACTCATCCTGTAGTGCGGTAAATTAGGCAGACTAACACAAAAAATTAAGTCTATATGGTGCTGAATATCGCGCATAGGCGGCAACCCATCTGGAATCTCTTCAAGCATCAGTTCGCTAATTTCCTTCAATAAAGGTCTGATTGCTTCCGGCTGCTTCTCCATTTATAATTTAGCCTCAGTCTCAATTGTTTGTTTCACAACCAGCACGTGAATTTGTTGGGTCTTTTTAACCTCAGCTTCAAATTTTCTCGTAAGGGTAAGGAAATTATTTTCAGTAGTTTGTTTTCATTTGTTCTTCAGTGGCAGTAACATATACTTCACTCCATCCTTCACAAGGTTATACTGATTGCTTCTTCTCGAATGTTGAGCATCTATATCAAATTGCCACGGCCTCCCAAATAACACATGACATATATCCATATCTACTACATCACAATATAGCTCATCATGATATTTTCCAATGGAGAATGGAATTTTGCATCGTTCAGTCACCTGAATGCTTTCTGCTTTAGATTTAATCCATCATAACGTATATGGATTACGATGCTTTTCCACGGGTATTTCCAACTTCTTCGCTGCCTCATTCCTAATGATATTCTTCATGCTTCCACTATCAATAACCACAGCAAAGATCTTTTCCAGAATGGTGCACCTGGTTCGAAATAACTGATGGCGCTGCGAATTATCTTCTTGTTTTGGGGCCAACATCATTCTGCGCACCACACAGTTTACTTGCTCCTCTTCTTCATCTTCAAAATCATCATCCTCACCATCCAGCGCACAACAATATTTATCCTCCTCCTTTTCTCTCGCTGCTACGTTTACGGTCTTTCTCTAAGGGCATTCATTAGATCGGTGCCTAGGCTGATTACACCTGTAACACTTTATCGCGGTTGATTTAGCATAAGGGTTAGGGTTCACAGTTTTCTGTACTTGCATTCCCTTATCCCTTGACTCGTTCATAGGGCGCTTTTCTACCGCCTTATCTTTCTGATTTCATCATGCGTTAAAGCGGTTATTGAAACTACCCTTCTCTACCAAATTGCTCGAACTGCTACTCGATAATTTTCGTAGCCTCTTCTTTTCCTGTCTTGCTGCATCAATTCTGCATTCATCGTCATATTCTTGGCTTCAGTTAAATTTCGCAGAAACTGCACTCCAATTTTATCTCGAATAAAGGGTTTCAAACCATCAAGATATCTGGTCACCTGCTGTCCCTCTGTCTTTGATAAATTATTCCTCTTCGCCAATCTCATAAATTCGGCTGTATATTCATGCACAGTCTGATTGCCCTGCTGGCAATATTGGTACTGCTGGAACATAATCTGTTCATAATCGGGTGAAAGGAATTCCTGCTTCAACAGCCTTCTCATTCTAATCCAAGTTCGAATTCTCTCTTTCCCTTCTCGTTCCCTCTTATTCTGTAATCTCTCTCACTATACAGTCGCATCCCGCTTTAATCTACATGCCACTAATCATACCCTTTTCTCACCAGGTATCTCCATATAATCGAAAAATCTATCTATACCAGCAATCCAATCTAGAAATTCTTCTATGAGCCCAGATTTCCATTAAAATAAGGAATATCGACTTTCAATTTAAAGTCGTTACCTTTACGATCGTCGTAACGTCGTCTTCCATCTCTCCGATCATATCCTCTTTGAAATCCTCCACAAAGATATCTGCCGCCATAATCAGCACGTTCCGTATCAAAATAATCGTTTTCTTCTTCTTCCAAACTCTTTGAAAACATAGGGTTGTTCTGCCTACGGACATGAGCAGGCCTATCAACAGGATCACCGCGACCAAGATCTACACCAAGCCTTCTGTCGTTCCGCCGATTCTGGTTCACATCAACGCTGAGACCTTCGAACCGATCTGTTAACTCATCAAATCGTTCTTCGAAACGACGAAGACTTTGATCGAATCGTTGATCCAAGCATTCCATTAAACGTTGCTCCAAACGGTGCAGCGCGTCATCCCCAAGGGTTGGGGCTCCAGTCTCCTGAGCATCGTCATGAAGACCACTGCCAGTCGCCATAGGCTTTAGTACCACCTGATGCAGCGTTCAACGAGTAATTTAAGCAAAACCTTGCTTAGAGAGAAAAATCTCAAAATTTAATATTGATGATAATGTTTTGTTCTTAAAAAAACCCTAAAATAAGCTTATATATATCCTTAAACCAAATCCTACTAGGATTAGAAAATATAAAACATCAAAATTACAAAACTGCCTTTAAAATTAAAATCCATAAAAAATTATTAAAAAATAGAAAAACTCATGTAAACGATCTCGAATAGCTAAAATCCATCGTTAGTCATGGCCAAAGGCGTGAGTTTTGTTAAGAACGCCGTTTCGCTTAAAACGATCGAATTTGAGCCCAATCCGATGTCATTAACCGGGTTTATTGGTTCTAGTCGCATCATCGTTTTACCTTTCATTTGGACTTCTACCTATTTAACCGGTTTAGAAATGCTTCATTAATAGATTCTGCATCATTTTTGGAGATGGAAAGAACAGGGGAGGCTGAGAAACAGAGGAGGAGAGAGCGCATGACTGCATTGGGCATTTCGAAATTGTTTCGGTTCCCATAATTGGTTGATAGCCTTTGCAGAAAGACAGAGAGAGAAGGTTGAAGTCACGGTTTTTCATTGGTTCGAACATGCTTGCACGCCAACATGGCAACATCCACAAGTTTGATTTGACAGTACAAAAACAAAGCCAGAGGAGAACTTGTTTGACCATCCTGTACAAGAAAACATCACCGTCAAATCTAAGCTTCCCCGTTAAGAGTCCAATCAATAAACTGACAATCAATTAATCACCTGTTGACAAAGGCCATTGAGAAAATAAATCACCAATAGGCTATACTGTAAGAATTATATAACATCCTAAAATGATGATGGACCAGGACGAAGAGAAGTTTGAAATAGAAAAACTACAGATCATTTGTCGGACTAAATTCCTGAAACAGACTGTGATGTACAGGTTGCATCCATCGTTTTCCACACGTTAGAAGACTAGTTTAGTCCGGACACGAGTGTTTGCAAAGAAAGAATTTTGTCGCAATACTCAGGTAAAGCCGTGTCAACTTTTTTCGGCAAGTTTTGCACCAAAGGCAAATCATCGAGCCAACCCCCGTAAATCTGGTCGATCTTCTTGCCTCCTTTCCATCTCGGTAAGCACTTCTTGCTCTGTGCTTCTTCCGTTGAAGTAAGACCCTTCGCTGTCGCGAGAGGAGGCATGTCGTTGATATGAAGAGGTTGAGGTTGAGGTTTTGTAGCGACAACCAAGGCCGTTTGCACCGCACCTCCTTCAAATCGTCGGCCAGGTGACGGCAACTCTGATAATTAAGAAAGCTCACACCAGGTAACAAATCAAATGACCAATTATAAATACAACGAGATGCCCGTGATATTCTCCCTTTATTTATACTCTCGGTTATTGATTTTACTCCTTTGAGCAGACCAATCGGCTACTTTTTTATTAAGCATCCAGATGATACATCAGCCACTAATAGTAAATCTCCTTGCCTTATTCCTCTTGTTGGCTCAATTTTTCCGGCCATCTTTCCCTTTACAAGTACAGAATAGTTAACTGATCTAACATAAACCCTAACCAACCCACTCCAAACATCACTGTAATCCAATTTCCTCGAGAAAGTCGTATTAGAAGGTCATTCTGAAGTAGTCCTTTCTCTTGTTAGATTGAACATCTATGAAAAATCACTTTCAAGCATGTGAGAAAGATTGTGGTGGTTTTTCAATTGCTCAATTTTGATAGTGTTTGCTTGAAGAGTGTCTAACTCTAATAGAAACAATATCTCCTATATTGATAAGCCAATCTAAATAGAGAATTTCTTAAACGAATTCATGCTTGCATAGATTGTACATTGCATTGCTCCGTAGTGTGCCAATATGGAGCGTTAAATAGTTTGAAGGCAAACAATATTCCTCCAGAGACGGAGTATAACAAAAGTGGGATCAGAATGATAAGAAAGTCAGTCAAGGTGAACTTGTGAAAAGTTTCTAAAGCCGCGAAGGAGATGAACTTGTCACCGAATAAATTTGAGCTCCATTTTGAGCTCCTAAACATATTTAATTGGATCCAATCTCACGCAAATTTTATGTTATCGAGTTATGCACTGGGCGAGAGAACTAGTTGATGCCGAATTTTTCATGAATAGCTGCCAATAAATTGTTGATAAGAACAGGATGATCATGCCATTCGTATCCTGATTCAGTGAGTGTTCGAGATCGAGATCTTCTATTTTGGCCTTTTTTTAAAGCTTTGAACAAATACAAATAAGGGGACAAAACAATGTAATCATTACATAAAGCTTTGCCTATCCAAGACAGCATCAGCTGGACTAGAGTCCCTTCTGATAGGGTTGTAGATCAGCAGTATTCATTAGTCTTCCATAACTTCTGGGCGAATCTAGGTTTCAACCACCGCCTACCGGTCCTTGACCATTGATGATCGATGCCAATAGCCTGCCAATCAGTCTCAGATCATCATTGATTAGTCTTCCTTGGTCGAGCCTAGGTGATCATCGGTATTTTTCCGGATCAGCGCCAACCCATCATAGTTGCTTTCAATCGTGAGAATGCTTCTAGTTGGTCCCTCATAGCCTTCAATTGTCGATCTCTGCTTGTGTCACTTTGATCCTCATTAGTCCACTCTAAAACGTATAAGAAAACTTGGACAAAATTCAACAGAGTCTAGGGCAAACAACATGAAAAAAAGTGTCTTCAGAGGACATTTGTGAATTGTTAGTAACAGATACACACGTCCATCAACAAAAATTCCGGGTCACAGCTGCATTCGGTGCACCCAACAATGTCACTTCCATAAGCAAACCCAAGATATCCCTTTCGCGTGGCTACAGACACCCTCCCCTTAAATGGTACCGTCACAACGGGAGTGTTTGGTTCAGTTTTGGGAAGGGGCTTTGGGCCTCGAAAGCTCCTTCCCAAAATGCTGAGGTGTTTGGTTCAGCATTTGGCCTAGCATTGGCAAATGCTGAAAGCCCAAGGTTGGTCCGGACCAGCCTTGGGCTTTCAGCATTCCACGAATGCTATTGTTCACTTCCTTTTTTTTTTTTTTTTTTGGTTTGAAGCTGTCATCTTCTTCACCAGAAGGGCCGGCGACGGAGGCCGGCAACGGTGGCCGGTGAGGGAGAAGGGCCGGCGAGGTCGCCTGGGGTCGGGCGACCCCCGGCGAGCCAGATCCGCCCTGGCCTCGGGCGACCGCCGGCGGCGACGGATTTGGCTCGCCGGGGTCGCCCGACCTCGGGCGACGGCGGCCAACGGCCGGCTCCGGTGATGGGTAGGTTTTATTTTATTTTTAATAAATAAGATAATTCTCAAAGTCCATTTACAAAAAAAAATTCACCAAACACTATATTTTGGCCAAAGTAACTTTACAAAATATTTTTACCAAACACCATTAACATTATCCATTAACATTATCCAGTTCCAATTCAAATCATGTACAGTCCGTTACGACAGAGAGTGACTGCGATTGGAAACGAAGGGCCAAGCATTCCATAAAATTGATAACTGGTTTTTGCCTCGAGCTGCACAGTCCGACCAAAACCAATCTGACTCAAGAATGGGGAAAAATACAAGCTTTGCAGTTTCACAATTCACTCCACAAGCATGTCGAAAAATTGAAGGGATAACTTGCCGGCAACATAGTTGAAAACGAATTTTATGTGAGATAGATAGCAATAGAAATTAATATCTTTTCACGAACTTGATACAACGGAAAAATTAATCTGAATATTCTTGAACTAACCCGAAACCTGGTACAGATGAATATGCACGTATTACTCGAGAAGCTACTCCTAGCACGATTTCGGCTACCTTATTGACAAAAGCAAAAGCGAAACAATAGTGTCTCGATCAGCAATGCTTGGTACGACCAGTATCACCGTTCAATATGAATTTTGTAACCCTTGAACTGTATATACTTTTCTGCACAACAATACACGAACCTTGCTTCAGCAATCCGCAAATTGAATCAGAGAGAAAGAGACTCTGAATTAACAGTCGTCCTCAGACATATATTCCTTTTCGACTATCCATCTCATTTTGTCTTCTCTTTTCATATTCTTTCTGGTGGATGAAGGACATACTAAGGCCACTGGTTGTTACAAGCTGGACATGGAAGAACCGGCATGTATAGGTTGAGATTGAAACCCATTCACCGAGTCCTGAAATGCCCATGAAGAGATGAGATGATGGGCAATAGCGAATGGCCCCGGGAAGAACATAGGAGCGAGTTCCCCGCTTTCGACATTGAAATCTGCAGACAGACTTTGCCCTTTCTCGACTCCCTTGCACATCTGGATTACCTTTGCTGCTGCCGTTTGTTGTGCCTTCTTGTATTCGGCAACCATCAATGCTTTCTTCACGTCTTCTCTACTGTGCCACTGGGCATCTGTAGAACAGATAAATCTAATGCTATGTTTGGGACACCAAGGTGAAGAAAATGTTGAGAGAAAAACATCAGGAATTTCAAAGTCTCCCTCCTCTCTCAAAAATTTCACAAATCTAAACGATCCCACTCAAATCTTCATTCCCCGCATTTTCTCTCTTTTCCGTAACAGAGCCCAAAGCTTCCCATTTATGCCAATAAAATGTGACATTTCATAGCTAGAGGTAATCCATTAGCATGACATGTACAAAACAAAATTTTGAAAGCAGTTATTATCTGTGAAAGCTTGGAATCATAAAGAGAAACAAAATTGTCCACTTTACATTTCTCTGCAGCTGAAAGATTAACCTAGCACATCATGTATGTGTGCACATTCAAGATACCCATGATGCAATATATACTTCTGGCAGATCATAAGGCCAAAGAAAAATCAAAATTCCAACCATATCCTGAATGTCAATCATACCTTCCAACTCTTCTTTGTTGACGTTTATTTCCCGCGATTTTGCATACGCAAAGAATCCCACCATCAACTGACATGGCATGCTACTTGGTCCAACTAGGAAATGATAAAACAGAAGAATAAATAAAGAGAAAGGCAGTAATAAACACTTCAATGAAGATGCGACTAAAAGAATTACACCACAATTAAGCACATTGATTTTTGAAGACGAGGCAAAGCATGCATATCCTAACGGTTAATATGATTTTCCACCCAACCGATAGATGCATAAAACTTTGCATCACCATCTATGAAGATAATTAAGAAACTCCACAATCCCAGGGCTTTTGGATATATTGCCGCACTGTTTGCATGTTTCCCATCTCTCTGTTACTCTATTACCCCCTTTTCATTGAACTTTGTTGATACTCAATGTTTCTTTAAAGCATCGTACAATATCTAGCACCAACTTTTAAATATCAGAGGGTACGCATGTTTATTTGGTGGCATCATTTAGGATTTTGAGAGAGTACATTTTAGGTGACAATGTCTCCCTTCAATTATCCATTGCCAGAGTGTTAGTTGGAGTTAGGTCGACCAAGGATAACCCAAAACTCTCTAATAAGCTGGAGAGTCTTTTTATTTGTCAAGTGAATCTGAAATGTTTCATTAGAATCATTCTTCAATCAAGGCTTTAACATGCACTTGCACCGCACACGCACTTCTCTTGCAGAGACTGTAATTACAATTTTATCACGGTAGATATAGTATAACATTGATTAAACCTTTCTGTCTGCAAAAGAGGCGATTTTAACTAGACATGAATATTGTCACGTCCCAACCCTCGAGCACGCGACAACCCCTATTTCACTTTGGTCAATTGAATGTGATGTCCCGGGACTCGTCGCCAACCTTTCATTTTATCTTTCAATTACGCATGCGGAAGTGACAACAATCACCAGTCATAACAACAAACAACAGGGATAGTAATAACAATCAACAACAGTCATGCCAAAGTGCAATTTAATTTATTTACTTGATTAACCCTAAGGAAACACATTTACAAGCCCTTCAAGGGCACCTTTCCTCACAAGCCTACCAAAAAGATACTGGGCTGGGGGTTAATCTACTCCATCCAAAAGTGGGTCATCCAAAAAGAACAGGTCCCAGGCATGTCCCTCAAGTACTATCAAAATAGCGGGATGGTAGGTCAAAATAGGGCGAGTCGGGATCATGCTCTGACGGGTAGTAATCCGACGAGTACACAGTATTAGGGTTGGTCTCGGGACACTCCATTGACCCGTTAGGTGGGTCAATATCCATAGGGTCCTGGACCTCTTGCCCAGAGGCTCCATCTAGAGGACCATCGAAGCCCCTCAAAGGGCCATATAGGTCCTCGCCCTCATGGATGAACCATGCCTGGAGCTGATGAGAGACCCACATAGCTAGACCCTCATCCACCCACACAATAGACAGGTGGCGCTAAAAAAGATGCGGCTTGCCGGGAAAACGATGGGTAGTAATAATACTATCCATATCTTGCGGCACCCCAAACCGCCTCGGGTGGTTCGCCATTCTAAGGTCTTGAAAAACAGTTAACAACAACGAATGAGATATAAATCTCAGTAAGTTAACGACCTAAGCCTCGTTTAGGAAGTCAACTAGCCTCAGGTGCACCTAAAATTTGCAGCGATATATTGATGGCAAATCAATAGCAAAGCGACCCTCACTTTGCATTAACTATATACAGGAGTAGGAAATTCAATCCAACATAAACAAACAAGCCATCGAATAACCGTAGGCATCTTTACCTTGCCTTGGCCAACACCCTGCATGACATAGGCCATCACGTGCCACAAATAATGCAATAAGCATATAACATAATTAGAACACTTAGCAAGCTTTCCCATGCACAATGCATTCATGCGTGTTCTAATTATTACGACTACTCAGGGCCACGGCACAACCCAAGGGTTGGCGATCTTCCGGCATGACCGGGCATCGTCCCACCCAATCGGGCACGGCAACATCTGGGACCCCTGCCACATATGGCATTCCATAAAGGAGCATCGGTTAGGCCTCAACTGCGACTCGGCATCCAAACCCCCGCTGGGCATCCAATAAAAAGAAAAATCGGGCATCGTCCCCAAACTCCTGTTGGGTGATGGGTTCCTTTATGTGACTACACGAGCACAACCAACACTCGAGCCCATCTTATTTCTCAACAATTAGCTAATGTAGACGTGGTTTGTGCTCCCAATAATAAACTACTACAACTTTTGTACATAAAAATGCAGTGAAATAATCACATGTGGTCACGTAGATACAATTAACCGGTTAAACTTTGCATGCTTTCCCTTTTAAATATCCTTGCCCCATTTAATACATAAAACAGGACATATGAACCTGAAACCTCGGGGTTTACCATTTATATGTCCACAAAAATCCTTTTTTTTTCTTTTAAATTAGAAAACAAGGTTTCATATTGGGCAAATATTTTTCATGGCAAAGGAGGCTTTAAATAACATGAAACGTACATAGAATTTTCATACAACTCGAGTATAAATCATATATAAAACAGCACTTATCACCACAACGATAACCTATCAATCCATTTTCGATAACTTTGGCGATAGCTTATCATCCACTTATCGATAGCTTATCACCCCTTTGGTGATAGCTTATCAACTTTTCTCGATAACCTATCGCGATAGCCTATCAATTCCACCTATCTCTTATCGCGATAGCTTATTGGGTAAACTATAATTAATTATCACTAATCAAGATTAACCATAACTAAACTGCCACTATTCAAGTTTAACGCCCTAATCAAGGGATTAGGAAATTAACTCACTTGTTAATGATGTCGATTGCACGAGAACGACGGCGGCGGCGCAAGTGACGAGTGGCTCCGCTTGGAAACAACGAGGGGTGGCAGCAACTCACAGCGAGGAGAGAGGGGAGCGCCGGTGGTTTGGTGAGGGCGCCCATGAGGAAGAGAGAGAGAGAGAGAGAGATGGTTGGTAGTGGTGGATTGGACAGGCGGCACAAGTGGAGGATGGCATACAGATGGTGGTGAGGACGGCTCAAAGCAGCGGCGATGGGAGGCGGTGGTGATGCACGGGGGCAAGGGGGCGGCAACGGGGAAAAATCAAGAGGTAAAGATGAAGAACAAGAGCGAAAATGAGAGAGAAAAGAGAGAGGAGGGGGCAGACGCAAGAGGGAGTGAGGAGAGAGCGAGTGAGAGAAAATGAGAGATATTTCTCTCTGGAAAAGCTTCTTCTTCAAGCCAAGTTCAAGTCCCCAAAAATTCATCATTTCCCCTCATTAATATCCAAGACTTTCACTCCTCTTTTGTCACTTCTTATCTAATGCAAGGGCAAAATGTTCTTTTCACAAAGTATAGTATAAAATACTATACGCGTATATGGGCTAGAATTTTGTACGGACTCGTATAAATCAAGTTTGGGCTTAAAAGGATAGAGAATGGACTAGAATGGCTCATGGGTTTGATTGGGCCCACTTGGGCTTGGTTGGGCCCAAGGTGGCCAAACCTCAATGGGCTTGAGGCCCATTGGGCCTTCGTCCGGCCCACTCCTTCGTGGGCTCCAATTCTCGGCCCGTTAACCCCTTTGGTTAGTATCCCATGAGTGATCAAATCAAGGCGAGGATTAACTAATAGTGCATTGATAAAATCTCATCATTTCATATATCACAAAAATGGGTCGAATTTTCATGATATTACAAATACAAAATGCAAGGGGAAGATAGTGACATTCAGTAACAATGAAAGCAACAAATCTAGATCCCACTAGGTGAGGACAGCTAGATGGACTTTATCGCACAATCATGCTCTATTGGATACAATGTCGGCCATATGCTCCAAACATTCGAGATAAAGTTTTGAAAACTATGACAATCAAACGTATTACTAAATGTCTAATACTTAATGAAAAAATGAATTTATCTATAAAAACCCATCTTTGATTCTTCTAGAGTCTAAATGAGGAATTTGGAAATCCATTAAGAGGTGCAAGAGGAAATACCATTATACTCTTTTTATACCAATTACCAAAGCATGCCTACTAGATGCAACACCTTTACATCATAAAAAGTCTTGGGAAGACCAAAAGATCATAGCTATCTATTCTCCAATGGAGCGTCTTTCTTTATTTGTATGCCTGTTATTCACTCAGTGCAGAAATACAAACAAGTAGTCTCCTCAATCATCTATAAGTCACAAAATGGTGATCAAGGTTTCAATATCATCAACTCAAGATTACTTAATATACTCTGTCCCAAGCCCCAATGTTGGTTGTTTTATTTATTTATTTTGTTGGGTTGTGGGGGGGGGGGGGGGGGGGGGGGGTGGATTGTTGACTCCACAGTACGATAACATATTGAATCTTACCGAAATCTGAGTCAGATCACACCCACTCAAGTGATTAACTAAGCATAAAACCAATCATTTGACATGGATTATCCATGTTATACCTGGCCATGGCTGAGAACTGTGGTAGACAACCTCTCCCACTTCAATTCCAGTCTCTTCCCATGTTTCCCTTCTCACCGCTTCCTCCAAGCTTTCTCCTGGCTGAAAATTAGCAGACTCGAGAATTTAATCTACCAGTCATAGAAAGGCAAGGATCTCAAACAACCAACAAAGTCACAGATCTAATGATTGAGATCTCGAAGATTCGTCCATCTACCAGAAATCTATCCATCGAACCAGAAAATAATTGCACCGATGATCTCAATTCAAGGAGAAGATGAGTCATATAGAGGAGATCTTCTACAAGGGAGAAAGACTCGAACTACTACATACGACCAAAGTGATCACACATTCAAAATTAGGACCTTGTACATGGGAATATCAAAATGGGCCAAGTGTACCTCAATGAATCCAGCCAAGCAACTCCACATTCGGGGTACAAATCTTGAATGCTGGCTTAAAAGCACACGGTCATTTTCCTTATCAATAATTAACATGATAACAACCTGCAGTAATACAACATTTGCACGAGCACATCGATCAGGGATCTAGACATAAAGCATGGTCCTTGACAGATAATAGACAGTTCAAAATTCATTCGAGAGTATACCGGATCAACCCGAGGGTATATCCTCTTTTTGCACAGCTCGTTCACACATTGCTTTCTCCTTCCTGCTTCCATGGGGACTGTTTTTCCCCCACAGTGTCCGCAATAACGAGATGTACCATGCCATTCCAGCAATGCTCGAGCCTAATTAAATGCCAAATTCAGCTTATATGCAAACAGAGTGAAGGAAATAAAATAGCAAAATGACTTCAGCAAATAGATTAATCTCAGAGAAATTGATGATTAGTCATTTCTGGTAGAAAGTTTAAAAATGTTCTCTATAGATTAAAATAGTCACTATATTTCAGTGATTTTATAATCAAGTAGAATTTTGATTTCAATCACCCGAATGCACAAAAGTTTCAATTTTTTTGAAATCGATGCAATTTTCCAGCGAAGTGCTAACATGGCGGGGTGGCCAATTTCCAAACGCCTGCTATTGCCAAATCATGTCCAAAGCAATTCCAATTCATGTCCGTAAGTCCCCGAAATCAATTTCCAATAACTAAAGAAACCCAACAATAATGCATCACCAGCTTCAAGAAATCACAGTCACATCACTTACATGACCAGCAATGGCCAATTCAGCCATCGCATGTTGATCGTCCCAATCAGTGGCCACCATCAGCGTCCTCAGCTCCACAAAGCAGAACTTCTCGCCGCCAACCTCAGGCAGCAACTTGGCCTCTGCAGCAACATCAACCGCCCAATACACCACGTCTTCCGCAGACTCCGAACCCAGATAAACCAACGAGTCATAGCTCAAATCGATCCTACAATTCGCCAAGAAAAGCTTGCAATCAGCCAAGCCGATCCAACCCAGATGCCAATTTGGGCCCAACGCATCGCCAGTGGAAGAAGAGGAGGCCAAAGGCCGTCCCTTTCGGAAAGGCAAGACCTTGAAATTGGGAGAACTGGGCTGGTGGGTGGTCTCTAACAGCTGGGTCTTAAGGGTCTCGAGAGCAGAGTTAGGAGAAAATGGGTCACCCGGTTTTGGAGTTTTGGACCGTATGGGGTTGCCGGCGAAGGCATGGGATTGTAGGTTGATGGACATGGTGGTGGTGGTGGTGGTAGTGGTGCAGTGGTGGTGGTGGTGGAGAGATGGCAGAGGGTGGTTCTTGCTAGCGAGAGAGGCTTTAGGAGGAGGAGGTAGTTTTTGGAGATGGAAAGAACAGGGGAGGCTGATAAACAGGGGAGGAGAGAGAGCATGACTGCATATTTTTCACAAAATATTTTTTTGGGGCTTTGTAAAGAAATTTTCCAATCCCAAAATGGGTTGATAGCCTTTGGAGAAAGACAGAGAGAGAAGGTCAGGTTGCGTGGTGAATCAGACTCCTGGACAGTGACACCTGTCCTTAGTGTCCTGCTTCATGATTTTTTTTGTTTTCGGTCAAATCCTACGTCATGTCAAAATCATCATTTTCATCGCCGGGATAATTATTTATTCATTATAACCAAATAAAAAGAAAAGTATAAGTTAAGTTCACTGAAACGAATGGTACATAGTTAATCTACTGTTAACATGACATTGACGCATTTACTTTTCGTATCAAGAATGCCAAGCCCAGAGACAATAGATGAATCATTGGACCACGCATTCTCACGGTTCTAACAAGCTACACCGCAAGACGGCAACATCCACAATTTTGATCCACAGTACAAAAACAGAGCAAGAGCATTTGTATCCTGTTTGGCCCTCCTTCCTGTGCAAGAAAAGATCACTATCAAATTTGAGATTTTCCAATTACAATTCCAATCGATAAGCTGACAAGCAATCAATGACCTATTGACAAAGGCCAATGAAAGAACAAATCACCTATACTGCAAGAACTATAACACATCCTAAAATGATCGCCAACGGAACCGAAGACAGTTCGAAACAGAAAAGCTACGGACCATTCACCAGATTAAACTCCTGAAACAAAAATATGTGATGTACAGACCGCATCCTTCATTTTCCACACACTAGAAGACTTAGTCTAGTTTAGGCACGAGTGCTTGCAAAGAAAGAATTTTTACGGCGCTGAGATCCAGGCGAAGAAGTATCAGCTCTCTACTTTGTTTGGTAAGTTTTGCTCCAGGGGCAAATCATCGAGCCAGTCACCATAAATCTGATTGATCTTCTTGTGTCCTTTCCATCTCAATAAGCACTTCCTGCTCTGTGCTTCTTCCGTTGAAGTAGGACCCTTCGCTGTCATGAGAGAAGGCCCGTCATTGATATGAAGAAGTTGAGGTTGAGGTTTTGTAGCGACGACCGAGGCCATTTGCACCACATCTCCTTCAAATCGTCCGCTAGGTGACTGCAACTCTGATAATTCAGAAAAGCTCACATCAGATAACAAATCACTAACAAACCAGAGTTCAATGTTTCGTATTTGAACAATATGGTTGCACTGAAATGCTTGCTTTTGCAAGGTGATGTCTTGACTTGATTGAAAAAAGGTTAATCATTTTTGCTATCATAGATATAAGGTTCCACCAAAGCATTAATTCAAGTAGAGAGAAAACCTCAATATCTGAGGCTCTAATGGACCAAATTTGCATCGTGGAAGTGCTACACTATGGAACATACTTAACTCTCTAGTTTAGGCACCACAGTATTGAAGAAATGCAAACATGATCACTGCCCATGACCGTATAATGTCTGCCCCACATTATGGTCCACCACTTGGATTTTTCTTCATTTTGCTTCTGAAGAAAAATGGAAGCCAACAGCGACATGAAACAAAAGACAATGTCCAATAGAATCAGTCCTGTCAGAATCATTGCCTATTTACAATATGGGTCCCCAGAAGACAGGTAATCACCGAAGTTTTCTAAGACAAGTATCGCAAAACTAATCTCATTGCCCGTATTAATAACTTATGAAAGTATTGTCTGTTGATGCTGTCAACATCTAAGATAAAAGCAATTCACCTATCATGCGCATTGTACACCCTGCATCAGTAAAGCTCAACAAAACAGATGGAACTTCTAAAGGTTAAAGATGTAGACAGAGCTAATCAAGATCATATACCTGCTAGTCCATGCGCAAAGTGACATTTCTCACCAAAAGGACATTGACCTGTTATCTCCCACTTGGTACACAACTTCGTTTTCCAGTAAACAGGTTTCGAAGTTACTCTGCCATCCGCTCCAACATTGGGCCGACTAACATCCGACTGACTAGGACCAGTTCCTTGCCCCGTTGGCATTCCAGTGGTTCCAATGCATATCGCCGAGGTCTCCCGAAACCTCCCGGAATCATCTCTAAACTTAGCCGGGTCCTCGTGAAGAAAGTTGCATCTATCCCCATAAGGACACTCCTCCCCATTATAGAACTTCTTGCATAGCTTCATCCTATGTATAATTTTCTGGTCATCCTCCCAATTCCCGGAGGATTTATTATCCTCCTCACGCATGCCGACAAGCTCCTGCCAATTGGGTGGAGGCTGCCGCATATCTTCGACGCCATGAGCGAAATTGCAGTTCTCCCCGTTCCGACACATGCCAATTTTGAACTTGGCGCACATCCGGGTCTTCCAGAAAATGTTGGTCGCTCCCTTATTGACGGGAGGGTTAGGCCTCGGATTCGATGCCGTAGAACTCGACTGGTTGTCCTCAAAGTTCCTGGGTCTCTTTAAGGGAGGGGGCGGTTGATCGAACTCCGAATTCACATCGAATTCCTCGCTTTTCAATTCGAATTGGGACCAATACCCGGCCGCGTCGCCGCCGTTGACATAATGGAGCATCGCAGCCGGCATGAGCGGAAGCCCGGGTTCTGAAAAATTCATGGCGGACGGAACCTCGCAAACTCTCGAAACCGAAAAGCCTCCCTATACCGAAAATCTGGCAATTCGCCAAATCAAAACGAATGCCGGAACCCAAGAAAAGAACGATGCTTTCCGACACCCAAAAGAAGCCCAAGAACAGAAACAACAAAATACCCAGCGATAAGCGCACGCCCCGGATTGATCTTTAACGAAGGGAGCCGCCCAGAATTCAGGATGAATTCCAAACCCGAGCCCTGCCCAGAACGATCGAACAGTGAGAGAGCGTATCAGAGAGAAAGCCCACGGCAATTTATAGCAGAAATCGGGCGGAAACCCGGCGAATTCTCAAAAGAATCGACGAACCCAAATTGAACTCGAGCTCCGAAGACACAAGGAGGAGAGCAAGAAGAAGAACATCAACGAAAGACGCAACCTTGAGAACGTGGGCGTCACACAATGTGAGGGTCGCACGCTGTACGACACACAAAAAAGAACCGGAGGGGCAAAAAATTTATGGTGGGAGGCCAGGAGGGGGGGGAGGGAGAGTCAAACCCTAGCCGCCTCGCGGAGCGCCCGCGAACCCTAGCGGACGACGAAGAAGAATCCGCAGAAAACCCTAAGTCGGCGCGAGAAGGAGAGAGAGAGCGAAACCGGCGGGTTCCTCTAAAACCCCTCCCTCCCTCCCCGCTCCGCCCCCAAAACCCTAGAATTACGGGGTTAACCCTAATCGGTGCTTAACCCGCCTAATCCCGGGGGGGGGGGGATTAGCGATCGATGACGTGGCGCGTCCCGATTGGCTCGGCCTCCGCACCCTTCCTTTGGATGCAAGTTTTGGTCTACCCTCCAAAGAAATAAAATCTATTTTCGACATCAACTTGGAAACTTCTGCGTGCGCATGAGAGGAAAAAAAAAAATTGGTCAAATCTGTTGCACTTTCTAGGCTTAGATTATTAAATTTCGCTAATGTGGTATCTTTTTGTATATCCATCGATATCTATACCTATCAATATCGCCCACGATTGATATCGACTGTTTAATGTATCTGTCTATCTTCCGGTTTGTGGTTCGCAATACGACGACAGTGTCTAAAAATGGCAATAGATATGCATCGGGGCGAGCAATTGATTCTGCAGAAACACTCGGAGGAGCATCGCTTTTTCGATTTTGATCTGCTGCGAACGATCAAGGCGTGCACGTTCCGCGTCTATTTGATGCATTAATGGATTTACTTTAAGAATGCTAACTGGTTTCACATTAGTCCCGCGTAATTGCATATGATCCGTCATATTTACACGACGTCATAACCGTCACCCGACAAAATGAAAAGAAAAATAAAATTGAGGACTTTTATTGGAAACGACATTGCTGATTACCATTGCCACGTGTGCACGTCGAGTGGGGCCTCCATATTGGGCTCCCACGGTAGCGGGCTGGACATCATGCATAGGTGTGGGCCCATTTCTGTTCTTATTGGGCCGGTCGATGTCCGTACAACATGGCCCATAGAACATGATCATATCCATGGCTCTATGAGACGATTGAATTCTTCTCTCTGAAAGAACAGTATCGCTCACTGATGTCCTCAACGAATTGCTTCTCACTAGTTTTTCTTGGACCTTGAATTTGTGGATCATCTAATTTTAATTTATACCGGTCGAAGTATTATTATATCCACCACATATAAGTACAATGTATCATATTGACAATCGGCTTAGATATTTATCAGCTCGAATAATTTGTCTCAAGAAATTCACGGAGATCAATTTCGTGTTGACCAATGTGACGAATAGAACTTGCAAAGAAGTGAAAACTACTAACAAAATGAAAAACCCAATAACAATTTATAAAATTTGAGAGGGAGGGAGGGAACTAGAAGAGGAAGGGACCATCTTTATTTATATAAAACCAATCGATGGGATTACATAGTGAGCACTCTCTCTCTTCCCCTTCACAGACGCTGAGATGATACCACAAATGGGTTTTACATAAATTGTTAGCCATGAGATCATGCGTCAACGTTAGAGGCACGCTTGAAGGAGTTCCTCCTTGCTGTGGCCAAAACAGTCTTGTCAGCCACTATGAAATATGCTGCTCCTGCCACTGCACATCGCATTGATGCCACATGTTTAGTCTAACAGTTCCACAGGCTAAATTTGATGATTTAATGGAGTGTACATGAATGGGGACATGGGTGTTTTTAAGGGTGTTAACCTGTGGAGATTATGAGAGCCTGAGCTGTGGGATTCAGATTGGCTCTTGCCCAGGGCAACATCCTCACACTGGCCATCTGCAGGTTTAACATGTAATTTAGATAAAATATAGCAATTCCCAAAGTGGGTCAGAAAGATTAGATTTATTAGTAATCTCTTGTCTTTTGAAAATCCATAAATTTTAGGGCAAAAAATAGTACAAAAGGCTGTGAAGAAGTATTGAACTTTAGACTACATACAGTTGGGATGGCTGTCGCAATGCTTGCAACAACAGCTGCTTTGGCTCCTGCCATCACTCCCTCTGTTTTACAATGCAAATCATCGAAGAACTTAAATTAGATAAAATATCATCAAGCAGGGAGCAACTTAATCAACTAACACCCAGAAACAGAAAAAAAAAAAAGCAAATAGCTTCTGGGTAGCCACTATCAAAACCCTTCATGACATGATCTTTCACGCACAGTCATTTGCATATTATTCAGTTATAAGAGTTAAAAAGGATGCATTCTCAAAGCATCCAAGAAGAAGAGGACTAATATATCCATCATATTCAATAATTACCATGAGCACATTGCTTGGCCATGGAATAGCTGGTCCTCTCAAGGGGTGACTGAGCTACATTTTTCGCCATTATCAAAGAATCAACAAAAAAAGCAAAAACAGCACTGGATTTAGAAAAAAAAAGGAGAAGATTTCTTTTGGGGAAGTTTGCTTCTGATATTGAAGGCCTTGCACGAACTGGAAGTGATAATGGGAGGGTGATATTTATAGTGGAAAATGAGACTTGAAAGGAGTAGGAAGAGATAGCCCCAGGTGTTGGGATGGAGAGTTTGATGGTTTTGCACTTGACTCTTACTTTCACACAACCACGGTGGCTTGTTTTTCACTGGAGTTGTCGGTTTCAGTTTCCAAAATGCCCCTGGTTTTGGCACAAATAATTTCAGATCCAACAGTGCCCAAGTTCTCATTGTTTAAAGCTAAACCGGCAGAATGGAGTGGATCAACAGTCTGGTCACCGGATGGTGCCTTTGTGCCTTCTTCTTAACATGAACAAAGTACAAAGCTGCAAGAAAAAGAAAAAAGTAGAAGAAGAAAATCCACCCTTAATGGCACACAGATGGCTCTTGCATTTGCTTAATTCAAGGCTGCCAATATTGTACTTTATCATAATTTTTTCTTAGTTATGATTATGATTATGGAACAAGTACAAGCTATTGTGTATCCCCAGAGAGAAATTCTTGCCCCCCACGCGAGTCATGCACAAACCTATGTGCCACCCCAACGCAACTCAGCTTAATGATGGGCCAAAATAAGAGTTTAAAAAAAGCACTCACTCGGGTTAAATCATACAAAGCATCGAGTCAATATTGGTTCACCAACCCACCATAATGCTCAGTCAAGCTGTATCATCCATCAATAAATTGAAAATCCACCTTACCGTCACAAAAGCATGAAAGTGTTACTAGAAAATCTTCGCAAAACAAGGAGGGTAAAATGAAAATAAAACTGTACTTTGTTTGCTGATATAGGTGGGATGGTTTAGTCATAATCAACAGGCACTCGAAAGGAGAAGAAGCCAAGCTTCTGACTGATCATTGATCAGGTACAACTCAAAAACAAAGGAGAAACACAAAAAGAACAGTAAAAGAGGCAAGAAAACCATGGGCATCGAGATCTGCTCACTTTATCCATAAAAGAGATTATTTCACTGACACGGTGATCCGTAAAAACTGGGGTTCTTGAGGTGTTATATGTTATTATATCTTCTGCTTTTCCGAAAGTTACTCTACTTTCTTTTCGGTCCTCCCTGAAGAAAGTGCAGTCTTGTGCAGGCAAGCCACAGGTTCCTTTTAAAACAACGGGTGGCCTTTCGTTCATCTGCCTCGGGTTTCATGCAACCGCAGCACACGTGTCCTAAAATCAAGGGACCACTCCATTGTTTTTCTTTATGAATTTCCTGGGTTTGGTTGATCCACTGTTATCCGAAGCTCCCGATGCGGTAAAAGGGAGAAAGATGCCGATGCTTTGGAACAGTCTTTGACCCAGAAGTTGCTGAGGGGACTTTTGTTTGGTTGATCACTCCAATCACATGTCACAAAATAGTTGAGTCATGTAATGAAAGCCTATTGTGCATAGTTTGGGCTGAGCTAAATATAGATGCCTATGATACAGCTACGATACGAAGTGTTTCTAATTTATGTTCAAAATTGATTCAACACAGGCTCGGAACTAAATTGATTATGCATAGTTAAAGGTGAGCATAGGATCTGATTTAACATGATAGTGGCTAGAATTGGCCTGATTGGTTTGGTTCGGATCTGGTTCGGGAGAGAATCTGTTTACAATGTAGTTTCGGAAGCCAAAACCCAATTCGTATTTCGGTTCCAAGGCTGGAATCATCGGCTCTACCTGGAAAACCAATCCAACAAGGCCATTTCTCGGATTGAACCGATTTTTGCCTTTTTACTTGGAAAAATGGTCTTGCATTTATCAAGATTTGAAGCTTGGTCAGCACCATGAAGAAATACTCCGATGACCACTTATGAAGACAAGTTTTCTTGTTTGAAAGATGCGATTTTATATATTCTATGGTAACCTCTTACGTTTTTGCTTGAGAAAAGAAAAATGATCGGTCCTCGGACCTATTCTGAAACCAGTCTATTCGTTAGGGTTGGTTCTCCGTTATAGGCTCGGAATCGATTCATCTTAAAACCACTCACATTCATTCAACGGTTATTAAGTGCTTGTCATACAACTTATAAAGTTGCAATACTCATTTTCATTTTCATTGGTGAGGCTGTTGGAGAAAACTTATATCAATCAGCTTATGAGTGTCACTGAAGAAATGCAAGTTTCCCTACAATTATCATTTCGATTGGGTCGAGACCGTATCAAACCATGTGCTAAATGTACCCTTTTCTTTTCGGTTTTTTAGGCATACCCTCTCTCCTGCACCTCAATTGGATGTACACCACAATATTTATACCTTAGTCCACCCAATAATTTTTTTTTTCATTTTTTGAGTAGACCCCTGTTCCCACATGCAACAACACGACACGTGAAGTTGACAAGTAAAGAACGAGATAAACGAGAATCCACACATAAAACGAATTAAATGGGAAGTGAATGCTAGGAAATTGGTTACGAGACAATGTAAGAAATTTTCAACTGCGAAGCTTTCATGAAAAATATAGATAAACGATGTGATATTACTTTAACATAGAAATTAGAAGTGAGTTATCTAGGGAGAATTACCAAAAAAATTATAAGCTTATTGCAATTATACCAATTCAATTTTAAACATTTTTTTGCCGATTAAGTTTTAGACATTTTGCATTTGTGATAAGTTAGTCAATCCGACCAGTTTTGGTAGGAAATTGTTGACATGGACACTGGTCTTCTTACGTGACGCGATCGGCGATGACGTGTACAATTTTAAATAGTATTTTAATAATTTTTTCGAACCTTTTTTTTATTTCTTTTATTTTCTTCCCTTCTTCCTCTGGCTAGTCACCGGACCTTGGCAACCAACCAAAGGCGAGGGCTGGTGAGGTCGACCTCGCCGGCCTGTAGCAAGGGTGAGCCTCACTCGTGGCGGCCCTCACCTCTAGCCAATCGCGAGACATTGGCAACTAGCTAGAGGAAGAAGGGGAAAAAAAGGGACAGAGAAATACAAGAAAAAAAAATGAAATAAATAAATAAATAATTTGAAAAAATATTATTTAAAAATGTCCTTATCAACGCCGGTCTCGCCACGAAGGATGACCAGCACCCATGTTGGCGATTTTGGGCCAAAATTGGGCAAATGGACTGAATTGATACAAATGTATAACTTAATTGGAAAAGAAAGATTTATGATTGAATTGGCACAATTATAACATGTTTATGACTTTTTTGATAATTTTCCCGAAATGTTTATTGATGCGATAAATAAGATCAACATGCATAAAGATTAAAAAAAATTTCAGTGTCCATGAAATATTCAATATCTGTAGATTCCCACAATCCTCATCCGAAGCTATTTCATAGAGTCGTTCCACGAATTACGTGTTGGCCAAAACTTATCATAGTAAAGAAATAGATATATGTATTTTTCCAGTCAGACTCGACGTAGGTAATGGGAATTTTGTGATACCTAGCCAGCTAGCCTAAGACCACAAAGTCATCGCAGATTCATATGTACTCCTATTCTGATACCGCGTAGAATTTTATGGTATCGTTGTGTCCCAAAACGGCGTATATAATGTTTTCTATAATTCTTCGTGTAAAATCGCTCCGATCTAATAAAACGAGTCTAGATAATAATACTTGCTCGGGATCCTCCTTTCTTTCCTCCTTTGGAGTTTGAGTGGGCAATCGCGGGTAGATTTGAGGCCCGATTTGAGTCAGCAGTTTAGTTTCCGGCAACCAGATTTTGACATTAACGTCCTGCCAAATTGTTGAAATTCTCGTTGAAATCTTGGGAGGAGATCGCTTCGTGTCCTAATTCACGAGCTCTGTATAATCTCAGCTGAGATAGTAAGACTCTACTTAGTCTAATTACCAAAATTAATGTTATTCTAGAATGGTTACGATGGCCAAAATCGCGGTTGGACTCGGCTCGACTTATCGATTTGAACTGAATTTTGCTTAAACCTCTTAAATCATAAGTTTCTAGGATTAATACCACGAAAAACCCTAAATTGGCACATTTGTAACAAATTTACCCTCAAATTAATTTTTAATTTTCCAAAAACCTCAAACTCGTACACCAAAAATTTAACAAGATAGTGGCCAAAATCGACTTGGTCGGCTCGGTTCGGATCCAGTTCAGGAGAGAATATGTTTGGTGTGCAATTATGGAAGCCAAGACCCAATTCGTTTCTCGATTCCAAGGCTGTCGGGAACCAACCCGACTTGGCCATTTCTCGGATTGAACCAATTTTGACCACTTCACTAGGAAGAACAGTCTTCCATTTATCAAGATTTGAAGCACGATCTGCACTGCGAAGAAATACTCCAATAACCACTTCTCAAGACAAAGTTTTCTTGCTTGAAAGATGCGATTTTAATATTGTACGATAATCTTTCAAGCTTTTGCTTTAAAAAAGAAGAGGGACCAGTTCTCGAATCGAATCAGAAACCGATCTATTGGGTTAGGGTTGGCTCCTGATCATAGGCCAAGAATCGATCCGCCTTTGAATCACTCACCCCTATTTATAATTATCAAGTGGCGGTCAAACACGTTATATATGAAGTCGAGTTACTCATTCTCATAGGTGACGCTGCTGCAGGAAACTTACATCAATCAGCACATTTGTAGCATTTCGATTAGGTCGACACCGTATAAAAACCATGGGCTAAGTGCACCTTTTAAGCGTTACCCCTCTCTCCTACGCCACGCTTGGATGCTCCCCATTGTACATGCATTGAGCCCACCTAACAATTTTTCTTTTTTGACCTCTGACACATGCAATGACACATGCATTAATCCACACATAAAAGCGAATTCAATGTGACGGGAACGGTAGAAAATTGGTTGCGAGGCCATGCGAGAAATTTCAACTACGAAGCTCCCATGGAAGATATAGAGAAACGATGTACTCCTACTCCGATACCATGCAGAATTTTATAGTATCATCGTGTCCCAAAACCACGGGAAAAATTACCATAAAAAGCCTTAAAGATACTGTACAGATGCTAATACAGTTCTAAACATTTTAATTTGTCCAATTTAATCATAAACCTTTTAACTTTTTCCCAATTTAGTCATTTTGGCACAGTTCGACTAGAATTCTTCAACGTGGACTCTGGCAATGCCACACAGGACAGCAGACGTTCACGTGAACAATTTTTGTAATTTTTAAATTTTTTAAATTTGTTTATAATTTTTAATAAATCTTTTGTTTATTTCATTGTGTCCGGCAACTTGCCTGCAAGCCCACGTTGGCCGCGGGCAAGGCCATTGGTGAGCGCGCAAAGGTCGTCACCAGATTTCCTCCTAGATCTAGCAAGGACCTTTACGGCCTCGCCAAGGGCCTTTAGGGCTGTGTCGGCCGCAAGCGAGACGGCCCTCACCCAAATTTGGTGAGGGCCTTCACACCATCACCAGAGTCCGGCAAGGGTATTGTGTCCTTTGGCAAGGACCTTTGCGTCCTCGCTCAAGACTGATGAGTGTTTTGGCCACAGTGACAAAAAAAACAAGAAAAAATTCAAAAAAAAATTGTAAAAATTTTTCACGTTAGCACCAGCCGTCCCACATGATATGGCCAGTGTCCACGTTAGCAATTTTCAGCCAGAATTGTCAGAATGACTAAATTAGCAAAAAGTCAAAAAGTTTTGAACTAAATTAACGAAATTGAAAGATTTAGGCTTAAATTGACATATGTACTCTAGGTTTATGACTTTTTTGATAATTCTCTCCAAAACAATAACTTGTATGACATTTTCCATGTCTTGATACGAGTCTCACAAATTATTCATATATGATCGCTCCAACATGATAAAATGAGTCTAGATAATATACTTACCTTAGGATTTTCCTTTCTTTTCTCTTTTGGAGTTCGAGTAGGTGGGCAATCGCCGGTAGATTTGAGGTCTACTTTCAACGGATTTTTGACATTAACATTCTACCAAATTGTTGAAATTGTCGTTGAAATCTTGAAAGAAGACTGCTTCGTGTCCTAAGTCACGAGCTCTGCGAATCTTAACTGAGATATTAATAATCTACTTAACCTACTAAAACAAATTTAATGCTGTTCTAGGGTTAGCTACTATGGCCATAACTCCAAAATAAACAAATAAGAAACCACCACCAATGCAAAGAGAAACAATGTACATATGAAAGAACTAAGGCCGCGTTTGGTCGTCCGGACTTCTAAACAGGATAGGACCGGATAGGATAGGATAAGAAATCCTAGGATTTTTTCATATCCTGTCCACTGTTTGGTAGACTACGGATTTAAAGTCGGATAGGATAATTTTTATTTTAGTTTTTTGCTATTCACAGGGTCCGGAGTAGTTGGTGAAGGAAAAAAAGTCGAGAAATTTTTTTGGTGAAAGCGCACAAGGTGTGAGGATGAAGATGATGGCAAGTGGAGCGTAGGATTTCTAGAAAAATAGGCATTAGAAATCCTATCCGGGTCTATCCCACCTCCCCCCTCGGATTTTTTTATCCGGTCTATATCCGGTCTATATCCGACCTTATCCTATCCTGGATCACCACCAAACACAGGATAAGATAAAACATATCCTATCCTGACTTTTATCCGGTCGACCAAACGCAGCCTAATGGGCTAGGGGAGACTAGGCCGAACCGAAAGACAAACTCACTAATTCAAATGAACAAACCGGCCATCCCGACGTGACTCGGCTCGGCTTAATGGTTTGAACTAGTCTTCTCCTAAACCTCTTAAGATGCTGTTGGCGTTTTTGACGATATATCTCCTTGACTTTACCATCATTTTAAACTTGGACCATAAGTTTTATTTAATTGTAACCTTTGAGATTTAGAAAGATCGTGAACCTATTATAGTTTTGTGGCACACAAAACCGATATACCTAAAATTACAGGATGAGCTCTATAATATTTATTCGAGATTTTTTCTATATAATTTATCGAAAGGCCAAATAACGTGGAATTCATTTTCATTTTATGACAGTTTGTCGTGGCATCAAGAAATCTCTGAAATAATTATTTATTTCAAAGAGAGGAGGGAATTAAAAGGGAAAGAAATCCATCTTATCAAAATATAAAGGGAAATTTTCAATTTGGTGTCCAAAGTGAGCCCATTTTCTCAAAATGGGGTCACAAGTGCCCAATCAGTCTTAATTTGGTACCTTGATTCGCCAGCCGGCCAAATAGTCACCGACGGCAAGTTTTTTTACTATTCCGGTGGCCGGAGCAGTAATTTTTTACTTTTTAATTTTTTTTTGCTTTTTTTTTCTCTTCCTTCCGCCGGCCCCAACTATGGCTGGCGGAGGCTGCCCTCGCCAGCGTCGGGGAGGGCCGCCCCGGTGAGGGCTGCCCAGCCTTCCTCGACAGCCCTCGCCGGTGTCAGGAGAGGGCAGCCCTCGCCTCAGCTGGGCGGGCGAGGGCGACCCTTGCCCTCGCCGACGTCGGGGAAGGCTGGGTAGCCCTCGCTCAACGCCGGTGAGGGCGATCATCGCCAAATCCCACTCAGCCTCCTCAGCTTCTCCTTCGACAGCCTCAGCTCCGCTAGCGTGGGTGCTGCGGCCCCCTTCTCTTCCCACCTCCTTCTCTCCCTCTCCAATTCCCTCTCCTTCCTCACCTTCCACCTCAGCTCGCCATACCTCTCCACGAAGCTGCCCAAGCCGAGCTCGGGGACGGGGTTCTCAAGCATGCTTTGGCTCGCGTCGATCATGTGGCCGACGTGGTGCCCTCGCCCGATCTAGCGAGGGTCGCCCTCGCCAGCGTTGGGCGAGGGCCGCCCAGCCTTCTTGGACGTCGGCAAGGGCAACCCTCGCTTGGGCAAGCGAGGGTCACCCCTCTCCCGACGCCAGCTGGGGGTCGCCCTCGCCTGCCCAGGCAAGGGTTGCCCTCGCCGGCGTCGGGCGAGGGCTGAGGGCAACCCTCGCTTGGGCAGGCGAGGGTCGGCCCTCACCCGACGCCGGCTAGGGGTTGCCCTCGCCTGCCCAGGCGAGGGTTGCCCTCGCCGGCGTCGGACGAGGGCTGCCCAGTCTTCCCCGACGTCGACGAGGGCAACCCTTGCCTACGGCGTCGGGCGAGGGCCGTCGGGGAAGGCTTGGCAGCCCTCGTCGGGGCGGCCCTCCCCGACGCTGGCGAGGGCAGCCTTCGCCACCCATAGAGAAAAAAATTAAAATGTAAAAAATTACTGTTCCGGCCACTAGAACAGTAAAAAAACTTGCCGCCGGTGACTATTTGGCGGGCCGGCGAACCCAGGTACCAAATTGAGCACTTTGGGTATCAAATTGAGACTGATTGGGCATTTGAGACCCCATTTTGAGAAAATGAGCTCACTTTGGACCCCAAATTGAAAATTTCTCAAATATAAATATAATTACTTTGTCAATGGTAAGAGATGGGCTTCTGTGATGGGACCTTAGGCCTTTCATCATCACCTCAGTCATGGCCCATGACTTTGTGGGCAAACTGGCAATGAAGTCCATTATGAATGTTGACAAAATTCAAGAATATTACTGGCGTACCAAGATTGATTTAGAAGATCATGGATCATATTCCATAATATTATTCAGGAGATCTTCAAATGCGATGAAATTTTTGCATTGACCGATATTGTTTATCAAGACCGGAGTTATTAAACGAGTATATATGTACGTTCATTTCCATCGCTCGTCAAACGTCGCTCTTGCACATTCTCTCTTGTATTATATCCCAATATCATATATGTTTCATCTCGTAATCATCCTTATGCAAAGAAACAGAAGACATGATACCTAGTATCGATTAGCCCATATTGATTAAGCGCTAAAGAAGTGGTGTGCACCGATGGCCTACACAAATGACAATCGGCGAGATAAATGAGATCGAACCTGTATTGTTCGCTTAAACTCCACAGACACATTTGCCATTTTTGAAGCTCTAATTCAACTTCAAGGGATAAAGGCAAGTTAATGACAGAAACTAACATATAACAAGTTGAAACATACAGTTCTTTATTTGGAAGTGCTTACACCATGTATAACATGTTTATAGGATTGCATCTACTCAAAGAGGCATATTTGTTTTTAAATGATAAGGCATGCTGAATTGTATTTCTTGTTCAAAATCTGTCATATGATACGTTGTTTGGACACCAAGGTCATGTAAAACGCTTATATCCTTTGATATGCTTATATGGAATTTAAACGACCTAAAGATGTACTTTTGAATGATAGAACATCCTTAATTAGGAAAAAATTACTCAATCAATCCTAAACACATTGTTAATATGTCATCTTAAACTCTTCAATTTTGCTAATTTAGTCCTATACTTTTGTGCGAAATTCCAATGTACCCATTCTGATTAGTTTTCACCGGAAATCGCTGACGTGACGCTAAAATCATTATTGGCAGTCCTACGTGGCACACCGCCACGTCAACAATTTTTGACAAAAATTGGCCAAAATGGCTAAATTGGACTTTTGCGTAAAAGTTTATAACTGAATTAGCATTCATACAATATGTTTATGATCGATTGGATAGTTTCCCATCTTAAATTACATTTCATCTTCCAATGATTTTCCATACAAGGACTTCCCGAACAAGTACTTTGGTAATACTTCGTAAACAACGAATTGAAAGAATCACGAAGTTCTAACGTATGGACTATCTCGTATCATGTGTAATCAGTTTAGAAAGTTCGACGAATTTCATATGATAATTCGGATTAGGCGAGAGGTCCCTTGAATCTCTCTCTCTCTCGCTGTCTTCTTCTCAAAGTGCGCAAAGTAGGTGGGTGGACCGTGGAGGCGTGGGTTTGACTGTTAGAACCGGGATTAGTTCACTCGTACATCGTTGCCTACATTGGTCGCTTTCAAGTCTTCAGTTTTTGGAGAGGCCTGTATTCCCCATTTTGCTTTCCATGCATGCTGAACAATGATGAGATACCACGACCAATGTACACAATGGATTCATTTACATAGTGACACATTAGGGTTTTATTGGATCTCACCATCGATCTACTTAAATACCGATTCAAAAGTTTTACCACGTCACTTTATCGATCGCTTGTGAGTAATGGTGTTGACATTCTTAATGTGACGTTGTTGGATTAACTTGCTCGATGTATTGTTTTCTTTAGCTCGTCTCATTTCGAACCTCACGATTTTATCATTTCGCGTACAGGCAATCACTTTCTCAAGAAGTCACACATCTTAGTAGCGTTTTAACCCAAGCATGCTTAACTTTGGAGTTCTAAAACAAAGCTTGCCATTAATCAAAATGCACATCCGTGAATTAATTCTAGTTTTCACATATATATTCCAGACATGCTCTCCTCCGGTTCGGCGTGCAATCCTGCTCATTCCTACCCTATTCGCCATCCTATAAACCTGTCGGCAGCTACTCTTTGTTCAAGCTCTCTGACCCAGCGACCACTCCCTGTCCTCATCTTTATCCTAGTGACTTTTTCTGGCGTAAAGAAGAATGGACCAAAAGTTAATTAAGTAAGATATATTTGGAAAATCTTTGAAAGTGTTTAAACTTAATCTATACAAATCAGATTCTTCCAGTAAAGATCCGTTTCCAAACTTGTCAGTTGCAACTACAAGTCCAGTCCCCACCTAAGTTTCAATGCCGAAATAAAGTGGGGTTTGGAAATGATAACAGTGATTTAGAGAGGGATTATCATTACACTTTGTAGCCTTCAAGCAAGGCTGTGATTACGGTTCTAATCATTCTTTTGAGGACCCCCTTCACCAATTCACGTTTTTGCCTTTTTATCGTAATTGATAATCTTTATATTTAATTGGTCTGTCTTGCTCTTGTTTCCAAAAGTACATAGTACCTATTTTTTTCCCGTGTCCCAAGATGCTGGATTAGAACCTAACAAATATTAGCTGTCTTTTTGTTTGAGATTATCTTTTTTCATCATAAATCGTTTTGTAAATAGTAGGTAATTGAGATTTATAGAATTCGATAATGTCTATAAGTGTTCCTACGAAATATGTTAAGCACATTTTTATTAGAATCGGTTTAATTTTCAGAATATCAACCATACTATATAAAAAAAAATTAAGTACACTTAAATGTGTAAACCTTATTTAGTAGAAACTTAACAAATCCATCGGGTAAATTTTGTAATAGAATCAAGTATACAGATTGATTTCGTCAACAAATATTCACGCACTCATACAATAACCGAATAAGGAAATATCTGAGTTCTTATGCATAAACCTTTTTCAGGTGAAGTAATTTGATTATTAAAATTTTCTTTCATGAAGTATACTTTAGCAATCATCATCAAGACACTCATAATAAGCTCATATAAGCCAGGTTCGCAAATGTAAACATTTTTAGGTGATCCAAGTTCATGTCAGTCCAGTACATTTAAGCTCCCAATATTAATGGATCGCATCCATATGATTTGAAGATCGAGATGCATTGTCTTGCATGCATTCAGTACATTTACGAACGGTCTCTTGCATAAGATCTTATGGATTTGCACAAGAACACTGATATCATTGAATCAGATTGCCCTCGTCGGATAAGATGATTCGAGAATCAATCCTTTCAAGCATATCAAGCTTCTTTTGTTTCCCAACTTTTCCTTTTGTCTTTTGTCCTTTTGGTGAAAAATTCTTGCTCACTAATCAATTGACAAGAAAATGTTTTTGGAATTAATATTGATAATAACAAAAAAGAAAAGTGAGACAGCTCAAATCACTTTCGAAAGAGCCTCACACGCCAAAGTGGTAGAAAAAGGAAGGCTCTCGCGTGCTCTTCCGATCTGACACCCCCACACTGTCCCAAGTCCAAAGTTCAATCGATTGTCATAATTGGACAAAATCTGCTGGTGAAAATTTAAATAAAATTATCGTTCTAAAAATGTCATTGTGTTGACCTTCACATGAACTTCGATGGGATGTCCCCAGATGTTGTTGACCGATCAACCACCACTTCTTGCCCATGATCCTACTTAAAAGAGTTGTTTTGATATTTTGTGATGTAATTTCATTTTAAGTTGTGACCTTTTTTGGCATTTTTTACTTTGATTGTGACTTTCATACGTAGAGATAAAACATTTCGAAATTATTATCATGTTCTTTGGGTTTTATTAAGAAAATGTAATAAGCGTCAATCACATTGGATATATTCGTTTTTTGTCATATTATATTGATAACTTGAATTTAGGATTCAATTTCATTCGTAAAGATTTCACATTAGGTTTGCTTTATATGATTTTGAGTTTCTACAAGTTTGTTCACGAGTTTGAGATGGAACTGGATTATATTGAAATGGACAAGACGTCCGGAAAAAAAAAAGAGAGATTAATAAATTGTAATCCTGATAAATGTTATGTTCGGCAGCTTCCAAATAGTGCTCTTAATGTGGGCATGAAGCACATCTTAGTACTTAAACCCTAACTTTCCTTCTTTTGTCGCTAAGTGCAAGCCCTCACCTTTATAGTAGTTCGAATTTGAAAATGAAGTCAAGGGCTCGAAGAATAATTAATTCTCATTGAAGCTAGAATGTCCATCCCATTGAAAATGCACTTCACCCCCAAATTTTTTCAAGTAAAAAATCACATGTGGTCGCATTTTTTTATTCAGATGAATCGCAGATCACCTCCAGATTACAAGCATATCCGAGCCGCAATCCGCGTCAAAACATATAAACACATTCAAAAATCAAAATCATCATGTTGGTTCACATGGCTTGCTTCTACCACGTACGAATTCGCTCCATATCATATATATTTTCCTGAAGATATAGAGGGACTCAACAGGGTGAAATAATGGCATTGATGAAGAAGCATCATGGCATTTGCGTTCTTCCTCTTTGTTCGATCGGTGAAAGGGCCTTGTCATGAAAAAGGGCAGTCCACATCGGTTAACATCCATCGAAATATCATTATTTTTTTTGGAGTGTATATAATATAATATTCATATCATCATTTGAAGAAGTAATTATGGCACCCACATGAGAGCTTCATAAGGTTCTCATGACAATCACGGGGGTATAATAATGGGCTCCCCTTCCTTTCCCACGTAACTATAGGCTTTTTTTCAAAAAAAAAAATTTCGGATGAAGGGACGAATTAGAATATATTTATATATGTAAACCCTAACTATGTGCAAGTGATGATAGTGAAATTATTATGGAATTATCTTAGATTCACCGCCAAATTAGTACAACTTCTACACATGCATAATGTTGCGGAAGATAAAACTTTCACCTACATCCTTAGATTTGTACATTGCAATGAGCGCTTCTTCTCCCTTTCCAATGTAAATTTTTTTTTTTGCTCACACAAGTCCCAATACCCTACAAAGTAGGAAAAAGTAATTTATGTATCGGTTACACATATTAACATGCGCCATGACCGAAAAATTACATTGTCCGTGTGATATGCCTCCCAACCAGTTAGGAACGTGGCTTGAACCTTGAATCTCGTCCCGACCTCAAAACCTAATTGTTTACGATCTATCTAGTGATCATAGAGCGGAATGTCGTCGTTATAAAAGTTAAAAAAAATGCGTAATGCTGAAGCCTATTCGTGGCAACGATGCCGAAATTTTGCATGGGCTTTGATCTATGATCATATACAGTGGGTAAAATCAATCACGGCGTAGCAATTTGGGTTTGTATGATACTTGCTCCACAATGATGCCATAGAAAAGGGATGTGCAAATTGAAGTAACCTCTATTTGATAAAATAAAACGATGTAGTAGAAACACCCAAACTTTAAAAAACAAGAAAATGGGACTATTTCTTAGTGTCATACATGCTATATTAACTATCAAACTTGCCTGTTTTAGCCCTAGGTTCAATCGAACAACGACAGTACACAACGCTCGATATGTACACACTTAGAAATACTCAAAGTGATGAGGGATCTGGTACGGAGCCTCCCTCTCCTTCTTGCTCATCAGCTTCGGCAGCGAGCTGGTGCTCCTGCACGCGAGCTTGAACGCGGCGTCGCCTGGGACTTCCGGCGGCCGCACGGTCCGGATCAGGGCCCAGCTCACGTCCCGGAAGAACTCGTGCCGCTTGACCTCGACCGACCCTCGAGCGCTCCCGAGCCTCTTCTTCGGGTTCTTGGCGAGCAGCTTCGCGATGAGGTCCTGCACCCGGACCATCTCCTCGTACTCCCTCGCGCTGCTGACGCCGATCCTCGGGAACGTCAGCGGCGCCTTGAGGATGTTCACGAGGGTCCTCTCGTTGTTCTCGCCCTTGAACGGCGTCCGCCCGTACAGCATCTCGTACAGGAACACCCCCAGGGTCCACCAGTCGACGGCCGACCCGTGGCCCTGGCCCGAGATCACCTCCGGGGCGAGGTACTCGTGGGTCCCCACGAAGGACCTCGACCGCGCGGCGACCGGCTCCGCCACGAGCTCCGCGTCGTAGTAGTAGTGGCTAGCCTCCTCGTGGTGGCCGTCGTCGGGGCGGAGGGTGATTGTGGTCGTGACGGTCGGCCTCTTCCTCCGGGAGGAGGAGGGCAGGAGGCACGAGAGCACGGGCTCGATGGGGGAGGTGCAGGAGGGAGCGCGGTCGGCGTCGAAGTCTCGGGTTACCGTGACGGGCTTCGGGTGCCTGATTAGCTTCGGGACGACGTCGCACTTGAGGGAGAGGTCGAAGTCGGAGAGCATGATGTGGCCGTCGTCGCGGACGAGGACGTTCTCTGGCTTGAGGTCCCGGTAGATGATGCCCATCATGTGGAGGTACTCGAGGGCCAGGAGGATCTCCGCCGCATAGAACCTGCATAATTGAATCAAAATCATTAGCCTCTTTAATCTTATTAATTAAAAATAATCATATGGTAATGGTTTGTTTTATATCCTCACTACAGTCACGGTACGATCTCGAAGCACAGTGACCGTAATCATGACAAAGCTATCCGTAGTAATGTTAGGTGTGCCTAGGCGTAGGCCAGCTCTTTAAACTCAAAACTTGCCTCGGGAACTCTTGTTCTTTCTATTCGAAAATTCGACCTAAACTGGTCAAGGTTTGAATGAGCTTCGTTATCCATATATGCAAGCTTTGGAAAGCAAAAAAGGTAGCGAAAAAGCATAGTGTGATATTCATTTTTAGGGACATAATATATTACTAAGTCATCATTTGGGTAGGCTCATGGCTTGTGACATTATCGATTTCGAACTTTGTTTTGGGTACGTAGAATGTGATGTTCGAGGTGTTACTAATGAATTGTCTGAAGAAGAGAACATGTAGTAGTGTACTCACTTAGCGGTCGAGAGGCTGAACCGCCTGCCGGGCTGGCGGAGGCGGGCGGCGTACAAGTCGCCGCCGGGGCAGAACTCCATGACCAGGCAGGAGTAATGCTTGGCGTCGAACTCGGCGTACAGCGTCGGCAGGAAGGGGTGGTCCAGCATCCCCAGTATCTCCTTCTCCATGTCGGCCCTCTGCAGCTTCTTCCGCGCGGCGAGCGCCTCCCGGTCCACCACCTTCATCGCGTAGAAGCACGGGCGGGGGAGCTGGCTCCGGTGCTGCTGGGAGGCCAGCGCCCCCGCGGCGGCGCTCCGGATCTGGCAGAGGTAGACGTTGCCGATGTCGCCGCTGCCGAGGCGGCGGAGGAGGCGGAAGTGGTCGAGGCCGACTCGGCCGCCGGGGGCAGAGGACCGGAGGCGGCTCATGGCCTCCCAGGCGGCGTGGTTGGACTTGTGGGGCTTGAGGTGGTGGGAGGAGGAGGAGGAGTAGGAGAGGGAGGAGTCGGCGGCGGAGGAGGCGGAGGAGGAGGAGATGGAGGTGCGGCGGCTGCTGCTGAAGCTGCTCAGGTTGCCGCTGCTCAGCCAGCTGCGGCGGCCGGTGCGGGGGACGGTGAGGGAGGAGGCGCCGGAGCTGCTGTCGTAGTCGGAGTCATCTTTCGAAGAGTGAGCCATGGCTTTTAGGGGGAGACAGAGAGAGAGAGGTTCTCTCTTGCTCGCGGTATGCATTTTATATAGAGCTTGGGCCATCTTTGCCAGGATTTCGTAAAGTGTAAATTAAAGAGGTCGCCAACAAAAATAAACATATCTATTATTATAAAACTGGATTAGATGGTTTGATTACATTGGAAAAACGATATAAATGGTTTTGAACTTTGGCTTAATGTGCAGTAGGGTCTTTGAACCTTTAATTTATTCATTGTGGTATTTGAACTTTTATCTAATATGTAACGTGGTTCCTGAACTTTTAATTTATTCAATATAGTACATGAACTATTGATATAAAAATATTCAAAGTTGTTTGTGATCTTAAATAAATAGAAGGACCACATTGAACATTTTCATATACTTCATAGATTACATTAAATATGTACCAAAAGTCCAAGGATTACATCAAACAAATTAAAAGTTTAGAGATCATATTAAACAAATTAAAAGTTCGAGGATCACATTGCATATTTAATTAAAGTTCATGGACCATTTCTGTCATTATCCCAATTACATTTAACTTTAGCCATCTTCAACTTAATTAAACAGTGTAATTGCATGTAATTTTCCAGCAAGGTAGGCATATCAATTTCAGTTCAAAAAATTACAAGGGGCAACTGCCTTTTTTCTCTGTCTACCGGAGTTACTAACTTCGAGAGCAAAAAGGTTCACGTGTTTTAGAAGTGAAAAAGCAAAGTTTCCCACAGCTTTCCCAGAATATCACAGCTTTGCCACCATAATTATAAACAAAAAAATGGCGGATTATCACATAATACAGCCAAAATTAAGTCAGAGCACAAGCGAGTTAATTGAAAAAAAGAAGAAGAAGGGCACATCATCAACCAGTGTCCAAGAAAGAAAAGGGCATGTTGTCACTTGCTAAATTTGGCAAATTGCTTATGTGGAAAATCACATGCCAAACACGTCCGCCCTGCAGCTTGATTAGCTATTAATTAATCAAGATCTTAAATCTGCCAAGAAACAGAACACGATGCGTCAAGATTCTCGTTGTGGGTTTTAGTCAGCAGTGCGTGTCATGCATGCTTTGCTTCGGCTGACATGAGGACTGAGCTTGCCCACTAGGGTTTGTTCTCCTCCCCTCCATAGTGTCTTCCAGTGAGGAATATGTATGAACTTAGTATTATTTTATGTAGTCTTCTTCATATATTTTATGAACTTGGTCCGTTGAACTTCCATTGATTTTCTGATGTGGTCCTTGTGCTTGTGCAATTGGTATCTTGTAAAATTTTTCCTTAATGGGACCCTAAGCAACCCTTAATTTGATGGGCAAAAGCCGATACACGATATCATCCGATGACAACCACGAGAAAAGAAACGAGTAAATACGTATTCGACCAAAGCTAGGATCTCCTCTTGTTCTCCCTTTTGGTTGATACAAAAGGTTGTGGGGGTGCCATTGTGCTTTGTATTGCAGTCAAAAGACACTCAAACTTTTTTTTTGCTAAAGCTCAAAAAGCTAAAAGTGCGGCGGGGGTGGAGGATCTGAGAAACTAAGTTGTTTCCCCTCTTGTTCTAGAAGATATATATTATCGATGTCCTTATAGTCTAAAGAAGCTATTTTCTTCAACTATCGGTTTTGGGATTTGTCTCCAAGGTTGCACGTAGTCCTTGGGCCTTCACCTAGCTTTGTAGAAATTAGGAAAAATGACACAAATAGTCTATGGACTTTGATTCAATATGTAATGTGATCACTGAACTTTTAATTTGTTCAATGTGGTCCATAAACTTTGGCTTAATGTGCAATATTACCAATGAACTTTCAATTTATTCAATGTGATCCTTGAACTTTTGATACATGTTCAATATAGTCCATGGACTATATAAAAATATTTAACATTGTCCCTGAACTTGAATTTATTGAAGGATGACATTGAACCTTTTCAGATAGTTCATGAACTAACTTGAACGTATACATAAAATCCGGGAACCATATTGAACAAATTAAAGTTCAGGGACCACGTTGCATATTGGGTTAAAGTTCATGAACTATTTATGTCATTATCCTTATAAATTAATGGGAAAATGCCACTAAAAACCCCAAACTATGCCACTTATGATACATTTACTCTAAATTTTTTTTGTGACACGAAAATTTCCAAACTATGCCACTTATGAAAAATTTACCTTGAACTTTTTGTATGACATGAAAAATCCCAAATTATGCCACTTATGATACATTTATCCCACGATACTTTAACTTATGGGCATTTTCATCTTTTTCCTTTTTCTTTTTCTTTCTTCTCCGGCGAAGGGAAGCCGGCGAGGGTCGTCCTCGCTGGTGATGGGTTGGGCGAGGGCTGCCCTTGCCGGATTATGGCGAGGGCGTCCCTCCCTAGCGTCGGGCGAGGGTCGCCCTTGCCAGACTCAGGCAAGAGCTGCCCTTGCCGGATCCGGCGAGGGTCGCCCGACGCCAGCGAGGGTTGCCCACGATTGGGCGGGCGAGGGCAACCTTGCTCGACGCTGACGAGGGTCGCCCTTGCTTGCCCAGGAGTGGGCGACCCTCACCGGCGGCTGCCGGTTGCCCTTGCCCGACGCCAGATCTGGCGAGGGCGACCCTAGCCTGACGCCAACAAGGGTCGCCCACGCTTGGGCGGGCAAGGGCGACCCTTGCCGGTGTCGGGCGAGGCTGCCCTCGCCCACCCAGGCGAGGCGACCCTCGCCCGACTCAAGTGAGGGATGCCCTCGCCCAACCCACCGCCGGCGAGGACTGCCTTCGCCGGCTTCCCTCCGCCGAAGAAGAAAGGAAAAAAAAAAGAAAAAGGAAAAAGATGAAAATGCTCATGGGTCAAAGTATTGTGGGGTAAATGTGTCACAAGTGACATAGTTTAGGATTTTTTGTGTTATAAAAAAGAGTTCAGAGTAAATTTATCACAATTGGCATAGTTTGAAATTTTTCGTGTCACAAAAAAAAGTTCAGGGTAAATATATTACAACTGACATAGTTTGAGATTTTTTGTGGCATTTTTCCTAAATTAATTAGGGTTTTGTTTATAAGTGTCCATAAAACACTAGTTAACATCATTAAAAATAGTAAGCATACATAGAACGTACTTTGAAAATTCAAAAAGACCCTTTTTCGAAGAAAGACACCTGCTTAAGTAGGAAGAAGAAGAAAAAGAAGAAGAAGAAGAAGAAGGAAAAAGACACCTGCTTCAAAGAAATTACTCATGTTTCGAAAACATAACTGATAACTTTTAGCAGATGCATTTAAGAGTAGTACTCTTTAACATTTTTATTAAAATATCGCGTTTGATTTTGAAGAAGCAATGTTGGGGCGATGTTGCCTGCTCTGCTTTCGTGCAAAGAGAATCGAATCACTAGACAGTCAATTGTCTTTAGGATTGCGAGCATCGGGTGATAACTTTGGATTCAAGAGTTTAAGTAATGACAACTCAATCGTGAACAAATGCTTCCATAGCACTCGCGATAATCGTCGCCTACTCAAGGGCTTGACAACTAACCGTGTCATGACTAGAGTGCTATTCTATGAAGCGAGACAAGGTACGAAATCTAGCAAACTCTTAACATAATGGCAAAGCGAGAGAAATAAAGAAAAAACAAGAGGCTTCTTTGAAATGGTTTTTTTTGTTATCTCGTATACAGATATATCTCCAAAAACAGGTGAAAGTGATCACACGCCTCAAAGAGATACTGGTTCGTATTTTCCAGCTTCTCTCTTTAAATCTCTATAGCAAGTTATGAGGTGGAGAGGTACGAGTCACGAGCCGCCCGTGCCTAAAATTCATTGTCACCTCAAGGATGCATTACATGCACAAACAGGCTTTGCCTTATATGGACCTGTGAATGCACCTATTTATGACATTTTTTGTCAGGATGCATGTGAATCCTTACGTGGGTCAACCTCATGTTGGTCCATGCTCTTGGTTCGGATCATAAAAAAGACGTCTTAGGGTTTTGATAGAGACAGCAGTACTGCACGAATTTAACAAATGAGAGACAACACTGTGTAGAATGAAATAATTAAAGCGTAGAGTTTATTAGCTTAAGATGGAATTGATCGTTATAAAAATCGGATGTCATAGGTTTTGGAATTTTTGGAGAACAGACGAATTTGTTCACGGTGTAATTAAGTGGTTTCGATAACAATGTATGGAATTCATTTTGATGTTATCTTGTGTTCGGATTGATTCATGACCTCCATGGCCATGGCTGTCGAGTCTTCAAAACTGTAGGTGTCTCCTCTGGGTCTTGGGGCGGCGCCTCCTCCACAAAGCCTCACTGTTTGACCACAGACTGAGATCACGACCGCCTGAAGAAGAAGCAATTGAGCTTGCCAGTGGAGAAAGCACAGAAGAGAGAGAGAGAGCGCGCGCTTAATAGGAGTAGAGGGAGGCATGGAGGTGGCATGGGACTCGGTGGTTGCATGGCCTGGCGGCGGCGGCAACGATGACTTCAATGGTACCGATTTTGATAAAGGTTACGACTATTATGATAATGATTGAAGGGGTTTGATGGAGATATGGTTATATTTAGTAAGAAATAAATTTGATGGACACGAGTCGTGACCCTATAATAGGGAGATAGCAGATTAGAACAAAATAAGGGGCAATTGATTTTCATCCAATATGGCAGATCCTGTATTTTAATCACACCAGAAAGTATAGGGATCAAAGGGCGGTTTCTTATCACTTTGCTTTCTTCCCCTGCTTGCCTCGGGCAACATCGTTTGATTATGTGTACTTCCCAAATCGATTGCATGTCCTGAGTCGTGGTGAATCTGACCTTTGCCTTGGTCAATGTCGAGTCGAACCCAGATTTCCCAAGCACAAATAAGTCACGAACTAAAGCTTTTCTTTCTGATACCCATCATTTTATGGTCTCTACTCAACTGTTAACAATGTGATAAAATTGTAGCAATGATATCTAATAAATTTCGTGATATCTATATATTATCATTGACTCTATTCACCACGTCAGCGTTACTCCGTGTTACTCCATGCTCATACGCAACAACAAGAAGTGTGGACAAAATAGACTCGGCCCTCCTGCCAGAACTGTACCTTGCACCACGTACATTGGTTGTAGCCGCGGATGAGCCATTGGATTTGCATTTAGGCATGAATTCAGCTTGCTTGGATTTGGCCTCTTGTCAATGTTTTTTTCTTTCACCCAACATACACCTTCCAATTCAAACTCATTGTGGGGTTTGGCCCATCCTCTCTTCGCTTCACTTTTCTCTACAGGATCTGAACTTCAGCCGTATTCTTCCTTCTGGGTTTGCAACTTCACCATTTCAGACAGCATAACTGTTGCAGTGCCCCGAGAGGGGGGGGCACAAATCTTTCATAGGAACACTCAAAACCTTATCATTTGTCACTTGCCCCATACATTCTTCACCCCTTTCCACAAAACATATATGCAAGACCTCAGGCTCCCACACTGTCAATTCAATTTTTATTTTTATTTTTTTCAATTTCGAAAGGAAAATGAATATAATACCTTACTGCTCATAGATTTTCATGTGCTATTTTTTTTCCTTTTTAAATGGTGGCTGAACTCTCTCTTTGGACAAGACATGGCCAATCTGACAATTGCACCACCCAACTAAAAACCAGGCGATGCCTCTTTATGTGTTGCATTATTGTTGTGCTGCATCAGATTCAGCAATAGTGGGACAGATCGACATAGATAGGGATGAATCTCCACTGAAACTGCGCGCATCTATCTGATAGCTTTCTGCTATGGATATTATCATATCAATGTCCGACAGAAATTACCAAGGGGAAGCATGCACCTATTCTTTAGTAATTTAAGCTCTTATTTTATTGACTACTAACATAAATAATTTACCATAATCAAGTAACGTGGGATATTTCAATATTCCCTCTCATGTGCAAGCCGGGTTAAGAATGACAAGTAGAATTTGACGATAGATGAATGCACATGCAAACTAAACTAGGGCTGATTCTAACTCCCATACTTTGTTAGAAAATTCAATCCAAAAAATTAAATTTAGGAAAAAAACACCAAAAACCCTAAACTTTACCACCTGTGACACATTTACCCCGAACTTTTTTTTGTGATACCAAAAACTCTAAACTTTGCTTTTTGTGACACATTTACCCCAATATATTTAGTCTATGGGCATTTTTGTCTTTTTTGCTTTTTTTTTTCCTTTCCGATGAGGGGGGCCCTCGCCGGCGTTGAGCGAGGGCGGCCCTTGCCGGCGTCGGGCGAGGTTCGCCCTCGCTTGGGCGAGCGAGGGCGGCCCTCGCCCGACTCAGGTGAGGTTGACCCTTACCGGCGTCGAGCGAGGGTCGACCTCACCTGAGTCGGGCGAGGGCCGCCCTCGCTCACCCAGGCGAGGGCGACCCTCGCCAGATCTGGCAAGGGCCGCCCTCGCCAGCGTCGGGCGAGGGCCGCCCTCAACTGATCTGGCTAGGGGGACTCTCGCCGGCGTCGGGCAAGGGTCGCCCTCGCCTGGGCGAGCAAGGGCGACCCTCGCCTGGGCGAGCGAGGGCGGCCCTCGCCAACACCGGGTGAGGGCGGCCCTCCCCAGATCCGGTGAGGGCGGCCCCCGCTCGACGCCAGCGAGGGTCACCCTCGCCCGACGCCGGCGAGGGCAACTCTCGCCCGGTGCTGGCAAGGGCCCCCCTCGCCGGAAAGGAAAAAAAAAAAGAAAAAGCAAAAAAGACAAAAATGCCCATGGACTAAATACACTGGGGTAAATGTGTCACAAATAGCATAATTTGAGGTTTTTGATGTCACAAAAAAAGTTTGGGGTAAATGTGTCACAGATGGCAAAATTTGGGATTTTTGGTGGTTTTTTCCCTTAAATTTATAGGTAAAATGTGAGCATATGTACATAAAAACATATAAACCCCATAGTCAAGCGATGTGAAATATTCCATCAATTGCTTTCGATGAAATTGACATGTAGTAACCAACAACACAAAGTAATAACAAATTGTGGATATTGAAACGAACATAAATCTTTTCTTGTAAGAAATTTTTAATAATTCTTTCAAAGAGTCTCTTTTGTTTAACACCCGTGGATGTTCTTTATTTAACATTCCATTGATAAAAAAATCTCTTTCCTTCCTCAAGAAGTTTAATAAAAAAAAGTCTTCGAAACCTTGATTTAAATATAATTATCTAAATCAGTTATAATATATATATATATATATATATATATATACACATATATGTATACATATACACACGCATTGGGGGAGAAAGTTTTTCCTAATTTCACATTCTTTATTTTTTAAAAGATAAAGGCCAGTGCAACGCATGATGTTTTCTTTTTTAAACAAAACTCTAAAGACTTTTGAAAAAAAGTAAAAGCCTAAGAGAACAAACTTTGATATCTATATCTATAAATAAATACTTAGGTCTGCTATAATTTATTTCAGGTAGTATATTTCATAATGAAATCGGTTGATTAGTTTCGTAATTAGTATAACTAACAAGTATATAGGAGGAGTTACTGGAGAAATAACTCCACATGATTGAAAGGCGAACTCGACTCCGACCCAGGAGATAGTGAGAGATAGGGGTAAACCGGCGCCAAACACTGTAGTTTGAATCTAAATCCAACAGTGCACAACGAATTTCGAAATTTCAGCTTGACCAAACCGTAAACCCAAATCGGCTTCTCTAAAGTTCCACACGACCATGACACTCCAAATCTTCCTTACGATATGATTTCATAGTTGAAAAACCTATGAATCAAACCCGTAACTCAAAATTCAATACAGTCCAAAATCACATCCTTGCTAAGAAATTCTCTCTCATTAAGGAATCAACGCTCGGAGCAATTTTAGAACATTATCTATCATGATTTTCAACTCTACACATACTTAGGTTTAACTCTGTTATACGCAATATTACTCATTATACCATCTTCCTACCAGCTGAATATACCATAAAATAAATACCTTTTTTTAAAATTTTATATCTTATATAAGTTAATGATTTCTGTTAATTGATTCGTTCAAGAAGGATTAAAGATCTGATACTATTTCTCTGACTTATCACTCCCCCTTATCCGAAGTCAGTGCAGGCATTTGAGTTCCTTGACTTCCGCGAGATAAGATTTGCGGGTCGCATGGTTTGGAAACCTACCAACATTCGGTACAATCTTTCCTAGTACTTCCCGAACTCGAGTTCTTCACTCGCATGAATTTCTATATATTGTACAATCTACGACCAAAACAATCAAACAGATCGTCCCTCTGAATTTCATCAGCTGCAGTAGAAAAAAGAAGAAGAAGATGGCAGAGAAGTTTTGCAAGTACTTCGTGTTTCCAGATGAAGAGGATGGTGGAGTACCACTGCCCAAAGGCTTGGCCTTGCTCAAATTACACCTCTACGAAGCCTTTTACGCCGAAGATCCCGAGAGCGGGCGGCGGCTCATTCTCGATCACCTGCGTCGGGAAAGGCTGATCTCCATCCGCCTCGACATCGACAACGTCCAATGCGACCGTCGCCGCGCCATCGAAGAGGCCGTGCATCCGTACCTGATCGATATGGGGGTCCCGGAGCGCCTGCAAGCCGACATCCTAGACAAGATCACGTCGTCTCCGCATCTGAGGAATTGGAGTAAGACGACCCGTGTCCCTCTGATCAACGTCAACGTCGGGGTGGGGACGGAGGTGGAGGATTACGAGCCAGGGGCCGACGCAGGCGAGAGGCCGAGGCTTATTGATTCGCCGTTCGGGACGGTCACGGTGAAGACCGGAGCGATGGTGCGATGCGCGTTGTGCTGGGAGGAGTGCAGAGAAGGGACGAGCTTGCTGTCTTTGCCTTGCACGCATCCTTTCCACGAGAGCTGCATTGTCGAGCGGGTGCTCAGGAGTCGTTCCATGGCGTGTCCTCTCTGCAGAGTGGCAGCAACCGTCATGATCTTCCTTTTCCTTAAGAACTTCATGAACGGTTCTCGTCCATGAGTTCTCTTATTAGGTTCCACCGTTATGATAGCTTTAGAAATCTTAGTTTGTTTGGCGGGAGTGATCGATTCGTTTGTTTTTTTTTTTTTTTTTTTTTGGTAACCCAGGGAACCCCCGCACGGCCGACAGCCGGGGAGTAAACCCTAGGGGCGACACGTGCTAGCCACCACACACGTGCCACCGGTTAAGTCACCCTGCGGCGCCCGGGATTCGAACACTCAACCTTTTGCGAGAGGAAGAGTGCGCGCTCCAGCAGCGCCACCCAGGCGGGTGGTGTGATCGATTCGTTTGTTAGTGATGTGATTTACCAATAACAAGATCGGTTCATCAAAGATTATTTTCTCTGCTTTCGCTTTTCTCTCTTCATATCAAATTAAATCGAGTGCTCTAATGGCAGTGCCTTGGTACGTCTTGGATGCATGCATTAGAACGAGCCTTAGATGCCCTGTTCGGTTGTTCCAAAAATAAATAAAAATATCGATTAAATTTATTTTGCTGATTCTCACCTCCGTCTTGGGTTTATTGACACGAACTTGACACGCTTTTGCTTATTCTCCTCTCCATTGCAATATTTAAGTCTCAATATTGCCCCAAAATCGTTGGTTTGAATAAGGGTTTCAATTCAACCGAAAAAACAGTTAAGGGTTTCACGGAGAGTTAAATTTGGTACAAATCGGCAAGTATTCTCTACTTATTCCTACTTCCGTCTTGGCTTTGTTGACAAGAACTCGAGCTGCTTTGGCATATTCTCCTCTCCATTGCAAGATTTAGATCTTAATTTTGCCGCAAAATCATTGATTTGAATTAGGGGTGATCGGTTTCCCAAGCGATTCGGTTCCCACCTGAAACCAAGAACCGGACCACCTGATCTTGGGACCGGACCGGACTAACCAGTCTGGTTCCCGAGCAGTCCAATGGAACTGGCGAAGCACTTCGGGCTCTCTCGATCGAAAAACAGAGCAGAATAGGGGCGGCTTGGGAAAACTAAGAATGGCGACGATGAAAGCTTCCGGGAGAAATTAATGTAATTCTCTTTATTATTTCTCATTTATCGCCAAATCTTATGATATGAGATACCTCGGCACTTCTAATTTCACGCAAGAACATAATCTTTCCTAGTTTAGGACATCATAGGCGAACGGCGCGTGTGACTTTCGGCCACGTGAGATCTTTACTGTGTTTGGTCAAATTTCGCGCTCTCGCGGGCTTTTCTCTGGACGATCATGGACTTCAACCAAGAACGGAAGTCCAAGTTCCCAGTTTAACTCCACCGTCTTCAGGTCTCCACTTCTCGTATCGGACTCCCCCTCCTCCTCCTCCTCCTCCTCCTCCTCGAAATCTCAACTGGGTCCTCCGATCTTTGAACCCAAAACCGGTTCTCGAGCCGAGCTCCCGTCCTTCCCCTTCTCTGGTCTCGCCTCCGGTTTTCCCTCCGGCTTCGCGCACAACCGCCTCCTGTTACTTCGCTGCCCGGACACTGCCGAGGTGATTGTGTTCTTCCTAACAGGGGCTAATTCTGATCAATTGGGTTCTTGATTTTGTCTGAGGATGATGATGGGAAGTTTAAGGTCAAGATTGGTGAGGATGGTGATGTTTTTAGGTCCAAGAAGAGATTTTATCAGTCCATTGTCAGGATTGTTTTTAATTCAATTAGGGATTCAGGCAATTGCGGGTCGAGCAATGTGGGGTATCTGTTGGCATATACAATGTACTCGGTACGCTGGTTTGTTGTGAGGAGGGGCGAAAATTCCTGGACACCGACCTTGGTCTTTTTGGGTAGTAAGGTTATCAAGACTTGCTCTATTGTGCATGCTTGTTGGTGTTCGGAGTTGCCTGAATTCAGTGTGGTTCTGTTGGAGAGTGGAAATATATTTTTGTTTGATCTAGAGGGTGTCTTGTATAAAGTTGGTTTGGAACATAACTTGAAAGGAACTCAGTCGAGAGTTTTGTTGAATCATACCACTAGTTCAGGGAGTGCTAAATGGTTAGGATGTGAGTTCAGTTGGCATCCGAAAATTTTGATGGTTGCACGATCAGATGCTGTCTTTCTAGTGGATTTTAGATCTGAGCAATGCACTGTATGCTGCATAGCAAATATTGAGATGTCAGGTAGTTACACGTCTAATGAGAAGGATCGTTTTCTTGCTTTTTCTCGGGCTGGGTCTGATGGATTTCACTTTGCCGTGGCTTGAAACAAGCTTTTACTTCTGTGCGATGTGCGTAAGCCGACGAACCCAGTGTTACAGTGGTCCCATGGTCTTGATAGGCCATGCTACATCGATGTGTTTAGATTGTCCAAATTGAGATCAAACTCTAAACATGACACATATCAGCACGCTTCCAAGTTGGGTTTCTGTATCATACTAGGGTCTCTCTGGAACTGTGAGTGGAGCCTGTTCTGCTATGGGCCTCCTTTACCTGACGCCAGAGGATCGTTTCCTTCAAAAGTTTCTGGTATTTGGGACTCTTTTTATGCATGGGGCCTTCCCTCAGAACTCTCAATTTCAGGTCGCGAGTGTCGCTCTGGAAGCTGCCTATTGAAGGAAGATTTCTTAAAAACATCTCTATGTCAATGGGTAGATTGGCAACGAAAAAGAGAATTGGTTTTGGGATTTGGAATTTTAGGGAGCGATCTCTCTTCATCAGCTTCTGATGACGATGAATATGGTAGCTTCACACTTATCAGGTTGATGTCCTCTGGGAAGCTTGAATCTCAGAGATACTCTGTGGCTTGGGACGTACCAAATAGTTGCAAAGATGATACTAAATTTCCATTTGTGGATAATGTTCTGTGTTCAGTGGTTGAAAACGATTACAAGTTTCCCAAAAGATTCAAGTATCTGAAACTTGACTACCTCTATAGTTTTGTAAAGGGCAATCTTGCTTCAGAGCTAGAAACAAAAATAAAAAAAACTTCTAGTTGCCCCAGAGAAAAGAATTCTTTTGACCCCGCTTGGCACGTAGCTCTATATGTAAAATGCTCAAGGCTTCTGGTTTCCAACTTGGATCACCTTCAGCATTGGCTTTTGATGACATTCGTTTGCCGACTACAGTTGGTGAGATCATGTTGAGGAAAGAGTGGGCAAGCTTGCCCATTGAGCTTTTACTTTTAGCATTATCTGGCTACTCTGAATTCGTTGAAGTACTTTTGGACCAGAAGAAAGTGTCTCTGGAATTCTTGGTTGTTCCAGAGATGGAGCAATTGCAGCCTTTCTTTTTAAGGGAGCCTTCATTCTGCAGCAATAAGCGGTCAAAGAAAGTGCATCGAAGTGATGCTCTTGTTGGTCCTGTGCTTCCTGTACACGTCCTATCAACACTTCATCTTGTCAGAGATGGATCTTCAGAAGCATCAGTTGGACTTTCTCCAGAGACAGAACTTGGCCTGCGATTCGGTGAAGTTATGCAGGTGGCTCCCAAAATGGCCATGCTAGACTCGGGTTCCGAGGTTCATGATGAGCATGCCGTTTCGCTTGCTAATGACAAAGAAGAGACCTGGACTGCGTCGGAACTACAAAAACCCTTCTTTTTTGTACCAAATAGGTTCTTTTAAGCCTTATGTGCATACTATATGTTCTCATATGGTCTCCAAAGTGTCCAACTCTAGCAAGAGCAACAATGCTACTGGGTTAGAAATTTTCGATGATATATGCCCAATCAAGATGGCATTCAATTCCAGTCAACAGGATTTTGGATCTAAGGAGCTAGCTATCTACAACATATTGAAAAGACAGTACATAAAGCGGCAAGAAAGCTTTGATCCCTATCAAGAATTTCTTAGTCGGTTCAGAAATGGAGAAGTGGCATCTGAGAAGTTAGGAGAGTGAGATGGTTTTGTACAATGTACATTAGAAAGAAAATTCTTTGCACTCTATTGAAAATAGAGCGCTGTCATAAGATTTGTCTTCTACTGTTCATAATCATGTATTTATAAAGCTCATCAATTTCTTGCTGGATTCATCAGCTATATGTTTCTTCCTTGATGCTATATTAAGGGTAAAAGTGCAATGCAAAATAGGATCTTCGAACAGCTTAAGGAATCATCATAAGGCTTCCATTTGTGAATGTCTGAAGAGTAGTCTAATAAAGAGGACTTGTGGTTTTCATGGACAAATGGAAATGGAAAGCCGGCAGTATGAGACAACCTGCTTCAAGAAGCTCATTAAAAGGAACATCTCTTTACTTCTGTCAATTACTAAATGGATGCCTCTTTTTATTTTTCAACTGCAGAGCATCTTTCTTTTGGAAGAAAATAAAACTTATTTTTTAACAGCATGAATAAGCTGGCCTTGTTTCCTTCCATATTTTGAGATGGGGAACTGTAGCTCTGGCTCTAATTAGGACTGTTATTCATGTAAATACTTTTAGTTTTTATTAATAAAGGACTTGTTTCACTTGAAAACATGCATGTGGATGTATTAATCGTCATTAAAGATGAATTGAGCTCTTTTTTGGTTTCTTGATCTCTTTTTGTACTTTAAAAGATTTGGAAACATGAATCTTACCTTGTTGACATGGTTTTGGGTGACTGTAATTACTCAAATGAACTATCTGAAGAGGGTAATGCAGATCTAGAGCTCATGCAATTGTTGAAGTTGGGAAACATGAATCTTGCCTTGTTGACATACGAAACTTTTTGCTTGCAGTTTCTTAGTATAATTTCTGTTTGCGGACATGTAGGAATACGGATTGTACTCTTATGGAGTTTGATTGTTGTGGGCTCTAACATGAGTGGATGAGATATGCATAGATTGGAGATTGCATATCCTTGACTGAAACTGTCGAAACCTTTTTAGTAAGGGTAGTAGCCTTCACTTTCAATTTCAAAGTACATGCATAAGTCATGGATTTAGAGTTCAATTCATCAGAGTACGAGCCTAGAGATGGACTGCACATTGCTAAAGCAGAAGGCCTTTTTTCAGAGCTAAAATGCATTGTGATACCGAGAGTTGATATTATGGATTAGCCTATCGTTTAGTCCGGATTAGCCCTATCGTTTGTTCCCCTGCTGTTTGATAGATGAACTGAACTGTTTGAAAAACATATGAACCTCATTGTTCTTGATCTGAACTGTTTGACGCTGCCCTCGACCTCGGACTCGAGAAAGATATATCGATTGTTTTGTGACAACGCGAAAGCTAAATGGTTTGTTACATACAATTTGGTCCATGTATTTGTGTTTACTCCATAGAGGAGCCAGTTATCAAGAAATTCACTATGAATCGGTGAATACAGGTTTTACAATCGCTCAAGTGTTTTCCTATCCTAAATTACACATAAATCAAACCCACAAGTATTATCAGCTAGTTCTAGACTACCAACTCTCATTAGGGTTAATGCTTATTTGTTCTTTTAGCTTACTAACAGTTCTATTGGATCACTTAAACAAGAAAAAAAATTTGTAATTCACTCAATCAAAGATTGGTAATTTTCACATAGTTTAGTAAATTTAAGGTGACAGTAAAAAAGATGAATAAAATTTGTAAAAGACTAGGGAAAATTTCTTTTTGTCGAAAATAAGATGAATCAATAATTTTAAATTGACCAAAAAAACGCTGGTAATTAACTCAAGTAAGAGTTAGTAATGTAAAACCATTTGGCTACCTTATCATAAAAGATGGTTGATAGACAAAAAGATGGGAAAATATGAGTAATTCTTTTTGTCAAAAATAAGAGAAGTAAGAAACTTAAAAAAAAAAAGATGTTGGTAATTAAGTCAAATAAAAGTTGATAACGCAAAACTTGTTGATAAAAGTTCGTAATCACTATGATTGAGATTGGTAATGTGGAAAAAGAGTTGTTAACTTGAAAACAATTTTTCACTATTTAATCATGAATTCATTAGTTTGTTGATTATATAATGTGGTTGGTTTGAGTTGGTATCGTTCATGGGTGCTTTTATCTAAGTTTTATGCTATTTTGAAGAAGGATCAAATCTAGTTATGATTATTTTTCATATATAAACTTGTCAACACAAGCTACCATGTATCGGGGATGCAAATTTACCTTTATTTCTAAATAGATAAACGCATGGTGTCATGTCAACATTTGACATGACGACATATTTGATAACCTTGTTAGTTGTGTTGTGTCATGTGCCTTGCTTTATTAAGTGCGTTGTGTACGTGGCCAAAACGGTTCGACGTGTTCATTCAATGTGTTGTGTTCAGATTAGCAATGTTCGTGCTGTACCCCTATTTCGACGCCACACCATAACACAAATTACTGGCCCTAATAACACATTATTCTTCAGGCATGAAGTATTGTAATAGATAGGACGAACCAACATTTAAAGCGCCCCACTTAATTTTTCTAAATGATTTTGGGTTGCAAAATTAAGTTTTGCCCTCATTAAATTTTGGGAAAAAATCATAAAAAACTCCAAATTATGTCTATTGTAATACATTTACCCTAAACTTTTTATTGTCGCATCGAAAACCCCAAACTTCTACCTGCCGACATATTTACCTCCATCAAGGTTCGGTCAAATGATTTTTTAGCGAAAACGTCGTCGTTTTTGTTTCACTTAAGGCACGTGGGCGCTGCTGTCAACACAATTTATATGTCACCGTCTAAGAAGGCGGATTTTTAACGGTACTTGTTGACGGAATATTGACATGGGGCAAATGTGTCTCATAGGCATAAGTTTGGGATTTTCAGTATCATAAAGAAAAGTTCAAGGTAAACGTGTCATAGTAGACATAGTTTAAGATTTTAGAGGCCTTTTTCTCTTAAATTTCTAAAAGACATACATATACAGACAACTAAGTGAATGGTAAATATTTTCAATTTTTTTTTTCATTTTAACTTACAACTTTTTTTTTGGACGTATCCTACCCGCAAATTGAGGAAGTTGAATAAAGAAGGGAAAACGATACAAATAGTCCATGAACTTTGATCAAATGTGTAAGGTGGTCCCTGAACTTTTAATTTGTTCAATGTAGTCTCTGAACTTTAGCCCAATGTATAATTTGATCCCTGAATTTTTAATTTGTTTAATGTGATTTTTGAACTTTTGGTACATATTAGTGTTTAATGTAGTTCTTCCATTAATTCAAGTTTAGGGACTACATTGAACAAATACCAAAAGTCCAGAGATTACATTGAACAAATTAAAAGTTCATAGATCATATTGAACATTAGGCTAAAGTTCAGGGACTATATTTAACAAATTAAAAGTTCAGGGATTATGTTGCATATTGGATCAAAGTTCATGGACTGTTGATATTATTGTCCCAATAAAAAATCATAGAATCATGAAAACGTAAGTGAGAGTCCTTCGACTGTTTATAAGGATACTCGTACGTGGGCGTCTGAGGTCCCTCGTTTTGTCTCTCTCCCTAGATGCGCTTGGTGGATGTTCTGTCATTGCACTCGAGCTGTTCGACGAAAAGCCCCTGAGAAAAAGTTCTTCCTCGGCGACCATGATTCCGAAGCCGCTGCGCTCCCTCGGTGCCGGTGCTGCCGTAATCCTCGGCGGCTTCGTCTCTCTCAACGTCGTCTCCAGTATCGCCATCGGCACGCTTCGGTCCGTCGCGGAGTCGAAACGGGTAAAAAAAGTCGCGTCCTTTCTTAGTCCCTGGACGGGTATTTGTTCCTTCTTGATGCTGAAAAAGAACTGGGCGTCGATTGAATTCTACAGAAAAAGTTCGCGTTGCCTTGCGTGGTGTGTAAAGGGAAAGGGTTTTACGTATGCAAGCTGTGCAAGGGGAATGCCACGATCCAGTGGTCGCCATTGCACGACCCCATCGTCATAAACCCCTGCGTTTGCCCCACTTGCGACGGGAACAGGTTTGTCCAATTTGTCCCTACTCTTCTTGTCTGGTTTTCTTTTGTTTACGATTTAGTTGAATCACGTGTACAAGAACATCTTGAAATGACCCGAAACGTCCGGAACTGGTGTATTGCTCCGATTTTCACAGAGTACAGCGTTGTCTGAACTGCTTGGGGAAGGGTTATAGTTGAGTGGTGATTAATGTTGACACATCGAAGCGTTCGTGGTTTGTCAAAGCTGTCCAGATAGTGGAAAAGTAAAGCAGCCGTGCAACTAGAAGCAAGAGCGGCAGCATCGGGTAGATGTGTGGCAGCTCGGTCAAGGAAGTACCATTTTTAGTTTCAGATACTTCAAGATTCCCATGTAAATTTAGGCAAAATGTTAAATGGTTTTGCCGATCAAGTATCTTTGGATGCACCTGCCACTTGAGATTGTCGTCAGCAAGCTTTGTGGATTATGTTGGATTAGCAGTGTTTATTATTTCTAAAAGTCCCATGTGATGGCTTCGACATAGTGACTGCATCTGAGATAGGTAAACCGAGGATCAGTGAACTTGTGGCCTTAGTTGATGTTGCGAGTGGTCCATCCGAGTTTGGCAGCTGGATTAGCAGTATGATATTTATTGTCACAGCTGTTTGTATTGTGATATGTTGTAAAATGGGACTATGAAGCTTCAAATTTTACCGAGCTGTTATATACTTCTATTCCTTTGTAAATGTAATATCCCATTGCTTGCTTCTTGCTGTTCATATTTCTCATCGTCGAGTTTCTGCGTTCTGCGTCATGTGATTATTTGTTTCTTGATGTGATAGCTTGTTTCTGGGTTATTGTCCTGCATAGATCGCCTTATGAGCGCGTGAATGCCGGTTTACTCAAAATGAAGAGGTCCAACTGCAACCTCTCAATTGTACGTTCTTAAGGAAGGGCTTAGATGATTCTTTCACCCACATGTATCAGGTTCACAAATTTAAATCTGTCTGCCACCAGCCTTTGAGCAAGAACACTAAAGTCGCACGCTCAACTTCAATAACTTCACTCACGAAAGGTTCTAGAAGACTTCACAACCAGAAAAACCTCCACCAATGTCTTCAGGTAAGTATATATGACTGTTTCAGTGCGCTAATTTTTGTGATTATCCCAGTTTGGTTGTTGAGGATGTGAATCCCTACCCTGTAATCATCATTGTAGCAGGTCTTTGAAAGTGCACGTCTGACTTATACTGTATCGAGTTTACGTTTTGTGTGTACGATGGAACGTTTTATGTCCATCTAATAAAATGACGGACCCAAACAATCCCGTGACGTGCGAGCATGTTTGGGTTTATTCTGTTATCAGATCCGAGGATACGTTCTGGTCTGAACTAAGTCTTGTTACAGAAAGAAGATGCGTGTTAATCAGTCCCAAATCGCGAAGGAACGCTTCAAAATCCTGACTATGAGGATACCAACTGAAGTGGGAAAGTTACATCTGCTATTCTGGGTTTTGTTTTTCTGCCCAATACTATATTTTTTTCCCGTCGCTTTTCATGTAATCTCCGTGTGATGGATGATGTGCTTGCTGAGTTGACTTTAGCTTGTGTTGACTCAGCATGCGGACTTCCATCGACTTTTGAAACGGCTTCTCCGTGCCGGGTGGTGTGTTTAAAGCCAATGGAGGTGGAAACAAACGAGAGGACTCGATCTATCCGCAGGTCATTCAGCAGCTGCTCCCACATTTCCCCTCTTCATGGTTGCTGTCTGTGCCATCTGAAACTCGGGCCTCGATGTCAACGAGGAAGTTTCGGTGAAGGAGGAGGAGGAGGAGGAGGAGGAGGTGGAGAAGCAAGAGAGAGGAGAAAGGCACAGAACGTAAGCTTTGATGTCAGGTGTAGTCTGGTGCCTAGTCACAAAGCTCATCACTTGAATTTAAAAATGGAGAATGCAAAACCACAAGCTTGGATTCTTCATGCAAAATGAGGAAAGTTCTGCGAAGCTTCTCTTTGATAAAAAAAAAAAATCATGTAAAGAGGACGATTGGTTGAGTACGAGGGGATCGCATCGTCTAGGTTTCTATTTCTATAATTGTCGATTTTTATTACTCAAAGATGATCTACTACTTACTTTGCGCCGTATCACAACTCTGATTTCGCGACACCAGACTCGATCGGACCCCACCCCCTCTCATCAACAACAGCCGCCGACCCCACGCCCGGCAACTTGCGAGCAGGACAAAAACGGCGCCGACTCGGAAAAACAATATTATTTTCAAATTTCAAAGAAAAGAAGAGAATTTGCCTCCGAGGAAAAAATTCCACGTCAGCTCGCCGCCCCCCCGCCTCGTTAACAAAACGAAAACAGGGACCAGAATTTTCCACCTATTTATCGCTCTCTCTCTCTCTCTCTCTCTCCTCATTCGTTTGACCTCGTTTCTCTCTCTTCCTCTCTCGAGCCCTAGAAGAAGAGGCGGCAGCAGCAGCAGCTGCGGCTTGCTCGAGGAGCGGAGCTCGGAATCCCCTCCCCCGGGAGAAGCTCGAAGCGGGGGGGAGAAGACTCGGCGGCGTCGCTCCGAAGACCGAGCTCCGGCGTCGATCGGGCGGCCGGGGGGGGGATCTCGGCGGGCTCCCGATCGTCGCCTCAGTTCCGGTAAATAGCCCGATTCCGAATCGCCGTGATGCGATCCGGCTCGCCGGGCCCCGCGGCGGCCGGATCTGGTTCGTTTCCGTGGGCGGTCGGGGTGGTTTCGAGGGTTTCGGGTGGCGGCGGTGTCCTGTGGTGGATTTAGACGATCGCTCTAGGCCGTGGTTCTGAGTTTTGAGCTGAGCGGGTGTCTGATCGAGTGAGTCGTGGAGCTTGTTGGTTGTGTGACTTCAAGGCGTGATTTTTTTGGGACCCCGTGATGTGGAGGAGCGTGTAGTCGAGCCGAACGATTTGCTCTACTGCACGGGGATGGATTCTGTGGGGCGGGGTCTTGCTTGTTTTTTTTTTTGTTCTTAGTTGTGCTCACAGTAGATTTGCTTTTGATTCTTATGTGGGAGCTTTCGTGCATAGGTTCCGGACTGCCTTTTCGTGCCGGCATATAGTGGTATGAGACGAAGGGCTGATAAGGCGGCCCCCAGTCGGAACTTCCTTATTGGCCCTGCTTTGGTGAATTTTAGCTCGTGTAGAGCATGAATTACGTACCCTGAGTTAAGATAGCGAGAAACCAAGTAGAGAATGGGAGGCGGACCTCGGGAGGTGGAAATTTGGTGAAATAGTTTATAGGACTGTATAGCTAGCATTATTATTTTGCAGTGGTGTGGGAGACGAGGGGTTATTTTATTCTGGGAAAGATTTTTGTGCTGTTTTCGTTCTGTTCGCAGTCTGTGTCTCACGAGGGAAGCATTTACATGTGAAATCTGATAACTACATATGGTGAACAACATGTATTTCTATTTGTTAAATCACCTTAATGCTATTCGTGGAGAACTTGTGGAGTAGATCTTACTGCGGTTGCTGGTAGACTAGAATACTTGGAAACATGTTTCGTAATAACTGATGGTATTTTATAGACAGTATCACAATTATACTATACTCCACAGCATAGGGAGGCATACCCACCAACATAATCTCGGCTTTGCAGGCTGAAATCAGTGTTAAAGCGGCTAGATAACTTCTGATGGGATAAGTTGCTCTCAGCTAGGTTGAGTGGCATAAGCTTTGGACGCTGCTTAATGTCGAGCGAGTTATTGTTTGAAGTAGTGATGAATGGGCCATTTGTATTGTACAGACCGCTAATAACAACACGGGATGGATTTTTTTGTAAGACGTATCTCGTGATAGTTGACCTAAAGCCATGATATATTGTGAAGACCTCTCTGAATGACTGCAAGTAAAACTAATGCTTTAAAAACTCTTGACTTTTGACAGTGGTGCATCTATTGTTTTGCTTTATTCAATCTTTCAAATGACATATGTTATGTGGTTTAAGTATCAGTTCTTTGTCTTTTGTCTCCCCTTTTTTCTTGTTCTGTAATATAACTTGTCGTGTTTCATATCTCAGCCATCTGATTCTGCTTTGGGCTTCGGGGGAGGCAACAACTTTAGAATTTTTGGGGTAAACTTCGAGTGAGATCTAACATGACAAAGGATAGAAGAGATAGGTCTGTATCTTCTGATAGGTTCAGAGCATCTCCACTTCGGTGTAGCTCCAGTCGACCGAAGCGGTCCTTCCCAAAAATCCCTTCTGAAACCGAGGAAAACATTAAAGAATGGGAAGACGCGAGGTGTCCTGTCTGCATGGAACACCCTCATAATGCGGTTCTCCTCATTTGTGCATCTCATGATAAGGGTTGTCGTCCATACATGTGTGACACAAGTTATAGACATTCAAACTGTCTTGACCAGTTCCGCAAGTCATTTGCAGCGACTTCATCAGCAGTACCTCAGCAAGAGATAAATCTGTCTGTAGATGCAAACTTATCCCCCGGTGCAACATCGGACTCAACTATTGTCGATGCTGAAGAAATTATAGAGAGGCCTGCAACTGTTTCCTTGGAGACCCAGGTCCAATCAGATGGACCTGGGACATCTTCCGAGAAACCAGGGCTGTCAAAACTGGTTTGTCCGCTCTGCCGTGGGCATATAAAAGAATGGATCATCGAGGAACCGGCACGTCGCTTTATGAATGCAAAATGCAGAAGCTGTGCTTGCGAGACTTGTGACTTTACGGGCTCTTACAGAGATCTCAGGAAGCATGCTCGGCTTGAGCATCCTCTTGTGCGACCATCTGAGGCTGATCCGGAAAGGCAACGTAATTGGAGAAGGATGGAGCGACAGAGGGATATTGGCGACTTGATCAGCACTCTCCAATCCTCTTTTAGTGAAGATAGGAACGACGAAGATGCAATCTTGCCCATGGAGGACAGGGGGTGGCTGACTGTGTTTTTCCTTATAAGGGTGTTCCAACCCAGTTCAAGGTCTAGGAGCAGCAGCTGGTCTGGCGCCTCAGGGACCAGGGCTCGCCTGACTTTCAGACGAAGATCAACCAGATTGTGGGGTGAGAGCTATGATGGGGACATCTCTCTATCTTCATCAATGGATGAGGATAATGATTCATCAGATGGTGGCTCAATTACTCGGAGGAGGCGGGAGCGCTTGCGGCGGCGGTCAACACCAAATAACGAGCCTTGATTCTCAAGTTTCGGATCTTATGTTTTGAAGTTTGCTTTCGGATCTGGCGATTGTAGGTGCTGCCTAGTTTTGCTTTTGTGTTTTTTGGCCAGAGATATGCTCGCTTTTGTTAGTTGAGATTTCTTTTTCATCTTGATTAACTTATCATGATCGTATTTTTTCAGGTTGAAGAGGACTACAAAGAAACTCTCTTTTGGCTTTGTCTCCGATTTTCTTCGTTGACGGTGGAATAGTAAGGTTGGCCTCATTGAAAGGGGTGGACAAATTGTGAGACATCTTTGATGTCCTTGTAATATAAATACATTCTCTGTTTGCTTGATGCTGCAATTATTTACTTGTTTCTTAAAACGGAGGTGCAAAATAATCTTGCTACCGAGCTTTTGGGGCTATTGAAACTTCGTATTACCAGCTTCCCGGTTATACTGTGATGGGGGTCTTGTGCATCCATAGTACTCCTCTATCAAACATGTTATTGATATGGCCAGATGTTTGCTTTTGATGTGTGGCATGGCCTCTGGAATTTTGGGGGGTGGTTCCATGCTTGTTCTCTTAAGGACATTGCATACATTGCATATGTCCAGGTCATCTCCAATCTATCTCTATGTTCTGAGGGTGCATGGTTATTGTGTTCTCATCTGAAAATGAGGGAGAAACAGAAAAGGAAGCGTAGTGGGAAAGTTGCAATCATTTCCGGTTCTCTGAAGAAATATACTCTTTATGGGATTTCTAATTTGTGATGGTTTTTGGTGGAGATTGTCAATGTTTGATATATTGCCCACTAGAACTATTGACACGGTAATGTCTGGAGGAGGATAGCCGCGGCTCGGGAATGATAGTGCTTCTGAGAACTTAAGAGCATTATCCATGAACCCCATCCAACCTGAGGCCAAACGATACGCAAAAGACGCAATGAGGATTCATCCCCTCCGTTACAGAGCGGACATTCTGGATCAACCGTAGAAAAGGAATTATTCAAGTTTCATTTGTTTCACGAAAAGTAATTTGTAGGAAAACGTTTTTCGAATTTTTCAGCATTTGATTAATAGAAAATAAACAAGTTGAGGAAAAAAATATTTTCCGTTAATGGAAGGACATGAAGGTGGTGAAAATGATTTTTTCCTTCTCTTTTTTTCACCCAGATCAAGCACTTTCCTCTTCGTGTACTTCTTTTAATAATTTGTTTTTTTTTTTTCCTTTTTCTTCCTTTTTCGGCCACTGTAATGGTCAGCAACCAATCACAGGCGAAGGATGAGCTCACCGACCTTTGGCGAGGCTGAGTTCAGCAAGGCTTGAGCTTGCTTGTGGATGGTCCCTCGGCATCACTGTAGTCGGTGATTGGCCAAACAATTAAAAATTCGATTTACGAAAAAAGAAAAAAAATATATTAAAATGAGCGTACGAAGGAAAATTAAATTATATATATTTTTATATCGAATGACAAAAAAATATTTTTCATTTATTTGCAGATTTCAATCAAATATCGAAAAAATAATCATTTTTTTGAAAAATAATTTCATTTACCACGTTTTTCGCAAAATAGGCAGGGGCGTGGTCTCCCTCGTAGGCTTGGAGAAAATACCTGCCCTTGCTTCCCAAACGGTGCCCGACTCTGACCACAGCAATGTGGTTTTGCTCCTTCAAGTACCCCTCTTTTGACACAGCACTTTTCCACTTTGCTGCCATCACCCTTCGAGTGTTGGGGGTCTCCGAGGAATATGAATTTTACACATACTTCTCACTCCGGCAAATGACATATAAATGCATGTCGCATATCCTGATGACGGCTCTATTTTTCGAGATCTTTTAAGTCGATCCATGAAATGTATCCTCTTTCGCATTGTCGAGAAATTAGTGAGATTTCCCTTTTCTTTTCCATCTTGTTTTCCTCTACTTTCTACGCCGTTTACTAATATAACGACATAGAAAAGACGAAAAGAAGAAAAACTAGTCCGAACCCATCTCCCCTTTCTCTCTCTAGACCATAGTGCTCCACCCGTCGCTACCACCACCACCACCACCACCACCATGACTTGATCAGCATCCCGTTCGTATCTTTGACGGCCTACCTTGTCGCGCCCATCATCGACTTCGTCATGAGCTCATTGTTGCACCATTTTGGCCACTGCCCTCTTTTTTTCAGGGATATATAAGGTTCCGTACAATTTTATTCTTGCTGTTCGATTCGATCCTCTAACTATTTTCCTCCGCAATATAGTTCCCCATCTTTCACAATTTACACCATCGAGTCTTACAGCCATCAAACCATTACTAACACGGCAAAAATTGTCAATATGGCATCGCTAATGTGATGAGTTTTTGGCGAATGGTGCTGATATCGCGTCGAATCAACACGTAATAAAAGAGACAAATGTACACGTAGACATGCGCAGAGATAGAGATGAAGGAATTGCATTACGCGGGGGCTATTCCCCTACACCTTTCGATGATTGATGAGGGTCTTTCCAACCTAGCTTGCCAATGGTCGAGGGGGCAAAAAAATCCCCCTTAGTCCACTTTTTATCTCTTTTAATAGTAGGACGACACGGAAGCAATCAACTTCGTAAATCATGGAAGATAAAAAATAAAAAAAAAGGACTATATTGCGTAGAGGATATATCCAAAGGATTAAAGCATGAAATGTTTAAAATATCAAAGAATAATACCACGAAAAACTTCAAACCGGTATATCTATGATAAATTTATCCCAAACTAAAACCCCAGATCGGTAACACCCCTGATAAATTTACCCCCCGTCAGTTTCTGTTAAATTTTATCAGTTAAATTGCCGAGTTGAATAATACGTAACGGATGATGGGGTATATTTGTCAGAGGTTTATCAATTTGTGATTTTCCTTTATATTAATCTAATTTAACGGATGGTTATTTATCATGAATGTACTAATTTGAGATAAATTTATTATAAATATATCAATTTGTGATTTTTTTCCGTGATATTATCCGAAGTACTAAATCCATATTCAACCTCGATAGATAGTATAATCTTTGAGCGATGATAGTGACATGGACTTACCCCCCTTGGCCAATTCAAATTTCGAAAAAAGGAAAGAGAGAGAGAGAGACAGACAGACAGAAAAGTAATGAAACACGTGTCGATCAAGGCGGGCCTACCCTGACGTCAAAACGCTTCCAATGATATCTCATCATAATCATATGCACAACCAATGCCTGCCACCTCGTCCGCGCACACCCCACAAACGCCCCCCCTACCCCACAAACGCCCCCCCTGCCCCTTCCGCCGTCCGATCGTCTTCCTCTTTTGCGTTCCTTTCTGCAGCATCTCCAACCTCCCTCTCCTCGGGGGATGAAGCCCGCTTTTTGATCGTTCTCTCCCAGCTTCTCCGGCGTCCGATTTCGAGGAGATGAGTCCTTGAGGACGAAGGAAGAGAGGATTTGGTGGGGCTTCTGTGCGCGCGCCCCCCCCCCCCCCCCGCGCGAGATTCCGGTGGGAAAGAGATGGGGGAGCGCCACGCCTCCGTGACGGGCCCCGAATGGGAGACGCAGGTGGTTGTCAACGTGTACGATCTCACCCCCGCGAATAGTTACACCGCCTGGTGCGGTCTGGGCGTCTTCCATTCCGGCATTGAAGGTTGGCCCTCGAAGAATCTTGGCTTGTGTTCTGCCCTACCCCTTTTCCTCGAATTCTTCCTGCTGGGGTCGATCGGGGGCAGCCTTTTCCAATCTTCCCCATCCGGGTGTTGGCTTATCGTGGCCCTTTGTGTACCCTGATGTTGCGTGAGTGCGGCTCCTGTCGAAAATCGGAAAGGGTCTTGAGTGCTTGTTGCTGCGGTGTCGGTTTGAGGATCGGTGCTTGCTCTTCGATGTCGTTCGCTGCTAAGCTCACTTGTTCTGCTGTTCTTGCTCTAACCCAAAAATTCTTATGCATCGTGATGTTGAAAGAAGTAACATGCACGTAGATGCGGGCAGGAATTTCGTTGGAAAGGCGAGAATTTGGTTGCTCGAGAAAATTGAGTGCGCATTTGAATTAGCTAGTAGTGTTGCATTGCCGTTCGGTGTTTTCAATTAACTGATTGTGCACTCGATTACTCCAAAATCGTAGGCAATTGGAGGAAGATGTGATGCGTGCATGTATATCTCTGAACACACTCCCCATCGGTGAAAGCTAGTGCATTTGCAAATTCCTGAGGCGTTGGACCTTGTGCATTTGTTTGGTTGAAGAATGGTTGAAAACCATTGCGTCTAAAGAGTCAAAGGAATAGGAAAGGGGAAGGTCTAGCAATGCACCACCCCTCGGAAACCCTAGCTATTGACGTTAGAGAGCCCTGCAAAGTCCCATACCAATGGACCGCGCTCCACAGTCCTGGAGCCTAGATCGGGCTGGCTATGGACTACCCTTTTGCTAGTCTAGGGTGGTTGAATAATGCAATACTGGCATTAGTACCCACTCGATTAAAGTATCGAGAAATGATAGACGCCTATGATATTTATGATATGGACCTTAGGAGAACCATACCCCAAGATCTTTCTATTGAGGTGGGATTGCCCACGGTCATATAAGCTACCTGCTGAAGTCCTGTACACTCGATGTGGGATCCAAGTTCCATACCTTGAATTAGGAACATAACAGAATGATGCGGTGCATATTTTCAATCTTACTCAAAAAGACGAATCTGCAAAAGTAGCTTTTGTTTTTCATGATTTTGTGATGCGATTGCTAATGCTCTTACGTTTCTGGTCGTGATAGCCAGACATTAGAATTGCTCCTGGGCTTTGCTTTAGGAGTTGTGTCCTGTCATGGGCTAGATTAATAATCACAATGGGGAACCCAGATAGAAGATTTGACTCGGATGCTTGACTTTGGTCTGCCGGTTCAATATGAAGAGTGTATGTCTAAAGAGTATGTACACCATTCCTTTTCAATTGAACTGACCTGGCAATTATGTGTATGCAGTGCATGGTAAGGAATATTGCTTTGGAGCACACTACTATCCAACTAGTGGAGTATACGAAGTGGAACCACGGAGCTGCCCAGGATTCATATACCGGTGTTCTATTTCGCTGGGCCACATAAATATGCCTCCCTCGGACTTCCGGCTCTTCATCGAGCATATGGCTTCTGAATATCATGGGGATACGTATCATCTTATATCCAAGAATTGCAACCACTTTACTAGTGATGTCGCTTTTAGATTGACAGGCAAAACAATCCCAGGGTGGGTGAACAGGCTGGCCCGGCTAGGTAAACAAATCTTTCAATTTAGAAATCTTTTGCTTTGTTTCATTAATTTAGTCTGTAGAATTTTGTGTAAATTGATTCTTCGCAATGCTTGAATAGGAACTCTACGACAGAAACCATTTTGCCTTTTCCTTACTAGTTACATAGCCGAAGGAAGTGACTGAAATTTATCTGCTTAATTGCGGCTGTTTATCTATGAACAAGAGCTGTAGTGCTGCTTATAATTTCACCGATGGTGAAGAATCAATATGTCTAAAGCAATCCCCCATTTTGTATTGTAGGTTCTCTGTGTAGTTGCATTCTTCCAGAAAGCCTTCAAGTCACTACTGTTAAGCAGCTCCCTGAGTATCACGACTTTTCCGGTTAGTTTTTCTGATTTTCTCGTGTTTTTGGCATTTTTCGTACTCTTTAGTACTAGTTTTGGACCAAAATAGATTGCATACTCTTTAACTTTTCCCAAACTAGACTCCTGAGAAAATCATTATCCAGTTTTAGCCTCTAAGCACCACAAGATCGTGCAAAAAGTGCCGCCATTTCTGCACACGCCACAAAATTTTGATCATAAATACAAGAAAAAAGCTACTCCTTGGCGTCTAGCTTGGGAAAAAATTGCGCATCTGTTTTAAAAAAAACTCCTTTATTGCTGTGACAAATTATCTCTTATGCGCAACCTTGATCATTGAATTTACTTGTAAGAAAATACCATGTTGACATTCAGATGAAGATGGTACTGAATCTGTATCGACTATGACTCCTCGGGATTCTACCGAGATGGACGACACCGATCAGGAGAAGCACTTGTTGTCGGCTCGGGAAGCAGCTGGAGAAGTGGCTTTTATTAAAGAGCCAGAGAAAAATTGAACTTAGGTAGAAAACAAGTATGCTTGCAGCAACAGGAAGTGTCGTTTGCCCATCATTGCATTTTCCCATATCTCCTAGTCTATGCTTGATCACCACAATTCAAACAATGTAATTGCTTCTTCGCGGATCCTCATCATTCTTTTCCTATATTGTGGTGCTTTTTGATGTAATATCTGTATTGTGGGACGAATGAGTCCACTGTAAATGAGTATTCATTTGACCTGTTTGCACTTACATCTTCTCCGTCTCGTTTTCACCGAGACTTGAAAGTACCAGGTTTGCCAGCAGAAATTCTGCGATTGTTGGGTTCGGAACATGCAGGTTGTCTCACCTCGACGTCCTACCCGAACAATCAAAATTTCCAATGATTTGAACTTTTTTATGTTTCTAGAGATGCATTTCCGGGTTGCCGAGTGAAAGCGTCTAAGAGATGGATTTTGAGGTTTAAATTGTAGGAAAACGTCGCAAATGGTCCTCAAGCTTTGGTCTAATGTGAAATGTAGTTACTGAACTTTTAATTTGTTTAATATGGCCTCCAAATTTTCGGTACATGTTCAATTTAGTTTCTAAACTATATAAAAATGGTCAATGTTGTCTCTGATATTGAATTAATGGAATGACAATATTGAACATTTTCATATATAATTCAGGGACTACATTGAATATGTATCAAAAGTCCAGGGATCATATTAAGCAAATTAAAAATTCAGGGATTACATTGCACACTGGGCTAAAATTCAAGGATAAATTCATGGACTATTCGTATTATTATCCCTTAATTTGCAGTTAAAGTTGAAGGAAATTAAGGGTAGTGTTCGCCAGCATGTTCTTCATATCCTCTCAGCATTTAATATTTTTAACAAGACATTTGCTTCACGGGTTGTTCTGTCTAAATGTTTGGATTTGCTTTCAAGCGATGGACACATTACCGAAAGGAAGGCCGCCAGCAATAGCGATGCGTGAGCTTTGTGTAGGTTGGGGGGGCTTCACAAAAATAGCCAAAAAAGTCAAAATAAAAACAATGACAATAAACTAAAATAAATATAAAATCAAAATCAGTTGGGGTCTTTTTATATGGAATAAATCTGTGCAAAGAGCCAAAATTAGTCGTTGGGAATTTGAAGTTGACGCAGGAAATCTCATTCGTTAATTTTCTAAATCTAACCTAAATAGCACCCCCCCTCAAAAAAAAAAAAAAGGTACAAACTTTTACGAGAATTTTAAATTCATTCCCCCCTTTCCCTTTTTTTTATGAAAGATATTGTGGAATAAACACGTTTAACACGTGAATACTTTGGTTAGCAAGTTTAGAAATCTAGGGAAACTGGTTAGCAAGTTTAGAAATCTAGAGTTTCCCTTCTTCCATCTAAAGACGCAAGCGATATTCTTTGGCAACTCACCTTTCCAATCTTCTCGAAAAATAGGACCTTTTTTTAAAAATGTTTTTGGCTTTTTTCCTTACTTTTCCATTAACTTGGTATGTTCCATGCTGGCATGACTTGTCCGATACGGTATCAGAAAAGAAAATATCCAAAGCTCCATCTATTTCGCGAAAAACGATATGCAAAATTTTTTATTCAGAAAAATGATCGCTCATGTTGCTTACAAAAATGAATAAATAGAAGATATTTTCATCGTCATCAAAATTATTTAGATGTAAATTGTTATCGATAATGAAAATATTTTTCATTAGCTAATTATGTGAAACGACACGGGTGATCAATTTTAGGAAAATATTTTCAAATCATTTGTTTTTCTGCTAAACAAACGGAACCAAAATGGTTGACTATCCTATTGTTGGCAGACAATTTCTTGCCTAGACTTGATCCATTATAGATCGAGCGAATTGCAATCATTGATTTTTTACAACGTCCTTAAATGGTCTAATAAAATAAATCGTATTTCGTGGGTTGTGAATGATCGATATCGTGTAATTATTTCGGTACATGTGCTCCACTCGACTTTATAAGTTGTGTACGAACAACCTGACTGATGAAGTAGCAAGATTATTTCCTCCTCATTTAGCGGGAAAAAAACTAAAATTAAGTTCATCGGTTTGCTTCAGGATCAACTTATTTATACGAATTTCAAGAAAAAACGAAAGGCATATTTATATTTGGTATACCGGAAAAAATATATGGACCTAGACCCACGTTCGAGACGACTACTTATTTTATTTCCATGAATATATATTAGAAAATCTAATTAGTTTTGAAGTCTAAAGTCAAAAAAACTGAAATTGGAAGTTGCCAAGCATTTGGATTTCTGTGGAGAAGCCCGAGGCGCGGACCGAGTGACCCCTCGACAAAGATTTGACCTATGTTTTCTTTTTCCTTTTTTTTGGCCAAATTTTCTTGAAGATATTTGTAATTTTTTTTGTCCATATTGATAATAGTCGTTTCAAAAAGGCTCATTTGGAAGGTAAAATATTTTTATTGCTGAATTAATTCTAGAAACACCAAATTTTGTCAATATATTTGGGGCACGCTCACTTTCTGGTTTTTTTTTTTTCGTTTCACCTAACTTTCGACCGGATCAAGTTAGGAAATTCGATCGACTCGATCGGATTTTACAAAGACTCGATAAATAACGTATGATAAACAATAAAGTATATAAACACATAAAATTATCGATATAGTTTGTCAATGTAGAATTCAAACTAAGACCGCAATTCGAAGAATTTTGCTTACTTTTTAAAAAAACGAATTAGGTGGCATATATATTGAGTTTTTTTTATTTATTTCAAAAGTTAAAAGCTTAATTCCACATCAACTAAACTATCTATCTTCTTGGGCAAGATGGCAAGCTGGCACAGAAAGCCTACCATAATCACCATTAATTAATAAATTAATCCCTTTGATCAAACAAAAATTAAAAAGATAACATAATTAAATACAAACTAACCCAATCCAAAAAACAGTGATTTTATTCGACCCTTTTGGTTTTTTTGGGGTGTGAGACTTTGGGATTCAAGTTTCTAACACATCAAGAATTTCAAGAAACAAGAAACAGAGCATCGAATTCGTGCGCCTTTCATTATCGGGAAATCAAGAAACAGAGGAATACGGTACGTCGTCCCTCGTCTGCATTTTCGTCGTTCTTTACGAATTCCGTCTCCTTGGAGCTTGTTGATTTCTGGGTCTACGGTTTCAATCTTGTTTCCATGCTCTTTCTTGGTCATCTCGTTTGTCTAATTTTGGGTTTGGAATATTCGTGGCAATGGCGATTTCATTGGGAAGCTGTTGCAATCGGCTGTGTTTGAGTAGAACGTGTCTGACCCTGTCTTTGGTGTCTCTAAGAGAGAGAGAGAGAGAGAGAGAGAGAGAGAAAGCAAACAGAGCAATATTTTTCTTCTGCTTTCTTTTCTCTTTTCTTTTTCTGGGTGTTCTTAGTCAAATTTAAAATCGAGGGAAGGCGAAAAAACAGAGGAATTTCTTTCGTATAATTCGAAATCTTTTGAAGCGGAAAGCTTTGATGATCGAGGTTGGTGATGATTTTTGTTAGCTTTCAATTCTCATGCGATCAGGCTGGAGATCGTGCTTGTGGGAGTAACTTGTGCGTTGCTTTGTTTGATCAGCTAGATGAAAAGTAGAAGAAGAAAAAAATTAGGAGGGTGATTTATTTTATTGGACATGTGAACCTGGAAATATGAGATGCTTTGACCAGGTCTTACTTTTTATTTTTGGAATACAAGTCATCGTTGCTGAACATTTTCTTCTTCTTCTTTTTGTATTTATTTTTACTGTCCTATGTTTAGAATTCTCAGAAACAAGGGATATGATGGTAATGGTGATTTGATGATCAGGTTTTGAAGAATCAATCTCAGTGCTCTTTTTCTTTTGTCTCACTGATAATGCTTAGCGAAAAATCTCTGCATGTTCATCTTTGTCCTGTGGTATTTCATATTGCTGCTTATACTTTCATTTATTCAAACTTTACATTCTTTCCTAAGAATCTGCTAATTTTTTGTTTTTTGTTTTGGGAGTTAAAGGATTATATTGTTCTTGTACCTTATAGTGTTCTTTTTCCTGAAACAACCATGATGTTCTGCTGATAATCTCTGTCCATGAGACGGTTCCAAAATGTTACGCCGATTTTGGTGATTGATCTACTTGTTCAGCCACTGTGTTTAATATCTCATACTCTGAGTTTACTGAATGACAGGTTCCATCTGCTGGAATTTGAGGGGACAAGCATGACCATGAGATTCAAGAAAGGAAGTAAAGTGGAAGTATGGAGCACGAAGGAGATGCCCGTGGGTTCCTGGCAATGTGCTGAAGTAGCTGGTGGTAATGGTCACACTTATACAGTTCAATACTGCAGCTATGGCAGCGCATCCTGTGAGACTACAATGGAGAGGGTATCTGGAAGGGCTATCAGACCTTGCCCACCTGCACTGCAGGCGTTGCAGATGTGGACTCCGGGTGATATCGTGGAGGTTTTCGAGAATTTCTCCTGGAAAATGGCGATGGTATTGAAGGTCCTTGGGCGGAGTAACTTTCTGGTGAGATTTCTGGGATCACCTAGGGAGTTTGGTGTTGGCAATGCTCACATAAGGGTGAGGCAGTCGTGGAAAGACAACAGATGGATTGTGATCGGACAGGTGAGGCCACAAAACTTTGGTTGCATTTTCATCTTCTAAGTGCTGCGGGGTTTATCTTCCCTTAATGCATGGTGAACTTTGGTTAATTGTAAATGTGTACCGGAGTAAATTTTTCTTTGGTCATTGTTGTCTTCTTACTTTTTAATTTTCCAGTTGACCATAGTCAGCATGTTAAGTTGACTATTATAATACTATAGATCAAGTTTATTTTTAGTCATGGGCTGTTACTTAAGTCTAATATGGAAGCAGATAGGGCAGGTTTCAAATCTGCCATGCTGGCAACTTTTGAAGTTGGCACTTGGCAGGTCTATTAGCTGTGAGACTCGTATACTTCTTTATGCTTGTTATTCTTCAAGCATTTCTCTTCACTAATGGCAGTTGTTTGAATACAGTCATTATGATAAGACACAGTTCTGTGCGTTCTTTATTAGTCGAAGACATATTTCTATGCTTTAGGAGATTGGTTTTTACTTACATTTTTCTTGATCTGTAGATTTCAGCCATTGCTGATGACCGGAGAGGCGACCTATATCAACACTTGACGCACGATCAAAGTCCCAGCAACACTGTTCAAATTGCAAATGTAAGGAAGAAAGCATCTATTAGAGATGGCTGCATTCCCATCAAAAAGAGACCGGTGTTTGAGGAGTCCCATGATACTTTGAAAACAGAATCGCCATATGAATGCTCCAGGGTTGAATCACCTGCTAGAGCTTCAAAGAAACTTCGAGCAATTGACAAAGAAGGAAGATGTTTCCCAGTCGGTGCAACTCGATCTACACCAGCAGAAAGGGTTGGTTCTGCGGCGTTTCAGCGAGAAACTTGTGGTGCAAGCACTGCATGTGTCTATTCAAAGAAAGAAGCAGCCATACTATCCAAAGTAGACGAGTGTGGAATGAAACCAAGTGGGGATGTTGGTCGTCCTTATCTATCACAATCAAGATCTGATGATGCTGACGCTGACCGTGTGACTTGCTCGGTTGGAAGTTGTACTGTGGCTAGCGAATCATCCAGTAACTTTTCTGCAGACCCTTTTGACGATGTTAATAGTTATGCCAATGAGACAGAATCGATTAGTTGGCGGAATAAAGAACAGGTATTGGAGGCAGAAATCCACAGATTAGAGTTACATGCATATCGTTGCACATTAGAGGCATTGTATGCATCAGGACCTCTAAGTTGGGAGCAAGAAGCATTGATTTCTAATCTTCGTCTTTCGCTCCATATATCAGATGATGAACACTTGCTGGAGCTCAGAAACTTGGTCTTTTCAGATAATATCATTCCGCTGGGTAGACAGTAATTCGCTTTAGAGTAGCAAAATCTTAACTTTGTAGCAAAAGGATTGTATGGTACACTTCTCTAAGTGCTATCGAGATCTAGTTATCTACATCTTTCCTTTATAATTGTCAGATACATGGTCCTGACGAGATGTTTCTAGCAGACCTCGATGTTAAAAGCCTTGGTTTGTACTTGTCATCAGCATGATGATCTTTTGATTCGACACATCAATTTTCAATAGTCCCGCTTTCCTTCTTGAACGGTTCTATGAGTTAAGAATCTTACATAGAATAGATGTTATACTTTAGTGTGTTGTAGTTGTTGGTTCTGATATTGAAGTGGTAAAAATTCGTTACCAAATCTTTGAGGGAATACGATTATACGATTAACCGAATCTCCAGTTTGGTATTATGAGGATATTTTGTCTGCCTCCTGTTATCTTGTGTTAGATTTTCATTTTGAAAATTCCTCGTGTAGTAACAAACAGGTCTTGCTGCAGTGATTACATGAGGACATTTTTGTTCAATAATACTTGATTTCCTCTATACGGAAAGTCGACAATTTGATCCAGGGACTTTATTGATGCCTCCTGTGCCTTTTCCAGGGCGAAAGAGCAGAGAACAGAGTATGTCATTACTAATTTGCCAGAGGTGGTTTCTCCATCGACCGCCTTTCTCTCTTCCTGAAGCAATGCAATGCAAATGTTATCAGATGGGTATCATTGTGGAAGATGCTGGCATTCTTCAATTTTAAGCCTGCTCTTCTCCAGGAATAGCAACATGTATTAAATGCCCTGTCAGAAGCTTTAAGGTTTTGCTCGATCCTTTCACTTTTGCTCGTACACATGCATATTCTGTTGATTTTATCTGCTATGATGTGTGTCGTGATGCTCCTTTTCCAACATTTTTATGCTTGATACTGTCCAGCTTCCTCATTTGATTTGAAAAGAAAGCCCTTTCATATACATTATTAGCTGTATTCTGTTCCGTTTATGACAAGATGAACTAATGCGGTTTGTACCCGCAATGCTGCAACTGATGCGAGTGCAAAAACATGCACCATCATCTACAAATTAACATGAATCGAGACGAAGTGATGTGAGAATTGTCGGAACGGCATTATGCTTCTTCACGAAGCTGGAATATACAGCTTCAAAGGAGCAAAGGAATATCTCGACGCATAACTTCCTGAAATGTTACTTGTCTGAGCTCAGTATAGACGCATTGAAACCATAAAACTCACTCACAACTCAGGATCCTAGGCTTGTTATCAGGCTCAAAAGTTTCTGAGATTTTGGTGCTCAACTTTCAGTCTCTTTTCATGATGATGAAACGGTAGACTTTTTTTTCCTGAAGCAGCTAGCTTTGAGATTATGCTGCTTGCCCCTTGTCACACCTTGTTTTTGCAGTACTCAAATTCATTTTTGTACCTTATTTACTACGAAAAATGTCATACCATGCAAATTACTATTACCTGGAAATTTCTATGTGTCAATGTATTGTGATCCTTTGTGTAGGAGTTATATGTTAAAGATTGACTCGAGCCCGATTAGATACGACGAGGACACGAGGGACCGTACAAGAGCCCCAGAAACATTTATAATTGATGTAAAAGCAATTCATGAACTTTTCAAATTATTTTCGATAAAAAAAAATAAAATTTTTTTAATTTATTCAATATGATTCGAAATTTTTTTTTTTGTTATTGCCAAGTAGGTTCCTAAGCTATATACGTTCCGTTTGAGCTTATCCTTCTGTCAAAAAAGTGCTCAGAAATGCTGATGTGGCCGGTAAGTTGTCGTTAAATGCAACTCGCATCTAACATGTTTATTAAAAACTTAAAAAATATATTTAATAAATAATACACATTAAAATATTCAAAAATAAGGAAAATCGAAAGAAAAAACACAAAAAAGTAAAGCTAAAGTATACTAAAAGTCTCAAAACTTGTAATGAAAGTGCAATTGAGTCTTAAAACCTACAAAAAATGCAATCAAGTCTTAATAATTGTAAAATTTATGCAATTAAGTCCTTCCGCTAATTCTGTCAAACTTGGCTAACGGAAAATGCTGACGTGGCTTTTGTAAATATTTTTTCTCTCCTACATGGCGATGATATGGCTAAAATTTGAAACATAAGGCTAAAACGACGCCGTTTTGGTTCAAATTTTATTTTTTTACAAATTTTATTTAAATTAAAAAAAAATAAGCTAAAAAAAGAGAAAGTTGGAAACTAGCATCAGACCTTTGCCTATGGTCGGCGAGAGTCATTAACCACTAGCCGAGGCCCAGCGACCCTTGCCAACCATTCCCGCACCTTCCCGATGATGGTGGGGCGGCAACAAGGGCTTCCTGCAAGCCCTCGCTGCTAGTTTCCAACTTTTCATTTTATTTATTTTTTTTTTAACTTTAGTCTTTTTTATTTGATATAAATAAAATTTGTGTAAAAAATCAAATTTGGATTAAAACGACGTCTTTTTAGCCACATCATCGTCACGTAAGAGAGAGAAAATATCTACAAAAATCATGTTAGTATTTTCCGTTAGTCAAGTTGAGTCAAGTTTGACGGAGTTAACAAAATGACTTGATCGCACCAATTTGATAATTTTAAGACTTGATTGCACCCTCTACAAGTTTTAGGACTCAATTACACTCTTGTAATAAGTTTTAGGACTTTCAACGTGCTTATTCCGAAAAAGTAAAAGATATAAAAGGGAAAAATGGCAGGGCTACAGTGGAAGTGGTAGGGGTGGCAGGAGCGGCAAGGTTGACTGTGGCGCCACCCGTGCATCAAACCAAAGGAGGTGGTGTGTTCCCACGTTGTTTTCTCACGTCTCTTTCGTCGTATCTTAAATTAGAGCAGGCGGCAGCAACGCCTTGTGTGCTAGGGCAGATCACCCTGGTTTTGTTCCCTCAGTAATTGTCAGCTCCGGACCAAAAAAGTCACCGATGCTCACAAGACTTCCGAATTCAACCCATTTTTGTCGACCTTACATTGCATCTAGAGGATAACGGGAACCACCTGAGAGAAGGCTGTGTATCCATTTTTTCCACCCACGTCAGGGGAAATGGGCGGACATAAGGGAAGTGCACGTTTGTGAGACCTTGGTCGGGGTGGGGAGTCAATAGTGGTGTCAAATGGGTGGGTTGCGTCGGGTTTGGGTCGGGTCATAAATGGTCCGACCCAAACTGACCCATTAACCCGTTTATAACCTATTTATACGCAATGCAATTTTCTTGACCCATACCCTACCCGACCCAACCCGTATTGCTAAAACACTTCCATATTTAACTCAATATAATTTTTTTATGATTTAAAAAAAATTATATTGCTAATTTGTGGACAATTGTTATAATTTTAAAAATTAATTTTTTAACTTTTTCTTTTTCTTTCTTTCTTTTTTTTTCACAAATCCTGAAATGGATTTGAGTTTTAGTTTTGAATTAAATATAAATGAGATCTTAAAAAATTAACACCTGTTGTTTTTTTTAGTTGGATAACACCCGTTTAATAATACATTATTTGATACAATATTTTTTAATTTTAATTGCCAATTATATAATTCTAGTACCCATAAAGAAGTGCACAAATATAAAATAATAAAGTCAATAATTATAATAATAAATTCATAAAATCAGGTTCTAGGTTCAAAAGCATATACATTATAGACCTATCAAATGGGTCCAAAATCCACCCATGTTTGCTTAAATGGGTTGATAATAGGTCATTCCTTTTTTTCAAAGCAGCCATAATGGGTTTTAAAAATAAGAAGGCCAAAATATATTTGTCTTAAATGCCCAATTGTTCTCCCGCCGCACCTCTTCCTCCTCCTGGTGCGAAGGCATTCTTGAATCCTTCATCCACTGCTAGATTATGGCCACCATGGTGACAGACTATGCAAGCTTTGCAATGATCAATCAAATATCAGAAAGATGTCACAATGTCTACAATGTTAGCTGTTGTAGTACAGATAGAAACAAAGATTCTCACCCAACAGAGGAGGTAAAGAAATAATCTAGCCAAGCAAGAATTTATGATTTACATGAAGAAGAAAATAAGATGTCTAGATTTAGTAGCTCTAAACCTACTCAGTCAAATCTAGAGCTCCACCAATGATTGCGGTCTCATCATGAGTGAGTTCACCTCCCTTGCCAGCATTCAGAAATCAGAATCACAAATCGTGAATATGAAAAAGGAACCATGAGAAAATCAAGATGCAACTCCTTTCTTGAATCCATCTGCATGCAAGAATCTTGTGGAAAAGTGTAGCTTTTCGTGTACCTCCTCATTATGACCCAACACCCAGTCTAGAACCTAAAAAAGAAAAGCATTGACTCTGATTATAAGTCATAGCACCACCAAGTATACCAAGAATACATCATTATGAAGACAAGTATACCAAGTATACCAAGAATACTCTAATTTCACAAGAGTCAAGTTCATCGCCTCAGAACTCCGCGAGCCTATCAAGGCTGAGACTCTTTGGGAATGGACTCAAAAGTGAACGTCAATTAGATTTAAGCAGACAAAGATGATCTCAGTCGGATTCGTATTTATACTAACACGACTCAGGCATTTCAACAAACACTTAATGTGCATTCGCTTAAATGGCAGCATGCAGGAATGAGACAGTGAGAATCACAACCCAATAAATCAGCACGAGATCATCAAGGCTGAATCGACAGTTATTGACATAATCTCAGACGAGAACAATTTTCGTGCTAGCAACAACATGGAGCGATCGAATGATGTTCTGAACTTGCACGCTCAACGAAAACTGGAAAGGTCGAAGGCTTCAAGCTGTGGAAGGTTTGAAGAAATTCTCCTTGGGTTCAATAAACTCGAGTTAATCGATGGTCCTAACTCCTAACTTCAGCGACAGAATTCAAGGATCGGCGAAGCAAAAGAAAGCAACTGTAGGGAAAAAGATCGAACATTCTCACCTCGACGAAATTGGTGAACTTGGGATCTCTATTAGTTTGTGGGATCTCTAGTTCGTCATCGGAGGAGCGAACTTCGTGAGCACATACCAGAGGCGCTTGGGACGGCGGGAGTCGAGGCGGTGGTGGCGGAGTCGTAGGCTCAGATGGTCCTTAGGAATTTAGTGGCGATCGGAGGGATTTAGCGGCAAGAAACGGAGTTTAGGGTTTGCGCGGAGTGTTGGACGGGCGACATTGAGTCGTCGAAGAACCTCGGCTATGATGGAGATGGGCGGCGCGAAGTCGGCGATAGCGGCGGAGGTGGCTGCGAATTAGATTCGCGGAAGCAATCGACGAAGAAGACAGAGAGAAGATGGTGAAGCGTGAAGCGTGAAGCGAGAGGGAGATCGGCTTCTCATGATGGGTTATTAAATGGGTCGTAAATAGGTTCAGAATACACCCATTTAAGACTCATATATTTTGATCTTCTTTTGTTTGAAACCCATTAAAGCTGATCTGGAAAAAAAGAATTACCCATTAGCGATCGATTTAAATAAATGTGAGTTCATAAATGGGTTCTGGACCCATTGGACAGGTCTAGGAGTCAACCTACGAGCACAGAAGAGCTCGATACCGCTGCCTCTGTCTGAGTAAAGGTAAAGTCTCTCGTTCAGGTAACAATGTTTGGTAACCGATTACGTTACGCTCAGTGAACAAACTTGGTTGAGGATGAGGGATTATGCGCCCCATGCCCTAGCCGGTGCTTGGGCAGTCGCGCCGCCGCCGCTGTCTTTCTCCATTCATTAATAGGTTTTGATGTTTTCTTCTTCTTAGTATTTATCCTTACGCAAAAATCATTATCTATCCCTCAGTAGTGAATTTTTACATTACTCCGACGTGACTGCCCACGTCAGCATCTTTGTCCGCATATCAACAGAGGCGATTTATGTGAACAAAAACATAATTTAAGACCCAATTGGCAAGAAAAAGTTGGGAGAAATAAGATTAAATAAATTGAAGAGGTTAAGGGTTATTGTCACAACCTTCCCAAGATGAGCCTGAATAATTAGGCAAGCGCAAATGAACCTCGCGGGATGAAAACCAATTAGTTAGTATCTTATAGCCGATAGAATGATTTTATCGAAATAACATATACACAAAAAGAGTTTCAAGTGGGTTAACTAGGAAGATATGAATTTTCATAGATTGAATTAAATATTAAAGTATTTTAGTAAACAATTAAATATTAAAGTATTTTAGTAAACAAATCGAGGATCGGATACGAATTAATAAATATTTGTTGCAAATAAACAGGTTAAATAATTTCATTTGAGTCGGATCATTTTCGATCCAATCCAAACATAACCCGCCCATTTGACACCCTACTAACCACATAAAAGACTAAACTAACTCCCATAATCAATACCTATTTTCTTTTAAGGAAAGCTTTCTATGCAATATCGGTTGGTTTTATGACCTAACATGCAAGCTTAAGTTCCCATGCAATCAAGGCAACAAAGCAGTCAAATCACACGACGATCGGAACATAAAAGATCCAAGCAAGGAAGTAAAAAGATACAGTGATAAATCAAAAAGGCAGGAAAGTTTATAGTTTTAATTTTTAAACACGAGCCGACTATCCGTGCAAAAAGTTTGGCGCCCGTGATTTAAATAAACCTGCTGACCTATGGTCGTATTACCCTTTCTTTCCAAATCAACATAAAGAAGCACTTTTCACTCGGTTATTTAACCCCAACAAGACTACCAAAATCCAACGAGTCCAACTGTCCAATGACGACTCCCTCAGGACTTAGAAATTTTCCTCATGAATTATATTTAGCAGGCATTTTCAAGGTACAAGATCAAGCTACGCAAAACCAACCGTATTTCACAATTCCTTAAGAGGCTAAACCATGGCATGCACAAGATCAAAAGGGGCAGATAAAGATCACTTCAACACACAGGTGATTGAACACAGAACACCCAGATGGGATGCAGCATCATATACTTCAATTCAAAGTGACTCCGGAACGGTCGCATTGAAGCTCAAGTATGTAAAATAGAAATCCTTTTGAACAAGAACAACGCACACCAAGTGCAGCAACTCTAAGGAAAAGGAGCGACTAATAAGCTATTACAAATCCTCGGGTACTCGATCAATCACACCATCCTGCATGTCACCAAATCATCCATTTTCAATAAATGACAATGCACAAAAAAGGGTTCACAACATGAGCTTCAAGAGGCTGCCTCATAACGGCAGAGCCTTCATTCGAATGCGTCGTCATCATCGTCGGGAAGAGGCTGACTAGCAGCTTGAGCAAGTTCCGCCTCATGCCTGCAAGCAAATTCGCCGGCCATCAAACACAAATAATTAACAAACAGGAAGTTGGGAAGTAATGCCCCAAACAGACGGATAAAGTGAGATGTCTAACGAATAGGTCATGTGCAATCCACCAAATAAACATTTCTGGTTGCATTCGAAGTGTCAATATGTGTGCCAATATGTTAAAATACAAATAACAGATACAGCATATAAGAAAGTCAGCAAATGAAATTTTTAACTTAAATCTACAATCTCATAAGCACTATGCCATGGCAAGCAGGCAAGATAATTTCCCAAATTGTCAAATAAAATTCCAACGAATGGGGAATGGCGAAAAGAGAGAGATGAGTTTCGTACTGTTGCTGGGCAGCCAAGTCAATGTGTACTTCCGGAGGAGCAAGAGCAGGAGTCTCCACAAAGTGAAGGTTAGGGTCCCTAAAGTTCCACAAAGAACCAACATGTTACATCATCCACGACATAGACAAAAGATGATCCGAGGAGTACAACAGTAAATTGAATTACCCGGCAAGTTTTCTGGCGAGATAGAGGAAAGGCTTCTCAAAATTGTAGTTGCTTTTGGCAGATATCTCATAGTATTGGAGGTTCTTCTTCCGGTGGAATGTAACCTGCTTTGCCTTTACCTGCCTGTTCTTCACATCAACCTTGTTTCCACACAGAACAATGGGTATGTTCTCACAGACCCTAATATTAAAAGGCCGTAAAACGTTAAAGCCACTCCTATACACAGGTAAAGCTTAAGGAGGTAAGAGAAGGCATCAAAGTAAAACCTGCAGAGATCGCGATGCCATGTAGGGACGTTCTTATAGGTCAACCTGGCAGTAACGTCAAACATGATGATGGCGCATTGACCATGAATGCTGCAGAAGAGAACAGCCAGACCCACGTGAGCAATAATGCATGCCACTTGAAACTTATAGATCCAGAACAAACGTGACAAAAAGAACATGAAACAACATATTAACGAAGGCATACACCAAAAAGTTTGGAACACGAAACCATCTATACTCACAAAATCAGATGAAAACCAATTCTAACAAAGGAATGTATAGTTTCCCCTTTACTTACTAGTATCCATCTCTTAGACCACCAAACTTTTCCTGCCCGGCAGTATCCCAGCAGTAAAATCGAATTTTGCCGCAGTTCGTGTAGAAATCCAATGGATGAACCTCAACCCCGATGGTCGCTGTTCAAGCCCAATCAATATCCCAATCAATTCCCACGCAACCAGGGGGGACACAATCAAGCAGGGGGCAAAAACAATAAGGCAAAGTAAAGACACGTACGCTCATATTTCTTCTCAAACTCCCCGGTGAGATGCCTCTTCACGAAAGTCGTTTTGCCTGCGAAACGGATAAAATAGTTCAGCTCCGGCAGTAACAGCTCAGCTAGTACTGAAGTTCAAACAACACCCGCCAAAAAATCAAGAACATCAATGCCCAAAATCTTGAGGAGGAATTCTAACCCATAAAAACCGATTTCCCCCTCCATTCCAGCAACCAAGATCTCAAAGGCATAATATATATTTACGCCGTAAATACTCGCTCAAGGCTCACGCGAGGCGGAAACACTTCCCCACGACCCCAGATGATAAACAACAACATTGAAAAAGTAGGAAATCACCACCAAGCATCCCCCGTTGCAGCCATCGAAACTCAAGCTAATCCCCACATACAATCGATCCCATCCCCCCACACACAGATCACATGGAAAAGTGCTCGAGGGAACCAAGAAAGAAAACACAAGCGGCGACGATCGAGCCATTCGAAACAAATCTGTGGAAAACCCACCAGTGCCTCCGTCGCCGACGATGACGAGCTTGAAGCTCGGGTAATCGACGGTCTGCTGATTCGGCAAGGCCTACCAAGAAGAACACGAAGAAAGAATCAGGAAATAGAAAGAAGAAACCCGGCATCGGAGCTCTCCCGAATCAGAACGGCATCGACCATCCCCGTCCCCGACGGCTCGCGAACGGCGATCGTCGGCGGCGATCGCCGGCCGGAGCGGCGAAATCTCGAGGAGCACAAGGAACACGGGAACGGCGCTCACCATGATCGGTCCAGGCGGCGGCGAGGTTTCGAAGGATGCGCAGCGAGCAGCGAGGGCGAGGGCGAAGGCGAGGGCGAGAGAGGGAAGGAGACGGTGAGGCCAGCTAGGGTTTATATGGGGGAGGGACGAGGAGCGTGTGTTTTGTTCAAAGTGGCTTTAGCTTGACGCAACAATCTGGGCCGTCCGATCGGGCCTCTTCCCCGGTTCAGGGGGTTCGGATCCGGCCGACCGTGCGATCTCCTTACCCTTTTTTTTTTTTATGCCGGGGTAGGTTTCGAAACGCTGAGCGGCGTGTGATTCGTGGGAGTAATTTTGGCTTTTGCTGCATATTCGCCCGCGGATCCACTTGGCCACATCGGTCAAGTCGGTTCCGGCCCGATTGTTCCCGGGCCCAAGCCAGCTCAGCGTGGAAGGAACGGTGCCCTGTTGGAGGAAAGATACTTATTCCATATTCTTACGGGGATACGCCGCCGCCGCGTGGCGGTGCTGATGTGGCGGGATCGACCGATCGCCGCCGTCGTCGCTCGGGCGCTATGAACTCGTCCTGCTCGGCACCATGTTAGACCATCTGTTGCTGCCACGCGGGGTAAATCTCGCGTTCAATATCTTCTCGGGGAAAGAGGGGAGTGAAAGCAAGTTTCTAAATCTTGTAATGGACTCTGCATTTGAGTCGTGAAACTTTCATTTCGTATCGTGTTCACGAAGTGACATACAGTGTTCTAATAACTCCTAAGTTGCAACTTATCATTTCATACTGAATTCATCACCATTGAAGCCTCCACGAATACTCGCAGGTTGAGAATCATTCATGTAGACCTTAAAACCAGTATTCCTGCTGTTGGACAATGACTCAAACCCGTATCATCAAAGACAATGAATCCTATGCAAACACAAACATGATTGTCGGTACATAGTACGTATGATGTGCCGAAGCATATAATGTTCCGTTTTGCACATGCCGTATGCTCGCGATGTTACAGTATTTTGGAGCGATGACAGCAGCGGCTATAGGTTTCCCGAGTATGCAATGGACGGTCTTTTCTCCGCGAAATCAAACACTCTCATATTCGGAGTAATGATGCTAGAGATCATAAGTGGAAAGCAGAATGTGCAGCGTGATGTTTTTTTGCCTTCGGCACCTTCCCAAGATAACAGCATCATGACATTACCTTTCTCCAGGCATGGTGTCTGTGGAAAGAAGGCTGGGCCTCGGACCTAGTCGACGAGCGACTATATCGAACATACTCGATCAATGAGGTAACGCAATGCGTTGGATAGTGTGCTCTGTGTGCCAGAAAGAGCAGCAGATAGACCGATGGTGTCGGCTTTGGTTCATTTTCGCTGCTGAGCGACGAGAGAGTTGCGCGTTCTTTACCATCGCATGTACAAACAGAGAAGATTGGTCGGACGAGATGGGGATGCGCTCCATTAATCAAGTAACCATGTCCAGTTTATACAGCAAGCCATTGACCTTCAACCTTATAACATGTGAAAGGGCTGCGATGCGACCAACTTCTCTTAGCTGCTTTTAAGCTAATTGTAGCACTTCCACGGCAAAGTCTCGGCAACCAAACCTTGATACTCTATGAACCCTGTGAAGTTTTAAGGTTCTCGGGGAAGAAGTGTATAAGGTACAAATCTTCCCTACTGAAGTGTCAGAAAATCATAATTGAGTTGATGGCGACCCTAATGAAGAAATGAAACAAAAGGCAGTTCACGGCAAAATTCTCTTCAAGAGATGTCATCGAGGATCTACTGCTCGGTAGATCTTCAGATCGTAACTGCCCGGGAACCAGATTCTGGTATGCTTGCCATATGAGTAGAGTGTACGGTACTCAGAAGCTTGTGGAGTCGCTCTTTGATTTGCGAGCATGGAGCGAGACTTGGTCATGTGAAAAAGCTCAGATTGCAGATGAACTCAATGGAGGATTTTGGTTGATTCAGTTTTGAGAAGACACTCTGTTGGCGGAATGTCGCACGAATGCCGGATGATCAAACCAGAGCACTTCCCTCAATAGTAAGTTTGCCCCCCAACATTGCTTCCAGGTTAAATCACCATTACCATACGACAGAAAAGAGCCAACAGATCATACAAGAGAAGCAAATTGCTTGTGATTTTAGCTTGAACTTTCTTTAGAATCGCATTCTAATGAACAAGGAAAGGAAGAAATTGGGAGTTGCGCAGCAAACACCCCATAGCAAATGTCTCTTCGTTCGAAGAAGGTTGCTTTCATTTCTAGTTCTGCAGTTACTAGCTGCTGAAGTCTGCCTTCGGACTTTCAATAAACATTGGCGAAAGCACCCGATGAATTCTCATTGGCTTACTGGCCACCCGTCGGACATCCAACCTTGAAGGTCCGGCTCTCATTCGAGTTAGCTCGGCACGAGCTGCATATAGTGGAAATTCCTAGTGATATAGCATATCCTCAATTTCATCAAGAAACATATCGGTTAGGGTTCATTAATTCAGGTCAGGAGTTCATTCATCAGCAACTTGATCGCAACTACTGGCAGACTTTGGAGCATTCTGCTGCTCCATACTCATTTACTCCAGAAGATTTTTTTTTCTTCTCACTTATAAAAGAAGAAAGGAACACATCCTGGGCAAGAAGAAAGAAAGTGCTCGAAGCTATTTTCTTGCAGTTGAAACATTTGAAAGGCAAGCGAGAAATGAGCTTGAAAGAAGCAAACAACAAGCTAGATGACAGAAGCCAGAGAACGACTGGTTCAACAACTTGACGGTGCATGTGAATTGCATACGACTCAAGATCTGGCCTGGACCACTCCCCTCTTTCAACTTTCCCACTCGCTTCCAAAACATCCCTCAACCTCACCTCCCTCCTTCGATGTATCTGCCTTGTTTTGAATCAAAATTCTAATGTTCATGAAGAGTCTATCAGACAGAGCCAGAGAGCATTTCAGATTTGACCGCGTGCTCATACTCGGGCTATTCCGTGTCGACGAAGCGTCAACATTAGCAGCACTCGGGATATTCTGCATCGACAAAGCGTCAACATTAGCGGCATATCACGCGCCAAGTCCGCCTTTTCGATCCGGTCAGAAAACAATCGCTCGGAAAAACAGAAACCACTTCCTCGAGACGTGACCTCGACAGATCATGTCACACAGCAAATTGCACCTAAGAGATCCCATGCGTCACGAGCAATAGTCGCATTTACGTGCTCTCGGGTCCTTTCCTCCAATTTCTCAATCCTAGAACTCGGCAGTTCTCGACGGAACACAGACATGGTTTCTCGTGTCATGGCACACAGATCTTGGCAATACATGCACCTCAAAAACAACTCTACAACGTGGTACGCAAAACCAGCAATTTGGGCACACGAGTGAACAGAACGCAAGCATATTCTTTCCCAGGATTCTTCCTGCCTCTTTGAAAAAATCCCAGAATCCGACTCAGTGATCCCACCCACGCCTGATGCCCCAGATGAGCAACAAGCCAACATGCTGCCAGTCTAGCAACTTCGGATGCACGTTCCACCAGATCCCATCCGTACGTTATCCATCACCGGACCCCACATCCCCCCAACAACATGCGATCACGACCGTCCAAATTATACGCAAGCAATTTGAATTTCGCCGGAAGGAAACACGCTACCAACCAGTCCTTATCATCAAAAATCGACTTCTGATCCTTCTGCTCGAGGACAAGGAGGAAAAACCCATCGATCGATGATGGGTTTCGATTAGGAGCGCCACTGCTTCATTAAAGAACGTTAATCATGCAGATCTACCAGATCAAGATCAGTGCTTTACAAACTAAAAATGCTTAACAAGATCCATCGATGCATCGATCAATACCCAGCAAGATTATCAGCTAATATGCAATTAGCAGAGATCATTCCGAAAGCAACGTTATTTACGCACCCACGATAATTACATTCATGCTTCTTCTTCTTCTTCAAGTTCAACATCAGGACCCTCTTCTTGTAATCACACCACTAAATCATACAGCAGATGCGCCGCCTATATTATCGGACGCAGCATATATCGGAGAGAAATCAAAAGCTAAGAAAAGAGCAAAGAGGAGCAAGAAACGGGAAGAGGGTAAGATCCGGCGACTCGGACCCGGATCCGGACCAGATCCTCATAGATCGGGTCGGCCCCCGAAGTCGGAGGCCAGCCGGGAGGCGATGGCGGAGTGGTACATGGCGTCGTGGAACGGCCCCGCGCCGCCCTGGGTCATCATCCGCAGCTGCTTCGCCTTCTCGGCCGTGAAGCCGCCCGGGGCGAACCGGGACGGCCGCGCCGGGCTCGGGTCGAGCTCCGGGTCGACCTTCTCCTCCCGGCGGTCGGCCCTGCCGCTGCCGGAGTCGATGTAGTCGGGCTCGGAGGGCCACCCGAAGAGCGGGGTCCACCAGCCGGACGAGGAGGAGGGGGCGGCGGCGGCGGCGGAGAAGCCCCGGCGGTTCGGGTCGGGCCTCTTGTGTCCGGCGGCGGCGGAGGCGGAGGCCCGGATGCCGGAGGGCGCGAAGGTGAGGAGGTTGGTGGCCATTTCTGGGTTCTTTCGAGGGCTGCGTGAGTTAGAGAGAGAAAGAAACGGCACCCTTGCGAAGGTTTTAGAGAGAGAGAGAGAGAGAGAGAGAGGGAAGAAACCGGAGGAAGACGATGGTGGCTTGGCGGAGAGAGAGGGAGAGAGGTATTTCAGGGAGGGAGACGGATAAGGACGCGGACACGTGTCTGTCGGTGGGGGGCCGGGTGGTGGGGGCGGGAGGGTTGCTTTTTCCGGGCGCTTTTTTACCGGGGAGTCCGGTTGGCACCCGGTCACCCTTCGGTTCTTGCGATTATCCTCCTCTCCTCTCTTTCTTTTTTTTTTAATGTTTTAATCAATTCTTTTTTGAAAAAAAACCACCAAAAACACTAAATTTTGTCACCTGTGACAAATTTATCTCGAACTTTTTTTATGACACCAAAAACCCCAAACTTTACTATTTGTGACACATTTACCCCAATGTACATTGTCCATGTGCATTTTCGTCTTTTTGCTTTTTATTTTTTATTTTTACTTTTTTTTCCTTTCCGGCGAGGGCGACCCTCGCCCTCACCCAGGCGACGGGGAGGGTCGCCCGACGCCGGCGAGGGTCGCCCTCGCCGGAAAGGAAAAAAAAGTAAAAATAAAAAATAAAAAGCAAAAAGACGAAAATGCCCATGGACAATGTACATTGGGGTAAATGTGTCACAAATAGTAAAGTTTGGGATTTTTGATGTCATAAAAAAAATTCGGGATAAATGTGTCACAGGTGATAAAGTTTGAAGATTTTGATGGCTTTTTCTCTTTTTTTTTTAGGGATATTTGGATCATGTCCTTCGATGGAAACTAGGATTGACACTTTGGATAGAGTCGTTAGTTCTAGCTCTGGTTCTACTTTGGAGAGTGTGACTACTTTTGTCTTCATCAAAGCTTTCTTTTTTTTATATGTACTTTATTTTTCTATTCGCGATATTCATCGTTTGATCCGTTCTGCGCAATCAGTAACCCGGGTAAGGAAAATGCTGATGCGTCCGAGAAATTACTAGCAATACATACGTGAAACAATTATTAGTGCAAGAGGAAACTGTGACCTGCCACGATAAATTACGACCTGTCCGGATTGATTTTTACCGAGGCGTTTGGACCTATTTAAATGCAAAATACGAATACGCAGATTCGCACGTACTTTATTCGTCCGTAACTTTAGGAAATTTGAACGGTATTTTAGATTTTGGCGGGATAGCCGAAAGAAAACTTTTTTTAAATGTAAAAACTTGTGTGAGAAGAAAAATGGGGCGCGGTATATAATACATCAAATGTTTAAATGATTAATTAATATTCTGGTAAATGGGAGTATGAGGTAGCATCGACCATAAAGTTTCTATCAAAGTCCATACTGATAAATCATCATTACCATTTAATTTGTATTTTTTTAATAAGGAATGTTAATGAGCAGAAGAGAAGTCATTTTCGATGAATTATTTCCCTATGACTTGATCATTAAGTTTGGGCTAACTTTTTGGCGGTCTATGCAATCTGACGTGGAGTTGAATAATCAGCACCAATAATTACCTTATCTCGAACTCATTGACACGCAATATGAAGATCTTATTATGATAATATATAATATAATGCATGCATTATATGTATGTATGTATGTATGTATGTATGACCATAAGCTACGAGGGCACCACTTTTTCTTGTGTCCGTAAATCTTTGGCAAAACAAAATAGTACTAGTTTAATAATTGATTTGGCGATAGACTATTGTATTGTTGTATTGGATAAGAAGTTCATCGACGCATCAATTTGACTTTGGAGTCCATTAAGTTTTGATCGGACGATTCGACCTCATTCAATGAATCATGTAGAAATTAAGGGCTGTGCGGGTGAACATGTGGAACCTACAGACCTTGATGAATCGGACTGGCAGGCTAGGTTCCGGGATAAGTATAAGATATTGCGGGGTCGGTTTTGGATTCAAAAATTTCGAACCCGATGAGTATATGGTAGGTTCTGGGATTTTGGGTCATACCTACCTGTACTCGCTCTGTACCATATGCCCTGAGGAAAATTATCAAGAAAGTCTTAAACTTGTTGCAATTGTGCGAATTCAATTCGAAACCTGTTTTTTTACCAATTCAATCTTAAACCTTTTGCATTTATGTCAATTCAATCTATCCGCCCAACACTGACGCGGACAATTTTTAATAATATTTTATTTTTTTCGATTTTTTATCAATTATTTTTTTCTTTTCTTCCTTCTTTTCTTTTTTTTTTCCCTCGCTGGCCACCGGGCGAGGGCCATGAAGCCCTTGCTCGCGGCCCCTAGGTGTCGCCCAATGGTCGATGAGCCTCACCGGAGCCTCACTGGCAATTTGGTTAGGCTACCTTGCTTGCGGCCCCCGAGACACACCCAGATCCGGGCAAGGGCTTTACAGCCCTCGCTGGCCACCGAGGGGAAAAAAAAGAAGGAAGAAAAGAAAAAAAGAAAAAAATTAATTTAATATTCAAAAAAAATGAATAATCATTAAAATTATCCACGTGAGAGTCGGCTGGACAGCCAGTTTTCACGTCAATAATTTCCACCCAAAATTAACTGAATGGGCTGAATTGACATAAATGCAAAATGTTCATGACCGAATTTGGCATAGTTATAAGGGAAAATTCCAATTAAAGACCCTAAGTGGGATCTTTTTCTCAAAAAAGGACCCTAAGTGAACATAGTGTCAAATAAGAGCATAAAGTACCCAATCAGTATCAAATAAGGACTTGAAGTGTCCATTTAGTCTCAGGTAAGAGCCCAGGTTCGCCAGCTGGTCAAATGCTCGCCGGTCGGCTAGCACGGTTACTGTTCCGGTGATCGAAAAAGGGTAATTTTGCCTTTTTCTTTTTTTTTTCCTTTTCTGTTGTTTTTTCTTCTCTTCCCTCCGTCGGCCGTAGTCGAGGTCGACGGAGGTCGCCGGCCTTAGGCGGAGGCCGCCCTCGTCGGCGTCGGGCGAGGGACGCCCAACGTCAGTGAGGACGAGGGTTGTCCTCGCCATATCTGGCGAGGGTCACCCTTGCCCGCCCAGCCCAATCAAAGGCTGCCCTTGTCGGCATTAGGCGAGGGCGGTCGCAACCCTCGCCAGATCTGATGAGGGCAACCCTCGCCCTCGTCCGACACCGGCGAGGGCGGCCTCCGCCGGCATCAGGAGAGGGCGGTCGCGACCCTCACTAGATCCGGTGAGGGCAACCCTCACCCTCGCCCGACGCCAGCGAGAGCGGCCTCCACCGGCCCCGGCTATAGCCGGTGCAGGGAAGAGAAGAAAAAAAAACAGAAAAGGAAAAGGAAAAAAATAAAAAGACGAAACTGTCCTTTTTCGGTCGCCGTAAAAGTAATCGTGCTCGCCGGCAGGCTAGCATTTGATCGGCCGGCAAACCCAGGCCCTTACTTAAGACTAAGTGGGCACTTCGAGTCCTTATTTGAAATTAATTGGGCACTTCAGGCCCTTATTTGACACTATATTCACTTGGGGTCCTTTTTTGAGAAAAAGACTCCACTTGAGGTCCTTAATTAGAATTTTTTCAAATTATAATAGATTTATGACTTTTTTGGTAACTTTGGAGCAAAATGGAACTAATCGAAGGATTGATGAAAGAATACTCGTAATCCCAGCGTTCGAAACGAGCCGCATTGATCGTAGAGCAAACGTGTTCGACCCGGCTGTGGACGGACGGGTGGACGTATCTGCGAAGCATTCCAAGTTCCGCAAGCAACAGCTTGCGCAAGATATCTACGTCGGAGGAGCGGCGGCGCTGTTATCAAAGGGCTTTCATCCTCAACTTTCTCGTGCCCGCATGAAGACACGCACGTTGACGAAAATGGCCTTATTTGGTTTTGTAACTTTGCAAAAGGACGGAGACTTCACAGGGGGACCAAAATTAGAAAGGAAATAAGATAGACACGGCGAGATTACGCGTGCTCGCCGGCCTTTCTTTAAATGACCATCATACCGTTTGTTGATCACGTAAACCGAGTTCATCTCAACCGTCGATCATGTGGCGCCCCGCAGCGGGACCCGCATAATGAATGTTCGAGATGATATTAGCTCACGTGGTCAGTAGATCGTGTTATAACTTCTCCATAAAAATTTACTGTCTTTTTTTTTTTATCTGACTTTTTGTAATTCATCAAGCTAGCAATTTGGGAACTCGATATGGTCATTTAGAATGTGGAGTCCAATCGTGAGCGAGGCCATAGAATTCATTCAATTTCGAGCGAGCCCATCAAATAAAGCCCAATCCTTCTCTCAAGCAAAATTTCTAGAGGCCCCTTTAATTTCTGGGAAAAAAAATTAAAAATGGAGAAAAATAAATTAACTAAAATATTAATATCAGAAAATATGAATAACAATACTGTGCATTAATATTTGTTAGATATTGATGGAATTATTAATTGAACTAATAAGATATTTTAAGGAAAAGAAACACAATTAAGGAAGAAGCCAAAAGGCGTAAACAACCAAAAACTCTTATAACAAAAGTTGGATACTCCTTATGTATGTTTAAATGGTTAATTAATGTAGAATATTGATCGGTCGATGACAAATGTTTAAAAAGCTCGCCTTAGATTTCGGTTAATCATTTCCTTTTACGAACTGAGGACATCATTTCCTTTTATAATTTATTTCCAATATTTTCATTAATCAAACATTCTTCACATTAATTAACCCGCAAAATATACATAATGCATAACCAGTTTTTGTTATTTGACCCTTTTGTCATTGTGGCCTTTTGCCCTTTTTGTTTGACCTGTATTAGTTTTTTTCCTTCAAAAATTTTTTGATCTAATTATACTGGCTATATTTATCGAATTTTAACAGATTGTTGTTAAAAATTGTTATTGACATCTTTTTTTTTTTGTTTGGTGTTGTTATCAGTTTAGTTGGTGTGTACTTTTCTCTCGGAGAGATTTCTTCAAAAAAGAAAATGAAAATATACTTTTACCCCTCGAAAGTGATATGCATTGTACATACCAAGGAAGAAATTACAGGGTGTTAAAGACGGTATGACCGAATGTTTTAGAGAGCATTGTGTAGCAAATCGAAAGTTCGAGCGCAAACGTATACTACTTCCAAAGTTCACGAGAGACTTGTGTAACTTCTCCGTTATTTATGCGTTCATTCATTTGCTCACTCACTTATTTACTATCTTGTGACTTTAAGAGATTATGGGGGTGGCGGTTGTTGGTCTTTCTTCTTCTTCTTCTTTTCAAATTCCCCATGAGAGGCTATTTGAAGACTCATCCTCGTCTGCGTGACTTTTCCAATCTTGGCTGTTGTTATCGAAAATGTTATGCTCTGATTGTTGCGAAAACCAAGCAATCGAACAATAAATTTGACATAATAAGAAAATAAATCGGACACCGGATTTACTTGATTCGGTCGTAGTGACCTATGTCCACGGGGGAGAGCAGCACGGAATTTAACTATACATCAAGCGATACGACGGAGATTACAACCACACTCGAGTCATTCAGATACTCTCGGTGTTTTCCAAGCCTCAATTATACCCAATAAATCAAATAGTATTTAGCCTCACAGTTCCTCACGAAATAATCTTTCAATCTCACGAAGGAATTGTATACAAATCCTAACATAAGATTTAATCGCTACAGACACTTGAACTCTTCGTGTAATTCCGCGAATAAAACCACGGAGATTGCCCACCGCCAAGCACTCGCGCACAAGCGGCACTTCGAGAATAACTTCACGTATTCATCAACAAAGGCGGGCCTTCTTTGCTCCAAAATAACAGCCAATATGTATGTTTATCTAAAAAACAAGATCAGGATAATCATTCCTGCAGCAAACCTCAACACGGAAAAGGAAAGTTTGAAAGCCTCTGGTCAACTTTCTTGTTTTTTGTTGCCAAACTTGACCGGCTTCAGTAATAAAGGACATTGAGTGCGCCCACTCCGCTTCTCGTTTCTCCGTTGCAATTTCCGCCGGTTCTTGCACACAAATATAATACCAAGACAAAAAAGGAAAGCCTATTTTTCTTTCTCCGACGCCGAACGGGAAATATATATATTTCCACGGCGGACATCCTTGTATAATCAATTTCAGACTTACCTTTAATAAATCTCGGGTTGAATTTCATTCACGGACTCAAACTCGAGACATATATTTTAATATTCTTGATTGTTATTATTGAAAATACTGTGCTCTGAGAATGTTCTTCTTTCTAGGTTGTTTGTTTGCTTGCAATTTGATATGTGTGGCCTTAGATGGCATGCATCCCCGAGTTTTTGTCACTTGTCCACGAGATCAAGAAAATATTCAGTGGTAAGATAGCATTAACCACGGCTGATGTTGTAGTCATTTGTACATTTGGATCCACTTACAAGTCCACACTTCTGTACCAGATGAGTTGAATGGTATTCAAATGAAACGAGAAGTTATTATGCTGTCTATAGATCGTATGGATTAGGGGTGAGCAACTAGGCTGATTCAACTCGAAAACCAAATCAAACCGGCCTTACCCGGTGGGTTCGAATTGGGACCGATTCGGTTCCCATGTAAAAAATTTGGGAATTTGCCTCGATTGTCTTAGTTCCCAATTTTCGGGTAGAACCAATTTCAAGGCCAATTCCCATATAGAAGCTGTTTTGAATGAACCTTAACAAGATAGGCCAGTTCCAGGTCATCCTTGTTGGAATCGGCCGGTTCCAAGGTCAAATGATTCGATTCTTGATTCAAAAAAATTGGAAACCAGTTTTGACAAGGTAGATTCTAAGTTCCTAGTGTCGAATCAATTACCCCTAGTATAAATTAAGATCATTTGAACCGTTAATTTTGTAGGTCCTACTGTAGAGCTTACCTGAGGCACTTGACCACATTGTCTTTGGACCATATATTATTTTTCCAAATAAAAGAAATAACCAAAAAGGAGAGCTTTGACATCTGCAGCACAATCAAGAGACTTACTCATCTAACTTTGCCATCTATATTATTTGAATCTCTCTCCCTCTCCGGCCAAGCTCGGCCGTAACCGGCCGGCGATGTCGGGGTTGGTCGAGACGACTTCACCGGAAGAGGAGCGCGGGCAAGGCGAAAGAGAGAAGAAAACGAAGATATCACGGAGAATTTTCAAAGACTTTTATTTTCCCCCGCAACTAGTTTTCCAATCGGTGAATTGCAAACGCGGACATCATCCACGTGCATAATTTACGATATTTTCATGTAGATAGATACTTTTTGCAACCCGCCAATCAGATTTCAATAGGGGATTGAGGAAAGAAAAAAAACTTAATCCCACAAGTAGTTTTTCGAGCTGGGACATGCAAATCACAAGTAATCTCATAATATTTCGTTGTGTCCAATTGAGAGAACATTAGTTAGGGAAAATGACACAAACAGTCCCTAAATTTTGACCTAATGTGCAATGTGGTCTCTGAACTTTAACCTAATATGCAATATGATCTCTAAAATTTTATTTTGTTCAATGTGGTTTCTGAACTTTTAGTATATATTCAATGTCGATATTTTCATATATTTCAGGGACAATATTGAACATGTACCAAAAATCTAGAGATCACATTAAATAAATTAAAAATTCAGAGATCACATTACATATTGAGTTAAAATTTAGAAACTATTTATGTCATTATCCTATTAGACATGACACCGGGCCTGCCCAAAAGGGCCAAAATGGATATGCATAGTAAGTACCCAAGAATGGATAGAACATTGGTTCTGACGTCGCATCATTTCGTTATTTGCCAAGATCCAGCCCACCATCCTGGCTTTTTCCCCGATTGTCCATCCAAGCATGCATGGCAATGTACAAATACTTTGACTTTTTGTGATCGATGGCCGAGATTTATTCTTCCTTTGATCCGACGGTCATCGAGGGATTGAGATCCATTTCCCAAGAATTCTTAAGAACAACGTTGCTTTGACAATGACGTCAATCACTTTTTCGATAATTGCATAATCTAATACGAAAAAGTTATCATAGATATATAAGTTAATTTAGAGAAGTAGAGAGGAATTACACCCTAAAAGGGAGAAATTGTTGTTCAGCTGTGATAGTCGATTTCAGAATAGATCGATTTTTACCTTGAAATCGGACTGGGCAAAGTCGGTTCTCGATTTTGTGGAACCAAGAATTTGCTTACCTGATCCTGAAAATGGGACTGATTATTACCAGTTCCAAATTTTGGGAATCCAGAACTACAACACTTACTTTTCATACAAAGTATATCGAAAAACTGTGTCAAATATTCTTTTAGTGTTTATCTTGCACAACTTCTTCCATCAGTTTCAACTGCGAAAAGGAATATCACGGTACTCATATGGTGTTCGGCTTGGCAAGCACCACAACTTCTAGCCGCTGTTGGAAACCTGCCCCTGCCTAGCTTCTAATGTTGCAACTTTAAAACATGAATTACCAAATACACGTCTGCGCATCACTATGCAATTTTTATTTTTTTTTTTACCACATAGCACTTTACAATTGAGTCACATCAAAAGGGGGGCTCTTGGTATCTCCAGAGTGATTATTCTTTTGGTAGTGACTAAAGTTACATTTAACTTATATGCAGATATGATGACCCAATGAGTAGTACGAGGATGGACCTGGACAACCCTTTATTGTTTTATATATTCTGTTTGCGAATATAAGAAGTCTCAGCCTGTCGGAGGAGGGAAACACAGATCCGAATACACTGTGCAGCACGAGAGAGAGAGAGAGATATTCTTGATGTAAGAATGCAACGACAACCAGCTCAACTTCTTGTGCACTTGAAATAATAAGAAAACAGGGGGCCTTGTTTTTTGTCTGAAAATTGTCTGTTGTACCGTGAAGAAGAAGAAGAAGAAGGAGAGGGAGGAGGAGAAGAAGACATGGAGGGTTTACCGTGAAGAAGAAGAAGAAGAAGGAGAAGGAGGAGGAGAAGAAGACATGGAGGGTTTGATAGGAAACAGAGGAGGGGTGTTGTGCGGAGTGTCACTCTCGGTGTGCGGTGACGAGGAGAGACAGGCCTTTTCGAGAGATGGTAGCAGCCACTACAGTCTCTCCACCGGCATCTTGCCATCCCTCGGCGCGAGAAGCAACCGCACCGTTCAGCTTCGCAGACTCATCGTATCCCCCCACGATCCTCGTTACAGGTGAATTTGACGTTGACCGTGTTGTTTTTCTTGTTCATTGTATCTGTTCCCTTATGTTTTTATCAACTAAAAAGGTGTTCTTGTCCTACTTTCTCTGTGCTCTGTCTTAATTGTGAGCTTTGATGTTTCTCTGCTCACATGGTTTTTGATGCTTTCACCTTTTTTTTTCTTGAAAAAAGTGAGTGGCCGCCTCAAAACCATTCGTATTTGAGATTCTTGTCAATCCTCGGTTGACTTGTTCAGTCTGATAAAAATCGGATAAATATGGTTGTTTCAGGATATGGGAGAATTTCCTGGTTCTTCTGGTTGTTTACACTGCTTGGGCGTCGCCATTCGAGTTTGGCTTTCTCGAGAAGCCGAAGGGGCCGTTGTCCATCACTGACAACGTCGTCAATGGATTCTTTGCCATTGATATTGTCCTTGCCTTCTTCGTGGCTTACCTCGACAAAGCCACCTACCTACTCATTGACGACCCGAAAAAGATCGCTTGGAGGTACACAAGCTCGTGGTTCGCCTTTGATGTCATATCGACCATTCCCACCGAACTTGTTCAGAGAATCTCACCTTCGTCTCTCCAGAGCTATGGCCTATTCAACATGCTCCGCCTTTGGCGTCTCCGAAGGGTCAGCGCCCTGTTTTCGAGGTAGCGATACGTTTTTGCACAATGAATCTCTTTATTCTGTTGCACATATGCAAGCATCTGAGATTTGTCTTTCCTTCATTTATCAGACTGGAGAAAGATAGGAACTTCAACTACTTTTGGGTCCGGTGTGCGAGACTCATCTGTGTCAGTATTGAATCCGTCTTTTGCGATACCATTTTGATTAAAAAGCAATGGCCTTCTCCGAGGTTGTTGGCATCTAGAGAATTCGCCTTCCTTTTTGCAGGTTACCGTGTTTGCAGTCCATTGTGCAGGATGCTTCTATTATCTTCTCGCAGCTCGTAATCATGACCCGGCAGAAACATGGACGGGGAAATCCATTCTCCAGCAAAGCCTATGGATTCGATATGTGACTTCGCTTTACTGGTCTATCACTACTTTAACAACTGTTGGATATGGTGATCTGCACCCTGTGAATGCGAGGGAGATGCTTTTCGACATATTCTACATGCTTTTTAACCTTGGTTTGACGGCGTACTTGATTGGAAATATGACAAACTTGGTTGTTCATGGTACAAGTCGCACCAGAAAATTTGTGAGTAAAATCTCTTCTTCCTAAGGTCTAACTTGGTGCTTGAATGAGTAGACAGCGAAAAAAAGTATTTGACTCTTCGAAAAGATTGATTACTATGACTAAAACACTCTTGACTTCAAAATGTATCCTACAAATTAAAAACTTTTAATTATTCATTCATACTCTGTCCCAGAGGGATACAATCCACGCTGCCTCAAGTTTTGCTCTAAGGAACCAGTTACCTCCTCGGCTACAAGATCAGATGCTTGCTCATTTGTGCCTCAAGTTTAGAACAGATTCAGAGGGACTTCAGCAACAAGTGACTCTCGATTCTCTCCCTAAAGCCATCCGATCCAGCATCTTAAATTATCTTTTTTACTCTATCGTGGACAAGGTGTACTTATTCCGTGGCGTTTCAAATGACTTGCTTTTTCAGCTGGTAAAAGAAGCAGAGTTGCCCCTCTAATAATTTCTCTTGATTCTAAAATTTACTTTTTTTTCTTAACTATTATTCTTAGAAAAGACCTTTCCTTGTGCATACATTAAGGTCTCAGAAATGAAAGCTGAGTATTTTCCTCCAAAAGCAGATGTGATCTTGCAAAATGAGGCACCAACAGACTTCTACATTCTCGTCACTGGTGCTGCGGTACTTGCTCAGTTCACCCTAAATGTGCAATTGTATATCTTGTGTTACTTGAGAAAACCGTTGGTAGAAGTTGACGGGTTTATCAAATTCTTCAGTTGGGAGATATTAGCCGTTTTGTTTAATGGTCATAATTTAAATTTCATTTCCTTGTCTGGTGAAAAGATATCCTTAATAGTTCTTTTAACTTGATGTCTTGCAGGATCTGCTAGTTCTTAAGAATGGAACTGAAGAGGCACGTATATCTCTCAAAACATTAATATACTGTTGGCCACTTAAAATTAAAAGAAATTTCTTGTAGGCTTGAAGAAAACATATAGTGACATGAATGTAAACTAATGCAGGTTGTTGGAGAGGCAAAAACCGGTGATCTTTCCGGTGAGATTGGTGTACTTTGCTACAGGCCACAGATTTTCACAGTGCGAACGAAACGATTGACCCAGCTGCTTCGGCTAAATCGTACCACATTCTTCAATATAATCCAGTCCAACGTTGAAGATGGGACCATTGTAATGAACAATCTCCTTCAGGTTTGTAAGCTAGGAACACTGCGATACTGCAGCTCATGCCACTGTCTTCTCAGTTCATGTTCACTCAACTTTTGATCCAGATTCCTGGATGAATTTTACTGTACCTTTTTGTTTTTATTTCTGTGTTGACTAGCACTTGAAGGACCTCAAGGATCCAACCATGGAGAGCGTTCTGATTGACGCGGAGAACATGCTGGCACATGGTCGATTGGACCTGCCTCTCAGTTTATGCTTTGCCACATTGAGAGGAGACGACTTGATGTTGAGCCAACTACTGAGACGTGGCCTAGATCCTAACGAATCAGATAACAGTGGGAGGACACCTCTGGTTCGTAGAATTTGCCTGTGGTTTTGCCTTGAAGTTACTAACTACAGATTACCAACTCTGTTTTTCTGTTCCGTCTTTTGTGAATACAGCATATCGCAGCATCTAAAGGAAGCCAGAATTGTGCACTCCTCCTCCTGGATTATGGCGCAGATCCTAATAGCCGAGGTTGTTCTTTTCTTTTAATATCTGAGGAAAAATTTCGACTTCAAAATGTATCCTTTTTGTCAGCCGACCACTTCAAGTTGCTTACTACCAGGTGCTTGTGAATAACCAGATTCATAAACTAGAGTTTTGCTAAAACATGAGAGTAGGACGTAAGCTCATTACCTGATTTGGCCTAGTCAATGCATCGGGTGTTGGATTATAAACCCCAAACAGCTTTCCAGAACGTGTAATATTAATTAAGAAGTTTTGGGGCTTCAATGGACCCTTATCACCTCTCAATTATTTGAAAGGACGTATTAATATGCATACAAATTTGGACCCAAGTTGTGGAAGCATCCCCTTTCGCATATCATTTTGGCTTTTTAAGTTAGGTTTGCTGCAAATCAAACCTGACATCATATTGCCCAGTTGTCCACTTGCATTTAGTAAGCAATATATTTGAGATGACTCTAGGCACAGTGTTAAATATATAATATCGAATTTTCTCGTCTTTTTTGCCAATTATGGCCACCATTGACACTAATGATATGATGCTAATTCAATTTTCTTCTGTTTTTAATATAATGAATTCACACGTGGAAGTCCTGGTTGACTTCCTCAGACTATTGTTCTCAGCATGTTGCCTGATGCATGAAGAGGAACAAAGCAAGGTCTAATCTTTGGTCATCAGCATCTTGTTTCTATCACTTCCTTCTGTAGCTGTTGTAGACTTTTTGTCATACAAATAGTCATACTGATTTTCTTGATGAAAAACAGTTTTTGATGCCTCCTGCTTATGGCACACTTTGTGCTATTGTTCTTCACAGCTGTTGCCTTCTTGTGGGTTTATATATTCAAAGAATTATAAGTCAACACTGACAATTGCCTTCTTCAGACACAGATTATTCCACCCTCTGACTTAATCTTCATAGAGCAAAACTTTAGGTGATTATGAGACTAACTTATTTTGAAACATCCTTGAAATTTTGGCATGGATATCTCGCCGAATCATCCTGACATGTCTGACTGCATTAACAACCTTGTTCATCGGGTTATTGTGACTGAATTTATTAAGAGCATTTCGGTAGTCAATAGGTTGCTGTTGGCTAATTGAATTGGAATTGCAGATTCAGAAGGCAATGTGCCTCTTTGGGAGGCAATAAAGGGCGGTAATGAATCCATGGTCAAGTTGCTAGCAGAAAATGGTGCTAATTTAGTGTCTGGAGATGTGGGTCGATTTTCATGCACAGCAGCCGAACTGAATAATCTGGACTTGCTCAAGGAGATCGTTCGTTATGGTGGGGATGTTACGCTTCCTAAAAGCAAGGAGACCACGGCTCTTCATGTTGCTGTTTCCGAGGACAACGTCGAAATAGTCAAGTTCCTCTTGGATAGGGGAGCGGACATCGACAAACCGGACATCCATGGTTGGACACCCAGAGATTTAGCAGATCAACAGGGACACGAAGAAATAGGGATTCTTTTTCAATCTATAAAAGAAACTGAAACGCCACCTGCTATTAGAAGCGAACCCAATTTGCCTCCTGCATCCCAAGAAGGAATTGTGGATGCTGCTTTTGGCCAAAGCCGTCCAAGGAGGAGAAGTAACTTCCATAATTCCTTGTTTGGCATTATGTCGGCTGCACATAACGATGAGAGAAATGTGCTTTTAAGCATTAATTGTAATAAAACTGCCAATAAATCTTTTGGGGCACGATTGGCTATCCGTGTGGTTGTTAGTTGTCCTGAAGTGGGAGACATTGAGGGGAAGCTTATGCTACTCCCAGAAAACTTTCAGGAGTTGTTGGAGATGGCACATAAGAAATTTGGGCTTACTCTTCCCAAAGTTTTAAGCAAGAGTGGAGCTGAAATTGACGATATAGCGGTTATCAGGGATGGCGACCATCTAGTCTTTTCGAGCAAGGAAGTGAAGGATGATTTTGCCGACAGCAATGACAAGAAGGTCCAATAAGGAAGTGTATAGTGTTTGTCCTTCCAAATCAGTACCTATGTCAACGTCTTAGTACAATGGAAAGTCTAGTATGACTGTTTCCATTATCTTCTTCATGTTCTTTCCCTCTTTTTACATGAATCAATGGAAGCAACTTTACATATACGATTCCCTGTTAAATGTGAGTAATCTGAAGAATATTCATGTTATACCAAACTTCGCTTGTTATACTGTTTCTAGCAGCTGAGTTCATGTTTTCGACTAACAAAAGAGAATTCTTTTCCTGCTATTTGACTGCTACTTATGCACTCGAACCTTTGGTGTGGTATCTTTTGCTGGTCATGTTTACTTCAATCAACAATTCATCCTTCCCTGCAATGACCTTGCTCCTCCAAGAGCCATCACCCGGGCAAATCCACGACAACAATCGGGAAAAGCGTCGTACATTGATGGCATGAATTTAGTGCCATAAAATAAATGCCACGTACAGATGTAAATCTTTTGTGTGTGCGTGAGAGAGAGAGAGAGAGAGAGAGAGAGAGAGAGAGAGAGAGAGAGAGATTATTGATGAATGAAATAGCGTACATATCATGATAAAAGAATTCAATTTCTATCTACAAGATACATTTTCTGGCACATTTAGGAGCCTCTGAAAAGCTGGCGAAAGAATGTCATCTAAGAGCGTGCTGCTACTTCCCCCATCCGACGTCAGGGAGAGGGACGTGAAGAAGATACTCTTTTTGTGCCTTTAGTTCACAAGAATTGAAAGAAGAAAGAACCAAGTATTCCAGTTAAGAATCTCTTGGTTGTTCCTCATCCTCTGGGAAAATCTGCAGTGACAAAGGTTCAATCATTTCTGTGAGACTTGCTATCAGAAGAAAACACACAAACAGTCAACAGCAATTTAATTAGGAAGAGGTTTGATCATTTTTTCATTTTCATAATGAATTCAGCATGTTTACTTGAAACAGTTCGTGGAAAATTAAGTGCAAGTGAATGACTTCAATGTTGTTTTCCCAGCTTGTGGTTAAAGCTGTCTGTCTTTTTATAGGTGACCAAGCCTCTCATCAAGTGTACCTCGGCTCTTGGTCTCCTACCAAAGGCCTGAAATGGCCATCACGAAGAACATTAATACAACACTGCGCACTTACCTGAACGAATTTTTCGTCGAAGCTTATTGATCTAAGCTTCAATTCTCCTCTGCTAGTGGTAATCTCATCCAATACTTCCGAATCGGATATCTCCATTTCGTCATTTTCTTCTACGGAATACTCTTTATCTACGCCCTGCTGCTGGAGGACAGTCAAAAGTGTTACAGCCGCAATTCTCACGAAAAAAATGAAACACTTCGGCCTAAAATAATTCAGAATCATTGTATTCATACGTCATAATATGGTTCCTGCGTAGCAACGATTAGTGCAGGGTAATTGCAGGGAAAATGGCTGAGTTTTCACATACCGTGAGTGCGACCCCATGTCTGCCGTGGGGATTACCAGGGATTTCTTCGTAGCCGGCTGCGTCCAACTCGTGAAGGTAAAGCGGGTGGAAGAACTTGGGAAGTATGTGCTCCCTTATGCTTATTAGCAGAAAGAATGGCAACGGAAACAATATTCCTGCCACGGGAATCCAAGTGATTCCAAAACATACTAGAAGATACACGAACTGGAAAAGCGTGAAAGCAGCCATCCACTTGAAAGGCACAGACTCAACGAATGAAGCGTGCGCTCCTTCCAATATCCTGGCAGACGTAAAGAGTATTCATTAGCATGTCAGTGAGGCAATCGGGGGTCGAAAGGCTCAATTATTAATCATCTCAACGTTTCAATCGGTTTGGTCTGTAGGTTGTGAGGACTTAGTTGAGCTGTGCTACTGTGAAATTTACATTTTCAGGGCATTAACAATGAGCGAAGTGCACTAATTTCACAACTCTAATGAGAATTTAGATACAGAAACTGCCTGTAACATTCATTTTCTAAATAACTAGGAAAGGCATGGCATTGAGCCTGCGAAGGTGGCATGGCAGATTGACCATTAGGCGTTAACTTACTTGTATCGCCGTCGTGGGGTGACGAAAAGGAGCAATATTCTCTCCCAGAACTGGTTTCCGGGAAGGCTGTCGATCGCCATGTACGCGAAATAACCCCAGAGAACCGACGTGGGTATCTTCTTGATCACGGGCATGGCTAATAGCGAGGCGCCCACAAGAAGCGATTGCAACAGGTTGCTAACTCTTTGCTCGTTGACCCGGACGGGCAAATGCGCATCAATGTGCTTCGCAAATTCGCCATCCACATGGTCTCTGTCTTCACTTCCCATAACGGCATCCTTCAATTTCTTTAACTCTTTAGCGACAGATGGCTGGAAAAGGAGAGTACATTTCATTATCTCAATAAGATCTAAACATGGGTACTAAACAAGTTTCGTCTTCCTCATCGATATATTTCAAGAAAAAAAGATTCGGTCTCAGGCAGTGTCGGTTTCATGACAAGAGGAGTTACATCAGGAGTAGAGTCCATTTCCACGAACACCTGCTGCATCTTTCCGTATATTTCGGATATGCTAGCCTTCTGTTTCATGCATTCCTTGGCGCTCTCTACCATCTTCTTTCTGATCAACTGAAAATTTCCAAGAAATCACAAGAGCTGTATTGACTGGTTGTGTCATTGTTCCTGATGAAAACGTGCAATTTTTTCTTTCATGCATCGACATACCTGTCTTTTGAGAACTGCCAGGCTCTTAGTATGCATAGGGGACTGCGGAAGGACGCCATTGGATGGTGGAAGTCCTATCAATCCACAGAGCAAAGTCTACAGTACAAAAAGAGGGCGAAAAAGGACATGAAGCTGCAGATATATGGGCATTGGCGATTCAGTTAACTGGAAAGAGCTCCTCAGGTTAAGTTTTGTACCATAAGCCCGAGAATAAGTATGTCGTAATGGTAAGCAGACGGATTCTTGAGGTTGAACTCCTTCTGCTGAGCCATTTGTGAAGCAACACTGTGGTCGAAGAAATATAGACCGGCAACCATCACGGCTGGTATGAAAGCAGCGAAAATGTAGGCCGGAGGGACCTTGCCCATATCCTGCAAATCAACAAGACGAGTCTCTCGATCATGTTGGCGCAGTTGCTATTTGGAAAAAGAACAAACTCTCCTCTTCTCTACATGTCTACACGAAACATAGGTTGGTTAGCGCGATTTCAAAATTCATTCATACCTTGATAATTGACCAATGGTGCAAAGATGCTGGCTCCCATGGTAGTGGACTGTATAACCTCCTGGGGACCCCGGACGGAACTGACTTCGGCACGCTGAAGGCCAATGCTGACCAAATCAACACCATTAACGGAACCCCATAATCCGCAATGAAGCTTCGGAACCACCCTTAATTTTAAAAAGTGTAAAGGATCAGCTCATGAAAGACAAGTGATATCTTAATTGAATGCTTCCATTCTTCACTGAACGTTCATACCTGTGCCATAGGGCCAGCTCCTTGCCCTTCTGCTTTTTAAAGCAGTATAAACTACGCCAAATGAGAATATTATCCCAAGGAGCCCGTTCACGTACCGCCATTGGAATTGGTATACCTCTGCAGAGGAGTCTTCGGCATGAGGAACGTGGAATTCACTAATTACCCCCTGAAATTTCAGAGATCAGTACGAGTTCAGAGCAATATCTTCCTCATAAATTAAATCAAATGTCACTTTTAGTTAATGCAGATATTACCTTCACGGCCTCTTGAACGAACAGAACAGCAATCAACATACCGAACAGCTCCCCGGCGATCCTCGTGAATTTTGTAATGATCTTGCAAGTGTTGAAAATCGCGAGAAGAAAAAGGAGTAGAGCGGTCCAGGTACATACCCTACAAGGACATTATTGGCCTTACTAAGAAGTGAATAATTCGACTTTGTAGTTGAGAATGATGATAGAAGAGGGTGATTCTTGTTACCATCCTGCCCAGGCCAAGTATAGCTCTTTCCCAAGATCAGGCCTACCCTTAGCGAAACTGTACAAGTAAGTGTACATTATAACGGTAGGCTCCGCCACTCCTAAAATCAACAGTGGCTGGCCTCCCAAAATTGAGTGTATGACGCCACATATGGCCGTCGAAGCCAGAGTCTCCACGGTGCTCAGACTTCCATCTGAAGAAGCAGAGAACTTTTTAGAAGAAATGTGAGGACTATCGTCATAGCAGAGGGAAAGACATGATGAGTTACCGGTCTCTCTGCTAAGTTGTTCACCGAATGCAATAACGGGAAGAGCCGATGCAAAGAAGACATAGGTAGTTGGAGCCAAGATCCTGAAATAGACCAAATTAAACAGGATTTGATGATTCGCTAAATCTCCAAAGATAAGGCAATTTATTGCACCAAGCGGGTGGTGAAACACTACCTGGCTCCACAGCAAACTCCACTTGCCCAGTCTTGCTTGTAACATGCTTTCCTTCCTTTAAGGTCCTGTATAATCCCCCTAAAAGGAGTTCTTATGCTTTCCATGCTGAATTTGCCGAAATATGAATCAGATAGAGAAGAGAACAGTCGAGCAATAAACATTGCTGTTATGCAGATCCACGTGGTTGAGTCAATTGATTGTTTACTATACACTACTTTTATTGTCTGGAGTGCGAAAAGGAGGGAGGCGAACCCTTTGACAACTAAATTTAACTTCATTTGCACAATGGCTTCTTTTTCCCCTTGTTCGGGCTATCAAAAGTAATCAACATCGAAACTAACATGTAAATAAGACTTTTTACACTCTCGTCATAGTAGTCTCTAGTCCTTCAATCCCTAGCAAAATTTACTTGACACTCAAGAATGCTGAGCAGAGCTGATGCAAAGCCCGGCAGGTAAGCCAATGCCAAGTTTGTTCATTCTTCTATTTTCACTAGTTCGGACAACAAGAACCATGAAGCACATCGAATTCATACTGGGATTGTAATAAACAATTAGCAAGGTTGACATTTCACATCAGCCAAGCCGAGAAGGAAAAATAATGAAGATCTTATATCCAGTTCTTTAACTCGTAGCTTTCTTTCACAGCTTGATGTGTTTGAAGATTAAATGAGCATAAAATAAATGGATGCAGGGTTGTCTGTGCTCAATGACATGCAGGGACAAGAGGGGGAGGGGGATAAAACGTGTAGTTTCTGTGATTTCATTATTCTCATGACTAGACCTTTACGTCTCAGGTTGAACTTGGAGAGTTAAGCAGAAAGGGTTTTCGAAAAATTGATCTTGGAGAAGACATGAGTAATTGAGGAAGATGGAAATGTCAATGAAGACACCCTTAATTGTCATTTTGTTTGTCCCGTCCGAATCCTCATCTCAGAGAGATGCTTATTACAGTTCCTTTTTATCCAAACCAATGCCAGTTTTTCATTTGCTTCCTCATGCATGATGTGTCCTGAATCATGCATCTAGACCATGAAATTTTTCTGCACAAGATTTCGCAGATAACTCAAGAAATCGAAAACAAAGACAAGAATTGCATGGGGTGACATGAACGTTCTAGTGATACACAACGCATTAAAAATCAATACTCAGAACTCGAGAAGATAGACAAATGAGAAGATCGATCGAGAATTATTGCGAAATTTCACGTACCCTGAAATTCGACGCCGATCAATAGGAGGGTGATCGGCGTCTTCCCAACCGATGAAGATCAAGAACTTCTCAGGATGCCGCAACGATGTTCATCAAGACATGGAAAACCAAAAGAAAAGGAACAAGAAAGAAAAGGGAAAGAGGGGAACGTGAAGTTTATTATGGGCCAAAAAAGGAACTGCCTGGTCATTGTTTTTTCTGGTATTTCGTATTGTCCTGGCAGATTATTAGGCTAGTGCGAGACATCGTCCGCTTCTCTCTCTCTCTCTCCCTCCCTCCCTCTTTCTCTCTCCTTTCAATGATGAATAACGCACGAGTTGGCAACAATGTCTTCAAAAGGAAAATATATACAGCTCGTAGAAATCGAAGCGCATCCCGCCGCCACATGGCATCGTGTCATTGGCCGCGAGAAGCCGCGACCCAAGTTCCATGACGTTATACGTTTAAAATTCCCGTCATTTTATTCTATAAACCATGGTATAATGCTTCCGTTCTAGAAGCCTTGTTCTGATTATAGAACTTCAGAAAAAGTAGGCGAAAATAGGAAAACAGCTCCTGCTGCTGCCGAGTGAGACCGTGGTTCTGAACTTATAGCAGCATTTGCGTAGTTGATGAGGATCATTATTTCCAAAATAACGCGCGACGTACTAATGCGAATGCGTAACTGCTTTCATTAATTAAAAGGAAAAAAACTGAAGTTCAATCACAAATAGAGTATGCCACTCATCGGTATCTCTACGTCGTCAAACTGTGTCATTGCTTCGCGGTGAATCTAAATTCGGGCACGATGAACATTTAGCAGATAATTAAGTAGCTCGACAAAATAGATATTACGGTGCACAAAATCCTGTGACTCGCGAGTCCGGCTCGACCGTAAAAGTTCAGTTTAACCGCTATTCTGCTCGTATGTATTGCATTAGATCAGATGGCGGTCTGATTCTGATCGACCATGTCCGAAATTCGGGCATAACGAACATCTAGCGGATAATTAAGTAGCTCGACAAAATAGATATTACGGTGCACAAAATCCCGTGACTCGCGAGTCCGGCTCGACCGCAAAAGTTCATTTTACCCACTATTCTGCTCGTACACATCACGTTAGATCAGACGGCGGTCTGAATCCGATAAACCATGTCCGAAACGAAACAAATCTTCTTCTTTTTGCTTTTCCAGGAGCAGACGCGATTTGTCCACGCGAAAGGATTTAGGAACCCGAAGAACATCCAAAGAGGACGAGACAAAGTGAGGATTGTGAGAGCTCGGGGGCTCCGCGAAGCTGGTGATTTTTGGGCAAAGCTACAATGGTGCGCCGGACACTATGTGAGAGAAAGCCTTTTGTCCTGGGGGAGCCGGCCATTGGTGGTGGTGGGGGGTGTTGATGGTGAGTTTTAGGGGCAAAATGCCAACAGGTTTTGCTTTGTACCCAAGAAATGAAAAGAGACGTGGAAACCAGACTGAAAACACACAGCCTAGCAAGTACACAAACACGGGGAAAAGTGTCGGAAAAATCCTACGCCTATTATGTTGGTGCTAATTTAGTCCAAAACTTTTAAGGCACATACCAATTCAATCATTCTGTCTAATTTTGGCCGGATATTACTAATGTGTACGCTAGCCGACCCACATGGCGTGCGCTAACGTAAATGATTTTTAATAACATTTTAATGTTTTTTCGATTTTTTTAATTATTTTTCTGTTTTTTTTTTCCTTTCTTTTCTTTATTTCCTTTCTTCTTCCTTTTGCCGGTGATCGCCTTTGACCGGTGGCCGGTTACCGGCGAAAGGAATAAGAAAAAAAAAATCAATCAAAATAATAAAAAAAATATTATTATTTTCATGTTAGCGCCGGTGGTGTCATGTGGACTGGCTGGCATCCAAGCAGCAATATCCATTCAAAATCAATCGGAAAGACTGAATTGGCACGAGACTAAAAGGTTTTGAACTAAATTGGCAACAATGCAATAAATTTAGGACTTTTCCGACATATTTTCCTACACAAACGCGATATATATATATATATATATATATATATATAAGAGAGAGAGAGAGAGAGAGAGAGAGAGAGAGAGAGGATATGCTAGTTGGGTGCAACATGCATTCCGTGCATTTTTAAACGTGAATGTGAGCCTCACATGAAAACCATAATATGGATGGATTGGGATGACCCGTTGGTTAGCGTCGCATCTCAACTCCATACCTGAATATTTTTTTATCATGGGTATATATGAGGGCGAAAAAAGGGTCCACAATCTTACCCGTAAACCCGGCGGGGGCGTCCTTCAAATTAAAAAATTTGATCTTGTACATCGGCAAGCATGAGCATCTCAAAGCCGGCCGAACTCCTCGTTCGAAGTAACCCCAACGTAGTTCTAAACTCAGTTTAGTACGTGATAAAATTCACCAAAAACCCGTGAGCTGTGGCTATCAAAAGAACGCCAGTGTCTAGGCACATTCCGCAATTAGCAGATTGGAACATTTTTCCAAGGAATCGGGGGAAATTTGTCGCTTGAAATTAATCAGTCCAACCAGGTTCTTCGAGGATTTCAAACGTCATTTCAGACGGTCTTTCGCTAGAGCCGCGCTAATCATTTAGCCAGAACTCGTCTGCAAAACTTTTGAGATTTGCGATCAATCAAATTTTCATGCTACTTTAGCTGAATACACAGAATTGTACCTCAGACTGCGACGATCCCTCTGTATGAACAAGGCAAAAGAAGAGAGGCGCAGCATCTACATCTCTCTCTGCAGTCTCACTGGAAGAAAAACATATCATTCAATCCTACATTCATGTGCAATGCTTGTTCTTTGAATCTAAAACAACTCGAAATAAGCATTATTGCTATTAATCCCAGTACAAAATGCGGCAATTCAATCGAGGGGAATCTCACGACTGAAGAGCTTCTATGGTAACACAAAAAGTTCATCGATCGATTAGAGAAATAGTATGACTAGAGCTCTTCTGCTGTCATGTACTAATTGCTGCTGCCTCCTTGAGGACATCTGATAAGGGCAAACATGTGTACAATGAAAACAATAGGACAATCGTTGGTGTGACAATAGATTAGAAAGGGATTCCATTATATAGGAAGTCCGCAAAAGCATTATAAAGCTCACTCCGCATGCTTATTTGCAAGTCGTATTTGCAAAAATTACAAGAGCCTTAGAATTCGTAGCCGCTCTTCATGTTCTGGATCCAGCTTTGGAGGGGAATAACAGCCTCGAAGATCTTCCACTACATACTCCTGCGAAATTTTAAAAAATTGAATACAGACCATAAGAAGTGAAAGTGAGAGACCTTAATTGAGAAGTTCAACAGGCCAGCTAAAAGCTTGGCGCTGAAGACTTTGCAAGTGAACATAACTACAAGCAACGGAATTTGTTCCACAGACATTTAGACAATATTAGCATCAAATGTCTCATCTAGGACTATAGTTTAGAATATAAACAAATTGCTCAACTTGTACCTTAGTGAGTTCCCTCTTTGTAAGGATATGATAATGTCTCTGCCAGATCCTTTGGATGGCCATGGTCGCTGCCAGGAAACCATAGGCAATGCCGAGGATCGCAAAGATGACGACAAATACAATAACAAGAGCAAAGCAAGCTTCCATAGATGCTGGAAAGCAGTCCAAGATGCCCCACCCATAACAGCAGTTCTGGCACCCCGCCATCCTTGGATCATTGCCATTTAGGGAGGAGCAATGCAATATAAGTCCAAAGAATCCAAGCAGCACGAAAAATGCCAGTACTCCTGCAGAATCAATGGTCACAATCAGAAAATGAGTAACAAGTCTGGCCAGAAAATAATGACCTTTTAGTTGGGCATTTCAACCAAGGTGAAAAAGAGTGCAGTTAAGCAAACTTCTACCAGAAAATAGAATATATCCATTATATACTAACGGCATGTGAGAACACATCAAATTCTAAGAGATATTTCCTTTCAAGAAGAGGCACTAACAAGAGCTGGTCAAAAGAAAGAAAGGGAAAACTGCGTCTGGACGCAGCATAGCTGACAAGAACAAATGTTTTTAGCACACTGTGAAGCACGGAATAAAATTAGAACGTCAAACAATCAAATTCACTTGATATGTGATGAAAAATCCGCAGTTATTTTAACTAACATTTTTAAAACGAAATCTGCTTCACTTGGAAGAGCTGAAACATGACACTTGTAAGATCATCTTTGTTACAAATGAAAACGTAAAACCAATAAGTTCAGGTTATTGTATTATCAGTTTGGTTTTGATACTCAGTATCATTTCGGTCCACGTGCCCAAAAACCCATAAATTCGAACCAAATTAAACCGTAAGTTTAGGAGATAAATTAAATCTTGTAAGAAGTAACAAAAGCTGATCCTGACAGGATGAGCTCCTCGGATAAAAGATGCCTCTACACTATCTAAGGTGAGGTTTTTATTTCTCAAGTAAACCATTGTTGATGGATTATGCCTCCCCATCTGTCATGCTTTTTTACGCTAATGTGTTTAGTTAGACAACGTGTTTCCAATCTTACGAACAATACATTGAAATATGCAATTTGCACTACTCTACTCAATGGTTATGGAGAAATATCCAATTTTTTTTGGTTGATTTCTACAATACATTGAAGGCACGCAGTTTAGTGCAAAACTTCTTATTTGCGTGCCAACTTGATGAAAAAGGTTTAAATCCTAGCCAAAAAAAAAATTCAAAGTTATCTGTTTCATTTGATTGTGATATTATTGATTTGATCTGCTTTGAGGGATAGATTTTTCAAAATTAATATGTTCGGTTCATTTCGGAGGTCAGTTTGAGAGAACCTCCAAACCATGCCATGAACTCTGAGAGAAATCTGGAAGCCAACAATACTTCTATAAGCTGATTTCAATACCAGAATTTATCCGAAGTTGATACCAAAGCTACAGAAAAGATGAAACTGCTGGATACGCAATATCAACAACGGCAAGAAAATTAGAGACTACTTCAATCGCCAGTCAAAACAAGCAATAAAATCATGAGCGAGGACATTTTACCTATACAGTAGTAGAATGGAATGGGATGCTTGGACAGTATGCGATCCCACCCATCACTAAACGAGTTCCTAAAGGACCCATCTTTGTCCATTATGTAGGCAAAGCCACCAATCATGGAAATTACCTGGACACAAGTTATAAAAACATGATAATACAAAGTAAACATCTTTATTTCTTTCACCATCCATTCACCTCAAATTCAGTGGAGTTTAGCAAAGACAGGATTAAGTACTGAAAGCTCTAATATATTACGTAAAAACATTCTTCCTCATTAAATCTATCAGAAGTGTGGCATTTTTCCAACGACATCAAAGTTACATCACATAAATACAATCAGGCAAACCGGGACATGGATTTTATAACAATAGCAATACTAGCCCTTCATACAAAATTCATAAGAAAACGACCCAACCAGCCATGCATTCATAAAGAGGCATCGCTAGTCTGAAGATACAAATTCATGTGATATCGGTTACAGAAACAAATACACCCACCAAAGAAAGAGGAGATGGGATGTACTAACGGCAAATTTAAGAGTATATCAGAAATTCCAAGTGAAAAAGGATAAAAGAGTAGGATCACTCACAGTTTGCACTGCCAAGAAAACAAGGAAGACATCTCTAGCCACAAAGAGTCTGAATTTAATTTTTCGCCAGGTATTGTCCTCAAACAATGCAACTCGAAGGTGAAACTGCGCTTTGCAAGTCGTGCAATGTGAAAAGGCAAACCCCTCCTAGTAGATCAATAATAAATAATAAATTAAAATCCACACATCCAAAGAGCTCATCCCAAATTCACATTTGGCCACGAAAGTCTAGACAGTATTAAGCACCTTAACTGAGCGCCAATGATCAAGACAACAACGATGGACAAACTGTTGCGTGCCTTTGCACATGCAAGGAGAGATTAATTCATCCTCTGCAAATTTAGAAATCTAACGTCAGACTATTTGCTTAAAAACAATACAGAGCAACGGAAACATCATCTTGTAACAAGAAAAGGATGCTAAATGATCATAACTCGTGAAGAGAGATGAACAGAAAAATATAAAAGACCAAGATGAGAGGGCAAGCAAATTCGAAGAACACTCATCACGTTTAGATTTTGCCAAGCAGAATTATCCATGCACATGAAAAGGCCGCACCATCCAGTAAATAGGACTTGTAGCAGGTCTAGCCCAGCTGCTTATACATATTTTTTGGAATATTATTCATCCTGAAGGAATGCATCCTCCATATAATCCACAGCGTATTATCATCCTTTAGCTATCAACCTAACATTAAACTTCTCTACAAGCGTGATCAAGCCAACAAATACAATCCCCCAAACCTGGACTTCAGAATGGGCACAATAACTAATAATGACCCACCACCCCCACCAATACATACAAAATCATTAACCAAACACTGAAACCGTACTAAAAAATCAAAATTTGCGTACACCCTATACACAAATTAATCTCTTTAAAGATCGACTCGAAAAACAGAACATCTTCCTAGCTCACGCAACGCAATCTGATATTCAAAGCCGATCACATATCTTCTACTAACACGTCTAAGTCAGGGGTCCAAGCAACTGACGCACCATCAATTTCGACAAATGAAAATGCAACCCGAAGCCATGCGCAGCCTTAAAATACTCAACCTGGTTCGCACTCGCTCTCCAGACAAATGCGGCAACACGGGACCGACCCGGCCTCGATATCATCCTCATCCTCCTCATCCTCCTCACGATCCCGATCGTCTCTAATCTCGCTGGTGCTCCCGGGGGTGGTCGAATCCGCCAGGCTATTCAGCAGGGGATCGGTGTCGCTCGCGTGCTGCACTCCGGGCGGCTCGAGCTGCACTTCCCCTCTCATCATCGTTCCCCTCCCCCTTCCTCCCTCCCTCCCTCCGCACGAACAGGAGCGCGAACCGAAAAATCCCCGAGCCCCGCTACCCTGAAAACCAAGAGCGTCGATCGTCACACAAGCGACTGATGATCGAACCCTAGCTAGACTCATCGAATTCGAAACAGAACAAAGAACATCATCGAAATTCCCTCCCCCCCCCCCCCCCCCCGCGCCCCCGTTGACCGCCAGGCGTGGCTCGGAAGCTAACAGCTTCGCGAGCAATCGCTTCGAAGATGCCCAATCCTGCCATCGAAGTAGCTTCGATCGAGAGAGAGAGAGAGACAGAGAGAGTACCTGGGGATGCGCGCGCAGAGGATCGGAAGCAACGTTGAAGGTGAAGGTGCTGTAGAGAGAGAGAGAGAGAGAGAGAGAGAGAGAGAGAGAATGAGGAGGAAGGAGAAGAAGGCTTGTCTGCAGGTTTGATGCTTCCTATTTGGAGAAAAGCAAGGAAGATTGACGTTGACTCGTTGAATTCTTGCCCCTTGCCCCACGTACTTCGATTTATTGTAAAAATCGACCCCCGCACAGTTTCATATTTGCGGTATGACCCCCGGACGGAAGATTTTTGATAGTTTCACGCCCTTCTTTGCCGCGTGACGGGAGCCGCGGAAAGCGTGTAAAGTCTGTCGAAGTCTTCGGTGAAACTCTCTTTTGGGTCACTTCACCTAAAACGTACCGAGCGCGGCACGGTCATACCTTCTCTCTTTTTTATTTTAGGAAAAAAGCCACCAAAAACCCCAAACTTTTTCATCCGTAACACATTTACCCCGAACTTTTTTTGACACCAAAAACCTCAAACTTTGCTATTTGTGACATATTTACCCCAATGCATTTAGTCTATGGGCATTTTCGTCTTTTTTGTATTTTCTTTTTTTTTCCTTTTTTTTTCTTTTCCGGCGAAGGGAGCCTCGCCGGCGTCCGGCGAGGGCTGCCCTCGCCGGATCCGGCGAGGGGGGCCCTCGCCGGCGTCCGGCGAGGGTCGCCCTCGCCTGGGCGAGCGAGGGCGGCCCTCGCCCGACCCAGGCGAGGTCGGCCCTCGCCGGCGTCGGGCGAGGGTCGCCCTCGCCTGGGCGAGCGAGGGCGGCCCTCGCCGGCGTCGGCGAGCGTCGCCCTCGCCTGGGCGAGCGAGGGCGGCCCTCGCCCGACCCAGGCGACGCCGGCGAGGGTCGACCTCGCCTGGGTCGGGCGAGGGCCGCCCTCGCTCGCCCAGGCGAGGGCGACGCTCGCCGACGCCGGCGAGGGCCGCCCTCGCTCGCCCAGGCGAGGGCGACCCTCGCCGGACGCCGGCGAGGCCCCCTTCGCCGGAAAAGAAAAAAAAGGAAAAAAAAAGAAAATACAAAAAAGACGAAAATGCCCATAGACTAAATGCATTGGGGTAAATGTGTCACAAATAGCAAAATTTGGGGTTTTTGGTGTCACAAAAAAAAGTTCGGGGTAAATGTATCACAGGTGAAAAAGTTTGGGGTTTTTGGTGGTTTTTTTCCTTTATTTTATTATAATGACACGGGTAGTTGCGAATTAGCCGATCGAGTACTCGAACTTGAGAAGAGCGGAGCTGAATTCGAATAATCTGCTGGATCTTTTCTGAAAAGGGAAGTTCACCGTGCCCTGAATTAGATAGCCAAAATTAATCATCTACGTGCACTCCCCTATACGCGGAATGAATTAGCTCTTTCTTGCTTTGATTCAGCTATCTCTTGCTATGATGACGTGCGAGGAGATGTGACCTCCGACCTTCGATTCGACTGAAAAGCACAAAAACCGTCCTATCCAAGTACGTCGAGTGAGGTGTCGCTGGGGCGTGGTGACGGTGATGGCCCTCAAGATTACTCTTAAGTGAAAAACACCGGAGCACAGAACCTATATGACCCTAATTAATCGCTTAACCAACTCTCTGAGTTGATTCTATTTGTGTTTTATTGTTCTTTTATTGCTTTTTTCTTCTCTACCGAATTATATCTAGGAGCTCTCTTCTCCTAGTCTAGTTCTAAATTTGAGAGTTTGAACTCTCTCGATCTAGTTTTAGATTTGAGAGTTTGAACTCTCTCGATTTAAAATGGGGAGTTTAATAAATATACTCTTGGAGATTTGATACTCTCTACTTTGTCCGTGTATAGGTTTTCAGCATCCAACTTCAATGGTGATCACGGAGTTTTAGCGTTTCGCTAAATCACGAAGGTTTGCTCTTCCACATGTTAGATATGTGTTTGTTCAATCTATTTTGGTTATCTCCGTATGGCGATAGTATAGAAGAAGCTGCATCTTAACGGCATAGTTATTGGAGAAGGAATTTCCGGTATGTAATCACTGACGAAAATACGAGATCCAGTAATTGACCATTGATTATTTTGCTTAACAATGTGTACTTAACCTTGTTGGTGCTTCGTTAATCCTTCATATTTTCTGAATTTGATTTTATTTTATAGTATTTTGGGTTATGCTCTGTTTCAATTTGTTTTGTAACGGAGTCTATGCACTTTTCATGCATCTTTTTAGAGTAATAAATACAACTTTCTTTTGAGAAAAAAATAGAAAAACCTCTATGAGTTAAGCTATAGCATGGTACGTGGTATCCACAACTTAGAAAGGCAAATGCATATGTGGAAACGTATTGAACCGGTCGTAAGTTCTTTACATTTTCCAATTGTTCTTGTTGAAGATCGTGTCAACGTCCCGACAGTGTCAACTTAGAAGGTGATGCCCAGGATTTGCAGGATTCATTCTACTTGAGAAAGGCAAAAGAGAAACCCAAGCAAAATCAAAGCCAAAACCGCAATACAGATGCAGAGACTCAAGAGGAGATCATGCGCCAGTATTAAGCAAGCAATCAAAAAGCTCCGGCGGTTGACCAAATTTCATTTCGGTCAAGTAACCGAGCGAGCGAGTCGGAACATTGGTGAAGGAGTTGGCACTTTGGGCACGCCCAGCTCTCAAATAGCACAGCAATTTTACGTGCTTACTTTAAAGAGAACAGGCCAGAGCAGTGCGTCCAACGAGTACTGCCAGAGAGAGAATCTCAAGAATAGACATTCGCATTGAAAAGGAAGAAAGGATAAAACAGGAGTTATGAGACTGCTTTTAATATCAGTAGTGACATATCCCACCCCCTTCTGTCCTATTCTCCCAAGGTTCATAAGGTTGCAATAAAATCCGCATCCGAAAGATTTTCACAGGATACATTTCATTCTATGCTTAAATCTCATCGCATCGACTGAAAGCAGGTTCACAAAGACAGAAGCAGCTAGATGTTCATGCGCGCAAATAAAGGTGTTGGGTGTGTCTTGCCTTCGATGCTCTTGGCAGCTCAGATGAAAGAAATGGGCCTCTTTTAGGAGGACATTTCTACTTCCAAAGCTTCCGCAATGACATGTTTTTCTCCGTCTCTTTCTTCATTACCTTCGCCACTGCCATCTCAAAGTCCTCCTGGGTTACATGAACCCTTCTCTCCCTCAAAGCAAACATGCCAGCCTCGGTGCACACAGCCTGCAGAGAAGTGGTTTCACATGTCCGGCGTTAAGAACACCGAACTAGGATAATAAGCTTATGATGGGCTTACTAATGCAGGATGGAAGCTGAATAATACAGAATAATCTTATTATTATAGCGCAAGTAGTAAAATGCTACCGCGTAACTTCCACATTCAATTTCATTAGATAGATTCGCCTGCAATTCCAACTAGAAATCAGGCAAAAAATACATCCCTGACAAATTGGAAACGCAAGTATATTTGCCATCTAAGTAGTAAGCAGTTAAAACACATCAAAACTTATTTATATCTTTGGGAAGCACAAAAATCTCCAAAAGTTTTTACAAAAATCAAAATGGCAATAGCTATTAGGTTCATAGAGGAGCAATACATGACAAATTATGCCATTAATCAAGACCTAGTTTAAATTTCTGCCCACCATCACGTACTACTCTCCTTTTAACACTTTATTATGGTTTATGGTTACACTAGCTAATCTAGGTTTGCTGCCACAACTGAACTCAATAAAGATACCAGGAGCTCCAATATGTATACAAGCAAAGAGCCTGCACACTGGCTGATTCAACAAGCAATAGCCTAAAATCTAATACGGTGGATATTTGGAATAGACCAAAAAAAAAAAAACACAAAGGCCCACCACATTCCTACAGTAAACATCCCCGATGACCAAATAGACATTGTCTCCTCTATGAAATCATTTTCTGGCCCTAGTACATCTACCATATTTACCAGAGGCTTAAGTTAGTCAAAATCCCTAACTGCTTGCACAATGTGGAAAAATAAATTAAAAAATAGGCCCACGATTTAATGCTGCAAAAGTACCTTCAGCTCTGCACCAGATGCACCGTTCATTTTCTCAGCAATCTTCTTCAGGTCAATCCCTCGCATTAAGTTCATCTTTCTTGAGTGGATTTTGAGGATATCCAGTCGAGACTACAGACAACCAAGAAGAACACAATGAATATTGCAAAACACAACTCACCACAGGAATGCACATAAATCTCAGTATGTGAATATGCAACTTCACCATAAAAGTAGATAATGATGGACTATATGGCAACTCAAGCATAAGACCAGTAATCAATCATTACCCTCTAAAGGAACTAAGGATGCTTTACTCGGTAGCTATGGCCAAGAGTTTCATCCCTATCAAGTTTAACTATTTCACATCCACAGGAGGAATATTTATCTGAAAAGTCCCAAAAAAAGATCGGAGATCCCAAAAACCCTTAGTTAACAAAGAAACGTTGATATCTTTTTGGGGAAAGCATGCCTGCTCTTTCGGCCAAGCCTACAATACCTCAGCCAGTTTCTTTATTGTCCTAATATTATGTTATAAAAGACCCTCCAATCTGATAAGAAACACCTAAATAAATTCCTTGTATTTCAGATAAAAACAGCCAAATCATCCCTAAAGTTCTCTCACCCCAATAAAAACTCGGCACTACATTCATTTCCACCTTATACATATAGAGTTCCTGTTCTTACAAAAATTCCTACAGGACATATTTGGCCTTTCCAATTAAAAGAAGCATAAGAGCATAAAAGGCCCAACTTTCCAATCCATCCAAGGGTAAAAACTTAAACAAAGAATTATTACAATTAACCCATACGATAAAGCAAAAATAAGCACCAAATATATGTGACCAGTGAGAGCAGTCAGAAATGTAGTTCCTCGTGCAAGCAAAAGTGCCACAAGTAAAAGGTAAAACTACAACTCCCAAATCCATGAGGGGACAAAACTCAGTAAATATCCAATCTACCAAAGGCATGCCAATTTACACGGAAATGATCAAAATAGTGACAGCTTGCTAAATGGTCAAAAATTGAACAATGGCGTAAAATCATCCGGTTAGGAACTCCACAAGATTAAATTTTACCTCTTCATTTGGATTTGGAAATTCGATTTTTCTGTCAATTCTTCCTGGCCTGAGAAGGGCTTGATCCAAAATATCAATACGATTCGTGGCCATCAGAACCTGTCATCACCCCACGTAAATGAATGATTAAATGAATTAGTGAATAAGGCACTGTCCGACATATCTTTTATCTTTCGGCAACAGCCCTCTGGTCACATGCAGTACCTTTATCTTGTTGGATGCTTCGAATCCATCAAGCTGGTTAAGAAGCTCCAGCATAGTTCGCTGAACTTCACTATCACCATTACCACTTCCAGATTCCATCCTAGCAGATCCAATGCTGTCGATTTCATCCATGAATATGATCGATGGAGCGTGCTCCCTGTAAGAAAATGAAATAACCAAGCAAATTAGCTGCTAAAATTGCTGCTCTAAGAGGCAGAACAGACTAGCTTCGAAAAGAAACACTCTCTTGTCTCATCCATCCACACAAATTGCCAGAGAAAGAAATAATCGTACAAAATTTCAGGTGGCTAAACCACCCATGCAAGTTTTAAAAAATTTGACTATGAGAGGAGATTTCAAATGATATTCCCGATGCATGTATATAGGGAGAAAACATAGAGACTGGGCACAACTGTGACATCCTCACTTTCTTCATCAGTTGGATTTGTCACCTCCAAGAGGCTCAATAAATTAGCTTCATAAAAGCTCACATTTTCCATTACCTAACTCAGCTAATTGAAAAGGAAACCAAGAAAACCAAGCGCCTTTGGCTTCAAAGGATGCAAATAAAGTAGTAATGTCAGTTAAAATATATGGCAAATTCTAAGTCCAGGAATACCTAAGGAGACTAACCTTGCCATAACAAAGAGCTCTCTGACCATTCTAGAGCCTTCTCCAATGTACTTCTGGACTAGTTCAGAACCAGAGACCCTTATGAAGGTACAATCAGTGTGATGGGCCACTGCCCTGGCCAGCAGTGTCTTCCCAGTGCCAGGAGGGCCATACAGCAACACACCCTATTATGCCAGAAGTAGAAAAAAGAAATCTCAGAAGAGGAAGCCAAGCATGAAATGATGACAGAACCGATTCAAGAACCAGTGAACACAACATTACCTTGGGCTGAGCTATTCCAAGGCTCTCAAACAATTCAGGATGCTTAATTGGAAGTTCAATTACCTAAAGGAATCAAGCAGGGTACAAGATTGCAATAACTGATAAGCCAACGGCATCGAATATATAAAAAGAATAAAACTGCACTGCAGAGGTACCTCCTTAATTTCCTTGATCTGTTGGTCAAGGCCACCGATCATGTCATACGTAGAATCAGGGACTTTTTCAACTTTCATAAGGTTGACCAGTGGATCCACTTTGCTAGGCAAGATCAAATGGAGAACATAGCTGTCATTGCGAAGAGCTACTCTGGTAGAAGGCGTAATTTTCGTGATATCGATGTTTTTATCAATATCGACAACATATTTTCCTTCTGGGTGGACCTGAACAATGAAAATTCGGTGAATTGGTATTTCATCTATCGCATCTGAACTCCAAAAGTTTCAACTCCAAAATAAGAACAATATCATACCTTAACCAGAACTTTATTTTTCCCCATAACTTTGACAACTTCACCAACATATGATCCAGGCTCCTGAAGCAGCTGCAGCTCTTCTCTGAGCATTCTCACTGTCCAAATAGCAAATTTGAAATTGAAAAATAAGAATTTGATAGCCAAATCCAAGCTTTCTGAACCTCTGTTAAATTCAAGAAGGGGGGGAGCATATTTCATTTGATTCAATATTCCAGTACTTTCCGATATTCAATAAAACTGTTTAAAAATCCCACCACCAATATCAACCACCACCCCCCACCCCCACCAAGCTGGGTGGGAAACATCAGAACCACAGCAAAGGAGGCTGCCAGTGGCTAATGCATAGAAAAAACCTATGATGCCCAGCAATAAGAACTCATTCACCCCATAAGGAACTGTATGGTGTACACAATCTACAAAACAACAAAAGGCATCCTCATCATAGGAGGACCCCTAGAAAGAGACTTGAGTTTTGAGTTCTCCGTTTCACGCGAAGGAAGAACATCCGCATGCTGATCACACTCTTCATCCAGGAAGATATCACAATAACAATAAGCCCGTCAAAAACTAATAATTGCTGATATCACCGTCGCACAGAATCGCATCAATTTTCAATTTTTCCATGGAAAATCACGCATTAAGACGTCACAGAATCATATCCTAACCTGATAAGCCACCATTACCCGATGAATTCCTGAATAGCCAAAAAAACCACAAATCTCCGTCCCAATAATCGAAATTCCCCTCAAAATCACCGACGGAAACACACGGGGCACCATTTTCAACCCCCAAATCCAACAGAAGATTCAATAAAACGAAACAATCCCCAAGGCCCAAGCCGCCCAAGCAACGAAGATCAAACCCTAGGGTTCCCCCCCCCCGGGAAAAAACACACAAAAAGGGGGGAGAGAGAGCGAGGGCGCGGGCGCACCTCGGGAATTGAGCTCGTTGCGCTGGGCCTCGAGGCGGTTGAGGTTGTGGGTCTTCTGGCGGACGAGGAGCTGGTGCTCGTGGGTGTGCTGGAGGTAGTACTGCCTCAGCCCCTCCCCGTGCTTCGCCCCCGCCGCCGTCCCCCTCGAGTTGCAGGCCTCCTCCGGCGGGGCCACCGATTCGGGCTGGGGCTTGTCGATCGCCGGCGCCGCCATTGCTCCAAGACACGATCTTTGCAGGCGGCGATCTCAGAGAGAGAGAGAGAGAGAGAGGATTAGAGGTTTCTTTGGGGTTACTCAACTGAGAAGGAGAGAGAGAGAGAGAGAGAGAGAGAGAGAGAGAGGAGATTATATACCGTCGGTGATCCGAGGCGGTGTAGGTGGGGTCCGCCGTTCACTGCCGTCGTGGGCTCGCCCCCGTGCCGTTCGGGCCCGTTAAATTGACGTCTCGAGTTCGAGCCCGTCACGGGATCCGACCCGACCCGATTGGAGGACGTAAACCGGTCCGTATATTTTTGGTTATTCCGTTGGGAGAAGATAAACACTCGCTCCTTGACCGGTAAATGATTCGCTATTTCCATCGCTTATAGGCTTCTGACGCTCCTTTTCATATTCAATTGATTCCGTTATCTTCTTGCGAGTCGCACTCTTAATTTAAGATTATTTTTGTACATTTTTCTTCTTTTTTTGTTTGTTTCACTTTTAGTAAAGACGAAACTACCAATAAGCCTCTCAAACAAACATTTATCAAAATATGGGACCTACTCTTGATTTAAAATTATTTCTCACCTTCTTTTCCTCTTTTTTGGTTTTTCTCAAAAGAAATTATTTGGCTGATAACTATCTAATTATTTGACAAAAAAAGCTAATTATTGTGTTAACGAGTTGTATAGTTTTTTTTTTTGTGCTAGGAAACTATCGTTCAAAAAAATCCTAAGCATAATTAAGATAGAAAAGAGCCACCTACCAGTTTTAGTACATATTCCTTTCAATTATAACTTTAATATGTATCATTGTGTTATAGTCCATGTATTTTATAATTACTCAAATTTCATTTTATTCGGTGAATCTAGTTGTCAAAATTTTAATTATTTATTGTGTGATGCATTTAACATTTTGAATGACCCTACTCCGTTACTCCGATATATAATTTGTGTTTGTTCAGTTTACAACAATAGAGAATAAGTTCAGAAGAAGACAAACACGAAAGCAAATGCTGAAATGCAATGGGTGGGGAAGAAGTGGCTGGGGTGAAAAAAAATTGTTCGAAAGAGATGGGGTTAGTTTTTTTTTTATCTATCTGAAAAAAGATTAAAACCGAATACAAAAGTTTAACGTCATAAATCTGTTATTCCTATTTTATCACCGAAGACAAACATGAACTAATGTCGTAAATCTACTAGTTTTTGGACGTGGATAGTTTTGTCTTCCGGTAATATTGAAACAAAAGAAAAAAAAATTGTAAGAAATCATCTTAAATCAGTGAGGGATACTGTGGTTAATTTAATGTGACAAAAGGTGGGCCGGAATCGGAACTAGCGGGAGCTCTTCTTTTTTTTTTTTTTGTGGGTGACTTTTAGGTTTCTTTGGTCGCACGGTAGCGCCCTTTTCAAAGCTGCTCGATGAAGGTTTTTGAGTTCCTTCAGTAGAGAGGATGAGCTGCGCAATGACTCTAGACGGGGCCGCTCACAAAAAGAACAGCCTGAAGAAGACGACAGTGAACCTTTTTCGGACGCACAAGGAAGTGGGTTTGAACATAGGTGATTTTGTGCCGTAAGTTTTTACATTCAAAACGAGTTATTTATTTGTTAAACGCTTTGAATTTGGACGCAGAAAACACTCGAATACATGAGCGATTATAACCCTGGTTCTTCAATTAAAGTGAATTATTTGCTATTAGCTCTCCCCGTAAAAGTAAGTAAACATTTTGTTGGGAAGACCTGCAACAATTCACCAAGAACTAACCCAGCAACAACTGGCAATATATTTAAGCAATACAATCTCTCGCAATATGTAACTATAATACTGAAATGATAAGGAGATGAATGCAAAAATAACACAAAAAATTTAGATGGAAAACTCAATGCGGGAAAAATCATTAGACGGCCCATCGTATGCATGAATTTACTCGTCTGTTCTTGCCGAAAGTGTTCAGAGTATAGATCTCGTTTGACACTTGTTGCGTGTTTTTGACAATATCTTTCGTCTTAAAAGTTGGTCAAAGCCCAATGGATCTTTTACGTACCAAGGAATTCATAATCTTTCGTTAAAAATAACCCTTCTTTCCACTTCGCGTAAGGGGCTTTGTTTTCGCCTACGGGATCAACTATAAATTTGATTCCGTTGCCTTCACTTCGAGCTGGGTGATGAAAAGTTTGATGAACAGTAGCACAAGCTCCCAGTTCTTTTACTTCTTTCGTCCCGAAAGTTGCCCAACTTCTTGACTAACCGTTTTTCACCAGCATAAAATGTCTTAGGGCTCGATTCCAATTACAGCAACAAATTGGGTTTTCATTCTTCATATGTTGTCGTGCATTAAATAGAAATTCCATGTATAGTTCTACCAAAGTCCATTTTAGGATGAATGCCACTTTCTCAATGGCTTCGTTAATTGAGGTCTGGCTGATCAGACATCAGAGAGGAAACCGAATTTTTTCAATACCCTTTTTTGTATTTTTCATTCTTGCACAAGGAGGAGCATCATGTGAAACACACCATGTGGACCAACCTGGAACACTGATATGTGCCTTTTAATGTCCGCACATATACTAATGGAGTCCAACGCCAAAAGGGGACCTAACTTAAAATAATTGCATTCTCTCCTTCTTGAAAAAATTTCAAATAAGGGCATGAAGTGCCATAATTTCCTCAAATAAGGATATGAAGTGTACCCTGTGTCAAATAAAAACATGAAGTGGCTATGTCGATCTCAAATAAAGGTCTAAAGTGGCCATGGCAGTTTCAAATAAGGGCCTGACCTCGCCGCCGTCGCCGGTCGCCGGCCGGTTAAATATTCTAACTAGTCAAGGGCATTTTCGTTCAAAGACAATTTTAAATTAAAATATTTTTATTTTTTTCTTTCTTTTCTTTTTTTTTTCCTTTTTATGGTTTATTTCTTTCTTCTTTGCCGTTGGTCGGCAAGTGGCCACTAGCCACCGGCGATGCCTAGAGAGGACTAGGTGAGGGTTACCTTGCTAGCGATTTGCAAGAGACTACCTCACTTGGGCGAGGGCGACCCTCCCTTGCCCAACCCTCTTCAAGCATCCACTAGCAAAGAAGAAAGTAAGAAACCAGGAAAGGGAAACAAAAAAGAAAGGAAAAAGGGAAAAAATTCAAAAGATGTAAAGGTTGAAAATGCACTCAACAATCCAGAAAGTTAAGCCTTTTTTTAAAACCATTATTGCGGCTTTAGGCTTTTATTTGAAAAAAAATTCACTTCAAATTCTTATTTAAGAAAATGTTAATACGAAAAACCCTAAACCGATACAGTTGTAACAATTTTATCCCTAACTATTTTTTTGACCACAAAAAATCTCAAACTAGTGCACTTGTAATAAATTTACCCCGAACTATTTTTTTGACCATAAAAAACCCCGAACTGATATATTTGTGACAATTTTACCCATATTAATTTTTTATATTATTTTTTATTTTTTCAATTTTTCTTTCTTTTTTTCCTTAATATTCTTCATTTTCAACCTCTGGCCGGTCGTCGGGGGAAGCCGGCGAGGGCTCGGCCCCAATGGCCGCTGGCGAGGGCCTCGCCGGCGCTGGGCAAGGTCGAGCCTCGCCAACGACTGGCGAGGCCAACCTCGCTAGCAATTAGCGAGGCCGACCTCGCTAGCTTTCGCCTTTGGCCGGTCGCCGGTTCGGCGACCGGCTAGAAATTGAAGATGAAGAAGATTAAGGAAAAAAAGAAAAGAAAAAATTAAAAAATTTGAAAAAATAAAAAATAATATTAAAAAATTAGTTGGGACAAAATTGTTACAAGTATACCAGTTCGGGATTTTTGGTGGTCAAAAAAATAGTTCGGGGTAAATTTGTCACAAGTGTACTAGTTTGGAGTTTTTTGTTATAAAAAAATAGTTTGGGATAAAATTGTCACAACTATCCCAGTTTAGGGTTTTTCGTGGTATTAACCCTTTAAGAAAATGATTACACTTTAAGCCCTTATTTGAAATAAGGTCAACTTTATATCCTTATTCAAGAAAATGAGAGCACTTCATGCTCTTATTTGGAATTTTCCCCTCCTTCTTTGCAAGCACATGGACTACCCAATAAATGCCTAGTTTTTTAGAGGGCCCAATTGCCCAATCAATTCGATGTTACTCGAATTGGCAACTTTAAATTGGTCGGAAGTTCTGTTATGTCCTTGTTCCATTGCGCAGATTCTGCACAATAAATGCAAAGATGGACAATATCTTAGATTGTTGAGGTGTAACTACGTTATCGTTATTGGGTACTATCGATCATGACCAAAGAATCTGCAATTTCGCAAGGACAACTCTGATGCGTATAACCGTATTCACCCTCCAGTGCCATGCTATTTTCAATGAATTCGTCGTGTCTCGCTGAAATGCATGTGGTCATGTTGCACGAAACCCTAACGAATTCTAAAATGAGGGACGAAAATTGATCGATGCTATTGAGTTATTTAATTAAATTTTGTTTAATCATAGTCTTGCATGTTCTCACTTGGGAAAATAACACTTTCATGTTCTAATGGATGTTGTCCACAATTCAGTTCCATTTTAATATGCATGCGCATGACTCTTCTTGCATACACACGCAATTCCTATCAATTATGCATGTGCCTGTTTCTATGGGATCATAGCTAGCGGTCAGGACATGGAGGGGTATAATTATTTTTTCTTTCCATAGACATTGATAACTTAAAAAGTCTTCATATCACTAATTAATGAAGATCCAGGTAAAATCAGATTTCAATAACGAAAAAACCACGCTGTTTTTTTATACAAAAAGCACTTCGTTACCATGCCAACCTCATTTATCGTACAAAACCCTCTTTTGTAATCGAATTTATCTAACATATTATAAGAAAGAGCGACTTCCGAATATTACATACGTCACAAAAGACTCTTTTCTTTTTTCCCAAATAAAGTCGAGAAAAGCAAAAATATTCAGGGAAAATCTTCTAAAAAAAATCGAAAAAATCGGAAAATTTCATTTCATTTTCCAAGGAAATTTCAGGAGGAGAATATTTCAGCGTGTCATGGTCATATAGGCATCACATGCATGTGAAAACATTTTCAAAGTAAAGCGTGTCATGATCTCCTTCTCTCTCTTCCACGTTCGTTCCCTCCTGGCTTCAAGAAGATAATGCAGGCCAGCGAAGAGAGAGAGAGAGAGAGAGAGAGAGAGAGATTCGGGCAGGGCGAGAAGTGGCCAGGACGAAGACGGAGGCCGCACGTCGCTCGTATGGGCCACATGGGTCGGGCTCTCCTCTCGAACTCTCGTCGTACGTTCACGGCGTAACGAACAGACGCGGAATCTTGAAAAGCCATGTTGGTTTCCCCCAAAGAGGTCTTCTGGAGCGTTCAAAATTGGCTTCGCCGCCTTCAAATACGATCCTCACGCGTGCTTCTCGCCACTTTCATTCGAATTTCGACCCCCCCCCACCCACCCACACGCCTTTTTCTTGTCTTTCCGCGTGGCTTCTCCTTGTATATGAACCCCCTCCCCCCTCGTTTGACGATCTTCGCGTCGCGTCGTTGGAGATATTCTTGGTTTCCCCGGTAGCGTACGCGTTGACCCTCGTTCCCTGGCCGATCTCCCGGGACGAATTCGATAGATCTGTGGGGGTGCCATCGAGGTCCGAGGTCAGTTTGCCGATCTGGGTCGGTCTCGATTTGCGGTTCTTGATTGGTTTTGGCTTGGATGGTGTCCGATTGTGGCTTTTCTCTTGAATCTCTGTTATGTTCGTCTTCCATGCCAGCTTTGTCCTGGAAAAGTTTTTGTTTTTTGGTCAAATCCTGGAAAAGTTGCGTGTTCGCTTTTATTGGCCTCGCTCCTGGAAAGTTCTATGTTTCTGTGGTTATGCGAACGAGGGGTAAAGAATAGGTTTTTAGTGATGTTGATCTGAGTTTTGGCGTTTGGTCTTTTAGGTGGAAATGTGGGAAAACTCGTGGTCTTTGCTTGTTTTGACAATGTAGATTGTTTGTTTAATTTTCTCAAGAGATCGTAAGTTTCTGTATGGTGTTGGGAATGTGATTTTTAATCTGACATGTTCTGTTGCATCTTTCCTTGCTGTCTGGAACTAATTCAGCTATGCTGTGAGCATGTGAAGTATGATCCATGTGAGAAAACTTTGATACAGTTTTGTCACTTAGAAGATTCTGTATATGCTGTTTTCCTTAGTAGGAGTTCTTCGATGCCCTCTGTCTGCTTTTGATCTGAACAGGGCGAACTGTATGACAGGGAAAATGACAGAGCCGAAGCTGGATACACCCTTGATCCCGTCATCTTCGTCACGGAATCTCCCCGATTTCAAGAAATCCGTCAAACTAAAGTATGTGAAGCTCGGTTACCATTACGTGATCACTCATGGAATGTACCTCTTCCTCTCCCCATTTGTTGTGGCTATAGCTGCTCAGCTGTCCACGTTTTCACTGAAGGATCTCCATGAGCTCTGGATTCATCTGCAATTCAACCTTATATCCGTCATCCTGTGTTCAACTCTCCTCGTTTTCTTGACCACCCTCTATTTCCTCACCCGTCCACGTCCTGTTTATCTTGTCGATTTCTCGTGCTACAAGGCTGATGAAGCTCGGAAATGCACCAAAAAGATCTTCATGGACCAGTCTCGACTGACTGGTATGTTCACAGAGGAGAGTCTCGAGTTCCAGAGAAAGATCCTTGAAAGATCTGGCCTCGGGGATTCGACTGATCTTCCTGAAGCTGTCCTCAATATTCCTCCAAATCCATCAATGCAGGAAGCTAGAAAAGAAGCTGAGATGGTCATGTTCGGTGCACTTGATGAGCTTTTTGCAAAGACGAATGTGAAGCCAAAGGACATCGGCATCTTGATTGTTAACTGCAGCTTATTTAACCCGACGCCTTCGCTTTCAGCGATGGTCATCAACCATTACAAACTTCGGGGGAATATAGTTAGCTACAATTTGGGTGGCATGGGCTGCAGTGCAGGTTTGATTTCAATCGACCTCGCAAAAGATCTCCTTCAGGTGCACCCCAATTCATATGCGGTGGTCATCAGCATGGAGAACATCACGTTGAACTGGTACTTTGGGAATGACCGCTCGAAGCTGGTTTCGAATTGCTTATTCCGAATGGGGGGAGCCGCCATTCTTCTTTCAAACAAAGGCTCCGACGGGAGAAGGTCCAAATACCGGTTGCTACATACGGTTAGGACCCACAAAGGATCTGATGATAAGTGCTTCACTTGTGTTACCCAAGAAGAAGACTCCAATGGAAAAGTTGGTGTCACGTTGTCGAAGGATCTAATGGGAGTGGCCGGCGAAGCTCTGAAGACCAACATCACCACATTGGGTCCTCTGGTTCTGCCAATGTCCGAGCAGTTGCTGTTCTTTGCCACATTAGTCGGGAAGAAACTTCTGAAGATGAAGGTGAAGCCTTATATCCCGGATTTCAAATTGGCTTTCGAGCATTTTTGCATTCACGCTGGAGGAAGAGCTGTACTAGATGCAATAGAGAAGAACTTGCAGCTCTCGGAATGGCACATGGAACCTTCAAGAATGACGCTTTACCGTTTCGGCAACACGTCGAGCAGTTCTCTTTGGTACGAGTTGGCGTATTCGGAAGCAAAGGGGAGAATCAAGAGGGGAGATAGGACATGGCAGATTGCTTTCGGGTCGGGGTTTAAGTGTAACAGTGCAGTATGGAAGGCTCTGAGGACGATAAACCCGCAGAAGGTGAAGAACCCTTGGATGGATGAAATCCAAAACTTTCCAGTGGATGTTCCTAAGGTGGCCGCTATCTGATTTCAGGTCCTCGGTTTCAATCATTCCTATGCAGTTTCTTACCAAATTTGCTGAGCGAACTTCTTTTTATTTTAGATTTCCTAATTGGGGCTTTACCATTCTTTATGTAAATTTTTCGTGGACTAGTAGCTATCTCTCATCTTTACTAGTGCTGGACTTATAATTTATTGGAGAAGCAGGAGACTTTTTTGTAGTTAAACTTGGATGTCAAAAACTCAGCTGTTGGTACGATGGTCATTGATGTGTCATTGATGTGTCAATTTCGGTTGGCATAAAATTTAGGGTTAATACCACGAAAAACCCCAAACTGATACACCTATGATAATTTCACCCAAAATTATTTTTTTGAACACAAAAAACCCCAAACTGGTACGCTTATGACAAATTTACTCCAAATTAGTTTTTTGATTACTAAAAATCCCAAACTGGTATATTTGTGACAAATTTACCATCCGTTAGTTTTCGTTAAATTGAATAAATACCACAAAAAATTACAAACTTGTACACCTGTGAAAAATTGAGGGTAAAACATAAAACCGGTACATCAGTTAACTATTGCGTGTCATTTAACAAAGCAATTTGATAATAAAATTTAACGGAAATAAATTGAGGGTAAATTTGTCACAAATGTACCATTTTGGAGTTTTTTATGGTAAAAAAATTAGTTTTTTGTAAAATTATTACTGGTGTACTAGTTTGAGATTTTTCGTGATATTAACCTAAAATTTATCAGTAGGTCAATTTCCGATACAGATATTGTGAATTGTTGTCGCCTATGTGATGTTACTGGATTACTATCTAGAATTGTGAATAGATGTAGATTCGAGTTAGTACTGTCAATTGAAATTAAATCTACCTGGGGACTTCCATCTCTGCTTTACATTGCTTGGGAAGACGAGTTGACTGATAAAAGGTTCTAGTTTCACCAGTGCAGTGACTCCCCGTCTTTGCTAGACTAACTGTATCACCTAAATGCAGTTTCTTCTGTGAAACCGAAGTGGAAGTTGGGATCCAAGGCTCTTGTTCTTCTTCTCAAGCAAAACTTCTCTTTCTTTTTCTTGCAATCATCAATATGGTAATAACAGTGAAATGGTATCTCTATGTTATATGGTGTAATATCTCAAAAGGACAATCAAAAGCCGTTTCATGGAGCGACAGTTTTGCGCAGAGCTCTTACACTAAGATTTTGATAGGGTGAGCTTGCACACAGTACATGATAGAACTTGCCGCTACATTCCTATTGGCCAACTGAGAAAGCAATTTATAGAAACATAGATAAATATAACTAATGTGAGCGTACTCATGCTTGAGTTCATTACACAAGAAGCACTACCAGAGAAACCACATAATGAAGGCTCTAGTTACAACATTGTAATGGCATGCAGCTGAGCAGGAATCTAGTCCTCATTTGATTTATGAAGTGACCTGTGAAAGTGGGAAATAACGTTTCCAGTGGCAAGAGTTATTTTAAATTTTTAATAAGTTTGTCGAGCTCTTCATCACTTCACTGCACATTGAGCTGCAAGTGTTGGGGAGTAAGAAGGTGATCGTTGTGATCTTTGCTGGCATTTCCTACACGGCTGCACAGGAATCTAGTGCTTGGTTTGATTTATGAAGTGACCTGAAAATAGGAAATAACACCTCCACCGGCCAGTGTTATTTTCATAAGAATGTTGAGCTCTTCATCTCCTCACTGCATATTGAGCTGCAAGTGTCGGGGACTAATAAGGTGCACCTCATGATCTTTGCTGGCATTTCCTGCGACTGCGAGCTCCCTAACCTGAGCAGACTGCACCAATAGACCCCACTCTCCACCTTGTGTGTGGTCCTCGACCTAACCAGAGCAGACACTTAGTCAGCCCCCAGGGACCTGTAGGTTTAACATTGTTGTCATAAATTTTTCAAGATCAAGTCTCCTATTAAAGAAAGAAAATTTTGTTGCTCCAAGATCCTTATTTATCATGATTCGCACATTCACTAGCGGGATTCTTTAGGTCAAATAGAATGAAAATAACAACACTTTTTGCAGTAAGGGAATATAGTGTAAAACCAATGATCTACTTTCAACATAAGGTCCATAGTCGCTCGAGTTGATGGAATTCTTGATGGGACATTGGGCTATAGCAGTCAAAACCTACACCACATTACCAATACCACCAATGGAAATGAGTTTCAAGATCAAGACTTCCCAGACAGGAAATATCCGAGGAAGCCTCGAGCATATTGGCACTTGGTTATAGAACTGTATTCCTAGGTATTTGGAGTTACCAAATTAGCTGCCTAAGAAACTTCATTAAACTTCTTAAGAAATGGTATCCCAATTTAGGTAATCATCCAAACCAAGAAGCAAAGTTGCATAACTAGGTGACTGACAGTGGGAAGTCACATATGCTATGCTCATAATCAAATATTCTGTCTAAAGGATAGAAATGCATTCGGTTAACAGAAGGAACCACACTAAGACATTCATAGAAAAGGATAGGGCATGAACTGTTAGCCTGGAAGTGGAACTTCGGCGACTTCTACTATCATCGACCAGAACGCAGCGATGTCTTATGCAGAAACAAAACTCAGAAATTAACCGCTTGGTCAGAACAAGAGAAAGCAACCATGATGACTGGTAAGGGAAGTAGTACAAACCTGTATGTGAAAGATCAACTCCTTCGATGTACCCCAAAAAGCAAAGCATAAACTTTCAGCATTACCACTGTGGGTGTCAACAGAAACATGGGCAGATAATTCTGTAGGGGTATGCAACTGAAACCATGAACCACGACTATTTGTCAAGAGAATGTTTAATTTTGAATTCACAAGGACAAATCTAGAAGCAAGGAGACATGATCTCGCTAGCATGGCCACAGTTTAATGAATAATGGAATTGGTGTTTTGGCCAAAATGTGTCTCTCTGTTGCAATCCTTCAAGTTGAACGTTTGAGTCTCATTTAAAACTGAACTCCATTATGCAACGTGGTCTCTTCAGAAACTTAATGTAACCACGTCTTCTTCTCCCATTTTGCTTTCTTCAGAGCCCACTAAAAGATCCATCATTTTGTCCAACATGAAACATATATCGTACATCTCAGGACTAGATGGACCTCCAACAGTAAATTCATGGATTATACCATTCACTTCAATTGAACTACAACCAGGTGTCTTTTTGATGCCGAGATCTTCCATTTTACTTCTTACCCTTGCAACATCTTCCCATCTGTTAGCAGATGCATAGGTATTGGCAAGAAGAGCATGGATGCTAGAATCATTAAATTCCATTTTCACAAGCCGTTTGGCCATCCGTTCTCCCATGTTTATGTTACCGTGAAGTCTGCAAGCACTAAGCAGAGCCCCATAAAGTGGAATTGCAATTTCATCATTTTCATTTGGAACCTTTTCTATTAATTTCTCTGCTTCATCTAATAATCCGACACGACCAAGGAGATCAATCATACACCCATAGTGCTCTACCTTTGGCTCAATCCCATAAGTTTCTGTCATTAAGCTAAACAGTTGGCGACCTTCCTTAACTAATCCTCCATGGCTACATGCACTCAAAACACCAATAAATGTTACGTCATCTGGTTTGAATCCATGATCTCTCATTTCTATGAACAGATTCAATGCTTCACCCGTTCTACCATTCATGGCGAGCCCACATATGATAGCCGTCCAAGAGGCAGTGTCATGAATCCTTAACCTATAGAAGATGTCCAAGGCTTTGCCTATACATCCACATTTAGCATACATGTCGATTAGAGCAGTTCCAACAACAGCATCTAGCTGTATTCCGTTTTCATCTATGTATCCGTGAATCCATTTCCCTTGTTCTAGAGCTCCACACTGAGCACAACCAGTGAGCAGAGCAACGGTAGTAAACTTATCAGGTTTAATCCTCCTAACTTGCAGCTCTCGAAACAAATCGATCGCCTCATCAAAACGATTGAATTGCACATATCCATTGATCATAGCCGTCCACAGGACAATATCCTTAACTGGACTCCGATCAAATAACTCTCTGGCTTCATCAAGCTGACCGCAGTTCACATACCCAGAAATCATGCTCGTCCAACAGATAACATTCTTAGTTGGCATCTCATCAAATATTTTGCGAGCCACGTCTAAATGGCCACATTTCGAATACATATCCAATAAGGCATTGCCAATAATCGACGTGCATATAAGCTCCTCATTTACATAATCATGAATATCCATGCCAAGTTCCAATAACTTCAATGCCGTGCAAGCTGACAGCGTGCTCACAACAGTAGCTTCGTCCGGCCTCGCGTTGCTCTCGACCAGCATTCTCTCGAAAATACCAACAGCATCAAAAAACCTCCGACACCTAACATACCCAGAAATCACCACGTTCCAAGAAACAACGTCTCTATCAGGCATTTCATCAAACACCCGTTCCATGCTCGCGGTCCTGCCAAACTCTGCATACATATCCATGAGCGAGTTACAGACATACGCATCGAACTCAAGCCCGGATTTCACCACATACCCATGAACCTTTTCGCCTTCATCTACGGCTCCCAAGCGCCCGATGGCCTTCAAGACATACGGGTACGTAAAATTATCAGGGGACACCCCGCGTTCCCTCAGCTTACGGAAGACCGACACAGCTTTTCGCAACTCACCCCTCTTCGCCAACGCCTTGATAACTACGTTGTACACGAACAAGCTCGGGTCTCTCGCGTGGCCCAACACTCTCTCCGCGTGACGCAGGTCCCCGCGACAAGGGTCGGCGCAGAAGGCCACCAGCTTGTTGAGGACGTTCTCGTGCTGCTCGAGCCCAGCCCGGAAGACCCGGGCGTGGATTTGCTTGAGCTGGCGCAGGGATTTGCAGCTCTTGAGGTGCGAGACGAACGACGTCGGGGTCCTTGAAACGGAGTAGGAGGAGGAGTAGAGGAAGCGCCGTGAACGGACGCGGCGGGGCGTCGACGGAAGGAGCGGGGCTCTGAGTCGAGCGAACATGTGCGAGGCTCGAGATGGATGAGGGCCATAAAGCAGTAAAACATGCATATATATATATATATATATATATATATATATATTAAATAAAAAAAATTTAATACCACGAAAAATCTTAAATTTATATAACTATGATAAATTTATCTTTTGATCACAAAAAATCTCAAATTTGTACATTTGTAACAAATTTACCGTTTGCTAATTGGATTAATACCACAACAAAAGGAAGGTAAATCCTCAAATTAGTATACTCGTCAATTGTCATGTGTCATACAACTCAAAAAGTTGACACTAAATTTAACGAACATTAACGAAGGGTAAAATTATCACAGGTGTATCGGTTTGGGGTTTTTTGTAATAAAAAATTAGTTTTGAGTAAATTTGTCACAGATATATCAATTTAGGAATTTTCGTGATATTAACCCAAAAAGAAATATTGAGATTTTAGCCCTTAAATTTCAATTTAGTGCGACTATGGTCTCTCATTCTCTTTTTCATTGAATTTGAGTAATCATTTTTGTGCACCGCTTAAATCCGCTATTTGTACCTAGTTTTGAATTGATATAACTATATCTGCGATGTGGATTGATCATGTGCAAGATTCCGGCATGCATCTCTGTGTGATTATAGTTTTTTTAACAATATTTTGCATTTAATTCGAGTCACTGTTTTCGCATGCGGGATTAGCATCGAACCATTTTTATCAATATCATAACAATGTCGCCAATTAGCTGGATCATTTGCTAAAAGTGGAACCTATGTTCGACGCCACAACGTTTCATGAATGAAAATCCGCTTAGAATCATACAATTGGAATATCGCGACATGACCTACACAAAATCGCTCGGCTTCATAATCACGAATGTGACCGCGATACGTTCTCTTCAATGCTTCAGTCAGTGCGTTTGCTACTTTGGTCGGCACGACCCTATTAGAATTCAGTCGCGTGGCAGTCGAAAAGAAGGGTCCAGATCTCTCTGTATCGGCGAAAGAGAAAATCCCAACGAAAAAGAAAAGGAAAACCCACAAAAGAAAATAGCAAGCGAATGAAAAATAAGGAAAAATGATACAAATGGTCCCTGAACTTTGATCGAATACGTAATGTGATTCATGAACTTTTAATTTATTCAATATGGTCCTTAAACTATAACTTAATATGCAATGTGATCTGTGAGCTTTTAAATTGTTCATGAACTAAATTGAACATCTACTGAAAATATGGGATAATTTAAAAGTTCAGATGTCATATTACATATTGAAGTAAAAATTTAGGGACTATATTGATATCACGTTGCTCGTTAAGCCAAAATTCATAAATTGTTTATGCTATTATCCGAAAAATAACACGGGAAAATGGCCAGGTGCGAGAGGTCCGAAATGACGACGATTATGGGATTTTTGACGACTATGCTGCATCGCAGCTTCACGTGGACGACCGACTGATGCAGTCAGAGTTGTCCTCACCGTCCCCACCCCATCTCTCCCTCTCTCTCTCTCTCTCGCCCTCCGACTCCATCTCGTCTCGCCCGACACAGATCCCGTCCGATCTCGGGCTCCGATCCCCCTTCCCAAGATCCCACCAGGTTCTCACGCTCTCTCGATCTCCTCGTTCGAGGGTAGCTCTTCGATTTCGTTCTCGTTGCCGAATTCGCATCTGGGTCCGTCTCCGTCCGGCCAGCGTCGCGCTCGCTTCGGGCGACGGATCGCGGCTCTTTCCTCGGCAGTGCGAGCCGTTTCCCGCTGACCCAGATGGCTTTCTCGAGCACCCGCGCGTCAGGTATTTGCTGAAAGTCCCCAGTTAGATTCCCTTTGTTAGGCGCTTGCTTTGCCGAATCGGGGGGGGCTCGATTAGGAGCCGCGCTTGGGCGGGTATACGATGTCTTCGCTTCGATTAGACTCCCAGAAGCCGTACTTCGCCACGACCGGACTCGTGGTGGGGTACGCTCTCTCCTCGAGCTTGCTCGCCGTGATAAACAAGTACGCCATCACCAAGTTCAACTACCCTGGCCTCTTGACCGCGCTGCAGTACCTGACTTCTGCTTTGGGCGTCTGGGTGCTGGGGAAGCTCGGGTTTCTGCACCACGATCCGTTCGTCGTCGAAACTGCCAAGAAGTTCTTGCCTGCTGCCCTCGTGTTCTATCTCGCGATATTCACGAACACGAACCTCCTGCGCCATGCCAATGTGGACACGTTTATCGTTTTCCGGTCCTTGACGCCCCTTCTGGTTGCCTTGGCCGATACGGCATTCAGGAAACAGCCGTGCCCGTCGAAGTTAACATTCGCGTCGCTGGTCATTATCCTAGGTGGTGCCGTTGGGTACGTGGCCACCGACTCGGCTTTCACATTGACCGCGTATTCGTGGGCATTTGCTTATCTGATTACGATCACGACCGAGATGGTGTACATAAAGCACATGGTCATGAATCTTGGATTGAACACTTGGGGTTTTGTGTTGTACAACAATTTGCTATCGTTGATGATGGCTCCGGTCTTCTGGATTCTCACAGGAGAGTACGGTGACGTTTTCGCTGCTTTGGGAGCCAATGCAGGGAACTGGTTTGAATATGATGCATTCTTTGCTGTCTCTTTGTCATGTGTATTTGGTTTGCTTATCAGCTTCTTTGGTTTTGCCGCGAGAAAGGCAATCTCCGCAACAGCATTTACCGTGACTGGGGTTGTGAACAAGTTTCTTACGGTCGTCATCAATGTGCTGATCTGGGAGAAACATGCGAGTCCATTTGGTTTAGTTTGTCTCTGCATTACTATTGTTGGAGGAGTCACGTATCAGCAGTCGGTCAGTGGAACGAGCAATACTACAGCTCAGCGTGAGTCTACCATGCCTAAGCAGGTGGACAGTGAGAACGAAGGCGCTGATTTGGTAGAGGATAGGCAGGGAAGGGTGACTGGTAAACTTGCATTATGAGTTACATTGTATTGCCTCTTTGATTGTTCTAGATGATGAATAGAATAGTCGATGCGCCATCTTTAGCATAAAGCTATTTGAAATTTGAGGCCTTTAGTTTTGCGAAATGTTTTGCGTACTATTGTGATTCTATCGTCTCTTTTTAGAGAATATTGATGTTCTTATGGATTATGCTACACGTTGTTCAATTGCTTTTGCAAGTAAATCGTATGTCATCGGATGCTTCTTCTACAACTTTTCCGGTGTTCTTGCATGTTTTGCGTATAAAGCACCTGGCAATGTGGATGTTTTACTAGTTTATCGTTCAGTGAGAGTCTTAGTTTAACCACAGACTGAAGGTTTGCATCTTTCGACATGTACTGTCTCTTATATCTAGCTACTACCTTAAGATTTGTGCAGAATGAACTTGTTAAAGAAGCGACGGGCCTTATACAATGGCTGTATAAATAGCTTGTCTGCTGACAGCCGTCTCCGAACTTATTTCGGTCACCCTTGGCTGCAGTATCCAGTAGAAGCATTGCTGGTTTATCCTTTGTAGACCTAGCCCTATGTCCAATGAACTGAACTTGCAGAGATCTTCAATCTGCTAAGTCTTGTTCTTCTGGATTAACAACCGGTTGTTCCTTGCGCATCAAGTAGTCGACCATTCCGGTTGTCTCGTCGATTTTTGACTGTCTGAATGAAACCCAAAGCCTCAAGAATTATGTTCCGGAGCTATATCCGGCGTCGATACAACCCTCGCGACCATTTCGCATTACCTTTGGAAAACTTCATCCCTGCATCAACTCATTTCTTCTCATTGTAGTTCTCTGACATGTGGAGGGCGTCTTGATTAAGGAAGAAAGCCAGGTTCAAAGACAATGTACTGGTTTTGGGCTCCGGTTTTGGAATCCAAGAAGGCTGTGTCTTTTAGGAAGGTACAGTGAAGTGAGTGTATTAGGGCCCAGTAAAATAGCAGACATCGTCAATGAACTTAGTTATCAAGGAATTAGGCCACAAGCCCTGATTAATTAAGGCCTAATTAAGTGTGCTTTGAGTTCGAACTGCAAAGGTGCCCTACTTCGTTTATATTTCCGAGAAATTCTAGCGCGAGTCGAAGCGAGCAATCGCCTCGGAACGGGAGGAATAAGAGATGCCACATGCCGGATTCTGAGCGATCGAGCGTTATATATCGCGATGCGACAAGGAACTATCATCTGTTTCAAGAGTAGTTGATGGTTTTCCCGCATGTGTTGTCTTTGACTTTTGAGGATGAATAGCATCATCTATCTGTATCTATATCTTTTGTTTGGATCAGTATACTAAACGACTTACGAGGTCGTAAAAAATGTCCTAAACTTATCGTATAACAAGCAATTCAGTCCGAAACTCTTAAATTCTGCTAATTTAACCCCACGCATTTTAACGATTTGCCAATTAGTCCTTCTAACCACAACAAACAAACAGTATCCGACAATCCTTCAATCGCCGCTGGCGGCGCCCCCATCCCTCCGCTCGTCGCCACCCATCACCGCCGCTATTTCTCCGGCTAACCGAGCGTTCCGTCCCCACACGATCTCACTGTTTTCTCCAAATTTAGCAGTTGCCGTCCACATGAATCTTGCACTATTTCGCTTTCCCTCCCACCTACTCCAGACTTGCTCCCTGAATGATTGTGCTCGAGCCGAGTTAGGTGGAATTCGCTACCTCGACGGTTCACATGTACCACAGTCCTTGCTGATTCGCTATATGTGCAATCTACACTATCATCTGCCCTTTGCCGATTGTATTCATTCAGTACTAGCGATCCCTCTTCCGAGCTCCACCGATCCGATCCGGCCGGACGCGGTCGGTCCTCGCGAGGAACAGGAGACTATCGAGGAATCACCGCTTCGTTCCGGCCTCGCCTGTGCAAACTGCGTGCCGAGATGTGAAATTCCAATGGCGTCACCCGACTTGGCTGGCCCTGTGTAGATTGCTAGCGATGCTGGACACGACCAGTTCGCACGATAGGGGTGAACGGTTCCAGATTCCGTACAAGTTTCCCTTGGACCCTGTCACGGGTTCTAGGGTCTACCCAGGTTCTACATGTATTATTAATCGGACAATTACAGTTAGATATCACCTTTTATAGCCACCGGTAGTTACTACAATCCATTCATCACAACTTATGTTTAGACGAACGATAAATATGAAATATTAACGAAATAAAAGTCTCAGTCATAAAATAAAAAGCTTAGACTAGTGATTTCAAATTATACACTGATCATCGGACGCCATGGAATACCGCGGGATCACTCGAAGATATAGACCAAGAAAATTACAAAAGCTCGTCACAAGTTCTAAGTTCCAGGTTCTACCTACTTAGAATCCAGAACCTACCCGTCGAAACAGGTTCCTCGATTTTGGGAACCCGGAATCTACTCTGCATATTTTGGAACCTGATACCGATAGGTTCTCACCGGTCTGGTACCTGAAACCATGCTCACCCCTATCGCACGACGCGACGCGAAGCGCGAATCACGGGGGGAAAACCCAAGAACACGACACGGCACGCCCAAGCTCCATATGTTTCGTGTGAATCGGACGCGAGTAGAGATCGAGATGCTTCGGGCCGACCAGATCCCGCGCCAATTACAAACACGATTACGACGTGCCCCGGGAACGGACCGATGGGCCAGATAATCACGGAGGAGCAATATAACGTGATAATGTCCGCCGATAGAACGGTGGTGGTCACGCATCGGAGACGAGTTGTCTGTCCCCCAAGCACACATGCTCGCTCTTTGGGAAATGCTGGTCCCCATTCTCCGCCGCACATAAAAAAAATTATTACAGAAGCCCCTCAATTCTTTTCTCCCTCCTCCTTTCTCCCCCAAGAAAACAACGATGATTATAAAAATCACCCCCCAACATGACACGTGTCGAAATCCCATTTATCCATTCGAATCGCTCGAGACCTCAATTGGTCAGTGACATGTGTAGTGACAAAAGAATCGTTGCCGTTTCGCCCTCATACGTTCGAATTTCTTGGGGGGGCAGTCCAAGGGATGGTCCCAAACTCCATGCAAAATTTTAACTTGATGGACCACATCACGTTCACATGCTTCTTCACGAATTTTTTCCTTTCCTTCCTCGGCGCATCGCTGGAATTTGGTCCCTCAAATAATGGGCGATCTTCGCGGAAGACGAGCCGTTTTCACGTCTCCGAACCGCTCAAATTGGCGAACCCGTTTCCGCCCATTTTTTTTGCTTAGGTTCCGGCATCTCGAATATGCGAGCTGTACCGCATGAGCGTACGGCCGGTCGCGCCTGACCCTTGTGTATCGACGCTCCCAATCGGTTTCTAATAGCAGGTGCGCACGCGAGCGGCCATGCAGTTCTCGATTATGCTATAGTTTCGCGAGAGCGGTATTCTTTTATTTTCCAAGAGGAAGACAACAAGCATATGAAACGATCGAGAATTTTGGTAAGTGCAATGCCCCCCCAAGAGCCGAGTCATCTAGGGTTTCCAACATGCCCTGATTTCCACGGTCCTCTTGTGGATTGAGATTAGTGTCATCTCTAATTATGTACCCAAATTAATATAAACACTAAAAATTTACTTCTTCCGAAGCGGTCCAAGATCGAGAAAACCCTAATCACCCTATCATGCAAATCCTCATTTCGACCCGTCAATATTTAGCTGACCAACCGATTTTATCTTTGGATTCACATACAGCTCTCTCACACTGCGAGAATAAATAATTTTTCTGTTTCTTTTTTTTTTAATTTTTAAAATGCGATTAAGGTTAAAATTTGTTTATGTCTTCCTAAATCGCAGGATGAGAGAGAGAGAGAGACGGAGAGAGGGGGGGGGGTTCGGTTTTCGATAACCTAAAAAATTAGGGCAAGACATGTGCATGCAAATTGCAATATATTTAAGAAAGGGTTTTGCATGGATCGTGTAACGCCTCCATATTTTTATACTTTATTATACGCTTCGAAACTTTTGAGAAAATATAATATATGTTTTTTTTGCCTTAACGGCGCCGAATCACACGACAGAGAATCTCTGCATCTTATAAGTTTAATGAGAGACATAATACACACTTGTTCTCTAATTCCGTAAACAACGCAATTTGCACAAAACCAAGGTTAGAAAATCACCGCCGAGGCCCAAGGATTCCCCCTTTTTTTTTACCACAAGAAAACTTGCATTACAAGCGATTAGTAAAATTTCGGATCCGTGAAATGCTCGATCGGTTAATCTGGTGAACCCTTTTGAGCTCTGTAAATGGTGAGACGTGAATCAAAGCCCGTTGTCGTGAATGACTTTGAAATCAAGATTCTTTTGGTCTTGGACCTCTCTCAACCCAAAAGCTAGCTCAAATGACGATGATTTCCCCTATATTTGTAAGCTGATCACCAGTTCTTTCCATAACCGATGCGAAATGAACCCTAACAATCTCTACTCCCCCCTCACGTCGGGTTTAGGTCAGAGCCGCAACAACCCTCTCAATGTGATTGGAGGGTCCAAATTTGTTGGTAGCCTATGTTCTTATACTGGTGTTGGGTGATCTTAGGCCTCTTATTTCCCAAAAGCTAATTTAACTGATTACCAGCTTCTTCTATAGCCAAAGTAAGATAAACCTCAATAGTCACTTAGCCGTCTATTGAGGGAAAGTGGTCGGTACGGGATCACCGCGGCTGTGGATATAGACTAGGCTACAAGGAGCGGAGTACGAAATTACGGACCGAGACAACATTAAGGAACGAGGAAGCCTGACTAAGAAAAGAAGTCAAGGAACGAAGCTGCTTCTGTAACAGCACCATTGTATAAGAGGGCGAATGCCTTTATGGAAAAGTCTCTGTCTTGCGAATGAGATGCCATTTTTTTGGTTTTTGGCCTTTCGAATTTCTATCGAGAGAGAGAGAGAGAGGGGCCTTCAACCTTCTTCGCAAGAGCCGTACGTGGCGGTTCACGTACGGTCCGGGAGCCGACCCCCCGGCACGGACAGGAATCAGACTCTCGACTTTAAGGGTAACCCAAACTGGTAAAGACGACACCGGCTATGCTCATCGACGGCGCCGGCGCGAGTGTTACTCCGGCGAACCTCTCCGGCTAGTCGCCCTCGAAGGAGGACCCTTTCAAATTTGCACCTCGTTCGTTTTAAGCTGGATCTAGCCTTTGACCTCGTGGTCTCCTTGACCCCCCCCCCGCAATTACTCTTTCAACCGTCTCGGGGACACTCGCACTAGTAAACGCCACCAAATGTCACAGGCTGAATATCGTTTGACCGACTTCCCCGTGCGCACTAGAACTAGGTAACAGGAAAAGGTATCCGAGATTCTCGTCAGGAAATTTTACAATTCCCACCTACGAATCTTCACGGATTCGAAGTTTTTGTCAGCTGATCGTTCCAATCTAGTCCCTGGATTTTTAGAATCTGTTAATTTATAACCCCGGTAGTGTTTATGCGGTCAACGGTTGGACAAGCTGTTCTTGAATCTTAGGGTACACTCATGCTCTGACACTCTAACTGAACCCTCAACGTCTCCAAAAGGACCACGACTTCCAGCCCTAATAAAATAATTCACGTAGCACCCCCCACCCTGCCTGTATTTATTGAGAAAGTTCTCAGCGAACCTAATACATGCGCTTAAATATATATATATCTCTCTTTAGATCTGTCCACGACCCACATCGATCATTCTCAATGGTTCGGATTCGATTTCATTAAGTGCACTATGATCTTGTAATCGTTTCTCGTGCGCTCATTGGATTTGCCTAGGCTATCTCGCAGCGTGCATTTGCCAAATGGGTTTTCTTCGATTTACTCGGACAGAGACCGCCGACGTAATATACATGCTGTAGCCGGATATTAACCTGGGTGAGTCCGTCCTCGATCCCACGGAAAGTATACATACAGTTCGCCAATCTCGACTTAGAAAGTCCCGCGAGCGAGTGATTATCCATCGCGAGATCTGGTTACGCGCGAGATGCGAGCCTCGGCTCCGATCCTCGGCAGCGGATCATAACCCCCCGATCTTTATCTTTATTAACTCCGCCAAAATTCCTCGATCAGTTCCCAGCTCGATCGATCGTTATTCAAAGCTAAATAATTCACCTGCCAACTTTGCGCAGCTCATTATCAAATTTTAATCACCCTTTTGTCCGGACCGATCTTATTTTAATCAAGATCCTTCCCTCCTTTTCTTTATGTTAATCGTACCTGATGTGCGTAGATCAATTCATCAACAACGACACCTGTTGTTTCGCTCCCGCGACACACGTCTCATTTGATGGAATATTCCCATCACGATGGCATTGCCACTCCACCTAACGGCATCACCTAACACACATAACTCCCCGTTTAAATCTTCATGCAAAAATAAAAATAAAGAATTTACCTTATTATAAATTTATTCTTTCCAAACTGTAGATATATATATATATATAATTTGATAAATTTTCTTATGAAAAATGAAGAAAAGGATGATATTAAGTTGAAGTGAGGAGGAGATGGGTTGGGGTGGGTGACAGTGTGAATATTCCCTTGAAGTCCCAAGTTGACTGCTACAAATCTCAAGAAGCTTGGTGACGGAAATAGCAGCAAGGCAACAATAATTTCTCTCGGGAATGAATAAAGTTGTTGCAGGTATAGATGCATAATATATGTAATATATATAGATCAATATCATGAAAAATCCGTAACTTGTACATTCGTGACAAATTTACCCTCCGTTAATTTCCGTTAAATCTTAGTGCAAAATTTCTGAACCGGATAACACGTGGCAGACGGGTATACCAGTTCGAGGTTTTACCATCCATTTATCACAGTTTTACCAATTTGTGATTTGTCGTGGTATTAATCCAATTTAACGGAGGGCAAATTTGTCGCTGGTGTATCGGTTTGGGATTTTTCGTGGTATTAACCCATAATAATATATATTCATATATATATCGTGGTAAATATATTTTAATTTTTGGGATATGGTATTCAAACTGAGAGCTCAAGAGGCTTGAAATCTCGTTGGTTGGTTTAATTAGCTTGTGGGTTCGATCCAAAAAAACAAAAAAAAAATGAATGGGAATCTCGAATCATCGAAGGTTACGTGCGAAGGGCGTGCGATTGCAAGCTGCTAAAGTGTCATTTTCGGGGTCATTTTAGAACCCGATTGTTTAGACTAAAGCTACCAGCGCCACCGAGCGTGCTCCTATCCACGTTCGGTTCCCCGTTTCAATCTCCCCCAAAAAGAGAAATTGACAAGCAATTATTTCTTCCTTTATTTTTCCTTCTATTATTCCATTTGACTAACGGGTGTGGTGGACGAGCGAAAAGGACGGGGAGGGGCGATCGGCGCGGGCAATCCCGTTCGTGCATTACCATAAGGTTCCTATTCCCGTTACGGAATGCTCGATTCGTTCGACCCATAATTCCTTTAGTATACTGCCGCCGCCTGCAGCTCGAAGATCCGAAGCTGGCGAGCCCGTCACTGCAGCCTCAGCAGGATTTTATCGGTCGAGAAGTCTCTCCGTACGAGACATGTCGGGGGTTAAGAAAAGCGGGGCACGAGCCAGCCATATAGAGATTCGCTCGTAACGTGGACGACCCGTTAACTTTAACAGTTGGGATCAGCACCTTGCCAAAAGATCATTAGACTTGCGATAAAAAGGGGCTTGGAAATTTTGTAACGTCGTTTCTCTATAATTTGTGGCGCAGGAGGTTCCGCAGAAGAGTCCGAAACCCTAGATGGCAACTCCCCTCTGTTCCGTCAGCTTCCGTTGATGGGGTACAATCTGGAAGCAGCGTCTTCTTGTGATCGAGAACGCGTCCACTTGCCTTCAAGAGTATATGTCAAAATACACACACCCGAAAAAAGGGCAAAAAAAGATTTGCATTAATTGTCAATTGACAGAAAATATCAATTTAAATAGTCATTACGCATCAGACAAGGATTAAGAGAATCTAACTCGTTTGGATAAAAAAAGGGCTTCTTTTTTTTTTTTTTTAACGCGGGTTTGGATTTTTAACCGCACCGCCCCCGTCCACCTCCCCTCGCTACCCTGCGGCGATCTCCGCCGAGCCGCCGCCGCTACCGGCTCGCCAGCTTGTCGTCGTCCGCGACCGTGGGCCTCTGGGCGTGGAGCTATCGAGCCGACATGATTGTCGAGCCCACTGAGAGCTCGACGGCTCATGGAGCGAGATTCACCGGGCTCGAGTTCAGTCCCGTCGAGAATGAGAGGAGAGAGAATGAAGAGAGAAAGAAGGTCATTGTAGCGATAGCTAATGGCAGGCGCACAATAATAGATACGAGGTTACATGGAGCAATCGATCAATCTTATTAGCCACGTGATATCATCTAACACTTTTCTTGCGTCCAAATTTCGAAATACATAATTCAAACGAGGCATGATTGTCAGGTGGGAAAATTGTAAAAAAAGTGTTGAACTTACTGTGCCGCAGTCAATTTGCGTCAGTTTAGTCTTGAATCTTTTGACGATCTGTCGATTTAGTCATGAACCTTTTAATTGTGTTGATGTAGTCCTAAACCTTTTAAGGATTTCTCAATGTAATCGTTCTGGCCAATTATCCAATTAGCAAGTTTTAAAAATCTTTAGGATTAAATTAACATAATTGAAAAGTTATCGTAAGAAAATGTTTAGGATTAAAGCGACGGTTCAAAATTAAATTTGGCTATCGTATGATAAGTCCGGGATTTTCTGGACAATCATCCCGTTTTCGAGCAGAAGGCTACTTCGAGACGGACACTCTCACTAAAAGGCGGATAGCGAAAAATGAACCAAAAAAAAAAAAAGGAGGAAAGAAAGGGAAAGAAAGAAAGGAAAAAGTCGAGTGGAAAAGGAAAAGAGAGAGGAAAAAGAGGAGGGACGGAGGGGCATCGCAATCAAATAATGTAGTGAAAAAAACAGAAAGAAAAGGAAAGAAAAGAGGGAAAAAAATAAAGGCGAAAAAGCATTATTATTATTCACCGTAAAAAAAAAGAAAAAGAAGAGAAAAAGAGAAAAACCGAGATTAACAAAAAAAAAAAGAAAGAAAAAAATTTACTTTTTCCACGGTCCTACTCCAACGTTGTATATGTCACCCTCCTCTCCTGTCTCTCGCTCTCTCTCTCTAACCCCGGCATGCCCGTCTCCTCCTCCTCCTCCTAAACGCACTTCACTCCACTCCCCCCCCCCCGTTGGAAAAGTCAAATCCCATGGGCCCCTTCGACTCCTCCGCCGCCGCCGCCGCCGCCGCCGCGAGCAGCGGCAGCAGCTCCTCGTCGTCGTCGTCGTCCGGGGGCTCCTCCGCCCCAAAGCACCCGCCGGATCTGGACGGCCTCCTCGCCGGCGCCGGCTACAAGGTCCGCTCCTCGGAGCTCCACCACGTGGCGCAGCGGCTGGAGCGCCTGGAGATGGCCATGGTCAACTCCGCCTCCCACATCCCCCACCTCGCCTCCGACGCCGTCCACTACAACCCTTCCGATCTCGCCTCCTGGGTCGACTTCATTCTCTCCGAGCTCCCCAGCTCCTCCTCCCCCCTCCCCACCTCCGGCTTACCCGACCCGCCGTACCCCACGGGGTGGTTGGACCTCCCCTCCTGCGCGCCGCACACGCACCCGCACCCGCACCAGCACCACCACCACCAGAGCGTCCTCGTCGTCCCCCAGCAGCAGCAGCAGCAGCAGCAGCTGACGGTCGTGACGGCGCTGGAGGAGGACTCCGGCATCCAGCTGGTCCACGCGCTGATGACGTGCGCCGAGTGCGTCGAGCGCGGCGACTCCTCGTTGGCCGCCTCCCTGGTCGAGGAGATGCAGGCCCTGCTCGCGCGCGTCAACACCTCGTGCGGCATCGGGAAGGTCGCCGGCTACTTCATCGACGCCCTCAGACGCCGGCTCCTCGGCCTCGGCTCGGCCGCCCCCCCCGCCGCCGCCTCGGCTTACGGGAACGAGGTGCTGCTGTACCACCACTTCTACGAGGCCTGCCCGTACCTCAAGTTCGCCCACTTCACGGCCAACCAGGCCATCCTCGAGGCCTTCGACGGCCACGACTGCGTCCACGTCATCGACTTCAACCTCATGCACGGCCTGCAGTGGCCGGCCCTGATCCAGGCCCTCGCCCTCCGCGCCGGCGGCCCGCCGATGCTCCGGCTGACCGGCATTGGCCCGCCCTCCCCCGACGGCCGCGACACCCTCCGGGAGATCGGGCTCCGCCTCGTGGAGCTGGCCCGGTCGGTCAACGTCCGCTTCGCCTTCCGCGGCGTGGCGGCGTCGCGGCTCGAGGACGTGAAGCCGTGGATGCTCCAGGTGAGGCCCGACGAGGCGGTGGCGGTCAATTCGATCCTGCAGCTCCACAAGCTCCTCGGATCCGACCCGCCCCGGGAGCCCCCCATCGGGTCGGTCCTGCCCTGGATCCGGGCCCTGAACCCGAAGATAATGACCGTGGTGGAGCAGGAGGCCAGCCACAACCAACCCGGTTTCCTCGACCGGTTCACCGAGGCGCTGTACTACTACTCGACCCTGTTCGACTCGCTCGAGGCGGCTTGCCTGGTCCAGCCGGACAAGGCCCTCGCCGAGCTGTACCTGCAGCGGGAGATATGCGACGTCGTGGGCCGCGAGGGGGCGGCCCGGGTCGAGCGCCACGAGCCGCTGGACAAGTGGAGGGCCCGGCTCGGGCGAGCCGGGTTCCGGCCGCTGCACCTCGGGTCCAACGCGTTCAAGCAGGCCAGCATGCTGCTCACCCTGTTCTCGGCCGAGGGCTACAGCGTGGAGGAGGTCGACGGTTGCCTGATGCTCGGCTGGCACAGCCGGCCGCTCATCGCCGCTTCGGCTTGGCAAGCTGCGCCTAGTGTAGTGAACTCGCCGCCGCCGCCACCGCCACCTGGTGTTGTTATTAACCACGATGACAGTAATAATCAGCCGTAAAATCTCCCCCCCCCCCCTTTTTTTTTAACTTTATATTTCTTTCTTTGGGATTTTCACCTTATATTTGTTAGCAACGAGGCAAAAATTTTAGTTCAAGAGGCGCCTAATTCCTCCTCTTTCATTCTAAACATTGGGTCATTTTGATCTACATCTAATCTTAGCAACCACCACGGCGGTGAATGATCGCTCGGCCGCCTCTTTTCAGGTCACGCCACATGTCGATGTTGTCGACCAAAATCATGTCGATAATTCCTGGTGACATATAATGTGTTCGGATTCGATTTCGCCACTTCAAGCTGTTTATATTCAAATGACAAATTTTGTACCGTCGAAACTTACTACCGTTTTGGCTATATAATTGATGGTTTATAGGGACATGCTTTCTTACCAATACAAAAATTAGCTACCCGAAATGGGAAGGCTATTGCTAAAATAGATAATTATGGTTTGCATTTTTATACGGAAGCTACTGAAGATAATGAAAAAATCAGTCACGGTAATTTCTATAGACGGAAACTTACTATTACGTATGAAAGGCATACTGAGCAAAAAGAATGTTAGAATGTTTAATCTAAAAACTTAAACTGCATCTAAACTCCATAATCAAACGACGTGTGATATTTCATAACAATTTCTCATATGCAAGTTGAATTAGGAATGACTCGTGTAATTTGACGAACATGGTGAATACATGCGTGAAATAAATTGAGCAGCTCTAATATCGAGATAAGACGTATGCGAACGAGAGAATTGTATAATTTTATAATATGAAAAAACTTCCTGGTATCTTTCAATAGAGAAGAATTTCATAATTTTTTATCAGCCGAAAGTTACTTTTCTTGTTCGAAACTTTACCGAATCTTTTCCTTAAGTTACTAGTTATATAGTCGTAATGAATATATTAAGTGATTATATTAAGTAACTTTTTTCAAAACTGGTGGCGGCTTTTTATGTTAAACAAGTAAGTAATACCAATAATATTTTCACGTGACCGGTAACTTCATTAACTTTACAATATTTCCGTTGACTTGTCTAAACTTCTCTAGGAAATTTTAAAAACATTTTGAGAATTTTGAGAACTTATCTAGTAACGTCCCAATAGAATTTCTAGCAACAGGGAGTAATCAATTGAAATCTAACATTCTCTTTCGGTTTGCACCCACAGAAAAAAAAATAAACATGATGATGAGGCCGACAATATTGTACTGGTGAAAATCTGTTTGCCACAAAACCTATTGGTTATTGACTATGATCTTATCTTTAGGCATAATAAAATACTAATATATATATTTAAGACATAAGTGTATTGAAAGTTCTAAAACTTGTCACGAAAATGTAATAGAGTTTTAAAACTTTTATAAAGCGCAATTAAGTCCTAAAACTTATCGCAAAAGTGCAATTAAATCCTAAAATGTTCAAAAAGTGTAATTAAGTCTTAAAACTGAAGTCCTTCCGTTAATTACACTTTTTGAAAGTTTTAAGATTCGATTGCACTTTCGCGATAAGTTTTAGGACTTAATTTTACTTTCGTAATAAGTTTGAGGACTTAATTGCACTTTCTGAAAGTTTTAGGACTTAATTGCACTTTCGTGATAAGTTTTAGTGCTTCCAGTGCACTTATTACTATATTTAAATAACTTAGTTTTGCATGCAATTGGTGTAGAAACTTTCTCCTCTTGGCTAATCATTTAGATCCGTCCCTCTTAAGAAACAAAGTGACTATCGAAGTATTAGCAGCAAGAAACTCTTCATATCAAACTCTCACAAGAATTCGCAATTACCAACCCTAGCGGTTCCCGGTGTTTTGTGGTAATTAATAGGAACGCATTTGTAATTCAACCGAAATGCCCCCTCGCGCGAGCTCGGCGATTCCTCGGATCTCAGGGGAACCTCGGCCTGGAGGGCATACGGTGTGATTAGGCGTCGAGAGTCTGGACCTATTCGTACTTACACGGACTTTCGGAGTGGCCCGTCGCAATAAATGTGGCAAAGTCCCTCCCCTCGCCCCCTCCGGATTCAATCACGTTTGTTTTGGAGCTTGTTCAAATCGCCCGTCCCACCACCGGATTTTGAGGATAATTTCACGGCACATACAGTGCCAATGGCCTTCTTTTCACCGCTGGGGAGGTCCACGATGTCGAACATCTTCCAAACATTGAAATTTCGCCGCAAAGGCTAGCTGTGGCATTGGTTAGAGTTTGCTGCTCTTCAGGGTTGGGAGTCTAATTCTCCTCATCGCCGAGGAGAGGGGTGGAGCCTTTGTGGAGGGACGCTCCTCCGCTGTTGCATTTCCGCATACTCGTCCCTAGCGTTGTATATCGTCGTTTCGCCACCGCCGTCGTCGCGTAGTTGCTCTTGTGGGTTCATGTGGAGCGGGCACGTATGGAGTTGGTTGTGTCCCTAAATTAGTGAAGGCGTGCCGCTTATTTGGGTCCATTGCGAATTTAAAGACTAGAAATATCGTATATAGAAATTAAGATCTTTCGTGAAATCATAACAGAGATGGAAGAAGGTCAAAACGAGAGGAGTTGATTTTATGAGACCTAACCTTTTAATATGGCTAAACGGTCACATCGGCTAAATTTTTTCAACAATGACGGTTTCATATAAAAAAGCATGGGGCTTGAACCAACACGATCCACTAGCTATTGCTACCTATAGTTTTGAAATATATGTCATCAAACGTACAAGTTACAACACTGTACGGCACAATCACAATGCGGTTACACTTCACCATATGGAGTTATAATTGGATTATCAAAAACAATATCTTCATCTAAATATAAACCATCAATATATATATCATAACTATATAAATAGGAGTCATTTCCTTCCGCCAAGGAGTCCTATCCTTAGTTATCAGATGAATACTCGTCCATTATTAATTAGATATATCTAACCCTAATACGAGCGATGTATCCTTACACCAACCGTATCGATTGTACTAAAGATGACAAGGATGCCATAGTAGATGCAACATCAATCCGCTAATGGCAGTTACCGTCTTAATCAACGAAAGAGTGCATATACATCCTCCTATGTTTCGAGCGGAAACCATGCCAAACGTGAGTCGATGGTAGCGATCGCGGTATCATCAACATTAGAGGTGAGGTTCCTCATCAAGGCTCAACTGGAATGGGTTCCGCTTGGTCGGGATCTCTACAGGAATTGTACACAAGCTAGGGGCGGCTATGGCGAGAAGAAGAGCAACTCGTGGGCAAAGCTAAAAGAAAGGGATCACGCAATTGAGTAAGAGGGCAACTTTGACATAATCCCAAAAGATATGGAGGGGTCCCCATAGGATTGATGTTGAGATCGCAGGGTCAAATTCGTGTGTTTACCCCACCAATTGGAAAACATGGGATGAGGGGGTTGTGCATTGAAAGTGATTAGTACAACGTGAAAATTAAGCCCTTATATGGATAAGGCAGTTTGACCAATTGAGGTGAGGGGAGATGAAATTCATCATGGTTGTCTATAAGAAGTGACCCCTTCCGTTGAAAACTTGGTTATTGTACATGAAAAATGAGTTTGCTTCCTATAGCAAATCGTCCAATTGCCGGCTCTTACAAATTGATTGGACTAGACCAATATCCTTAAATAACCTTTTGGAAAACATCCCCAATGGTATAATTGACCAGGTCGTCGATTCTGGATAAGTGATTAAAACATAAGATGTCGTTTATACATTTGATGGCATCGGAAATCGAACCGTGTCCTGCGCTCGATCCATAAATAAATCATATGAATCTTATAAATTCTAAGTAATCATGTACATACAGGTAGACAGGCGCATCCCTTTTAAAGAGCCTATCAGTTCGAAAGTGATTTTAATTGGGAGGCTATCGAGAATGGTCGCCGGATGCATCATTTCTTCTTTCAAATTCAATGTCACATCCCTAAGTTGGGTGGTTGAGGAGGTGGACAGATGCAGTTGACACCATTTTTCTAAACTTGGAATGGCTTGCGTGGTCTAGCTTGCTCTAGTGGTTCACTCGGGATGTAAGTTTCGTGACTTGCCCGTGACTATACTCGCACCTATTTTTAGTCTCGGCAGAGCGTGACCCGAAAGCTGCATCCACCTGAGCTTTAATGGAACTGAATTCTCCCCAAACCAAATTTCGTGTCCATTGGACAGGCCACTAAGCCAAGAGATAGCGACGAGTTCATCTATCTTTATGTTTTGAGGGGGGTGAAAAGCGCCTCCATTTCATTCAAATCTGTGCATGGTTTTGATTCGATAAGTTCTAGGGTTTTGGCCTCACCATCCACACGAATGTAACGTTTGATGATTTGGGTTTTGCAATTGATCGTTAGGACGTACATGTGATTGTGTGCACATTTCATCACATGAAATCCCCCAACGTTTGCGATTTTGCAGAAGGGTCATGTGGGATTCTGCACCAATCGAAGCAACAAGACCTACCCCTCCACCATCTGTAATGATTGTGAACAGGAGAAACGATAAGAGGAAGAAGATGAAGAAGACGATGGAGGGGGGGTGGTGGTCACTGGTCACGGTCACGGGAGGCAGAAATGGGGAGAACAAACTGGGCACCTCTGCAGTTGCGCTCGTCCCTCGTTTCCCCATTACCCAAATCTGCATCTTTTACCGCGATGTAATCAAGCTGCTAGGGCTTTTGGGTTTGAGATAGGGTGCGTACCAGCTCGGCTTCATTCTTAATACAGCTCAACACATTGTAGCTATTGCTGATGCACATATAGGACATAGCACATTTGATTACCTAAACGATATCGGAGTCAGTTACCTAAATCTGCCCGTGTGAGGATCGCGCAGCTCGAGGGTCACGTGATTGCAATGACAATGACTGTTGATTGCATGGCCCGGCGAGCCGTGCCTCAACCTTGCATGCCTCGGCCTGCGCTGCGCTGTCGCGACGGTAATAACATAGATGGCGGCGGTGTCATGGTCAGGGGCGGCCGTGTTGGGGTTTATCCCATATCGGTAGTGGAAGGGGCTAATGATCGATTTATAAGTGTGACGGACAGTCTCATCCTTTGAGCTAGCTTTTGGAATGAGAGATGTCTTAAACTACCAACGTTGATATCAAAATTGAGGTTATTAACAATTTTGGACCCAATAGTCACACCGGAGATACGAGTTATGTGAGAGGGTGAGATTATTAGGGTTTATCCCACATCCGTTGTGTGAGGAAAAGTCTCGCCCTTTGAACAGGCCCGTTGCCCTTTGACGTGACAATTGCCGTGGCATCTCTCTCTCCCCACAATGTCGTCCTATCATCTGTATCTTTTCTTGTTCTTTCTATATCAAAATTTTACGCGTCGACAGCTAATTAAATTTGTCAATGACGAAAAGACTCGATCGTACGAATCCCTACACGTCGAAAAATTACATGGCACAAATTAAAAGTTCCACTACAAAAAAGTAAAGATAGGCATAAGTTACGGGATTGATACTACGAAAAATCCCAAACTGATACGCCTGTAAAAAATTTACCCCGAACTAATTTTTTGACCATCAAAAACCCCAAATTGGTACACTCACTACAAATTTACCCCTGGCTTAAATTTTGACAAAAAAAAATCCCAAACCGATACACTTGTGATAAATTTACCATCCGTTCAATTGAATTAATACCACGAAAAAGTCACATATTAGTAAACCCGTGATAAATAAAAGGGTAAAATCCCAAACCGGTATATTCCGTCAACTGCCACATATCATCCAATTCAACAATTTGACCGTAAACTTTAACGGAAATTAACGGAGGGTAAATTTGTCACGTATGTACCGGTTTGAGGTATTAGTTTAGGGTAAATTCATCACACGTATACTAATTTGGGCGCTCTTCGGTGGTATTAACCCTTAATTTGGAGGAGTAAAAACGCCCGAAATCTCTCACTTTCTCTCGCTCTGTGTACCGTTTGCTATGGAGGGGGGGGGGGGGGGCATTGGAGAAGGGGTCAGCTGCCGATCACCCGCGGTGGGGGCCGGGGGTGGGGGTGGGGCGACCCACAGACCCAGCACAATCACGTGTCAGTCGCTCCCCACACGGGTCGAAAGCGACGCCACCACTGCTCCTCTTCCCCTCTCCTCCCTCCCTCCCTCCCTCCCTCCTTCCCGTGGTGGCGACAGCAGGACCTTTCCGACAGCCCCTTTTAACTGTAGAGAGATAGACAGAGCGAGACCCGTCATCCGTGGAGAAGGGAAGGGGGGGCCCCCCCCGCGAGGGGGAGGTCGGTCGATGGATCGATCGATAGGTCGATGGTGGTCCTGCTCGAGATGGGTTTGGAGCGCGCGGTGCGGGTGTTGTGGGGGCGCCGTGCATGTGGAGATCACATGCCGCCTGCGGCGTCTCCCTCCCTAGCCGACACGGTCGCTTCTCTCCCTGTGCTCTAAGGGCCCTTCCCCTGGGATCCTTCGTCTTTCCCTGTCCGAGCTGCGGATGTTGACGACAATGGTGGGGGGGGAAAGCCGTCTGATTGATTGCGACGTCGGGAGTCGAAAGCGAGGCAGTGGCGAAGTCCGAGTCGCGCGGGATTCCCACGCTCTTTTCTCCCTCTCTCTGCCGGATCACTTCTTTTCGGGGTTTAGCTCGCGGTGGTGTTAAACGCGCACCGTGCACGAGCCGGGTTCGGTATTCGATAGTGACGTGGATAATCGTCGGAACTATAGTTCGTGAACTTTTGATTTACTCGATATGGTCCTAAACTTTCGATACATGTTCAACTCAGTCCCCTTACTATATGATAATGCTTAATGTTGACTTTTAATTAATTTAAGTTTGGAGGCAATATTGAACATTTTCATAGATGCATATTCATGGAGCAGACTAAACAGATTAAAAGCTCGGGGACGACATTGCATATTAGACTAAAATTCGAAGACCACATTGAATAAATTAAAAGTTCCGGGATCATATTGCATATTTTATCAAAGTTCAAGGATCATTCGTGCTATCCTACCATCACAAAAATACCTTGTGTTGAAAAAGGCTTATTTGCTGCAAGCCCTCCTCAAACGATTTACTTTAGCTCACTACCAAAAAGAAAAAAAAAACACATCCCCGGACATCAAATCGTTTTTCTTTTCGACAATTAGTACTTTGTCCCAAGGCGACATAACCAGAGTTTCATTACCTTAGGTCAAAATTAAGCCGCAACTCTTGTACTGTGTGGTCGTTCGTTTAATCAACGGCGGACAATCTTGAACTTATGGCGACAAGCATGAAATTTCGTCTCCTCAGGGCATCATTTTCTCGCTTTGTGCTAGACTTAAGCTGTGAAATTTATGACTTTTTCCGCCGCCGAGGTGGGATAGAATTCCAAACAAACTTCTTCGGACCTTGATAGCCAGCTAGAGGCGAGGGCAGGTGAGGGCGACCTCGCCGTTGCTGGGTTGATAGGACCGCGTTCCTTATTGAACAGTATCGGTGCCTACACGCCCAGCGCTCTCAACTGAAGAGAAAGTTTTTCTTCCCTCTCGCAGGTTCAGACGAAGTCTTCTTAGGACATTCTTAGGTCCAAGAAAAACTTCAGTTTTACATTTAAGCTGACTCTATGAAAAAAATATATGTTCCTGCTCTTCCATCATCCTAACTCTAAGAGCAAAAATCCTGTACCTATAATTATTATTCCAGGCAGCATATTGACTTAGATATATAAAGAATGCGAATCGAATGCATCGACCCTTCCACCAGAACTCGCTCTTCCATATCCATATCATAGTTGAATCAAGCAGGCGGGATGGGCCGTGCCCGACTCGAAGCTGAGGGACGAGACCGTGCCGGCTTATCGGCGGCTCTACGACAGCTGTCCGACGGGAGATTCGGCGGTCAAATACTCTCCTGATGATTTGGATAATTACTTGGCCGGCATGTTGCGTGCCACCTGTGGCGGTGGCGGTGGCGGTGGCGGTTGCGGCTCAGAGAGTCCGTCGTCGCGGTGGTCCAGTCACTGGCCATCCCCGTTTCGTCCGGTCAAAGGGTGCCGTTGAGAGAAGTCGAGATCCGGCGATGTGTCGTTTTTGTTAGAACGATAAAATAAAATAAAAAGGACCAGAAATTTTTGTGGAGAATGTTGTTTGATTCTTTCTTGCTTTTCTTAAATGGAAAGGAACATCCTTTGATATTTTACCGAAACGAATGTTACTACGAGACAGTTTTATGCTTTGGAGATCGAAGATGTTTGCGGACATTCCGTGTTCCTTTCTGGTTGAAACAGACGAATCGAGCAAATTTTTTGAACTTGACCCTGAAACATCGTCTCTTTGAAGAACGACTGTCCTTTTCTGCTAACATTTTTCACCATGAGAAGCTCGAAATTCTGGCCCGGCCTGAAACAGAGAAACAAAATCAACCGAACCGAACCGAACAGAACACGAACCGAACACCGTTTGGTTTTCGGCTTTTCCTTCCTGTTTCGATTTTTTCGTTGAGAACCCGAACCAGAAAAAAAATGACAGTCATTTTTCCAAAAACCAAAACGAATCGAAAATGCACGAAATTTCGGTTTGGTTTCGGTTCCGGCGTCCCTACCACCACCGAGCATTGTCAGATGGCACCAAGAAATTCACCCGACAAAGGGAGGAAAGACTCGGAAAAGCTTCATTTATACATTTAAGCTGACTTTATGAAATAAATATGCGCCTGCTCTTCCATCATCCCAACTCAAAGAACAAAAATCTTGTACCTAACAATTCCAGGCAGCTTTTTGATTAGTTACACAAGGATGCGAATCAAATGCCTCGACCCTTCCCACCAGAACTCGCTCTCCCGAGTATCGCTTGTCACTCGATGAAGTAGAAAAATTTATACTTCTCATTTCTGTTCCAAGCCTATTTCTGGATTAGAAATTTGTCCCGGAAATAGAAAAAAATGAAATTGCGTTACCAAACGGATTACTGTTCCATTTGCTTCATCAAGTTCTGTAAACCGACCATGCCACCCATCTGCTGTACCATCTGAGGTGGGAGAGCTCGGCTCATGCGTTGCGCGTACATGCTCCGAGACCGTGTATTCATAGCGCCCCGCGTCGGGATCTTAACCCCCTTCATGTTGCGCCAAATCTTCCCGAGCCGCTTATACTCTTCCAACATTTCCATGACCTCGCCGACGTCACAACCAGAACCCCTCGCTATCCGCGCGCTTCTCGATTCATTCACGATCTTTGGATTTGAACTGTCTAGCTCTGGAACAAATCGAACTCCGTTTAATCAAGGCTCGGACGCAAGGATTTGAATTTTAAAACCTTCGCCGCAGCCGTAAGACAAAATAACATAAACAGCTGAACTATGTATGTACTACAGCATGACTTGCCTTCGTTTGTCATTGAGTCCATCATGGTCATGTATCTTTTGATCTTCGCCTGGCTTTCTTTCTCTCGACCCTCTGGCATCAATTCAGAACTGAACCCCGGCAGCATGGAGCAAACCTTGATACGAAAGAACCAAACCGTATTAGCCTAGATCATCGACTGATCTGTGACACGGTGCATGCTCGTGCATTCTCATGCACGCACGAATAATTCAACTTTGCGCGAATCTCCAAAACAAAAAAGCACGGGATGACAAGATAGAGCATCGTATCCAGTGATGGGGAAGGAACACAAACCTGGCCCATCGGACCCAGTTTAAGAATGTTCTGAACATGCTCGTACATAATTCTCAAGGTAAAGTACCCTTCGGAAAGCTTCTGTAGAAGCTCGGGCTGTTGATCTTCAGGCACCACTTCGCGAATTTTGTCCATAAACCCAGACCAGTCGCCCATACCTACGTGGAAGAATAGTTTCCACCAAAATATTGAAACGCTAAAAGAGTGCGTGCATATCAACAAGACACATTGAAAGGCAGAACCCGAATGAAACTACCTACCCAATAGCCGGCTGACGAAAGGCTTAACATCAAACGCTTCAAACTCATCCATATGCTCTCCAGTACCTATAAAGATCACAGGACTCTTCGTTGCCGCGACACTGCAAATGCAAACAAATGAACTCAGACCAAGGGAAGATCCGTAAGCGTTTTTATTTTCCCGAAAGTATCTTAAGTTTAAGTAACCTTCGACGGGTAAAACTTATCCATGCAGAATTCCCAACTAAAATTTTTTTTTTCTGTAGAGAATACTTCACCTTCGGTCCCATGAAAATAATAATCGCTTTCAATTAAACAAGTATAAAGGTTTTTTTATGTGATCTTTCGCCTTAACTGACATATATTAACATAACCCTCAAAGTATGAAGATCTAACGATTAGAATCCAACAAAGAATATTACCAGCGATATTCATTCGTGAGCTATAATTCTGAATAGGATCGTAGCCGCCGCCATTTAAAGAAACACACACAGACATACGCACGACATATATATGCGACTGCAAGATAGCAGCAATCTACTCCAAAGACTCGTATTGCAACCGTTTTGCAAACATTTTGTGCATGAATCCGCTCTATTTCCCCATTCCAATACTGGAAAACCACTTCAATGGTGGCGACTGTGAAGAGGGAAAATATGGAAAATGGAATTGTGTGTCTCTGACCCAACCAAAATAACACTTACGCACTAAGAGCACCACCACCCTTTGCATGACCATCCATCTTAGTCACAATGACAGCCCCAACAGGAACACTTTGCTTGAATGCCTGTGCTTGATCAAATGCAGCTTGACCAATGCTACTGTCCATAACAAATACAATGAGATCTGGTTTCTGCAGCAGCATATCATGCAACATGTTAAAATCGTAAAGAAGCAGAGATCCGATTGAAAATGCCTAAAAGGATCATATGCTACCGTTGCTTCAGAAACTTGACGCATTTCTTCAAAAAGAGCAGCCTCCTGCTTGTGACGCCCACTTGTGTCAACAATTATGAGATCAAAATTTTCCTTTTTGAATGTCTCCACACCTTCAACAGCAATTTTCACGGGATCCAATTCCGTGTAACTGTCACAGAACTTGCATCATTGATGGCCAAGAAATTGCATCGAAACGTGACAGTCCTAAATGTTCAATTCTGTGAACCCACTCGTGAGTAAATGAAGGATAAACTAATCAACGCGAGAAAGAATTTATGCATGATGAAAACATGTGCACTTGGAGACCTTCAGTTTACTTTTACGAAATCTGACAGTCCTACTCATTTTGTTTGAGGAACTAGGTGTCTGCATACAGGAGCAGATCAAAATGCAACGCGCGAAAGAAAGTACCTTCCATAAAATGGAATTTTAGCTTTAGTGGCATTCTGCTTCAACTGATCAAAGGCACCAGCTCTAAAAGTATCAGCACAGACAAGAGCTGGCTTCCAACCTTTCCTTTGATGATAATGTGCATACTTGGTACACGTCGTGGTCTTACCCGATCCTGTCATAACAATGCATATTCACACATCAAAGCATAAGCAGTATATGAAGCCTCCAAACAAATTGCAACCACTTGAAGAGAATGCATGGATGCAACCATGGATAATCCATATCCCAAGTAACTAAATTCACGAGCATCAACTCAAGTTGGAGGAGATCTTTAAGTACCTTGTAAACCAACAAACATAATGACACTTGTCTTTCCTTTCTTAGGAGTAAAGGAAGGCTTCCCCGGATCCAACATGTTGCACAGCTCACTAAATATGGCCTGAAACAAAAGTAGCCACAAGCGAACAGCATGGGTACTTCTTGATCACATTCGGACGGATGAGAGACTAAAGTCTAACAACAGTGACAGATATGTCCTTAAAATATGACCAAGCAGATTAAATAACACAATATACACATCTCCGGGATATTCCACCAATCCCCAAAATACAAAGAAAGTATTTGGAATAGATCCATGCTTAAAGCAGAGATCACATCAATACTAAACATAAGAACCAGCATTTACAGTCACATTAATGTCTTAATGAGCTAAAGTTCTTCCAAATGAGATGCCACCCGGAGCAATACATTATATATATTTTATCCCCATATAGCAAATAAAAAATTAACCACACACCTAGAAAGTAAAGTAGGACGTTTCCTAATCAAGGCTTCATATCAAGGACCTTATTTCAGAACGTGAGCCTATCAATTTGGAGTCTAAAATGTAAAACAACCTCAAAATTGACAAATTCCTGAAGAAATAAAATTTAATATTTTCCAACTTTAGTAAAAAAAAACTTTGGCTCTGTTATTTTCCGTCAATGCAAAAAACACAGAAAACATTTTCTCTCTCTTTCTTTCACCCAGACCAAGCGCATTCTCCTCCATGCACTCATTTTAATTATTTTTTTATTTTTCTTTTCATTTTTAAAAAAATTGATTTTTAAATTATTTTTTATTCTTTTTGTTTTTCTTCGTAAGGCGAGTTCGAGCCTCGCTAAAAAGAAAAAGAAAAAGAAAAAGAAAAATTTTAAAAATAAAAAATTCAATTTCTTTTAAAATTGAAAAGAAAAAATAAGAAATTATTAATTGGAGTGCACGGAGGAAAACCGGGCCAATTTACGTACAGCTTATAGATAACTCGATCCACAAGAAAAAAGAGAGAAAAAAAAGAACACATACCTGCTGGATGATCCTGCGCTTGTTGTGGCCGGCGGCGAGTTCGTCGATGCTGACGATGCGCTTGATGTTGTTCTGCATGTCGAGGACGAGCTGGAACCGGACGTCGGCGTTGAGGAGGGCACGGTTGATCTCGTTGAGGCACCCGTTCAGAACCTTCTCGTCTATGATCGTCGCATTGCTCATCTGCTGTATCGCGCGGGTTATGGTCCCGCCTAACTGTGCCAACACCATCTTCGCTCGCGAGCGAGAGCGGAGGAGGGACGGATGGCGACGTAGGAGGAGACGAACAAGAAGCCGATCACGACCAAGAATCTGAGACTCTAGGGCTCGGGGGAATTCGAGAGAGCAGTGAAGCTTGAAAGGTTCTGATCTCTCAGATATTCCTGTTTTAAGGCTAGACGATGAGAAGAAGAAGAAGAAAGAAAATAATAAGATCATAATTATCATCTCTATTATAAAGATAATCATTATCTGTTCAAATAATTAGAAAATAGGATAGAGCGGAGTCTTGATTTGTTTTCTATGAAGATAATTAGTATTTAAAGTGTTTTTTTTTATTGATCGCAAGAAGACGATGTTGGGCTCCTTTGGAAACGAATTGGAGGTTTACGATGAAGTATATTCATGGAGATTAGATATTTCCTTGTTAGAGTATAATTTTAGAGAGATTATTAGATATTTAGGATATTATTTAATATTTCATGATTATCAAAGATAGCTAATTTCCTTTCCTATGCATGTTGTCCGGGTATAAATACCTTTCTCTAATTACTTGTAAAGTAGTCTTTATTATTTCTCTTTTCCTCTCTCTTGAAGATCCTAGTAAGAGAAGGAATTAAACCAAACCTTAGCTTTTTCTTCCTTTATGCTGTCTAATTTTGTCAACACTCAACAACGTTACTATGGACGTTATTCGTTATGGTACTCTCTTCTAATTGCGAGCAACATCGACGAGCGAAGTCGCCATCAAATATCCAGGTAGTTGTGAGCACCGGAGTCAAGTACACCTTTATTAAGCAGCCAAAGATGAGTATTGTGGGGTGATGTCATCTAGGTAGCTATGAGCACCGGAGATGAGCACACCTTCATCCACTAGCCAAAGATGAGCATTGTTGGGTGATGCTGTTTAGTTTGCTACAATTCAAGTTGGGTTTCTACACAATTCTATCAAGGTTGTATGAGAAAAATGTCAACTTCCTAAGTATGTGTTGCTTTAGCTCTTGTCAAATCTAGTTTGTTTAGTGTAAGGTCCGACTTGCACGACACTTGATCACAATCTTTCAAAGAAAGTTGAACCAATCATATGCAAGCTGGATGCACCACTTTGAGGGGGAGTGATAAAGTATTTTTATGGAGATTAGATTTTTAGAGATATTATTAGATATTAGGAATATTATTTCATATTTCATGATTCTCTAAGATAGTTATTTCCTTTTCTATGCATATTGTTTGGGTATAAATACCCTTCTCTAATTACTTGTAAAGTGAAGCCAATTGAGTGAAAATGTAGTATTTATTGATTCTATTTTCCTCTCTCTTGAAGATCCTAGAATATTTACAGTTTAATATGTAACTTGGGCATGTCGTATTGACGGACCGAAGCAAACTTAAGTGAGCACGGAGGAAGCAAAACCAACAATGGATTCAAATCATTATCCGTCGGATTCGATTCGAACGAGTCTTCATTTGCATAAGAAATTTATCATTAGCCGATATCAAATGCAACATAGTCGAAACTTGCGTGTTCTTCCAACGAGAACATCGGCTCAAACCCTCAAATCTCAAATTTGATGCAAAGAATTCTTGCGCATATATGCCCTCTGGGTTAATGTGCATCGTTCGCATTAGATTATATCAATCCCATACATCAAGCCTAAGGTGAAGAATACATATGTCCAAATCGTAGTCGAAACAATATACCAAAACCCACAATAATCACATCTGCGAAATCAATTCTATAACCTATTGGGTAATTGATGATTTTGCATTATAATCTAATGGGTGCCTTTGTTCCACGAAAAACTCAGGATTTAGAAAATATTTTTCAAAAAATAATAAATTATATCACTTAAAAAAATTAATCAATGAAAAATATTTTTATTGTCAGCCTTAATTTTTGTGAGCGATATAACCTAATGGGAAGTATGTAAAATTCATATTTCTCAAAGACCCCAACACTCAAAGGGTGATCTGGCTGGGCGGCAAAGTGGAAAAGTATTCTGACAAAAGACAGGGTACATGAAGGAGCAAACCACACGTTGTGGTCCGAGTCCGGGAAAAATATCAAAAAAATTCTAAATTTATTGCATCGATACAAATTTAGTCATAAACCTTTTAATTGGGCCACTATAGTTATAATCCATCTGGTCAATTTAGGTCATAAATTGCTAATGTAGACATCGGCCGTCCTAGGTGGCACGAATAGTGCTAAGATGGACATTTTTTGGTGAAGGGGGCCTCGCTGGTGCTCGCCTTTGCCAAGGCGCAGCTCGACGAGGCCAACGCTTGCTTGTGGCAAGCAAGGGCGACCCTTGCCGAGGTGAAGCCAGCCCTCGTCGGCTATGGCCTGTGATTGGCGACTAGCAAAAAGGGAAGGGAAAGAGAAAGAAAGAACAAAATATGATTTTTTTCACCTGAGATAAAATCACGAAATTGAAATCATTTTCTAATAAAATCCAAACATCAGAAAACGATTTCAATCATATATCAACGAAAAAAGGAAAAAACTGTATTCCTAAAAAATGTTTTTCGAGAAATCATTTTCCTTTATCATTGATTTTTCCGCGAAACAAACAAGCCCTTAGTCTTTGTTTCTTCTTGTGCTTAGTCTTGTGCTTCGACACTAAGAAACAAATGACGAGGAGGAGGAGGAGGAGGAAACTAGTTAAAGAAAGATGCTTCACTTTTCTCGTTTGTTTCTTCTTATTTTAGTGCTTTACGAGGCATGTAAATAAAATTTTGTCTTTCATGGTTTAGTTTTCTTTGTGAAATAAAGATTTCATCTTTCTTTTCCTTTTTTTTCGTGGAATTTCCAAGCGATAATCCGGTTCTGCGCTTAATTACGTAATCATCTCCTGTAAACCTAATCTAATTCTACATCCCATCGACTCCGGAAAATGTCTAAATTACTAATTACGGTGACAATTAAGAAGAGAACCAAGGGCTTTTTTTTCTTGTATTAGCTAACCTAAGATAAGGCTGAAAGATGGAGGCCCAGAATCAGAACAATCGGGTCTCTGGTTTTGGGCTCAAATGGGAATGGGAAAAATAAGCCCGGAGCCCAATATCAGAACGAAGGTGGTGGGGGTGTTTTGGTAATTGTGTCCAAGGTTGCTTCTGTCTTTGTGGTAAAGAAAAGAAAATGAAATTTAGACCAATCTTCCATTTTTTTTTTTGCACCATTTGCTAGATTTCCGTTTCCTTCTCCTTGTAACTTGCCACCCGATAATTGAATATGGAAAATTGAGAAGAGGAGAGTATTTCAAAAGAAAATAGTTCTAAACTGTAATGATGTCTCTAATTACGAAAGAGACAAAATTTGAACGGAACTTACATTGATGATCACCGTCAGAATAGACATTTTTGAAACGGTTTTTCGTAATTTCAAAAGAGTAAAAATCGAATGAAATTTACGTTTATTAATGCCGCCGGAACAAAAACAAATTAGGGGAGCTGGCTCCATTCCATAAGAAGAAATTTTTAAATACAATGTAAGCATCACATTGAATTGGTGAAAGGGACATTTCCGTCCCTACAAAACCCAGCAAAAGGCAATAGAAACTGAGGAAGAGCTGGAGTTAAGTAAGTCCTTAAACTATTTCGTCTGAATTTTGGGACATAAAATACGGGGGTATTCTCTGGAGAGAGGGAAGAAAAACTTTCTCCCTAATTTGGGGGTTGGACATGTAGGCACCGACACATAAAACTAAGGAACGCAGTCTTGTCAGTCGTCAAGTGTATACACCTGGATAGGCGGGCGGGTGAAAACGACATTTTAGTCCCTGCAAAACCCAGCAAGGTTTAGGCAACAGAACTTGAAGAAGGGCAATTATAGGTGATACCAAGAAATATTTATTTCATTGTGTTTTTGCGTGGATTAAATCGGGGACTGTGCACTTTAACTTTTATCAACGGCTTAAGGTGTGAATGCTATAACTCCAAAGCTTAGTTAAAGGCACTGTTTATAGATCAAACTAAAGAAGAAGAAAAGAAAGGCAAAGGGATGAGGAAGAAAGTGAACTTAGTCTTGTGCTTCGAGAAAAATGTAAAATTTTTTATTTTTATTTTATTTTATCTGAGTCTAAGCTGCGGGAAAGAAATCCAAGCAAAGAAAAAAGCTCTTCTCTTTCGGTGTCTCTTCTTTTGAAGAGCCTCCCCTTTTAATTTTCCCTTCATCAAATTTGATGAATGGTGGACAATTTTGTGTGTGTGTGTGTGTCAAAGCCTTCATTAATTAGAAATTTGTGAATTAGAGGGTTTTTGCCTTTTGAAATTTCATGTTAACCCTCGGTTATTCCGGATTTTCTCTCATTTGAATGGGATTAATCTATTGAGAGTAATCTCTTTCTTGGTCAAGTCGAAAGACCATGCTTACAATTTCTAAAAGCAAAAACAAAAAGAATAAAAAAAATGCCTTTTTTTAAAACGACTTTCCTCAAAGATAATTAATCTCTTCCTTTTTTGAATGAGGTTGTCCAGGTTGAGGAACTTTCACAAATTCACCTTATCTCTCATCAAATGAATGCTTTTTGTTGAACCGTGTGAAACTTTGTAAGATCAATCACAACTCAAGGAATTGGCGAAATAAATAATAAATAAATAAACAACCGAGTAAATAATTCGTACAAAAGACATAGAGGAGGTTAAAGAAAAACGATATTGTTAAATTCAATTTATAACCAATGTGAATATAGACTATGCTCGATATATTTTTCGCGAGATGTACCGTAAATCACATGCATTTCTTTTCTTGCGATTGGCTTGATGGATAAGAATGGAACTAGAGGAATATCTACTCATCTCATACCGACATCATCCACTTAAGATTCCCTCAAATTGTGGTCCTAACTCCTAAGTTGCCATTTTCTTGGGGTTGTGGGTCAATACAATTTCAAATTAAATTTATCTATCCATATAGTGGCAAATAAGTAAATAAGTCAAGAAAAAACAAGAGAATAACACAAAATGCCAAAGCGTCCATATAAATACAATCTTTCAATTTTCTTCCCAAAAGGACATGAAACGTATCAAGGAAACATGACAAGCTTGCCCTTTTTTGCCATTATGCACCCCCTTCCTTTAACCCTCTCTAGATATTTGCACATAAAAATCAGAATAATAAAAACAACAATAAAAATTCAAAAACCAAAAGAAAATCTTCATAATAAAAAAAACTAAAACCCTAAAATCCTAACATGAAAAATTTATTTGTCTTAGAACTTGAGAGTAATCTCACTTCCATTACTCTCCTCGTTGTTGTCATCTCTCATGGTGATCAATCCCTTCCTTTGATCTCCGCCGTTGTTGACGTGATCGCCGCTGTCGCCCTTCCAGCTGCTGCTCTCCGACTTGCCGTCCTCGATGCTCTCCGACTGGCCATCCCCGCCGCCGTCCCTCATCCCGGACTCCGGCGAGCTTTGTGGTTGGGGATGAGAAGTCCCCTTGTACAATTGAATCTGGTGGTGGTGGCCGTGGAGGGGGTGGTGGTGCACCACCTCGTGGTGAGCCACAGCCGCTGCCGTGGAGTAGAATTCCTGCGGCATGGCAGGAGGCGTGCAGTAGTGAGGCGTCGCATGGCCAGTCGGGTGGGCGCCATACAGTTGGGGAGTGCTGCCATGTGCGGCGGCGGCTGCCGCAGCCGTCGCGTAATCAGGCGGTACCCAGATGCCACCTAGGACCACCAGCTGCGGACCGGTGGCGCCGGCTGCTTGTGGGCTTGGGCTGGGTCGTCTGGTGTGAAGCCTGTATTTCTGTGTTCACCAATCAAAGAAAAGGGAGAAAAGAAAAGATAGGTCAAGCTGTGCTTCTTCTTCAGATGTCAGTTTGAATTATAGTACAAATGTTTTTGCGTCTCTCTCTGAGGTTGTCAGTTTGATATAGTAAAGGTCTGTTCTTATCACAGGTTTGGCATGTTTGAGAGAGAGAGAGAGAGAGAGAGAGAGATGTACCTGGAGATGGCTTTTAACTTCATCATTAGTCAAACCGTCAACCTTCATCAGCTCTCTGATTTGCTTTGGGGTGGCCACTGGTTGTTCATGAACGACAGACACAAAAAAGAAAATTAGGCCCACTCATATAATTAATGATTTCGATCAAATATATATATAATTAATGATTGCAACAATGATGCATGGAAAGAGAATCATGGTGGTTTGACTGTAATGATGAGTTGATGACGTGCACGCAACAGCCCAATGTTCTTTGTTGAAACATAGTTTCTTGTGTGATAAGGGAATTCCACATTAGTCCAAAAATGTTGTGGCTACCATGAAAAGGTTCATGTGTATTCAGTGTGCCCAAAAAAGAAAACTTGAACGTAAATGTCAAATTTGTATCCAGCTAGGGTTTTTCACCTGCAATATCCAAATACATATATGTTCATGATGAAATTCTGTAGTACCTTGAGAGCCGCCAAGCATCTGTAGGGCATTTACAAATCTTCGATGCAAGTCCGGCGACCAGCACCGCCTTGCCTTTCTATGAGTCTGGCCATTCGCCGTCGTCAAATTATTGGTGGAAGCATTAGCTGTCGCCGGAATCTGCACTTCTGTGGAACTCACGACTCCTTTTCCCATTTCGTTTACCACAACACCATTGCCAATTTTACTGCAACTGTCTCTTCTCGCGCACGAGACACCGTTGGCATTCTCAGCTTCCAGATACTTCTTATCTTCCGTCTCTTTCTCGGGCGAGCCAAGAGCGAGCTCGGGAAGAGCCCTCAAGCTTGGGCTTGGGCATGACCCGTTGCGCTCCTTGGAGAACGGAAGGAAGGCTCCTCCGTTCCTCTGTTTGTTGTTTAAACCGAGCTTCGGGCTAACGTTGAAGCCGATGTCGATTTCTTTAGGCGCCAATGACTGTTGCTTGTTGGGGTTATCATTGCTTGTTTGGCTCCATAATTGAGCAGATGTCATCCAGTTTGCCTTGTCAGATAGGTTTGGTGTCTTCTCAGAGCCTTCAGATGATGAATTTTTCAATGGTATGAATTCTTCAAGAACAGGCCTTGGTCCTTGATTTGCTCTGTAGGCTTGAAGCTGTTGCTTTGATACTTCTACAGCTGCAACACATAAAAAAAAGTTCTAAAATTTTGATTGATGAAATAAATTTATTAGAAAGGAAATAAAATAAATCATAAAAAAAACCCGTCTTTGTCATGTATGAACATAGGCATATATTCGCAAAAGGATTAAAAAATTAGCATAGTTTCTACTTTGGATTATTCATAGGAACAAGCGAAAAGGAAAGTATTAGTTCGCCAGAGAAAGCCAATCTCCAACTTCAATAAAATGAAAAGAAAAGCCCCAAAAAAGGAAAAGGTTAAAAGATTGGCACTCAAAACTATGGAACATGAATATGCATGCACCGATTAACCATAATCTTTTTTCTCTTTGAAATGAATCTTGAGACGTGTGCGTGGATAATTCCGTTTCACTAAGCCCGACTCACATCGATGCAAACGATATGCATTTGCATATGTGCATGCGTAGGCACAACACTATTGGGATTACCATTGGTGAGGAGCTGCATGCAGAGTGGGAGCTCGCGCTTGAACGCGTCGATCTTGAGGCGCTCCTCCTCGAGGCGGGTGAGGAACTCCTCGAGCTTCTGGGTCTGATCGGCAGCGTGGTCGCCGAACGACTTCAGGAGCATGGAATAGCTCTGGGGCTTGCACTCTAGGGTTAGTTCAGAAGGAGAAGCCATAGTAATTCTCGAACACGCACGCAAAGCCTACAGTTGTTACGATGTGTATCAACTGCACTGTGCTTTGTCCTCAGATGGTCCTATGATAAGAATAAGAATTAGCTATTTGGGTGTGTGTAGGAACAAACAAGAGCAAAAGGGTGCGTATGGACTCTTCCCTTTCTGAGGTTTGAGATGATGATGATGATAAGAGAGAGAGAGAGACAGAGAGAGGGAGGAAAAGAGAGATGGTGTAGGTTTGTGAACACAAGGAGGATCGAGAGAGGATCACCCCTCTTTTAGGGGTGAGTTCAAGGGAATAAAGTAGGGTTCTTCTCAGAGAGAGAGAGAGAGAGAGAGAGAGAGAGATGGGAAAAGGAAAAGCAAGGAGAGATAAAGCAAGGGGATGGTAACTTCTTGCAAAGAAAAACAAAGGGCAAAGAAAAGTTGAAAAATAAAAATGCGTGAGGTTGGTCTTTCTGAGAGAGAGAGAATCAAAGGGGCTCTGACACCAGACGGGAGGAGTCATGTGCTTCAGGCCCCGGTCCTTTCTTGGGAGAACCTCTCTTTTGTACGAATTCAAATCACAAAAACAAAAGATGATTCTTCTTCTTCTTCTTAGCCCCTGCTGTCCTTTATTTTGCTTTTCTTTCTCTCTTTTTCAATTTTTTTTGGCTTTCCTTTTGTCTTTTGGTCCCTCTTACCCATGAATCCCTCCCAATTAAAGTCCATCGCAACACTATGTCTGTTAAATCAGCCTTTAATTACTCAAAGTGTATATAGTCCTAGCTTGAACCCCTTAACCCTCCTTGTTTTACATTCGTCATGATACATTCCTATCGATTTATTTCCGGCATGATGATCATAATCATATGAAAACCAGAAGTTTTGATTGGTTAATGAAGTTTCGCAAAATGAAGCATATGTATGTGCAGGCGGGCTTGTCCAACACATATAAAAAAAATTAATGCTTTAAGAAAGAAAAGGTGTGTCAATACGATGGTTGAGGATCAAAATGACCTATATCAAGATTAAGCGCTATGAGAATGAAAAGTCTACCCACGAATACTAAGTAGGCATTAGATGTTGGACACGTGTATGACCAAGTAGTACTTACATGCTGTCCTCGCAAATGCCTTCTCTATTCCTTCCTAATGATATGTATAATATTATCGATGATTCTACCATGATTATCATTATTTATGTATATACATGTCCTTTGGAGGGAGCTAGCTTAGCATATACTATATATCCATTATGTTTTGTTACCCACATTAATATTCGTACACAGAGAGAGAGAGAGAGAGAGAGAGAGAGAGAGAGAGAGAGAGAGAGAGAGAGAGAGAGAGAGAGAGAGAGAGAGAGAGAGAGAGAGAGAGGACATATTCAAATGGTGCTATGTATCAATCCACCATGCAACTTTCTTTTTAGGCTTCAAAAGTTTGCATGATTGTTCTAAATTTGAGTGCATTCAGAGAGAGAGAAAGAGAGAATATCTAATCTGCATGAAACATTCATCATAAATTAAGAATAATATATTGTCTTTCAAGGAACGAATATCTTAGTTCCAATTCTACGACTCTAGATTAAGGGAACGCACCCACACACACACACACAAAAAAAGCTTAAAGGTCCAAGCAAAGGAAAGTTTAAATAAAGAATCATCTCTAAAAAAAGAATAATAAAGGGGGCTAAGAACCGGGAATCTTCTTCTGCTACTAGCTTTAATGAAGTGGGTTGGAAGGTAACAAAGATTCTTCTGTTAATAGTTTAGTAAAATTATAATATTATGCTCAATGTGTCGGCATAATTTAGGGTTTTAGGGCATCTTGGTTGTATTTCATGAAGTATTCTGCTACATCTAAAGGTGTCTTCATTTGGGCGTGCTTGACTTGACATTGGTTTGGTGAATATATCAATGAATCTTGATTGGTTCCGAGGAAATACCTGTATATTATTAGAATATAATCTTGACTGCGTACTAATGAATTTGTTAATCCATGTAGATATGCTTGTGCGCACGCGCGCGCGCGCGTCTACGTTTGTACAGCGACATTTATTTTATGTATTACGAGTTATTTAATTTTTTAGACCAAGTAAGTAAAAGATAGTTTAATGACTCGTTTATTGTGTAATGTTTGGGATACGAGACTAAGTTAGCTTACAAAGTAACACGACAAATCGCGAGCGATTCTTTAAGTTCAGTTGATTCATCTAAGCATCCAACATAAGAATCGAAGGCATCACTTCTCATAAGTTATATCGTACTCCTCATATGAGTTTGGCTGGTTTCGCTCCATAAGGGTCAGGAAACTCATTGCTACCCTAAGTACAAGTGAGGATGAGGATCCTATCAATCTATAGTGAGGGCAAATCGTCTCACTATTCCTATCCTAAGGAAGGGTATTATATCTATCGACGCAGAGGATCTCCCAACCTCTAGCAGGAATATGTGATGATGCATGGTGCAATGTCCCGACAACATATGCACATGAGTTTAGGTAAAGCCTTCGAAAACGAAGTAAAAAGGGTTGTGAATTCGTACGGTATCTGTACATTCGAACCCCGCGCACGTACACGCACACGTACATACGTGCCTATACACATTACACGCACACACCGAGATGCCTGGGAACCGAGGGATGAGCAGCTGAGCATGAATGGCATTTGATCATGGGACGATAATCTTGACACCCGCTCGAGCATAAGGCCCAAAACCCTAAACTCACATGCTGCTGCTGCTGCAGCAGCAGCAACAGTAACTCGCCTCTTTTTACCTGTAATATCTTCTTCTTTTTCACCCCCTTGTTTTTTTTTTTCTGGTTTAGGGGTTAAGACGAGATTTGAGGAGGAGGAGGAGGAACACACACGCCTTTCGCACGAAAGGAAAAGGCAAAGGCAAAAGGGGGACGAGGGAATGGAAGTGCATCAAATTCCCTGAGCCAGCAATTATGATGGTTGGTCGCTTTCCATCGCCACTCTTCTCGTACAAGCCTCCAACGCACGCCTTTTCTCTAGAGAGAGAGAGAGAGAGAGGAGCTGTAAAAAGATATTCCCCTCGTGACACATGGCGCTATATTCCCCCATATCGTCCTTCTGAATATCCCTTTTGTCTAGGAGCAAAAATCCGGGTGAGAATATTCCCCCCCTCCTCCTCGTCCTCCTCCTGCTGTTTTTCCTCCTCCTGCTGTTTTTTTTTTTATATTTTGTTTTCGTTTTCTTGTTTACTTTGTTCTTTGGGGAAGGGCGAAATCCTTGTAGAAAATCGACACCGAGGTTTGTGCCGGAAAATTATTCCAGCAACTGAAAATACAACAACATGTGTTCTTGCTAATTGGTGGAAGCTGAAGATGGCCGCAAGTGGTGGCAGGGTTGGGGGCTCGAATGGACCACCGGATCGACCGACGGGTCCGGCGGGCCTGAGTCTTTTCTTGACCCATTTATTTTTGAAAGATACCTTCGCCCTTCATTCGTAATATGATGGGATGGGTTTGAATTTTCACACGTTGTGTAAAACAGCCTCCAAGGCTTAATTTCTTTTTTCTGCTCAATGTTATCCTGAATACGATGTTTCCGAATCACGCGCAACTCCACATGACGCATTTTTAAGCTCTTAATATGTGAACTCCTATGCAAACAAACTCGTAGAGACGCTTCCACATGTAGAGTGTCCGAATGTATTCTAATGTGTCATGTATGAGGAACGCATTAATCTGTTCGGCATGTTTGAACATGTCGAAAATGGTACAATGGTTCGAGCCACACAATCCAGTTATCATGTGATAATTATGGGGCAAGTTCTAAAATTTGCGACGTTCAGTTTGATTCTAAAACTGTAATTTTGTAATTTTTGGTGTGATTGAGGGAAGGACTCAAAGTGGATGGAAGTTATAATAAGTTTGAAGACTTAGCGTGATGGAAATTAAAGTTTTAGGATTGAAGTGTAGGACAAGTTTGAAAAACAACTATCTTGTACAAGATTTATTTATTTTACATAATAGTTTCAAGTAGTTGCAATAAATGAGGAAGATTTATATAAAAAAAATTCTGGAACGTGTCTTAGAATTTAGAATTTACGTAACTTGTCTGTAATTGGCCTGGTTAAAAAACAAATTTTATCCAGTATACCTAATAATATGCTATCATCATACAATTTAAAAGGTTTATAAGCGGTTCAAAACTCTAGTCATTTGTAATTCTCTAGTCATTCTGTCAAATTTACATTCGAAATTTGCCCAAAAATTGCGAATTCAGCACTGACTATTAATATGTGGCACGTACGCGTATGTACAAGCACCTAACATAATTGAATTATTGGTCCCAGTACTTTCCAAAGATGATCAACTTTGGTCCTCGTATTTTCATTTTAGTGAACAAAAAATAGCCTCCATATTATTGCCGGAGGAACCTATATGTAAATTAGGTCCGAAACCTTTTCTCTTCAATTTTCTCACAACTTAAAAAGTGTCAAATAAATTAATTAGGGTTACTAGCAGACTTTCTCAGTGGGGATCAGAGACCAGAATAGGAATAAAGACTTCCACTCCACGAATGAAATAAAGGGGTGACAACATATGTGGCAGCTAAATGCTCCATTGTCAATTCGGTCTTTCATTTTTTTTTTTGGGCCAAAAAAAATTAGGTCACGATTTTTAGTAAAGTAATCGAGATCATTTCGTTTCTGACCTAATATTCCGGTCTCCTGTCGGCATCTAGTCCTCGAGAAGGAGACGTATCTCATATAAAAATCATCTATCGAGTACCGCATCATGTAATTATATCAACAATTCAGAGACGGCAGAGGCCAATCGTTTATGCCCGTGACGAGATTGATGCCGATTAAACGGTATAGCGACTAAATTTTTAACACGAGTAAAAGGAAGAAAAAAACATCAAGATTCTAATTCTCGTGAATCCAATAATCAATTAGGGTTTCTGAATCGACCTCCCAAGGAAGACCACGAATTCAAAATTCGAAAAAATTCCGTCCAACTTGGTTTTGAGAAAGTGGGAATATGATTTTATACTTAAAAAAGAAAGGGAGAGAGAAAGAGAGAACAAAGGGAAAAGAGGAGAGGAGTATGGACTGACATTGGCTTTATGTTGCATTTAAATGAGATATTCCAGGGCTTTACGGAAAGCTAAGACTATGATGAGTACATTTACGGGCGGTGAGGTTTCTACGAAGAATCCATCAAAGAGCTTAAAAAAAAATTCTATCTTTTTTTGGTTGATGATGATGATGATGAGGATGAGAAACTCTTTCAATGGTTCTGCTAAATTCCATGCACCCACAATTTTGGATTAGATTCCAAATCGGAGCATCGGAATTTTTTCGATTTTCTATTGATGGCTAGCTGTAGGGGGTGGATTGAAATTATTTGGATTCTCGAGAGTTATCTTAATGAGATGATGCTTTGTGCTCTTGTCTTTCGTTTCTCCTTTTCGATTGCCCCCCGCGCTTTTGAACCGTGAGTTTATCTCGACATTGTTTCTGAATGAAGTGCTGAGGGAGAACAGGAAGGGGTTTTGCTGATTACCGTGGTGACAAAAAAAAGGAAGAGAGAACGCAGTGAAAGGATGCCGATCCGCCAATGCTGGTATCGAGTTCCCACTCGACCGGTGAGGACCCGACACCTCCAAATTCAAGGGCTTGACCTCCTATCTAAGGCGGTGGCGGCGGCAGGGGTGCCGGGGCGGGGGGGTGTTCGAGGGGTTGTGAGCTAGGGTTTAGTGGGGGTATTTGAGGTACTTGTGGTGAGAATTAGAATTGGATGGACGAATAATACGATAAAGACAACAAACGGGACTAGAACAAGTGACAGCATATTTGCATCCGGTAAAGAAGGGATTAAGCTTATGTTATGTTTAGTAGGAGTGATTAGATGGGAAGAGAAATGAAGGACGATACTCATCAATTCGAGTCATCTCACTTTTTGAGTGATTTACAACTCATTAATGAACTAAAGAGATATTAAGAGGGATTCAAGAAGCTCCTACATATAATTTCTCTCGTTTCACCCGAATAAACCAAATGAATTGATCTATAAAATCACCTCTTCAATTCCTATACTTCTTTCTGAATCCCTCCAACCAACATAGCTTAGTAATAAGAAACTACATATCAAGTGAGGTAAATATTGGGCCCATAAGATACTCCAATAATTTACCCCTTAGTTTTTTTTGTAAGGCGCAAGCTAAAAAACCCTAAATGAGTGGCCCTTCAAATAAACAAGGGAAAATATTCAGTTTGGGGGGTCAAGAACCAAACATTTACCGTGTTCTTTCCATCCATATACTCGTATCATCCTTAACCACTAAACTAAGCTCATAGAAATGAGAAATTTCTTACTAAAAAGAGCAAAAGAAGCCGCTTTCTAAACGTCAAAATATTAAAAAACCCAAGTTGATTCTCAATTGCACTCTCGCTAAAAATATTAGGTCTTCTTATCTACTCATCCATTTATCGTTTCTCAAGCATAAGAAAATCATTTGCTCGATCGAGCTTGCACGATTAATCCTTTCATTTTCCACCCAAATCCAACGGTTGGAGTTGAGGGTCCCCCTTAGTGTGCTATGCGGTGGAGCTCCATTCGATCACAAGCCCTTTCCTTCGAGCACTTGCATTTGCACATGTTTGACCAAAAGATAGGAATTGGGATGATGGGTGAATAAAAAATTTTTAGCATCTGAAGCCAAAGAGAGTGGAGGATGGAATTAGAATCGCTTTGGTCGGCCTCTCACCAAGAGACGAATTTTCCGAATTGGAGAAAGGCAACATTTGTACAAGTCTTCTTGAAGACAACCCCACTTTTCTCTCAATAAACAAACATATATATATATATATATATATATATATATATATGCACATACATACATTTAAACAAGCATTTGAGTTTTGACCTATTGCTGTCACGAGCGTCAACACAAAGTACGCGATATAAGTTCTCTTCCACTGTTGAACCGATTCCGCACGTAAGGTGTCAGTCGCTGCATGGCTGAACATAATGCGGAACTCATGCACTATCTTCTTGATATTCTTTGGGCGAGGAGGCCCGATTCTTTATGCCTATCGTGTGAAGTTTTTTGGTATTCTAATGGGGATGTGTGTGTTGTTTCTTTTGGGAGTCTATCATAGGATTCTGATTGCAACTTTACAGGGGGGGGATTACCTGCTTTCCTCAGGCTCTTCGAAAGTGGTCGCCAGTGAGTGATGGAATATATAAACGTGTAGGCACTGTGCTAGTTTTTCTTGATCTTATCAACGTCCTCTCTGTATCTCTCTCGGGCGCACACAGAAACCCTAATTTGAAAACCCTAACTTGAAATTTTGCAATCGATGATATTGGGTATGCTACAATTTGTAAACTGAATGGGATTTACCAGATACTACTGCGATGAGTTGTGAGTGATTCTTGAAGTTTGGCCATTCAAGCATCCGGTAAAGTTTGACACGCGATTTCCTTGTGAGCCATTTTGAAACATCGATCTCAGTGTCTTAGTCTTGGGATTAGCTCTTGACTAACATGAATGAAGATGTGAAGTCATTGTGGTCGCTGAAGAGTTTTTTGAAAGGGTACAAATAAATTTAGGCCTACTAAACAAGTCCGGAACTAAATCAAATTCGAGCAATATTGTTGTTTCGATAGGCTAATTTTTAGTTTGATGGAGTTATGGGGCCCAAAAGATCAAATCGAGAATGCTTATGGAGGTAAACCCACTAGCCCCTAGAGGTAAGTATGGTTCAGGCTAGAATCGAGAACCGGATCAAACTAGCCATAGGAACTAATCGGGTTCCAGGTTCCCGCGATTACCGATTTGGATCCGGTTTCCAAAAAAAGTGGAACTGGGACTGTGCAGTTCGGTTCCCGATTTCTGGGTAAGAACCAAATTGGGAACCGGGAACTAGAAACCAATAAACTGTGGTTATGTTTTTTGAACTTTTAATTATTTATTTTATTTTACGTGTTCATTTTTTATGGATTGTTGTTATTTACAAATGAAGATTTTTTTTGTTGTGCTTATTTTTACTTTGCTTAACTAAATATTAAAAAAATGAAAAAAAAAGTTGGCCGGTTCCCACCCTAGAACTGATTGATAGGATAAGTTACAGGTTTCGGGTTATGTGGGATATGTTCCAAGTTCCAAAAACTAGGAAACCGGTTTTGACGGAGTAGGTTCTAGGTTCTAACCTAGAACCGTTCACCCTACTAGTATTGTCTCTAGAGGGCACCGTTGACCTCATTTTCGACCTGGAAATGCACTTCTTCCACATGTTTTTTTTTCGGACGTTGCCTTGTAATGTTGGCGCGCTAGTGTGCGCCATTTCAGCCCTTTCGAATTTCGTCGTTTCTTTTAGGGTTGATTTTGATTATAGCAAGGGTTTATCATGAATAATTTCATTGTTTTGTTCTCGCTGTGGACAACTTTTCTCGGTTTGATTTCTATAGAATTAGTCAAATCGCGAGGATCCTCTCCATTCTTTTCAACTTGTCCAATAATCAATCGCACTGAAAAAGCACTAGAAGTGTTTGCAGCTAAGATAAGTCCAACTGAAAAGCAGCTTGTTGGATATCAATATCAATTATCACGTGGACCTTTCATCTCGGGTGACTGGGTCTTGCCCAGCCCAACACGTTATGACCCGATGGGCCACATGCGCTGCCCAATAGACGATAGTAATTCCATGCTTTTCCCTATGTGTGATTAAGGCTAATAACGCTTGTCAAAAGAATGGTTCTAATCGATGTTTGTTATGGACATACCAAGAAAAAAGGTACATGTCTGCGCGATTAATTCTTCATATATCGTGTGCCGTCTTCTAATAGCCTATTGAGCTCTCGTAGTTGATGTCTACTATTCAACTACTCGTTGTGAAAGTGTAGAGTTTTTTTTTTTTTAACCTATCAATATAATTTTTAGAAAATTTAGGCGGAGAGTTTTTGGTTAATTTTCGCTGGAGGGTGAGATAAAGTTCTAAGATTGCAATGCCAAATCAACATAATTCATGATCAATGTAGGAAGGACAGGATGAGGAAACTGAGTGTTTGAAAGGTTTTTTCCCCCTCGATCTTCTTGGAGGGAAGTCAAAATCCCAGGTCTTTCAACAAAGTTCTGTGGGGCTTTGAAGAGAGCCTCTTTGCCTTAAGCTGAGTGCATCGCTGATTGTTTACTTTGACAGCGCAATTAGTTTTCATTATGTCTGTGCTTTTGCAGATGAAGTAGGGCTGCGTTTGGTCGTCCGGATTTCTAAATAGGATAGGACTGGATAAGATAGGATAAGAAATCCTGGGATTTCTTCATATCCTGTCCACTGTTTAGTAGACTACGGATTTAAAGTCGGATAGGATAATTTTTATTTTATTTTTTTGCTATTCACAGGTCCGGAGGAGTCGGTGAAGGAAAAAAAGCCAAGAAATTTTTTTGTTGAAAGCGCACAAGGTGTGGAGATGAAAATGACAGCAAGCGGAGCGTAGGATTTCTGGAAAAATATGCATTAGAAATTCTATCCAGGTCTATCCTACCTCTCCCCCCAGATTTTTTTATCCGGGTTATATCCGGTCTATATCCGACCTTATCATATCCTGGACCACCACCAAACACAGGACTGACTTTTATACGGTCGACCAAACGCAGTCTAGAAGTATTGACAACACTACAAGCAAATCTTTACCTTGGAAGTTTGGGACATCATACTAGATCTCTGTCTTTGATTTCTCTCCTGTTCTTGCGTACTGGTTTGGTGAAGATTCTGGGTTTGTGACTTCTCATTCGTTGCCTTGTGTCCCTTCTTAGAAATAGAGGAGTGTGAGTAAGAGAAACCATTCCTCTGGTCTTCTTCCTTTTTTCGTTTTTATTTGTTGGATCTTGATGCAATTCTTAGGCTCAATTGCTTCTAATTCCGAGGATGCGATGCACCCAACTAACTCAGTTTATACCTATGCCCGCACCGCATAAATATAACAGCAATGTAGCAGTTATTTATCGCCTGCTATCGAATTGAATCTGGATAGAATTGAGATCAGAGCTAAAATTAGAGGTTTTTTTTAGAGTATAAGGCCATTAAAGAACACGAGACACTTGTTAAGCCTGAAATATTTCGATTTTTTCAAAATATTAATGGTGTAATATCACGAAAAATTCTAAACTGGTACACCTGTGACAAATTTACCTAAAACTAATTTTTTGACTATCAAAAACCCCGAACTGATATTCTTGTGACAAATTTACCCCCCATCGAATTGGATTAATACCACGAAAAGTCACAAATTGATAAACATGTGACAAACGGAGGAGTAAAATCCCAAATTGATACATCCGTCGACTGCCAGTTATTATCAAACTCAGCAATTCAATGATAAAATTCAACAGAAACTAACGGACGGTAAATTTATCATCGGATGTACTTATTTGTAATTTTTGGTAAATTTATCACGGATGTATTAATTTGAGATTTTTAGTGGTATTAATCCAAATATTAATTACACGGCACATGAATTTTCCTTTATTTGATACCTCAACAAAAAAAAAATTGGACTTTTCCGGTCAGATATTTACGGATAGACGAGAAAGACCTTCCCGCTTTCTGTGGCAGCCAGCCACGCTCGCCATAGCCAGCCATATCTCCATCTGCATCTCCCATGCATGCATGGCTTCTCTTCCGCTCAAGACCACACCAACCCCACAACCTTCACTGCCCGGGCGTGCCACGATCCAAAACCCTCGCAATTCGACGCGAACCAACTTCGCCAATCCTTCCTCGGATGCAGAGACCGACCGCAGAGTCGCCCGCAAGTCTCGCTTCGCCGGCGTGTCGGCGCTCTGCAAGGACGGCCGGGTCCAGGAGGCCGTGGACCTGGTCACCCAGGTGGAGCTCCGGGAAGTCCGCCCGGGGCCCGAGGTGTACGGCGAGCTCCTGCAGGGGTGCGTGCGCGAGCGGGCTCTGTCGGCGGGCCGCCAGGTGCACGCTCGGGTGGTGAAGAGCGGTGAGTCCTTCGCGAGGAGCGAGTACATTGAGACGAAATTGCTGATTTTTTATGCGATGTGCGACGCTGTGGACGCTGCGGATGTTTTGTTTTGCAGGCTGCGGGTGCGAAACGTGTTCTCGTGGGCCGCCGTTGTGGGGTTGCGCTGTAGGGTGGGGCTCTGTGAGGAGGCCTTGGTTGGGTACTGCGAGATGCGGGAAGATGGTGTTTCGCCGGACAATTTCGTGGTCCCGAACGCGGTGAAGGCGTGCGGGGCTTTGATGTGGGTTGGGTTCGGGAAAGGGGTTCATGGATATGTGGAGAAGATGGGTCTTGGCGGATGTGTCTTCGTGGCGAGTAGTCTCGTTGATTTTTACGGGAAGTGTGGGCTTTTGGAGGACGCGCGGAAGGTGTTCGATTCTATACCTGAGAGAAATGCGGTCGCTTGGAACTCGATTATAGTCGGCTATGTTCAGAATGGGATGAACGAGGAAGCGATCGATTTGTTCTGTGATATGAGAGTCGAAGGTATCGAGCCCACGCGAGTTACTGTGTCGGGCTTCCTTTCGGCCTCGACAAATATAGGTGCAATCGAGGAGGGCATGCAGGGGCATGCAATTTCAGTTTTGGCAGGATTAGAACTGGATAACATATTGGGTACTTCCATTGTAAACTTTTATGCTAAGAGTGGTCTGATGGAGGATGCTGAACTGGTTTTCGACAGGATGGTTGAAAGAGATGTGGTGACATGGAATTTGCTTATATCTGGATACGTTCAAAATGGACATGTGGAGAGGGCACTGGAAACGTGCAATGGAATGAAACTTGAACGCTTGAGATTCGACTCTGTGACGTTAGCATCTCTGCTTTCTGCTTCGGCCAAGAGACGAGATATAAGACTTGGTAAAGAGGCTCATGGTTATTGTATCAGAAATAATCTCGAAGATGATGTTGTGGTTTCGAGTAGCATTATGGAAATGTACTCTGCTTGTGACAGAATTGAGTCCGCGAGAGACGTTTTTGATTTTACCAGAAGAAGAGACCTTACAATGTGGAATACTCTGATAGCTGCTTATGCTGACCTCGGTGCAAGCGGTGAGGCCTTGAAATTGTTCTATCAGATGCAACTAGAAGGGGTGCTGCCAAATTTGATATCATGGAACTCGTTGATTCTCGGGTTCCTGAGAAATGGAGAGATTAACGAGGCTAAGAACTTTTTCTCACAGATGCAATCTCACGGTGTTCGGCCCAACTTGCTCACGTGGACTACCCTTATCTCTGGCCTGGCTCAAAATGGCTTTGGCGACGAAGCAGTTCAGATATTTCAGCAAATGCAAGAAGCTGGTATTAGACCTAATATCGTGTGCATTGTTTGTGTGCTTTCTGCTTGCAGAGATGTGGCATCGCTTCGATTGGGAAGAGCCATCCATGCCTATGTCTTGCGGCATAACCTCGCTTCATCCTGTAAGATCACAACATCTTTAACAGACATGTATGCTAAATGTGGAAATGCTGAGGAAGCAAAGAGGTTTTTTGGTACAATCTTAATCAAAGAGACCGCAATCTATAATGCAATGATCTCGGGTCATGCACTACATGGTCGAGCTCATGAAGCCTTTGCACTATACAAACATCTAAAAGACGATGGTCTCGAACCAGATGGCATCACATTTACTAATGTCTTGACCGCATGCAACCATTCTGGGCTGCTAAATGAAGCTATGGACGTTTTTAATGACATGGTCTCCAATTACCATGTGAAGCCGAGTATCGAGCATTACGGGTGTGCGGTGAATCTACTCTGTCGGTGCGGCTATTTGGAAGAAGCATTTGACTTGTCGCATACAATGCCTTATGAGCCAGATGCACGTATTCTGGGATCCTTGCTTGCTGGCTGCAGAGAACACGGAGAAATCGAACTCGGGGAGTATTTGTCCAAACATTTGCGAGAATTGGAACCCGAAAACTCGGGAAATTACGTTGCACTTTCTAATTCATACGCAATGATGGGGAAGTGGGATGAAGCGTCTAAAGTGAGGGGAATCATGAAATCGAAAGGACTAAGGAAGACTCCCGGGAGCAGTTGGATTCAACTCGGGGGAGAGGTTCACGTGTTTCTCGCTGGGGACAGATCGCGTGCAGAAATCAGTGAAATATACGCAGTGTTGGCATTGTTAGACGTGGAAATGCGATCGGCACAATCTTGGAAACATCCTATGGTTCCCAAAGGTGAACACCTTACCTTCCAACCGTGAGACTTCCTGATTCGACAGCCAAAGCTATAACGAACAACATCTGACATGTCAATGGCGAAATTGGAGTTCCCTGGATGCCGGTGTTTCGGCATCTGCAGAAGTTGCAAGATCGCATGTACCTTGAAAGGCTGCCGTTCCTCTGGGACATGCCGAAGTGTATAGTTTTTGCAGAGCATGTGTAATTACTTGTGAAGAGTGCTTGTCCACACGTTGAAGAGAAGGAGAACAAGGAGACGACTCGGGCGCCATGGAAGTGGTATTAACTAGACGACCATGGTTGAAGGTTATATCTTTCTCCGTTTAGATCATGGAGTTCCTCTTGTTGCAGAAAATCTTTTATACCTTGAGAAACTTTTTTAAATTTTTTAGTAATACCTAAGCACAAATTTCTTGTTCATCCAAGTTAATCATCGCATGCTAAGCGATACAAAATTCTTTACTTTGTTTCTATCAAGCCTATAGAACTTTTCATGTGGTGGCCGATTTGAATGGATAAAATTGCCTTCTCTCAAAACACTCCAAAATCCATTTTGAATTGCAAGGGATGTGAAGCTCAAGATGTGGATCCTACAGGCGGGGTTTTCATCTCTATAGGTGGAGCGTAACCGTCCGATCCTTTCGATGGATTGCCGGACAGCGGTCTGGTCCCTTCCTCGGCTTCGCTCCTAGTCCTCATCTCCTCCATCATGCGCACCACCTCCGACATTCGAGGCCTCTGATCTGGTACGATGGCAACGCACGACATCGCAATTTGCAGCACCTGCACCATCTTGTCCTCCTGATCACCGCCACTCGTCAACTCCACATCGAAAACCTCGGCCGTCCATTCCTCGCTGACCACGGACTGGACCCACCGGGGCAGATCGATACCTTCCTCGCCGAGCAATGCCTGATTGGGCGCTTTCCCCGTGAGAAGCTCTAGGAGCAACACGCCGAAGCTGTACACGTCGGACTTGAACGTCGCCTTGCGCTTCTCATTGACTTCCGGGGCACGATAGCCTACATTTCAAGCACAACATGGGAGAGAGACTCAAACACAAGAATGACATAGAAAGAGAAAATTTGATGCGAGAACATGATACGTCGAAGCCATAACAAGGATAGGAAATACAAAGAGTAACATCGTGCAACAGGAAAGCGTCGCTCCTACCTACGACCTGGGTGGATGAGGAGGCGTTTGGGCCCAAGAGCGGGCCGAGCCCGAAGTCGGAGACAGCCGCGGTGCCGTCGGGTCGGAGCAGGACGTTGGAGGACTTGATGTTGCCGTGGACCAACTTGACCGACGACGAGTGGAGATGGGCGAGGCCCCGCGCTGCGTGGATGGCGATCCTCAGCCGGTTCTCCCAGTCGAGCGGTGGCCGGCCCGAGCCTCTGCTACCTGCAGGAGAAGGTTGGTGGCGGGGGATGGTTAATTGCCACCATGTAATCCTTCGTTTGAGCAGATATCATCAAATGTGGTGAACGAGGAAGGAGCCCCAAATTGGACAAAATTGACTCGGAGAACCAAGACGATGCCCCCGTACACTGCTCATGGCACGCTGCTCGTTTGGACCACACCTTGTTCTCAGTTGAACAATAAACGAGTTTAAGGATTGGGTTTTGACTCATTGTCATCCTCTTGCTATCGAAGGACGCATCCTGTGGACGAGGCAACACAGCTCTTTAGCTGGCCCCTTTTCGCTGGGCCCTTCAATTGCGTGTTCGCTTTTTTGTTTTGATGTGAGCGAGTGGAGGATAGAACTCGTTCCAAGAATATACATTTTAGGTTTCGCCGCCGCCTTACCACTTGCACTTGCATGTCCACATCGGTCATCCTAGTAGCCCTCATTTGCGAGAGAACGACGATTCGTTGGCGAAAACAGCCCCGACCGAATCTTAAATGTCCCGCATTCGTGCAAAAACCGTTCGGAGGAAGGTCAAATGGTAAGCTCGGATGCTGCCGACATCCCCTGCTGCCATGTCCGATGCCTCCTGACTCGCCGTCATCAACCACGCTCCGTGCCGGCTACAATACACCCGACACCCGGTCGAGGTGGCCCATGGTGGCTCGTGACCTTAGAACAAGGTCACGAGCTATCACTGCGACCATGGAGGCGTGTGCAGTCGAGGCGTGGAGATATGAAACTAGGATAGAGCTTGTGGGGGGATTTATAAAGAGGGCAATTTGATCTTTCTATCATGAAATATTGTCTCCAAATCCAAAAGAAAAGTGAAACTAGTCATTTACAAAAAGTAGAGGTACTTGTCATCGGATGAAATCGTGTTTTTTATATTTTTCCTTCTAAATTATATACTCTCAATCAACATACTTAATGGGGAAAATCTCTGACTATTATCTACTGCACCTGAACCGAGCGCTTAATCACTCAACCGATCTTCGTCACGGGGTTGGAATTATCATTTCTTAACCTTAAGAATGAAGTGTCCCTGGGGCTTAAGGAACTTCTAGGGTCGCGTGTAAACCAGATGAGCGTGCGAAGAACAAGAAGCGCACGTACCGTGAAGAAGAGCAGCCAAGCTTCCCTGAGGGAAGTAGTCGAAGACCAGCAACTTCTCGTTGTTGGAGTAGTAGTACGCCCTCAGCTCCACCACGTTGTCGTGCCTCACCTTCCCCACCGCCTCCACATGCTGCTCGAACTCCCTCTTCCCCGCCGCCACCTCCTTCAGCCGCTTCACCGCCACCGTCGTCCCTTCCTCCAGCACCGCCTTGTACGACGTCCCCCCGCCCCCCTTCCCCAGCACCTCCGCCGACGCCCTCAGCAGGTCCTCCAGGTCGAAAGCCCCGGGGCCTGCGAATTCCCCGTTCGCGCATCAAATTCAGGGTGCCGAATCCATTTTCGTGTCGCAACATTTTTCGTTTGCTTGAGCATGACATTGCCACATTAGGTTAATTTGAATTTCGCGTTGCGATTTCAGTTTCGTATCAATTCACGTAAACTTTAAGACCCCGTCGATGTATGTTTTTGTAATTATCAATCGTGCAGATAAAAATGAATTTACGGCTCGTACCTCCCATGAACACTAGCTGTTTCCTCTCTGCAGCTTCTACGGACCCGCTCGTGTAGTCCTCCTTTGACGAGGACGTCACGGCCTCTGCCGCCGCGGAACCGCGTCCCGCCGCAGTCGCTGCTGGCGGCTTTGGAGGCTTCGCCGGCTGCCTCCGCCGTCTTCTGCAGCAGAGCAAGCAGAGGAGCAGGAGTAGGAGCAGCACGAACAATGAGCATCCGACCGCGATGGCGATGACCGCTGTTCTGGAGAGTCTGTTGCGCTGCTTCCGAGGCGATGGAGGGGTCGCCGCCGGCGACGGCGCCGGCGAGGGGGAGAACGGCTTGCAGGGCTCGAGCGGCCTGCCACAGAGGTCGAGGTTCCCGGCAAATGCGGATACGGGGAACTTGGACAGGCTTGCGGGGATCGAGCCATTGAGGCGGTTGTTCGAAACGTTGAAGTCGCGCAAGCCGCTGGCACTGATGCTCGGCAGCTCGCCGGAGAAGTTGTTGTTTTCCAGGAACAGGCCCGTCAAGCTGGCCAGGTTGTCGATGGCGAATGGAATTTGGCCGGAGAAGCCGTTCGACGAGATGTCGAGCCGGACCAGCCGGGTCAGTCGGGTCAGCTCCGGCGGGAACTCGCCGGTGAACGCGTTGTGCTGGAGGTAGAGGCCGCGGAGCTTCGTCAGGTTGGAGAAGTCGGAGGGGATCCGACCCGAGAGCCCGTTGTAGCGGAGGCTCAGGACCCGGAGCTCGCTGAGCCGGCCGATCGTGCCCGGCGGGATATCGCCGACGAGCCCCACCCCGGGCAAACGCAGGTAACGCACGGAGCTCCGACCCGGGTCGCATTTGACCCCAACCCAGTCGCAGGCGGAGGCGGAGTCGTTCCACCGCACCCGGCCCCTCTGCCGGATCAGTCCGACGAAGGCGAGGAGAGCCTCCCTGTCCCGCGTCTGCTCCGAGCCGGCGAGCCCCTTCAGGAGCACGAGGGACATCGACCACAACAGCAACATGGGAATCGCCATTTGCGTCGTACAGACACAATCATACAACGACAAACGGGTCCTGTCTCGTTTTCGCGCCTCCGCCGTTGCCTCCGCCGTTCGTCTCACGAAGCGGGTCTCGCGAGCGGTGGCTGGCGGCGGCCGTTTCCGGGCGGTGCCCCCCAGAAACCAGCCATAGCAAGAGCTCTTCGACAGAGAGAGGTGAGGTGAAACGGTACAGAAGCTCGCTGGCACGGATCAGGAAACGTCACCCTCCCTCCTCTTTCTATAGCGTCTAACTGCCCGTTGAACTGAGGAGTCAATGAAAGCAACGTAGGTGGGTGTTTTGACTGCGCACAAAAACATCGTACGCGCAGTAAGAATCGTCGGCGTCGGCGTCTTCGAGCGCTCTCTCCGACGTCGGCGGCGGCGGCGGTCGTCGTCGGAATTCGCGGGACGTGGTGGTGATGCGAGAGCTCGAACGAAGACAAAAAAGAAACGTGTGGATGTGGCCACCGTGAGAGTCACAGATCCCTGCGACAGTCATAAATGCCATCCTCCCACGGCCGTGGCTGTGGAAATTCAACGTGTTCCCATCTCGCTTTCGTCGTTCGAGTTCTTTCTACAAATTGCACCCGTTTCGGTTTGTCTGGTTTCGTGCTGTGTCGTTGGAGCGTTGACTTGACCTTACTCGTACGTTACAAATTGAGTTACTATGCATAGATCATATTGAACGAATTAAAAATTCAGAAATCATAACATGATTCATTTGTGTCATTATCCATTTACTCATCGTTGGTGGTTGCCGGTTGCCGACACCCTCGAGAGGAGTGGCAGTAGCCATCTACGCTACTTAATATTAGATCGTGAGTTATGCCGGATGCCAAAGTAGTCTTCTATCTTATTTGCGGTAGTTTTCAGGGATAATAGCTTAGATGGTCGCCGAGTTTTGGTCAAATATACATCAGGTCCCCAAATGTGGCTCTTGATATTTGGCCCAGCGTGCAATGTTATCTCTAGACTTTTAATTTGTTCAATGTGGTCACTAAACTATTGGCATAAGTTCATTATAGTCCTTAGACTATATAAAAATATTTAGAAGTTCATGGGCCAATTTGAAAATTAGATCAAAATTCAATGGCCATATTGAAAAATTTAAAGTTCAGGAACACATTGAATCAAAATTTATGAATCACATTGAATAAATTAAAAGTTCGATGGCGATATTTCACGTTGACAATAGTTTAGGGCCATTTGCGTCGGTTTCTTTAAGATGGGTGTTCTGAACTTTATAAAGAAAAGAAATCTACGTCTGTGCATGTTAGTTTGGCACACCATCCGAGAAATGGGTTTTCGGCGCGTGACGTCAACATGTGTGTTTTTAGCCCTCATGGCTGTCTAGCAATTTCCATTTGGCGAGCAAATTTGGCAGGAAATTGAGGGAAAAGTTTCAAGATCTTTGCCTCCCTTTTTTTTTTAAATTTTCAGTAAATTGCAGCTTTTTTTGGGCAACATCGTTTATAATAACGATGCTTTATTTGGATTGATGAACCGGTTCGGGTCGGTCGACTGACGATTTGTGGTTCTTCCATCTTTTTCCTCGTCTCCCAATCTTCTTTTCTCCAATCAATCTATTGCTTGGAACCATCGCTCTGTTCAAAGCAGAGTGTGCAATTTGAACAGGATATAATCCAATTCAAGATTGATATCATCTCATCTTCCAAGCTCCGGCCGCGCTTAACGTGTATCGTGGGGGTGACTATGATCTTCTTTAAAGCGTTGTTGGTTTAGATTCAGAATAATTGACGCCTCGCTCGAAATTACATGAAAATTAACATTGAATAGTGATCATAATACCTTCGTTACTCCTAAAGGATAAAACGATTTAATTTAAATGGTATAAATTGGATCATTTATGCAAGTACGTGGCTTACTTTGATTTCATTAAGAGGGAAATATGCTTTTCACATTGATAGAATTCAAACTTGGAGCGGATGAATCTCTTCGATTTCCAAGTATGAACATGAACGCGTCTTGTCGGCCGCACTAGCAAGATACGCGTTCCAAAAACTGCACGAGTCAATGGACCAAGTGAAAAATGGAATTATGCCTTAGTTTGAAAATGTATGCCTCCTCTGCGAGCAAGTACAAATTTTTTTAAATTCTTGTTCTACGCTCCTATCCACCGAGATTATCTTTTTAGTACGATTAAACTCGAATTCGATGGGAAAATCTCGGATTGGCAAGATACCTTATATGAATCTCATTGATCGAGTAAGAATCGAATCAAAGCACGGCATGGTGGCTGAGAAAGTTAAGATTATCGGTGCGCACCCTTATGAGGGTGTTAGTGATAAGATTCTTTTATCGGGTATGTATTGAGAGATGAAACAATTGATATTTTTACTTGGCCCGTGACTTGAATACTGAGATTTTGAGAAGATGCGAGTAGTGAGTTTAGATTTGGACACTCGCTCAGTGATCTCACGGTAAAAAGATGTTGGATTTCTATCGGGTTTCCTCGACAAGTGGAATCCGATTCGGCGGGTTAGTTGGATGTGTCCTCATCGCCAATAAATTTCTCAAGAAGGGATCTCGTGCATCATCCGCATATGTCAAGTGAAGATTGTCATCACGGTTCTAATCGGCAGAAGAGCTCCCGAGCGAAGTCAGGCGTTGATGTATGGAAACTCACACGTCTTCGAGTTCGCCCATTAATTGAATCGTGATTCTCAATTTCTTAATCACTAAGTTAGTCCCATGAATAAGGCCCTTTGTGACCCTAAAGTCGACCGAGGACTCTATGTGAAAGCATTGATATCTCTATCAAACTCGACAAAAAAAGTAGTCATTACGTTAGGAAAGAGGAACATCTCCACTACGTGCACCATTGTCTCCTCAAATTGCTTACACAACCTAACCGTGTAGAGCTTCAAGATTATAGGGTTTAGGACATGCATCGGAAATAGGTAAGATCATAAATGAAACCACATTTGAAAAGTTACTTTCGAAACTATGCAGAAAACAAGCATTCCCAATTGGTTTTCTTTCAAATCAATGCTCGTTGCCTAATCGAAACTTTTATGCGTATCTATTTTCACTTCTAGAGTTTTTCGAAAGTTCAGCCTGAGCCCTTCTAACGTTACGATCGCCAAGGATGGACGGACAGAAGGAACATTCTTGTGCGGGCATTGTCGGATTGGCGGAGGAAAGCGTGCATTCGAAGGAATTTGGCGATTACTTAGCACAACAACTCATCCGTCAGACACGACGTGTCCAAGTGATCGTGTTTTGACGAATTTAAGAACATTCAACAAGCAGAGCAGATGGAAGAAATAACACCAGGGACCAACCAGAACAGTATAAATCTCCACCAGCAACCAGGGACGTGAAGTTGACATGATATGATGAGATAAAGATGACTAAACGCAGTTGGGTGTGTCAGAAATCTGCCATTTCATTTCATTATTTTTATTATATTTTGTACATAACTTGCTAGGGATCAGCAATATTATGGTATGGTCCATCAATAACCAATTTTCTGGTACTTTTTTCCATCTAAAATTAATTATTTTTCGCTCTGGGGAAGTGGATATGCTGATTCACTTCTTGCAGCTACTCATACCAAAGTCCCCACCTTTAAATTTCTTTTTCAATCTTGTTATGAAGAACAGCTGCATCTGAATCGAGCTCCATGCTTCAAGCTAATGAAATGTATCGGTAACATCACCAACCGAAATAATATGAGGGCCGATCTGAACACGTGTAGAACAAACACAAAAGTTTGTGTTCGCGATCAATCGTATGTAAAAAAAACAAACTCATCCGTCCGGGCGCACCTAAACATACACAGATCATTTATCTCGTTCCTTACCCCCTCTAAGCTGACCTGTTGGGTTTCCATCTCGCCGGACAGTTAGTCCACGCCCTGCAAATTATTGTATAACAAAAGTTAATGTGAATACACTAATCACAGACAAAACCTGATAGCAATAGCCATTGCATCGAATGCTTGTATGGGTTAGGAGTATCAGCACGGTAGATGTGATTTTTGTGCTAAGTAGACAAGTCTCAGCACGGTAGATATGGTCATGATTGGCAAAAGAAAAACACAAAAAGTGCGGAGCGGGTGCAAGATCTGATCCTGAAGCCTGCGATCAATGTCGTACAGCAACAGTTCCCACCAAACTTTCTGCATTTATGTTTCCTTTGTGATCAGCATTGGTGGGAAATTAAATTCGTGCATCATACCCATATCTAATTAAACTAAGGCAGTGAAGATGAATCTTTGACAGTATCCCGTTCGGAATCGACTAATTAAATGAAATAGTATTGTCATGAATATAGGGATAGTGCATGTAAGGTGCAAGTCAAGGTCCAGGGACGAGCCTTGCACGTGAAATTTTTTTCGCTTGATGGATCATGGGACATCGAACCTGTATTGTGTGCCAAAATCCATATATAAAAGTCGGTGGAACTCATATACCCTCGACCTTGTATAGACCTGTGTTTGTTAGGCATTCATTTTTGTTGCATCATTTTACATTCTTTCCATAATCGAGATATGACTAGGCCTAGCATGATTGAGATGCATGTATAAGTTACGTTAGAAGGTCAATCGCAGACTTTGACTCGCATCTTACATGCACGATCCTTATATTCATGAGATATTTCCCGTGTTCAGGAAATTCGATCAATCGATTCAGAACAGGAAACTATCAAAGGTCCATCTTAACTGTGTTAGGAAAATCATATCCTGGATTATTCACATTCTTTTTCATAATTAAGACATGACTAGACCTAACACGGTTAAGATGCACATGCGAGTTGCGTTAGACATGACTTAGGCTTCCTTTTGATAATTTCCATGGGTGAAGGTATCGAATTTCTGTTACACGCTCCAAATAATTGGCTAACCAACATGGTTTAGGTAGCCTTCATGCTTCGATATGGCGAAAGAGAGCTGCTAACGCAGAAGAATACCTCAATTAAGGGAAAATTGGTGTGAATTGTATTTAAAAGTCTCACACCGGAAAATCGGTATGATGCGGAGCAATTAAATATTATAACTCATCCATAACTTATTGGCTTAACATTTCGAGTGAAATTTAGTTTGATTGGATATGTCCTGTTGGACTTGAATTCCCTCTTGGTAATCTCCGAGGTGAAGATATTGGATTTTTCCCGTGCTCCCAACAAGCACTTGTCATACAACATTGGCTGGTGTCTAGAGCACATCATAATGTTTATCGAACAATGCAAATAATCGAAAATCGATAACAAATCTGGATGATTGGATTTCGATAAAAACGTTTTTGTTCGTGCTGAGGTGGAGCTGGGCACGTTTTGCCAATATTGGAGTGTACGTCTTGTTTTGCCTCTTATGTGTGGTGGACTGCCATTCTACTACTACTAATACTGCATGATGACTTGGTGAGTCCATTTTGAATTTTTGAATTTTGACTTTCTTTCAGGTGCTTCTTTTACTCTCTTTTGTTTTTTTGGTAATTTCCTGTGCATCAATTGTTTAAAGGGAAAAAGCCACCAAAAACCCCAAACTTTCTCACTTGCGACACATTTACCCCAAATTTTTTTTGTGACACAAAAAACCCCAAACTTTACTATTTGTGACACATTTACCCCAATGTATTTAGTCTATGGGCATTTTCGTCTTTTTTGTATTTTCTTTTTTTTTTCCTTTCTGGCGAGAGGGGCCTCGCCGGCGTCCGGCGATAGGGGTCTCGCCGGCGTCCGGCGAGGGCTGCCCTCGCCGGCGTCGAGCGAGGGCGGCCCTCGCCCGACGCCGGCAAGGGCCGCCCTCGCCCGACGCCGGCGAGGGCGGCCCTCGCCGGCGTCGAGCGAGGGTCTCCCTCGCCAGATCGGGCGAGGGCCGCCCTTGCTCGACCCCGGCGAGGGCGAGGGTCGCCCTCGCCTGGGCGAGCGAGGGCCGCCCTCGCCCGACGCCGGCGAGGGCCCCCCTCGCCGGAAAGAAAAAAAAAGGAAAAGAAAAAGAAAAAGAAAATGTAAAAAAGACGAAAATGCCCATTGACTAAATACATTGGGGTAAATGTGTAACAAATAGAAAAGTTTGGGGTTTTTGGTGTCACAAAAAAAAGTTCGAGGTAAATGTGTCACAGGTGAAAAAGTTTGGGGTTTTTGGTGGCTTTTTCCCTTGTTTAAAAGATCAACTATAGAGAAGATAAGTAAATCCTTACCTTTTTTCTAATATTTTAGTAAAAAATTAGTATTGAAAAAATTACACTTATTCTATTTATTCTATTAGATGATATAAGAAGTGCAATAAGAGGATCTAAGAAGTGCAAATTAAAAGCTTAGATGCCGCTTTTTTGCACTTCTTAATTTTTATTTTGGCGTAGTTCTTTTTTTTGTTGAAATTTTGGCTTATAGAAAATTTCGGCGTAGTTTTCTTTTGGGAAAAAGCCACCAAAAACCCCAAATTTTCTCACTTGTGACACATTTACCCCAAACTTTTTTTTGTGACACCAAAAACCCTAAACTTTGTTATTTGTGACACATTTACCCCAATGTATTTAGTCTATGGGCATTTTCGTCTTTTTTGTATTTTCTTTTTTTTTTTCTTTTTTTTTCTTTTCCGGCGAAGGGAGCCTCGCCGGCGTCCGGCGAGGGCCGCCCTCGCCTGGGTCGGGCGAGGGCGGCCCTCGCCGGCGTCGGGCGAGGGTCGCCCTCGCCTGGGCGAGCGAGGGCCACCCTCGCCGGCGTCGAGCAAGGGTCGCCCTCGCCTGGGCGAGCGAGGGCAGCCCTCGCCGGATGCCGGCGAGGCCCCCCTCGCTGGAAAGAAAAAAAAAAGAAAAAGAAAAAGAAAATGTAAAAAAGACGAAAATGCCCATAGACTAAATACATTTGTGTAAATGTGTCACAAATAGCAAAGTTTGGGGTTTTTGGTGTCACAAAAAAAAGTTCGGGAAAAATGTGTCACAGGTGGAAAAGTTTGGGGTTTTTGGTGGCTTTTTCCCTTTTCTTTTTGTCAAAAAATTTTGGCAATTACACTCAAAAGTCACAATTCACATCTACCAGCGAAAGGTTCGATTGCCTCTTCCCATCTCCCAATGCCATCACCGTCACCGGATTAGATCCGCTCCTTCCTCGGCCGTGGCAAAGAAGGGTGGATCGCGGTGATTAATGATAGATCCAAGACATGTTTACATTGATGTCTCCTTGGCACCTTTCGAGATAGATGACGATGGACCATATCTGAAACCATCATCACAGGACACAGCATGAAATGAAATTATTCTGCCAAATGACAACATGTTCTTTTTGTCATCGGTTATCAGCAGAGTCAAGCACCTGTCAACGATTAAAGATCCCATACACGAGTTCTCTCGAGAGACAGAGAGAGTCCAAGAGCTCGCTACGAAACTATCGAAGCAGCTCAGAGAAGCACGAGACCCGATTCTAGGCCGAATTCGAAGAGCCATGAATCCGGAACAGCAGGTCAGCAATCGAATCAACACGAAACAATCCATTTGTCTAAACAATTATGTGACAATATATATAGATGCATATGTCCATAAGGAAAAGCATGACGCAGACAGACGTGCCGACACCAATAAAGAAGAGAGTACGAGGACTTTATTGTGTGCTGAAGCTCGACCTGGACTCCAACAAAGGCAAGACAAACTATTAAGTCTTCTATCTTGAGTTCTTCAAACCACTAAAGCATGTATGGAAATGCAGATACTCGGTTCCAGACACATCATCTATCCATTACTCAGACTCGACCCCATCACATAGCTCTCGATGGGATTATTCTCATCAGATACCCCCCCCCCGGCACAGGCCGGACAGTGCCAAAGTCACAACTGGAGCTCTCAAATTTCTGACAAGCTGGTCCAACAAAAGGCGTCCCCAGTCGCAAACTGCCAAAACTAGATGCCCAAACTCATCATGGTTACGACCCAGAAGAACAGAGAGCATGCCATCCACATTCCATCATCCAGATATAATAATAATCCCAACAATTAATGATCTCGGTACCCAACATATCTTGACCACGGTTACCAGAAGAAGCAACCGCTTACAACCTGGCATTATAAAAATGTCCGAACTCCTCGAGATTTCCTCCTGAGCTTCAAAGCTTGGCTTACCTGTTCAACTGATGTACGAAGAGTCACAGTCAAGACAAGAACAAACTCAAAAAGGAAAGAAATGGAACAAAGCCTGCTGTACTAATTTGTATGCAAAATTGGTGTACTAAGCATGTGGCAGACTCTTATTATAACTCATGTGTTTTAAATGTCCACTCGTAGTCTGGCACAACATTTGGTATATCCATTTTGTAAACTAGTGTTCATATACCTAACATTATTCAGAAAATAAACTTCTGGATCAGAGGGAATTCAGCTATCCCTAACTCAAATCAAGAAAGGCATGTCTCTGCCTAACAATTACACAAGGTAAAAAAGAAAGCCAAAAACAAGTGACTGCATTGAACATATGCAACAACTACCAACTTGTCCTATAAATAGATAATGCTGACACGATCAACTTTAGCATGCAAAACCTAGTTTCTAAAGGCATTTTTTTTTCCCAGGATGCAATTCATGACACCTATTTAGTGAAGTCATTGATGATTCTCTCGGTCATCTGGCTCCCTTTTACTAATCTGCTAAGTTTATTAACCAACCAAAGCCTAATGTAATTGGTAATTCTCATTTCTCGGGGGTTGAAACACAGTAATTGTGAACAAAGAAATCTCACTTGCTAAGTAGAACTTCCAATCTAAAAGCCAAGGCCATCCACACTCCAACACAAACTTAGCATTGATAGATCCGCCTAACTGGAGCTTGATATGGCAGAAGGGTCTCACCAATATCATTCCTGACAAAAACAAATACATTATCATGTCCGCACTCCATAAGTTAGCAGATTGACCACAAACTCCAAGAGTTATTGTAAACTTAACCATACCGCAACATGCCGTCACATTGACCTCACACAAAATGATGACCTGTCCAGACTGATCCTTGGTACTGCTCTGGCAAAGGACCAAGCTGTGGGTTCCCATTAATTATTTGCTGAGGTTGCTGTATCTGCTTCGGACACTCCACAGTCTCGTGATCATGCCAGCCTTTATGAATTTCCATTTGGTGGACTAATGGAACTTGCTTTCCTGGAAATGGGAAGCTGACCGTCCCAATTGAAGCAGCACTGCTACTAATGGGCGGTAAGTTTGCAAAAGATGAATAAGAGATGGAATTGTCCCCGATGCCCCCGAATGCGGAAGACATCTGATACCCATCCAACCAGCTATAATTGTCCAACATTTGGTTCTGATAGCTCAGGTCTAAACCAGAAAAGGGTCCATTGGCCTGCTTAGGAACAGCATTAAAACCAGGGGGAGGGCCAATATGTCTGAGTGGCCTAGCAACTGGTTTCTTCTTCAAACCTACAGGAGAAGGAGATGATGGCTTCGGAGCCAATGCATCAACACTAACTCCAGAAGACATTAGAGAATTATATATTGATGAAGGAACCACAGCATCTGGAGCATTTGCCTGATTCAGAAACAAGCTGTCGCTCTTAATAGCAGATTGTCTGTTCGGAAATGAATTAACAGCAGGGAAAAAGTTGACGGTGTTCTCATTGATCTCGGAATGTGCCAGATGCCCATTCTCCAGCATCCTTAGATCTTTGAAGCTATTAGACAGCAAAGTTTCTTCTGTCAACCAATTTGAAGTATGAGATTTGACAGGCTGTAGATTACCAGTAGAAATGGGGTTCCACGAAAAAGCATCTGAAGTAGTCATATGCAGAGAGTTTTCAGGAGGGGCTGACATTGAAGCAACTGAAAAGGTTTGATCGCTTCCAAAGACATTTTTCTGCGGCTCCAACATCTTAGAAGAGACCAAATTTTGAACAGCAGTATCTGTTTGCTTCTCTGCTGCTGTCGGCTTAAAAACAATCTCTTCATCCTCCTCTTCCCCTTCCACATATAGCTGAGAATTCGACAGGAACTCTTCCGATTTCACAGCCGTTTGTGCTCCATTTTCTAGCAACATGTCATTTGCCTTAGGCACAGTAGAATCAGGAAGACGAATGTCCTCTGCTGACAGTTGACTCTCAACACCAATGACAAATTTCTTAGCCTTTGAGTCATACCAAACTGTTTCGTTATTGATTTTAACCCCTCCCACAAGCACTTTCCCAGCTGCTAGAGTCCTTTTAACACGAGCATTTTTTTCCTTGATCCCTTCGCTTCCAAAAGAATGCTTTCTTGAAAAGTCCAAAATGGTTTGTGCAGGAACAAGCGGCAGAAATCCTCTCAATTCAAAATCTTCCCACAAGGCCAGCCGGTTTCCAGTTTCCCCTTCTTCATATCTGCTCATGTTATCAAAGCAACTTTCATCGTCACAGTCATCCATGGACATCGACCCGATCAACAAAAGCTTATTCATAAGAGAGACATAGCGACTCCACAAATTTGATCTAACAGTTGCCTGCTTCTCATCAACATCGCCGCCCATGGCAACATCAGGATAAGATGCCAACCATTCCACAAAGACCAAAATGCCAGGTAAGAGGTAACTCAAAGAAAGATCGCGAACTTGTTCGCATCTCTCCATCACTAGTCCCAGGATCTCAAAAACCGCAGTCAATGCATTCTGAAGCAGTACAGCACGCTGAACAATTTCGGCATAACTCTGGCCTTCACTCTCGCGTTTCACGTTATGAATGGTATATATAAAGATAGACACAAGCCTGACAAAGAAAAGACCATTCTCTACAGCATCATTTCCAAAACTCATCTCTTCTTCAGGCCCAGATGACATAAGATCACGTAAACCAGTGACAACCAAAGAGAGGACTTCCGCAAAGGTCTCCAAGCTACACCAAGAATGCCAATATAAATAGCAAATACACAGTGAAAACAGCAAAAAGCATAAGAATTACTAATAAGCACTTATACCTTGTTCGAGTGAACAGAATCCCATTTAGACGGACAAAATGGATGCAAAGTGAGTTGTACGTATCGTGGGTGTTGGAGTTACTTTCTTTGAAAGTTGCAGCTTCAGCAACAGTATCTTTAGATGCAAGCTTGGCTTTCTGTCCTCTCACTTTTCCAGCAGACCGATTTATAGAACTTTTAGCATCCCCATGCAGTAGAGAGAAACTCTGACGATTCTGACAATTCAAAAAAGGGTAAAAACAAAGATGTCTACTAACTTTTCCCCAGACACACCAACAAAAGGCACCATAAATAAGTACTTGCTAAAAATAAGCAATGCTGACATAAAAACCAGACAATTTCCTAGCTTGTTTGGCTAAGTTCTACAATCTCATCATAAAGTTTTAGTTACATACGCAAAATGCTTATCAAATTAAGTGAAAACCCGAGAAATTTGTCACCCTAACAAATAAATAAATTATAGCAATGAACATCTCCAAATGCAAAATGTTTTTCAAAGTGCCATCTTTCAGTAGGCAACTATAATGACTGCATCTGGACTCTAAAACTGTGGAAGTGCACGGCCTTCCGAGTGACTACAGAATAGTGAGATTCCCCATTAATGCACATGTTAACACCTTTCCAGCTGATATTTGGATCATTGTAGTTGTAGTATCTTTATGCAAACTCCCCTTAAAAAAAATTATTATTTATGAAACCCAGATGTTCTAACCAGCTCATGAATGTTCAAAAAGTGCATTTTTTATATCCTTCATACCTGAGACCATGATCGTTAAGGATTCTTATAATCAATTCAATAGAGTACAATACTGAGCATGGTTAAGACTGATCCCGCGTAGATCCAGGTGGGATCGCGATTCTACCCCCAATACTAAACGTCCCACTTTAATTTGAAATTAGGCCTTTTCAATACTTCTGGAGAGTGGTGGTGCAAGAGGAGAAAGGAATGGCATCTCTCAATGCCATAATACAAAAATAATGTCTAAAGCCTCAATGCCCAAAACCCATCATGCTCTCAAAACAAGCTTTTAGGCCCATTTAAAAAGGTAGAAAAAGAAAATCAGAAGCATGCCACGAGAATAAACTTTGAGAGATGCCATTTCTTTCTCCTCCTATACTGGCACTCTCCAATAATATGACAGAGAAACCCATATCCATTTCATTTCTTTTTCTTCACACCACTCTACTGGTAAGCAGCATCACCATCTCCAGTTCTTCCTCTTTGAATTTTATCTAGAGCATCTGATTATGGGTTTGTCATATATATTGTTGTTTATCCTCTATGCGGTTAGATTGTAAGTATGCTTCTTTGAGATATATCTCTCTTGACAGTCCTTGACTTCTCTCTAGGTAAGAGCTCTATATTTGAGCTTTGTTCCTCTTTCTAAAGGTTAATATGCAAGTAACTGACTATTTGTACATATAGTCGTCTCAAGTTGCTTAATTTGTTGCACCCTAAAATCCTTGATGAGATCTTACTTTCAATCCACGAATAACCAAGAAAATCTTAGGATCCAATCCTAACAACTTCTCAAGGCGCGATACAATAAACATCAGAAAAGAAGATAAGAAATGTAACGTCTACGAGATTGTTGTATCACACGACATAAATTCAATATTATGAGGAACTAAACCTACAGAAATGACATGGTAGAATGTCAGGACTTCATTGTATAATGAAAGGAATACCTTTTCGAAGGCAACAATCAAGTTGTCCCTTGCAGTAGAACATGGGTTATCCACAGCCAAACTCCGGAAATATCGGTAAACAGTCAGCAAATCGTCCCCAGAATAAGAAGCTAATATTGCAAGCTGAAAAGGAAGCAATTTGACACATATAATCATCCAGAAAGCACTATAAAGCTGAGCAATTCGCCTCAATCAAAGCTTCGTTAAATTATTCATAAAGAAAGGGAAACCTGATGATGGGGATTCCCAATAGACGGCCAAAGAGATGCAGCTTGGAGATAGTAACTTGAAGCTGCTGCATACTCACGAGATTTTGAGTCAGGCTCTCCATACAGACCTTTGTAACGTGCAAGGTCACCCAAGTAAATCAAGCAACGGTGACAAGATATCAGAACCCTTTTTACATCTGCTGATTTTTTTCCATCTTTCTCGGACAAAAGTCTGCTGTCTACCTCCTCAGAGAAGTAACCAAGAGGGAGACCATACTTTGATCTGATTTTCAAGATCAAATCATGATAGAACCCAGTTGCTTCGGAAAGAAAAGTCTTAAAATGCAGTCTTATTTTCGTTATTCGATCTGGACGAGAGGAGGGTCCTTTCCCATTGACCGATGCATTTGGATTTGCAGATGCTTGAGCGGCACTGTAGTGTGCTCTCAATTCCTCAATTTTCTTGTAATGCAATTGCCATAGAGCATGCTCGATGTTGTGTTTCTCCGAAAATGTATGATCCTCAAGAATTATTGCTTCATAGTTCTCACGCATCTGTTGCCATACATTTGGGTCAGATGGAATTCGTGCCTGGGCAGACTTCCGACGCCTATTATCCAACTCAATGTTCTGTACAAAGGGGCATGCATCAAAATGCAAGATTACAGGTACTGTAAGCAGATATAATTAGGTAAAGAAAAGTACCTTTTCATAAAGTCGTCCTGCGCGCTCCCAGGACGGAGCAGGCATATTATCCGTCTCTATGATCATTATCCATCCACATTAACACCGCTCGCCTTCTTGTTTGCTTCATTGCCATGCACATCCCGAAACACATATGAGCTTAAAATGACCAAGAATAATCGATGATTAAATGTAAAACAGAAACATTTATGCAGTGACACAGCTGCTTGGTGGTGGTTAAATGAGAGTGTAATAGCTAACTTGTGAGAAATTCATGCTGCACCATGAAATAGCATCATCAATTGAATGCATGAGATGTAGACACGGATTTTGCAATTCCATAAATGTATATTAAAAGCAACCGGATATTTTTCATTTGAACAAACTAACCAGAAGAGACACCAAATACCGGATGGTGACTACGTAGACCGAGTCCGATACTCTTCAAACAGGACCAAGAAGCACAAAAAATGGCACGGCACGATCAAGCAACAACTTCCCTATAACGCTATATTCAGTAGATGTGATTAGAAAGGAAATGAAGGGGTTCGAACAAGTACGGAAAAAAAGAAAGTGAAAGGAAATATAAAAACTAAGTTTATGATATTGTTCGGATGCAAGCAACAGAAAGGAATAGAAAATAATGAATCATGACTACTGTGTCCTTTTGCGCATTTAAAATAACGTACAAGTGAGAAAGAAGAAAGAATCATTTAATGAAAGCACCAATCCTTCCGAATCATTCCATTTTCGTTCGGATGGATACACATAAAATTAACTACGCCTAATCTTTCCGAATCCTTTCCTTTTCTTTCCTTTCCGTTGCCTTCCCTCCATCCAAACAAGTAAGCATATTTAAAATCCTCTCTCTGCCTTCTCAATCTCCTCTTAACAAACATAGTGTAAACTTATAGAACGAGATTAATCAGAATAGTAACAAAACCTCGAGAATCGATCCACCGCTCGAAAGAAGTTATACCAAAATTATAGAGAAAAGCACCAACTGAAAACCCACAGACCAACCGCTAACGTCAGTTGGCAGGGCACAATGCACCGCGACATAAGGGCCACACATCTCATCATGCAAATCACTTTCGACTTTCAGGCGATCAACACAGACAATACTGCTAAACGCATCACCTCTCGCCGTCAACCCTATCGCGCGATATTCAATCAATGTCCATCTCTATCAATCAAGCAACATAGTGAAACCGCTACTATCGAAAAGCTCAATTCCGGCAGCTGTTTCAAGGGGCGGGCGGGCGGGCGGGCGGGGGATCCAACGGCAAGCTAAACCGAACGGAGAGAAAGAACATCGGCGCCCAGGACACACGAAACCGACGGCGGCGGACACGATATCCTCCGAGAATCCGCACGCGAAAATCGACAACAGAAAAAAAAAAAACAGCAAGCGCACGCCGCGAGCGAGGGATTCCGACATTCAAAGTCAGCAGACGCGACCGGAAATCGGAGGAGAACAGCAGGCGAGGGGGGAGATCGTCGATAGCACGAACCGAAATCGAGCTTACCTGGTTCGCGGCGGCGCCGGCGGGGCCAGATCGGAGGAGACGGGGAGGATCGGAGACCCGGCGCGGCGATGAGAGAGAAAGTGGCCTAGAGAGAGAAAGAGGGGGACGACGAATCTGGATTGCGGAACGAGAGAGGGCTTTTCTACGGTCCTCGGAGAGGGAGAGAAGACCGCCCTCCGAAGGTCTTCGTTTTTATAGCATTTATTTATTAATTAATTATAATTGTCTAAATCACAAACGTTTTATACAATAAAAAATTAAAAAAACAAAACAAAAAAGCACTCGGATTGTGTATGCGAAAAAAAAAATTGTCGGGAAAAAAAGGGTGATCAGGTGAAGATTGGAGCTATCTAGGAAAATTAACTGAGATTATTTTATGTTGACAAAAAAATTTGAATTTGAACTCCCAAGGCATTAGAGATATAAGGAATTGCGGTATTATTATCTTGACTTATATTTTAATTGCGATGCTCGGGAAATTCAAAAGGAAAGGTATAAAGCAAAGTGCTGCAAAACCATTTTAAGCACGGGATCAGACAAATGTGATTGGATTTGATCTACCGGTAGTATGCAATACATTATAATGCACAGGTACTAATATTGCGTAAGTTTTAACGGATTTTAATGGAAACTACCGAATTTGTTTTCCCATACAAGGAGAAAGTTGCTTCAGATTGCAAATACAAAATTTGTCTTGAAATCGTATTCGCATGCCCGTTTAAATGCCCAAATTTGTCAAGAAATAAAATAAAACAAAACAAAAACAATACCACGTGGACCATTTTTTGTAATTATCCCTAATTTGTGCAAGATAAGAACTTGTAGATAGAAATTATGAACCATCTGCTTGAAGGACTCCTATCATGATTAACACATTTCCTACCATAAACTACCATAAATAGCCAGACATAAGATTCTTCTCCAAAAATCAGCATATTTCCAAACATGAGACCTTGATACCATAAATTGAACATATTTTATCACAAATAGATATTTTAGGTATTTATTAGTACATTATCATAAATGGGGAATTTCACTCCACCATGAGATATTTCACCATAAAAAATCAAATCCATGTATTAAGATTTACAGAATGATGATTTTTCCATAATAGACATTACTTTATTGCATATGAGACTATTTTTTTTTTTGGTAAAGTGCATATGAGACTATTGTACAAAGCAGAACTGAAAACTCCATTTAATAGAAATTTAGTTACCAGTAAAACGATATTACTATGAGCGAGAACTTTCTACTACAATATCACACTTTCCTACATTGCGTACTATTTTATCACGGATAGAACTCTTCGTAAAGCTGCATAGATTTACCAAAAAAATGTCACATTTTCTATGCCACGGACAGGTCAATTTCCAATCGAGATAATGGCATGATTTGACCGTGACCGAATGCTTTGATAGGATCAGTTGAATTTCGACACGGTCTAATCAAACTTTGTTGGATGTGATTTTTAAGCTCCCAAATAACGGTACCACTAAACTTTAAAAGGAAATAGGAGAAACCGACTCAGCCTTATAAAACTCGAATTTCGAATTTGGTGTCAAACTAAAACTTGCAAAATAAACAAATTGTTCCATCTCGATTACTTCCAAAGAGAAATCCTCTCTCTGTCTCTTAATAAGAAAAGCGACAGGTTTTCATTGTCTTCAAAACTTCTTTGCTCTCGTGGTCAAACGCGTTGACTATTGGTATGCGATGTTGACTATTTAGTATTTATTTTCCTTTTATTTTATTTAATTTATTTTTTAGGACCTTTGGGGGATGTTTAGGTGAATGGCCCTATTTTTTTCTTTTGGTAATTCTTGTGACATGATAAGGTGATTTATGTGTATAACCGATGGAGTCGTCGCCATTTACCGGGCCATATAGACCGTGGTCGGTCGTTACAATCTGATGAAGCCAATGCGTTGGTGATGGCCCGGACCAACCACCAAAGATAGAAGTCTGGAGCCGCCTCGGTCGTGGGCTATAACCCCAAAACACATTTTTACTATATTCGAGCTATCAATTAAAAAAGATTAAGCGAGTATTTTTTAAATATTTGTTTCACCAATATTGTATCGTCGATCAAATATTTTTCACCAAAATTTATTTTTCATTTTTTATTAAGAGGAGATGGGTGCTGTGGCAACAAGGAACAAATATGTTTCATTAGAATTTAATCGATGATGAAGTAGAGAACACTTTGTCGAATTTAATCGATGACAAAGTGAGATGATATAGAGATAAATACAATCAACAACAAAGATTTAAAAAACACAACAAAGATACGGGCTGGAAGTTAATTAGCAAAGAGATATATGAAGGGTTAATACCACGAAAAATACTAAATTTGTACAGCTGTGATAATTTTACTCCAAACTATTTTTTGACCATAAAAAATTTTAAATTTGTACACTTGTGATAAATTTACCCCGAACTATTTTTTTGACCACCAAAAACCCCGCACTGGTATACTTATGATAATTTTACCTCAACTATTTTTTTAATATTATTTTTTTATTTTTTCGAATTTTTTATTAATTTTTTATTTTCTTTTTTTCCTTAATATTCTTCATCTTCAACCTCTGGCCGGTCGGCCCTACTGGCCGCTAGCGAGGTCGGCCTCACCGGCCACTGGCGAAGGCTCGGCCCCACCGGCCGCTGGCGAGGTCGACCTCGCCCAACAACAATGAGGTTGGCCTCACTAGCTTCCGCCTCTGGCCGGTCGCCAGTCCAGCGAGCGACCAGAAATTGAAGATGAAGAAGATTAAAGAAAAAAAGAAAATAAAATAAAATAAATTTTTTTTAAAAATAATAAAATAATATTAAAAAATTAGTTTGTGTAAAATTATCACAAGTATACCAGTTCGGGGTTTTTGGTGGTCAAAAAAATAGTTCGGGGTAAATTTATCATAAGTGTATCAGTTTGGAGTTTTTTGTCGTCAAAAAATAGTTTTGAATAAAATTGTCACAATTATACCAGTTTAGGGTTTTTTGTGGTATTAACCCATATTTGAAACTGTGACTAAAGTATGAGACTTGAAAAATATTTAAATTGTGGAAACTAAAGAAAAAGATAAATGCACGAGGGCATTGAGTCCTATGATTGATTGACTGGATTTACAAAAAGTACGCTTGGGGTATTTATAATAGGCGGTTGCAACTTTGGAATTAAAAAAAAAACAGGTAACTTCCTAATGGTGGTTTACTAAACTTGCTTCAAGAGCACTTATCCAAAAGAAGTTAAACAATCCTAAATTAACGGATATGGACATAACCACCCGTCGTTCTCTTCTTGTCGATTGCTCGCCGATATCAATGACTTTGTCTATAAACTTCAATGCTCTTGTCGATAACTTTATATTGTACTATTAATGACTTCACCGACGAGTTATCAATTCCATTCAAATTATCAATAATTATGTTCACAATTTTGTTCTCGCCGATTAAGTATATCACTCATTAATAATAATCAAAAGTCGGTCATTTTTCGATGTAAATAATACTATAATAGGAATTTTATTGATTATGCCAATCAGAGTTATTTTTAAGGCCTTTGCCACAACGATAAAAAATTAAAGGAAAATGATATAAACAGTCCATGAATTTTGGCCTAATATGCAATTTGATCCCTGAAATTGTAATTTGTTCAATGTAATCCTTGAACTTTAACTTAATGTTCAATGTGGTCCCTGAACTTTTAATTTGTTCAATTTAGTCTCTAAACTTTTGGTACATGTTCAATTCAATCCCTGAACTATATGAAAATGTTTAATATGCTCATTAAGTTAAAGCTCAAGGACTACATAAAATAAATTAAAAGTTAAGGGATTAAATTGCATATTAGGCCAAAGTTTTGTGCCATTATCCCAAAAATTGTCGGGAAAAAAAGGTGATTAGGTGAAGATTGGAGCTATCTAGGAAAATTAACTAAGATTATTTTAGGTTGACAAAAAATCTGAATTTGAACTTCCAAGGCATTAGAGATATAAGGAATTGCGTTATTATTATCTTGACTTATATTTTAATTGCGATGCTTGGGAAATTCAAAAGGAAAGGTATAAAGCAAAGTGCTGCGGAACCATTTTAAGCACGGGATCGAACAAATGTGATTGGATTTGATCTGCCGGTACCACCCATGACGGGATTCTTCGGGCGTTTTCAGTAGTATGCAATACCTTATAATGCGTGGGTACTAATATTGCGTAAGTTTTAACGGAATTTAATAGAAACTACCGAATTTGTTTTCCCATGCAAGGAGAAAGTTGCTTCGGATTGCAAATACAAAATTTGTCTTGAAATCATATTCGCATGCCGGTTTAAATGCCCAAATTTGTCAAGAAATGAAATAAAACAAAACAAAAACAATGCTACGTGGACCATTTTTTGTAATTATCCCTAATTTGTGCAAGATAAGAACTTGTAGATAGAAATTATGAACCCTCTGCTTGAAGGACTCTTATCATGATTAACACATTTCCTACCATAAACTACCATATATAGCCAGACATAAGATTCTTCTCCATAAATCAGCATATTTCCAAACATGAGACCTTGATACCATAAATTGAACATATTTTACCACAAATAGATATTTTAGGTATTTATTAGTACATTATCATAAATGGGGAATTTCACTCCACCATGAGATATTTCACCATAAAAAATCAAATCCATGTATTAAGAGTTACAGAATGATGATTTTTCCATAATAGACATTACTTTATTGCATATGAGACTATTGTACAATGCAGAACTGAAAACTCCATTTAACAGAAATTTAGTTACCAATAAACGATATTACTATGAGCGAGAACTTTCTACTACAATGTCACACTTTCCTACATTGCATACTATTCTATCACGGATAGAATTCTTCGTAAAGCCGCACAGATTTACAAAAAAAATTGAGAGCTATGCCACGTACGAGTCAATTTCCAATCGAGATAATGGCATGATTTGACCGCAACTGAATGCTTTGATAGGATCAGTTGAATTTCGACACGATCCAATCAAATTTTGTCGGATGTGATTTTTAGGCCCCGAAATAACGGTTCCACTAAACTTTAAAAGGGAATAAGAGAAATTGACACGGCCTTATAAAACCCGAATTTCGAATTTGGTGTCAAACTAAAACTTGCAAAAAAAAGCAAATTGTTCCATCTCTCTATTACTTCCAAAGAGAAATCCTCTCTCTGTCTCTCGAAAAGAAAAGCGACAGGTTTTCATTGTCTTCGAAAACTTCTTTGCTCTCATGGTCAAACGCGTTGACTATTGGCATGCGATGTTGACTATTTAGTATTTATTTTCCTTTTATTTAATTTAATTTAATTTTTAGGACCTTTGGGGGATGTTTAGGTGAATGGCCCTATTTTTTTCTTTTGGTAATTCTTGTGACATGATAAGGTGATTTATGTGTATAACCGATGGAGTCGTTGCCATTCACCGGCCCACATGGACCGTGGTCGGTCGTTACGATATGATGAAGCCAATGCGTTGGTGGTGGCCTGACCAACCACCAAAGATAGAAGTTTGGAGCCACCTCGGTCATGGGCTATAACCCGAAAGGCATTTTTACTGCATTCAAGCTATAGATAAAAAAAGATTAAGCGAGTATTTTTTAAATGTTTGTTTCACCAATATTGTATCGTCGATCAAATATTTTTCATCAAAATTTATTTTTCATTTTTTATTAAGAGGAGATGGGTGTTGTGGCAACAAGGAACAAATATGTTTCGTCAAAATTTAATCGATGATGGAGTAGAGAACACTTTGTCGAATTTAATCGATGGCAAAGTGAGACGATAGAGAGATGTAACATTGGAATACAATCAACAACGAAGATTTAAAACACACAACTAAGATATAGGCCGGAAGTTAAGGTACTGCATGATAACCATTCTGGTTCTGTCCAGAATTGATTTTTTGCTCCCGAAATCAGTTTTGGACCAGAAACCCGTTTGGTAACGCAATTTCATTTTTCTATTTCCGGGACAAGTTTGCTTCCAAAACTGATTCTGAAACCAGAAATGAGAACCAAAAAAAAGTTGGTTTTTCATTTCTGGAACAAAAGTGAGAACCATTTTTGAGGAATTCATTTTCTTCAACACATATATTCTTATGGAAGTCACGATCTTTGAGGTGAGAAAAAAAGCAAAAAATCAAAAATTTCAAAACTTAACAGAATGGTTTAGAATCTGTGGCTACCCACTTTCAGTGAAATTTAAATTTTTTTAGGTACCGAAAAAAATAAAAAAATAAAAATAAAAATAAAAAATTTCAAAATTTCATAAAATGGCTTAGAAAACCTATGGCCACCCATTTTGAGCAAAATTTAATTTTTTTAGTTGCCAAAAAAAATAAGAAATAATAAAAATTTCTAAAATTTAAAAACTTCACATAATATCTTAGAATACCTGTGGCCACCCAATTTGAGCGAAATTTTATTTTTTTAGGTGCCGAAAAAAATAAAAAAAAGCAAAAAATTTAAAATTTCAAAACTTCACAGAATGGCTTAGAATACTTGTGGCCATTCACTTTGAGTGAAATTTTAATTTTTTTAGGTGCCGAAAAAAATAAAAAAATAAAAAATTTCAAAACTTCACAGAATAGCTTAAAATACCTGTGGCCACCCACTTTGAGTGAAATTTAAATTTTTTTAGGTGCCGAAAAAATAAAAAAAATAAAAAATTTCAAAACTTCACAGAATAGCTTAAAATACCTGTGGCCACTCACTTTGAGTGAAATTTTAATTTTTTTATATGCCAAAAAAAATAAAAATAAGCAAAAAGGTAAAAATTTCAAAACTTTATAGAATGGCTTAAAATACATGTGGCTACCCACTTTGAGCGAAATTTTATTTTTTTAGGTGCCAAAAAAAATAAAAAAATAAAAAATTTCAAAACTTCACAAAATGGCTTAGAATACCTGTGGCCATCCACTTTAAGCGAAATTTAAATTTTTTTAGGTGCCGAAAAAAATAAAAAAAATAAAAAATAAAAAACTTCACATAATTGCTTAGAATACCTGTAGCCACTCACTTTGAGTGAAATTTAATTTTTTTGGGTGTCGAAAAAAAAATAAAAATAAGCAAAAAAGAAAAATTTTCAAAACTTCACAGAGTGGCTTAGAATACATGTGGCCATCCACTTTTAGTGAAATTTAATTTTCTTTAGGAACCAAAAAAAATAAAAAATAAATAATAAATACCATTTGGGCATATAAAAAAAATTAAATTTTACTCAAAGTGGGTGGCTAGAGGTATTGTAAGTCATTCTGTGAAGTTTTGAAATTTTTGATTTTTTATGTTGTTTTTCACCTAAAAAAATTTAAATTTCACTCAAAGTGGATGGCCACACGTATTCTAAGTCATTCTGTGAAGTTTTGAAATTTTTGATTTTTTGCTTTTTTTTACCTCCAAAAATTAAAATTTCACTCAAAGTGGGTGGCCACAGGTATTCTAAGCCATTCTGTAAAGTTTTGAAATTTTTTAGTTTTTGAATTTTTTTGGGCACCTTAAAAAATTTAAATTTCACTCAAAGTGGGTGGCCACATATATTCTAAACTATTCTGTGAAGTTTTGAAATTTTTTATTTTTTGATTTTTTTGGGCACCTAAAAAAATTTAAATTTCACTAAAAGTGGGTGGCCACAAGTATTCTAAGCAATTCTGTGAAGTTTTGAAATTTTTGATTTCTTGATTTTTTTTGAAAAAATTCAACAAATTTCCTATTTTCCCAAAATCTAAATTTTTTTTATTTTCTCGACATTTTGATGATTTTTTCTGGAATTTTTCAATTTTTTGGGATTTTCTGAATTTTTTTAAAGATTTTTATGAATTTTTCGGATTTTTTATTATTTTTATTCCATTTCTAAAAAAATAGATTTTTGTTCCTGGAAATAGAATTTTCTGTTGTTTATCAAACGGGTTTTTATTTCAGGAAATAGAAATTTTGTGCTGTTATCAAACGGGTTTCTGTTCTAGAAATAGAAATTTTTTGTCATTATCAAACGGGTTTTTTTTCTCAGAAACTCATCCAGGAACCAGAAATAGAAAAATCTATTTCTGGTTCAGGAACTCATTCCGGAACAGAATGGTTATCATGCGGTACCTAATTAGCAAAGAGATAACTGAAACTATGACTAAAATATGAGACTTGAAAAATATTTAAATTATGGAAACTAAAGGAAAAGATAAATCTACGAGGGCATTGAGTCCTATGATTGATTGACAAGATTTACAAAAAGTACGCTTGGGGTATTTATAATAGGCAGTTGCAACTTTGGAATTAAAAAAAAAACGGGTAACTTCCTAACGGTGGTTTACTAAACTTGCTTTAAGAGCACTTATCCAAAAGAAGTTAAACAATCCTAAATTAAACGGATATGGACATAACCACCCCTCGTTCTCTTCTTGTCAATTGCTCACCGATATCAATGACTTAGTCGACAAACTTCAATGCTCTTGTCGATAACTTCATATTGTATTATCAATGACTTCACCAACGAGGTGTCGATTCCATTCAAATTATCAATAATTATGTTCATAATTTTGTTCTCGCTAATTAAGTAGATCACTTATCGATAATAACCAAAAGTAGGTCATTTTTTTTTATCTCGCAAAAGGTTGAGTGTTCGAATCCCGGGCGTCGCAGGGTGACTTAACCGGTGGCACGTATGTGGTGGCTAGCACGTGTCGCCCCCAGGGTTTACTCCCCGGCTGTCGGCCGTGCGGGGGTTCCCTGGGTTATCAAAAAAAAAAAAATAATAAGAATTTTATTGATTTTGCCAATCAGAGTTATTTTTAAGGCCTTTGCCACAACAATAAAAAATTAAGAGAAAATGACACAAACAGTTCATGAACTTTGGCCTAATATGCAATTTGATCCATGAACTTTTAATTTATTTAATGTAGTCCCTGAATTTTAACATAATGTTCAATGTGGTCTCTGAACTTTTAATTTGTTCAATTTGGTCTTTAAACTTTTGGTACATGTTCAATTCATTCTCTGAACTAAATGAAAATATTCAATGTATTTATTAGGTTAAAGTTCATGGACTATATCGAACAAATTAAAAGTTAATTGATTAAATTACATATTAAACCAGAGTTCATGAACTGTTTGTATCATTATCCAAAAAATTAATATATCGAGCCCGATTAACAACGTAATACGTGATTTTCAAAGCATTGATTATGCATGTCACGAGCAATATCGTGATCCGATATAACAAAAATTTTAATAATTTTTTTATTTAATTACTCGACAGGCTGTGTAAATCCAATTTTCACAAAAATCCACAAACGATAAAAAGAATACCGATCATTCCGGTTGAATTGAAGCAGACGTATGGAGTGACGATGTGTTGACGTTAGGCGGTGCTTGACCCGCCGACACTTCCCGCTGCACACGACGACTCGCCGTTTCGGACCTTCCCACGCTCCAATGTCACGAAGACTCCGCCCATTTTTTCTTTTCGTTATTTTTTTAGCTCTTTTTCACTTTCGAATTAACAACGGCTCGGATTGACCGATGGAGAAAGCCATCGAGGGGCTCAGATCTCTCGATGGGGGGGTGGGCAACCGGTCGAGGAGGTAAGAAAGCGTCGGCGGTGGAGGGATCTGAGCGGTCGAGATTGAAAGCTGGTGACGATCCAACGGCTGGAGAGATCTCCTGCGACGACCATAGAAAGTCGCTCTCCAGACTTCTTCTATTCCTCCTCGTCTTCCTCCTCCTCCTCCTTCTCCCGTGGCCGTGCCGGATTTTCGCCTCGCTGGTGCGATTCTCGGCGAACCCTAGCTCGCCGAACCGCGCAGGCGAATTCAGGTAAGTCGATCTCGGTTCATCTTTGCGATCGCTTCTCGATCTTCGTTTTCCGGATTCTTCTGGCTCGAAGCTGTTCGGTCTTTCAATTTGCATCTGGGAAATCGGGGCGGGGGTAGAGGGGCGGGGCGGGGCGGGGGGAAGTTTCGCGATTGTCGCCGTCGGTTTTCTGAGCGCCGCACGATGGGGATCCCCTGAAATAGCGACCCGGACGAGGGTCGGCGGCGATCTCGCCTGACCGAATTTGAGGTTTGGCAGTAGTGGCGGCTACGGTTATGGTGCGATGATGTTTGTTGGCCGTTGGTTTGTGTCCGAATCAAAGTTATCTGGTAGGTGTTCGAAGCTGTAGGGGAGCTGTGGAATTTGTGTCCGAACCCTGTGCATATGATTGGTGGTGGTGATAGTCCATATCGCAGCATGAAATTATGTTGAATTAGCAGTTTAAGCTGCATTTAGCCCCACGAAACAGCTGTGACGCTGCATTGCTGTTTCTGTATTACATTTAAATCGTCAAGTATTCTTGGTCATTTTGAACTCATATGTTTTTTTTTTTGTGAATTTGCATGGCACTGAAGCAAACAAGAAGGCGAACAGTGTTGATGTTTGATGGATAATGATCGTACAGATGGATAGCACGCCTGCTCCATCCTGGGAGCGTGCACGTCGTCTTTATGAAAAGGTTTTCTTCTTCACCTACTTCTTTGAGTGGTGTATTGCTCGTGTTGCCACATATTGACGCATGCTCTTGGTGCAGAACATTGAGTTGGATAATAGGCGTCGTAAGTCTGCCCAGGCACGGATTCCATCTGACCCGAACATATGGCAACAGATGCGTGAGAACTATGAAAAGATAATACTTGAGGATCATTCATTTTCTGAGAAGCACAATATCGAGCATGCTCTGTGGCAATTGCATTACAAGAAAATTGAGGAATTGAGAGCTCACTATACTGCTGCTCAAGCATCGGCCAATTCAAATGCGTCACCGAATGGGAAAGGACCCTCCACTCGACCAGACCGAATAACAAAAATAAGACTGCAGTTTAAGACTTTTCTCTCCGAAGCAACTGGGTTCTATCATGATCTGATCTTGAAAATCAGATCAAAGTACGGTCTGCCTCTTGGTTACTTCACTGAGGATGCAGACAATGGGCTTTTGTATGAGAAAGATGGAAAAAAATCTGCTGATGTGAAAAAAGTTTTAATATCCTGTCACCGTTGCTTGATTTATTTGGGTGACCTTGCACGTTACAAAGGTCTGTATGGAGAACTGGACTCGAAAGCTCGTGAGTTTGCAGCAGCTTCCAGTTACTATCTCCAAGCTGCATCTCTTTGGCCGTCTATTGGGAACCCCCATCATCAGGTTTTTTTAATCAATTACCCAATAAAACTTTGAGAGGGGTGAATTGCTAGACTTTCTAGTGCTGTCTGGATGTTCACATGTAACAAATTGCTTTCTCTGCAGCTTGCTATATTAGCTTCTTATTCTGGGGACGATTTGGTAACTATTTACCGATATTTCCGGAGTTTGGCTGTGGATAGCCCATGTTCAACAGCAAGGGACAACTTGATTGTTGCCTTCGAAAAGGTATTCGTTAAGATAAATGCATCCCTTACATGCTCCAAAAGTAATTCTGCAGGTTTATTTTCTCAAATTATTTAGTTTATTTTGTGGGTTTGATATCGCAACTTATTGAGTTCATGTCATGCCAGTCTAAGAGATGTTACATATCCTGTCTTCTTTTCTGATGTTTATATTATCACATCATGAGAGAGGTTATTTATGATCTGGATCCCTAGTAAGTTATGGTTTTATTCATGGATGGTCAGTAGGGTCTGATCAAGGATCATAGGGTGCTACAAACTAAGCGACTTGTGATGCTTATTCAGACAGAGAGTCAATTATCTGCATACTAACCTTAAGAAAAGAGAAAGGAGGCTTAAAAATTAGAGCTCAATATTTAAGAGAAGTTGAGCTGCATACAAGAAAGACATCTTAAAGAGTTACGCATACAACTGAATGGGCATTAAAGATGAACAAGCATCTATATCTATAATACAGCATATTGACACGACAAACGGTAAGCGGATGCTCTAGAGAAAGGAAGAAAGAATTCAAAGAGGAAGAACTGGAGATGGTGATGTTGATCAATAAGTGGTGTGATAAGAAACAGAACAATATTCAAATGGACTAAACTAGGGGTGTAAGTGAGTCAAGGTACTTGTGAGCTACTCAGATTTTGACTCGCAATTTACTCAATACTTGGCTCGATTCTTTCAAGTTCGAGTTCAGTTCAAGGAGTTTGAGTACTTTCTTGAGTCATTTTGAACTTGAAAATGCTTGAATCAAATATCTCGCAGGCCTAATCGAATAAGTGTATTTTTATCTATCTCGAACTGTACATATTTATAATTGTAAATAGATTCATAAGATTATTTATTTTTCAATCACATTGTATTTACAGAATTCAAAAGGCTCAAGTTTGAAAAATTGAGCCCAAATCAAGTTGGAGCCTTGAACTGTGGAGTCTGTATGAGCTCGAGTATTGAACTGTTTTGACTCAACTTTACTCGATTACCCCCCTATATTGGACTGTCAGATTATTGGAGATTGTGGTGCAGGAGAAAGAAATGGCATCGCTCAAGTTCTATTCTTGTGGCTCTATTCTGCTTTTCTTTTTTTAGGCGTGTCAAACGGACCTAGAATTTTTTCCCAAGACCCGAGACTTTAGACCCAAATTAGATGTTATAGCCTGGTCTGTCATACTTTTGGATAGTGGCGATACGGCATCCCTCTAGATCTACTCTCGTGGCTTTCTTCTGCTTTTCTTTCTGTTATTGACAAATGGGCCCTAAAGCTTTTTCTGAGAATATGATGTGTGACAGTTCTGAGACTTTAGACCTTATTTAGGTATTTTGTGGTTGAAAAGCCTAGATTTAAAAGAAAAGTTCTGAGCCTTTAGACTTTATGCTTATTTATCTTTTTTTTTTTTTGGGGGGGGGGGAGGGGGAGAGGGGGGGTGTTAGTGTAATGGGTGAATGGTTGACTGCATTTTCTCTTAATTTGAAAAAAAGCCTGTATAGATATGGTCAACTGTATGATAAAGATTGTATTGCTTAGATGAATTTGCTAGGAAATTATTTGTTAAGTAATATCGGCATGCTGAGTTTTCGTGAGAACTGATTCATGGAGCTTTGTGTTGGTGTGTATATGGGAATTTGGAAATAGTTACTTTGACATCCGCGTTTTTCCCTGTTTTGGAATTGTCAGAATCGTCAAAGTTACTCTCAACTTCATGGAGATGCTACTAAAACTTCTACGGTGCGGTCTGCTGGAAAAGGAAGGGGACAGCAAGCCAAGGTTGGATCTAAAGATACTGTTGCTGAAGCTGCAACTTTCAAGGAAAGTAAAGCCAACAGCCATGATACCTACAAATCACTTTGTATCCGCTTTGTGCGACTAAATGGGATTCTGTTCACTCGAACAAGGTAAATACTAATTAACGATTCTTATGCTTTTTACTATTTACATGTTGTGTTTGCTGTTTATTGTGGCATTTGTGATGTAGCTTGGAGACCTTTGCAGAAGTCCTTTCTTTGGTTGTCACTGGTTTATGTGATCTTCTGTCTTCTGGGCCAGAAGAGGAGATGAATTTTGGAAAAGATGCTTTCGAGAATGGACTTTTCTTTGTCAGAATCGTGGCTATTCTTATATTTACCATTCATAATGTGAAACGTGAGAGCGAAGGCCAGACTTATGCAGAACTAGTTCAGCGTGCTGTGCTGCTTCAAAATGCATTCACTGCAGTTTTTGAGATCATGGGGCATGTCATGGAGAGATGTGAACAAGTTCATGATCCTTCCTTGAGTTACCTCTTACCTGGCATTTTGGTTTTTGTAGAATGGTTGGCATCTTATCCTGACGTTGCCACAGGTGGCGACGAGGATGAGAAGCAAGCAACTGCTAGATCAAATTTCTGGAGTTGTTATGTCTCTCTTATGAATAAGCTCTTGTCAATGGGGTCGATGTCCATAGATGACTTTGAAGATGAAAGTTGTTTTGGTAACATGAGCAAATATGAAGAAGGAGAAACTGGAAACCGGCTTGCTTTGTGGGAAGATTTTGAGTTAAGAGGATTTCTGCCTCTTGTTCCTGCACAAACCATTTTAGATTTTACAAGGAAGCATTCTTTTGGAAGTGAAGGACACAAGGAAAAAAGTGCTCGCATGCAAAGAACTCTTGCCGCAGGGAAAGTGCTTGTTGGTGTGGTTAAAATCAATGACAAAATGGTTTTGTATGACCCGAAGGCAAAGAAATTTGTTATTGGTGTTGAGTCTCAAATGTCAGGAGAGGACCTCATTCCTCCCATTTCTAATGTTCCTAAGACAAATGATCTAGCGCTAGAAAATGGAGGACATACTTCTGTAAAATTTGTAGAACCTCTCTCGAATTCTCAGCTATATGTGGATGGGGAAGACGAGGATGAAGAGATTGTTTTTCAGCCTACAGCAATAGAGAAGCAAACGGATACTGCTGTTCAAAATTTCGTTCCTTTGGGGATGTTGGAGCCCCACAAGACTGACTTGGGAACTCATCAACCCTTGTCAATTGCTTCTACATCGGCACCTCTTGATAATTTTCTTCATGTGACTACTTCAGATGCTTTTTCATGGAACCCCATTTCTGCTGGTAATCTGCAACCTATCAATTCACATACTTCAAATTGGTTGACAGAAGAAACTTTATTGTCCAATAGCTTCAAAGATCTAAGGATGCAAGGGAATGGGTATCTTGCACAACCAGAGATCAAAGAGAGCACTGTCAACTTTTTTCCTGTGGCCCATTCAGTTTCCATCAAACAGCCTGCTGTTAATAGCAATGGTTTTTTTCTGAATCAGGCAAATGCTCCAGAAGCTGTGGTTCCTTCATCCGGATATAATGCTGCCAATTCTTCGGGAGTGAGCGTTGATGCTTTGACTGTGAAACCATCATCTGCTTTTCCTGTAGGTTTGAAGAAGAATCCCGTTGCTCGGCCCCACAGACATCTTGGTCCTCCCCCCGGTTTTAATGCTGTTCCTAAGCAAACCCATGGACCCATATCGGGTTTAGACTTGACTGGTCAGAATCAAATGTTGGATGACTATAGCTGGTTGGATGGGTATCAGATATCTTCAGCTATCAAGGGCATCGGGAATAATTCCATAAGTTATCCATCTCATCCAAACTCCCCACAGATAACTAGCAGTGCTGCTTCAATTGGGACAGTCAGCTTCCCATTTCCTGGAAAGCAGGTCCCTACAGCCCACCAAATGGAATTTCAGAAAGGCTGGCAAGATTATGAGAGTTTGGAGCTTCTAAACCTACAACATGAGAAGCAGATGCAGCAACCTCAGCAAATAATTGACGGGAACCCACATCTTGGTCCTTTGCCAGGGCAGTACCAAGGATCATGGACAGGTCGTCATCTTGTGTGAGGTCAATGTGACAGCATCTTGTGGTATGATGAACCTTTCATTAACCGTTGGAGTTTGTTGTCAATCTGCTAAACTTACTTAGAGCTAACCTAATAATTTCTTCTTCTTATCAGGAATGATATTGGTGAATACCCTCACCCTTCTTCTGCCCTATTAAACTCCAGTTAGGTGGACCTGTCAATGCTAAGTTTGTGTTGGAGAATGGGTGGCTTTGGCTTTTAGATGGGAAGTTGTACTTAGCAAGTGAGATTTCTTTCTCCCAAATTATTTTGCTTCCCCACATTCTAACAAACCACCCCCCCCTCCACCCCACGTATAGATATATAATTATAACAATAAAAATCTGAGGGAGATAGGGAGAAATAGTTTTTTGGTTTAATATTAGGCAATATCTGTGACAGGCCATATCAGTTTTCTGAACAATCAACTATACTAACGGGATATTGTAAATTGACGTCCAAGGAAAAACTAAATGCCATGGGAAACAAGGTTTTGCATGCTGAGTGGATGATGCCGGCATGGTTTATCCACAGGACAAATTAGAACTTGTTGCATTTGTTTTACGCAGTTGCTTGGCCAGAGCATTCTTTTTCCTCTGTCTTTCCTTATGGTTAGACAAAGAGATGGCTTTCTTGATTTAATGTATTGCATGCCTTTTATTCATTAGAAAGTCTACTAAGACTTCTTCCCACAATTGGTACATTAATAGCTGTGATGGACTGCCTGTGGCCTTCGAAACTAACGAGTCATATTCAATATCCAACGAGTTTGCCACATGTCTTGTGCTTTGTTTGGAAAGCTAAAGGAAGGTGGAGGGATGAGGATTATGGGGAAAATTTTTAAATCTCCTCCTCTACCTGTCAAAAATTTTAGGAACTTTTGAAATTTTCAACACGGATTTTCAGTCCTCCCCTTTCTCTAGCTTTGCAAACTGAGCATTAGTGTATCAATTTTGTGGACCAATCTTAGTATAGCAAGCATTGTTCCGTTTTTCTTTGTTTGAGTTTGTTCTCTTCTTGACTTGGACTGCTCTTGTATCAGTTGAACAGTAAACCAAGCTTTGAAGCAGAAGTTGATCTTGAGGAAGTTGGACTTATTTAAAATGCCAGGTTTTTATGCGGTGCATCTTCTGGTAATCATGATGAAGATATGTTGGATAGCGAGATCATCAGTTGTTGGGGCTTCTTATATAATCTAAAGAGTTGATGGAGTATGGATGGGGTGCCCGCTGTTCGACTACATTGTCATGACGGCTTCTGTCCAATGGAATGTGATGAGTTTTGCCATCTCTCTGGTGTTGTCAGCTTCCAACGTGGGATGCATTGTATTGGATTGGCCAGTCGGAAACTAGAGAGCTCCAGTTACGACTCTGGTTCTGGTCTATGACGATGCTATTTGATGAGGATAATGCCATGAAGAGTGATGTGATGTGGTCAAGTCTGAGCAAATTGATGTGTCTGGAACTGAGTATGTGCAGTTCCATATGCTTTAGCGGTCTGAAGAATGAGATAGAAGACTTTAAGTTATCGCGTAAGTTGAAGTCAGCTTGAGCTTCAACACAATAAACTAATGGTACTTTCTTCTTTCTAGTGTTGGCCCGTGTCTACTCTTTGGTGACATCCGGTAAAATATCGTCGGGCCATTGTTGCGTCAGCGTCATGCTTTTCTATGGATATTGTTGTCATAGATTTGGTTTGACATGAACTTTCTTATGTTGAATTCGATACTCTGATGGTCTACCCTTTAGATTCCTATTTGGTCTGGGAACAGGTCTCGTGCTTCTCAATGTGTTGTTAGTGCATACAGCATCCTACGATGGTTTTTAGCCCGTTCTCCAATTTTCTCTATTTTCGGCGAGTAACACTGGCTTGCGATAAATTGTCCTAAACTGTTATATATCGTCATGTGGTTCTTATAGACCTATCACATGTATAAAGTTTCGGTGACTTAGTCAATCCGAGTTCGTCGATGTTTTCCTCAATCTTCTGCGATCGACGGCATAGACGGTCTCGTTGGATGGCCGTGTTAAGGTTGCCTTAATCGAATAGCGTCCTCTTACACGTGGCTTGGCGCGGGTCGGAACGGACGTAAAATGAATGTGAACACATTGAAGTCGGGTGATACGACCATGAGTCAGACATTGAGTCTATAAGTTGGAACTGTGTCTTTTATTGGATAAGGACAAGCTTCTGACTTGATTCTTAAGTTAAGACTCATCCTCAAATGGTCATTATGGAAATATTTATGAGGGTTTGGCGGATAGGTCGATCTTGGTTCATTACAATTCATTGGACCAATAATTACGGCTTTTTGACTCGACTATATTTTGTCTCTGGTAGTAGCTTTAAGATAGGTGGGGGTGGAGAGGGAAAGAAATACAAGAGGTGTCTTAAAAGTTGACCCTAGAGAAATTTTTTATATTTGGTCTTGGATTTTATAAATGGTAGACTAGATTAACAGTGTAGCAATTGGTTATCTATGAGAGTTGGTTTTGTAAAAATGATCATTTAAAATAATTAATACATGAAAAATATTTTCATTATCGATAAAAATTTATATCTAAATATTTTCTTGAATGTCGAAAATATTTTTCGTTCATTCTTCATTGCGAGCGATACGATCGATCATTTTTACAAACGTATTTTTTAAATTATTCATTTTTCTGCGAAATAAGCGTGCCTTTACTTTGAACCGGCTATGCAGTGTTTCATGTGCATCAAAAGGATGGACCTCCAAATGTGTGCTGCTGTGTTTGAACTTGAATGGGCAGTGGAATTATTTGAGTGCTAATTTTTGTTATATTAATGTAGACCAGGAAAATTTTTAGTTGCACATGATGTATGTAGACTTAATTATATGTGATCCATCGAATCATATAGACCCACTTTTGGAACTCACGTGATCCGACGACGATTTAGATTGCTTCCGATGCTGAGTAATAAAGTCTCCTGCGGACCCAAGTGATAAGAGTGTTAACTGCTATTTTGTACATGTTTTTTTTGTTCTGTTGGCATATTTGATCCCTAACCGAGGTGGTGTAATACTACTCGATTAGTGAACCACTCAGTCAAATATTGAGGCTACTTCACTTCTAGTATTGCCGGCTTATTTAGAGTGGGGAGAATAGAAATGATGGGGATCCTAAGATTAAGGTACATGACAACACCTCAATGGATTTACTTATTTTGAGAATTCTAACTATATTGCAAATACGTTTTATTTCATTCGAGGGAGAAATTATCCAATTGATACTAGACATATTGAACAGGTGCCGATTCAATCGTAAACTTACAAATTTTGTCAATTTAATCATGAATATTTACGTGAAATTTTAATATAGTCATTTCAGTCATTTTTTTGGAAATTGCTGATTTGCGGTGTGCCATATAGGACGGCTAGCGATGTGATGTGTCATTCATCGTCATGTCAATTAGAAATATTTGGTCATTTTTTGGTTTCAATACTAAGATAATAAAATATTATGATATCGATTCTAATTAATCAGAGATATGCACAATCAAGGGAGATATGTGTATATACACATTTATAAGAGTTATGGAGAATCAAATAAGATATGGAAAATCTCTTAGATATATATCTCTAACATCTTTGAGAAATCAATTGCAGTTTGAAGAACAAAAAAAAATTCCTAGGTAGATTGTCGAAATGGCTTAGTGTGTTGAAAAGAGAACTTGTTGATTCGTGTAGGCTACATAACAAAAAGCTTACGTAACTCTTATGTGTTTTCGTGGCTTCTATGCAAGTTATACGACAACATAATGTTGTGACGGATGTTAGTCGTAATTGAAAAGGAGAATGGCATGAGATGTGATTTGTGCTTCAAGCATCCTCCGAGTGTGCAACCAGGTGCAATATGCATGCAAAATTTCCCAAGAATTGCTTCGTTCTACTAACAAGATAAGCATATGCATAAGAGAGAATTGGATGACTTTTTATATTTTGGTGTTTTATAATAAAAGTACATGAGCCTATATAAGATGATTATTTATGATAATAAAACATTTTGATATCAATTATAATCAATATGGATAAATACAATCAAGAGAGATTTATTTACAATGCTAAAAGTTATGGATAATCAAAGAGAATGCAGAAAATCTCCTAAATATATATTTCTAACATCCTCCAAATTTCAGTTTCCATTTATGTAGGAACTTTTGTAATTTTTACCTTAATGAACTATCTTGCTTAAAGGAGAGGGAGGAATATTTCAAGATCTTCTTAATTTTTTTGTGAAAAAGTAGATGGAAGTACTTTAAAACTGTTTACAAAATTGTTTTCATCTCGTCATTCCCCTTCTTAGAAACCAAGCATAGAAAGATATTTAAGGAGGAGATGCTTCGTTTCATCTTATTTTGAAGGACACTTGTGGCGTTTCCAAATTAACTCACTCGAGATATTGTCTACTTTGTCTATGCTACATTAAGTCTTATGGTTTGTCAACTCCCCCTACACACACATAACATTAAAGTTCTAATACTAAACTTGCTATTACATCAAAAGGTGCCTTTATGAGTCAAATTCAATTTTCACATACACACACACACACACACACACACACATATATATATATATATGGATGGTAGGCATATGCTCTCCTCTTGTTCGGTGTGTAATTTGGTTCATTTCAACCCCTTTCGCCATCCTAAAAGCTTGCTAGAAATCTCTCATTTTTTGAGCTGTAATGCCTCAAAAAGTCACGCGCGACATGTATCTTATCCTAATTAAAACTTGTAGTTATTATTAGCATATGGAAGCACAAAAAAAAAATTCACCACATCCCATAGAAGAAATGACACGGGTTTAATTATTGTACAAATGTTTCATCTTTTATAAAAATATCGGTAGTTACTATCTCAATACAATGGCCAAGCAAAGACAAATACAGTACATAAGTCCTAAAAAGAGTTAGGGTCACCTATTACTAACATACCACTCCTACGCCCAAAAACTTGCATGTACAAAGGTCAAGTTATTTGCTATGGATAGACAACTTTGCTATCAATACATCATCATCACTAACAAAACCCCTCAAAAGTCCAACTAACTTATTGTCGATATTCTAGTACCAAGCAACAAATCAATGGGGAATCCACTCTTTAGGCCCCATATTGACCCACACGATGGAATTACACTTAGTATATACTATTGCCGATTCGGGTATAAGCACATCTTGGTATTCATAACCAAAATACATGGTAACTCCAAACCACAACAATAGAGGGCGATTTGTCCTACAAGTAAAAAAAAAATAAAGGAATGAGCCAAGGCTTAGTAAATGAAATCTCAAAGTTTAAGGTAGGATATTCTCTTGCCACTTAAGCTGGTACCAACAAACAAACGTGAATTCAAGACAAGTACAAAATCACTATGAATGACAAATGTAAAAACAAATGCTTTATTTTTCCTATTATGATATGCCAATGAAAACTATTAATAACATTGCACAAGATGGTTCACTCAAATGCAAGAGGATAGCATAACATACTATGATGCACGATTATCACCAACTAGTTTATTAATGGACATGTGTGCACATAGACATGCATCATATTCATTATTTCATATTATCCCAGACACTCCTAGAGCATCCCAACACACGGGTTCTCTCAACTCCTAGGCATTCTAATAGACAGGATATCTCGACTCCTGAGGCTCACAAACACTTATGGGGCATCTCAACTCCAAAGCATAGTTACCACCAATATAGGGGCAACGGAACAATTTAACACAATACAATTCATATTTAATCATATAGTAGCGGTGCACATGATAACATTATAATCATATGATCTTCCTTGCATCAACAACAAAATCAACACTATTTTTCAATAATCAACATTTAGTACACAATATCTTTTGATGCAATCATTTTTCATATACAATTACTTTAACATTTTAGTAATCACATCCGCGGATAATGATAATGACACATTCATCTCCTTTCATTCTCATCATGCCTTTCATTGATCATATACATGGATAATGATAATGAGATGTTTAACTTCTTTCATTTCTCATGCAGACAACAATTACATGCACTTCAACACATATACCCTCATTTTCTTCTCATCATGCTATTTGCAATGTAATAAAAGGCTTTAGTCAAGCAATCCTATCAATATCGGTAAATGGTCAAAATCAATTATTGGGTAAAATTAACAAATGTGTATAATCGACAAGTGAGCATAATCGAAAATCGAGTATAATTAGCAATTGGGTATAACCAACAAGTGTATATAATAGGCAAGTAGGTGTAGCCAACAAGTGGGTATAATCGACCAATGGGTATAATCGACAAGTATGTATAATCGAGAAGTGATCAAAATTACTTAAAAAAATAAAAACACGTGGCCACATTTGGTTTACTTGATGAAGATTTTTTTATAACTTACTAAGAGATTAGGACAAATAAACAATGTTAAAGTAATGATGACCTTGGGTAAAAAAAAACTAGGTGTAAAGAGAGAGCTTAATATGAGTAGCTAAGAGGAGATATTTGATTGGACAAAGAGAGAGCTTCATCGGCCAAGTAAAATGCATAAATGATGATTTAAGCTTATCAAGAGCATTAATGAGTTAAAAGAGGTGGTGTAATACATGATATCATTGTTAGGCTAAGTTCAATGTCAAAAACTAAGAGCGAGTGGGTTAAAATATTTGGTGGAGAATGAAGAGATGTGTTCAAGTAGAAGAACTATGAATGGTATAATCATGTGGTTTTAAAGCAGATATTTATCATGAAAATCATTCGTTCTAAACATTGATAAATAAATAAAATATTTTGAATCACTAAAACATACCGTGAAATTACCAAACACTAAGAGAATCACAACTTAGTGAATTTTAAAACTTGAAAACCATCCAATAAATATTTCGGAATGTATTGATCCTCGTTGAGAGGTATTAAGGTGGTAAGTTAATCACCATCACTCTACACAATCAACGTATATGTCAACATATATTAATTTAATCCTAAAGCATAGTATTTCGAGTGACTATGGATCCAAAAGATCAACCTTCAATTCAGTGTGTTACAAGCTTAGCGGCTCACTTAATATTCCATACGTGCCATACAAAAATCGAAGCTAATTAATACTTAACTTTATATCCTAATATTATTATCAAACATAGAAAATTCCATATGTCCCACATTCCCTTTGGCCCCGGTGATCACTCTCTGCCCTTATTGGACCGAGTTGTTGAAAACCCACTAGTTTCATGTGAACTACATAGATATCGGAGGGGATCCCACTCTGATATCATATCGTAACATCCCTAAACTAACTGACTCGAGGCATTGTTTGCTTTCTGCTTTAATCTGTCTCGAGTCTCACGGTTTTTTCATTTTAGTGAACATATGGGCACTTTCCTAAGAAGTGACCCATTCTTATAGTGCTCATACCTGAGCATACTTAATATTGGAGTTTCAATGCAAAAGCTTGTTGTTATGTAAAAAGGCGCTTTCATGAGTTAATTTAATTTTCACACATATATCCCAAGCATGCTTTCCTCTTATTCGGTATGCAATTGGTTCATTCCTAGGCTGCCATGATAGGGGTCGCTCCTTGTTTGGGCTAGCGACCACTTCCCGCTCTCGTCAGACCGGGTCGTTACAACACTATTTCGGGGAATTTGATTAAAATAGGCTATACTTGAGTATATCGATTATTAAATGTGGCATGGGTTTATCATTTTAAGAATTTTTATGTCAGCAAAAATTAGTTTGAAGTAAAAGTGGGGTATATCAATTTGAGAGATTTTGTAACAAAAAAATTAATTTGTAGTAAATGTGGCACGAGTGTACCAGTTTTAGGTCTTTGATGGTATAAATTCAAAAAAAATACTTATTCTCTTTTTCCTAATATAAAGCAGAAAAAATGAAAAATTTGGATGACTAATGGTCATTATATTCTATAGAATGTAATGTCTTTAATGAGCTGGACTTTTTTATTGTGACTTTCTCCAAGACAAAGTATTATCTTCTCATACTCTTCACTCTCATAAGAATATGTAGAAGAGAGAGTTGTATAAGTGGTCCGGATTTGAGTCTGAATAGGATAACAAATTATTCTATCCAGTGTTTGGTGATGTTCTCCGGACCGGATAAATTCGGATGCATTCGGATAAAATGCCGGATATAAAATCCAACCTAGAAGTGGGATAAGACCGAATTGGATATAAAATTTAAAAATAACTAAAAATTCATATTTTATCTTTTAACAAAGTAATAAAGTGACATTTCGCATATTGCTTGCCAGGACCATCACCAAAATTACCAATCATCGTCACTTCTGACCACCGCATGATCGTTGTCACCTCCGACCGTGCTGGTCATCACTGTTGGAAGGGGTCTAAAGATGATCGTTGTGCTGGGTTTGCATAAACCATCCTTTCTACCTTAGTCACATATGTCCTTCACGTCATGAGCCGGCTGTTTACCTGCTGGTTGACGACGAACGGCTAGCGCATCATCAACTTCTCTATGACCATGCTCTTAAGCTTCAAGTTCCACCCATGACGCACGCCTTGTCCGATGTTGCCTCTCTTAGTAGCTTCCTTCGACAGTAGGGTCCGGCCGTATGACCCACTAGAAGTGCCTCTCACTCGTCACGAGGCCGTCCCAAAATTACATGAACTTGTGTTGGTTGAGAAATGACATGCTCTCAAGGTTGACTTCCCAGAGACGTGATCGAGAGGTTTGTGTCTCACGTATAGGAGGAGGAGAAGGAGCAAAGTCAGAGATGGGATTTTCAAAATTTTTTAAAGATTTTCAAATGAGAAATATTTTCAAAGATTTTCAATCTTATCTTCGGTTGCGGATTATCAAAGATTTTCAAATATTCCAAATCCTATCTTAGATTGTATCAAACATATGATAGGATATTTTTACAACCTGGAGATATAAGGACTTTAAGTCCCCCTTTATCCTGTTCTATTTCAATCTGAATCCGGACAACCAAACGCAACCTTATATATTTCTGTGTATTATGATTAAGATACAAGACCTTATTTATAGGCTTTATAAGATAACTATTTGATGGTAATAAAATGATATGATATCAATCAGGGTTAATACTATGAAAAACCCAAAACTAATACATCTGTGATAAATTTATCTCAAATTAATTTTTTGACAAAAAAAACTCCAAACTGGTACACTAGTGACAAATTTGTCCCAAATTAATTTTTTGACTATCAAAAACCCCAAATTGGTACATTAGTGATAAATTTACCCTCCGTTAGTTTCTATTAAATTGAATTAATACCACAAAAAATCATAAACTGGTACATTGTGATAAACGGAGGGTAAAATATAAAATTGGTACATCCGTCAATTGTCACATGTCATTTAATAAAGCAATTGGATAGTAAAATTTAACATAAATAAACTAAGGGTAAATTTATCACAAGTGTACCAGTTTGGGGTTTTTAGTGATTAAAAAATTAGTTTTAGGAAAAATTGTCACATGTGTACATGTTTAGAATTTTTCGTAGTATTAATCTATCAATTATAATCAATGAATGATATTCACAATCAAGAGAGATATATGAACATTTGCACAATTTTAAAAGTTATAAAGAATCAAGTAAGATATGGAAAATATTCTCGATATACGTAGATAAAAATCTCCTTGAAGAATTCAACTGTACTTTGAAGAAAAGATAAAAAAAAAATTGCCTAGGTTGATTGCTGAAACGGCTTAGTGTGTTGAAGAGAAAACTTGCTAACTCGTGAAGCTATACGGCAACAAGCTAACGTGGCTTTTATGTATTGCTGTGGCTTCATGCTGAGTGACAAGATGTAGTGGCTGCTGTGTAGCCATGTTAGATGGGTAGGTCGGGTTGGGTCATAAATGGTTTCACCTAAATTGATCTATTAACCCATTTATGATCAATTTATTTGTAATGCAAATTTTTTGATCCATACCTGACCTCACTTATATTACTGAAACACTTCTATATTTAACCAAATTTAGAAAGACTTATTTTTTTTTTTATGATTTTTCAAAACAAATTTATATTACTAAAACACTTTCATGTAATACAAATCTAGTGGACAATTTTTATAATTTTTTTAAAAAAATGATGCTATGTTGTTTTATAGAAAATGCGACATTTCTGAAAAATGTTTCATAGGAAGTCATTTTTCGAGAAAATGATAATATTTTTCGATGCTTGGCTAAAACTTGAAAATGAACTAGAAAATATTTTTCACCATTTGGTATGGAAAATCTGATTTGATTTTCCTCCATGCACTCTTTTTAATAATTTTATTTTTATTTTTAAAATATAATTTTAAGTATTTTTCTTTTTCTTTTTGCTTTTCATTCTTTTTCTTTTTTTTCTTCTTCGGTTGGTCGTTGACAGCCATAGGTGAGATTGAGCCTTGCCAGCCTTAGGTAAGGTTGAGGTCAAGTCTCGCCAATGCCAGAAGTTGGCAAGCTCGAGCTTCGTTGGCCGTCGTCGTGGCGGGCCATCGACCAAGGAAGACGGGAGAAGAAAAAGAAAGAAAAAAATAAATAATAAAAAATTCAAAGAAAATTAAAATATAATAATCATAAAATTTAAAAAAATAAAAATGACATGTTTATCATCTATTTGAGCTTGTTAGGTAACTCATTCATGATCTATTTAAGACCCATTAAGTTGTTAGGTAGCTAATTTATGATCCATTTAAGTTTGTTTTTAAAATTTAAGGCAATCCATTTATATCCCACACCATTAAATATGAGTTTTTTCTGTTGAATTTTAAATATGAGTTAAAATATGGGTTCTAGACTCATTTGGCCATCTCTACTATCAGCCTACTTGACAACAACTTTGAAGATCAACTTTGAGAGATGAATGTTAGTAGTAATTGAAAATGAGAATGACACGGCATGCGAGGTATGTTTTGGGTATGCTTCGAATAGGCATCGAGTGCAATGCGCATCCAGCAGAATCCCGAGAGGTACGGAGAATTAATAAAGATAGAAAAATCTCCTAAATATATATCTCTAACATTGTTCAAATTTGAGTAGTCATTTGTGTATGAATTTTTCTACATTTCACCTTATGAATAATTCTTTCTTTAAAATTTTAAAATGAGAAAAAAAATTTGATCTTAAAAGATCATAAAAATCATAAGCCATGTTATACATTCATGTTTACGTAGAGCCAACCTAGCTTGGCTGGGTTCCATTTATGAGCACAGGACGCACTTTGCCCCTATGAAGTGACGCGTGTATGACGATGCCGCTTCGATCTCATCTTGAAGTGTTGATATCGAATCTATCCTCAAGGACTCATTTTGGACTTATTGGGGTGTAGTGGCGGAACCCGATTGGAGGAATTTACTCGATACAGACGGTGCCAGTAAAAACACTAACGCTAAAAACACTAACGCCAATTCTCTCCACAGTCGTAAAAATAATACTTACATGTATTTTGCAATATTTCAAATAATCCCTGTAGCTACATACAGAAATTATTTTTGAAAAAATTAGTATAAAAGTAAAGATTTTTTTTTCCTGGTTGGCAGTAGGTTTTTTTTTTTTTTGGTCGTAGTTAGCAGTAGGTTCGGCTCAGGCTTTTCCCACACTGTCCCGCCAGACAAAACCCCCCAAAAAATGGCAAAATGAAAAAAAAAATAAAAATTTCCATTTTCTATTTGCCCGCAACTTTTTCCTTCTTCCTCGGTCAACAACATGGCCGTCTCTGTCAAATCCCAGGAACAGCATACACACACACACTCTCTCTCTCTCTCTCTCTCTATCTCTTTCTCTCTCCTCTTAATACGCGTGACTTGCGAACGAAGCTCCACATGGTCCTTCCTCCCTCCTCCTCCTCCTGCAATGAAACCCTCCTCATCATTATCTTCTCTGCATGAAGAATTTTCGGCGCAACCCAACAACAATGGCGTCTCCTTCTCTCTCTCTCCTTGCGCGGATCCCCATAACGTTTTGCTTTCTTCCCTTCCTTTCCTTTTTCCCGCTGAACCCAGATTTTGAATGATCTTCAGAGACGGCTGTAGACAGTAGGACGATATACGCTGCGCACCCACAAAGAGAACGAGAAGGTGTTCACTGTTGCCTTCACCGCTCGCTCCGGAATGCTCCGGAACGCGTTCTGAGAGGCGTTTGGCGCTCTCGCGTCCTCAGCAAAGAAGCATTCACGAGGACCCTTTGGTTTCTTGGGGTGTTTTTCTCTCTCTTCTTTTGAGTGCTTCTCTTTAAGGGTTTTTGGTGGCTGTGGAGTGTTTGGCGTGATACGACAGAAGTTATGTCTCAGGCGAAGTGGGAAGCTGAGAAAATGTGAGTGGCTCTTACGCATTTGTTCGGCTTTGTTGCTTTTCCTTTCTTTCTTGCTTGGACTTCGATTTTCTGGGTCTTGCGCCGTCGTTTGCTTGCATGCCATCCCATTCCTGTCGAGAGCTTCGCTTCTCAACCCACCCCTTGCGAAGGTTGTCGTGCTCCTTACTTCATCAGAGCTCTCGTGGCGTCGTTCGTTTCTTCATATCTTTTCGTGTTCTGATTTCTTGTTCGTGGGGTCGTCGGCAGTGATCGTCGTGTTAATGGGTGTTGTGAAATGATTTCGTTCGTTTGCAGATGTTGGGTCTCGAGTTTGTCCTTCCGTCGGGATTCGTCTTGTATCTTGTGAAGATTTGAATCATTTCGAAACGGTCATTTCTACTTCACTTGCTGACTCCCGTCATTTGGGAGTTGAAAGGGTGATTTTGATCTTTGTTTGGCTTGCTTGGAGAGACACTATCATTTCTCTTGCCTTATGAAGCCCACTCGAAGGACCAAGTGCTGTTTCTTTCTTTTTGCGCCTTTCCAGTGATTTCCTTCTTGAACAAGTCAAACTGAATAAGAAGAACGAGAAAGATGCTATTGCGTCAATTGGTGGAAATTTTATTGGTGGATGTTTAGTTGTTTTGCTTTTTGCATGTTCTTAGAGAACAACTGTTGCTGTTGTTTGTTATTGAGTTGTGTTGTCATTCACACTACTATACCTGCCTCTGTTATCCATTGAAGAAGTCATAGAGCTCTTCCTGTTTCCGTGGCAGGTTAGACATCTATGTCTACGATTACTTTGTCAAAAGAAACTTACATGCTACTGCACAGAGCTTTCTAGCCGAGAGGAAAATCTCGACACACCCTGTTGGTGAGTTTTCTGTGCTTATTGCCGGCCCCTTAAAATCAATTACAACAGGATCTCCTATTGGAAAGAGTTATGGTTGGAAACTATTCTTAGCTTGAATATGCTAAATCCTATCATTAATTACACAGTTAACTTATGATACTCATAAATTATCTGTTGCAGCTGTAGATGTGGCTGGCGGTTTTCTGTTCGAGTGGTGGTCTGTCTTCTGGGATATATATATGGCAAGGATTCATGAGAAACGCTCCAACACTGCTACCTCCTATGCCGAGGTGCGATTCCATTCCTCGTATAGCTTAATGAGTTCACAACTTTCAATATCTGTTTGCGTTATTCTAGGTTTTGTATAATTTAGAATATGCAGAAATTGATCCACCCCATATGCATTGTCTCCTGTTTAACTGCAAAGTAGATCCATTCTGGAATTTGCTTATATAAAAACACGGGACTGGGTTTGCATGCATCCTTGACAGTTGTTGTAGTTCCTTATCCAAGATGTAAGCACCCGCATCTGGAACCATTCATGTATCTCCATGCTATTGGGCTCATAACATTTTTGTTTTACACCACTCCGCTGGAATGATTTGTTTAATAGCTTGCAACCAATATGTTTCTGTTCGAAAATTTAGAAAATGCGGAAAAACCTTTTCGAAGAACTTTGACTATTTTAAAATCATCATTACTTTATGTAAATACATGGCCTATCATTAATGAAGTGTGATGGACTTGTGGGTAGTAGACGCGTTGCCTAGACTGAATTCCTCAACAACCATCTGACCTGAAACTCCACCGGTGCCAATAGAAGCCTGCGAAGACAAGGACAGGTCTCACAGATCCTCCTAACATATCTCTTTGGCCTTCCTAAGATCCTCGGTCATATTGAGTTTGCAGGATTGACTTGACTGATCACTGTGTGGTTCTCGAACCTTTTTTCTTTTCCCAGCATTCCCTGTCTGAAACAGGGTAATGTTTGCCATCAAACTTGAATGTAGGTAATTGCAACATATATCATAGTCACATGATACATAACATGCAAATAATCATCTTGTGTGAGTTTTATGACAACTTACTTTTGCATGTGCAATGGGAAGATGAGTAGATGATATTTTAAAAGGCTAATTCCTGGGGTTAGAGTGGCAACCGCCTGCAAGTCCTTGCTAGAGGGCATTCTAGAACCCTTACTGCGGAGGTTCTCCGAGATAATCTTTTCTGTGGTAGGCTAATTTGGTAGGCTATTCACCTGATATACTTCGGAGTTTAAATGTGATATAACTGATACTATGGATGATGTGTCCCATCTGATTCATCTTTAACTACTGTTTAGGGACAGAATCAGCATCAAATTGGCTTCAACCAGTGGCCGAAATCTGAGATGCAGTCATATCATCCTTCTAGTCAACTGCAGTTGCAACAGCAATTGATGCCCCAAGCACAGCCAATGACATCCCCATCTGTTTATGATTTAGAAAGCAGAAAATTGAGGGCGCTTTTCCAAAAGCAGAGTCTAGGTTTTGGAATAGATGAGATGAATGATACGGGCGATCTACTTGCTAATGTTCGGCCTACAGCACGTATTGGCTATCCTGTACTTCCCTGTGGTGATGTGGATGTCCTATTGAAGGTGCTATTATCTTTCTGTACTAGCAATCAGCCCATTAAAGAAATCTTTGGTTTGTGCCTTTTTAGGAGGTTTATTTTTCCAAAGATACTTGCTTACAGTTGGTATTTTCTCTGTTAAACCAGCAAGCGGAGTATCCACAGAGCTCACTTTTGAACCATCGATATCAAAATTCTAGGATTCCTTTCCCATACCCAAATAGAGTTATATCTTCAGGAGGTACGAATGCTGATGGCAGCTTGCAAATGACTTTCAAGGAAAGTTTCCAGGTCAGCCAGTGATGTGGCAATAATCCCTTGTACTTTCAGACTTCTGAGGATCACAAGTATTTTCTCTTCAAAACAAATATATCCTAAGTAAATATCTCCAAAACATGTATTGACTCTGGAATACTGTTTTGTGCACATGCTCCGACATTAAATTTTCAACTAAAGATTCAGCTTCATTGTGCGTGTCCGTTTGGATGATAGCCATCATTAAAATTGACGATTATCACCATGACCTAAATCATAAATCTAAATTGAAATATATTGCTATTTTTCTCATCATATTATTTTTGTTTCATTTTTAAATGAAGGCTTCACAAAAAGAAACTGTGCAAAAGAGAAAGCGGCCAGATTCAGCTTCATTCCCCGTAAAGCATTTGAAGAATGTGGATGCTTTTGGACTTTTTTCTCATACTTCCTCAACACCTTCTATCATCACACTGGACGACAACATCTCTGTATCTTCTTTGCGACAAACTGATCATTCCTCTATGCCTTTTCCCCTAGTTGGCTCTGATGCTACAGATCCAGCATTGTCAGCATCCAACAGATTGGTAAGCACTGTACAGGATTGTTTCTACCTTGCATCAGGAATTTATTGAATGGAAATGAATTTCACAAAATTTGTTTCATTTTGATATTGTGCATCTATAGAGCTGTTAGATATATGACATCTCATTGTCCAAATATTATCAAACAAGCTTACGTAATAGAATAAAAGTATTTGACTCGTCACTGTAGAAGAAGAGGAGTGTGGATAATTTCACTCCATTAAATGAGAAAGATGTAGACAATATTATTCGTTTGACAAAACAAAATGTTTCATGCAAGTCATTGTGAATTGCACTTGTATGGAAAAGAATGATGTGAGGATATTGTGTAGGCTCAGACGAATGTGGTTTTGGATGATGCATCTTTGGCAGACAAAAACGAGTCTCTCTCATGCTATGAAGATTTAGTCACCAGGGACAAGGTTGTTAGCAATGGTATGACAGATTACTGATCCCCTTGGCTCTGTTTTTCCTCCTGACCGAAATCTCTTATACTAAATCTCTTATAAAATGACGAGCCGCCTGAGGATTAACGTCTATTTTGTTGGTTTAGGCCTCACTATTACTGAATTCCACAGTCTTCCTACAAGTCCAAGTGATATTGAATTTTGTCACTTCTCATACGATGGGAAACTGCTTGCAACTGGTGGACATGATAAAAAGGTACGAAATTATTCAAGGGTTCTCTCTGAAATGGACAGGTCTATTTGAGACAGTTTACTGAATTGCGCTGTCAAAATACAATTGTTTGTTGATTAAGGGATCTTTTAATTGGAACTTACCTTTTTGTTGACCGAACAAAGAATGTGTGACATGTTATATTCTGCAGGCAACATTCTGGTGCACCAAGTCACTTAGATTGAAGTCAAAGCTTGAAGAACATTCCCAGTCAATTACAGATGCCCGCTTCAGTGCAAGAATGCCTCGGTTTGCTACTTCATCAGCTGATAAAACTGTCAGAGTTTGGGATGCTGATAATGTCAGTACCCATTTTCTGATTTTGTCTCCTTCTGATATTAGTTGCATGAAGGCATTCCTGACTTTTTAAGCATGTTAATGAACCATTACCCTACCAAACTACAGATGGCTTTTGATTTATGATGCTTATACCTGGGGAGCCTTAAGAAATCTGTTCATTCTCCTCTAATGGTGGTAGTGAGCTATATTATAATCACTGCTGTTGATTTTGATTTCTTGAAGGTTACCAATAGTACGTGTTATGCGGGAAATACATCAAAAAGGTTCTAGCATTTAAACGATAAATCATCCACCAATCCCTTTGAGAGCATGTTCCGTAGATGGAGAATCGTTTGAGTGCTTCTTTAACAGGATATACCGTGTTATTGTATGGGACTTCACTGTTGATGACAAGATTGTAGAAATTCGTGGAGTTTTTTATTCTTTTAATCACTTCAGATATTACCCCTGTGCAGATGTAACATAGTCTTCTGAAGCACTTTTGGTCAGTGGATTGCATGCTCTGCTTGTGGAATGCATTTTCCTCTTTGTACTGGAACATTTGAGATGAGTGTACACATAAATCCATTTTACACACGTTGATGATGTTGAGAATGCCAATTTGCAGCCTGACTATTCCCTTCGAACTTTCACTGGACATTCTTTTTCTGTTACGTCCCTGGACTTCCATCCATGGAAAGATGATCTCATCTGCTCCTGCGATAATGACATTGAGATCCGGTATTGGAGCATCAAGAGTGGCCGCTGTGTGGGGGTTATCAAGGTTAAGTAGTGGTACTTTTATTTCTGAGAAAATTCGTACGAGGAAGCTTATGCATTCTCAGGCTGAGATTGTATAAAATCTCCCCATTATGTAGGGCGGTTCAAGCTGTATGAGATTTCAACCTCGCGTTGGAAGGTTTCTTGCAGCTGTTGCAAAGAATGTTGTTTCAATACTTGACGTGGAGACTCAAGTCTGTAGGATGAAATTGCAGGTCATTTCCATTTTTCTCAGTCTTCATATGTTGGTGTTAATATCTTGGCATAGTGAAGATGATGAGGAAAATGTGCTTCTACATGTTGGATGTTGATGTGTAGGGTTTTTCTGTTTGATAAAGATGGTATTCTTTGCTTATTAGTTTTCCATGGACGTGATGTCCATGCGGGTTTTACATGAGGAAATTTTACAATTGGCATCTAATAAGACAGTATTGTCCATGCAATTTCTTTTCCCCTGGCGAGTTGGCATAAATCGTTTTATAACCTTGTTTTATCAAAATTACTATTTTTATCGGCATCCTTTCCCTTGACCCCAAGTAGCTTATACTCAACTAAAAGAGCAAGTTTAAGTTATTTCCGCATTCGCAACTCATGAGATATTTCTTCATTTGATCCTTTTTGGACCTTCGAATGTACTGCATTATAAATAGATGTCAGTTAGTGTTTTCATTTTCCATGAACAAGCTGTCATCTGATTATGTATTGATGGTTTGAACTTCATGACTATTTACATCTTCCAGACAGACTCAACGTACCACATCAACCCATAAGATACTCAGGTGAGGCACATGGACTGATCTTAGGGCAATGAGTAGAAGTTGAAATGATAAACTTTGTTTATGTGGGTACGATTTTTTGGATTTTATATCACACATCCAAGAATGGACATGACATGTTGGGCCAATTATTCCTTAACCAAAAACTCATGACGATATTTTATGTCAGGATTCACCGAGGTGACCCTTTGATTAATAATCTTGTACAAATGGAAGCATGTTCATAGGAGAACTTAATGAGTGGCAATTTGGTTTATGCTTTGCAACGTTCCTTGTTTTCGGTTTGGGCCATACTGGACAATACTTGCTGAGGACTTTTACCAGTTAGAAGTTCAAGTAATTGACAGCCGGTGTGATGATGTTAATGCAGGGTCATGAAGGCACTGTCAATACTGTCTGCTGGGATTCTACCGGCGAGCATTTGGCATCTGTGAGTGATGATTTGGTTAAAGTGTGGAAAATTGGCTCCGGCGGCAATGCAGAATGTGTTCATGAGTTGATCTCTGCCGGGAACAAGTCCCATGCATGTGTCTTTCATCCCACTCATCCTTCTGCAGCAATCATCGCCTGTTCTGAGGCAAGTCATTGCTCTTTATTCTTTTCCACTTCATTAGTTTGATGTAACATCCATGTGCATTTGGAATGTGGACTCTCCAATATGAGCAATGCGCGGTGTGCATGCCTGCTTGGTAGGCCCTGCAAAATACTTACTACAATTCAGCTTCTTTGTCTGGGTGGTGAAACCGTTGTTTTTTCTGATGTGGAGTCATTTGTTCTCAGAATCTGGAGCTCTGGGATATTGCTGAGAACAAGAAAGTGTCCCTCCGTGCGCACAACGAACCGATATCTTGCCTGGCTGCATCTAGTGTCAACGGTCTTATTGCTTCTGCTAGTCGCGATAACTGCATCAAAATTTGGAAATGAGGTGATCGTTCCTCGTTTCCTTTTTTCTCTTTTGGGTTGGTGCAGGTCTTAACAGGTATATATACCAGTTTTTTCAACTATATTATGCCACTTTGGGGAAAGGGTCTGTTTAATGGGTTTTGGCTCTACCCTTTGCTCTTGAAGAGCTTGCATATAGTACAGTTTTGCCTCTGTTGCAAAAGTCTAAAAGCTTGCATATAGTAGTACAGTGCAGAATGCAAAGAGTACTGTCGTGAAATACATGAACTTCAGTGAGAAACCTTCTGGTTTCTTGGTTAATCTTCGAAACACTACAATATGATAATATATATACCACACATTCTCATGCGTCATGTTTCTTTACTTGTGAAATGAGTTTTATCTCCTGGGGGATTGATGAGTTATAGAGCACGAGGTTGAGTGTGAGTGAGATTGGATGAATATGGACTCCCCTGAGCATATTCACGTAGATGAAGATATTTCATGAAGTACAGTGACTTCATGTATTCATAGGTATGCGATGGTATATATATGTATGAATGACTACTATCTCAGAAATGGAGTTCTACATATACGGAAAATTTACCTGCGTGCGCTTTGTTATTACTATGCCTTTTCCAAATCTAAAGTATGCCAAGTCAACTCAATGAGCTTAAGAAAAAAATGCGTTGACTAAAGTTTAGGTCTAGAAAAAATGCGCAGACCCACAAAACACATCGAACATTTCGGCACGACAAAGACCTAAAGATTGATATGTTGGTCGACAACATTTATAGCATGAACTAGTTTGTATATGCACGTCATGATATTGATAAAACCTTTGTCGACACTGTTTTAAAAAGACGAAATCAATTGACATAAGCTCATAATGCGATTTGTACGCTTGACTCCATGAGAAGAAGACGTCGATGCATGGCGACGATATAATAGAACCAAGTCTATTTAATATTTCCATGTCGACGATAGAGTAGAACGAGTCTATCTAATATTTTTTTACGGTATTTGCTTGCATGTTCTACAATGAATTGCACAGGGTAAACGTGTAGATTATGCTTGATATCTTAGTTCTTTCCCTCGTATCGAGGTTGGCAATGTGATGAAAAGTGAAGCGTGGAGTTTCATATATAATGGTGAAGTTTCTATACGTAAATGTCGGCATGGTAAGTTTAACTCCTTTTAGAGGCAAAGCCAATCAGCAGACGATGTCTCTAAACTAAACTGCACAGATGACGCATTGAAAAATTTCGAATTACAAATAGAAAATCTGAATCTGATCTGATCGGACACGATATGTTTGATGGTATATTGACACGGATTAACATATTTTCATTGTAAGTCAATTCTTTAACTTACCGGATTGAAATTACAATGTTTCGTATTAACACGAATTGGAAAAAGTATTCGGTGATTAGGTAGCACCGCATCATGAGGTGACGTGGCATGCATTTTTATTTCAAATTCAATCAGAAATTGACACTTGTCCATGACATGGTAAGTAACTAAAAAAAATTAAGAATCAACTTCTCCTTTTTCTCTCTCATGTTCCTCCCCTGTCCATGACCAAGTTCTCCATCCAGTCACCGGTGGAGTCGCTTGCACTGCGTCAAAGCTGACCAATACTGCGCGTCCATGGCTGAGCCACTCCCTTCGTCATCGCTCGGGGCCATGCTCGTCCATCGTCGCTCGAGTTCCCTCCCTTGAGTGCAAAAGTTTCTGCAAAAGTGCCAACATCTTTCTCCAGTCGCAGCAGTATAGTGTGGGAACATCTTTCTTCTCTTTTTTTTTTTTCGCATGTTATGGTGCAGCAAATGTACGAGCTGCAACGAAACGGGTGGCTTGGCCATGGACGGCAACGACCGCAACCCACTGCAACGACGATGGGGTGGCTCGGCCATGGACGCGCAGCAGTGGTCAACTTGGACACAGTGCAGGCAACTCCGCCGGCGTGGAGAAGGTGGCCGTGGATGGGAGGATGAAGAAGAGAGAGAAAAAAGAATGCTGAATTTTGTTTTTTTAATCTTGTCACGTCATGAACACATGTCAATTATTGATTGGATTTCACTACAAGAACGCATGCCACGCCAGCCTGTGACACGGTGCTACCTAACCACCGAACACTTTCTCCCACGAGTTGATATGAATAGGAACGTGATTATAATACGCTCAAACGAATTGTCGGACCACTTAACTTGATGTTATCCTTTGGAAGGACGTACCTGGGTGACCAATTCACTGAGGATACAAACTGCAGTGATACCCAAAATAATTCTTTTCCACTAAAATTTAAAAATAAAGTTCATATGATGTAATTAGCTCCATGATGGCTGAGAACATCTTATTTTTTACCAAACAAAAGTCTTTGCTTTCAAAAGTTCGGTTAATTAGCACCATGTGTCATTAACAACGTTGAGAAAGAGTTGATTAATAATACGCATTTACATACGTGATAGTCTTTGCTTTCATAGGTTAGTTAATTAGCACCACGCGTTGCTATTACGTGTGTTTTCTCAAGTTGTAGCCGCCAGCCCATTTGATGATGATCCATGGCCGATTAAAGTACTAATCTGACTTCAGATCAAAGGTGAATGGATTATATTATATAATCGGGGTATGTTTACTAAAAGTCCTCAAACTTGTCACGAAAATACAATTGAGTCATAAAACTTATAAAAAGTGTAATCAAGTCCTAAAACTTATCAAATTGATTCAATTGAGTCTTAAAGTTAATACCGTCTAACTGATTAATGGAAAACGTTAACGTGGCGTTGACGTGGCTTTTTTTTTCCTCTCTCCTACGTGGCTAAATTATAAAACATAAAACTAAAACAATGTTGTTTTGGCCCAAATTTAAATTTTAATACTAATCTTATTTAAATTAAATTTAAAAATAAGCTAAAAAAGGGAGGAGGAGGGGAAGTCAGGCAAGGAGGGCTACAAGCCCTCGCTGCCACTGCCCCATCATTGCCATGAGGGGCTGATGAGGGTGGGGGACGGTTGGCGGTGGTTGTTTGGCCTTGGCCAGGGTTGCTCGGTATGGGGGAGGACTGCGACCCCTCGCCTGTCGTCGGCAACGGTAGCGGGGAGGTTTTTTTATTTTAGCTTTTTTTGAAATTTTAATTTAAATAAAATTTATATTAAAATAATAATAAAAGTTCATGTCATCGCCAAGTAAAATAGAAAAAAAAGTTGCGTCAGCAATTTGCATTAATAAGTTAGACGGTGTTAATTTCAGAACTTGATTGAACCAATTTGATAAGTTTTAGGACTTGATTGTACTTTTTGCAAGTTTTAGAACTCAAATGTATTTTTATGACAAGTTTTAGGACTTCCAGTGAATACATATGTGTTTAAAATGCTGCGGATGCTCCTAAGCTTTTGTACTTCATTTGGTTAATGACATTTACATATTTATATAAAAAAATGTGCATCGAAGTCTCAAGGACTATGTTGGATTCGAATTACTAAGACAATGCACGGGCCAAATAATTGGGTACAAACAATGGAAACTGCGAAGAACTTGCGTTGATTCGTGGATGCCATGCTTGCTTGAAGACTGAATTTGAACACAAACTTCACCATGGAAATTAACGAAGTGCGAAAAGCAAGTAAAAACCTTACAAAAAACGGCTGGAAAGTTTTTACAATTGAAGATGAGTATCGAAAGTATGAAACTTAGGCTTTATTTATTTTGTGAAAAATGTGACATTTCTAAAAATTATTTTTCAGAAAATTATTTTCTAGAAAAATAATAATATTTTTCGCCGTTTGGTACAAAAAATTGCCAAAAAATTTTGAATTTTTGAATTTTATATTTCTTTCCTTTCTTTTTTCTTCTTCCTCGGTCGGTTACTGGCTACAGGGAAGGGATGAGCTTGCCCTAGGTCGGCGAGGCTCCACCTTGCCAGAGTCCGGCGAACTTGAGCCTCGCTAGCCTCGTGCAAGGTTCCACCTCACTAGATTTGGCGAGGCTCGAGCTCACCAGCCTTGGGCAAGCTCGTCCCTGGCTTGTGGCAGCTCCTAGCTGAGGAAGAAGGAAAAAGAAAAATAAAGAAAAGAAATAAAAAAAATTGTTTTTTAAAATTTTTTTTAGAATGAACATTTCATTAACTAAGGACTTGAGCCAGAGTGCCGAGAAGTCAAGCATGGCCTTTGTGGACCAAAGTCCGAGTGTTGGGGACTAGAGCTTGAGCATCAAGGACTCGAGCGCTGCGATTATGCACTCGAGCTCGGGTGCCGGGGTAGCGGGCACGTGTACCAAGGCTCTGGGCTCGACCTCGATGGACTTGGGCGTAGGCATCGGGGCCCGAGCCTAGCTTCGATAGACCAGGGTTTGGACGCTGAAGACCTAGTCTTGAACATCGGGAACTCGAGAACTAATAGTGGGGTTTCCATGCCCAAGCGTAGAATTTTAAGTTCAAACACTAATACCTAGTCATATTTTGAAAAATGATTTTTGAATTTTTCAAAGAAGAAATCATTTTCTTGAAATTTAAGCATAGATTTTTGGGAAAATTCCAAATAAGGGCTGAAATGTCATCATTTTCTCAAATAAGGGCCTAAAGTGGATTTTGTCTCAAATAAGGACATGAAGTAGCCAAATTATCTCAAATAAGAGTATGAAGTGGCCAAATCATCTTAAATAATGACTTTTGGCTGGCCGGTGACAATTTCGTCCTCAAAGAAGGGGTATTTTAGTCAAAAAAACTATAAGCATATTTTTTTGATTTTTTTTTTCTTTCTTTTTCTTTTCTTTTTTATTTTTCTTTTTTTCTTCTTCCCTACCCAGTTGTCACTACGCTTGACTGGCAACCTCCATTGGCCTCAGGCAAGGGCCACCTTTGCCGGAGTCAGGCGAGAGTCGCCTAGCCCGTGTCGGGCGAGGGTCGTTCTCGCCAGTATCAGGCAAGGGTTGCCTCGCTTGGGTTGGGCAAGTGAGGGCGACCCTCGCCAGATTCGGCGAGGGCAACTCTCGCCCTCGCCTGGGCTGGGCGAGCGAGGGTGACCCTTGCTTGCCCAGGCGAGAGTGGCCTCCGCCTAAGGCCGGCAACCTCCACTGGCCTTAGCAATGGCCGACGAAAGGAAAAGAGGAAAAAAAAAAGAAAAGGAAAAGAAAAAGAAAAAAATAGAAAAAGGAAAAAATGATAGTAAAAGACGAAAATACCCTTTGATCAGTGAGGTCAGATCCTTATTTGAGACTGATATGGCCACTTCAGACCCTTATTTAAGACTAGATCCACTTCAAACCATTATTTAAGAAAATGATGACACATTAGGCTCTTATTGAAGACAAGGTCCATTTCAAGCTCTTCTTTGAGAAAATGAAGGCACTTCATGTCATTATTTGAAATTTTTCCTAGGTTTTTTGTTGACTTACTAAGCAAACCAAACGCCAAATAATAGGGAAAATATTTTTCGCGAAATAAATGACGTCACATAATTTATTTGAGCATCTTTTCTTGATAGAACACGTCCATGTACTTTGATTCCTCCTTTGTCTTTAACAAGCGAATCGTCCTTGAGAAAAAGTCATATAAATGAATATAATCGTTATCATTAAGTACGCGTGCCTTATAGCGAGACTCATGTGATCAATGACTATGATAATTTCACCCTAATGTAGATTGAATCGATATAAAAACATTCTTAGTCATATATCGGAGTCCAACATAAGCCTTGCTGTGCCATCCTGGCTCTGTCCATGCATGCATTAGTCAAAAATATTTAATACATCCATTTTATGTAAACAAAGAGTGCAGTGGTTGCGCTTTGTCTATATACAGTGCTCTTAAACGTGCACAGTTGCGTTGCCACTCCTAAAGAACGTTGAGCACTTTCACCTAAAAATATGAAAAAATCAAAATATGAAAATACGAACAGACTCAAAAAAGAAACAAGGACCAACAAATTTAGTTTAATTTCTAGCACTCCCCCTTAAACCAAATTATCTTCCATCGATCATTCCAAGCAGGCTCTTGAACTTTCGAAAATCATCGATTTTGAGAGGTTTAGTAAAATATTTGTTACTTGATCTCCAATCTTCACATGTAATACTTCAACTTCATTCTCTTTAACCTGTTCTCGGATGAAGTGGTATCGAATATCGATATGTTTATTTCGTTCATGAAAAACTGGATTTTTCGCCAAAGTAATAGCAGAAACATTATCAACAAAAATCTCCGTTGCTTTCTTCTGCTCCATAAGAATATCTTTGAGTAGTCTTCTCAACCAAATTGCTTGACAAATATATGAAGATGCAGCTACATATTCAGCTTCACATGTCGATAGAGTAACACTTGGTTGCTTCTTTGATGACCATGTGAAAGCAGTGTTGCACAAGAAAAATACAAATCCCGTGGTACTTTTTCGATCGTCGATATCTTCACTGTAATCACTATCCGAATAAGGTCTAAGTTTGAAATATTCAAAGCAATAATAGTGTAAGCCATGAGAAATAATACCTTTAATGTACCGAAGTATTCTCTTTGCAACTTTAAGATGAGATCATTTCGGCTTTTCCATGTATCGACTCACAATTCCAACACTATACATAATATCTAGTATTGTGCATGTTAAGTATCTCAAACTCCCAATCAAGCTTCTATAATAAGTCGAATCAACATCGGTACCATCATCAATTTCGAAAGCTTTCCAGTATACAGTTCTTCATGTTGAATTTTTCAAGGATATTTTATGCATATCCTTTTTGGAAAATGAAAATCCTATCGGCACTTTGCTTCACTTCGATACCAAGGAAATAATTCATGAGACAATTATCGGTCATCTCAAATTCTTTCACCATCGATACCTTAAAAGCATCAATCATCGCCGAATTAATTCTTGTAAAAACAAGATCATCAACATATAAATAGGCGAGCAGAATATCACATTTTTCTTGCTTCAAATAGAGTGCATGCTCATATGGACATTAAGAGAATTCATTCGCCTTGAAATATGCATCAATTCTGGAATTCCATGCTTTCAGTACTTGTTTAAGCCCATATAGAGCTTTCTTCAGCCTTAGCACTCTGTCTTCTTGACCTTTCACAACAAACCCCTTGGGCTATTCGACATAAATTTCTTCTTTAAGGATGCCTTTCAAGAATGCTGATTTGACATCCATTTGATAAATCCGTCAATTATTTTGAGCAGCAATGGAAATAATCAATCTAATCATTTTCATGCAGATGACAGGGGCAAAAACTTCATCATAGTCGATTCCAGCATTTTGCTTGTACTCCTTTGCGACTAATCTAACTTTGTACCTTGTTACTTCACCTTTCTCATTCTTCTTGACCTTGTACACCCATTTAACACTAATCGATTTCTTGTCCTTTGGAAGATCAGCAAGCTTCCATGTTTGATTTTTCTCGATAGTTCAATTTCTTCATTCATGGCTTTTTTTCACTTTTCTTCTTTGGCAGCATCATCATAAGCAAGTGATTCATAATCTGCAAGAAGACATATATGATGAAACTTTTCGGTAGCTTCGTAAATTTCAGACAATCTTCTCGATCTTGGCACTAGCGGTTCATCGACACTATTTGAAGAGGATGGTGTTGATGAACTTGAAGAAGATGTTGGAGAAGAAGGTGAAGGTTGATCCTTCAACTTCGTTTGATCGGAATCGCCACGAACATTCACTTCTTCTTTTAAATTTTCTTCCCACATTCCATCTTCATCGAACTCGACATCTCTACTTACATACACTTTCAATGTGTTGGGGTCAAATAATCGATCGGCTTTGGATGATGAGTCATACCCGCTAAAGATGATTTTTTTGCTCTTGTCTTCAAGTTTTGATCTTTTTTGATCCGGGACATGAGCATAGGCAATGCTCCCGAAAATTCTCAAGTGCGAAACACTTGGTGTTCTCCCGATCCATGCCTCTTGTGGAGTTACGCCTTCAAGTCCATATGTGGGACATCTATTTTGAAGATACACGGCACATGAAACAGCTTCAACCCAAAGTTCTTCGGACAAATTTTTGCTCTTCAACATGCTTCGAACTATATCAAAAATGGTTCTATTTTTCCATTCAGCCACACTGTTTTGTTGAGGAGAATACGGAGCCGTCAATAAACGCCAAATACCTTGATTTTCACAGAATTTGTTGAATATGACTGAGGTGAATTCTTTACCACGATCAGTCCTCAAAGTCTTGATAAAATAGCCGCTTTCCTTTTCATCTAGGTTCTTGAATTGTTTGAAAGTATCAAACACTTCTATCTTTTCTTTCAAAAAATACACCAAAGTTTTCCAAGTAAATTCATCAATAAAAGTAACAAAATGTCGATGATTACCATATGAGTGAGGATTGATCGGGCTACACAAATCAGAATGAATCAACGCAAGCGGCTTCTTCGCTCGATAAGTAGCCTCCTTTGGAAAGCTAGTTCTGGAATGCTTGCCGATAACACACCCTTCACATAATTGATCGAGATGATCAATATGTGGTAAGCCATAAACCATCTTCTTGCAAGAAAGCAAATTGAGTCCGCCAAAATTGAGATGGCCGAACCTCAAATGCCACAACCATGAAGGATCATCTACGCACGCCTTTAGATATCGAGACATCTCACTCTTTATATTAAGAATAAACATCCTGTTCTTCGACATCTTCACATTTGCAATCAGTTTATTATTTCGATCTCTCAATATAAGATTAAGATTTCTCATATGAACAGTATAACCTTTATCCAGAAGTTGCCCCAAACTCAAGATATTGCTTGACATTTTTGGAACATAATAAACATTAGTAATAAACTGACGTGCACCATTATTTAAGCAAATCAAAATTGTAACTTTCCCTTTAACAAGAATTTTAGAGTTATCATTAAATAAGACAGTCCTTTAATTGTCTCATCTAACTCGACAAACATTTCATTTCTCCCACACATGTGATTGCTTGCGCCGGTATCCAAATACCACTTATTGCTTTGACCTTCTTCATATTCTTTGAATGCCAATAAGAGAACTTGATCGGCATCATTCACCAAGTTCGCCTTTTCGTATGCTCTGCTACTTTTTTTGTTCCAGTAGTTAGAAGTATAATGGCCAAGTTTATTGCAATGATAAAATCGGATTTTAGATTTATCATACCATTAGCTTGTCAAGTTCTTTCCTCTTCCACGAACACCTCTTTGGTACCGATATCCTCCATCACTTTGAGTAGGATCTCCTCTACTTCGTCCACGACCTCTTCCTCGAAAGTGACATCGGCCATGACCTCGATCACGATCTTGATTTGTCCTTCGATTTTGTACGAGATCTCTTCTTTGCTTCTTCTCATCTTGAATGGTCAATTGCGTTTGGAAAACTTCCTCCATTGGTTCAATCTTTTTCTTTCTAAACCTTTCTTCATGGGCTTGTAATGAACCCATAAGTTCATCGACCGTCATGACATCCAAGTCTTTGGATTCTTCAATTGCAACCGCAATATGATCATACTTCTTGTCTAAGGACTGAAGTATTTTCTCAACAACACGAACATCAGAAACGTCTTTTTCGTTTCTTTTCATCTGATTAACAATTGTCAAAATTCTCATAAAATAATCAGCAATCGATTCAGATACTTTCATATGAATTACCTCGAATTCGCCTCTCAAGGTTTGAAGGCGAATCTTCTGAACTTTCTGAACTTTCTGAACTCCTTGATGTGTGTTTTAAAGAATCTCCCATGCCTCTTTAGCGGTAGTGGTGTTCGAAACTTTTTCGAATATGGAATCATTTAACGCTTGATAGATGATCGATAGGGCATATTGATCTTTCGTTCGAGCCTTCTCCAAGGCATTCCTCTGGTTCTGGTTCAACGTGACTTCATCCTCTGGCTCATCATAGCCAGTGTTAACAAGTTCCCACACACCATAGGTGTCGAGCAGAGCTTTCATTCTAACAGCCCAGTTACCATAATTTTCTTTGGTAAGACGAGTGCATTGAAGAGGAAGCTGATTGTTCGTTGAGGTCATGATCACGAAACGTAAGCTCTGATATCAATTTGTTGAGCATCAGAGACGCGGCAACAACTTGATTTGATGGAAGAAATTTTTGAAGGTGAAACAATTGTTACTCGCGCAAAGAAAAGAAGATGATAGATAGAATTTTTTGATTCAATATATTTCACTTAGATTTCACTCTTATAAAAAAAAAATTACAAGACTGCCCTATTTAAAGAAAAGTTACATGACCCTTATCTTTCCTAAAATATAACTAGAAAGAATATCTCACAATATCTCATCTTATCTCTTAATATCTAATCATATCTCTTAATATCTAATCATATCTCTTAATATCTCACCATATATCTGAAAAAAAAAAAATTATTTCACCTAAAAACACGAAAAAATCAAAATATGGAAATATGAACAGACTTAAAAAAGAAACAAGTACCAATAAATTTGGTTTAATTTCTAACAAAGATTGTATAGTCCGTTACACCAGGTGGTTATGAGTGAGACTCGAGCGAGGCACTCCATCGGCCTATTCTCAACGATGAAAGGTGAGATTCGGTGCCCCAGAGAGCTGGTCGATGAACAGCACCCCTTGCTTTTCATGCCCTTTGAAGAGATCGATCTCATGCGATTCTCTCGTGTACTTGAGACTGAAGAAGGTTGGGAACATGAGTCGACTCTTAGAGCTCGATATCGTGTGTGAGAAGGATAACACTAGCTCTGGTTTGATTTCTTTTCCTGGTTTCTTTGTACGTGTGGAGGTTCAAGATGGAGAACTTCGTCTGGTAATTTGAAATTTGAGTACTCGGAGTTTGTAATCAGTATCTTTCGATGATGTATCGAAAGATGTGTGGGTCATGATATCATCTATATATAACGAAAAATAAAGTTTGTAGAACAGAGATTTGTCGTTGAGTCACACCGCCAAAAAACTCCATTCCTTAACAGTAATGAAAATAAACTTTCTTTTACAAACTAGATGAAAACAAGGAAAAAGAATTAGTTATTCCATTCAATCTATCATTTACTTAAGTAAGGATTTGATGTCACTTATAGATAGTTTTCGTATATTTTTTTGTATGGTCACATTATCGAATTAGAAATTTCTAACTATGTGATCATAGCTCCGAAATAATTTTTTTTTTAATTAGTCGATTGTCAAATTCGCGTACGGGTCCTCGGCTAGCTTATGTTTGTTTGCTGTGTACAACACAAGCAAGTTCATTCAAGAGACGATGGATTGAGGAACATGGAGTTATTTCACGTGGTAAAACACTTGATGTGACCATGAAGGACAGAGACTCCATCTACAAGTACCAAAATTACGAAAAATACTTGTATCCGCCTTTTTTTTAAAGAGAAAAATTAATGTTACGTGTGCTAACAAGTTGACAAGTCAACTCAATTAGTTGAAAAGAAAAATCATTGGGTAGGGTTCTGAAGTGTACAGAAACTATAAACAGCCAGAATTTTTTTTTCTTTTTGGATAAACACATGAATAGCCTGAACTAGTTAGCATTTGCACCGGGAGATACTGATTCAATCATTTATCTGAACCGTTTAGAATATATTAAATTCAGTTCCAACGCAAGAAATACTGATTTCTCTTTGGCAGTCTGCTTTGATCTTGCGTGGTAAGGATCCAAATAAAATTAACGGGTGGCCCCTAAGAGAGGCAGAAGACCTACGCCCCCTCCTTGCATGTTTTCTGATGCTTTGTACCGGTAATTCTAGGAAGAAACGCGCGCCATAGTGGGCATTTTCAAAGCACTCTCTCTGATATCTTCCTTTATTATGAAAGCTGATGGTACTGGCGAAATCCCGAAGCATGCGGAATTTGACATTGTTTAATGTGGACATAGTCAATCTAACTTGTCCAAAGTTAAACCCGCCGTATTCATTTGTATCCCAAGTGTAAGGATGTACCTTGGACGATCCATTCAACATTGAAGATGCAAATATCCTGTGTTATTGTATGTGACTTCACTGATGTTGACAAAGCTTGTAGAAATGCATGGAGGTGTTCATGATTCTTTTCACACTACAGATATTCCCCCTGTACAGAAGAAACAATTCACCTGAAGTGCTTTTGGTCGGTGGATTTCATGCTCTGCTTGCGGGATGCGCTTTCCTCTTTATATTTGAACATCTGAGATGCATGCGAGCGCGCGCGTAACTCCATTTTGCTACGTTGATGATGTCGAAAAGTATCAATTTGCAGCCTGACTATCCACTTCGAACTTTCACTGTACATTCTTTTGCTGTAACGTCCCTGAATTTCCATCAATGGAAATATGATCTCATCTGCTCCCAAGATAATAACATCGAGATTCGGTATTGTTGTATCTAAAAGTGGCCGCTGTGTGGGGATTATCAAGGTTAAATAATGGTGCAGTTTTCGCATACGTCAAAGCTTAGGCATTCTCAGGCTGAGATAGCAAAAATATCTCCCCTTTACATATGGCGGTATAAGCTGTATGAGATTTCACCTGGGGTTGGAAGGTTTCTTGCAGCTGTTGCAAAGAATGTGGTTTTTGGGATGAAATTGTAGGTCATTTCCAATTTGCTCAATCTTCATATGTTGGCATCATTAAGATGATGGGAACAGTGCTACTCCATGTTGGATGTTGACGGGTAACGTTTTTCTGTTTGGTAAAAATGAAATTCTTTCCCTCTTAGTTTTCTTCCATATACGTATTGTCAATGGTTGTTTTTACATGAGGCTATCTTATAGTTGGCAGCTATAAGACAGTATTGTCCATGCAATGAATTTGGTCTAAATCACTCTACAACCTTGCTCAATCCAAATTACTGTTTTTATCTGAATCCTTGCCCTTGACCCTAGGTAGCTCTCGCTCAACTAGAAGAGCAAGTTCAGTTTATTTCCTTATTCGCAACTCGCAAGAAATTCCTTCTTTGATTTTGTTGGACCTGGGAACATACTGCATTATATATAGATCAAGTGCATCATTGAGTATTCTCCTTTTCCATGAACAAGCTGTCCTAAGATTCATCTATTCATGGTTTGAGCTTCATTAAATCTTCCAGACTGATTCAACGCATCCCATCAACCCATAAGATACTACCCATGAGGCGCATGGTCTGATTCTAGGGCAATGAGTAGAAGTTGAAATGATAAACTGTGTACATGTGGGTACAATTTCTTGGATTGTATAACACACACCTAAAAATGGACACGACATATTGGGCCAATCATCCCTTAACTTAAAAACTCGACCATAGTTTATGTCGGAATTCACCACGGTGACCCTTTGATTAATAACCTTGTACAAGTGGAAGCATGTTCATAGGAGAACTTAATATGTGTGATCATTTGTTTTATACTTTGCAACAATCCTTGTTTTCAATTTAGGCCACGCTGGACTATATTTGTTGAGAACTTCTACCAGTTGTTAGAAAGTTCAAGTCATTGACAGCCAGCGAAGGCACTGTCGATACTGTCCGCTGGGATTCTAATGGCGGGCATTTGGCATCTGTGAGAGATGATTTGGTTTAAATGTGGAAAATTGGCTCCAGCGCCAATGCGGAATGTGTTTATGGGTTGATCTCTGTCGTTAACAAGTTCCAAGCATGCGTCTGTCATCCCACTCATCCTTTTGCAGTAATCATCGGCTGTTCTGAGGCAAGTCATTGCTCTTTCTTCTTTTCCACTTCGTTAGCTAGTTGTAACAACCACGTAAACTGGAAGTTGGACTGACCAATATGAGCAATGCATGGTGTGTGCATGCCTACTTAGAAGGCCCTGGAAAATACTTCCTACAATTCAGAAGTATCATCTTCTTTGTCCCCGGGTGATGAAACCGTTCCTTTTTTTCTGATGCGGAGCCATTTGTCAACAGAATCTGGAGATTTGGGATATTGCAGAGAACAGGAAAGTGACCCTTCTTGCGCACGATGAACCAATATCTTGCCCAGCTGCATCCAGGTGTTAACGGCCTTATTGCTTCCGCTAGTAGCAATTATTGAGAAAACCACTTTGACGTTTTGAAGCTGGCATAACTATCCATGGTTTATTTTGATCTTGATAAATGCAAGAGTTGTTTGTATTTCAGGTTGTATCCGCATTGAACAAGATCTTTGATATAATTGGTAAAAGATTTTGATTGACTTGAAGAAGCTACGTGGAGCACACTTAATCTTAGATATTCTAAAGTGTTGAGTCTACATCAATAACGTAATCAAAGTATTTCTAGGAGTGTAGTAAGGCCCTTTTGGTTCAATTTTGGGGGAAAGTTTTTGGTAAAATGCAAAGGCCTTGGGGCTAAAGGGATATTTCGAAATGCAAATAGTGTTTGGTAAAATGTATTTTAAAATCACATTTGACAACAATTTTGACCTAAATACCGTTTGGTAAAAACTATATTTTGTAAATGATTTTTGCTAATATTTTTTTTAACAAAAAGTTTGAGGTGGAGCTCAGCCACTGGCTGGCCAAAACAGCCGCCGGCCAACCGCCAATAGCCAGATCTGGCCATCCGACCTCAAGCGAGGCTACCTGAGGTCGCGTGACCTTAGACATCGCCTGGGGTCCAGCGACTTAGGCATTGCCACCTGAGGTCAGGTCCAGGCAATAGTCGCTTGAGATCGCGCGACCTAGGCCAACGCTTGCTTGGGTTGTGTGACCTCAAGCATCGCTTGGGTCGCGCAACCCAAGTGACGCCTGAGGTCAGGCAACCTCAGCTAGCGTCTCTTAGGTCGCGCTACCCAAGTGACGGTCACCTGGGGGTCTCGCGACCCAGGTGATCGCCTCCTGGGGTCGTGCAACCTAGGCGACCCCAGTAGGCAATTGCCGGGGTCGTATGACCTCTTAGGCGGCGTTTGCTGACCTCCGGACCTGCTGCTTTGGGTAAATCAGGGAAGATCTGACAAAAAAAAAATCGGGGAAGATGAAGAGTGAACTTGCGTTCCGAAAATGTAACTTGCCAAAATACTTCCGGACCTGCCTTAGGCTAAAGTCCTTTGGAAGCCTTTGAAAATCCAATCGTATTTCCCCAAAGTGCTCCCAAAAAATTAACAAACACTATTTGCCTTTGGTCCCTTGCAAATGCTGAATCAATCAAGCCCTAAGTCATCTCTCAAGTCAACTACATCAATGTCGTACTAGTAGAGTCGGTACGCGACGGCGTATATTTTTTAGAAATGGGGTGCTACAAATACATAATCTCGTTATGTTCGCACTATCAATCTGACTCCTCCAGAGAGTTAAACCCAAGTTAGGGGACGATGTCTTTTAACTTAGGTTGTCACTGTTGGATAGGATTCTTTCACATGGTATGAATACGGTACGAGTAATACGAATTACAGATAGAAAACCCGAATCCAATCTAACACAAAACGCTTGACCGTGTATTGACACGAATTTATATGTTTTCACTATGACTCAATTATTTAGCCTATTAAATCAAAATTATGATGATTAATACTAAGCCCAGTTGAGGCGAAACAATGAACTTAATTATTACAGGCCGAAACGAATTGTCAGACCATTTAACTTAATGATATCCAAAGTAAGGGTATACCCGGTTGACCAATTTATTGAATACACAAAAGAAAAACTTTAAAATGCGATTCAGTAATAGTTGGATCAAGAAAAATAAGGCATATATAACTTTAATGAACTAGACTCGAAACTGTATGTTGCTTTACGTTCCGTTTATTTTGCGAAAAATAATTGATTTGAAAAATATTTTCCTAAAAGTAATTACTTGTATCACTTGAAATAATTAGACAATGGAAATTTTTTTCATTATCTACTACAATTTATGTGTGGACATTTTCGTGGATGATAAAAATATTTTTCAAATCATTCATTTTTCGCAAAACAAACGAAGCGCCAATGTCCAATTTAAGGAAAATACGCCATACAACCATTTGGACGAAACAAAATGGGCATATAGAGAGTTCGATTCGATTCGATTTAATTTTTATCTTTAAGATGACAAACTGTTGATTACTCTTAACCGATTGATTCTTAGGAAGGAGCCCGACAACATTTGACTTTTTGTGCATGTTCTTAATGTGGGTTTGACATATATTAAGCCATCTCTCTTGACAACAACTGATCACACATTAGGAAATCATTTTTCCCAATTATGGCACATCTGTCATTGTAACTTAACTTATCGAACGTTGCCGGCCGTGTCATTACTAGAATGGGCGATTCTAGAAGTTAATTGACGCTATTATAAAAGTAGTGTGGAATCTCGAGTACGAAATTAATTCAAAAGGAAAAGTGTCATAAGAAAATTGACAATTATTCTGTCGTTACTGAGGTTTTGCCCCCACAGAAGTGGGCGCATGCCCCGATTCAGCCCCCCCACGGATTCTTCAAGCATCTCTTCTGGCTAGCTCAGACTCGTCTACTTTGATTCCCCGTTTGTCTTTAATGAGCCATTCCTTCATTCGTAAACGTACTAGGATTGGCTCGATTTATGCATACCGACATGATCATCGCCATCGAATGTGCCGGCTCTATAACTGGGGCCGCGTGATCGGCGGATATTGCTCTTTTATGTGCTCGGAAGCATCGCCACTTCTGAAGCTCGTTGAGAAAGGCCAAGCAACTGAGCATAGCCATTTCGGAGGGAAAAAACCGACATCTGCCGAAATGGCTTCTGATAATCCTACTGAGCATCAGCTTCCGAAAGTAGATTTCTCCGCCTCCGATTTGAGCCCGGGAAGCGCCTCTTGGGACTTGGTCCGTGGTGACGTCGTGGCCGCGCTCGAAGAGTACGGATGCTTCGAGGCGGTGTGCGATCAGGTCTTCTGCTGGGAGCTTCACTCGAGCCTCTTTTGAGCCGTGGCAGAGCTGTTTGAGCTGCCGGAAGAGACTAAGAGAGGTTTCGCGGACGCCAAGAGACCGTACAACGGCTACGTCACGAACCTCCATTTTGCTCCAGGGTATCAGGCCATGGGGATCGGTGGAGTCCTCGACTCTCCGGCGATTTGGGACTTCACGGATCTCATGTGGCCTGACGGGAATGCGAAGTTCTGGTACTTTTCGACTTCATGATTTTGTTCTTACTCTTCTTGCCACTTTTTCCTGCACACCCTTGGATGCCCTCGAGAGAAGCTCAAGTATAGTTTTGATCTTTCAAGTTGGTCAACTTCGACTTCATTTGAAAATGCAAGGACACTTACAACTACTTTTACTTGGTATTTGTATAAGTATATTTTTCAAATCAAGGGTTCTTTCACCTAGAAGATGGACACTAACAAATTAAAATACCATTTCACTAGCATAGGACCGAAATTCAGAAATATGTCGACCTAGTTCATCACTAATTCGCTTCGGCTTGATCGACACAGCGAGATTGTGCAGTCCTATTCATCGAAGGCATCAGAACTAGAGAAGATGGTGAAGAGAATGATCCTGGAGAGGGCTTGCAATTGCCAGTAGAAAAATATCGTGACGATGTCATCAAGAAGACGAGCTATTTCCTCCGGATAATGAAGTATGACGCGCTCGAGGAAGAAGGGACTGAAGAAGTTGGCAGAATCAATCATTGCGACTCGAACTTCATGACCATTCTTCGCCAGGAGGGAGCGGTAAACGGCCTGGAGGTCAAGGCCAAGGATGACCAGTGGATTAGGGCAACTCCTTCAGCTTTCTCCTTCGTAGTCATACTGGGAGACGCAATCCATGTGAGTAGATAACACTTCATCTCTCTCTCTCCTCTTCTTTAGTTTCTGCATTGTGAGTAGTTTCCATCCGATCCGCCTGCTGCGAAAACTAGTTGTTTTCCCACAAATGTTACATCAGGTTGAGAAGTTTTGACTCTGCTACGTCTAGGGATGGTCCAATGGGAGATTGTACAGTCCGGTACACCGGGTGGTGATGACCGGGACTCGAGCAAGGCATTCCATCGGCCTTTTCTTGACGATCAAAGGCGTGATCCGGTGCCCCGGGGAGCTGGTCGACGAACAGCACCCCTTGCTTTTCAAGCCCTTTGAAGAAATCGATCTTGTGCGACATCATCGCATACTCGAGACCGAAGAAGGTTGGGAGCTTGAGTCGACTCTTAGAGCTCGTTATCTTGTGTGAGGGAGAAAACTAGTTCTTGGTTTGATTTTCTTTTCCTGCTTTCTTTGTATGCATGGGAGGTTCGAGATGAAAGATTTCTATATTGTACCGTCAATTTCTGATCAATATCTTTCGAGATTGTGTACCTCATGATATCATCTATATAATTAAAAAGGGTAGTGCCATAATTTTTTTTGGACCATTTTAGTGCCATGATTTCTAAAAATAAACGTTGACTCAAGTGCCGTAACTTTTTAAAAACGTTAACTTAAGTGCGAAAAATCCAACGTGACATAGCAATTGTAGTAAACGTTTTTAATAAGTCATGGTACCGTATGATCAATTGAAAAGTTACATGACACTCAAGTGATCAGAAGAAAAGTTAAAAAAAAGTTGTGGCACTCAAGTAAGTATCGTACCAAAGTAATGACACTTGCGGTATCATTTTCCCTCGTTTCCTCGCATCAACTAGGATAAACTATCTTTTACAAACTAGATGAAAGCAACGAAAACAAAAAAAAATTATTCCAATCAATCTACACCACCTACTAAAGTAATGATTCAACGACGCTTATTTTTTCTTGTTTGATCGAAAAACTTAGTAGAATTTATAGATAGTTTTCGTATATTATCGTATTATCGAAATAGAAAGTCTAATTATACGATCATATCGCCGAAATAAAATTGGCCGGATAGACTCAATTGATACAAATGCAAAAGGTTTATAACTAAATTGGCTCAATTGAAATATTTATGACTGAATTGGCACAAATGCAATAAATGTAGGATTTTTTTGGTACTGTCCCCTTAATATTTACGGAGCCAACATTGAAATTATCATTTTTGTAATAACATATTGAAAAATAGGTGGGCCAACTAAATGGACCGAAGTGACGATGGAGTTCTCGTGTATTCGTGCACCCTTGTGAGTGGAGCTTGGTGGCGTTGTAAAGAGCGAGCGATGCAGAAGTGATGAATACAACTAGTTCGTGGGAGTGGCGTCAGGGCGGTTTGTATTAGGAGTTTTAAGTTCGAATGAATATGCTCTTATGAGCTTTAAAGACGGGATTGGCCTCCTGTGCACAAACTGGTCATGAGCTGATATCGCTCTCCTGATGAGGCCATGGCAAACCGAAACCAATTGTTATGTCTAAAGTGTTCTGCATGTCTCACTCGAGGGACTAGATGCCCGAGCTTAGCCAGGCATGATACAATCCGATACGAGAATGTTATTCGCCATACTATTTTTTAGGAACAACAATAGAAGGAAGGCTGGCCTTGGGGTCTTCTTGACTTGCCAGGCATCGCACAGGCTAATTCCGCGCCCAAGGAACTACTGGCCCATGACACATACTTCTTGGTGGAAGATATATGTTCGATAGATTAACTTGTAAAAAAATCGATTTACAAAGTTATGCGATGATCTTTGAGTATTTCAATAAATGAGTTGTTGTTTAAGCACCCAAATGGTATTTATCTCAAGCATTATTTTTACTTCTTCACACCTTCAGCAAACTATCGTTTTGTCATCCGTTGCACGCGCTGCCCAGATACTCTGGCTCTGCCACTGCTCCCGGGACTCAGTCCGGCACAATGTGATGACCGCAGTCGAAGGATACAGATGTTTCGAGGCGATGTGCGGTCATCAGTTCGCGACGGAGCTTCAGACAAGCCGCTTTGAAGCCATGGAACAAGTGTTCGGTCTCCCCAAGAGAGACCATGTAACGTCGTGTCGACCCCAAAAGGCCGAGTGCCGGCTTTCTCGAGAAGCAGCTTCATTCCCCGGCTTTCTCAAGCCATGAACATCTCCGGAGTCCTCGGATCTCCGGCAATTCGGGACTTTGCCAATCTCATGTGGCCTGACGAGAGCACGGCACTCTGGTACTTTATCCTGGTCATGTGCTTGTTACCTAAGCAATTCTACTTGATAGACGTTGGCCGGTCATTCATTACAGTGTCGCGATTGTTCCCGTGAAGTGAGACTCGGCCGTGTTTTTCATGGAGTAGTATCGGAACTAGAGAGAAGGTGGTGGAGAGAACGATCCTCGAGGGCTTGCAAGTGGATAAACATGGTGACGACTTCATCGAAAGGACGAGTGATCGAGTTAAATCGATACAGTGCCGGGGTCAACTCAACTCTACTCGCGTACTCAGCGATCAAGTGAAAAGGGCTGGTGCGCGGATCTTTATTGGAACCTATCTCTTATCGGTGTCCTTTTTCCCAAGAAGAAAAGGCTGAGAACTTAGATCTGACATGGATACCGGTTTGTCCAAAAGACAAATTTCAAGGAACGATGACAATGTAACATGAAATACTCTTCTCAAACGTTTGGCTACATAAGTAGACTCCAGAAATTACCTACCAATAAAGAGAAGTCACGGATTTGACTTGCAATTGCATGAATAAGTCGAATTACGAGTCTGTATTTCCAACGCTAACGGGACAATTGTCTCGACATCTTCAGACACTTGCTCCAGAACAATCGCTTTATTTCAAGGTACTCTGTTCTTTGTACCGACAATTACTCACTAAATGAACCAAGACAAACAGAAATTGATAGGGAAAATGTTCATGCAAAAACGAGGACAAGAGTAATTGCAGCATTCAGACTAGCAAACACTTATGCGATTGCCTGCAGTACTGACAAAATTTGCGTTACAGAGTGAATTTAGCTGTAATTTTATTGCATAAAACTGTATGTTTAGATGTTGGACTATCTTCAATCTGCATTATCGTATCAAATGAGCTAATTATGAATGCCCAAGTATCATGTTCCTATACATTACCATTTCTGACGCGGAATTGCTATGTTCCTGGATGCAACAACTCTGTAGACCCATGAGCGGCTGCCAACGGCGAAGTTTTATTGTTCTCTCACCTCTTTTGGAAGTTGAAGGATTTTATTGCGTATGCAAAGATGAAGGCAAACAATACGCAGAAACCAACCACCATGATCCCGGCAACACCCACGAAATCATGTCTGTACCCGAAAACATCGTTGAGGAATTGCCTTATTGGTACCCGAGTATAACCGTCCGCTAGCTTCAAAAGTTCATCATCATCGCCGTATTGTGAAACTAAGAGGCCATACAGACTCCAGGCTATTGGGTTTGCCCAATAATACCATCTCCACCAGATGGGAATTCTCTGCAGTATAATGTAAACTTGTTATCGCTAGCATAAAGACTAATGAATAAAAAAGAGTGATGCTTGTATTGGATTATGGTTTTCCTCCGTTTTATATGAGGATGAAAGAGAATAGATATAGCGAGTTTTATCCTCTGGATAGTTAAAACACAACAGAGTAATCAAGAAAGACTTGGAATAGTGGCCAACGAGTGACTTTAGACAACACTGACTAGAGCAACTTCAGGGAGAGCAGCAGGAAAACAGAATGGTGATAAATAACGGGTAGATTTGCGATAGCATGTCAAGAAATTCTTTGTGACAGCCCATTATTTACCTTGTGGGGTATCATGAAGCCACTGAAAAGGTTCCAAAGCATGTAAAAGGGAGCAGCAATAATTGCAGCCACATTGTGATTAGGTGTCACAGCTGTCGTCATCATCCCGTAGAAAGTGAAGTACATCATGGTAAAATACATAAAGAACAAGTACCAGAGGAACTTCAAAAACGTCCACTGGAAAGTGGCCATGGAATAAAAGACGGTGCAGTAGATAAGCGACTGAGCAAAAACATAGGGGAATTCTATGACGACCTGCAGACATTAAATTTTCGAGCTTAGATAACATACAAAGGATTCCTGCAAGTCAAAGCTCAACCAGAGGCATATTGTTAGAAGATGCACCTGAGCGAATGCAAATGACAAAGCTGAGTACATCCCTGCAGCTCTTTCTCTGTATGAAACAAATCTTTCAATAGAGACAACAGGTTGAACGGCAGTGGCATTGGTAATCCCAATAAACAGGACTGCTGCGTACATGGATCCCATGGCATTAAGTAAGTCCTGCTGCATCTCTCTGTGTCGGAAGAAAACCAGTCAATTTTCACCAACCTACCGAGGGATGCAAATATATCCAGGTGCCTGGATGGAAGCTTCCAAAGTGTCTCGGGAATAAAAAGAGGATATTTGCACTTTTTTTTTTCTACCATAACTACAATTCAACAGAAAATGTCACAAAGAATTACATAAAAAAGTTAAATGAACGCTAAAACATCATTCTTCTTTTGTTGTGTTCAATACTGAAAAGGACAAAGCAATAGGCCTCTGGTATTTGTACAGACAGTAAGCAGAACTGGATAACAATTTCTCCAATGTACAAGCCCAACAGAGGGAAGTCCACTCCCTCCATCCAACTGGACCCCTTGTCAGGAAACAGATTAGTGTTAGGTCATGTCAAATAGCTCAGTGGTTAGTGTTAAGTGTTGCTAAATTCTAATCTTGCAGAAGCACAGATGTAGAGTGTGGTTCATGGTTGCCAGGATCACTCCATGTTTAAGCCATCCAGCATTGTAGTCATAGGTCATAGGCCTATAGTGCTTGGTTTCTCTCCATTACTAGGAAATTAAAAGTATACAGGAAAGAAGGAATGGGATTTTTGTTGATATTACACGTAGTATTCAAAATTGATATGGCGGAAATGCTTCTTCCTAAAAGTAAGCATCACAAATTCTTGCATTTTTAAGAGTATCTTTACTTTAGAAGTGCTTTAAGCCACTCAAGGAAGTGGTGAGAAGGGTTGTATGTTACCAATCAGCTACAGCATTCTTTAGCAAATCTGCAGATGTGCTTTGTTATCATCATTTTTATGGAGGCTCAAAGTAGAGAGAAGCTTGCTAGACAAAATCCTTCTTGCGCATACAAAACACAAATCTTCCACATTGTTTCATGGCCTCATGAGATATCAAGGTAATCAATCGTGAGGTCAACATATATAATAGATTGTGCCTAGCTCTATTGATTCCTTTTTTTTGCTTTCTTTTTATTAGAAACTGGCTCTTGTTGATTCGATCTCCTAGAATCTGATGAAAGACTACCTGTTTCTACTAGTAAGCTTGATAACCAGGCTAAAAAAAGTAGCCAAAACAAAGGCAACAATTAGAAATAAGTAACTGTAATTATGGACATGGTAACACCATCAACCAAGTACCTTTTTGCACCAAATCTCCAACATATGGTCCCAAGCATCAAAGAGATTACCACAGTATAGAAGAAGCGAACTGCAGTGTATTGAGGGTTTCGCCAATATGAAAGATTCTGCTTCCAAAGACAAGCTATAAACTGCTCAAGGTAGGATTGGTTATACTTGGTTGGGAACTTCAGCTCCTTGAAACTATTGGTAGGCTTGCTTAGAGTTTCAACCAGTTCTTTGTTGCGTCTGGATGAGAAAAGCAAATCACCAATTAAAAAGGTTGAAAACATGTGTAAACAGAAAGCATAAGAGCAAAAAATACTAACTGAAATAGATATGATCGCCGGTAAAGTTCTGCAAAGTCCACGTCCAGACGATTTTCTTCAGCTGACGAAGTAACCTCAAGCATCCAAGCAGCAGGGTTATATCCAGCTCTAATCTTTGGCACTCCTTCAACTGCCTGCAGAATACACTGGCAACTGTAAGATGGCCAAGGCAGGGCTTATCTAACAAGCTAAACTTCCCCCAAATAAAAAACAAGCTAAACCAACCTAGTATAAATCATAAGATCTACGATGCAGAAATATGCACAATCCCCACCTCAAAATACTTGATGAGCTCACAAGATTTGGGGCCAAGAGGACCGGCATATATCAGCTCTCCTCCACGCTTCATAAACAAAAGCTGCAACCAGACAACGGGTAATATTAGTTTTCAAAAGATAAAAGTAAGAGATGCTTTATACTCTCATGAAACAGAAAACATCCTGCTCAGACCTGACGCAAAGTTGGTTATGTTATGAGGATTGTTAAATTTTGACTGTTCAAGAGTCATAAAGGGGATGTACTCACAGTAGTCCACCTTAAAATTTTCCTTTTTATTTTTTACTTTAAGTTAGATGACCTGTCTAGACATGCAATCACAATGCATGTATACTCTTTACTCCACGATAAAAGCATGGAACCGTTTCAATGAAAAGTGAAAGATGATTTCAGAGCAGAGTAACAAATAGCATGTTTTAATACTCTGCACTTATAGTTTGAAAAGAGAATAACTCCAAGAGGAAGAAAATCTACTATGCAAATAGAATTAAGGGGGAAATTTCCTAGTTAACCTAATAAACTCAGTTATCTAACAGCAATAATTCCATCAATGCAAGTAGATGGCAACCGAAAAAAAATAAAAGAACTGCCACAGATCATCTCAGGCATAAACTCAAGTCAGCAGGAAGATGACCTCATCAAATGATTCAAAAATGTCTATACTTGGCTGATGGATGGTGCAAACTATTGTTCGGCCAGTATTCACAATGTTCCTGACAGTCCTCATCACAATGGCTGCAGCCCTTGCATCAAGCCCTGAAGTGGGCTCGTCCATAAAAACTATAGAAGGGTTAGCCACCAGTTCAACAGCTATTGTTAATCTTTTCCTTTGCTCCGTGGACAGACCATCAACTCCAGGCAGACCAACCAATGCCCCAGCCAACTGTCTCAGCTCCACAAGCTCCATAACCTCTTCAACAAAAGCCTACAAAACTCATCTCTTTAGAAAGTCAGTTTTCCAGCATGTCAAATTCATAATATCCGGAAAAGCAATTACCCTCTGTGTCTCCAAGTGAACATCTGCGGGTAATCGGAGCCAAGCAGAGAACAGAAGCGATTCCAGAACAGTTAAGCAGGGGGAGTGGATATCATTCTGCTCACAATAACCAGAAATTCTTGCAAAAGTTTCTTGCCTTTTGGGGTATCCCGATATATGTATGATTCCTTCAATGACACCACCAGTCTTCCTCCCTGCTAAAACATCCATGAGGGTAGTTTTACCAGCACCACTAACTCCGACCAGTGCTGTAAGCACACCAGGCCTAAACGCTCCAGTGACATTTACAAGTAACTGCAACTTATCTTCCATTATACCCTGTTGCTTTAATTCCTGAAGCATAAAAATCAATTTGAAGCATTACCAATCAGTAAAATGAACATGATAATTGGCATTTGGGGAATGATACTTGAACGAACCAGAGGCACGTCTACAAAGTAATTGACATTGCTGAAAGACATTGAGACGGGTTGAAAAGGAAGAACCATGCCTCTCCGCTTAAAATACTTTCCTGCACAAAATAGTCGGGTTGAAGAATGCATTCACTTCTATAACCATAAGCGGTTAAGAGGAAAGGTCATGGAGTAAGCTCAACAAACCAACTCGTGATCCTGAATGCTGGAGGTACTCTCTTAGCTCAACGGCAACACTTTCACCTTTGCTTCTTTGCTCTCTTTCTTGAAGCTCTTCCTTGGAGACAACGGCTTGCTGCTTTCCTAAAGCTGCATGTGGCAGAAGTTTATGAGTTAGAAATTGATACTGCTGTGTAATAAAAAATGAACAGGAAGCAGCTACACCAGCCAGTTTGCAATAGTGAAGAGATGTCTTACGGTTAAGGTAAGTCAGGAACAATGTGAAAAGGATGTTAAACAAAACTGTGTATCCAAGCAAAGCACCAAGTCCAATCCAATACCAGTAGCTCTTTGGAAAAAGACTGCGTGCTCTCAATAATGCTTCGCCTATTGAAAAATCAGAGTTCCCAGCTCTCTACATATATAAACACGACACTGAAGATATATGAGATTACATGAAAGTAAAAAACCGAAAACAATGGCTTATTGCAAATTGAATGCATCCACCCAATGTCCCCCACCCCCCAAAACAAAGGATTCAAAGGAAAGAAGATTTGGGCACATAAATGAGCCTTATGAGCCGTTGATCTCATTGACATAAGATCCTCTCTCTCTCTCTCTCTCACTGGACAAATCGCAAGTAATTTCTCTTTGCTTTCTACTGGGGATATATGTATTTATTTATATTAGTATCCAGCGTAGTGGAATGCAAACGACCCGATAGCTTTAGTGCTCCAGTCATTGCACTGTTAATGATCATGCACATTCATGAAGAAAAAACTGCAAGTCGCATAGGTAACTACGCATAATCTCTAAAACAATGCGTATACTATTTCAAGATAAGTCACACGCAGTGACCACTGCTGGCACCTAACGAAATTTGAGTAAGTAAATATCTACACACTTCTGTTTTTATGGAAGTTTCATATGGTATCGCTGTATCAAGTTCTATTAAACGTGAAGCACGACCAACAGCTCTTAGTATTGGAAATTGTTCTTTATAGAACATTAGAGAGTTGCTTTCATCTCATACAGGATTCAGAAGTGCTTAGTGTTTGATGAATAGATTAAATCACTCATAGTCATCATATCTACTCTGTATCTCCAGGGTAGGTCTCTTAGATTCAGCATCTCCTTTTTTTTGAAGCTCAAATGGATGACATTGCTTATATGTCTTCCCTGATCGTTGTTCAGAAGAGCTCCGAGGCAAGTACACAGGATGAATTTTCTTATCTTACCTTTTCCCAAGAATGCCCGAGAAATTCATTGACAGAAGCTGCATTTTGAGCGTAGGCCAAAGGAGAAATCCAGAAACCCCAGATCCACCACCTTGGTATGCGATCTACAAGATGCAAAGAAGAAAACTGAGTGAAGGGAAAGCAAAAACTTTTGCATAGTAAGTTTTGCAGGATATCAGCTGGACCTCTTGAAATGATGTAGCCTCCAAGAGCCATCACAACCAGCATTGCGAAAGATCCAAAGGTGTTGGCAACTATCATATTTCGACCCAAGGATCCCATGACACGGAAAAGACCGATAGACATCTGGTGCAGAAAGAAGTATAACAAGAATTGTCGGAAAAATCTGCAAAGATGGCATGATTAGAACAACGATGCAACTGAAAGTATCTAAACTGAAAATATCTCTCCGATAGAATGGCATACCTAGTAATATCAGGATCATATCCGATTACATAATAGGTAACCGCTACCCAAAATCCAGACTCCATGAGTGAAGTTGGAATACTTAAAACCCAAGAAGGTAATGTGTAAACCCAGCTAGGATAGAAGTGCAAGTCTCTGTGCTTGTAAAGGACTGGAAGCTTTCCAACCAACATAGGAACCTCCGTAAAGCCATTAAAGAGAACAATAACCATAGAAAAGTATAATGCTCCCAGATATAGAGCTCCATCATTGATGGTGTTGTGATGAATTGTCGAACGGAAGAAGACACTCATGGTGATAAGTGCAACTAAAAGAAGCTGAAAAAGTAGAAACAAAACGATGAATTAGCAATTTGACCTGATACGTCCTTTTATAAATCAGCAAACAAGAATGCAAATGTGCTTTCTCCAAGGATTTATTTAGTTCATGCTTCAAGCTACGAGCTGCTCTGGAGCTCCCACAGCTACAATGGTAAATGTGAGATGGAAACAGGGTTCTCTCAGAAGCCGAATGCTTGACAATTAAAGAATGGTACCTGGATAAATTTGAATACATATATAAACGAGTTCCGTTTCATCAGAAGCATCTGCCAGTCAAAGCTGGTCTTGAGAAGTTCTTTCTTGCTAGCACCATAGCGAGCAGTTGCCAAGGCTGCTGGATGATTATAACGTCTGTCAAAAGGAACATTCAGTTCCTGTGACAAGCTTTTTCCAGTAGAATACAGTCGAAAAGCTTCTGCAAATTTTCCCACAGGTATATATCGGTATGGGCAAAATGGTTCAGACCAATACTGCTCTTGGTCCTTCTTTGAGGTCACCTGCACACAAGAACTTGATGACCGATTGAAGACAACTAAGCAGACATCAGGTCGAGAGATCAGCTACTTACTTCTTGCAAGAAATCCGCCACATTCTTCCTTTCAGGACAACTGAACCCCATAGATTTGAAAAAGTCAAGAACATCGCTGCGGGGTCCTTGATACACTATCTGGCCCTCACATAAAAGAATGATATCATCAAATAACTCGTATGTTTCTGGAGCAGGTTGAAGCAGCGATATCATGGTGGTGCCATCAAGAGCTTCGGTGGAATGCCGAAGATACTTAATTATTTGATAAGTAGTTGAACTGTCAAGACCATTGGATATTTCATCCATGAGCAGAACCCTAGCGGGACCAACAAGTAATTCACCTGGAAATCATAAACATCAAAATTAGCCAAAGTTGAGATAACATTTATTTGACAACGACAGGAAACAGCAGCAAAACCTGTTGTAAGCCGCTTCTTCTGGCCCCCAGAAATTCCCTTCAGCATTTCATCTCCGACCAGAGTGTCAGCACATATGTCCAACCCTAAAATCTTTGTCAGATAAATCTTAGTCCCGGAGCACTATAGTTCTTACGTATTTCAAGAAACACAAACATGCCACCCCACTGTAGAGGGCCTAATATCGCAAAAAGGAATTGGTGAAATTCCAATCGCTAAAATTAAGTGAAAGTTTCAGTATGTCTAGTGAAGTTGCCAAATGTGAATAAATAAATTACATTTTTCTCTCCGCGCAATTATCATCTTAAATAGAAAGACGCAATTCTCATTTCACAGTCAATTTGTATGATCCAAGCTAGAAATAGACAAGTTTGCCATCTGCACTCTTTAGAAATAAACGTACTTGAACAATGTCTGAAAGATGAACCTAGCTATTAACATTAACATCGATTAGATTTGAAGTTGTTAAAAGTTTGACAAGAGATCACTTTTGTGACTAAGCAATGTAGTAAAAGACTGAAAGCGTAAGACTAGGACTCATCTAAAATCTGCTTCAAGATGTAGATTATCAGCCTCCAATATTTAGCTTGTGGCGAGAAGCTTAAAAAAACCTAGTAACACTTGCTTGGAAAAAGGATCATAAATCATGGATTGAATCTGTCCTTCTACGTTTCTACGAAACTCATGTTTCCTCATTTGATTTTCCATAGCTGTGAACCAGCACACGCTTAAAATGACACGGGCCTGCATCAATTAAAAAAATCTACCATGAAGAGTTTTAAGTTAAGTTACACAACAGTGTAGACGTAAAAACAATGCAACAAAAGAATTACTTCTCACGGAAAAAAGGGAAAAAGAAAAAGAAAAATACTGATGAATATTTTCTTTCAGTTCCCTTTTTTTAGATAGAAAACCGAACTACTAAAACCGCAAGGAAAGGGACATGCAGAGGATACCTTCATGATGTACTCCACCACAAGGCTAGTCTCTTGTCCTCCAAGCGCAAGTGACTTGAGAAACAAATTATAAGTTGGTCAACCATCAATGACAGTAATAGCTTTCCCAGGTGAGAAAGTAAAACCACATCCAAAAGATTACCTTCATGAATATATCAAGATCCTCATCAGGTTTGATCCCGGCAATCTTCTCTCTTCGTGAAAGCTCTAGTAACATATCTGCGACAGTAGTTGCAGTTTTCCGAGCAGTGAGTACAGTCGCACACAAATGCACTACGTCACAAAACAATTTCAGTGCTTACCATATTTGAAGCCAACACCTTGACAGCGACCTGCAAACTCAAGAGTTTCTCTCACAGTCATCTCAGCCACATGCCAGTCTTGCTGACTTACATAAGCAGATGTTCTCTGAGGAACAAACTCGTGTAGGCCATGCCCATTATATGTAATTTCTCCTGACACCTTCAGATCATTAAAGAGAGAATCATTTTGTCAAGATAAAGTCGGTAATTGATCTGAGCAATCCACAACATTCAATTGATATCCTTCCCTAAACTCCAATTGGGATAGCTACTTTAATATGAACACATTGAGAGGTTCAGATCATTAAAGAGAAAATCATTTTGTCAAGATAAAGTCGGTAATTGATCTGAGCAATCCACAACATTCAATTGATATCCTTCCCTAAACTCCAATTGGGATAGCTACTTTAATATGAACACATTGAGAGGGATATTAATGCACATCCATCTTGAAGTATTTTGGCCATTTTAATTGACTTTAAGCAGAGTCAGTCTACCCACTTATGTGATTCTCCAGTTTAATTAACAACAACACTTACAAAGAGGCAGCCAACGGGTGGCAGTACATAATAGAGCTTGTAGTCTTCTCAAAGATTCCCAACTGAAGATCTAACAGATACCTGTAAATCTTTTTTGAGACGGCCTGCAAGTGCCAAGAGTAATGTCGTTTTACCGGAGCTTGGAGGACCCAGTAGAAGCGTTAATCTGCAGAACAACACCCGATGACATCCTTTTCAATCTTAAAGACTAAAAATTTGACGCCTGATTGAAATCGTGAGATGTACCTGGAAGGCCTTAGTATGCCACTGATGTTGTGTAAAATTGTGAGCTTGCTTCTCTTGCCCCTGTAAATCCGCAACTGCCTTAACAGAGCCTAAATGACAACCAAATCGAGTCATTTAAATCTGAAGCTCCAACACTGACCAGTCCATGGATTTATTTCATAGGAGTTTTCCTTTGAATTTTGTTCGCTATATACCTCGGCCATGTTGCACATGAAATTGGGGATAGTAGGTAGAGCTCTGCTTCCGGTGTGGACAAATGATTCGATTGTCAAATCCTGAAAACGAACCTCAATCTTCGGAAATTCCAAATCTACTCTATAGACAAAATTAGAAGCAAACAGTTAGCACATTGAATAACTAAAATAGTAGAACATAGCATGACTGCAATCAAGCGCAAAGAGCATGTCCCCAGAATAAAAAGTACAGATATACCAGATGTTTGTGCAAGAACTATGTAATCATAACAACAGAAATCTTCTATCTGTAGTTGGAAACTCCAAATTTAGCTACATTCACCGATCGTAAGACTGTCCACAGACTAGTCTTACGTTGGCATAATGCTTCAGGATTATAAATCCCAAAACATTTGAAAACAGAGCAATGCATCTATCCATCTGTTAGCAGAGAAAGCTGATAAATCCACACAAAACGCAGAAGAAACGCCTCGTAAATCTTCCGTTTCCGCTACTTTTGAAGCGGAATGCTAAAAGAAGACTCTGTTTCGCTTGCGAATAACTGGTTTCTCCCATTTGGGTCTCTCATGACTCGCGCTCCCCAGCAAATGCCCTGTTTCCTATCTCATCATTCAGTGTTTCCATATACGAAAATCTCAAAGCATGTTTCATCTACTTCTACCGTTCTGCAAGTTATGGGATGAGGCAATGACTACGACAGAATCTCCCCAAAAGCTCAAAAACACAGAAGTCCTAATTCAGTAGCGTCTACGATTCAGAGTTTCCCGAACCAAAAAAACGGTCGTCGCTTCTCGGGCCGCTATTCTCCCGCCGGTAGCGAAAAAGAAGAAGAGAAAGCAGAATTTTCACGCTCGAACTAAAAACTTGCTCTTCTCGTTCCACCGTATCGACGGGGTTCGCCAATTATACTGAAGACCGATGCTACTAAACGTTAAGTAGGGAGTGTGTTTTAGCATCTTTACGCTTCGAAGCGGCGCCGCATCTGCTCGAAGAACCGCTCGGGGTCGTGATCGACAGCGCTGACGAGGCGGTCGAGGAGCAGCCTCTGCTCCCGCGCCTCGAGCTCCCGGAGGCCGACCTCCTTGGAGCCGCCGCCGAGGTCCCGGAAGATGCCGCGCCGGACGCGGGCGTAGGTCGGGAGCCGCTCGAGGGCGGCCCACCGGAGCGCCTCCTCCTCGTCGCCGCCGCAGCCGCCGCCGCCGTCCCGGGAGGCGGAGGCGGAGCGGGCGAAGACGTTCTCCTCGGAGTTCCACATTTCCCTTCAGGCGGTTCGCGAGATCTGGAGGGAGCAACGGACGCCCGGAGATTGCATAACAAAGGAAGCGGAGATGAGGCGCACGAGCAGAGAGAGAGAGAGAGAGAGAGAGAGAGAGAGGAAGGAGGGAGCAGTTATAGGAGGGAGTGGGGGAGGGGGGAAGACTTTAAGCGCCAACTAATTTCGAGTGCAGAGTTTGGTGGCCAAGCTCTGCTGCGCATTAATGGCGGTTCTCTCTCTCCTCCCTCTCTCTCTTCTGTGTCGCTGCGAGCTCTGCTGCGTTCTTGCGTTTGCATTCATTCGTTCACAGCCACAGCGTCTCCTTCACTGTTCCTTCGCCATCCTCTCTCTCTCTCTCTCTCTCTCTCTCTCTCCAAGTCTCTGTGACTGATACGGAGAAAATGTTGTTTGCAGAGCAGGGGAAGGGGGGCAAGCTCCATTTAATGGCCGCGGGGCGGGAAAGACGAGCTTGGCGATGCCTTCGTGCCCACACCCCCCACGCGCGCGAGTGTGGCGGTATTCCACACCGCCCTCGACTTTTTTTGGGGGTTAATAATACATTGAAAACCCCTAAATCCGTACACATGTAATTTATGTTAAATTTTACAGTCAAATTACGCAGCAAGACGACACGCGGTAGTTGATAAGTGTACCGATTTAGGATTTTACCCTCCGTTTGTCATGGGTACATTAATTTGTGATTTTTCGTGGTATTAATCTAATTTAACGAATGGTTAATTTGTCACAAATGTACCAATTTGGAGTTTTTTGTAGTCAAAAAATTAGTTTTTGGTAAATTTATCACATGTGTACCTATTTGAGAGTTTTTCGTGGCATTAACCCTTACTCAAATCAATGGTGTATCACATGGCTCGTGCGAAAAAAACCTTAATCAATTTTTATGCGAGGACAAATTATTCAGAAAATGACAGGCACAACGATATATTGCCAACATGACCTCTTTTGTCACGGTGGTTTTATACAAAAAAGAGAACTAGAAAGCTTGTATTTTCTAAATGGTTTTACTCCACCACATTGCATTAGAAAGATGTCTCGCTCTACAATCAATTGTCATAATCTACTAAGGGTGAGCATGGATCCAGGGTAGAATCGTGAACTAGATCAAATTGGCCAAGGTACTAGTTTGGTTCCCAGTCCCAAAGAAGTGGAGTCGTTGCTATGCAGTTCGGTTCTCGGGTAAGAACCGAATTGGGAATCGATGAACCACAGTTACATGTGTTGAATTTTTTGTTGTTTATTTTATATTACGTATTCATCTTTTTATGGACTACTGCTATTGACAAATGGAGATTTCGTTGTTGCGTTCGCTTTCATTTTGCTTAGCTAAAAAACAAAACAAAAAAGAAAGAAAGAAAAAATGAAACAAATAAAGAAATTGATAGATTCCTGAGTAGACCCTTGAACCAATCAACATAGCAGGATTCAAGTTCCAAAAATCAGAGAATCAGTTCCGACAGGTAGCTTCTAAGTTCCAGATTCCAAGTAAAACGTGAAACCGAGACCGATCATGAAACAGCCTTCAACGAAAATAAATGCTTATGAGCGGTGAGTCGTATATTCGTCCCCTCCCCTACAAACCCTAATGAATCGGCGTAGGTCAAAATTAGTACATAATGCAGATGCAAGTAACTCGGAAAGGGTAAAGGACCTAGACAGCCTGTGATCTAAAATGTAGCAGGGATAGAAGAACAAGCATTGACTCTCTTGTTTTCGGTGTAGTAAATTATTGCCTTGCCCGGAAAAGGGGAGGGAGGTGTGGACGCCACGCGAGGGGAAGGCGAGTGGAGGAGTGGTCGGGGTTGGGGGCGGGCGTGAGAATTACGGCGCTGGGATTTCAACAGGAACGGTTGGGGAAGACCGTCATTTTGTTTTCACCGCGGTGCCTTTCGGTGACGAGGGATGATGCCAATGGAAAAGGGCACGTAGGTTTGGTTTTGCAATTGCATTGCCTTTTGAAAAAGTGGTCAGCATCCATGCAAAATTTCCACATGCCAATAAAAAGGTTATTTTCTTTTTACCTTTTTTTTTCTTTTTTTTCTTTGATCGGTTTTTACCCTCTTGTCTTCTTTGATTTGTAATTAGAGAACGGGTTTATGGAAAAAAAAACAAAAAGCGAGACAATTAGGTGTTTTTCTTTAGATACGTGAAAAAAAGCCGTAAAAACACCTGTAAAATATGCCAACTGTGATACATTTATCCCGATTTTTTCCCGTGACATAAAAAGCTCCAAAACCTGTACTTGCGTGACGCATTTGCGATCTGTCAAAGTTCCGTTAGATGATTTTTCAGCCAAAATAACATCGTTTTTGTTCCACTTAAGCCATATAGGCGTCATATCAACACTGCTTGCTTTATGGGGATTATGTAGGCAAATTTTTAACGGTTCTCATTAACAGAAATTTGATGGAGGGTAAAAGTGTTATACGGGTACAAATTTGAGATTTTTTATATCTCAAAAGTTTGGATTAATTGTGTCACAGTAGATGTAATTTAGGGTTTTTGGTGACTTTAAATCTAAGATATATATATATATATATATGTAAATACATGCTCTCCTACGTTTTTCCAAACTACAATTTGCATCTCTCGAAATTAAGACAACCTAATTGTCTCCGTACACGTCGACACGCTAGACTCTCTCCCCCGCCCTGCTAGCATATCTCCCTCCGCAGTCGACAGCTCCCTCTCTCTCTCCCCACCCCCCCTCCCCGTTGTTCTCTCTCTCTCTCTCTCTCTCTCTCTCTCTCTCTCTGATTTGAGTGTGAGCTCATAGCTTTTTGTTTAAAACCGGCTGCCGGTATTACTTGAAAAAATTAGTCAATGAAATATATTTTCATTATCGATAATAATTCATGTCTGAACTTTTTCGTTAATGATAAAAATATTTTTCGCTCATTAATTTTTATAAACAATGCAAATGATCATTTTTAAGAAAATATTTTTCAAATCATTCATATTCACAAGACAAATAGAGAGTTTATACACTAAAAATTCCCCAATTTCCCCGCACCTTCCCATGTATATATTGCGCAAGGAAAAAGCAAACAAAAAAGAAAAAAATACTTTTCCTTTACAAATCATCTGTACATTTTAATGGAAATTTTGCTTATTATGGATACCTTAATTTCTTCAATGAACTTGACTTTATTTCAAGCAAGGAATTTCCATTTCCTTGTTTCTTTTTCTTTACTCTTTTCCTCTTTAAGTCGCGAACGCGTCACATATGCTCTTTACCTAAATATATCTTAAGCTAACTCGTCGAAAAGTTCGCAGTCATCCCAATTGGAGCTCTTAATTTTCTAGTGCATCGCTTCCTCCGACGATAATGCCCGAACACCCTATTATACTTTCAGATAAACATATAAAAAAAAATTCTCGTTAGGTCCACCACCGGCACCGGCGTAGCAAAGGATTCAGGCATTCAACATTGGATGAGTGGCACGTGTATTTGAACTCACGTTGGATTAATCTATCACTTAATATTTTATTACTAGGCGAGCAAGGCGGCAAAGGGCATGAATAGTATGGTGGTGTGGACCGACAAGGGTCTACGGTTAGTTGCGGATTCGATATCTTTGCATTCATTGCGTGCCCCCAATTTTGGGCTATGGAAGGTGAAACCTGCCACATCCCATGCTTTATTTTATTTCATTTTATTCTAATCTTATTATATTTTTTGGGGGATGGACCAAACTTAGTGGCTGCACATTCTTGGGCGTTCCCTGTCACGGCAGGGAGAAAACGAAGGTTTGCGATTCACACAGAATTCCTGTACAGTTAGGCCAACCGAATGAATTGCACCTTGTCCTTCAGACAGTAGAAAAGGGACAGTTGGTGAGCAGCTTTGACCATATCTCGTGAAACGAATAGATTTAGCATATATTAATCTAGTAATTCGTGGTCAGCCTAGGATGATTGGTCCAGCAATTTGTCCACATTTTGGACATTAGTGACTAAGAGTTGCTTCAGGAATTAGGTACTTGGTCCTAGCTTCCTTAGAATGGAGAATCAGACGTGGATGAGAAGTTTGAAATTTCCTTCAAATTAGGGTTACAACTATGAGCCAGGCTTGTTAAAATGTGTGGCTCTACTTAGGAGTGCCTAAAGAAAGACGACATTGAGAGAGGTCTGCCTCCATTCTCTTGTTCATATGATTATATTGCATTGGTTTTTGACAACTTAATCTTTTAGAGAAGATGATCGAAACACTCAACTTCAATAGAGCATTGGAGGCAAAAGATCTTGAGTATGGATTCCTCAAACTTGGATTCACTTGTTTATGAATTTCGATTCGTTGATATGCCACAGGCATTTAGAAGTTTTTGTAGGCTTTCTATGGCCTTCAATCGCGTGAGAAAGAGCGTAATAATGCAAGATATATTATTCTACACTGTTTTCTAACCCACTCAGCCTTTTAAACAAGATAGACACACGCTCTATTTTAGTGAGACTTGACCAACACTTCATGTTTGACAGCCGGTCCATTTGTCCATCGGACTTCCCGTTCACTCCAAGGATTTTAACAACTCCAAATGAGGTTGCTAATATGAGCCTTGGCCGCTAACTAGTTCCTTGCAGTGGAGGTTATCTTTTTGTTGAGCAAAATTCTTATACGCACTCAATGAATGTGAGTCCACTCGATTTCAGCTATCGATGATCCATGTGAGCATCACGTGAGATCTATGTTGTTTGATAATTGGGATTGATTCAGTTCACACGTTCCGCGTGCAAGCGATAATGGCCCATGTCTTGAGTGTAAGAGAGGCCAAATTACCTGTCTGACCCTTAATTACAAATTCCATTTTCGAACTAATCCTAATTTGAGTGAGCTATATATCCAATTTGGCTCGATCGTAGCTTAGCCAACCAGAGGAATTAAGGAAAGCGAGAGTGCCAATTGCAGAACTCAAGTGCAACTAATGTTGTTGACTAATTAAGGTTAGCTTTTGCTTCTGTTCCACACTAATCACCCTCCTATTTCACTAATTCTCAATTCTCTTTCACTTTTACTTTTTGTCAGGAATGTTGGTGAGATCAATGAGCTGCACGTCGAGTCTCTTTCGGCTCATTATCATTTATGGGGACATTACTTTCTTCTAGAAGCCAAAAAATATTTACGAGAGTGTATGTCAAAAGAATATGATATCATCCACCAATCAAGTGATTTGATTTACGATTTTTGATAGACGATAATAACGAATGATACCATATCATGGGACCGTGGGGAAATTCCATGGTTCAATCTGGTAATGTATGAGACTGATCCCGTACGCAATCTGGATTGTTGGATCAAAAGATTAAAAGAAATTCAATTAACCTTCGGATGATTTTAATGAGGTGGTAACTTACGAACATTTATGGAAAATTAATGACCATGAAATTGTCAATGTTACTACATACAAGGACAATTATTCATTGACGGGCCCTATAAGTTTACAAACTGCGAAGAGATATTACAATCGCGAAGATAGCCTACAGGCTCTGTTATTTTGGCGGAAAATATTCTCCTTTTGGAAAATATTTTCCCGAAAGTCATTTTTCTGGAAAATGTTTTCCCAGAATATAATTTTCTGGTGTTCGGCGACCAATATGAAAAAGTTTCGAAAAATATTTTTTGCCGGCGGCCGGCGGCGGGCGACAGGCGGTGGCTGGCGGCGGCGGCGGCGGCGGCGACCGGTGACCTTAGTGAAGAAGAAGAAGAAGAAGCTCCGGAAAATAATTTTCACTTTTAAAGAAGCGGAAGTCATTTTCCATAGACTTAAGCTATTTTGTGAGAGGGGGAAGGAAAATATTTTCTCACGGAAAATGTTTTTCGCCCCCTGAACACCGGAAAACCCAGAAAATATTTTCCGGAAGAATATTTTCCACCAAACGAGCGGAGCCTAAGAGTAAGGGAAAAAACACCACACAATAAAATTATATATATATATATATATATTTATGATTTATCATGGAAAGCTATGAACGTTCCCAACTTACGAAACTTTAAGGTAAAATTGTTAGATGTGAGAGATGCTAACGAACTTGTCATTTACAAGGATTCATAGGAAATTAAAAATTATCAAGGACAATTACTAAGCATAGCTACCGTCACTTACAACAACTTAAAATATTTTACTATTATGCTGATTAAATTGCTAGGTGTTAGCATTTTTACGTCACAAACTCTATAGACAATTACGTTACTAGGTAAGGGATCCTTGTACCTTTCTGTCGATGGGGAGTATGAGCCACATCTCAACAATAATTAGGTTCTAACTTTTTTAGATTGATAAAATTGAGTTGGAAAGCTTTACTTAAGAGCTCAAGTCTTACATCTTTGAATTGATGTGATCAAATCCTAAATCTTTTACTAATTTGTGGAGCCAAGTCCTAAATTTGTATTGAAGGAATGTGCAATTTAAAGTTGCAATATAATTGATCTTCGAGTGTCTACAATGTAGACAATCTTTTGCATTGTTCACCGAGTTGATTTCAATTTTTTGCACCAATGGAAAAATTTAGGAGTCTGATTAGATTATATGCATAGGGTTCGAAACTTGTGCACCTATTTCAACATTCTTACCTTAGTATGTATCCATTTTGTAAGCTTCAAGAAATTGCCATCTGATTTTGAGTTGTTAGTTTTCATGCATGTGGGTGGAGTTTTTCATGATGTCTCAAGTTTTCCCCCATGTGAGATTAAATATTGTCAACAACTACAAGACCCAGCTGCTAATGTCAGAAGTATAAGCCTAAGATTTGACTACTGGTTCATTTAGGTTGGACATAAGGAAAAAATGTTTGTAGCTTGGCCAAAATCACTTTCATTTTCTAGAAACTATACTTGATTTGTTTCTATGTCTATAGCTGTCTGCCACAAAATAGAACCATCAATTGCTATCACCAGAAAGTTCAACTGAAAGTTTAAGTTTGTTGGGCAATAAAAGGTTAAATGAATATAAGACTCACTAAAACCTATAGGCAAATGATTCAAGATACTTTAACACTTCTTATCACGTATAAACCGGACGAAGAATAGCACTTGGAGTTGAGGAACGAAGAGTCTTGCTTGCGAAATAATTATGGAATAGAATTTGGCTTTGATATTATATTAGTAAGTCCAATTTAAAAAATTAAACTTATGACTGAAGGAAGGTTACATGAATATAAAGCCTATTAAAACCCCCCACAAACAAGCGACGTGGGATAATTAAACAAAAATACTTTCAAGTCGGGTGATTTTCAAATCTGAGCATTTTGATATGTTGATCATCTTGAGTAGACTCTCAAGCTTAACCAAATGTTGGGACAATAAATGCAAGGCAGAGACTAAGATCATTTATTTGATGCTGCTTTAGTTGTTGGATTGGGTAATTTTGACCTTTTACAAACTTTACAGCTACCTACATATTGTAGGTCCATGTGATGCACTACCTAGGGTTTGTGACCATATAAAGTTTGAAGACAAACCGAAAAGTACAATCTCATTGATGCAATGTGATTCAAGTGAAAGTTTCATTTACTATTAATGTCTAACCCCTTTTTTTCCTTTGGGTATACATTCCTAAGTTGGATTCTAAATGAGATCATATTTAAAATGCAAATTCAGACTCCGTTTATTTCGAGAAAGAAACAAAATTTAAAAAATATTTTCTTAATAATGATCGTTTGTATTATTTAAAATAATTAGTAAATAAAAAATGCTATCATTATCGATGACATATTATGCCAAAACATTTTCGTAGATTGCAAAAAATCATTTTTAGGAAGTTATTTTCCAAATCGTTTATTTTTCGCAAAATAAAAGGCGCATTAATGTCCGATCAAGTACGAGTGCTTTTGTACTTTGGTCATGGAATTGCAATTCCTTACACTTGATGTACCAAACTTCATGAACATTCAAGAACTCAAGTCACAAATTTTGAAAAATTATGATCATATGATTTTTCTTCCTTAAATAGATTTCTTGCGCATGTTTGAACGTCCTGGATGGTTAGGACCCAACAGAGATTACCATGTCGTGGGTGCCTGGGTGGGCCTTGCGATAATAAATGGGATTTATTTTCCCTTAGACAAATTGAAAACAACACCAGAAAAAAGTCATTCTCAACCAACCAAAACCTTCAATTTTCAGACTTATATTCAATGCACAGCTGCACATCCATGTCCTTCAAAATGTGCTGCGCAACATTAATTTATGGTCTTGTGATATGGTGCAGCATGCACATGTTGTCCTTTAAATCAAGCGTGACCCATTTTATTGGATGAAACCACCAAAGATATCTACCCAATTCAGACATATGCATGAGGACTTCCGTTCTGACTAAACTAGAGTTTCGACTGACATTGATAGTCATAGCAATTTATGTTTATTTGCCTAAGGTTATGACACATTGTCGGGAAGATCTCTCATTTTTTTACTCTCAATAACATTTTTTTCCTAATGTAGTTAAATGAGCAGTAAAAAGAGCACACGCTTTACAAGTGAAAAGAAAAATAGGAAAGTATATGTTAAGAGAAAATAAATGTTTGAAGATTTGATCTATTGTTTTTGTGAAAAGAAAAAGACATCAACTTCCCAAATAACAAAAACTTATATTTACATTTGAAAAATTATTCGAGATTTAAGAAATTATTATTCAAGTGTAGCAAAAGTAGGATTCAGTTAGCTTTTGAATTGCCCTTGTTCAATATTGCAATATTTGGGCTTTTGTGGAATTTACGGGTAAAAGTTTGAAATTGAACTATCATTTGAGCTTACTTTATTATTATAAAGAGCAAAATATCACCGTCGTCATCTCTTGGAGTCGATTTACCGTTCTAAATCGAGGAACCCTTATCGGAGTCTTGAAAAGAAAACGTAGTGGAATAAGACTCCATTTGTTTTGCAGAGAATGAATAATTTAGAAAACTTTATGATCGTTTGTATCGCTTGAAATAATTAGTCGACGGAAAATATTTTCATTGTTGATAATAATTTATATCTAAATATTTACGAGAATGATGAAAATATTTTTTCACTCATTCATTTTTGTAAGCAACATTGGCTATTATTTTTAAAAAAATTATTCATTCTTCGCGAAATAAATGCACCCTAAATGACTATTTTCTTGTCCTGATAAACATAAAAGGATTATTAATTTCTTTTTATCAGTGAGTGCTTCAGCTCAACTTATAAGCAACTAAAGAAAAGAGAAAACAAAATTTACAGCTATGTGTAAATAGCAATTAAGATCTCTTTTTTTTTTTTTGGGTTAGAAACAGCAATTAAGATCTCGAAAACTGAAAAATTTATTATTAAGCACGCTTTATAATTACCTTGAAAGCTCATATTTGGGAGAAAGACAATAAAATTCAACAGGAAAAAAGTCAGTTACATAGTGTTTTACTCTACATAATTAATTATCTTGTGGCCATATATCCTATATCTAGACAAATTTATTTTATTATTGCCGATACTCTTAATTAGGGATTTTCCTTGAATTCTTGGTGTTCGTTTAAGAAGTAACCTTACCGAACGAATGGAGCTTTCGCTCTTACGAGGGCCTTCATGGCCTGTTTCCATTTCTTGTGGAGTGGGTTCCACGGATGTGTTCGTTATTTTAACGTGTCGGTGCTCGCACGTCTTACATTACCCTTTTAATATTTTACGTCTCAATGATCCTGAGATTTTGATGAAAATCGAGATGAAGCTTTTAAGGAAGTACTTAGATTTGTAACATGAATCTCATGTCTAGACGATTTTACTTTGTTATAGCCAATTCTCATTTCGTGGAAATTGCCAAGCACCCGACAGCCACTCCCAAGTCAGTATCGCGAAATAAATGCATACAGCAAAATGCAGGTACAAAGCTTTAAATAGAATTTTGACAGCACGTGATATCATGACAAAGGTCATTAGTTGTTTGAGTGGGAAGAAAGGGCTTCCTCAATCGCTCTGGCTACGCTTGTTTAACGCGATTCGGAACTCTGATGTGCACTTTCCAATGATTCGAGACAAATCGGTACTTCTGAAATGGCCCAGCCGGTTGACGATTGAAACCGCATTCTCATCGAGGGTGCACAAGTAGGAATCCAGATTTCAATCTAGAGGCAACTTCGTGTTCTCATCGGTTTAGTGAGAGTACGACACCAGACAAGTTGGGTGAGTTCACTTGCGAAGCCCATCTCTCGTTCACAGCTTCTTGTCACTTTATCTGCAGAGCCCATCTGGTTCACGCGGGCACATGATCTGTATCCAAGGGTGTACGCAAGGGATTATGGCAACATGTCTGCTGTAATGCTAAACATGTTACACTGAGATCGACTGCCTAGTCGTTAAATCTGGCGATTGATGATGGCCAGTAGATTTGCTGCTATAGAACCATGTTGCTCGAATGCCTAGGCTCCATGCTCGACCGAAATAGGGCGCTTAATTCACCCCCGACCTTGTTTCGGCAGACCGTACATAGAGTTGAGTCGAGGATTTGCTTGTATTGTATTCATTGTTTAGCACATTCAATGGACCGATAGAGGTTCAGATTAGATGAGCAAGGACGGCCAGGGCAGTCATGCAATGACATGGATTGTTTGCGGCCATCGACGACATCGTCAAGATAAATGGGATTGATTGCAAACTTTCGATATTGATCAACACTGATTGGCCAACGGTACTAAATCGAAGTATGGTCTGTCTCGTGTGTCGTAAGAAGCATCTATGAGAGCCCATTGATGCCAAAATATCATAACTACTCAATGGGCCTTGATAACGATACTTCAATGTTTTAGAGCAGAAATATAGTGGAACAAATTAAAATCTGAGTGATTGCCTTTAACCCTTAACTTGCTGCCTGCATGTGCTTGGTCAATTAGGTAACAAATGAAAATCTAACTGGTATTATTAGGTAATATGTATTCTTATTCTCTAGCTTTAGTTAACTCAAGACATCGATGACAATGACAACTCGTATGCGGCATGTCTACCAAAACGAGTCAGCTTATGCATGAAGTGATTGGTTGCAGACTTTTGGAAGCTACAATCTTCACAATCCAGATGGTGCTCCCAATCGCACGTCTATGTATCGATGTCGATTTATCAAAACATGATGTGATGTTATACTCGTATATAGCTCGCCAACATTTCAGGGAAAGTAGCAAAGATATTGAATGTTTCGTGCCAGCATTACTAGATTGACGAGCAAAGCAATAATCAACTTCCACCTGAGTTGTACGTATGAGTGAGCGATGGACAGAAAGCGGGTAGGCCTTGAGAAGGAAAGTCTTTCATACCACATTTGATCGTTCTCATCCAGCTCGATCGAAAAGCTCTCCCCTGGCCTGCAAGCAAGAATGAAATGCCATACTGCCAGGGTTGAGGATCGATATTCTACGAAACAGGGAGAAAACAACAAGGTAAGCCTGGTGTCAAATGCCAAATCAGATGACTGAAATAGAATTCAAGAACATCAACTAATATGCACCAAAGGTTCTTCTCTTGTTATCTAATACGATGAGAAGACATGGTAATTGTCTCAAATGCCTTTGACGGCATTATCTTCCTGACAATCTTTTGGACCTCCATCTTGCTAGAATCCTCTCGTCCACATAGTACGTTGCCCCACATGAAGGAGACGCATCCGCATGCCCATACTCATTGACGTAAAGAGCTAAGAACGTCTTTGCTACACTCCTGCTTAGACCAACCGTGCAATGTCCATCTGACCGTTGCTCCTTCAGTCAAAACAAGCACGGCATATTCAGAATGGACCAGAGAGGTACGGTGGAGGTACGCAACAAAGTCTACACCATACTGCGACCCCAAACTCACCACCCAATTCTTCGTCCTAACATGAGAATAAGCCTTGAAAGATTCAGAGAACGTGATTTTTCTTATCTGTCATGTACTTCCATTACTCTTGATCAGTTTTGGTCAATTATCTGCACCGTGAATGTTGAGGCATTTCAAGGAAAAGCAAAGGTAAAAGGCTTCCTCCGTGCTTAATTGCAACCACTGCTTATCCTTCTCGGTTGTGACCATCGGTCGGCTAAAATATGCGCGATTCAGAAGATCACTCTGATCCGCTTCTAGTGCAAGAAGAACAGAGCAACCTGAGAGTAAACCATGAGCATTTGACTCAATTAAAGATGACTTGAGCCACGAAACGATCATCGACATTGGATCAGCCCGCACTCTGGTCTCTGCGCCCTTCCCTTTCCATCTCAGCCCCATTGACTAATCCTTGATCTGCATTATCAGAATCAAAGAAGGCCTTCTTTTTTTATCTCTTCTGCAAAAAGTACAAGGAGAAGAACTTCCAAACCAATCAATTTCAGCTAGTTGCTACTTCAATAAAAATCTGAACAAAACTGAAAAGCAAGAAAGTGTTTGGATCACGGAAATCTGATCGAACATGTTTCCCGAGGGAATGTACAGTCTTTACATGCACTCATCTGGCAAAATTCAATCAGGCTGACAAACTTCTAAGCAATGACATGATATATGCAACGCGAGAACAAGCACAAAAGATTAATATTAAGCATCTAAGGAGGTAGCTAAATTAATATTTAATAAGATACAAGTCTTTCGAACTTTATTTATAAGATTTTAAGCTGTCTGTGCTTTGAAAAAGCACCAGCAGGCGCCGAAACTGTAGGTTTGAATATTGAGAAGTTCCAAGGAAAGTTCTTTAGGTCATTAGTTCTTGACAGGACATGAGAACGTGAGTCAAATCCAACATAAATTTAGTGAGACAAACCCGAATATGATACGATATATGAATATGATTGCTCCAGACCCTCAAAACAAACATGACTGGATTCATTTTGACCAGTTTTTAGGGGGGAGGGGGGAGTTTATCATCATGCAATGCATTTTAGTAACAGGCGAACACGATAACTGTCACGCCCCGTACTCTATAAACACGTAACATCCCGCCGCAATCTTTGAGAATGCGACTCCCAGGATTCATCGCCGACCCGTTACCATCGAATAAGAGAATAAACGCGGAAGCCAAACGAACACTCCATTCAACAAACATTCAAACGGGATAATAAAGAGAGACAATTTAAACAAACCAACAAACTATTTTATAAACTTAACGTCACATACAGCGATAACATATACAAGCCTTCCTAAGGTCACAAACTCAGACCATGCATACTCAAAAAGGAATAGGGTGGTCGATCTGCTCCGCTACTCTATTCAAAAGAGGAGCTCCAAAAAGATAGGAATTTCTAACCCTATCAAAAACCTCCACAGCATCCTAGCGGTGCTCTTGGCGAAGTCAGGTCAGATGCCTCGCTACAAAAACCAGGTAGCAAAGACTTTGGTTCAGGGTCTGACTTCTCGGACCACGCCTAGGGTTCCGTAACCATCGGTTCGGACGGACTCAGGAAGATCAATCTTCATAAGATCCCGCTCTCCTAAATCATCATCAGGGGGAATATTAAATTCCCAGAGAGGACAAAAAGTCTGAGCTCCATTCCTTAGAAACCATGCCATATACTTGTGAGCTGTCAAGTACTGCTCACCATCATCGACCCAAACTGTACTCTCATATTTCTGAAACTCCCTGTCCTCACCAGCTGGGTTCTCAGTCACCCAATGCTTTGTTTCCGTTGGTACTCCAAAACGTAGCAGAGGCTTAGTCATAATTAAGGTCGAGAGACTGAAATGTTTAATAACGGGGAATGAGATAAAATCTCAATAAGTAAACTGCCTAAAGCCTCGACTAGGGCAATACGTACCTCCGGCACCCTAATCATGCAATTCCAACCAATAGTGTAAGTTCCTATCAAATGAACAATGGTATTATATACTATGCAAAGTCTCGAATTGCATCACAACCATGCATACTATTGATATGCATAATAGCAATAATAATAATCCAAACATACTCAATCATTCACACGAGTTTTGATTATAAGATGAAATCACTTCGGCCCGTCCCATACCTGACTCACGATTTTGTCCCATAATCAAGCGCAAAGCATGCCATATGCACATAACACTTAAAGTTGTCCAAATTATTAACGACCAACCATAGGTCACACCGAACTCCCGCCGGTCTTTCGGCATAGCCAAGCATCACCCCATTACTTTGGGCGTGGCAACGTCCGGGATCGAACCCCCCCGACAAGTCGAGTACCGGACGGCATTCCATTTAGGAGTATCGATCCGGCCTCCACCGCGATCGGCAATGTCTAGGATTGAACCCCCTGACAAGTCGGATACCAGATAGCATCCGAACTTCCACCGGGCATCGTCTAGAATTCGTCTTAGACGGAACTCATCATGACCATACACGTAAACAACCATGCATTGCCAATTTTAATCTTCCTTAATTAGCCAATGCAAATGTTTATGACGTGTAATTTACTACGAATAAATATGCCATGAATCACACTCGTTTTCGTATCAAACATCAATATATGATCACGATATGCCATGCTAAGCCAACAATAGCCATAATTAACCACACGATCCACATTTAAAATCCTACGATTATTCATCAAGTGTAAGATCAACCATGAAACATCAATTTCAACCATACAATCTTCGTTCTAGGCCACGAAATCATCATTCCAACCACACGATCAAGCCATAGTCAACTACTCAACCATGATTAAATAAATTAACCATACGATTAAACAATTTAACCATGCGATCGGCATTAAACAACTAATCCACCACACAATTGTCATTAAACATTTAATCGGCACATAATCGACTAATTAGCTGTGCGATAGTCAATCAAAGCCACACTTTCAACTTCAAATCTCTAATAAGCCATATGATCAAATTTTATCACATCCTAATTTAATTTAAACCGTACGATCAAAATTAGCACATAATCATGTTACTTAAGCACTAAATGGGGGCCATATGATCAATGTCCAAATCATCCAATTCAGCCACTACCACATGATTATTGCAGCCACATGACTAACCCATGAATTTAGTTAAAACCCTGCCGTGGGCGCGTTGGCTCGAGCGGACGTCCCCCCGTCCCCCATCCCTCGGGGGGAGGGGGGGTTCGATTCTCCATGCGTGCGCATTTGCGCGACTTAAGTGCGGCACCGTGGGTGGTGGGTCCCTGCGCTAGCGTCGCCCCGGGTTTACGTCGTTGGCTGTTGGCTGTACAGCGGTTCCCGGGTCATAAAAAAAAATAATTAGCCAAATTAAGCACAATTGGCAACATTAAACATATGCTCAAGCTCAAGTCACATAATCTACCTATCTTAACATTCAAATCAGCCATATAATCATCAAATCCAGCCACCAACAAATCCTTAATTCAGCATCTACCATAACCCCTAAATTAACCCCTAAATTACCCTAACAACCCCTAAACACTATCCATTGGTAACCTACTAATCTAATCAAGGTTTAGGGAGTTACTTACCACTAATTTAAGCTAAGAACTAAGCCAAAACCAGTAGCACCAGTCTCGGCCAAGCCAAGAGCTCCGGCGAACGGCGGTTGCTTCGGGTGTGAACAGCGGCTTGGGGGCAGATCACGATGGTCCACGGTGGTCCAGGGTGGTGGCATGAGGTACTGGTAGGTGGTGGACGGTGGTGGTGGGTGTCTCGGCCAAGGGAGAGAGAGAGAGAGAGAGAAAAATGAAGAGAGAGAGAGAGAGCAAGGAAAAAGTGAGGAGAGAGAGAGAGAGAATGAGCTGAACATATATCTCAAATGGATGGCTTGGATGAGTTCTTGATGCCCAAGAAAAATCCAAAGGCTAGGAATGCATATTGACAAAAGGCTTCTAGAAGGGCATTTTTGTAATTAATAAAAAAAGCAAGGGCAAAGCTGTCCAAGAGAGGTAATTTCTGCCACTAGGGTAAAAATACCATTATGTCCTTCCACTCAACAAATAAACTCTAGAACACACAGAGGTAAAATCGTCTTTTCTAATTTCCGAGCCAATTTTCACTTTTTCGAGAATTTCTAAGCAAATCGATAATAAAGCGAGCTTAACGCGGCGTCATCCAATATAATAATTTTGATATCCTTGAAAGTTCGATATCTAAGTTCGGATTTCAATTTGTGGCCAAAATCGATCAAACGCAACTTTCGTGTATCTCAAACTAACGGGCGGCTTTTAGGATTTATGCGTGTCAACCTGTGGTTAATTTGATATCAATCTACGTTTAAGTTTACTCGAGTCATGGCGACTTCGGTTGTCATGTAATTACGAGGGTCAATCACTAGTTTCGAATGATATGATCGTTAGAAATTGATTTTGGAACGTTCGGAATGCATATAACGATTAAACAGAATCACCCGTGACTCAATTGTATCACATTGTTAAATTATTCCATAATCATTTTTGGATCGGCCTATAGTGGCCCAAAATATCCCCTCGTCAATCCTTATGGTCGAAGTGTCGACCCATGTTCGAGTTCTTGGGTCGTGCGTATCGAAATCCTAACTAGCCATTCCCTAACGGTTAGTATTCTCAAGAATGGCCAATTTCGAGTGAGATATAATAAAAAGTGCATTGATGATAATATCATTTCATAAATCCCGAAAGTGGGTCGAAATTCAGAATATTACAATAGCACGGCACAAATTTGACTGCCTTGGCATTAATGCCAATTCCTGCGCGAAGCTTAGACCTGATCATAGGCATGGCTGGTCGTGGGGCCGCCCAAGCATGGCTCGAGCCACAATGCTCAAAAGACATTTTGGGGGGGGCTTGTGCAAGCGCTTTTAGTGAGAAAGCCCGGCCCGATCCTAAGTCCAGCCCGGGCTAGCCCAAAGATTCATAAGAATCAATATAATGGGTGGGCTCAGGCAAGAATTAGGCCTTAGCTTAAGGGCTAGGCCAGCCGGGCCTACTCATTGATCACCTATAGTTAGGCTTAACAGACCACGAGATAATCTCCATAAACCCCTTGTCTATGGGGACCAATCGGATCCTAGAGATTGTTAGTAATGCTCACGATCCGGACTGGGCGGGCTTCTATCAAAATTGAAGCCAAGCCCAAACATATCGAGCCTTCTATCTCTTGGCATAAAGCTTTTTGGCAGCCAAATTGAACCGGGCCAATTCGGGCCGACCGGGCCAAGCTGAAGATTGCCCATGAATTCTTGAATTTGAAAATGCAATATCTGAAGAAACTTCTTAGGTTTGTTTCACAAATCACAGGAGGGAAGAAATTTGTGAAAACCCATGAACAATTTTCTGAAAGTTGCGAGGAGAAAAGCCTAACCCGTGAAACTTCTTTGAGATCCAAATGAACGAGCCGCTATTAGTGCCCGTCGAGTTGCCGATGATGGAGTTGTTGTGGAGGGTGCAATGTGGCGAAGCAGCAGCGGCTTAGTGAGAGAAATGAAAGAGATTGTGGTGGAGGCCGTGATATTGAGACGAGAGGGCTGGAGAGGGACTGATGTATTCACTTGTGGTGGACCGGATTGAGCGGAATAAGTGAACATAAGGATTACTCATATCATAATTATCATTACCCAATATCCCATATGAAAAAAATCCTCACCAAGGCTGGACAATCAATAGGCAATAACAAATGACTTTTTCAGTGTGCACGCTCATTGCTCAAAGGCTTCTCTCTAGGTATACCACATTAATGTAATTAAACATCGGAATAACATTTCGGGCGTTCCAAACTAAAAAAATTCAAAACGCATCTCGTCGCAAAATTTAAAATTAATGAGAAGTAGAAAATCTCTATCCAAGTACACCCATAAGCAATTGGAGATGGGTAGATTCACATGCAAATCTTTCATAATTTTTTTAAGTTTGGTAATTTTTCATATTTGGTCATAAAGCCAAAAAAGTAGAAGAGGTTGTGCTAGACAGTTTATAGGCCAATAGGTAATTTTCGAGCTAATTAGGAAAGTTTTCCGGTGCACTTGTACAGTAAAAAGTGCACATCAATAAATGAAACCGAACACGGAATTACTGCGCCGGCGTGCGGCCACCAACACTCTCCCCTTCTTCTTCCTCTTTCTTCTGACAATTTCAGTCCGACGTCACTGCTGAGATCCGAGGAATCACACGCCCGTCGCTTCACCGCCGCAAATGGAAGGAACCCACTTGATTCAGCCGGCGGTTGCGGCTCTGGTCACTTCTTTCGTGGCGTTCAGAGCTCACCGGCGGAAATCGCTCGACTTCTCGGGGGCGGTCGCCGGGTTCCTGGTCATGGCCGTCCATATCGCGGCTGGGTACAGGTGAATTCGACAGCTAGCTTTCTTGGTTTTCGATGAGCGGGATCGCTTGATGTTAGTCCGATGGGATTTCGATGGATTTCTTTTGTGGGTGTTTCGAATTTGGGTAGGTATGGAGCCATGTTGCTCGTTTTCTTCTTCACTTCATCCAAGTTGACCAAAGTTGGGGAGGAGAAGAAGCGCAAGGTTGACGCTGATTTCAAGGAGGGTGGACAGAGAAATTGGTAAAACTTCACTATCTCTCTCTCTCTCTCTCTCACACACACACACACTGTGCATGGTGGAAGTTCTTTTGCTTGGAAGCAATCGAAAAGTTCAATTTTTGTGCAGGCGTCGCTTGCAAATTGTAGGTGGGATTATTGGCACAGCTTGGTTTGATCTGATTCGTAATTTATATTTAGCACTTTCCATGAATGCAATGCCTTCTTGCAATGAAAAAAAAAAGGGACGAAGTAGTTAGGAATTTTATTAGTGTTTCTCATACTTAAAGCATAATTATGATATTCAGGGATTATTTCTTTGGTTACCTCTGAAGTCTGAAGTTATCTAGAGAATGTTGAATAAACAAACTGAGTGTCTTTTACAAGCTTCTTTCGAACCTTGCAACCTCGACCAGTCCATCCAAAATGAAACCTTGCTCAATATGTTGCTGAGTTGCACTCGGCATATCTTCCCCATCTTTCATGTGCTCGCAAGCATGACTAATGATCTTATTTGGGCACTGGTTATATGTCCGGTGCCTAATTGACCTGTGAGGAGAATGCAGCTACTGTGGATCAAGTGCTTAGATTTATCGACGGCGATGTCCATGATGGTTGCTTGACTTTTCTTATTAGGGTACAGGTCCTATCAAATAGCGCCATTGCTACAGTTCTCGTTGTGGTTATCTGGACATTAACTGGATGGAAGGATGAGTGTTTGGACTCCGGAAAATCAGCTCTGATTACATCTCTTATTGGTGGTGTAATTGGTCACTATTGTTGCTGTAATGGCGACACATGGTCTTCAGAGCTCGGAATTCTTAGTGACGAGCAGCCACGACTGATCACGACCTTCAAGGTGTGTACGTTCTGTTCTTTTTCCTTGTGCCCATTGTACTGTGGGAGTCTTCCCTTGCGAATTGGAGTGTATCGTCATTATCCCCTTCAGTTTTAGGCATCTGTTTTATCAACTACCTGCAATTTCAGCACTAGGATACCGCGGCATTTGATTATGGCTTTTGGTGGAAAAGGAGTCTTGAGCTTTTAGCCATTGGAATGTTCATGCCTGATGGATTTGCTCATGAGCATTGACTTCAGTGGTTTTACTTGTTCCATCCACTGAGGCAGTGTAGGACCTTCATACTTAAAGCTGTATTGCTAGCTGAAAATTGTTACAAATAGTCAGTTTATATGAACGGAGTGATTGAGGAGGCTCCAAAGATCCATGAACTTTCCTCCTCTGAATTCTTTTGTACCCATGAACGTTCTCCTGATCATATCCATATATACATTACGTCATTAAATCAGGTTCAATCCTACCCTACAAGTAATCAAGGAAAAGGGTAAACAGGCAGCTGCCTTACCACTTACTCTGATTATTTATGCAGGAGAATAATATAGTTACTTCTGTGAGAATTTTAATGTTGTCTCTAATTGGTTTGTGTATCGCCAATAGCCTGTGCGGAAGGGCACGAATGGTGGTGTGACTGTTCAGGGACTAATGGCAGCTGTAGCGGCGGGTGCTGTAATAGGGATATCATTCGTGCTTGTCGGATTTCTCACAACAAAATGCACGTTGGATGTGGCTTTGAAGCAATTATTAGTGATACCCCTTTCTGCGTTGGCGGGACTTTGTGGGAGTGTCATAGATTCTTTGCTTGGAGCCACGTTACAGTTCAGTGGATTCTGTACAGTTCGGAATAAGGTCTGTATTCTAAAGTGCTTGTGTACTTGACATGTTAAGCCATTACATGCACGACAATGTTCAAAATTACTAGATGTTTCACATGGTCTTAACGGAAATTTTTGTGATTTGGAAATGTTTCTGTAGGTTGTTGGTAAACCGGGGCCGACTGTCAAGAGGATTTCAGGACTCAGCATTTTGGACAACAATGCTGTGAACCTTGTTTCGATATTGATGACCACTATGCTGACCTCCATGGCCTGCGTGTACATTTTCTGAAGTCGTCTGTTCTAACTGAATAATTCCAGATAGATCGCAGAGTTGGTTCTCACAGGGCCCTAACTGAATAACTCCTGCGAGATTGCAAAGTTCTTGCAGGGCCCTATGCAATTACATAATTGTTCCTTTTGTAAGCTGTGAACCGGGCAAACCTAATAATCCATGTGACGGTTCTCGAGTTGGCTACGAATTGAGGAAATATTGAAGACAATTGTTTATCATCTTACTTTAGAGAAAACAGCTACTTTCAGCAGGAAAAATTCTGATTTTCTGGTTCTTATTTTCGGGTAGAAATAGGAAAGGAAGCACATGTAGCATGAAGTTTATTTTCATTGCTTCCAATATTTTCTACTCATTTAATTTCTTGACATAACTCGAGTCACAAAGTACAAGCATTTCACAGTCAGAAGCGCTCTCGTGGCCAAGAATTCGTATGCCTGAAATGGCATTCGCTCGGATCAGATTAAGAGAATCTGTTAACCCAGAATTGCTATGGAACACACCTAAAGCCTAATGAGTAATCAGATTGGTGAAGCTCGTCCTCACGGTTCATACCTCGTGGTAAGGGTTAGCCCCTCATTCTTCTTCTTCTGATGCCAAAAGATGTGCTCTAATGCAAAGTCTCGTTTGCTTCTGAATTGTTGCCCAGACCGCCATCTATTTTGTTCAGTAAAACTGAGTTTTGGACCATCAATCTCTTCTCAAGAAACAATAGCTCTAAATGGGTATTACGTAATAAGTTGATGAGGTTTTGCAAGCCCTGAACCTGTTCAGGTATATTAGAAGATATACATGAACCGAGACCTCATATTATTTCAAAGTGGATACACTGAAGAAGCCAGATCTACAGAACATCACGAGAAACTGAGGGAGTGATAGCCATGAAATTCATGCTTGTTTATTTTAGGGGCAGCAACAACAGAGCATCTCCAAGCAGTACTCGCAAGTCTCGAAGCAGCAGAAGCAGCAACACAGCGCGAACAGGCTGCACTTTCCAAGACCATTGCCACAAAAGGAAAGAAAAACATCAATACGCATGAAGCGATGACAAAGGATATGATGATGATGACGACCACGATACACAGGTTTTCGTGAAGATATGTCAAACAGATGTGGTCTTAGATCGTATGTTTGATCACTGCGAGACATGATTAGCAAAACGCCAAAACTTAGACCATTGTTAGTGGATAAAAGGACGAAAGAGAGAGAGACCACTGATGAACGATTGCGAGTGATGACCCCGAGAAAAAGAAGAAGAAGAAGAAGAGATCAACCAGGCGTAGAGGCAGCCTCTTTCTTCATGGCGCCGACGGACGTGATCGAAGTGCGACACTTGCTGATAGCCCGGTGGAGCAAACATCTCTCTCTCGCTCTCTCCCTCTTCTGTGATCAGAGCTCGGAGTACAGCAAGAGAGAGCAGAAGATGATGAAGGTGAGTTGATGAAGGGAATGAAGAAGGCCGTATGATGCCATTGAGGAAAGAAGAAGGAAAAGATGGATACTGTTCTTTTCTTGAAATTATCCAAAAAGAGAAAATGAAAAATGAATACGCCATGAGAGACACAGAAGGAAGCTTGGTGGCAGCTTCCTATTTCGCTCGTTTCTCTTATCCTCCTCTTTCGTATCTTTGGAGGCTCTCGACTTAACTATTCAGTCGCTTGTATCAATCGTTTCGGTCGATCTATCACATCATACTCGGTAGTTCATTTCATCTCCAACGGTAGAAATAGCGACTTAATGATATGGGCCATCGCGCCATCCCACGTCCTTCCCGGGCAAAACGCAGGTGTCTTTATATCTTTGAATGGAACTTCTCTGAATTCCTCTTCAAAGAGCGTTGACGTTATCTTTGAAATTTCACGTAATGGACAGCTCCGGATTGTAATCGATACTTGTATTGGAAGATAGCAACGGTGATATTTCCTACTTTCGACGGATTTTACATGCTTCTTTTTCCGCTCTAGATTTTAGAATATTCATTAAATTAGATCTTATTCTAGCGGTTGTGATGATGCAAGAAGAGCCAAAATTAAGTTCTGCGAAAATCAGTATCACTCTCCTTAAGAAGATCATCAGGTGGGATGAAGTTGATTATTCATTAACAACCCCAGTAGGACATATGTAACATCATTCCATTCCATCCACATGATGGAAAAATCAACAATCACTTTGGCCAAAATTTTTGACAATTTTATCATCTAAACGTTTATGAATATGTCTGCCCAACGATGTTAAATGTATCCATCAACCCTTTACAATTGAAATTTAGTTGAAGTCACGAGTTCGAAGTTAAGGATGCGTTTATTTTACAGAAAATGAATAATTTGGAAAACATATTTCTAAATAATAGCCAGTAAAGCTTGAAATAATTAGTCAATAAAAAATATTTTCATTACCAATAACAATTTATGTCCAAATATTTTCGTGGACGATGGAAAAAAAATTTCATCGATTCATTTTTGTAAACGATAATAAGCTATCATTTTTGAAAAAATATTTTTCAAATTAATCATTTTCCGCAAAATAAACGGACCCTAAGAAATAGTCGCTAGAATCCTAACTATTTGAGAGAGTTTAGGCACCGTTTTGCACTTTTAGCTTATGATCCTTTGACCCATTTTATTACAAGGTTTATGGTTTATCATAAAAAAAGTCGGTACTCGTCAACTTTGTCAATCAAATCGACCCCGCAAATTATATCTCATAAAACTTTTAGGTGCGCCGAGACACGAAATAATTACCCAAAATAAATATTACGGTTTTAAAAAATATTTACTTTTTCTCGAAAAGTTATGCGGGAGTCCATAACTTTACTCTAAATAAATTTATTTTTCTGTCGGTGTCTTACATTTTTTGCTAATATATGGTCCACACAAAGGGTCATCCACAAGAAAATCTTGGACTTTTCTGGTGGGATTTTCTAGTGGGTGAGTGGATTAATCTGCGCCCTTTTTTTCACTTTAATGTCCGAGACAGATTATGTTAATTAATTAAGCGTGGGATGCATATGATTAACATAGGGACAACGCCATGCATCCTTGTCACAATGAGATGTGACTTAAGGCATGACGTGACTGTCACCGAGTCTTTTCATGTGACCACGTTTGTGTCCCTCAAATTATTTCTTTCCGACCTTAATATCTTCAAATGAACTTTATAAAAATAAAATGTGCAAATGAGATGAACCATTAATATCATAAGCATACTAAGTAATGAAAATATTTCAACATCAAGTGCTACTTTCAAATTACCCGATCAAAGGTAACACAAGAAAAATATTGATATGATGTCATAGTTGTCCGAATCACGAGAAGAACAGTCCTGCACCTTTTTAGGAATTTAATACCATTCAAACCGTTAATGCAACCCAAAGAACGAGCCGGCCATCGTAATCTCACCAGCATGCCATGCTCCCAATCATAAATCGAATTATGACATATGACGAACCAGGGACCAATTGAGCTATTGCGTTGAGTGGTAAATAATACAGGAGATATAAAATGGGGTATGATCCATCTTCATTCTGTTCTTTTTGGGCCCCATCGTGCATGAAGATTGCTGGTGCATGAGAAGGGAAGTTTGACAAATACTAGCTTAATGGGTTATGACGGCAGCAATCACGAGTCTTTCTTGATGCACCTACACAAGTACAAAAGCACTATCTGCCGTTCATCAAAGGTCATGCATTGATTAGGTAGAAGAATCTCATTCCCTATTATTTTAGCCCAGACCAGACCGAGGAGAATTTTAGCATCGCAACCACCCCAGAGTGGACAGGGCAACTGAAGAAAGAAACAGACCAAAAAAACATTAAAAAAACTGAAGAAAGAACAAAAAATTGAAGCATAATGTCAAACTCAAATTGACAGATAGTTTCAAAACTTTAGAAGACTTGCATGTCTAACAGAGCTCACATATATAGAAACAGGGCTTCCTGAGCCTGAAGAGAGGCAAAGTAACCTCTTTTGCCCATTTCTGTTAACCAAACTACTCGATGAGATGGGCACAACAAAGACGTGAGAACATGCCTTTGCAAGATCCAAAGTGCAGCTTTCAAAGAACATAACAATGGGAAATGTAGCCAGACAAGACAAGCTGTACTATACATTGTCGAATTCCCATGTCAAACAGCAAAAATGTACCTACCAGACATCCGAAAAAGAAGATGGCGTGATGACAATGTTCTCAGCAGGCACATCGGATACAACTTCCAAAGAATAAAAGCAAACATCCTGAGCCTAAGATACCAATAACGAGAGGAACCATGGCTATGGACGATTTCAAGGGAAAGAGCTTCCCATTCCCACCAATCCCGCACAAAAAACACCCATGCGGAAGTAAAAACTGCTCGCTTTTTAGGTCTACATTCATCTCAGAGATCAAACTCCACTAAAAATATTAAACTTCGCCTAACAAATGTACAGACATGACTCAATCTGGTCAGATTGCCGTTATTAGTTTTCCTTACTGAGTATACTCTCAGCAGGTGACGGAGCATGTGGCGGGTTCGACTGAAATGAAGATATTATTGAATACAGGTTGGACAGCGGTGGCGTTTTCCAAGCGTTCCCATGTTGCTCTTCGCTTCTCGGCTGCAACATTCGACATTAAGTTGTCTTCTTCCAGCTTGCGTTGGCAGGCAGACACGAGTTCTTCGTCCATTTCTGTTAAAATCTTTTTTAGATTTCTGGTGAGGTTGAGCACAGCTTGGTTCCAATGGTTCTGTATGTTCTGCTCAAGAGATGAGAACACGAGGGGCAGAATCATCTGCCTGTTTTGAGTGACCAGATGAAGGACGTGCTCATTGTTCCATAGCAAATGGGCACGTTCTGCTACCTGCAGTAATTGAGAAATAAATGAGGCTCTACCATCAGGTCCAAATTTCAGTAACTTTTAAACAGAAGTGAAAATGCTATTCTTCTTTCTAACGTTCAGTAAATAAGTAAGATTAATTGAGCATAGTACACAGCAATACATCAATCTCTATATATAAGCAAGTTGATGAAAATTTACCTGGTAATGTGAGCTATTGAGAGAGCATCCAATGCGCCGAAAGAGTGGGACCATGATCTTTTGGAATTCAACCAAACTAGTCATCTCTAAAACCTCTTCCAGCTCACTCAAGAACATCAGCTCCTTCTGGCTGTTCGTCAGGGGCCAATATTTCAATAGGCCCTTGATCACTTCACTGGCCAATTTCGGATCTTTTTCCACAAACTGAATAACACAGTATGTTAGCTGTTGATGATACACACCCACTGACTTTGGTTTATGCAAAGGGATTAGAGCCTTCGATAAGAATATCTTATGTTCCTCCTTCAATGGCAATGCAAACCCACTAATTACACTTCCAAAGATCTCTAACAACTCAGCGATTCCATTGTGCCGTTCTGTTTCAAAAACAAAACGGTATATGATATTACTGACGGCCTTCCTGATAAAGTGTCTGTGTACCATGAACTTCCCATAAATTCGGTGCAGGATTGTTTTCAAGCAGTCTCTTTCTCTCGGATCCTCAGAATCAAAGAGGTCAAGCATCCTCAATAAAAAAGAATGATCTACATATTTCTTTGCGACCTTTGCATCAAGAGAATTGTAACCAATAAAACGGAGTAGCAAGTCATACACGATTTGTAGATGTGACCATGCAGGGTCAAACATTGGTTCCTCATCCTCAGTTTCACCTCCAGAGCTATTTGACCGGTACTTTGGAGGGAAAACCCTAAACAAGTTGATTGCACACATCTTACACGTGGCAGCTATTGCCGGTTCATTGAACTTAGCTGATCCACTAGAGACAAATTCAACAAGCTCGATCAAAATTTCATGCTTAGAATTTATTTCTGTGTAGTTCTTCTCAGGATCGCTGAAATCATAAACCTTGCAGCAGAAGTTCAACTTACTGATGAACAGGTTCTGCTTCTGGGAATTTGACACATCTTTGAATGACATAAATGGCTCAACAGCCTCCAGTCCTGTCATCATGCTAGCAGGGAAAACTGCAGACGACACCCTCTTGACAACATTAAATCGGCTTGAGAAAGTACCCCCTCCAATCATACATTGAAAACCATTGGAATTGTCACCTGGGTCATTCCCTGTAGTATCTTGGGAATCACCTTTTGGTGATTTCCTTGGTATTTTGTTCAGAATTTGCTTCAGCATTGTGGCAACTGAAGATGCTTTTGACGCCTGGAATAGGGTTATATGGTTAATTAGCCAATTCAAAGCAAGAAATGCAATGGAAATAAGACAAACAGCAGGACCTAATAGACAAAGCATTTCTCACCAAGAGGAATTGGACATATGGATCTGCTAACTCTATCGCACAACATCAAATACTATCAGAGCTCTATATTGGAGATCCTTCTCACAGTTGCATGGAGAGAGAGAGAGAGAGAGAGTCGTGTTTTGTCATGATGTGTATCTCTTGCATGTATCTTTTCAGGTTCGATGTTTAAGTTCATTGAGATGGCAACTATGGTACAAAAAACAGAAGCCAAACTCGTGCCGGTAATTATCTCGAGAAGGGATTCAATTACTTGTACTCTATTACCATTTTTTCCTCCAAGAATTTGCAGATCAAGACTCCAGTGAAGTTCAGTAAGCTCAAAAGATGGAAATGACATCCCAAAAAGGCGAATTTCACTCTAAAAATCGCTCATTTCAGCAAGCGTTCCTGAACGGGACCCCAGATCTGAGGTAACACGATATTCAGACAGCAAACCACAACTAGATCTACCCAAAATATCGCTCAAGACACTAAATTGACCGAAACCCACATCAAGAATCAGCTGAAGCAGCTGTGGCAAAGAAAAAACACATCGAACTTTCAGCAAGATCGATAGAGAGACAGAGAGAGAGAGAGAGAGACAGGGGTACAAGGAAACATACCTGCTTATACCATTAAGCTACTTGGAAATGAAGGAGACCACCCGGATCATCGGGACAAGAGAGAAATACAAACGGGATTCAATTTTCCTAGAGATTTTTTGGGTAAAGTGAAAATAGAGAAAGGGACGGGAGAGACAAAGCATTTCTACTTTATATCATCATGGGTGTGGTGGTTGTTTGTCCCCACATGGAGTGGAGGGGCGATTCTTGATTTTCTTGAGGCTTTGAGAGGGGGGTGTCTGCTGTTGTTGTTTACATGTGATCTTGAATATCTTCGGGGTGCTTTTGATTTTTCCGTTTTTCCTCCTCTCCTTTCCCTTTCCCTTTTTCTTTTTTTATCGTTTGATCTTTATGTCTTGGATCTCCATGAACGATAATGATGAAGCATCAATTGCGGTTCCTCGATTCAGCCGAAAACAAATGAGACGGTGTGTCGTTTATATATTTCTTGAGAAGGGTTTGCAGGTACTCTGTTAAACGCTTGACAGTCTCACCACACCACCAAACAAATTGAAGCAAAGAAGAAACAAAATCGAATTAAGGAAGGAAAGAGAGAGCGAGAGAGAGAGAAAGAGAGAGAGAGGACTTGGTTCTTGGAATTAAAGAAATATGCACAATGATAAGACTGGGGTCCGGTACTACAGTTGCAGATTAATATAAGCATTTTTCTGTACGCTTAATCTCTGACAGGGCATATTTCGCTTAATATATTTCTTGAAGGATCCAAAGCCAGCCAGCAAGTCATGAGTAAAGGGTGGTTTTGACATTTGCAGCTGCAAGTTACAGATGCAATCCTAGGCCCTGGTTCTAGAGCAGTTAAGCAGTTCAATAGTCTTTTTTTTCCTTGGAAGGTGCTTAGCATCACAAGATTTATCCACGGAAAGCCGTCCGCTCAAGGTCATATTTTGACACTTGACGCGTGGGGGAGGAGACCTCGGCCTCGGCCGCGGTGGCAACGGGGCCGGCTGATGGTGGCGGTGTGATGTCAGATGAAGGGGTGGCAGTATTTGATGGTGGCGATGCTAATGACCGACGGCGATGGCGGTGGGGTTGCCGGCGATGGTGGTGTCGACAACGTTAAGTAGGGGTGAGCAATATGAATTGTCCAAATCGAGACCGGACTGGATCAAACCGGACCGATCGGTTTGGTCCGGTTCTCGAAAATATTGATCCGGTTCCCAGTTCCTAAAAGTGGAACCGGTTTATGGGCGGTTTGGTTTCTGGTTCTAGGAATGGAACCAAATCGGACTGGATCAATAAATATATATTTTCTAATATTTTCATATATATAATATTTAATATATATATATGAAAAATATTTAATTTTGATTCCATTTGAACTGTTTGTTTAATTTTTTCATATATTATATATTTTTCTAATTTTTTCCATGGTTTTATGGAATCAAATCAGAACTACAAAGTAAAGAATAGAGCAATCGGTTCCGGTTCACAAATAATATTTAATATTGATCTTATTGGAATCGGACTAGACTGGACTGGATCGGGTCCGGTCCGGTTCACGATTTCAATACTAGCCGGTCCGGTCTCCGATACTAGAAATTGAGAACCGATCCTCTCGATCTGATTCTCAATTCTTGAATTGGACTGTACTGGATTGAGAACTGCTAACCCCTAACGTTAAGGACGGTGATGGCTTTTAGTAGTAAAAGGTGGTCGTGCGAGGCGATTCCTATTAGATCGTGGGGGGCTATTGTCGCCTTGTCGGTTGATTAAGATTGTAAAAAGGCCCAGCTATCAGCTAGCTATTCTGGCTCAAAACCCACATTGTCAAAAGTCAAAAAGTTCAGCTCCATTCTTTTTTTATTCCAAGTTTAACTCTTGTAGTTGAAAAATGAATAGTTTCTTCATCTCAATCTCGAAATAATTTATTCTAATAGTTTGCAGATCGAATCAAGCAGATGAAGCTTTTATGTTTGTGGCCATTTTAGTATGGTCAAATACACAAGACATACATAAAGTAACTATCTCCCGTATTCATTATGCCACTAATAAAAAGATCCTAGCTTTACACGGGTTATACTAAACTTAATAATTTTGTATTGGAATCTAGTAGATTATTATGAATCATACTCAAATTAGGATCGAAACGTCTTTCTATCATAATCAAGTCTTCAGATACATTGGATTGAGCTCGAATAAGCACACTTAGCTCAAGCTTAAAAGCCGAGTTCAAGTCAACCTTTGATCCTTAACAGTCGAATCGAGTCATGCTCGAGCAATCATCTAATTAGATTACACCCTAGTAGTGGTGGTATTGGTGATTGGACGATGAAGATGTGATTCATAAGTCATAAGTTTAAGCGATATTCATAAAATAACTTAAACTTTCTTAAACTTTTGGAAAAAAGGTTTTTCACTAATCAGAAAAACAATCTCTTTACCAGGTTTTCCAAATCATGCCAAGCACCAAAAGATAGGGTAAATTCTTTAAAATAATTAGTTTTACCTCCACGAGGAAGCCTTAAACTTTATTATGTGTTAACTAGACATGGTATACAAGCTGCATTGTATTTGTGGAAGGGGTAGGAAGGGATGGTAAAGAAGAAAGTGATTGAAGTAAAATTACCCAAAGATAAGCATTCTTAAGGTAAAAGACCATAATGACCTTTAAATTATAAAGTCGGCATTGCAAAAATTAAGATTCAGAGAAGGGAATGTGGTGCAATACCATGCACAAATTTGGTAATTAAGCGAAAATTAATATAATCTCGTATCGACAGTAGATTATTAGATAAGCCCATGCACAAATTCTGTATAACTTAGAGTGAGTAGCAAAATGTGCCACGTTATTTTGATTTGGTCATCAAACATCCAATTAAGGAAAAGTTTATTATTTTCAATGCACTGTTTCTATGGTGTTGCATGTAATCAATGCGTCGGATATCACAAAACGTTTTCTTATTAAGGATGCTTAGCAAGAACACTCTTTAACATGACTCAACTGTGTAATAAATTATTAAATGATTGCGTTGATACATGTAGCGAGTAAAGTGCCGAGGTTCTACATATCACTTTAAACTTTGTGATGTGAATTGTCAAAGCTCTACAGTACTTTCTACACCATGCAAAAAGAAGACAAGCAGCATTATTGCTGTGGGTTTTCCTTTAGCTTTTGGATTTTTGGCCGAGCAAAGGCAGGAAATAATTAGGGTTTGAAAATGGGGAGGCAAAAAAGCGGTGGCAGTAGAGTCCAAGACAGACAAGATGATTATGAAACCTTTGAAAGATATCTGCCTCGTACTGAAGGCTTGAATGTACTGGAGTTGGGGATGTGTCTCATCTCACATGCTGCAGTTGGGGTGAAGTCATTTCTTGCAAGTAGGTAGTTGCCTGAAAATGGGTTTTTAACTACTGTTGTAGGAATCAGAAGCTCCTTTTTCTATATTGGGATAGGACCTGTCAATTTAAGAGAAAAAATGTGCTCAATATATCAAGTTGAAAGACTATGAGACATCAACTGCAAGTATTTCCTAAACTACTTGTCTGCTTTTCTGTAAAGATTTTAAGTGGATGAAACGGACAATAGCCTTTTTCAGGAAGATTATTAAGCACGGGTTGATGAGAGCGAGAGACGCGTTTTGGAAAACCAACTTGGCTTTTGCCAGAAGAGAGATTTGATGGAAACATATAAATATAAACAGGAAGATTAACAGAACTTTTAGGCCGTGTATAGCTCATGGCCATGGAAGAAGGAAATGGAATCTCATTCTAAGCTGTCAAATTCCTTGCAGTGGGATTCCTTTGCTATTGTTCGGTTGCAATTTTCTAAATGAAGAGACATGTCCAAAATGAGTTGCAAAATGAAGCCAATGAAGGGACATGTCCTCTTAAATGAATATACGTCCACACAAGCTTTTTCAGAAATTCCTCATCTACAACTCCTCAAAATCTCGCTCGTCCGCAGCGACGAAGAAGAAGTCATTCCCATGAACTTGAAACCCCAAGCCACTGAAATGTTCTCATCCTCATTTTATTTTGAGTCATAGTTTGAATCTTGACAACAAATGGATTGACAGCGACCCAGGTAAGTTCGCAAATGGAACTTTGGGTCCCTAGCCAAGCCAATGTGATGCTCGCCTGACATCACCATTAAGAATCCAAACAGAGAGAGAGCGAGAGAGAGAGAGAGAGAGAGAGAGAGAGAGAGATTGCTGGTTTCGTAGACCTTGAAGATGATGAAGCTCACGACTCAATAGAACACTAACTGAAGCAAAACGATATGGATAGATACACATCATGTTACCAAACATTGATACTCCAAGACTTACAGCTAAAGCTCAAAACGAATAGTAGAACATAAAATTTACAGTGGACTCGAATTTCAGGCATCAAATTAGATGTATAGAGTGATAAGAAACCAGTGAAATCTGAGAAGTAGCACAGAACTTTACACAAGCAATGAATAAATACTGCTAATTCCACTCCTCTACGAATAACTCGAATATTAAGCACTTTCTGCCAGTACCTCGCCAGCTACTCCACAGTTGATTGAGTATTTGGGCCTCCACTCGGTCCTTCCCCTCACGATTTCAGCCCCATTTTCAAGTCGAAGCAGATGCTGACACTCAACTTCACCGCAATTTTTGAGGTCGCTGTCCCGATTGCCAGGGATTGCAGTCAGCGACTGCAGCACACTGTCCCTACTACATTCCCTCCGATACTCCAATGTCAGGGCCGAGATCTCATGGCTCTCCAGGATTTGAGGCGGAGCACTCTGCAGAAACCACCACATCATTATAAGTTAACCAGCCAACTTCCTACCACCAATCAGAGGACAAAAATGTAACTCATAGCAATTCCCACAAGAAATCAACAAACTAAACGAGTTGCTAAGTCGAGGCATATGTTGAGTTCCTCTATGATCAATCATCACTTTCCTGGTAGTACAACACCTCAAGACAAAAGCAAAGCACCAATTAAGCATTGCAAAGAAATAATTACGATTGATGAGAGACAAACAAAAAATATGGGAAAACAGCCATGCCGCGCTATGGTGACTCATATCAAGGGTGAGGTCATACGATTGACGGCTCTTATTCCTGATCCCAAAGGATATTTCAAACTGATCCAAAATGATGTCGAATTCAAAAATAAAATTAGACCTGGCTTTCTCCTGATGAATAATAATCTTAAAATACTAAGGCAACCCAGCAAACTTCACAGGGTAAATGCATAATCACTCGTCCAATAAAATCACCACCGGACTTGAATAAAGTTTTGGTAACTATAGTCAAGATAGAGTTAACTTATAGTGTATCGGCATGAACAGCCAGTCCGACAAATGATACTACAATTGGCCAATTCAACCAGGGAAAGCTACAAAAGCAAGCGGATGAAGAACCAAAAGGAGAAGAATAACAAAAGGTTGGTGGTCAAAGCGATTAATTAGCCAAGTTATTTTACCTCGAGTATCCAGCCAATGTACTTCACATTGTTAACATGCTGGTTGACATCTAAATCACTCCACCGAGGCTGAAGAAAGAGCAGATAAAATTGTTTACAAGGAGTCAAAAGTTCATCAATGCATTAACTTCATGAACCATTGACATACTGCTAAACCGGTGCGTATAAAGTCTGCTGTGTTATCATCTAATTTTGGTAATCTCCGATCATCCTCCTCCACAACTGGGGCGGAATTCAGAAAATAAGGCTCTATTTCTTCTCGAACTTCTTCCGGCATTTTGGACAATTTTCTGGTTTTTTTATTCATCATCACCCACAAACTGCAAGTCATAAAAACAGAACATAATGTTACATGAACTGAAATCAAATGCAAAGCACAAGAGAACTAAACTTCAAACAAAACTCCCACCTGGAAGCTCTTGTTAAAGTTTCTCCAGTTTTGCAGTCACGCACAAGCCAATCTCGCCGCATACCATTCTTCCCCGAACCACAGACCCAGGTATCTACTTGAACCACATCCCCCCTGCAATTGAGATGCACATAGCCCTATCAGTTACTAATATAAGAGCATGAACTCCTAAAATTCTATAAAGCTACCACAGGTTTCAACACTAATATATATTCTCGTCGCACTTTTAAAATTCAACAAGTAAATCTTGAGAATTGGCCATCATCTTCATAACTTCCTCAAGCAATAATGAACACGAAATGACAAAGAAACAACATCAACAAGCTAATTAAATTTGACATGCTTCACTGCAGAATATCATTGCCGATTTATCTCAAATAAGGTTGTAACAAGAGGTTAAACAGTCGTTTTTTCCATTTTTCTTTTTGTGGAAATTAAAAAGTGAAAACCACAAGAACAGCCAAAATTGGTTGCGTAATTTTCAAAATTTAAGTCCACATTTCAAAAACATTTCAACTCTCAGAGGACACTGCCACCTGTAAGTGCTAAAAATGTCAGTATTAACCTTTCAACAAGTGCATTACAACCTCACTCTATTCTAAAGCATTGTATCTTATTGGTCAGTTAGAGTATTAAATAGTGTCAAGGCAACCGATTCATCGTAAATGCAGTAGCAACTCGGTGTTAGCACTATTGCCTACACAATAAGGACGCAGTGCACTCTACAACAAGGAAATACAAACCAGAAACAACTAACCAGAACCTCAAATAGTGAAACCAGATTGCTAGAGAAGGCTCTTTAGAGAAATCAAAAGCCACACATGCAATGAGAGTTGAACAGCCCGATTAATCAAATAGTGTGTCTGCTCACCAGCCAGGGTAGCGATTTACCAAAACCTGCATTTTGGTGACAACCCATATTAGATTCTTCTTGTACATCTCAGGGGTTGAACCAAAGCCATCATCAAGAAGCCCAGCAGACTTAACATGATTGAGAGCCGTTTCCTGAAATTCAATAAAACAAAGCTTATTATAACAAACAAAGCTAATAAAGTTGACACAAGGGTAAAACAATACATGCTGGTGAAAAAAATGCACAAACAGCTAAAAGTGCAATCTGAAGAATTTCTTGTTTTATTAGTGAGATTGATAACTAGAACGGTAGACAAATACATTCTACGGGAAAAAGAAGTTGTCGAAACATATTACTAAGCTGGAAAGTCTACCTGCAAATGATTCATTAACGTGTCTATGGACGCTGTACGATCAGCACCTATCTCATATGACCTAATAGAAAAATTCTGTGTGTAAACAAGGCCATCCTGGACAATTCTCCCTAGACCAAACGGGTCGACAAGCACATCTGGCCTCTTTGGTTTCCAGTCAAGCATCATCCATTGCTTTTCTGCTGCCAAGAATACCGTAGTGATAGCAGCAAGTAGCATACTCCAATCAGGCAGTTGGTTGATAAAGGTCCTAGGTGCGGCGGATGGTTTATTAACCTCATCCTTGACAATCTCGGGAAGTGTAGCCAAACCAACAGAAGTACCATTTATTTTCCGAGGGGCCTGCGCATTTGCCTTCACCTGCAGGGCCCCAGAACCATAATTTGGCTTCAACATTCCCAAATTGGCAGGTCCATTTCCAGATTTGGTTGCTTTCGCGACCGAGTCAGGTGAAGGAACTGGAAAAAAAGCAGAAGCAGCAGTGGTGGCAACCATGACCTTTAACTTTTAAAACAAGCAGGTTCACCGATCAGAGCCCTGGTCCAGCTAAAATAATCGAATAAATGTCGAACACCCGGCACGGTCCGTGCAGGCCTCAGCAGAATAAGTAAATAATGGCGCGGTCCCTCTGCAAGAACGCCAACATTTGGAATAAGAATACTTCAGATATTCGGATCCGAATTCTTTTCAAAAGAATCAGTGGGAAAAAAACCAAGTATCAAGATACCAACTTCTTCTGGAACAAGACACCGCTAATTATGCTGGTAATCCAATCAAACTGTCTCGTGAATAGATATAATTCAAAACAAAAACAATTTAAGGGAAAACTCTCAAAGTAGTCAACCAAGTTTCAAAATTTCATAATCACCATCACTAAAAAAAAACTTCAGAACCCACCAAAGAACGGAGCTTTTGAGATCCACGCGACTTCTGGGTTTGCTCCCTCTCAAATTTTTCTATTATGGTCTTTAGTTTTGCTTTCAATTGTAAATTCCATCACACGGAACATAAGGCTACCCGTTTTCCCATTTTTCTCCCAATTATACGAACTCACATAAATCAGTATCCACAAAACGCGAACCAATCTACCATCGGCACGGTACATTAAAAATGACTAATCAATCGGACGCCAAAAATCGCGCAAATGATTCCCAACATCAACGCCGGGATGAAACAAAAACAAAAACCCAGCAGATCTAACCTCCAAACAAGAGGGAAAACAAAAACAGAAAACGAAAGAGAGCAGATCACGTAGAAATCACCGCGACCCATCAAAATGCCACGTTCGAATCGATACCCAACAGCCCAGAAAGCCACAAAAACAAAAAAAGGGGTCGAAACTCTTCACAAGCTCGAAATCCTCATACACCCAGAACAGACGATTACACCCAAAAACATCCTCCTACCTCCTCCAGCTCTAATGGGCTTCTCCGTTCCGCAAAGAAGCCGAGATCAACAGGCGGAGCGAGGGGGAAGAAAAAAGGGGGGATTCGAGCGAGAAAAAATGCGGGCATTTCGCCCGGTGTACCTTCGAGAAGGACGTACAGATGAGCGAATGCGAGGAAAAAAAACGACCCCTTTTTTTCCACCGAACGGAGCGGACTTTCCGAGCAGGTGTAACCAGGAAGAGAGAGAGAGAGAGAGAGAGAGGGGAAGGACGCTTTGGGAAGCTTTGGAGAGAGGGGGTGCGAAATGCGAATTTTCCTTCGCTTTTCCTTCCGCTTTTTCCCTTTTCTTTCCGTCGTAGCGAATTTCGAAACTTTTTCCTGGGAAAATTTGAAGAGAGAGAAAGATAGATAGAGAGAGAGAGAGAGAGATAGAGAGAGAGTTCTCTAGGGCCAGCGGAGAAGTGGGTGGCAGGTATTTGGCGTCCAGCGACTCTTTCGCCTTTTTATAAATGCCGAAGGGCCACGTGGCGAACCCTCGCCCCTCCATCTCCAAAGTTTCCCCCAAAAACCCTTTTTGCTTCTCATCTTCTTTTAGTTTATTTAAAACACAGCTTAGCATGAAAACAATTGGGATATGTTCACCAGAAGTGGGTCGCCAGTGGCGGCCCTCGACCAGGCCTAGGCGAGGGACGGCGACCCTCGCTCAGGTCTAGGGGAGGGCCGCGACCCCTTGCCTAGATCTGGGGGACCTCGCCTGCCGTCGACGAGGATCGGCCAAGTCTAGGCGAGGAGGGCCAGTGACCCTCGTCGAGTCCAAGGGAGGACCGCGACCCTCGTCGGGTCTGGGCAAGGGTCGCCAGCCCCTTACTAGGGCCCAGCGACCCCCGCTTACCATCCCCCACCTCGTCCGTCCCCCCCCCCTCCCGTAAGCAATGACGAGGCGTAAGCAAGGGCTTACAGCCCTCCCTGCCTATCCTCCTCCTTTTTTTGTAAAAAAAATTAGCTCATTTTTAAATTTTAATTTAAATAAAATTTGTATTCAAATAATAATAATAAGTTGTGTCATCGCCACATAGGACAAAAAAATAATAAAAAAGCGATATCAACATTTTCCGTTAGCCAAATTTGAAGGTGTTAACTTTATGTCTTAATTGAATCCATTTGACAAGTTTGAGAATTTGATTACACTTTTTATAAGTTTTAGGTCTCAATTATATTTTTTGTGATAAGTTTCAGGACTTATAGTGAACATATCCCAGAACAATTTATATAGCATAGTGAAGTCTTACTATTTTCATTGGGAAAAAGTCACAAAAAGATCCAAAATTATGTCCATTATGACACATTTATCATGAACATTTTTTATGACATAAAAAATTCCAAACTATACCCACTGTGACATATTTACCATAAATTTTTTCTTGCGACATAAAAAATCTCAAACTTGTACCTAAGTGACACATTTGCCATCCTCCGTCAACATTTCATTAGATGATTTCTCAGTTAAAACAATGTCATTTTTATTTTACTTAAACCACATGGGCACCGTGTCAACAATGTTTGCTTTCCGGCATTCATGAACGCAAATTTTTAACGGTTATCATTGACAAAACTTTGACAGAAGGTAAATATGTTACGCAAATATAGGTTTGGAATTTTTTGCGTCATGGAAAAAAGTTTAGAGTAGTGTGTTACAGTAAGCATAGTTTAGAGTTTTTGGTGGCTTTTGGCCCTTTTTTATTTTGTTGTTTTATGATGCTTTTCACTTAAAGATTATGATTTTCATGGTACAATATCTTCACTTACTTGAGTGAGATTAATTAATAACTTCTTTATTGGTTTCTCCGATTAACTTCACCCTATCCAATGCTTTGCAAAATCCCTATTAATTTAACTATTACGTAACAACGGTGCATGTAGCGATCTTACATACGGCACAAGAACATGATTCGAACCCTGCCCGAATCCATGAGGAGAAACTCGAACTCGACATGGCACGTCTTATCCCTAAACTGATACCGATCAACACATATCCTCCTTCATTTTCGACGGAGAATAATTTATAATCACGTCGAGGCATTTCTGTACTTACCTAATATCAATAATTCCGGCTCTCGATCAATAATGAATAAGGTTGGTTGACGCAATAGTTTTGTCGCTAATTAATATTAATTAGTGCCATTTAAATACATGCATCAGGTGAAGGGGGAGGAGATTGAGTGTGATTGGAACTTTGACCAATTAGGAAAAAAGTATGGCAAACTAATTTTGTCTATGGGAATGGATTTGGGCTTTGTGGGCAACCTATGTCAACGTCGTTCAAAGAAGGTGGGAAGTCAAAATCTACAGAAAATTCAAAGAAATGGAAGTCTAGAGGCTTCTTGGCAATGGCACGGGGGGACCGCTGAATGGCAGTCTCGTAAATTATTGCCTTTCGACGAGGGTGCGTGGGCAATATTAAATTTGTCTGCATCCACAAGAAGATACTCGCAACTGGCGGCAGCCTTCTCGGTCCCAACGGACTCTCGGCACGAACAGGAGTGAGAGTAGAGTCATCGGTTGTAACCGGTTCCTAGATTTGGAACCTGAAATCTATCATGTTATAATCAGTTCTCAGTTTTTGAAATCTAAGACTTATCATGTTTATCCCGAAACCTGTTTTGGAACCTACTATGTTTGTCCTGAAACTCATTTTGGAACCTACCATGTTTTTCCGGTTCGGTTTCAGGTCTACTCGAGAACCTGTTTTACTTTTGTTCATTTTTCTGGTTCCATTTTTTTAGCAAAATAACACGAGTAGCAATAAAATGATTCAAAGTAAAAGATGCATAATAAAAATCACTATTCGCTGAAAGCTACAATTCCTAAGATGAGCAATAAAAATTAATATCTACCAAAAGCAACAATCCAAAATATAATAATAATATGATCTACGTCTTTTTTTTTTCACCACAAGCTAAAAACCGATTCCAAAACCGGTCTGGGTGGGTCTTCACTTAGAATCGGGACCATGACCAGTTCCAACCGGTTCTCGAACCAGTTCAAACAGGAATTGATTCTCGAACCTATTTTTCGGGTGGTCCGGTGCGGTTCTCAGGTAAATCCGGTCCGATTGCACACCCTTAGGTGAGAGAAGTGTTTATTTAATTGACTTGAGTGTGATAAAGGCACAAATAGGGTTGAGAGAGAGAAAGAGGGGAAAAAAAAACTAGAGCCCAGAAGCTCGGACCTACGCAGATTGATTCTTTCGCACTTGAATAGGCCCAGGCATGGATTTCGGGCATTTTTTATTTTTTCAATTCGAGTCCGAACCAGCCCGAAATAATTAAAAATTTGAACATATAAAAAAAAAGAGAAATGGATTATTTATTATAGAGACACTATGATAAAATCGTGCACAAGTTAAATAACTAACTAAAAATCAAACGAACAAGAAAAGATGTGACAAAAAGTCGAATCATGGAAAATGCCGGAAAGAATATAAAAAAGAAAGAAACAAGAAGTGTGTTTTTGATGTCGAAAAGGGCCCCTAAAACACCTTTAGCAACTTGCCCCGGCATATCAGGCTCTGAACGAGCTTTACGAATTATACTTATGAGCTTTGTGACCGTGACTCCATCCGAATCAAAAAGTTATATCTCTTTGAAGTTGAGGTGCGTAGAGAGAGAGAGAGAGAGAGAGAGAGAGCGAGAGTCAAAGAGAAGGAGATGAAGAGACGGCGCCAAGATTCGAGGAATGGGAACGACAATTACAGAAAGGGAGGAAGAAGTTGAAATGAAAATGCGATGTTAGGAAGAAATGTGAGCCGAGCATGTGTAAAGAGATTTGCACCCCTATGAATTAAAAAGACACAAGGAAATTCAACCGCCAACTTTACCCTCATGAATGGGGGGGGGGGCAAGTGATAATACCATATTTGATGTGGCTCATTTAGCCATGTCTCCGATTCTTTACCAAAGAGAGTGAACCGTGGGTTCACCTCTTTGAAAATTGATGAACCCCTAAGCTATCAAATTAAACATAAATAGCCTAGAACCAGTTATTCGAGGTAAGATAAGAGACTTTTGACATTAACCATTACTCTGTCAATTATATTCTCCAAAGCTCGTACCGACTTGAGTTTCCAAGGATCACTATAAGTTCCCCCCAATGAAACTTTTTTAGATGTGGCATGTAGAGTGCACGTAACTACGGTATGGTCAAACGATGAATGCGAGTGAGGAAGATTGAGTTGCGGCTCGATCCCAATTTGATTGTTGTCAACCATCTTCGGATTGTTTTCAATTACATTGACCTCTTGAGCATACATAATTCCTAGATACACCATCACTCAAGAGACGTCCATCCATCATTAATCAATTCTTTTTGTCATGTCAATCAAATCCCACCACCTTTATCCTTAAATGATCACCGTAAATGTTGAATGTCTCGACTTCATTTTCTCCCTATTGTAGCTCCCAACAACCAACCAATTCATTCCGAAATCATCTCCAATCTCATATGAAAGAATTTGGAATTACCTTAAATGTAAGGTTGGAAAAAATTGAAAGAATTTATAATCACATATGATGAACCCCTAAGCTATCAAATTAAACATAAATAGCCCAAAATTAGTTATTCGAGGTAAGATAAGAGACTTTTGACATTAATCATTACTCTGTCAATTATATTCTCCAAAGCTCGTACCGACTTGAGTTTCCAAGGATCACTATAAGTTCCCCCCAATGGAACTTTTTTAGATGTGGCATGTAGAGTGCACGTAACTACGGTATGGTCAAACGAGGAATGCGAGTGAGGAAGATTGAGTTGCGGCTCGATCCCAATTTGATTGTTGTCAACCATCTTCGAATTGTTTTCAATTACATTGACCTCTTGAGCATACATAATTCCTAGATACACCGTCACTCAAGAGACGTCCATCCATCACTAGTCAATTCTTTTTGTTATGTCAATCAAATCCCACCACCTCTATCCTTAAATGATCACCGTAAATGTTGAATGTCTCGACTTCATTTTCTCCCTATTGTAGCTCCCAACAACCAACCAATTCATTCCGAAATCATCTCCAATCTCATATGAAAGAATTTGGAATTACCTTAAATGTAAGGTTGGAAAAAATTGAAAGAATTTATAATCACATATGATGAACCCCTAAGCTATCAAATTAAACATAAATAGCCCAAAATCAGTTATTCGAGGTAAGATAAGAGACTTTTGACATTAATCATTACTCTGTCAATTATATTCTCCAAAGCTTGTACCGACTTGAGTTTCTAAGGATCACTATAAGTTCTCCCCAATGGAACTTTTTTAGATGTGGCATGTAGAGTGCACGGAGATGCAGTCCGGTCAAATGAGGAATTTGAGTGAGGAAGATTGAGTCGTGGCCCGATCCAAATTTGATTGTTGTCATCCATCTTTGGATTGTTTTCGATTTCATTGACCTCTTGAGCATACATATTTCCTAGATACACCATCGCTCTATAGACGTCCATCCATCACTAGTCAATTCTTTTTGTTATGTCAATCAACACCCACAGCCTCTATCCTTAAATGATCACCACAAGTGTTGAACATCACGACGTCATTTTCTCCCTATTGTAGCTTCCAACAACCAAGCAATTCATCATCTTATATGAAACAATTTGAAAAACGTTAAATGTAAGGTCGAAAAAAATTGTAATAATTTATGATCACATATGATGTGTTGCTCCCTTGTCCGAGATAGAAGACCTAGCCCCTTTGGCCTAATGGGCGTCGTAGACAAAGTAGAGATGAAGTGTTCTAGGGGCTCTTGAGAGTGAGGTCGGAAAGAATGCCTTCACGACCTTTACCTGAGGAATAACCGACTTGGCCCTCCTAAGTGGACAACATACTTCGGGCGGTATATGGCCAACGTTCTTGAACATTATATGCACAATCACCTGTCTCTGCCGACCTCCATGAGCACTAAGAATAACATGTAGAGGAGATGATTCCCGTGGCATCAACTCGTAACTCATTTTTTTTTTGTTTTCTCTCTCATGTTCCACATAATCTCTACTTAATTTGACTCATTTTATGTAACAACGGTGCATGTGGCGATCTTTGACACTGCATAAGAACATGACTCGAACGCTGCCCGAATCCATAAGGAGAAATCCGAACTCAACACGACACGTTTTATCTCCAAACCGATGCCGATCGACACATATCCTCTTCCATTTTCGATGGAGAATAATTTATAATCACGTCGAAGCATTTCTTTACTTACCTAACATCAATAATTCCGGCTCTCGATAAGTTCTGAATAAGGTTGGTTGACCCAGCGGTTTTGTCGCTAATTAATATTAATTAGTGCCATTTAAATATATGCATGAGGTGAAGGAGGAGGAGTTTTGAGTGTGATTAGAACTTTGACCAATTGGGAAAAAAGTATGGTAAACTAATTTTGTCCATGGGCGTGGATTTGGGCGTTTGTGGGCGACCCATGTCAACGTCGTTCAAAGAAGGTGTGAAGTCAAAATCTATAGAAAATTCAAAGAAAGGGCGTTCTAGAGCCTAGAGGCCTCTTGGCAATGGCGAGTGGGACCCTTGAATGGTATTCTCGTAAATTCTCGCCCTTGACGGTGGTGCGTGGGTAAGATTAAATTTGTCTGCGTCCGCAAGAAGATACTCCGGAACTGGCGGCAGCCTTCTTGGGTCGCGGCGGATTCTTGCACGAACGAGAGAGAGAGAGAGAGAGAGAGAGAGAGAGAGAGAGAGAGAGAGAAGTGTGTCATCTAATTGACTTGCGTGTGATGAAATGCGCAATTAGATTTTTCTTCATCTCACTTGGGAGTGTGTAACTGGATCGAATTTATTCTGAAACCGGACCAACCTACCCGAAAAATAGATCGGGAACCGGTTCTAACAAGAACCGATCCGGGTACCGATTTCATTTTTTGGGAACCGGTTAGAACCGGTCCGGTTTCCGGTTCTAAGTAAAAACCAACCCAAACCTGTTTTAGAACCGGTTTTAGAATCGGTTTTGAGATAATGTACAAAAAAGTAAAAAGCCTATATCATGTTACCCTACTTCATCTGTTTTAGAACTGACTTCCGGTTTAATATTGGAATATGTTTCACAACTATGAGCGAAATAACACGGCCCTTAAAGTCATCCATATATTATGTGATTCAGATAAGATATATAGACATTTTTTTAGTGAAAGCAGATGCCTTACCGCTAAGTTTTTTTATTTTTCTTTCAAGATATTTCATTCGAAAACAGAAGTGAGAAATTATCTCATCATGGCACAAAATAAAGAGCTAAACATGTTGAATAAATTCCTTGGAAATGTGACTCTTAAAGATTTATGCGATTGGACTATGTCTTGCCACATAGTGCTTTTGGATTGTTGATTTTGATGGATTGTAATTTCAATTGCTCATTTTGGGGATTGTTACTTTTAGCAGATAGTAGTTTTTGTTATTCATCGTTTATTTTAAATCGTTTCATTGCTACCTATATTATTTTGCTATAAAAAAATGAAACCGGAAAAAGAAACAAAAAAAATAGGTTGTCGGGTGGACCCTGAAACCGGACCGGAAAAACAGGGTTGGTTCCAAAACAGGGTTTAGGAAAAACATGATTGATTTCAGGTTCCAAAAATTGGGAACCGATTATAATATGGTTGGTTTCAGATTCTAGGTCCGGACCCAACCCACCCTAGAACCGATCACCCCTAATCTCACCCCTCTCATTTATATACATGTAATTGCGGTACCCGTACAGATCGAACCTCAAATTTAATACTCTCCTACCCTATCCTCAATTCATTTATCAGCAGAACCGTATGTCTGTTGGCAAAGGCACGATCAAAGTTGAGAGAGAGGGACAAAAAACTGGAGCCGAGAAGCTTGGACCTACCCGTACAGCTATTTTCGAGCCCGAATAGGTCGGGCATGTATTTCAGGCCTTCTTTAAATTTTTAATTCAAGTTCGGACAAGCCCGAAATAATTTAAAATTAAAACACATAAAAAAGTAAGAAATGAAATATTTATCCTAATGGCACTCTAATAAAATCATACACAAGTTAGATAACTAACTAAAAATCAAACCAACTAGAAGAGATGCGATAAGAGTCGAATCATGAAAATGACCAAAAGAATGTAAAAAAACAGAGAAGTGTGTTTTTTATGTCGAAATAGGCCTTAATACACCTCTAGCAACTTGCCCTAGCATATTAGGCTCTAAACAAGCTTTACAAGTTATACTTATGAGTTCTATGACTCCTCCCGAATCAAAAGTTATACTCTTTTGAAGTTGAGGTGCGGAGAGAGAGAGAGAGAGAGAGAGAGAGAGAGAGAGAGAGAGAGAGAGAAGGAGATGAAGAGACGATGCCCAAGAGGATTCGAGGAATGGGAATGACAATTACAGAAAGGGAGGAAGAAGTTGAAATGAAAATGCCATGTTAGAAAGAAATCTGAGCCATACGTGTAAGAGATTTGCACCCCTTTGATTTAAAAAGACACGAGGAAATTCAAACGCCAACTTTACCCTCATGAGCGGTGGGCCAAGTGATAATACCATATTTGATGTGGCTCATTTAGCCATGTCTCCGATTCTTTACCAAAGAGGGTGACTCGTGGATCCACCCCTTCGAAAATTGATGAACCCCTAGGCTATCAAGTAAATATAAATAGCCAGAATCAGTTATTCGAGGTAAGATAAGAGACTTTCAACATTAACCGTTACTCTATCAATTACATTCTCCAAAGCTCATACTAACTCTATCAATTACATTCTCCAAAGCTCATACTACCTTGAGTTTCCAAGGATCATTATAAGTTCTCCTCAATGGAACTTTTTTAGATGTGGCATGTAGAGTGCACGTAGCTGCGGTCTGGTCAAACAAGGAATTCAAGTGAGGAGGATTTAGCTGCGGCCCAATTTGAATTTGATTGTTGTTAGCCATCTGTGGATTGTTTTCAATTGCATTGACCTATTGAGCATAACAGGTATGCTATCCCGCATGGGCGAATCTCTTGTTCAAGTCCTTCAGGGACTGCCTTTTAGCTGCAAAACTATCCGGATATTTAGCTCAGAGCATAGATACACTCAGAGTTACCAAGATGATGTTATACTTAACTGACCGAGCTGCATTTCTTAAAAGATCATGTCAGATTTTGAAGAAAAGGATTTTTAGAGAGGCATGGAAAGCAAGAACTCTGAAATTTTACAATTTTTCCTCTTATTCCAAATTGAAGGATTACATGGCTTTATATAGGCGTTAGGGAGTATGTTGCTGGATGAAGGTCCTGATAAAACAAAACACACCTAAAACACACTCATAGGACACCTACAACACATTCATAGGGTTAGGTGAAACGGTACCCGCTATTATTTGTTACAATGAACAATGACGGTTAGGTGAAACAGTACCAGTTTATCTCCATCCAGAGTTATAATCATAATCTGAGTTATCTGAGCTGTTTGCATTTTCATATTCTGCTACTGTCTCTGTGCCAGAATTTGTTCAAAATTGTCTTTAGTAATGACTGGTGTTTGGTTCAAGGAAGAGGATGCATATGTAGAACAGTTTGGAAGAGCTATATTCGAAGTGCTTTGTTGTATCGGGATTTCATTACACATTCTAATGCCAAGGCTTGGTTGTGGATTTTCTTCAGGTAAGACTGGCTGAGGCCAATTTCCTAGCTGTGAGTAGTGGGAGGCAGAGCTGGCGTCAAGTCCAACGGATAAGGACAATGGTCCATAATCATAGGGATCTTGAGAGAGTGGTCCACCCCATGGGTCCTGAGATAATTGTGCCGGATCTCCTGTGTCTGGCATTTGTTGATCTTGTGATGATTTGAGCTGATACACCATCACTCAAGAGACGCCCATCCGTCACTAATCAATTCTTTTTGTTATGTCAATCAACTCCAACCACCTCTATCCTTAAATGATCACCATAAATGTTGAACGTTGCGACTTCATTTTCTCCCTATTGTAGCTCCTAACAACCAACCAATACATCGTGAAATCATCTCCAATCTTATTTGAAAGAATTTGGAATTACCTTAAATGTAAGGTTGGAAAAAATTGAAATAATTTATAATCACATATGATGTGTTGACCCAATTTGCTCCCTTGTCCGAGATAGAAGACCTAGTCCCTTTGGCCTAAAGGGCACCAACCAAGTAGAGATCAAGTGTTCTAAGGGCGCTTGAGAGCGAGGTCAAAAAGGGTGCCTTCACGACCTTGGTCTAAGGAATAACCTACTTGGCCAGCCTAAGCGGACAACATACTGCCGGTATATGGCCAATGTTCTTGAACATTAAATGCACGGTCACCTGTCTCTGCTAACTACCATGGACACTCGGAATACCATGGAGATGAGATGATTCCCCTGGCATTGACTCTTGACTCATTTTTTGTTTTCTCTCCCATATTCCATAGAATCTCTACTTAATTTGACTCATTTTATGTAACAACGGTGCATATGGTAATCTTTGACATGGCATAAGAACATGACTTGAGCCCTGCACGAATCTATAAGGGGATATCCGAACTCGACATGACACGTTTTATCCCTAAACCGATGCCGATCGACACATATTCTCCTCCATTTTTGACGGAGAATAAGTTATAATCACGTTGAAGCATTTCTGTACTTACCTAACATCAATAATTCCGGCTCTCGATAAGTTCTAAATAATATTGGTTGATGCAGCGGTTTCTAAGCTAATTAATATTAATTAGTGCTTTTTAAATATATGCATGAGGTGAAGGAGGAGGAGTTTGAGTGAGATTGGAACTTTGACCAATTAGGAAAAAAGTATGGTAAACTAATTTTGTCTATGGGCATTGATTTTGGCCCTGTGCGAGTAACGGAAAGTCTAGAGGCTTCTCTTGGCAATGGCCGGTGAGACCGCTGAATGGCAATCTCGTAAATTCTTGCCTCTGGTGAGGATGTGTGGGTAATATTGATTTGTCTGCATCTACAAGAAGATACTCAGTGGCACCTGCCCCTTGATCTTATGCATAAACGAGAGTGGAAGAAGTGTTTATTGAATTACACGCAAGTGTTTATTTAATTGACTTGCGTGTGATAAAGGCACAATTCGGGTTGACAGAGAGTGAGGAAAAAAAAAGACCGGAACCCGTAAGTTTGGACCAATGCGCATCGATTTCTTTGGGCCCGAACAGGCCGGGGCATGGATTTTGAGCGTTCTTTATATTTTCAATTTGAGTCCAGACCAGCTCGATATAATTGAAAATTAAAACATATAAAAAGTAAGAAATGAATTATTTATCGTAGAGACAAACTAATAAAATCATAGACATGTGTTAATAACTAACTAAAAATCAAATAAACATAAAAAGATGCGATAAGAGTCGAATCATGAAAAGTGATCGAAAGGATGTAAAGAAAAAGTGTGTTTTCGATGTCGAAAATGGCCTTAAAACACCTCTAGCAATTTGCCATACCATATCGAGCTCTGAATGAGCTTTTTGTGTTATACTTATGAGCTATGTGACTCCACGAGAATCAAAAGTTATATTTCTTTGAAGTTAAGGTACGGATAGAGAGAGAGAGAGAGAGAGAGAGAGAGAGAGAGAGAGAGAGAGAGAGAGAGAGAGAGAGAGAGAGAGAGAGAGAGAGATACTCAAAGAGAAGGAGAAAAAGAGACGTTGCTCGAGAGGATTCGAGGAATGGGAACGACAATTACAAAAAGAGAGGAAGAAGTTGAAATAAACTATTTGATGCGGCTCATTCAGCCACGCCTCCGATGCTTTAGCAAAGAGGGTGAAACATGGGTCCATCTCTTTCAAAATTTGATGAACCCCTGGGTTATCAAAGTAAATATAAATAGCCCAAAAATAAACTATTCGAGGTAAGAGATTTTCGATAGTAGCCGTTGCTCTGCCAATTTCGTTCTCTAAAGCCCATACTGACTTGAGTTTCGAAGGATCACTAAAAGTTCACCCCCAACAGGAACTTTTTTGTATGTGGCCTGTAGAGTGCATGGAGCTGAGGTATGGTCAAACGAGGAAATTCGAATGAGGAAGATTGAGTTGCAGCCCAATCCAAATTTGATTGTTGTCAGCCATCTTAGATTGTTTTCAATTACATCGACCTCTTCAGCATATATAGTTCCTAGATACACCATCACTCAAGAGACGTCCATGCATCACTAATCAATTATTTTTGTTTTGTTATCAACTCCCACCAACTCCATCTTCGATTGATAACTACAAGTATTGAACGTGGCGATTTTATTTTCTCCGTATTGTAGCTTACAACAACCAACCTTATTCATCACGACCATGAGATCATCTCCAATCTCATATGAAATGATTTGGAAAACATTAAATGTAAGGTTGGAAAAAAATTGAAATAATTTATAATTACATAAGATGCATCGACCCAATTTGGTTACTTGTTTGAGATAGAAGACCTAGTCCCTTCAGCCTAAAGGGTGTCGTCGACCTACTAGAGATGAAGTGCTCTAGGGGCGTTTGAGAGGGATCGGAAAAGGTGCCTTCATGACCTCGATCTAAGGAATTACCTGCTTGGCCCGCCTAAGATGACGACATACTTTAGCCGGTATATGGCCAACGTTCTTAAACATTATATGCGTGGTCATCTGTCTCTGCCGACCCCATGGGCACTCAGGATACCATGGAGAGTAGATGATTCCCGCGGTATTAACTTTGACAGAAATCAGCCTAGAGCATCACCAAAGAACCTTTGAAAAAAGCATCAACACAAAATGAGACCCGAAATCTAAGTGTGCATGCAAGACCCAATCTTCCGAGTGCTCAACTACAATTTCCCACAGTAACTCAAGTTATCACAGTAAGACTATTCATATAATACAGTCCAAAGTTCACTGACCGGATCTGCGAATTGCTTTTAGCGCTTGTGTTCAGCTAACGATATTCTCACTCCCGTCGTAAAAATGCTCAGTTGTTTCCGACTCACATGCCTTGTTGGATAGGATGGTCCATATGTAAGACCCGACAGACTTAATGGCACGTGGGACTAAGCTCACATGCACTGTTAGCATGCAAGATTGGCTCCTAAAACATTGCAGTGAAGGGGGATCATGACTTCCCCAGGCCACCATGACCAGACATTAGTCTATTATTCTTCATGAGAAATCCAGAAATCTCCGTCACTTCATGAGAGGGACCGAAATAAATTGGTGCAGTTGCTCCTGTTTTGATAAAGATTGGTCTTTTGGAGCAAAAGTGATTTCAGCAACACAATAAAAAAAGTGGTTGAGTTTTAAAGCACCGGACGAAATCCGGCTGCCGAACTACCCTTAATATATTCAAGGAAAGCTACGTGACATTTTTAGCGAGAAGAAAATCACTTTCTCTTATCAAATAATGAAAACTAACTGTTTTCCTTGAAAATGATTACATAAAAAATATTTTCTATATCATGAAGTTTTCAGTGAAATATACGCACCATTTTTCAAGGAAAACTATCTTCGGGAAATTGTTTTTTGACTTTCCAGTGTTCGAATGACGGAAAATTAATCGATCTAAGGAGAGTGTTTTCCATGGACTAAAAACAATAATTTTAGATTGGGAGAAAAAGACTTTTCCATTCGGGCAAGAAGGAAACAACTTTCTCTAAATCGCAAAACAAATGAAAACTAATCATTTTCTTTGTAAACGATTTTCATGGAAAATATTTTCCTTTATCACGGAGTTTTCAATGAAACTAACCCACCCTAAAATTCTAAATTAATGACTCTCTTTTTTAAGAAAGACGTTTACCTAATAGCAAAGCTTCTTTTATGGACCTAGACGACGAAGACCACCACTAGTCCTCTCGACCCGTCGACCATAAACCGAGAAACACGTCGCTCGAAATGTCGATATGAAAACCCCGAAACCGAACTCTATCGAGCGTTCCAGCACATGCGCCTATTGTAATTCGATCCGCAACGAAAGGGTGCCTTCACGACCTTGGTCTAAAGAATAACCCACTTGGCCCACCTAAGTGGACAACATACTTCGGCCGGTATATGGCCAACGTTCTTGAACATTAAATGCACAGTCACCTGTCTCTGCCGACTACCATGGACACTCGGAAGACCATGGAGAGGAGATGATTCCCGTGGCATCGACTCTTACTCATTTTTTGTTTTCTCTCCCATGTTCCATAGTATCTCTACTTAATTTGACTCATTTTATGTAACAATGGTGCATATGGCAATCTTTGACATGGTATAAGAACATAACTCGAACCTTGCATGAATCTATAAGGAGATATCTGAACTCGACATGACATGTTTTATCCCTAGACCGATGCCGATCGACACATATTCTCCTCCATTTTCGATGGAGAATAATTTATAATCACGGTGAAGCATTTCTGTACTTACCTAACATCAATAATTCCGGCTCTCGATAAGTTCTAAATAAGATTGGTTGACGCAGCGGTTTTGACGCTAATTAATATTAATTAGTCCTATTTAAATATATGCATGAGGTGAAGGAGGAGGAGTTTGAGTGAGATTGGAACTTTGACCAATTAGGAAAAAAGTACGGTAAACTAACTTTGTCTATGGTCTTGGATTTTGGCCTTGTGTGAGTGAAGGAAAGTCTAGGGGCTTCTCTTGGCAACGGCCGGTGAGACCGCTGAATGGCAATCTCGTAAATTCTTGCCTTTGGTGAGGATGTGTGGGTAATATTGATTTGTCTGCATCTACAGGAAGATACTCGTAAAAGTGGCACTTGCCCCTTGATCTTATGCATAAACGAGAGTGGAAGAAGTGTTTATTGATTTACACGAAGTGTTTATTTAATTGACTTGCGTGTGATAAAAGCGCAATTAGGGTTGAGAGAGAGAGAGAGGAAAAAAAAACCGGAACCCATAAGCCCGGACCAATGCGCATCGATTTCTTCGGGCCAGAAGAGGCTCGGGCATAGATTTTGAGTGTTCTTTATTTTTTCAATTCGAGTCCAAACCAGGTCAATATAATTGAGAATTAAAACATATAAAAAGTAAGAAATGAATTATTTATCCTAGAGACAAACTAATAAAATCATAGACATGTTAATAACTAACCAAAAATCAAACAAACAAAAAAAGATGCGACAAGAGTTGAATGATGAAAAGTGACCAAAATGATGTAAAGAAAAAGCGTGTTTTCGATGTCGAAAATGGCCTTAAAACACCTCTAGCAATTTGCCCTACCATATCGAGCTCTGAACGAGCTTTTCGAGTTATACTTATGAGCCATGTGACTCCACCAGAATAAAAAATTATATCTCTTTGAAGTTAAGGTGCGGAGAGAGAGAGAGATGCTCGAAGAGAAGGAGAAAAAGAGACGTTGCCCTAGAGGATTCGAGGAATGGGAACGACAATTACAAAAAGAGAGGAGGAAGTTGAAATAAACTATTTGATGTGGCTCATTCAGCCATGCCTCCGATGCTTTAGCAAAGAGGGCGAAACATGGGTCCATCTCTTTCAAAATTGATGAACCCCTGGGTTATCAAAGCAAATATAAATAGCCCAAAAATAAACTATTTGAGGTAAGAGACTTTCGATAGTAGCTGTTGCTCTGCCAATTGCGTTCTCTAAAGCCCATACTGACTTGAGTTTCGAAGGATCTTTGAAAGTTCACCCCCAACAAAAACCTGTTTGTATGTGGCCTGTAGAGTGCACGGAGCTGAGGTATGGTCAAACGAGGAATTTGAGTGAGGAAGATTGAGTTGCAGCCCAATCCGAATTTGATTGTTGTCAGCCATCTTTGGGTTGTTTTCAATTACATCGACCTCTTCAGCATATATAGTTCCTAGATACACCATCACTCAAGAGACGTCCATGCATCACTAATCAATTATTTTTGTTTTGTTATCAACTCCCACCAACTCCATCTTCGAATGATCACTACAAGTGTTGAACGTGTCGATTTCATTTTCTCCCTATTATAGCTTACAACAACCAACCTTATTCATCACGACCACAAGATCATCTCCAATCTCATATGAAATGATTTGGAAAACATTAAATGTAAGGTTGGAAAAAAATTGAAATAATTTATAATCACATAAGATGCATTGACCCAATTTGGTTACTTGTTTGAGATAGAAGACCTAGTCCCTTCAGCCTAAAGGGTGTCGTCGACCTACTAAAGATGAAGTGCTCTAGGGGCGCTTGAGAGAGGGTTCGGAAAAGGTGCCTTCACGACCTCGATCTAAGGAATGACCTACTTGGCCCACCTAAGATGACAACATACTTTAGCTTGTACATGGCCAACGTTCTTAAACATTATATGCACGGTCATCTGTCTCTGCCGACCGCATGGGCAGTCAGGATACCATGGAGAGTAGACGATTCCCCAGGTATTGACTGACTTCGACCGAAATCAGCCTAGAGCATCACCAAAGAACCTATGAAAAAGGCATCAACACAAAATGAGACCCGAAATCTAAGTGTGCATGCAAGGCCCAATCTTCCGAGTGCTCAATTACAATTTCCCACAGTAACTCAAGTTATCACAGTAAGACTATTCATATAATACAGTCCAAAGTTCACTGACCGGATCTGCGAATTGCTTTTAGCGCTTGTGTTCAGCTAACGATATTCTCACTCCCGTCGTAAAAATGCTTAGTTGTTTCCGACTCACATGCCTTGTTGGATAGGATGGTCGATACGTAAGACCCGACAGACTTAACGGCACGTGGGACTAAGCTCACATGCACTGTTAGCATGCAAGATTGGCTCCAAAAACATTGCAGTGAAGGGGGATCATGACTTCCCCAGGCCACCATGACCAGACATTAGTCTATTATTCTTCATGGGAAATCTAGAAATCTCCGTCACTTCATGAGAGGGACCGAAATAAATTGGTGCAGTTGCTCCTGTTTTGATAAAGATTGGTCTTTTGGAGCAAAAGTGATTTTAACAACACAATAAAAAAAGTGGTTGAGTTTTAAAGCACCGGACGAAATCCAGCTGCCGAACTACCCTTAATATATTCAAGGAAAGCTACGTGACATTTCTACACCAGAAGTGTGCAAGCAAACGACCCATCGATGCCCGAAGGACTAAAATATCTTATCAACTACACTTATTGATGAGGCTGTACAGCACAAAGACTACCGCTCCTTTCGGGAGAAAGATCGAATCGGAAGTAAAAGATTTGCGAAAATCGACCATGCAATGAGGCGAGGTGGCTTCTGGTTTGGTAAAAGGACTCCTCGCGCATTAATTGGCACCCGCAATTATTTCGTACCTGCTTCCTAATCTCACCCTAACGATGCAAAGCAAACTCAATCACGTGTTTTCTTATCGCTAAAGAAAACGCGCAAATCACGTGTTTAAGGACAGAATTAAGAGTGCAGCTGCAGCAAGAATAGCATCATATGAGCCATCCAACAGTCGGATTATAACCAAAATTGTGAACATGTACGAGAAAGTCACCAAGGCGATTCTCCCTTTCCACTTTCAGACAGAGATACGTTTGCCTGGACTTCTGACAAGTCGAAAGTAACTTTGTACTCTCTCCCGCCCAGAAAAGTATGAATGAATTATACACTACATGTCAATATAAGAACATTTTAAAAAATATCAAGTATTTCCGAGTTCGTATGCTGTGAGATATTCAAAAAGTCGCAAGTAAAAAGTAAAAATTACTGCAAACAGACTCCTAACCCTTCTAAAATCGCTCTAAAGCTTCCAATAATTGCACGAGGTATGCGTTAATTTGAAAGACCACGCACTGTGCAGGTGCGCATGTGCTGTTTACAAACAGAGTCGCAAAAAAGATGAACATGTTGCAAAGGACAGCTAGAATATAGAATCAACTTAATACTTTGATCAAGAAATATTTTTACAGTGTATATACACAAGGTCAACTCAGCTATTTAAGAAAAGAAAAAAAGAAAAAGGAGGACTCGATGTACAGAAAGATTCAAGCACCTTTTTACAATAAAAAAAATCGAAAAGCTTTCCTCATTCAAAATAAATAAAAACAAAATCCGCAAATGGCCCCCGAGATGGAGAGATGAAAAAGGGAATAAAAAGAAAAAAATAGGAAGAGCTCCATCAAACTGTACAGTGTGCTACACTAAAGTACCGTATCGTGTGGCTAGGAAACCTCTTCCTTTCAACTCTGAAAAAAGTGTTGATCTCCATTTGAATCAGCTGCTGCTGCACTCGGGGGTTTAGAAGCTTGTGGTGGGGGAGCAGTTAGTGCATAAGTGAGCCTGGATGAAGAATGCTCAATTAGACCAGCAACTCCGGCAGCGGCAGATTGAGCATTTGAAGGGAGGAAAAGGTCATGTTTCTGATCTTTGTATGCGCTCCAAACCTGAGCAGGAACATATAAATAAAGACAATCAAGACCAAGAGTAGCACTGACCGAAATGAGTTCGAACCAAAACAGCCTGAGGAATGTCTTGGCATTCCCCGCAATTTTTCTGGACCAATAAGCGACATTGTGAAGCAGCAAAACTATTAATAGATCAATAAACAAAATCAGAACATATGAGCAGGTCCATTCCACTTACATCAGAGGAATCTAGTATTTCACGGACCCTGGTACAGTGGGCACCTTCTGCTGCGAATGCATGCAGTACCTGGATTAACGCATCAGAACATCATACTTGAGAAATTTTAATTACTCGATAGGATAACATGTATTGAGCAAAACTTAGCACCTTCCTCTACCCACAAAAGGCAAATCAGAATGAACTAAATTTTGGTACATTAAAGCCCCAAAAAAACAATGATGTCAGAACTTGGAAGGAAAAAAATTACATAGGTTATGGAAAGACTTATAATCATAAAGGTCGTAAAGGCAACGATGAGATCATGGAAATTAAATGAGCAGCAGCATATATCCATAGGAGCTAAAATCATGATATGTCCGCTGCAGATTCAGTCGAGACAGTACTTATAGACAATAAATAATTATTCTCACCTCAATTGCCAGCACTCTACCAATAGATGCCTCAGACTCATTCCACTTCATTTGTGAGCAAAGACCATTTCTGCCTCCAGCTCTCCAGTCAAGAAGACCAAGAAGTACCTCAACAAGACCAACCCTGCTGACCAACAATTAATCTTTCCTCAAAAAGAAATGCAGAAAGTGAAGCACTGATCGAACAAGCATGTTTTGAATGAGATGGCTAGATTCTTATAGAATAAATACAGTGAGGTATCCGCATAATCTAACTTAGAAAACATTCACAACTTTTGAATGAAAAATACTGTGAGCAAATATAAACCTGTCAAATCAATTTATGAAAAGAAACAGTTCTGCAATTTAAGAGTGTCCTTTGACCAAAATAAAAAATTTAAAGAGTCTTTGTCTGAAGACCAAATCATTGCACCTGAGATATGACCTATTGGTATTCTTCCTCTTGTACAAAGCAGTTTTAACAAGGCTAGATAATGGAGAAGCAACTGAATCAACATATAGACATGAAGCACTTCAATTTTATAGAATAGAACAAAGTGCTAAACTTACTTGAGTCCTTGTGCGACAAGGGCATCCCTGGCCCTATTTCCAGCACCAACAACACGCTTTAATGTCTCAAGTGCTAATATGCTTCCCCCTTGCCATCCTATGGCTTTCATTAGAAGAGGAACAACCTGGGAAACAAACATTGCAGAATGTTATTAAAAAACTCAGGAAACCTCATCGACCACAAGATCTAACCTGAGGATTTCAAACACAACAAAAGACTGATCGATATTTCCATGCTGATTACATACACATGACATGTATGCTAAATACCATTAAAGCCTCACAGAAATATAGACCGCCGCTTTTCTTTAAAAATGAAAAGAAATAGAATTCCATAAAAAGCTACAACAGGATAGAAAAAATACCTGAGGTGTTCCAACACTAGTCGCTGCCATTGCTTCTGCACAAGTAGTACTAGATGCAAGTTGATGTAGAACGCGTAAGCAACTAAGACGTACACGTTCTTGAGGAGTTTGAGTAGGTTGGGCTGACCCATCCTCAGATTCATCTGTTATATCTGCGGAGCTTCCAGTGTTTGACCCTGCTGATGACATTGTTTCTCGTCTCCCCTCATAGGCAACTGCAGCAACAAGCTTTGGAACATATCCAAGATAACCAACGTGATCTGCTAGTGCAGGGTGAACTCGCAGTAAGGAAACCAAAGCAGCTGATAAAAGCATCGGAAGCTCAGGGTCTACAGCTTGTGTATCGTAATGAGTGGCTGCAATTGATGACAAATACTGATCGAGCAGTCCTTCCAAAAATCTCTTTGGGTTCCTAAGGGGAAACTTGGGATCTTTCAGGAAAAGCCTAACATATATTCCACCCACCTGCACAACCCTGGGTTAGTCCAAAGACTAAGGTGAGATGTATCAACAGAACATGAGACAAAACAGCGAAGCATACCTGTGGCTCATCTCTCATTTCCTGCTGGGCAGGTGTATGTTCAGGCACATCCCAATCAACCACGCGTCCTTTCATCTGTTCACGATAAAGGTCTGATGCCATGGTTGCTATTTGAGCTGATAAAGAAGTTGCCATTGCGGGTGTCCACACAAGTTCTGGCGTCTCCGTTGTCTGTTCAAGGGCAGAAACCACAGCCTCACCCGGTCCATCCCTAACAACTGATACAAGGCCATCAGGGAGAAATCTCCCTAGGGTAATAGCAACCCGAGGGCCATGCATTGGCTGCCCAAGGAGCTTTCCCAACAGAGAGGCTGCTGAGGCTCTTTGCTGCAATGGGATTTCTTCTGCAATACCCCTATATTATCATTAAAGGGTTTTAACAAAGAAATCCAAAGAGATAATCTGATAAGGACATCTACCTTGTCTAGGCAAAAGAAGCTCAAGAATGTAGACCACTCCACCATGCTTGGCAGCTGCCCATGCAAGCTCTGGTGTGCTTGCCAATGCATAAAGAACATGGAGAGCCCCCTCGCGGCATTTGGGTGAAGCATGAAGCATCTGAAATAATAGGAGGATGCTAGAGACATCTGCCACCATGGCCTCCAAGCAGGGGGCATAAGTAGTCAATAGTGACAATACACTCAAGCAAAGCTGAGGAATGTTGCTTTCAGATACTTCAGGCACAGAAAAGCACTCGAAGATTGGCACGAGCTTTTCTTTTGAAGAGAGTATTGATGCTAGATTAGGATTGCTTGTGAGCAGGTTCTGAAGGGGAAAAAAACTTAGATCGGTCAAAGATACAATATATGCCACCTGTTTAGGGTTAATCACTGACGTGTGGGAAAAAGAAACTACCTGAAGTGAGATTAATCCAAACCGAAGATTCTTGATTAAGGGAAATTCTTCCTTCTCTGCTACATGCCCCTCAGATACTACTGCAGATTCAAGAGGCACATGTTGCCCATCACCTAATCCATCAGTCTTGTCACCTTGAAACTCACGTGTTTCAGGCACCGGTTCACTCTGGTTACCATTACTCGGAACATACGTATCTTTAGGATATTCATTGTGCACAAGAGATGATAAAAACTCAACTAATGCAACACAGAAAGATTCTGGTTCACTAATGTCAAATTCTGGTTGGTCATTGTACACTCTCAAATACACTTGGCCAACATAGAGTTCTTTTGATAGTGCTTTATAAGCAAACCCAAGTGATTCCTGCAGATCATATGTACCATCTGGTCCTTGGGCCGCACGTTGCTCGTCCACAAACTTCAGTAATTCTGCTCGGGTCGTTGAATTCCATATGATCTATAACAATAAGCACAGATAAACAAGATTACGTGACTTTACTAATAAACAAACAGCTAAAGACTAAACAAGAAGCAGACAATTTCAATCGTTTTAATGACTTCTGAAAATTTAACATGTAATTGCTCTAACTATAAATGCTTTTTCATTAGCATGTTAACTGCTAAAAAGTGAGTTACTTACTTCTGGAGACTCGAGGTTCGAGTTCAAGCGGGATAGTAGATCTTTGGGGACATGATCTTTCAACAAGCTGGCTAGTTTAGGGGTAAGCAAAGCTCTGAGAGCATCAGCTGCATCTTGATTATAAGTTGTCGAGCTCCCATCAACACACAAACCACTAAGCTTGGATAAGGCCTGGGCTGCTCGAAGAGCATGTGAATTCTTAGCAATTTGAACACTAGCACCAACCCCAGGTGACTCATTTGCACCAGATTCCTCTGCAGTTGAGTCATACTGAAGCAACAAGGGCAGAAGGTACCTAAAAGCAGAATGAAGATTAGTAGGGTATGCCAAATGATGTTGGTAGAGCTACGTTTTCCCCCAACACCATCAACAAGTGGCAGAACAAGAAAAGCACAATAAAACTTATAGGCATTAACATGCTATTAAAGTCAAAGCAAGTCTTCTTTAACTACTTCAGACAGAAAGAAGTCTATTTTAGTATGAAAAAAGTAACTTTTAGGTGGAACATAGATTTACTCATTGTAGAATAGCGCATGCTTGTTTGGGACAATGTTCATTGGTGCATATAACTTGTAAATTTTATTGCTTTAAAAAAAAATTAACGATAATTGTGGTTCAGATTACAGTAACAGACTAATCCGTCACACTTGAACTTTATAATGGTGATACAGTAGATCAAGATTGAGAATACTCTTCTACGTTCATGTTGTCATTTCCTCGTGCTGTCATCTCTATATACTAACATAATCTCTATGGAGGAACAATAGATACGTTCATATACCTAAACTATATGATTCATCTCCTTTATTATTTCACAAATTCAACAAAATAAAAGAATTATATAGGAAACAGTACACTATATATTTAATTAAAGAAGAAGTCGTGACCAGTGATTTTGACGAGACTTATTATGTGTTCTCTAAATGCAAGAAGAGTCCAAGCTCTTTCAGTGTGCGCACAAGAATGCTGAACAATGTAGAGCTCATCTACCTAAAAATTCATCACCAACACAACACTGTCAAATCATAAGCACTCGATACTGTTGTCTCGAGGTGCTTAGGATTTACTGACGGATTGTTCTCCTCTTACTAGGTTTCAAGGGTTCTTTTATGGTATTTTGAATTGAAGATCACTCCCCTTTCATTGCCCCTGCCATGGCACAACAGAACCTTCAATTCTAATTTCCCTTCTGAGGCTCCTTAGATTCAAACTAGGATTATTAATTCATTTTTTCGTGCTATAGGATGTGGTGTCACAATGATTTGTTGTCATAGGTCCAAAACAAACATTACATGTAAATGTGTCACCATTTTTAAACCCAAATACAACAAATTTATTTGAGGATTATATCACATGACAAATTTAAGATATGCAATCTTAATTAACATACTTATTCAAAAAGATATGAAGGCGTATACATAAATGGGTAAAATTGGGTTTAGACATATATAATCATGTTAAATGTGTCTAAATGTATCATGTTGACACAAGTGATATGTAAACCTGTTTAACTAAACGCGCTTGCATGACATAAACGGATTGAAACGGTCAACCTGCACACTACATATCTATTATTCGTTCATAAACGGATTGACCCATTTATGATACAAACAGCATAAAAATTAACACAAACACGCTTAACTACAAATTGTGCATGTGCCTTGTAATCAACTCGTGTCAAAAACTAACCCAAATCGATATTGATAACACATGCAAAGACTTCATAAAAGTTGTTCTTGGATCACTTCAAGGGATTGCCATAATCACGAGATCTAGATATATAGGCAACAATATGAAGCTTAGAGACCCCCCAAACTCTAATCTATCAAGAGGAAAATGCCAACAACAAAAAAAAAAAGCTAGCACATATCTCACTTCAATGTAAACTAACCAAGTTCATGTCAAGGCACAATGAAGCACCTAAACAAGCAACAGCCTAGAAGCAACTGGGAGTGTTCATGGTTCAGGTTGACTGATGCGTTCTTTAGGAAACAACTCGGATTGGCTTTTGCTCTCTGGTTTGGCTCATTCAATTCAAGTCACAGCAATAGCGGCTCATCTCAAAACTCTTGCACCAGTTAGTTTTTTGGCACACACCAATATGCAACTCTTGTCTAGCTTATACAAGATCCAGAGACATAGAGAACCTTTATATCTCAGCAAATATACACAGGTCTGTATAGGGTAATGACAGCATCCTGGAAAAAAATTATTGAGATTGTAAACTGACGGAGTCCACAAAGAACTCCTTTAATATGAAAAGAGGCTGCTAGTCCTTTGGTTTTGTAAGTTTGATAGACAATGCAAACAAAAAATTCTTCAATCAGCAATAGCATCTTCCAATGAACATATCAAGCAGAATCTTCATACAGCAAGGGCGATTAGACGAAAACAAGAACTTCCAAAGGAAGTAGTCTATACTACTAATCAGAAATCACCAATACGATTTCATTTTTGTCTGCACTGTCAGTATATTCCTTGATTATTAATCACGCTCCATTTTTTATTCAACTTTGGGTAAGTTGAAAGGTACATGAGAAAGTAACGGAGGAAGTTGCAACTACATATGCAGTCTTTCATGATAGAAATGATCCAACATAATTGAAAATCAATCTATATAGAAGACATCTCCCCTAAAGTGACTTTTCTATTTTGGGGGGTTGGGGGGGAGGGGGGGTGTGGGGGGAACATATTAATAATATTTTGTTTAATCTTAAAAAAAACCATTAGTTAAAATCAAACCTTGTGAATCATTCCCAACTGAGGGACTTAATCTTTATTATCCTAAGCTATTCCAGTAAAGTGACAAAACCAAGCTGCTTATGCAAAAATAACTGATGCAAACAGACTAGCAAACAATGGTCAGGATTGACCGTTGACTGAATGACAAGAAAGACCAGAAAAAAATTGGATAAGATTAAAAATCTAACTCACCACAGCACACCAGCCTTCAACAAAGCATCCTGCAACTCAGAGGATACACAAACATGGGCAATAGTCTGCAGGGAAGCATCCACAGCCCCAGGTACAAGCTCAAGTTCAGTGCAGTGTACTATGTCGTCAACTAAACCAGAAAACTCAAGCATCTCCACCCTGGCACTTTCAAACTGGCTTAAGACAGCAAATGTACGCATCACATTAGTCACAATGACTGCAGCTGGTTCACTTGCTGGAGTAGTTGGCTGAACAACGCACATGCATCGAGATAGAAGATTCGCAAGGAGCTGTATGCCATCATCCCTTACGAGCTCTTCACCATTCAGAGAAGATGATGCACACCTAGAACAGGGACAAAAGTAAGGTTAGACATGCATCAGATATGCATGAGATGACGAAAGAAAAATTGTTAAACAACAAAGAATTTTACGTCAGCCACAGCAGCTCTGATGCAGCAACAAGAAGAGGTGCTCTTTCTGAAGATAGGAAATTGTTGTCATCTTTGTCCACAGTCACAGCGTTCAGCAACATTGGATAGCCAGCATATTTAAAAGGCTCAAGCACATCACCATATCGTCGGTACAAAATGCACTGTCCTTTCAGTAAAAGCAACAGCCTCCAAGTCTGGGGACCTTGCAACCCTTGAATTGTGGCCTAAAATTAACAGTCATCTAGCGTTCAGAAGATGTTCAACATGTAAAAAATACATTTAACTAATTTCAAGCAAATGTGTCCCCCATCCTACGCTGACCATGTAAAGTATTTTTTACACCATGACTGGACCTCTCGAAATACACTTTTATGATGATGATGCTAAATTTCGCTTGTCATTTTTTCATTGTCTTTGAATCGTGTTAAGTTGCTACGTCATAATGGGCAAATATACAATATGGCATGTAAATTTCTTGCCAATTGCCATTACCTACTACAAAACACTAAAGCATTGAAATTAATATATTCTGCGTGATAAGATGCGCAGAAGTTTCACAATTCAAAAGACAGTAGGTTAGATGGGCAAAGCAATTAACTTTACAAATCTGAAATAATGAATACTCAGATTCATGGGCCAATTAGAGCACCGCTGATTCTCAGTCAATATGGAGTAATGAACCCACCTGGAGACGTTCATAAGCTTTTTGCACAGCAAGAAACTTCTCTCTTCCTTCAGGATTTTTATCAGGGTGATATTTCATTGCAAGCTTCCTATATTGTCTCTTCAGCTTTTCTTCATCAATGTTCTCAATTTGCTTGGAGATACTTGCTGTCTCCTCAAATGTATCCATAGAGACCTTCTTGTCAACTTCATCACTTGATATATCTTCTGGGGAAATCTCCAAAATTTTGCAAGCTTCTCCTTCTGAAAGATCCATAGGTCTTCTTGTCAGCTCCTCGCGCCACATTACAAGTAAGGACTGCAGGAATTCGACATGTTCTACTATTGGCCAATTAGGGAATCTGATCTCATCACACAAGTTACGAAGGTAATATCGGTGACACCACATCTCATCTCTTAGCTCTGGATATGTCACAGGTGGCATAGGAGCATATTCATAGAAAGAATGACAGTGCTGAGACAATTTCTGGGGAAAGTCACCAAGATGTTGCAAAACCTGGTATGAAAAGAAAGGAAACGTGAATGCAAGTTAGCTCCTTTCAGCAAAATTCTTTTTTTCTGGTAATCATGATGATTTATTGTCAATCCACTACAGAAGATTATATATCGCTATTAGTGTGATAAGAGGGAAAGTTGATTTCGGATTATTTCCTATAAGGAAACTCTGTTTAAATGTACGCGGATGTGCCCCCTGCAGCGGAGGACTTGAAGGAACAGTGCATCTTCCCTACCTGCCGGATGAGATTTTCTGCTCGCATCTTGTGGGTCCATATAATCTCTGGAGTATCAGAATCAGAAACCATTGCAGCTGCAAATGCAGCAGGACCACTTCGCTCCAACACATATAGCAATGATTCTGGAAGGAGCCCACCAAGGACACTCCGTTTTGCCAGTGGCAAAGACGAAGAAACTGCAGCTTCTTCCCCTCCATGAAATGCTTGATGGACATGAGTGACTGAGAAGAGGTGTGCAATTGAAAGAAGGTTAGATCCAGGGTATGCAAGGGCAAAATAAAAGGCGCCTGTGCTATATAGCCGTATCATAGCTTTTGGATTTCTTGTGACAACAGCCTTCAGCAATGCTGCAGCACTCTCCACAATACTTGGTTCACCAGAAAGCATTGCCTAATTTTATAGCCAAACAAAAGAGAGGCAATTTTAGTATTTAAATGCAACAGTCATTGTAGCAAGATACAAGTATACTGCGTCACAACCTCCCCAACCCCCAGGTTTTGTTTTCTTTCCCAATGAAAGAAAATAGAGACCAAAAAACACCTCCCAAACAGAATATAAATGATCATAAGCAATCTCTTATGAACAAAAGGATTCATGTACTCATGTCGACCGTAAATGAAATGGTCAACCCTCAGTATTCACATGATGAACCCACTCACAGGGCACTAATTGGTGCTGAACCAGAAGAACAGCGATTTCAATCTGTTGCAGCAAAAATTGTGGCACCACCAGTGTGATGGTTCTTTACAATACCAACCTAATGTGAAGTTACAATTTCAACATTTGAACCTTCTTAATCATGCTAAAAACATGAGGATGAACAACATAGTATAAAAAACCTATGGAGCAGTTAACTGTTCATACATCAGTTCCCAAGAGACCTTGTAGACCAGTGGCATTCAAATCAACCTTGCATTGTTTCTGATGATCAGATATAATATTTTGCACTTGAGTACAACTGTTTGAAGGAAATGTACAACTAACCTCATGCAAGCCCAGTGAAAAAGTAAGAATTTCAGTATGCACACCTTAGGTAGTTAAATCCCAGGCCAGAGATGAAATGTCCAACTAACCCCACGCCCCAAACAAAAGTTTAATGAACAAACAAACATGGGATTATTTGCACTTGGTGTTGTGAGGAATTGAACCTATCTTATGTGCAACCACACACACACAGTGTCCATTCCTTAACTACCACGCCAAGGTTGGAAAGTAACAACTTTTTCAAATTATGGCACTGCATTGGCACATGCCTTCCAGTTTGTTATGTATCATGTCAAACAAAATTTAATTTGTTTCTCAGCAGATTATTGGTTTTCGAAACTGAAATTCAAAACCAATTCAAAAGATATTTCCATGGGAAATCAGAGAGAAATGTATCTGCGGATGGTATTTCCAAATGAAAGCCAGATAGAATTGATTTTAAGTTGACTGAATCTTTATAATGAGCTATCCACCGCCCAAACAAACCTAGGTAAACACTTGTACACTCATCAGGTTCATCTCGATAAAAAAAACCACAATGTAATCATTAAGCAGTTTTTTAAGGCATCTTATTGCACCTGGGCAATGTGCGGGAGGCAGCGCTGACTTGACAGGATCCGTTTCACTCTGGGAGTTGGAGTGACTAATTCTCCAGCATCGTCTATATCAGAATGAGCAGACACCATGCTGTGCAATACGGACAATGCTGCCTCCCCTATCTGTACAAACAATCAATCCATCAGAACACCGTGTAATTAGCATGAAAGCAGTTCCAAAATAACATGAGACTAAAAAAACTGGCAATATGCGACTGGACTGGAATGATAATTGAGAAGCAATAAGGACGTCTACCTCAAATTTTGGAGAAAAAGGGTAACATCTTGTGCATTGCTTATTTGAGACGACACAAGAAAAAAAAAGTAAAACCTTTCCAAACATTCATAAATGTCTATACCTTAGAAGCAATTAAACTCCAAGTTTAGATGTACTCATCAAACCCACTTGGGAGATCGTTAAAGAAACTTCCTTTGTTATAAGGGAATGTGCGGTATATGATAACCAATAAAATAACAAGGAAATCGTCGTGTATTGTTGACTTAGAGAAGTTGGAACATTTTTTGCGGAAAATTTAATAAACAAGAGGATAGACGACAAGGGTCACCTCTAAGCTTGTAGAGCGGACTGAATGTCAAAAAAAAAAAAACAAAAAGGAAAGCCGTTGGCATCTCTTTTTATTTGCGGTCATATATTCGATTTTCCCAAGAGGTTAACAACTATCTTAGTCTCTACTTCTTTACTCATTGAGACACTTTCAAGTTATACATAACAATAAAGTAAAATTGAAGGCAATACAAAAAACAAAAAGGTAATAACATGACCATTATCATAGTCACCCAATGTTCATTCCCAGATTGATTTCACAGGCTTTCCAGTTCTAGACTTGTATCGTTGAAACAATTTTGATAACACTAATGATGCAAATTCTTTAGCTTTACTCATCAAGAAAACAAAAAAAACCGTGCCACCCACGTAAAAGAAAATTATTAGCTAGAAAGTAGGAACTTTGATCAAACTTGATAGCATTGCAGCTACCAAAATTAAGGTAGCAATTCATTAGATCTATTGCAATTGTCACAGCAACCATCAGACTTATCAGGGGGAAAGAAATCCATCACTGAAATCAGAGATTCTGGATAAATGGTATACTACCTGAGCTGGCGTGAGAACTGGAACCCGAATAGCTAACGCCCATCGCAGTTCACGAATATCACGCAATCTTTTCCAGTCAAGCATCCCAGAAGCCCAACACCTAGTTGTCCAATCAATTGTTTTCTTTGACCAAAACCTTCTTATAGCATCCTTCTCCACAGGTCCAACTTGTACACCGTCTTTGTCCATAAACAACCATTCCTTCAGTGGTTCCATAAATGCAGTAGCAGCTATCAGGTTTGACTGCAGAGGGATCGCAGTCCTTTCTGATGCTTCGTGAACTGCTGTCAACAGATCAACAGCCAACACACACCCACCAACCAAGACAGAAGCCTCAACATTTGATAAAAGCTTCATTAGAACCTGCATGTGATTCATTTTGAATTAAAAATGGGATGCAAATGAAAAACTCGCATTGAATTAAACAACTACTCTGATTATGGCAGGAAAAATTTTCTTCAAAAGCCAAGTAGATATGGAGATCTATCAATTTCCAAACTTATATCTACTCTTCACTAGCAAAGTTGTTTTCAACTAGATTCAAGTTCATCAATCCGTAGTAAACAATGCACATAGAAGAGAAAGGGAGTAGGAAGAGGTTGATGAACAGGATGGAATAAATTCCAGCAGTTACAGGACCAACAAGTGTTCCCCCCAACCAACCGCAAAAAAAAAAAATAAAAAGGGAATCCCAGACTGATATGGAATATCAAACAAGAAATAATAGCTCCGCATGGACATAATTGGCTCAAAAGTGTTGGTAGCTGAACATATCCCCATCTCTCCTGAAAGAGAGAGAGAGACTCAGCTTGTCCACATGTACCTTCAGTAGCAGAAGAAGGCGGTGCCTCAATGCTCTATCATCAGTTCTGTCTAAGAGAACAGTAACGTGGGCTGTGCCCTCAAAAGGGCCTATTGTTTTGTGATGCTGCTCATACACAATTGTCATTGCCCTAGCACAAAGCTCTCTGACTGAAGAGCCGCCTCCTCCTCCAAAGCCATCTAATCTTCCCATGTCACACCAATCATCAGAAGAACCCAATTCGTCAGGAATAGCACCATCAACAGTAAGTCCTATGTCTGCATCACATAAGAACCTATGATACAGAGCTCTAAAGAAAGCAACAGGGTCACGCAGAGGAAAATCTTGTGCCCTGCCATTGGTGCTGCTGTCAAGCAGCAATCGTAGATAATATTGACCCACGCAAACTTCCTTAGATAAGCTAGGATAACTAACTAAGAACTCGGAATAATTCCATGATATTTGAGGTACACTCTCTTGCCCCGTCAAAAGTTCTATTGTTGCACCTCCTGGGACAATATCTTCTGTGCGTTCTTTCTCAACGTCCAATTTGTGAACTTCAGCCTGCAAAGCCTCCCTTAACTCCTGCCTAGTTCGTTCATTCCATATTAAATCTGCACGATTGTGATCCAGACTAAAAGCTCGCCAAAACTCAGGCCAATTGCAAAGTAGCCTCCCAGATCCCACAGGAGTGTTCTCCACTACAACCTGAGCAGGAGCTGGAAGGCCATTATCCTGGTAACCGACCATGTTAGGATCAGAATCAATCGTGCTTGGCACAGTTGCTTCTGATGCATCGGGTGGATTTGGTGATTGTACATTAGCTGAAGTAGCAGAAGGTGGAGGATCATGAGGAGAAGCCCCATTAGAGGTCATATCACCATTCGAATTTTCAACTGTATGAGAAGAAGCAGGATAAGTGCCAGAAGCCTGTCCAAAAGCAGGATCAAGAGCAGATCGTTGATAGCTATCGGCCCCTCTAAAACCACCAGCATTAGCGTGCCTCGCCCTATCGCCTCCTTCAAAATTATTAGTTGATGGTTGCAGATGTTCTTGCAATCTGTTTCCAACATGACCTTTCCTCTGCTGAAGAAGACGTCTGCGCCTTCTACTCAAGATAGATACCTCATGGGTTGCATCTTCTGTGAGAGATCCCCCAGTTCTTGTATGCAAATAAGCAACCAGTCCTGGAGGCAAAACTCTAGATAACAAATCAAGAGCTGGTTGGTATGAATCCGCCCAAAGAGCAACAAGCTGCCGACTAACTTCGCAGCGTTCCCCAGCAGGAAGAAAAAAAGCATGCAACAGATGCCTCAGTAAAGCACCATCACGGAGAGCAGCATCCCGCATGGACTCGGCAGCAATGGCATCTTCTTCTGCAATTGTCCGCATTATTACAGCGACAGTTTCCCTGATGCTTTCAGCAGGGTGCCCAAACAAGGCAAATAACCGCCGACGTAAACCAGCAACCTGACGTAACAACTCAACAAAAACTGTGTATTGAGTAGTTTCACTGTGAGGCTCACATATCATGGCCTCCAAAATTTCAACAACTGCCATGGACAATAAGGGCGATACTGACATAGGCTTAAGCCTGTTAGCAAGAATAATGACATAATCATGATTTGCAAACAACACCGACTTAGTGTGCATAATTGTGGCATGTTGCTCTCCCTTAGAATCTGTTATAGTATTTGAATCTCCAGGACCACTGCCAATAAGTCCAGCAACAAGCCCTGCAGCTTCAGCAGCAATACCCTCTGATCCATTTCTAAGTAAACCCATTATTCTCCCTACAGCAGCAGGAAAGGACATCACATGTGAAGCTGCATTCCTTGAAGCCAGTATTCGACGTAAACATGCAACAAAGCCAACAACTGTTGCAGCTGCTTTAGGAGAAGGCGCCGGAAGAGGAGGAGACTCAGGAGGAAGATTGGGAGTTGCTGGAAGCATAGTTATTAAGGCCATTAAAGTAACTTCAGGTACTTCTATGGTAGGAGGCACACCACCATATGGTATACATGCATTGAACTCTCTAATTCTGCGCCACAACTTAGCTCTTGAACCAGGAATAGAACCAGCTTCTGCCACAGCATCTTTGGCAGCTGCTGCTAAGTGTTTTAAGTGCATTGACGCGCTTTCCATATCAACAATATGACGCTGTTGTCCAGTTAGAGATTGCCGCAATGATATGTGCACCCTACCACAAGGCGGATCAAGACGGTGACCAGGCATTGTCAGCCTTGGTAGCACGGGTACAGCACAATGACCCTGCACCAGTACAGTATAACCATCGGATTGTCTACAGCTAACAGAATCAACATACAGGAATTATAATATCCAAGGAAAAAGGCATGGCAACAAGCTTCGTTCCATCCATGCCAATGTCCAATTCGGAAAAGGATTCACTTACTTCAGTTTGCAGGACATCACGAACTGCAGCAAGTAAACTATCACGAGATGTGCTGGCATAAACCTAAGACAGCAACACCCGTTAAAAATTTGGCCCGAAGGCAAAAGAAAATTCAAATGCAATGATTTGCTTACATGTACAGGGCATCCATCGCTAAATTCAATTGCAAAAATCTGGGGCTCTTCCGCAAATCGAACAAGAGAGCTTACTGCAGATAATGGCCTAACAATAACAGCCTGCACAAATCTAAGGATGATTCTCAACATTGATAAAATTATCACACTGTGAAATGAGCAAATTTCCAAGTGTGTGCCTATCTATCATTGCAGAAAAAGATACAGAAATTCACACATTCTTGTAATTGTCTATGTATATACATGCACAATTACTTAACATCAAAATTGTACTACGAACAATTTCTGCAGCCATTTCCTACACTTTGATACAACTTCATTGCAGCCTCGTATAACAAAAAATAAATTTACTTTGCTTTTCATGCCTTTCGAAAAAATTATGAATTTCTAGTCGCAGTTTGTCTCATTTCACTACCATCAATGTCACCCTAGCTTCTATTTCAAAAAGAAAATGTAAAATAAGAGACATGGAAAAGTCAATAAGACAATTAGCTTACTTCATAATTGTCAGGGCGCCTCTCGACAATAGAAATCTTTGTAAGTATAAGTTGACGAGATACAGAATCACCGTGTTCTCCAATACCTCCTTTAGGACCAACACTGAAACCCTGTCCCGGAAAATTTACGGTTCCATGTGCGCCAGTGCGCAATCTCATCACCAACCAACCCCCAAGAGGGGTTTCTTCCGCTCCAACAGGCTCTTTACCTGCCATTTAAATTATTCAAAATCAGCTAAAGAGATGAGGAGATAGCTTAGAGGAAAATAAAAACAGAATCAAAAGTTTCAAAGGAGTTACTTCGTTGCTTTATATACTCTGCTAAAGTAGGAGATTGAGAACTGTCCACGGATAAAGATAGCCCGACCATGGATTTTGCCGTTTTCGTCTGTTTACAGATGAAGAGTGAAACAACCATGCAATTAATTACACTTCTCAGGAGAAACATGGTAGCATAGATGTGTAGACAATATACAAACAGGACTTAAAGCAGAAAAGCAATCAGAAATTACAGCGAGCCATTCTGATTAGAACTGAATGTATAGCAAGAGAAAGAAAATCCCATACCAAACTTGAGATGATAGCAGTATCTGTAGTTCCCGAAGCAGCTTGGAAAGCCTTAGACTTCCTTCCATATAATGGACAAAGAATAAATCCGCTATGTCCACCATTTCTCTTCCCATAAACATCAGAAAGGAGAATAATTGCAGGAGAACCCATGTCTCTAAAATCCAAGCACCACCGAAGATCACCGGACTTCAAGTCAATGAGCTCAACCCCAACATAAGTTACTTTTAATTTCTGCAGACATGTTAAAATAATTTCTCTTAGGCGAAAGAGATTGTCATCAATTAACACTATACAACTACGTGAGAATGAGGTCAAACCTCACAACTTCTGAAAGTGATTCAGCCTATCAGCATAGACCCTACCAATTTGAGTAAGCTAAATCATCCCCACAGGTAAATAACATTTGGCAAGTAGGGATAGGAGGCAAGGTAGGTTGGAGCATAAAACTTATCAGGTCTGGTAATGATGAACTAGTCCCAAGTTCAGTACCTTGTTCCTATGTCGTAGCTATGTACTAGATATTTCCGTTTTCCATCTAGACATGCCATACATACCATCTTATTTTTAGTAGCTGAGTATTGAATATCTCCATTCATGGCTGATGTACTCTTTACAATAGTTCAATTTATTTCCATACTTAATGTTGTCAAGAAGAGGCCAGGGTTTTGTCCACATAAAACTTTTATGACCACCCACCAAGCATTCTAACCAGTAAAGCGAAAAAGCATTCTAACAAGTACGAACGAAGCAAGGACCTCCATGCCTAAAGCTACATCTCCCATACCCTACGAGCACCTACGACTAGTTAAGAAATCATAACCAATACACGGCCAAATGTGCTGCGGTCTTCAAGAGAAGAGAATAAAGCTCCAAATATTTCTCGTCAAGCTTATCAAAGAGTTCTAAAAATATGACAAGTGTTTCACATTCAAACCCTCTCTCCATCCAGTCAGCGTTCAGCTAATTGCACGCACGTTCCCACTCATCTCAGTTGCCCTCATTCCTCTTCCAGTGACGGCAGTTTCCATCGTCAAATTAGAAGTTTCTGCGAAAAGGACGGTGCCAATGGAGACATAACTTAACAGGAACCAAAGCCCTCTCAAAATCACTTTTTTGCACTGAACCTTCACTTTAGCCAATCAGCACATTGATCAGCAGGCAACATAAAAATTTATAAACCCCCAACCAGGTCTACAGGATTGTTCTACACATGCCAAGCACGCCAACATAAAAAAGGGGGAAGACAAACAAGGTTAACTTACGAAGGGAACCCATTCCCCATTTCTCCGCCGCAAATGCAGAATTGGGAACTCAGCTACCGCTCCGATCCTACTCCACCTGATCCTGTGCAATTCCGTCAATATACTCGCGCGATACCGGGAGGAAAACTTCATCCCCTTGAATTTCCCCTTGCCCTCGGTCCTCACGCTCAAGCTGAACTCGCTCGAGTTCTCGTCCCGGCCGAGCACCGGCAGCGCCCCGTCGTAATCGCTCCCCACGTCGTAATAATTAGTCACCAGGAGAGTGTTCGGATCCAGGGTGACGATCGCCCCGCTCGATATGCAGAGAATCCGCTTGTAGCGGCCGCGCCACGAGTGCTTGACCACCATGTACCTGGCGAGGTACTCCGGCTCTTCGACCGGCGGGGCGGCGGCGGAGGCGCCGTAGCTCGAGGAGTCCATGGGGACCGCGGCGGATGCTGCACGGGGGGCGGGGGCGGCACGGGGGGCGGGGGCGGGGGCGGGGGCGGGGGCGGAGGGGGCAGGGGCGTGGTGGCGGCGGGCGGACTCGAACTGGGGGAGGTAGGCTAGAGTCTGGTACTTGGGGGCATCGTTGCGGCGGAGGAAGAACCAGAGTCCCGCGCCGCCGGCCTGCGCCGATGCAGCTCGGTGGGGCCGCGACTGATTCGCCCCCAGTTCGGAAGATTAGGGGATCGCCTGCGGGGGGGGGGGGGGGGGGTGGGGGAGGGGGACGGAATCGGCGGCGACCGGGGCGTCGAGCTGCTGCTGCTAAACCCTAGCGACCATGGGAGATGGAGATGGCGATGGCGATCGAGACGCGATCGAATTTGGGGGTTGTGGATCGAATTGAGAAAGGGAGGGGTCGAAGAAGGAGAAGGAGAAGGGGGGAGAGAGAGAGAGGGAGGTTCGTTGTCGATCCCACCACCTCACCGTCATCACGGAAAGAGAGAGAGAGAGGGAGAGAGCTGGCGAGGGAGGGGAGGTAAACGTCAACCGTCGGTGGCCTTATCTCGGCTTTTGGGTTCCCTCCCCTTTCCTTAGGTTATTTCATTTTGTTTGTGCCTTGCTTAGTGATGAAAATACTTAAACTAGCAGCATGATGTGAATTTTTCCTAGTTCCAAACGAAGGAAGACTATCGAAACCACAACTCCCCCCGAGATGGTTGGCCTGGTAGCAAAGAAGCCACACATTAGCCAACCTTCCAGCGGCTCGTGCCGTGTTGTCTGGTCGCGGCATATTTTGCTGTGGCGGGCCTGTCGATTTGGGACCGTGGGATCATGAAGTAGGCATGATCCGTTCCCGATCCAGTCTGATTCCAAGGTGGTACCGGAAACCGGGGACCGGACCGGTTGATCCTAGAATCGGAAACTAGACAATCGGTTCGGTCCAATAGAACCGATCGCCTTTTTTTTCCCATTACTTGATATCATATTTGCTTGTTGAATTAAGTGATATGTATGCAATGATCCTCAAATTGAAAAGACAAACCAAAAAATGTGTTTCACTTAGGGTTTAGTTAACATTTTACTAATTTTTTTGAAAAAATAAAAAATATAAAAAAAAGTATATGCAGTTGGTCCGGTCCGATCTGATTCCCTTTGGAACCGAGAACCGGATTGCCCGAACACTGATTCTATTTTTAGGAATTGAGAACCGGACCAACACTCCCGAGAACCGGACCAAACTAGCTAGTTTGGGCAGTTCCCAGTTTGGATGGTGTGGAGCATGTGTGAGACCCTTGTTGTAATGCACAAAGAGGGTCTTCGACGGTTGATTGCTAATCCCCACCCTTTTATTGATCGAAAATACTATGAGCTCACCACGTAATCGAACTTGCCATGTGGCCTGTAGATACATGTTAAAATGAGTCATAGATCCGTTTCTTATCCAATATTTGATAGGATGAGTTATTATATGTCGGGATGTCAGAAAGACCTGCGCTGGCCCGATCCGACCTGGCCCGGCCTGACCCTACCTAAAAATTTGGGCTATTTTGGAGTCAGGCCTTAGTCTTCTTCGGGTAGGGCCTTTTAGGAGTGGGTATTGTTAGAGTCGGACTGGCGTGGGTCTTTTGACACCGCTACCCAAAAACACCGCTGTCCCATTCCAAGCCCTAATTTTCATTCCACCCTCCTTCTCTTCTGTTCCTTCTCGCCTCGCTTGCTGTCGTCCTCTCTCCTCTTCCTCGTCCATTGCAGCATTCATTCAAACACCATCTCTGCATCCGGAGGCCTCAACCGATGTGGTTCCTCAGCGGGAGATCTTCGGCGAAGACGACGGCCACGACGACCACGATGGAGACACAAGCAACAAGCTTTTAGAAGAAGAAGAGAAAGAAGAAGTGCCAGAACCGGCCTATCGAAAGCCAAGGACGGCCAGGAAAGTGCCTGATCTGAGCATGAAGGAGCTTGCATCGTGGGTTTTGAAGGGGTAATTGTTGGGTAAGATCTTCAATAGTTGATGGGTTTTGGTTTTTTTAGTTCTAGGGAAGGGTTTCATCTGCAAAAATTAGACAGTTGTTTTAGTTGGTTTAGTTTAATCTGTGTTATCGACTGAGATTTATTTCTATGTTTGAGAGTCGAAGCATTGTCAGAGTGTGATTTCATGCATCTCCATGGTTTCTTGGTCTTAAAGCGTGATGTTCTTTGCTAAGTGTTTAATGCCTCGTGCAAGATTTGGTTGCCTCATATGGATCAGCTTAAGTGCAGATTTGACCCCAGTGGAGACACTATTTTCATAACACCCAGGGACTTATCTTTGGGGTCAATAGCAATGACAGAGAGAGGATATCGAAAGCCAGGGACGAGCTTCATTGGATGTTGAGTGAGGTTAAATTCATTTCTTCCTAGTCACTGGTTTGCCTTACTTCATGCTACTAATGGCTGTGAACTAAACATGGTAGTCTTTCAATGTGAAACAACTACGGAACGAGTTGTGCGATGTGACACTGCTTTTGTTTGCGAAGATTAGTTATGTTTTGTGCTTTAGATGACTTGTTTTGCTTCCTAGATCAAATTACACAAGACTTGTCTTGGTGACCTAGATGAGGTTGTGAAGCAACTAGAGTTGGTCACCAACTCACCAGATCAGTTGTTGTTGGTTAGATTGGTAGTACCATTATCATATACAGGCCTAGCATTACCAAAATGCGGGCAGATGAGAAGAAGAAACAGGCTCACAGGATGTTTGTTAGAAAAGGAGCTAACCCCAATCTGCTGCTCTTGTTAAAATGAAATCTTGGGATTCTCTTAGTTTACTCAAAAACATTATCCCTATTGCAATTTGTGGGAGCAATTTGAGAAGCTTCCTTAACATTTCGTAATCAAATGCAGAAGAAAGGTCAACCATCAAGACTTGTAGGAAGTGGTCGTCGTGACAGCACCAGGGTCGGATTGATCGACTCGCCGCCTCAGCTACATTTGTTGACCACGTAATTAGGTAGGTCTCTTCTATCCAGACTATGGTTAAGTTCCATCTTCAAAATGAACCCAAAGCTAAAATTGGTTACTTGGCAAAAAAATATCTCTTGCCTTGTATGTTTATTAGCTAGAAGCCTAGAAATAGCTGAAGTTGCATTTGGTTTCGTATTTTACATTTTGAATTAACTAGTTGTGCGATTGTGAAGGCCCTTAATCAATACTTTTCCTACTAAGATGAAGTATGAGTGGAAGTGGCATTTAGAGACTTGGAGATACGAATCTGGTTTAGACTATGAGCTATGAGGATGGATAGCCACAAGACAAGATCATTGTCAAATGGGTTGCTGAGCATACTAGAGTGAAGTGCTGTAGAAAACTTGGTGGCACTTCAACAATGTATCTTTTTCTTTGTAATTGTCCATTTTAGTGGAGGAATTGTTGGAAATGCTAGTATGAGTATCACCCTGCTAACATTCAACTCCAATCTTTTCCACCGTTAGCACATAGGTCAAGTGCACATCCACCTATCCAAGTTAGCAGCCATTAATGGTAGTCACTAGCTACAAGTTTGCGGGTCGGTTCAAGTACTCTAAATGTTTTTTTTATCATTGTGTTGTTGCAACAGTATGCTCTGCAAGTACTTAACATCACCAAGCCCATACCACGCATGACACATTTAACTTTGCGAATTCAGTTGATTAGTTGGTGTTTTCATTTAATCACACAAGAAAATGAATATAAGCACTCATTTCCAATCTATTTGTAATAAGAATAAATGGGGAAATGCGAAGGTGAGGGTGGTGATTCCATAACTAATCGCTATTCGGGCTCACACGCATTTCCAATCTATTTGCACAAAAAAGAAGAATTTGAAACCCGACCCGGACCTACCCGATCCGACCCGTTGCTGTGGTTATATGTTGAACGGGTCTCGGGGCGGGTCGGGTCGGGTCAAGCACGTCACTATGGGGTTTCGAATTGGGTATCATGGAGACCCGGCCCAACTCGACCCATTGACACTCCTAATTACATGGGTTAGTTATATTTAGTAAATGAGTTATAAATAGATTTGGAATGGTAAAGCTCAAACTAATATGGGTGTTAAATAAGTTCACAATTTAATTTGATCCAATTCACCTTTGCAACTCGCTCTTCACTTTTTCACCCTCACTCGATCATGCACTCGCTCACTTCATGTTCTCATCTCACTTTAGGTATGAATTTTCCTAAATTGAGTTAAATATGAAAATATTTTAGTAATATGGATCGAATGTGCAGGGTCAGGAACGTGTCAATTTGCTCCGACCTGACTCACTTGTTTGACAGGTCTAGGCATGTATCGCGTAACATCGTCGTGTTGAAAGGAAGACTTTTTTTTTAATAAAATTGCACCTAAGAAAATGCCATATAATGTGTATGAGGAAACGAAAATATGTATGCCACATATTAGATGCTTGATATGTGTGTTTGAAATTTAGGGTGCATTTGATAACTTGTCAAATAGTGTCTGATTCTATTCTTTTGTTCTCAGAAAAAAAAAACTAAAATCCGTTTGGTAAATTTTTTGTTTTTGAGCACAAATTTATTCCCAGAATAAGTTTTGTAACAGAATCAATAAAGAAAAAAAAGTTGCTTCAAAAAAAAAAGTTGTCTTTTGATTCTGGGAACAATAATCATAAATATAAGAGAAATTTTTTTTTTCTTTTTCTTCTTTCCTTCCTGGCTATGACCGGTTCTTCTTCTTTCTTAGCCTATGGCCGGCGATCGGCAACTGGCAATCGGAGACCAACCACAAGCCAGGGCTAGCGAGGGCGTCGTAGCTTGGGCAAGGGCCACGTGAAACAATGGTGAAAAAAAATTCATGTTAGGAGAATGCCTAGCTAGCACCTTGCTTTTTGCAAGCAGATCCAATTTATTTAAGGGTTAATACCACGAAAAACTCTAAACTGGTACATCTATGATGAATTTGCACAAAACTAATTTTTTGACCATCAAGAACCCAAAAACTGATATACCTATAACACATTTACCTCAAATTAATTTTTTGACAACTAAAAACCCCAAACTGGTATATTTGTAACAAATTTACCCTCGGTTAAATTAGATTAATACAACGAAAAATCATAAATTGATAATTTGTGACAAACAGAGGGGTCAAATGCTAAACTTGTATACCCGTCAACTATCACGTATTATCAAACTCGGCAATTTGACAGTAAAATTTAATAGAAATTAACGGAAGGTGAATTTGTCACAGATGTACCAGTTTGGAGTTTTTCGTAATATTAACTCTTTATTTAATTGAGTCTGAAACAATTAGATAACTTTTATTTCGTCATTATATAATCATATATTGGTTTTGTTGGAAGAGATTTATCGTGTGTTATAAAAGCGACGAAAGAGTTACATTCACGACGAAGTAATGTTATCTTTTATGAAATAATAATTTCCGGCCAATTTTCTATTTTTTCTTCTGAAAAAAAGTAGAGAGGATGATTATTTCCACTTTTAGCGTTTGTACGCAAGACGAGCCTTTTTCGAAGCCATCAAGATTGAGTTTTATTTTTAATTTTTATTTAAACTCGTGAATTTTCACAAGATTCAAGTATTGACTTGTAGGATCACGTATATATTTTTTATAATTTTTTGAAATTTAGTTATATTTTAAATTTTGATGAAAATGTTAAAGAGTAGGGATAATGACATAAATGGTCCCCAAATTTTGTTCTAATGTATAATATGATCCATGAATTTTCAATTTGTTCAATGTGGTCCCTAAACTTTAGCTCAATATGCAATGTAATCCCCAAACTTTTAATTTGTTAAATGAAGCCTTTGGACTTTTGGTACATATTCAAATTAGTATATGAACTATATGAAAATGCTCACTGTTGTGTCCTTGAATTTAAATTAATGGAAAAATAAAATTGAATATTTTCTTATAGTCTAGGGATTAATTTAAACAGTCTAGGAGCCATATTGAATAAATTAAAAGTTCAGGGATTATATTGTATATTAGACTAAAGTTCAGATACCACATTGAACAAATTAAAAGTTTAAAGATCACATTACATGTTAGGCTAAAGTTTCAGAATCATTTATGTCATTATCCCTAATTTTTATAAATGCAAACAAACACTCCCTTAACCTGGAGATTATGGAGTTCTCCTTCGATTCACTTTTGGTTTATCTCCTCCTCGCTTCCTTTCTTTCTTATCCTTCCACTCAAGTTGTCAACTGTCATTAGGTAGGGATCAATCATATCAAGCAAAACAGAGCGTGTCATTACTATTCAGAATTGTCAGTATTTGACAGGCTAGTTCTGATTTCATTCTACTTCTCTTTCGAAATTTGATTAAGTGATAGAAAGATATTATACGATGAATGTTTAAGTTGCAATTACTCAATCCTTTAGAGATAGGGCATTTCTAATCAAGAAAAATGTAACGTTATTAACCATTCGAACCCACAATTTATGGTATAAAAGATAGCAAATAGCCAAGAATTAAAATCGAATTTAAAATATGGTATAGACTCGTTCCATAACCAGAGTTAATATGACCCAATGAGTATTGATAGATCCTTGAAAGTTGACATAACCTGTCATTTGCAGTGGGCTTTTATGTCTTATAGATCCAACTTACTATTTATTGTTGTTGGGCCTTATTTCCCTTTCGTTGTCACCTTGGACTGTATGTTCCCATGTAACTTTTTTTCATAAGTAATACAATCTCGTATTTACCTGGCAAAAAGGAAAATGAAAACTATTACTACCAAGTGAAAGTTGAAAACACTAAAATGATGGATTTGAAGGATATCATTCGTTGTATTTTTTCCTGTAAAATTACAAAGAGCTGATGGCATTCTATGTAGCATCTATAGTTTCAAGAAGTAGCAACAGTAAAGCAACGACAACCTCCTAGCAAAAGGACTAGAGGACAACCAAGAAAACCACAAGCCACAAATAATATCTGAACAAAGTATCTAGCAATCCTCGGTCCCGAGATATCGAGTCTCCGGACGCCAACATCACTGGGAATTGGCATCCTTCCGCGGACGGGTCAGTCTCGGTGACCACAGCAAGACCCATGAAATCGCAGTTCCAGGAGTGCTGGTTATTCATCTGGTAGTACATGTTGAATGCATAGGAAGCATTGCCCTGCAGGCTCAGGTTGTTACAGGATGACCCATAACCCAGAGCAGTGCAGTCTGATAAGCTACAAGCATAGTCTACGTTGTCTCCTAGGTCCGTGAGATCGTGCATTTCGGAGTTCAAAATGCACCACCTCCGTGGCATGTAGGACACGCCCTTGACTGGGACTAGGCCGGTGTCCTCCTCCGATCCCGACAAGTCCAGTTGATACTTTGGCTTCCCATCGTACTCGAACAATCCCCAGTGCCGCTCAAATTTCCCCGGGTCTATGCTCTTTGCGTTCTCATCGATTAGGCTGAAGAGGTACACGTTGATCACTCCTTTCCTTGCCGGAGTGCCGTCTCCGCTCAAGGCATGCTTCAGCAGGCCCTGATTGAACCTTTGGGCGTTTTTGATGTTTGCATTCTTGTTGCCGTCGGTCGGCCACCCGACTTCTCCAACTAGGATCTCCATGTCGGAGTACCCTGCTTTGGACAAGGCTGAGACGAGTGTGTCAAAGTTCGCGTCGAACACGTTCATGTACACCAGGTCCCCGTCTATGAGGGGCACATTCGTTCCATCAAAGAAGGCATAGTCAAGAGGGAAATCCGGGTTCTGGTAGAGGCTGAGGAAGGGGTAGATGTTGACAGTGAAAGGCGAATCATTTATGTATAGGAAGTGAATAATTTCTATCGCTGCGTCACGAACTTCGGGCCTGAAGTCTCCGGAAGAAGGGACAGGGTTCGAGGGCGGCGAGTAGTAGACATCAGCGTTGAATGGGACCGTGACTTTGACCTTGGAGCTTAGCCGGGCACGGTGGAGGGCCTCGTGAATGTTCCGGAGGGCCGGCAATACACTTCGGATGTAAGTGTGATTGTAGGTTTGCAAGAAGGGTTCATTTCCTACAGCAATGTACCTGCAAGAATCAAAATTCATGAGGCCTAATTTCACTGCAATGAAATGTACATGGCATGTTTCTTTTGACACAACCAAAAACAAAGAAAGTGAGCCTGAAGGATAGAAAGAGCATGACCATTGGAAAGAGAATGCCAATTGTGTGGGAGTAACTACCAGTTATCAATTTGTGATCAATTGGTTGTGACATGATTGATGACTGGGACTGCAACACAACAAATGCCTAACAACATATTACCTAAAGAAAGAGAAGCAATTCATAAATGTGACAGAAGTGTGACTCCGTATGTACTCAACTTCTCTGAGTAGATTTCGGCAAGACAAGAAGTTTTTGAGTAGATAGAATCCGAATCGAATGAAACGTTAAAAAGTTTTTGAAGATGAGATAATGCGACATCTTCATAAACCAACGAACATTATCACTCAACCTGATATTGACTCCTCCAATGTATCGATAACCAGTGACATTCGTGTCCACCCAAGCAGCAGCAAAGCTCGGATCCACGCTCATCATCTGCAACATGTAATTAGGAATGGCAAGCATCACTTCGATGTCGCTCCCGATGAGGGCATCCAAAATGTTCTTATCGTATTCAAACAGCTTCAGCTTCTTGAAGCCATTATCTTTCAGCATCTTCACAACTTTCTCGGGAGGGAGCTGGTGGGTTGACATTGTTCCCCAGTTCACTCCAAAGCTTGACCCAGCTGAGAACATGGTCATGCAGTAGAGAAGAACTAGTACAAGAATCAGAGAAGGATGATGGGATCTTGATTCTGCCATTCTCCTTGAATTTTCTTTGGAGATTCTTCAGATTGGTCTCTCTGAATTTTCCTGAGGAAAAAAGAGGAAGAATCTGGAAAGAACAGGAGAGCCCTCAAACTATGAGGGGAGGGAATGTGGATGGGCTGGGGGAAGTTCTCTTGTTGGTGGAACTCCGTACTTATAGAAGTCTCTCTCTCTCTCTCTCTCTCTCTCTCTCTCTCTCTCTCTCTCTCTCTCTCTCTCTCTCTCTCTCTCTCACGCACACGCAACGCTGAAAGCTTTGGAGAATCTTATTGGTGCCGGTGGAAGTTCACTGGTGGTCGTCGCCTTTACAAAAGGTAATGAGAAAATTATTGAGAGATCCTTTGCTTAATACAGTTATTCAGTTTTGTTGCTAACATTCATGTTTAATCCGCTAACCTTCCTAAAATGACGAGCCCCAGAATCAAAGGACTATTGAACTTCATAGTGTGCTTTTTGTTTGGAATTGCACCAAGATGCCCAAAAGTTCTGATTTGCAACTTTGGTGAGTCTCTCAAGATACTAATTTTTTTTTTCTGGATTATATAGTCTTAGACTGCGTTTGGTCATCCAGATTTGAATTGTGATAGGATAGAATAAGGTGAGATTAGAAATCCAACGAATATCCTCCGGATTGTAGAAAATCCTATCATATGTTTGGTGCAACCTAAGATAGGATTTAATATTTGAAAACCCTCGTTGGTATCCAGTTTCGGTCTCCACCCGCCTCATTTGACACTCCCCGTAGTGCCCCGAGTCTGTCGTCCCATCCGTCGCCCTATTGGTCTGCTTCATCGTGTAGCCATTGTCTAAGAAAACCTCGCACAAGGGGTCATGACTCCCCTGTCTACGTCACATAGACGGAGAGGTAGAGCTTGAAGGGGGGTCAATCTGGGTTGGCTTTTGGTTGGAGACCTGTTCTTCGGACTATGTATGAACACGAATCACAGACATTTCAACGTGTTCCGAAATTCCAGGTGAAGGTGACCATCTCAGGTTCTATTCACGTAGCACAGACTATCGTCTCTCTGGCTTTTTGAGTTTGCGGTCCATGAGCATAACACTATTTTACCGTCGCTCGGCCGCTTGACTCGTGTTACTGGAGAAAAGATTCCGGAACTCATCACGGTGCAGTGTAAAAGCCACGCCACCCGCACTGCACCCGGAAAGAAGAGGCTAGAGTATCAAAAGATAAATCAATAGGAAAAAGAAGAACAGAAGACAGAAGCAAAAGGTTTCAGAAGATGTGCAAGAAAAAAGGAAAGATGATTTATCTAGACGCTATGTGGTCGGAGGCAACGACGGTCGTCTTTAAACTCCTTTTTGCCCTCAATCATCGGAACACAATTGGTTGACCGGCGATGACAATCAGAGGTGGTCGGAGACAACGACAATTGTGCGGTGGTCAGAGGTGACAACAATCGGCTCTTGAGGTGGTGGTCCTTACATGGTGGCCGGCGAAGCAATATCCGGCGGAAGATAATAGCTTTTGGTTAAGTTTATTTTTGAAAAATTTTATCCAATCCAGGTTTATCCCACCTCCAACCCCAGATTTCTTATCCGGCATTTTATCCGGATATATCCGGGTTTATTCGATTTGGGCAACGTTGCCAAACACCGGATATGGTAATTTGTTATCCTATTCGGATTCAAATCCGAACTACCAAACTCAGCGTTAAGGAAAAGATAGGGAATGGATATGACGCGCATATATTTAAAGATGATTTACCATTCATCTAACAAATAAATCTTTTCTGCTAAACAAATATTTTACTCCATAATGTGCCGTTCATGATAAGTTTACAGTCTGTAGCTCACAGATGTTCTGTGTTGGGTCATGCAAGTGACCAATTGACAGCCAACAAGATAAAGGGACCAATTGAAGAAGATCTCTTCAGCGCTCTAGATCCATCATTTGTGAGAAAAAAAGTATGATGCAGACGCTTTCTTTTGATGGGAATCTCAGAATGTTGATCACCAAGACTTTAAACGAACGAATGTGCATGAACTAATGTTGTTGTTGGGACTTCATGAACATATGTCATTGATTTCCATACCGAAAGGGCAACGATCAATTTAATACTAGAATAGCACCAAAAGGAGATCATCGATGCACCCACATGAAATCTCCTCCTAAAACTTCTAATTAAGTCACACGTTTATATTCAATACGAACGCATAATTTTTGTTTTTGGAAATGGAGTTCATGTCATTGCTTAGCTAGAAGAAAAGAGAAAAGGGGTTGACCCCTTTTGAATTGGGATTGAAGAGAATCTCCCAGGAAAAGCCAAACCTTTACAGCAAATTTTTACGTGTTTTCTTCCCATTCAATCTCAGCTCTTTATTTCTATCAACACCTTTTCTTCCATCGTTTTAATTTAATAAGGAGACGATCAGCTTTGGTATGACCGAAGCGCATTCCAAATAAAAAGGAAAAGAACGGATAGCTCAGAAGGTGTTCTAACTGGCTGTGCTGATGTCTTGCTTCTTAAGGGTTTTCTTAGTAAGGCCATAAAGGGTTCTCCACAAAGATAACACAAAACTTGTTGGCCAGCTATTTGAGGGCTTCTTTCCTTCTAAGTTGAGCTTGACATACAAGATCGAGTGGCTCAAAGAAAGATAAAAGAAACTTCGCGGAGGCCAAAATGAATGATCATCCATTCATATTGATGGGACGCGGGTCGTTCCGAGTGAAGTCACTTTCTTGGTCAAGACAAGAATGACTTCAAGAGGACCCTTTTTTGCACAAATGATAAAGTCTAATTTAGAGTTTCCTAAATCATGCATTAGAACACAGAGCTCTTTATGGCGATGACGACGCTTTTCTTGAACGAAGCATCGCAGAATTATTGCGGTCTGACGAAAAGATGATATCTTACTCGTCGCATGCTTATATGATAGATCCGAATCTTTCTTTTGTAACTTTGATCACCGTGTGAAAGATCATTCAAAAGCTCGTAGAGTTTCTAATAGTCCATATCGAGCCGAGCCAATATATGGATGAATGCTATTTATGTAATTCAGCACTTGGTCCATCATGCTGCAATTCGGGTCTAAGACAAAGGTTTCGAGATTGATCATAAGTAGAGAGGCGAATCCGATGCATAAAGATTCACTTCTACTTCGATATAACATATAAAGATCTTGAAACTGCTATCGATAGATTCATGTGTAGATCCCATATGCAGAAGCGCTAAGGCTGCTGCTCAATCCAAAGAAAAGTTGCATAATAATATTCTAAGTTACACAGCCAAAAAGAAATGAAAATGCATACCTTTTGAGGTATAAGTAAGTATAATTTCCGAAATTATCAGTTGAAGGGACATTGACCAATGTTCACACTTGCCTCTACAATTGAATTCCTCCTCATATCTATATGGCATCCACTTTAGACACCTTTTTCAAGGCTATATAGCTTAACAAATAAGCCTAGGAAAGCATTTTACATAAAACCACTTTGTGATCGCAAGAATCATTATGCTTTGTTTAATTGTCTCTTTTTTCTTTTGCATTACATAGTTCAATGTATTGAACGGATTTTTATTTTTTATTAAGACCATAGTAAAGGAAAGGATAAAGAAGGCTCAGAAAGATAGAAGGCAAAGCCTATTGCAACCACAAAAAAATGACCTTATACTTATCAAGAAATGAGAAAGATATGACCCATAATAAATTCTCAAATGGTTCGACGAGACAAGACTTGGAGCTGTTCCTAGGTCATCATTGGAGTGATGTAATAACTATTGCGTTATGATGTAATAGACCTGTAATAAATATTAAACTGATTAAGACGAATACATAATCATCACTTTACAAATAATACAAACAAATTCAATTGAAATTAATGTGAATTTCAATTATAATCAATACAATCTAAAAGAGGTAGAGTAACTAGGAGAGAAACGAGACGAGTACTCCGGAAGTGAATTTTGATCGAGCCGAGATAGCTATTACGTAGGAGAGTCATGTAATGGATATTACAGCTTCGATTGTATTATGTATTATCATAAGCAAATACCGTAACACGCAATAAATCTGTAATGTAATGATTGTCGCTATAACCGTTCGTGTTCTTCTAGCCGGTAGTATTAATTTCTTGCATATGAATAGGGTTTTTTCTCTTCTTCTTTTCACTTGGGCCATAAAGACTCCACGATGAGAACACAGAAGTTCTTTTTTTCTTGGCCAGCTTTTGAGTGCACTTTTCATCTTCTCGAACTTGACGAGTACGAAGTTGCCGTGTGAGATTACTTACATTGTAGGCATGGTTGTGAGTGAAAGTCGCTTTCTGGGTCAACACAAGAATGACTTCAAGAGGTCCCCCTTTGCATGGCTTGAGAGCCCACACATAGTTGCCTTGTAAATCTTGTGATGATTATTTTGCTGGCAAGGTCATGTAGCTCGAGCTTAATATATTCGAAACCTATCAATTCGAAGACCAACTTTCATATGGCAATGACAAGAACATCTTCATATAAAGTACAAAAAAATTGTTGTGGGGCCGGACAAAATATATAAACTGTACTCTTCGTATGCTCATCCGTAAATTGGAAATTTCTAGTTTGATTGCCGTGAGAAACGCCTCGCGGAAATCTTCGTAGTCTTGACGATCCATATGAAAATTAAATTATGTACAACACACACTTTGGTGTTAAAAGTTTTTTTTTGAATCATTTTAAGTGTCAAATTTTTTGAAAAACGATATTTTCAGTGCCAACTCCGATACGTTTGGCCGGAAATTCGACGTAACCTTTTTTATTAATATCTTAAGCCGACATGGCTCACCATAGGATCCGGTCAGCATCTAAAGCATAAACAACGCCATTCAATCCCCCAAATAATAACCCTAAATCTAGAGAGAGAAAATAGGCAAAGAGAGTGGGTGCTCCTTCCCCAATCCCCCACAATCCTTAGCACCACCTACGAAAACTGGTGACGTCTCTCTCGTTTCTTGCCATTTCTTGACATGTCCAACCTTGTGTCGATCCTCTCTTCCTTTGTGTCAAAGTTTTTTTCATCGAACAGGTGCATTGCGCATTGTATTTGCTTGGCTCGCGAGCATGTTCAATTCGTTGATTTGTTTCGTAGATTCCACCCTTTGACGATCAATTGAGATCTGAATTAATGTCGTTTTGATTGAGGTGTTGTTATTTGGACATTGGTAGTATGATGCTAAGCAAAAAGAGACATCTTTCAATTCGATGAGAGAATTGCAGAGGAAGACAGATGTTGTAAGAAGGGTTGGAGAGAGAGAGAGAGAGAGAGAGAGAGAGAGAGAGAGAGAGAGAGAGAGAGAGAGAGAGAGAGAGAGAGAGAGAGAGAGAGAGAGAGAGAGAGAGAGAGAGAGAGAGAGAGAGAGAGAGAGAGTCACTTCAGTCCGACAGGGGCGTGATGGTAGGGGGTGACAACGGAGATCAACAAAGTTTGACGGCGAAAGTTGGCGAGGTGCGACGGAAGCACTAAGGAGGAGGACTCAGGAGAGCAAGCAACGACGAGAGTGAGGGAGGACGGTCAAAAGGAGAGGTGCAATGGTGACTGAAGGCTGAACACAGCAGAAGGACGGGTGTCGTTTTTTGTTGAGCCATGGAATAGCGTAATTTTGGGACTATTGGTTCGACATCGTTTTTATTTTGGGACTATGGTGCCATGTTGGATGAAGGGTCGTCGTTTTGCAAGTCCGCATGGATGAGAATTTTAAATATAATGCCAACTCATTTTAAAATATTTAATTAAAAAAGCTATGTATTAATTTTGGCTGAAATTTCTCATCGGATACGCTTAAGTGGTCATTTTTTCTCCGATTTGTCATTTAACTGATTCGATTAAAACTTTTGGCACTAAAATGAGTGTCATACACAACTTTTGACACTTCTAATGTCCTCTTAAAAAATTAACAAATGGAGGGTTGAGAGAATTCATTATTCCGACCCTCCATCATAGGACCTATGGATTGCAATTGATCAGGCCTTAAAGATCAAAGCATGGAACGACGTATCCTATAAGGCTATAGTGCAAAAGGAAAGGCTAAAGAAGGCTAAAAAGAAACTCCACGAGGGCTTATCACAACCAAGACAAAAGGACTTTCTGGAGTGTTGAGGGCAGTGTTTGTTCGAGGAGGATCCTCAGAAATCATCATCACATTTGACAATGGAATTGTCCCCGTGAAAAAATATTTTTCAAGTGACATCGCAAGCATCTCTCGGAACCAAATCGGATCCCCCATCCGCTAAATTCGCGGAGCTTCCGTGGTCCTGAACATGTGTTTTGTCCTCGATCCGATGATTACAGCTTTTGGATTTGGAAATTTCCCAACATTGTTGTCACGGTCTTTCGATTCAATTTCTTATTATGTCCCTCTTCAGCTAACCATGTTTCCTTACCTGGAGTTGCTTTGGGTGGAGGTGCTCCTAAAGCTGGCTTAGCCTTTGCTTCTCCACGGATTCTCAACCCCGAGTTTCAGGTGCGTTCGGATTAGGCCCTTGAATTTCAACCCAACTTGGCCTGGGTTGGCCCAACCTTGGCCCTTTCGGGAAAACATCCTCGTACCTCGTTGCCATCGCCTCTCTCTCTCTCTCTCTCTCTCTTGATCTTGACCTTTGAGCCTCAGGCGATGGAAGCCACCGCGGTGTGGCCACTTCTCACGAGCCTTGGATTTATTAGTTAGCATGTTGAGACTTCGAGTCTCAAGTCTAGATGGCGGTGGCCACTCGTCGAGTGACCACATTCATATAATTGCATGTCTTGAGGGAGAGCAAACCCCTACAAGGTGATCGCCAACCTCGACGATGATTGCCAAGCGGCGTGCTCGCTCTCTCTCTCTCTCATTTTTATTTTTATTTTTTCCTTTTTTTTTTGCCCTTCTTCCCACTTGCCGGTTAAAATTATCACGTCAGTGTTGGCCAGACAGCCGGCGTCGGCCGACCAAAATTGGGCTAATGGATTGAATTGGCACAAATATAAAAGGTTTAGGACTGAATTGACAAAAATGCAATAAGTTTAAGACTTTTTGAAAAATTTTCTCCTAACTTTTTTATGTTGTTAACATGGGGCTAGACGCTAGACCAAAAAAAAAAACACGGGGCTAGATGAGGAATTTAAGCCAACTATTATATGACACATGTTTTCCAAGCATCCAAATTAGCATTTTGGCTGACCAGAATGGCAGAGGTGCCGATGGTGGACCATTTCAAAAGCACATGGATAGTTTCATCAACAAAGTAAACTGACTTTTCCACAATAGTACTTGTCAAAGAATGTCTTTAATTATGGCACTCGCCAACCTACTGAAAAAGGAACGTTTTGATTTTTAGTGTTCTGATTATACAAAACACGAGAGAAATAATGCATTGAAAACTATAATTTTTTTTATATGGACGCTTAACAAGTACGCTCAAGACACTCGTTAATAAAATCCTTCCGCAACCCTCGGACAATTGTGTTAGCAGGCGCAGTCCTTAAGTCAGGTGAAATAGGGAACAAATTTCTTTGGTTGGTTGTCAGTACCATGACTAGGGCCGGAAAAATGGGTCATGTACCCATCTTATAACTCAATTTTAGGAAGTCCATATCCGTTTGGGTGACTCACTTTTCTCAAAAATGGGCTCAAATGGGTTAGAGAATATATAATGCCCAAAAATGGGTTGAAATATGGGTCACCAGCTGACCCATATTTTAACCCATATTTTCTAAACCCACGACTCACGTTACCTGCTCAAGCACCCATCCACGAACCATATTTTCTAAACCCATGACTCACGTTACCTGCTCAAGCACCCATCCACGAACGACGTTTCGCTGCCAACCTACACTTCTTGTTGGCCGCTCGCCGCGCTTCTTTTGCCACTTGTCGCTCGCCGCCTTGGCCACTTGTCGCACTTTGCCGCTCGTTGTTCGTCGCCTCGGCCGCTTGTCGCTCGCCGCGCTTTGTCTCTCGTCGCGCTTCGCTTCGTCTCCGTTTCCCTCCTCTTCACCACAGGGAGGAAGAACTTACTTCAAGCGCTCGGGTTTCGACATGCTCACGAAGGTAATGTATTCGTTCGAATTTTCATGATTTTTCTGGGGGTTTTTGTGTTTGTGTCTACTCGTCGCCCTACCACCATAAGTTCTATGATAGTGTCCTAAAATAGCTGAGAGGGTTGATTGTGATAGAATAGAGGGTGGTTCATGGCTGCATCTTGAGTACTGCATCTTGTAGGTTTTTCGTTGACATGGTATGAGCTATACACATGTTGCGCAACTTAAGCCAGATTCAGGGAAAGCTCAATTGATTGACCCATCTGCCTATGACTTCATGTGTGATTAGATGCTATGCTTATTTGGTGTATCTTCTTGTCTACATACTTTGTTTCATCCTATCCAGTGCATTACGATACAAGGGATATTCAGAATTGTTGTACTAGCTTGGATTTTCAATTTGAAGCAATTTTTCTTATGTGCTTACTGGCTATGCGAGGCTGCTCGGTTGTGTACGTATAATTGCAAATTGATCTGTGGTAGTAGTGCGCATTTTGTCACAAAAGGAAGCTAGACGAACTCTCCGATGCATGCTCTTCTTCCAAATCTCTTCATTCTTTATGTTTGTATGTCACATAGCAATAGCGAGGCCTCTGAATCGAGCTTTCATGAACGTGTTTTTGGCTAAGTTTTTGGTTTGGAGTGTTCGTAGGGGGTTGTGTTCAAAACCCGGGTGGATGTGAATGTAGTATGCGTTGATGATCAGATCAAAAAGCAGGGGAAACAAGTTGATACCACGTAACTCCGAGCTCAACCAGATGCTAAATCTGTAAATGCTTCCCCAAGATCACTGATTTGATCATCTTTTATGCCTATATGTTTGTGCCGCACAACAGACTCATGGGAGTCTTCTATTTCTCTAGTTTCCCCTTGTGCAGGAAGCTGGTTATCGGTCATGTTCACATGATGAGAGGCACAAGTTTCATTCAAGAAACCTTGGTTTCTGGCAGGAGTGCTTCTGTAATGGATGTTAAAGTACTCCCATTCTCTTTTGATAGATTTTTCTTTGGACTTACCATATTGACATCAACTACTTCATTTTCTGGTTCACAATCAGTTGTCCATCTTAAGGATGGAGTTTTTATTATTTAATTTGTTTTTTTTAATTTGATGTGGAGCTTTTATTCTAATAACACATACATGTGAAGCGGTTAAAGTGAATTAAATGGATGGGTATGAGTTTTCCTAAAATATTAATATGTTCTAGTAATATGGGTCGAGTCGAGTATGGGTCACTATATTTACATTGCATGAAAATGGGTCAAAAAGGGTTAAATGGATCGATCCATATTCGACCCGACCCAAACTTGATCCGATTCACCTGTTTGACGGTTGTAACCGTGACATTCCATGGTTAATTAACACTTAAATCTCTTATTATCATTCGGAAGCTATCGGTCAAACAATTAACTAAAAAATAGCACAACATCAACGAGCACCACAATACGCGTTCAGCATGCTCAACAAGAAAAGTATTCGGTTTTCAAAATATCGAATTTGACTATAGATGTCCCGAATAAGAAATTATACTGTTCTCAATTTTTTTTTGATTGCTTAGCAAAGTACATCCCTTTCTCATAGCATCAGCAAAATTGAAGTCACTGAGATAATCACAAGCTCGACTCGTGTTTGAACTCAGCACTGAGTTAGCTGAGCTCCACTCGGCTCGATCACGCCCTGTTCCAGATGATTCTTTCTACGACATCCAAGAAAATCAAAGTCTAATCATCATCAACAAGTCTCATCCGGGCAAAAGACAAAGATCATCAACAGACGCGGCGAAACGCAATCGACACTCGTATGATTTCTACTCGTTTTTACATTATCATCGCTGCCTTTTCTGCCGACAAGGAGCTGGTGCGATTGGTTTGGGTCATGGGATTGCTCTGTTTCTCGTCACGAAGATGGCCTCCAAGAGGCCAAATTTGTCTTGGGGCCTGTGCTCATCCCAGACGAGGGAGCTCGCGGTCCGTCTCGTCACGGGAACGAAGACGAACCCGAGTTCAAGAATCAGACGATCGTCCGTTCCGCGACGGCTCCTCGTCGACCCGAAAAAGAACCTCTGTCTCTCTGTCTCTCTCTGTCTTCAAGAACTGGAAGCGGGGTCTTGGGAAAGATCGCGTCTTCCGTGATGGGGCGCGGCCAGATCTTCAACCGGAGTCTTCCCCTCCTCGGATCATTCTTGGAGGACCATGCCGTGACCCGGATTCAGTCGGAGACGGAGTGCTCGTGCCAGCAGAGGAGCATGTGGGTGCAGCGATACAGGATGTAGGCGCGCGTCTTCTGCTGCTTCGCCATCTGGAGGCAGCGCTTCTTGAGGCCCGCCGCCGTCTTCCGCCGGGGCGGCGGCCGCTTCCTCCTCGGCCGCTGTTTCCCCGCCGAGAAGATGTACTGATCGATCATTGTTCTTCCTCCTCCTCCTCCTCCTCCCCCCTTCTTCTTCCCTCTCCTCTGTTGCGGACAAGATCCGAGGACTCGGCGACGACGTAGGCGATGAGATTGAGGAACAAAGCGAGGTTTGCGGACTTCTTTATAGGGAGATTTCGATGGGGGAAAAGGCACACGGGTGGTCCCCTGTTTCGGAGTTTTTCAGGGGTCATTTCTTGGAAGAAACCCGGCCGGTTGCTTTTTCTTCGTATTGACCAAATTGTCCCTTACCCAATTGTGGCATCTTTAATTTTTATTTTTCCTTTCTTGGGGGGTGCTGTGCTGGTTCCTTTTGCTTCGCGTCTAAGGGCCAATTTTATAAATGGCACATCCAAAAAGAAGGAAGAGTTACGAGAGATTTCGTGGCCCGAATGGAAGCTCAGTTGCCTTTTCAAGACATATGATATGATTGGAACGATTCGAGGGTGTTTGCAGAAAAAGTGACGGAGAAAATGACGTGAAAGCAAATTGTCCTTCTATCCAATAAGCGGGGAATGCCTCTAGAGATTGACAATAGTTTCGAGATAACCGCAGATCTAGCGTTGGGGAAAATCGCTCGGCTTATACCCATTATTGGTAAAAGATGGGAACGAATGATATGAGGTCGAAGTCGCGCGCGCGGATCAAACGCCCCGAATTCCATCTCCATCGAGGCCACACGAGTTGGGGGTAAAACTCCCGTCCTGACTAGGGAGAGCCCATCATTGGGGTCTGCGAATCAGAAGTGCCTCCGGATAATCACACACCAAGTTCCAATCTGTACACCAAAAAAGGGTAATTTGGGGAGGGAGGGGGGGGGCAAATCCGTCAATGCGGCTCCCGAGTCAAAGAACGAGCGGGGGCCCACGTTCGGAACGAGGAGAAGCCGTGTGTCGGGGGGCGAGGGGATGAGGACGAACCCCGGAGGTGTGGGGCCCCACCGCCCGAACGCCGCCACGTGGAATTATTTTGTCCCCGTTATATTTACGCACGTTTTTTTTATTTAAATTTTTAAATTTCATTTATTTAAGTATGGAGGTAGTTTGGTTTAACCCATGCTCTTCCCTTCTAGATGGTGAAAATATGGCGGCCCACAGAACTATAAAATCAGTTTTGGATCGCGAGAATTCTCGCTAAATTTATATATATATATATATATTTTTTTTTTTGAGGGTCGCAATTCATAATAAAGAAAGTCGACTCAACACGCACGTGCGAAATTCCCCATTAATAATTGAATATATTCCTTTTTTTTTTCTTTTCTTTTCCTTGGGGTCAATCTGATCCCACCGAAATGCACATTCCACTAATTTTTGTCGAGCGATTTCTAGAAGCGCTTTTCGAAAAAAAGGTGGGTAAGCGAGAGGAAGACAGAAAAAATTTAGGTAAGGAAGAGGAAGATTATCTAAGTCTTTTGCTTCATATATAAACCTATTTATCGAATAAATAGATGGTATATTTTACTAGACGAACAGGGTACCACCACTTCCGAAACCGGGGGCTTAAATGGCATATCCTTTGAGTCGCTTTCGAATAAAGGCGATGGATGCCGGACCGGCCGTCCCCCGAAGCAAACGGACGGGGATTGAGCAGTGCCCTTACGTAACTTCCGTGTCATGGGAGGTGGGTTTGGGCAATATATCAGGCCCGACCTATAGGGTCAATCTGGCCCGGGCACGTCCGGCGATCGATCGCCTCCGGTATTGAAGGAGAGGGAAGGAGACAGTCGTCGTCCAAATGAGGATTTTGTTGCCCTGACGATGTTTCGAGAGGACAGAGGAGGAGGGAAGGAAGAATCCACAAAACAGGAGGAGAAGAACTTCGTGAAGCTGAAGCCGCCGCCACCCACCCTCACCCACCGTGCAAATTGCCGAGAAGGAGCCTTTTCATGGGCGGCGTTGGTCCCAACTCTCGCGTGCGAAAGGTCGCCGGGGTCCCACTTGTCCCCGCGTTACTATGTAACTGATGTTCGGGTCGGCACCACTCGGGAGACGAGCGATGACGTGAGCGTAGGCGTACTATTATCATGCGTGCTGATAATATTATGAAAAATCTCAAATTGATATATTTGTGTGCCGAATTTAGCGAATACTTAATTTTTTTTTTACTACTGAAAACCTCAAATTGTTACACCCGTGACAAATTTACCTACGAAAATCCCAAAATGGTACGCTCGTGGCAGATTTATTCTCCGTTAGTTTCCGTTAAGTTGGATTAAAATCACGAAAAAATCACAAACCGGTACATCTATGATAAATGAAAGGTAAAACCACAAATTGATATACCTATCAACTGCGTATCATTAAACTCAGCAATTCGACTGTAAAATTTAACGAAAAATAACGGAGTATAAATTTGTCCAAAGCGTATCATTTTAGGTTATTTTGTGATAAAAAAATTAAATATATCAGTGTCGAGTTTTTTTGTAATATTAACAAAAAAAAAAAATTAGGGGATATTGACCGACGCGAGAGTAAAGCGCCGCCTACAACGTGACTCAGGTTTTGGCCCATGCGCGGGGGGCCAACCTTAATCCATGTCCCTCGTGTAACTGTCAACCGCGATGTCGGCCAAGCTTTCTCTTTTAGAGTCAAAGGTGCACATACATTAGCCAAAACATGTTTGGCTTCTGCTGTGTTTCTCTCGCTAGAAAAGTGCGTCCGGGACGATGCAAAGTTCGAACTGTCCCGCACGGTTACCATCCAATTCTAATCTCGCGGCTGCTGGGAATTCTCGACTTTCCTACTGGTCGGGACATTGAGCTCTGTAATCTGCGCGGTCAAGTCATTCCTTTAACGCTTCGCCAATTTGCCGACTATGTGAATTTGATGCGATAGAAATTAATTGAATGACCTGCGCGATGTGCCGAGATGAGGATGGACGTAGCTCGAACATGGGCTCGCTCGATGGTGTCGAGGGCTAACGAAGCCCCTTGCCACCCGGTGTTGGAGGGGCGGCGGCAAGGCCCCTCCACTTTACCGAACACATGCACGAACGCACGCTCGCTATGTATTAGGGGGTGTGCAAAAGAACCACGAATCGCCCGAACTGGACTGGACCAACTTTGAACCCGGACTGGACCAACTTTGAATCGGACGTTTCCGTGGAGACTGCTCCAGTTCTGGGTTCCAAATTACTAGAACAGATGAGCACCTATCCGGTTCCTGTTTCTAGGCATGGAACGCTCATCCGTCCACCCGGTCCGAACCGATAATATATATATAATTTTTTTAAAAAAATTTGCAAAAAAAAAAGAAAACCTTATAATCCCTAATTTGATGCTCAACACTCATCATCGTCTCTCTATCTCTCACTCATAATCTCGACTGTCAAGCTTAATGCCCATCGACTCTCAACTCCCAAACTATTCATCGCCTCTCGCTTGCTCTCAGTTATCTCCATTTACGTGAAATTTGGTGGAATTGATTTCATGAACCAATCGGCGGTCTAGTTTCTAGGTGGATCTATGAAATCAACTAGCAATTCCCGATTTTAATTTTTCGGAACCGGTTGAAAACCACCTATCCAGACTATGCTCATCCTTATCATGTATTTGTGATTTGCATTTTTCTTTGTTTATTCGTGATTTGCCTTTTTTATTATCTCACGACTTTGTCTGGCCCTATGACGTGACGTGCCAAGTCGAATTGGGGTTTTCAACTACAATTGATGGAAGGACAACTACCCAACTGCAGAATAACATAAATTAGAGCCCTTGATTGAAGACTTTATAGTTAAAAAAAAAAAAACAGAAAACCTTAAGGACACAATTCCACATCTCTCATCAGTCGAGGGATGAAAAGTCTACTCGACCCAATGTGTCAGCATCAAACGGAAGAAAGTAAGGCAGAAAATTGGATGTCTGAAATCATTGAATGATCTGATGGAGTTTGGCGTATGGGACCGATTTGGAAAATTAGCATCTGAGTTTCTTTATCTCCAAATATAATTGGTAAAATTAAATACAAACACAAGCAACCAAGTAGCTATAGATAGTATGAACAGACACCTTAACACGGGAAAACTAGATGTAAACAGGGCGATTATGTCAGAAAGTCGAACTAAATGGACGAGTTCGGTTCGGAGATGTCCCTCTGACCTTAACCAAAGAGCTGGCTGGGAATGAAACGAGAATGGAGCGAATCAAATCGAACTGGAATGATCTGTCAGTTTTCCTCTATGTGCTTTTCAGCTTTCGCCCGATCAAGATCAGTCCCATGTGTGTGGGTGGGCACGAGAGACGGATCGATGTTTGGTTGAGAAATTTTTAAGGACAAAACACGACCGAAGTTTTGGGGTCCGTCCTCAAGAGGAAATGTGGGCTGGCTTACAGAGATTTGAGGAAGAGGAAACGCTTTTGCCTTCTTGATGGCAATGAAGCATGTGATGTGTGCGCGATAGAAGAGGAGCTGAAGCATGTGACAGAGGAGACAGTGCACACTGTCCTTATGAAGAGTTCACATCGACATTCAAAGATGCCTAATGATTTCACACGATGGAAGAGGCACGAGATCGGTGCAGTAGGATCGACAAAGACAGGAGGTGGAAAAGAGACGGACTCGAGCATTGGCCAGTTCACTTTGGATTAGCCCAGAAACTAGACAAAAGCTCTTAATAAACCCGAAGTTAGTTCCAGATCATCATTGATGGTCAGATACCGCCTCTTCTTATGACGACCACCCCCATCAGATTAACCTGTTTGGACAAGGAGAAGGAAATCTACCAAACTGAAATCTGTCTGATCCTAGTTAGGGCCGTCTCTCTGTCATTGCCATTTGTCAACTCTAGTCAATTTCGTTCCAACACCTCGGCAACATCAGACGATCAAGTTTACTTGTTTTGTTTTTTGTCCTAGGCCTGGTATCCTCAGCTTTCACGAGCTGTTGTGTGTGATAATATTCACATTTTCTAGTGTTCTGCAAGTAGTACCAGCGACCTCAAGAAAGGCTGAAAGAACAGTCTTTAAACTTTGATAGAACAGCATACTGAATTAGAATAAAGCCAAATTGGCAGCTAAAAGTGTTTGCATGGCATTTTGTTGAAGTATTTCAGATCAGACTTATTAATAGTTATTTACCAAGCGTCATCAGGGAACAATCCTATGTCCTCAAGTGATAATACTTGTCGAGAAGCAGCTCCGAGTATTCTCCAAAAGTGAGAGCACTCCTCGACGAGATAAGCTGAAACAGAGGAGAATTCAGAAGTGAGACACAACCTGTGGCTATGCAATCTACGGGACTGGAAAGCTCCTGCAAACAAAGGCCACTATAATGCTAACATCCACCGGAAAAACAGTATAGAAATGCTAAGTTGCAGGGGATAGAGGGGCAGGATTTCCAGCAAGACCACCTCAGTGCCTCATTAGAAAGACCCCTCATATATAGGGTAAAGATTGTAGATGCCCCCACAACTGTATTGTAAAATGTCATCTAAAGCAGTCAACAGGATAAGTTCACACTCTGATGGAAGGCCGACAGATGAACTCGATCTCATTTTTGAGAACACAGTAGAGATTTCTATTCAAAGTTTCGCACCATGAAAAAAACTTACTAGATCAAATTAGGCGAGAAATATTAGAAGCTTTAGGTGTTCATTTTGTATACAACAGCTGAGATAAGGAAATTGTTGACCATCTCATCTAGTTAACATTTTGTCGACAGTGAATAAGCATTGCGAGCTTAAGGATTAAGAACTGAACTGATTTGAAGTGATCACCAGAACTGCATCTCCAAGTTAACAGCAACTTTGCGAGGGCAAAATTACATCTCAATAGCCAATTTTAACTTAATTCTGGACTACCGTGTCAATTAAATGAGTTGAGTTCTGTAGGATGAGTTTCACATAGCTGCTACTAATCCGGCAGCAACAGTTCCTCCTTAGTCTACCTCGTTTTTTCAGTTTTGTGTAAATCTTTTGGGATCATTATAATAATTTTCGGAAAGTTTATGTAGATTTGTAAAAGTTTATTTTAGATAAGAATAATATTTTGACATAAGATGGTCTGAAAGTCTCAGCATTTTATGGAAAGACTGCCTTCTCCTTTCATTATCTTTTTGAGAGAATTGGTTAAGATAAACCTACTAGCACTGAAAAACGTCTCGGAGTGCAGCTCTAGCATAGAAAGATGCTTGCCTCCTAAAAGCAACATCAGGGAGGTACAATAAAGACTCCGAATGAGCTGAATCCTTTATGATTTCCTCATTCAGACTACCATTGAACCTCTCATTGAAACTCATCGACTGCATGCTCCTACTAGAATCAAACCCCATAAGCGAAATCAACTGCAGGTTTCTCTTTAAAAAATATGAAAGCACTATCCATCATTGTGAGCTAATTACGGGGTAAATTGTATGCTTTAGCCATTGCATCTGTCAAGAGAGTTGAAAATTCAGTGGAGTATGCTATAAGTGATGTTTGCAAGGTTGAGTCAGGTGTGCTGTAGGAGGGTTAGGTCATGTAAACCGTAGGCTGTGTGTGTGTCATAGGTTAAAGGGTATTGTTATTGTCTTTCTGTCTTAGTACGCTCTATAAAAAGAGCCACCATTTAGTCTTTCATAAGTAAAGTTATTAACAATGTAGCCCTTTCTATTTTTTGGCAACTCTTCAGAATTTTAAAGGTGCTGACAGTGACAATCTTGTTGAGCAATGTAAGCATCATTACCTCTTTATGAATGTGCAGTTCTTCAGGAAAATTGAGCTTTTCATCCCTACAAGAAGAAAATATACATCAACCACATGCTTACTCCATATAACATTAATGCTAGGTATAAATTTCAGCAATAGTCACTGAACTCTAGTGAAATTTGCAATTTGGCCACTAAACTTTCATTTCTATCACACAATGCCCTTGACTTTCAAATTTTTGCAATCAATGCTCTTTGGCCAGAATCCAGCCAGTTTCCCAGCAAAGTGCTGATGTGGTGGACATGTGGTCCTTTTCAAAATTAACTTCACTTGATCTTTTTGCACTGAGAATTCCATCACGTGGTTCAAAAAATACAAGCATCCCTGACAGCGTGGTCAATTAGCATATTGCATATTTATCTTCTAGTTTTACATACCAGTCCGGCTGCATAAATAGCGCAAAAGTAGATCTGTCAACTCCAAAAGCTGCTTCCCCCTTAGGTGCCTATCAAGTATTTCGAACATCAGACTAAAATTTGATGAGGCCACAAAGCCAAAGAAAGAACGACAGAAAAATAAAGAGAAGCAGAAAAATTATCATCATCACAAAAGGTCTATGGCTTTGTCTTGGAGCAGTTCTATGGTAGCAAGACCATATATGATGCAATTGATGAAATGAAAAGTGCAGAAGGACCTATAGGAGGACAGAAATAATATAAAATTCGTCAAAATAAGTTCACCTCCTGCCTAAAAGGTAGAAAGAGCTTTAATATCATCCAAGCTAATAATCAGCTCAAATCACAATGATACGAAGTGTTTCTAGTAATTTGAATGATAATCATCATTTGGGGGCATAAATTACCTGCCGTTTTTTTGTCCCTATCCTAAAAGATCAGAAGTTTGATAAAAAAAAAAAACATGAGAAGTTTCACAAGAAAGACTGCCTGTTTCATTTTGACTCTAATTTTACCTATAGAGGCACTACTGGTAGAACTTGTTGCTCCTGCAGGACGGTGTAACTTCGCTAAATGGAACAGATGCAAGCACATATATCTTTTTGCCCCTTTCTGTGTCAAGGCTACAGCAGATAAAAGAGTGACCATTTAAGCTAACCTATGTTACCTTGCTTCGAACAAAAGATAATTTGTGAAACAGACGGTATGCTAAGATCAATGCACCAAAAGTGAAAGGTTCATGGAATAAAAGAGAGTTAGATTATACCCGGACACAATGTGGAGTTGCACAAAGATAACCTCTAGAAAGTATTTCAGTGGTTTCACCAATTTGATAAGCTATCTCGTCATCTTCATAAACCACCTAATGCATTCAAAAAGAAGAGAATAGCTGAAAAATAAGATAGTTGCCCTGAAGTAATGGAAAAGCCAAGGCATTCTCAGTATAATATACGGACAACCACCATCACAGTAACAAAAGCAGTACAAGTTCATTCTTTAGAGTCAAAATGCAACATCTTTGCAAAAGTACTTCTAACAAGAAGTTTATTTCGTGTCGCCCTCCATATATGGCTCTTTTTTTGCAAACGACATTTTTTTAACCAGTTACAGCTCCAGTTTTTCAATTAAAATAAAGGAAAGGTGTGACCATCTCTTGATAGCTTGTACTGACTATTTTTACAGATTATCATTCAAGCTCAATATAATTTTAATTTTTTTTTACCGCAGTAGACATCATTTTGACTTGCGAAAAATTGACACTACGCTTGTTGACGGAAGAAGTCAGGGAATATCTTTGAACAACTAATTCAAAATAAGTTGCCTCAGTCATTCATCTTTCTTTCACCAACCTGCTGATCACAACATTATTGTCTGTTAGAGGTTCCTTAATGAAAGATAAGTGGCCTTTAGTCGTTCATTTATATTTCAGGAACGTGCAGATTGCAACAATGCTCATGTTATTGTGGAACAATCTGAAGGGAGTATGTTTACTATCCAGCTAAATGACATTTAGTCACTCACTAGATTTTATTTTTTACAAAATTAAGATCCTGGTTTGGAACAAAAGGTTCATGCCCAAGTGAAAAATATAGCTCTTGGTATCTTCAATGGCAGCATAAGCATAAATGAGTTTCTATTATCTAAACTTTTTCTATGATAACCGATAAAGTGGCATCCATGACAAGGCACATTTAGCATTTTGAAGCAACATTGGAACTTAACAGAACATCAAGAATAAGGAAATATACTTTGACAATTTGCTCGGTTCGTGTTCTAATGTAAAGGCCAGCAGCACTGTCGGGACAAGGGACTTCAACTCCATCTCTCATAAAAATTGCACAGGTAAGGCCTACAGAAGGGTACCGTTATATATAAATCAATTGATAATTAGGGACACCATGAAAGAGTTGGTTTTTTCTGACTGTCGTTACAGGATTGCTAATGAAGATCAAGCAAAAATAAATGATGAGGCTATAAGCAGAATGAAGAAAGTTTAAGTCAAAGTTGTCATCAATGATTTATATGTCTACTCCATAAAGTGCAAAAAGACTTTTTGTGTTTGGATTCTCATTATTCCCACAGATTGACAGAAGAATTACCGTCATTTAAGCATTTATTAAAAAAGCACCGTATTGATGTCTGCTCACCATTCACATCATTAAACATCCATTTTGACCAAATATAAGAAACAAGGACCTGTTTCAGCAAGAAATCCATGGATCGGTTAAATCAGGCCAACTTTTCGTTAGTACCACACTGTTTCAAAGCAGGACCTTTCACGCTTTCAGAAATACTTTCATAAGCGTGGTATATACAATACGTCTAAGTTTACAGAACCAGGATGGACATTTGGAATGTCCATCCTGCTATTCTCTTCTGAAATTATATCCGACTTCAAAAGTAATATTCCAGAACATATTCCCCTAACTATGTAGCATTTTGAAGCAATTAAATTTTCTTTAGGAGATTTGTTCGTTCAACGATATGGACAAAGTTTATTTGCATCAAATGATTCTATTCTATGACAATAATTTCCGAAAGGAATAATAAACAGAGTAAACTATCTCATTTCCTCCACCTCTAGGAAACAACGAGCTAAGAAGCAAACATTTTCAGAGACAACAAACAGCTGCAACATAGACCACAAGATGGATTTATAAGTGTGGCATAATCCCAGGTTGAGCACAAATGCACGAGGCAATTCATATTTGAATTCTAGAGAGACTGATATGGCGGACCACACGTTACTTACCTGTTAGAGAACCATGATCTGTGTGCCATCCACACCAAGAAGACATAGGATCATTATCTTGTTTACTTGTACTGCAAAAAAAGGTCAAAATCAGGTCATTCTATATCTGCAACTGCAGTGGATACTGCTATATAAAAATACAAGCCATAGCTATCTTGATCCTACAGAAGAAAGCAATTAGACTCTCTGACCAGTGAATATCCTTCTAAAACAATCTAAAATGCTTCATAAAGTAAGTGGCTCATAAGAAAGGGGGTAGAGGAAAGCAAGACACAGCTCCTTAAGTCTATCTTATCAATCTATTTTTCTTTGACTGGATGACCTAAAATTCTTCTTTATGCATGACAGCAGACAACTAAAAGAAAATTATGACTGTTGAAAGGTACAAGAGCATGACTGCTACTTGGGTATCCAGGTTTATTTTCACACAGATGATAATAAGCTATCTAATTGAGTCTTCAGCTGATAAAAGAATAACCCATATGGAAAGCAACACAAATAAGGTGATAGATCTTATCATCTTTCATGCAGTGGAAATACTAAATGTTACTAGACGTGCTCACAAAGATGAAAGACAAATGCAGGCTTGCAGTATCAAAAAAATCTGGAGAACTGCCCACTGAGGGAACTTTTCAACTGTGAAAAGACACATAAAACTCACCTATCTTTTGCTGGGAAATAATACAGCAAGCGACCTTTATGGCAACGAGATCGAGAAAGTGTCTGCTCCAGGCCTTCATCACTTTGCTTTTTCATCCCTTTTGCAACTGTTCAAGTCCCCATCCAGATGTTAGGCTCTCAATTTATAAGCAAAACATAAATATGGGTGAACAAGTGAGAATTAGAGTAGTTACTAAGTCAAATAAGTCATGGAGCAATTGATACCCTTTTTAGGTGGAATCCATTTGAGGTATGAATAATGCTTTAGCATTTGGTAAGAAATTTGATAATCCACATAAGAATCTTGATTTAAGAGACAACTTATTAGAACAGACATTCAATTTCCACTCAAGCTTTAGAGTCTTTCTTCAAGGGTCTATCATTTTCAATAGCTCTCAATTGGACATTTGGACCAGGAAATATCTTAGTTGTGTTTCATTAAGTACTTTATGCAGCGTGTCAACAATACCGGATACAACTCATATTAGCTTTCTCAGACTGACAAAAAACGGACTAGTCAATATCATGGTAATTATATTGTCCCTGTGATCCATCAAAATGAGTGCCATCGGCAATTGTCTTATTAGTGGCAGAGGAGAGACTTATTAGAGAACTACCAAAAACAATGAAGACGAAATTAGTGCAGGTCATATTTCTTAAATCAATTTCAACGGTAACACCAAAATGAAAGTTCACAGGTAAGGAACTTACCATATTGGTCACAGTGATAAGCCACCATCAAACCAATGTCAAGGATGAGCTTTGCAAGAGCTTTGAATGCTACAGAGTAGCAAGAGGGCATCAGGGATCAGATAACAAAACAAAATAATGTACCAACTGCAACTGAAAACTGACACAGATTGTGGCTAATATATTATGGAATAATGATTTTCCACCTGGGACTGGTCATGAAACAAATCAAGCCAATGTAAAATTGACCCTTCATTATCAACTGTATAGATCTTGAGAAAAGGCAGTAAACTCTATCTGATATTGAGAGCAGTCATACCTAGTTCAAGTTCTGGTAGTGCCCTGGTAGGCCATATATTTGATCCGCAATATGATGGATAACTATAATAAAACATAATGCGAAGAATAATCACATTAAAATACATTCTTTAAAGGTGAATATAGACTATTTAATTTAGAAATACTTCAGCAACTCCAGCCAACTGAAGAAATTAAAATAGGACAAAGAAACCTGATCTGGAAGACCACTAGATTTTTTTTTAATACTTTAACATCGAAAAAATCCCTCCCCAACCACCTTTTTGGATCTATCCCAAGGAGTAGAAAGCAAGCCCGAGCTTTACTAAAGTTACTAGCGATATCCTTATTTTAGCACCAGACTAACCTAAAGAAGATGCACACTACTTCTGTTGACAAATGATACATATGATATATTACAGGGCACCACATTAAATGAAGAAAACAACTTCTATTCTTCTAGTCCTGCAATTTCATTGTCATTCTCCAGAAAATGTTGTTTGAGGATTGGAGATGTAAAATGACAAAATCCTAATTTTCGCAAATAACTGGTGCAAGAAGATCACGTCCTTCGAGTAACCAAAGATCATTCTCTTGCGCTTGCTAAAATTAATAACTTAGGATCGAGCTAGCTAGAACACCGTTTAGTTTAATGCCTTCCTTACCGCGTAATCAAAGATTCCTCCATAGTAGGTACATCCAGAAGTGGATTTGCATAGAAGGAGCCTTTCAATATATCTGCATTTTAGCAAGTAAGCTGTCAGCTGGTTTCTTGATACATTATGACAAACTTTCATACGACCCTGCTTGAATGATTAAGTAAAAAAGAACTACTTCATTTCTAAGACACATGCTACTCAATTGATAGGCAATCGTTTCAGTGACTTCAAAGCAAGTCCCACATTCTTATAATAGATTGGTTTTTATTATAGAATGATATTTATAATTTAACTAATTGATGATATGAGTGTTGCAAAGCATAAACAAAACAAGTCTATAGTGCATAATGCAAATTTTGACCATCCAGGCTGGGTCTGTTTGTAGCATAATAAGAAGTACTTTTTTGCTTTCCTGTTAAAATTTGAAATATTATAAAAATTTGAAAGTATAATGATAGATATATATATTTGATTCTATGTGTTAATATTTGTATATCGTGAAAAGTTTTTCAAATTTTAAAAACGTCAAAGAGCATAAGCCACAAGGTTCATATTAAGCAAATAGTAAAAACCAAAGGTCAATCCAAACAAACCCCAGCACTTGTATTTACTGGAATTAGCCCAAACACGTAAGCTAAACTACGAGTAAATCTGCACTAGAGCAACCGGTCTTAAATATAAGATTTGCAATCCTTCAACTTGAACTATGCAACTCTATATACTATTGACAATGTTCCTACCTATTATCATATAGTAGAGATTGTACAAAATAAGATATCCAAGCAGCAACTAGACTTTAGTGCAGTCCCATTCAAATATCAATTCCTGTATTATCCAGTTTTGCTGAAAATTCCTGTATTATCACAACAAATCAATTTACTACTGTTCTTGTTATTTGTCTTTCTTAAATGCATAAAAAAACTTGGAGGCTTCAAGATCCCAAGTAACTGGAGTAAAGCTTTCAACAGTGTTGCTTGTTTTCTTTCTCTTTCCTTGGAGATAGTAATATGCCCAATCAAAGTACCAAGGTCAATTCAAATGCCCCATCATTAGATTATTAATTGCACCAACTCAACCAGTAAGGACTATCTAGATAGACTTTTACCTTTTGCTGTTTGCTTAATCTAAATCTTGCCATGGAGACATTTTTACTTTTTCTTAACTTGAAACACCTGAAACTTTCACAATATATAAATGTTGACACATGGATCACATATAATTTTTCATAATTTTTTAAAGTACTTTGGTGAGGAAATTAAAAAGTACTTTTTGCTTTAGCTTAAGTCTAAACAAACAGCCCTAAAATAGAATTTATTAGTAGGGGGTACCTGGTTTCCCAGATTCAAGCTTCTCCTTGCCATGGCTCCACCCATAATTATACCTACAAATACGTACGTAATTTCAGCCTAAGGAATCAAGCATAAAAAAGCAATCCAACATGAAGATGTTCCAACAACCTGGACATGAGAAGAAACTATCTAATATGATTTAATTGAATTCATAGAAGAAGTTGACCATCGAGTATGATACACAACTTTCATGCCACAAGACAATTTAGAGAAAACACACCAGATGATGGAGATGAAAACTACCAACACATCAATTGTTCCAAAATTGGACCGGAGAAAGGAAGAAAGGAACAGAGGGAGAAGGTATCATCAATTTTGCAGGAAGAGAAATTCTTTCTCCATTCTATAAAAAGATGTTACCCTTGACAGGAGAAACGAAGGAAAACGTCATGTTCCTATACTCGACGTTATAGACAGAACAAGCATCTAAAACCGTTCTCTAATTTTTGTTTTCCTTTCTCTTACACCAGAAATTATGAACTGAAGTCCTTGTACTAATTACAGAACACTAGTGATTCTATGCTCATTTCCTCTCTCAAAACCACCAATAGCTGTTCTCTTACTATGCAATCAATTACCAAAATGGTGATAGCAACAGGGACCTTGTGTAATCCAAATCTCCGGAAAATCATGAGAAATCAACAGTTCCAAGTTAATTAAAATAGCAATTCAATTTCATACTTTTTTACCACAAATCATTTTATTTTGCCTCACGCACTGTCTTATTGACTTTCAATATACTCGCAGACCATATTAAAATGAATCAGTAACAACAATACCACAGGGTGAAATCATCTTTAGGCTCTCGTAAAGCACCAGATATGACTGAGTCAGAAAGTACATGTGTTTGGGCGTACTTTCGTAAAGCTGCATCTGCTTTGAACAGCTATAACAACTTCAATGAAATGTTTGGAAAACCTTAAAAAGTAGACAGGTGCAATTCCAAGCATTTAAAAGTTAATTTGTAAAAAGCAAGTTCCAACTCCAAAAATCCATATATAAAGGTCCTTTTACATAAATTCATTTTCTATTTTTTTCTTAACAACATACTGATCATCCACTTGATTAATAATTAGCAACACAGTCTAAGATCTCTTGCCAAATACAAAAACAGCTGCCGTTATAGCACATTATAGCCAGCAAATCACCAAAATTTACAGCAGCACTATAAAAAATATTTTCAGTAACAGATGCTCATAAGGGTTAAAACCAACATGTCCCTGAATGAAATCTATTCTTTCAACGATTAGGACAATGTATTAGCAAAAACTTTAAGTCCATTACAATGCAAAGAAAAATGTAACAAAAATCACTGAACAAAGTGTGGTGAAAGTAAAAACAATCATAAATCTGTGTCTTTGAATAGTGAAGTTCCAGGTAAAATATAACCTATAGGTAATACTTTCTACTTAAGAACCTTGTCCATTGGACAATGTACAAAATCTAGTTGTCAGCTCTATCTACCAAACTAAGCTATATGGGAAAGTTAAATCACTAATAGAAGTGAAGCGGACATTGATTTGTGGGAGCATATACTAACGATTAAGATTTAAGAGACGTATAATACTTGGGAGGCATTCTCACGCTTTACCTACTACTGGGATCTTCAAGTTCTTTCTTCGTCTCCTCAGGAAGGTTGGCCAATCTTGCATAATAGATTAGAGAATAAGATCAATGAGCTGAAATATAAATTATGACCTCAAGTGTCTTTCCTCATAAATACAATACAATCATGAAGAAAACACATTCCTGTCTAAACTTATACCTTGGCGAAAGATGCAGAAGACTTCGACGCAATGACGGGTATCCAGGAACCTGCACCGATACGGCAATGAAACTTAACGGAAGTTCTCAATATACTCTGGAAGGAATAGATGAAGCACAACAGAACACCGATGGAATATCTATGGCTGTGGCCTCAGCGTAATACTTTGCCAGTTCAGACTAATCTACCCGCATACAAGGGCCTCCAAACTCAAAACAGTGTCAGTGACAAACACATGAAGTTGCACATACATATTCAACATAGGACAGCAAAGCACATGTACATGCACTACTGGTCACGGCCGAGTGCGAACAACCATGATTCGACAACCATTGATCCACAGCAATATGTTCCAAACAAACTTGTGCGCACGCTAGTAGACCCTATCCTTAGATTTCTAGAACAAACACAGAGCAACTGAGCAATCCCTTAACGAGCACAGCAACCTAAACATCCGAATCAAGCCACTAAATTCAGAGTGAACCGTGACACGTCGATACGTCACCGGTACATGCACAAGCGCACACTCGAACGCCTGAAGTAAAAGAAGACAAAGCACGAACTACTACGAAGAAGAAGAAGAAGAAGAAGGATCGTCCATACGTCCGAAATTGATATGATCCCGAGGCCGTTCGGTCCGAATCCTTGCTCTATCTTCAGCGACAGATCAGCGCCCCTGTCCTGCTCCGACAGCCGAAGCCAGAACGCAACAAAATCACGCCCCTACCTATAGAAGAAACATGGAAAAACGAAGAGGAAAAGAAGGAGAAGTCCCGCGAGCGGCCACGGAATCAGCGTACGATCGCACTTTGATGTCGGAGTAGGAGATGGTGACGGGGCGAACGGCAGGGCAAGCGGCCTCCGGCGAGCAAGACATGGTCACCGGAGGGGGGCGGCGGTCCGGCGGCGGCGAGGCGGAAAGCGCGGGAGGGAATCGGATTCTCCGAGAGGGAGGAAGCGTGAGCAATGTTATGGTGGAAGGGAACGACGGTGACGTGGGAAGTCAAGGAGGAAGTGTCAACGGAGATTCAAATGCGAGGGACTATATAAAGTATCGGAGAAACCTAAAAGGCATCGAATTTTTTTTTTGGACGTACACGCAGGGTTGGCCATTCTTTTTGGAGGAAAAAATCACCAGAAACCCCAAATTTTATCACCTGTGACACATTTACCTCGAACTTTTTCTTTGTGACACCAAAAATCTCAAACTTTACTTTTTGTGACACATTTACCCCAATGTATTTAGTCCATGGGCATTTTCATCTTTTTTGCTTTTTTTTTTTCTTTCCGGCGAGGGGCCCCTCGCTGGCGCTGGGCGAGGGCTGCCCTCGCTGGATCCGGCGAAGGGGCCGGCGAGGGCGACCCTCGCCCGACGCCGGCAAGGGCCGCCCTTGCCCGGCATCGACGAGGGCCGCGCTCGCTCGCCCAGGCGAGGGCGACCCTCGCCCAACGCCGGCGAGGGTCCCCCTCGCTAGATTGGGCGAGGGCCGCCCTCGCTCGACGCCGACGAGGGCGGCCCTCGCCCGTCTCAGGCGAGGTCAACCCTCGCCCGACGCCGACGAGGGTCCCCTCGCTAGATTGGGCGAGGACCACCCTCGCTCGACGCCGACGAGGGCGGCCCTCGCCCGTCTCAGGCGAGGTCAACCCTCGCCCGACGCCGACGAGGGTCGCCTCGCCTGAATCGGGCGAGGGCCGCACTCGCTCGCCCAAGCGAGGGCCGCCCTCGCCGGATCTGGCGAGGGCCGCCCTCACTTGATGCCAGCAAGGGCAGCCCTTGCTCGATGCCGGCGAGGGCCCCCTCGCCGGAAAGGAAAAAAAAAGAAAAAAAAAGAAAAAGCAAAAAAGACGAAAATGCCCATAAACTAAATATATTTGGGTAAATGTGTCACAAAAAGTAAAGTTTGGGGTTTTTGGTGTCATAAAAAAAGTTCGGGGTAAATGTATCACAGGTGACAAAGTTTGAGGGTTTTTGTGGTTTTTTCCCTTCTTTTTAATACTTATGCCTCCTTAAATTTTAATTTAATTTAATTTAAATACGACGCACTTTTTTTGAGGGGTGAGGGTATTGGAAATCATAAAGCTTGTCACTTAAGTGTAATTGAACCATAAAACTTTCAAAAAGTGTAATTGAACCCTAAGACTTGTCACGAAAGTGCAATTGAGTCCTAAAATTTTTAAAAAGTGCAATCAAGTCCTAAAATTTATCGAATTGATCAAATCAAGTCTTTTCATTGATCGCGTTTTTTGAAAGTTTTAAGACTCGATTGCACTTTCGTGATAAATTTTAGCATTTAATTGCGCTTTTAAAAAATTTTAAGACTCGATTATATTTTCGTGACAAGTCATAGGGCTTTTTTTGTACTTATAAGATGTTTTGACTAAACGCGGTGTACGTGGGAGGGGACGTTTTTTAATTGTATACTCCACCATCGGTGCACCTAGGAATTATTTTAAAGCTTGATGATGACTCTAGTCAGGGCGGGTGGCTAAGATTGGATTTTAGTATATTATCACAATTTGCGGATATTAATAGAGTAAGTAGTCAGCTATTGTCCCAATATGGAAAGGGACAGATGAATTCTCAATTTTTAAAATCTCCTCTGTTCATTTTATTTTTTGTTCCTATTGAATATACTTTAAGTTTCACACAACCATCGCTTTCCATGCCTCTGCCGTTGAACACCGGTTTAATATTTGGAGACCGCTTTGCACCTTCACATCAATTATATTTTATGTCGCTATTCATGAAAATACCATTATCTATTTGGGTAAATACCACGAAAAATTTCAAATTGATACACCTATGATAAATTTACCATAGACCAATTTTTGGATCACCAAAAATCCTAAATTGAAACATGTGTGACACATTTACTCTTTATTAGTTTCCGTCAAATTTTATCGTGAAATTTCTGAGCTGGATGACACATAACAACAACTCAATTGACATGACAAGTCCATAATTTCTCAATTTGATGTAAATTTATTACAAGTGTAACGGTTTTGAGTTATTAGTTTAAGGTAAATTTGTAATAGGTATGCCAGTTTAGAATTTTTGATAACTCAAAAATTAATTTGAGGTAAATTTCTTACCGGTGTAGTAATTTGGGGTTTATCATGGTATAAACCCTTTTCTTTTTAAAAAATGCCAATCTTCAGTCCTAAATCATGATGCCTATCCAAAATACTCAAAACCGACTAAAAACCAAACTAGTCAACCACTAAACAAGATATCGAAATGAATTTGCAAAGAGGGGTATGCGGATGATTTTTATAAAAGATATATGTGACTGATCATTGGATAAAAAAATCAAGCATGTTTCCACATATTTTCATGCAAAAAATATTTTATAGGTGCATTTATTTCATGAAAAATCAATGATTTGAAAAACATTTTTAAAAAAATGACCACCTATATCGCTTATAAAAATAAATTAACATAAAAATATTATCATCATCCGTGAAATTGTTCAGACGTAAATTGTTATCTGACGATGAAAATATTTTCATCGATTAATTATTTTTAGAATTATAACCACTCATTTTTTAAAAAATATTTTCCAAATCATTGCACCCTACCTTTCACGTACGCTCCAAAAAAGGGAAACGAAGTGGATTTGGCGCCTAACTCTATCAACCTTTTTGCACAAGCACTACCTACTCATGTCGTCGCTGAAGCAAATTCTAACTCATGAGCGTCACGTAACCAGCCCCTTACAATGAGAACAAAAACCAAAGAACAGTCCCTGAAGCAATTCCAACTCACGAGCGCCAAGTAACCAGCCTTGACAATGACAGCAAGATCAAACAAAAAAGAGTCCATCCCTGCCAATCGGAAGATAAACGTTTTCTGCAGCTCGAACCGATCGCTCTCAAATGGAAAAGAAGTAATTATTGGCGCGGGATAGGATAGCCCTGGTTCGATGAGACAAGGCCACTTACTACACAGACCCGATCTTGCTTTAAGGACCTTGAATGAATCGCAATACACGTTGCACTGTCCTAATTGCTAGTCGTGAAATACCCGCGAAATCCTCCAAGGACCGAGCCATAAATGGCGGGTGTATTGGTAGTGAGTTTCGGCAGTTTAAAGTCGCATCCTCTAACTCCAACTGAAGGCAAAACGTAAAAAGCTACAGCCCCATCACACGTTGAAGGGTAGAGAATGAGCACATAGGACTTCTTATTCCGCAGCATTTGCAGCAGTTCTAGTTATTCAACTACAGGGCAGAGCTCCAACTATCAAGTCCTCGACCCCTTGGCCCAGTGGTTCGAAGAGAGAGTCCACCTCGCGATGATCGACCTCGTCCAAGGTCGGAGGTTGCCATTTTGGTTTCTGCAGAAACAACTATCATTATAACTAGGGACCCATTCAAATAACCACAAAGAAAAGTTTCTCATGGAAAAAGTTTGTTTTTAGCAGAAAAGCAGATGATGGCAAGAAGAGAACGGAGAATTTGCATGTAAAGAATCTCGACACATCAAAGGAATGCTAGAGAAGTTTCTACGGCCAATTCAGATCGATACTCTATTTGACTTGCATACTTTGACTGATACCCAAAGATTACGATCATGCATATAGATATTGAAGTAGATTTTATCAACCGATAATTTCATCAACCTACATGACCAAAAGAAAATAAGAAATGGTGTACAAGAGTAAGGACTGAACCTGATCCTTATCCACCAAAACTGCACGGACACCTTCAGCAAAGTCATTTCGAAGCGATGACCTCAGGGCAATGCGGTATTCAGTTTTCATCACACCGCTTAGCTGGAAATAGTGGTTTAAGGAAGAATTCAAATTTTATTCCACCAAATTATCGTTCTGAAATCATTTAAAGTTGTAGGCAAAAGAATAGAACACAGATGCTCACTCACAGTTGATAAATCGCTGTCTCTTTTCCCGAAGGCTGATGCAACTCTAGAGAAATAGTTTTGTGTTAAGCAAAGAGAGAAAGGAGCTCCTTTTCCCAGACCCTGAAGAGCATCACTAGCCCACTCAACCACTAAACAAAGAACAATGAGATATTAGTGTTACTAATTGACCCAATAAAACCATACTTAAAACTTCGCCCAATCATAACATAGAAAAGGAATTGGGTAGACAGAGCAATGTAAAGTCAACGGTTAATATATCCCGAGTTAATATCTAGGGACTGGAATTGTGTTACCTTTGGGTTCGGGATCCAGTTTATGCCTTTCCAGGTCTTTCATTATCCCAATAACAGATTTAATTGCACCAAAGCAAGAAACAATATGAGGCAAAAGCAATTTTAATTGAGCCTCTGATTCGAGATCTCCACTGTATCGTGCCAAAAGTGTTTCAATATCATCATAAGGATCGCCAGAACTGCATCAATCGTGCAAAAGAACTTTCTTTAGAGCCACTAACATAAACCAACAGGAAGTCAATTGTCAAGGATCAAATGCAATTGAAATATTCTCTTGGTCTTCTTCTGTTGTTTTTTTTTTCTATTTTCCTTTGTTTACCTGATGGTGGCGTAACTCATCTTCAACATCCTATACAATAAAAACCGGCTATGCTAGAGAGATACACAGCCATGACATGAACATGTAAACCACCTTAAACTTCATTTCAGGTGGTGAACATAATGAAGCAGCGCCTTTGAACATTTCTAATTTTGTAGATGCCAGAATGAAGAGAACATTAACAGCTCGTGTTAAAAAATTCAGAGAGGAGGATGCAATGCTGCATGTATCATCAATTCCAGAGTAAGAGAAGATTATCAAAGAAGCTTGCTAACTGAGCAGCTCCTTACAAGGAATTTGTTAAGAGGGCCTCCTTCAAGGAACCTAGTTTTCCAGATGGCACGTAGTGTGTTCCCAGGCCAACATATAGTGCATCAGAGGGTGTTGAGATCCTACTTCCAGTCATTCCAAGATAGGCACCTGTAAGTTACAAAATATAGACATTTTAAGCAACTGCAACGATGGAAAGAATTAGTGAAGATATAACAAAGAACCCTATGGCCAGTCCCCACAATCATTGGAGCTTAGCATGATGAACTGACCAAACAAACCCCTATTTTATGAGAAGCACCTGTTTTAATTATGCCGTCATATATTTCCACTGGTCAAAGCCAACAAAAAGGTCTATTCCCAAAAAATGGCAGTCAGACATATTGGACACCACAAACCATCGGAAGAGAAGGTTGACATGTTGTAAATCTTAATAAATGAGAATCTGATGAACTACTGTTGATGATAACATCCTTTAGAGGACAAAGAAAATGTCATCTGATTTCAGTTTTCCGTGGTCAAAATCATCCATGTGAGATCCCTTTTATAACTTCATTGACCAACTTCTTTGCCCACTGAATATGCTAATCCTAACTCAAGAAGGCACAGGTCACTGGATTTGTCAGATCACTTACCAACTGATCCTCCTCCAGGACTTTTAGCAGCTATATATGAGAATCCCACATCTGGAAAAAGACCGATCCCATTTTCCGGCATGGCCAGAACGGTCCTCTGAGATCATCATGATTTGACAATGTCAAAGAAGAATCTGACTTTTCAAACACATGTTAAAACAAACTTAGCATAAAACTAAACACATACCTCTGTTACTACTCGAAAGCGGCCATGACCAGACAGGCCGATTCCAAATCCCATGGTGATACCATCCATAAAGCATATGTATGGCTTCTTGTACTCTGATATTTTGCATATCAAGGAATATTCTGCAGTGAACACCTGAATATAACGCTAGTTATTAACTGCAGGCACTGAAAAAACATGTGATACAAAGGCAATATGAGTATAAAAACTGCATCTCAGAGATTAACCATACTTCAAACCATTGAGATGTAAATAGAAAACAAAATAGCGCGATGTCAGATGGATTCACGAGTGGAAGGGGAAAGTTCTTTAGAAAACAGCACAAACAAAGAGAATTTGTGAAATTACACAGCAGGAAAGGTGTTCCAGTTTTAAAACATGTCACGTGATGTGCAGATTGACATGACTGCATTTTCCTGTACATATATTGACAGAGATCAAAGTCTCATTAACATTCTTTTGGAACTAAAATGCTCTTCTTTTCTATTTGCAAACAGTATTGCAACTATTGACCAAAAACTATAGTAGAAGGAAGCATACGAAAACAATCCTGAATATAGCAAACAGAAGGAGGGGCATAAAAAACAATATAAACCTAACTACAGTGCAAGCTGAAAATCTTTTTGCACGACTTTGGACATAACAAATTCCAGCTTCATCAAAAGGCACTTCCTTCCATAGGCAAAAATTATATTGAATTCGTTCCAACTTCTGCATACCACTCATACAGTCAATGTATGGCTGGCCCTATCTTGTTGGAATTACACATTTTTCAGTTGGATCAAACTCATAAATGTTTGAATCATTTCAATCTTTTTCTGATGGTTTCAAAGGTTATAACAAGGTCTAATATCAGGTTTCCTACAGTGAATGCGAACAGATAGGAACACGTGTATTGCTAGGAGCAGGAATGCAATCACATAGGTTAAAAATTGCTGCAGACTGCAGAGATCGTGAATGTGCAAGAGGATATAACAAAACCTCAATCATATCTGACAACTGCTTTTTGGTTGTTATTCGCTTCACATCACCACCTGCAGATAAACAGAGTTCTGGGTAATTGTTTGAACAAGCACCATCCAAGCAATTCAAGTTGGCAAGTAGCAGGAGAAAGGATTTGTGACACATAGACCAATAACCACGCCTTGGGAAGGAAAAAGGCCCAACCAGAGAGCACAAAAAAATAGTCAACACGAACTTATTCAAATCATCAACCATGTAGAAAAGAGTATTACGGAAAAGCACTACCAGAAAATGTTTGCACAACTATTATCCTTTTAGGCATTATCATCAAGACCACCCCTCACCCGATGTATTAAGGTAAATGAAATTCTAATGATGAATTACCTAGGAAATAACCTAAGAGACAAGACTACATAATGCCCACTGGATAAGCATCCCAAGAAAGATAGAGTTCATCACAAAGGCAAATTAAGGGAGAAAAATGCTCTCCAGGTTACCTGCGGAGAAAGCGCGAGGTGAGCTGCTCTCCACCAGAACACATTTCACATTCGGATCGGATTCCCATAGGTCAAGAAAGCTTGCGTACCTCAAATCCATATCTGCATCAAAAGTAGTTCCAAATCATAAGATCTACCAGGAGAGAATGTTAGAATTTAGAAACATCAACTTTCTTTTATAAGAGTAGCTTAAAACATCTGGAGAACGCGGTCATTGCTCGTACCACAATTTATTATTCTTATTTGGGTCCTTGGTGGAAGTCTGCTAATCCAACCTCAAGTGGACTCCAGAATTCAAGCCCAACAACATACCCAGTCGGATCGACATACACTTGCACCTAATCAGCTTGATAATTACTAGTAAAAATTAAGATCAATCTTATTCTTGGCAGGCCAATGCACTTAAAAGTAGACCGCCTGCTCCCCGTAATGAGACATCGGATTTTGCCAGAGAATCCAACAATGTCCAAGGAATAACTGACAGGATGCTGTCCTAACTTCTTCATTTCACAACAAGGACAGTGAAAACTTGCGCCACAACAACATATGAGCTAATCATGCCTCTCAACTACAAACGTAACCGGTAATTACGCAGCTGCATTGCTTCGCAACACTAAACAATCACAACCAAACACATGCAAATGATCAACAAAATGTCACGACCGTTGACCCACCATTCCCTACAGTCTTGTCACACCTCAAAACATAAAACCAAAACGAAAAGAAGCACCAGCAGTCCCAATTCGAGAGTACCGAGGTTCATGGCATTGAGGGCCTTGGGACGGTCGAGGGTGATGACGGCGACGCCGTTCGGGTGCACGGAACCTCGGACGAAGTCCTCCGCCGCCGCCGCAGCAGCCATGGCCTCGAAGCTCCGGCGAGGGGAGGAGAAGCTGAGAGTGTCGAGGAAGCGAGTTGAGACCAACGACGATGTGTCCAACAAGCGAGAAGCCCCGACCAGGCTTCTCATCACGCTCCCGCTCGAAGGAGGGTGGTATGGTCCAGCTAATCAAAGCCGCCTCGTTTATTCACGCAGCATTGATGCCGGAAGACTAGGAGCGAGAGCCCACGAGTGACAGGCGGTAGGTGAACAACCAACCCACAGCTCATAGCGTCGTCCAAAAGAAATTCACAAAATCGGTCTCTAAAGTTCGTCCTAATTTATAATGTCCATATCTGAATTTTTAATTTATTCGATGTATTTGATGGAATACCTAACTAGGAAATTTTTTTCAATTGTAGTAACACAAGCTGGAGCTCACTGTAATCATATGAGTCATGCGATAATGGTCCTCCTCATAGATCCTGTGATCGAGGGATATACTGTAGTAACTGTAATCGACATTGTTTATCACTGTAAAAGTTACTATTCATCACCGTGTAGCAACTATAACAGTATTGTAGCAAGTTGAAAATGCAATGATGTCTTTTTGTTTTGCATGTTATTTGATTGTACGTTGAGTTTGATGTTTAAAAATGATAGATTTGGCGTGTCCGTCTTTTTATCCATCCATTTTAGAAAAAGAAAAAGATAAAATTAAAACGCCAACAAGCCCATCGTTATTTGATAACGTGGATTGTTATATCCTCATCTGAGATGGATATCTCGTGTGGATAATCTACGTATAACTTTTTTTTTTAGTCTATTATTTAAACTTAATGGATTGAAGGCTTAAATAAGCAAATTTCATCAACTTCAATCAACCATAAAGGACGACATTGAACAATTTTATATCGTCTAAGGATTCACATTGAATACATTAAAAGTCCAGGGATAACGTCGCATATTATATCAAATTTCATAGATCCTTTATGTCATTTTTTTTATGTCATATATATTGCTTGATCAGCTGAGACAGTTTATTTAGTGGGTGAGACACCATGTGAATGGGCCCAAGCTTGGTCAGCCGAGGCAGCTTACCAGGCCCTCATTGCTATCGGCCCAACCTGGCCCAGACCAAAGTTGTCAGGCCCATCTTAAAAACCAGGCCCAAACAGGGTGAAATCAGGACCAATCAGGCTTGATCCACAAGAGTCAGGCCCAACCGGGCATGGTTTTGTCTTCAAATTGCCGAGTGACTCCATCCACTGTCCGGTCCAAGTTTGCACCTTCAAATCCGCTTCTCCATCTAGTGAAATCTTGAACTAATTCCCCTCATTTCAGTTGTGTAACATCACATAATTAGTTGAATAATTAGATGGTTATGAAAAATTAATTCGGGGGTTAGTCCGTGGTTTTTTTTTTTTTTGGAGGGAAATTTGGATTCGATTTTTCGGGGCAAGTCCTAGAGAGTGCTGTAATTAGGGAGTCCTAGGTGAGTTTTAAGAAGGGAGAAGGGACGAGAGAAAAATTACATAGAGAGGAAAACATCTGTCCGGGGGCCGGAACAGTGATTATGTCACGTGCGGCCTCGCGAATTCGACAAGGGTGCATTCTGTTCATTGCCGTTAGGGAGAACGCAACGAAACGTGGTTCTTAGAGGAGCCATTCATTGGAAATGCAGGGGTTCTTCTTTCACACCAAATTCGTGACTTTGTTTGATAGTCCGAAAGTCAGGTATACATTATTCGCTTGCTACGTTTGTTTTGTGAGATTTTGTGAGATCCTTATTAACTGTTTTAAAAGTTTAAGCTATTAAAAAAAGGTAAGGTGTGGTTTAATATTTAAATAATTTATCACTTTCCTTCACACTTAGTCTGGTTTTTTTGCCTAGTACTAAGGGTGGACATATTTTATTGGAGAGGCAAATCGGGCCCGGAAATATTCGAACTTTTGTGGGACCACTACCAACTGTTCTAAAAGCTTAAGGTATTAGAGAAATGTATGGTTTAATATTTAGATATTCCATTTGTGGAAAACGAATAACTTGGAAAATATTTTTCTTAAAATGATGGCTCGTATCCCTTAAAATAATTGGTCAATGAAAAATGTTTTCATTATCGGCAACAATTGATGCCTATACATTTTCATGGACGATGAAAAATATTTTCCGTCCGTTTATTTTTGTAAGCGATACAATATATCGTTCCCTAAAGCCTTCTTCATCTCTTAGTTGGTGATTCCTATCCAAATCTCCTAGTTTTCAGATTGGATTCCGGTGACGATGGGTTCTAGCGAGCCGGGAGTCCGATTTGAGGTGGGTGTAACTGCTTTCAAGGACACAGCTTTGGCTCTCCGGTCGATGTTCTGAAGTTGGGTTTCATCCGTATTTGAGGTTTGGGTGTGCTTTTTGAGTTAGACGGTCGGACGCACGCTAGTCTAGGTTTCGACTGGCTTGACGCCGTTGTTGAAGTTGAATGCCCTCCCCCGTGGCTCTCCAAATTGCTAACCCTGCCTCCCCGTGAAACCCTAGAAGCGCAGGCGCCGAATGCGGGCGGCGTTCGCTGATGCGGGGCACACTCAACAGCCCTCGTCTTCGTCCAAGAGGAAGAGCCCGATTGGGGTCGTGCCGGACGTCCCTCGCGCCATATTGGCGACGGTCGTTGTGCCCGCGGAGAGATCATGGGTTCGATCGGAGAAGCATATGGGAAGGTGGAGTTGGGTTGTTTCTATGTCATATGTATATCATGTAATGATTTCGAATTTGCACATAAGCAAAATACAATCAACTTCATAAAAATCAAGCGTACCCAAATTAAGGGATTACTAGATAAAACTTTGGGAAAATTGTTCAAAAATTCCTATCCCTATTGTATTTTTGTCAATTCAGTTATAAACTTTTTAATTTTGTCAATTGAGTTCTTTTACGGCGGCTCTCGTATGAGGCCGGCGACCTCCGCTGGCCATCAACCAGGCCTAGCGGTGGTTGGTGGAGGGAAAAAGGAAAAAAGAAAGAAGAAAAATAAAAGAGAAAAAAAAAGAAAAGAAGAAAAAAGGGAAAAAAGGAAACAAAAAATATTAAAATATTATTAGAAATTATCCACGTCAGCGCTTGCCGTGCCACGTAGGATGGCCAGCATCCATGTTAGCAATTTCCGGTCAATTTTGGTCGGATGGACTCAATTAAAAAAACGTGAAAATGTTTAGGATTAAATTGACAAAATTGAAAGGTTTATGATTGAATTGGTAAAAGTGTAACAGGTTTAGAATTTTTTGGACAATTACACAATGGATACATTACATGTAATTCAATCCTCAAGCCCAAGGGTCCATGCACAACTAAACTCAAACCAACTATATTTACACAACCTCTACATCTATACACAAAACTAGTGATTAAACAAATACCAAACCGAGCAAGAAACATGTTGGAGATACAATTTGATTATGATTCTGATTATTCTAATCACGGACTAATTGATCCAATCAATCCGTAAGATTAGATATTCTTACAGTAGAATAGGAAAGGTTATATTGAATATTCTTTCCATTATTCATCCATCTTGTAATATAAATAGGCTTGTAATACATGTACAAAAGTAGAGCAATACAATACAATTTCAAATTCTGTCATGGTATCAAAGCCTCCTTTCCTGGCCTAGCTTCCGCGAAAATCTTTTCGAATTGCCTCGGTTCTTGTTTTCTGATTTGTTGTTGCATTCCTATATTCGCAAAACAAAATCAGCACTTCAGAGGAATTCTTACTTTACGATACCATGCAGAAAGATCAAAACACAAGTTCAAGTGAGAACTCACCTCGAAATCAGACTCCGGATCAAATAGATTCGACCAAAGAAGAGCCTGCTGCATCTGCTCCTATTCCTGTTCAGGTTCCCGCCCCGGTCCAATGGCCACCGGTCCACTGGTTTCCAGTTCAAGGCCTCGGAACTCCCGAGACCAATCCAAACAGTGGGCAGGGTAGGACATTTTCGGAGCAAAATCCGATGGGTCTAGGAACAAATCCCTACCCGGTTTTCCAACTCGGCTTGGTGCCCTATGCGTTTCCAGCCGCCAGTGGCCGCCCGGAGCTCGGCGACCCACTATACACATCGCCGAGCGACGGACCTGAGCTTCGGATCATCAGCCTGGAACTCACTGGACTAGACAACTACATGACCTGGGCTAGGGACTTCCGGCGAGCTTTGGTGACAAAGGATAAAGACGCTTTTCTCGACGGAACCGTAGCCCTCCCGACCGATGAGCGATTGCAGCGACACTGGCGGAGGTGCAACCAACTCGTGTGCACATGGATCGGAAATTGCCTGAGTCCCGAGATCGCCGCCGGACTCCCACCGACCGAAGATTCGAAAGCCATGTGGGATAATATCCGAGAGATGTATGGCAAACTCGACCGCGCCAAGCTTTTCACATTAACCCAAACCTTGTCGGAATTGAAGCAAGGGAACCTCTCGGTTACCGCTTGCTTCAATCGACTTTCGGCCCTATGGAACGAACTTGAGGCGACTGAGGAACAGCTCGAAGGACCCGAGTCGACGCTCAAACAATACCGTGCGATGAAGGACAGAGAAAAAGTCACAAGATTTCTATTGATTCTGAACGAGAGCTACTCACATTTCAGATCGCAAATTCTGGCCATGGAGCCGGTGCCTCCACTCGGACGAATATATCAGCTGGCCGTCCAAGAGGAAAGCCAGCGTTTGGCCACGGCTGAGTACGTGCGGGTAGGGAACAGCATCACACTTGCGGCTCCGGCGAGACAGGCGCAGCGAACTCTCGGGGACATCACACTCGCCGCTCCGACGAGGCAGACACAGCAAGCTCTCGGGAACCATGGAGCTCCACGAGCGGCGTTTGCTTCTCACTCGGCAAAAGAAGGAAACCCTAAGGGGTTTCAGGTGGACGGCCCAGATCAGAAAGAAGGATCTGACGACCAGCAATTGTCCATCCATTTGACCGAATCCAATGGTCCTTATCAAGCCACATCAGCGCCGATTTTTAAACCATCGTACGGTCCACGAAGTGCCACATCATCACATAAGGGGATTGGGCAAAATTCGAAAATAAAAGGTAAATTTTGCGAATATTGCAAACGCCCACATCATACTATTGATACATGTTGGAAACTGCACGGAAAACCAAATGATAAAGAAAAAAAGGGAAGAGAATATTCTGCTTATCAGGTTTCAGCGCAAGGAATCGAAGGAGCATCTCAGACCATTACACAAGATCAATATCAAAACATTATGAGAGCCCTGAATCAATTAAAGACTACCGATAAGACTGCAAGTTTCTCAGGTACTTCTTTCTGCAAGACGAATTCAATTTCGGTTGATGCATGGATAATTGATTCAGGTGCTAGTGACCACATAATATGCAATGATAAATTCCTTTGTCATGCCCACGAGGAATCTCATTCTTCCGTGTCAGTACGCCTTCCAAATGGGGATGTCACATATGTCACCAAAGTTGGCACAGTTTATCTTAGTCCAAATATCGTCCTCAAGAATGTCCTTTATATTCCAGAATTTGAATTCAATCTTATATCTGTTTCCAAGATCTGTGAGGACAATTCTTGTCGTGCTATATTCAACTCCAAAAATTGCTTCTTTCAGGACCATTCGACTGGCAAACTGAAGGGCTTGGGTAGTATCGCACAGGGACTATATTTTTGGATCAATTTTCCTGATGATTTTGATCTATCTTCATTAAATAATAGCATTTTCTGTAATGCTACCACGAGTAATAAAACTATTATTTCTCATCAACGATTGGGTCATAGTGCTCGTTTTCCTCATCCTAAATGTCCCGTTTGTCCATTAGCTAAACAATCACGAGCATCATTCCCAATGAGTACATCTCGAACTACCAGTGCATTCTCCTTACTTCATATGGATATTTGGGGGCCTTATCATACCCCACATCGTGATGGGTCTCGTTTCTTTCTCACTGTGGTTGATGACTATACTCGTGCCACCTGGACATTTCTTATGCAATCAAAAAGTCAAACTTTTTCATGTTTGTCGAATTTTTTCTCTCTGATTAAAAATCAATTCGACAAGTCTGTCCAAAGAATTCGTACAGATAATGGGCGAGAGTTCTTCACTAGAGAATGCACTTCTTTCCTATCCTCCCATGGGATACTTCATGAAAGCTCTTGCACCTATACTCCCCAACAAAATGGGATTGTAGAGCGCAAACATCGACATCTCCTAGAAGTAGCCCGAGCTCTCAAATATCAGGCTTCTATACCTGAAAATTTTTGGGGTGATTGTGTGGTCACAGCAGCCTATTTAATCAATCGCATGCCAACTCGAATTCTTGAAGGACAAACTCCGTTTGAAATGCTCTTCGGAAAGAAACTGGAGATCAACCACTTAAGAGTTTTTGGCTGCTTGTGTTATGCCACAACTGTGGGCCCTCGGAATAAGATGGATCCTCGCGCACTTCAATGTATCTTTATGGGATATCCTCCTTTACAGAAAGGCTATCATGTCATGGAAATATCTACGGGGCGTTTCTTCATCAGTCGAGATGTCATTTTTCATGAAGATGTATTTCCATTCCAGGATATGACAACTTCATCACAATTATCTGTCTCGACATCAAATCATCGTCCATTCTTACCAGAAGAAGATTTATCTGTGGGATCTCAATACGGCTTCATTGTAGCAGATTCTATGCCGGCCGTTTCAAATTCTTTGAATGGGGATATTGAATCACCAATATTATCACCTGAAGAAGATCATTTGCCTGCCTCGTCAGCGACACCTACTTCATCACTAGGATCTCCAAATCCGTATGTTGACAATCCTTGCTCGATAGTTACCAAACAGATGCCTATTGAGCAACCTCGACGTTCTGGACGTCACGTTCGTCCCCCTACATGGACAAAAGATTACATATGTCCCACATTGAATTCTTCAGGTACACATTATCCTGTCTCATCTTATGTTTCATTTAGTCGACTATCACCAGAACATATGTGTTGTATTAGTCGCATATCTGAGGAGCAGGAACCATCATCTTATAAAGAAGCAGCACACGATCCACAATGGCAACAGGCCATGGAAACTGAGTTATGTGCTCTCACCAAGAATCACACTTGGGACATTGTTCCCCTGCCTTCACATCGGAAACCAATTGGTTGCAAATGGGTATATAAAATTAAGTACAAGGCAGATGGCTCTGTTGAACGCTACAAGGCTCGCTTGGTTGCGAAAGGATTTACTCAAAAAGAAGGTTTCGATTATCATGAAACCTTTTCTCCAGTCGCTAAGGAAGTAACTATTCGTTCTTTCTTGTCTATTGCTGCACTTCGTCATTGGAAACTACATCAAATGGACGTCCATAATGCTTTTCTTCATGGAGATCTAGACGAAGAAATATATATGGAACTTCCACAGGGCTTACGAAGACAGGGGGAGTCTCGGGTGTGTCGTCTCCGTAAATCCCTATATGGGCTCAAGCAGGCATCTCGGCAATGGTATGCAAAATTTACCACTACACTCACAAATGCAGGTTTCCAACATTCCAAATATGACTATGCCCTATTTACCTGGACTAAAGGCACTTCATCAATTTATCTGTTGATATATGTCGATGACATACTTATTATGGGAAATGATGACTCCGCTGTTGGAAAATTTAAAGAATATCTGCATTCTACTTTTCATATCAAAGATTTGGGACCTCCCAAATATTTTCTTGGGATTGAGATAGCTCGATCTGATAGAGGAATTTGTCTCAGTCAGCGGAAGTTCATTTTAGAAATTGTTTCGGAAGCAGGACTATCAGGATGCAAACCAGCTGTCATACCAATTGAGCAGAATGCTAAACTAACGACGCATGAATATGATGTGGGTTTATCATCATCCGATGAGGATCCATTGCTTAAAGATCCATCGGGATATCAACGACTCGTCGGGAAGTTAATTTATCTTACCATGACCAGACCTGATATATGTTATGCAGTGCAAATACTCAGTCAATTCATGCATAGCCCGAAACAATCTCATATGAATGCAGCTCTGAAAGTTGTGAAGTATTTAAAAGGATGTCCAGGACTTGGTATACTTTTGTCTCGTGATTGCAACATGAAGATGACAGCCTACTGTGATACGGATTACGCCACTTGTCCTATGACCCGAAGATCCATTACTGGTTTTTGCATAAAATTGGGAAGGTCCTTGATTTCATGGAAGACAAAGAAGCAATCGACTGTATCATTATCTTCAGCTGAATCAGAATATCGAGCTATGGCAAAAACTGTTTGCGAAATAGTATGGATACGGGGATTACTTTCTGATCTTGGAATGCATGTGGATGGGCCAAGCGTATTGTTCTGTGATAATGACGCCGCACTCAAATTAGCGGCAAATCCAGTAATTCATGAAAGAACAAAACATATAGAGGTTGATTGTCATTTCACTCGAGACAAAATTCAAGAAGGGATAATCATAACAAAAGGAATTGGAACGGCGGAACAACCTGCGGATATCTTCACCAAACCACTATGTCAGAAACAACACGCATATCTATTGAGCAAGCTAGGCGTCTTCGACATATACAAGCCGCCAGCTTGAGGGGGAGTGTTGGAGATACAATTTGATTATGATTCTGATTATTCTAATCACGGACTAATTGATCCAATCAATCCGTAAGATTAGATATTCTTACAGTAGAATAGGAAAGGTTATATTGAATATTCTTTCCATTATTCATCCATCTTGTAATATAAATAGGCTTGTAATACATGTACAAAAGTAGAGCAATACAATACAATTTCAAATTCTGTCAAAACACATTACCATACACTCCGTTATCGTACATATTCATAACTATCATCGCTAGCAAGATCATAAGTGAAGTTGGGCAATCCAAGGACAGATTTATTATTTGAAACTCGACTGACCGGATCTCAATCGCAACCCCTGGTCGACCGGTCCCCTTGACCCGATCGATGCGGGCACGTCCTCTCCGCCAGGAGCGTCGAACCCCAGAGCTTGGTGGAGCACATCGAGTAGCTGCTTATGCGCGGTCAGCTGGGGGAAATGCCCCGTGCCTTCGATCATCTCCACGGTCGACGGCCCCGAAATCTTCTCCTTCATGTAGTGAGCGACGGAGGTCGGCACGGCCATGTCGTTGGTGACCTGAATTATGGTACACGGCGTGGTCACATCCACGAGAATGTGTCGGTAGTCGGAGTGGAAGATGGCGTTGGCCAAGGATGCTGCCACTTCGGGCTTCATGCTGTGCAAACACCGTCGAAATTTATCGACAGAAGGCGGGTCTTTGGGATCCACGACTGCAGGAGTGAAATTCTCGACCCATTCTTGATAGTTCGATCGGATGCTCGAGACCATGTCATCTACACGCGACTCTTCAAACCCACCCACATAGTCACCCAAGTTCAAGTACCTGTTTAAGGTGTATTGACATTGGCGAAAAAGCATTAGGAACTTGCAAGAGGATGGAGAATTAACATAATAGTGAACGTTCATGCTCTTCTTCATGCTTTTGTTTTGTATTAGTATAAGGTTTTGTACAGCTGAAGCATTACCCAAAGAAGCTTCCTTCTGTATTAGTATAGTCTGTTAATTATATGATCAAAAATATTTTTTCAATGCAAGATAAAGAGTCTCAATAATTGATGTTCGAGCTTGGGACAAAAACAGTACCAAATTGGGCCGGCTGATACTGTTTTCTCTTTCAATTGATTATTAAGAGATTAAGTATATTGAGATCATGTCTGAAGTCAAGATACAGATGCATTACCATATTGTGCTATAACAAATTAAATGGTATAAGAAAGGAAGGCTTACAATAAATAATCCAGTTCTTCATCTTGTCAACATAATTTAACAAACATAGCTTAAAAGTCAAGGACAAGGCACGACAGATATGGCTAAGGGTGCGCATGGAATGCATTCCGAAATAAAAATTCTGTTCCGGAATGCATTTCAGAACAGAATGTCGTTTGTTAAAAAATTTCCGAAATGCATTCTGGAGCGATTTTCACATTCTGAAATAAAAATGCGTTTGTTAAAAATACTTGATTCCAGAATGAGTTTTTGGCAAGAAAAATAGAAGCTGCTTTTTGTAGCTTCTTAATTCCGGAATGCATTCTCTCTATTTTCTCACAATTTTTTTTTTCAGAAAATGAATAAAAATTGAAAAATTTTAGAAAAATTCATAAAAATTTCCAGAAAATAAAAAAAGTCAGATTTCGGGAAAATATGAAATTTGGTGAATTTTTTTAAAAAAATAAAAAAATCAAAAATTTCAAAACTTCATAGAATAGCTTAAAACACATGTGGCCACCCATTTTGAGTGAAATTTAAATTTTTTGAGGTGCCCAAAAAAAGAAAAATAATAAAAAAATAAAAATTTTCAAAACTTCACAAAATGGCTTAAAGTACCTGTGGCCACCCACTTTGAGTGAAATTCAAATTTTTAAGGTACCCAAAAAAATAAAAAAATAAAAAACTTTACAAAATGGCTTAGAATACCTGTGGCCACACACTTTGAGTGAAATTTAAATTTTTTAAGGTGCCCAAAACAAATTAAAAATTTCAAAACTTTACAGAATAGCTTATAATACATGTGGCCACCCACTTTGAGTAAAATTTTAATTTTTTTAGGTGTAAAAAAAATCAACAAATCAAAACAGATTTCTGTGCCAGAATTCAATTTCTGGAGCAGAATTAGTCATCTTTTACCAAACAGATTTCTCCTTCAGAAATCAATTTTTAGCAAGAATTCCAGAAATTAATTTCTGGCAAGAATTTGATTTCTGAAGCAGAATGGTTACTATTCGCATCCTAAGTAGCCAGTACACACATACAATAGTCTGTCAGTTTAAGAGAAGTCATCAGATGTTAGGGCATCTTAAAGAGCGAAGTTCCCCCTAAAAGAGCTCCAAATAGTTTCAGTTCAAACGGGAAAAGATGAGTAGAAAGAGGGGCTATTAGAAGAGATTAATCATTGGGTTAGAATCATATCCTATGCTGATACACTGTATCAATGCTTTCTTTTGAACGCGTTACTGTTTGTTGACTATGGAAGCGAACTCTTAGCATTTGATGAAGCATCACATGGTTCTTCGTTTTCTCTATTTTCAACCTTTCACTTTTCTCTATTCATGTCAGCTTCTTCTCCACCGAGCCAACAGTACAATTTGCAGATACTTTCGGAGAAATGAGTGGGACGAGAAAAAGCACAAATCAATAGAAGTAGGCAGAAATTTTATGGTAAACTGTTAGTGAGAGGGAGAGTTAATGGCTGACAACACAAATTCCATAACAAATGATGCGTAGCAAAAACACAATTGTCAGAATTACTAAATACCGATCAATTTAAGCTTTTTCAGAATAGTCGATAGTGATTTTACAAAATTTTACATAATATCAAAGGAAAAAATCACGAGTTTAAATCTTTCAAGGACCCTTATTATATTTTTGCACTCTTAGTCTTTGACTCTAGCTTTTGTGTGAGGGGAAGTGCTCGAATATTAATATATTAAATCATTCTTTCATATATCAATTTAAATTTTTGGAATAGTTGGCAGTGTCCCGCAAAATCTATAAATATCATTTCATGTAAAAGATGGATAAAAACTATTGATAGGCGATTTGAAACATATGGAATATAAGAACATGCGCGAAACAACTAGGCGTTTGACTCTACATTCAGAGGATTTTAATATGTTAATTGGAGGAAACTCTAGACTCCAGACTTTAAATCAAGAAATAAAGTCGGAAGAACCCAAAAAATAAATGACCCTATTGAGTTCCGATGCAAGGAAGTGTCTCATGTGCTTTTATGCGAAAAAAAAACGGAGAAGAAATCACTTAACAGTGAAGGAATTAGATTAAGAGACATCATCAATGAAAGCTCTAGTAATACTAGTCATAGGATAGAGGGTACTGCACCTTGGAGAGGCAAGAAGTAGCATGACCCTCTGAAAGAGCTCAGGTCTCTTGATGGAGGCAATGCATCCGATCATGCCGGACATGGAGTGCCCCAGAAAGATAACCGATTTCAGATCCCACTCGTCGAGGAGCGTGATGAGGTCGTCGGCGTATGCGTCGTACGTGGAGTACTTCGCGGGGTCGAAGAGGTTCTTGTCTTGGACGGCGCCAGAGAAGTACCAGTCGAAGGAGAGGACCTGGTAGTGCTTGGCCAAGGAAGGATTGATCTTGTCCCAGAGAGACTGGTCTCCTCCAAAACCATGTGCAAGGACTATGGTTTCATTGCCTGAGCCTACCGATCTGGCGTTCATTGATGACGAGAGGACCTTTTCTGGGACAGCCATGAGCGAGAGAGAGAGAGAGAGATAGAGAGCGGATATGGTAGGAATGGATATTGTGTGTGTTTGGGTCTCTTAAAAAAGGGACCAAGCTGAGGAGATTTTACCTTGTAAGCGATATCATAAGTAGCTGTTATTTTGGCCGTAATGCTAACGTGATTAGGGGTGTGCAACCGGATTGGGTTTACCCGGAAACTGGACCAACCCACCCGAAAAATAGGTTCGGGAACCGGTTCTAACAAGAACCGGTCCGGGTACCGGTTCCATTTTTTGGGAAGCGGTTAGAACTGGTCTGATTTTCGGTTCCAAGTAAAAATCAACCAAAACCTGTTTTAGAACCGGTTTTAGAACCGGTTTTGAGATAATGTACAAAAAAGTAAAAAGCTTATATCACATTAACCTACTTCACTGGTTTTAGAACCGATTTCCGATTTAATATTGGAATATGTTTTACAACTATGAGTGAAACAGTACGGCCCTTAAAGTCATCTAAATATTGTGTGATTCATATGAGATATATAGACATTTTTCTAGTGAGAGCGTATGCATTACCGCTAAGTCTCTTGATTTTTCCTTTAAGATATTTTATTTGGAAACAGAAGTGAAGAATTATCTCATCATGGCGCAAAATAAAGAGCTAAACATGTTGAATAAATTCCCTGGAAATGTGACTCTTAATGATTTATGCGATTGGACTATTTCTTGCCACATAGTGCTTTTGGATTGTTGATTTTGATGGATTGTAATTTCAATTGCTCATTTTGGGGATTATTACTTTTGGCGGATAATGGTTTTTGTTATTCATCTTTTATTTTAAATTGTTTCATTGCTACCTATATTATTTTGCTAGAAAAAAATGAAATCAAAAAAAGGAACAAAAAAAAATAGGTTCTCGGGTAGACCCTGAAACCGGACCGGAAAAATAGGGTTGGTTCCAAAACAGGGTCTAGGAAAACAGGGTTACTTTCAGGTTCCAAAAATTAAGAACCGGTTATAACAGGGTTGGTTTCAGGTTTTAGGTCTAGATCCAACCCACCATGGAACCGATCACTCCTAAACGTGACAGCAGCATATTCATTGTCCATGACCAAATTAACGTCAATTCATGTGGAAATATTCAAGTTGGGTATTGAAGGAAAGTTCAAAAACAATGGGTCGAGTCATCATATGACAATGGTCCAGCGATAAAATGATCGGAAATTTGCACGAGGAGGAGCATGAGGTCTCGGGTTTGATCCTAAATCAATCGGCGCATCACAACCCCAACGCGGATGGCATAAAGTTCCATCACACACCAAAGACTGTTTTACTTTTGTCTTTGTTCTCAGGCTTGTAATCGCATTTGTATTTGGCTTGGAGCAAAAAAGATAACTTATTATCTCCAATTAAAAAAATCATAACAGAAGAGAAGTGTATTGTGGGCAAAATGCTTGTTGAATATGTGGCGAGCAAAGCCCTCCATGATCTCGAATTCTAAATTGTCTCAAAGTCAAAGCGAAGTTTCATTCATCATCCATTGATGTAAGAGCGACAATGGACATCCCTTCCCTTCTATTAAACTAGTATTGACCTACTTCTTGGCTTGAATCTTCAAACTCTCTCTCTTGCTCGCTTAGCCTTTCTTCCATGCTGACTTCGGCATTGGATGGTCTATTCGAAGACCAAATCTAAATACATCTCGCCTGGAAGGTTTACTGCTCGCGGTGTGCAGGATCAAAACTCGACTCCAAGTCAACCAATCCGCATGTCAGCAGACAAAAATAATGATAATAGGAAACTGTTTTTCATGATCCGAGACAAGAACCCGCTTTTGATCTTTGCTTTTGTGACAAAACTCCACCTTTTTTGAAGGCTAAGAAGGACAAGATTCTTGCATGCATATTTGTAAGTACAACAAAACAACTGCTTCAAGCTAAGATCAAATGAATAATGGCTAAAGATTTCTCCACGTTTAGATGGTAAATTCTCTTTTGGTGACGCTAGTCTTCAAGATTAACACCAAAATTTTGACATAGGACATGCAAATCCCCATTTAGATATCTCTTGTTAAAGCTTCTCTTAGAAACACTCTATATTGGGGTTGACAATTTGTGCTAGAGAGTCGCATGTGTGCACAATTCGAAGTGAGCTATATCATTTTCAATTAAACAAATGTAGATGAATGCAAATCCTGCTTTGCCGTCCCTAAACTCGGTCGCACCTCTCATGGAAAATCAGGTTCTTGTTTGAGAAATTCATTGTCTAGGTATACTAGAACAAAAGATAACAAAGATCTTGTTTAGACCTAAATTGGTTCCAATCAATATGACCTGGTGTAGAGCCAAATTATTCTCACCTGGTGTTTGAATGGTTGAATGATATGGCAATATATACAAAAATAAATTAATGTTCGGCATGGTAATTGGATCCTTTCAGGTCTCATCAGACCCACCTTGCGTGAAAATGCCTAAACCAACAATCGACCAAAAAATCTTGATATTTTGAGGAAGCTGTCAAAGTGATGAGAACCGCCATATGATGTACGATGTTTCTGTGTGTTCTGTCATGACATGATTAACTCAAACAACCGACAGCCATAAAGTAGTGCACTAAAATGGCTAAATGGGAATCACATTGAAATAGATGTTTAACCCCACGATATGTTAAATATGTGTGATGGTATCGGATTTTCGAGGTGACACTTCTAATTTTTGTGGACTAGGTTCCACCCTTTTTTATCTTTCCTTTTCCTTGTTCCTCTTTGAAGTGTCCTTTTACCCTCATATTTTCTGGAGGACAAAAGGCAACGAAGAGCTTTTGATGGTCGGAGAAAAAAAACCTTATCAATAATTGGTTTGTGACAAAAAAAGAAAAGAAACTCTCATTTTTTGGAGCTGATGAGGACGAGATTTCTTACTTGGGTGTGTCCAAATGGGAAGAAGCTCAATATCCCACAAGACTGAAATCAATGACGGAAAGTTCTATTCACAAGGCAAATTGTCTTCTCTAACTCACTATGGAGCATCCGATATTACTGGAGCTAAATAATTATCATGAAAATTACAAACATTGAAGTTGGTTCACATTCCCCAAATCTCATTTACTAGTATTTTTGAGTCGCTCCTCCATCGCTGGGGAGTCTTATGCACTCCATGACTTTTTCGTACCCTACATCTTGATTCAGAAAGATCAAATTCAGAGCATATGTGTGGGAAGTTCAATTATGAACCCAAGTTCTCCATGCGACTGCTAGACATCTTTAGACGAAAGAGTGGTTTTTCATGAGAATCTCATGACCCCCATCCCTCGATTTGAAGGTACTCTTTTATACTCCTTCCGCTCTTGCGTCCGTCCTATAAGGGAAGCTTCCTTCGGGATTAACCAATAGGAGTAATTGAATCTGCCAGTCTCCAAATTGACTAAAATGCCTTTGTTTTCAGGAAAATTACCTTAAAAAACCTGAAACCCAAACACCTCTCTCTCTCTCTCTCTCTCTCTCTCTCTCTCTCTCTCTCTCTCTCTCTCTGTGCTGTGTTCACCTTGCCTCTGCCTTGCCACCATCTCCACTTGTCATTGGTACCCTGACATCGCAGCAAGCTCGTCCACATACAGCTCGATCGATCTCTGGCCACCTTCTGGCCAAAACAAGAAAGAAATCTCCAGCCACATAATTAGGTGCAGTGTTCTGTTTTTTTCTGTGGGTTCACGCAACACTTTCTCACCAGATCAGATCTATCAGAAGATAGATTTTTTGGCTTTCATGTGGGGTGTTCAAGAATCGAGAATCACCTCTTCACCTGTCTCCTTCCGACAATACTTTTATGAGGAGTGGTTTGTGGGTCAATCGCAAGAAACGGAAGCACAGTAATGACCACTCATAAAAAGAGTGGAGGCTGTGCATGTAACCGCAGAGTCAGTTCAAGGCCATTAAAAAGAGCGAATTGAATGAGACAACAGGCGGTTCAGACGTCAGACCACAAAAGGTGTCTTTTGACCACTCTGTTCATGTAGTCTGTCGTGGCTTCACGGCTGGGGATAAGTCCAACGCCAACCTTTTTCCACCATTAAAAGGGGGAGGCCCACCATGTTCTTCCTCTTTGAGAAGAAAGGTCGGCAGTATTGAATGTTTAGAGGTATTTAAAAAAGACTTTTTCTTTTGGTATTGCCAGCAGTACTTGGAGTATAATTGCTTTCACCTTCCACATTTACCTTTTTTTCTTTCAGTTGATAGGCTCTGTGTCTAAATACCACCTAATCACTGTAATAGAAGAGTTGCTTCAGCACCCTTATTAAGTACTAAATTTGTTAAAATGGATTATAGATCCATTTCTTAATCTGATGGAGTGAGTTATTATATATTTTAATTATATTTAGTAAATAGGTCATAAATAGGCTTAAACATGATATAGGTATTTAATTGGTTTACAACTTAGGTAAACGCATCCTACTTGTATGACTCTTTCTTCATTCTCTCTCCTCCTTACTCAATCTCGCACACTCTCACTTTAGTTTGGGCATGAGTTTTCATAAATTAAGTTAAATATAGAAGTGTTTTAGTGATATAGATCAGGTCGGGTATGAGCCATTAGATTTGCATTGCGTGGAAATTGAACAAAATGGATTAAATGGGTCTATTTGGATCAGACTATTTTCGACTTCACTCAAACCGACCCAACTCACCCGTTTAACGGGTCTACTAAGTACTTTATTAAGTCTGCTATTTGATCAAAATATATCAGATCAGATTTTGATCGATGATTTAAATATTATCACAAGCATCTCTAGTTCTAGTATTAGCGATGGAGCATGACAAGTCTAGGTCGAAGAAAACTGTCACAATAGATTATCAATGGATGATTCTACAAAGAGGTACTTTGAGTCGGTAAAATGACGGGAAGTTTGTGAATTTAAGAATGAGAAAATTCTGACACTTTTTTAACACTTTCTATCTAGTATTTTCCAAGCAATCTCCCTATATCATACTACAGATATGAACTAAGAATTCTGCCTTTATTTTGTTCAAAAGAAAAATATTCTTCTAAACTAGGATACGATTTAACGAATAATTTATAACTGATACATATTTTGGGCCCTTGCAATGCACGGATGTAATGTACAGCTCACTAACAGGTAACAGCTCCCAATGTGCGCATTAATCTATTGAGCAGTTGGAGACTACTATATTTGGAGGTTCCCATCTAATTGGGGACTAAAGGCTCACCACATTTTCCTTTGGAATGCTGTACTTTTTATGTGTAAATATATATTTTTTAGCTTACTTTATTTTATTCAGGTGACGATAGCCTCATAAAATATAAAAATAAATAAAGATGGTAAACGCCATTTATGGTCCAACATCAAACTGGCTTTTGATCTTTGCTTTGCCTTGTCACAAAACCCTACTTTTTGGGGGCTGATAAGGACAAGATTCTTGCATGAATATATGTACAAAGCACAGAGAGACACAATTGCAAGACAATGTAGATGGTAGGAAATCAGCTGACTTAGAAGGATTAACGCAAGAAAAGATTTTTTTTTTGGGTGTTCGAACCTTTCAACATGACAAATTTGTAGGAAGTGCAAATGAAACAACGATATTAGAGTGCCGCCTTGTTTTAGATTTGATGTGGTTTTTTTAATATGATAAAACTTATCGTAAAAGGAGAGGTGAGAAATCTATGGAATAGGTAAAATTATATTGAGTTCAAATTTTGAAGGCAAGAGATTTATTGGCTACTTGCCAATCAACTTGCTTATCGTGATTACGACTCTATTCAATTAGAGTTATGTGTGCTTTAGGATATTTGAAATCTATCAATGGATTTTTCATGGAATTTCTTTTTTGTTATAAAAAGTTTGAGGTTGAAAGTGGTTATTAGGTTTGTTTCATTAATAGCATACATTAATAAACTAGTGATCTTGCAAGGACAAAGATAGATGGGATTGGGTCCTAAGTAAGGCTAAATTTGGGGTTCAAGTCCTCCCATCACAATAAAAAGAAAAAGATTTATTAGTATTTGAATAAGACCGCGCCGATTGAACTTTATAGTGGAATGACCTATGAACCATTAGAAAATCATAAAAGCTAGATGCAGCCATGTTGGGAAGTTAAACTTGCTAACAAGACACGGACAGTCATCTAGATCATCACGTTGAGCTTTTTCTCTAGTATCACATTGTTCATATAATGTGGACATACAAGGTATGTGTTCTTGATGTTTACGTATTAACAATTGCTTCTACACCAATAATGAATCGTACCCTACGAATTGTCTTGAATCTCGAAAGTAATTGCCTTTTCCTTTCGGTGTTTCCATCGCATGATATTTTTATCGACCTTTCCCACACCATGTTATGCCTCTATCTCTCTCTCGTCTAGTCAGAAGCTAGATCATTCACGATACAATTAGAGGATTCGCAAGGAAAAACTTCTCTGTTACTTGACTCCAACGCAGATCGCATCCAGTATAAGTCGAATATCAATCTTGCGTTTCTATTAAAGGGTAATCTCCTATTAATTTTTAAGACTCCCTCTCTCCCTCTCTCTAATACCTTTATGGAGGCCCATTAGAGAAACGGCCAAAAAAGTGTTCAATGGCAAGATCGTGTCGTCCACATGTAACGATTCTCAGATCATGTTGCGGATCTAGCTTCACAGCTTCAGTCACCATCATGGACCAGCAGGTGAGTCACCCTTTGGTCATGTTCACTGTATCACAATTCAAGGGCTTTTCTTTGTGATTGGTTCGGGCAGATACTCTCTTTTATACGTATAGAAAAAATTGACATAAATAGTTCCTGAATTTCGACTCAATGCGCAATATGATTGATGGATTTTTAATTTATTCAATGTCGTCCACATATAACGATTCTCAGTTTATGTAGCAGATCTAGCTTCACAGCTTCAGTTACCATCATGGACCAGCAGGTGAGTCGCCCTGGTCCATGATCATTGGATCACAATTCAAGGGCTTTTCTTTGTGATTGGTTCGGGCAGATACCCTCCTTTATACATATAGGAAAAATGATATAAGTGGTCCCTGAACTTCGACTCAATGCACAATGTGATTGATGAACTTTTAATTTATTTAATGTGGTCCATGAATTTTTGTTACATGTTCAATTTAGTCTCTAAACTATACTAAACTGTTTAGTGGTGTCCTTCTAGTTCAGGGACTAAACTGAACTTATAAAAAAAGTTTAGGGACTACTTGAACAAATTAAAAGTTCTGGGACCACATTGCATATTGGAGTAAAGTTTAGGGATTACATCGAATAAATTTAAAGTTCATGAACTATATATTACATTGGACCAAAGTTCGGAGACTATTTATGTTATTATCCCTACATATAGTTCATCTCCTATCGTATAACATACATTTTCTTGATAAGCTTTGTTTTAATTCATTGATGTGAAATAATGAGTTGTCTACGTTCACTGCGATGGCGAAGTTAAGAAGAATCCCTTGAACTAGCGAAACTACTTATTCCCGTTTGCACAAAATCGCATCTCAACTGCACAGTTCATAAGAACAAATGTGGATGCACGATTCTCTTGGTCCAAAGATACTTTTTTACTCAAATAAAATTCCTTTTTTGATCGAAACCTTGTTAACAAAGGAGAAAATTATAAAATAAGTCATAAATCTATTGCACTTTTACCAATTCAATCATAAACATTTTAATTTTGTCAATTGAGCCATAAGCCTTTTTATCTTTTGCCAATTAAGTTAATCCAGCTAATTTTGGTTGAAAATCGCTAACGTGGACGCCGGTAGTGTCGCATAGGACGACTGACGCTGACGTGAATATTTTAAAATGATTTTTTAGATTTTTTTTCCTTTCTTTTTGCAGATGGCTAAGGAATGGTCACCGGCCACGGGCGGTGGCCGGCGAGGCCGATCCTCTTCCAAGCCGTGGTGGCCTGGGCGAGGGTCGGCCTTTAAATAGGGAAAAAAAGAAAGAAAAAAATTATTAAAAAATCATTTAAAAATGTCCACGTCAGCGTCGGCCGTCCTATGTGACACTACCGGCGTTCATGTTAGCAATTTCCGGTCAAAATTGGCTAGATAGATTCAATTGGCAAAAGTTGAAAATGTTTATGATTCAATTGGCAAAATTGAAATACTTATGATTGAATTAGCAAAAGTGCAATAGGTTTAGGATTTTTTAGATAATTTTTCCGTTAATAAAGTTAAAGAAGTAAATCTCAAGGAATTAGGCTCGAGAATTGGTAGGCTAATCGAGATTTGTTTTCATACATTTAATCAAATCCGATAGGTCGTGCTCGATTCTTACTGGGGTAACTTCTGAAGAACATGTCCACTAGGGAAGTTACCCCTCGAGAGAAATCCTTAGTGTCAACATCTATTATTAAACGCGTGATAAAATTGAGGAAGTGAATTTACTCCGGTAAAGGAAAGATAGTCTTAACTACGTACCAGATAATTGTCATACCAAATGAGAAGCCTAAAACAAGAACCTCACATCAGAAAAGCGCCATTGTGCATTTCGCTCATCATGTAGCTCTACCACTTTGCGTGATCAATGACCATCACTCATGTCTCTCTCTCTTGTCATCTCAATTGTATCTTTCCTAATTAAATGGATGATGTCCATTCATGAACAAACCGTACATCGAGACAATCCAAGAAAGCTCTTCCCAACAGATTTTCTCGTCAACCAAGCTTGGTCCCGCGCGAGAAAGAGACGGCCATAAATATGCAGATACAGTGGCACAAAAATGGGTGCGATGAATTTGTATGTCTGTTATCTTTTCAAGCGAGCCAGTGGCCTTTACTTTAATGAAGAGCAAGCCTTACGGTAGCATTTGACCGGTGCGCAAGGGCAAAGAGTTTGGCTGCGACATTTAAAGCCAAAAGGTGAATGAGATACGCAAAAGATTGAGAAGACAAGACATGGACAGGTTCCAAAATCCAATCTCGAGGCAATATGACTTTGCTTGAGGAAATTTAAGTACGGTTCCTAGTTGAGTTTGAAGTTGATGAGAACATAGCTTACTTATTAATGTTCTCTCTCTCTCCTTTTTTATGTAGCTTCTTTGGAAAATATTAATGGGTGCCCTTAAAACATTAAAGGAGTTCGCAAATTGATTCGGTTCAGTTTGCAAGAACCATTTTTTGTCGGATCACGGTCCCTTTGAACCGCTACGGCTAGCTAGATGATCATGCGGTAAGAGGCCCCGCAGGAGGTCCGAAAGAGTTGCCTTGCTGCGGCCTAGGCTCACGATCGTACTTTTCGAGGCGCAATTTGACATGGTGTCTTTAAAAGCTCAGCTAACTGATTAGATTTGCCCCTAATATTTACCCCACTTCATTTTGAAGACTTGGAGGAAACAAACCTCTTGTTTGAAAGGCTACTTGAACTGTATGCACATCGGAGGGTCTATCTGAAGACCAAATCACGATACACCAAAGCCCGACTCGATGTGAGCAAACCCGAGCTATAGTAAAAAAGTTTTTCGCGATCCGATTCAAGAACCCAACTTTTTGATCTTTGCTTTTGTGACAAAACTCTACTTTCTTGGGGGGCCTACGGAGGACAAGATTCTTGCCTGCGTTTTTATAAGTACCATGAAACAAGTGCTTCCGCTAGATCAAATGAATAATGGCCAAAATTTAGATGGTGAATTCTCTTTTGGTGATGATGCTAGCCTTTAAGATGAACACCAAAATTTTTGACATAGGAGAGGAAAATCCCCGTTCAGATATCACTTGTTTAAGTTGAGAAACAACTCTCTTTTGGGGTTTGACAATTTGTCCTAGAGAGTCACATAGTTGTGATCCTAATCCATGTTAATTAGCACAGGCGATAAAACATCATGTTTTTACGCCTCTAAGGTCAAAACAATCACAAGTTACTCCAAATATGTATACATTCATGTAGAATATGTGTATGTATTTAAATATAGCATCTCGTGTCATACGTAGAATATATCTTGTGCAATTTGAAATTGTGAGCCATATCATTTTCAGTATAGGAATGTACATACATCCAACCCAGCTTTGCCGTCCCTAAACCCAATTACACTCCCAATGGAAGATCAAGTTCTTGTTTCAAGAAATTAATGCCTAAGTATACAAGAACAAAAGATAACAAAAAGCTTGTTTATAGCTAAACTGGTTCCAATTATCGTGGCCTATGTCAGAAGACCCACCTCTACTCGCATGAAAATATCTACATCAACAACCGACTAAATAAAAATCTTGATATTTTTCAAAGAAGTTGACAATGTGATGAACACCGCCATATCATGGAATGATGGTGCACTAAAATGGCAAAGTGGGAATCGCATAGAAATAGTATATAATGTCTGTCCCATGATGTATGTGGATACTACCAAATTTGGGAGGCGACCCTTCTAATATAATGTGGACTAGACTTCCCACTTTTTCAGCTTTTTTTTCATTGCAAAGAGCTTTTGATGGTTCAAGACAATAATGGTATGGACCTTTGATTTGTGACAAGAAACTCTCATTTGTTTTTTTTTTTTTTTGGTAAGGAAGAAAACTCTCATTTGTTTGGGGCCGATGAGGGCAAGATTCTTGCTTGAATGTGTACAAACTGAAAGAAGCTCAATCCTCCACAAGACCAAATCAATGATAGAAAGTTCTACTCACAAGGAGTTTTTGTCTTCTCTAGCTCACTATGGAGCCTCCGATGCTCTTGGTGCTCAAAGTACACTGAAGCCGGTTCATGAAAAACTAAGATGTGAATCCCATCTAGATAGTTAAAGGTAATTAAACTTTCCCCAGTCTCCAAATTGACTAAAATACCTTAGGGTTTAGGAAAATCACCTCAAAGAACAAAGAACCTAAAACCCTAACCTATCTCTCCCGCGCCACCCCCCCCCCTCTCCGGCCACCATCTCCATCTGTCATTCGTCCCTGACATCGTTGCAAGCTCGTCCACATGTCACTTGATCAATTTCTAGCCACCTTCTGGCCCCCCCAAAAAAAAAACCCCAAAAAAAAGAAAAAACACTCTAGCCACGTGAATGTGTGCATTATTTTTTCGTTTCTTTCTCACTAGATCAGGTTGATCAGAGAAGATGGGATTTTTGTGGGTGTTCAAGAACCGGGAATCATCTTTCGCGCGAGCTCTCTCGATCCGACGATATTTATATGAGTATTGGTTTGTGGGTCAATCGCAGGAGATGGAAAGTATAATAATGACCACTTAAAAAAAGAGTGGAGGCTACATCTACCCTCTATTCAGTTCAACGCCCTCATATATGAAATAGAATCGGGCAGATGAAATGAGAAGACAAGAACATTCAGACGTCAGACCTACAAGCAGGCTTCTGTCCTCTCTGTTCACGTCGGCTGTCATGACTTCACGGCTGGACATATGTCCAAGGCCCACCTTTTTCTGCCATTAAAGTTGGGAGGCCCGCCATGTTCGTCCTTTTCGAGAAGAAAGGTCGGTAGCATTGAATGTGTAAAGATATTTGAATTGGACTTTTCTTTCTCTGCTTTACCTGAAATTAGGATACAGTTTAACAAATAATTTATAACTAAACACAAATTCTACTTTTCCGACACCACACCACCCACGTGAATGTGTGCATTATTTTTTCGTTTCTTTCTCACTAGATCAGGTTGATAAGAGAAGATGGGATTTTTGTGGGTGTTCAAGAACCGGGAATCATCTTTCGCGCGAGCTCTCTCGATCCGACGATATTTATATGAGTATTGGTTTGTGAGTCAATCGCAGGAGATGGAAAGTATAATAATGACCACTTAAAAAAAGAGTGGAGGCTGCATCTACCCTCTATTCAGTTCAACGCCCTCATATATGAAATAGAATCGGGCAGATGAAATGAGAAGACAAGAACATTCAGACGTCAGACCTACAAGCAGGCTTCTGTCCTCTCTGTTCACGTCGGCTGTCATGACTTCACGGCTGGACATATGTCCAAGGCCCACCTTTTTCCGCCATTAAAGTTGGGAGGCCCACCGTGTTCGTCCTTTTCGAGAAGAAAGGTCGGTAGCATTGAATGTGTAAAGATATTTGAATTGGACTTTTCTTTCTCTGCTTTACCTGAAATTAGGATACATTTTAACAAATAATTTATAACTAAACACACATTCTACTTTTCCGACACCACACCACCCACGTGAATGTGTGCATTATTTTTTCGTTTCTTTCTCACTAGATCAGGTTGATAAGAGAAGATGGGATTTTTGTGGGTGTTCAAGAACCGGGAATCATCTTTCGCGCGAGCTCTCTCGATCCGACGATATTTATATGAGTATTGGTTTGTGGGTCAATCGCAGGAGATGGAAAGTATAATAATGACCACTTAAAAAAAGAGTGGAGGCTGCATCTACCCTCTATTCAGTTCAACGCCCTCGTATATGAAACAGAATCGGGCAGATGAAATGAGAAGACAAGAACATTCAGACGTCAGACCTACAAGCAGGCTTCTGTCCTCTCTGTTCACGTCGGCTGTCATGACTTCACGGCTGGACATATGTCCAAGGCCCACCTTTTTCCGCCATTAAAGTTGGGAGGCCCGCCATGTTCTTCCTTTTCGAGAAGAAAGGTCGGTAGCATTGAATGTGTAAAGATATTTGAATTGGACTTTTCTTTCTCTGCTTTACCTGAAATTAGGATACATTTTAACAAATAATTTATAACTAAACACACATTCTACTTTTCCGACACCACACCACCCACGTGAATGTGTGCATTATTTTTTCGTTTCTTTCTCACTAGATCAGGTTGATAAGAGAAGATGGGATTTTTGTGGGTGTTCAAGAACCGGGAATCATCTTTCGCGCGAGCTCTCTCGATCCGACGATATTTATATGAGTATTGGTTTGTGGGTCAATCGCAGGAGATGGAAAGTATAATAATGACCACTTAAAAAAAGAGTGGAGGCTGCATCTACCCTCTATTCAATTCAACGCCCTCGTATATGAAACAGAATCGGGCAGATGAAATGAGAAGACAAGAACATTCAGACGTCAGACCTACAAGTAGGCTTCTGTCCTCTCTGTTCACGTCGGCTGTCATGACTTCACAGCTGGACATATGTCCAAGGCCCACCTTTTTCCGCCATTAAAGTTGGGAGGCCCGCCATGTTCTTCCTTTTGGAGAAGAGAGGTTGGTAGCATTGAATGTGTAAAGATATTTGAATTGGACTTTTCTTTCTCTGCTTTACCTGAAATTAGGATACAGTTTAACAAATAATTTATAACTAAACACACCCCCCAACACACACACGCACACACACGCACAAAAACACATATTCCACTTTAACATAATGAAAACCCGCCTGTACAATGCTTGACCCTGCTACTAGTTTCATTTATGTCTATGTGTTATTCTCTCAAAAGAATAACATGAGGATATTAATTTACCTTGTAAGTTGAGAGGACCCCAATCCTCGTGATGGTAATTTATGAGGACTGTACCTCATCACCTATGGCTGGCTACCTCTGCGGGCCATCATCAAGGCCCTGACAAGCGGTGGAGAAATATAGGAAAAAAAGAAACAAGAATAAGGAAAGAAAAGAAAAGAGAAAAATTCAAAAAATCAAAAAATTGCAAAAAACATTCATGTCAATGTCGGTTGCGTCACGTAGGGCGACTGGTGTCCGCGTTAATAATTTCCAACCAAAATTTGTTGCATAAACTACATTTGAAAAATCGTTAAAATGTTTACTCAACCAAAAGTTAAGGACTAAATTAGCCTTTGTACAATAGGTTTCAAACTTTTTGAACAATTATCGTTGATGTTTATGTATTAACAACTACTTCTACAATCGTAATAAACCGTACCCGATGTTATGTCTCTATCTCCCTTTGCAATTGGTGGATTCATAAGGAATAACTTCTCTTTACTTGTCTCCAACGACGTTCACATCCGGTATGAAATTGAATATCAATCTCACGCTTCTATTAAGCCCTACTCTCTCTCTCTCTCTCTCTCTCTCTCTCTCTCTCTCTCTCTCTCTCTCTCTCTCTCTCTCTCTCTCTCTCTCTCTCTCTCTCTCTCTCTCTCTCTCTCTCTCTCTCGTTTGAAGAAGAGTTATAATGTCTCCCACCCAAAAAAAAGCAACTTGCGTACCCCCTTCATGGAGGACCACTAGAGAAACATCCAAAAAGTGTTCAATTGCAAGATCTTGTCGTCGACATGGAACGATTCTCAGTTTAGATATCAAATTGAGCATCGCTTGCTTTAGTCACCATCATGAACCGGCAACTGAATCCCCCTTTGCTCATCATGTTCATGGTAGCAATTCAAGGGCTTTTCTTTGTCATTGGTTTGCTTGGATACTTCCCCTTACTGATATCATTCATCTTTTATCGTAACATGTACAATTTTCTCGACGAGCTTAGTTTGATTCATTGATGTGAAATAATGAGTTGTCTAGGTCAACCGTGATGGCGAAGTAGAGAAGAATCCCTTGGTCTAGTGAAACAACTCATTTTGGCACACTACCGCAGGAAAAACTCTAGAAAAGTCATAAATCAATTGTATTTGTGCCAATTTAGTTCTAAACTTTTTAATTGCGCCAATTTAGTCGTACACCTTTTGACTTAGTGTAATTCAGTCATTCCGGTTAATTTTAGCTGGATATTGCCGACATGGACAGTTCTTAATAACATTTTAATATTTTTTTTGATTTTTTAAGATATTTTTTGATTTTTTCTTTTCTTTTTTCCTTTCTTCTTCCTTATGTCGGTGACCGGCCACAAGCACTGGTTGGCCATTGGCTATGGCCGAGTGGGTTGGCCTTGTCTGGAGAGGGTCACCGTCGCTTGCCACGGGTGAGGTCAAGGCCAACTAGGCGAGGGCCAGCCTTGGTGAGGATCAGCCTCACTTAGGCTAGATCTAGTGAGGCCAAAGCATAGATTTAACTTTGTGAGGGACCAGATTAAATATCTAGAAATAGTTCCAGGATAGTGTTGAGAAAATTAAAAGCCTAATATTGAGCAAAAGTTTAAGTAGTGTTGACACCTAAATTTTAACTAGTCATTTAGGAACAATTGCATAGAAAATTAGGGTTTAATTTTTTAACCCCTAAACAAAAAATATAATTAGATGGCATTGCATATAGATATTAGGAGCATTCCATTAATAGTTAATTAGGCCCATAAAGTTCGCATATCTATCGGACCGACGGCAGAAGGACTCGAGCGAATGGTTCTGAGCTTAATTCAATCAAGGCCATGACCAAAAGTCACATGTTTTGCACATGTGATCTTCGGTTGCAAGAGATGTTCTATATATATATTTTTCTGCCACGTGGAGGACCGAGAAGGAAGGGAGATTCATTATATTTGGCCATATTGTCAGAAGATAGGAGGGAGTAATATCCTATCCGCACGTATCTTTAATCCATGGACAGTAATTGGCAATATATCTTTTGAAAATTCCATTAAAAAAAAATTTTGGGCGTCACGACAAGACTAGGGGGAACATTCTTCACCGAGGCGAGGGCAATACATCAGCAGATTTTGTTTCTTGGTATCTTCGTGCAAAAAAAAAATATATATGAAGGATACAAGAAGAGGAAAACAGAATCGGTCAACGTGGGGGATATATAGTTGAAATTGTGTTCTGGTGTCATGGGCGCAAGCTAAAAGGAAACAAGCCAAACGTAATATGTTTTAAATATTCTTGAGTGGGTCTCTTTCTAAAAAAGGCATAGGCTTTCTCACTTATAAAAGGATCACGTACAGACAAGTTAAGGGGCTTTTCTTTTGGATCTGATCACACACACAAAAAAAAAAAAACAGAGAGATACACGAGTGAAAAGGTGAGAGCTAAAGCGAAAACAAAGGGAGAATTGGTTGCGCGTGCTTGCCCCAACGCCGCGCTGCTTCACGCCCACGCCATCTTGCGCCCGTGCCGTCTAGCGTCTGCACTGACGCTGTTATCCGCACCGCGCGGACTATTGTTGCTAGTGTTCCATGACGTCGCCGTCCCACTGCTGATCGCCGAGCCACCGCCCGTCGCTGCTTCCCTCATGGCCAGACCTGTGGCCGTGAGTCGCGACCCTCCTCGCTTGGATCTTTGCTGTTCCCGCTGACCATCGCTGTTGCTGGACGGGCCGCTCCTACAAAGCTATTGCACCTGATCCGAGAAGCCTCTACCGAGCAGCTGCCGCATAAACGACCAGCCACGAAGCTAGCCCACGACGATCGCTATTGTCCCTGCTACTGCTACTTTCTTCGACGACACTGCCACAAGTGCCCCGAAGTCCACAGTCAGAAAGAGTTACCAAGATTTCAGAGAAATAATTGTAAGCAGTGGATTTGTTTCCTCTGGGGTGTTGTCCAGAAGTGATGATTACGTGTGGCCTTTTGTGAGTTTATTTCATGCAAGCTTCCTGGCAAGGAGAACGTGAAGAGTTTGGGTCTGTAGTGAAGTGCATATTTCAGAAAAGAAAATAGCCAACGCTCCCTTGCCGAGAATCCGGCCCCACACCACGAGCAGAATCACCACCGAGAGCAACACTAGCTGGTCCTTCCGTGACTAAGTGGCTATCACCGAGCATCAGCGACGGTGCTTGCTCGTCACAACCCTTGATCCGCCCGTCGCCGCTCGTCCCGATCCGCAATCCCGATCCGCGAGTCCAAATTTGGAAATATCTCGAAATTAGGTAAGGATGTTATCCAATATTTTCAGAATATTCAATTTCTTAATCTCTCGGGTGTTTGAATATTTCGTAAATAGTGCATGGATCGCTAGATAATCTTAGGATTATGTGTGCTATGTCCACAATATTCGAAAACATCCAAAATTAGGAATAATTCCTAATTTGGCAACGTATCTAGACGACTATCCGACCTTATCCCTAAAGTACGATACGCGGCGATACGGGAAATTGTTATCTTATCCATAATCACTTGGATGCGATAATAGATTTTATTCGCTTTCCAAACTCGAACAATTAGCTTTCCGTCGATATCTATAATCCTATAGATATGACTGTTAGTTTGATTTCTTTACCTTATCGGAATTTGAAGAATCTTGCGGATTGCGTGGATTGTTTGAATGTAGTTATTTTTGTTGATTGCTTTCCTTTTAAATAAAAAAAATCCAAAAATATTAGAATTAGAAATTTTGCATGCTTAGGGAATCTTAAATATATCCAAAAGAATAAGATAATTATTTGATTTAAATTGAGATTTAGGGTAGCATATTTCCTAGTTTAAATTAGAGATTGTTTTAATCTTAGCGGATTATTTAGGATATTTAATAATTTCGAATTTTAATAAAAATCCCAAAAAATCACTTTAGGATAGATCAAATCATTTTCTCTATCTTACCAAAAAAAATCATTTTCTCTAGAATAGAATGCATGTTAATTTAGGCATTTTTTTTAATTCCGAATTTCAAAGAAAAAATACCAAAAATAAACCATTTGTCCGTCATTAATTAGGTCACGTCGTCGCATGACATATAGTTTGCATGTTAGGTTGCATTAATCGCATGTCAATTTTTGCACGTCATTACATATAGGTTAGCTTTCATTTAAATAAGCGAAAATCCAAAAAAAAAAATATTGAGTGAACTGCTTGTCAATTAAAAATCATATTAGGATTGTTAATGTGATTTTCTAGCTAACAATGCAGATGCTTACGTTGCTTCTAGGTAAGTAATTCTCCCAATTTTGTAATTTATTTAATGTTTTGATTATTGGGTGTTATTTTGGTGGTTTGCGCACCCGCATGATCACTTCACATGCTAGTGACTAAGTTAAAATGGATCCAGACTGCATGCATAATATTTTTTGAAAAGAAAAGGTACCGAAAGGGCGTTAGACTAGATTTAGCGTAATCAAGTCTCCGAACTTAGAATCTCTGGTTCGTACGAATAAAACATATCTCACCATGTTTTATTTAGGTTTCTAATCGACCTACCACAAATAGATTAGTGGCAACTCCAAGCATGAAAACTTTTGCACGTTAAAAACTTAAACCCTAAGTTGCGAATTGATAGGGCTTGGGAGGGCCCGAGTGAGGCTTAGTCTTAATAATCCATTAGCCTGAGAGGAAATTTTAGGTCACGACAGCTTGACGACTCTACTGGGGATTGTCTTAAAACTCTTAGTGGACTTAGGCCAGTTTTTTTTTTTCAAAAAATATTTTTGCTTGGCAGCGAGAATCCCAGGTACGTCCCTAACATTTTAGGTGTTAAATGTTTTTGCAGAATAGGAGGTATAAGGGGAGGCGTGATTGTTAACCCTTGTTTTGTAGGGAGGTGTTTGGATGAATGGTTTATTTTATGCACGAAGCGCTGTATGATATAACCTGCTGTGCATGCCTTGCATTTACACTACACCTCACACACTTCCCGCTGCCGGACCTGGACGGCATAGGTTTAGGATGGTACTGAGAAAGCGGACACCCCGACCACACTCGCGTGGTATGGGTCACCCTCCTTGGTCCCGAAATTTTTTTTTTCACAGTGTCATTGAGTTCCCACCACGGTTGCACCCTTTGCAATCCGGGTCGGCTCCTTGACTAAGCCGGAGTCAGGGGAACCCCGGCCTAACCACAACCATGACTGGTTTAGTCCGGTAATCCTCGCGTCTCCATTTTGCAAGCCAGAGTCTAGATAGAAATCGAACCTCACATTTCATGCGCATGTCTTTGTGATTGCCATGGTCCTATTGGGTGAAGTAAGTTTTTCTGAACCTTTATCTCGCAATTTATTTATGTTTCGTATTTTCTTTGGTCGGTCCATGACATTAGGTTGGTCGTGAGTCTTGGTCCATATACTATGGGAGGGGCAGATATCCGGATTCTTGATGCTCCTAAGGACGAGCTCCGTGCCTGGTGGAACTTACTCAGTCCGACCAACCGTAAGCTGGTTGAAGGCCACATCGGAAGGCTACTCCCCTTATTGGAAGTCAAAGTCCGTACCGGCCTCATTCGAGCATTAGCACACTTTTGGTGTCCCAAGACGTCTACCTTTATATTCGGTAAGCATGAGCTCACCCCGACTTTGGAAGAATATAGCGTGATCATTGGAAAACCTTTAGGGTCGGAATTAATAACACCACCTCTGGGAATCGATTTCACCTTAATGTTGTCTGAATTTTTGGGTGTCGGAAAAGATGAATTGGGAAAAGTTTTGAAAGCAAATCGTGGGACATGTCCCTTTTTATTCTTGAGTCAATGTTTTGATAAAGTCACATCTTTCCAAAAAGGTAGAATATTTTTGTTAGCATTTTTCGGGTTCGTGATTTTTCCCCACTGTAAGAATGCATGTAATTCGTCAATTGCATGGTTGGTCCAACAAGTCTGTCTTGAAAAGAATTTTGTCAATACCATTTTAGCTGAGACTTTCATTTCCCTCACTAAATTTAAGCAACATGTTGATAAAACGTTCCATGCCCCCCTCGAAATTTTATAAATCTGGTTTTTGTCCCACATAAAAGGGTGTGGCGATTTACTCACAATATCAAAACTTAGTGATTCTAGCCATCCCGTCTTGAGATATAAAGAAAAACAAGGGGACGCACCCGATTATCATTACTCTGAATGGATCATTTTTATGAAAAACGCTAGACCCCAAGGTTTCCAATGACATGCTAACTGGTTCAAAGTCGAGGAAGCTCGGCTTACGTGTAATGGTATTGGACCGGTTCCACTATTGGGTTTCACCGGTGCGATCGAATATTACCCCGCCAGAGTGTCTCGTCAGTACCAGATTCTCCAAGGGCTCCCTCTAGCATTACAACCAGAACTCCTCCTAGTCGACTTCACCGATGACGATGAAGACCACGAAGGGACCGTAGCTCAGCTCAAGAAAATGTGGAAGAAGTGTCGCCTCTTAAAGATAGCCCTACCCCCAAAAGAGCTCAAGGGGGAGCAAAAGTCCTACTTCGCAACGACTGAGTATATTCGACAGCACAAGGTCCCACAGGAATTGCTCCCGAAGATACCCAAGGTGCCTCTCAAGCCCGCTACTCGCTCAGAGAACAACCGTCTCAAGAGGAAGGCCGAGGAAGCTCAAGAAGAAGCATCCAAGATAGCTCGAGCTTATGAGCAATTGAAGAAGGAAGTCGCCTCCCATATGTCTATGGATCAAGCCAAATAGAAAAGCTTCAATTTATTCTTCAGTCTTGTTTAGGAATTGAGTCATTTTTTTATTTTAAGTCATTGTCGTTGTAAAAAAAAATTTCGTCATTTCAATAAAGAGGTCATTTTTAATCAAAGCGTTCAGACCAATGTCATGGATCGACGTGTGATTCTTCTTGACACTTATGTATGCCTGTTTTATCCATCAAATCAGATAATTACGGACCGATCACGATCGCCTATTTGTACGCGGTCGAGAACTAGAATGGTCGATCAAACTGACTTACGAGATCGTGTCGTTGGCATGGAGGACCAGATGAAGCAAGTCCTCGTCGTGATGCAACAGATGTCTACTGAGATCAAAGCCCTTCGGTTGACTCCTATTCCTGCATCCCCTGAGGCATCAGTCCCAAAGCGTAAAGGTGGAAAGAATGCCGATAGTGAGGAAGATGACGATCTTCCCGATTTAGTAGATGATCTTGTCCAGATTATCGTAAACAAGGACAAACCTGATGAACGGGTCAACAAATTTGAAGAGAGAGTGAAGCAGTTGGAAGGTTCACAGGATTCACCTTCGATCGACCTATCTCTATACACACAGATCAAAATCCCGAAGAAGTTCAAGATGCCAGACTTTGACAAGTACAATGGCACCTCCTGCCCAAAAGCCCACATGCAGTTATATCACGTACAAATGACCCCGTACGTTGATAATGAACTCCTGATGATTCATGCATTTCAAGCAAGTTTGACGGGTCCTGCCTTGAACTGGTATCTCATGAAGAAGATAAATAGCCTCAAAACCTGGAAGGAAGTTAGTGAAGCATTTCTAAAGCAGTACAGGTTCATAACAGATATCATTCCCACCCGCGATGACCTCGAGCATGCTTAGATGAAGAAGAATGAGTCATTCAAGGATTATGCTATCAGATGGAGAAACATAACCGCTCAGATTATCCCAGAACCCATAGATAGTGAATTGAAGAGAATGTTCATTAAAACTCTCCCGTTCGAGTACCGTAATCGGATGGTAGCCACTCCAGCTGACAACTTCAATCAACTCATCCCCATAGGCGAGCAGATTGAGATAGGACTGAAAGATGGGTGGTTTGTGGAGCCGTATTCTTCGACGAAAAGATTTAGCACGAGAAAAGAGAGAGTCGACAACTGAAGTCAATGTTACGTATACCCAACCAAGTCGGAAGAATGTCGCTCCAGCGATCCAAGTAGTAGAAACTCAACAACATAGCACGAGTCGTCAACCTTCTCAGAAAAGGAACAATAAGAGGCAATTCACCCCCCTCCCTCGGTCGTTGTCCCAAGTACTGGCAGTACTCCAAAAGAAGGGTTTGCTTACCACCGAGCCAAAGCGACCTAACTCTGAAAAGTACTATAACTATGACCCATCTAAAAAATGTGACTATCATATGGGCGAGGTGGGGCAATCAACTGACGACTGCTTTACCCTCAAGCACCGAATTCAGGATCTCCTGGACACGAAGGCTTTCTCATTCCAACCTGCTAGGCCGAATGTTCAGAACAACCTGCTCCCTGATCACACGGGCAAAGTGAATGCCATATTTAGTTTTGATGCTGGTCGAATCAAGAATGTCAAGGTGTACACCGCCGACGTCTACGGTGGGTTAGTAAGAGCTGGCTATTACCACAGTGATGAGGCGCCTCCCCTGACTGTCATGAAGAAAAGAATCTTTGAAATGGTAGAAGCCGGAATGATTGTTTATGCCAATCACACTGGCATCGTTTTCACAATCTCCGAAGTGGTTATTAATTAGGATGAGGAGTTTGCTATATTGAACACTGGGAAAGACAAGCTCGACCCTTTGCTTGAAGACATGCCTCCGCTCGAAGACGCGTCCGATGATGAAAAGATCATAATAAGCATGCCTACAGCTGATGAAGGGATAGTGATCGAGATACCTCAACCGTATGAGTACAGTGATAATAAGGCTGTCCCTTGGTCCTACAGTCTCGATATCGATTCGGTTACCAGATCTGGGCGTGCCTATGGCCAAGCTAATGCCCAATCTGCAAAACCTATTACTGATGAAGAAGCCAAGGAGTTTCTGGCCGTGATCAAGGCTAGTGAATACAACATAGTTGAGCAACTGCACAAGATGCCTGCGCAAATCTCTCTGCTTGAACTCCTCCAAACGTCTGTCAAACATCAGAAGGCCCTAATGAAGGTGTTAAGTGAAGTCCATGTGCCAGAGACGATCGATCATGACAAATTAGAGGAATTTGTAGGTTCTATACTCCTCAAGGACCTCATAGCTTTTTCAGATGAAGAGTTCCCTCTGGAAGGGACGGGGCATACCAAGGTGCTTTACAGTTCTGTCAAATACAAGACCTCGCATGTAGCCCGGGTACTCATTGACAACGGATCAGTCTTGAACATCTGTCCTTTGGCGACTTTACACCGCCTCAAGATAGATCCTTCTAGGATAAATCTGCGAAGACCTCCGTGCGAGCCTTTGACGGAACCAAGAAAGAAGTAATGGGAGAAATTCACCTTGACATACAGATAGGACCAACAATAGTCAACATTCTATTTCAAGTTATGGACATTCCCACTGCGTTCAATTTTCTGTTGGGTCGTCCATGGATTCATACTGCCGGAGCTGTACCATCCGGTCTACATCAGAAGGTGAAGTTCGTTGTGGAGAGAAAGTTAGTCACAATCCACGGTGAAGAAGAGCACCCAATTTACCACGCAACGGCTATCCCCTATGTTGAGCCGGATTGCAAAATAGAATCGAGCTATCAGTGGCTCGAGCTCGTATCAACCATACATGCGTCTAGAGGATCATCACCGCCTACTCCTGAGGTGTCAAATGCTGCAGTCATGGTTGGAAGAGTAATGATGTCCCATGGCTTTACTCCGGGTGAAGGCCTTGGTAGGAATGGTCAAGGTATCCGCCAACCGGTAGAAATCTCTCGAAAGCCCCACACTACTGGGTTGTGATACCAGGGGTCAAGCGAGCCAAATAATGGGGGACGTGGACGTGGACGTGGTCAAGGTCCACGAGACGGGCAGAATAGACAGCGATCCGAAGAAGAGTCGAATGGTGAAGAACGTGGACGTGGAATTACCCAAAATAACGGAGAGCTTGGGCGTGGTAGGTTGCTTCCACATATCCGCACCACATTCCCGGGCCCTGCAAGAATGATGCATGAAGAGAACGAGGTGATCGATACTTTGAGGCAGTCAAGCGCAAGTTTGATTACTATGTGAAATACTCGGCGCCCCCGAGCTTCTATGTTAACCCCTGTGACATTGTCCCGGATGGATAGGGAGGTATGGATGATCCAACACCTCTAATGACAGAAGATTCTGATGATGCAATGGATGGAATCACTGCCCTGTTCAATGATTTCTTCATTGGAGCTATCGAAGAAGGACCGTTGGAGGGAATGGGCACTGGCCCACAAGAGTAACACCTTTTTTTTTTTCGTACTTTCCTCTACGCGGGAATTTTTATTGCTTTCTAGGACTTGCCCCGTCTCGGGAGCTGCTTTTTAGGATTTTTTTTTCATTTCTAGGACTCGTCGTTGCAATTTCCATTCAACAAATGTAATTCATTTGATGATAATCAATGAAATTACAAATTATTCTCATTTTTTGAGGGCATGTTGAGGTACATCAAATCAGCCCAGTGATGATATCCAACCGATAAAAGAAAAATATAGTCTAAGGAGAATTCTGAGGCCTGAGCTTCTTCATATTCCCTCGTGTTAAAATCTTTTTGAAAAGAATTTCAAAAAAAAGATCACAAAAAAATTTTCAAAAAAAAAAGAAAAAAAAGAAAAATTTAGAAAAAATGCAAGGTTTACCCCTGTTTGTCCTTCTGAATCCCTTACTTTATGTTTCAGGGGCAATCTTATGACACGTGAGGGTATGGAAACGGTCCAATCTGATGAATTATGTGCCACCGAATTTGATCTCGATGACACCGATGAACTCGAAGATTCCTCGGACCTTCAGCGCGATCTAGAGGATCATGAAAGATCTAAAGTCCTAACGGTAGACCAAACTATCACCGTCAACATGAGTGATTTCGGAGAACCCAAAGATGTGAAGATAAGGGCAATCCTTTCCGAAGGTGAAGCGAAATGCCTAGTCCAACTGTTGAAAGATTACTGGGATATCTTTGCCTGGTCGTATACCGATATGCCGGGTTTAGACCCTTCTATTGTGAAGCATAGTCTACCTACTAATTCAGACATGCTACCCAAGAAATAGAAGCTGCGAAGAACCAAACCTGAACTTTCGAAGAAGATAAAGGAGGAGGTCATGAAACTCTTGAAAGTAGGGTTTATTGAAGTCACCCGATACCCCAATTGGGTGGCCAACATCGTGCCCGTCATGAAGAAAGATGGCCGAATTCGGGTTTGCATCGACTATCGCGATCTAAACAAGGCCAGCCCTAAAGACGATTTCCCATTGCCACATATAGACATTTTGGTGGACAGTACTACTGGGTTCGAGCTGTTTTCCTTCATGGATGGTTTCTCGGGTTATAATCAAATAAAAATGAAGGACAATGATAAGGAGAAAACAGCGTTCATCACTCTTTGGGGGACATTCCACTATAAGGTCATGCCTTTCGGCCTTAAAAATGCCGGGACAACATATCAACGGGCAATGGTGACGCTCTTCCATGATATGATGTATAAGGAGATCGAGGTCTATGTCGATGACATGATCGCCAAGTCTCGATCTGGAAAGAGTCACGTCGATACCTTGAAGAAATTATTCGAAAGACTTCGTGAGTTTAAGCTCCGTCTCAACCCAGCAAAGTGCATATTTGGAGCAACCTCGGGCAAATTACTTGGGTTCATAGTAAGCAGTAAAGGCATTGAAGTTGACCCCTCCAAAGTGAAGGCTATATGTGAGTTACAACCCCCATCGACCGTGAAAGAAGTGCGAAACCTCCTGGGTAGATTGAACTATATAGCCCGTTTTATTTCCCAGCTCTCCGCAACTGCTAAGCCCTTCTTCAAACTTCTAAAGAAGAATGCTCAAGTGGAATGGGACGATGATTGTCGAGAAGCATTTAACGAACTAAAGCAGTACCTGATGAAACCACTAGTGCTAGTCCCACCAATGCTGGGCCAGCCTTTGATCCTTTACCTCACGATTCATAGCGAGTCTCTCGGTGCGATGCTAGCCCAGAAAAATCGTGAAGATGAAAAAGAGCGAGCCATTTATTACCTAAGTAAGAAGTTCACCATCTCCTTAAGTTGAATTATTCTGAAGCCGAGAAGACTTGCGCTACGCTAGTATGGGTACTCCATAGGCTGCGACAATATACACTGCATCACCAGACTTTGCTTGTGACTAAAAACGATCCCATCAAGTATTTACTTGATCAACCAGCTTTGATAGGGAAGTTAGCCAAGTGGCAGATTTTAATTTCAGAGTTTGATGTTCAGACAATGCCGCAGAAGTCAGTTAAATGCTGAGTAATTGCTAATGTGTTAGCCGAAAATCCTGGAATCCTTGATGAAGATAGATATTCTCCAGAAGATCGCATTTTGGTAATAAAAGAAGACACATGGACCATGTTTTTCGATGGAGCTGTAAATTTGACTGGCTCCGGCACTGGGGCAGTTTTAATATCCCCAGATGGGCAATATTATCCAGTAGCAGCAAAGTTGGTATTCCCCTGTACCAACAATATAGCCGAGTACGAAGCTTGCATCCTCGGGCTTCAAGCCACAGTGGAAATAGGGATAACCAAGTTGAAAGTGTTTGGTGATTCCGCTCTGATTATTCTTCAAACTGTAGGAGAATGGAAGACGAGAGACACCAAACTAGTGCCGTATCATGAATACCTTGAAAAAATCATAGAGGAATTCGAGGATATCTCTTTTGAGTACTTATCAAGGTCCCATAATCAGTTCGCTGATGCACTAGCTACGTTATCATCCATGCTGCAAGTGATTGGTGGATTACAGGTAGAACCCTTGAAGATCGAAGTCTTGACAAAATCGGCCTACTGTATGGTTGTGACCGAAGAACTCGATGAAAAGCCATGGTATTATGATATCATGAGTTACATCCAGAGACAAGAATTCCCTGAGGGAAGCACCCCGGCCGATAGGAAGTACATAATGAAAATGGCTTCAAAATTCTTTATTAGTGGTGAAAAGCTGTACAAAAGATCATATAATTCGATCCTATTGAGGTGTGTGGATGTGGCTGAAGCTACCAGAATCATGCAAGAAGTACACGAGGGGATATGTGGTCCATACATGAATGGCCACATGTTAGCTAAGAAGATCATGAGATTGGGTTATTATTGGCTCAGTCTTGAAAGTGACTACATCCAACATGTTCGAAGATGTCATCGCTGTCAGGTTCACGGGGATAGAATAAATGTTCCCCTGACGGAATTACATCAGTTGTCTGAGCCATGGCTCTTTTCAATGTGGGGGATCGATGTGATTGGCCCAATTAATCCCAAGACATCGAATGGACACCGATTTATCCTGGTCGCGATTGATTATTTCTCTAAGTGGATTGAGGCGACATCTTATGCAAACGTCACTGCAAGGAATGTTGTAAGATTCATCAGGCGAGACATAGTCGCTCGTTATGGTGTCCCTGAGGCTATCGTCACTGACAATGAGACAAATTTGAACAACAAGTTCATTGATCAGTTATTCAACGAGTTCAAAATCCGGCACCTGAATTCATCTCCCTATCGTCCACAGATGAATGGAGCAGTTGAAGCCGCTAACAAGAACATCAAGAAGATCTTGGCCAAAACGGCTGAAAACTATCGTGACTGGCATGAAAGGTTGCCATTTGCACTAATGGCATATCGGACTTCGATCCGAACCTCTGTAGGGGCAACCCCTTTTTCCTTGGTGTATGGCATGGAAGCAGTCCTACCCGTCGAAGTAGAGATCCCTTCCCTGCGTGTCTTGTCTTAGGTGGAGTTGTCTGAGGCGGAATGGATGCGACAAAGACATGAGCAATTGAACCTAATTGATGAGAAGCGATTGAAAGCCATTTGCCACGGTCAAATCTATCAGTAGAGGATAGCTAGATCCTTCAATCAAAAGGTGCATCCAAGACACTTCGAGGTAAATGATCTAGTCCTAAAGAAGGTACTGCCAGTCTTTCCTATTCCTGAAGGTAAATTTGCCCCAAACTACATCGGTCCATATGTGGTTAAAAAGGTGCTTCCCGGAGGTGCCCTGATTCTCGCAGAAATGGATGGTCGTGAGTTTTCCACTCCTTTTAATTCCAATGTTGTGAATATGTATTACCCCTGACAAAATCTAACATTTTGCAGCAAAAGTTTTCAAATGTTTGGTTTTATATTCTGAATTGCAAACATTTCATTTATGAATAAATGCTTTCAATCAATTTAAAGATGGAATGTGTGCCTTGGCTTTAAATTCTGCTTGATCATTTTGTCAGTCTGCATCATTGATTTCAAAAGGGGAATCTATTTGGACAATCTGATAACTCATGTGGAATGAATTTGAATGTGTTGAATAAAGTACATCGGGATGATGAAAGGCAAGCCTTATCCTATATACAGTCCCATGCACTAATCTCCAATAAGTTGAGTGGAAAAATTCCATGTCTACAAAGCAAAGGGTTATCTCGCAAAAGGTACGGCAACTGAAATGACGAGAGGCGATTCATTTCTTTATCCCAAACACTACAGGTTATCCATTGTTTTGCCACTTTGAGCCTAAACGTTTGGAGAAATCCTTTCAAATTACCCCTGTCAAGAACCACCCTACATCGGGGCAAACTGGAGGTAAGTCAGCATTATAAGGTGAAAAATGAATAGAGATTTTCATTCGACATTTTCAAAGATATCCACTTGTGAATCTGGATTGTCTTATCATGATTTTCCCAGTGAAATTTAGTAATGCTGATTTGACAAAACTGTAATGCATGAAAACCAGTTGAATTTATAGTGTATGAATATATGTGTTCTTGATTGCCTATGAATGCATATTACATGTTGCCTATAATTGCATCTAGCAGGAGACATATTGGCAAGAGTCAGAGATATCAATAAGTAAGTATGTCTCTACCCCTTTAGATGTCTATGCTTATCCAGGTATTCCTTCACCTGTTCGAGCAATCAACAGGCGCCATATCTAATCAGTTTTGTTGCAGTCACTCGACGTCTTCGACAACGTCCAGACGTCTACATATTTCTCACCCGAGTGCCTGAGGAGAAATCCAGGTGTCTCATCCGAGTATCCGAGGAGAAATCCGGATATCTCACCCGAGTGCCTGAGGAGAAATCCAGGTATCTCATTCGAGTATCCGAGGAGAAATTCGGATATCTCACCCGAGTGCCTGAGGAGAAATCCAGGTATCTCATTCGAGTATCCGAGAAGAATTTCGGATATCTCATATTTTTCACCCGAGTGCCTGAGGAGAAATCCAGGTATCTCATCCAAGTATCCGAGGAGAAATTCGGATATCTCACCATATATCTCATCCGAGTATCCGAGGAGAAATCCGGATATCTCACCTGAGTGCCTGAGAAGAAATCCAGGTATCTCATTCGAGTATCCGATAAGAATTCCGGATATCTCATATTTTTCACCCGAGTGCCTGAGGAGAAATCCAGGTATCTCATCCGAGTATCCGAGGAGAAATCCGGATATCTCACCATATCTCTCATCCGAGTTCCTGAGGAGAAATCCAGATGTCTCATCCGAGTAACCGAGGCAAAATCTGGGTATCTCACAATGTCCCTTTTCAGAACTCCTAAGGTGAAATCCAAGTAACTAGAGTCCTATCGGAAGTCTTCGATCCTATCAAATCTGTGAGGTAAAATCCAGATGCTTGACAGTTTCATCAGGATTGTCACATACCTTTCAATCTACTTAACCACTCCTACCAGGTAAGTAACTTCAGGTACGTTTTTATTGTTCGCATGCATCATTTCTTATTACATTTCAAAATGGGACTCATATTCCCACCAAAAATAACATTTATTGCATGGTCAAAATTTAAGTATCATTTAGTCTTTGAATGCAACCTCTTTGAGCTCACTTTCAAAGAGGGGCAGCTGTTGACACCTAAATTTTTTTTTTTGGTAAGGTAATTGACACCTAAATTTTAACTAGTCATTTAGGAACAATTACATAGAAAATTAGGGTTTAATTTTTTAACCCCTAAACAAAAAATATAATTAGATGGCATTGCATATAGATATTAGGCGCATTCCATTAATAGTTAATTAGGCCCATAAAGTTCGCATATCTATCGGATCGACGGCAGAAGGACTCGAGCGAATGGTTCTGAGCTTAATTCAATCAAGCCCATGACCAAAAGTCACATGTTTTGTACATGTGATCTTCGGTTGCAAGAGATGTTCTGTATATATATTTTTCTGCCACGTGGAGGATCGAGAAGGAAGGGAGATTCATTATATTTGGCCATATTGTCGGAAGATAGGAGGAAGTAATATCCTATCCGCACGTATCTTTAATCCATGGACAGTAATTGGCAATATATCTTTTGAAAATTCCATTAAAAAAAAATTTTGGGCGTCACGACAAGACTAGGGGGAACATTCTTCACTGAGGCGAGGGCAATACATCAGCAAATTTTGTTTCTTGGTATCTTCGTGCAAAAAAAAATATATATGAAGGATACAAGAAGAGGAAAACAGAATCGGTCAACGTGGGGGATATATAGTTGAAATTGTGTTCTGGGGTCATGGGCGCAAGCTAAAAGGAAACAAGCCAAACGTAATATGTTTTAAATATTCTTGAGTGGGTCTCTTTCTAAAAAAGGCATAGGCTTTCTCACTTATAAAAGGATCACGTACAGACAAGTTAAGGGGCTTTTCTTTTGGATCTGATCATACACACAAAAAAAAAAACAGAGAGATACACGAGTGAAAAGGTGAGAGCTAAAGCGAAAACAAAGGGAGAATTGGTTGCGCGTGCTTGCCCCAACGCCGCGCTGCTTCACGCCCACGCCATCTTGCGCCCGTGCCGTCTAGCGTCTGCACTGACGCTGTTATCCGCACCGCGCGGACTATTGCTGCTAGTGTTCCATGATGTCGCCGTCCCACTGCTGATCGCCGAGCCACCGCCCGTCGCTGCTTCCCTCATGGCCAGACCTGTGGCCGTGAGTCACGACCCTCCTCGCTTGGATCTTTGCTGTTCTCGCTGACCATCGCTGTTGCTGGACGGGCCGCTCCTACGAAGCTATTGCACCTGATCCGAGAAGCCTCTACCGAGCAGCTGCCGCATAAACGACCAGCCACGAAGCCAGCCCACGACGATCGCTATTGTCCCTGCTACTGCTACTTTCTTCGACGACGCTGCCACAAGTGCCCCGAAGTCCACAGTCAGAAAGAGTTACCAAGATTTCAGAGAAATAATTGTAAGCAGTGGATTTGTTTCCTCTGGGGTGTTGTCCAGAAGTGATGATTACGTGTGGCCTTTTATGAGTTTATTTCATGCAAGCTTCCTGACAAGGAGAACGTGAAGAGTTTGGGTCTGTAGTGAAGTGCATATTTCAGAAAAGAAAATAGCCAACGCTCCCTTGCCGAGAATCCGGCCCCACACCACGAGCAGAATCACCACCGAGAGCAACACTAGCTGGTCCTTCCGTGACTAAGTGGCTATCACCGAGCATCAGCGACGGTGCTTGCTCGTCACAACCCTTGATCCGCCCGTCGCCGCTCGTCCCGATCCGCAATCCCGATCCGCGAGTCCAAATTTGGAAATATCTCGAAATTAGGTAAGGATGTTATCCAATATTTTCAGAATATTCAATTTCTTAATCTCTCGGGTGTTTGAATATTTCGTAAATAGTGCGTGGATCGCTAGATAATCTTAGGATTATGTGTGCTATGTCCGCAATATTCGAAAACATCCAAAATTAGGAATAATTCCTAATTTGGCAACGTATCTGGACGACTATCCGACCTTATCCCTAAGGTACGATACGCGGCGATACGGGAAATTGTTATCTTATCCATAATCACTTGGATACGATAATAGATTTTATTCGCTTTCCAAACTCGAACAATTAGCTTTCCGTCGATATCTATAACCCTATAGATATGACTGTTAGTTTGATTTCTTTGCCTTATCGAAATTTGAAGAATCTTGCGGATTGCGTGGATTGTTTGAATGTAGTTATTTTTGTTGATTGCTTTCCTTTTAAATAAAGAAAATCCAAAAATATTAGAATTAGAAATTTTGCATGCTTAGGGAATCTTAAATATATCCAAAAGAATAAGATAATTACTTGATTTAAATTGGGATTTAGGGTAGCATATTTCCTAGTTTAAATTAGAGATTGTTTTAATCTTAGCAGATTATTTAGGATATTTAATAATTTCGAATTTTAATAAAAATCCCAAAAAATCACTTTAGGATAGATCAAATCATTTTCTCTATCTTACCAAAAAAATCATTTTCTCTAGAATAGAATGCATGTTAATTTAGGCATTTTTTTTAATTCCGAATTTCAAAGAAAAAATACCAAAAATAAATCATTTGTCCGTCATTAATTAGGTCACGTCGTCGCATGACATATAGTTTGCATATTAGGTTGCATTAATCGCATGTCAATTTTTGCACGTCATTATATATAGGTTAGCTTTCATTTAAATAAGCGAAAATTCAAAAAAAAAATATTGAGCGAACTGCTTGTTAATTAGAAATCATATTAGGATTGTTAATGTGATTTTCTAGCTAACAATGTAGATGCTTACGTTGCTTCGAGGTAAGTAATTCTCTCAATTTTGTAATTTATTTAATGTTTTGATTATTGGGTGTTACTTTGGTGGTTTGCGCACCCGCATGATCACTTCACATGCTAGTGACTAAGTTAAAATGGATCCAGACTGCATGCATAAATATTTTTTGAAAAGAAAAGGTACCGAAAGGGCGTTAGACTAGATCTAGCGTAATCAAGTCTCCGAACTTAGAATCTCTGGTTCGTAGGAATAAAACATATCTCCCCATGTTTTATTTAGATTTCTAATCGACCTACCACAAATAGATTAGTGGCGACTCCAAGCATGAAAACTTTTGCACGTTAAAAACTTAAACCCTAAGTTGTGAATTGGTAGGGCTTAGGAGGGCCTGAGTTAGGCTTAGTCTTAATAATCCATTAGCCTGAGAGGAAATTTTAGGTCACGACAAGTAGTATTAGTGTCATTTTTCTTGTAAAGAACATGAAAAACCAAGCAAACAAGTGGCGTGAGATATTTAAACATCTCTTTTTCCATTAATTACCCGAAACGAAATTAACCCTAACTTATTCAGCTCTAGCGAAATTTCAATGAGCATGCATATTCATACAAAGAAGATCTTGTCATTTCAATAGTTACTTTCCTGATTAAGTCAGTGATCTCGATTCATGCACAAACCGTACACCGAGACAAAATCCAAGAAAGCTCTTCCCCCACACATTTTCTCGTCAACCAAAAGCTTCCTCGCGCGCAAGGAAGAGACGGCCATAAGTGTGCAAATACAGTGGCACAAAAATGGGTTTAAAATGTCTGTTGCCTTGTTAAGCGAACCAGTGGCCTTTCGTTCAACGATGAGCAAGCTCTATGGTGGCAGTTGATCGGTGGGGAAGGACAAAGAATTTGGTTTCTGACATTTAAAGCCAAGAAGATGGATGAGATGCGCAATAGATGGAGAAGGCATGAACAGTTCCAACATCCAATGTGACTTTGCTGGAGGGAAATTTAAGGTACCGCACACTAGCATGTGTTCTTATTAAAGGACGGTTCCTGGTCGGGTTCCTGGTTGATGAGAACAAAGGGAACTTATAAATGCTCATTCTCTCTCTCTCGGGAGTTCACAAATTGATTTGGTTCAGATTGAAGAACCATTTTTGTCGGACCTTGGTTCCTTCGACCCACCGCAACTAGCCAGATAATTATCCGGTAAGAATCCCGGCAGGAGGTCCCAAAGAGTCGCCTTTGCGGCAGCCCAGACCGACGATCATACTTTTCGAGAAGCAATTCGACATCGAGTCTTTAGAAACTCGGCTAGCTCGCTAGATTTGCCCCTAATTCTCACCCTACTCTATTATGAAGACTTGCTAAAATAAAAAAAAAAAAAACAAATTTCTCGTTCGATGGGGTACTTAAAAGAGTGTTCTTAGTCCTGTGTAATTGGGGCCAAAGGAGCGTTCATAGAGAAGGTTTCCTGGGGCATGTTTGAGGTAGGAGAAGAGCCCACGGTTTGGCATGACCTAATCCTGTTAGCCTTGAATAAACCTCTAAGCTAAATGAGGCAAATTTCCTAGTAAAATTCTTTGAAAATGTTGCAACTTGCACAACAACACCCTTTGAGATGGAAGGCGAGCAAGGTCATTGGGTCGGATCTAACTTGTTGCTCGAGCAATTTTGTAACTAATGCTCCGTTTATTTCGCAAAAAATTAATAATTTACAAAATAATCGTTTGTATCGCTTGAAATGATTAGCCTATAACAAATGTTATCATTATCGATAATAATTTATGTCTAAACAATTTCATGAAGAATGAAAATATTTTTACACATTCATTTTTGTGAGTATTTCAAGCAATTATTATTTGGAAAATATTTTTCAAATCATTCATTTTTCGCGAAGTAAACACACCGTAAATGCCCTTTGCCTAAGTCCATTCAAATCGATCTTTAGGTCCATTTTGCCCCGTGAGCTAAGATAACCGCAACCGGGTCTAAATTGGGTTTGGTATCCCCCTAAAAGCAATTAACAACTCTTCCGAGTGATATTACATACTGCTAGATGAGCACCTAACTATTTCCTTAATTTCGAGACATGGGATTAAACCTTCAAAAACACACAAAAGAAAAAAAAAGAAAATTTTGGCCACAATGAAACGAGACACCATAATCATATTGAGAAAAATATGGTTTTCGTCCCCATACTTTAGGTGAGTTTTCAATTTGGTCTTACCACATTTCTTTCATTTTAATCCCTGTCTTGGTACCAGGTTAGGCAGAGAATGACGGAGGGGCCATTGGTTGCCACAAAACACTAGGGTGGATGATCTAATGAAAAAGGTGCATATACTGGAATTCCTTATGTTCAGAGACTCTTACACAATATGCCCAAAGGGAAATGAAAAGAAGACAGAAGATAGAGCTAAAAACATGTGCAGATACTTTCCAGGTTCATATCTCTCTCAGTTCATCTATTTGAGCCACCAAGCCCTCTCCGGCGTGCTACCTTTACTCAAAAGCCATCTCGCGGGCAGAGAGAACAATGTCGGTTACTATTCTCGGGAAAGTTCTCGTGTCTGCCAATTCTTTTCGGTGATGCTTTGATCAATGGTAGTTGAATGAACATGTCATGACCGTGCAGGAACACTGTCCATCCGCTCCATCCCCGGCGACTGATTGTACGGAGCAATCTGCACCATAAAGAGGAATCAAATAAAGTAAAAATGGTAATGGCCGATTGACCTGGCCCTGCCCTTCTTAACAGATTCAAATCACCGACCAACCGCGACGAATATGAGGGACTTTATCTATGCAGATATTGCATAGTAGAAACGCTTGGTTGCCTGGTTAAATCTGTCCTGGGCAAACTGTGGACATGGCATAGTCTCCCATGGGCAAATTTCTTCTCGTTCAATGTCTTCTGGAACACCAGATTACTGCATTTTTTGCTCCCCTGTCCACTCATCCTCATGTGCATATATATATGGCAAAGACAGAATCTCTTCATTAGTCGAAGTGGCACAATCAAACACCAGAATGGGACACGTAGAAACTCCAAAACGATTTTTTCAACTAAATTTAACTGCTGAAGGAAAAGTCACTTATCACCACCTGAGACATTACACGAGGGGACAACTTCCATAATACACTGAATCCCTATGCTGCTAGACGTTTATCAACGTGACAAAGAAAGAATGACCTTTCCTCAGGATAATCTTAATTTTAGTCTGCATATGCAATTGACAGAACTTCAGAGGATGAAAGTTCTGCACAATGAATAATGCCATTGCAAAGAAAAAGATTTTGTCCCTCCTTTTTGAAAAGATGCTTCTTAGGAGTACCATTCAACATCAATAAAAAATAAAATAAGAAGAGTACATTGGACTGAGTATCCAACTATATGTTACTGAATCATATGCAAAGTTCAAGTAAAAGAGGAGGCACGCCATCTGATCTCAATCCCATTATGAAAAGAAAGCCAGAAAGCAATGACACTCCTCCCAATTGACCCTCCAATAGCAGAACTAATCAATTCGGAATTCCACCAAAGAGGGAAAGGAAAGTCAACGGAGCATGGTCATTCTAACGTCCAACAAGATCAAAGGACAAAGAGAATTTCCAGAAGACACGTTTTCAACTATTTAGAGCCAATTGCATAGTGGAATGTTCATCTGATTCTTTTCTGTTGTTGTCCCTGGACAAACAGTCCTCAAATGGAGAACGAGGGCCGAGAAGGGCATGGAATAACCATTTCAACAACGAGACAACAATAAATGTAACTAACGATTGTAACTGGACAGGGGTGTGGTACAAGTCAGAAACAAGAGAAAACAACTCATGTTATTGCAAAACTTAACCTAATTACACAAGGAATGAAAGTATGGAGAACCAGGCAAGCTCCCAATTTCTAGACCATGCTCCTCAAATGCTCCAGTTATGTTTCTATGAAATATACAAAAGATAATCAGTGTGAACGAAAGGTATCTGGGGAAGCTAGTCAAATGAATCTTAAAAGGATATGCAACTTTTAATGGTCAACAAGTCAACAGATCAACTCAACATCCATGTATGTCTTCTTAGGATCTACACACCCAAGAAAGGCCAGGTACAAAACACACCCAGAACGCATTATTATGAGGGGACCTGGCTGGTAAAACAACAAGAACCAGGACCCAAACCTGCAAGCCAAAGACAATCCGGACAGTAAGAACCGGTCTAACTCTTGTAGGAAGTAAAGTAACTCTTAAATTATTTGGGCAGGCAGGCATTTCTTTATTTTGGAGAACCCATCATGGAAGCAATGGATGAAGGCACCCCCAGTATCAATGTAGCTTACAAAGAACAGCTTGTGCTACAAAAGATGCTTTCGATTAAAAGAATGATTCACCATAAGATTTCAATTACCAAAAGAAGGCACTCACACCGCTTTCTTAAATTTTGATATTTAGCTTCTATTGCGGTGGCAACGGCGAAACATCTTCTACTTTTTCTTTTACGGGGTGGAAAGGGCATTGTTTGAACACTCTTTGGGCTATCATCGAATCATCATCGCTCTCCTTTAAATTAGAGACCATCCTCCATTCATTGTCAAATTAGTACCCAATCATTACTATCTGATGAGAGATGTAACTGACATCAAGGATCAGTGTGATGTCCTGGCATTGTTGAGATCCCACCTAAGAAATGCACTTGCATATTCCTAGCTTAAGAAAGATTACATTTGCACATTGTAGACAGTCTCATGCCTGTGATTCCTTATGAATTTCACACAGTACAAAGGTGAGTGCATCGGCGAGCAGTTTCAGAGAAAAACAGAGACTGTCATATCAAGTGCCAACAAAACAAACTCCTCTTATAACCCTTTTTAATTACCATCAGCTTTTGCCAATTCGAGGACATTATTTCTCTTCCTGCTTTTTCCTCTTCCTCCAGCCTCTGGATTTGCCATGAGGTTGAAGAGCACTCATGTTTGAGCACATCAAAAGGAAAAGGATAATTGGAGGATTTGATGATTGAATTCGAAATGTGAGAACTGGCGAATTGCTGCTTAACATTCGGAAAGACGGATTCGCAATGAACAGCTTAAGATAACAATGTTTGTAAGACCGCATGTCAGCTGCCAGACCTACCAAAGATTATCTGTACATTCGACAGCTTCCTTCAAGCAACAAAAGAGAGCTCATTTGTCCAGCTACAAAACTTGCTCATAAATAAGTTGTAGAACCTATGAAGTATTCTCGACTGTGATGATTATAGAACCTCAGTTCCCTTCAAGAATCTTTGCCATACATGTTTCCCCAGAGTTGCTATCTTGTTTGCAAATTTTATCAACCAGAGCATGGCACGTGCCTTCTTCCAAAATATAACCCATCCTGAACATATTGTCCAACACAATTACACAATCATCTAACCTATCATCTTGTAAGAGGCTCTGAATAAGCACATTGAAAGTCGTCTTACGAGGTTGAATATTTCTGTTTAGCATGTCAACCAAGCACTCCATCGCCTCAGTGACAAATCCCCTTTTGCACAATCCATTCACAATTTGATCCCAAGTACCAGCCAATAATTCTACACCCTTGTTTTGTATATCACTCAATAACAACTTCACTTCTTGCAATTCTCCCAGCTCAATGAGCTTTTCAAGAAGAGCGGCATATGAGGAACTTGATGGAACTACACCCTGTAGTGATAGCTCGTCCAAGAGGTCTCTTGAATTGGTTAACTTCCCTTCCCTGCAAAAGCCCTGCACCAAAGTGTCATAGGTGATCCGATTACGAGCAATGCCCTTCTGAGGCATTTCTTCAAACATGCCCACAGCTTCATCTAACCGTCCGTGCAAAGATAACCCAGAAATCATCATGTTGTAAACCCATGTGCTCTCTCCGTGACCTTCACAACACATTTCATCAAACAGTTTTCTGGCCTCTTCTACTTTCCCGCTTTTGAAAAACCCGTGAATCAGTGAAGTGTAAGTACGCTCATTAGGGACAAAGCCTTTACGAATCATTTCAAACCACAACTTCCTCGCCTCACCCATCCATCCGATGTTGCAGAACCCGTGAATCAATGTAGCATACATGACCCTGTCCGGAAAGTACCCTCTATCCTTTAGATCACCAAAAATCCGATAAGCCTCGAGCTGCCTCCCATTCTTGCAGAGCCCATTAATGACTTCCTGGTATACGTATATATCCGGAGCTCGGTCCTTCGCGATCATCAAGTGGAGTATTTGGGACACCTTCGCATAATCCCCTTGCCTAGCAAACCCAGATATCAACCTAATGAAAGTCGCATACTGAGGGATCAATCCGCTTTCAATCCCTTGCCAAAGCAACTCATAGCCTCTCAAAAGATTCCCACCTTCGCAAAAGGCTTGAATCAGGTGCCCAACGGTCTCGGCGTTCGCCTCGCCTGCAACGCCCAATTTCACCATCTCCTCATAGAGCTCCAAGGCGAGATCGCTCCTCCGAGCCTCGAGGCAGCATTTCAACACCGAATTCCACGTCCCGATCGACGGGCAAACCCCGGACTCTCCCAATTTGAAGAACCCATCGATCGCGTCCTCGAGTTGCCCGCCCTCGCAAGCGCAGCGCACGTAGCGCTCCAGCGAATCCGCCCCGGGCGAGAACCCCGGGGTATCGAGCAGCGACCTCGCGGCACCGGGCGACCCGGCCGCGACCAGGGCATCGAACAGCAGCTCGCACGAACCCTGGTCGGGGGCGGCGTCGCGGCGCGAGGCGGCCCAGCGGAAGAAGCGCAGGGAAAGGAAGACGTTGCTCTGCTGCCTGAACAGCTCGCGGAAGAACCCGGGGTCCGAGAAATCGAAGGAGGGGAATTCGGAAACCAGGGTCGCCTCCCACCGGGGCCTCGCGCGCGTGATCTTGCAGACCTTCTCGGCGATCTCCGACAGCGAGGGGGTGCCGTCTCGGCGGTCGCCGCCGCCGCCTCCGACGGCGCCGGCGCTGAGGCCTTGGATGTGACCGTGAGAGCTAGGGGTCCGCCGGAAGCCGCCGTGGTTGTGGCGGAGGAAGATTGCGAGAGACGAGCGAGCTCCGGCCATCGGAGTATCAGTACTCACGACTCAGTGGCTATAGAATCAATTCCTTCGTCGCTTATTATTATCTTGAGAATTATACATTTCGCCCCCATGCTTTAGCTGAGTTTCCAATTCGGTCCCTCAACCGCACTTTTCTTTTCATTTCAACCCTTAACGACTTTTCTTTATAGAGATAATGACACAAATAGTTTCCGAAGTTTGACCTAAAGTGCAATATGATCCATGAGTTTTCGATTTATTCAATATAGTTCATGAACTTTAGCTTAATATGCAATGTGATCCATGAACTTTTAATTTATTCAATGCGGTCCTTAAATTTTTGGTACATTTTCAAGTTAGTTTATGGATTATATGGAAAATGTTCAATGTCATTTTTCTACCGATTCAAGTTTAGGGATAACATCAAACATTTTTACATGGTCTAGACACTAGATTGAGCATGTATCAAAAGTTAGAGAATCACATTGAACAGATTGAAAGTTGAGGGACGATATTGCATATTATGCTAAAGTTTAGAGACAACAAATTAAAAGTCTATAAAGTCACATTGCACATTGGGTCAAAGTTTAGAGACTATTTGTGTTATTTTTCTTTTTTATACCAGGTTAGGCAGAGAGTGATGGAGGTGAGACTGGTTTGCGAGAACACCAGATGGATACTAAAAAATGAAGGCGAGTGCATCATGTACTGGAATTTCCTTATATTCTGAGATTCTTACACAAAGTGCACAAGAGAAAATGGAAACAAGAGAGGAAAGAGCAAGCACATGTAGGGAGGCTTTCGGGGCTCGAATGTCTCTCCCTGTGTTCATTTGTTCGAGCTTACTCTGCGTTCGCCAATCTGCCGTCCTTACTCGCAAGCCATCGGGCAGCAGAGAGAAAACGATGTCGATTACTATTCTTGAGAAGATTATAGTTCTTGACAGTTCCTTTCACCGAAGCCTTGATCTAGTGTTCACTGGACATGTCATGACCGTGCAGGAACGCCGACCAGCCGCTCAATCATTTGCAACTGATCATATGGAGCAATCTGCACCAAGGAGAGGAATTAAATAGAGAAAAAATGGTAATGGCGGGTTGATGAATGTGTCGTCCGAGTAAATTCCTTCTTTACAAATTTTTCTGAACTTTTTCCAATTACTGGTGAACTACGACGAAAAGAGGGATGTAATTCGTTCGAATGTGACATGGTCGAAAAGGGTTGGTCACCTGGTTAAATCCGTCTGGCCAAACTATGGACACGGCATAGTTTCCCATTGGCCGAATTTCTTCTGGTTCAATGTCTTCTGGAACATCAGAATACTGCAGCTTTTGCTCCCCTGTCCACTCATCCTGACGTGCACATTAGTGGCATAAGAAAGATTCTCTTCATTAGTTGAAGTCCAGATATTAAGACGAGCACGGGACAAGTAGAAATGTCAAAAGGATCTTTTCAGCAAGAGAACAACTGCCGTTATACTCTGAATCCCTATGCTGTTAGATGTTTATCAGCACGACAAAGGATGCCGAATGAGGGGGAAATCAGAGTAAAAACTTTCAAACAACGAAGTATTTTTAGTTGACTGGATATATTTCGATGAAGAAGTTCAATGCTCTTCTAAAATCTACCGTACCGAATTACTAATGCTCAAGATTCAGTTGATCAAACACTTGGATCACTGAGATCCAGTAAAGTTAATTTAAACCATCATGTGAAGATAAGATCTAAGGTTGAAGTGAAAACATGCTCAATCTTCATGTACGAGTGCTCGGATTATGAGTAATGGCATAAAAGCTGCTCAAATCCACTTATCTACATTTTCAAAATGTGCTCTTAGACCTTTGATTTAATTCAAATGAGGTTCATAAATTAGCTTGGAGGTCCATTTGTAGATTTAAACCAATGCTCGTCTGGTGAAACGCAGCAACCGGCCTGAACAGTTTAACTATCAGATCAGCATCTATCTATTTCCCAAGGTTATGCATGATTGTATTGACACCGCTGCAATAAGAACCTACAAAGCCTACTTTCAATTTGCAAAGGGAAAAACAAACAGAGGAGCTTTCTAGTTCATAGGAAAGTCCTTATACCACACTTTGAGCTGATCGGTCATTTCTTCTCACGGTCGCGGGGTGTAGAAAGAACTCCTCGTCTGAATCCGGGACCTTCACTTTGATTGCCTTGATGACTTTATCATAAGTTACAGCTGTTGACACTGGAAATGAAGATGACACTTTGAATCATTCGAATATGAAAGCCAAGATTCGAAAAGATATGCAATTTCTGAAGGTTATTCGTTTAGTTCGATCGTGGAAGGGGAGATAAGCCTAAAATTTTAGTTGCAAATGATGAACCGGTAAAGTTCTGATCTTACAAATCTAGTTAGACGCTGGCACTGGAGTCTCGAAGCACAGATATTTCTCTCAACCTTTATCGAGAAGTTGTTTTAACCTAACAATCATAAACTACCTTGTTGACGAATCTTGGCACACTGTTGCACGACACACACTCCGAGGTCCTGGAATGTCTTGGCAACTTCACCTTGAGGATCTGCCACAACTTCTGGCATTCCACTATCTCCAGAGGCTGAAAGCTAATATCAATGGAAGAAATCATTATCATCCATCACGCTTCACCAGGAGTAAGAAATGGACTTCAAGAGAACATAAGGCACAATAAAGAAAGATAAGATCATAGAACTTGTCAGAGGACATACTGTTGGTCTAATGGGAAGATCGAACAAATGAGGAATTCCAAACTGCTGGACAACCTGTCAATAAAACCAGCACACCGTCAGAACACACAGAATATGCTTCATCCTTTAACCCCAGAGTGTGACCCTAGGATTAGCTCTCTGGCCTTACTTAGCAACAAGCAAACCAAATAAAATGCAATCGGATGAACATGCCTGAGAGCCTGATCCTCTACCAAATGGGTAATAGCGCTTTCCATCAGCATCGAAGTGGCACATATTTTCCACAACAGCGACACAGGGTACCTGTGTGCATGAACAGTGGAATGTCAAAAGATGACTCTTTCATAGATAGAAGAAAGATCAACTATTGGGCACCAAGAGAAAGGGAGGGGGTTGCAAACTCTCTATAAAAAGAGCCCAAAACTGAAGACATACACAAAACAGCTCAAAAACAAAAGGAAGCTCAGATACAGGATAAATCATCCATATGCAAGTTTCTCCTATGCCAAAAATGTACGACTTCAAGCCAATTTTCAACAACATTCTGTACAATAATTGTCAAGGTGAATCTGTATCTTTTAAATTACATTTTTATGTTTCATCATATTCCAGAAATCTTGATAAATGATGTAAAGTTTACTTAATCAAAGGGTGGTGTTGAATAGGGATTGTTGATAGTACAAAGGCACAAACCTTAAGTTTCGAGAACATGCGAACTCCCTTTGCTACATCTATAAATGCAAGCTTTTGAGGGGTGGTAACAATGACAGCAGCTGTTAATGGTACAACCTGAAAAGTTAATATCGTTACATTAATATTGAAAACTGCACAACTAACACAACTTGCAAGAGTATTATCTGACGCAAAATGCTTGCAACTAGCAGCTTCTAGTTGTAAAGATATGCTTTGTTTGTAAAAGGATAGAGAGATAAACATTAAAGAGTAACAAAATATTCTGTTCATAATTTTTACTGATCTAAGATGAAAAGTCACAAAATGAGAACCTGGCATAATGTAAGCTGGATGTCGCCAGTCCCTGGTGGCATGTCAATAACAAGGTAATCCAACTCTCCCCTGCAAGGAAAGTTGAGTAATGCTTAGCTGCAGAAGCCTGACCCAGAAGCCAAAAAAACCAGAATGATGAGAGAAAATCATCATTCTTGATTAACTGTAGTTTAGTTTGAACCACACACTTCTCTTATAGGAATAAAACACGCTTCGACAACAATGACAGTGAACAGAAATTTGAATATAATAACCACAGCATGAAAGCATGACGAATATTCCCCTCCAATCAGCCAATGTCATAAAGTTCCAATGATTTTTCATACCACTCAGTAGTAGTCAAGAGTTGGTCAATGACACCAGAAACCATCGGACCTCGCATAATTGCCCGGCCTTGTCCAGCAAATCCGAAAGATACCAGCTTCACTCCTAGGTATTCTGTGGGAATTATGCTTCTTTTCTCTGGGTTCTAGAAAAAGGTAGGCGGAAATAATAAATGCATTACTTCACTAAACTAGAAATCAATTTCGTTGTAGCGGAAGTGGAACTATAAGCTTTATTACCATTTCCAGAAGTCGGTTTTCAGGGGAAACCATTGTTGGTAAACTTGGACCATACACATCGGCATCAAAAATACCAACTCTAGCTCCCATTCCAGCCAAAGTATATGCAAGATTTACAGCTACGGTTGATTTTCCCACGCCTCCCTGAACAGTTCTGACAGACAGCAGTCATGATAGAAGAAATTAAAGAATAGTACTTTTTAATTTTAGTAACCAAACATGTAAAACCGCGATTGGAAAATACTCAAATCTTTTCAGTTATGAAATTCACTAATCAGGGAAATCATCACAACGGAATGAAACTATAGGTCATCTGTATATCATCAACCTTCTCAAAGCAACCCCAAAAACATTTTGTAGCACATATGTCATGCACTGAAATAGCTATTTTGTCACAACATGGAAAACGAAATGCAACAAATGGTTAAGTAACCCTACCTTGCAACTTGAAACTGCTATAATGTTTGAGATCGTCTGTAACCCTGGAGGAAGTTGACCTGTGAAAACAGGTTTTGCTGGTTGTGCTGACATGGTAACTTTAACATTCTTGACCCAATGAAGATTAGCCACCACCTCATTTGCTTGCTGCTCAAACTGTCAAGGGATACTCATGCTGTTAAACTATTTAAGGTTCAATAACCTGATATATCAGGCAAAGACTCTTAGGAAACCATTATGAAGCAGAAAAAATATGTTAGATTAGTTCCATAAATACTTTGAAATTGTACATGCACAAAGAGATTTACGGAAGGGCGTCAAAAGGAGCAGGTATCGGTGGTTTCTGAAAGTAATTTATACACAAGACAGAGAATTTAGTGCACTGAGCATGTATTAGGTTACTGAGCAAGCAACATAGGTTGTGTTATTTACCATGTCCTTGATTGGACATGCAGGTGTAGTGAGCTCTAACCGGAACGAAACCTGAGAATGAAAGCCAAGACATTGTAGGTTAAGGGTGTCATTCCTTACAGGTGTATAAATAATAAAATCTCAGACTAATTCTTTAATTACCTCTCCAAGACCTTCATCTATGAGGAGGTCCTTAACAAAACCACATGAAACAATGTCCGTTCCAAAGTCAGGATCAATAATTTGAGACAAGGCTTTCAGCACATCGCTTTCGGCTGTCTGAGTCGAAACAGCAGAAGTACTCTCTACGATTACAAGAGCAGATAAGTTACACAGAATGACATCAAGCTTATACGATGAACAAATTAAATCAGAGGAGAACAAGCGGCGAAAACTTAGCAACAAAGTAACCAGTCAATTTTGTGCGGCACATCCAGGATAGGCAATTATATTTGGCCCTTAATCCCTTAAGATTATAAACTCCAATATCCTTTGCTATCTACTCAGGGCCATTCAAATTTGGTTGGGGGTAGCAAAGAGTGGTTATTTTGGGTGGGTTCTTAATAATACAAAGGGCGCGCAAGATCGCTCTAATTGCTTTCTTTTCATGTATTCATGTATTCATGTATAGTCTTTGCAATTCCGAGAACATAATTTGACAGAGCCAGTCCTTTTAATTTGGCCTACTAAATACAGCTCAAAATTTTTTTTCATGGCAACACATGTAAGTTTGTCTTTGTAGGGACTATGATATGTATCAGTTGGAGCAGACTGACTTGATGGCACGAGCCATCGGATTTACCATGAAACCTGCTCATTTTTAGAAACTCAGATAGCAGATTATTAGCTCCAAACAATAAATTGCAGATAGTTACGAAGTACTGAACATGGACACTTCAGTAAAGTTCATAAGATTTACTTACGACGATACATTTAATCAAATCAGGCTATTGGCGTACTAGAAAAAATCTTAACTGTATCACTTCCACTCAATCCGCAAGATCACTCTGTCAAATTCTCAACATTTCTATTTTGTTCTTGAAAGTAGCTACTGGGTTCTCATAGCTCAGATAGATAAATACTCAAACATAAAAAAGAAAAAGAAAAAGAAAAAGAATCCCATTTGGGTATTTACCAAATATAACAGTCACCTAGTAATCAATGGATTCAAATTATCCATAGAAAGAACAAGGAAAGAAAAAAAAAACAGAAAGTACCTTCCACTGAAGCAGCCTTAGCTACAGAGGAATTCGAAACAGGCGGTTTGCGAGATACCCATCTGGAGCTTCGAAGCCATTGTTGCTGGACATAAGAGCTCGCTGTGGATGCAGCGAGGGAATTCGCCACGAAACACAGTCCTACGACAGGAAGGCCCCGGTGATGAAACGAGCAGTGGCAGGTCGGTCCAATGATCAATTGCATCAATGAGCGCAGAAGTTACCTCTGTTTGGTTGGACCTTTGAGCAGCACAAGGAGAGAGATGGAGAAGATGGGCACTGCAGGAGTTGCATCTTCTTGAGAGAGAGAGAGAGAGAGAGAGAGAGAGAGAGAGCAAAGAGCTGAGAGAGCTCTTGCAGCAAAAATGAGAGGTGGCAAATGCTTCTGAGCCTCGCGCTGTCTGTTATTAGTGAAGAAAGCGCCAGCCTCATGTAAACAGAATAGGAGTTCGTTGATTTTACAAGATTAAAATAGAAGACCATTTTCCATCTAAAGAAAGTGCGTTCCTTCGGACTTATATAAGAGCAAAAAAGCATATATCTTTTACTTTTTCCGTCAAAATTAAGAATATCATTTGAATGTTAAAATATTCTGAAAAAAAAAACTGTATGTGAATCTAAGTAACAAATACTTGAGGATGGTGAAAATTTCAAAAATTTTTGAAGTTAATAAAAGTCCAAAGCGTGAGCCCCGAGATTTAGATTAAAAAAAGTATAAAGTAAAAATAAATATAGACGAACCTTATGGGTATTAAACTATTATATCTATATTTATATCTTGTCTATATGATAATAGCAATTAGCGGAAACAATTCTTCAAATAACTTATTTTACTTATGACGGTCACTTCAAAATTCAAGTATAAAAAAGACTTGCTTAAAATTATAAGAAAAAAAAAAGTTGTAACCGATTCAACCGACGCTATTTATTTCTCATTAAATTTATATGAACCTTTTTGGTGCCATACTCCATACATCTATATTATGATTATCATATAGGTAAATCCTCAACCAAATTGAAGGTAAGTAGGATTCAATTTAAAATTAAGTCAAATTAATTACGTAAAATATTCATTCATATGGCTCGTTATAAAATTTTCTTATATGACTCCTTACCATCATCATCTATTATTTTTCTTTTTGGTCAAGATCATCGTCTGTCAATTTAGCTTCCTTGAAATTGCCATTGATCTCGATCAGGCTAATCCTCTCAGATTCCTTAGACGAATGGTGTGTCGAAGAGGTACTAATTCACCAACTTGGATCTCGAGCGCACTAGACGTTGGCAAGCTAATTCCCCAAATATATATATATATATACCAACTTTACCTTAAACGATAATTTTAGCCCGAACTTTTTTTTGTCTCAATAAAAAGTACCACCTTTTATTTGAGTCCCAAATTTGACTCCCGTGATATAAAATTTTTAAATTGTTCGGGCCAAATTTGGGATTTAAGTGAAAATTGGTGATTTTTATGTGACAAAAAATAATTCGAGCTAGAATCGTCACTCATGGTAGAGTTGGTGCTTTTTTTTTTTGGAATTAGGCCGACGTTGGCCCAAATCCATGGCCGTTGATGTGCGATCGCAAGAGCTGTATGTCCACAGTTGGTGTATTTGGGAGCTCCAACAGGACCTTCAAAGCGAGATCTTTGAGGAAATCGTATCGAACTTGACAACCGAGGTGACTTTCGAGTCCGAGTCGACACCGATGATCGGATCATTGAAGACAACTACTGGTAACCCAGTCATTTTTATACTTGGAAAGTAGTTCGCTCCAGGTACTGCGCTAAACTAAGAGATACTACACGACATGGAGTTACCATTTATCGCCGAAATTCAGAGCCATAAGAACTATCTTGATGGTAAAGCACATACATCGTTGAAGTTCCGAACACTTGAAAAGAATTTCGGAACAGAAGGGTCTCAGTAATTACAGAAGTTTGCCAAACTCAATCTGCTGATACATCTCTGTATCAAGTACTGCAAAACACTACGGTGTTTCGAACTTTTTACAAACAGATTGAATCTTCTGTAAACTTACCCCGGTGAGTGCAAATAGATGAATTGCAAGAAGATTCGACACTTGCTTCCTTGAAGTCAATGGAAAAAAGCATTAAAGAGTCCTCGCAGCGCAATATCACTTTCCTGAAATAGGGCTGTTGACGAATTGATTAGAAGCAGATGATACTTGTCCAGCAGAGTTAAATGTGCAGGAACAGTAGTTCAGATTTTTCAACATACTAGGCACAATGTTTAAACTTTAACAACTACGACATTGATCGAAGCAACCAAGACCTCAGTTGTCTTACAACTTATGCGCAGCATGGGCGTGAAGGGTCAATGAAAGTGAACCTACGTGATTAAGCCTAGCAGTACTTCCCGATCATTTCAGAATCAATACGTACAAATGTAAGATTGTATATGAGATATTCATGACAGGAATAAAAAGAAGTGGCAAGCAAAATGAAAAGCACAGAGAGTGGGTTAAGTTACACGCAATCAATGTTTGTTCTGTGCTTATTATTGAAGCACATCAAACCTATGGAGCTGTCAATGCCTAAATTTGACTAAAGCACATTGAACCCGATGCACAACGATTATCCTAACGTGACCATATATGTATTAGATTGTATTGCAGGTTACTTACTGGAAATGAATTGGCTGAAATTACGTGTCATACTTCTCAGGTGAGGTAGTTTTCCTTTGAGAAAGAAAAATCACTATGAATATCATTTTCATTTCCTCCTCTTTTCAGTAGCAAATCTACTTCGATAGCTAAGTGAATCTTAGATAAGAATAAAACATTTTTGCTTTCGACCATTAAGGTTATGCCCCAATTTGAATTCCCAAAGGTATGGACGTTTCGAGTTACACTCCATATCATATATAATCCCAAAAACCTTAAGAACAAAAGAATTAAAACCGTTAGATGAATGGCCTTCCAAGTTTTCGCTTACTTATTAGTTTTGGGTGTTCAAAAAACAGTAACAGAAAATCGAATGTAAAAATTAGAGCATGTAGGGGAAGAGCAAAAGCTGAAGCAAATAACGCTGAGCCAAAGCAATATTATTCTCTCACACAACCTTTTGACTTGCACTATATGCGGTATCATAGTCCGAACTATGACTACTCGTACAGCTTGATTTATCTGAACAAAGCTTTAAACAACAAATTGATAAAACCATCGCACCCCAACTCTACATACATAAGGAAAATGGCACGGTTATCCTTCTATCCAAAGGATGCAGTCTCATAAGCGTAACCAACATTAACCTGTTATCAAAATATATATCCACTAATATCTCATAAGAATAATAAGCTGGTTCCAGAACTAAATTTCTATAATTATCACAACTTATACCCAAAATCCAAACTCCTAAGATTCCTCCACTGATATTGCTCTCCTCCTATTTGTCGGCAGCTGAAAAAGAATTGAGATGAATGGTGTAAGCAAACCAACGCTCAATAAATAGTACATATCTTTTCTCAACATCGAGCATCAACTATGCACATTTTTAAACAATAACGGAAACACAACCAAATCCAGTATATAATATATGTAAAAGTCTAAATATTAGTTACATCACTTCAGCAACCTTTTACACAAAATAGAAACACTCATTCGATCAACAATATCGAAGCAAACATCAGTGGTCTAGTCAATTGATCACTCTATTACTTCAGATCAAACTATAGCCACGTTTAACGCCCCATGAGAGGGCTTACCAAGATTCCCTCCATGGCATAGGTCTCCACTAATGTCAGCCAGTGGCTTTGGCCATACAGGACATCCTGAGAACATGAATGCATACTCACAACCCTTAAATGGTTTCAGATCATAGCGACAAGAGGATAAAACCATCAACATAATCCTCTCAACAACAAAACCATTTTAGAATTCATTTAATAAACCGGATTTACAAATTGATACGACCCTTCTCAATTCTGTCCGCAAGAAGAACACATTCATGAAAAATTTCTCAAACCATTTCATAAATAATCAACTCTCAAACTATTTCAAGAGATATTTTACTATGCTATTTCAAAAAAACAAATGGGTAGCAAATGTCCGATCCAGCTTTATGCAACAAATATGTTCTAAACACCATTATTTATAATAAATATCAAAACGTGCAATGTGTCATTCATAACTTATAGCATATCTAATTACTATGATTTTCAAGCAGTGTATTTACAAATCTTAGAAGAGATAAGCACCACTTCTCGCTAGTCAAAAGCCAAATTAAAAGCTATACCGCCCAAAAAGCTTCAAACTTCTATCAAAGAAAACATTAACCAAATGTCAAAGTTACATATCACTAACCTCAACTAAGATTCTACCAGGCGACGCTAATTTTTGGGGTCAAAACGTCCACTATGAGTCAACAAAGTCCACCACGAAGACATTCATAAACTGCTCTACCGTAGTTCTTAGCGGAAAAAGGCCACACAAGCATCAAACTTGCTACAGCAAACAGAGCAGCAACCTTGTCTTATGCTGCGAACTACGGGGGCTCAAATATATCTACCGAACTCCGTTTCAAGTAGTATACAGTCAAAAGAGAGCCCATTCAAAGTACTAAAAGATTTAAAACTCCTCAGAACCAAAATTTGGCCGACAACTGATGAAATCCTGGACGAAACACTGCTGGTTTCAGTTACTCTAAATTGGTTTTTGAGAACTCCGAAAAATCAATATCTCTCAAACGGAAATCCGTAAAATCTGACGATTCCAAGACAACCTAAGGTTTCAAAACAGCATCATTTCACGGATCAACGATCTCTAGAATCAACCTAGCAAACTAACACCCGAACTGATCCAAAATCACAGCTTAACTGAGCAAATCTCTTGATTTGATTAGATGAATTAAAGTTTCGAATCCTTACCGAGCGCTTCGAAACGGTATTAATCTAGCTTGTCGAGGCCTCCGAATCGCACCAAAAGCGCCGACCCACTCCCCTCCTTTTCCGTTTTGTCTTCCCTTTGCCAGACTTACTCCTCTCCTTTTCTGCTCTTTGTTGTTCCTATGAACCAGCTCCAGAAGGAACCAAGAAGATGGGCTAAACTAAGTGGGCTAAGATGTCTTGGGCCTTCTTTTTCAGGAGGGGTCCTCAGTGGGATGAGATCTCCTCGTTCTAATCATTCTTTAATGAACTCTTTTTTGGAAATTTGGCGATCAGACAATCTCGCCCTATATAACCGCGGTCGCCGGAGGTGGCGTTCAGACAAAATCTCCATGTTTGGAGCTTCTCTGGAATTATCTAGATCTTCTATGAAGACGGGCCCACTTTCAGACCTCCTAACGTATTTTGCTGGGCTAACCTCGACACGACATGCATTTGGTATAGCAGGCAACTTTCGCACTGATGCGCAATCGTAGACTCTAAAAGACTCGAGCTTCTCCAGCATCGGTGCATCAGGAATGGGCCTCTCCGTGGAACTGCAATCTACAGTTGACAATGGTTGGGATTCGATCTCAGTTAGTTGCGGGCAGTACTCCACACTCAGCACTCGGAGCTCCTTTAAGCTCAATAGATTGGATAGCCTCACAAGAGACTCGCACTTGCGCACTTGCAAACACCGGAGATTCTCTAGCTGTCCTAGCTCAATGTCAAACTCAATCTCTCTTAACTGACAACCCAACAGCTTTAATTCAGACAGATTTCCCAGGTTGGAGAACAGTGGCCATTCTATCGGGGTCTCGACATCTTCTAATGTCAAGAATTCTAAACTGGACGGAAGCCGTGTCAGAGACCGTGGGTCTGGACAAGTTATTTCAAGTGACCGGAGCTGAGAAAGGGAGCTCAAGTCAGTTGGAGGCAAGTTCAAATCCGATATAATCAGTCTCAACGTCTGCAACTCATTTAGCCTTCCAAGCCACTCTAGATTCAGATTTGGAACCCGTCCTCGTGTATTTTTTAATAAATTAAAGTCAAAAGTGCAATCACTTATGTCCAGATGACGTAAGCTAGTGAGGTTCGAGAGGTTGGGTACTGCCTGTAACGATGAAGAGGACAACTCTAGCTTTGTTAAACTTGTCGGGAAATCTGGCAGCAACTGAAACCCGTTACAATCCGATAAAACAAGTTCTTCAAGACTAGAAAGCCGATTGACCGTCATTGGCAGTCTACTAACCTTGCTCTGGGACAAGTTCAGAATCGTCAATTGGGATAGTCCCACGATTTCACTTGGAATTTCACCCTCGAGATTTTGACAACCTCTGGCATTCAACTCCTCGAGATTCTCCAGAGCCCATATGTTCTTTGGTAGCTCTCTTATCTTCGTCTCCTCTAAACACATGAACTTCAACTGTCTAAGATTGCCAATGGAATCGGGTAATTCTGATATAAGAGTTTGAGATAAATCCAATTTGAGTAGCGATTCTAGTCTTCCAATGGAATCCGGTAATCCACTTATACAAGTGCAAGATAAATCCAGTAAGAGGAGCGATCTCAACTCTCCGATGGAACTCGGAAGTTTTTCAAGCTGGGTACAACCATGTAGAGACAGATGCTTTAAACCCAATAGCTCACCTATTGAGTGCGGAAGTTCTATAACATCACTCCGATTTTCCATCTTCAGCACTGACAAGGATTTCAGATCACCAATTGAGTCTAATAATAGAGGAACCCTCAAATACGTATACCTGATGCGTACAAAAGACGGGAACGACACACGACGCTCCTTGCTGATTTCCAAGTACTTTAGGCGGCCCAACTGATTGATAGAGCTATTGATTTCTTCCAATCCTCCACAATATTTGAGAACCAATTTTTTCAAATTCATGCACTTGGAGAAGTCAGGTGTCCTCTTTAAATAATTGCAGCTTGTCACATATATAACTTTCAGGTTATCATTCACCTGTGAAACAACCAATTATTGAAAAAAAAAAAAACATTGGCACAGGTGAGGGTCAACACAATGTGACAAATGTGCGTGCACACAAAGAAAAACGAAATGTTTATATGAAATTGTACCATGCAGGATCCCCATCCATTCCAGTCTTCAGTAATATCGCTCTCTGATAGCTTGAGAACCGCCAATTTCCTTAGACATAAACCGTTGGCTTGTAGGTTTGAAGGGCAATGACGCCAAGAGAGCCATGTTAGATTAGAGAGAAGATTTTTGAAGTCTCCGACAAAGTTTCCCCCATCCAATTCAAGGAACCTTAAACTGGGAAGTCTTGAAAATTCGTCACTCGTAAAATTATGCCCGTCGGCGAGTCTGAGGGCTACAATGTTGTCCGTTCCCTGATAATTCCAAAGCAACAAATAGCAACATGAGCGAACAATTTAAAGTAAGTACTAAATATCAGAATAGGAAGCATATATCTTGATTCAACCGATTGTAAACATAAGTGAACCAGAAAAAAAGAGGCACATAGATACTATCGTATACAGAAAAGGGCAAATTCCATGAATCATTATCTCTCCCACTTACATGGGACTTGTACTGGTAAAAATTAGTTTTTTCTTGAAATGTTGTTCGTTTCTCTCAAATTATGCAGAATCATCAATGTCCTGTGTACAAAAATGAGCGAACATTTGGGTGAAAATGAACTCTAAATACACATAATTGCATGTTCAGTTTTTCCATAAGCAATTAACTTCTTTACCAAGACGTACCAGGTTATTTTGAACCACATCTAAGGCGACCGTCGGACACCACAACCTGCTGCGCTTTCCAGGAACTTGAAGGCATTCTTGCCGGACAATCTCTCTTCCAAGATCTCTGAGTTGGTCGTGCATCCATAATCTCTCATCATCGATGACTTTTATCAAAGATAAATGAATGAGGACATTGAGTCCAGTTTTCGGAAAAAACTCACAAGCTTTCCACATGTAATATGCGGGGATTCTTTCTTCACCAATGCAGTGACATGCGATATCAAGAAATATTTGCCTTTGCTCGTACTCTAATTCTTCATAACTTATCAACAACTTTTTCTGGACATCCTGGTTGGGCACTTTCTTCAACTTCTTCAATGTGTCTTTCCATGTTATCTTGCTTTTTGTATGAAGTAATGAACCTATAACCTCTAGAGCCAAAGGTAGTCCTCCAGTAAGTTCGACAATTTCACTTGAAATACCACTGTAATCATGTGGAGGTGAGTCTCTTTCGAAGGAGTGCCTGCTGAAAAGTTGAAGAGCATGGCCAAATTGCATTTCCTTCATTTCATAAAAAAAGAAATCTCGGTGACCCAGTGGGACGATATTGTCAACTAGGGTGTCGGTTTCAGGAGCTAAGAAATAGGTGTTCCTAGTTGTGATAATAATTCTGCTTCCGGACCCAAACCAACTAGACTTACCAGCTAGTTTCATGAGCTGGTCCCTCTTGTCCATATCATCAAGAACAAGGATGACTTTCTTATCACCGAATACTTCTTTAATCAGGTCCATCCCGTCATCAGCATCCATACTATCAAGATGTCTATTATAGTAAAAGTCACGTAATAATTTATTTTGTAGACTTATAATATTGTCTGCACGAATATCTGAAAGAAAGCTGGAACATTGAAAATGGGAAGAGATGCGCTTGAAGATGGCCTTAGCAAGCGTTGTTTTCCCGATACCGCCCATACCGTGAATCACCACAAAACGAACACCGGGAGTGCCTTGGCTTAACAACTCCATAACAGCTTCCATCTGATCGTGAACTCCCACCAAGTCATCCCGCCAGTTTCTTTGTGTAGGCCGTCTCAGCTTACGGAAAACTTCTTCCAGAACAAGTGCCGTGAGTTTATCTTGGCTGCATATACATAATGCAACCGTCTCATTTTGAGAAACCACAAACATATATGTGGCGTAGAAGCGTAAAATATGTAAAACCAGATTTAAATTGTTAAACTCGAGCAAAAATTATCAGTTTATTTCATATTCGGTCCAACCCAAGCCGAGTTTGGAGTTCTACGGGGAAGGGGCAGTTCTGAAGAGTTTTTAGATGGTCAAATCAGCAATATTCCGACCGGCGATGTGGCCATCAGAACCGACTCGCTAGCCCAACAACAGGTGAACCGGCCCAATTTTTTTGTGTTGTGCCAGGCTTGTGGGATGGCAAAGGGTGACGATGGACTGAATGACACATCAAATAGAGAGAATATCCTTAGGGCGCGACCAACACTGGCAAGGACCCATACTTTAGATGGGGGTTTGTGACACCTTCTTGAGGGATTCATTGGCAGGGTTCATCCTCAAATGATTACTCTCAGATTCGACAGTAATAAGAACGACCACAATAGAAACGGCATATGATGTGACAAATTGCTTGCAAAAGTGCTGTCAATCGATCAGTTAAGAGATCTGAAAGATTATTTGCAGATGCGATGAAGGAATTTTGAAGCGAATATGGTAATTTGCACGACCGTTTCATCTTCCATTTGGCCTCAGAAGGTTTGTTTGTTTGTGAGAGCGAGAGATTGTTCTATATATTAAGATTTCATGACTAAGAAACAATGATCAAAATGAAAGTGCAGAAGTTGTCATTAATTACCCGTGATCTTTTAAGTTCCATCCCTTGATTCCGGCGACCTCTCGTAGGGCGTTCTCCCACTGATTGGCCGCGTCTTCACCGGACTGTCTCACATGATTTCGTAGGGCCTTACCGTACGATCCAGTTTTGAGCTTAAGATCGGATGCATCCACCTCATAGAAGATGGGCAAGATCACTTTCTGGTCTCTCTTCCTCTGCTCCACCATTAACGCGAGCTCGCGGAGGCACCATTTACTGGAAGCGTAGTCTTTAGAGAAGATCGGTACGTAGATCTTCGAATTGGAGATTGCTCTCAGAAGCTCGCCTCCAATCTCTTCCCCAACACGGAGTTCTTCGTCGTCTTTAAAGACGCGTATCCCGGCCCGGATCATGGCCGCATAGAGAGAGTCAGTGATGGTTAAGCGAGTGTCAGGTCCTCTGAAACTCAAAAACACCTCGTAGTCCTTCCTCGACGATGATGAGGATCCACCATTGAGGGAGAGAGACCTTTCTCCGGGACGTCCTTCCATTCCTGCGATCTTTGGCTAGTTCTTTGCTTGTTCGAAATATTGAAGATCACCACCTCTCTCTCTCTCTCTCTCTCTCTCTCTCTCTCTCTCTCTCTCTCTCTCTCTCTCTCTCTCTCTCTCTCTCTCTCTCTCTCTCTCTCTCTCTCTCTCTCTCTCTCTCTCTCTCTCTCTCTCTCTCTCTCTCTCTCTCTCTCTCTCTCTCTCTCTCTCTCTCTCTCTCTCTCTCTCTCTCTCTCTCTCTCTGTAGTTCTCCAGATTTTTCTCAGCCGCACTTCCAGAAGGCTTTTCCTTAGTCAATTTTCTTGTGCCCAAGTAGCCACAATTGTTGAAGAATAACGTTGTCCCAAACAAATAAGTGAAAAAGAGCGTGCTGGTTGAATCGGTCAAAGAGCCTCTGGCCCCGTTTGGTTCAGCATTTCGAAAAAGTCTTTGACCAAATACAAAGGTCTTTAGCCTAAAAGACTTTAAAAAAATACTAGACTGCTTGGTAAACTATAACTGAAAATGGCTTTGAGGAAATGTTAGACTGTTTGGTAAATATATATTTGCAAAGCTCTCTGGTGTGACCAAATTAAGTTTTTTAATTTTTAAATTTTAAAAATTGAAAAAAAGAAATAGTGATAGTAACTTTTATATTTTCGTGTTAAGAGCAATGTAAAACATACATATTGACATTTATAGAAAAAAAAATCACATCCTACAACGTTGCAAGACATTATTACGTTGCTCTATCACTATTTAACCACCAAGTGTGGATTTTTTTGGGACGATTGGGTTGTGGCTGTGTAATTTGATTCATTCAGGAAGGTAAAATTCATTTGCAAACGAAACCAGGGAGTCATTTTCTTTATTCTTACACGAAAACCCCTACAAACAACACCGTGGCTATCTTACACAAAAACCCCTGCAAAAATCTTTTACTGCTGGGGGAATTTGACTAGAAGAAAGTCATTTCATTACAAGACTAACCACTGGAATACATAATAAACATGTATTCCGTATTACAAAATACACAACCCCAAAGCTGAACATGTTGGACTCTCTAGTAGTTTTCCGTCCACTTAGTATTACAAACCTCCTTAACAACTTGGTAAACTCATGACTATCCTATCACGTAAACGTGCTATGTCAGGAGATGCATTATTATTTGAAGCACTCACCCCTTCATTCGCATGTCAACTGAATATCTATAATCGGGATTCAATTCCGCTTGTTCAAAATCCGTATTAGTCACAGAATTTCTTTGTATATAATTGTGCAAAGCCATTGTCGCTACGACAATTTGCACTTGCTTTTCGTACGGATAACTTGGCATATGACTTAGAATCCCCCACTTTTGTTTTAATACGCCAAAAGCTCGCTCAATTGCTGAGCGTAGCGATGAATGGGCACGATTAAACACTTCTCGATATCCCGTTGGTGAAGGACCATCTCGAAACTCTGGCAAATGATGTCTAACTTCTTTATATGGCCCTAAATAACCCATGGAATTTGGATATCCGACATCTACTAAGTAATATTTACCTACACAAATATATTATAAATTCCATCAATATATGCCACATGGATACATGTATTTACAGAACCATTAAATAACGAACCTCAAGGAGGACAGGGAAAATGTGCATCACGTCTTCCAACGGCTTCATAAAAGATACGGTGTCATGAGCTTGTCTCCCCCAACCAGCCCAAACATAGACAAATTCCATATTAAAATTACATATGGCTAACACATTTTGAGTCGTCGCTCCTTTTCGACCAATAAATTGAATTTGATCGTACGTAGGTACCACCGCTGGGATATGTGTGCCATCCATAGCTCCAATGGAATCCTTAAAATATGGAAAAAATCGTCGGTCTTTCTTGATCTTCTCTGGAACTTCCCTATATTGTTGATCCGTTGATTGGATCAAATCTTTTCCCATATCACATACTTTATCTAAAACTAAGATAAAGTGCCTACTTATGGTTTCCCCAGAGCGCTCAAAGCGCTCTTGTGCTAACCTATTACCTGTATCATGTCCCAAAATATGAAGAAACATACCAACCATTTCTGCAACATTAGTATTCCGAGATCCTCGAAGACCATATCGTGTAACTAAGTCATGCGTTAAATTATTAAATACAACCTATGCATTCTAAACATATTATAGCACCTTATGGGATTAGCATCTTCGCCTATTAACTCTTTTAACCATGCATAACCTGTATATGTCGAGGTCATGCAAGGTTGTTTGCAAAGATACGTTGCTTGATAACAAATTGCAACACTGGTGATTGAGACGAGATCCCAGTATTCCTTGTCCTCTTGTTCATCTATAATGCTTCAAGAAATAAAATATAGATGCGTAAGAGAAACAATGAATAATCTTGATCATCCATGAAGAGAAACAACGTATTAAGCATCATATATGTGAACTCAATCACATAAAGAGAAGACAAACTGAAAACAATTCTCACATTAAAACATCGATAGTAATTGAGTTCACAAGGAATGCAAATAAAGATCCATCAACATAAACAAAGTAGCATCACTTTCTTCAAACTAGAAAAAAAAAAAGTAGAATGACTCTCTTCAAACCTAAAAACAATAAGATGCTAACATCCTATCCATGAAAACCTGGGTCTCTTGCCAACTCATACTTGAGATACTTGATTTTCTTTGCATCATCTTTTAAGCTCATGAAAACCTACCTATTGTCTATCTTTTCCTTCAAATGATAGATTGCAAAATAGTATAACTTTTCGTCTTCCACAATCTCAGGTATGGTATCTAATATATCTATTAGGTCCTTGTAAGAACCAACAACATTAGTTGATTGAGATGCAGAAGTGGTTGTGCTCCTACTTTCAACAGCTGCAACCAGCCTATTAATTTGCATTCCAAGCTCTTGTCTCGTGCTGAATTTCTTATCTTTCTTTCCTTGAGCTTGCCTCATTGAAGTCTTTGCTGCTCTTTTACGGCTTTGAGTTCCAATTGGTTCATCAATGGTTTCATTCACATGACACTCCAAATTTTCATTAGTAGATCTTACACCAACATCGATACCAGGTTGTGTGGCCTCAACATCATCATTAATATATGAAGGAGCAAATTCTCCATGTGATTGAGCAGAGAAGAAGAAGGCATGGAGAGTTAGGTAGTGTGTGCCGTAAAGAGTGACGAGTGTGTGGAGTGGGAAGTCAAGGTAGAGAGTGCATGGGTGTGCAGAGAGAATAACAAGAACGTGGCGAGAAAAGTAGAGAATTTCTTGTGTGTCGCACAAAGAGATAAACCTATTGTGTGAGCAGTGTAATTGAGTGCACTTGTAAGGGCTAAAGCCACAAAAAAATTCAAAATTATGCCAACTGTGATACATTTACTCTAAGTTTTTTTTTTGTAACACAAAAATTCCAAACTTGTATTTATGTGACACATTTGTCTTCCATCAAAATTCCGTCAATGAGAACCGTTAAAAATCTGCCTATGTTGATGCCAGAAAGCAAACGTTGTTGATATGACGCTCACATGTCTTAAGTAAAATAAAAAAAATATTATTTTTATTGAAAAATCATCTATCTGACAGAAACCTTGATGGAGGGTAAATGTGTCATATAGATACAAGTTTGATTTTTTTTATGTCACAAGAAAAGTCTTGAGTAAATGTGTTGCAGTGGGCATAGTTTGTGATTTTTAATGTCACAAAAAAATTTTGAGATAAATGTGTCACAGTGAATATAGTTTTGAATTTTTTTATGACTTTTATCCTGATAAAAAAAGAGAGTGTTTATTATAATTGGGCAACCACTTGATTCATCTTTTTTTTGTCTTCAAATCCAAAATAAACTCGATTAGAGGTTACAAACACGGGATCTAATCAGTGATGTTGAATAAGGAAACCCAAACACTAAACTTGATTTAGGAATAAAGAACCTCTATTCTGCAAGGCAAACTCATTGGTTCCTCAATCAATTCTCAACTGTTGTGTAGATGCATTTAAATGCGGCGTGCACGAACATGCAGGAAACATTGAGATGCCCATAGGGCACCCTCCTGAGATAGAGGATCGATGTCCCTGATTTGCTTTTGGAAAGTATTTTTAACAAGTATTTGGTCCATGAAGAATAAAGTCCATCCTAAAATCGGCAAAAAAAGAGAGAAAAAAACAGGTCAATTGAGGCGGGTTTTTGGCGAAAGTATTGCTTGATCAAAACTGCACCAAAAGACCCTTCTCATCGACCTCGTATATATATTTTTGGCGAAACTACATGTTGGGAAGTTGTTGGCTTGACATATCTCTAATATCTTGCTAATTTTGCATAATAGAAGGTTTGCTTAGCACGTAGTCTTGTTGACACCTACATTTTTTGCCAAAAAATCTCCTCACATTTCACAAAAATCAAGGATCGAATTCATCAGTATTTAAACCATAAACAACAATATTTGGACAACAGACTTCTGCACGTCCATTTTTTATACCATTCTTCCCTATTTTGAAATTAGAAAATTTTCCATTTGAGGACAGCATGCCCACAACAAATAGTAATTTAGTGTGCGTTTATTTCGCAGAAAATAAATGATTTGTAAAATATTTTTCTAAAAATAATTATTTGTATTGCTTTGCATAATTAATCAATGAAAAATATTTTTGTTATTGACTACAATTTATGTCAAAATATTTTAGTGGACGATGAAAATATTTTTGGTTCATTTTTTTGTAAGCAATATAAATAATTATTTTTAGGAAAATATTTTTTTTAAATTATTTATTTTTTACGAAATAAACGAAACCTTAAATGAGATCGAGAATGTTTTACGATCTGGCCAAATTTTCGAGCTGCCCCGAAACTTCCCCTTCTCCCTCTCTCATTCAAACTCTCTTGGTTACAGGTCAGCCAAAGGAAAATGACTGAATCCTTCTTGTCGGCCACTTGCCCTAGTATTTTCTTTGCTCATGGTTGCATTTTGCATCGTGGTTAAAAAGATCTTTCTTTGGGTTCAATTCCTTCCCCATTTTCTAAGGTCCGAGAAATTCCCCAAAAGCAAATGAAACCCGTGCGGCTGCACCTTTTTCGGGGACCTGTGTATTTTTATTTTAGAATGACACAAATAACTTTTGAATTTTGATGAAATGTACATTATGATCTCTAAATTTTTAATTTGCTCAATGTAGTCCATGAACTTTAACCCAATATATAATGTGGTCCATGAATTTTAATTTATTCAATGTAGACCCTGAACTTTTGGTATATGTTCAATTTAGTCTATGGACTATATAGAAATATTTAATGTTATTCTTAAATTTGAATTCAGTTTAGAGATTAGATTGAACATTTATCAAAAGTTTAGGGACCACATTGAACAATCACATTGAATAAATTAAAAGTTCATAAATCATATCGCATATTTAGGTAAAGTTTAGAATTTATTTGTATAATGAAAAAAACAAAAAAAACAGAGGGAGAGCAAAGGATTCGGGGGGGGGGGGGGTGGGAAGAAAAAGAGATCAGGTACGGGCAAGCGGAAAAGGAAAAGAAAAAGGGAACCAAAGGAGAGAAAATAGAGGACAGGGGCGAAGAGAGAGAAGAGGAGAGCATTCGGTGCATGTGATGTCCAGGAGGAGGGCTGAAACCCAAAACAAATAAAAATAATAAACGAAAGAAAGAGAGAGAGAAAGAAAAGCAGAAAACAAAAGAGTCGGCACTTTCTTCTTCTTGATCTATCCCTGGTTCAGGGAGTCCGAGAGAAAACAAAGAGCAAAAGATAGGGAGCCGCGGAGTGAGTAACCGGCGAGCTTTCATTGCCGTGTGTGTCGCTAGTCGGAGTTCTTCAAGTTGCTCGACAAAGCCGGCCACACTTTGATCAAATCCATTTGTGTGGGCCGTTAGTTGCAATTTGGTCCGAGAACTTACCCCTAAATGCACTAGCAACCTAAATTGAGGACACGGAATGACTTATTCACGCGATTCAATTCGGAGTAGAATTCTTTGTGTTTGGTTTCCATTCTTCGTTTTCTTGTTAGTATGTTTTGGATGTCCAAATAACTTGTCCCTTTTGAATGATATTGATTTGATTGCAACACTTGCCAGTCAGGAAACGGTGGGAAATATCAACAAGGACTCAGTGCAAGTCGCACCTCGTTCGGGGTGCTGTTTGTGCCTCTGTCCAGACCGGTTCTTAGCTTGGACAGTGGGCGAACAGCCTTCGGTTCACCACAATCCGATTCGAGTCGATCGTTGAAAATTCCCTTATTCATGTCTAAACTACCATTTTGTTTGTGAAGGTTTATGCTAGTGTCAGTAGAATTTGGAGAATGTGGTGTTTGGTGGAATGATTAGTTCATGGTCTTAATTAGTTCATAATCTAGGATAGGAGCAGTTATCACATTTGGTGCCAACAATACCACGAAATAAAAAGGACAGTTATCGAGAAGGAAGTCGAACAATCCAGAGTTAAAACAATAACCGTTTGGCAGTGGTTAATTATCAGCGTTAGCTATAAATAGCCTCCAGACAATCATTGAAAGGACCCTTTGCCAAATTGACTGCAGAACACATACCTTTGTAATTTCATTTATTCAATTGCTATAGTTAATTTATTTTTTATCGCACAATTTTCTATCTCCCGTTCTTTTACTTTTTATCGCTATTAGCGTAGATTTTGTCTCTTCCTTTTCAAAACGACACAGGATCTGGTTACTCACAAAAAACCGAAGATTTTCCCCTTTAGTAAAAGATTTTTTGTTCGAGACCACTCTTGGCAAAACAGTCTCTGAAAATTATTTTAGCATGTTTTATATGTCACACGCCTGCTGATTACCGTAAAGGAAATTGCTGAAATGGACAACAATCTACTAAAGCCGTTGGATAAAAAAATTTATACAAATGGAATTGGTATTTGTAATATACATTTGAAGCTGTAGAAAAATAATACACATTCGTTTCTTATGTGTGATAGACAAATTATTTGCTTGGTCACTTGAAACAGTCATTCTTATTCATTATCCCAAAATGTTAGGTAAGTATGGATTTTGGGGTGTGAAGATAACCATTCTCTTCCCTGGCCCTATTTCTGGTTAAAATCTATTTATATTCCTTGGACGAGTTTTTGAGCAAAAAATAGCTTTTGATAACACAAAATTTTTGTTCCCAGAATAGAAATTCATTTGAAAGGTCATTCTTAAATTTCAATTCTCGGCAGCAAACGGCTAGTAAGCGATCGGCGAGCGAGGGCAGTGGATGGGTGGGCTGCGAGCTGCAGCAGACAGTAAGAGGTAGGTAGTGCGAGCAACCAGTGGGCGATGGCGGACGGCAGGCGATCGGCGCAGTGGGCGGTGGGTTGGGGCGAGGCGGCGGCGGGTGGCAATGGCGAGCAATAAAAGAGTTGTTATTTTTATTTTTGTTCCAGAAATAAAAAAGTAAAAAAAAATTTACTTCTCATTTCTGTTTCAAACCTATTTCTGAGCTAAATTTTTTTCCCAGAAATAAAAAAATGAAATTACATCGCTAAATGGATTTATATTCCAAATCTATTTCTGGAATATAAAAATAATAAAATAGAAAAATAAAATTGTTATCATTCGCGCCCTTATTGTTCTTGTTAAAGCATAGCAAACAATCCATTCTCTATTCACATGATCTCGATTGAATCAGGATGAAAGCACAATGTTTTGCTAAGTGAGAGGTCTTATGCTAATCTGAAACCCTTTTTTAACTTAAGATGATATTGATTATTTTAGAATAAATTAAGAACCTTGTTAATCTATAACCAATAAAAAGTTCAGGAGCAAAATTCTCCTTGGGCAAAGTTAAGGACTTACTTAAATAAATTGAAAGGTCAGAGACATCATAACATATAATGGTGAATTTTTTTAGACTACTAGCTTTTGAACCTTCTGTCCTTGGACTTGGCTGGCATCTACAGCGAGTGAAGAGACCACGGGGGCTTGAGAGAGACGCTGACCGCTGAGGATAAACTTGGACTTCTCGCCAAGGTGGAGGTTTGTTGATTATGACTCGAATTAAATTAATCTCGTTTGAGTTGGAATCGACATCAGTCTAATGTTTTCGAACTTGTGAGAAATCTAAAGAGCTATTAAGAAGAGAGAGTGGGAAAACTCCTTTCTTACAGTTGATTCTCGTGGACTTGGGCTTTATCTAAGGTTGGAAAACACTTGTGGGTGAGTGTGATTAATAAAAAAAACACTCCCTTTCCTTCCTTTCTAGAAACAATTGATTCGCCTAAGCAAGCAACCTCCTTATCAGCGAAAAGAGTTAGTAGATCTAGCGAAGGGAGCAGCGTTCCTGATGAACTATAGCTAGAACACGAAATTCGAGTAATGTCCTTTGCTCCTAACTGCCTCAAACGTGGGACTTCAACAAGAGATTAGACAGGGAAAGCGGTAGTGATAATGGAGATTCTCGCCTCGTATAACGTAGATTCGCTCTGTGATCCACGCACCAAAGGAGTCTCCTCGGCAAAGATACCATAGTTTGTGCTCAATAAATAGCAAGAACTCAAACAAGAACTACTAAGACAGAGTCTGGAAGAAGAGGACAGAGGCGTCTAGAACGCAGTTATTTGGCACTGAAAGTCCATAAGTGCGAAATGGTCGCCTACTTCTAGGTTTGAGTATGCAGAATTCCTAGTAACCTCCGCCCTAAGGGTTCAGGATCCCTAATAGTGGTTAGTCTTCTTAAGCCTGTTTTCATCTTTCTCGTGCATCTTCATGTATTTCCTTTTGTAAAGCTGCCCAAAGAGCAGGCTATTCGCTCCATTTTCTTTGGTTTGAGAACTTACATCGACTAGGCCGTAAAGGAGTCAGTATTGACTTTCACGACTATCAAGCAAAGGAGCCATCTTTCATGGATGCATGGTTTCGAACTATTAAAAAAAACACTTGTAGTAGAACCATTTTGTCGATCTCTTCGTAGAGTAGCCACACTGCCGAAATATGTAAATTTTATGTGTTTAGGTTTAAGTTCTACAATTTAATTCTTGCTCGAGTCATTTCGCTTATTTACCCACATTAGTGGTGACAATAGTTTATGCAAGATTCAAACTATGCAATTCAGCCGAAAAAAATCTACGAAGAATAGCAAGGTCAGTTAAACTAAGAGTGAAATCTCATTCTACCGTTTTGAACTTAACGGACGCATCAGATGGTGGGTGAATTTTTGGTGGAGCTGATAAAAAAGACCTAGAGATATTAGTCTGATACCGTTCCACACGTAATTGATGTCGGTACTTGGAGAATGCAGATAATGCCAAACAAGGACCGAGAGAAAATAGGAAAAAGAGACAGACTCCTTAGGTTTTCGTCTTCTCTTCATATATCAAGGAAACTTCTACAAAATATGAAATGAACCCAAGTGATCCGAGTTTTGTATGAAGTGAGCATGAGAACGCGCAGACAAAACAGTAGACTCTCCATTGTTTAATCTGATAAACAAAAGCTCTAGGGAATAATGAGCCAATTGCAAGAAGACCTGTCATATGTTTAACAAGTTAAACATCAGCAAATGCATTCCAAGTCTTTGCTCGAGTCCAGGTTCTTGTTAAGGTGAGATGGTGATGGGAGTCGCTTAAAGTTAATGCCCCTTGCAATTCGGATGTGCGGTTAGGTGAAGAACTAATATAAAAAAAAAAAACAAGACTTCTTTTGAGCCTAATAATGTTTTTATTTTCAATTTATTTTTGTATCTAAGTTAGTCATTCCATCATCGCGATGACCTGCTCTCATCTATTTTCAACCCTGCTCGAAATGCTTTAAAATAGACTCTTGATATTGCTGAAAGAAGATGAAAAACCGGACGAGCAGATGGTCTAGCAGCCAAAATAATTGGAGGACACAGGTAGTTGCTAAAGTTGTTCAGTCGGATCCACATATACCATGGCATTAGTTCAAATTCCTACTACATCCATCAAACCTTCACATGAAGATACCATGCTCACTGAACAAAAGGCGATTCGTTCCAATGACCCATTTTGAATACATATGTCAAATCTGGAGTGGGTACAACTCACCAGACCAAATAAAAGACCTCATAAGTGTTAGGAACGCGAATCTCAGAGAAGAAGACGACAATTTTTACGTTGAAATTCCTTTCAAAATCAAAAAGGAAAAAACACAGTACCGCGCTAAGCAATTCCATCAGGAGGTTCCGTTCCTGCGATCTTTGGCTACGGAAGCGATATCAAACTTCTCTGCTTGTTCGAAATCACAACTTTCTAGTTACCTCACACTTGTTTTTAATTTATAAGAGAAACGGTCAACTAATTTTTTTTTGTCCCTAAACAAGAACTGTTAACTGATTTAGGCAGCTCCCCTATGATGGATGAGTACTGATTCGGTGTCTCCTTGGGTTTTGTTTTTCCTAAAGAGATAACGACACAAATGATCGTTGAATTTTGATTCAATGTGCAATGTGATCTTTAAACTTTTAATTATTTAACATGGTCCCTAAAGTTTACCTCAATATGCAATATGATCCCTGAACTTTTAATTTATTTAACGTGGTCTCTTGACTTTGGAAACATATTCAATTTAGTCCTTAAACTATATGAAAATATTTAATATTGTCCTTTCATTAATTCAAGTTTAGGAATAACATAGAATATTTTCATAAAGTGCATGGACTAAATTAACTATGTACCAAAAATTCAAGAATCATATTAAATAAATTAAAAATTCAGAAATGACATTGCACATCTATCAAAATTCAGAAATTATTTATGTAATTTTCTCTTTCCCAAAAGATTATGCTCACTGAGAGCGACAGGACTGCAAAGATCAATCGCTTCGGCACACATCCGTGGAATTTCCTGCTTACTTCGTGGTCCAGCTAAGATAGGAGCCAAAAGCTGAATTGACAGATCGGAACATGTGGTTGTTTTTGCTTGAAGATATAAAAGATCCCTTTGAGACTTGTTTGGTGCGAATTTTCAAAAACTTAGCATTTAATGCAAACACGGGAAACTACCCTTCCGTCCTTTCCGTGTTATCCAAATTCCCGTCTTGGAAAAGTGGTGTGGAGCGTCCCTTGAGAATGGGATATTCTTCTTCATCTGTAATCAATGCACGCGGTTTCTCTCTCTACCTCGGACCACCGTTCTCAATTTCCAGTTCATCGTGCCTCTGTTTCCGGAGAGCCATCGTTTTCCACAGTTTCCTCTCGGAACTTACCTGAGTTGATTTGTGGCGACAGAAAAAGTCTTCAAAAACTACACCTACCCAAGTCAAAGCATCAATAGAAGTAATGCTTTTTCAAAATCCCGCAAGGTTTTGTGGCAGCACCTGATTCAAGTGCAGCCATTTTTGGAGCAGTGTCTAAGACTAATGCTCTGTAAATAGCATCATTGATGAAACTGGAGATTACGCAGTTTCACCAATTGATAGAAAAGAGTGAGAGTTGGCTCATGTGTGCCTAGGGAAGAGAAGCAGCTAAAACGGTTAAATTGTCATTTAATTTTTTGAGATAATAGTTTATTTGGATTTTATCCATGTGTTGCATCTTGTTATAAATATGTAAAGCGCATTGCATTATTTACTACATATATTAGGTGTTTTACATGATCACTCAATTAGTTACAGTGCTCGTTACCACACTACTGATTGGTGTGCTAATTGCTTGACAAATGTTATTAAAACGGCACAAAATACTCAATTGGTAGAAGTGTCATAGTGATATCATAATATTTGCCTTATGTGTTATATCATAGTCAAACTTTTAGTTGATTTACAACTTTGTTCCAACTTGCAATCCATTCCTCAACTTTCAATTGATTCAACATCTTAATAGGCCAATCTGTAGATCGCCATCATCACTAGGAGAAAGCATTTTTTTGGGTCAATTACAAGGTTGAAGTGATCACCTGATATGCACTCCAACCAATTTTGAGTTTGCATGTTGAATTGCCTCATTTCTAATTGGCTTATTTCTCTACATATCATGGCCATGTGGCACGTCTGTTCTACACCTTATCTGCCTGTGGCATACATTAATAGACGAAACTCCAGATGGATGAATTGCAAGAAGAGATATCACTTGCTTCCTTCAAGTAAATGAAAAAAAAAGCATTAAAGAGTCCTCGCAGCGCAATATTGCTTTCCTAAAATAGGGCCCTCAACAAATTGATTAGAAGCAGATGATACTAGTCCAGCAGAGTTAATTGTGCAGGAACAGTAGTTCAGATTTTTCAACAACCCATTGGCAATTTATAAGAGAAACGGTCGACTGCCTTTTTTCGTCCGAAAACAACCTGTTGGCTGATTCAGGCAGTTCGAATCTGTCGGATGAGTGCTCATTTGATCCAACGGGCCTCTTTGGTTCTTTTTTCTTTCTGGTTCCCCCTGAATGACCAGGCTGACCCAGAGCTACAGGTGATGCAAAGAATGATCATCTGCAACGCTTCCACGAAAATACCTCCGTCGGACAACCGTTCTTCATTTGTAGTTCATCGCGCCTGCATCGTCCTTCGCAGTGTTTTCTCGGAGCGTACCTGAGTTGATTTGTGGAAGTCTTCAAATGAATGAGAACTCGAGCTTAAAGCATGAACGACCACCAGAATGCAAGTAATAACACCCTCTCACTTTTTCTAAAGCCACCCTTTTTTCTTCCCTCTATTGGGTTGTCGTAAGATAGAATAGAGTGTGTTGGACAATACTTTTGCCATGGCAAAACAGATTTTCTGATGTGGAATACCAGAGCGCGGGTCGTCGAGAGTCAGTTCATGTTGGGAACGTGATGATTGATCCGATTCTTGCTTTTCATTTTTTACTAAGTCCAGACCAATCGAGTTCATAAGACAATCAGTATTAGGATTAACAAATAATTAGGATCAAGTCTCTCCTATGCTGCTAATAAGTGCGTCTTGAGAAAAAAGGGTCGAATTCAATCACTCAAAATGCATTGTTAAAACTCGATCTGGTTTGGCATCTTCAAAACTAAATTGTACATTGCTTAAGCGTAATAGTTCCGGTTCAGAGGTTATTGGATGTAAAACACGCCTTGGAGCGAAGGGGTTCCATAGTCTTGTCAAGTGAAAGAACATCCTCAACTCCGAAAAACAACACGTATCCAAGTCAAAGCATTAAAAGAAGTAATGCGAATAATTTAGTATGATACCGTTTCACACGTAATTGACTACTGTACTTGGAGAATGCAGATAATGCCAAACAAGAAATCGGAGAAAATAGGAAAAAGAGACGAACTCCCTAAGTCTTCGTCTTCTCTTTCTTTATCAAGGAACCTTCTGCAAAATGTAAAATGAACCCAAGTGATGCAGGCGCATCGGATAATGGGTGTATATCGTATTTACATTGAAATCCTGCAAGCAAAATTTGTATAAAAATTTAAGTATAAAAAAGACTTGCTTAAAATTGTATAAAAAAAAAGTTATACACGATTCAACAGACGCTATTTATTTCTCATTAAATTTATATGACCCTTTTTAGTGCCATACTCCATACATCTATATTATGATTATCATATAGGTAAATCCTCAACCAAATTGAAGGTAAGTAGGATTCAATTTAAAATTAAGTCAAATTAATTACGTAAAATATTCATTCATATGGCTCGTTATAAAATTTTCTTATATGACTCCTTACCACCATCATCTATTATTTTTCTTTTTGGTCAAGATCATCGTCTGTCAATTTAGCTTCCTTGAAATTGCCATTCATCTCGATCAGGCTAATCCTCTCAGATTCCTTAGACGAATGGTGTATCGAAGAGGCACTAATTCACCAACTTGGATCTCGAGCGCACTAGACGTTGGCAAGCTAATTCCAAAAATATATACATTCCAACTTTACCTTAAATAATAATTTTGGCCCGAACTTTTCTTTGTCTCAATAAAAAGTACCAACTTTTATTTGAGTCCCAAATTTGGCCCCCGTGATATAAAATTTTTAAATTGTTCGGGTCAAATTTGGGATTTAAATGAAAATTGGTGATTTTTTATGTGACAAAAAATAATTTGAGCTAGAATCGTCACTCATGGTAGAGTTGGTGCTTTTTTTGTTGGAATTAGGCCGACGTTGGCCCAAATCCATGGCCGTTGATGTGCGATCGCAAGAGCTGTATGTCCACAGTTGGTGCATTTGGGAGCTCCAACCGGACCTTCAAAGTGAGATCTTTGAGGAAATCGTATCGAACTTGACAACCGAGGTGACTTTCGAGTCCGAGTCGACACCGATGATCGGGTCATTGAAGACGACTACCGGTAACCCAGTCATTTTTATACTTGGAAAGTAGTTCGCTCCAGGTACTGTGCTAAACTAAGAGATACTACACGACACGGAGTTACCATTTATCGCCGAAATTCAGAGCCATAAGAACTATCTTGATGGTAAAGCACATACATCGTTGAAGTTCCGATCACTTGAAAAGAATTTCGGAACAGAAGGGTCACAGTAATTACAGAAGTTTGCCAAACTCAATCTGTTGATACCTCTCTGTATCAAGTACTGCAAAACACTAAGGTGTTTCGAACTTTTTACAAACAGCCTGAATCTTCTGTGAACTTACCCCGGTGAGTGCAAATAGATCAATTGCAAGAAGATTTGACACTTGCTTCCTCGAAGTCAATGGAAAAAAGCATTAAAGAGTCCTCGCAGCGCACTATCACTTTCCTGAAATAGGGCCGTCGATGAATTGATTAGAAGCAGATGATACTTGGCCAGCAGATTTAAATGTGCAGGAACAGTAGTTCAGATTTTTCAAGAAACTAGGCACAATGTTTAAACTTTAACAACTAGGACATGGATCGAAGCAACCAAGACCTCAGTTGTCTTACAACTTATGCGCAGCATGGGCATGAAGGGTCAATGAAAGTGAACCTATGTGATTAAGCCTAGCAGTACTTCCCGATCATTTCAGAATACATACGTACAAATGTAAGATTGTATATGAGATATTCATGACAGGAATAAAAAGAAGTGGCAAGCAAAATGAAAAGCACAGAGAGTGGGTTAAGGTACACGCTACCTGTTGGAGGATGAAGCCAAATATTGTTATTAAGGGCTTTTTTGTCTTTTCTATTAATTTTGCTTTTAGGTTAAAAGCTACGCTTTATATATCAGCTATTGAAAGAAGTTAGCCGTCAAGCGCTGATAAGAAAATAGAGAGAAAAGAAAAGAGTGAAGAAAAAAGTGAGTTTTTTCTTTGGTGAGTGTTCTCAATCTCTTTTTGCCCCCATCTTGAGAGAATATCATCATTGTATTCCTACTTTCTTCGAAATCTAGTGGATTCGCAGAGTGCTTCTGCGCGGAGACGTAGCCCAAGTTTGGGTGAACTTCGATAACAAATTTTCTAGTGTGTTCTTTTCGATTTTGTTCTTTTATTATTATATTTTACTAGTGAGGATCGTTTGCTTGGATTATTTTTCTGGAATCGGTGCACGATTCCCAACAACTGGTATCAAAGCTTGGTTGGTTAATCGAGAACATTGAGGGATTTTTCGATGACTTTTGATTGAAAGCAAACGATATGGCATAAGATAAAATCAGGATCGATAAGTTTGATGGGCAGGATTTCGAATGGTGGAAACTCCAAATCGAGGATTATCTTTATCAGAAAGATCTCTATGCACCACTTGAGGGTTGGAAACCTGAAATAGCGAAAGTGGATCTGACAACAGAATCAGGATGGAAAATTCTTGATCGAAAGGCATTAGGTGCGATCCGTCTAGGGTTGACGAAAAAGATAGGGTACCACATCGTGAAAGCAAAAACTGCAAAAGAAGCCATGGATATTCTTACGAATATATATGAGAAGCCATCCACATCAAATCAAGTATTTTTGCTGAAGAAGTTGGTTAATATGAAGTTATCTGATAGAGGTTCCGTAGCAGAGCATATTAATAGTTTCACGCAAGTCACGGGTCAGTTGGAATCCACAGGAATAAATCTGGATATGAAGCTTCAAGCTTTATTATTTTTATGTTCTCTTCCAGAAAGCTACAACACCGCAGTGCAAGGAATTTCAGGCACCATGAAGGATGATTTGACTATGGATGATGCTGTGAGTAGTATCATGGATGAAGAGATGCGAAGAAAAGTCTCAGGTGGAAATAATTTTTCACCATCTACATCTTCCACGGCACTAGCAGTAGAGAACCGTGAGAGAAGTAAAAGCAGAGGAAAATTCAGCGGGTGCGGTAGATCACAGTCAAGGGGAAAGAGAGAGGTCGCAAAAGATGAGTGTTGGTTTTGTCACTAGACTGGACATAGGAGGTTTCAGTGTGAGGCCTACAAAAAGAAGCAGCGGGATGAGAATCAAGGAGGTAATGTGGTTAGCGATGAACCTTCGCTAGAGAACTTGTGTTTATCTACAGGGTATGACTTGATGATAGACAAGTGATTTATTGATTCCGGTGCTTCTTTCCATTGCACCTCGCAAAGAGACATATTTACTGATTATGCTAGTAGAGATTTTGGACAAGTGGTTGTGGGAAACGGCCATATGTGTCCAATTGTTGGAAAGGGAACTGTGATTGTGAACATCTCAGGTGGAAGACGTCTAGTTTTGCGTGAAACTAGACATATCCCAGAATTAAAGAAAAATCTGATCTCAACTAGTAAACTTGATCAAGAAGATTTGGTAACAACCTTTGGATGCGGAGAGTGGAAGATAACCTCAGGGGCAAGAGTAGTAGCAAAGGGAAAACGTATAGGTACGCTTTACCTTCTCCAGAGAGACAATATCAATGATATGGTTGCAACTACAGTGGCTACAGGTAATTTGTCTACTCTTTGGCATTATCGTTTGGGACATCTTGGTGAAAAGGTTGTAAAGCAGTTACACTCAAGGAAGTTACTTCTAGGTTTGCAGAAAGTTAAATTAGATTTCTGTGAGAGTTGCATTTATGGAAAACAAAAGGCAGTCAGTTTTCAATTGAATGGGCGACAGAATAAAGGTAAAAAATTAGAGTTGGTTCATACGGATGTGTGGGGACCAGCTCAGGAATTGTCTTATGGTGGTAAGAGATATTTTGTCACATTCATTGATGATGCAACAAGGAAGACTTGGGTCTATGCTCTCAGAGAAAAATCAGAAGTATTCGAGATGTTCAAAATGTGGAAGGCCATGGTAGAAAAAGAGACAAGTTATCAGATTAAAGCTCTAAAGTTTGATAATGGTGGTGAATACACAAGCAAGGAATTTGCTGAATACTTGAGCCGGGAAGGCATACATGGGTTGAAAACTGTTCCTAGAACTCCTCAAGAGAATGGTGTAGCTGAGAGGATGAATAAAACCATTCTGGAACGTCCAAGATGCATGAGGCTACACACGGGTCTTTCGCTACACTTATGGGCTGCTACAGTTGATGCAGCTGTTTATCTGATCAATAGGAGTCCATCTAGTATGCTTGATGGAGAAATACCACAACAGCAGTGGTCAGGTAAAAAGATTGATTATTCATATTTAAAAGTTTTTTGTTGTATTGCATATGCTCTGATTGATAGGGAGGATAGGGAGAAGCTTGATGCTAAGTCCCAGAAGTGTGTCTTCATCAGATATGGTGGTGATGAGTATGGCTATAGGCTTTAGGATTATGAAAATAACAAAGTCATCCGCAATCGGAATGTGGTATTCCATGAAGAAAAGATGTACAAGGATCATCAGACGGAGCATGAGAAGGCAGTAAAACCAGAATATATTGAGCTGGACACAATACCTATGAAAATAGTTTCGGCGAATCAAAATGTACCTGAAGGGGAGGTTCAAGATGAATCCATTATCAATGAACAGGGAGTTCAAGAGGAACGCGGTGATCTAGAACATACTAATGACCCTGAAGTACCTATCTTGAGGAGGTCTACACGAGTTAGAAAGACAAAGGTAATTTTTGATCCATCAGCTAATATTGTTCTGAACGATGTCTTATATACAGATTCGGGAGAACCGGAGACTTATGATGAGACAAAGAAAGACAAATCTCACATGCAGTGGGAGCGTGCTATGAAAGACGAGATGAACTTGTTACTTCAAAACATAACTTAGGAGTTAGCAGAGTTGCCTGCAGGTAAAAAGGCTTTGTTAAATAAGTAGTTGTACAGGATAAAAAATGAAGCAGATGGTAGTATCAGATACAAAGCGAGACTTGTCATCAAGGGCTTTTCTCAGAAAGAAGGAATCGACTACTCCGAAATATTTTCACCAGTAGTAAAGATGACATCAATCAGAGTTTTGCTGAGTATAGTTGCAGTGGAGGATCTTCATCTTGAGCAATTGGATGTGAAAATGGCGTTTTTGCATGGGGACCTAGATGAAGAGTTATACATGCCGCAACCTAAAGGTTTTGAGGTCAAAGGTAAAGAGCACATGGTATGTCGCTTGAAGAAAAGCTTGTATGGCATGAAGCAAGCTTCGCGGCAATGGTACTTAAAGTTTGATGGTTTCATGGAAGAAAAAGGTTTTGCACACTGTGAAGCTGATCATTGTGTTTATTTTCGCAAGTATAGCGATGGTGATATCGTATATCTCTCTTTATACGTGGATGACATGCTGGTGGCTAGTTCCAATATGAAGAGAATCGCGGAAGTGAAGAAGATGTTGGCATCGCAGTTTGCTATGAAAGACTTGGGAGAGGCTAAGAATATCTTAGGCATGAAAATCATCAGAGACAGAAAAAATAAGAAATTGTGATTGTCGCAAGAAGACTATGTGAAGAAAGTGTTAAAGAGATTTAACATGGATAAGGCAAAATCAGTTGCCACTCCTCTAGCGAGTCACTTCAAACTTTCTAAGGATATGCGTCCGAATACTCAGGCTTTAAAAGATGAGATGACGGCAATCCCATATGCATCAGCAGTGGGAAGTTTAATGTATGCCATGGTGAGCACGAGACCGGACATTGCACAGGCAGTGGGAGTTGTGAGTTGATATTTGCAGAATTCGGGCAAAGAGTATTGAAATGCAGTAAAATGGATATTGAGATATATAGCAAGTACATCAAATTACTCTCTTTGTTATGGAGGGACATCTCTAGAGTTGTAGGATTATGTGGATGCAGATCATTCGGGTGATCGAGATAGTGGTAAAAGTACCACTGGATATGTCTTTACAGTTGCAGGTACAGCAGTGAGTTGGGTATCTCAACTACAGAAAGTAGTGGCTCTATCGACGACAGAAGCAGAATACGTGGCGATCACGGAAGCCTCCAAGGAAATCATGTGGTTACAAGATTACATGGAGGAGTTACATCGAAAGCAGCCAGTGAGCACACTGTGGAGTGATAGTCAAAGTGCAGTACACTTAGCAAAGAATGCAGCTTATCACTCAAGAACTAGACATATCAAGAAGCGTTATCATTTCATCAGGTCAGCATTGAAAGATAATGAGTTAAAGTTATAGAAGATTGATAGCTTGAAGAATCCAGCTGATATGTTTACCAAGGTAGTAGACAGAGAGAAACTTATTCTCTGTACTACTACCATTGGTATTACTCCATGTTAATTGGTGAGGAGTATCGCAGAGGCACAAGTTCAGGTTACTAATTTTTGAAGTAGATGAATGCAAAGTTGCTTGGTGCATCGAGTGTATTTGTCTTCAAGTGGGAGATTGTTGGAGGATGAAGCCAAATATTGTTATTAAGGGCTTTTTTGTCTTTTCTATTAATTTTGCTTTTAGGTTAAAAGCTACGCTTTATATATCAGCTATTGAAAGAAGTTAGCCGTCAAGCGCTGATAAGAAAATAGAGAGAAAAGAAAAGAGTGAAGAAAAAAGTGAGTTTTTTCTTTGGTGAGTGTTCTCAATCTCTTTTTGCCCCAATCTTGAGAGAAAATCATCATTGTATTCCTACTTTCTTCGAAATCTAGTTGTGACATTTCGAATTTTGGCCCATTTTTGAGATTTATAAAACGTGTAATTCGTCAGTGCACTTATAATAGAATCTCGCCCGGAAACTGATCACTCTCGGGTTATTGTTTTTAAAATAAAGATTTTGCTAGAATCGCACTCAATCGAATTTGGCCGTTATTTAGACCCCAAACTTGGCAGTCGATTTTCGAGAGTTTCGGGACGAAATAAATTGGGCGGTATCGATATTATTATGGCTAGCGTCAGTATTGTCAGGAATATGTGAAAAGTGGATTTTTGATCGGGTGCGGATTTTGATCAGTAGACCTCCCTCGTAGTGTGTTTCGAGTTATTTTATTTTGGCCCTTGTCCGATAATATTAATTAGGATTATTATGAACCGTTAGATCGTTTTTGGATTTGAACCGTGGACCGTTGGATCACGATAATTACCTTTGACTTTTTCTCTCTCCTCCCCTTTTTCCCACTCGCGTTCCCCCTGTCCCGTCTACTCTCTCTCTCTCTCTCTCTCTCTCCTCCTTCTGCCCCGTCTGTCCTTGCCCCCTGCGCGCACGTCCCCTCCCCCTTCCCCCATGCAAACTTCCTCTCTCTCTCTCTCTTCTCTCTCCTCCCTTCTCTCTTCCTTTTTCTCTTTTCTTCCTCTTTCTCTTCCTTCTCCGCCGCGTCTAGTTCTGCTTCGTCTCCGTTTCTGCTCTCCCAGCCGACGTTGCCCGAGCCCGCCTGACTGTCGAGCGCTGCCGCCGTCGCCCCAGCCCAACCGCATTGTCTGTCAGCCGCCACCCCCGACCGGCTGTCCTCTCCCCTCCCCCTGTTCGCACGAGCCGTGAGCTCGCCCCCGTGACCGCCGCGCACCCAGCCGTCCCCGTCGTCGTCACTCGCCAACCCGCTCCGCCGTCCAGCTCGCCGACCGCCTGAGCTCGCTTGGCAACCGTGCGCTACCGCTGTGGCCAGCCAGCTCAACCGCTGCGATGCGCCGTCTGCCAGCCGCCGCCCCCGACCGTGTGGTCTCCTCCTTCGCGCACGCAACAGTGAGCTCGCCACCGCTGCCCGTTGCGCCCGGTGCTGTCCAACCGCGCCTGGCCGTCGCCGCCGTTGTCCCAGCTGCTGCCGTCGCCCGGCAAGCTCATCATCGTCGCCCCCCTCAGCCCCAGCCTCTTTCTCTCTCACCACCTCCACCCCCGGCTGGCCTTTTCCATCTTTAGCTCGCCACCGCCGTGTCGCCGTCGTCGTCGCCGCCGCCACCAATCGCCGCCCTAGCCAGCCGCTACCCGGGCGGTGGCCGAGTTGCCTTAGGGCGTGCCCGTCGCCATGCCCGCGCTTGTCCCCGTGCCCATACCCGTGCCCGTGCCTGTGCCCGCGCCCGTCGCCGTGCCCAGCCGTGACCGAGAATTTTGCCCGTGGCCAACCGCCGTGCCCGCTCGTGTGCCAAGTCCGCACTGTTCACCCGGGCCATTTTAGGCCCGAGCCGACTTTTTCCGGGCCAAAATCTAGTAAGTCACTTCCTAAACCCTACCTAGTATTTTAGGTACTTTATTGACTTGTCTCGGGTTAGAATGGCTAGGTCGTGTTTTAATTTAATTATATTGTGTTATAATTGTGCTATTTGAATTGGATTAAATAATATGCTTGACTTGGGTATTTGTGCGTGGCCGACTTGAACGTCGGGTTTGTGGATTGAGGTGGCGAATTGTGAATTGGACTGAATGGTGATTATGGGTTGTTTAATGCAATTGGCGTGAAACTGATTTTAATTGAATGGCGTGTGCTTGCCTGTCGATTTTAAGCCCGGATTGATCGGAGGGCTACGGACTTGGGACGTGTTGACGGCGGTCCGTGTGAAGGCTTGAATGGCCGGTGTGCTAAATGGATGCGGGCTTGAGACGTGTTGACGGTGGCCCATTAAAGGTGTGTTGGACCGGGACGTGTTTACGTCGGTCGTTGGAAATTGAGCCCGGATTGATCGGAGGGCTACGGGCTTGGGACGTGTTGACGGCGGTCCGTGTGAAGGCTTGAATGGCCGGTGTGCTAAATGGATGCGGACTTGAGACGTGTTGACGGTGGCCCGTTAAAGGTGTGTTGGGCCGGGACGTGTTTACGTCGGTCGTTGAAAATTGAGCCCGGATTGATCGGAGGGCTACGAACTTGGGACGTGTTGACGGCGGTCCATGTAAAAGTATGAATGGCCGGTGTGCCAAATGGGCCTGAGGCGCAGTGGCGCGGGCAGTGAGAATGGACTTGAGGCGCAATGGTGCGGGTTGTGAGAAAGATGTTCGGCCACGCATGCAATTTGAGTGTGATTGAATTGGCTGGTTGAGCGTGTGATTGAGTTGGCCGGTTGAGTGTGATTAAGTTGGCTGGTTGAGCGTGTGATTGAATTGGCTGGTTGAATTAGTTGGATTGATTGAGTGCAAGTGTGGTTGGTATTTGAGTAATTGTGATGTGTTATTTAATTACTATTATTGCATTATCACATGACGACTAACGTGCAGAGTTTACATGGGTTTGATGACGAGGTAAGTACAACGATGCGAATTTTATATGTTATGGGGTAGATTGCGTGTACGACTTGTCTGGGTAGGCATTGGCCTACGTGGGGTATAGGGGATTGCTTATTGAGACTCGTTCTCATGGTTATTGTATAACCATTTCATATCCGCGACCATGAGTGATTGGAGAGGTTATAAAGGTATCTCGGAGATCAAGGATAGGTCAAGTACCCGGAATTTTGAGTCCCCCTTTTTTGTAGAGGAGTTAAATTTGCGAACCATTACCCCTTTTGAGGAATGTGGCTCTGTTGTTGTGGCCTAGCTTGAGGATTGTCTTTTTGTGGATGTCATATGTATCTGCCAAGTGTAGGAATTACAATTATTGTTTTGTGCTATTGTTACCCTGTGTCATTATTAATTATCCGGGTTGTTTCTATTGTTTCCGCGCGTGCCTAATCTCTGATGTTTGGGTTGGGTCGGCGACGTGTCTGGGACGTCGCATTCAATGATCAACCATCGAGGGATGATCGCGCTCTCGTAGGGTGCGGGGCGTGACATCCCCGTTGATTTGGTATCAGAACAAAGTCAGCTCGAACTAAGATGGTCGAAGCTTGGAGTGATAAGGAGCGATGACTTTGGGGTAGCCAGTTAGGGAGACTTGTTGGCCATGCATTACCCAGACTGCTTGATTATGATTGCTGAGTGATATTATGCACTAATACGTGAAATGTAGGTGCGTCAAGACTTGAGGTTAGTGCACGATCCCTATTTTTTATGATTGAGTGGTGTTGTGATTGACTACCTGCTTAGTGAATTGTGTTGTGATTCATTGCCTAGGACTTAGACTGGTATAGTTGGCCTAGATCTTTAATTCTCGAGGGGAATTATAGTAGGTAAGTGGGTGGTGTGAACCCTATGAGTATGAGTAGCCGAGGAAGAGGTCGAGGTCGAGGTCGAGATCGTGTAGGTCTGTAAGTTAGAGTTGTGGGGGATCCCAGACGGGGATGAGATTTTGAAGGCACTCGAGGAAGTTGGAATTTTAATGCGAAGGCAAACTGAGGAGCGAAATGCGACTGTTGCTACTAATGCTGAGGCCGCTGCTGTCGCCGTCGATGGAAGTAACGGGAATCGTGGGCATAATGGAAATGTTGGGGATCGAGGTCAATGGCAAGTTAAAGCAGTCAGACAGATGCGTTAATTGGTTGGAAAATATTTGAAATTTAAACCTGCAAGGTTCGATGGGAATGGGTGACCTTGAGGCTACATTACTTTGGATAGAAGACTTAAAAAAAAGGGGGGCTTTTGAGGTATTCGGGTGCACTGATGAGGAGAAAATGACGCTGGCTATATATCAACTCTAAGGAAATGCAAGTGATTGGTAAGAGGACCCCCGAAGTAGGATATTTCAGAGGGCATATTTCCAAGTTGGGGTGTCGTTATCGAGGCCTTTAATGAGAAGTATGTTCAGAGAGTGTGCGAGGACAGAAAACGACATAGTTCCTTCGACTTTGCTAAAATCGGATGTCAGTCGATCAGTACGAGGTCAAGTTTGTAAGGTTGCCTACGTACGCACCAAGAATGGTTAATGACCGTGAGGATAGGACAAGGAGGCTTCGGGATGGATTGGAACCAAAATTCCGCAATCAGTTAGTATTTTTGGGTCTTAAGAGATTACAATGAGTTGTATGAGGGAGCTCGATGGTTGACAAGGATATGAGTGAAAGGACTGCCGCTTCTGGATCGCGGTACGCATCGGCTAGGGACAATAGTAACTTTGGAAAGAAGCCTATGATAGAGAATATGAGACTTGTCTCTCCAGTAAGGAAGAATTCTGGAAAACCGAACTACTACTCCAATGCCGCATGTCGGTCTTATGGAAAGAGGCATAGGAATGGCCTTTGCCAAGGTAGAAGTGAAACATGTTGTGGATGTGGACACTAAGGTCACCAAGTGAGAAATTATTGAACCGACAGGTTAGGTCACTAATGCAATCGCAGGTAGGATATTAAGCGAGAACTGCCCCGCAGATTAATCAAAATCGGTTAAGGACATAAGGAAAAGTGTATGTTGTGGCTAAGAAGGAAGTAAAGGATGTGGCTTGAAAGTCTAGATGCGTTATGAGATAGTATTGGGTACAGTAGGAAATGATTTTGAAGTTATCGCCCGAGTACTAAAAATCAATTTTATAAGGAATCGGCGCAATCGGTTTAAGGATTTATGGATTACTGATGATATTTTTGGACGGGTTGGGAAGGATGTGTGTTGCTTGAAAATTTCGGATTCTGTAAAGAACTGAGGTGATTTGTTTTGGGAGACTGTGGGTTGAAATTGGACGGATTGAGTTGTCTTGGGGTATCGAAAGATAATTATTTTGTGGTTGACTAGTTGGCTGAGGAACCAAGACTAAAGGACATAGCTGAGGTGTAACCTTCCCGATGTCTTTCCTTAGGAATTGTTGGGATTACCACATGATGGTGAAGTGGAGTTTCTGGTTGAGTTGGCCCTATGGACGGAACCGATTTCAAAAGCACCTTATAGGATGTCACTGTCGGAATTAAAAGAATTAAAGGTTCAAATGCAGGAATCGTTGGATAAGGGTCTTATTCGTCTGAGTGGGTCTCCATGGGGAGTACCAGTTTTATTTGTGAGGAAGAAGGACGGATCGTTAAGGTTATGCATTGACTACAGACAGTTGAATCAAGTGACTATTAAGAATAAACACCTATTGCCAAGGGTAAATGACCTGTTCGATCAATTATGAGGGGCGTCAATGTTTTCTAAGATTGAATTGAGGACTGGCTATCACCAATTGAGGATCAAGAAGGAGGACGTGCCGAAGTCGGCATTTAGGACGAGGTATGGACACTATGAGTTTACGGTGATGCCGTTTGGACTGATGAACGCCCATGCAGCCTTTATGGATTTAATGAATCGAGTATTTAAGGAATTTCTAGATCAGTTTGTAATCATGTTCATAGACGATATCTTGATATACTCAAAAAGTTCCGCCGAGTATGAGTTACTTTTGGAAAAAGGTTCTACGGACTTCAAAGGGGACATGCATTCTACACCAAGTTCAGTAAGTACGAATTCTGACTTTACCGAGTGGCATTCTTAGGACATGTAGTATCTGGTGAAAGGATTACAGTGGATTCGGCAAAGATTGAAGCTGTCATAAATTGGCCAAGACCGACAACGGTAATCGAGGTTCGAAGCTTTTTGGATCTAGCAGGTTAATACAAACGTTTCATGGAAAGGTTTTTAATGTTAGCGATACCGTGGACGCATTTGCTAAAGAAGGAAACGAAATTTAAATGGACGAATAAGTACAAAAGGAGTTTTCAAGATTAAAACAGAGTTCGACGACCATATCAGTGTTAACGGTCCCGTTAGGTCTGGGAGGATATGAAATCTACATTGACGCATCGCTAAGGGGACTTAGATGCATGTTGACATAATGTGGAAGAGTGGTAGCATACGTATCGCGATAATTGAGACCGCATAAGCTGAATTATCCAACGCATGATTTGGAATTTGACGCAATTATCGTCGCTCTTAAGATTTGGAGGCATTACCTGTGTGGGGGAGAAATTTCAGATTTATATGGATCATCAGAGTTTAAGGTACTTGTTTTTCCAAAAAGGAATTAAATATGAGACAGCACGGTTGGATAGAACTCTTTAAGGACTACGACTGCGAGATTATGTATCACTCGGAGAAAGCTAATAAAGTAGCGGATGCATTAAGTCGAAAATCAAGCATCGCGCACATGATAGTCAAGGAGTGGACTCTATTGGAGGGAATTCGGGATTCGGAGTTTAGGTTCAAAATGAGCCATGTTTTAAGTCTACTTACCGCTTTGAGGACCGAACCGGAAATCCAAGCAAAGATTAAGGCTTTATAATCGACGGACCCAGAGATTCAGAAGGTTCTGAAAATAGACACCACAAAAAGGAAACCGGTCTTTCAAGTGTCTGAGGATGGGATTTTGAAATTCCATAGAAGGTTGTGTGTACCTAATAATGCAGGGCTTAAGGAGGAGATCTTATCAGAAGCCCACCGGAGTAATTATAGTATTCACCTGGGAAGTACAAAGATGGACCATAATTTGTGATAGCATTATTAGTGGAACGGCATGAAAGTGGACATAGCCAAGCACGTGGCCAAGTGTTTAACATGTCAGCAAGTGAAGGCACAACATTGCAAGCCAGGTGGAATGTTGCAGCCATTGGAAATCTCCGAGTGGAAATAGGAACACATCACGATGGACTTTGTAATGGGATTATCGAGAAGTCAAAGGGGTCATGATTCGATTTGGGTGATAGTTGATCGGTTGACAAAGTCAACACATTTTCTACCAGTATGAAAGGATTTTACCTTGGAAAGTATGCCGATTTGTATGTGCGACAAATAATCCGTCTGCACAGAGTACCAGTGACAATCACTTCATACCGTGATCCTAAGTTACTGCCGTTTTTTTGGAAAAGTCTTCATACGGCATTAGGAACGAGGTTACAGTTTAGCACGGCCTATCATCCCCAGACGAATGACCAATCTGAAAGGACGATTCAGACTTTGGAGGACATGTTGCGAGAATGTGTTATGGATTTTAAGGGTGGTTGGGAGGAACAGCTATATTTAGTTGAATTCGCCTACAATAATAGCTATCAGCAGGGTATCAGAATGGCACCATTCGAAGCACTTTATGGCAGGGCTTGCAGAACACCGATTTGCTGGGATAAAATTGGTGAGAGGAGCATCACGGGTCTCGAGTTGGTTCAGCAATCAGTCGAAACAGTTAAGGTGATTCGGGATAGGCTTAAAACCGCACAGAGCCGTCAAAAGAATTATGCAGACCGGAGACATAGGCCTTTGGAGTTTCAAGTAGGGGACCACGTATTCCTCAAGGTGTCGCCGATGAGAGGATTGTCACGGTTTGATAAGAAAGGAAAGTTGAGCCCAAAGTACGTTGGCCCATTCGAGATCTTAGAGAGAATAGGCACTTTGGCTTATCGTCTCGCGCTACCGCCAAATTTATCTCATGTTCATAATGTGTTCCACGTGTCTATGTTGAGGAAGTACGAACCGGACCCGACCCACGTGCTGAATTATGAAGAAATAGACGTGGACGATAGGGTGTCGTACGTGGAAAAGCCAGTTCGGATCGAGGACAGAATAGAAAGAGTGTTGCGGAACAAGAAAATTCCAATGGTCAAAATAATTTAGGAGCACCATGGGACCGAAGGTGCGACGTGGGAAAGTGAAGAGTTGATGCGACACCAGTACCCCCATTTGTTTGAATAGTTGGGTTGGATTGTAAATTTCGAGGACGAAATTTTTGTAAGGGGGGAAGAGTTGTGACATTCCGAATTTTGGCCCATTTTTGGGATTTATAAAACGTGTAATTCGTCAGTGCGCTTATAATAGAATCTCGCCCGGGAACTGATCACTCTCGGGTTCTTGTTTTTAAAATAGAGATTTTGCTAGAATTACACTCGATCGAATTTTGCCGTTATTTAGATCCCAAACTTGGCAGTCGATTTTCGGGAGTTTCGGGATGAAATAAATTGGGCGGTATCGATATTATTGTGGCTAGCATCGGTATTGTCAGGAATATGTGAAAAATGGATTTTTGATCGGGTACGGAATTGGACCAGTAGACCTCCCTCGTAGTGTGTTTCGAGTTATTTTATTTTGGCCCTTGTCCAATAATATTAATTAGGATTATTATGAACCGTTAGATCGTTTTTGGGTTTGAACCGTGGACCGTTGGATCGCGATAATTACCTTTGACTTTTTCTCTCTCTTTCTCTCTCCTCCCCTTTTTCCCACTCGCGTTCCCCCCTGTCCCATCTATTCTCTCTCTCTCTCTCTCTCTCTCTCTCTCTCTCTCTCTCTCTCTCTCCTCCCTCTGCCGCGTCTGTCCTTTCCCCCCTGCGCGCACGTCCCCTCCCCCTTCCCCCATGCAAACTTCCTCTCTCTCTCTCTTCTCTCTCCTCCCTTCTCTCTTCCTTTTTCTCTTTTCTTCCTCTTTCTCTTCCTTCTCCGCCGCGTCTGGTTCTACTTCGTCTCCGTTTTTGCTCTCCCAGCTGACGCCGCCAGAGCCCGCCTGACCGTCGAGCGCTGCTGCTGTCGCCCCAGCCCAGCCGCGCCGTCCATAAGCCGCCACCCCCGACCGGCTGTCCTCTCCCCTCCCCCTGTTCGCACGAGCCGTGAGCTCGCCCCCGTGACCGCCGCGCGCCCAGCCGTCCCCATCGTCGCCGCTCGCCAGCCCGCTCCGCCGTCCAGCTCGCCGACCGCCTGAGCTCGCTTGGCAACCGCGTGCCGCCGCCGTGGCCAGCCAGCTCAGCCGCCGTGGCCAGCCAGCCCCCGACCGTCTGGTCTCTTCCTTCGCGCGCGCAACAGCGAGCTCGCCGCCGCTGCCCGTCGCGCCCGGTGCTGTCCAGCCGCGCCTGGCCGTCGCCGCCGTTGTCCTAGCTGCCGCCGTCGCCCCCCTCAGCCCCAGCCTCTCTCTCTCTCGCCACCTCCACCCCCGGCTGGCCTTTTCCACCTTTAGCTCGCCGCCGCCGCGTCGCCGTCGTCGCCGCCGCTGCCGCCACCGGTCGCCGCCGCCACCGGTCGACGCCCCAGCCAGCCGCTGCCCAGCCCGTGGCTGAGTTGCCTCAGGGCGTGCCTGTTGCCATGCCCACGCCTGTCCCCGTGCCCATGCCCGCACCCGTGCCCGCGCCCGTGCCCGTGCCCGTGCCCGCGCCTGCGCCCGCGCCCGCGCCTGTCGCCGTGCCCAGTCGTGACCGAAAATTTTGCCCGTGGCCAACCGCCGTGCAGGCGCGTGTGCCAAGTCCGCACAGTTCACCCGGGCCATTTTAGGCCCGAGCCGACTTTTTCCGGGCCAAAATCTAGTAAGTAACTTCCTAAATCCTACCTAGTATTTTGGGTACTTTATTGACTTGTCTCGGGTTAGAACGGCTAGGGCATGTTTTAATTTAATTATATTGTGTTATAATTGTGCTATTTGAATTGGATTAAATAATATGCTTGACTTGGGTATTTGTGCGTGGCCGACTTGAACGTCGGGTTTGTGGATTGAGGTGGCGAATTGTGAATTGGACTGAGTGGTGATTATGGGTTGTTTAATGCAATTGGCGTGAAACTGATGTTAATTGAATGGCGTGTACTTTTCTGTCGATTTTAAGCCCGGATTGGAGGGCTACGGACTTGGGACGTGTTAACGACGGTCCGTGTGAAGGCTTGAATGGCCGGTGTGCCAAATGGATGCGGGCTTGAGACGTGTTGACGGTGGCCCGTTAAAGGTGTGTTGGACCGGGACGTGTTTACGTCGGTCGTTGGAAATTGAGCTCGGATTGATCGGAGGGCTACGGACTTGGGACGTGTTGACGGCGGTCCGTGTGAAGGCTTGAATGGCTGGTGTGCCAAATGGATGCGGGCTTGAGACGTGTTGACGGTGGCCCGTTAAAGGTGTGTTGGACCGGTACGTGTTTACGTCGGTCGTTGGAAATTGAGCCCGGATTGATCGGAGGGCTACGGACTTGGGACGTGTTAGCGGCGGTCTGTGTAAAAGTATGAATGGCCGGTGTGCCAGATGGGCCTGAGGCGCAGTGGTGCGGGCAGTGAGAGTGGACTTAAGGCGCAGTGGCGCGGGTTGTGAGAAAGATGTTTGGCCATGCATGCGATTTGAATGTGATTGAATTGGCTGGTTGAGCGTGTGATTGAGTTGGCTGGTTGAGTGTGATTAAGTTGGCTGGTTGAGCGTGTGATTGAATTGGCTGGTTGAATTAGTTGGATTGATTGAGTGCAAGTATGGTTGGTATTTGAGTAATTGTGATGTGTTATTTAATTACTATTATTGCATTATCACATGACGACTAACGTGCAGAGTTTACATGGGCTTGATGACGAGGTAAGTACAACGATGCGAATTTTATATGTTATGGGGTAGATTGCGTGTACGACTTGTCTGGGTAGGCATTAGCCTACGTGGGGTATAGGGGATTGCTTATTGATATTCGTTCTCACGGTTATTATATAACCATTTCAGATCCGCGATCATGAGTGATTGGAGACGTTGCAAGAGTATCTCGGAGATCGAGGATGGGTCAAGTACCTGGTATTTTGAGTCCCCTCTTTTTGTAGAGGAGTTAAATTTGCGAACCATTGCCTCTTTTGAAGAATGTGGCTCTGTTGTTGTGGCCTAGCTTGGGGATTGTCTTTTTGTGGATGTCGTATGTATCTGCCAAGTGTAGGAATTACAACCACAGCGGCTTCCGGCGGACCCCTAGCTCTCACGGTCACATCCAACGCCTCAGCGCCGGCGCCGTCGGAGGCGGCGGTGGCGACCGCCGAGACGGCACCCCCTCGCTGTCGGAGATCGCCGAGAAGGTCTGCAAGATCGCGCGCGCGAGGCCCCGGTGGGAGGCGACCCTGGTTTCCGAATTCCCCTCCTTCGATTTCTCGGACCCCGGGTTCTTCCGCGAGCTGTTCAGGCAGCAGAGCAACGCCTTCCTTTCCCTGCGCTTCTTCCGCTGGGCCGCCTCGCGCCGCGACGCCGCCCCCGACCAGGGTTCGTGCGAGCTGCTGTTCGATGCCCTGGTCGCGGCCGGGTCGCCCGGTGCCGCGAGGTCGCTGCTCGAGACCCCGGGGTTCTCGCCCGGGGCGGATTCGCTGGAGCGCTACGTGCGCTGCGCTTGCGAGGGCGGGCAACTCGAGGACGCGATCGATGGGTTCTTCAAATTGGGAGAGTCCGGGGTTTGCCCGTCGATCGGGACGTGGAATTCGGTGTTGAAATGCTGCCCCGAGGCTCGGAGGAGCGATCTCGCCTTGGAGCTCTATGAGGAGATGGTGAAATTGGGCGTTGCAGGCGAGGCGAACGCCGAGACCGTTGGGCACCTGATTCAAGCCTTTTGCGAAGGTGGGAATCTTTTGAGAGGCTATGAGTTGCTTTGGCAAGGGATTGAAAGTGGATTGATCCCTCAGTATGCGACTTTCATTAGGTTGATATCTGGGTTTTCTAGGCAAGGGGATTATGCGAAGGTGTCCCAAATACTCCACTTGATGATCGCGAAGGACCGAGCTCCGGATATATACGTATACCAGGAAGTCATTAATGGGCTCTGCAAGAATGGGAGACAGCTCGAGGCTTATCGGATTTTCGGTGATCTAAAGGATAGAGGGTACTTTCCGGACAGGGTCATGTACGCTACATTGATTCACGGGTTCTGCAACATCGGATGGATGGGTGAGGCGAGGAAGTTGTGGTTTGAAATGATTCGTAAAGGCTTTGTCCCTAATGAGCGTACTTACACTTCACTGATTCACGGGTTTTTCAAAAGCGGGAAAGTAGAAGAGGCCAGAAAAGTGTTTGATGAAATGTGTTGTGAAGGTCACGGAGAGAGCACATGGGTTTACAACATGATGATTTCTGGGTTATCTTTGCACGGACGGTTAGATGAAGCTGTGGGCATGTTTGAAGAAATGCCTCAGAAGGGCATTGCTCGTAATCGGATCACCTATGACACTTTGGTGCAGGGCTTTTGCAGGGAAGGGAAGTTAACCAATTCAAGAGACCTCTTGGACGAGCTATCACTACAGGGTGTAGTTCCATCAAGTTCCTCATATGCCGCTCTTCTTGAAAAGCTCATTGAGCTGGGAGAATTGCAAGAAGTGAAGTTGTTATTGAGTGATATACAAAACAAGGGTGTAGAATTATTGGCTGGTACTTGGGATCAAATTGTGAATGGATTGTGCAAAAGGGGATTTGTCACTGAGGCGATGGAGTGCTTGGTTGACATGCTAAACAGAAATATTCAACCTCGTAAGACGACTTTCAATGTGCTTATTCAGAGCCTCTTACAAGAGGATAGGTTAGATGATTGTGTACTTGTGTTGGACAATATGTTCAGGATGGGTTATATTTTGGAAGAAGGCACGTGCCATGCTCTGGTTGATAAAATTTGCAAACAAGATAGCAACTCTGGGGAAACATGTATGGCAAAGATTCTTGAAGGGAACTGAGGTTCTATAATAATCACAGTCGAGAATACTTCATAGGTTCTACAACTTATTTATGAACAAGTTTTGTAGCTGGACAAATGAGCTCTCTTTTGTTGCTTGAAGGAAGCTGTCGAATGTACAGATAATCTTTGGTAGGTCATGGCAGCTGACATGCGGTCTTACAAACATTGTTATCTTAAGCTGTTCATTGTGAATCCGTCTTTCCGAATGTTAAGCAGCAATTCGCCAGTTCTCACATTTCGAATTCAATCATCAAATCCTCCAATTATCCTTTTCCTTTTGATGTGCTCAAACATGAGTGCTCTTCAACCTCATGGCAAATCCAGAGGCTGGAGGAAGAGGAAAGAGCAGGAAGAGAAATAATGTCCTCGAATTGGCAAAAGCTGATGGTAATTAAAAAGGGTTATAAGAGGAGTTTGTTTTGTTGACACTTGATATGACAGTCTCTGTTTTTCTCTGAAACTACTCGCCGATGCACTCACCTTTGTACTGTGTGAAATTCATAAGGAATCATAGGCATGAGACTGTCTACAATGTGCAAATGCAATCTTTCTTAAGCTAGGAATATGCAAGTGCATTTCTTAGGTGGGATCTCAACAATGCCAGGACATCACACTGATCCTTGATGTCAGTTACATCTCTCATCAGATAGTAATGATTGGGTACTAATTTGACAAAGAATGGAGGATGGTCTCTAATTTAAAGGAGAGCGATGGTGATTCGATGATAGCCCAAAGAGAGTTCAAACAATGCCCTTTCCACCCCGTAAAAGAAAAAGTAGAAGATGTTTCGCCGTTGCCACTGCAATAGAAGCTAAATATCAAAATTTAAGAAAGCGGTGTGAGTGCCTTCTTTTGGTAATTGAAATCTTATGGTGAATCATTCTTTTAATCGAAAGCATCTTTTGTAGCACAAGCTGCTCTTTGGAAGCTACATTGATACTGGGGGTGCCTTCATCCATTGCTTCCATGATGGGTTCTCCAAAATAAAGAAATGCCTGCCTGCCCAAATAATTTAAGAATTACTTTACTGTCTACAAGAGTTAGACCGGTTCTTACTGTCCGGATTGTCTTTGGCTTGCTGGTTTGGGTCCTGGTTCTTGTTGTTTACCAGCCAGGTCCCCTCATAATAATGCGTTCTGGGTGTGTTTTGTACCTGGCCTTTCTTGGGTGTGTAGATCCTAAGAAGACATACATGGATGTTGAGTTGATCTGTTGACTTGTTGACCATTAAAAGTTGCATATCCTTTTAAGATTCATTTGACTAGCTTCCCCAGATACCTTTCGTTCACACTGATTATCTTTTGTATATTTCATAGAAACATAACTGGAGCATTTGAGGAGCATGGTCTAGAAATTGGGAGTTTGCCTGGTTCTCCATACTTTATTCCTTGTGTAATTAGGTTATGTTTTGCAATACCATGAGTTGTTTTCTCTTGTTTCTGACTTGTACCACACCCCTGTCCAGTTACAATCGTTAGTTACATTTATTTTTGTCTCGTTGTTGAAATGGTTATTCCATGCCCTTCTCGGCCCTCGTTCTCCATTTGAGGACTGTTTGTCCAGGGACAACAACAGAAAAGAATCAGATGAACATTCCACTATGCAATTGGCTCTAAATAGTTGAAAACGTGTCTTCTGGAAATTCTCTTTGTCCTTTGATCTTGTTGGACGTTAGAATGACCATGCTCCATTGACTTTCCTTTCCCTCTTTGGTGGAATCCCGAATTGATTAGTTCTGCTATTGGAGGGTCAATTGGGAGGAGTGTCATTGCTTTCTGGCTTTCTTTTCATAATGGGATTGGGATCAGATGGCGTGCCTCCTCTTTTACTTGAACTTTGCATATGATTCAGTAACATATAGTTGGATACTCAGTCCAATGTACTCTTCTTATTTTATTTTTGATTGATGTTGAATGGTACTCCTAAGAAACATCTTTTCAAAAAGGAGGGACAAAATCTTTTTCTTTGCAATGGCATTATTCATTGTGCAGAACTTTCATCCTCTGAAGTTCTGTCAATTGCATATGCAGACTAAAATTAAGATTATCCTGAGGAAAGGTCATTCTTTCTTTGTCACGTTGATAAACGTCTAGCAGCATAGGGATTCAGTGTATTATGGAAGTTGTCCCCTCTTGTAATGTCTCAGGTGGTGATAAGTGACTTTTCTTTTAGCAGTTAAATTTAGTTGAAAAAATCGTTTTGGAGTTTCTACGTGTCCCATTCTGGTGTTTGATTGTGCCACTTCGACTAACGAAGAGATTCTGTCTTTGCCATTTATATATGCACATGAGGATGTGTGGACAGGGGAGCAAAAAATGCAGTAATCTGGTGTTCCAGAAGACGTTGAACGAGAAGAAATTTGCCCACGGGAGACTATGCCGTATCCACAGTTTACCCAGGACAGATTTAACCAGGCAACCAAGCGTTTCTACTATGCAATATCCGCATAGATAAAGTCCCTCATATTCATTGTGGTTGGTCGGTGATTTGAATCTGTTAAGAAGGGCAAGGGCAGGTCAATGGGCCATTACCATTTTTACTTTATTTGATTCCTCTTTATGGTGCAGATTGCTCCGTACAATCAGTCGCCGGGCCTCTTTATGGTGCAGATTGCTCCGTACAATCAGTCGCCGGGGATGGAGCGGATGGACGGTGTTCCTGCACGGTCATGACATGTTCATTCAACTACCATTGATCAAAGCATCGCCGAAAAGAATTGGCAGACACGAGAACTTTCCCGAGAATAGTAACCGACATTGTTCTCTCTGCCCGCCAGATGGCTTTTGAGTAAAGGTAGCACGCCGGAGAGGGCTTGGTGGCTCGAATAGATGAACTGAGAGAGATATGAACCTGGAAAGTATCTGCACACGTTTTTAGCTCTATCTTCTGTCTCCTTTTCATTTCCCTTTGGGCATATTGTGTAAGAGTCTCTGAACATAAGGAATTCCAGTATATGCACCTTTTTCATTAGATCATCCACCCTAGTGTTTTGTGGCAACCAATGGCCCCTCCGTCATTCTCTCCCTAACCTGGTACCAAGCCAGGGATTAAAATGAAAGAAATGTGGTAAGACCAAATTGAAAACTCACCTAAAGTATGGGGACGAAAACCATATTTTTCTCAATATGATTATGGTGTCTCGTTTCATTGGCCAAAATTTTCTTTTTTTTTCTTTTGTGTGTTTTTGAAGGTTTAATCCCATGTCTCGAAATTAAGGAAATAGTTAGGTGCTCATCTAGCAGTATGTAATATCACTCGGAAGAGTTGTTAATTGCTTTTAGGGGGATACCAAACCCAATTTAGACCCGATTGCGGTTATCTTAGCTCACGGGGCAAAATGGACCTAAAGATCGATTTGAATGGACTTAGGCAAAGGGCATTTACAATGTGTTTACTTCGCGAAAAATGAATGATTTGAAAAATATTTTCCAAATAATAATTGCTTGAAATACTCACAAAAATGAATGTGCAAAAATATTTTCATTCTTCATGAAATTGTTTAGACATAAATTATTGTCGATAATGACAACATTTGTTATAGGCTAATCATTTCAAGCGATACAAACGATTATTTTGTAAATTATTAATTTTTTGCGAAATAAACGGAGCATTAGTTACAAAATTGCTCGAGCAACAAGTTAGATCCGACCCAATGACCTTGCTCGCCTTCCATCTCAAAGAGTGTTGTTGGGCAAGTTGCAACATTTTCAAAGAATTTTACTAGGAAATTTGCCTCATTTAGCCTAGAGGTTTATTCAAGGCTAACAGGATTAGGTCATGCCAAACCGTGGGCTCTTCTCCTACATCAAACATGGCCCAGGAAACCTTCTCTATGAACGCTCCTTTGGCCCCAATTACATAGGACTAAGAACACTCTTTTAAGTACCCCATCAAACGAGAAATTTGTTTTTTTTTAGCAAGTCTTCATAATAGAGTAGGGTGAGAATTAGGGGCAAATCTAGCGAACTAGCCAAGTTTCTAAAGACTCGATGTCGAATTGCTTCTCGAAAAGTATGATCTTCGGTCTGGGCTGCCGCAAAGGCGACTCTTTGGGACCTCCTGCCGGGCTTCTTACCGGATAATTATCTGGCTAGTTTTGGTGGGGTCGAAGGAACCAAGGTCCGACAAAAATGGTTCTTCAATCTGAACCAAATCAATTTGTGAACTCCCGAGAGAGAGAGAGAATGAGCATTTATAAGTTCCCTTTGTTCTCATCAACCAGGAACCCGACCAGGAACCGTCCTTTAATAAGAACACATGCTAGTGTGCGGTACCTTAAATTTCCCTCCAGCAAAGTCACATTGGATGTTGGAACTGTTCATGCCTTCTCCATCTATTGCGCATCTCATCCATCTTCTTGGCTTTAAATGTCAGAAACCAAATTCTTTGTCCTTCCCCACCGATCAACTGCCACCATAGGGCTTGCTCATCATTGAACGAAAGGCCACTGGTTCGCTTAACAAGGCAACAGACATTTAAACCCATTTTTGTGCCGCTGTATTTGCACACTTATGGCCGTCTCTTCCTTGCGCGCGAGGAAGCTTTTGGTTGACGAGAAAATGTGTGGGGGAAGAGCTTTCTTGGATTTTGTCTCGGTGTACGGTTTGTGCATGAATCGAGATCACTGACTTAATCAGGAAAGTAACTATTGAAATGACAAGATCTTCTTTGTATGAATATGCATGCTCATTGAAATTTCGCTAGAGCTGAATAAGTGAGGGTTAATTTCGTTTCGGGTAATTAATGGAAAAAGAGATGTTTAAATATCTCACGCCACTTGTTTGCTTGGTTTTTCATGTTCTTTACAAGAAAAATGACACTAATACTACTTGTCGCGACCTAAATTTTCCTCTCAGGCTAATGGATTATTAAGACTAAGCCTAACTCGGGCCCTCCCAAGCCCTACCAATTCGCAACTTAGGGTTTAAGTTTTTAACGTGTAAAAGTTTTCGTGTTTGGAGTCGCCACTAATCTATTTGTGGTAGGTCGATTAGAAACCTAAATAAAACATGGGGAGATATGTTTTATTCTTACGAACCAGAGATTCTAAGTTCGGAGACTTGATTACGCTAGATCTAGTCTAACGCCCTTTCGGTACCTTTTCTTTTCAAAAAATATTTATGCATGCAGTCTGGATCCATTTTAACTTAGTCACTAGCATGTGAGGTGATCATGCGGGTGCGCAAACCACCAAAGTAACACCCAATAATCAAAACATTAAATAAATTGCAAAATTGAGAGAATTACTTACCTCGGAGCAACGTAAGCATCTGCATTGTTAGCTAGAAAATCACATTAACAATCCTAATATGATTTCTAATTAACAAGCAGTTCACTCAATATTTTTTTTTGGATTTTCGCTTATTTAAATGAAAGCTAACCTATATGTAATGACGTGCAAAAATTGACATGCGATTAATGCAACCTAACATGCAAACTATATGTAATGCGACGACGTGACCTAATTAATGATGGACAAATGATTTATTTTTGGTATTTTTTCTTTGAAATTTGGAATTAAAAAAATGCCTAAATTAACATGCATTCTATTATAGAGAAAATGATTTTTTTTGGTAAGATAGAGAAAATGATTTGATCTATCCTAAAGTGATTTTTTTGGGATTTTTATTAAAATTCGAAATTATTAAATATCCTAAATAATCCGCTAAGATTAAAACAATCTCTAATTTAAACTAGGAAATATGCTACCCTAAATTCCAATTTAAATCAAATAATTATCTTATTCTTTTGGATATATTTAAGATTCCCTAAGCATGCAAAATTTCTAATTCTAATATTTTTGGATTTTCTTTATTTAAAAGGAAAGCAATCAACAAAAATAACTACATTCAAACAACCACGCAATCCGCAAGATTCTTCAAATTCCAATAAGGCAAAGAAATCAAACTAACAGTCATATCTATAGGGTTATAGATATCGACGAAAAGCTAATTGTTCGAGTTTGGAAAGCGAATAAAATCTATTATCGTATCCAAGTGATTATGGATAAGATAACAATTTCTCGTATCGCCGCGTATCGTACCTTAGGGATAAGGTCGGATAGTTGTCCAGATACGTTGCCAATTTTGGATGTTTTCGAATATTGCGGACATAGCACACATAATCCTAAGATTATCTAGTGATCCACGCACTATTTACGAAATATTCAAGACCCGAGAGATTAGGAAATTGAATATTTTGAAAATATTGGATAACATCCTTACCTAATTTCGAGATATTTCCAAATTTGGACTCGCGGATCGGGATTGCGGATCGGGACGAGCGGCGACGGGCGGATCAAGGGTTGTGACGAGCAAGCACCGTCGCTAATGCTCGGTGATAGCCACTTAGTCACGGAAGGACCAGCTAGTGTTGCTCTCAGTGGTGATTCTGCTCGTGGTGTGGGGCCGGATTCTCGGCAAGGGAGCGTTGGCTATTTTCTTTTCTGAAATATGCACTTCACTACAGGCCCAAACTCTTCACGTTCTCCTTGCCAGGAAGCTTGCATGAAATAAACTCACAAAAGGCCACACGTAATCATCACTTCTGGACAACACCCCAGAGGAAACAAATCCACTGCTTACAATTATTTCTCTGAAATCTTGGTAACTCTTTCTGACTGTGGACTTCGGGGCACTTGTGGCAGCGTCGTCGAAGAAAGTAGCAGTAGCAGGGACAATAGCGATCGTCGTGGGCTGGCTTCGTGGCTAGTCGTTTATGCGACAGCTGCTCGGTAGAGGCTTCTCGGATCAGGTGCAATAGCTTCGTAGGAGCGGCTCGTCCAGCGACAACGATGGTCAGCGGGAACAGCAAAGATCCAAGCGAGGAGGGTCGCGACTCACGGCCACAGGTCTGGCTGTGAGGGAAGCAGCGACGGGCGGCGGCTCGGCGATCAGCAGTGAGACGGCGACGTCATGGAACACTAGCAGCAATAGTCCGCGCGGTGCGGATAACAGCGTCAGTGCGGACGCTAGACGGCACGGGCGCAAGATGGCGTGGGCGTGAAGCAGCGCGGCGTTGGGGCAGGCACGCGCAACCAATTCTCCCTTTGTTTTCGCTCTAGCTCTTACCTTTTCACTCGTGTATCTCTCTGTTTTTTTTTTGTGTGTGATCATATCCAAAAGAAAAGCCCCTTAACTTGTCTGTACGTGATCCTTTTATAAGTGAGAAAGCCTATGCCTTTTTTAGAAAGAGACCCACTCAAGAATATTTAAAACAAATTACGTTTGGCTTGTTTCCTTTTAGCTTGCGCCCATGATGCCAGAACACAATTTCAACTATATATCCCCACGTTGACCGATTCTGTTTTCCTCTTCTTGTATCTTTCATATATATTTTTTTTTGCACGAAGATACCAAGAAACAAAATCTGCTGATGTATTGCCCTCGCCTCGGTGAAGAATGTTCCCCCTAGTCTTGTCGTGACGCCCAAAAATTTTTTTTTAATGGAATTTTCAAAAGATATATTGCCAATTACTGTCCATGGATTAAAGATACGTGCGGATAGGATATTACTCCCTCCTATCTTCTGACAATATGGCCAAATATAATGAATCTCCCTTCCTTCTCGGTCCTCCACGTGGCAGAAAAATATATATACAGAACATCTCTTGCAACCGAAATCACATGTGCAAAACATGTGACTTTTGGTCATGGGCTTGATTGAATTAAGCTCAGAACCATTCGCTCGACTCCTTCTGCCGTCGGTCCGATAGATATGTGAACTTTATGGGCCTAATTAACTATTAATGGAATGCTCCTAATATCTATATGCAATGCCATCTAATTATATTTTTTGTTTAGGGGTTAAAAAATTAAACCCTAATTTTCTATGCAATTGTTCCTAAATGACTAGTTAAAATTTAGGTGTCAACACTACTTAAACTTTTGCTCAATATTAGGCTTTTAATTTTTTCAACACTATCCTGGAACTATTTCCAGATATTTAATCTTGTCCCTCACAAAGTTAAATCTATGCTTTGGCCTCGCTAGATCTAGCCTAAGCGAGGCTGATCCTCACCAAGGCTGGCCCTCGCCTAGTTGGGCCTTGACCTCACCCGTGGCAAGCGACGGTGACCCTCTCCAGGCAAGGCCAACCCACTTGGCCATAGCCAATGGCCAACCAGCGCCTGTGGCCGGTGGCCGGTCACCGACATAAGGAAGAAGAAAGGAAAAAAGAAAAGAAAAAATCAAAAAATATCTTTAAAAATCAAAAAAAAAATATTAAAATGTTATTAAGAACTGTCCATGTCGGCAATATCCAGCTAAAATTAACCGGAATGACTGAATTGACACTAAGTCAAAAGGTGTACGACTAAATTGACGCAATTAAAAAGTTTAGAACTAAATTGGCACAAATACAATTGATTTATGACTTTTCTAGCGTTTTTCCTGCGGTAGTGTGCCAAAATGAGTTGTTTCACTAGACCAAGGGATTCTTCTCTACTTCGCCATCACGATTGACCTAGACAACTCATTATTTCACATCAATGAATCAAACTAAGCTCGTCGAGAAAATTGTACATGTTACGATAAAAGATGAATGATATCAGTAAGGGGAAGTATCCAAGCAAACCAATGACAAAGAAAAGCCCTTGAATTGCTACCATGAACATGATGAGCAAAGGGGGATTCAGTTGCCGGTTCATGATGGTGACTAAAGCAAGCGATGCTCAATTTGATATCTGAACTGAGAATCGTTCCATGTCGACGACAAGATCTTGCAATTGAACACTTTTTGGATGTTTCTCTAGTGGTCCTCCATGAAGGGGGTACGCAAGTTGCTTTTTTTTGGGTGGGAGACATTATAACTCTTCTTCAAACGAGAGAGAGAGAGAGAGAGAGAGAGAGAGAGAGAGAGAGAGAGAGAGAGAGAGAGAGAGAGAGAGAGAGAGAGTAGGGCTTAATAGAAGCGTGAGATTGATATTCAATTTCATACCGGATGTGAACGTCGTTGGAGACAAGTAAAGAGAAGTTATTCCTTATGAATCCACCAATTGCAAAGGGAGATAGAGACATAACATCGGGTACGGTTTATTACGATTGTAGAAGTAGTTGTTAATACGTAAACATCAATGATAATTGTTCAAAAAGTTTGAAACCTATTGTACAAAGGCTAATTTAGTCCTTAACTTTTGGTTGAGTAAACATTTTGACGATTTTTCAAATGTAATTTATGCAACAAATTTTGGTTGGAAATTATTAACGCGGACACCAGCCGCCCTACGTGACTCAACCGACATTGACATGAATGCTTTTTGCAATTTTTTGATTTTTTGAATTTTTCTCTTTTCTTTTCTTTCCTTATTCTTGTTTCTTTTTTTCCTATATTTCTCCACCGCTTGTCAGGGCCTTGATGATGGCCCGCAGAGGTAGCCAGCCATAGGTGATGAGGTACAGTCCTCATAAATTACCATCACGAGGATTGGGGTCCTCTCAACTTACAAGGTAAATTAATATCCTCATGTTATTCTTTTGAGAGAATAACACATAGACATAAATGAAACTAGTAGCAGGGTCAAGCATTGTACAGGCGGGTTTTCATTATGTTAAAGTGGAATATGTGTTTTTGTGCGCGCGCGCGTGGGCACATTCACGTGGGTGGTGTGGTGTCGGAAAAGTAGAATGTGTGTTTAGTTATAAATTATTTGTTAAAATGTATCCTAATTTCAGGTAAAGCAGAGAAAGAAAAGTCCAATTCAAATATCTTTACACATTCAATGCTACCGACCTTTCTTCTCGAAAAGGAAGAATATGGCGGGCCTCCCAACTTTAATGGCGGAAAAAGGTGGGCCTTGGACATATGTCCAGCCGTGAAGTCATGACAGCCAACGTGAACAGAGAGGACAGAAGCCTGCTTGCAGGTCTGACGTCTGAATGTTCTTGTCTTCTCATTTCATCTGCCCGATTCTGTTTCATATATGAGGGCGTTGAACTGAATAGAGGGTAGATGCAGCCTCCACTCTTTTTTTAAGTGGTCATTATTATACTTTCCATCTCCTGCGATTGACCCACAAACCAATACTCATATAAATATCGTCGGATCGAGAGAGCTCGCGCGAAAGATGATTCCCGGTTCTTGAACACCCACAAAAATCCCATCTTCTCTGATCAACCTGATCTAGTGAGAAAGAAACGAAAAAATAATGCACACATTGACGTGGCTAGAGTGTTTTTTCTTTTTTTTTTGGGGGGGTGGTTTCTTTTTTTTTTGGGGGGGCCAGAAGGTGGCTAGAAATTGATCAAGTGACATGTGGACGAGCTTGCAACGATGTCAGGGACGAATGACAGATGGAGATGGTGGCCGGAGAGAGGGGGCGGGGGTGGCGCGGGAGAGATAGGTTAGGGTTTTAGGTTCTTTGTTCTTTGAGGTGATTTTCCTAAACCCTAAGGTATTTTAGTCAATTTGGAGACTGGGGAAAGTTTAATTACCTTTAACTATCTAGATGGGATTCACATCTTAGTTTTTCATGAACCGGCTTCAGTGTACTTTGAGCACCAAGAGCATCGGAGGCTCCATAGTGAGCTAGAGAAGACAAAAACTCCTTGTGAGTAGAACTTTCTATAATTGATTTGGTCTTGTGGAGGATTGAGCTTCTTTCAGTTTGTACACATTCAAGCAAGAATCTTGCCCTCATCGGCCCCAAACAAATGAGAGTTTCTTGTCACAAATCAAAGGTCCATACCATTATTGTCTTGAACCATCAAAAGCTCTTTGCAATGAAAAAAAAGCTGAAAAGGTGGGAAGTCTAGTCCACATTATATTAGAAGGGTCGCCTCCCAAATTTGGTAGTATCCACATACATCATGGGACAGACATTATATACTATTTCTATGCGATTCCCACTTTGCCATTTTAGTGCACCATCATTCCATGATATGGCGGTGTTCATCACATTGTCAACTTCTTTGAAAAATATCAAGATTTTTATTTGGTCGGTTGTTGATGTAGATATTTTCATGCGAGTAGAGGTGGGTCTTCTGACATAGGCCACGATAATTGGAACCAGTTTAGCTATAAACAAGCTTTTTGTTATCTTTTGTTCTTGTATACTTAGGCATTAATTTCTCGAAACAAGAACTTGATCTTCCATTGGGAGTGTAATTGGGTTTAGGGACGGCAAAGCTGGGTTGGATGTATGTACATTCCTATACTGAAAATGATATGGCTCACAATTTCAAATTGCACAAGATATATTCTACGTATGACACGAGATGCTATATTTAAATACATACACATATTCTACATGAATGTATACATATTTGGAGTAACTTGTGATTGTTTTGACCTTAGAGGCGTAAAAACATGATGTTTTATCGCCTATGCTAATTAACATGGATTAGGATCACAACTATGTGACTCTCTAGGACAAATTGTCAAACCCCAAAAGAGAGTTGTTTCTCAACTTAAACAAGTGATATCCGAACGGGGATTTTCCTCTCCTATGTCAAAAATTTTGGTGTTCATCTTAAAGGCTAGCATCATCACCAAAAGAGAATTCACCATCTAAATTTTGGCCATTATTCATTTGATCTAGCGGAAGCACTTGTTTCATGGTACTTATAAAAACGCAGGCAAGAATCTTGTCCTCCGTAGCCCCCCAAGAAAGTAGAGTTTTGTCACAAAAGCAAAGATCAAAAAGTTGGGTTCTTGAATCGGATCGCGAAAAACTTTTTTACTATAGCTCGGGTTTGCTCACATCGAGTCGGGCTTTGGTGTATCGCGATATGGTCTTCAGATAGACCCTCCGATGTGTATACAGTTCAAGTAGCCTTTCAAACAAGAGGTTTGTTTCCTCCAAGTCTTCAAAATGAAGTGGGGTAAATATTAGGGGCAAATCTAATCAGTTAGCTGAGCTTTTAAAGACACCATGTCAAATTGCGCCTCGAAAAGTACGATCGTGAGCCTAGGCCGCAGCAAGGCAACTCTTTCGAACCTCCTGCGGGGCCTCTTACCGCATGATCATCTAGCTAGCCGTAGCGGTTCAAAGGGACCATGATCCGACAAAAAATGGTTCTTACAAACTGAACCGAATCAATTTGCAAACTCCTTTAATGTTTTAAGGCACCCATTAATATTTTCCAAAGAAGCTACATAAAAAAGGAGAGAGAGAGAACATTAATAAGTAAAGCTATGTTCTCATCAACTTCAAACTCAACTAGGAACCGTACTTAAATTTCCTCAAGCAAAGTCATATTGCCTCGAGATTGGATTTTGGAACCTGTCCATGTCTTGTCTTCTCAATCTTTTGCGTATCTCATTCACCTTTTGGCTTTAAATGTCGCAGCCAAACTCTTTGCCCTTGCGCACCGGTCAAATGCTACCGTAAGGCTTGCTCTTCATTAAAGTAAAGGCCACTGGCTCGCTTGAAAAGACAACAGACATACAGATTCATCGCACCCATTTTTGTGCCACTGTATCTGCACATTTATGGCCGTCTCTTTCTCGCGCGGGACCAAGCTTGGTTGACGAGAAAATCTGTTGGGAAGAGCTTTCTTGGATTGTCTCGATGTACGGTTTGTTCATGAATGGACATCATCCATTTAATTAGGAAAGATACAATTGAGATGACAAGAGAGAGAGACATGAGTGATGGTCATTGATCACGCAAAGTGGTAACAGCTACATGATGAGCGAAATGCACAATGGCGCTTTTCTGATGTGAGGTTCTTGTTTTAGGCTTCTCATTTGGTATGACAATTATCTGGTACGTAGTTAAGACCATCTTTCCTTTACCGGAGTAAATTCACTTCCTCAATTTTATCACGCGTTTAATAATAGATGTTGACACTAAGGATTTCTCTTGAGGGGTAACTTCCCCAGTGGACATGTTCTTCAGAAGTTACCCCAGTAAGAATCGAGCACGACCTATCGGATTTGATTAAATGTATGAAAACAAATCTCGATTAGCCTACCAATTCTCGAGCCTAATTCCTTGAGATTTACTTCTTTAACTTTATTAACGGAAAAATTATCTAAAAAATCCTAAACCTATTGCACTTTTGCTAATTCAATCATAAGCATTTCAATTTTGCCAATTGAATCATAAACATTTTCAACTTTTGCCAATTGAGTCTATCTAGTCAATTTTGACCGGAAATTGCTAACATAAACACCGGTAGTGTCACATAGAACGGCCGACGCTGACGTGGACATTTTTAAATGATTTTTTAATAAATTTTTTCTTTCTTTTTTTCCCTATTTAAAGGCCGACCCTCGCCCAGGCCACCACGGCTTGGAAGAGGATCGGCCTCGCCGGGCACCGCCCGTGGCCGGTGACCATTCCTTAGCCATCTGCAAAAAGAAAGGAAAAAAAATCTAAAAAATCATTTTAAAATATTCACGTCAGCGTCAGTCGTCCTATGTGACACTACCGGCGTCCACGTTAGCGATTTTCAACCAAAATTAGCTGGATTAACTTAATTGGCAAAAGATAAAAAGGCTTATGGCTCAATTAGCAAAATTAAAATATTTATGACTGAATTGGTAAAAGTGCAATAGATTTATGATTTATTTTATAATTTTCTCCTTTGTTAACAAGGTTTCGATCAAAAAAGGAATTTTATTTGAGTAAAAAAGTATCTTTGGACCAAGAGAATCGTGCATCCACATTTGTTCTTATGAACTGTGCAGTTGAGATGCGATTTTGTGCAAACGGGAATAAGTAGTTTCGCTAGTTCAAGGGATTCTTCTTAACTTCGCCATCGCAGTGAACGTAGACAAATCATTATTTCACATCAATGAATTAAAACAAAGCTCATCAAGAAAATGTATGTTATACGATAGGAGATGAGCTATATGTAGGGATAATAACATAAATAGTCCCCGAACTTTGGTCGAATATAATATATAGTTCGTGAACTTTAAATTTGTTCGATGTAATCCCTAAACTTTACTCCAATATGCAATGTGGTCCCAGACCTTTTAATTTGTTCAAGCAGTCCCTAAACTTTTTTTATAAGTTCAGTTTAGTCCCTGAACTAGAAGGACACCACTAAACAGTTTAGTATAGTTTAGAGATTAAATTGAACATGTAACAAAAATTCAGGGACCACATTAAATAAATTAAAAGTTCATCAATCACATTGTGCATTGAGTCGAAGTTCAGGGATCACTTATGTCATTTTTCCTATATGTATAAAGGAGGGTATCTGCCCGAACCAATCACAAAGAAAAGCCCTTGAATTGTGATACAATGATCATGGACCAGGGCGACTCACTTGCTGGTCCATGATGGTAACTGAAGCTGTGAAGCTAGATCTGCTACATGAACTGAGAATCGTTACATGTGGACGACATTGAACAAATTAAAAATTCATCAATCATATTGCGCATTGAGTCGAAGTTCAGGAACTATTTATGTCAATTTTTTCTATACGTATAAAAGAGAGTATCTGCCCAAACCAATCACAAAGAAAAGCCCTTGAGTTGTGATACAGTGAACATGACCAAAGGGCGACTCACCTGCTGGTCCATGATGGTGACTGAAGCTGTGAAGCTAGATCCGCAACATGATCTGAGAATCGTTACATGTGGACGACACGATCTTGCCATTGACCACTTTTTTGGCCGTTTCTCTAATGGGCCTCCATAAAGGTATTAGAGAGAGGGAGAGAGGGAGTCTTAAAAATTAATAGGAGATTACCCTTTAATAGAAACGCAAGATTGATATTCGACTTATACTGGATGCGATCTGCGTTGGAGTCAAGTAACAGAGAAGTTTTTCCTTGCGAATCCTCTAATTGTATCGTGAATGATCTAGCTTCTGACTAGACGAGAGAGAGATAGAGGCATAACATGGTGTGGGAAAGGTCGATAAAAATATCATGCGATGGAAACACCGAAAGGAAAAGGCAATTACTTTCGAGATTCAAGACAATTCGTAGGGTACGGTTCATTATTGGTGTAGAAGCAATTGTTAATACGTAAACATCAAGAACACATACCTTGTATGTCCACATTATATGAACAATGTGATACTAGAGAAAAAGCTCAACGTGATGATCTAGATGACTGTCCGCGTCTTGTTAACAAGTTTAACTTCCCAACATGGTTGCATCTAGCTTTTATGATTTTCTAATGGTTCGTAGGTCATTCCACTATAAAGTTCGATCGGCGCGGTCTTATTCGAATACTAATAAATCTTTTTCTTTTTATTGTGATGGGAGGACTTGAACCCCAAATTTAGCCTTACTTAGGACCCAATCCCATCTATCTTTGTCCTTGCAAGATCACTAGTTTATTAATGTATGCTATTAATGAAACAAACCTAATAACCACTTTCAACCTCAAACTTTTATAACAAAAAAGAAATTCCATGAAAAATCCATTGATAGATTTCAAATATCATAAAGCACACATAACTCTAAATGAATAGAGTCGTAATCACGATAAGCAAGTTGATTGGCAAGTAGCCAATAAATCTGTTGCCTTCAAAATTTGAACTCAATATAATTTTACCTATTCCATAGATTTCTCACCTCTCCTTTTACGATAAGTTTTATTATATTAAAAAAACCACATCAAATCTAAAACAAGGTGGCACTCTAATGTCGTTGTTTCATTTGCACTTCCTACAAATTTGTCATGTTGAAAGGTTCGAACACCCAAAAAAAAATCTTTTCTTGCGTTAATCCTTCTAAGTCAGCTGATTTCCTACCATCTACATTGGCTTGCAATTGTGTCTCTCTGTGCTTTGTACATATATTCATGCAAGAATCTTGTCCTTATCAGCCCCCAAAAAGTAGGGTTTTGTGACAAGGCAAAGCAAAGATCAAAAGCCAGTTTGATGTTGGAACATAAATGGCGTTTACCATCTTTGTTTATTTTTATATTTTATGAGGCTATCGTCACCTGAATAAAATAAAGTAAGCTAAAAAATATATATTTACACATAAAAAGTAGAGCATTCCAAAGGAAAATGTGGTGAGCCTTTAGTCCCCAATTAGATGGGAACCTCCAAATATAGAGTCTCCAACTGCTCAATAGATTAATGCGCACATTGGGAGCTGTTACCTGTTAGTGAGCTGTACATTACATCCGTGCATTGCAAGGGCCCAAAATGTGTATCAGTTATAAATTATTCGTTAAATCGTATCCTATTTTAGATGAATATTTTTCTTTTGAACAAAATAAAGGCAGAATTCTTAGTTCATATCTGTAGTATGATATAGGGAGATTGCTTGGAAAATACTAGATAGAAAGTGTTAAAAAAGTGTCAGAATTTTCTCATTCTTAAATTCACAAACTTCCCGTCATTTTACCGACTCAAAGTACCTCTTTGTAGAATCATCCATTGATAATCTATTGTGACAGTTTTCTTCGACCTAGACTTGTCATGCTCCATCGCTAATACTAGAACTAGAGATGCTTGTGATAATATTTAAATCATCGATCAAAATCTGATCTGATATATTTTGATCAAATAGCAGACTTAATAAAGTACTTAGTAGACCTGTTAAACGGGTGAGTTGGGTCGATTTGAGTGAAGTCGAAAATAGTCTGATCCAAATAGACCCATTTAATCCATTTTGTTCAATTTCCACGCAATGCAAATCTAATGGCTCATACCCGACCCGATCTATATCACTAAAACACTTCTATATTTAACTTAATTTATGAAAACTCATGCCCAAACTAAATTGAGAGTGTGGAGTGAGAGTGTGCGAGATTGAGTAAGGAGGAGAGAATTAAGAAAGAGTCATACAAGTAGGATGCGTTTACCTAAGTTGTAAACCCATTAAATACCTATATCATGTTTAAGCCTATTTATGACCTATTTACTAAACATAATTAATATATATAATAACTCACTCCATCATATTAAGAAATGGATCTATAATCCATTTTAACAAATTTAGTACTTAATAAGGGTGCTGAAGCAACTCTTCTATTACAGTGATTAGGTGGTATTTAGACACAGAGCCTATCAACTGAAAGAAAAAAAGGTAAATGTGTAAGGTGAAAGCAATTATACTCCAAGTACTGCTGGCAATACCAAAAGAAAAAGTCTTTTTTAAATACCTCTAAACATTCAATACTGCCGACCTTTCTTCTCAAAGAGGAAGAACATGGTGGGCCTCCCCCTTTTAATGGCGGAAAAAGGTTGGCGTTGGACTTATCCCCAGCCGTGAAGCCACGACAGACGACATGAACAGAGTGGTCAAAAGACACCTTTTGTGGTCTGACGTCTGAACCGCTTGTTGTCTCATTCAATTCGCTCTTTTTAATGGCCTTGAACTGACTCTGCAGTTACATGCACAGCCTCCACTCTTTTTATGAGTGGTCATTACTGTGCTTCCGTTTCTTGCGATTGACCCACAAACCACTCCTCATAAAAGTATTGTCGGAAGGAGACAGGCGAAGAGGTGATTCTCGATTCTTGAACACCCCACATGAAAGCCAAAAAATCTATCTTCTGATAGATCTGATCTGGTGAGAAAGTGTTGCGTGAACCCACAGAAAAAAACAGAACACTGCACCTAATTATGTGGCTGGAGATTTCTTTCTTGTTTTGGCCAGAAGGTGGCCAGAGATCGATCGAGCTGTATGTGGACGAGCATGCTGCGAGGTCAGGGTACCAATGACAAGTGGAGATGGTGGCAAGGCAGAGGCAAGGTGAACACAGCAGAGAGAGAGAGAGAGAGAGAGAGAGAGAGAGAGAGAGAGAGAGAGAGGTGTTTGGGTTTCAGGTTTTTTAAGGTAATTTTCCTGAAAACAAAGGCATTTTAGTCAATTTGGAGACTGGCAGATTCAATTACTCCTATTGGTTAATCCCGAAGGAAGCTTCCCTTATACCTTATTGGTTAATCCCGAAGGAAGCTTCCCTTATAGGACGGAGGCAAGAGCGGAAGGAGTATAAAAGAGTACCTTCAAATCGAGGGATGGGGGTCATGAGATTCTCATGAAAAACCACTCTTTCGTCTAAAGATGTCTAGCAGTCGCATCGAGAACTTGGGTTCGTAATTGAACTTCCCACACATATGCTCTGAATTTGATCTTTCTGAATCAAGATGTAGGGTACGGAAAAGTCATGAAGTGCATAAGACTCCCCAGCGATGGAGGAGCGACTCAAAAATACTAGTAAATGAGATTTGGGGAATGTGAACCAACTTCAATGTTTGTAATTTTCATGATAATTATTTAGCTCCAGTAATATCGGACGCTCCATAGTGAGTTAGAGAAGACAATTTGCCTTGTGAATAGAACTTTCCGTCATTGATTTCAGTCTTGTGGGATATTGAGCTTCTTCCCATTTGGACACACCCAAGTAAGAAATCTCGTCCTCATCAGCTCCAAAAAATGAGAGTTTCTTTTCTTTTTTTGTCACAAACCAATTATTGATAAGGTTTTTTTTCTGCGACCATCAAAAGCTCTTCGTTGCCTTTTGTCCTCCAGAAAATATGAGGGTAAAAGGGCACTTCAAAGAGGAAAAAGGAAAAGGAAAGATAAAAAAGGGTGGAACCTAGTCCACAAAAATTAGAAGTGTCACCTCGAAAATCCGATACCATCACACATATTTAACATATCGTGGGGTTAAACATCTATTTCAATGTGATTCCCATTTAGCCATTTTAGTGCACTACTTTATGGCTGTCGGTTGTTTGAGTTAATCATGTCATGACAGAACACACAGAAACATCGTACATCATATGGCGGTTCTCATCACTTTGACAGCTTCCTCAAAATATCAAGATTTTTTGGTCGATTGTTGGTTTAGGCATTTTCACGCAAGGTGGGTCTGATGAGACCTAAAAGGATCCAATTACCATGCCGAACATTAATTTATTTTTGTATATATTGCCATATCATTCAACCATTCAAACACCAGGTGAGAATAATTTGGCTCTACACCAGGTCATATTGATTGGAACCAATTTAGGTCTAAACAAGATCTTTGTTATCTTTTGTTCTAGTATACCTAGACAATGAATTTCTCAAACAAGAACCTGATTTTCCATGAGAGGTGCGACCGAGTTTAGGGACGGCAAAGCAGGATTTGCATTCATCTACATTTGTTTAATTGAAAATGATATAGCTCACTTCGAATTGTGCACACATGCGACTCTCTAGCACAAATTGTCAACCCCAATATAGAGTGTTTCTAAGAGAACCTTTAACAAGAGATATCTAAATGGGGATTTGCATGTCCTATGTCAAAATTTTGGTGTTAATCTTGAAGACTAGCGTCACCAAAAGAGAATTTACCATCTAAACGTGGAGAAATCTTTAGCCATTATTCATTTGATCTTAGCTTGAAGCAGTTGTTTTGTTGTACTTGCAAATATGCATGCAAGAATCTTGTCCTTCTTAGCCTTCCAAAAAGGTGGAGTTTTGTCACAAAAGCAAAGATCAAAAGCGGGTTCTTGTCTCGGATCATGAAAAACAGTTTCCTATTATCATTATTTATGTCTGCTGACATGCGGATTGGTTGACTTGGAGTCGAGTTTTGATCCTGCACACCGCGAGCAGTAAACCTTCCAGGCGAGATGTATTTAGATTTGGTCTTCGAATAGGCCATCCGATGCCGAAGTCAGCATGGAAGAAAGGCTAAGCGAGCAAGAGAGAGAGTTTGAAGATTCAAGCCAAGAAGTAGGTCAATACTAGTTTAATAGAAGGGAAGGGATGTCCATTGTCGCTCTTACATCAATGGATGATGAATGAAACTTCGCTTTGACTTTGGGACAATTTAGAATTCGAGATCATGGAGGGCTTCGCTCGCCACATATTCAACAAGCATTTTGCCCACAATACACTTCTCTTCTGTTATGATTTTTTTAATTGGAGATAATAAGTTATCTTTTTTGCTCCAAGCCAAATACAAATGCGGTTACAAGCCTGAGAACAAAGACAAAAGTAAAACAGTCTTTGGTGTGTGATGGAACTTTATGCCATCCGGGTTGGGGTTGTGATGCGCCGATTGATTTAGGATCAAACCCGAGACCTCATGCTCTTCCTCGTGGAAATTTCCGATCATTTTATCGCTGGACCATTGTCATATGATGACTCGACCCATTGTTTTTGAACTTTCCTTCAATACCCAACTTGAATATTTCCACATGAATTGACGTTAATTTGGTCATGGATAATGAATATGCTGCTGTCACGTTTAGGGGTGATCTGTTCCAAGGTGGGTTGGGTCCAGATCTAGAACCTGAAACCAACCCTGTTATAACCGGTTCTTAATTTTTGGAACCTGAAAGCAACCCTGTTTTTCCTAGACCCTGTTTTGGAACCAACTCTATTTTTCCGGTCCGGTTTCAGGGTCTACCCGAGAACCTATTTTTTTTTGTTCCTTTTTTCGATTTCATTTTTTTCTAGCAAAATAATATAGGTAGCAATGAAACAATTTAAAATAAAAGATGAATAACAAAAACCATTATCCGCCAAAAGTAATAATCCCCAAAATGAGCAATTGAAATTACAATACATCAAAATCAATAATCCAAAAGCACTATGTGGCAAGACATAGTCCAATCGCATAAATCATTAAGAGTCACATTTCCAGGGAATTTATTCAACATGTTTAGCTCTTTATTTTGCGCCATGATGAGATAACTCCTCACTTCTGTTTTCAAGTGAAATATCTTGAAGGAAAAATCAAGAGACGTAGCGGTAAGGCATACGCTCTTACTAGAAAAATGCCTATATATCTCATCTGAATCACACAATATTTAGATGACTTTAAGGGCCGTGCTGTTTCACTCATAGTTGTGAAACATATTCCAATATTAAACCGGAAATCGGTTCTTAAACCGGTGAAGTAGGGTAACGTGATATAAACTTTTTACTTTTTTGTACATTATCTCAAAACCGGTTCTAAAACCGATTCTAAAACAGGTTTGGGTTGATTTTTACTTGGAACCGAAAATCAGACCGGTTCTAACCGGTTCCCAAAAAATGGAACCGGTACTCGGACCGGTTCTTGTTAGAACCGGTTCCCAAACCTATTTTTCGGGCGGGTTGGTCCGGTTTCCGGGTAAATCCGATCTGGTTGCACACACCTAGTCACGTTAGCATTACGGCCAAAATAACAGCTACTTATGATATCGCTTACAAGGTAAAATCTCCTCAGCTTGGTCCCTTTTTTAAGAGACCCAAACACACACAATATCCATTCCTACCATATCCGCTCTCTCTATCTCTCTCTCTCTCTCGCTCATGGCTGTCCCAGAAAAGGTCCTCTCGTCATCAATGAACGCCAGATCGGTAGGCTCAGGCAATGAAACCATAGTCCTTGCACATGGTTTTGGAGGAGACCAGTCTCTCTGGGACAAGATCAATCCTTCCTTGGCCAAGCACTACCAGGTCCTCTCCTTCGACTGGTGCTTCTCTGGCGCCGTCCAAGACAAGAACCTCTTCGACCCCGCGAAGTACTCCACGTACGACGCATACGCCGACGACCTCATCACGCTCCTCGACGAGTGGGATCTGAAATCGGTAATCTTTCTGGGGCACTCCATGTCCGGCATGATCGGATGCATTGCCTCCATCAAGAGACCTGAGCTCTTTCAGAGGCTTATGCTACTTCTTGCCTCTCCAAGGTGCAGTACCCTCTATCCTATGACTAGTATTACTAGAGCTTTCATTGATGATGTCTCTTAATCTAATTCCTTCACTGTTAAGTGATTTCTTCTCCGTTTTTTTTTCGCATAAAAGCACATGAGACACTTCCTTGCATCGGAACTCAATAGGGTCATTTATTTTTTTGGTTCTTCCGACTTTATTTCTTGATTTAAAGTCTGGAGTCTAGAGTTTCCTCCAATTAACATATTAAAATCCTCTGAATGTAGAGTCAAACGCCTAGTTGTTTCGCGCATGTTCTTATATTCCATATGTTTCAAATCGCCTATCAATAGTTTTTATCCATCTTTTACATGAAATGATATTTATAGATTTTGCGGGAACACTGCCAACTATTCCAAAAATTTAAATTGATATATGAAAGAATGATTTAATATATTAATATTCGAGCACTTCCCCTCACACAAAAGCTAGAGTCAAAGACTAAGAGTGCAAAAATATAATAAGGGTCCTTGAAAGATTTGAACTCGTGATTTTTTGCTTTGATACTATGTAAAATCACTATCGACTATTCTGAAAAAGCTTAAATTGATCGGTATTTAGTAATTCTGACAATTGTGTTTTTGCTACGTATCATTTGTTATGGAATTTGTGTTGTCAGCCATTAACTCTCCCTCTCACTAACAGTTTTACCATAAAATTTCTGCCTACTTCTATTGATTTGTGCTTTTTCTCGTCCTAGTCATTTCTCCGAAAGTATCTGCAAATTGTACTGTTGGCTCGGTGGAGAAGAAGCTGACATGAATAGAGAAAAGTGAAAGGTTGAAAATAGAGAAAACGAAGAACCATGTGATGCTTCATCAAATGCTAAGAGTTCGCTTCCATAGTCAACAAACAGTAACGCGTTCAAAAGAAAGCATTGATACAGTGTATCAGCATAGGATATGATTCTAACCCAATGATTAATCTCTTCTAATAGCCCCTCTTTCTACTCATCTTTTCTCGTTTGAACTGAAACTATTTGGAGCTCTTTTAGGGGGAACTTCGCTCTTTAAGTTGCCCTAGCATCTGATGACTTCTCTTAAACTGACAGACTATTGTATGTGTGTACTGGCTACTTAGGGTGCGAATAGTAACCATTCTGCTTCAGAAATCAAATTCTTGCCAGAAATTAATTTCTTGAATTCTTGCTAGAAATTGATTTCTGAAGGAGAAATCTGCTTAGTAAAAGATGACTAATTCTGCTCCAGAAATTGATTTCTGGCACAGAAATCTGTTTTGATTTGTTGATTTTTTTTACACCTAAAAAAATTAAAATTTTACTCAAAGTGGGTGGCCACATGTATTATAAGCTATTCTGTAAAGTTTTGAAATTTTTAATTTTTTTTAGTACCTTAAAAAATTTAAATTTCACTCAAAGTGTGTGGCCACATGTATTCTAAGCCATTTTGTAAAGTTTTGAATTTTTTTATTTTTTTATTTTTTTGGACACCTCAAAAAATTTAAATTTCACTCAAAGTGGGTAGCTACAGGTATTCTAAGTCATTCTATGAAGTTTTGAAATTTTTTTATTTTTTTTTATTTTTTTGGGCACCTTAAAAATTTGAATTTCATGGGTGGCCACAAGTACTTTAAGCCATTTTGTGAAGTTTTGAAAATTTTTATTATTTTTATTATTTTTCTTTTTTTGGGCACCTCAAAAAATTTAAATTTCACTCAAAATGGGTGGCCACATGTGTTTTAAGCTATTCTATGAAGTTTTGAAATTTTTGACTTTTTGATTTTTTTAAAAAAATTCACCAAATTTCATATTTTCCCGAAATTTGATTTTTTTTTATTTTCTGGAAATTTTTATGAATTTTTCTAGAATTTTTCAATTTTTATGCATTTTCTGAAAAAAAAAATTGTGAGAAAATAGGGAGAATGCATTCCGGAATCAAGAAGTTACAAAAAGCAACTTCTCTTTTTCTTGCCAAAAACTCATTCTGGAATCAAGAATGCATTCTGGAATCAAGTATTTTTAACAAACACATTTTTATTCCAGAATACGAAAATCGCTCCAGAATGCAGTCTGGAAATTTTTTAACAAACGACATTCTGTTCCGAAATGCATCCCGGAACGGAATTTTTATTCCGGAATGCATTCCATGCGCACCCTTAGCCATATCTGTCTTGCCTTGTCCTTGACTTTTAAGCTATGTTTGTTAAATTATGTTGACAAGATGAAGAACTGGATTATTTATTGTAAGCCTTCCTTTCTTATACCATTTAATTTGTTATAGCACAATATGGTAATGCATCTGTATCTTGACTTCAGACATGATCTCAATATACTTAATCTCTTAATAATCAATTGAAAGAGAAAACAGTATCAGCCGGCCCAATTTGGTACTGTTTTTGTCCCAAGCTCGAACATCAATTATTGAGACTCTTTATCTTGCATTGAAAAAATATTTTTGATCATATAATTAACAGACTATACTAATACAGAAGGAAGCTTCTTTGGGTAATGCTTCAGCTGTACAAAACCTTATACTAATACAAAACAAAAAGCATGAAGAAGAGCACGAAGGTTCACTATTATGTTAATTCTCCATCCTCTTGCAAGTTCCTAATGCTTTTTCGCCAATGTCAATACACCTAAAACAGGTACTTGAACTTGGCTGACTATGTGGGTGGGTTTGAAGAGTCGCGTTTAGATGACATGGTCTCGAGCATCCGATCGAACTATCAAGATTGGGTCGAGAATTTCACTCCTGCAGTCGTGGATCCCAAAGACCCGCCTTCTGTCGATAAATTTCGACGGTGTTTGCACAGCATGAAGCCCGAAGTGGCAGCATCCTTGGCCAACGCCATCTTCCACTCCGACTACCGACACATTCTCGTGGATGTGACCACGCCGTGCACCATAATTCAGGTCACCAACGACATGGCCGTGCCGACCTCCGTCGCTCACTACATGAAGGAGAAGATTTCGGGGCCGTCGACTGTGGAGATGATCGAAGGCATGGGGCATTTCCCCCAGCTGACCGCGCATAAGCAGCTACTCGATGTGCTCCACCAAGCTCTGGGGTTCGACGCTCCTGGCAGAGAGGACGTGCCTGCATCGATCGGGTCAAGGGGACCGGTCGACCAGGGTTGCGATTGAGATCTGGTCAGTCGAGTTTCGAAGAATAAATCTGTCCTTGGATTGCCCAACTTCACTTATGATCTTGCTAGCGATGATAGTTATGAATATGTACGATAACGGAGTGTATGGTAATGTGTTTCTTGCTCGGTTTGGTATTGTTTAATTACTAGTTTTGTGTATAGATGTAGAGGTTGTGTAAATATAGTTGGTTTGAGTTTAGTTGTGTATGGACCCTTGGGCTTGAGGATTGAATTACATGTAATGTATCCATTGTGTAATTGTCAAAAAAATTCTAAACCTGTTACACTTTTGCCAATTCAATCATAAACCTTTCAATTTTGTGAATTTAATCCTAAACATTTTCACGTTTTTTTTAATTGAGTCCATTCGGCCAAAATTGTTCGGAAATTGCTGACATAAACGCTGGCCATCTTACGTGGCACGACAAGCGCTGACGTAGATAATTTTTTATAATATTTTAATATTTTTTCGAATCTTTTATGTTTCCTTTTTTTTTCTTTTTTCCCTTTTTTCTTCTTTTCTTTTTTTTTTCTCTTTTCTTTTTCTTCTTTCTTTTTTCCTTTTTCCCTCCACCGGCCACCGCCAGGCCTCGTGGATGGCCAGCAGAGGTCGTCGGCCTTAGACAAGAGTCGCCGTGAAAGGACTCAATTGGCAAAATTAAAAGGTTTATAACTGAATTGGCAAAAGTACAATAGGGATAGGAATTTTTGAACAATTTTCCCAAAGTTTTATCTAGTAATCCCTTAATTTGGGTATGCTTGATTTTTATGAAGTTGATTGTATTTTGCTTATGTGCAAATTCGAAATCATTACATGATATACATATGACATAAAAACAACCCAGCTCCACCTTCCCATATGCTTCTCCGATCGAACCCATGATCGCTCCACGGGCACAACGACCGCCGCCAATATGGCGTGAGGGACGTCCGGCACGACCCCAATCGGGCTCTTCCTCTTGGACGAAGACGAGGGCTGTTGAGTGTGCCTCGCATTAGCGGACGCCGCCCGCATTCGGCGCCTACGCTTCTAGGGTTTCACGGGGAGGTAGGGTTAGCAATTTGGAGAGCCACGAGGGAGGGCATTCAACTTCAACAACGGCGTCGAGCCAATCGAAGCCTAGACTAGCGTGCGTCCGATCGTCTGACTCAAAAAACACACCCAAATCTCAAATATGGATGAAACCCAACTTCAGAACATCGACCGGAGAACCAAAGCTGTGTCCTTGAAAGCAGTTACACCCACCTCAAATCGGACTCCCGGCTCGCTAGAACCCATCGTCACCGGAATCCAATCCGAAAACTAAGAGATTTGGATAGGAATCACCAACTAAGAGATGAAGAAGGCTTTAGGGAACGATATATTGTATCTCTTACAAAAATAAACGGACGGAAAATATTTTTCATCGTCCATCAAAATGTGTAGGCATCAATTGTTGCTGATAATGAAAACATTTTTCATTGACCAATTATTTTAAGGGATACGAGCCATCATTTTAAGAAAAATATTTTCCAAGTTATTCATTTTCCACAAATGGAATATCTAAATATTAAACCATACATTTCTCTAATACCTTAAGCTTTTAGAACAGTTGGTAGTAGTCCCACAAAAGTTCGAATCGTTCCGGGCCCGATTTGCCTCTCCAATAAAATATGTCCACCCTTAGTACTAGGCAAAAAAACCAGATTAAGTGTGAAGGAAAGTGATAAATTATTTAAATATTAAACCACACCTTACCTATCTTTAACAACTTAAGCTTTTAAAACAGTTAACAAGGATCTCACAAAATTTCACAAAGCAAAACGTAGCAAGTGAATAATGTATACCTGACTTCCGGACTATCAAACAAAGTCACGAATTCGGAATGAAAGGTGAACCCCTGCATTTCCAATGAATGACTCCTCTAAGAGCCACGTTTCGTTGCATTCTCCCTAACGGCAATGAACAGAATGCACCCTTGTCGAATTCGTGAGGCTGCGCGTGACGTAATCACCGTTCCGGCCCCGGACGGATGTTTTCTTCTCTATGTAATTTTTCTCTCGTCCCTTCTCCCTTCTTAAAACTCACCTCAGACTCCCTAATTACAGCACTCTCTAGGACTTGCCCCGAAAAATCGAATCCAAATTTCCCTCCAAAAAAAGAAAAAACCACGGACTAACCCCCAAAATTAATTTTTCATAACCATCTAATTATTCAACTAATTATGTGATGTTACACAACTGAAATGAGGGGAATTAGTTCAAGATTTCACTAGATGAAGAAGCGGATTTGAAGGTGCAAACTTGGACCGGACAGTGGATGGAGTCACTCGGCAATTTGAAGACAAAACCATGCCCGGTTGGGCCTGACTCTTGTGGATCAAGCCTGATTGGTCCTGATTTCACCCTGTTTGGGCCTGGTTTTTAAGATGGGCCTGACAACCTTGGTCTGGGCCAGGTTGGGCCGATAGCAATGAGGGCCTGGTAAGCTGCCTCGGCTGACCAAGGTTGGGCCCATTCACATGGTGTCTCACCCACTAAATAAACTGTCTCAGCTGATCAAGCAATATATATGACATAAAAAAATGACATAAATGATCTATGAAATTTAATCTAATATGCGACGTTATCCCTGGACTTTTAATGTATTCAATGTGAATCCTTAGACGATATAAAATTGTTCAATGTCGTCCTTTCTGGTTGATTGAAGTTGACGAAATTTGCTTATTTAAGCCTTCAATCCATTGAGTTTAAATAATAGACTAAAAAAAAGGTTATATGTAGATTATCCACACGAGATATCCATCTCAGATGAGGATATAACAATCCACGTCATCAAATAACGATGGGCTTGTTGGCGTTTTAATTTTATCTTTTTCTTTTTCTAAAATGGATGGATAAAAAGATGGACACGTCGAATCTATCATTTTTAAACATTAAACTCAATATACAATCAAATAACATGCAAAACAAAAAGACATCATTGCATTTTCAACTTGCTACAGTATTGTTACAGTTGCTACAGTGATGAATAGTAACTTTTACAGCAATGAACAGTATCTTTTACCGTTGCTACAGTACATCCCTCAATCACAGGACTCATGAGGAGGACCATTATCGCATCGCAAGACTCATATGATTATAGTGAGCTACAGCTTACGTCATTGCAATTAGGAAATTTTTCATAATCTAAGTATATTTTATCAAATACATCGAATAAATTAAAAATTTAGAGATGATATTATAAATTAGGACGAACTTTAGAGACCGATTTTGTGAATTTCTTTTGGACGACGCTATGAGCTATGGTTGGTTGTTCACCTACCGCCTGTCACTCGTGGGCTCTCGCTCCTAGTCTTCCGGCATCAATGCTGCGTGAATAAACGAGGCGGCTTTGATTAGCTGGACCATACCACCCTCCTTCGAGCGGGAGCGTGATGAGAAGCCTGGTCGGGGCTTCTCGCTTGTTGGACACATCGTCGTTGGTCTCAACTCGCTTCCTCGACACTCTCAGCTTCTCCTCCCCTCGACGGAGCTTCGAGGCCATGGCTGCTGCGGCGGCGGCGGAGGACTTCGTCCGAGGTTCCGTGCACCCGAACGGCGTCGCCGTCATCACCCTCGACCGTCCCAAGGCCCTCAATGCCATGAACCTCGGTACTCTCGAATTGGGACTGCTGGTGCTTCTTTTCGTTTTGGTTTTATGTTTTGAGGTGTGACAAGACTGTAGGGAATGGTGGGTCAACGGTCGTGACATTTTGTTGATCATTTGCATGTGTTTGGTTGTGATTGTTTAGTGTTGCGAAGCAATGCAGCTGCGTAATTACCGGTTACGTTTGTAGTTGAGAGGCATGATTAGCTCATATGTTGTTGTGGCGCAAGTTTTCACTGTCCTTGTTGTGAAATGAAGAAGTTAGGACAGCATCCTGTCAGTTATTCCTTGGACATTGTTGGGTTCTCTGGCAAAATCCGATGTCTCATTACGGGGAGCAGGCGGTCTACTTTTAAGTGCATTGGCCTGCCAAGAATAAGATTGATCTTAATTTTTACTAGTAATTATCAAGCTGATGAGGTGCGAGTGTATGTGGATCCGACTGGGTATGTTGTTGGGCTTGAATTCTGGAGTCCGCTTGACGTTGGATTAGCAGACTTCCACCAAGGACCCAAATAAGAATAAATTGTGGTACGAGCAATGACCGCGTTCTCCAGATGTTTTAAGCTACTCTTATAAAAGAAAGTTGATGTTTCTAAATTCTAACATTCTCTCCTGGTAGATCTTATGATTTGGAACTACTTTTGATGCAGATATGGATTTGAGGTACGCAAGCTTTCTTGACCTATGGGAATCCGATCCGAATGTGAAATGTGTTCTGGTGGAGAGCAGCTCACCTCGCGCTTTCTCCGCAGGTAACCTGGAGAGCATTTTTCTCCCTTAATTTGGCGGTGTGATGAACTCTATCTTTCTTGGGTTGTTATCCAGTGGGCATTATGTAGTCTTGTCTCTTAGGTTATTTCCTAGGTAATTCGTCATTAGAATTTCATTTACCTTAACATATCGGGTGAGGGGTGGTCTTGATGATAATGCCTAAAAGGATAATAGTTGTGCAAACATTTTCTGGTAGTGCTTTTCCGTAATACACTTTTCTACATGGTTGATGATTTGAATAAGTTCGTGTTGACAATTTTTTTGTGCTCTCTGGTTGCGCCTTTTTCCTTCCCCAGGCGTGGTTATTGGTCTATGTGTCACAAATCCTTTCTCCTGCTACTTGCCAACTTGAATTGCTTGGATGGTGCTTGTTCAAACAATTACCCAGAACTCTGCTTATCTGCAGGTGGTGATGTGAAGCGAATAACAACCAAAAAGCAGTTGTCAGATATGATTGAGGTTTTGTTATATCCTCTTGCACATTCACGATCTCTGCAGTCTGCAGCAATTTTTAACCTATGTGATTGCATTCCTGCTCCTAGCAATACACGTGTTCCTATCTGTTCGCATTCACTGTAGGAAACCTGATATTAGACCTTGTTATAACCTTTGAAACCATCAGAAAAAGATTGAAATGATTCGAACATTTATGAGTTTGATCCAACTGAAAAATGTGTAATTCCAACAAGATAGGGCCAGCCATACATCGACTGTATGAGTGGTATGCAGAGGTTGGAACGAATTCAATATAATTTTTTGCCTATGGAAGGAAGTGCCTTTTGATGAAGCTGGAATTTGTTATGTCCAAAGTCGTGCAAAAAGATTTTCAGCTTGCACTGTAGTTAGGTTTATATTGTTTTTTATGCCCCTCCTTCTGTTTGCTATATTCAGGATTGTTTTCGTATGCTTCCTTCTACTATAGTTTTTGGTCAATAGTTGCAATACTATTTGCAAATAGAAAAGAAGAGCATTTTAGTTCCAAAAGAATGTTAATGAGACTTTGATCTCTGTCAATATATGTACAGGAAAATGCAGTCATGTCAATCTGCACATCACGTGACATGTTTCAAAACTGGAACACCTTTCCTGCTGTGTAATTTCACAAATTCTCTTTGTTTGTGCTGTTTTCTAAAGAACTTTCCCCTTCCACTCGTGAATCCATCTGACATCGCGCTATTTTGTTTTCTATTTACATCTCAATGGTTTGAAGTATGGTTAATCTCTGAGATGCAGTTTTTATACTCATATTGCCTTTGTATCACATGTTTTTTCAGTGCCTGCAGTTAATAACTAGCGTTATATTCAGGTGTTCACTGCAGAATATTCCTTGATATGCAAAATATCAGAGTACAAGAAGCCATACATATGCTTTATGGATGGTATCACCATGGGATTTGGAATCGGCCTGTCTGGTCATGGCCGCTTTCGAGTAGTAACAGAGGTATGTGTTTAGTTTTATGCTAAGTTTGTTTTAACATGTGTTTGAAAAGTCAGATTCTTCTTTGACATTGTCAAATCATGATGATCTCAGAGGACCGTTCTGGCCATGCCGGAAAATGGGATCGGTCTTTTTCCAGATGTGGGATTCTCATATATAGCTGCTAAAAGTCCTGGAGGAGGATCAGTTGGTAAGTGATCTGACAAATCCAGTGACCTGTGCCTTCTTGAGTTAGGATTAGCATATTCAGTGGGCAAAGAAGTTGGTCAATGAAGTTATAAAAGGGATCTCACATGGATGATTTTGACCACGGAAAACTGAAATCAGATGACATTTTCTTTGTCCTCTAAAGGATGTTATCATCAACAGTAGTTCATCAGATTCTCATTTATTAAGATTTACAACATGTCAACCTTCTCTTCCGATGGTTTGTGGTGTCCAATATGTCTGACTGCCATTTTTTGGGAATAGACCTTTTTGTTGGCTTTGACCAGTGGAAATATATGACGGCATAATTAAAACAGGTGCTTCTCATAAAATAGGGGTTTGTTTGGTCAGTTCATCATGCTAAGCTCCAATGATTGTGGGGACTGGCCATAGGGTTCTTTGTTATCTCTTCACTAATTCTTTCCATCGTTGCAGTTGCTTAAAATGTCTATATTTTGTAACTTACAGGTGCCTATCTTGGAATGACTGGAAGTAGGATCTCAACACCCTCTGATGCACTATATGTTGGCCTGGGAACACACTACGTGCCATCTGGAAAACTAGGTTCCTTGAAGGAGGCCCTCTTAACAAATTCCTTGTAAGGAGCTGCTCAGTTAGCAATCTTCTTTGATAATCTTCTCTTACTCTGGAATTGATGATACATGCAGCATTGCATCCTCCTCTCTGAATTTTTTAACACGAGCTGTTAATGTTCTCTTCATTCTGGCATCTACAAAATTAGCAATGTTCAAAGCCGCTGCTTCATTATGTTCACCACCTGACGATTCCAAAACGACCTAAAGTTTCAAAACAGCATCATTTCACGGATCAACGATCTCTAGAATCAGCCTAGCAAACTAACACCCGAACTGATCCAAAATCACAGCTTAACTGAGCAAAATCTCTTGATTTGATTAGATGAATTAAAGTTTCGAATCCTTACCGAGCGCTTCGAAACGGTATTAATCTAGCTTGTCGAGGCCTCCGAATCGCACCAAAAGCGCCGACTCACTCCCCTCCTTTTCCGTTTTCTCTTTCTTTCGCCGACTGACTCCTCTCCTTTTCTGCTCTTTATTTTTCCTTTGAACCAGCTCCAGAAGGAACCAAGAAGATGGGCTAAGCTAAGTGGGCTAAGATGTCTTGGGCCTTCTTTTTCAGGAGGGGTCCTCAGTGGGCTGAGATGTCCTTGGTTAGACAATTCTTCAAGGAGCTCTTTGCGGGAAATTTGGGGACCAGGCAATCTCGCCCATTATAACCGCGGTCGCCGGTGGCTGCGTTCAGGCAAAATCTCCATGTTTGGAGCTTCTCTGGAATTAGCGAGATCTTCTATGAAGACGGGCCCACTTTCAGACTTCCTTACGTATTTTGGTGGGCTAACCTCGACACGACATGCATTTGGTATAGCAGGCAACTTTCGCACTGATTCGCAATAGTAGACTCTAAAAGACTCGAGCTTCTCCAGCTTCAGTGAATCAGGAATGGGCCTCTCCGTGGAACTGCAATCTCCAGTTGACAATAGTTGGGATTCGATCTCAGTTAGTTGCGGGCAGTACTCCACACTCAGCACTCGGAGCTCCTTTAAGCTCGATATATTGGATAGCCTCACAAGCGACTCGCACTTGCGCACCTGCAGTCGCCGGAGATTCTCTAGCTGTCCAACCTCGTTGTCAAACTCAATCTCTCTTAACTGACAACCGAAGAGCTTTAATTCAGACAAATTGCCCAAGTTGGAGAACAGTGGCCATTCTATCGGGGTCTCGACGTCTTCTAATGTCACGAATTCTAAACTGGACGGAAGCCGTGTCAGAGACCGTGGGTCTGGACAAGTTATTTCAAGTGACCGGAGCTGAGAAAGAGAGCTCAAGTCAGTTGGGGGCAAGTTGCAATCGGAAAGAACTAGTCTCAACATCTGCAATTTATGTAGCCTTCCAAGCCACTCTAAATTCGGATTTTCAACCCGTCCTCGCGTAGCTTTATAAACCGTAAAGTCAAAAGCGCGATCACTTATGTCCAGATGAAGTAGATTAGTGAGTTTCGAGAGGTCGGGTACTTCCTGCAACAATGAAGAGGACAACTCTAGCTTTGTTAAACTTGTCGAGAGATCTGGTAGCGACCGAAGCCCAATACAATCCGATAAAACAAGTTCTCGGAGATTAGAGAGCTGATTTATTGTCATTGGCAGTCTACTAACCCTGCTCCGAGACAAGTTCAGAATCTTCAATTGGGATAGTCCCGCGATTTCACTTGGAATTTCCCCCTCAAGATTTCGACAGCCTCTAGCAGTCAACTCCTCAAGATTCTCCAGAGTCCATATGCTCTTCGGTAGGTCTCTTATCTCAGTCCAATTCAAACACATGAACTTCAACCATCTAAGGTTGCCTATAGAATTTGGTAATTCTGCAAGACGTGTTCGAGATAAATCCATTTTGAGTAGCGACTCTAGTCTTCCGATGGAATCTGGTAATGCCCTCATAGCGGTCTTGGATAAATTTAAATGGAGGAGCGATCTCAACTCTCCAATAGAATCTGGAAGCTTTCTAAGCTCGTTACAACCACGTAGAGACAGATGCTTCAAACCCAGTAGCTTCCCTATTGAGTGCGGAAGTTCTCTAACATCATCCCGATTTTCTATCTTCAGCACTGACAAGGATTTCAGACCACCAATCGAGTCTGGTAATAGAGGAACGGCAAAATCGTAGGTAAAGGCACTACAAGCGTTCGAATTACGATCCTCACTACTTATTTCCAAGTACTCTAGGCGCTCTAGCTGACCGATAGAGCTATTGGTTTCTTCCAATAATATACAATCTTCAATAACCAATCTTTTCATATTCAAGCACTTAGAGAAGTCAGGGGTCCTTTTTAAGCTATTGCAGCTTGTCAGATATATAACTTTCAGGTTATCATTCACCTGTGAAACAACCAATTATTGGAAAAAAAAAACATTGGCACAGGTGAGGGTCAACATAATGTGACAAATGTGCGCACAAACAAAGAAAAACAAAATGTTTATATGAAATTGTACCATGCAGGATCCCCATCCATTCCAGTCTTCAGTAATATTGCTCTCTGCTAGCTTGAGAACCGCCAATTTCCTTAGACATAAACTGTTGGCTTGTAGGTTTGAAGGGCAATGATGCCAAGAGAGCCATGTTAGATTAGAGAGAAGATTTTTGAAGTCTCCGACAAAGTTTCCCCCATCCAATTCAAGGAACCTTAAACTGGGAAGTCTTGAAAATTCGTCACTCGTAAAATTATGCCCGTCGGCAAGTCTGAGGGCTACAATGTTGTCCGTTCCCTGATAATTCCAAAGCAACAAATAGCAACATGAGCGAACAATTTAAAGTAAGTACTAAATATCAGAATAGGAAGCATATATCTACATTCAACCTGATTGTAAACACAAGTGAACCAGAAAAAAAGAGGCACATAGATACTATTGTATACAGAAAAGGGCAAATTCCATGAATCATTATCTCTCCCACGTACATGGGACTTGTACCGGTAAAAATTAGATTTTTTGGAATGTTGTTCATTTCTCTCAAATTATGCAGAATCATCAATATCCTGTGTACAAAAATGAGCGAACATTTTGAGTGAAAATGAACTCTAAATACACATAACTGCATGTTCAGTTTTTCCATAAGCAATTAACTTCTTTACAAAGACATACCAGGTTATTCTGAACCACATCTAGGGCGACCGTCGGACACCACAACCTGCTGCGCTTTCCAGGAACTAGAAGGCATTCTCGCCGAACAATCTCTCTTCCAAGATCTCTGAGTTGGTCGTGCATCCATAGTCTATCATCTTTGATGACTTTTATCAAAGATAAACGGATGAGGGCACGGAGTCCACTTTTTGGAAAAAACTCACAAGCTTTCCACATGTAATATGCTGGGATTCTTTCTTCACCAATGCAGTGACATGCGATATCAAGAAAAATTTGTTGTTGCTCATACTCTAATTCTTCATAACTTATCAACAACTTTTTCTGGACATCCTGATTGGGCACTTTCTTCAACTTCTTCAATGTGTCTTTCCATGTTATCTTGCTTTTCAAATGAAGGAATGAACCAATAACCACGAGAGCCAAAGGTAGTCTTCCAGTAATTTCGACAATTTCTCCTGAAATAGTGCTGTAATCATGTGGAGGCGAGTCTCCTTCGAAGGCGTGCTTGTTGAAAAGTTGAAGAGCATGGTCAAACTGCATTTCCTTCATTTCATAAAAGAAAAAATCTTGATGACGCACTGGGATGATATTGTCATCTAGGGTGTCGGTTTCAGGAACCAAAAATCGGGTGTCTCTAGTTGTGATAATAATTCTGCTTCCTGAACCAAACCAACTAGAGTTACCAGCTAGTTTCATGAGTTGGTCTCTCTTGTCCATATCATCAAGAACAACGATGACTTTCTTATCACCGAGTCTTTCTTCGATCATGTCCCTCCTCGCACCAGCATCAATAAACTTGGGATGTCGAATATCAAGAATATCAGATAATAATTTATTTTGCAGACTTAAAATATTGTCTGCACGGATATCTAAAAGAAAGCTGGAACATTGAAACTGGGAAGAGATATGCTTGAAGATAGCCGTAGCAAGAGTTGTTTTCCCGATACCACCCATATCATAAATCACGACAAATCGTACACCGGGAGTGCCTGGGCCTAACAACTCCATAACGGCTTCCATCTGATAGTGAATTCCCACCAAGTCATCATGCCAATTTCTCTCTGTAGACCTCAGCTTATTGAAAACTTCTTTCAGAACAAGTGCTATAAGTTTATCCTGGCTGCCATATACACAACGCAACCATTTCAATTTGAGGAACCCCAAACAGAATATGTCGCTCAGAAGCATAAATATGTAAAACCAGAAACTTAAATTGTTAAAACCAAGCATGCATTATCGGTTTATTTCATATTCGGTCCTATCCAAGCCGAGAAGATTGATCTCAGTCGCTGAGAACAATGGTTGGAGTTTGAGGTGGAAGGGCCAATTTTGAAGAGTATGGTCAATCGGCAAAGTTCTAACAGGCCATGTGGCCATCAAAAGTAGTTCGCTAGCCCAAGGGTCCAAACTAGACCGATTTTTTTTTTGTTCGTGCCAGGTTTCTAGTATGGGAAAGGATGATTGAATTGCGTATTAAATAGGGAGAGTATCCTTGGGCAGGGCCAACATTGACGAGGATATCAATACTTTAAGTGGGAAGTTTGTGACACCAGAGTCCCACCAGAGTCCCACATCGAATGGGATAGACCTTTTTGAACGATTCATGAGTGAGGTTCATCCTCAAATGATTACTCTAAATTTAAATGTAATAGGAATTACCAAAAGGTAGAACGGCATAAGAGTGATAAACTGCATGCAAAAGTGCAGCCAACGAATCAGTTGAGAGTTCCAAAAAATTAAATATAGATGAAATGAAGGACTTTATAGAATGAACACGGTAATTTGCACGACCCTTTCAACTTCCATTCGACTACAGAACATTTGTATGAGAGAGAGAGGTTGATTTATGTATGGAAATTGATAAGCTGACTGCACCGTTACTCTTGGAAGAGTGACGGTGCTGTCGCCACCACATATTTACCCAAGGATGTGAGTCCGACGAACAGATTTTGTGTGCGCGCTCTGGAATGCGCGGTCCCCCTTGCAACCGTCACAAGTTTCCCGTAACATCGCTGTTATGCTAGCCAAGTTCTTTATATATCGAGTTTTCATGATTAAAAAACAGTGATCTAATTTTGGAAATGAAAGTAAAGGAGTTTGTTATTAATTACCCGTGATCCTTTAAGTTCCATCCCTTGATTCCGGCAACCTCTCTTAGGGCCTCCTCCTATTGCTTCGCCGCATTTTTACCAGACTCTCTCTCATGCTTTTGTAGGGCCTTCCCGTAGGATCCAGTTTTGAGCTTAACATCAGATGCATCCACCTCGTAGAAGATGGGCAAGATCGCTGTCTCCTCTCTCTTCCTATGCTCCACCATGTACGCAAGTTCGCGGAGGCACCATTTGCTGGAAGCATAGTCTTTAGATAAGATCGGCACATAGATTTTTGAATTAGAGAATGCGCTCAGAAGCTCGCCTCCGATTTCTTTCCCAACACGAAGCTCTTCATCGTCTTCGAAGACGCGTATCCCGGCCCGGATCATGGCCGCATAGAGAGAGTCCGAGATGGTTAAGCGAGTGTCGGGCCCTCTAAAACTCAAGAACAGCTCGTAATCCCTCTTCGACGGCGATGAGGATCCACCATCGAGGGAGAAAGATTTTCCTCCGGGACTTCCCATTCCTGCCATCTTTGGCTACGGAAGGGATAGCAAACTCTTTTGCTTGTTCAGAATTGCAGCTTTCCGGTTACCTCGCGCCCATTGGCAACTTATGAGAGACAGTTGATTTGACTTCTTTGGTTTTTATTTTTATTTTTGGCCCTCGTAAATGGCCAGCTCACTGAGAGCGACAGGAGATGCAAAGAAAGATCACTTCGGCACGCTTCCCCGGAATCACATCCCTCGGACAACCGTTCTTCATCGTTTTCTTATGTGTAATTCATTTGAAACAAATAATTTGCTCGGTCACTTTAAAGAGTCATTTTCATTATCCCAAAATGTCAGCTAAGTATGGATTTTGCTGTTCTTGTCAAAGCATAGCGAGCAATCCATTCTCCATTCACATGATATAGACTGAATTACGAAGAAAGCACATTGTTTTGTTAAGTGAGAGGTTTTAACCTTATCTGAAACCTTTTTTTGAACTTAAGAATGATATTGAATATTTTAAAATAATTTAGGAACCTCATTAATTTAAAACCGATGAAAAGTTCAAGAGCAACAATGCTCCTCGAGTAAAGTTGAGGACTATTAAACAAATCGAAAGGTCAATGATATCATAACACGTGAGCGAACAATGTGCATTTTTTAGGACTTCTAGTGTCCTTGGACTAGGGTTAGCATCTGCAGCGAGTGAGGAGACCAAGGGGGCGTGAGAGAGACGACAACTAATGAGGTTAAATTTGGACCATTGCCAAGGTGGAGATTTATTGATGATGACTCGAAATTAAACTTGTTTGAATTGGAATCAACATAAGTTTGATGTATTCAAACACTCGAAGTGTTAGTAGGGGCTCGGAAACAGAGACGGACGACTGGAGGATGCGAGAAGCCTAGCCCCCAACACCTAGACAAACCAAGCAACTAGGCGAGCAGTCGGCCAAGATGCAGGCTCTTAGAGACTTGCTCTGTTTTGAGACTCCGAAAAGGGGTTATGGCTTTTTTAGATATCAATGATAAGTATTTGATTCTGGCCAAAAAACATAGTGCCTGGGTGTCCAAGCCTATTTTGGTCAGACAACCAACTCCCTATTTTTATGTATATTTAACAAATAACTCGTGAGAAATCTGAAGAGCTTTTAAATAGCCTGCAAATTTACCTGTTCTGTACCTTTGAATTCCGGTACTCTTTATCTTCCTCGCAACCTTTAATTTTCATACCTACATTTCAATTCCTTTACTTTTATAGTCAATTACATTTTTGTCCAAAATTAACAAAAAAACCTATTTTTCCTTAAAATCCATCAATTTCATCATTTCCCCGAGACTTTTACTTTTTGATGAAACACATTGAAAGTGGTCCAAGTGCTCTCATCAATTAAATAGGATTCGACCACTAATTCTATTTAAGGAAAACATACTGTACATATTGATTGCAAGATTGAAGTAAGTTCAATCGACGGGGCGCACATTGCCACGTCTTTAACTGCAAAAACTAAGTTAGAATTCCTTTTTTAAGGGATGGCAAAACAAAGCTTGCTTTCAAGTGCAAAAACGACCGTCCGTATATAGTCAATAGTCGTAAATTGCTTTAATCGTTTTTTTGTCTTCAAATTCAAAATAAACACAATCAGAGTTTACAAACACTGGATCCAATCATAATGAAAACCAAACACTAAACTTGATTTAGGAATAAAGAACCTCTATTCTGCAAGGTGAACTCGTCGGCGCCTTAATCAATTCTCAATTGATGTGTAGATGCATTTAATTGAGATGTGCAGAAACATGTAAGAAACATTGAGATGCCCATAGGAGCACCCTCTGGGGTGGAGGATCAACGTACCTGATTTGCAATTGGAAATTATAATTTAACAAGTATTTGGTCCATAAAGATTAAAGTCTATCCTAAAGTTGGCAAAAGTATTGCTTGATCAAAACTGCACCAAAAAATCCTTTTCATCGAACTAGTATCTAAAGTTTTGGCGAAACTACAAATCGGGAATTTGTTCGCTTGACATATCTCTAATATCTTGCTGATTTTGCATAATAGAAGGTTTGATTAGCATGTAGTCTAGTTGACACCTAAATTTTTTTCCCAAAAATCTCCTCACATTTCACAAAAATCAAGTATCAAATTCATCGGTATTTAAACCATAAACAACAATATTTGGACAATAGACTTCTGCACGTCCAGTTTTACAGCGTTCTTCCCTATTTAGAAATTAGAAAGTTTCCCGTTCGAGGACAGCATGCCCACAACAAATAGTAAATTAGGGTGCGTTTGTTTTATAGAAAATAAATCATTCGGAAAACATTTTCCTAAAAATGATCGCTTGTATCACTTGGTATAATTAGTCAGTGAAAAATGTTTTTGTTGTCGATAACAATTTATGTGAAAATATTTTAGTGGGCGATAAAAATATTTTTTGTTCATTTTTTATAAGCAATAAAAGTGATTAATTTTAGAAAAATATTCTCTAAATTATTTATTTTTTGTGAAATAAATGAATCTTTTATGATCCGGCCAAATTTTCGAGCTGCCCCGAAACTTCCCCTTCTCCTTCTCTCGTTCAAGCTCTCTTGGTTACAGGTCTGCCAAAAGGAAAACGACTGAATCCTCCCGTCGGCCACTTGCCGCGGTATTTTCTTTGCTGATGATTGCAATTTGTATTCTGGGTAAAAAGTTCTTTCTTTGGGTTCAATTCCTTCTCCGTTTTCCTAAGGTCTGAGAAATTCCCCAAAAGCAAATGAAACCCGCGTGTCTGCACCTTTTTCGTGGACGTGTGATTTTTTTTTTTTTGAAAAATGACATAAATAATCCTTAGACTTTGGCTAAATGTGCAACATGATCCCTAAATTTTTAATTTGCTCAATATGATCTTTAAACTTTAACCCAATATGCAATGTGATTCATGGACTTTTAATTTATTCAATATGGTCCATGAACTTTTGTCACGCCCCTAACCCCTACGGCACGCGACACCGCCTTTGGTCGATTTAAGCGACGTCCCAGGAATATCGCTGACCTCAAAATGCCATCAGAGGTTTACTACCACAGCGGATATCAACAAATAAACCCGGACAATTAAGAACTGGGGAAGCAATAAGGGAGAATGAACATATTCGTTCTTATTGCCAAACTTACACTATAATATTTACACTATCCATTATTATTACGAGCACCCGAGCCAGTAACTATTAACTTCCAAAAATGTTATCCTTCTGAAAACCCACCGGAAACTCTGCCACATCGTACTCCGTGTGCACTGGTATCCAAAAACGTACTGGCGGCGGTGGTGGAGGGTTCACGGTTCCTGTCGGGGTTCTGAAATATTTGGTTGAAAACAACCGTGAGAACACTTCTCAGCAAGTTCACCCCTAAACCCAACCTAGGCTATCACGTACCTCCAGACAATTACGCAATCACATACATATATTCACACACGCTGAAACATCACATCGCAGGCACAACAAATAATATTGTCAGGCTTAAACATGCGCACAACATCATTCAAACTCAATCATGACAGATGTAAACACGCGCACGTACCACTCTTATCCCATTATTCCGTCTATTCTCATTCCCTCTTTTTCATTCTTCGCCAGTGACCCGCGTAAATGTACACGCCTCAGGTACACTGCGACCACTCACCACATCTGGCCCGCGTACTCGTTCACGCCTCAGGCCCCTCGATCGCGCCCCGAGCATCACACGCCTCGGTCCGATCCCACATTCACACTTTCCTCAGCCCGCGCCAAATGCGACAGGCCTACATAATTGAAACCCAACTCAGCCTACGCCAAATGCGACATGCCTACATGATTGGAACCCGAGCTTGTAATGCCTCGGTCCAATCCCACATTCACACTCGATCGCGCCCCGAGCATCACACGCCTCGGTCCGATCCCACATTCACACTCGATCGCGCCTCGAGCATCACACGCCTCGGTCCGATCCCACATTCACACTTTCCTCAGCCCGCGCCAAATGCGACAGGCCTACATGATCGAAACCCGAGCTTATAATGCCTCGGTCCAATCCCGATCTCACCCGAGCTGATCGTGCCTCGGACCGAACTCAATCATGCTCTTTCGAGCCTCAGCCTGTGCCAAATGCATCAGACCTACGTGATCGCTGCCCGAGTTTATGATACTCGGCCCGATCCCATTCTTGCACTTACACATCTTCACATAACTTCCATAATCACTTGCCAGACTACTTTTCTTTCTTACTCATGCACATGCTCATCAAGCATTTACTACACTCAACTGGCCCATCACACGCGGCCTATGCACGCATCAATTAACACGTACAACGTGCTCACTCAGCATTCGACATGGCCAATTTCAACAATTAATTTAATCTGGTCCACGCGTGCACATAATCAAACACATTTCAATCCATCAATCACAGTTCAATAAACACACAAGGCCACTCATGGACCCACAAATACAGCCACGTTCATAGGCATAATTTCGACATTTCCAAGCCTATTAAACACCACAATCCAGCCATACTACTACACACCAAACTAACACCACTTGTCCTTAAATCGAGCCATAAGCTTGCCAATTCCATCCCATAACATCCGACACTCTATTCAGTCTCACTCCAGCCTCGAAACATCCTCATTTCATCCTCAAGTTACCTCATCTATCACACAAATAAACACTCAATTAAATCAACCCCATCCAGAATAATTCAAACATGCCCAAAACACGTAAATTGCTAATTTTCTCCAGCCAAGTGGCATCGGAATAATTCCGATCCTTCACGGGACTTTCTCGCCATAATTTCTAGGCTCCAAAAATTCAACTTGCGTCCGAATCGAACCATCACAGCCCCGTGAACAGTAATCCACAGCTTGTGAACAGTGATTCGAGGCATATGAACAGTAATTCGCAGCCCCTAATTTTCTGAATTTCCAATAATTAATGCCCGAATTAAATCCCAAGGCCCGCCATAAAATTTCCACTACCAATCCATGTAATTCCGCACCTAATTCCATACTGATTTTGTCCGAAACTACCCGTCGATACCCGAAGTCCTAAATTGGGTTTAGGCGCGACTCACCCGCGTTGACTAACTCAACATATCACCTGGTCAATTGAACAATCATTTCAATTGAACCCATATGTGCACGAATCAAACATATTTACACCAGCCCATTGCACAAATCCACACACAATTCTACCACCACAGCTCAATTATAATTAAAACACACGTGAAATACATAAATTTCTATTTTTCTCCCACCAAACGACGCCAAATTGATTCCGGTCCTTCACGGAACTTTCTCACCATTAAATCTCGGTTCTAGAAATCCAACTTGCGTCCCGAACCGAGCATCACAGCCTCGTGAACAGTGAATCACAGCTCGTGAACAGTGATTTTTAACTTAAAATTCCCTCAAATCGTCATCCAAAAATTCCAAATTAATTCCTTAAGGCCCGCCATACATTCCCGGTCTAAAGCCCCAACATTTCGCACCCGCACAAGTCCAATTTCACCCAAAAATCAAATTGTTCGGCGATACCCGAAATCCTAAATCGGGATTAGAGGATGACTTACCGCGTTCTAGGCTAAAACGGCTAGAACGGAAAGCGGCGGCCCTTAATCGGGGACAACGGCGACGACGTACAACTTCCGGGTGGCGGCGATCGGCTTGGACGGCGATTGGGGCTCACGGCCAAGAGAAAAAGACCGAGAGGGAGAGAGAAAGAGAACGGCGGCTTGGGGGGCAACGTGATGTGGTTTGGCGAGCGGACGGCGGCGGCTTGCGGGCGTGACCGGCGATCGGCAGTCCGGCGCGGCGGCGACGGCAAAGGGAGAGGGAGAGTGATCGGTGGATGGGGAGAGCTCTCACGGTGTGGGGGGGGGGGATTTCACGATGGGGGAAAGAGAAGAAATGAGGGGAGAGAAGAGAGAGAAAGAGAGAAGAATGGTCTAGACATGAATAGTAGCTTTGACCCAAAATATCCAAGGCAAAAATGACCAAATTGCCCTTTGCCCTCAAAACTAACCCTTTATAATTCTCAAGGGTAAAATGGTCCAATTCTCCATTTCTTGCTCAAATCAAATTTTTCCGAAGGAATTGAGCACACTAAAAATTGACACGTGTCACGTGCAACGTCGTCCTAACGTTCCGGCGTGATTTCCTAATTTTCCGGTGTCCAATTTGGGCAAAATTTCCATAATTAAATTCTATTAAACGCAACCTGAGCGTTTCTCAAGCTAACGGGCGGCTTGCTGGGGAAATTCGCTGAATCGACTCATGACTGATACTAAATCGAGTCACATGCAAGTTCGTTCGGTGCGTGATGACCTCGGTTGTCATTAAAATCGCGAAGATCAATCACTTGATCTGAGGGGTACGATCGTTCGGTATAATTTCAGAATCATTCGTCAAGTCGTTTCGTGGTTCAACGGAATCACCCGCGATCCACTACTAGGACAGTGGCGAACTGACCCCAAATTATCCTTGATCGGCCAACAGTGGCTCAAAATATCACTTACGCGATTTAATGGTCGAAATCCATTCACGATCGAATTTTCTTTAGTCGCACGAATTTAATTCTCCTATTAGCCTTTCCCTAATGGTTAGCATTCCCAGGAATGATCAGTTCCGGGTGAGAACTTACTACGAGCACACCTCATAAAATTCAATTATTCAATAAATTCCAATTGGTGGAATTTCGGAATGTCACAATCTTTCCCCCTTATGAAATTTCGTCCTCGAAATTTACAATCTCACTACTACTCAAGATTTACGATCTTACTACTGCTCAAACAGCGGGAGGTATTGACGTTGCATCATCTTTTTGCTTTCCCAAATGACACCTTTTGTCCTTCGGTACTCCCATACACTTGGATCACTGGGACTGACTTATTATGCGGCCCATGATCCTTTCTGTCCTCAAGCTTCATCGGCCCTTTCCGCGTATGACACTTTATCATTCACGTCCGTTTCCCCTTAACGTGGATCATATTTGACTCATACTTGTTCAACGTTGTCACGTGAGATACATCATATACTTAGGACAGATTAGGCAACGGGGCAGTTTGTTAGATCATATCTTCGATCTTTTCCCGAATATCGAATAATTTGACATACCTCGGCTCAACTTCCCTTTTCTGTCAAATTAGGATAATCTTTCCATTGGGGAACACTTGTGCTACCACTTAGTTCTCAATTTCAAGCTCTAAAAGTCGTCGTCTCCGATCGAGTGACCTTTCTGATGACTCTACTTATCTGTCCGACTCAAAGTCCGTTCACAATGTCAGGAAGCTCACTGACTTAGTCAGTCTATCAACTGCTATTCTGATGGAATCGGGTTTTCTCCGACTTCACTTTGATCCTGCTACAACATCCTTGGGATCATGTCACATTTCCATTCATTTTTTTTCTCCTCGTGTTTTGCCTCGTCGGGTACACACAATTATTCCTAGAACCTCAAGATTTCTATCCCCGAATATATGAAAATCTGACTTCCTCTCATCGGCCTCCACCTTAATGATTCTTCGTATCTCTCGATCCACATAATGCCATTCCTTGTCCTGGGCCTTGATTTCCAACTAATCCCCAAGGCGGTCAACAGATTCCACATCCAGTTCACCTCAAATTTAACTTCCAAGTCCCTGAGCCTTCCCAACGAGGTTCATTCCTTGATCACCCCATACGTCCCAATCGACTCACGACTTAACGTTTCTATTACTCATCTAGTCTTTCCATGGCGATACAGGGTGTTGCAGTCAATTTTCCATCATGCGTTAGGTAATTCTTTTCACGTGGCCTCAACTAGCACAACGCATAATTCACCATCATACCGTGTTGTATCAACACATTCCCAAGTCTTTTTAATGAAGCGTCACTATAGACCTCGAATCCTCCCAGTTCAAGTTGAATATTCCATACCGAGGCAATTATCAGCCTACGCTTCAGTTCTTGGGAACTCTAATCACCATGATCATTCCATTCAAATATATTTCCTTCTCAATCAGTCGTGCCCATAGCACAGCTATCGACGAAATTCTTCCACAAAACGTCGATAATCGTTAGCCAAATCTAAGACACTGCCAACCTCCGTTATTGGCATCAATCTTAGCCACTTAGTCATCACCTCAACCTTAGTCGAGTTCACTGTAATTCCATTTCCCCTATATTATATGTCCAGGGAATATTACTCTATTGAACCAAAATTCGTACTTGCCATGCTTAGCGCGAAGTGCGCAATCTTTTAAGGTTCATAGTATCTCTGTTGATTGTAGCCTACGCTCTTTGGAGTTTGTCGTATACACCAAACTGTCACCAACGACCACCATGACAAACTAACCCACAAGTTCTTTGAATTCCCAATTCCTTAAGTCCACAGAAACAGTGGGTTATTCCCTAAACCGAGAGACATCGCTATGCATTCATAATGCCCACATCTCATTCGTTAAGCAGTCGTAATTGTATCTCCTGTTCATATCCTTAACGAAACATTTCCGGTCCGTAACACAATCTTAGGAACATTCTCCTTTCGGAGTCCCCATTGGTGACATCAAATCCGTGGTTCAATCACGGAGAACATTGAGGTCCTTACAATTGACCAGACACAACATTGATCCTCAACAGTAGGTACTTACTCTTTTCCGCCGACTGCTTCAACTACCGGTAGTTTACGTAACCTCTCGATGTCTTGGCCTTTTTCCTCACCCACACTATAGGAACTCTCCACGGAGACACACTAGGACGGATAAAATTTTACCCATGAGTCCTTACATCTGGACTTTCAATTCTTTAAATTTTCAACAAGAACATCCAACACCGCGCCCTCGAAATCAGTTTCACCCTAGGGTCAATTCTTTCACAATTTCACTTTCCGTTCTAGTGGCAACCCAGCAATTTCCTAAGAAAAGACCTTGAAAGGTCACACACCTCGTTTACTCTTTCAACTTTAATTCCGTCGCGATCGGGTCGACCACATTCACCTCGTATCCTTCGCAACTATCATCGGGTATCTAGTTACCTCAAACGAGGGCATTCAAAGACTCGAGATTCCTCCCCGATTTTCCTGAAGATCAATCCTAAGATGTTCAACTGGGTTGAACTGGATCGTCCTTTAGTCGCGATCCATAACGGCCTTCTGTCTTATTAGCCAATCCATTTCAATTTCCCACTCAAAATCGCACCTGACCAATACTGTCATGTTGACACTCTTTTCTCTACTTTCGATTACTATCTCACAGTTAAGACACTTTAACAACACCATCACCTTATCAATCGAGGAATCGTCACACCAAACGTGACTCAAGCACAGCAAACTCAATCCCATCCAGTTTAACTAGTTGTTCCAACTCCCACTTTCGATGCAAGCCTCAAAACTGTTCGTTTGACGATTCGGCTTTCTAATATCCTTCCTAACCGGTGGAATGAATCGCCTGTTTCCCCGCCATCTGCCTCTTCTCGAGGTGGTGATTATCCTTAGTTTGAGTAAATCACTATCCAGAAGTAGTTGCACCTCCCAATTGATCTCGCTCTATCACTAGAGCTCATTCATACACTTCCCCATCATTGCTGATGTTCAGTGAAATCATTAGGTTTCATAGATCCGACTTCAGTCCTTCTCGAAATTTCTAAACCTTGTCCTGTGGATTCTCAACCAGTCAAATGGACTCCGTTTCGTATCGTTTCGCAGTCATCTGACTCTGGCGGAGTCTCATAAACTCTGCTAGTTTCTTCTCCCTAGCACTTGCCAAGAATTATTTTTCATAAAACTTTTCAGTAAAAACAGCTCAGGTCCTAGCTATGCCTTCCGGAAGAATTCTATCTTTGGTGGCTTCCCACCAGTCATTTGCATTATCCTGCAATTGATACACCGCCAGGGTTACCCTCTCATGATCATTGCACTCTAACACCTCAAAAGCCTTCTCAAGCTCCTCTACTCATCGAGGTGCAGCCTCAGGATCACCTTTCCCGGCAAACTTAGGCGGTTTCAGCTTTATAAACTGTTCTACTTACTGATACATCGGTCTATTCACAACTCCTTGCCCTTGCCCTTGATTCTCATGATTAATGACAGTAGCAGCAGCCACAGGGGCCTCAACAGGTTGGGCAATTTCAGCAACTCTTTCCTGAGTCTGCTGTTCTAACATATTTCCGATCCGTTCCAACGTCCTCATAACGACTTCCATTCGAGGATCCTCGACAACCCTAGCTCGAGCACGACCTCAACTTCTCATTCCTCTTCTAGCGCCCCTTCTTGGGACTCTTCGTACTTCTTTTCTTTCACTGCTCAGCCCACAATTCTACCATTCTCCTACCTGCTATAATTCCACTCAGGAATTAGCAGTCTAAACCAACCAGTTCAATCTGATTCTAATCGGCGAATTATCACAAAAGCTCGCTCAACAAACTATTCCCCACTACCAATCACGAATCACAATCACCAAGGTCTGAACACTTACCTTAGGTCCAGACGCACCTGCAAATCAATTACCACACAACAACCAACTTACTCAAACAATCACAACAAACAATCTGGAGGCACGTGTAGCTCACACTACCCTGCACCCACTGAGATCTCCCCAATTACTACCCCAAGGTTTCCGCTCCTTATCACTCCAATTCGACAAACTTTAGATCGATCTAACCTTGCTCTGATACCAATTCAAACGGGGATGTCACGCCCCTAACCCCTACGGCACGCGACACCGCCTTTGGTCGATTTAAGCGACGTCCCAGGAATATCGCTGACCTCAAAATGCCATCAGAGGTTTACTACCACAGCGGATATCGACAAATAAACCCGGATAATTAAGAACTGGGGAAGCAATAAGGGAGAATGAACATATTCGTTCTTATTGCCAAACTTACACTATAATATTTACACTATCCATTATTATTACGAGCACCCGAGCCAGTAACTATTAACTTCCAAAAATGTTATCCTTCTGAAAACCCACCGGAAACTCTGCCACATCGTACTCCGTGTGCACTGATATCCAAAAACGTACTGGCGGCGGTGGTGGAGGGTTCACGGTTCCTGTCGGGGTTCTGAAATATTTGGTTGAAAACAACCGTGAGAACACTTCTCAGCAAGTTCACCCCTAAACCCAACCTAGGCTATCACGTACCTCCAGACAATTACGCAATCACATACATATATTCACACACGCTGAAACATCACATCGCAGGCACAACAAATAATATTGTCAGGCTTAAACATGCGCACAACATCATTCAAACTCAATCATGTCAGATGTAAACACGCGCATGTACCACTCTTATCCCATTATTCCGTCCATTCTCATTCCCTCTTTTTCATTCTTCGCCAGTGACCCGCGTAAACGTACACGCCTCAGGTACACTGCGACCACTCACCACATCCGGCCCGCGTACTCGTTCACGCCTCAGGCCCCTCGATCGCGCCCCGAGCATCACACGCCTGGGTCCGATCCCACATTCACACTCGATCGCGCCCCGAGCATCACACGCCTCGGTCCGATCCCACATTCACACTTTCCTCAGCCCGCACCAAATGCGACAGGCCTACATAATTGAAATCCAACTCAGCCTACGCCAAATGCGACAGGCCTACATGATTGGAACCCGAGCTTGTAATGCCTCGGTCCAATCCCACATTCACACTCGATCGCGCCCCGAGCATCACACGCCTCGGTCCGATCCCACATTCACACTCGATCGCGCCCCGAGCATCACACGCCTAGGTCCGATCCCACATTCACACTTTCCTCAGCCCGCGCCAAATGCGACAGGCCTAAATGATCGAAACCCGAGCTTATAATGCCTCGGTCCAATCCCGATCTCACCCGAGCTGATCGTGCCTCGGACCGAACTCAATCATGCTCTTTCGAGCCTCAGCCTGTGCCAAATACATCAGACCTACGTGATCGCTGCCCGAGTTTATGATACTCGACCCGATCCCATTCTCGCACTTACACATCTTCACATAACTTCCATAATCACTTGCCAGACTATTTTTCTTTCTTACTCATGCACATGCTCATCAAGCATTTACTACACTCAACTGGCCCATCACACGCGGCCTATGCACGCATCAATTAACACGTACAACGTGCTCACTCAGCATTCGACATGGCCAATTTCAACAATTAATTTAATCTGGTCCACGCGTGCACATAATCAAACACATTTCAATCCATCAATCACAGTTCAATAAACACACAAGGCCACTCATGGACCCACAAAAACAGCCACGTTCATAGGCATAATTTCGACATTTCCAAGCCTATTAAACACCACAATCCAGCCATACTACTACACACCAAACTAACACCACTTGTCCTTAAATCGAGCCCTAAGCTTGCCAATTCCATCCCATAACATCCGACACTCTATTCAGTCTCACTCCAGCCTCGAAACATCCTCATTTCATCCTCAAGTTACCTCATCTATCACACAAATAAACACTCAATTAAATCAACCCCATCCAGAATAATTCAAACATGCCCAAAACACGAAAATTGCTAATTTTCTCCAGCCAAGTGGCATCGGAATAATTCCGATCCTTCACGGGACTTTCTCGCCATAATTTCTAGGTTCCAAAAATTCAACTTGCGTCCGAATCGAACCATCACAGCCCCGTGAACAGTAATCCACAGCTTGTGAACAGTGATTCGAGGCATATGAACAGTAATTCGCAGCCCCTAATTTTCTGAATTTCCAATAATTAATGCCCGAATTAAATCCCAAGGCCCGCCATAAAATTTTCACTACCAATCCATGTAATTCCGCACCTAATTCCATACTGATTTTGTCCGAAACTACCCGTCGATACCCGAAATCCTAAATTGGGTTTAGGCGCGACTCACCCGCGTTGACTAACTCAACATATCACCTGGTCAATTGAACAATCATTTCAATTGAACCCATATGTGCATGAATCAAACATATTTACACCAACCCATTGCACAAATCTACACACAATTCTACCACCACAGCTCAATTATAATTAAAACACACGTGAAATACATAAATTTCTATTTTTCTCCCACCAAACGACGCCAAATTGATTCCGGTCCTTCACGGAACTTTCTCACCATTAAATCTCGGTTCTAGAAATCCAACTTGCGTCCCGAACCGAGCATCACAGCCTCGTGAACAGTGAATCACAGCTCGTGAACAGTGATTTTTAACTTAAAATTCCCTCAAATCGTCATCCAAAAATTCCAAATTAATTCCTTAAGGCCCGCCATACATTCCCGGTCTAAAGCCCCAACATTTCGCACCCGCACAAGTCCAATTTCACCCAAAAATCAAATTGTTCGGCGATACCCGAAATCCTAAATCGGGATTAGAGGATGACTTACCGCGTTCTAGGCTAAAACGGCTAGAACGGAAAGCGGCGGCCCTTAATCGGGGACAACGGCGACGATGTACAACTTCCGGGTGGCGGCGATCGGCTTGGACGGCGATTGGGGCTCACGGCCAAGAGAAAAAGACCGAGAGGGAGAGAGAAAGAGAACGGCGGCTTGGGGGGCAACGTGATGTGGTTCGGCGAGCGGACGGCGGCGGCTTGCGGGCGTGACCGGCGATCGGCGGTCCGGCGCGGCGGCGACGGCAAAGGGAGAGGGAGAGTGATCGGTGGATGGGGAGAGCTCTCACGGTGTGGGGGGGGGGATTTCACGATGGGGGAAAGAGAAGAAATGAGGGGAGAGAAGAGAGAGAAAGAGAGAAGAATGGTCTAGACATGAATAGTAGCTTTGACCCAAAATATCCAAGGCAAAAATGACCAAATTGCCCTTTGCCCTCAAAACTAACCCTTTATAATTCTCAAGGGTAAAATGGTCCAATTCTCCATTTCTTGCTCAAATCAAATTTTTCCGAAGGAATTGAGCACACTAAAAATTGACACGTGTCACGTGCAACGTCGTCCTAACGTTCCGGCGTGATTTCCTAATTTTCCGGTGTCCAATTTGGGCAAAATTTCCATAATTAAATTCTATTAAACGCAACCTGAGCGTTTCTCAAGCTAACGGGCGGCTTGCTGGGGAAATTCGCTGAATCGACTCATGACTGATACTAAATCGAGTCACGGGCAAGTTCGTTCGGTGCGTGACGACCTCGGTTGTCATTAAAATCGCGAAAATCAATCACTTGATCCGAGGGGTACGATCGTTCGGTATAATTTCAGAATCATTCGTCAAGTCGTTTCGTGGTCCAACGGAATTACCCGCGATCCACTACTAGGACAGTGGCGAACTGACCCCAAACTATCCTTGATCGGCCAACAGTGGCTCAAAATATCACTTACGCGATTTAATGGTCGAAATCCATTCACGATCGAATTTTCTTTAGTCGCACGAATTTAATTCCCCTATTAGCCTTTCCCTAATGGTTAGCATTCCCAGGAATGATCAGTTCCGGGTGAGAACTTACTACGAGCACACCTCATAAAATTCAATTATCCAATAAATTCCAATTGGTGGAATTTCGGAATGTCACAACTTTTGGTACATGTTCAATTTAGTTTATGGACTATATGGAAATATTCGATATTATCCTTGAACTTGAATTAACGGAATGATAATATTGGATATTTTCATATAGTTTAGGGATTATATTGAACATTTACCAAAAGTTTAGAAACCACATTGAATAAATTAAAAATTTATGGATTACATTACACATTTAGGCAAAGTTCAGGGGCCATTTGTATAATACAGAAAAGAGAGAAAAAACAGAGGGAGAGCATAGGATTCGGCGGAAGAGAAAAAGATAAGGGGAGGCGAGTAGGTTGCATGTGAAAGAACTCAGAGAGGACATAAAAAAGGCAAGTGGAAAAGGAAACGAAAAGGGTACCAAAGGAGAGAAAACAGAAGACAGCCGAGGAGAGAAAAGAGGAGAGCATTCGGTGCATGTGATGTCCAGAAGGAGGGCTGAATCAAAAGACAGAGAGAGACAAAGAAAAACAGAAAACAAAAGAGTTGGATTTTTCTTCTTCTTGATCTATCCCTGGTTCAGGGAGTCCTAGAGAAAACAGAGAGCTAAAAAATAGAAAGCGGCAGAGTGAGTAACCGGCGAGCTTTCATTGCCATGTGTCGCTGGTCGGAGTTCTTCAAGTTGCTCGACAAAGCCGGCCGCCCTTTGATCAAATTTATTTGTATGGGCCATTTGTCGTGACTTGGTCCGAGAACTCACCCCTAAATGTATTTGCAACCTAAATCAAGAGCATGGAATGACTTGTTGTGCAATTTTATCCGAATTAGAATTCTATGCGTTTGATTTCGATTCATCGTTTTCTCGTTAGTATGTTTTGGATGTCCTAAAAACTTGTCCTTTTTGAATAATATTGATTTGATTGCAACCCTTGCCCGTCGGCAAATGGTGGGAAATATCAACAGGAACTCGGTGCAAGTCGCACCTCGTTCGGGGTGCTGTTTGTGCCTCTGTCCAGACCGGTTCTCAGCTTGGACAGTGGGCAAACAGCCTTTGGTTCACCACAATCTGATTCGAGTTGATCGTCGAAAATTCCCTTATTCATGTCTAAACTACCATTTTGTTTGTCAAGGTTTATGCTAGTGTCAGTAGAATTTGGAGAATTTGGTGTTTGGTGAAATGATTAGTTTATGGTCTTAATTAGTTCATAATCTATGATGATTTGATCTCTATGCTTACCTCTTTGTCGTTAGCTTTGTCTACATTCGAGGGTGGTCTGGTTTGGTTCGGTTCGGACTTGTCGTGAGGTCATCTCAAGGTTGTTAAGGCTCGGTCCGGAGGTGCTTCAAGATCCGAAAGTGGGCTGAATACCTACTGATCAGACCGGTCTTCGGTCTGGACAATGGCCAGAAGTCCATCCTCCGTCCGCTTGGCCACTCTGAGCCGATCCTCGACTATTCCCTTTTGCGACGTCATTAGTTTTATAGTCAAATAACGCAATGTTTCATCATTTCCTCATCATTCTTCGGGACTTTAGTCATGTTTATTTGTGTTTGCATTCGTCCTAACCTCTGTTTTGTAGGGTAAACAAAGAAATAACTTTGAATAAATATCGGCTTCGAGGATGTTATTTCCCCCCGAGGAGTTAATGCGATTTGAATTGTTCATCATTTCTTTTAGTTTTTGTTTTTATTTTCCTTCTTGCATTTAGATTCAGGTCTTCATGTTTTGGTGGCATCATTTCATAAGTAAGATATAATAAAAATTATGTAGATACATTTAGGCGTTTATCGCATTTCATGATAGGACTAGTTAAGTTCCTCTTACTAGTTTTATCATATGACATCTGAAATTCGCCTCTCCTCAGGTAGATTAGGAGATCTTCTCCTCTTAGATTAGCTAGTTTACCTTTTGTGCAAAACTCTCGCCATCCTATCCTGAGATATCACAACAAGACCTTGTATTAACTTTACCTGATACTACTCAGGTTGTTTTCTTTCCCTTTATTTTATTTATGTTGGATTCCTCTAGTGCTAAAAACGTAGCGGAATATATAAATCGAAACCCTAGACAAGATCCATGTGTATATTGAAATCTAAATAGAAGTTCGATACGTAGCTTTTACAGATTAAAAGTAAATTGATAATCGATTGTGTCTGGATTAGCGCCCCAAATGTTGCGCCTCTACCAGTATCCACACACACGAACGAAAGTCTCCAACGATCTAAGTGCTAGCTAAAGATTTTGGACTTTTTTTTCCTGATCGCCTTTGATCTTTGAGACTCTCTCAAAGATCTCTAAACAGAGAACGATTCTCTTTGTATTCTCCTGGAGGCGTTTTTTCTCTCTCTTAGGGTTTTTCGTCACCCACCCACACACACACACACACACACTATATATATATATATATCCTCATTATCTACGCGAATTAAAAGAAGTGGAGCTGGGCGATTTGGGCCTGCCAAACTGTGCATTTTTAATTATACATTTAATCGTTATCTCATAATGTGCACGACAGCGTAGATAAGTTGAATAGAGAATAAATTAAAATCTACTTCTTATTATAAGTAGATCTCGGCGCACAAAAAATATTAACTTAGTTCGCTATTGTGTGCGACCCTGTAGGTTCACTAAATATTAGCAGTATGCTCAAAACTCTTTTTAGCCCACAAGTCATAAACGGTCTCTATCAAGATATTATGATTACTTAAGTATAGTGAAGGTCAATTTTCCGACACAACCTAATCCACAACTAATATTAGAGTATTAACCTTGATTGATTCTTAGAGCAGATTATTAACAATTTATTCTTTATTATTGATTATCGATTAATCAAAATTGGACTGAAAGATTGATCTTTCATCAAAATCGTATGTATATTAGTTTTGGCGAAACTACAGAAATCGGTAACTGAAGACGACTACAGGTAACCCGTTCATTCCTATATTTGGAAAGTAGTTTACTTCAAGTATTGCACTAAACTGACATGCTACACGTCGCGGAGCTACCAGTTTTCGCCAAAATTCACAGCCGTAAGCACTATCTTGATGGTAAAAGCAAACACATCATTGAAGTTCCCAGAACTTGAAAAGACTATCGGAACACAAGGGTCTTAATAATTGCAGAAGTTCGCCAGACTCAATCTGCTTAAAAGCACATGGCTTATCCATTTGAACAGCCAAGAGCATTTGCCATTTATTGAGTGAATCTTGTTGCTTATACATTGGAAGCAGATTAAGTCTGTTTTCCTCGTTATATCAGTGTGCAACAGACTTTCAAAGGAACTACTAGTGGTCGGCAAACTGAGTAGCTGTAACAAGTGATAAGATTTTCAGTTAAATTCGTGGACAATCTGTTGTATACGTCAACATAAAAAATTGCAAATAGATGAATTGCAAGAAGATATATCACTTCCTTACTTCAAGTCAATGAAAAAAAGCACGAAAGAGTCCTCGAATCGCTTTGCTGAAATAGGGCCGTCGACAAATTGATTGGAAGCAGATGATACTTGTCCAGCAGAGTTAAATGTGCAGGAACAGTACTTCAGATTTTTCAACAAACATGGCAGTGTTTAAACTTTAACAACTAGGATATGGATTGAAGCAACCAACACCTCAGTTGTTTTACAATTTATGCGCAGCATGGGCGCGAAGGGGCAATGGAAGCGAACCTATGTGATTAAACCTAGCAGTACTTCCCAATCTTTTCAGAACGAATTCATATAACCTAAGATTGTATATCAGATATTCATGACATGAATCAAAAGAAGTGGCAAGCAAAATGAAATGCACAGAGAGTGGGTTTAAGGTACACGCAATCAATGTCTGTTCTGCGCTTATTATTGAAGCACATCAAACCTATAGAGCTGTCAATGCCTAAATTTCACTAAAGCACCATAAACCTGATACACAATGGTCATAATAAAGTGAGCATATATGTATTGGATGGTGTTGCGGTTTACTTCTGGAAATGAATTGGCTGAAATTATGAATGATACTTCTTAGGGGGTGTAGTTTTCCTGTGAGAAAGAAAAATCACTATGAAGTTCATTTTCATTTCCTCCTCTTTTCTGTAGCAAATCTACTTCCATAGCTAAGTGAATCATCCATAAGGATAGAATAGTTTTGCTTTCTACCATCTACATGAAGGTTGTGCCCCAATTGGAATTCCCAAAGGTATGGACATTTCGAGTTACACTCCATATCGTATAGAGTCCCAAAAACCTAGAACAAGAAAACAAAAACCGTCAGATGAATTGCCTTCAAGTTTTCAATTATTTATTGTTTTGGGTATTCAAAATACAGCAACAGAAAATCGAATGTATAAATAGAGCATATAAGGGGAGGAACAAAAGCTGAAGCAAATAACACCAAGCGCAAACAACATTATCCTCTAGTACAACCTTTTGACTTGCACTGTACGCGGTATCATAGTCCGAACTACGACTTCTCGTACAGCTTGATGTGTCCGAACAAACCTTAAAAGGACAAATTGATAAAACCATCACACCCCAATTCTACAAACATAGGGACAATGGCATGCCCGTCCTCCTATCCATAGGATGCAATCTCATACACGTAATCAACATGAACCTGTTATCAATATATATATCCAGTGACTAACAAACTAAATCCAAGAAGTACCATTGCAAATTATACTTACAGTTATCTCAACTTATACCCAAAATCCAGATTCCTAAGATTCCCCCACCGATATCTTTCTCGTCATATTTGTCGGTGGCTAAAAAAAAATTCAGATGAATGATATAAGCAAATCACCGTTCAATGAGTAGTACATATCTCTTCTTAACAAATTGATTTTCCACTATGCACGTTTATAAACGGTATCATAAACATATCAAAATCCAATATATAATATATGTAAAAGTCTAAATTTGAGTTATTTCATTTCAACAAAATTTTATACATATTAGAAACAAATCATTCGATGGACAATTTCAAAATAAACACCAGTGGTCTATCACTCCAGTACTTAATATCAAACTACCACCCTGTTTAACGGCCAGTGACAAGGACTATCAAGATTTCCTCTTTGGCGTAAGTCTCCACTAATGTCAGCCGATGGCTTTGGCCATACAACACATCCTAGGAACATGTATGCATACTCACAACACTTCAATGGTTTCAGATCACCACGACAAGGAGATCAAAACATCAACACAATCCTCTCAACAAGTCACAAAACCATTTCGGAATTCATTTCGTGAACCGGATCGCAAATCAATATATATATATATATATATATATATATATATATATGTGTGTGTGTGTGTGTGTGTGTGTGTGTGTAACCCTTTGCAATTCCGCCACAAGAAGAATACCATCTAAGAAAAATTTCTCAACTCTCAAACTATTTCAAGAGATGTTTTACTATGCTATTTCAAATCCCGATCCAACTTTATGCCAAAGATGTTCTAAATATCATTTTTTAATTAATATCCTAACGTGCAATGTCTCATTCATAACTTATAGCATATCTAATTCCCATGGTTTTCAAGATGTGAGTTTACAAATCATAGAAAAGATAAGCACCACTTCTTGCTAACCAAAAACCAAATTAAAAGCTATACCACCTGAAAAGCTTCAAAATCCTATCAAAGAAAGCATTAGCCAAATGTCAACATATCAACTAACCTCAACTACGATTCTACTAAGCGACGCTAATTATTGGGGTCAAAACGTCCACCATGAGTCGACAAAAAGGCCACACAAGCGCCAAACTTGCTGCAGCGAACAGAGCAGCAACCTCGTCTTAAGCAGCAAATTTCGGCGCATCATATCTCTCTACCTTGCTCCGTTTCCAGTGAGTTTAGAGTAAATAGAGAGCTCACCCAAAATACTAAAAGACCCAAAACTCTTTAGAACCAAAATTTGTCCGACAACTGATGAAATCCGGTACGGAACACTGCTGGTTGCAGTTACTCTAAAAAAGTTTTCGAGAACTTTGAAAGATCATTATCTGTCAAATGGAAATTCCAAATTGCAATCCCTAAGGCTACGTTTGGTAGTTTAGATAAAATTTGGGATAAGACAAATTTATCCTATCCGATATTTGGTGAGTACTCAAGATAGGATAAAGTCGGATATAGGAGAGGCATAACCCGAATAAAATTATCCCATGAAGGAGGTGAGATAAAGGTGAATGAGATTTCTAATATCCATAATATAAAGTTATTTTTCTTGAATAACAAACTTGTTAAATTAATAAATTGAAAATAATATTTGAATATAAATAATATTTGAGTTTTAATATAAAAAATTCAAAATAACAAAAAAATAACAATACATTCATTTTTATTTATTCTTATTTTATTTATATATTCAAATTTCTTTCTATCTTATGATATAAATTTCATATATATATATATACACATTTATTATATATATATATTTATTACATATTTTAGGCATATTTGTCTAGTTTACTATTTAATAAAATTTTATTGGAGAATGATGGAAGGGGAAGAAATAAAAAAGAAAATAATTTAAAAAGAGAGGGAAAATAAAAAAAAATGAAATAGGTAAGAGTATCGTGAGAAATTTTTATCATATCCGTTTGTGTAATTTTTTGGTTCATTTACACTAATATAACGTTCATAGTAAATAATGGACATAGTAATATGTAAAAATATTTGATTTTATTATTGCGCTTTACCAAACAGTAGATAGGATATGACAAATCCATTGGATTTCATATCCTATCCTATCCAATCTTATCATGACTAGAAATCCTGATGACCAAACGCAGCCTAAGATCTCACGATTCCAAGACAACCTAAAGTTTCAAAACAGCACGATTTCACAGCACAACAATCTCTACAATCAACCTAGGAACCTAAAACCCGAAGTGATCTAATATTATAATTTAAACAAGCAAATCTCTTAGATTTAATTAGATGAGTTAAGGTTTTGAATTCTTACCAAGCTCTTCGAAATGGTATTAGTCTAGCTTGTCGAGACCTCCTAAGCGTGCGTGCAACGTAACCCCCTTTCCTCCTGCTCTCAAATTCCGCTTTTCTGTCTTCTCTTTCTTTGGCCATCTCACTCCTTTCTTTTTCTGCTCATTAATTTTCCTATGAACCAGTTCCAGAAGGAAACAAGAAGATGGGCTAAGGAAAGAAGGCTAAGGTCTCTTGGGCCTAAATTTTCTTTTTCAGGAGAGGTCCTCAGTGGGCTGAGATCTCTTGGGTCTAAACATTCTTCAATGAGCTCTTTTTGGGAAATTTCAGGATCAGACAATCTCGCCGAAAAATACCGCTGTTGCCGGAGGTTGCGTTCGGACAAAATCTCCATGTTCGGAGCTTCTCTGGAATTGGTGAGATCTTCTATGAAGACGGGCCCACTTTCAGACCTTCTTACGTATTTTTGTGGGCTAACCTCGACATGACATGTATTTGGTATAGCAGACAACTTTCGCACTGATTCACAATAGTAGACTCTCAAAGACTCGAGCTTCTCTAGCTTCATTGTATCAGGAATGGGCCTCTCTGTGGGACCGTAATCTCCAGTTGAAGATGGTTGGGATTCGATCTCAGTTAGTTGCGGGCAGTACTCCACACTCAGCACTCGGAGCTCCTTTAAGCTTGAAAGATTGGACAACCTCACAAGCCACTTGCACTTGCGTACTTGCAAACGCCGGAGATTCCTTAGCTGTCCAAGCTCATTGTCAAACTCAATCTCTCTTAAGTGACAACCAAAGAGCTTTAATTCAGACAAATTGCCCAAGTTGGAGAAAAGTGGCCATTCTATTGGTGTCTCGACATCTTCTAAAGTCAAGTCTTCTAAACTAGATGGAAGCCCAGTTAGAGACCGCGGGTCTGGACAAGTTATTTCAACTGACCGGAGCTGGGAATGGGAGCTCAAGTCAGTCGGAGGCAAGTTGGAATCGGAAAGAACCAGTCTCAAAATCTGCAATTCATGTAGCCTTCCAAGCCACTCTAAGTTCGGATTTGGAACCCGTCCTTGTGTAGCTTTAAAGAGCTTATAGTCAAAAGCGCAATCACTTATGTCCAGATGAAGTAGATTAGTGAGGTCTGAGAGGTCAGGTACTGCCTGCAATGATGAAGAGGACAACTTTAGTTTTGTTAAACTTGTCGGGAGATTTGGTAACGACTGAAGCTTGACACAGTCCGATAAAACAAGTTCTTGGAGATTAGAGAGTCGATTGATTGTCATTGGCAGTCTACTAATCATGCTCTCGGACAAGTTCAGAATAGTCAATTTGGATAGTCTTGCGATTTCACTTGGAATTTTGCCCTTGAGATTTTTACAGCCTTTGGCAGTCAACTCCTCAAGATTCTCTAGAGTCCATATGCTCTTCGGTAGCTCTCTTATCTCAGTCCCATCCAAACCCATGAACTTCAACCATCTAAGATTGCCAATAGAATAGGGTAATTCTGCAATATTTGTATGAGATAAATCAATTTTGACTAGCGATTCTAGTCTTCCGATGGAATCTGGTAATCCACTTATATCAGTGTGAGATAAATCCAAACAAAGGAGCAATCTCAACTCTCCAATGGAATCTGGAAGCTTTTTAACCTCGGTACAACAATGTAAAGACAAATGCTTCAAACCCAGTAGCTTTCCTATTGAGTGCGGAAGCTCTCCAACATCATCGTTATTTTCCACCTTCAACATTGACAAGGATTTCAAGCCACCAATCGAGTCTGGTAATAGAGGAACGACAAAATCGTTGACACGGCCAGAATGGTAAATGAAAGAAACACGACCCTTCTTATTGATTTCCAAGTACTTTAGGCGCCCCAGCTGACCAATAGAGCTATCGATTTCTTCCAACATTGTACAATCTTCGATAACCAATCTTTTCAAATTCAAGCACTTGGAGAAATCAGGTGTCCTCGTTAAGCGACTGCAGCTTGTTAGATATATGACTTTCAGGTTATTATTCACCTGTGAAACAATCAATTATTGAGGCATAGGTGAAGGTCAACTCAATGTGACAAATGTGTACAGACATAAAGGAAAAATAATGTATTATACGAAATTGTACCATGCATGGTTCCCATCCATTCCAGTCTTCAGTAATTGCGCTCTTTGAAAGCTTGAGAACAACCAAGTTGCTTAGACATAAACCATTGGCATGTAGTTTTGAAGGGCAATGACACCAAGAGAGCCATGTTAGATTTGAGAGAATATTTTTGAAGTCCCCAACAAAGTTTCCCCCATCTAATTCTAGGAACCTTAAATGAGGCAGCCTTGAAAATTCGTCACTAGTAAAATTGTGCGCTTTGGCAAGTCTTGGGAGTTTGAGTGCTACAATGTTGTCTGTTCCCTGATAATTTGAAGCAACAAATGCCAATATGAGTGAACGATTAAGAGTAAATTCTAAATATCAAAATAGGGAGCATATATCTTATTTCAACCAATAGAAGACATAAGTGAACTAGCAAATAACAGGGCACATAGATCTTAACTTATACCAAAGAGGGCGAATTCCATGAATCCTTATCTCTCCAATTTAGATGGGAGTTGTAATGGTAAGAATTATCTAAGTTGGAATACTGTTTATTTCTCTTGAATTATGCAAAATCATCAATGACCTGGGTACAAAAATGAGTGGATATTTTGGGTGAAAATGAACTCTAATACGCAGAACTGCATGTTTAGTTTTTCTATAAGCAAATAACTTTTGGTAGGACATACCAGGTTATTCTGAACCACATCTAAGGCGACTGTAGGACACCACAACCTACTACGCCTTCCTGGAACTTGAAAGCATTCTTGCCGAACAATCTCTCTTCCAAGATCTCTGAGTTGATCGTGCATCCATAATCTATCATCCTCGATGAACTTTATCAAAGATAAATGAATAAGGACAAAGAGTCCAGATTTTGGAAAAAAATCACAAGCTTTCCACATGTAATATGCGGGGATTCTTTCTTCACCAATGAAGTGACATGCGATATCAAGAAAAATTTGTTGTTGCTCATACTCTAATTCTTTGTAACTTATCAATAACTTTTTCTGGACATCCTGATTGGGCACTTTCTTCAACTTCTTCGATGTCTCTTTCCATGTTCTCTTGCTTTTTGAATGGAGTAATGAACCTATAACCTCAAGAGCCAAAGGTAGTCCTCCAATAAATTTGACAATTTCGCTTGAAATACTGCTGTAATCATGTGGAGGTGAGTCTCTTTCGAAGGAGTGCTTGCTAAAAAGTTGAAGAGCATGGTCAAACTGCATTTCCCTCATTTCATAAAAAAAGAAATCTCGGTAACGCACGGGAATGATGTTGTCATCTAGGGTGTCAGTTTCAGGAGCCAGAAAATGGGTGTTCCTAGTTGTGATAATAATTCTGCTTCCCGAACCAAACCAACTAGACTTACCAGCTAGTTTCATGAGCTTGTCCCTCTTGTCCATGTCATCAAGAACAACGATGACTTTCTTATTACCGAGTCTTTCCTTAATCATGTACATCCCCTCATTAGCATCAGTAACATAAGGATATCTAACGTTGAGAAGGTCACATAATAATTTATTTTGCAGACTTAAAATATTGTTTGCACGGATATCTGAAAGAAAGCTGGAACATTGAAATTGAGAAGAGATATGCTTGAAGATAGCCTTAGCAAGCGTTGTTTTTCCGATACCACCCATACCGTGAATCACGACAAATCGTACACCCGGAGTTCCTTGGCCTAACAACTCCATAACAGCTTCCATCTGATAGTGAATTCCCACCAAGTCATCATGCCAATTTCTCTGTGTAGACCTCAACTTATTGAAAACTTCTTCCAGAACAATTGCTATAAGTTTATCCTGGCTGCCATATATACAATGCAACCGTCTCAGTTTGAGGAACCACAAACATAATATGTTGCACGTAGGAATAAATATGTACAACCAGGAACTTAGATTGCAAAAATCAAGCATGAATTATCGGTCTATTTCATATTCGATCCACCCTAAGCCAAGAAGATTGATCTCAGTTACTGAGAACAATGGTTGGATTTTGAGGTGGAAGGGCCAGTTCTAAGAGTAATTGGATGGTCAATCAGCAAAGTTCTAACAGGCCATGTGGCCATCAAAAGTAGTTCGCTAGCCCAAGAGCCCAAACCGGCCCAATTTTTTTGATTCGTGCTAGGCTTCTGGGATGGCAAACGGCCAAATTGATTCAAATCACAATTCGTATGGGTAGAGTATCCTTCAGCAGGACCCACTTTAAAGAGGAAGTTAATGCTTTAATGGGGAGTTTGTGACACCAAAGTCATGGGTAAAATTCATCATCAAATGATTTCTGAGATTCAATTGTAATAGGAATTACAACAAAGGATAAACTGCATGCAAAAGTGTAGTCCATGGATTGGTTAAGAGTTCTAAAGATTTATATGCGGATGTGATTAAGGACTTTTGAAACCGGACACTAATTTGCACTGTTGTAATATAACACGGAAGCTAAATAGATCTTGCAATTAAATCAATACGAAATTACTGAAGAAATAAACAACAACAAAGAACACCAGAAATTTACGTGATTCAATCTGAGTATCGGTATCTACTCTACGGGGAGAGGGAGTAGCAAATAATCCACTACTAATCGGAGAATCAAAGTTACAATCGTTCACACGCTCGAGTGTTTCTCACACCTAAATTAAGCCCAAAGCAAGCCCACAAGTATTATCCAAAACAGGAAACGTTTTTTTTATAGGAAACATATTCAAATTAGCAAACTTGCTCAAACTAGAGACATATTCTTAGCATGCACAACCATTTCATTTTCCATTGACTTGAGAGAGAGAGAGAGAGAGAGAGAGAGAGAGAGAGAGAGAGAGAGAGAGAGAGAGAGAGATCTATATATTCAGTTTTCATGGTTATGAAACTACGATCTAATTTTGGAAATGAAAGTGCAGAAGTTGTCATTAATTACCCGTGATCTTTTAAGTTCCATCCCTTGATTCCAGCGACCTCTCTTAGGGCCTCCTTCCACTGCTTCGCAACATCATCACCAGACTCTCTCTCATGCTTTTGTAGGGCCTTACCGTAGGATCCAGTTTTGAGCTTAACATCGGATGCATCCACCTCGTAGAAGATGGGCAAGATTGCTTTCTCCTCTCTCTTCCTATGCTCTACCATGTACGCTAACTCACGGAGGCACCATTTACTGGAAGCGTAGTCTTTAGAGAAGATCGGTACGTAGATTTTCGAATTAGAGATTGCTCTCAAAAGCTCGCCTCCGATCTCTTCCCCAACACGTAGCTCTTCGTCGTCTTTAAAAACGTGTATCCCAGCCCGGATCATGGCCGCGTAGAGAGAGTCCGTGATGGTTAAGCGAGTGTCGGGCCCTCTGAAGCTCAAGAACACCTCGTAGTCTCTCATCGACGTCGATGATGATTCAACACTGAGGGGGAGAGACTTTCCTCCAGGACGTTCCATTCCTGCGGATCTTTGGCGACGGAAGGGATATCAAAGTTCTTTGCTTGTTCGGAATTGCAAATTTCCAGTTACCTCGCGCCGGTTGGCAATTTATAAGAGAAACGGTCGACTGACCTTTTTGGGTCCCAACACTACTGTTGACTGATTCAGGCTCACCGGGAGCGACAGGAGATGCAAAGAAAGATCACTTCTGCACGCTTCCGCGAAATCACGCGCCTCGGACAACCGTCCTTCATTGGTGTTCATCACGACTCCTTTTCTAGAGGGCCATCGTTTTTTCGCAGTGTTTTCTCGGAACCTACCTGAGTTGATTTGTGGAAGTCTTCGAATGTATTAGAACTTGAGCCTAATTCCCCGAAAAAAGCATCGATTCTTAGAAAAAGCAATGATGGAGCCCGGCAGGGCCGGAAAGAAAAAGCAGAACGACCACCTGAGTCCATGTAATAATGCCCTCTCACTTTTTCGAAAGCCACTTCCTTTTTCACCTTTATTCGGTTGTCGTACCATGGAATAAAGTGCGTTGGACAATACTTTTGCCATGGAAAAACATATTTTCGGGTATGGAATATCAGAGCGCGGGTCATTAAGAGTTAGTTCATGCTGGGAATGTGACGACGATCTGACTCTTGATTTTCATATTCCACTAAGTCCAGCCCAATTGACTTCACAAGACAATCGCCATTAGGACCGACCCATCAATCCTGATAGTAATTGAAAAAATTAGGATCAAATCTCTCCTATGCTGTTGATAAGCGGGTCTTGAGAAAAAAAGTTTGAAGTCAATCATTCAAAATGCATTGTTGTTCGTCGATGAATTTGGAGATTCAGCTTTGCCAATTGAGAGAGATATAGTTTATTTCAATTTATTCATGTGTAGCATCTTCGTATAAATGTGTAATGTGCATTGCATCATTTACTACACTTTTTGACATAACCATCCAATCGGTTATAAAGCTCATTACCACTTCATCGATCTGACGACTAATGAGGATAAATTTGAACTTCTCGCCAAGGTGAAGATTTGATGATTATGGCTTGAAATTAAATTTATTTGAATTGGAATCGACACTAGTTTGTTGTTGCTCGAAACGGAGACAGACGATTGGAGGATGTGAGAAGCTGGCCCCCCTAGCGCCTGGACAAACTAGGCAACTAGGCGAGCACTCGGCGAAGAAGTGGCTGGGTTGCCAGACAATCGGCAAACCTCCAAAGCCAGAAGTGTTTTCCAACATAGTGCCCGATTGTCTGAGCCTATTTTGGTCAGATGCGCCCCCTATTTTTATGTATAATTAACAAATGACTTATGAGCAATCTAAAGAACTTTTAAGAATGAGTGAAAGAAAACTCCTTTGTTACGGTTGATTCTCGTGGACCGGGGTTTTCTCTAGGGTTAAAAAACTAATGAGTAAGTGTGATTAAGCGATTGTAATATTCTCTTTGCCGATTGTAGTAGAACCATCTCGTCGATATTGTTGCGGAAGCCAAGCGATCAAACAATAAATTTGACAGAACAAGAAAATAAATCGGATACCAGATTTACGTGGTTCAATCGTAGTGACCTACGTCCACGGGGAGAGCAGCACGGAATTCCACTATAGATCAAGCGATACAACGGAGATTACAACCACACTCAAGTCACTCAAACACTCTCGGTGTTTCCCAAGCCCCAATTACACCCAATAGCTCACGCAGTATTTAGCTCTACAATTCCTCATGAAATAATCTCTCAATCTCACGAAGGAATTATACACAAATCTTAACACAAGATTTAATCGCTACGAACACTTGAATTTTTGGTGTAATTCCACGAATAAAATCACGAACCCACAACCAAGCACTCGCTTGTGGAGCGGCGCTTCAAGAAGTCTTCACTTCACGTATTTATCAACAACCACATGCCCAAAGTGCCCACTGAATATATTTATAGCCAAAAGAAGAACATCTTTAGAAGCCCTCGTCAACATGGATTAGGAAATCATGTTATTCGGTCAACTAGTCAAAGTTTGAACTTTTCTCTTTTGACTTTTCTTTGGCCGACTTCAAGTAGTATTTCCTTCCTTTCTCTTACACAATTGGACTTTCCTTTTTCTGTCCTTCTATTTCACGATTCGGACTCCAACGTGAGAATAACAAAATTGATGTGTTCGCATATTTCCTTTTACTTGATTTCGGAGATCCGCAAAATATCCAATTTGAAATATTTAGATTTTACTTTGGGCTCAAACTCGAGATATATTTTCAACAGATATCTCCGTAGAGTAGGCACACCGCCGAACTATGTAAATCCTATGTGTTTAGGTTTAAGTTCTACAATTTAATTCTTTCTCAAATTGTTTATGTACCCGCGTTAGTCGTGACAATAGTTGCTGCAAGATTCAAACTATGCAAATCAGCCGAAAAAAATCTCCCAAGAATAGCATGGTCAGTGAAATTAGAAGTGAAATGTCATTCTACCGTTTTGAACTTAGCGGACGCATCAGATGATGGGTATATTTTGTATTTACACTGAAATCACGTGACCAATTTGGTGGAGCTGATAAAGGACCAAGAGAGATTAGTCTGATACTGTTCCACACGTAATTGATTACTGTACTTGGAGAATGCAGATAATGCCAAACGAGGAGCCAGAGAAAATGGGAAAAAGAGAGACCCCCGAAGTCTCTGTCTTCTCTTTATTTGTCAAGGAAACTTCTGCAAAATATGAAATGAACCCAAGTGATGCAGGTTTTGTATGAAGTGAGCATGAGAACGCGGAGACAAAACAGCAGATTCAGCATTGTTTGCTGATCTGATAAACAAAAGCTCTAGAGAATATTGAGCCAATTGGAAGAAGACCCGTCGTATGGTTAGCAAGTTAAACATTAGCAACTGCATTCCAAGTCTTTGCTCAAGTCCACGTTCTTAGTAAGGTGAGATGGTGATGGGAGTCGAGTAAAGTTAATACACCTTACAATTCGCACATGCGGTTAGGTTGAAGAACTAATATAAAAAAAACCAAGACTTCTTTTGAGCATAATAATGTTTTTTTTTTTGCTGTCTGAGTTAATCATTCTATAATCGCGATGACCTGCCGTCATCTATATCCAACCCTGCGCGAAATGCTTTAAAAGACTTTGCTACTCTTGAAAGAAGATGAAAAACCCTATAAGCAGATGATCTTGCAGCCGAAATAATTGAAAAACACTAGTAGTTGCTTAAGTTGTTCGGTCGGATCCACATATTCCATGACATTACTTCAAATTCCTACTACATCTTTCAAACCTTCACATGAAGGATTCTATCGTTTCTAGAAATCATGTAAAAGAAACCGGGACAAAATGTAATTTGTTCCAATGACCTGTTTTGAATGCGGATGTCAGAATCCTGTTGGAGTTGGCGAATACTTCGGGGACCCTTGTTTCTCATACCAGGCATGTTCACATGAGCTTTGAGAAACTAAAGTATGAATCGATGACATTTGACCCCTACGCACGGAATGATGAGGGTCCCATTGCCCGGACAGCGGGTGGGGGTTCCGCTCCCTGGTGAGCGGACGGCGGGCCCGATCGTCGGTGAGTAGACGGTGGGCCAGATCGCTGGTGAGCAGACGGTGGCCCGCTCGCCGGTTAGCGAATGGGAGCTCAAGAGCAGCGCCCCTAAAATAATATCGGGTTTTTTCTTTTAGGCTTGTGTTTTAAGCTAACCCGTTTGTTGTGGAATCAAAGAGATTCGGATAGGCTTGGACTTTGGGCCCATTTTAAGTCCTATATATTGTACTCGTATGAGAGATCATTGTGACGAGTTATTGTGGTTGTAAACCTAAATATCATAGTGGAATTTCTTTGCAGGACGTAACCCTATTCTAGGTGAACCTAGGTAAATTCATGTGTCGATTTTTCTATTATCTGTGTGATTGTTCTAATTATGTTTAGGATATAACCCATCAATTGATATCAGAGCCAAGTTCGAGGAATTAGGGTTTATCTGAGATGTCAGGAGGGTCACGGATTGAGATAGAAAAATTCGATGGGAAGCGGTTCGATCCGTGGAAGATGAAGATGGTGGGTCTTCTTTGTGATCGAGATCTTTGGTTGGCAATCGTAAGGGAAGGGCCGGTTGTTGCGACGACTAGTGTCGTGATAGGCAAGGAAGCGATCAAGGAAGCGGATGTAGATCCCAAACAGCCAGATCCAAAGGAGATTGAGGACTGGGATCGGATTGATTGAAAAGCAAAGGGTTTGATCCGGCTTTGTTTCACGGACTCCATTCTGACGAATGTGATGAACGAACCTACAGCCAGGGATTTATGGCAGAAACTGGAGTCGTTGTACCAAAGCAAGTTGCTGGTAAATAAGTTGTTCTTAAGGAAGAAGCAGTATAATCTTCGGCTGCACGAGGGCGACTCGTTTTCTGCACACTTGTATGACTTTAACACGTTGATAAGCCAACTCATATCAATCGGTGTTAAGTTCCAGGATGATGATAAGGCAATAACACTACTCTGTTCACTGCCGGATTCATAGGATAACCTAATTGTAGTAATCGGTGGTGGGGACAATGAACTGTCATATAACCTGATGCATGAGGGCGACTCGTTTTCTGCACACCTGTATAACTTTAACACGTTGATAAGCCAACTTGTATCAATCGGTGTTAAGTTCCAGGATGATGATAAGGTGATAACACTACTCTGTTCACTACCAAATTCATGGGATAACCTAATTATTGTAATCAGTGGTGGGGACAAGGAACTGTCATATGAGACAGTGTGTGCGGCCTTGTTATCAAAGAAGACACGAAGAAAGGGGTCAAAGAGTTCCGGTAAAGAGGTGCTGACGACTAGGGGTAGGCCAGCAAAGAAGGGACTAAATCAGCAATGGTCCAAATCCAAATTTCGTGGGCGATCGAAGAGTAGGGAGAGGAAGGTACAGTGTTGGAGATGTGAAGAGTGGGACCATGTGAAGCGGGACTGTAAAAACAAGCCTGTTCCTAGGAAAGAAGCCGAATTATCCTTGGGGAAGAAGGAGGTCGAGACAGGAGATATGTATGTGGCTGCTGCATGTATGGCGTAGTCAGACAAGGATATTTGGTTTGTCGATACCGGTGCTTCATACCATATGACGCCTCATAGACACTGATTTTGTGAATATGAGCAATATAATGGTGGAGGTGTCATGCTCGGAGATGATACTGCAGTTTAGATTGTCGGGCATGGCAGGGTGAAGCCGAAGATGTCTAATGGCACGGTGAAGACTCTTTCGGACGTGATGCACATAACCCTTGATGAGTAAAAACTTGTTATCGGTTGGTACGATGGCTGATTCAGGGATTACTTTCAGTTGTGATAAAAATGCATGCAAGATGAGTCGGGGTTCTATTGTGATTGCACAAGGAGTTCGTTATGGGATGCTGTACAAGTTGCTTGGGAAAACAGTGACCGTTGGTGGCGGGTTCATCTCTGAAAAGCCAAAGAAAGATGGATATGATACATCCATATTGTGGCATCAGAGGCTAGGCCATATCGGTGAAAAGGGACTGTCTACTTTAGCTTTGAGTCAAATGGTAGAGGGAGTACTATATTGCTCTATGGGTTTCGAGTTTTGTGAACACTGTGTTCATGGAAAACAGAACCGAGTTAGTTTCCACCAAGCTGGGCCTTCCTTGTATCCAACGAATATGCACTTTTTAGACTTATTGTCAAGCTTACCCCTCTTCTCCTTGGGCACATGAACGTATGCGTCACACCCGAACATGTGACAGATTCGGCTTCTTCTCAAACACTGCCTCGAATGGCGTACAGTCCTTCACTGATGAGGTTGGTGATCGGTTCTTCAAATAACTGGCCGTGTCTCCGGCTTCTATCCAAAATTCAGGTTTCAAACTTGCCCAACTCAGCATGCATCTCGCCTTTTCTATGACTGACCGGTTTAATCTTTTGGCCACCCCATTCTGTTGGGGCTCTCTTTGAAGAATTCTAATAAGAGATTATATTCCACGCTATCTTCATTCTGAAAGCCGTTGCATGAACTCCCCGCCCTCAAAAGTAGAAATGCATATGACCTTCTTTCTTCCTTAAGACGTTGCGACTGAGGACCCCCTTTGGGGGGTTAGAGAAGTAAGATTCTTCAGGTATGGCATTGACATGGTCAGCATCTTCCACTTCGGCCTCGTCTTCATTCTACAAACCAATAAGAATCCATTTAGTGTCCATCAACTCTTGGCTCCAGTGGCTACATTTATGTTAAGTCTAGTCGCTTGGGCTTTGTACCTTTTGATTATGGTATGGTATTGTCAGATTTGAATATAGGGCTACTTTGTTTGTTTGCCATATCTTCGATAGGTGTTTATGGAATTATTACAGCAGGCCACTGTTCATTAGCGATATCCTTCCAGTAGTCTGACTCGAGTTTCTATGACATATCAGAGAGAAAAGATCATTTCACAAAGATCCATCAGGCTCATTAGATGGGGAATTTCTTCATTCCGTTCGAGACCTCTTTGGAGGATGAAGGTCCACATGAACGGACATGGAAGTAGCTCATGCAAGGAATAGATATCAGATATGAGATTATACAGGATCAAACTTTACTTCAATTTATTTATTCTGTATTAAGGTGAGGTATCTGAACCTTCAGTTACAACGAAAAGAGAAATATCTCATTAATAGATATTGAAATCGAAAAAGAAAAAGAATAAACTGGCTGTTCTATGATCAATAACCGAAGGATGGTCGTCTAAAGTGAACATCAATCGCAAAGTTTGTTTTCATACACATCCCATGATCTCTTTCTAAAGTAAATTGCCATTATTTTCAAGGCAGCTCAAAGATAAAGCATGCCAAGAATATCCTCCCCGTTACAGATTATGAGTTTTTTGGATATTAGGGAAAATTTCAATTACCGTTCTCGAATGTGAAAATTTATATTTGACATTTTGTATTTTATTACTAAACTTCGACTTGCATCTCTTACCACCATTCTTGTCCAACTTTTTCCAAAGTGCCCTCGTCGTTCTCTTCACCCCTTCATCAGGAAAAAAAAAACTAAAACTCAAATATCCCTTCCTCTTTCCTCCTCCTCCTCTCTCTCTCTCTTCCCCAACCTTCTCCATCGCCGCCACCGCCCAACTCAGCCGCCATCACCGACGCTTTCTTAGTCCAACCGGTCGTCCCCAATGGCTTATCCCTGCGCAACACCCTCCACCGCCGTTGTGTGTCCACCGCCCAAATAAAATGTGAGGGTACATTTTATTTCTGTGAACCATTCACTGGATCCAAGACTTGGTTATGCTAGAATTAACTAACGTTCTTTCGGTACAATTTCTCTTTTATTTCGAAAAGGTTTTGCATGCTATCTTTATTAATTTTAATCATATACCAATAACATGTGAATTCCTGAATCAAAAAAATCTTTAAAATTTTATTAAAAAATTGTCAACGTTAGCGATTTCCGATCTAAATTGGCTGAATTGACTGAATTTTTCCTAATGTGAAAAGGTTTATGACTAAATTGATCTAATTGAAAGGTTTATAATTAAATCGGTACTAATGTAATAGGTTTAGGACTTTTTCGGTTCTTTTTCCTCAAGCAGATTGATATGATGACACGAGCTGATGATTTTACCGTAAAACCTGAGCCATTTTTCAACTCAATAAGTAGCAGATTATTAGCTCCAAACAACGAATTGCAGAGAGACGCGAAGAATTGAACATGGACAGCTCTGCAAAAAAAACTTAATATGATACGTTTAATTGAAAAAAATTCGAGATATCTGGCTTAATACGAAAACTCTTAACTGTATCACTTGCACTCACTCCACATGATCACTCTGTCAATTTCTCAACATTTCATTGTATGATCTTGAAAATAGTCACGAGTTACTGGGTTCTCATAGCTCAGATAGATATATATCCAAACATAAAAAATAAAAGAGTGCCATTTTGGGTATTTCCCAAATAAAACAGGCACCTAATAATCAATGGGTGCGAATTATTCATGAAAAGAACAAGGAAAAAGAAAAAAAAGAAAGTACCTTCCACTGAAGCAGCTTTAGCTGCGGACTGAGACGAATTCGAAACGGGCGGTTTGCAAGATATCCATCGGGAGCTTCGCAGCCATTGTTGCTGGATATGTAATATTTCCAAAAAAAAAAAGGGGTCAAAAGTCAACAGGTCAACAAAAGCTACAGTGGACTCTCGGCTGAAATAAAAGGAACCGAGAGCTCTCGCCGAGAACAGAACAGAAAGAGAAGAAAGGGGAGGAAAAGAAAAGAAAAGATAGGAAAGGAAAGAGGAAGAAGAAAAAGAGAAAAGAGAAGAGGGTTTTGTGCCAAGGGAGTTTCGCCAAGCCGATTCGACTTCGATTAGCAACGTTCGGTAAGTATTCGCGCCCCTCGTTCGTTCAATCGGAATATTTTTCCGAGTTAGGGCTCAATTTCGGAATTATGTATTATTTGAGCGGCGAAGTCCGATTTTTGATGCGTTGAGCTGCGTATATATATAGAATTGATAGTTTGGGGTGTTGCGGGGTTGTGGGATGTTACGGAACCAGATTTGGACTCACGGTTTGCCGGTTATGAATTTTTGAAGTTGGCCGCACAAGGTGAACAGTGCGCGACCAGCCGCTTTTAGGCCGATTTTCGTCGGTTTACGGCTCGATTTTGGGATGGTCAAGTTGGGGTTATTGTAGTGCTATGAATGGGCTTTCTATTGACCATAAGCCCGCTTGAAACGGGGTTCGGTGGAAAAAGTTATGGCGCGATCAAGTTTCGTGTTCAAGTTTCGCGTTGCGGACGATTTGAATAATCGCTTTGGAGGAGCAATTTGTGGACGTGTTTGAGTTGTTTTGGTTAGCGTCTAAGCTTAGTTTAGTTTAGTCGTTAGTGAAATGGTGTTTTACTTGGTGTTGAAGTCGATTCTCGTTTAATTGATAGGATTACGAGATCTTTGGTTCGAGTGAGAGCGGTGGTATGATTTTTGGGGATTCTAGGTGAGTGGTGCTATCTCTTCTTTGAGTTTGTAAACTCATATTTCGAAAGCGATATGAATCGGATATGTTATGAGTTAAATAGCATTCTTATTGCATAAAAGCTCGGATCGGACATTTACTACCCTGTTGATTATTTGAAATGGCTTATATGTCGATTATCATGAAATAAATTGAGGAAATTCTTTATGAAAAGAATTCTTTTGTTAAAGGTTTTACATATCGATTTATGAAGAATTTTGAGAATGATTTGGGAATCGTTTTTGGAAATATATTGTGAAAGGATACATATGTGTATCGCGTTGCGAACTAGTTTATGAAATGAGTTCGGAAATGATTCAAGAAATGCTCTACGAAATGTATTTTCGGTAGATGAGCTGTGTTGCGAGAAAGTTATTTGTTTGGTTTGTGAAATGTATTCTGGATTAGATTTCTGATATTGGATGATGATTGTTTGATGCTCAATATGATTATGAACCCATTGAAGGGTTTTGGGGATATGCATAGCGGATTAGGATATCCTTCTGGGCCGAGCCACCGACTTTATAGGTAGAGACCTTGCTAAGGGGGAATCTTAGTAACCTTGTCACAAGGCTTTATGTCGTGACCATGGTTTGATATTGAGCAGTAGATTCGTCGATGGAATGGACCATCGATATATGATGTGATATGAGATTTATCAATGGAATAGATCCTTGATGTGTGATTTGAGATTAGTCAATGGAATGGACCATTGACATGGTTTATATAGAGATTGATCAATGGACTTGATCATTGATAGTTTGAATTGTGATGATGGATTTAAATGTGTATTTGGGACTTGTACAAAACTTTGATGAAATGAAACAATTCGTATTTGAATTGATATGTATTTGATATCTTGAGTTTGGCTTCTGAAATTCTGGTATGGCTTTATGTATACATGCATAGTGGTTGCTTGATTTGCTTAGAAGAGATACGCACTACTTACTGAGTTGTGGTTGCTCACCCCCCTCTTTTCTCAACCTTTCAGGTTCTTTGTTTGGCAACCAATAGAACGAGAGCGATGTCATTAAGACTCTTGGGTGGTTTGAGGCTGCGTTCTTTGGGCGAAAGGACGACCGTGTCATTCTCCATCTTGATAGGTTTTGGGGTGGGACATATGTTGGTATCAAAGCCAGGTTATGATTTTTGGGGTATAGAGTCTATGGGACATTGTGAGCTTGTGTCTTAGTTTATAGCGTGAGCCTTTTGTTAAGTATTAGGTTGCATATTTCTTTTGGCGTAAGTGGTCATGGATTATAATCCGGAAAAGCATGCTTTGCCTTGTAAGGGATAACAAAAGCGAGTTTTGCCTTTGGTACGGGGAATGTATCCTAAGGTCCTTGAGGAGCGGTTTTGACAATGAGGTAAAGAGGGTTATTATGATCTAAATTTTGACTCGCAGAAAGTAGAGCAAGTTGGACAAGGAATTATATAATCAAAGATTTCAAATTTGGGATCAAGGCGTGTTTCATGATGTTAAAGGGTATGGAAGGTCATTTTGGGCTCGAGGAGTCGTAATGTGGTGATTGAGCAATTGCTGCTTTCAAGGGGACAAAGGATGGTGTTACCATGGGAAGAAGTATTAAGTTCAAGGACAGAATTTAAAACATTGGTTCCAGTCTTGTAAAGCAAATTGCAAATGCAACCAATGATGTCGCCTGAGATGGTACCACATGTGCCACAATCCTCGCACGAGCAATTTTGGATGCAAATCAGTTGCAAATGGGAGGAATACAATGGACTTGAGATGTGGCTTCGCCATAGAATTTGAGCCAAAAGTTGTTAGTTATAATACACTTTGGAGGGTGTATAGCCAGGCTAAACTCTTTGGCGAAGTGATCCATCTATTTCAACCAGTGCGGAGGAAGGATACTGAGCAGGATGTTGCTACCTACAATACTATAATAAAGATATATGGAAAAATTTTCCTGAGCATGAAAATGCGACAAATCTGGTCCAGAAGATACAGAATATAGGATTTGAACCAAATGCAATTACTTAGTTGACAATAATTGCGATATGGGGCAAGGCAATAAAATTAGACCGCACAACGACATTTGTCATGCCCCGAACCCCTACGAGCTCGCGACATCCCCTGCTCCGGTCGAATACTTGCGACGTCCCAGGAACGTCGCCGACCCAACTCAAACATCAAAGCCACATGCGAAAGTGAATATAAAAACTCCGGACAAAAAGATGACGACAACGGGGTAGAACACCATAACCATCAAACAACAACATATTCATACAACACCAAATATACAAACATTATATTACAAACATATACAGCAAGCTAGCATCCGAAATCACCGTTATAACAAAAGATTAGGGTCTGGCTAACTTAACTTCCCTATGGATCAACCCAATTTATACAACCCCTAAAATACCCTAGGGAAAACCTAAGGATCGCCTTGCTTTCTATTCCGCTCCTGTTTCCTCGGCTTGATCCTCTGGAAGAATTCTTGGGCATCGCTTGCAACTCCACTAGGCATCATGGGCGGCTCTTCACACTTCAAAAAAAGAGGGGGCGGCTCCCTGGGTTTACGGCTGGGGGTCTGAAAGTGGTGATTATACAACCATGAGACGAATCTCAATAAGTGTACAACCCCAAACCCCACGTAGGCACTCACGTACCGCTAGACAGAACACGCATCTCACACGACGATCAATCAATCTAACAATCACACACGAACCTACCTGAAATCCATCATGCACGTTCCTGCATGTTAGACCATAACATAGCCAGCACATCACAACAATACATCACATACGCGCGCGTGCCTCAATTATAAGACAGAAACCACTTGGGCACGTCCCATACCGTGCCTAGTAGTTTCTACCCCATAATTAAGCATCACATCATGCGATACAAACACACTCGCACACTAACTCACACCATGCATCAATTTCTCAAACCTCGTACCTCAAGCCAATTCCCGCTCGTTCTCAACTCTTCCACCACTACCGTGCCCGCGTAAAACGCATTAGGCCAACGGTCTTCTGACCTCGTCAGGCATCGACACCTCGTCGGGCCGGGCATCGTCACCTCGTCAGGGATGGCATCGTCTCGCGTAAACGAACGCGCCTCAGGACGGAATCCTACATACACTTTCCTTCTACCGCGCCCGTGTAAAACGCATCAGGCCAACGGTCTTCTGACCACGTTAGGCATCGTCACCCCGTCGGGCCGGGCATCGTCATCTCGTCAGGGACGGCATCGTCCCGCGTAAATGTACACACCTTAGGACGGATCCTTTCCAACCAATCCTACATTTCTGTATCCTCGTTCCACTCAAACCACACATACACACAGCCAACCACACCCACGGTCATACACAACCTCACATCTCACCCACACTCCACAAATGCACATTCTCGTCACACGAACATCACACGACCATACACATGTAACACGCGAATTCAATGCACATTCACATTACCACACCGCCACGCCTCACAGCCACATATACATGGCACACAGCCATGTCATATTCAGCCCAACACACAATCCCGATCCAGCCAACAAATCACAAACAACACAATTGATCAATTAAGCACAATCAAGCCATAACAATCACAATCAATCACACAAATAAATCCCGATTGATCCACAATATCACAGCCCTATCCAAATCTACTAAATCTCGAATTTTCATCGCCAAATCAGTCCGCGACAATCAATTTCTAGCCCCTCCTTCATAAGCCACAAACAGCCCCTAAACTACCCGAATTGTGTCCTACACATGTCCTACGATACCTGAGATCCTAAATGACATTTAGGAAAAATACTTACTCTAGAGAAGTGCGACAAATGGGCTGAACAGGGGCTGGACAGCCCGCCCAGCAGCAGCAGCAGTAGCAGCAGCGTCGCCGGCGGCCTAGAGGGCGAGCGGCTGCACCATCGTGGGCAGGCGGCTCACGGGCGGCTGGGGGCGGCGATTTGGTCGTATGGACCAGGGGAGGGCGGCCTGGGGTGGCTTAGCGATGGCTGAGCTGACCGGAACAGGGAAAATAGGGGGAGAGAGGGAGACGGGCGGTGAGGGTGCACGGCCGGAAAAGAGGAGGAGCGGCGAGGACCGGCGGGAGGGTGGCGACCGGAAAAGAGGAGGAGCGGCGAGGACCGGCGGGAGGGTGAGGACCGGCGGGAGGGTGGCGACCAGGCGGCAGCGATCTGCTTGCTGGCCGAGATGGCCTCACACACGAGGGAGAGGGAGAGAGAGAGAGAGCCGGTCGGGTGGGGAGGGGTGAGGAGAGAGAGAAAACGTGAGAAAATGAGAGAGAGAGAGAGAGAGAGAGAAAGAAATGAATTTTAAATCCTAACCCCAATAATTCCACCCCGGAAATTATCAAAATACCCTACTCACTACTTTCCGATCCAACGGCCACGATTCAATCTCATCCAAAATCCGACGGCCCACGTTTATTTTTGTCCAAAAAGTCAAAGGGCATTCTTGTAATTATCCAAAAAGGTGAGGGGCATTCTTGTCCTCCATAATTTCGGCCATGCAGGATATTTCTCAGTCCCCCGACTTAATCCAGTCCTAAAAATTCGTTCGCGGTCCCAGGGGCAAAATGGTCATTTTTCCGGCCCCAGACCGAAATTCATTTTTTTACAGAAATGGGTGGCCCTAAGGTTGGCCACGCCAAAAACGTCATCGGCCGTCCAAAATTGTCACTTTCAAAATTCTCGATTCCCGAGCCCGAATTCCAAGAAATGACTAAAATCGAGCAATCGCGACTTTAGCTTATCTCTGGCTAACGGGTGGCTCATTGGAATTATGCACTCTCAACCCGTGACTGACACTAAGTCCAATCACGTTTAAGTTTGCTCGAACTAAGGCGACCTCGATTGTCATAAAATTGCGAGGGTCTATCACTAGTTCTCTTCGGACACGATCAATCAAATAGATCGGTCTCTGTTGGCTCAAAACATTCTCTCGTCAATCATTATGGTCGAAGATCGAACCAAGGTCGAGTTCTTTGGTCGTGCGAACTCAATCCCATGCTGGCCTTACCCCTAAGGTTAGCATCCCGAGAATGCGCTGTTTCGGGCGAGATCTCACTATAGTGCATTGATCAATATTCATTTCCTAAATCCCGGGAAAAAGGATCGAAAATTCAGACTGTTACAACATTGTTTCAAAAGTTGAGGAGCTTTGGGGTTGAAATTGATTTGGTGCTTTATCAGACCATGATTGTGGCTTATGAAAGGGCCGATCTGGTTGGTCATGCAAAGTGATTGATATATGAGCTTAGGCCAGGCAATATTCCTAGGGAGACCGAAATAACAATTCTTGCTAGGGCTGGTCGGTCAAAAGAGATCATTTGGGTTGTTTGCCAAGCTTTTGATGTGGGAGAGGTAAAGGATATAGTAGTATTTAGCTGCTCGATTGAGCTACTTTCAAATAATAGAAAGTATGTCAACGTCATTGAGGTATTTGATAAGATGAGACTGGCTGGGTATTTTCCTGATTCTGATATCATTGCTATCGTCCTAAAAGCTTTTGGAAAATTGTGCGAATTTGAAAAGGTAGATGTAGTGTACGTGGAGATGCAGGAAGACAAATAACACTTGAAGATTTGAAGCAGTTGATCAATGGAATCGCTCTTCTAATGTTATGAAAGTGATAAGTCATGATCACTATTATGATAAGTTGTGATCTCTAGATAGCAAGTTGAGATTTTGAAAATTACTTAGTGACTGATCGAGATAGGTTATTCTTATTGGTTAGAAAGGAGAATTTATATTGGACGTCTTGATACGTAGCGATATTTGGTATGATAAGAATTGATCTTAGAAGTTATAAGCTTAAATTGACATGTGTGACAGAGATTTACTTATGGTAAATAGGTGCGATCAGCTTGTGAACTTCTGAATAGCAAGTTATGATCTTGTTCTAAAGAATTTTTGTGGAACTAGTGGAGACTGTCAGTTTCAGTTGCGGTTTTCGATAAAATGGTAGCACGAGGCAAGTGCTTCAGTCTTTGAATTAAGAAGAGATAATTTTAAGTGATGATTCTTTAAGTTGAGAACTTGAGACCATTGAATTTAATGGTAACTAGATATGTTCCTATCTCAGTGATTTGAGAAGTTGTAAGCATTCAATCGTAAGAGATGATCTCTTAAGTGGTAAAATTCTTAGATAAGATTTATGGGTATTTTGGGAGACAATTGAGATTGGAAATTTGAATAAGTGGATTTTGTCTTGAGAGTGTTAAGAGTTAAGTATCTTATGGTATTAGATTGACAAATTTTGAAATAGTGTTATCAATAATCTCTTCTTGAGGTGTTAGTAAAGACAGTAAAAGAATTCGAAAGTTTTTGTGCAATAAATAAGAGTTGATTTGTGCAAATCTTCAAGTGGATGATGTGATGTTCTTGGACTATGCACGTAATTGAAGTAAATGGAATGTTGAAAGGAGAATAGACAACTTGTGGAAATTCAGGTTGTGATATGTTTTGATTTGATAGATATTATGTGGATTATATTTCAAGTGTTAGCGAATGATTATCAATTTTATGGTATTAGAGAAAATTGTCGTAACGATATTTTGTTAATTGATGATACTTTGGAGATAGTAGAGACTATGTAGGAATTGATAATTTTGAGATAGTTTGGATACTATTATACTGCGGTAGTTTGATATTTTAGGCATGACAGATTGCAAGCAATAATTTTCTGTAGATTGATTTGAGGATAGTAATACAAAATGGGGAGACTAAGCAATAGATGTGAAATTTGGTGATGATTAGTAGAAGTGGACGGAAAAAAGGAATTTCAGAATTTTGGTGATGCAAATGGTAAAGTTGGGCTTATGCTTGTAGACAGTTGAAATCGCATGGCGGCATTTCTTGTATGATAAAAATGCAAAGTCTTTATGGATCACAAGAGCTTAAGGTATATTCTTACGTAAGCAGAATTGAATATGAGGTAGAGGAGATGGTTGGAGCTTATGAAAGATTATGATTTGTTTGTCCATTAATACAAGTAAGGCAAGTGTAGTAGCAAATGCCTAGTATGTCTTCTGGAAGTAACAACTTTACTCACTACTTGGAAGTTTATTCTCGAGGATATGAGCAAATTTGACTTGAAAGCTACATGAGTGATTGTTGATCGATTGACCAAGTCTGCGCATTTTTTTGTCATATCAAGTTGGCTTGTTCTTGCACACCAAAGGATGTATATGACAAGATAAAGGTCTAGATTGTTGAAAATATTGGAATTCGGGAAGAGCTAGACTCTAGTGAAGGTGGGGATGAATCCATGAGTGCCAATTCGGATAAACTAGTAGAGTGTATAAGAACGTTGTCTCAATGCTCATCTAGTGGAGGTATTCGGCTAAATCTTGTAATGGCTAAGGCACAGTTGTTGGCCTTCTACGGACAGAAAGGTTACAAAAAACTTCTTGAACTACAATTTTGTGAAGGCTTGATGGAAAGTATTGCTAAAGCTCTAAATTCCGATGGCAATAATCATGTGGGCAATAACACAATTTAGCACTCTGGTTTATGAGAACATGATGGTCTCCTATCGGCGAGATGGTTTGAAAGCCCCCAAAGTCTCGTCTCATGGGCACAAAAACCACTTGAAGGATATAGCTAATTGTAAAAAGAAAGAAGTTTGGCTGAATCGATAGATGATTCTATAGATTATTAGATGAGGAAACTAATCTTGACGGTAAAACTTCTGTGTGCTGGTCATTTGGGGTATGGTCTAGATGGAAATTCTATCAGTTGACAATTGAAGTCTTCGAGAACTAATTATTTCTCCGAATCATGCTAGAAGGACTTTCCACTCATGAAAAGGAAATCTAGTATGAAGATTTGTATGTACTGCACGTCACAAATCCCGAAGGTTTTGCAAGAATGGTTAGACTAGTTTCTGTTCTTTGATGCTTATGTGAATGAACTATGAACTACTTTTTGTGATCGAATAATTTTGGGGTGATGATAAACTTGATATAGAAAAGGAAGCAAAAACTGATTTTGATTGGAGGCGCAGCAAAAGCGTGGTGGACCTTTGGAATATGCTAGTAAAGCTTAAAGAAACAGAAGAGTTTATTTAGAATATATGTGAAGATGCAATGGCAAAAATCACATAGGGAGCCTTCTTGGGAAATTTTTAGGAGGAGGAAACACGTAAATATCCTTATCTGTTGTTGATTGAGGTAAGTGCAAATTTCGAGGACGAAATTTTTTAAAGAGTGGAGAATGTAATATTTAAAAAAAAAAGGTCAAAAGTCAATAGGTCAACAGAAGCTACAGTGGACGCTCGGCTGAAATAAAAGGAACTGAGAGCTCTTGCCGAGAACAGAACAGAAAGAGAAGAAAGGAGAGGAAAAGAGAAGAAAAGAGAGGAAAGGAAAGAGGAAGAAGAAAAAGAGAAAAGAGAAAAGGGTTTTGCGCCGAGGGAGTTTCGCCAAGCCGATTCGACTTCAATTAGCAACGTCCGTTAAGTATTCGCGCCCCTCGTTCGTTCAATCGGAATATTTTTCTGAGTTAGGGCTCAATTTTGGAATTATGTATTATTTGAGTGGTGAAGTCCGATTTTTGATGCGTTGAGCTGCGTATATATATAGAATTGGTAGTTTTGGGTGTTACGGGGCTGTGGGATGTTACGGAACCAGATTTGGACTCACGGTTTGCCAGTTACGAATTTTTGAAGTTGGCTACACAAGTTGAACAGTGCGCGACCAGCAGCTTTTAGGCTGATTTTGTCGGTTTACGGCTCGATTTTGGGATGGTCAAGTTGGGGTTATTGTAGTGCTATGAATGGGCTTTCTATTGACTATAAGCTCGCTTGAAACGGGGTTCGGTGGAAAAAGTTATGGCACGATCAAGTTTTGCGTTCAAGTTTTGCGTTGCGGACGATTTGGATAATCGCTTTGGAGGAGCAATTTGCGGGCGTGTTTGAGTCGTTTTGGTTAGCGTCCAAGCTTAGTTTAGTCTAGTCGTTAGTGAAATGGTGTTTTACTTGGTGTTAACGTCGATTCTCATTTAATTGATAGGATTACGGGATCTTTGGTTCGAGTGAGAACAATGGTGTGATTTTTAGGGATTCCAGGTGAGTGGTGCTATCTCTTCTTTGAATTTGTAAACTCATATTTCGAAAGCGATATGAATCGGATATGTTATGAGTTAAATAACATTATTATTGCATAAAAGCTCAGATCAGACATTTACTACCCTGTTGATTATTTGAAATGGCTTATAAGTCGATTATCGTGAAATAAATTGAGGAAATTCTTTATGAAAAGAATTCTTTTATTAAAGGTTATACATATCGATTTATGAAGAATTTTGAGAATAATTTGGGAATCATTTTTGGAAATATATTGTGAAAGGATACATATGTGTATCGCGTTACGAACTAGTTTATGAAATGAGTTCGGAAATGGTTCAAGAAATGCTCTACGAAATGTATTTTCGGCGGATGAGCCGTGTTGTGAGAAAGTTATTTATTTGGTTTGTCAAATGTATTCTGGATTAGATTTTTGATATTGGATGATGATTGTTTGATGCTTAATATGACTGTAAACCCATTGAAGGGTTTTGGGGGTATGCATACCAGATTAGAATATCCTTCTAGGTCGAGCCACCGGCTTTGTAGGTGGAGATCTTGCCAAAGAGAGAATCTTGGTAGCCTTGTCACAAGGCTTTATGTCGTGACCATGGTTTGATATTGAGTAGTAGATTCGTCGATGGAATGGACCATTGACGTGGTTTTTATAGAGATTGATCAATGGACTTGACCATTGATAGTTTGAATTGTGATGATAAATTTAAATGTGTATTTGGGACTTATACAAAGCTTTGATGAAATGAAACAACTCGTATTTGAATTGATATGTATTTGATATCTTGAGTTTGGCTTCTGAAATTCTGGTATGGCTTTATGTATACATGCATAGTGGTTGCTCGATTTTCTTAGAAGAGATACGCACTGCTTACTAAGCTGTGGTTGCTCACCCTCCTCTTTTCCCAACCTTTCAGGTTTTTTGTTTGGCAGCCAATAGAATGAGAGCGATGCCATTGAAACTCTTGGGTGGTTTGAGGCTGCGTCCTTTAGGCGAAAGGACGGCCCTGTCATTCTCCATCTTGGTAGGTTTTGGGGTGTGACAGGATATAAGAACTCGTGGTTGATGCTGTGGTGGAATTCGCCACAAAACAGAGTCCTAGAACAAAAAAGGCCCAGGTGATGAAACAAGCTGTGGCAGTGTCGATTAAATGACCATTGCATACATAAGCGCTAATGTTACCTCTGTCTGGTTGGACTTTCGAGCAGTACAGGGAGAGAGATGGAGAAGATGGGCAGTGCAGGAGCTGCATTTCCTTGAGATAGAGAGAGAGCGAAGAGCTGAGAGAGCTCTTGCAGAAAAAATGCGAGGTGGCCAATGTTTGTGACCCTTATGCTTTCTGTTGGTAGTAGAAAAAGCGCGAGCCGCGTTTAAGCAAAATAAGAATTCGTTAATTTTAAAGGAGAAAATAGAAGACCTTTTTTCATCTGAAAAGAACTATGTTGCTTTGGACTTAAATAACAGCACAACATATATTTATTTTTACTTTTCTGTCTATATTTTAAATAATATTCAATTGAAAACAATATATGAATCTACCACGTATCGATAGTAGAGTAATGTGAAAATTAAAGAACAAAACGTGATTTAAATCGAGTAAAAAATATGTTGTTCGGTATTGTAGTTCGGCTAAGTTCGTATACGAGAAATTAAAAACAAACGTGAAAAAAACAAACCTGAAAGCAGCACAACCAAATAAGCAAAATGTTGATCCGAGCCCAACGAAGTAACATCGTGTCCTTAAGACGAATTTGGCCCCTCAATCAGTACCCGAGGATATTGGACAATCGTCTCCCAGGATAGAACGGATCTCGTTCCTCCGAAGCGGTACGTATTCGGAGGACCCCAACGAACGCAATTCTGTAGAACAATCGCACCAACTGATAATGACGAAGTGAATGTATGTAGAGCGCGTCGAAAAAAAAATGCCGATGTCACGAAGTGTGTCTTTCCCGAACTATACTGTTCGGTTATATTGAAGTGGCGAAGAATGAAGAGTTGCGAGGGTTCGTGAAGAGCAGCGAAGGTCTACATGAACCGGGCTTCGATTTTCGTTCGGGCGAACCGAACCTCACGAACAGACATATTTGTTAGTCAAAAAATAAATAAATAAATTCTAAACAATGTGTCTATTCGAAAAATAAAAAACCGATAGAGTGTGGACCCGGAACCGAACCGAGTCGGCGGCGCGCGCGGGGGGTGGACCGACCTAGCTTGACGTAGGTCCTCTCTCTTCCACAAAAGTGGGGTACCCCTTGGGGCCCAAACCCATTTGTGAGGCTCAACTATTTGAACCCATTTCCCATCACCTCTTCTCCTATGTGGGACACTTTCAACCACACACTTCTCATTCAATTTTATGGGATTTTGGTGCCAAAATCCCAACAATCCCCCACATGAATGAGAAGTTCAGATATCATGACTCTTCGTGTATACATGAGATGCAATGTGCGATTATTCCATGAGAAAACGTTGCATCAGGATAAGTAGTCTGAGACTTTGAACTTTCCTTAGTGAAACCTATCGGACTTACTCGGTCAATCAGTAGACTTGATATCTTTGAACTGTCAACCTTTGGTGTAAGCCTAAACAATAGAAATCACACAACTGTTTCTCGAACAAAATTGGTTCTCACTGTTGTGTTCGTTTTGGTCATGAACACCGCCTGGTCTCATGAGTGTTTTAGAGAATTCGGCCTTATCAATTCTCACAGAAGCGGCCCTCACTTCACACTCATATAGGTGATTTCCGAACATATAGTATATCACATACTCAATTCAGAATCATTAAAAGCTTTGCTTAACCTTCACATATTAGTACTGTCTTCATCCGGAATGAGTCAAGAATTTGACAGTACTCTATACTGTCTTCATAACTTAGTTGTCCCTTTGAACCTAGATCTTGGGATCTCCAGTCAACTAGGTAGGGTTTCCGCTATGATGACTTGTTTATAGGCCTTAAACCCATTCCCCTTGATGTTGTCGCAACCATCTCTCTAGTTAGGCCTTTTGTTAATGGATCCGCAATATTATCTTTTGACTTCACATAGTCAATGGTGATAATTCCACTAGAAAGAAGTTGTCTTACCGTGTCATGTCTTCGACGTATGTGTCGAGACTTACCGTTGTACATGACATTCCTTACCCTTCCTATTGCCGCTTGACTGTCACAATGTATACAAACAGCGGGCACTGGTTTAGGCCAATTAGGAATATCTTCCAAGAAATTTCGAAGCCACTCTGCTTCTTCACCGGCTTTATCCAAAGCAATAAATTCTGATTCCATAGTGGATCTAGCAATACAAGTTTGTTTGGATGATTTCCAAGACACTGCCGCTCCCCCAAGTGTGAATACATATCCACTTGTCGATTTTGTGTCTTTAGTGCCGGTTATCCAATTTGCATCACAATATCCTTCAAGTACCGCTGGATATTCTGTGTAATGCAAAGTATAATCTTGAGTATACCTTAAGTAGCCCAATAAACGTTTCATAGCTTTCCAATAATTTTCATTTGGACTAACTGTAAATCGACTTAGCTTGCTCACAGCACAAGCTATGTCCGGCCTAGTACAGTTCATGACATACATTAAACTGCCTAGTATACTAGCATACTCATTTTGAGCCTTACTTTCACCAGTATTCTTTGAAAGATGTAAATTAACATCTATCGGAGTCTTTACTGGCATTATATCTAGATTCTTGTACTTTCCAAGAATCGTCTCAATATAATGGGATTGTGATAGAGCTAATCCTCCAGATGTCTTATGGATTTTAACTCCTAAAATAACATCTGCAACCCCCATATCTTTCATATCAAATTTACTTGTGAGCATGCGTTTGGTCGCCTTAACAACCTCACTATCGCTGCCCATAATAAGCATGTCGTCTACATATAAGCACAGAATGGCAAAACCGTTATGAGTGTTCTTAACATATACACATTTATCACACTCATTAATCTTAAAACCATTCGACAACATGACTTGGTCGAATTTAGCATGCCATTGTTTCGGTGCTTGTTTCAATCCATAGAGCGACTTGATAAGCCGGCATACTTTCTTCTCTTGTCCTGGAACAATAAACCCTTCGGGTTGTTCCAAATATATTTCTTCTTCCAAATCCCCGTTTAAGAAGGCCGTCTTAACATCCATTTGATGGATTTCAAGCTTATACACCGCTGCTATGGCAATTAGCATCCTTATAGATGTAATTCTAGTAACAGGTGAATAAGTATCAAAATAATCAGGACCTTCTCGTTGCTTGTATCCTTTTACTACAAGCCTAGCCTTGTATTTATCAATAGTACCATCCGCTTTCATTTTCCTCTTGAAAATCCACTTACACTGTAGTGGTTTATTACCAGGAGGAAGGTCAACCAATTTCCATGTATGGTTTGACAAGATGGATTCAACTTCACTATTGATAGCTTCTTTCCAGAACGGGGCTTCTGGCGAAGTCACAGCTTCTTTGAATGTCCGAGGCTCATTCTCTAACAAATACGTTAAGAAATCAGGTCTAAAAGACATGGAAATCCTTTGTCTTTTACTACCTCTAGGTTCATCCTCCATTGGATCACTTCTAGATATAGTATCTCGAGGCCTCTTTTTATTATTAATTGGCTCATATACTATATTATACGGAAATATATTTTCAAAGAACGAAGCATCCCTTGATTCAATGATCGTATTAACATGTATATCTGGGATCTCTGACTTGTGAACAAGAAAACGATATGCATTACTATTCTGAGCATATCCGATAAAAACACAGTCAACAGTCTTTGGTCCTATCTTAACCTTTTTAGGCTTAGGAACCGCAACCTTAGCCAAACACCCCTACACTTTAAGATAATTCAAGTTAGCCATTCTGCCTTTCCATTTCTCATAGGGAGTTTGTTGTGTTTTTCTGTGGGGCACTCTATTTAAAATAAAATTCGTCGTCAAAATAGCTTCCCCCCACAAATTATGTGGTAAACCGGAACTATTCAACAATGCATTCATTGTTTCCTTTAAAGACCGGTTTTTCCTTTCCGCCACTCCATTAGATTGCGGCGTATAAGGAGGAGTCATTTGGTGAACGATACCAAACTCGGTACAAATTTCCTCAAAAGGAAATTCATATTCACCTCCTCTGTCACTCCTTATTATTTTAATTTTCTTATTCAACTGAGTTTCAACTTCGGACTTATAAGTTTTAAAAGCATTCACAGCCTCATCTTTGCTACTAAGCAAATAAACATAACAATACCCCGAGCAGTCATCTATAAATGTGATAAAATACTTATTACCACCTCTTGACGGTATTGATTTCATATCGCATATATCTGTGTGTATTAAATCTAAAAGTTCTGAAACTCTATTATCTACAGAATGGAAAGGAGGCTTAGAAAATTTAGATTCAATACACACTTGGCATTTCTCACTTGCACAATTGAATTTTGGCAATAACCCCATGTTCATTAATTTCTTTATCGACTTATAGTTAACGTGTCCTAATCTAGCATGCCATAAATTAGGAGACTCAAGCACATAAGTAGAAACAACTTTATTCAAAGCATCATTGGGTACAACAGTCATTACATTCAACTTGAAAAGACCATCACTAAGGTAACCCTTTCCTACATACATCTCATTCTTGGAGAGTACAAACTTGTCGGATACAAAAACCAACTTGAAGCCATTCTTGCTAAGGAGAGATCCAGACACTAAATTCTTACGAATATCTGGCACATGCAGAACATTATTTAGTGTCACAATCTTTCCGGATGTCATCTTTAAAGCAATCTTTCCGACCCCTTCAACCTTAGAGGTTGATGAATTACCCATATAAAGTTTTTCATCACCTCCCACAGTTGTATAGGTCGAAAACATCGATCTGTTTGCACAGATATGACGAGTTGCTCCAGTATCAATCCACCACTCCTTGGGGTTTCCCACCATATTACACTCGGATATCATCGCAGTCAGATTGATATCATCAACACCATTGGAAATATCTTCCATCACATTAGCCTGAGTTTTCTGTCTTTTCTTGGCTCTGCAGTCTTTGGCTCGATGTCCAGACTTGCCACAGTTGAAGCACTTGCCAACGAACTTCTTCAGGCCTTGGGTGAATCCCTCTCCAGACTTGGTAGGCATTTTCCTCTTCTTGTTGGGTTTCGATCCTCCTTCAACAACATTAGCTCTTGAGACCGCCAAATTGCTGCCAACTTTCTTCTCGGAATTCCTATTGTCTTCCTCGATCCTCAACCGAACAATCAAGTCTTCAAGTGACAACTCCTTTCTCTTGTGTTTGAGATAATTTTTGAAATCTCTCCAGGATGGTGGCAGTTTTTCAATGAAGGCAGCCACTTGAAATGACTCACTTAGAATCATTCCTTCAGCATGAATATCATGCATAATCACTTGAAGCTCTTGAACCTGACTTAAGACGGTCCTTGAATCAACCATCTTGAAGTCCAGAAATTTACCGACAATGAATTTCTTCAATCCGGCATCTTCGATTTTGTATTTCTTGTCCAGACTATCCCATAACTCCTTAGCCGTTTTTAGCGGACTATAGACGTTATAGAGAGTATTGTCCAGACCGTTGAGGACATAGTTGCGACATAGGAAGTCAGAATGATTCCATGCATCAACAGCAGCAACTTTTTCTTTATTTGTCTCTCCAACGTCCAATTTAGGACCATCCTCATTGAGGAATCTAGCCAAGTTCAAGGTCGTGAGATAGAACAACATCTTTTGTTGCCATCTCTTGAAATCCGTACCATTGAACTTTTCTGGCTTTTCTCCGTGATTCGGAATAGGGTTAACCGCAGTGGAAGCCGAAGCCATTTCTGAAATATAAAACCAGAACATATTCACGACCAGAACCGGAATTATATGAGTACGAACAGAATAGAAAATTTATAACGTGAACAGAAACGGAAAAATTTTTCACGAACAGAATTTAAAATTTTTAAAATAAACAGAAACAAAAGATCTGTTCACGAAGGAATTAAAAAATTGTAACGAGAAGTTGTATGAACAGAATATATGAACAACAAATGGTCGACTTAAAGGAACGGCAATCCGATATTTGATAGAAAAACACAACGAACAGCACATAAGAGTATACGAACGGAACCGAAACAAATTCATCTTAAGATTGTTGTTCGGTATTGTAGTTCGGCTAAGTTCGTATACGAGAAATTAAAAACAAACGTGAAGAAAACAAACCTGAAAGCAGCACAACCAAATAAGCAAAATGTTGATCCGAGCCCAACGAAGTAACGTCGTGTCCTTAAGACGAATTTGGCCCCTCAATCAGTACCCGAGGATATTGGACAATCATCTCCCAGGATAGAACGGATCTCGTTCCTCCGAAGCGGTACGTATTCGGAGGACCCCAACGAACGCAATTCTGTAGAACAATCGCACCAACTGATAATGACGAAGTGAATGTATGTAGAGCGCGTCGAAAAAAAAATGCCGATGTCACGAAGTGTGTCTTTCTCGAACTATACTGTTCGGTTATATTGAAGTGGCGAAGAATGAAGAGTTGCGAGGGTTCGTGAAGAGCAGCGGAGGTCTACATGAACCGGGCTTCGGTTTTCGTTCGGGCGAACCGAACCTCACGAACAGACATATTTGTTCGTCAAAAAATAAATAAATAAATTCTAAACAATGTGTCTGTTCGAAAAATAAAAAACCGATAGAGTGTGGACCCGGAACCGAACTGAGTTGGCGGCGCGCGCGGGGGGTGGACCGACCTAGCTTGACGTAGGTCCTCTCTCTTCCACAAAAGTGGGGTACCCCTTGGGGCCCAAACCCATTTGTGAGGCTCAACTATTTGAACCCATTTCCCATCACCTCTTCTCCTATGTAGGACACTTTCAACCACACACTTCTCATTCAATTTTATGGGATTTTGGTGCCAAAATCCCAACAAAATATAGTGCAACTCAATCCAGACAGATATTGCGGGCATCAATTGATCTACATTATGTATATCTCTAGTTATTTCTTATCTATATAATATTAGATGATGTTTCTTAAAATACTAAACCAAATTGACAAAAGATGAGGAAATCGACATTCGAGCGTGAAAAGGGTTCAATTGAGAATTAAGTTAAATTAATCACGTAATAAAGTCATTCCTATGACTCGTTGCAAAGTATTCATGTACGACTCCTCACCATCATCATCTATTAGCTAATTCTTGTATTCCTTATGCTCGGGGCATACTAACAAGACGAATGGTGTCCCGAATAGGGGGCAACTATTTCACTAACTTCCGTGGCCGACAGTGTGCGATTGCAAGAGCCATATGTCCGCACTTGGTGCATGTGGGGGTTCCACCGGACCTTCAAAGCGGGATCGTTGAGGAAATCGTGTCGAACTTGATGACCGATGCAACTTTTGAGTCCGAGTCGACATTGATGCCACAAATGGGCAGACAGTCGCTCGCACACCTTGCAAGCATGTCGATCTTCCACGAAGATTTGCATCGTCCTGTTCTGTGATGCCGTAGAACTGCAACATTCATGTAGCAGTTGTTCCATAGGAACGAGCAGTTCCAAGGACTCACAATCTAAAAATTGCCGAAGCACATATTCTTCTACTAACTGCTCGGAAACAAATATCAGATGGATTAGATATAAGAAGAGTGAGCGGCGTGTTGCTCTCCAGAGATGTTTCATCGTGCCCTGAACGTAATCGTTTGAAGACCTCCGCAGACATCAAAGAGGTCGAGCAAGGATGGGTTGAAAAAATATTCAGAGTTCACACCTCCGAATGATCCTTTCACCGAATGTGGCTGTCGGATGTTGACCTGATGTCGCTAAAACTTCCGAAAAAGATTTACAGTTTCCCCAACAGTATCATTTGGGACATGCTAAGAAGTGACCTTTCGTGATAATCAGGTCATTGATTACGACTACAGTTAACCCAGTCATTCCTTAGAGTGGGAAAGCAGTTCCCTCCAGGTATTGCAGTAAAACTAACATACTACATGATGCAGAGCTACCATTTTTCGCCAAAAAATTTCACAGCCATAAGGACCATCTTGATGCTAAAGCAAACACATCATTGAAGTTCCCAACACTTGAAAAGAATTTCTGAACAGAAGGGCCTTACTTAATCACACAAGTTCGCTAAACTGGACCTGCTTAAGCCTGTTCCTCTGTATCAAGTATTGCGAAACACTTATAAGGTGTTTCTGGCTTTTTACATAGGATCGACTCTTCTGTACACTTATGCCGGTTTGTGCCGCAAGATTATACCACAAGCATTTGCATTTTACGGATTGAATCTTGTTGCTTTTATATCCGAAACAGATTAAGTCTGTTTTCCTCGCTATATCCATACCCAACAGAGTTTCGAAGGAACTATCGGCTGTCGGCAAACTGAGTAGCTTTAATCCGAGTGCATAAGATTTTCAAATAAAATTGCGGACAATCTGCCGCATACATTAAGAGACGAAATTCCAAATAAATGAATTGCATGAAGAGATAATGAAGAAAAAGCGCATAGGAGTCCTTGCTGCGCGCTGTCGCTTTCCTAAATCAGGGCCATTGATGAATATTGTTGAGCAGAGTTATATGTGCAAGAATAGTAGTTCGGATTTTTCAACAACCAAGGCATAGCGGTTTAAACTTTAACAGCTAGGAGATTGATGGAAGCAACCAATCCCTCGGTTGTTTCAAAATTTATGCTCAGCGTTAGTGTGAAGGGCTAATGGAAGCGAACGCATGTGACTGTATCTAGCAGTACTTCTCTATCCTTTTAGAATGTAAGATTGTATATCAGGTATTCCTGACAGCAAGACAAAACTTTCCAAGCATTATAAGAGTTGGGGTTCAAAAGTGGTGGCAAGCAAAATGAAATTCACAGAGAGTGGGTGAAGGTACACGCAATCAATGACTGTTGTTGAAGCACATTGAACCCCTAGATCTGTCAATGCCTAAATTTGATTAAAGCACAACAAACCTAAAACAAAATGGTTTTACTTCTAAAACTTGAGCATCAAATAATAAGAAAAATTTTCAGAAAACCTGAAGTGTGGCCGTTTTTAACAAAGAACTCCAGAATAATGCTCGTCTCGAAGAAGCTTGAAGTTGATGATTTCAGCTCAATTAACCCCAACTCACTTGTGTCTCAAATCCTCGCATTTACTCGTTCACAGCTACCACGTCCAGCTGCTTCCATCTCGACCCCAATGCCGCATCACAACCTCCGGTCCACGAGGTCTGGCAGTCTTCGGAATCGTGTCCAGTGTGCTTGGCCAAGACCCCCCTGTTTACGGCTCCGCCAATTGTACCATCCGAGAGCTCATTATTTTGCCTGTCTTTGGAGAGCGTTAGAGCCCGGTGGATCCCTCTTTCATGCATTAATCGTCTCACCTCGCTTGTGCAAGTCTGGCGGATTGCTTGCAAATGTCCGGCAGGCAGGGTTGGACTTGGGCGGAGGAGCATGGGAAGTAGGCGCCAAAGGAGTGGCCAAATGCCACCTTCTGGGAGGAGCTCTTGGCCAAGCTCAGCAACAGCTACCTGTGGATTCGGCGGCGGCAGAGTCTCGGGCTTGGGCGATTTCTGGAGGCAATTCCTAGAATTATTTATTTCTACAACACCGTGCAAGAAATCACCAATCAATAACTGTACTACTTAGAGCACCAATTTGAACGCAAACCCAGTATTAACACCAGCAAATATGCCAAACAAATAATTTTAACCACGTAGCAGGTTCAGTGAGGGGCTTATACTTGCGGTAACGGCGTTTCCGCTCAATTTACTCTTCACATCCAGCGCAAACTCCAGCTATCTCGGAGTACGGCAGAATCTTCCCCTCCAACTTCCTAATTGCGAGCAGAAATCAAGCTTAGTTATATCGCCTCTTTCGATTCAATTATTTAAGGATTCGAATGGTGCGAATCAATCATCGAATGAACTGGAGTTTTCGATTGTTGGGGGCCTCACCGTTTCGTTGATTTTAGTGCCAGCGTTGGGCTTCCAGGCGTAGCGGTTCCAGTGCTTGGGCGGGCCACGCCGATTGCTCATCTTTTATGTCCTTGACTCTTCTTCTTCTTCAATGTGCACTTTTTGGGAAATTCGGGGCTCAGACAAGTATCGGACGAAAATGTCTCAGTCTAGGGCGCGGATGATGGCCGGACACGCACATGCTCGTTAGCCGGCGAAGAATCAGACCATCGGCAATCAGGCACTTCAATTACAGAGCGCCCATTTGCGAAAACGGCCCCTCATCCAGACCTTTTTTAAAATTTTCATGGGTAAACCTCGACATTGCACGCATTTGGTATAGCAGGCAACTTTCGCATTGATTTACAGTGGTAGACTCTCAAAGACCGTAGCTTCTCTAGCTTCAGGGTATCGGGAATGGGACTTTCCGTGGACTTCTCCATTTGAACAGCCACGTGCGCTTGCCTTCTATTGATTGAATCTTGTTGCTTTGATATTGGAAACATATTATGTTTGTCATCCTCGCTGTACCCCTCTGCGACAGAGTTTCGAAGGAACTATCAGCCTCGGCAAACTGAGTCGCTTTAAGCAGAGTGCACAAGATTTTCCATTAAAATCACACAGACAATCTGTGGCATACATTAAAAGACGAAACTGCAGATAGATGAATTGCAGGAAGAGATATCGCTTGCTTCCTTTGAGACAATGGAAAAAAGCATTAAAGAGTCCTCGCAGCGCAATACCACTTTCCTGAAATATGGCCAACAAATTGACTAGGAGCAGATGATACTCGTGCAGCAGAGTTATATGTGCAGGAACAGTAGTTCCGATTTTTCAACAAACCAGGCACAGTGTTTAAACTTTAACAACTAGGATATGGACCAAAGCAACCAATACCTCAGTTCTTTTACAATTCATGCGCAGCGTGGGCGTGAAGGGCAATGGAAGCGAACCTACATGATTAAATCTAGCAGTACTTCCCAATCTTTACAGAATGAATACGTACAATGTAAGATTGTGTATGAGATATTCATGACAGGAATCAAAAGAAGTACCAATCAAAATGAAATGCATAGAGAGTGGGTTAAGGTACATGCAATCGATATCTGTTCTGTGCCTTTTATTGAAGCACAACAAACCTATGGAGCTTTCAATGCCTAAATTTGACTAAAGCACATTGAACCCGATACACAATGGTTATCCTAAAGTGGGCATATATGTATTGGATTGCATTGCAAGTTACTTCTGGAAATGAATTGGCTGAAATTTTGTATCGTACTTCTTAGGTGGTGCAGTTTTCCTGTCAGAAAGAAAAATCACTATGAATATCATGTTCATTTCCTCCTCTTTTCTTTAGCAAATCCAGTTCGATAGCTAAGTGAATCATAAATAAGAATAGAACATTTTTGCTTTCTACCATCTATATGAAGGTTATGCCCCAATTTGAATCCCCAAAGGTATGGACATTTCGTGTTACACTCCATATCGTATAGAATCCGAAAAGCCTTAAGAACAGAAAAACAAAAACAATCGGACGAATTGCCTTTCAAGTTTTCACTTATTGTTTTGGGTGTTCAAAATAAAGCAACAGAAAACCAAATGTAAAAATAGAGCATATCGGGGAAGAACAAAAGCTGAAGCAAATGACACCGAGCAAAAGCAATATTATCCTCTAACACGACCTTTTGACTTGCACTGTAGGGGTTATCATAATCCGAACTATGACTACTCGTACAGCTTGATGTGTCCGAACAAAGCTTAATAGGACAAATTGATAAAACCATCACACCCCAACTCTACAAAAATAGCGAAAATGGCACGGTCGTCCTCCTATCCAAAGGACGCAGTCTCATGCACGTAATCAACATGAACCTGTTATCAAAATATATATCTATTAATATCTCATAAGAATAACAAGCTAAGTACGGGACTAGAGGTCGAAAATGGACCAATAAAAATATATATATATATCTCCAGTGACTAACAAACTAAATCCAAGAAGTACCATTACAAATTATATGTATAGTTATCTCAACTTATACCCAAAATACAGATTACTAAGATTCTCCCACCGATATCTCTCTCGTCCTATTTGTCAGCGGCTGAAAAGGAATTCAAATGAATGGTATAAGCAAATTACCACTCAATGAGTAGTATATATCTCTTCTTGACAAATCGAGTTTCCACTATGCAAGTTTATAAATGATATCAGAAACATATCCAAATCCGGTATAATATTATATGTAAAAGTCTAAATATGAGTTATTTCATTTCAACAAAGTTTTATGCATATTAGAAACAATCATTCGATCGACAATTTCAAAGCAAACATCTGTGGTTGAGTTCATTGATCACTCCAATACTTAATATCAAACTACCACCACGTTTAACTCCCTGTGACAATGATTACCAAGATTCCCTCCTTGGCATAGGTCTCCACTAATGTCAGCTGGTGGCTTTGGCCATGCAAGACATCCTAAGAAACTGTATGGATACTCACAACATGCATACTCACAACACTTCAATGGTTTCAGATCATAGTGACAAGAGGATAAAACCATCAACACAATCCTCTCAACAAGTCGCAAAACCGTTTCGGAATTCATTTCATGAACTAGATCGCAAATCGATACATATAACCCTTCGCAATTCCGTCCACGAGAAGAATACCATTCACGAAAAAATTTTCAAACTATTTCATAAATAATCAACTGTCAAACAATTTCAAGAAATATTTTACTATGCTATTTCAAATAATCAAACAAGTAGTAAATGCCCTATCCAATTTATGCAACAAAGATGTTCTAAAAACCATTTTTAAAAATAAATATCATAATGTGCAATTCTCATTCATAACTTATAGAATATCTAATTCCTATGATTTTCAAGACGTGAGTTTACAAATCATAGAAGAGATAAGCGCCACTCCTCGCTAACCCAAAGTCAAATTAAAAGCTATACCGCTCGAAAAGCTTCAAAATCTTACCAAAGAAAGCATTAACCAAATGTCAACATATCAACTAACCTCAACTAAGATTTTACTAAGCGACGCTAATTTTTGGGGTCAAAACGTCCACTATGAGCTGACAAAAAGGCCACACTAGCATCAAACTTGCTGGAGTGAACAGAGCGGCAACCTCGTCTTACCCAGCAAATTTCGTCATGTCATATCTCTCTGCCTTACTCCATTTCACGTGAGTTTAACAGTCAAAAGAGAGCTCATCCAAAGTACTAAAAGACCTTTCGACCAAACGAAAAGTACTAAAAGACCCAAAACTCCTTATAACCAAAATTTAGCAGACAACTGATGAAATCCGGGACAGAACACTGCTGGTTGCAGTTACTCTAAACTAGTTTGAGAACTTTGAAAAATCAATATCACTCAAACGGAAAGTCCAAGTCGCAATCTGTAAGATCTCACAATTCCTAGACAACCTAAGTTTCAAAACAACACGATTTCATAGCACAACATTCTCTAGAATCAACCTAGGAACCTAAAACCCGAACTGATCTAAGATTAAAACTTAACCGAGAAAATCTCTTTGATTTAATTAAATGAATTAATGTTTCGAATTCTTACCGAGCACTTCAAAACAGCATTAATTTAGCTTGTCGAGACCTCGAGAGCGTGCACGCAACAGAACCCCCTTCCTCCCACTCTCAGTTTTCTCTTTTCTGTTTTCTCTTTCTTTTGCCAACTCACCTCCTCTCTTTTTCCGCTCTTTATTTTCCCTACGAACCAGCTCCAGAAGGTAAACAAGAACATGGGCTAAAGTCTATTGGGCCAAAATTTTATTTTTCAGGAGAGGTCCTTAGTGGGTTGATGTCTATTCGAACAAAATTGTAGTATTGAGGATAGACCCTTTGGTTATAAAAGCCATGTTACCACGGGCGTCCAATAAATTCGGCTTCACATGCTTTTGGTACATCAGGCAACTTCAGCACCGATTCACAATAGGAGACTCTCAAGGACTGTAGCTTCTCTAGCTTCAGTGTATCCGGAACCAGCCTTTTTGTGGAACCGCAATCTCCAGTTGAAGATGGTTGGGATTTGATCTCAATAAGTTTTGGGCAGTAGTCCACGCTCAGCATTCGGAGCTCCTTTAAACTAGATAGATTGGATAGCCTCACAAGAGACTCGCACTTGCGCACTTGCAAACGCCGGAGATTCTCTAGCTGTCCAAGCTCATTGTCAAACTCAATCTCTCTTAACTGACAACCGAAGAGCTTTAATTCAGACAAATTGCCCAAGTTGGAGAACAGTGGCCATTCTATTGGCGTCTTGACATCTTCTAAACACAAGTCTTCTAAACTGGACGGAAGCCGAGTCAGAGACCGTGGGTCTGGACAAGTTAATTCGAGTGACCGGAGTTGAGAAAGGGAGCTCAAGTCAGTCAGAGGTAAGTTGAAATCGGCAAGAACCAGTCTCAACGTCTGCAATTCATGAAGCCTTCCAAGCCACTCTAGTTTCGGATACTGCCTGCAATAGAGATAGTATGCACGAGAAAGAAGAGGGAAAAATGAGGAGAGAGAGAGTCTACATGGGAGGTCGGGCACTGACTGCAACGATGAAGACGATAGCTCTAGCTTTGTTAAACTTGTCGGGAGATCCAGTATCGACTGAAGCCCGTTACAATTCGTTAAAACAAGTTCTCGAAGATTAGAAAGCTGATTGAGTGTCATTGGCACTCCACTAACCTTGCTCTGGGACAAGTTCAAAATCGTCAATTGGGATAGTCCCACGATTTCACTTGGAATTTCGCCCTCAAGATTTTGACAGCCTCTAGCAGTCAACTCCACAAGATTCTCCGAGTCCATATGCTCTTCGGTAGCTCTCTTATCTTCGTCCAATCCAAACACATGAATGAACTTCAACTGTTTAAGGTTGCCAATAGAATTAGGTAATTCTGCAATATTTGTGCGAGATAGATCCATTTTGAATAGCGATTCTAGTCTTCCGATGGAATATGGTAATTCACTTATATCAGTGCCAGACAAATCCAAACAGAGGAGCGATCTCAATTGTCCAACGGAATTCGGAAGCTTTCTAAGCAATGCACAGCCACGTAGAGAAAGATGCTTCAAACCTAGTAGCTCTCCTATTGAGTGCGGAAGTGCTTTAACACTTGCTAGATGTTCCATCGTCAGCATTGACAAGGATTTCAGGCCACCAATTGAGTCTGGTAACAGAGGAAGAGGAACGGTAAAATTATTGAAAATTGGAGGACCTTGACCTTCACCTACACTCCATTGACAAGGCTCCTCAATGATTTCCAAGCACCTCAGGCACCCCAGCTGGCCGATAGAACTATTGATTTCTTTCAATAATCTACAATCTTGGATAACCAATCTTTTCAAATTCATGCACTTGGAGAAGTCAGGTGTCCTCATTAAGCACTTGCACCTTGTCAGATATATGACTGTCAGGTTATCATTCACCTGTGAAACAGACAAATATAGAGGAAAACAATGGCATAGGTGAAAGTCAACTCAATGTGACAAATGTGTACACACACAAAGGAAAAATAATGTATTATATGAAATTATACCATGCATGGTCCCCATCCATTCCAGTCTTCAGTAATGTCGCTCTCTGAAAGCTTGAGAACAGCCAAGTTCTTTAGACATAAACCGTTGGCACGTAGGTTTGAAGGGCAATGACTCCAAGAGAGCCATGTTAGATTTGAGAGAAGATTTTTAAAGTCTCCGACAAAGTTTCCCCCATCTAATTCTACGAACCTTAAACTAGGCAGCCTTGAAAATTCGCCACTTGTAAAATTGTGTGCATTGGCAAGTCTTGGGAGTTTGAGTGCTACAATGGTGTCTGTTCCCTGATAATTTGAAGCAACATATACCAATATGAGTGAACGATTTAGAGTGAATTCTAAATATCAGAATGGGGAGCATATATCTTGTTTCAACCAATACAAGAAATAAGTGAACTAGCAAAAAAGGGGCACATAGATCTTATCTTATACCGTAAAGGGCGAATTCCAGGATTCCTTATCTCTCCAACTTAGATGGGAGTTATAATGGTAAGAATTATCTATTTTGGAATGCTGTTTATTTCTCTCAAATTAAGCAAAATCATTAATATCCTTCCTGGGTAGAAAAATGAACGGTTATTTTGGGTGAAAATGAACTCTAATACGCATAATCGCATGTTTAGTTTTTCCATGAGCAAATGTCTTTTAGTAAGACATACCAGGTTATTCTGAATCACATCTAAGGCGACCGTAGGACACCACAACCAACTACGCCTTCCAGGAACTAGAAAGCATTCTTGCCGAACAATCTCTCTTTCGAGATCTCTGAGTTGGTCGTGCATCCATAATCTGTCATCCTCGGTGAACTTTATCAAAGATAAATGAATAAGGACATGGAGTCCAGTTTTTGGAAAAAAATCACAAGCTTTCCACATGTAATATGTAGGGATCCTTTCTTCACCAATGCAGTGACATGCGATATCAAGAAAAATTTGTTGTTGCTCATAATCTAATTCTTTGTAACTTATCAACAACGTTTTCTGGACATCCTGACTGGGCACTTTCTTCAACTTCTTCGATGTCTCTTTCCATGTTCTCTTGCTTTTGGAATGGAGTAATGAACCTATAACCTCAAGAGCTAAAGGTAGTTCTCCAGTAAATTTGACAATTTCACTTGAGATACTGCTGTAATCATGTGGAGGTGAGTCTCTTTCGAAGGAGTGCTTGCTAAAAAGTTGAAGAGCATGGTCAAACTACATTTCCTTCATTTCATAAAAGAAGAAATCTCGATAACGCACTGGGATGATATTGTTATCTAGGGTGTCGGTTTCAGGAGCCAAAAAATAGGTGTTCCTAGTTGTGATAATAATTCTACTTCCCGAACCAAACCAACTAGACTTACCAGCTAGTTTCATGAGCTTGTACCTCTTGTCCATATCATCAAGAACAACGATGACTTTCTTATTACTCAGTCTTTCCTTAATCATGGACATCCCCTCATCAGCATCAGTGACATAAGGATGTCTAACATCGAGAAGGTCACATAATAATTTATTTTGCAGACTTAAAATATTGTGAACACGGATATCTGAAAGGAAGCTGGAACATTGAAACTGAGAAGAGATATGCTTGAAGATAGCCTTAGCAATAGTTGTTTTCCCGATACCACCCATACCATAAATCACGACAAATCGTACACCGGGAGTGCCTTGGCCTAACAACTCCATAACAGCTTCCATTTGATAGTGAAGTCCCACCAAGTCATCATTCCAATTTCTCTGAGTAGACCTCAGCTTATTGAAAACTTTTTCCAGGACAAGTGCTTTAAGTTTATCCTGGCTGCCATATACACAACGCAACCATTTCAATTTGAGGAACCACAAACAGACTTTGTCGCAAAGAAGTATAAATATGTAAAATCAGAAACTTCGATTGTAAAAATCAAGCATCAATTATCAGTCTGTTTCATATTCGGTCCACGCCAAGCCGAGAAGATTGATCTCAGTTACTAAGAACAATCGTTGGATTTTGAGGTGGAAGGGCCAGCTCCGAAGAGTATTTAGATGGTCAATCAGCAAAGTTTTAACAGGCCATGTGTTGACACCTAAATTTTGGCGCATCATTTGGTGTTAATTGCATAGAAAATTAGGGATTAAATTTTTAACCCCTGAACAAAAATATTAAAATTGCATAGCATATAGTTTAGGTTCATATAGATTAATTGCATTCCGCATCGGATCGGCGGTGGCAAGCGAGCTTAAAATTCATCACGTGAATCGAGCTCGGGAATCGAACGAGACTCGGCTCACTCAGAAGACAAAGGCCGAAAATCACACGCAAAAAGGGCTTGGTTGTCTTAATTTGAGCTTAAATTAGCCCATCAAGCTTAATTAAAGAAAAGCCCGAATTAATTCAGCCCACTTAAAATTAAATTAAATTAAAGCCTAAGCCAAACCTAAGCCCATTAGGACTAGAAAGCCCGGCTAATTAACCTAGGGTTGCGATATAAATACATGTTTATGCTTCATAATTAAGGGAATTCTCATAATTTTCAGATCAGATTTTTTTTAAAGAGACACACGAGTGAATCACTTGCCAGAAAGAGAGAGAGAGAGAGGGAGACCGGCGAAGCCACCGCCACTACCGTTCGCGCCCCTCCGCCGCCGCGCTCACCACACCACCGCGCCGCGCCGCCGCACACCACTGCCCGAAGAGCCGCCGGCACCGCCACGCATAACCGCACATCTTGAAGCTTCCACTCTCTCTGTTTCGCTCTCCGCGTTTGGTCTCTTCACGTCCATAAGCAGCAACACCTGCGGTCTCGCTCTCCGCAAGAGGAGATCAAGGCTGAAGTCGGTCAAAATTTCTCCACCGCTCAGACCTTGAGGAGGCTCGACAAAACAATTCCACCGATCACTCTCATGCGTGCCAAGAGTAACAATTGATACAAGAAGACAACACAGAAGATCACTAAGTGAAGATTTGCTCTATTGCAGAACGAGACAAACCGAGGTGGAATTAGGAGTCTAAAAGAAAAGACAAAAGGAGAAATCTTGGTGGCTGGAGAGGATTATTCATGGGGGCATCCACTTCTAAATTATGAGAAAAGCATATGGGGAAGATTCTTCTCTCTGAGCAAATCAAGACTTACACTTATTTTTTTCTCACTTTTGTTTATTCCTCACGATCTCTCACGGATGGTCTCATGAATCATCCATGTCACCACTTTGACTTCTTCTACATTTAGACACGCTCAACACGTATACATGCGGGATACACAATACAAAAGGCAGTGAAAGTTTTACTCTTGAAGTCCTCGAAGCCGAGTTCCCTCTCTACCATCACAACAAGCTGCTTGTGATCCGCTGCTGCTACCCCGGAGCCGCACCGCCACTACCGTCCGTGCCACGCCGCCGCCGTGTCGCCATCGCTCCCGACACCGCGCCACCGCTCCCGACGCACCGCCGATCCGCAATCCCCATCCGCTGCAAATTCAAATTAGGAAAGAAATCTGCAAATCAGGTAATTATCTTATCCCGATTTGATTTGAATATTTTGTTGCCTAATTCGTGCTTATTGATATCTAATTTTGCATATTTGAACAATAGGCATATTTCAATTAGGATTTATTTCTTTTTTTTTTTGAAATTTTAGATATCTATTACTTGTCAAATTTGGATAGAATTTAGAATCTTCAAAATCATATGAATATATCCAAGATATTTAAGATATCAGAATTTTTTCAAGATGTAATCGATTAGGAAAATTTCCTAATCCGCAACCGCACACGTGAAAATAAATCTATCTATCAGGCTTTAGATAGAGTTATATCCATAGCGGGAATTTCGAATTTTAGGGTTGATCTGTCAGGTTTCAGATCGAAACTTAATTCGAAAGATTTAGCGGTTATATTTTTTTTCACTTGATTTTAATTTCGAATTTCATAAAAAAATACCAAAAAAAGATTGCTTTAGAATAGGTTAATTTCTTTAGTTTAGAATTGCATGCTTAGATAATTGGCATTTTTAATTTCGAATTTCATTAAAAAAATACAAAAAAAAATAATATGTCCGTCATTAGAAATAGGTCACGTCGTCGCATGACATATAGTTTGCAAGTTAGGTTGCATTAATCGCATGTCAATTTTTGCACGTCATTACATATAGGTTAGCTTTCATTTAAATAAGTAAAAATCAAAAAGAAATTTCTACACCTTTGAACTCTAAGTCAGGATTTATCAAAATTGTCAAATTGAGTATTTTTCTCGAAATTGGTACCGAAAGGGCTTTAGGGAATCTAGCGTAACCAAGTCCCGAATTTATGATTTCTGGTTCGTAGAAAAAAAATAGTACTCCCGCTATTTTATTAAGGTTTCTAATCAACCTATCCTAAATAATTAGTGGCGACTCCCGTTGAAAATATTTGCATGCTCACAATTGGACCTAAGTTGCGATTTGGTAGAGTTTGGGAGAACTCGAGCTAGGTTAGTTAATTTAATTGATCTAGTAATTCATTAGCCTAAGATCGAAACACTTGATTTTTTTTTAGATCGCGACAGCTTGGCGACTCCGCTGGGGACTAACTTGAATTTTTGAAAATTTAAGGAGTACTTAGGCCAAAAAAAATTTCATGGAAAAAACCACTCGATTTGACAAAATTTAATTGAATTCTCATTCTTAAGTGTTAAATGGTTTTGTAGGATGGGAGTTATAAGGGGAGTAGTGATTGGCTAACCCTTTGTTTTGCAGGCTTGGTGGAGTGGAATTGTAATTTAATTTTTGCACTATTGAAGCGGTGTTTGCATATAATTGTTGTGCATGATTTACAGTATTTACACTACACCACACACAACCTGTGACCGAACCTGGGTCACACCCATAGTTCTAAGATGGTATTTAGATGGTTCTTTAACTTTGGCGGTAAGACCTCGCTAAAGGTTATCCCATTTGGATCCCGAAAATTTTTCAAAAAATGGCTCAAGGGTCATCCTCATGCACGTGATGCTACTACGCATGGAGGTTCCCCTTGTCGACCGAATCAAGCCGAAGTGATTGGACCCGACTAGTCATGACTATTGTATGTGAGGCTGCGGCTAGTCATGATGAGTGTGCGCGAGGCTGCGACATGTCGTTCCGTTCATCACTTCATTTTGCAAAAGCCTTTAGGGTAGATAGATTAAGGTTTAAACTCACGATTCATGGGCATGTCTCTGTGATTGACATTTTCTCCCCAAGGATGGTAATTTCTCGAGCTTTTTCTTTAGTTTTCTTCATCTTATTTTGGGTCGGTCCATGATTTAGGTTGAGTCATTTGGCACGTGGTCTATATAAGAATGGGTCGCCTCGATATCCGTTTCGTGCCTACTCCGAAGCTAGAGCTTAAGAAGTTATAGAGCCAGTTGAAGCCAGATGGTCAGCAGTACGTTCTCAAGCGCATTGGATTCATGCTGCCAATCCTAGACATAGATGTTCAGAGCGGAATCATGCAGGCACTCGCTCATTTTTGGTGCCCCGAGACGACCACATTTGTGTTAGGAGGTAAGTTTGAGCTCACACCGACTCTGGAAGAATACAGTTTTGCCATTGGGAAATCAATTGAGTTAGATATAGTCGAACCACCCATTAAGGTAGATCCTGTGGTAGTGCTTGCTGAATTTTTGAATTTGACCAAAAAGGAAATTGAAAAAGTGTTAAAGGGTAATTGTCAAGCATGCCCGCTATCTTTTCTTATTGAATGTTTTGAAAATAACTCCGTCCTCATGAGGTCTAAGATTTTTATCTTAACTTTTTTCGGACTCATCGTTTTTCCATTCCGTCAAAATGCTATTGATCCCATCATAGCCTGGACGGTAAAATTAATATGTGGTGGAGTTAGTTTTATAAACGCAATTCTAGCAAAGACCTTCATATCTCTGACACGATTTAAGAAAGGAAAAGATAGAATTTTTCGAGCCCCGATTGAGCTTTTACAAATCTGGTTTTTCTCATACCTTTCTCAATTCGGGGAAAATATGACTGTATTTGAAATGAACACGACTGATAACCCTATTTTAAGGTTCAAACAAATACAAGATCAAACTAAAAGTTTGCACTATACACAATGGGTCCATCTGTTCAAGGATCCAAGCTCTAAGATTTTCCTTTGGCAAGCTGTATAGTTTCGGGAGGTTGAGGCTCGACTATACCATGGTGATCAAAAGCCCGTACCTTTGATGGGCATTTATGGGGCAACCTGCTATCAGCCCCTTCGAGTTACACGTCAGTTCCGAGTTCTGCAAGACGTCCCACCTCCACTCAGACCCAATGAATTTCACGTCCAGTTTGAGAAGGGCGAGTCCTACAGAGTTGAGCTTAGGCGTCATTCCGACGCTTGGCAGAATTGTTCTACTCAGAAGCTAATTTGGCCCGCGGATGAGCCCATCGGAAGGATGAAGAGTCACTTTGCCACGGCCCGGTATATTCAGCATCATACCATCCCGGCCGAGATACTCCCGAAGATCCCGGTCGTGACAGTACGGCACACTCTTCATACTCAAATCAAAATCAGTGAAGAAAAGGCGATGAAGGCCCAGGACAAGGCAGATGCTCTGGCTGAAGAGAATGCACGACTGCAGCGTACCTTGAAGGCCCATTCGTCTATAGATCACGTGGCCTCTAAAAAGAGGAAGACCGTTTAATTTCTTGTTTAGTTTAGGGAGTTTTTCTTTCTTTTTAGGAGGAAATGTTAGCTTACTATTAATGTTTTCTGTAATAAATATCGTTTCTGAACGATTTTTATAAGAATTCTTTTTAGACACCTTTCATATTGGGTAATTCAAGGAAAAACATTAGGCTATAATTTGTAAATTTTGCGATTAGTCCAGGTTTCTATTGAATAAAGCAATTTGGAATTTCGAGATTTACTGGACGAATCGGTCTTTTGAAAGAAATTTCATCTTGAGGGTCTAGAGGATGTCATGGATCGACTCGTTATTCTTACTCGTTGTATTTATTCCATCGTTACTTTTGCAGGTAATTTGCCACGGATCCCCCTCATCCTCATAATACTCGATCGGTGACCAAAAGAAGGATGGCCAATCAAGCTGAGATTGCGGCCATGATTGACGAAAAGCTGAAAGAACACATGAACATAATCAATGAGCAGATCGCGGCTGCCATGTCCAAAATGATGAGTGATCTCATGGCCAAGCAGCAGCAGATCAATGCTGCCTCTCAATCGGAGATTCCACCTCCAGCCCGTCAAGGCCTTCGCCTTGACAAAACTCCTGCAGTGAACACTAATCCCACCCTTCAACTGGATGATGTCATTCTGACTAACACTAGTGCGTCTCCAGCGGCCCATGTTCTTCATCCACCCCCAAATGATGAGAATGCCAAGTTGCTGGCTAAGATTGCCCAGAGGTTACGCGAAGTAGAGGGAACTCAAAGTTTTCCTCCTATTGATCTGTCTATTTTTGCCCGGGTCCAAGTGCCTGATAAATTCAAGATGCCAGCCTTCGAGAAGTATGACGGCACCTCAAACCCAATTCAGCACATCGAGATGTACTAGGGGCTCATGAATAGATATGTTTCTAATGGACCTCTAATGATCCAAACCTTCCAAGCAAGCTTGAAGGATGCTGCAATGAGATGGTATACTAACCACCAGATCAACCGGAAAGACTCATGGGAAGAGGTGGCAAACCTTTTCGTCAAACACTTCAAGTTCAATCTCGACGTCACCATTATAAGGGAGGATCTGGAAAGAGCTGAGCAGAAAAAGGGCGAGACTCTAAAGGAGTATGCCACTCGCTGGAGGAACATGGCTGGACAAATCATGCCTGAACCCTCAGAACGTGACTTAATAAAGTTATTCGTGTCCACCCTATCGCAGCCGGTTCGTTCACGAATGTTAGTAACAGCCGCCCAATCTTTTGGCCAACTGATAGCCACGGGTGAGGAGATTGAGACCGGGCTCAAGAAGGAATGGTACAGTGAGTCGAGTTCATCGAGCAAGAGATTTACTAGTAAGAAAGACAAAGAGCATGTCCCCGAAGTCAACATAACTTATATACAGAAGACGCCAGCTCAGGCCCCGAAGCTACAATTTAACACTCAACAGACAACCTCTTATGGACGGCAAGGCCAGCAGGACTCACGCCAGCAGCACAAAACTCGCCAGTTTACTCCACTTCCTGGGACGTTATCTCAGGTACTGGCGGTGCTAAGGAAGAAGAACTTGCTGAATTCAGAGCCACAAAGATCTAATGCCGCTAGCTATGCAAGGTATGATCCGTCGAAGAAATGCGACTACCATAGAGGTGAAGTTGGGCATTCGACAGATGATTGCTAGGTACTCAAACATCGAGTATAGGATCTACTCGAGACTGGAGCGTTTGCGCTACAGCCAACCGGTAAGCCCAATGTGCAGAACAATCCACTCCCTGATCATTCGAGCAGTACAAATGTTGTCCTTGGTCAGGGAGTCAAGCAGGTTCAGGGCTTTAGGGTCCCTCTCGAAGATATGTTCGATGCTTTAGTCCGAGTTGGTTATGTTTCGACTGGTGAGGTGGTGTCACTCGGTGAGATAGAAAAGAAAGTGGATGAGTTGGTGAGAAAGGGAATGATCGGGACAGCTGATGAATTCGGGGTAGTGGCCACTATATCTCAAGTCATCATTGACTGGAATGAAGAACTCGCAATGTTGACCGATGAACCAGTTAAGTTGGATCTTGAGCTAACTGACATGCCCCATCTTGAGGACGCCTCTGACGATGACCTCGGGATCGTTATACCCGATGCTTCGAAAATATTGGTCCTGGCATCACCTCAGCCCTACGCTTATGAGAGTGGCAAGATGGTTCCATGGTCGTATGACGTTGATTTGATAACAAGGTCAGGGCGAACTTATGCTGATAATCAACCAGCCAAGCCAGTGGCTGAGAAAGAAGCGAAGGAATTCCTAGCTGTGATAAAGGCTAGTGAATATAACGTGATTGACCAGCTGAGAAAGTTACCTGCACAAGTCTCGTTGTTGGAACTTTTCCAGACATCAGATAAACATCAGAGTGCTCTAATGAAGGTTTTGAGTGAGATTCATGTGCCCGAGACTATTGAAGAAGACAAGCTAGAAGAGTTTGTCGAGGCGATTCTCCTCAAAGATCAAGTGGCATTTTCTGACGAGGAAATCCCAATTGAAGGACGTGGTCATAATAAGGCGCTTCACATATCGGTGAAGTATAAAGAGATTCACGTGGCTAGAGTGCTTGTTGATAACGGGTCAGTTTTGAATTTATGTCCGTTGGCTACTTTGAAAAGGTTGGGCATTCCTCCATCTACCATGCAAGTAGCCAAGACTTCTGTCCGAGCCTTTGACGGAGTAAAGAAGGATGTGATAGGCCAGATTAACTTAGCACTGCAAATTGGACCCTCGGTGTTCGATATTCTTTTCCAAGTGCTGGATATCTCTTCTGCTTTTAATTTCTTGCTGGGACGGCCATGGATCCATAATGCAGGCGTAGTGCCCTCCAGTTTGCATCAGAAAATCAAGTTCGTGGCTAAAGCAAAGCTGGTTATAATTTATGGGGAGAAAGATCACCGAATCTTCAATGCAACATCGATCCCATACATAGAGCCTGATCATGTTGAAGAGGATAGCTATCATTCATTTGAGATAGTTCAAGTTGTTCAGGCTTCCTCTGATATGCCGTTACCCGTTCCTGAAGTTTCTAATGCAGCTATCATGGTGGCCAAGGTCATGGTTGGTAATGGTTTTAAGCCAGGTCAGGGTCTTAGGAAAGAAGGCCAAGGCATTCATGCCCCGATTGAGATAAATAGACAATACCACAAGACTGGTTTGGGATATCATGGGACCGTAAGCCGCGAACAAAGCAACAATTGTTGCAGAGGTCAAAGTCTTTTACCACCTCCTATTAACCACATCTTTCACTCGGCTGGGGTAGTAGGGGGATATGAAAATTTAAAGCTGAGCCCGACTGAGGATGATCTTGGGCTTATCTTTCCTGAGTCACCACAAGCCCTAACTGAACCACCTAAGAAGCACGGTAAAGCGATTTTGGTCAGTCTGTCTGACGATTCCGAGGATGACCAGCCACTCTGTATTTTCAAGAAGTCGGAGTCGAGGGTGGTGGACTTTGACTTTAATAACGATATACCCTACCTCATTGGTTGGTTTGCTGAGACTTCCATTGGTGTAATCACTGAAGGACCACTTGAAGGGATGGCCGCTGGCCCTCAAGAGTAATCATTTCTAGTTTTCGTATCTCCCCTGCGTGGGAATCTTTATTTATTTTTTTTTTCAATTCATGTTGCACTTAGGTTTTTCAATCCAATAAGATGTAATTCATTGATTCAATATCAATAAAATTACAGCGGTTTTTATCATTTTGAATCTTGTTGAAGTGCCCCAAACCAACTCGATGACGATAACCAACGATTGAAAAATTTGTCATCTACGGTAAGAACTGAGGGTTGGGCTTCTCAAGAATTCGCGTTTCGAGGTCTTCGAAAGCAAAATGAATTTCAAAAAGCAAAGAACAATTTTTGAAAATTGCAGTAGTTAAGCCCTCTCTTGTCTTTTTGATCCCTTTCTTTCATGTTTCAGGACTAATCTCGAGGCATGCGAAGGGACGGGAATCGGGGATCCTCATATATGTGATGCAAGTCAGTCTGATGACTCAGACGATTCTAATCTGAATGATGAAGAGATACGACGGAACTTGGAAATCCATGAGAAATCTAAGCCTCTGACTGCCGAAGAAACTGTAGTGATCAATCTTGGCGACACGGAGAATCCTAGAGAGGTGAAGATTGGGGCATGTCTTCCTCAAGATGTGGCCAAACACTTGACCCAGTTGTTGAAGGATTATCAAAACATCTTTGCCTGGTCTTATGCTGACATGCCGGGTCTTGATCGATCGATCGTCGAATATTGTCTACCGACTGATCCTTTAGTTGAGCCTGTGAAGCAAAGGCTGCGAAGAGCTAAGCCAGAACTGGCAAAGAAGATCAAGGAAGAGGTCATGAAACTTCTTGACATGAGATTTATTGAGACTACCCAATACTCAGAATGGGTCGCTAATATAGTCCCGGTGTTGAAGAAAGACGATCGGATTCGAGTGTGTGTTGACTACCGAGATCTGAACAAAGCTAGTCCCAAAGATGATTTTCCACTCCCGCACATTGATGTGCTTGTGGACAGTACAGCTGGGTTCGAACTATTCTCCTTCATGGATGGTTTCTCAGGTTATAACCAGATCTTGATGAACAAGGATGATAAGCTGAAAACGGCATTTACCACTCCATGGGGGACATTTCATTACAAGGTGATGCCCTTCGGTCTCAAAAATGCTGGGGCAACTTACCAGCGCGCAATGGTCACGTTGTTCCATGACATGATGCATAATGAGATCGAGGTTTATGTTGACGACATGATTGCAAAAACTCGACGTGGAGAAAATCACATAGAAACCTTGACGAAATTATTCGACAGGCTACGCAAGTTCAAATTACGCCTCAATCCGGCAAAATGAGTGTTCGGGACAGCCTCTGGCAAACTACTTGGCTTCATTGTTAGTAACAAAGGGATTGAGGTTGACCCGTCAAAGGTGAAGGCCATTTGTGAAATAAAATCTCCCTCTTTGGTGAAGAAAGTTCGTAGCTTAATGGGTAGACTGAACTATATAGCCAGATTTATTTCTCAGCTATCTGAGACAGCGAAGCCTTTCTTTAAACTCCTCAAGAAGAATGCGCTAGTCAGATGGGATGAAGAGTGTGAACTGGCGTTCGACAAGATTAAGCACTACTTGATGAATCCGCCAATGTTTGTTTCACCAACGCCAGGGCAACCTCTGATCCTGTACCTCACAATCCACAGTGAGTCCTTAGGTGCCATGCTTGCTCAGAAAGGTGAAGAGGATGGAAAAGAACGTGCGATTTATTATTTGAGTAAGAAGTTCACCACCTCTGAGATGAACTATTCCGAGGCAGAAAGAACGTGCGCAGCACTGGTCTGGGTGCTACACAGATTGAGGCAATACACTTTGCACTATCAGATATTGCTTGTAACAGAATGTGATCCAATCAAATACTTGCTTAATCAACCCGCTTTGGTTGGAAAACTGGCAAAATGGCAGATTCTCATCTTAGAATTTAATGTTCAATTCATGTCTCAGAAATCAGTCAAAGGACGAGTAATTGCCGATGTCTTGGCTGAAAATCCTGGGAAAAATGACGATCTGGATCCGCTAGAGGATAGAATCATGCCAATTGATGAGTATGTATGGACCATGTACTTTGATGGGGCTATAAACTTGTCAGGGTCAGGTATCGGGGCAGTCTTAATATCCCCAGGCAGACAACATTATCCGATCACAGTGAAACTGATATTTCCCTGTACGAATAATATCGCTGAATATGAAGCATGCATCTTCGGGTTACAAGCTGCAATCAAAATGGGAGTAGCTCGACTTAAGGTATTCGGGGATTCAGCCCTCATTATTCTTCGTACCGTTGGTAAATGGCAAACTAGAGATGCTAAGTTACAACCCTATCACGTCTATTTGGAGGAGTTGGTGGAAGAGTTTGAAGACATTTCGTTTGAATACTTGCCAAGGACTCAAAACAGTTTTGCTGATGCTCTGGCTACGTTATCGGTAATGCTACGAGTGACAAGTGGTTTAGAAGTTGAACCTTTGAAGATAGAGGTCTTACAGAAACCGGCTTATTGCATGGCCACGACAGAAGAGCCTGACGACAAGCCGTGGTATCATGATATCAAGGCATATCTTCAAACACTGGAGTTTCTTAAGAAAAGTACCGCATCTGACCAAAAGTATATCAGGAAAATGGCGTCGAAGTTCTTCTTGAACGGAGAATGCCTATACAGGCGGTCCTATAATTCGATTTTATTAAGGTGTGTTGATTCAACCGAGGCTGTTCGCTTGATGCTAGAAGTACATGAGGGAGTATGTGGTCCGCACATGAATGGTCATATGCTAGCAAGGAAGATAATGAGGATGGGTTATTACTGGCTCACTTTAGAGAGTGATTGCATTCAGCATGTTCGAAGTTGTCAGAAATGTCAAATCTATGGTGATAAGATTAAAACTCCTCCGAATGAATTACATCAAATGTCTGAACCATGGCCATTTTCTATGTTGGGCATTGATATGACTGGCCCAATTAATCCTAAAGCGTCAAATGGGCATCGGTTTATCTTGGTCGCTATCTATTACTTTTCGAAGTGGATCGAAGCCATGTCTTATACGACAGTGACGGCTCGGGTTGTGGTGAAGTTCATTCGTCGGGACATCATTGCTCGATATGGTGCACCTGAGGCTATAATTACGAACAATGGGTCGAATCTAAATAACAAATTAGTGGATGAACTGTTCAAAGAATTCAAGATCAAGCATATGGATTCCTCTCCATATCGTCCGCAGATGAACGGAGCGGTCGAAGCGGCCAACAAGAATATCAAGAAAATTTTGGCTAAAACAGCTGAGAACTATCGTGATTGGCATGAGAGATTACCTTTTGCGCTTATGGCATATCGGACTTCTATCCAGACATCTACAGGGGCAACTCCATATTCTCTTGTGTACGGTATGGAAGCAGTGCTACCTATTGAGGTTGAAATTCCTTCGTTACGTATTCTTTCACAGGTACAATTGTCAGAAGCAGATTGGATCCAACAGAGATTGGACCAGTTGAACATGATTGACGAGAGAAGGCTTAGAGCTCTATGTCATGGCCAGTGCTACCAACAACGAGTTGCTAAATCTTTCAACAAGAAAGTCAAGCCTCGACATTTTCAGGTAGGTGACTTTGTCTTACGGAAGTTATTGCCGATAGTTCCTCTTGCAGAAGGAAAATTTGCCCCAAACTATGGCGGCCCGTACATTGTGAAGAAAGTCCTTCCAGGAGGTGCTTTGATTTTGGCCGAGATGGATGGTCGTGTTTTTTCCAGTCCAGTTAATTCTGATTCTGTGAAGAAATATTACACTTGATTTGTACTCATTCTGACTTTGTTTCTATCAAGTATCAAGTTGAATTTTATGAATCAATTGATGTTACTAAGCTTTGTTTGAGGAAGGCTTTTGATTTGGCAATCTATTTCTGTCCTAATGAAGTGACCATATTGCATGAGAGACTTCAAGACGACGAAAGACAAGACATTTTCATAAACGTCCTGAATAATAATCCCTAGTGCGAGTTGAGTGAAAATTCCGTGCTGACAAGGTAAAAGATTATCTCACGAAAAGTATGACGACCAAAATTATGAGAGGCATTCATTTCCTCTATCTAAACACTACAGGTTATCATTTGCTTAATCCCTTTGAACGGAGTTTCATTTCTTACCCCTGTCAGGAACAATCCCATACCGGGGCAATTGCTTAGAAAGTTCAAAATGGTTAGAATTTTCTTGCTTTCACTTGCATCAATCTTCAAGTATATTTATTGCATGCAAGTTCCGTGTTAGCTCGAGTGCCTTAGATATGACGAAGAGCATTTTTTTCTATATCCCTACACATTATACCCTTTGCATACCCAATTTGAACGGTGAATTCATTTCAACCCAATTGGTGATCGTTCTTGTGATAAACAAATGAAATCATCTCAAGACAAGTTCAAGGTGACTTAGGGAAAATGGCAGCTGGAAAGAAAATTCATCAGAAAGAGCTGGAAAGAAAATTCATCAGAAAGGATGCAAAAGGACTCCATCAAATCGAAGTTCTCTCTCTCGGAAAAATCTCTCGAAGAAAAGAAAATCTTTGTCAAAAAAAAAAGAGAGAGAGAAAAAGAGAGAGAGAAAAGCTTCAACAAGAACTGAGTCGATATGCAAGATCATTCTTCAAGGAAAAGACCATTTGAAGGTTCATTTGTGGAGCAATTGCTAGATGGGATGATCACCAATCTCCATGTTCATAATACCCCTTTTGATGAAAATAGGCCATTCCTTTCAAGCCTACCCGAACCTACGTTACAACCCTTACCGAAGTCTCTTCAGAATAGGGCACTTGAGTTAACGTAGAGTTTCAAATGCTAATAAATGTTGCTCGAAGAAGTGCGAGCAAGATTTTTCTATCTCATTTTTGCAGCATTCCTGACTTGTAAACCCGGAACAGCTGGTGATATCAATTCTTTCAATAGCCTCGACTCGAAGAGTCCCTTTTGCTAAGCTATTGACCAAGCTCACGTTTTAGTCCTTATAAAAACCTCTCAGATTGGCCAAGTTATACTGATTTTGAGAATATCCGAACCCTTGTCAAGCACGATGAAGAGAGTTCGAGTGATTCTTATACCCGCATCAAAGGTCGGGTTAAAAGCCTTTCATTAAGAGTGAGTGGAAAGTCCTTTCTGATTAAAGGTCTCTCATTTAATATGATCAAAATGTCGAAAAGACGAAATGGTTGTTCTTATTAATAAATTCCCTAGTAAAGCTTGGTAATGCAAGCAGATTCATGAATTATGTTTTCTCTGCCTTTGCGCATGTGTTATTTTAACCTTTTCTCAGGTAAAAACAGGAGCGATGCCGTTGGCTCTATCATAAGAAGAATTCAGGTACGTCTGCTAATTATTCTGCATTGTTTTTCTCTCCGGAATAGGAGAAATTATCTCTCTCATATGTTCACCAAGTGGAACAGGTGACATTTGGTGTTGCTAAGTGGAGTACGAAGCATACCCCATCTCATGTTCGCCCAGTAGGACATGCAATATAATTTCTCTCTTGGTGTTGCTAAGTGGAGTACGAAGCACACCCCTTTTCATGTTCGCCCAGTAGGACAGGCGACATAATTTCTCTCTTGGTGTTGCTAAGTGGAGTACGAAGCATACCCCGTTTCATGTTCGCCCAGTAGGACAGGCGACATAATTTCTCTCTTGGTGTTGCTAAGTGGAGTACGAAGCACACCCCATTTCATGTTTGCCCAGTAGGACAGGCAACATAATTTCTCTCTTGGTATTGCTAAGTGGAGTATGAAGCACACATCATTTCATACTCACCCAATGGAAGAGGTGACATGATCTTTTTCGTGATTGCCCAGTGGTATAGGCAACACATCCCATTCTTTCTTCATATCATGCGCTATTTCGCATCTGTAGGAAACTACAGGTAATAGGTAGGCAATCTAATACCTTAAAAACCTTACTTCCAATGGACTAGAAGTTTGGAGATCGAGGAAATTCAAAGCATTACAAAGCTTTCCCCCACTTGGACGCTTTTTGTGCGATCCGTATGTAAGACTCTTTCACTGCTCCGCATGAAGTGAGAAGCCTTAGCATATGTTCCTTATTGATTGCATATCATGCATCATTAAAAAAAATCATCATTCATCATTTTTCATAGTTTAAATATAGGTCTCAGTCTTTGAGCGAAACCTCTGCGAGCCTCCACTCAAAGAGGGGCAGCTGTTGACACCTAAATTTTGGCGCATCATTTGATGTTAATTGTATAGAAAATTAGGGATTAAATTTTTAACCCCTGAACAAAAATATTAAAATTGCATAGCATATAGTTTAGGTTCATATAGATTAATTGCATTCCGCATCGGATCGGCGGTGGCAAGCGAGCTTAAAATTCATCACGTGAATCGAGCTCGGGAATCGAACGAGACTCGGCTCACTCAGAAGACAAAGGCCGAAAATCACACGCAAAAAGGGCTTGGTTGTCTTAATTTGAGCTTAAATTAGCCCATCAAGCTTAATTAAAAAAAAGCCCGAATTAATTCAGCCCACTTAGAATTAAATTAAATTAAAGCCTAAGCCCAAGCCTAAACCCATTAGGACTAGAAAGCCTGGCTAATTAACCTAGGGTTGCGATATAAATATATGTTTATGCTTCGTAATCAAGGGAATTCTCATAATTTTCAGATCAGATTTTTTTTAAAGAGACACACGAGTGAATCACTTGCCAGAAAGAGAGAGAGAGAGAGGGAGACCGGCGAAGCCACCGCCACTGCCGTTCGCGCCCCTCCGCCGCCGCGCTCACCACACCACCGCGCCGCGCCGCCGCACGCCGCTGCCCGAAGAGCCGCCGGCACCGCCACGCATAACCGCACATCTTGAAGCTTCCATCTCTCTGTTTCGCTCTCCGCGTTTGGTCTCTTCACGTCCATAAGCAGCAACACCCGCGGTCTCGCTCTCCGCAAGAGGAGATCAAGGCTGAAGTCGGTCAAAATTTCTCCACCGCTCAGACCTTGAGGAGGCTCGACAAAACAATTCCACCGATCACTCTCATGCGTGCCAAGAGTAACAATTGATACAAGAAGACAACACAGAAGATCACTCAGTGAAGATTTGCTCTATTGCAGAACGAGACAAACCGAGGTGGAATTAGGAGTCTAAAAGAAAAGACAAAAGGAGAAATCTTGGTGGCTGGAGAGGATTATTCATGGGGGCATCTACTTCTACATTATGAGAAAAGCATATGGGGAAGATTCTTCTCTCTGAGCAAATCAAGACTTACACTTATTTTTTTCTCACTTTTGTTTATTCCTCACGATCTCTCACGGATGGTCTCATGAATCATCCATGTCACCACTTTGACTTCTTCTACATTTAGACACGCTCAACATGTATACATGCGGGATACACGATACAAAAGGCAGCGAAAGTTTTACTCTTGAAGTCCTCGAAGCCGAGTTCCCTCTCTGCCATCACAACAAGCTGCTTGTGATCCGCTGCTGCTGCCCCGAAGCTGCATCGCCACTACCGTCCGTGCCACGCCGCCGCCGTGTCGCCATCGCTCCCGACACCGCGCCGCTGCTCCTGACGCACCGCCGATCGGCAATCCCGATCCGCTGCAAATTCAAATTAGGAAAGAAATATGCAAAACAGGTAATTATCTTATCCCGATTTGATTTGAATATTTTGTTGCCTAATTCGTGCTTATTGATATCTAATTTGGCATATTTGAACAATAGGCATATTTCAATTAGGATTTATTTCTTTTTTTTTTTGAAATTTTAGATATCTATTACTTGTCAAATTTGGATAGAATTTAGAATCTTCAAAATCATTTGAATATATCCAAGATATTTAAGATATCAGAATTTTTTCAAGATGTAATCGATTAGAAAAATTTCCTAATCCGCAACCGCACACGTGGAAATAAATCTATCTATCAGGCTTTAGATAGAGTTATATCCATAGCGGGAATTTCGAATTTTAGGGTTGATCTGTCAGGCTTCAGATCGAAACTTAATTCGAAAGATTTAGCTGTTATATTTTTTTCACTTGATTTTAATTTCGAATTTCATAAAAAAAAAATACCAAAAAAAGTTTGCTTTAGAATAGGTTAATTTCTTTAGTTTAGAATTGCATGCTTAGATAATTGGCATTTTTAATTCAGAATTTCATTTAAAAAATACAAAAAAAAAAAATATGCCCGTCATTAGAAATAGGTCACGTCGTCGCATGACATATAGTTTGCAAGTTAGGTTGCATTAATCGCATGTCAATTTTTGCATGTCATTACATATAGGTTAGCTTTCATTTAAATAAGTAAAAATCAAAAAGAAATTTCTACACCTTTGAACTCTAAGTCAGGATTTATCAAAATTGTCAAATTGAGTATTTTTCTCAAAATTGGTACCGAAAGGGCGTTAGGGAATCTAGCGTAACCAAGTCCCGAATTTATGATTTCTGGTTCGTAGAAAAAAAATAGTACTCCCGCTATTTTATTTAGGTTTCTAATCAACCTACCCTAAATGATTAGTGGCGACTCCCGTTGAAAATATTTGCATGCTCACAATTGGACCTAAGTTGCGATTTGGTAGAGTTTGGGAGAACTCGAGCTAGGTTAATTAATTTAATTGATCTAGTAATCCATTAGCCTAAGATCGAAACACTCGATTTTTTTTTAGGTCGCGACACCATGTGGCCATCAAAATTAGTTCGCTAGCCCAAGAGCCCGAACCGGCCCAATTTTTTTGATTCGTACCAGGCTTCAAGGATGGCAAACGGTGAAATTAGATCAAATCACAAGTTGTATAGGGAGAGTATCCTTCGGCAGGGCCAACTTTAAAGAGGAAGTTAATGCTTTAATGGGGACTTTGTGACACCAAAGTCATGGGTAAAATTCATCATCAAATGATTTCTGAGATTCAATTGTAATAAGAATTACAGCAAAGAGAAACCATGTGACAGGCTGCGTGCAAAAGTGCAGTCAATGGATTGGTTAAGAGTTCTAAACATTTATATGCAGATGCAATGAAGGGCTTTTGAAAACGGACGAGGTAATTTGCACTATTGTAATATAACACGGAAGCTAGACAGAACTTGCAATTAAATCAATACAAAATTACTAAAGAAATAAACAAGGAACAATAAATAACACCAGAGATTTACGTGGTTCGGTCTAAGTATCGGTATGTACTCCACGGAGAGAGCCAGCAGAAAATAATTCACTACTAATCGGAGAATCAAAGTTACAATCGTTCACACGCTCGAGTGTTTCTCACATCTAGATTAAACCCAAAGCAAACCCATAAGTATTATCCAAAACAAGAAACTTTTTTTTTATAGGAAGCATACTCAAATTGCTCAAACTAGGGACAAATTCTTAACATGCACAACCATTTCATTTTTCATTGACTTGAGAAAATTAGAGAAAGAGAGGTTGATCTATATATTGAGTTTTCATGGTTATGAAACTGCGATCTAATTTTAGAGATGAAAGTGCAGAAGTTGTCATTAATTACCCGTGATCTTTTAAGTTCCATCCCTTGATTCCAGCGACCTCTCTTAGGGCCTCCTTCCACTGCTTCGCGACATCTTCACCAAACTCTCTCTCATGCTTTTGTAGGGCCTTACCATAGGATCCAGTTTTGAGCTTAACATCGGATGCATCCACCTCGTAGAAGATGGGCAAGATTGCTTTCTCCTCTCTCTTCCTATGCTCTACCATGTACGCTAGCTCACGGAGGCACCATTTACTGGAAGCATAGTCTTTAGAGAAGATCGGTATGTAGATTTTCGAATTAGAGATTGCTCTAAGAAGCTCACCTCCAATCTCTTCCCCAACACGGAGCTCTTCGTCGTCTTTAAAAACGTGTATCCCGGCCCGGATCATGGCCCTGTAGAGAGAGTCCGTGAGAGTTAAGCGAGTGTCGGGCCCTCTGAAGCTCAAGAACATCTGGTAGTCCATCCTCGACGACGATGAGGATTCACTGCTAAGGGGGAGAGACTTTCCTCTGGGACGTTCCATTCCTGTGGATCTTTGGCTACGGATGGGATATCAAAGTTCTTTGCTTGTTCGGAATTGCAAATTTCCAGTTACCTCGCGTCGGTTGGCATTTATAAGAGAAACGGTCGACTGACCTTTTTGGGTCCCAACACAGCTGTTGACGGACTAGGCTCACCGGGAGCGACAGGAGATGCAAAGAAAGATCGCTTCTGCACGCTTCCACGAAAACACGCACCTCGGACAACCGTTCTTCCTTGGTGGCTCATCACGACTCCTTTTCCAGAGGGCCATCGTTTTTTCGCAGTGTTTTCTCGGAACCTACCTGAGTTGATTTGTGGAAGTCTTCGAATGTATCAGAAATTGAGCCTAATTCCCCGAAAAAAGCATCGATTCTTAGTGGAGCATCAGAGCATGAAAGGCATTCTTCTATACGCAATGATGGAGCCCAGCAGGGACAGAAAGAAAAAGCAGAACGACCATCTGAGTCCATGTAATAATGCCCTCTTACTTTTTCTAAAGCCACTTCTTTTTTCACCTTTATTAGGTTGTCGTACCATGGGATAAAGTGCGTTGGACAATACTTTTGCCATGGAAGAACAGATTTTCGGGTATGGAATATCAGAGCGCGGGTCATTAAGAGTTAGTTCATGTTGGGAATGTGACGACGATCTGACTCTTGATTTTCATATTCCACTAAGTCCAGCCCAATTGACTTCACAAGACAATCGCCATTAGGACTGACCGATCAATCCTGATAGTAATTGAAAAAATTAGGATCAAATCTCTCCTATGCTGTTAATAAGCGGGTCTTGGGAAAAAAAGGTTGAAGTCAATCATTCAAAATGCAATGTTGTTCATCGAAAAAAAAAAAGAGTCAATCATTCAAAATGCATTGTTCTTCGTCAATAAATTTGGAGATTCAGCTTCACCAATTGAGAGAGATAAAGTTTATTTCAATTATATCCATGTGTAGCATCTTCGTATAAATGTGTAATGCGCATTGCATCGTTTACTACACTTTTTGACATGACCATCCAATCAATTATAAAGCTCATTACTACTTCATCGATATGACGACTAATGAGGATAAATTTGAACTTCTCGCCAAGGTGAAGATTTGTTGATTATGGCTTGAAATTAAATTTATTTGAATTGGAATCGACACTAGTTTGCTGTTGTTGGACATTCAAAGTGTTTGTAGGGGCTCGAAAGGGAGACAGACGATTGGACGATGCGAAAAGCTGGCCCCCCAAGTGCCTGGACAAACCAGGCAACTAGGTGAGCACTCGGCCAAGAAGTGGCTGGGTTGCCGGACAACCGGCAAACCTCCAAAGCCGGAAGTGTTTTCCAACATAGTGCCCAAGTGTCTGAGCCTATTTTGGTCAGATGCACCCCCTATTTTTATGTATAATTAACAAATGACTTATGAGCAATCTAAAGAGCTTTTAAGAAAGAGTAAAAGAAAACTCCTTTCTTACGGTTGATTCTCGTGGACTAGGGTTCTCTCTAGGGTTAAAAAATTAATGAGTGAGTGTGATTAAGCGATTGTAATCTTCTCTTTGCCGATTGTAGTAGAACCATCTCGTTGATATCTCCGTAGAGTAGCCACACCGCCGAATTATGTAAATCCTATGTGTTTAGGTTTAAGTTCTACAATCTTATTCTTGCTCAAATTGTTTATGTAGCCGCGTTAGTCGTGACAATAGTTGCTGCAAGATTCAAACTATGCAAATCAGCCGAAAAAAATCTCCCAAGAATAGCATGGTCAGTGAAATTAGAAGTGAAATCTCATTTTACCGTTTTGAACTTAGCAGACGCATCAGATGACGGGTGTATTTTGTATTTACACTGAAATCACGTGACCAATTTCGTGGAGCTGATAAAGGACCAAGAGATATTAGTCTGATACTGTTCCACACGTAATTGATTACTGTATTTGCCTACTTGGAGAATGCAGATAATGCCAAACGAGGAGTCAGAGAAAATAGGAAAAAGAGAGACCCCCTAAGTCTCTGTCTTCTCTTTATTTATCAAGGAAACTTCTGCAAAATATGAAATGAACCCAAGTGATGCAGGTTTTGTATGAAGTGAGCATGAGAACGCGGAGACAAAACAGTAGATTCACCATTGTTTGTTGATCTGATAAACAAAAGCTCTAGAGAATATTGAGCCAATTGGAAGAAGACCTGTCGTATGTTTAGCAAGTTAAACATTAGCAAATGCATTCCAAGTCTTTGCTCAAGTCCACGTTCTTAGTAAGGTGAGATGGTGACGGGAGTCGAGCAAAGTTAATACACCTTGCAATTCGCACATGCGGTTAGGTTGACGAGCTAATATAAAAAGACCAAGACTTCTTTTGAGCATAATAATTGTTTTTTTTTTTGTCTGAGTTAATCATTCTATCATCACGATGACCTACTCTCATCTATATCCAACCTTGCACAAAATACTTTAAAAGATGTTCGCTACTCTTGAAAGAAGTTCAAAAACCCTGTGAGCAGATGATCTTGCAGCCGAAATAATTGAAAAACACTGGTAGTTGCTTAAGTTGTTCAGTCGGATCCACATATTCCGTAACATTACTTCAAATTCCTGCTACATCTATCAAACCTTCACATGAAGGATTTTATCGTCTCTGGAAATCATGTAAAAGAAACCGGGACAAAAGGCAATTTGTTCCAATGACCTGTTTTGAATGTGGATGTCAGAATCCGGAGTGTGTTCAACTCACTAGATCATATAAAACACCTCATAAGAGCTTACAAAACAGCTTTATACGAGAATTACATATTAAGATTGGCCTGGAGGCCAAATTAATTACTGTACTTTTAAGATTGGTATACTATCCTGGACATTAATATTGTCTTCATAAATTATGTACAATGCATATAGCTGTTTAGTGACCTGCCTAGACGAATCGGCAATTATAAATCTCCCGTTCAGAATGATAATTGAATCTAATATTCTTAGAATAGAGCTTTGAATAAGATGGAAAGCCCAAGTAGAATTGCTTTTTCTTGATAAATATCCTTGTAAAGAATCAAAATTCACGGACTCTATTACATTTTGGGAATCCCTCCAACTAAGATTCTCTTGATTTTGTGTGCAAGGCCGGCTTCGCAGATATAGAAGAGTAATCCTGTTTCATACTCATGCAGGCGTCATAGCAGTCAGTATAAAGCATGATCCCACATAACATGAGCAGCTATCTATTTCCCAAGGTTATGCATGATCGTATTGAATTGCTGCAATAAGAACCTACATATCCTACTTTCCATTTGGAAAACTAAAAAAACACGGAGTTTCTAGGTCAAAGTAAAGTCCTTATGCCACACTTTGAGCTGATCGGTCGCTCCTTCTCACCATTGCAGGGTGTAGAAAGAACTCCTTGTCTGGGCCCGGAACCTTCACTTTGATTGCCTTGGTGACTCTATCATAAGCTGCGGCTGTTGACACTGGAAAGGAAGATTGAGACTTTGAATCATTTGATGACGAAAGCCAAGAATCGAAAAGATATGCAATTTCTGAAAGCTATTCCTTTAGTTTGATTGTGAGAGGGGGGAATAAGCCTAAAATTTCAGCAGCACATGATGAACCGGTAAAGTTATGATCTCACATATTTAGTTAGACACTAACCCTGGACTCACGAAACACACAGTATATGCAAGATTTACAGCTACAGTTGATCTTCCATGCCTCCCACTCCCAGAACAATTCTGATAGACAGCAGTCGTGATAGAAGAAATTATAGAATAGTACTTTTTATTAAGATATTTCCACTCCAATAAAGATCCTACACCTAACTGCTTCAGCAACCAAACGACATGTAAAACTGCAATTGGAATTACTCAAAGAATAATCTTTTCTGTTGTGAAATTCACTAATCAGGGAAATCACCACAATGGAATGACACTGCAGGCTATGAAGCACCGACACGTTGGGGAGGCGACCGTGTCGGTGTCGGTGTCGGTGTCGGACACGTGTTGCGTGTCCGACACGCTGTCAACAAATGTTGGGCATCCGACACGCGGTCAACGCGCCGGACACGCCGGCGACGCGCGTGTCCCTTCATCACCGAGAGAGATGAGGAAGAAGGTGCAGATCTCTGGCGCCAAGGACGACGCCCTCCACGCCGTCATCTCCTTCGCCTCCCGCTTCTCCGGCGCCGAGGACGACGTCCTTCACGCCGTCATCTCCTTTGCCTCACGCTTCGCCGGTGACGGAGGAGAAGGAAGAGGTGGGAGGAGCCTGCGGGTCGTGCGGAGGAGGAAGCCGGAGAGAGGAGGAGGCGGAGGTACAGAGCAGATGTTTTTAGGGTTTTGACAAAGTGAAAGTGGGCTGGGCTTCTAACAATGGGCTACTTTTTTTTATTTTTGATCTTGTACTTTCCTTTTTTTCAAATTTGATTATTTATTTTTCGTTTCTTAACTATTATATATAATTATTTTTTGAAAATTTACGTGTATATTTATTAGGGTAAATTCATTCAAGGCTTTTTATTATTATTTATTTACTTATTTGAATCAAATTTAAAAATGAAAATTTATTATGTATATATAAAAATATATATTTAATATATAACGTGTCCCAACGTGTCGAAATTCTCTATTTTTTTTAAAAATGACGTGTCGCATCTCGTGTCGTGTCGCGTATCGTGTGTCGCGTGTCGGTACTACTTAGACTGCATGCATGCCATCCTTATATCATAGTCAACCTTCTCAAAGCAACCCGAAAACATTTTGTTGGCAAATGTCATGCACTGAAATTCCTGCATAGCCACAACCTGTAAAATGAAGTACAACAAAAGGTTATGTAACCTACCTTGCAAGTTGAAACTGCTATAATGTGTGAGCTCATCTGTAACCCTGGAGGAAGTTGACCTGTGAAAACAGGTTTTGCTGGTTCTGCTGACATGGTTACTTTAACATTCTTGACCCTAGGAAGATTATCCACCACCTCATTCGACTACTGCTGCTCAAACTTTCAAGCAATACTCATGCTGTTAAACTATTGAAGGTTCAGAAACCTGGTACATCAGGCAAATACTCTGACGAATCCATAATGAAGCAGAAAAAATGTGCCTAGATTAGCTCCATCGATACTTGGTAATTGTACAAGCACAAAGAGGTTTATGGAAGGATGTCAAAACGAGGTGACAATGGTTTCTAGAATCAATTACTAGACAAGACAAAACATCTAGTGCACTGAGCATGTATTTGGTGATTGATCAAGCAACATAGGTCGTGTTATTTACCATGTCCTTGATTGGACATTCAGGTGCACTGAGCTCTAACCGGAACGAAACCTGAGAATCAAAGCCAAGACATTGTAGGGTAAGGGTGTCATTCTTTACAGATGTACAAAGACTAAAATCCCATATTGATTCTTTAGTAACCTCTCCAAGAGCTTCATCTATCAGGAGGTCCTTAACAAGACCACATGAAAATTCGTGATCAATAATTTGAGACAAGGCTTTAAGCACATCACTTTCCGCCGTCTGTGCCAAATCTGCCGGAGTGCTCTCTACTACTACAAGAGCAGATTAGGTAAACAGAATGACGTGAAGCTTACGAGATGAACAACTATTGTAATAAAAAGAGAAACAATCAGAGGAGAACTAGCGGCGACGACTTAGCAATAAACTAACCAATAATTTTTGGCGGCACATCCAGGATAGGAAATTATACTTGGCTCTTCATCCATTACGATTTTTAGCTCTAATATCCTTCTGTATCTCACTCGGCCATTCAAATTCTGTGCTGACAAGGGGTGGCCAAGAGTAGTTGGTTTGGGTGGGCTTCTGAATAATACAACTCATGCAAGCAAGCGCGCGCAAAAACACAAGGTTGCTCAAATTGTTTCTGGTCATGTATAGTTTCTTCGCAATTCCAAGAACACAGTGTGACAGAGCAAGTCCATTTTATTTGGCCTGCCAGATAAACCTCCTAAATTTTCTTCATGGCAGAACATGTAGTTCATCTTCGCAGGGAGTATGATATGTATTAGCTGAAGCAGATTGCATGATGGCACAAGTACCAGATTATTAGCCCCAAACAACAAATTGCAGAGAGATACGAAGAATTGAACATGGACAGCTCTGTAAAAAAAAATTACTATGATGCGTTCAATTGAAAAAAATTCGAGATATTTGGCTTAATAGAAAAACTCTTTAACTATATCACTTGCACTCACTCCACAAGATCGTTCTGTCAAATTCTGAACAGTTCATTGTATGTTCTTGAAAATAGTTCTGAGTTACAAGGTTCACATACCTCAGATAGATAAATATCCAAACATTAAAAAAAAAAAAAGAGTGCCCTTTGGGTATTTCCCAAATAAAACAGGCACCTAATAATCAATCGATTCGAATTATTCATGAAAAGAACAAGGAAAAAGGATAAAAAAAAAGTACCTCCCACGAAAACAGTCCTACACCAGAAAGTCCCAGGTGGTGATGAATCAAGCAGTGGCGGTGTCGATTAAATGACCACCATTGCTTAAATGAGCGCAAATGTTTGTGAGCCTGACGCTTTCTGTTATTAGTAGAAAAAGCCCGAGCCGCGTATAAATAAAAGGGTTAATTGTTTTAATTTATGTATACCTTGTTATTGCCGTACTTTATGCGTTTATAAAATCATGTAGGTAAATACTAACCGAATTGACAAAAAATGACGAAATCAACATTAGAGTGTGAAGAGGATTCAATTGAAAATTAAGTTACATTAATCACGTAATAAAGTCATTCCCACGACTGGTTACAAAGTATCCATATACGACTCCTCACCATCATCATCTCTTGGCTAATCCTCTTAGATTCCTTATGCTATGTGCAAACTAACAAGACGAATGGTGTATCGAATAGGGGGGCAATAATTCACTAACTTCCATGGCCGACGGTGTGCGATTACGAGAGCCATATGTCCGCACTTGGTGCATTTGGGAGTTCCACCGGACCTTCCGAACGAGATCATTGAGGAAATCGTGTCAGACTTGATGACCGAGGCAACGTTCGAGTCCAAGTTGACATTGATGCTGCAAATCAGTAGATAGTTGCTCGCACAACTTGCAAGAATGTCGATCTTCCACGAAGATTGCATCTCCCCGTTTTGCGATGCCGTAGAATCGCAACATTCATGTAGCAGTCGTTCCATAGGAAAGAGCAGTGCAGTTCCAAGGACTTAATATCTAAAAATTGCCAAAAGCACAAAATTCTCTACTAACTACTTGGAAACGAATATCAGATGGATTAGATATAAGCAGAGTGAGCGATATGTTGCTCTCCAGAGATGTTTCATCATGACCTAAACGAAATCATTTGAAGACCACCATAGATGTCAAAGAGGTCGAGCAAGGATGAGTCGCAAAAATATTCAGAGGCCATACCTTCGAATGATCCTTTCACCGAATGTGGCTGTTGGATGTCAACCTAATGTCGCTAAAACTTCCCGAAAAAAATTTTCAGTTTCCCCAACAGTATCACTCAGACATGCGAAGAAGTGATCTTTCCTGATAATAAGGTCATTGAATACGACTACAGGTAACCCGGTCATTCTTTAGAGTGGGAAAGCAGTTCGCTCCAGGTATTGCCGTAAAACTAATATACTGCATGACACAGAGCTACCATTCTTCGTCAAAAAATTTCACAGCCATAAGGACCATCTTGATGGTAAAGCAAACACATCATTGAAGTTCCCAACACTTGAAAAGAATTTCGGAACAGATGGACCTTTAGTAATTACGGAAGTTCGCTAAACTCAACCTGCTTATGCCTGATACTCTGTATCGAGTATTGCGAAATACTAATAAGGTGTTTCTGGCTTTTTACATAGGGTCAACTCTTCTGTACATTTATGCCGGTTTGTGTCCCAAGATCATACCACAAGCATTTGCATTTTATGGATTGAATCTTGTTGCTTTTATACTGGAAACAGATTAAGTCTGTTTTCCTCGCTATATTCCTACCCAACAGAGTTTCAAAGGAACTATCAGCTGGCGGCAAACTGAGTAGCTTTAAGCCGAGTGCATAAGATTTTCAAATAAAATGGCGGACAATCTGCCGTATACATTAAAAGACGAAATTCCAAATAAATGAATTGCAGGAAGAGATAATGAAGAAAAAGCGCATAAGAGTCCTTGCAGCGCAATGTCGCTTTCCTAAAATAGGGCCATTGATGAATATGTCGAGCAGAATTATATGTGCAGGAATGGTAGTTCAGATTTATCAACATCCAAGGCATGGCGGTTTAAACTTTGACAACTAGGAGATTGATGGAAGCAACCAATCCCTCAGTTGTTTCAAAATTTATGCTCAGCGTTGGTGTGAAGGGCTAATAGAAGCGGACCTACGTGACTGTATCTAGCAATACTTCTCTATCATTTTAGAATGAATGTGCACGCTGTAAGATTGTATATCAGGTATTCGTGACAGGAAGACAAAACTTTCCAAGCAATATAAGAGTTTGGGGTCAAAAGAGGTGGCAAGCAAAATGAAATTCACAGGGTGTGTATAGGTACACGCAATCAATGTCTGTCCTGTGCTTATTGTTGAAGCACATTCAATCTCTAGATCTGTCAATGCCTAAATTTGATTAAAGCACAATAAGCCTAAAACAAAATTCTCGCATTTGAACAAAGATCTCTAGAATAATTCCTGTCTCGAAGAAGCTTGAAGTTGATGATTTCATCTCAATTAACCCCAACTCACTTGTCTCAAATCCTTGCATTTACTCGTTCACAGCTACCACGTCCAGTTGCTACCGTCTCGACCCCAATGCCGCATCACAACCTCCGGTCCACGACGTCTGGCAGTCATTGGAATCGTCTCCAGTGTGCTTGGCCGAGATGCCCCTGTCTGTGGCTCCGCCAAGTGTACCATCCGAGAGCTCATTATTTTTCCGGTCTTTCGAGAGCGTTAGAGCCCGGTGGATCCCTCTTTCGTACATTAATTGTCTCACCTCGGTCGTGCAAGTCCAGCGGATTGCTTGCATATGTCCAGCAGGCAGGGTTGGACTTGGGCGGAGGAGCGTGGGAAGTAGACGCCAAAGGAGTGGCCAAATGCCACCTTCAGGGAGTAGCTCTTGGCCAAGCTCAGCCACAGCCACCAACAGATTCGACGGCGGCAGAGTCTCGGACTTCGGCGATTTCTGGAGGCCCTCCTAGAATTACTTATTTCTACAACACCACGCAAGTAATCACCAATCAGTAACTGTACAACTTGGAGCACCAATTCGAACGCAGAACCAGAATCAACACAAGCAAATACGCCAAAGAATGATAATTTTGACCACTTAGCAGGTTCAGTGAGGGGCTTACGCTTGCGGTAACGGCGCGCGTTTCCGCTCAATCTGCTCTTCACGTCGAGCGGGAACTCCATTTATCTCGGAGTACGGCCGGAACTTCCATCCAGCTTTCCTAAATTGCAACCAGAAATCAATCCCAAGTCTCGCCTCTTTCGATTCAATTATTTAGTGATTCGACTGATGCGAATCAATTATCGAATGAACTAGGATTTTCCGATTTTGGGGGGCCTACCGTTTCGTTGATTTTAGCGCCGGCGGTTGGGGCTTCCCGGGCGTAACGGTTTTGGCGGGCCACGCCGATTGCTCATACTTCATATATCTTCTTCTTCGTCTCTTCGGAGACATCCGATAAAAAAAGAATATATCTTCTTCTTCTTCTTCTTCTTCTTCTTCTTTTCTTCTTCTACAAAAGTGGGCCTAGTTTCAGATCTTGTTAAAGATCGCCGTTCTTCTTCTTTATTCTTCTTCTTCTTCTTCTTCTTCTTTTCCTCTTCTACAAAAGTGGGCCTAGTTTCAGATCTTGTTAAAGATCGCCGTTCTTCTACAAAAGTGGGCCCAGTTTCAGATCTTGTTAAAGATCGCCGTTCTTCTTCTTCTTCTTCTTCTTCTTCTTCTTCTTCTTCTACAAAAGTGGGCCCAGTTTCAGATCTTGTTAAAGATCGCCGTGGGATAACCTGGACGTCACACGCATTTGGTATAGCAGGCAACTTTCGCACCGATTCACAAAAGTAGACTCTCAAAGACCGGAGCTTCTCTAGCTTCAGGGTATCGGGAATGGGACTTTCTGTGGAACTGCAATCTCCCGTTGAAGACCGTTGGGATTCGATCTCAATAAGTTGCGGGCAGTACTCCACGCTCAGCACTTGGAGCTCCTTTAAGCTTGACAGATTGGATAGCCTCACAAGCGACTCAGACTTGCGCACTTGCAAGCGATGGAGTTTCTCCAGCTGTCCAAGCACATTGTCAAACTCAAGCTCTCTTAACCGATAGCCAGAGAGCTTTAATTCAGACAAATTGCCCAAGTTGGAGAACAGTGGCCACTCTATTGGTGTCCTCACATCTTCTAAGCTCAAGTCTTCTAAACTGGACGGAAGCTGTATCAAAGACTGTGGGTCTGGACAAGTTAATTCAAGTGACCGGAGCTGAGAAAGGGAGCTCAAGTCAGTTGGAGGTAAGTTGGAATCGGAAAGAACCAGCCTCAACATCTGCAATTTATGTAGCCTTCCAAGCCACTCTAGGTTCGGATGTGGAATTTGTCCCTGTTTACTTATGTCCAGATGAAGTAGATTAGTGAGGTTCGAGAGGTTGGGTACTGCCTGCAACGATGAAGAGGACAACTCTAGCTTTGTTAAACTTGCCGGGAGATCTGGTAGTGTCTGAAGCTTGTCACACTCCGATAAAACAAGTTCTCGGAGATTAGAAAGCCGATTGATTGTCATCGGCAGACTACTAATACCGGTCCTGGACAAGTGAAGAATCGTCAATTGGGATAGTCCAGCGATTTCCCTTGGAATTTCGCCCTTGAGTCGTGTACAACCTCTAGCAATCAACTCCTCAAGACTCTCCAGAGTCCATATGTTCTTCGGTAGCTCACTTATTGAAGTGCCAGCCAAACAAATGAACTTCAACCGTCTAAGATTGCCAATAGAATTGGGTAATTCTGCAATAAATGTTAGAGATAGATCCATTTTGAGTAGCGATTCTAGTCTTCCGATTGAATCTGGTAATCCACTCATACGAGTGCCAAATAAATCCAAATAGAGGAGCGATCTCAACTCTCCAATGGAATCCGGAAGCTTTCTAAGCTTAGTACAATTGCGTAGTGACAGATGCTTCAAACCCAGTAGCTCGCCTATTGAGTGTGGAAGTTCTCCAACATCATCCAGATTTTCCAACTTCAGCATTGACAAGGATTTCAGACCACCAATTGAGGCTGGTATTAGAGGAATGGAAAAGTCGTTGACATGGTCAACAGGATGAGCAGCATATTCCATTTTCGTTACCCGATTCTCCTTACGGATTTCCAAGTACTTTAGGCGCCCCAGCTGACCGATAGAGCCATTGATTTCTTCCAATCCACAACAATCATCAAGAACCAATCTTTTCAAATTCATGCACTTTGAGAAGTCAGGTGTTCTCATTAAGCAATGGCAGCGTGTCAGATATATGACTTTCAAGTTATCATTCACCTGTAAAACAACCCGTTATTAAGGAAGACAATGGCATGGTGAAGGTCAAGACAACGTGACAAATGCATACACACATAAAGGAAAAGGCATGAATTATAAGAAATTGTACCATGCATGCTCCCCATCCATTCCAGTCTTCAGTAATTTCAGTGTCTGAAAGCTTGAGAACAGCTAAGTTCCTTAGACATAAACTGGTGGCTTGGAGTTTTGAAGGGCAATGATGCCAAGAGAGCCATGTTAGATTCGAGAGAAGATTTTTAAAGTCCCCTACAAAGTTCCCCCCGTCTAATTCAAGGAACCTTAAACTAGGCAGCCTTGAAATTTCGCCACTCGTAAAATTATGCGCGTCGGCAAGTCTTGTGAGTTTGAGTGCTACAATGTTTTCTGTTCCCTGATAATTCGAAGCAACAAATAGCAACATGAGTGAACCATTTCGAGTAAATACTAAATATCAGAATTGGGAGCATATATGTTGATTCAGCCAATAGTAAACATAAGGGACACATAGATCTTATCTCATACAAAAGCAAGGCGAATTTCATGATTCGTTTATCTATTTTGGAGTGTTGTTCAGTTCTCTGAAATTATGCAAAACTATCAATATCCGGTGTATAAAAATGAGCGGATCTTTTGGGTGAAAATGAAATCTAAATACACATGACTGCACGTGTAGTTTCCACAAGCAAAAAACTATTACTAAGACATACCAAGTTATTCTGAACCACTTGTAAGGCATTCGTAGGACACCATAACCTGCTGCGCTTTCCAGGAACTTGAAAGCATTCTTGTGTAACAATCTCTCTTCCAAGATCTCTGAGTTGGTCGTGCATCCATAGTCTATCATCCTCGATGATTTTTATCAATGATAAATGAATAAGGACATCGAGTCCAGGTTTTGGAAAATATCCACAAGCTTTCCACATGTAATATGCAGTGATTCTTTCTTCACCAATGCAGTGACATGCGATGTCAAGAAAAATTTGCTGTTGCCGGTCGTCTAATTCTTCATAACTTATCAACAACTTTTTCTGGACATCCTGATTGGGCACTTTCTTCAACTTCTTCATTGTGCCTTTCCATGTTGACATCCTTTTTGAATGGAGTAATGAGCCTATGACCTCAAGAGCCAATGGTAGTCCTCCAGCAAGTTTGACAATTTCACTTGAAATACTGATGTAATCATGTGGAGGTGAGTCTCTTTTGAAGGAGTGCTTGCTGAATAGTTGAAGAGAATGATCAAACTGCATTTCCTTCATTTCATAAAAAACGAAATCTTGATGGCCCAGTGGGACGATATTGTCATCTAGGGTGTCGGTTTCGGAAGCTAAGAAATAGGTGTTCCTAGTTGTGATAATAATTCTGCTTCCCCACCCAAACCAGCTAGACTTACCAGCTAGTTTCATGAGCTTGTCCCCCTTGTCCATATCATCAAGAACAAGGATGACTTTCCTATCTTTGAGAAATAATTCAATCGTGCCCATCCCGTCATTAACATCAATAATTCTACCATTTGGAATTTTAACAGTGTCATATAATAATTTTTCTTGCAGATTTAAAATATTGTCTTCACGGATATCTGAAAGAAAACTGGAACAATGAAATTGAGAAGAAATACGCTTGAAGATAGCCTTAGCAAGAGTTGTTTTCCCGATACCGCCCATACCATGAATCACAACAAATCGTACACCGGACGTGCCTAGGCCTAACAACTCCATAACGGCTTCCATCCGATCGTGAATTCCCACCAAGCTGTCACACCAATTTCTCTGCGTAAACCTCAGCTTATCGAAAACTTCTTCCATAACAAGCGCTATAAGTTTATCTTGGCTGCCATATACATAATGCAACCGTCTTAGTTTGAGAAACCACAAACACAATATGTCGCGCAGAAGCATAAATATGTAAAACCAAAATGTCTAATTGTTAAAACCAAGCGTGGATTATCAGTTTATTTAATATTTGGTCCTACCCAAGTCCAGAAGATTGATATCAGTTACAGAGAACAATGGTTGGAATTTGATGTGGGGGCAGTTCTGAAGAATTTTTAGATGGTCGAATCAGCAGAGTTCTAAAATGCGATGTGGCCATCAAAACTAGCTCCGTGGCCAAGCAGGCGAACTAGACCAATTATTTTGGTTCATCCCAGGCTTCTAGTACGGCAAAGGATGAAAATGGGCCAAATCGAACATTAAATAGGGAGAGTATCCTTGGGCAGGGCCAACACTGACAAGGACGTCAATAGTTAAAGTGCAGAGTTTGTGACACCCCGGTCCCAAATCGAATGGGATAAACCTTTTTGAACGATTCATGGGTAAGGTTGATCCCTAAATGATTACTCTAAAATTCAACTGTAATAGGAATTACCACAAGGAAGAATGGCATGAGATGTGATAAACTGCATGCGAAACTGCAGTCAATGGATCAGTTAAGAGTTCAAAAAAATTATATGCTGATGAAATAGACTTTATAGACGAACATGGTAACTTGCATATCATTTCAACTTCTATTTGACTTCAGAATATTTGGGAGGGAGAGAGAGGGCGGTTTAATCTATATATTTGGAAATGAAGTGCAGAAATTGTAATTAGTTACCCGTGATCTTTTAAGTTCCAACCCTTTATTCCGGCGACCTCTCTTAGGGCCTTCTCCCACTGCTTGGCCACATTTTCGCCAGACTGTCTCTCATGCTCGCGTAGGGCCCCAACGTACGATCCACTTCTGAGCTTAAGATCGGATGCATCCACCTCATAGAAGATGGGCAAGATCACTTTCTCATCTCTCTTCCTATGCTCCACCATTAACGTGAGCTCGCGAAGACACCATTTACTGGAAGCGTAATTTTTAGAGAAGATCGGTATGTAGATTTTCGAATTGGAGATTGCTCTCTGAAGCTCGCCTCCGATCTCTTCCCCGACACGGAGTTCTTCATCGTCTTTAAAGACGCGTATCCCAGCCTGGATCATGGTTGCATAGAGAGAGTCGGTGATGGTTAAGCGAGTGTCGGGCCCTCTAAAGCTCAAAAACACCTCGTAGTCTCTCCTCAACGATGAGGATTCACCATTGAGGGAGTGAGAAATTCCTCCGGGACTTTCCATTCCTGCGAACTACGGCTACGGAAGGGATATCAAACTTTTTGGCTTGTTGGAAATTGCAACTCTCCAGTTACTGCGCGCCCGTTGGCAATTTATAAAAGAAACCGTCGACTGACTTTTTTTTTTCCCAAAACAAGAACTGTTGACTGATTGAGGCAGCTCCCATCCGTTGAATGAGAGTTCATTCGATCCAACGGGCCTCATTTCGTCCAACGACCACCTGAGTGCATGCAATAATGCCCTCTCCCTTTTCCTAAAGCCACTTTTTTAATGGGTGTCGTACGACAGAATAGAGCGTGTTGGACAATATTTTTGCCGTGGAAAAACAGATTTCCTGATGTTGAATATGAGAGTGTGAGTCATCAAGAGTCGGTTCATGTTTGGAAGGTGATGATGATCTGATTCTTGCTTTCGTATCCCACTAAGTCCGGACCAATCGAGTTCACAAGACGATCATTACTAGAAATTAGGATCAAGTCTCTCCTATGCTGTTAATAAGTGCGTCATGAGGAAAAAAAAAGGTCGAATTTATTCACTCAAAATGCATTGTTCTAAGGTATTTTACCTTGAAACTCAATCTGGTTTGGCATCTTTAAAACTGAATTGCATATTTGCTTAATCATGACATTTCTTGTTTAGAGGCAATCAGATGTAAAACATGCCTTGTAGAGAAAGGATTCAAAAAACTTATCAAGTGAAAGCACTTCCTCTAACTCGGAATAACAGCGGCTACCCCAGTCGAAGCATTAAAAGAAGTCATGCTTTTTCACAATCTTCCGAGGTTTGTGGCAGTATCTAATTCAAGTGCTGCCATTTTTGGAGCAGTGTCTAAGACTAATGCTCCATAAATAGCTTCGTTGATGAAATTAGGGATTAAGCCTCAGCTTCACCAATTGCGAGCGAGAGAAACAGTGAGTGCGTGTGTCTGCGTGTGTAATACAAACATTTATTCGAGAGTAATGATTCTAGTTGAGGGATAACAGCATCTGCCGATGTTCTACGTACATAAATTTTAGCTATTACATTGTTTCCGCAACTTCGCTCGACATCGAATGAAATTTGACGGGGACGTGGCCCTTCGTTCCATCCTCCAAGACCGCGGAGTTCATCGAGTTCTTTAGTGGAGAAGAAGTTGTGATTCCTCTCTTAATTATCTTCAAATTCACACATCATCTTGTCTTGTGGTTTAAGATGTCAAGATAAATCAGTAGGCAGTTGATGAATGAATCAAAAGTATTGGGTGATCTTGAGCCTCTCTCATCCTAAAAGCTAGATCAAAGGATTAGGTTTTCTCCCGCACTTATAAACTGACTACCTGCCCCTTCCACAACCGATGTAAGATAACCCTAAAAATCTCCCCCTTACACATCAGCCCTGTGGACGGAGCATGAATAGCCTGTACAACCTGTATCTCTCCCGTGTGGCTGTTGGATCCAAATTTGTTGGTAACCTGGCCTCTGATACTAGTGCCCGATGTGTGAAAAGGAGATTGTTGGGGTTATTCCACATTGATTATAGAAGAGGCTGATGGTCGATTTATAAGTGTGAGGGAAAACCTCACTCTTTAAGCTAACTTTTGAGATGAGAAAGGCTCAAGATCACCCAACAAAAAAACCCCGATGGAGTTTTCGTGGGCAATAATTTCGTGCAAGAATGCTCGTTTTCACAAGGTTTCAATAATTTCGTGCAAGCATGCTCGTTTTCACAGGGGTTTCTCTCTTCTATTCTTCTCTCTTTCATACTGCTTTTACCGTTCCTTGTACACTGCCTATGTCCGCTCTTTTTGACTCATATCTTAGCACAGCATGGGAAATTTCTGTGAAGCACAATTCTATTCTTCTCTCTTTCATACTGCTTTTACCCTTACTTCTACGGCTGCCAATGCCCGCTCTTTTTGACTTGCATCTTAGCATAGCAATACATGGGAAACTTCTGAGAAGCACAAGGTGGACAATGCTATCGACTCTAGCCAAAATTAAAACACTTTCAGCATTTTTTTTATTCATGCCGGAGATAAATTAGGAGGTCTGGAATATTTGAACGAAAGTCCTCTTTTATAAAATTGAGGGCGCATTCGTATATTTCCGCTATTTTTCGACCCAACGCGCCGAAAATATCTTAGAAAACATGGAAAATATCCTTTTGGGAGTTGTAATCGGACATGCCCTCCATTTTTTTCCAGGTCGTTATTGAGTAGTTGAAGGAGTTTTGATCTTACCACTTGCAATTGAGATGGCAGCATCATGATCTAAATGTGTAATGTGCACTGCATTATCTACTACACTTTTTGGCATGACCATTCAATCAATAACAGAGCTCGTTACCACATCATTGATTAGTTTCGCTAAATGCCTGACAATTGTCATTAAAACTGCATGAAATACTCAATAACTAATAGCAATGTGATAGTGATACCTAAATTCTTGCCTAAGTCGCATTAGTATAATTGAACTTTAAATAGATTTATTTAGGTCTAACAACTTTGTTATGATGTGCAATGGATTTTTGAATTCTCAATTGATTCAATTAGATTGCTAAACTTTTGTGTAGTAGTGTAATTGATCATCTCTGGAACTTCTGTTTGTCCTCTTGAAATTTTTTTAGGATGTTTTATATTTTTACGCCCATTGATTATGCTAAAGGAAATTGCTAAAATGGACAACAATCTACAAAAGTCGTTAAATAAACAAAATATTCAAATAGATATCGTATGTGTAATATTCATTTGAAATTATAGAGAAATGATACACATTCGCTTTTTATGTGTGATTTATTTAAAACAAATGAATATGGTCAGTCCCTTTAATCATTCTCATTCATTATGTCAGCTAGTGAGAAGTACAAAGGGTTTTGCTGTTCATTTCAAAGCATAGCAAACAAATCCATTCTCCATTTCTCATTATCTCCATTGAATCAGGAAGAAGGCACATTGTTCTAACGAGTGAGAGGTTTATCCTATTTTGAAACTCTTTTCAAACTTAAGTTGATACGGAGTATCTTAAAATAATTTAGGAACTCCGTTGAGTTATAACCAATTAAAAGTTCAGGAGCGAGAATGCTCCTCGGGCAAAGCGTAGGGCCTACTTGATAAATTGAAAGGCCAGGCATATCATTACACGTTAACCGACACTGTTGAATTTTAGGACAAAAATTTGAAAATTAGTAGTCTCAGTGCCCCTAGATTTGAGGATAGATTAGTTGACGGAATCTATTGGATTTGCTATTTCCAAAGAAACTCAACAATTAAATCGAAATTCCTACCGGATGATAAGTAGATTTTGTCTTTTTGCAATGAACTACAGCCATCTGTCGTTGTAAACTCTCTTAGATACACTAGATAACGGCTCGACTGTAGGGATGACGTGTTCTATGCGTGAACGAGATGAGGTGTTGGCCCCATTTGAACTTTTTATTTTGGAATAAAATTAAAAATCCATCGATTAATCTTATTTGCAGAAAAAAAAAATCCATTGGGCGGCTGGAGAGTGACAAGTTATCAGATCAAAATGAAAGAGTGAATTTATCATAATTTAGTTTAAAGGATGTTCTTCGTCACATTGTTTTGATATTAGGATGTTTATGTTGGGAGTCACTTCGCATTCCTGGAGAAGTCGGCGAAGTTGTTAATTACCTTACTAAAATCTAATTTTTTTTTTCAAAATTAGAGGCACTGATGTATATCTGGAGATCCATGGAACACTTGCAAACCCAATGAGCCAGTTAAATACATGATTAAACCGTTTATGAATCATATAAGAACATGATTTATTTGGTGAAGTATAGGAAAGTGACTTAGGGAGTTTCAACTGCACTCTTTTGGTGCTTTCATTGCGTTGATATAAAAATAATAATCAACCCTTGGTTGATATGATCAAAATAATTATGAGACTCATTGATAGTGCAAAGATGTCGATACAAGAAGATGATGGGGTTAGTGCAGAGTCTTCTCCCTCTCTCGTTCAAACTCTATTGGTTACAGGTCAGCCAAAGGAAAACGACTGAATCCTCTTGTCGGCCACTTGCCCCAGTATTTTCTTTGCTCATTGAGTGCAATTTGTACTCTCGGTAAAAAGATCTTTCTTTGGGTTCAATTCCTTCTCCGTTTTTCTTAGGTCCGAAAAATTCCCCAAAAATTCAAATGAAACCCGTGTGTCTGTACCTTTTTTGTCTACGTGTGTAATTCTTTTTTTTTTTTGGAGAAAATGAGACAAATAACTTTTGAACTTTGATAAAATATACAACGTGATCTTTGAATTTTTAATTTATTTAATATGATTTCTGAATTTTTGTCCAATATTATATATGGTCATTGAAATTTTTATTTGTTCAATGTGGTATATGAATTTTTGGTACATGTTCAATTTAGTCTTTAAATGATATGAAAATATCCAATATTTAGATAAAAAATTATTAAAAATTCATAAAAATATCCTTAGTCTTTAATATTGGATATTTTCATATAATTATATTAAATAAATTAAAAATTTATGAATTACGTTACATATTTAGATAAAATTTATAAATCGTTTGCGTAATAAAAAGAGAAAAAAGGAAAAACAGAGGGAGAGCAGAGGATTCGGCGGAAAAGCAAAAGATAAGGGGAATAGGGTGCATGTGAAAGAAGTCAGAGATCAGGTACGGGCTCACGTGGGACGGTAAGCGGAAGAGGACATGAAAAAGGCAAGTGGAAAAGGAGAAGAAAGGGGAACCAAAGGACAGAAAACAGGGGACAGGGGGGAAGAGAGAGGGAGAGAAAGAAAAACAGAAAACAAAAGAGTTTGAATTTTCTTCTTCTCGATCTATCCCTGGTTCAGGGAATCCAAGAGAAAACAGAGAGCTAAAAATAGAGAGCGGCAGAGTGAGTAACCGGCGAGCTTTCATTGCCGCGTGTGTCGCTAGTCGGAGTTCTTGAAGTAGCTCGACAAAGCCAGCTGCTCTTTGATCGAATTCATTTGTATGAGCCGTTTGTCGTGATTTGGTTCGAGAACTTACCCCTAAATGCATTTGCAATCTAAATTGAACAAATTAAAAGTTTATGGATGACATTACATACTGAGGTAAAGTTCGGTGCTCTCATTGCACATCGAACCAAAGTTCTGGGACTATTTATATAATTTTCTCTTCTCCAGATGATCATGCTCACTGAAAGCGACAGGAGTGCAAAGATCAATCGCTTCTGCACGCGACCATGGAATTTCCTGCTTACTTCGTGGTCCAGCTAAGATAGGAGCCAAAAGCTGAATTGACAGACCGGAACGTGTGGTTGCTTGTGCTTGAAGATGTAAAAGATCTCTTCGAGACTTGTTTGGTGCGAATTTTCAAAAACTTAGCATCCAATGCAAACACGGGAAACTACCTTTCCATCCTTTCCGTGTTATCCAAATTCCCGTCTTGGAAAAGTGGTGTCGCGCGTCCCTTGAACGGAATGGGATATTCTTCTTCATCTGTAATCAATGCACGCGCTTTCTCTCTCTACCTGCCATTTTTGGAGCAGTGTCCAAGACTAATGCTCTGTAAATAGCATCATTGATGAAACTGGAGATTACGCCTCAGTTTCACCAATTGATAGAAAAGAGAGGGTTGGCTCATGTGTGCCTAGGGAAAAGAAGCAGCTAAAACGGTTAAATTGTAATAGTCCACTGAGGTCTTGTACTATTTACAAGTAGTGCGTGTCATATAATTTTTTGAGACAATTGTTTATTTGGATTTTATCCATTTGTTGCATCTTGATATAAATATGTAATGTGCATTGCATTATTTACTACATATATAAGGTGTTTCACAAGATCGCTCAATCAGTTACAGCACTCGTTACCACACTACTGATTAGCATGCTAAATGCCCGACAAATGTTATTAAAACGGCACAAAATACTCAATTGGTAGAAGTGTCATAGTGATATCATAATATTTGCCTTATGTGTTTTACCATAATCAAACTTTTAGTTGATTTACTTAGGTCCAAGAACTTTGTTCCAACGTCTTAATAGGCCAATCTAATCTGTAGATCGCCATCATCACTAGGAGAAAGCATTTTTTTGGGTCAATTACAGGGTTGAAGTGATCACCTGATATGCACTCCAGCCAATTTTGAGTTTGCATTTTGAATTGCCTCGTTTCTAATTGGCTTATTTCTCTACGTATCATTGACATGTGGCATGTCTGTTCTATACGTTATCCGTATGTGGCATGCATTAAAAGACGGAACTCCAGATGGATGAATTGCAAGAAGAGATATCACTTGCTTCCTTCAAGTAAATGAAAAAAAAAAAAAAGCATTAAAGAGTCCTCGCAACGCACTATCGCTTTCCTAAAATAGGGCTGTCAACGAATTGATTAGAAGCAGACGATACTTGTCCAGCAGAGTTAATTGTGCAGGAACAGTAAGGATGGCAAAACAAAACCTCCTTTCAAGTGCAAAAACGACCGTCCGTATAAAGGCAATAGTCGTAAATTGCATTAATCTTTTTTTGTCTTCAAATCCAAAATAAACTCAAATAGAGGTTACAAATACTGAGTCCAATCAGTTATTTTGAATAAGGAAAACCAAACACTAAACTCGATTTAGGAATAAAGAACCTCTATTTCTGCAACGCGAACTCATTGGCGCCTCAATTAATTCTCAACTGTAGATGCATTTAAATGCGGTGTGCACGAACATGTAAGAAACATTGAGATACCCATAGGAGCACCCTCTGAGGTAGAGGATCAACGTCCCTGATTTGCTTTTGGAAATTATATATTTTAACTAGTATTTGGTCCATAGAGACTAATGCCTATCCTAAAATCGGCAAAAAAAAAAAAAGCAGGCCAATTTAAGCGGGTTTTTGGCAAAAGTATTGCTTGATCAAAACTGCACCAAAAGGTCCTTTTCATTGAACTCGTATATATATTTTTTGCAAAACTACATATCGGGAATTTGTTGGCTTGACATATCTCTAATATCTTGCTAATTTTGCATAATAGAAGGTTTGCTTAGCATGTAGTCTAGTTGACACCTAAATTTTTTGCCAAAAAATCTCCCCACATTTCACAAAAATCGAGGATCGAATTCATCAATATTTAAACCATGGACAACAATATTTGGACAACAGACTTCTACGTGTCCAGTTTTTTTAGCATTCTTCTCTATTTAGAATTTAGAAAGATTCATGTTCGAGGACAGCAGGCCCACACGACAAATAGTGATTTAGGATGCGTTTGTTTCGTAAAAAATAAATGATTTGTAAAATATTTTTCTAAAAATATTTGCTTGTGTCACTTGACATAATTAGCCAATGAAAAACGTTTTGTTATCGACAACAATTTATGTTAAAATATTTTAATGGACAATGAAAGTGTTATTTATTTATTTTTTTTATAAGCGATACAAGCAATTATTTTAAAATAAATATTCTTTAAATTATTTATGTTTTGCGAAATAAAGGATGCCGCAGAGGTGATCCCAGAATGTTTTATGATCCGGCCAAATTTTCGAGCTGCACCGAAACTTCCCCCTTCTCTCTCTCATTCAAACTCTCATGGTTACAGGCCAGCCAAAGGAAAACGACTGTGAATCCTCTTGTCGGCCACTTGCCCCAGTATCTTCTTTGCTCATTGAGTGCAATTTGTACTCTGGGTAAAAAGATCTTTCTCTGGGTTCAATTCCTTCTCCGTTTTTCTTAGGTCCGACAAATTCCCCAAAAGCAAATGAAACCCTTGTCTGTACCTTTTTTGTCTACATGTGTAATTCTTTTTTTTGGAGAAAATGATAACATTTGAACTTTGGTAAAATGTGCAGTTTGATTTTTAAATTTTTAATTTGTTCAATATATTCCTGAACTTTTGCTCAATATTAAATGTAATCATTGAACTTTTTATTTGCTGTGGTTTCTAAACTTTTGGCACATATTCAATTTAGTTATTAAACTATATGAAAATATTCAATATTCAATATTTAGATAAAAATTTATTAAAAATTCATAAAAATATCCTTAGTCCTTAACATTGGATATTTTCATATAACCATATTGAATAAATTAAAATTTTACAAATTTCGTTACACATTTAGATAAAATTTATGGATCATTTGCGTAATAAAAAGAGAAAAAAAGAAAAAACAGAGGGAGAGCAGAGGATTCGGCTTAAAAGCAAAAGATAAGGGGAATGGGGTGCATGTGAAAGAAGTCAGAGATCAGGTACGGGCTCACGTGGGATGGTAAGCGGAAGAGGACATGAAAAAGTCAAGTGGAAAAGGAGAAGAAAGGGGAACCAAAGGACAGAAAACAGAGGACAGAAAACAAAAGAGTTTGGATTTTCTTCTTCTCGATCTATCCCTGGTTCAGGGAATCCGAGAGAAAACAGAGAGCTAAAAATAGAGAGCGAACCGGCGAGCTTTCATTGCCGCGTGTGTCGCTAGTCGGAGTTCTTGAAGTTGCTCGACAAAGCCGACCGTTCTTTGATCGAATTCATTTGTATGAGCTGTTTGTCGTGATTTGGTCCAAGAACTTACCCCTAAATGCATTTGCAACCTAAATTGAGGATATGGAATGACTTGTTGCACAGTTTAATCCGAATTCGAATTCTCTGTGTTTGGTTTTGATTCACCATTTTCTCGTCAGTATGTTTCGGTTGTCCTAATAACTTGTCCCTTTCGGATGATATTGATTTGATTGCAACCCTTATCCACCATGTGAAATGATGCGAAACATCAATGAGGACTAGGTGCAAGTCGCGGCTCATTCCGAGTGCTGTTTGCACCTCTGTCCAGACCTGAACTTACGCGGAAACGAATGAAGATGACAAAGAAAAAACATTGGGTCAGCCACCCCTTCACGTCATCATGAAGGGACCACCAATCAACCCGTCAAGGTCGATATTGATCCGACAGAATATTTTAAATTACGACCGGCAAGATATCCTGGTCCTAAAAGAGAGTGAAAGAGGTAAATTCTGATTGTATAACCATTTCAAAAGTTGGTGCAGGGCCGTACGCGGTCATACGTCAATGTGACAAGAACTTCTTACCTAATTTCTCAGACATTGTCAGTGAATTACGCGGAAACGACTAAAGATGATAAAGGAAGCACCGAATTGTGCAGGTCCTAAAAATTTCTAGTTGAACGTTCTAGCGAACTGCATCAATATTATCTATATATATAATGTATATAAATTTCGTAAATAAGTAATCTGAGATACTTTAACAAGATTAACAGAACAAATAAACCTACAATAATCTTTTATGGAACACGTATATAGACTTGGTGTAAATATTTTATTTATTGAAATGTAATTAGCTTAGTCTCGTAAAATGAGTGTAGAAATATTTTGTAATAGAGCTATCGAGGATAGCGCTACTTTTACAAGTGGCTTATATAATCTCCTGGGAAACAATTAAATATAAGTTAATGCGAGATTCAGCTTTGCACAAGAAGCTTCAATGGACAAAGAGGCAAACTCGGGGCAGCACAAGTAGTGATGGTGCAACGGGGGCTGACCATGACTGTGTTCTTGAGCTCCTGAGGACACGACACACCCATGGACTTGTGGATTGCCTCTAAAAGTTCGTGAGTGATATAGAATTACTGGGGTTATCACATATCGATCATAGAATGGGCTGCTGGTCAGTTTATAAGTGTGAAAGAAAATCTCATAATTTAAGCTAATTTTTGGAATGAGAAAGGCCAAAATCGCCCAACAAAAAGAACTCCTAATTTCATGCAAGAATGATCGTTTTGACAGGGTTTTCTCTATTCTATTCTTCTCTCTTTCATACTGCTTTTACCCTTACTTGTACGGCTACCTATGCCCGCTCTTTTTGACTCGCATCATAGCATAGCAATACATGGGAAATTTCTATGAAGCACGAGACGGACAATGCCATCAGTTCTAGCCAAAATTGAAGCACTTTCAGCATTTTCTTTTATTCATTCCAAAAGATGCATTAGGAGGTTCGGAATATTTGAACGAAAATTCTCTTATATAAAATTGAGGGTGCATTCATATATTTTTGCTTTTTTTTGCCCCAACGCCCCAAAAATGTCTTCGAAAACATGAAAAATGTCCTTCGGGAGTCGCAATCAGACGCGCCCTCCGTTTTTTTGCGGGTCGTTATTCAATAGTTGAAGAAGGAATTTTGATCTTATGGCTTGCAATTTTTTTTTTGGTCATATTACGACTTGCAATTGAGATGGCAGCATCTTGATCTAAATGTGTAATGTGCATTGCATTATCTACTACGCTTTTTGGCGTGACCATTCAATCAATAACAGAGCTCATTGCCATGTCATTGATTAGTGTGATAAATGCCCGACAATTGTTATTAAAACTGCATGAAATACTCAATAATGAATAGCAATGTGATAGTTATACCTAAATTCTCGCCTAAGGTGCATTATCATAATTTAACTTTAGATAGATTTACTTAGGTCCAACAGCTTTGTTTTGACGTGCAATGGATTTCTGAATTTTCAATTGATTCAATTAAATTGCTAAATTTTTGTTTAGTATGTGTAATTGACACTACAAAAAAACACCGGATTAGCGACGAAATTTGCGACGGAAAATTTGGAAAAATCCGTCGCAAATTCGATTTGCGACGAATTTTGCGACGGAAAAAATTCCGTCGCTACTAGGTCGTCGCAAATTTTTGCGACGGAAAATTTAAAAGTTCGTCGCAAAATTGCGACGAAAATAAATTCGTCGCAAAATTCATCGCAAATTTGCGACGATCTCAATCCGTCGCAAATTTAGTCGCAAAATTCGTCGCAAAATCCGTCGCAAAATTCGTCGCAAATGTCGTCGCAAAATTCGTCGCAAATTTCGTCGCAAATTTCGTCGCAAATTTCGTCGCAAATGTCGTCGCAAAATTCGTCGCAAAATTCGTCGCAAATTTCGTCGCAAATTTTCGTCGCAAATTTCGTCACAAAATTCGTCGCAAATTTCGTCGCAAATTTCGTTGCAAAATTAGTCGGAAATTTCGTAGCAAAATTCGTCGCAAAATGTATTTGTCGCAAATTAGCGACAAACTGTAATAATCGCAAAATTCAATTTAAAATATTCATCGCTATTTTTACAGTAATTTGTGACGAACTTATCGGTTGCAAAATTCGTCGCTAACTTGCTACCAAAAATTTTTACTTTTGCCATTAACATTATTCATCAACGAATTTAGCGACAATTTTTTTTATTAATTCTGTTGCGACGAATATCGTTTAGGGACGAAATTAGCGACGAAATTTTATTTTTACAATGAACTTTTGTAATTTGTGATCGTACGATAAAATCATTTATTTTATTTTTCAATTTTAAATCTAATTGAAAGCAAAATTAATTTTTGAAATTTATATTTAACATTGATTAAGCACTTAATAACATCAAAATATTATAATAATATGAAAATAAAGTACATTCATCTACATTTTCCAAAATGTATGATCAAGCTAGAGAAGAAGCAGTCGAACATCTAATTTCTCGAGGAGCTCCTCCTTGCCCTCGATAGGGCAAAACAATTGAACAAAAGCTCGGTCATCCGCGCCCAAAGTAAACATCCAATGATTTCCGGATTTATCATAGTATGATCAAGCTAGAGAATAAGCAGTCGAACATCCCCCCTCATGCAATCTTTGCTCTTGAGAAGTCCATCTCTGGATGCTGCAAGAGAGGTCGCCAGAAAGAAATTAGCAACGTTGATCTACAGATACAAGAACGCTCATCAATAAGAAAAGCAACCAACATCAACCAAACTAAGCGCCGCAAATCTAAGGCATAAAGCTCAGTTCATTATAATAAACTCCATATATATCCGACAGCGCGATTAGGTCATCAGTCATCAACCAAACCTATGTGTGATTAAACTAATAAGCATGAAGGTGGAAAAGTTCTTTTCATGAAATGGAAGCATGCGTTACATACAGAGAGGAAAAAATACAGATAGGGAAGTACCCAAAAGATCACTGAGGTCAGGCACAAGAATGCAACTAGCCAAGGAAAAAGAAATTTGAGAAAATACAGTCTGCAAACACACTTGTATATCTAAACAACTTTGATGAAAATACAGTCTGCAACCACCCAAGTCAGCACCTTTCGGCATCACGTCAACCAGACACAGGCTCATCTTTCTCCGGTTTCGCCCGCAGCTTGCCTGATCTCAAACCGTCCCTCATCCTTCCCCACCCAAAACACCACCAACCCTCGAAGAGAACGTGACATAAAATCAGATCACCGTGCAACTAGCTGTTTTGGAACTTAACCCAGTATGCAACTTAATATCCTTACCCTCGTGACAACCAAAAAGCAACCACCAGAAGGTCATGGCATCCTATAGAAATCAGTGCAGACAAACGCAAAATAAACCACTCAACATTGCGCACCTACGTTTCATGCAGCCTCCTTGTAAAAAGACTAAAATTAGTCGATTCATGAATGAACAAACATAAACATGCAAAACAGAGGAACTTGATTAAGATCATCTTAAAGCATCGCTAGCCAATAGCCACCAAAACGGTCATTTGGAATAAGATCATCATCTTAGCATAGGAAGGCATTCCATTTGAAGCAATTAAGATTACATTTGGAGGCTAATCTTTCAGGGGAAAGTGGTTGAAGACTTGAAGTTAGAGCTGTCACAAATCCTGCATTGCAAGTCAGTGAGCAAACTGCTTGTATAAAGTAGGCAAACAACCTTTGATCAACATACTCTGCAACAACGTTCATCTACATCATTTCTATTCCCAGTTAAAGCACAAAGGGCTCAAAGAACAGATTTGAACAATTCTTAGGGACTACAAACTTTTGAGCTTTAGATAGATCGAAATATATTTACAGAGGAAAAAGCAAGAAATAGTTACTCCAAAGTCCAAACCGCTAGGAAAAGTCATGGAAGTGTCAAAGATGGTAAAAATACCCAGGGTATTATGCAGAGAGACAATACCTATATATGGGTACCTAAGAAGCTAATCACACGATGCATAAAAATCACAACTGATGCGAAACTTGAAGGTTAAAAAAGTATTAACCTCGTGTCTAAATTCCAAGCTTCAACACTGCTTAATACAGAGTAAATATTGGATCATTGAGTGTGCTTAGAGTTATGTAGTCCTAGCACCTCTAGACCAAAAGCGCAGCACACTTCCCCACTGGCAAAGCAGAATTTTAATGTGCAGAAATTTTTCATTCAACACTCTGTAAAATCAGCAACCATATCAGTTTCCTAAACAAGAAAGTTCAAAAGCTGGATATCCCATGGCCGCGAGAAAACGCAAACTTGTGCTATACTCCAGTGATCTCTTTCGTACAGAGGAACACAAATGCCCATCATGCAATGACAAAGCAGCATTGTGTACGTCCTAAATATAACACTCAAACTCTGACACGCAACACTCTTAAGAACAATGAAATTTATCAGCACTAGTAGCATTTCCTTCTATCCCCTAGCACCTAAAATTAACAACATACAAGCCTCCAGTCCAAGCACCAGATTTAGTTGGCCTCCTAATTGGCCATGCCACACACTACTGTTCGTGAAAAGAACAAACAAGACTTTTCTTCATCCGTCATTGTTCACATAAAAAATAAAAAAATAAATGCAGGCGTGGGCTTCTAAAAATTCCAAATATGGGGGATATATCAGCAAGAAGCAAGCTATTATTACTCTTACTACTAGCTTTTCCATCCACGTTCCACAATGGCTACAAAGTGAATCACCTGAAATTATAAGCCCACCTCTAGCACTCTCTTTCCACTAAATGATAGATGCCCAGCTTGGATTTCTGACTGAAGGGCTTTAATCAAATCTATCGAGCCTTCCCATAGCTTCAGTCCTCCTACACACCAAATCCACTAGTCATGTTTACGTGCAACACTCCAGTCAACAGAGCACAGGAACTAGAATGTGCGTGAATAACAGAATTTGATCTTTCATCTGCAAAGACAAAAGTGAAGAATTGCACGTTTTACGCACCTTCATATTTCCCGGGCACCAAGTCCGAATTTGACAAGGAAAAGACCTCTTGGGTGCTGACCCGGCCCTAGCACAGACAACAATACAGCGCTCAGACCACCAATTTTACAAGCATTAACATCTTCAATTACTTTGCCCAGCGAAATAAGCAAACTTTCAATCTTCAGATTGATCATTCACGACCACCAAGCTCAAAAAAGTCATTTCATTTCCATTCTCATGCTCTCCAATAACTTCAAAACGAAACAAGTCTTCTCACTCTTCGAGCAACTAAAGAAGACCGCAGGAACCACTCACGACCGCGACGCACGTTACTGTCCCACCACAGCAAAATGGAAACCCGAAACAGAGACATAATTCCAAACACCAACAAAAAAAAAAGAAAAAAAGATCACGGACAAAGACAGGGGGGATCAAGATCAAAGGGGACGGCTCCGGGGAGAGGAGCTCTCACCGGCGGCCCCCAGCAATGTCGCAGCGGCCCTACGATCCGGTGGCGGAGCAGGGCGAATTTGCGACGGATTGATTTTTCCTCACCGCCCTCAACACCGCCGCGACGTCCCTCTCCGCCGCCTCATGCGCAAGGAAATCGCTCCGCTCGGCCACAAACTCGAAGGCCTCCTCGATGAACCCCAGCGGGCTGGACGGATCGAACCTCGTGCTGAACTCTGCTGCGGCAGAGGAGGAGGCCGAGGGCTTGGCCTCAGGTTGCTTCTCCTCTTCCTCCTCGAAGTTGGAGATGATTGCCATGGACGGTGAGCTCCGAGAGGGATCGAATCGGAGATTGCTCTTCTCTGGCTTGATTTCCTCTGGGGCTCCGGAGGCCATGGGCGAGGATATATTTTCCGTCGCAAATTTGCGACGGATTTTGCGACGGATTCCAAAAATGGTATTGCATTTTCCAAAAATTTGCGACAATTGCGACGGAAAAAAAAATCCGTAGCAAAAATTTGCGACGGAAACAAAGTCCGTCGCAAATTTTTGCGACGGAAAAAGAATCCGTCGCAAATTAGCGACGGAAACAAAGTCCGTCGCAAATTTTTGCGACGGAAAAAAAAATCCGTAGCAAAAATTTGGGACGGAAACAAAGTTCCGTCGCAAAAATTTGCGACGGACTTTGTTTCCGTCGCTAATTTGCGACGGATTCTTTTTGCGACGGATTTTGTTTCCGTCGCAAATTTTTGCTACGGATTTTTTTTTCCGTCGCAAAAATTTGCGACGGACTTTGTTTCCGTCGCTAATTTGCGACGGATTCTTTTTCCGTCGCAAAAATTTGCGACGGACTTTGTTTCCGTCGCAAATTTTTGCTACGGATTTTTTTTTCCGTCGCAATTGTCGCAAATTTTTGGAAAATGCAATACCATTTTTGGAATCCGTCGCAAAATCCGTCGCAAATTTGCGACGGATTTTTTTTCCGTAGCAAATTTCCGACGGATTTTGCGACGGATTTTTTTTCCGTCGCAAATTTGCGACGAATTTTTATTTCGTGGCAAATTCCGTCGCAAATTAGCGACGATTAATTTTCGTCGCTAATTTGCGACGGAAAAAAAGTTCCGTCGCAAATTTCGTCGCAAATTAGCGACGAAAAATTCCCGTCGCAAATTTCCGTGGCAAAATCCATGTTTTTTTGTAGTGTGATTCATCTCTAGAACTCCTGTTTGTTCTCTTGAAATTATTTTAGTATGTTTCATAAGTGATCCGCCCGTTGATTATCCTAAAGGAAATTAATTGCTAAAATGGACAACAATCTACAAAAGCTGATAAATTTAAAAAAATTATACAAATAGATTTCGTATGTGTAATATTTGTTCGAAGTTAGAGAGAAATGATACACATTCGCTTTTTATGTGCAATTCATTTTAAACATATAAATTTGCTCGGTCCCTTTAATCATTATTATTCATCATATCAGCCAGTGAGAAGCACAGAGGACTCTGCTATTCGTTTCAAAACATAGCAAACAAATTCATTCTCCATTTCACATGATCTCCATTGAATCAGGAAGAAGGCACATTGTTCGATTGAGTGAGAGGTTTATCCTAATCTGAAACCCTTTTCAAATTAAAGATGATACTGAATATTTTAAAATAATTTGGAATCTCATTAATTTAAAAGTTCATGAGCAACAATGCTCCTTAGGCAAAGTGTAGGACCTGCTTGATAAATTGAAAGGACATGCATATTATTACATGTTAGAAACTGCACAAAGGAGAAGTGTCCAGAGATTCTTCTTGTGAGGGTTTGCTTGTTGTAATTCCACCCTGCAGTGACTTAGTCAGTTAGACAATTTTCATTGTTGACACCTATTTTTAAATTGCCCAAAATTAACTATGCAAAAATTAGGAATTAAATTTTTTAGTTCCTAAAACAAAAAAAAACAAAATAAATAAATAAATAAAATATTTTATCTAATTGCATTGCATATAGACATTAGGCACATTTGCATTAATAGGGCCTATTAGAGCATTCTTTTAATTAATTTTTCAAAAATTATTATTAAAAAATTAAAAAAATCAGGTCGGGCCGGGCCAAGGCCGGCCCGACCCAACCTTCTTCTCTTCCTCCCTTACGCGAGGGATTGGGCCCGGCCTGGCCCGGCCCAGCTTTCCCTTTCTCCCACGCGGGAGTCGGCCCGGCTGTCCCCCCTTCTCCTCTTTCTCTCCTCTGCTCTGCCCTGCAACGACCGGCGCCCGGGAAGTGCCGATAGTCCGCTTGAAAATTTGAGGGCCATTAAAGTCACGACTTCTAGGGCGGGGCAGGTGACCGGCGTCGCCTATAAAGGCCGGAGAAGACAGAGGAGAGGGGAGGTCGAATTATTGGTTCAAAACAGAGCATAGAGAGAGAACCGAGAGTAAAAAAGGCGAGTTGAGTGATTTGCAGGGACTGAAGAGGAAGCAGCCCGTCTCGCCGGTGCCCGTAGACCAGCCGGCGACTCCCCAAAGCACCCCTGACCGGTAAGTTTCCCCCGGTCCTGAGCTCCCCTGCCTACCCCCTGTTTTTTGTGTGCGCTTTGACCGGGACTCGTGCCGACCGTTAGGTGCGAATCCCAGCCCATACCGATCCTCCTCCCGGTCCACAGTCGCCATCGGGAGGGAGCCGTGGAGGTCAGAGCAGGCCGGAACCTCGAAGCAGGTCGAAATCTCTTGTTTTTACCTGTGCACGCCATGTGTTCGACGAAAAGCTCCAATGAAGCTGCCTTATTTGGGTCCTCGGCCGGCGACTTGTGAAATCGATGTCAAGCCCGAGAAGCAGGATGTCATCGCAGTCATCAAGTCAACAAGTTTCCCCGGCATCTCAAAGAAGAGACCGAGAGAGAAGGCTCCGTGAAGCATCGCTCCACGGGCGTGTCGATTCGTTGGATCGTTTGCTGCAGGAAGACCGACTCATCCTGGCTCGGACTTCGGTCACTTGCTTCGATGAGACACCATTGCATGTGGCCTGCATGCTCGGTCATGTACACTTTGCCAAGGCTCTTTTGGCTCATAAACAGGACTTGACTAAGGAGTTGGACTCGGAGGTAAATTAAACGAAGACCTTGTTGTGTTTGTTTGATATCCTTTTCTCGGATCAAATGGAACCCAGTTATCCTCTCAAACCAGATAATCAACGGAATCACGACTGTTTTGGTTCGGGTTTTACAACTTTTAGGCTTTTAGCCATGTTTAACGTAAACTGTCAACTATACTTCGATGGCTTATCGCTACAGAGATCAGACAAATAATTTCTTGCTTGTCGAATAAGATTTAGTACCTGTAACGTAGTATTTTGTTTTCCAGTTTTCATGATCTGTGGGAAATCAATCCAAACATAAATCGCAAGGAATTAAGAATATTCAGACAGAAATCGGACCATAGATTTCCTGGTTAATTCAGCCTGAATAATCTTGAGGACACTCAGGGTATATGCGATTCGAAAGTGCGATATTTATAAATCATTTGAACATGAAAATTCTCCATTCAAAGTGTCCTTCAATAAGAATGCTCCATAGCTAAACATTTTACTTTTGCAGGGACGTACGCCTCTTCACTTGGCATCCGCGAATGGGTACGTGGAAATAGCGAGGGAACTGTCACAGTCACACCCCGACGCATGCCTTGTCCATGATCAAGATGGGAGGACCCCACTTCATCTAGCCGTGATGAAGGGCCGAAGTGACGTCGTGAGAGAGCTGGTCAAGGGAAGACCGGATGCAGCCACACGCAGGCTGAGCCACGGCCAAACCGTTCTCCATCTGGGAGTGAGCCATAATCGTCTGGAGACTCTGAAAATTCTGTTGGAGGAGGTGACAGATGGTGATCTGGTGAATGCTCAAGATGACGAGGGTAATACAATTTTGCATTTGGCCGCGGCAAACAAGCAAATAGAGGTAACTTTTTTTGGTTCGACTTGTTCACAAAGTGACGCGGTGTGAAGATAACTTCGGCTCATTTTCATTTTTCTGTGGATTCAAGCTTTGTGCATTCTAACTTCAGTGGACACACCGATTGAAGAGACTCATAAGAAATATCTTTGTCTCTTATTTCTTTTATAATTGATAAGAAAGCTCATCTTTTTGGCAGACCATAAAATATCTTCTTCAAAGAAGTGAAGTAGAAGTGAACACACTGAATAGAAATGGCTTGGCTGCTCTGGATATAGTGGAAAATTTTCCAAAGGATTTCAAAGTCATTGAACTGAGAGAATTGTTAGTACATGCTGGAGCTGTGAGAGCCAAAAGATTCCCTGCATCCACAACTCGCCATGGAGATGTTGATAACACAAATGAGAACAACTCAACTATTGTAGTTGACCTCGAATCTGCACCACCTCCATCCTCCAATACTAATCCGGTGACGGCAGTGCCACCACGGTCTTTCTCGAGTGAAATCAGGAAGGAGGAGGAGAAAGACAACCATGAGGGATGGATCAAGGAGAAGCGCAATATTCTGATGGTAACGCTTTAGATAGATGCCTTTTGAGCAGCATTTGCTGATGATTGTCGGAATTTTCGCAAAGATTTTAACTAAAATTTGTCAAGATGCAAGTGTGAACTATATGATGGATTGAAGTCTTAGATCACATCAGTCACGTTATTACGGTTAACATGTTGGCTCACAAATGATTGAAGCTGTGAGTGGAATTAGAGTCTACACATATGCTAGGGTGAAAGCATGCATGGTCATGCATAGAAAGAAAATAAACAATTATGTATAATAGGTGGAATAAGATAGAGAAAGTATAGGTAAATTAAGAAATCTAATAATGAGAAGGGATACAGCATGTGGATGATTATTTAAGAATAAAGTGTAATTATAGAAAATCTAGAAGAGAAATATTTTTAAATGATCTTTATCTTTTGTCTTCCCCAAATATGATCAATTACTTATTTTACATATATTGTCTCTCTAGACAAATACGTAAATCGGTAACTGCGTTTTATATTTCAAAGGTTTCATTATTAAAAATTGTATTTTTTTTCTAAACCACCTTCTTAAAAAAATTTCAAATTCTAAAATATCTTTCTATTTATGTGTGTGTATGTAAAATTTTCTCCTTTCTTGTCTAACTAAAAAATAATTTATTTCCAATTAAAATATATAATGAGGTGGTTTTGGTTAATTATCCATATCCCAATTATGTGCATACATATATCGCGTGTACACATTTGCTAGTGTATATATAGATAGATATATATTAAAGAACAATTATTTCAGAAGAGAGATCGCCACCATTTTCTTGCATATAAATAAACATATGAAAAGCCATCAATTGAATGTGTATTTGTTGGAATGACTAATTTTGGCTCAATGATCTTCATATTTAAGAGAAGCACTATTTCTTAAAAAAAATTAAGGGGAGACGTGTTGCTCTTATCTTTTCACGGAAAAAGTTTAAGAGACGTGTTGCTCTTAGAGCGCACCAATTTTATCGTGAAAACTTATCATCAAGTTTTGGAAATCCGTTGGGATTTGTGGTTCTCCTTGCCGACTCTTCAGCAAAGTGAAAATCTTCAGAGTTTTCTTATTCTCCATACAAGATTATAACATTGCCAAAGTATTTGTTAATTCACAATCTAAACTTCTGTTTCGCATCACGACAGATAGCTGCGACGGTGATCGCGACCATAGCTTACCAAGCAGGCCTTAGCCCTCCCGGCGGTGTGTGGAACGAAGATGTCCCTTACAAGGACAAACAGGACCCCATCCTATACTTGGCGGGAACGTCGATAATGGCCGCAAACTTTCCAGACAGTTACGAAAAGTTCTGGATATACAACACGGTCTCCTTTCTTGCATCGATTAGCACAATCCTCTTTCTCATAAGTGGCTTGCGCTTAAGGAAGAGGATCTTGATGTGGATTCTGATGGCCACAATGTGGGTGACCATCACATTCATGGCACTCGCTTACCTTGAGTCCATGAAGGCCATCTTGTATCCGCAGAGCCGGGATCCTAAAGAGTTGAGACCAATCACAAGAGCGGTTCGCAACGCCGCGTATGTTTGGGTCTGGGTTTTATTGAGTGCTATTCTAGTTCACGCTGTGCGGTTCCTCAAGATTGTCCTCCGGATTGTGAAAAATCCGCAAGAGCTCAAAGAAAAGATATCAGGGTTTCTGAGTTGGTGCAGATCTAGGAGTTATTTCAAGAACTAGTTTATTCATATTTTTTGTGGTTTCTGAGTTGGTGGGAGAAAGGATTACTACATAATTTCGATGCCTGTGTTCTTTCAAACTTAATCCCTATGTTACAATGTCATTCGAGTACCACTAGCTATGTGAACCATTTAATGAGACTACCAAACTTTCCAGGATTGGGTGGTGCCTCCGGGAGCTTATATGCCTAGTAGACTGCATTGATCAATCACGTGAACAGTAATGACTTCAAGTTCTAAATTTCTTTCCGATGAGTATTTCATCGAAGAATTTTGATTGTCGGTCGGTGAAGGCTTCAATCACTGTCCTAGTTGAAGGATTGATAACTGCAAAATAAACATTTGATAATGGGGTTCTTTCAATCTTTGTTTGATGAGGTAGAACGAATTTTACATGCCGCTAGACTTATGGCCCGTGCTTTGCATGGGAGAAAAACAAAATTTCCGATTGTAATACATACAAATTTAATATCATATGACGTAAAAAAATATAAAAACGATATTTAAAATCATATATGACGTGGAGAAAGTAAATAGAAATTATTTTGGAGATGATAAATTAGGGAAGTTTGTGTGAAATATGTTGTCCGTCGAATCACTTCATGAAGTTAATGAGATGAAATTAATGCACGTTAATGCACAAAGTATGTTTGTCATTAGATTTTTGGATCAGATAATACTATCATTACATTTACTTAGTAGATTGTATTATTGGTTTTTATTTAATATCTCGATATAAAATTTCAATAGTCTCAAAAGTTGTAACTCCTTCTAGATAACAATTATCAAAGCATGAGGAGCGTGCCTAAAATCTTGACGATGCATGTTAGTAACCGTAATTAGGGAGATCAATTTATTCAAAATTTGCAACTGTTTGTCTATGAGTAGATACACCATGTATGATTTGAAACTTTTCTTTACAATAAATGATTAGAAGGCAGTTCTGTTCAGATTTACCTTTTCACTTTACCTTTTGCAAATTTACCATTCTTGCAGTTTAAATACTAGTATTACAACTTTTAATTCCTTTAATTGCAAGCCATCTACTTACGTGTCCAAGATTGACAAAGAACCCCTTTTGACCCAAAAAAAAATGTCCAAGTTAATCTTTTGAAAGACTTTTCACTTTTTAGGTGAAGGACAATGGTTTGATCCAATAGGAAGCACGTTCAACACACAACACCTCATTGGATTTTTCTCTGGGGCTTTTCGAGGCAGAAGGAAAGGGCAGCAGTTCATAAAGAATATAACAGGAGCAAAGAAAAATGTGAAACCCATCCAACCTGCACGATTGAACATTCAGACCTAGTTGCTCCATTGAAACCTCTTAAGTGCACGATCATAGTGGCGCTCTCAAAAACTACAATCAGTTCTTCCCAAGTTTTTCTCTTTAATAAGAACCGCAGTTGCATATTCCCTGCACCAAACAAGTTGGGACATCGTTAGATATCTTCAATTTGGCATTAAGGGTGTTTTAAAACGCATAGATTCATCAAAAACCCACCCGGATGGTCTGGCGGCAAATGCGGATGGTCACGAGAATCTTCCAAATTGGGTGTTTCGGCTATCAGCTACTTGTGATGAAGGCATTATACAGCAACAATCGGGAAAAGGGAAAGAAACACTAGGACGGCGAGATTGTAGGTGTCTTCAGAAAAATTCCCAAGTCTTAACTTCCCGTATTTCCTTATGATCACACATTACGGGTCTGAGCTGGCTCGGATGAATTTTCAGTTTATCCTCATATCAAAGAATTCCACAGCCACAAGCTCCCACCTAAAGCTACACCAGGCACCCACTCTTGTCAAGAAAAGCTTCCTGTTAGCCTGCGAACTCACATTCTTTTTGACAGAAAACGCAACGTGCGAAACCAGACGCTCCGAGATGAACGATCCAATAGATGATCTGTTTAATACCTCATATATGGTGAGCAAGTTTGGACCGGAAGTGGGATAACCATTGAAAACAAAAGTGAGAAACAACAGATGCAAATACATGAATTGGTGTTGGGAAAAGACTGACAAAACTGTCTTGCTTATGGAAAAATAGAGTCCTTTCTTTCCTTGCACCGAGTCATTTCCACTAAAACGTCACGTTAATGGGAACTGATCAGTCCAGTTATATTTGTAGGGACAATGCATAATACATATCCCTCCTTGAATCTCATGGCTTGCATTATCCTTCTTTTCTCTATCTTATCTTTCCATGAGAAGGCTACATTATGCTAGATTACTCTCATGAAACCTAATTTTATTGTGTGATATTTTCTCGAAGAATTTTCTATCCCCAGCGCATGGACCTGGGACCCAGTGGTCGGACCTAGGTCCCTGGACTGGACTGAAGGCCCTAGCTTTCGCACATAAAACCACAACAGCCGGGCGCTGTCCAGTTTTCAAACCCCAAAGCTCAAACGTCGGGTTTCGTACCTAGGAACTGGCAGCCAAGTTGTTTTCAAGAAAAATGATACGCGATCTTTGAGAGTAATAAAACCAAGATTTTCATTATTTATCATTAAAAGAAGAACTAAGATCTTCATTATGCCCACTTGTAATGTCTAATCTAATCTTAATGCTAGTAAAGTATTCTGGTGCTCAGGCCTTATGGAGCGGACATGTGGCTCATTAGGTGGTGGCCACCTCACTTCCCTTTGCTTTTACTTTTTTATATTATTTCCTTTTTCATTTCGAAGAAAACCAACCGTCAATCATGTATTGGATGATACATCTTCTTTGCCTTCCAACTCCAAAATTTAGCAAAATCTGCAATAACGGATTGTCCGTGAATTTCGTCAACCTCACCAATAACTTCTATCAAATTTGTTGTCAAAAACTTTACTGATGAATTCAAATAACAAAATAATTTACTAGTGTGTTGTCAATTCTCTTCAACATTACCGTCTCGCTCCTTGATGACTTCTTTGACCAAACTTGATTGTTTTTTATCAAGCTTACTACTCGTCGATAATAAAAGCCGGTTATTTTTTAGTGTCAACATATTCTAATAGAACACAGCTAATTCTATGTATATATCACAGATATTTCTTTTCTTTGCGAGTTTTTGTGTCAAGTATCAAGTTTTGTGTCAAGTATCAAGTTTCTGGCAGATGGATGGAATGGTAATTGCCACATAGCCGGAAAAATATTCTTCACAAATTTTGATAAATTGATGACATTCTTGGTCATGGTTTTGTTGCTTTTGCTCAGGTTTGTATCATGTTTTGGTTCAATAAGTAAATACCTTATGCTGAAGCTATTGGATTAAGCAATTGAAATATAACGCGAGAAGAAGAAATAGCCAGAGAAATCGACGATGAACAATAAAGTTACGTTTACACGACACGCGTTTCCCACGGTACAATGCAAAAATGCTCGCGGGCACTTAATACGAGTTTACAGACTCGAAACTCATCTAGAAATGCCTAAAAATGACCATCCCCTGCCTTTCTTCTCTTCTTCTTCTGTCATCTAATAAAGTTCTTACCCCTCCTTTATTGACCAACACTTAAAGTCTTCCACTCTTTTCTACCCCTCTTTTTTTCTTTTTTCTTTTTCCCTCTTGGAGGTAAATTTTTACTGATCAACTAAACTTTCGGGAACAGCGAAAGGCAGTTTATCCTCGGTAAACGCGAAGCAATTACAAAACCAGAGGCTGAGGAAACAGAGACAGTCTGCATTTTTTTCATGTCTCCAACGATGAAGGATGAAGGGGCCGACTCAGGAACAGCAAGTAGTAGTAGAAGGGATTGTCCAAAAGGCGCCAACTACGATGTGTTCTTGAGTTTTCGAGGTCCCGACACCCGCGATGGATTTGCGGATTGCCTCTACGAGTTCATGACCTGCGAAGGGATCCGCGTTTTTAGGGACGATGAAGAAATACGGCACGGCGAGGAGATCGGTGGGCAGATTCTGCGAGCGATACAGGACTCCAAAATCTACATACCCATCTTCTCCATCGGATATGCTTCGAGTAGATGGTGCCTTCGCGAGCTCGCGCGCATGGTGGAATGTGCTTATCCAGATTCTTCGGGAGGACCAACAGGGCATGAGATCCTTCCGATATTTTACGATGCGGAACCCTCGGATCTTAAGCTCGAAACGAAACTGTACAGAGACACTTTAAGGAAGCATGAGAGGGAGCGAGGCCATCATGTGGTGAAGCCTTGGAAGGAGGCTTTAAGAAAGGTTGCTGAAATCAAGTAATGGCAGGTTAAAGGTCAACGGTAATGTTGATCTAGTTTACTTATTTTACCAGTCTATGCTCTGTTTAGGCACAGTATGTTTTTTTTTAATGCGTTAACATTGTAGATATGCCAGTTTAAATCATGCTTCTAATGGATGTTTTATGTCTATAACGAATGTTATCATCTATCATCTAAAGTGATAAATTCACGAATATGGCAGCCATGGCAACGTCCTTAAAGATATCATTCAAGAGGTTTCTCGTCGGATGACGACAAGAGAGAGAATTGTGCCTGATGATTTGGTTGGAATCACTGACAGGGTATAAGCCATTAAGAAGTTGTTAGATTTAACTTGTGCTGATATCCGATTCGTTGTAATCTACAACGTGGTGGCATCGGAAAGACCACTGTTGCCAACTCTCTCCTCTATTTCATGGTTGGAGCTTTCTTCTTGATATCCGAAAATCATCATCTCGTTTCGATTTCTGGGCTGATATGAAGGGATTTCTTCTCTCTCTCTCAATTTTTTGCGAGTCATTATTCAGTAGTTGAAGAAGGAATTTTGATCTTACGACTTGCAATTGAGATGGAAGTATCTTGATCTAAATGTGTAACGTGCACTGCATTGTCTACTACACTTTTTGGCATGACCATTCAATCAACAACAGAGCTCATTGCCACGTCATTGATTAGTGCGATAAATGCCCGACAATTGTTATTAAAACTGCATGAAATACTCAATAATGAATAGCAATGTGATAGTGATACCTAAATTCTTGCCTAAGGTGCATTATCATAATTGAACTTTAAATAGATTACTTAGGTCCAACAACTTTGTTATGACGTGCAATGGATTTCTGAATTTTCAATTGATTCAATTAAATTGCTAAATTTTTGTTTAGTATGTGTAATTGATTCATCTTTTGTTCTCTTGAAATTATTTTAGTATGTTTCATAAGTCATACGCCCGTTGATTATCCTAAAGGAAATTGCTAAAATGGACAACAATCTACAAAAGCTGATAAATTTTAAAAAATTATACAAATAGATTTCGTATGTGTAATATTTGTTCGAAGTTAGAGAGAAATGATACACATTCGCTTTTTATGTGCAATTCATTTTAAACATATAAATTTGCTCGGTCCCTTTAATCATTATTATTCATCATATCAGCCAGTGAGAAGCACAGAGGACTTTGCTATTCTTTTCAAAACATAGCAAACAAATTCATTCTCCATTTCACATGTCTCCATTGAATTAGGAAGAAGGCACATTGTTCGATTGAGTGAGAGGTTTATCCTAATCTGAAACCCTTTTCAAATTAAAGATGATACTGAATATTTTAAAATAATTTGGAATCTCATTAATTTAAAAGTTCATGAGCAACAATGCTCCTTAGGCAAAGTGTAGGACCTGCTTGATAAATTGAAAGGACATGCATATTATTACATGTTAGAAACTGCACAAAGGAGAAGTGTCCAGAGATTCTTCTTGTGAGGGTTTGCTTGTTGTAATTCCACCCTGCAGTGACTTAGTCAGTTAGACAATTTTCATTGTTGACACCTATTTTTAAATTGCCCAAAATTAACTATGCAAAAATTAGGAATTAAATTTTTTAGTTCCTAAAACAAAAAAAAACAAAATAAATAAATAAATAAAATATTTTATCTAATTGCATTGCATATAGACATTAGGCACATTTGCATTAATAGGGCCTATTAGAGCATTCTTTTAATTAATTTTTCAAAAATTATTATTAAAAAATTAAAAAAATCAGGTCGGGCCGGGCCAAGGCCGGCCCGACCCAACCTTCTTCTCTTCCTCCCTTACGCGAGGGATTGGGCCCGGCCTGGCCCGGCCCAGCTTTCCCTTTCTCCCACGCGGGAGTCGGCCCGGCTGTCCCCCCTTCTCCTCTTTCTCTCCTCTGCTCTGCCCTGCAACGACCGGCGCCCGGGAAGTGCCGATAGTCCGCTTGAAAATTTGAGGGCCATTAAAGTCACGACTTCTAGGGCGGGGCAGGTGACCGGCGTCGCCTATAAAGGCCGGAGAAGACAGAGGAGAGGGGAGGTCGAATTATTGGTTCAAAACAGAGCATAGAGAGAGAACCGAGAGTAAAAAAGGCGAGTTGAGTGATTTGCAGGGACTGAAGAGGAAGCAGCCCGTCTCGCCGGTGCCCGTAGACCAGCCGGCGACTCCCCAAAGCACCCCTGACCGGTAAGTTTCCCCCGGTCCTGAGCTCCCCTGCCTACCCCCTGTTTTTTGTGTGCGCTTTGACCGGGACTCGTGCCGACCGTTAGGTGCGAATCCCAGCCCATACCGATCCTCCTCCCGGTCCACAGTCGCCATCGGGAGGGAGCCGTGGAGGTCAGAGCAGGCCGGAACCTCGAAGCAGGTCGAAATCTCTTGTTTTTACCTGTGCACGCCATGTGTTCGACGAAAAGCTCCAATGAAGCTGCCTTATTTGGGTCCTCGGCCGGCGACTTGTGAAATCGATGTCAAGCCCGAGAAGCAGGATGTCATCGCAGTCATCAAGTCAACAAGTTTCCCCGGCATCTCAAAGAAGAGACCGAGAGAGAAGGCTCCGTGAAGCATCGCTCCACGGGCGTGTCGATTCGTTGGATCGTTTGCTGCAGGAAGACCGACTCATCCTGGCTCGGACTTCGGTCACTTGCTTCGATGAGACACCATTGCATGTGGCCTGCATGCTCGGTCATGTACACTTTGCCAAGGCTCTTTTGGCTCATAAACAGGACTTGACTAAGGAGTTGGACTCGCAGGTAAATTAAACGAAGACCTTGTTGTGTTTGTTTGATATCCTTTTCTCGGATCAAATGGAACCCAGTTATCCTCTCAAACCAGATAATCAACGGAATCACGACTGTTTTGGTTCGGGTTTTACAACCTTCAGGCTTTTAGCCATGTTTAACGTAAACTGTCAACTATACTTCGATGGCTTATCGCTACAGAGATCAGACAAGTAATTTCTTGCTTGTCGAATAAGATTTAGTACCTGTAACGTAGTATTTTGTTTTCCAGTTTTCATGATCTGTGGGAAATCAATCCAAACATAAATCGCAAGGAATTAAGAATATTCAGACAGAAATCGAACCATAGATTTCCTGGTTAATTCAGCCTGAATAATCTTAAGGACACTCAGGGTATATGCGATTCGAAAGTGCGATATTTATAAATCATTTGAACATGAAAATTCTCCATTCAAAGTGTCCTTCAATAAATATGCTCCATAGCTAAACATTTTACTTTTGCAGGGACGTACGCCTCTTCACTTGGCATCCGCGAATGGGTACGTGGAAATAGCGATGGAACTGTCGCAGTCAAACCCCGACGCATGCCTTGTCCATGATGAAGATGGGAGGACCCCACTTCATCTAGCCGTGATGAAGGGCCGAAGTGACGTCGTGAGAGAGCTGATCAAGGCAAGACCGGAGGCAGCCACACGCAGGCTGAGCCACGGACAAACCGTTCTCCATCTGGGAGTGAGCCATAAACGTCTGGAGACTCTGAAAATTCTGGTGGCGGTGGTGAGAGATGGTGATCTGGTGAATGCTCAAGATGACGAGGGTAATACAATTTTGCATTTGGCCGCAACAAACAAGCAAATAGAGGTAACTTTTTTTGGCTTCGACTTGTTCACAAAGTGACGCGGTGTGAAGATAACTTCGGCTCATTTTCATTTTTCTGTGGATTCAAGCTTTGTGCATTCTAACTTCAGTGGATACACCGATTGAAGAGACTCATAAGAAATATCTCTGTCTCTTATTTCTTTTATAATTGATAAGAAAGCTCATCTTTTTGGCAGACCATGAAATATCTTCTTCAAAGAAGTGAAGTGGAAGTGAACACACTGAATAGAAATGGCTTGGCTGCTCTGGATATAGTGGAAAATTTTCCAAAGGATTTCAAAGTCATTGAACTGAGAGAATTGTTAGTACATGCTGGAGCTCTGAGAGCCAAAAGATTCCCTGCATCCACAACTCACCAAGGAGATGTTGATAACACAAATGAGAAGAACTCAACTATTGTAGTTGACCTCGAATCTGCACCACCTCCATCCTCCAATACTAATCTGGTGACGGCAGTGCCGCCACCGTCTTTCTCGGATGAAATTGGGAAGAAGAAGGAGAAAGACAACCGTGAGGAATGGATCAAGACGACGCGCAGTTCTCTGCTGGTAACGCTTTAGATAGATGCCTTTCGAGCAGCATTTGCTGATGACTGTTGGAATTTTCGCAAAGATTTTAACTAAAATTTGTCAAGATGCAAGTGTGAACTATATGATTGATTGAAGTCTTAGATCACATCAGTCACGTTATTACGGTTAACATTTTGGCTCACAACTGATTGAAGCTGTGAGTGGAATTAGAGTCTACACATATACTAGGGTGAAAGCACGCATGGTCATGCATAGAAAGAAAATAAACAATTATGTATAATAGGTGGAATAAGATAGAGAAAGTATAGGTAAATTAAGAAATCTAATAATGAGAAGGGATACAGCATGTGGATGATTATTTAAGAATAAATTGTAATTATAGAAAATCTAGAAGAGAAATATTTTTAAATGATCTTAATCTTTTGTCTTCCCCAAATATCATCAATTACTTATTTTACATATATCGTATCTCTAGACAAATACGTAAATCGGTAATTGCGTTTTATATTTCAAAGGTTTCATTATTAAAAATTGTATTTTTTTTTCTAAACCACCTTCTTAAAAAAATTTCAAATTCTAAAATATCTTTCTATTTATGTGTGTGTATGTAAAATTTTCTCCTTTCTTGTCTAACTAAAAAATAATTTATTTCCAATTAAAATATATAATGAGGTGGTTTTTCTGTCTCGCGTGTGCACATTTGCTAGCGTATATATAGATAGATATATATTAGAGAACAATTATTTCAGAAGAGAGATCCCCACGATTTTCTTGCATATAAATAAACATATGAAAAGCCATCAATTGAATTTGTGTATTTGATGGAATGACTAATTTTGGCTCAATGATCTTCATATTTAAGAGAAGCACTACTTCTTAAAAAAATTAAGGGGAGACGTGTTGCTCTTATTTTTTCACGGAAAAAGTTCAAGAGACGTGTTGCTCTTAGAGCACCAATTTTATCGTGAAAACTTATCATCAAGTTTTGGAAATCCGTTGGGATTTGCGGTTCTCCTTGCAGACTCTTCAGCAAAGTGAAAATCTTCGAAGTTTTCTTATTCTCCATACAAGATTATAACATTGCCAAAGTATTTGTTAATTCACAATCTAAACTTCTGTTTCGCATCACGACAGATAGCTGCGACGGTGATCGCGACCATAGCTTCCCAAGCCGACCTTAGCCGTCCCGGCGGTGTGTGGAGCGAAGACATCCCTAACAAGCCCAAAGAGGAGATCCTCAACACCGCATACTGGGCGGGAACGTCGATAATGGCCGCAAACTATCCATACGGTTACAACAAGTTCTGGATATACAACAGGGTCTCCCTTCTTGCATCTCTTGGCACAATCTTCATTATTATAAGTGGCTTGCCCTTAACGCAGAGGATCTTGATGTGGATTCTGACGGCCACAATGTCGGTGACCGTCACATTCATGGCACTCGCTTACCTTGAGTCCATGAAGGCCCTCTTGTATCCGCAGAACCGGGATCCTGAAGAGATGAGACCAATCACAAGAGTGGTTGGCAACGCCACGTATGCTTGGCTCTGGGTTTTATTGAGTGCTATTCTAGTTCACGCCGTTCGGTACCTCAGGATGGTCCTACGGAATGTGAAAAATCCGCAAGAGCTCAAAGAAAAGATACCAGGGTTTCCGAGTTGGTGCAGATCTAGGAGTTATTTCAAGAACTAGTGTATTTATATTTTTTGTGGTTTCTGAGTTGGTGGGAGAAAGGATTACTACATAATTTCGATGCCTGTGTTCTTTCAAACTTAATTAATCCCTGTGTTACAATGTCATTCGAGTACCGCTAGCTATGTGAACCATTTAACGAGACTACCAAACTTTCCCGGATTGGGTGGTGCCTCCAGGAGCTTTTATGCATAGTAGACTGCATTGATCAATCACGTGAACAGTAATGACTTCAAGTTCTAAATTTCTTTCCGATGAGTTTTTCATCGAAGAATTTTGATTGTCGGTCGGTGAAGGCTTCAATCACTGTCCTAGTTGAAGGATTGATAACTGCAAAATAAACATTTGATAATGGTGTTCTTTCGCTCTTTGTTTGATGAGGTAGAAGGAATTTTACATGCCACTAGACTTATGGCCCGTCCTTTGCATTGGAGAAAAACAAAATTTTCGATCGTAGTACATACAAATTTAATATCATATGACGTAAAAAAAATATAAAAAAGACATTTAATGTCATATAAGACGTAGAGAAAGTAAATAGAAATTATTTTGGAGATGATAAATTAGGGGAGTTGTGTGAAATATGTTGTCCGTCCTATCACTTCTTGAAGGTAATGAGATGAAATTAATGCACGTTAATGCACACAGTATGTTTGTCATCAGTCTTTTGGATCAGATAATACTATCATTACATTTACTTAGTAGATTGTATTATTGGTTTTTATTTCATATCTCGATATAAAATTCTAATAGTCTCAAAAGTTGTAACTCCTTCTAGATAATGATTATCAAAGCATGAGAAGCGTGCCTAAAATCTTGAGGATGCATGTTAGTAACCGTAATTAGGGAGATCAATTTATTCAAAGTTTGCAACTGTTTGTCTGTGAATAGATACATCGTGTATGTTTTGAAACTTCTCTTTACAATCAATGATAAGAAGGCAGTTCTGTTCAGATTTACTGTTTCACTTTATCTTTTGCAAATTTACCATTCTTGCAATTTAAATACTAGTATTACAACTTTTAATTCCTTTAATTGCAAGCCATCTTCTTACGTGTCCAAGATTGACAAAGAACCCCTTTTGACCCAAAAAAAATGTCCAAGTTAATCTTTTGAAAGACTTTTCACTTTTTAGGTGAAGGACAATGGTTTGATTCAACAGGAAGCACGTTCAACACAACACCTCATTGGATTTTTCTCTGGGGCTTTTCGAGGCAGAAGGAAAGGGCAGCAGTTCATAAAGAATATAACAGGAGCAAAGAAAAATGTGAAACCCATCCAACCTGCACGATTGAACATTCAGACCTAGTTGCTCCATTGAAACCTCTTAAGTGCACGATCATAGTGGCGCTCTCAAAAACTACAATCAGTTCTTCCCAAGTTTTTCTCTTTAATAAGAACCGCAGTTGCATATTCCCTGCACAAACAAGTTGGGACATCGTTAGATATCTTCAATTCGGCATTAAGGGTGTTTTAAAACGCATAGATTCATCAAAAACCCACCCGGATGGTCTGGCGGCAAATGCGGATGGTCACGAGAATCTTCCAAATTGGGTGTTTCGTCTATCAGCTACTTGTGATGAAGGCATTATACAGCAACAATCGGGAAAAGGGAAAGAAAAGCTAGGACGGCGAGATTGTAGGTGTCTTCAGAAAAATTCCCAACTCTTAACTTCCCGTATTTCCTTATGATCACACATTACGGGTCTGAGCTGGCTCAGATGAATTTTCAGTTTATCCTCATATCAAAGAATTCCACAGCCACAAGCTCCCACCTATAGCTACACCAGGCACCCACTCTTGTCAAGAAATGCTTCATGTTAGCCTGCGAACTCACATTCTTTTTGACAGAAAACGCAACGTGTGAAACCAGACGCTCCGAATTGAACGATCCAAAAGATGATCTGTTTAATACCTCGTATATGGTGAGCAAGTTTGGACCGGAAGTAGGATAGCCATCGAAAACAAAAGTGAGAAACAACAGATATAAATACGTGAATTGGTGTTGGGAAAAGACTGACAAAACTGTCCTGCTTATGGAAAAATAGAGTCCTTTCTTTCCTTGCACCGAGTCATTTCCACTAAAACGTCACGTTAATGGGAACTGATCAGTCCAGTTATATTTGTAGGGACAATGCATAATACATATCCCTCCTTGAATCTCATGGCTTGCATTATCCTTCTTTTCTCTATCTTATCTTTCCATGAGAAGGCCGCATTATGCTAGATTACTCTCATGAAACCTAATTTTATTGTGTGATATTTTCTCGAAGAATTTTCTATCCCCAGCGCATGGACCTGGGACCCAGTGGTCGGACCTAGGTCCCTGGACTGGACTGAAGGCCCTAGCTTTCGCACATAAAACCACAACAGCCGGGCGCTGTCCGGTTTTCAAACCCCAAAGCTCAAACGTCGGGTTTCGTACCTAGGAACTGGCAGCCAAGTTGTTTTCAAGAAAAATGATACGCGATCTTTGAGAGTAATAAAACCAAGATTTTCATTATTTATCATTAAAAGAAGAACTAAGATCTTCATTATGCCCACTTGTAATGTCTAATCTAATCTTAATGCTAGTAAAGTATTCTGGTGCTCAGGCCTTATGGAGCGGACATGTGGCTCATTAGGTGGTGGCCACCTCACTTCCCTTTGCTTTTACTTTTTTATATTATTTCCTTTTTCATTTCGAAGAAAACCAACCGTCAATCATGTATTGGATGATACATCTTCTTTGCCTTCCAACTCCAAAATTTAGCAAAATCTGCAATAACGGATTGTCCGTGAATTTCGTCAACCTCACCAATAACTTCTATCAAATTTGTTGTCAAAAACTTTACTGATGAATTCAAATAACAAAATAATTTACTAGTGTGTTGTCAATTCTCTTCAACATTACCGTCTCGCTCCTTGATGACTTCTTTGACCAAACTTGATTGTTTTTTATCAAGCTTACTACTCGTCGATAATAAAAGCCGGTTATTTTTTAGTGTCAACATATTCTAATAGAACACAGCTAATTCTATGTATATATCACAGATATTTCTTTTCTTTGCGAGTTTTTGTGTCAAGTATCAAGTTTTGTGTCAAGTATCAAGTTTCTGGCAGATGGATGGAATGGTAATTGCCACATAGCCGGAAAAATGTTCTTCACAAATTTTGATAAATTGATGACATTCTTGGTCATGGTTTTGTTGCTTTTGCTCAGGTTTGTATCATGTTTTGGTTCAATAAGTAAATACCTTATGCTGAAGCTATTGGATTAAGCAATTGAAATATAATGCGAGAAGAAGAAATAGCCAGAGAAATCGACGATGAACAATGAAGTTACGTTTACACGACACGCGTTTCCCACGATACAATGCAAAAATGCTCGCGGGCTATTAATACGAGTTTACAGACTCGAAACTCATCTAGAAATGCCTAAAAATGACCACCCCCTGCCTTTCTTCTCTTCTTCTTCTGTCATCTAATAAAGTTCTTACCCCTCCTTTATTGACCAACACTTAAAGTCTTCCACTCTTTTCTACCCCTCTTTTTTTCTTTTTTCTTTTTCCCTCTTGGAGGTAAATTTTTACTGATCAACTAGACTTTCGGGAACAGCGAAAGGCAGTCTATCCTCGGTGAACGCGAAGCAACTACAAAACCAGAGGCTGAGGAAACAGAGACGGTCTGCATTTTTTTCTTGTCTCCAACGATGAAGGATGAAGGGGCCGACTCAGCAACAGCAAGTAGCAGTAGAAGTGATTGTCCAAAAGGCGCCAACTACGATGTGTTCTTGAGTTTTCGAGGTCCCGACACCCGCGATGGATTTGCGGATTGCCTCCGACTCAGCAACAGCAAGTAGCAGTAGAAGTGATTGTCCAAAAGGCGCCAACTACGATGTGTTCTTGAGTTTTCGAGGTCCCGACACCCGCGATGGATTTGCGGATTGCCTCTACGAGTTCATGACCCGTGAAGGGATCCGCGTTTTTAGGGACGATGAAGAAATACGGCACGGCGAGGAGATCGGTGGGAAGATTCTGCGAGCGATACAGGACTCCAAAATCTACATACCCATCTTCTCCATCGGATATGCTTCAAGCAGATGGTGCCTTCGTGAGCTCGCGTGCATGGTGGAGTGTGCTTATCCAGATTCTTCGGGAGGACCAACAGGGCATGAGATCTTTCCTATATTTTACGATGCGGAACCCTCGGATCTTAAGCTCGAAACGAAACTGTACACAGACGCTTTAACGAAGCATGAGAGGGAGCGAGGCCATCATGTGGTGAAGCCTTGGAAGGAGGCTTTAAGAAAGGTTGCTGAAATCAAGGGATGGCAGGTTAAAGGTCAACGGTAATGTTGACTTAGTTTACTTATTTTACCAGTCTATGCTCTGTTTAGGCACAGTATTTTTTTTTAATGCGTTAACATTGTAGATATGCCGATTTAATTCATGCTTCTAATGGATATTCTATGTCTATAACTAATGTTATCATCTATCGTCTAAAGCGATAAATTCACGAATATGGCAGCCATGGCAAAGTCCTTAAAGGTATCATTCAAGAGGTTTCTCGTAGGATGACGACAAGAGAGAGAATTGTGCCTGATGGTTTGGTTGGAATCACTGACAGGGTAGAAGCCATTAAGAAGTTGTTAGATTTAACTTGTGCTGATATCCGATTCGTTGTAATCTATGGCATGGGTGGCATCGGAAAGACCACTCTTGCCAAGATAGTCTTCAATCAACTCTCTCCTCTATTTCAAGGTTGGAGCTTTCTTCCTGATATCCGAGAATCGTCATCTCCATACGATGGCATTGTAAAATTGCAAAAGAAACTACTGTGGGACCTTTTCAACCTCACATTTCCAGAGAACTTTGACGTAGACGAAGGAGTAAATATGATGAAACATAGACTGCCTAACAAAAGTGTCTTGATCGTTCTCGATGATGTGGATGATGGAGATCAACTCATGCAACTAGCAGCAAAACCCGATTGGTTTTGTCCCGGAAGTAGGATCATTATCACGACTAGAGACGCTAGTGTGTTACCTACAGCTAAGGTGGAAAGTCTAGAAGAAAATATCTTAGCGCAGCCTATAAAGATTTATCTTTATGGAATGGAGGAGTTACATTCTGATCATGCTCTACAGCTTTTTAGCAAGCGCGCCTTTAGCACAGATTCACCTCCGCATGATTATGACGATCTTTCAAGAGAAGTTGTAGCTGCAACCGGAGGACTCCCTTTGGCTCTTGAGGTGATAGGCTCTTTTCTCCGTACCAAAAGCAAAGGAGCGTGGAGTGATACATTGAAGAAGTTGAAGGAAGTGCCTCACAAGAAAGTTCGAGAGAAGTTAATAATAAGTTATGATGCACTGGAGTACGAGGCGAAACAAATTTTTCTGGATATCGCATGCTTCTTTGTGATGAAGAGAAAAACTGATGCATTTTATATGTGGGAATCTTGCAAATTTTTTCCTGAAGCTGAATTTGAGGTTCTTATTGATAAGTCATTGATCAAGATTGTGCATCACGATAGAATATGGATGCATGCTCAATTAAGAGATCTCGGAAGAGAAATTGTTCGTCAGGAGAATATTAGGATTCCTGAAGGTCGGAGCAGGTTGTGGTTACATGAAATTGCCTTGGACATAGTACGGGCAAGAAAGGTAAGAACTAATGCAAAATAAGCCTTTGTTTTCTACAGGACAAAGTCGAAGAGGATTCATATACCATGTTTTAAGAGTTCATATGTCTTGATGCCTGTGCTCACTAATTTCTGTTCTATACTATCAGGCAACAGATAATGTCGTAGCGCTCGCACTATTGAGATCGACACACAATTTTACCCGTGAAGATTTTGCAGATCTTTCAAAAACTAGGTTCCTTGAATTGGACGGCGGAAACTTCACTGGAGATTTTGAGGATGTATTTCCAGAGCTAAGATGGCTTTGTTGGCGCCGCTGTCCTTCAAAACTTCAGGCAAACAATTTTGTGCTAAAGAACCTGGTTATTCTCAAGCTTTCGGGTAATATTATCATAGACGAATGGAGTGGATGGGTCCAAATCATGGTATGATCTCAGTCTGTATATTTACTCAGACTCATCATATGATAACACGCAACAATTCCTCGATCCAATGTGTTCTGATGATCCTAATTTGATTATTTTACAGGTGGGAAGTAAACTGAAGGTTTTAAAACTCAAAGGTAGTAAATTTCTAACTAGATCACCAGACTTCTTTGGATGCTTGAATTTGGAGAGACTGATCATGAGAGATTGTGATAACTTGGATGTAATTGATGGCTCAATTGGAAAACTGGAGCGACTGAAGTGCTTGAAGATCAAATGGTGTCCATGCCTGAAATATTTGCCGAAGGAAATCGGTTGTCTATCTTCCCTGAGAGAGCTTATCTTAATTCAGTGCCAATATGTTCGTGATTTGCCATCTTGGATAGGTAATCTTAAAGGTCTGTCAAGGCTAGTGATGGAAGATCTAGGACTTGGAAGACTTCCTGAGGAAATCTCAGAGCTAGTGGATCTCAAGTACTTGTCTTTAATGAACTGTACATGGCTGCGGACGCTTCCATACACGATAGGGCAGTTGAAATCATTGGTAGAATTGGATTTGTCCGGCACATTGATTGAAGTTCTACCTCTATCGATCAAAAACCTGGAAAATGTAGTGGTAAAGATCAACAGTTGTGCCATAAGATTTCAACTGGAAAACAACATTGGAAGATTCACCAGTTATTTGAGTGCTCAAAGACCAGAATCATATGCCGACATTATGAGCAAAGGGGAGCTGGGATCCTCTTTGAGACTCTCCGAATATCCTATTGACTTGCTTATAGATTGCGGGATGATTCAAAGAGCGTACAATGTTAATCTCCAATGTTTGCCAAGTTACATCAAACAGTTCTTTGTCTCAAGAATATTTCATGCTCCAAAGACAAGACATCTAGCATTAGAGATTGTTGATGAGGCCAATCAGTTGGGCACGGGGATCATTCAATCACCCAACTCAATTGGAGAAGGTGAAAATCTGATTGACAGCCTTGTTTCCCTGTTGAACAGCATGAGGGCAATGGGTTTATGTTTTGTAATCCACTTAGAAGTTTTTTGCCTATCCCGAGTAAAACTGGTGAGGATTGTCAAATTTGTCAGTAAAGAGCATCCCTCCACGGGAAATGCAAATATTCTAGTCAGTCAGGAATACAGTGACCGTTATCTGCAGATGTTGAGGAACTTGTTGTCAATGCCTCCACAGCATATGCAAATTTGCGAAGAGCATGGAGTGCCGCCGCTGCTTACTCTGGAGATTCGCATGGTTCTGAATGGGTTGAAGGTTCAATCTTTGGAAATGGAAATAGAAGCAACATTCCTGTATCGCTCTTTCTTTGACGTCATCAAATGTCCTTGCTCAATGGAAAAACTCGAAACATTGGTTACAACGTGGAGCGATGCGGGAAGAGAAATCCACATTTGAACGAAAAAATCGCGGCTTCTTGGGAATAAGAAGCTGCCCGAATCTCGATTCTGCGCTTACCAAGGATGTACGCCCGAAAAGAAAAAGAGACTAGTATGGATGCAGCTATCTCCAGGATAAAAGAGTTTCCTTTACGTCGACAGCAAACCTTCCGGGAGTGATCGCATTGACGATTACTCTGTTATGCCTTACGAACTACGAGAAAAATAGGTACAATAGTTGCTCCAGATTCTGTATTCGGTGTTGTATTGAGCAAGACTCCATCGTGCGTACGGAGCTTGCTTCACGTCGTCGCAAGGAAAATTTCACGTAATTGATGTTTTGTTTGGTTGTGTACACTCATTTACATGTTGTTCTTAAGGATTTCTTTTCCCTTCTCACGAGTCAGGAAGCAGCCTCTATCATTTGTTACTGTTGTTGCCAGATTAGAAGTCCCAAAGGAATCATCAGATCTTCATGATAATATTCATAACCCTCTTCTTCCACCATTAACTGCTGTGTAGCTATCCTTGAAGAGAAAAACGGATATCTTGAGTTCATGTAAAGCATTCATTCATTCTGCTTGTTGAAAACTAATTTTGTCACTATCCCGAAACTCATATCCAGTATTTAGGGAATGAGTGGCCATACTTTTTTAAATAAAGACAAAGCCTTCGACCACAATAAGTCTTTTTACGGAAAAATATTGACTGAGCAGAACCTTTCATTGAATGGATATTATAATTAGGTCCGGTTTATCATGAATTCACCAGAACTAGAACTTTGCAAATCCCATTTCAGTAAACTTTGTTCAATATTCTGAAGTAAATTCTTGCATTACCCCCAATCGTTCTCCACGTACATTCGATTAATTTTCCTCATATTCGGACTTGAAATGGCAATAAAAGAGGGTGAGCAAAACCACAAATCTGTATATGGCAATCACCACTTCTATGGGATCAAGCTATGACTGATGCAGAATTTATGCCGATTATGCGGTACATCACACTAGCACAAATATTCACATTAAAATCCCATATTACAACATCACATATGATATAGCACCTCAATATCTCAACATACAGATATCAAATCCATTACTCATGTCGGAACGCTAAGGTCACACTTCACCATGCGAGAAGGCTCAAAAACTACATTGAGTATAGTTAAACCCCAAAAATCACATCGGCTGTGATTAAGTCACATAACATAACCAGTCGGTAAATGTATATTCTATTGCAATACATAGGTGGACCACGAGTGTCAATCCAATATCCATATATCGTATTCAACACACTAACATATTATTTGACTAATTTACCCACATACATTTTCAATGCATATCCAAAATAACAACCGATTTGAGAATCCATCCAGTGCCTAATCCAGCTTTATGAAATAACATGTCTCAAGATTTTTTTTTTTTTGGGTAAAGAGCCTTAAGATAATTTTATGTTCATCCATTCTCAAAATACGGGCCATGACATGATGTAGTATCTTTCCTCTCGGAAACCATGCCTGCAAATGTTACAAAGAGCATACCTGGTTAAAACACTAATACAACCACACAAGTCAACCACGTATATCCTCGCCCCCTAAACATCATTTGCAGCATTTGATCAGAGAAACACTCCCTTAATATAGTGGCTAAACTGACTAGGGCCAAGAAAGCACGTTCCATGCAAAATTACGAAAATGCCCTCTTGCGCCCAATTATTATGGGTCAATTTTCAGTTGGAGTATCCGAAAATTACCAGTTTGTGATTTTGCTCGAGAAAGTCCGACAGTTCATGTTTCTTGCCTTTGTAAACAAAGGTTTTGTCTGCTGGGAGAGTGTTTTATTTATTGAAAATATCTGTGTGGACGCCTTTTCATTTTACAGACTTGCCACCATTCCTGAGAAAGTTTCGCGGTTCATGTTGCTTGCTTTCAAAAATTCCCGTGTCCTCCATACACGGCTAAACAAATGCTCTTTTGTACTGAAATCAGCTAAAACTTTTACACCACAAAAAACCCTTTGGCAATGTCAATCTCTCGTATGGTACAAACAAATGCATTCCTATGCGAGTATATCTACAGGGGCAACATGCATTGCCTTGTCAACCACTACTACCATTCTCTATTTTCTACTTTTCCCTTTTTTCCTCTGCAGATGGACTTTACCCATAGATGGATCGAGTTCCAGTCCACGGTCGCGGTTGGTTTTCTGGTTGAGTTGAGCCTCCGAGGACAGCTCCCTGTGCTAGTCGCATCTTGGAACTCATGTTGCATGGACAGCAACTGAATGGGACCGACACTAGCCAAAGAATTCGTGGACATTCCAAACTTCTCATTAAAATCCACCAAATTCTCTGCATTTCCATAGCATTGGAGCCACAAGCATCCACACTGCATCAAGATTGTACTCATTCGTTAGAAATCTGACTTTAACAGTTTTCACTTGGGATGAAGTATCTTCAAAAGAGAGATCAGAGGTTTGAACAGTCTAGATTTATCTTAGTTTTTTTTTTGGGGGGTACTCACAGTAAACACAAACCGCTAGCCATTCATTCACAACTCTGACCCAAGTGCTTGTCCAACCCACATCAATAGTCCACCTGCAAAAGGGTGTTAGCAAGAGCATGAGATCACTGCCTTTTTAGTCAGGGATTTCTTTCTTGTCAAGGGTACTCGGGCTTTTCACTTGAAACGTATGAGCCAGTGAAGAAGCTACACTAACTCTTCACCAGTGAAGAGCATTACTATTACTAAAGTACTAAATAAGCAAATGCAGGAACCATATTAAACAACTTGATGAAAGCTCTACCAAAGCAGATGTTGATGACAATGATGAACAGGTTTTTCCTATAAAAGCCACATCCAATGCTGGAAACGTGGCATTAGGACGGAAAAGAAAAAGATCATCCTAAGAAATAGGAATGCAAACAGTCCATGCCAGCTAAACATCTGCAAGAGGGGAAGCATACTTTTTCATGGGATGATGAGTATTCCAACCAATCAGCAGCATAGCAAAGTACATGGCTCCCGTGGCAAAAACGATATGGAAGAAGCCGTAGCCATATGGAACGTCATCTTCACTCTTCGAGTCGTTTTTTCTAAACTGCATTAAAAAAAAAATCAATCTTCTTGAAGTTCGATAAAGTCAGTGAAGAGATGCTTTGCCAATTGAGGAACATACCTGAAAACATTGAGAATCAATGCCTGTTGAAAAGGTTGCAATCACCATTGCGAGTAGGGCAATTACGAAGCTCTGCATCCACACAAGCGAGAATGTGTGAACTTCGGATGTCAAAAAGAAACTTGTCGTGAAAGAGATTCATGCAGAGTGCTTTCTGAGATCTAGCTGCAGTGGCAATATTCAGCCCAATGCTTTTTCAACCGTGCTATAAAAATCTCATCTAACCAAGTCTCTGTGGATTTTGAGAACTGGCACTAATTTGGGACCTTACTCAGTTTTTCCCACATTGTTCACTCAGAAAAGCATGAGTTGTTAATCAGTGTTCTGTACTATGCTGAGATTTCAGAAATTTTTTGGACTTTCATGATCTGTCATATGTTATGGTTATGGAGTATGACAAAAAGAACATTTGGAAAGGAATTTCAGCAATTCAAATTCTAACATGAATTAACCCTGGGTATTGGCTGCAATATATGCATTTTTCAAGTTTCTTAGCTAAAGAAATTTCACAAATATGGGATAAGCTCAGTTTCTATAGAAGTTGAAGAATAGGAAGACATTGTAAACTGAAATTATCAAGAGCTGACAGCTCTCAAGTTGTATTCTGTTGGAGCATCAGTGTCTGAATTCATTATCAAAATCAAGTATCATTGAAAACAAAGATAAGAATATTACGATGATCGTAAGCCAGTCTGTATGGTTGGAAGCTTCAGCTTTCCTGTTGCAACGGTCCCCTGCTGGTTCGCTGTCAATCAAAACATCAGATAGAACCGAAGTTGTGAATAGTGAAGACTTGACACATAATGCATATGTACAAAAGGACCTTCTTGTCTGCTGAAGATACAGAAAGAGTATTAAACTTATATTTGAGTCTGACATAAGTAAACATGGTGGCGACGTTCATTAATTATCCAACTTTTCTCAGCGATGCCTTGGTATCGACCTTTAATTTTTAGCATGCAAAACAAGATCCTGGCAGCAGATTACTTTATCATCCTTAAGTGCTGATATAGTTGACAAGGCCAGCTATTATTGCATGTTACTGAATTCCAGTCTTATATTCTTATTCTTATAATGAGAGATTCGTAATAGAGTTATCTGGAGCCATGCCTTCGGATTGCACACCAGCAAATGAATACAACGTAGAGTCCCATGAGCCCCGGAGTCAAGAAACCAGCATTCACCTACTTCCACCAGACAGATTAGATTTTACTACTCAAATGGCAACTAAAAGATTAGGGGAAAAAAGACAGTTAAGGCTCACTTTTGGGTGAAGAGAGACGCTGGTCATCAGTTGCAGGAGCACTAGAGTCCAAGTGATGAAAAAGATGTTGAGGAGGCACGATGGCTCTGGTACATACCAAATGTACATTAAAATGATCCCCACAATGCAAACAAGATAAGCACTCGTCGCGAGTAGCATTACATGAATGTGACTGCAGCAAAAATTTCGACAAGGTCATTGCCAGCAAGAACAAGGAAATCAACTGAATAAGAACATTCAATAAAATTTTGACAAGGTCATTTAGTTCACATTTTACTTTCAGCAACAAACAACCGAGTCAATAAATTTGGACCAGAAGGGAGAAGGGGAAAAGCTGAACAATTCCAGTCCAGGTCGTTAATAGTTTCTTTACGGGGAAAATATTAATGCATCTTGACTTGAGTAGCAAATGCATTTCAGAATGAAATAGAGCTGATGATTGGGTGTGTCTAATAGAAAGATCACATATAAAAGGTGTCTATCAATTGAATGCAGTTCAGCCAGTCAAGTAAGGCATACTTGGAGAAATATATGCTTACTTTTGTGTTTGTGCTGGTGAAAAAAGGCATGCATAATTTATTGATTAGGCGATTTTTCTTTAGTGTATGTCAGTTATTAGGTACCATGTGAAATCCGCTCATGCAATCCATGAGCTTTACTCATCCTCTTGATTCGAGTATTTCCTAAATTTTTTAATGAAATCATGTAATTGATTTTTGGAATTGCTGGGAAGTACAGTTATTAAGCTGCAGTTGATTGAAATCATGCAAAGCGCAATCCACAATCCCAATTGGAGAAAGAGAATCAGGAGCTTTCTAGCTGCATAAATGTTCCAACGGCATTAATGAGAAGGAATTTGTTGAATTCCAAATCCTTCAAGCCCCAAAGTTGCTCGTTGGTTCCTTTCAGCACAAATTTGTGCAACAAATTGCGCCAAAAAAATCATATCAACATGCTCCCAAAAGTGTATGCACTAGAGAAACTCCTCCGTGGAAATTTAATGAACTTGGTGAGTTTGCTTTACTGGGTGCAGAGGGAATGAGTGCCTCACCATTTTTCTGAGTATTTGTCTGACTCACAGCAATCATTCAGCCATTTAATGAAACTGATCACGCTTATAAGCTGAATAAGGAGAAAGACCCTGCAAATGATTTGAAGCAAGTTAAATCCAGGAAACCCATCAAAACCCCAACAGCTAAAGCACACTAAAGTTTAAAAGTTGCGCTCTATGAGTCTGATTTTTCAAATTTTTGCACCAAAATACAATATTAGATTTAAGTGTTCACTATGAAATTTTCCAGAGCAAAAATTTGGAAAGAGTAGGAAAATGTCTTTTACCCATTATTGTTTGAAACTGCTACTGTTTTCTTTTTCATGCTTTAAGTGGAAGAGGGGTGAAGTTTGGGTTGTTAAAGCGCAATTTCTCCACATTGGTAAAACCTTAACCCGACTAGTACAAGAAGCAACAAATTCCTGAAGATAAATTCTGCAGAAAGCATGCAGATTTCAAAGACAGTAAACATTCTAAAGGTTAGATGAATACCCGGCACCGAAATGTGCAATCTCCCCTGCCAAAAGAGAAGGCATCAAAGTAAATTTTCAGAAGAAAAACCTATGCCTACAAAAAAATTAACTTTTAAAGAGTGCTAGGAGTAGTTTTCTGAGAGAATGAAGAATTGACTAACCATAAAGCAGGATGAAAGATGTAGGGACGAGAAAGGGAATAGCTGTCAAGGAAATCAAGAGAATAATCTTGACAGCCCACCATCCAGAGTGCCACAGATCTCTAGCCACATGCAGCTTCTTAGTGCCCATGGTTGATAGGAACATAATGATGAAAAATGTCTATTGGCATGTCAAGGCCTAGTACAATCTATTTGAACAGTGCACTGAAGAAGAAGGAGAAAAGAAAAAAAACTAAGCAGAGCTCCATAATGCAAGTTTGTTCGAGAAACTGCTAATACAACATATTAAAGTTCATAACAATCAACAAAGTGATGTATATGTATCATCAGGGATAACTCGAAGTTCTCAACTTAAGACGTCGCTCCTCCATTGTCTGGTTTATTAGATTGTGATATGTTGTTTAAGTTAAGAATAATCCTGACCTGGCCAGAACCACATGACTGCTGCCGAAATGGATAATGGAGGGCTCATGCCATATGTATTATGTGATAATGTCATCTACCAGTCTGATGGAAAGAATTGCACCCTGACATCATCTCCCTTCCTTCTAGATTATGAAGATGCATATCTGGCAGTTTTAGTTTTTTCATCAAAATATCATGACACCAGAGCTACACAGCCTAAATTTTCACTTTTATCAAAATCATTTACAAGTCAAGATTGAAGGGAAAAAACGTATTGAAATTCCATATCCATACTCAAAGGATACAAAGCATCCCAAGCTCACACGCAGAACCCCTTCTGTACCAAAACAATCTTTTGTTCCATGACAGCCTTTCAGTCCTGCAGTCACAAAATATCGGTTCAAGCACCATTGCTAAAAGATTTACAAAGAAAACAAGACCCTAGGTTAGCAACAGGCTTTCCATCTTGTCTGAATATCAGATAATAAGGATGAATTGAGAAGTAAATTTATGAAATCACAATTTATCAAGAAATGTGAATTATAAACACATGATGGCCACGGCATGAGGGTGACCTGTGCTGTGAAAATTTCTTCGAAAACTAACATATAGTGGCAATCAATCAAGACTCAAAATTGAGAACTTGCCACTATATGGTGTTGAGCAACCTTACGTTCTAACTCTGTCAAGGGGCCATGTCCATAATCCCGAGCAGCCCAAGCCAGCAAATTGGCAACCAGAAACAAAAGGCCATAAACATATCTGGCCATCCAAGGGTTGGAGCTACGAAATTGGCCGCACCAGTCCTTGAACACGCTGTTCCTCAGATTGCTGACACCTGCACCACTCTCCATATCTCCTTCATCGCCACTCGTCATAGTTCATATAATTGGTCAACCAAGCAGCAAGTTGATGGGTTAGTTCATATCAAATGGTCAACCAAGCAACAATTGCTGCCCCTTATCCCATAAGACTCTCTGCATCTGCTGGCAGGTGCAACAACATGTCTGCAAAGAAAGGCTGTGTTATTGCAGTGTCACCAATGGAAAAAAGTGAGAATATGCACTTGATGTGTTTATCATTCAAAATACGTACTTCGCATGAACAAAATAGTCAGCATTAAACTCTGCTATCAATGTAGATTTCTCAGAATATGTGAACCAGAAATATGATTTCTCCTTGCAAATACATCCGCTATTGACTTGATCACATGAAGCCCTGTCCATTCGCCCAGACATCATTCTGCTACAGTGACTTCTTGAGGTACTTAAACACCAGCCTAGTCTCAGAATTTGGTCTATGATGTGTTAATTAAACAGAAACTCTTTTACCTGCACCAATAGATGAGACTGGACAATGGACCCAAAAGATGACGAAACGGGAGCTTGAGTTGGCTCACTGGGTTCTTCTACCAATGTGGACTACTACATGATATAAGTGCCTACTAATGCATGCATTCCAGGCAACCAAGAAGTTGCATCTCTTTTAAGTTACCGTTACACCTAAAGGGATGGACCAACATACCACTTCCTATAACTCAATTTCCCCACCTAATCAATGAGACAATACTGGAACACGGTAGAGACTTATGGTGCAAAAGAAGACCTTTTCTCTAATACTAGATCAGCTGTTTCAAACTTCTTGGACATGACAAAGGCAGCGGCATACTTGTTTCAGTTGGGAAGAAAGTTCCAAATTTTCGGAACCGAATGCACTCACATCGACAAACAACAGAGAATCCTAAATTTGCAGAATTTGCTAAAACCTTACAATGCGTTAAAAGATGGACATTGAAAAGAAACTTCTTCAAGTTTAGGCTTCATATTCACAAAAAAAAAATAGAAAAGGACAAATCGATCTAACCCCCAAACTGAACTATTAAATATATGGCTGATATGATACACTCCAATGCAGGGTTGATGCCTAAAACCAGCTACATGTGCAAAGTAGAGAGCGTTTATTAGGCAATTTTCAAACTTTAGTCAAGCATTTATCCTTGCCTAGGAAAATAGATCATCAGCTTTGATGTCTCCACCAACAACTTAATAATTCATGTCTTTAAATTAAAAAAGAAAAGGTAGGATTCACCCATCTATCGGCTACTAATACAATGAAGTTACAAGCAAGAAAGGAAATTCTCAAGCAATTACTTTTAGGTAGTTTGGTTAACAAGAAGATGAAAATCACAAATTCATTACTTTTGGTTGTATCAATGTGACAAGGGATAACCATCGTATGGAATTCGCAGGTACGTTTATAATCAGACAAAAGAATGAGACAAGATGGGCAGATGAAGAAATCAACCTGAAAAAACAACTTGTTTGAAATGAACAGCATAATGCCAACACACTCGCCCAAAGTCTCAAATATTCGTGCAATGTATTGTTCATCGTATTGTGAAAGTCACGCCTAAAGAAAACAGCAACCCAAGAGAATACACAAGAAAACCTCATCGCAAGCAAAAGAAACAGAGCAGTCTCAGCATTCACATCTCAAAGAGTTTTGGGTCGACTCAAAAGGAAAAGAAAACAATGTCAAGATTCAAAGAACTGAAAGTACCCATGAGAGAGTTGGATAGGCTCGAGAGATCTCCACAATGGGCGTTGAAATTTTTGACAAAGAAGCTCTCTTTTCTCACTCAACACCCCCTGGGAAAGAACAGAGAGACATTTTTTCCCATTTCCCTGTTCTCTGCAACTTCCCTTTTGTATTCTTTATGTTACCTTATATATGATTGCAGAGAGAAAGAGAGAGAGAGAGAGAGCGAGAGAGAGATTGCTTTCGTAGCTTCTTCTTCTTCTTTTTCTCCTCTTCTTTGCTTTCTTCTTCTTTTTTTCCCGCCGTATGCTTCTTGTTTCCGCTTCAGAATCTCAGATGGGTTACTTTCAACACAAATTGCTGACAGAAAAAGGAAAACAATCTGTTGTTACTGCGAAAGTGATTGAGTGAGACTCCCAATAACTGCATAGATATATGTATATTTCATTACTCTGCCGTTCTTGATGAATATGCCTATCTGATGCTGTGAAGCAAGAGAATAATTGCTTGTTTGCCTCCTTCCCAACAAAAGATGATGAACCCAAGGCAAAAAAGTGAGGAAAGATTATCAGTCACTCAATGTTTCTGGCTGGGGGTTTCTTTTCTTGGGGAAAATATTTTGATTAATGTATAACTCCAACGTGACTCCACAATTCATGCTCAAAATGATTATGCCTTGCGGTCAGTAGCCTTAATAATGGCGATTTTGGTTCGAGTGATGCTTCGAGGATTGTTTTCCAATCCAGGGGTGCTCGTTCGATTTCCATATCATTTCAATTTTACGAACCGTCGAGCTTGCCCCATTCATCTTCTATTGAGTTGGTATCGTAAGCAGATGCGACATAACATAAAATTTAACACAAAGGCTCCGTTCGTTTGCTGGAAAATATTCTCCTTTTAGAAAATATTTTCTCGGAAGTCATTTTCCCGAAAAATATTTTCCTGGAACACAATTTTTTGGTGTTCGGCTAAAATTTGAAAAAGTTTCGAAAAATATTTTCTGGCGTTCGGCGACCGCCGATCTAGCGGCGTCCGGCAACCGACTGCGGCAATCGGCGACCGATGGTGGCGATCGGCGACCGGCGGCGGCAGGCAGCGGCGGCTAGCAACCGGTGAGTGATGGCGGTGACCGGCGATCAACTTCCTCTCCCATAGAAAACATTTTTCCTCCCGCGGACAATTTTACCTTCACTTTGGGGGAAAATGATTTCCTCTTTTCATAAAGAGGAAATCATTTTCCTCAAAATAATGAAGGATTTGGGGATGAGGAAGGAAAATATTTTCCCACGGAAAATATTTTCCGCCCCCGAACATCGGAAAACGCGAAAAATATTTTTCGAAAAAATATTTTTCCGGAAACGAACGGAGCCGAAGATTCATTTAAAGTCAGATGCATTTATTGTAACTTACTATGTTGCAACTGCTTCTAGTTTGCTTCCTTCATGCCCTATCTTCCGTGTCTCATAGCTTGCTTTCTATTTAACGAGAAACACTTGAAATTTAACCCCAAAAAAAAGCATATTGAATTGCTAAACCAATATACTTTGTCAATTTTATATTCGTTAATTCTATTTTCCACTAATAATCTGCCCAATTCAATATACCAATAAATCAATGTGGAGTGCTGAAATTGATCATGTGGCTAAATTTAATAATTTCCAATGATTAAACTGCTCCCACGGTAATCTTTTGTCTGGCATGTTCCAATAAGCAATAATTTACCAAGAACGAGGCAATAATGACTTGGGGGACCTTTCCACATGCCCTCAAAACTTGGGCAATCACCTTTTCTTTTCTTTTTCTTTTTTCTTTGGTTGCTTCGCCGCACTGAACGTATATGGTCAAAAAAATAATACACCTATATTAAAAATCTATCTATTTCTTCCACTTCTACACTGTTCCCCCCACAATAAATATGGAAATAAGTTTATGCAGTGATTTTCGGGCCTACATTATAGCTCGAAAATATGTTCTTTAAGGTGACATCGACTCCTTAAAAAAAGCACGATTCAATTACATAATGCATAGATATCCGAGCAATGCAAGTTCTCTTTTTCTTTTGGCCAACCATAACGTATCCACAAATAAATACGTTAAAATAATCACTATTACCTCATTTCGCCGATCTTTTTTATGATGTCGGTAATTTGTTAATTTACTGTATTCTCTAGTCATTACAACTTAAACTCGAATCTTTGTTTATGTATAGCATAAATTCAATTTCAAAAGAATTTTCCTAATCATCTAATTGAGCTTGATTACTTTTGGGGATCCCGAAAAATCGATAAAAGGACCAGATTAATTCTTTCATGGGATGTGTCGTGCAAGGAATGTGAACTCCAAAAAATTAGGCAACCCATCTTTCACCCCTTTGTTGACAGGGCAAAGCTTGTAAGGGTGACCAATTCAATGCGTGTAAAACTATTTCCCCCTCACTTTTACATAAACAGACAAAGAAATCTGTGGAGCGAGGACGAAGTGATGATAGAAAACCTAACAAAAAGAGTCGATGATGGTCTGTCTGTCTGTCTGTCGTTCTTCATCAGCTCTGGTTTCAAGGTGGAATCTTTTCTCTTTTGTCTGAAACTTTGACTATTACGCCCCCTTTTCAGCTGTTTTCTCTTCTGGGTTCTCGAGCAAAAGAGAACGGCCACGCCCCGGAATGGTGGCGATAAGTGAAAAGTGATACTATGATCACGTGCACGGCACGGGACGGGCCCTCAGGGATTGCGCCGAAAGACGGTTCCATTTCCAGATTTAGTTTCCGTCTGTGATAATCTCTGACATGTTTTTGCTTCAAGATTTATGTAACCCTGCACTAACGTGGATCGAATCTCTGTATTAAGTCGATGTTGAGAACTGTTTAAGGGCTAATCAATCAAATTAAGGAATAGTAAGAGTTTATGAAAACTGCAAAAATCGAGTAGGAATTGTTGATGAACGCGAACAAGTTCTTAAAAGCCCCAATTCTTCTAAGATCTCTCTCCTTTTTTTTTTTTTTGATAATCTAGGGAACCCCGCACGGCCGACAGCCGGGGAGTAAACTCTGGGGGCGACACGTACTAGCCACCACACACGTGCTAGCCACCACACACGTGCCACCGGTTAAGTCACCCTGCGGCGCCCGGGATTCGAACGCTCAACCTTTTGCGAGAGGAAGAGTGCGCGCTCCAGCAGCGCCACCCAGGCGGGTGGTAAAAAACTACAAAGGGGATACTCCCTCCTCCCGGGAAGAAAAAGATCGAGGAGGAACAGGGGACTTTGGGTTATCTAGCAGTCAAGATGTTAAACAAGGCATGCATGATGTAGGTCGGCTCCTAGTAGGGTTGGTCTACAACGGCCCAAAGCGGTAATGAACCATGGGGTTAAAAGTAACCACTAACACCTTCCCCCAGTTACCTTACCTTTCTCTAAACCACGTGGATCAAGTTTTTAACAGGTATGTAAAGATATTATTTAGCATTTTCATCTTTATGTCGCCTTAAGTTGGGTGGGTGCATTCCATCTTATGTTTCTTTCAATCTTTTAAATGAGCTCTGGTTTCCATCTTAAGGTATGAATTTTGGGGTTATTGATTAGTATTACCTTAAGCCATTGCCGATCTCTTGTGATCTTGATTGCCCGTCCTTTTTGGGGATAAATGTTGGGTTGTCATTGTTTAACAGAGTTAATTCCGTTTATCCCGGATCTAGATTTAGTGCCGTACGACCAAAGTCAAGATTTTCATCATTATAGATATCGATCCCTGTATCATAATCCGTGGAGCAATTACCTTCATTCTATCCGAATTCCCATAGAATGATACTTGACAAAAACATCCAGATGTATCAGGGACGTCCTTTGTTCTGCAAATCAGCCTCTGAAAGAACTGACGAGGGAGACGAGGGAAAGGATGCCTTCAACTACTGGTCTGCTGGTGCTGGATGATTCCCCGGGCGCTTGAAAATGACAGCAGCATCCATCTTTACAAGAATCCTCCACCAAGTCTTGGTTTTATCCAACAACAGAGCTTCCTTAACAGCCACAGCCTCTAGTCATTTCAGCACCAAGTGCATCCCACCCTCTTTCCAACCACTCCCCAAGCTGCAAGACCATCTTATTCTGCTCCACTCACGCAGCAGAATGAGGTGCTCCACTGATTTCTCCACCATCACAAAATGCGCTATTTAGGTGAAGAATGGATCCTTTTTCAAACGAATTTTCTGTGGCATGAACTCCCATGAAAGAGAGACCTACGTATCCTTCCAAACTCACTCTGTTGCCGTCCTCTATTTGCCACACAGCACCACCTCCTTCCTCTGCATCCAAGAATTCATTTTTAGGAAAGCAGGGACCCTTTAAAATCTGTGGCCACAGTGCATTGGGGCTGTTGTGGATCCTGCAAGCCAATTTTGCAAGGAGGGACAGATTGAAATTCATCAAATCTGGAGATTGTCATATTAACCTTGACAAAAGGACAATTTTGATGATTGTCTGTCTGTTATTTTTGTGTTTTGCTTAATCATAATTTTGTGACACACACTATAATTATCTTAAAAAGTCAAAATACTTGAAACTTTCACGAAATACAAATATTGACATACATATTTGCACATAAATTTTTCATAATTTTTTCAAACAAACAATCTCTTAAGTTCTTGGTGTGACTTGACACCTTTTCTGCACACAATCCAAATGATCAAAGTTTTGTGGACCCAGAGCAAATTTTTCTCCTGTCCTTTTCACTTCCCCATTTCCCGCAGACCTCCCAAACTGTGGAAAAACAACATCTATTCCCATTCTTTCCATATCAATTCCCTCTTCTCATATAGAGAGATATCATTTTCTATGTACTAGTCTATTCTTGATCAGCTTATCTTGTACAAAATTGACCCATTTCGTTAATCTGGTGAAAGGCAAACCATTCAACGTTGGCATTAGGGGATTTGTAAAGGATCACTTCCTTGTCTCCTAACACCAAGCAGTTTTTTTTTTTTTGCTAGAAAATAACACCAAGTAGTTGCATTTAAGTGGGAACCAAAACCTAAGACTTTGAGTCGCCACATCTCAATAATTCTACAGCTCGATTGGTCAATTTTTGCGTGTTGGAGACATCCGAGTGCTTGCAGTATCACATGTGACAGTGCAAAGGAGAACTTTGTTGACTGGCGAATCATATGGAGCTCTCTCCTTTTTTGGTCAAAAAGGAACATATGCAAGTTTTTCCTGACCGATAAAAGACATGAAGAGAGAGGCAATCAGGAGGTAGGAGTTACCATGAGGGTCTTACATATGTCACAGCATGTTGGAATTGAGTTAAAACTAATTAATATACCCATAGACGTACAAGTTTGTCATCACAGCCCTAATGGCATGTCAAAAGCCAAAAAGTCTCTTCCTACGATGTAACAAACCTTCAAGGCACAAGTTAGTCAAGGGTTCGCTCATGGCATGTCTCATGAGGAACAGTGTGACCCTGTATTTAACTAATTGCTGGACTGGGACGTAGACATATGGAAATTGGAAACCCATAACTAACTAGCAGCCGCGGACAACTCAGAGAAGAGACATTAAAAGGAACTTAGAAAAGTTGCATCTTTGAAATTCTTGTTTTCAGAAGGAGCTGGAGGCGCCGGCGCCGATAGTGTACTGAGAGTGTCCCAGGCAAGACTTTATGTTAGGATGGTCCTTAATCATGACCTTCACGAGATGGAAAGGAGATGCCAATGGCGTGCCTATAATGCCCCAATGGTCCATCCCCTCCAGGCAATAGTGACGAGACGGCGCCCTCAAGCTTTTGATTCCTATGGAATGATGCCCTGCATTCATTCCTGGGAGTGGCACACCAGTTTCTAGTAGGTGGGTGGCATAGTTGCCCTAACGAAAAAAACAGAAAAAGAATATGGGTGTTTTCAATGCATGTGAGGCCTACTCACATGTACCGTTGAATAAAGTGGACTCCGTGCAAGACCCATTTGATCGAACAGTGCATGTGAATTGAGTTCTCATGCACCGTGGCACATTACTTAAGTCGAAGCACCATCCTGTTAATATCTTTAAACTTATCGGGCGTAATATGCTCGAAGCAATGACAGGCGCACTAGGTGTAACATATCGCTCCCGCATGATTTGATCCACAGAAGGTGGTGAGTTTGAGAGGGACTAACACAATATGACTTTGGTCCGCTGAGGCAATGCAGTTGTAGTTGGTGGGCACTGAGGCGTGATGGGGGTGATCAAAAGGCCTTTCTAACATGAAACTCATGGTTCTGCTCTAGTTGGTGACTGAAAGACATTGGCCACGGCATGCTTGCCGCGGAGCAAGTATTTCGTATATTAAATCTATGATGTCCAACCAATTACATTTCAAGAAACCGTGAGATCCACGCTGGGTCTTTGCGCAATAAGATTCTATAAAATGCGAAGAATTCCATTTTTTCAAACTTTTTCAAAAAGAAAAAAAAAAGCCGGTCCATGAGCTTGGGTTAAACACTGGAAAAGGCATTGTGAAAATGTGACGGCCTGGCGGTGGTGCGCAGGGAAGGGAGGGAGAGCCTCTCTTGTCCCACATCACCTAAGAGGGAATCCTTGACTAGCTTATAAAACCTTTATAAAACCCGGGGTTCTACATCTTTATAACGCGACACAGTGTAGATCCGGGGTGTTATGTACATATATCTTAACGAAAAATGATTTTGTGTGTGGAAAGCATAGTGATAGGTGAAATCATTGGGCCTGACCTGACATGTATCTATGATCTTTGTACATGGATATAATGCATGCTTATCCTATCTAGTTCTTTTTTTTTAGAAAGAAATCTTGATATTATTTAAACTCAAGAGTTCTTAAACAAAAAACCTGACATAGGGGCATCTGAACATTACAGGTCCAATAGAGGTCGTGGAGCACGGGCTAACCAAAAAGAGGAAAGGCAACATTTGGTAGCTCGGATTTGAGTCCAGATGGAATAACAAATTATCATACTTGGTATTTGGTGACGTTCTCCGAACCGGATAAACCTGAATACATTCTGATAAAATGCTAGATATGAAATCCGTACTAGGGGCTGGGATAAGACCAGATTGGATATAAAATTTCAAAATAACTAAAAATTCATATTTTATCTTTTTACAGATTGATAAAGTGACGCTTCGCACATTGTTTCACTAGCACCCTATTCGAGGATATTGCCAAATTACCGATCATCATCACTTTCGACCACCGCAAAATCGTTGTCACCTCCGACCATGCCAATCATCATCGCTGGTCGGCAATCGTGTTTGAACGAGTAAGGGAAAAACGGATCTAAAGACGATCGTTGTGCCAAGTTGCATAAATCATCATTTCCACCACAGTCGCATACGTCCTTCACGTTGAGTCGACCTTTCATGCATGACTCACGAGCCGGCTGTTCACCTGCTAGTTGACGACGAACGACCAACACATTATTAGCTTCTCGGCGACCATGCATTTGAGCATCGAGTTCCACTTGCACCGTGGTGCAGAACCTCCTCCCACAGGCCCATCCCACGATACACACCTTCTCCGATGTCGCCTCTCTTAGCATCTTTCTTCGACAATAGAATCCAGCCGTACAACCCATAGGAAGTGTCTCTCGCTCTTCACGAGGCTGTCCCAAAATTATGTGAACTCGTGTCGGTTGAGAGATGTCATGCTTCAGAGTTCGACTTCCCAGAGAGGTGGTAGAGAGGGTTTGAGTCTTATGTACAAGAGTAGGAGCAAAGACATGGGATTTTCAAAGATTTTTGAAAATTTTCAATGAGAAAAATTTTCAAAGATTTTCAATCTTAATCTTCGGTTGCGGATTCTTGATAATTTTCAAAGATTCCAAATCCTATCTTAGGTTGTACCAAACAAATGATATGATATTTTTACAATCCGGAGATATGTAGAGGATTTCAAATCTCCTTTTACCTTATCATATCCAAATCCAAATCCAAATCCGGACAACTAAACGCAGGGGAATTCAAGCGTCGATATCCTTTCGATAAAAAAAAAAAACCTCGATATCCTACCTAGTTCGGGAGTGATAAATAGGTAGGTTGGCCCCAATATGCAGATTGCCCATCAAGTGCACTAATAGCCCAATCAGTATCATACACAAGTGAACCGAATTGGGAGGGGGGAAAAAAGCCCAAGCAAGGCCCAATCTTCTGTGAAATTGTTGGTCTCAATTCCATTTCCATATGAATGGACCAGTCCAAGCATACCCGATCATGAGCCTGACGACACAACGTGGCCCGGCCATCGTTCCGGCGGGGCCTAGACAGCATTTTGAGTGATCGGCATGGCGAAACATAGCTCTACATTATACAATCAACCCGACTCAAGCCTTGTTCGTCGGTCAGGTCTAACTTCAAGTAACACTCGCACCTTCCCATAGCATGCAATTGATCGATCCAGCTGGGGATCTTGCGTTTCCTATCATTTCGAGTGCTTCTTCCCTCTCTGCCCACGACAATCGACAGAATGATCATGGTTCATGTGTCTGTGTTGTTGTTAGATTCGTGCATACCGTACCACAGATCACTTATATAGCCACGAGTAAGTGATCGATGGCGATTGATGATGTCGCCTCGTTCTGTCCTCCATCTGAATGGAGAAGGGTTAGTTCATCATAGTGAATCGCATGCGCTCGAGATGAATGTAAAATATATACTATACATGAGGTGAACCAGACAACTCATGTGGGTGCTTATACTCTCTTTTCCTTGGCCCCTTTCCAATTGCATCAGTACTCATTTGTTGTCTGATAAGGTTGCAAATTTCGAAATGTACATCGAAATTAAAACAGAAAATGGAGAAAAATCCAATCAGAAAGAAGAAATCGGAGAAATGTAGATTGATGCGAGGCGTTTTCGGGGAGTTTTCTTTGAGATAGTAATTTCTCCGTTATGGTGCAAACGGCTTCACTGGAAACGCCAACCCTAAAATACAAGAACGCAATATTGATGCACTTCGAAATGTTCTTTAGCCATGAACTCAAATCCATTAATTTGAAGAGAAATATGGTATGGCGAGGTCGTGTATATCGATTTGTCGTTATATTTTATTAGTCTTCTTTTGGTTTATCTAAAAACCCAACAAAATGGACGGTTGCACTAATCTCGAAGAGTTAGTAACTCGTCAAGCATAACTTTAAATATTGCATCTCCCAAAAGGTCATTAGTTGAATCTCTTTGGTATACTATACCTTTTGAAATAGTATAAAAGAAACTAAAAACCCCCAAACTATGCTCATTATGACAAATTATCTTAAACTTTTTTTGTATTATAAAAAATCTAAAGCTTGTATCCGTGTGACATATTTACCCTAAACTTATACTCATGTGACAGATTTACCCCAAACTTTTTTTTATGACACAAGAAACTCCTGACTTGTATATATGTGACACATTTACCCCAAAAAAATTTTGTGACACCAAAATTCCCAAACTTAGATCTACGCCATACATTTACACTCCGTCAAGATTTTTTTGTCTTTTTTTCTTTTTTTCCTTCCTCTTTTGTCTTATCATTGCCGTTTTCGCCGTCGCCAACGTCCTCACCTTTGCCAAACCAATAATGAAAACAAAGGGGGTAAGTTAATAAAAAGGGAAAAGAAAACAAGAAAAAAAATATCCAATGAGTTGGCATATTTTTGCTATGTGCATGTCATGTCAGCATCATTTATTTTCCGTCATCCATGTAGGCAGCCACTTAAGTTTTTTAGCAGCGTTAATTAACGGAATTTTGATATAGAGTAAATGTGTCACATATGTATAAGTCTTGAGTTTTAGTGTCTCAAAAAAGTTTGAGATAAATATATCACGAAAGTACAAGTTTGGAATTTATATTATCACAGAAAAAGTTTAAAATAAATGTGTCACATAATTTTGGGGCTTTTGTGACTTTTTCCCTTTGAATAATATTGTTCTAAAGATAGTATCACTTGAAATATAATTATTCTCATATGTTCTTTGCACCCTTTCATGAAACATAAACACCGTTTCGCTATAACGGTCAATTAGATCAACTTGGGCAACCCCATTGTTTATTTTTCTTTCATTTTCCTTCTCCTCCAGAAAAAAAATACATTGAAATATGCAATTGAATCACAATAAATGCAAACATATTATACATACAATAATATATGTGTACATGTCTGTGTACACAACACCCTTGTCTAGGATATTTATGGTCACCTCATTATTCTAACGAATTACCTGACAAAAAGAAAAAGGCAAAAGGGGTCTACCGAATTTTTTTTTCCATATCGTTTAGTTCAAATGATCAAATAAATAGAAAGGATAACTTCATATGTATATAGAGAGAGAGGGGCCTGCAAGACTTGGCATAAAAATTTTACTCTACCAAGCACGAGAATCAATGCCTAATTTCTAAATTTAGATGAACCATGTGCATGTGCTCTGTTGCAGAGGCAGTGACCAGACGACATGAAAAGGGAAGAGGCTCTTCAGAAATCCAGAAGAGAATCTGATGAAGTGTGAAGAAAATTACCAATGGAAGAGTTTCCGTAATGACAAAAATAAATAAACAAAGGAGAAGACTTTGCGTTGATTTCTGGAAAGACTATTCATAGCTAAAAAGAAAAATTTTGTGGTCATTTCAGTATTCTGAATCCAAAAAATATTGGCTCGACTGTTGGGATGCTCGACAGGAACAGATGATGCACGTGAAGGCACAGATATGGCTTGTTCCCGGAGTAAAATTGACAGTTGAAACCAAGAATCACCATTGCTCGCACTAATGCTCCTTAGATATTAAGAGAGATGATGACACAAATTGTTCTTGAACTTTATTTCAATGTGTAATATGATTCTTGAAGTTTTAATTTGTTCAGTATGATCTCTGAACTTTCGATACATATTCAATTTAGTCTTTAACTTTCCATTGAACATTCTCATATAGTTTGGAGACTAAAATAGAACGTGTACCAAAAGTTCATGGATCACATTGAAGAATTTAAAAGTTTAGGGATCACATTGCACATTGAGTTATAATTCATAGACCATATTGAATAAATTAAAAGTTCAGGAACTTCATTGCATATTATATCAAGGCTTAGAGACTGTGTAACGGGTACTAAAATGCAAATCAAGAAAACGAAACAAGGCTGGTGGCAAGTATCAAATAGCTCTTCATGCCTCTACAGAAGCGACTACTTTTTAGCCACCAAACCCCCTTCGGATTTTGATTTGTGCCTTGGATCTGCTGCACAGGTTCCATGTTAAATCAAGTGCTGAACATACTACAAGAACTAACCAGCACACATATGTTTGTTTAAAAAATCATACCAAGCAAAAAGGCAGAAGTGAAAATTTAGGGATTCATAATTCACACACTTTTTATTACTCAAGGCTTTTCTAGGGACCAAATCTTTCCTTTAAACTTTACAAGCATTGCCTTATATGGGCATAAAGGAAAATAAATAGCTAATTATTGGCGGTTTTGGAAGTCACCAATAATTTGACAAGGACTCATTATGAATATACTTTTATGACCATTGGCTCTACATTATTGACTCTTGTGACTAACAGGCTTATAACACTAATCACCGGATATCACTTGATCTATAATCTATATGGATCGATATCATCCCAACTATTATCTATGTGAATCCATCGCAGTGCTCATGGGAACGATAGTTGATATGAACTTAATTTACATTGTCTATAGACCTTACAATATCTTCTCAGAGAACACGGTTCCTGGTTGTGGAACAGATAGTTGATATGAACTTAATTTACATTGTCTATAGACCTTACAACATCTTTGTAAAGAACATGGTTCATCGTTGAGGAACAGATCCACGGTGTCTAAATGGTGCCTTGGCTACGATATTGCACAGCAGGAATTCGATGTGAAGATTGGTGGGCGTTAAATACACGTGTCTTTGAGTTTTTTTCTGCTGAAAATATATGTTTTTGAGTTAGTAAGTATTGGTGGGTGTGAAATAGCAGTGCCCAGTTAAGAGCACCGCTGGCTTTTAGTGATGTGCAGATGGCAGAGAGTTGTTGAGGAATTGAATTGATCGAGTAACTCCGCGTTGGTTGAAGACAGGATGGAATACCTTATCGCTTGATTGATGCACATCGTCACTCACAATCTTTTCCTGATCTCATGAACATGAACACTGAGAGCTGAGACAGAGAGTGTTGAATGTGCAAAAAGGAAGATATTTGGACATGTTTGGTTCAATTTTGAAAATGCTACTTGAGAGAATATAAATACTTTTGCGTGAAAGCCCGTTGGGAAAATGTAAATGGTGTTTGGTAAAAATATTTTGTAAAGCTACTTTGGCCAAAATATAGTGTTTGGTGAATTTTTTTTGCAAATGGACTTTGAGAATTATCTTATTTATTAAAAAAAAAAAACTAACCTACCCATCGCCGGAGCCGGCCGCCGGCGATGGCCTACGACCGCCAGCGAGATAGATCTGGCGCCGGCGGCCGTCGCCTGAGGTCGAGTGACCCCCGGCGAGCCAGATCTGTTGCCGCCGGCAGTCGCCTGAGGCTAGGCGACCCTCGGCGGGGGTCACACGACCCAGGCGACGGCCGCCTGAGATCGCGCGACCTAGGCGGCCATCGCCTGAGGTCGCGCGACCCAGGCGGCGACGGCCTGGGTTGAGCGACCCCAGCAACGGTGTCGCCTGGGCGATCGCCCGACCCCAGACAACCTTGCCGGCCCTTCTCCCTCACTGGCCGCCCTTGCTGGCTGCCTGGTGAAGAAGATGAACAGCTTCAAACCAAAAAAAAAAAAAAGACATGAACAGTAGCATTAGTGGAATGCTGAAAGCCCAAGACTGGTCCGGACCAGTTTGGGCTTTTCAGCATTTGGAATGCTAGCATTGGCCAAATGCTAGGCCAAATGCTAAATCAAACACCCCAGCATTTTGGGAAGGGGCTTTCGAGGCTCAAAACCCCTTCCCAAAGCTGAACCAAACACCAGCTTAAACAGAGAACAACTGTGGAAACCTGACTCGGTGAGAAAGCACATGAGAAAGAGAGCACAGATCAAGAAGAGAGGTCAAAATCTCAATTTCCAAATGCCAGAGGATTTGGGTAATCTTTAGGCAAGATAATCCACCCAATCTGTATCATTTTTAACTTAAAACTGAAGAGGCTGCTAGCGTAAACTCCGAAAAGAAGAGACAATATACAGATATTGCTCTCATCTAGACACTCGACCGACATTGAGGATCCATTCGATGGATACGAACAATGTGATCAAGAACCTTGGTAACCGAACTTACTGTCATACTCTACTCTGCTGAGATTTCTTAGTGACTGATGATGTTGTAAGCAAATAGGTACTCAAAATCAAGATTTAGATTCAAAGTTCAAATCTTCAAGGCACGATTAGCAAGACGATAATGTTTGAGCTCGTGGGCCATATTGTTATCACAAATGCTCACATCTAGAAATGCTAAAGATTCTGCAATTCATACACATCCTCCAAGTGGAAATATGACCCTTTCGGTGCAAAAATGAAAAACAGAGACTGAGTGGAGCAACTGTTGTTTTCATGTAAAGCAGGAAGGAGGTCACCGCCGCGGACGCAAAAAGGGTAGAGAGATTTGGTTTGGATCGTATCGCAAGCAACAAAAACAACCCTGATGCTGGCGAGACCAAGATGAATGGCTGGTCTGAATTCTGAGAATCAATGCAATAATGTTCCATGAAGTTGATCGCTTGAAGAAAAAGGGAAAACGGAAGAAAGAAAGATTTACAGAGCCGTGATGCAGAACCAGAAGACAGTACCGATTCAAACAGCAGGTTGTGACCCTGATTGGAGATCAATCCCATTAACGATGACCGATATACATAATACAATCCTACAGCCTTACATTCGCTCTACTCTTCTTCAAATTTATTTCACAAACTCGGAAATAATATTCCCAAGATAAATTAAAAATAAGCAGATTGTGGAGACTCTCTGTCGTCTTTCCCTCTTTGCTTTGACCACAGTTTTGTCGCCGACTGATTTTTCAAAGAAATTACAACGAACAAGCCAACTCTGCACGTGATCCGAAAATGCCATATTGCTGAAATCCGATTGGGCGCAAATTTGGGAGAGGTTGGGGAGGGGGAAAAAAAGCAAATTCTCGAAAAAGAATTAATAGAAAGGTGGTGGCGGAGGAGAAGCGTATGGGACTGATTTAATTGGTGGCATTGGCCCCTTATATGCAGGGGCCGGGGGCGGCGGGGATGGCGGAGGCGGCGGCAGTTGTTCGCATGGAATTTGTGGAGGAGGGGGCGAGTGATCGTGAGCTTGCGGAGGCGGCGGGGACTCATGATGGCGGGCAGGAGGCGGGGTATATGAGTGGGCGGGTGGCGGTGGCAAATAATGGGTGTATGGCGACGGTGGTGACTTCTCTACTTGAGGTGGTGGAGGTTGAGAATGGCCCGGCGGTGGTGGAGGAGAATGTAGAGATGACGGCGGAGGTGGAGGTGGTGGGGAGTTAGGGAAGTAACGGGTGGGTGGAGAGTATGGTGGCGGAGGAGGTGGGGAAGATGGAGAGTAAACCGGTGGCGGGGGAGATGGTTGAGGTGGTGAGTAAAACGGCGGTGGAGGCGTTGAGTAAACAGGCGAGGGAGGCGAGTAAACGGGCGGCGATGGCAGAGGTGGCAGGAGTGGTGAAGAAACTGGGGGAGGTGGCAATGTAGATCCAGACGGTGGTGGATGCGAGTGGACAGGCGGTGTCCTCGGGGACGAGGAAGGTGCAGTGGGTGACGGCGTTAAAGAGCTACCAGGCGGGGCCACCGGCCGCGGCGGCGACGACAGAGGTGACGGCGATGGAGAGCTACCAGATGGCGAAGTGGAAGGAACAGGTGCCGACTGTGGTGGATCTTTAACGGGCGGGGAAGTCGGAGCCGCTGTCATTGGTGATGGAGAGCTACCAGATGGCGAAGTGGAAGGACCAGGCGCCGACTGCGGTGGCTCTCCAACGGGCGGGGTCGGAGCCACTGGCATTGGCGATGGAGCGCCGCTAGGGGAGCGAACAGGCTGCGCCACCGGCCGCGGCGGAGAGACGGCTGGTGGGGACGGCGGCGAAAGAGAAGGAGCAGAGGAACGAGAGCATCCGAAAGCACTGCAATCCACAGGTCTGGACGAGAACGCCCTACACTGAACCGGCGACCGCTGCGACGGCCTCTCCGCCAAGCAGTTCATCCGGTCATCCACCGCCGGCAGTCGCAGGCAAGCCGGCGGCTCTCCGGTGAAGAAGTTGTCCGAGAACGTGAAGTTCTGCAACTTCGGCAAACCACAAACACTCGCCGGAATCTTCCCGGACAACCTATTGTGAGCCACATTCAACTGCTCCAAGCTCACCATCTGGCCCACGCTCTCCGGCAGCGGACCCGCCAGCTGGTTGACGCTAACGTCGAAGACCGTCACGTTCCTGAGCCGCCCCAACTGCGGCGGCAAGCAAGATTTGAACCCGTTGTTCATGAGTATGACCTCGTTCAAGTTCTTCATCTCGACGATGCTCTGAGGGAGGCACCCGCCGAAGTCATTGTTCGCCAGGACGATGACCGACACCGGCGAGTGGCCGAGGTTGTCCGGCAGGCTGAACCGGAACCGGTTGTCGTTGATGAAAATGGCGTCCAGATCTTTGTCGAAGAGCTCCCTCGGGACCGACCCCTCGAACTCGTTGAACCGGAGGTCCAAGAACTTGAGCGCCGGGAGCTCCAGCACGACGCTCGGGAACTTCCCGGCCAACCGGTTGTTGCTCAGATCCAGCTCGAAGAGCCGCTTCAAGTTCCGGAACTTCCGCGGCACGGCGCCGCAGAACCGGTTGGAGTTGAGGTGCAAGAGGGCGAGGTCGGCGAGCAGGCCGAGCTCCTCCGGGAGGTAACCGGCGATGTCGCCGTGGTTGAGGTCGACGCCGGCGACGGTGCGGACGCTGGGGTCGTCGGGGGCGGGGGAGCAGAACACGTTGGAGTAGTCGCACACGGAGGGGCCGACCCAGTTGGCGGTGAAGTTGTTGGGGTCGGAGACGATGGCCTGCTTCAGGGCCTGGAGGGCGACGTAGGCGTTGCGGAGGCGGGGGTTCTCGAATGAGATGGACACGTCGACGGGGACGCTCCCGCCGCCGCGGTCGCCGAACTCCTCGTCGAGGTGGTGGAGGAGGTGGCGGTGCTTGGCGTGGTGGGTCGGGGTGGCGGCCCCATGGGCGGCGGTGGAGAGGGCGGCGAAGGAGGAGAAGAAGACGAAGATGGCGGCGGAGAGGGAGCGGAGGTGGGTGGTCGCCGTCGTCGTCGTCGTCGTCGTCATCTCATGCGCGGCATATGAGGTCTGGAAATGGCTCTCTCTCTCTCTCTCTCTAGGAAGGCGGTTGTGATGGGGGTGTTTGGGGATAAAAATGGGAACTTTGAGATCTGAAAGTTTGGAGGAGAGAGAGAGAAGAAGGTGGCGATTTGAATTGAGGAGAGAGAGGGAGAGGGTTTGGTGTGTTTTTTTGTTCTTCGAGGGATGTTAGGAGGAAGAGGAAGAGGGGGGGTGTTAAGGAGGGGAACATAGTATGATGCTTGTCCTTAACAAGACAGCTCAAACACAGCTCGATGCCACCACCATGTTGTTCTTTGATTCTTTTGGTTGAATTTCCCTTCTTTTGTAGATCGGTGCGATTCGGTTTTTTTTTTTTTTTTGGGTTGAATCCTTTTGTTATAGAGGCCTTAGTTTTTTCGGTTAATTTCTTACGTTGTAGAGGTCGTGATTCGGTTTCCTTTTTTTGTTGAGCTCTTTCTGGAGATCATCGGTGTTGAGACGACCGGGGTCGTAAAGGAAAACCAATCTTCTCTTTATTTGCACGTCATTACCCAAATTGTGAGCAAAAAAAGAAGGTCATTCAATCCATTGACCCAAATTATCCATAAACAAACAAAAAAAAAGGGAGGAGAAAATAGATAACGTGACACAAGAACAGATGTTGATGATTTATTTAACTTGTCAAATGGTATGTATGCCGCATGGCTCTTTGCTTTTTTGTTATGTCCTATCTAGACATGACATTGCAAAGCGGTAGTCTTAGATGGAAATTAGCGGCTCGATATAAATTTGTTTATTTCGCGAAAAATAAATGATTTATAAAATATTCTTTTAAAAATGATGACTCTTATCGTTTTATAAAAAAAATGACATAAAAATATTTCCATCGTCAACGTTTCAATCCAAATTCACCACGAGTGTGTCTGCGTGTGAGAGAGAGAGCACTCAGGGACGGGTAAACCCATCAAACGGGTGGGTTGGACTCAACCCAAATTGACCCATTTAACTCATATTGATCAAATTTTATGTAATATAATTTTAGCAGCCTATGTCTGACTGAACAACCTATACTCGATGCGATCCATACTAAAACACATTCGTATTTAACCCAATGTACAAAAACCCTTACCCGCCCATTTAACTCACTTTAAGCGTTTCATGCAAATATGTTACTTAAATAAAATTGTATATCAAATTTAAAATGTAACTTAACAAATTAACGGAAAAAATAAAAAAAGCAAAAAGACCTAAAGATTAAAATATTTATAAAGAACTAGAAAAATATGCATGCGTTGTGACAACACATACGCTTTGTGATACGATTTTTTCGCACTAAGAAAAAAACCCTCGTAGCATGGAAATTAGGAAAAAAAAACCAGTACATCAAAAAGTGGCAAAAGGCAAAATTCTACTAAATGAGAAAAACCAAATTCAGTAAAAATGATCCCATAATAATAATAGTCCCAAAAACTCAAAAGTGAAAAGGAAACCGTGAATGTGAAATTGTGTGCAAATGAATTTGAAAAGAAAAAAACAGTCGAAGAAATTTGAAAAGGCACAAGATGATTGAAGCGGGGTCGACAAAATGGGCCCCGACGGCTAAAAAGCAATAAGCATCCCTATTAAACTGAGTTAAAATATGGGTACAAGTTAAACCAATTTGGACCCACTTTTACTGAGACCCACTCAATTGATTATGTGTGTCGACATCTTTGTTTCGGAGGTTCACATGAATTATCAAATATTTATCTATTTGCATGGAAAATTAAAAAAATACAAGCGCGTTGTGTGATTGAGGAGAGGACCATTATATAAATTATTAGATTATAGGCTTATTGATGAGAACTGAACTGTTGAATTTCAACTTGTTCTACAATGCAACAGGGACAGCATGGAGGAGGAGCAGTTGGCAGCGAAGCACGACCATATTACTAAAGCACATATTCGACCCAACCCATATTCGATGCGATCTATAATTACTAAACAAACATTTATAGTTAACCCAATTTGTAAAAATCCGTACATACCCACCCATTTAACCCACCTCGAGCGCTTCGTGTGAATATGTTGCTAAGATGAAATTGGAAAATAAGCGCGTCGTGCGGAGCGAGGGCCATCGTATAAATTATTAGATTATAGACTGATTGATGAGAACTGAACTGTTGAATTTCAAATTGTTTTGTAATGCAACAAGGACAGCACGGAGAGGGAGGAGCAGTTGGGCAGCGCCCAGCCCATCACAGCCGGGACTTTGACCTCGACGGCGGGGAGGAAACCGGTCCAGCCGGTGGTCAATTGCCTCTCCCGTCTCACCTACCTGAGATGGACATGTTAACGAGCTTTGAAAAGTCTTAAGAAAAAGTTTGCAGTGGCTCTTTTGTTGATACCCTTGTCGGACCACGCACAAATATTTTATGTCTAAAAAAGTAAGGAAAAAGTTTGCAACGATTTCCAATAGCCTCCTTAAGTTTCTCCTCAAAAATGCATTTTGTAGAAATTCAGCTTGTTAAATATTAAAGGGAAAAAGTCACCAAAAATCACAAACTTTGCCACATGTAACACATTTATCCCGAATTTTTTTTTACATCAAAAACTCCAAACTTTGCCATTTGTGACACATTTACCTCAATATATTTAGTCAATGGGTATTTTCGTCTTTTTTGCTTTTTTTTAATTTTTTTTTCTTTCCGGTGAGGGCCCCCCTCGCCGGCGTCGGGCGAGGGCGGCCCTCGCCGGCGTAGGGCAAGGGTCGTCCTCACCCTCGCCGACGCCGGCGAGGGCGGCGAGGGCCCCCCTCGCCCAAAAGGAAGAAAAAAAGAAAATGCAAAAAAGATGAAAATGCCCATGGACTAAATGCGTTGGGGTAAATTTGTCACAAATAGCAAAGTTTGGGATTTTTGGTGCCACAAAAAAAATTTGGGGCAAATGTGTCACAGGTGGTAAAGTTTGGGGTTTTTTGTGGCTTTTTCCCAATATTAAATGAAAGTTAAACGTCGAATTATGTCGATAGTAAAAGACACTCTTATTCGCACGTGAAATTTCGGTTTAGTGGATTTATTATCGATTTGTGATCTTAAACATCAGAAATGTTTCATGTACGGTTGTGTCGCGTATCCGTTCGACACAATTACAGCTCTTTAATAGAGTAAGCCGTCCTTGTGAAATACGTTGAATCATGTCTTATTGATCGAACAACAGCTTCCACATAACTTGAGGCGACCTTAATTATCGGCTTAATAGGTTCACCCCAAATTTTCAATTTTAAACCAACTAGAGTAACAAAGTTTCGTCGCTCGATAAATGTGGTTTGTTGGCGTTTCGTGATTGTTCATAATTTTGTGTAACATTCTGTTCGGTTGATCAAGCCCCATGATCAAAGAGATCGCAATGTACTCATGAGCATTTTCGTATCTAACTATACAAAATGACAGATTTGACCATGCGGGCAACTATTTATTAGGTCCTCCAAGAAATTCTACCTTCCATTAAAAAAAGAACGTCGATGTGATTCCCAGAAGCTCGATTCCCTCCACGGAGCTGGCGGAAGCCGAAGAAACCCAATTAGCAGTCGAAAGACAGCACCATCCACAGTTCTGGCCACCACGAACCGCAATCATACAACTAATTTCACCTCTTGGACCATCGATATCTTTGGATCTGACGAAAATCACATGAAGCCCCGGCTTTTCAAACTTGGCAGCGCGTTCCCTGTCTTGCTTATAAACTCGAGGTCCCTACTCGTGTATGTAAAGTCCTACGTAGCCCCCAAACGTTGCCACACTTATCTCTCGAGTGAAGATTCATGTAAACCCCCCATCGAGATTACTATCGAGAATCTTGAATTTCCAAGATCAACGACCTACCAGTCCCTCGCTCTCGAACGATATTCGAAATTCGAAAATTAGCACGAGGTCACAGATCGGGCTAAAGAAACTTACTAATCTGGTGCTAAAAGTGGGGTCAAAAAACGAATTAGAAAAGGAGCCAAAGCGAAAGTAAAAGCTTAATTGAAGCGTTCAAAGGACGTGGACTGGGGATGGGCGAGTTATTATTGCGCACGTGAAGTCGTGGGTCACCCCCATGCAGATTTAATTGCGGATTTAATTGAGAGCGATGTCGGTCGTCGCTTTTGGAAGGTGGTGCCCCCACGCCCCATCCATCGGCACGATCTTTTTATGTGTCGCGACGAAAACGATACGGCGACGGAGGGTCTCTTTGGATTTTCGGGGGACCCACGCGTTTTCTCCTGGATCGGTCGGTCGGGCCCCCACCCCCCACCTCTATTCCTCCCGAGGTGGGTCTTTTCCCTTCCCGCGCCAAAACCCCACGAGGATTTCTTTTTTCTTTTTGTTTTTTTTAAGTAAAATGACATAAAAAGTCCATGAACTTCGACTCGACGTGTAATGCGGCCCCTGAACTTCTAATTCATTCAGTACGGTCCCTGAATGTTTAATTTGCTCGGTGTAATCCTTGAACTTTTGGTACATGTTCAAGTTGGTCATTAAATTACGTGAAAATGTTCAATATTATCCATAATCTTGAATTAATAAAAGGACTATATCGAGCGTTTTTTGTATAGATTAGGGATTACATTGAACAAGTATTAAAAGTCTATGTATCACATTGAATAAATTAAAAGTTCGGGGATCACATTGCATATTAGGCTAAAGGTTAGGGACTGTATTGAACAAATTAAAGATTCAGGTACAACATTACATATTGATTCGAAGTTTGTGGACGATTTATGTTATTATCTCTTTTTTAAACAAGAAAGAAAACCAAAAACTAAAACCTAAATGAAGTTTGCTCATATAACTATGTTCAATGTGACGCATTCGTGACAGCAAAAATCCCAGACTTGTGTCTACGCAGCACATTTACTTTTCGTCAAAGTTCTGTTAATGAGGACCATTAAATATTTGCCTACATGGTCGCCGGAAAGGAAATGGTATGATGCCCATGTGGCTTAAGTGAAAATAAAAAAAATATATTATTTTGACCGAAAAATCATCCAACGGAGCCTTAACGAAAGGAAAATGTGTCCCATAGGTACAAGTTTTGGGATTTTTTATGTCACAAAAAAAATTTAAGGTAATTATGTCACAGTAGGTATACTTGATGTCACAATAAAAGTGCGCGCAGAGTAATGTGTCACAGTGGATATAATTTGAGGTTTTTTATGGCTTTATCTCAATAAATTATCGAGCATGTTTAAAAGGATAAGAGAGAAGATCAAAAGTAATCGATGTATTCTTCTTCGTATATTCAATTTGGTCTTCAAACTTCAATTTTGGTCCATGGAGCCCAAGCGTGGAACGCTCTCGAGGGTCCCGGGCCAAGCCTTAATGGTGAATTGTGCATACGACCGATCTCCCTGTGTCCACTGTATTCCTAACTGTTTTCATGACAAAAGCAGAAGCTTTTGTATCAAGCCCTAAGGTTGGTTTGCTAGTGAAAATGATGGAGAGGTTTGCGACTAGTTCAACCACAATGGTTAGCCTTTAGCGTTGCTCAGTGGATATCCATCATACCAGCCAAATTGAACAAGGCCGTTTAGCTTAGGAGTGATCGGTTCCCAGTCCAGTTCGATTCCGATCCGATCCCATGGAACAGGTGACTTACAATTTAGCTTACACTTTACTAATTTTTATCAAAGAAGTTCACTTAGGGTTTAGTTCAGTTCACATTCATGAATTTATGTAAATGAAATTCACTTAGGATTTAGTACACATTTTACTAACTTTTTTGAAGAAATAAAAAAAATACAAAAGATATATGTGGTCAGTTTGGTCCGGTCGATCTAGTTCCTCTTTGGAACAGAGAACCGGATTGCCTGGATACCAGTTTCGCTTTTAGGAACCGGGAGCCGAACTAACATTCCTGGGAACCAGACCCAACTGGCTGGTTCTTAGTTTGAGCGGTCCGTTTTGCACACCTCTAATTTAGCTGCACAAGCTCCATGACTTCCTCGACAATTTTTTTAATTAGAAATGATTTGAATTAGATTGATCCTCAATTAGATTTCATAACCAGTTAGGCAGCAAGCACTTCCACAATTTGATTTGAGTTAAAGAAGGCAATCCTGGTAGAAACAGATTGTGGTGGTAGATGCAAACCTTCTTGGTTTGGTCGTCCGCTCTAGGAGGCAAATGCAGCTATACCGAGTAAAGAAACGACTCGTGCACAGTAAAGTGAGGCGAATGTGTGTTGTTTTGTGTACAGTAGATGGAAATCCGGGGAAATGTACCTTGGTTCTTCTGATTAATGGCCAGAGATTGTTGTTGTTATAAATTCTTAAGATTTTCTACATGATATTATCTTTGCTGTTGGAGACAATTAAGATATTACTTTCGATTATATGTATCTCTCAGGATTGCATGTATTGTAATACATCAAAACATATACAAATTCCTCAATCCTATCTCCTGTTTCATTATTTCGTAACTTGATATCATAGCCACTATTCCTAAAGAAACCTAAGTGCACCCCGCTCGTGTGCAACTGTGGTCATTGTAATGTATTACAACGTCGACGGCGATACATTGCCTAGTCAAGCTTTTATTTTATATTGAGGTATTTTTCGATGCCATGAAGCCTATCTTATTATGCTTGCTGTAGCCACTCCAGTTGTATTGGTCACACGACAAAGTTGACCGTAAAGGATGCATGCTTTTCAGCTCCAATGCCTTCGATTCTCGACTTTTCACTTCTCATCTCGAGAAGCCAACATCACCACCAGACTTGCCACTTTCAGATGAGCTAGATCTGGTATATGCCGCCTCACACACCTCCTCGCCTCGGATCCAAAGTCCGATGCCACGCGGCGTCATTAGAGACATTAATTCAAACTCCAGTTAACTTCTCTAAACTTGAATTTGAGGGAGAATGTTAATGATATTATATTAGAGATTCTCAAGATTTTCCATAGGATACATACTATGCTGGAGACAATTATGATATTACTATCCCTTGATTGAGCTTAAAATTAATTCGATTGCCTTAGGTATCCATCTCATAAAGGTATCCTTCATTATAATACATCAAAATATACACAAATTACTCAATCCTATCTTCAGCTTCATTATTTCTTTAACTGCTATATTCCCCTTGATGTATCCTCCGGTCTTTCTCTCAGCGAAGACATCCATCAGAGTAGTTTCACCGGTACTGCTAACGCCCATAAGAGCCGTGAGAACACCTGGCCTAAAAGCACAACTTACACCATTCAATAGCACCGATTTATCCTCGAGAATACCTTGATTCTCCATTTCTTGCCAAGATAACAACAAACACTTAATTATACTTCGGATGAACATTCGAGGTTTAACACTTACGATCTACTGTGATGATATATCAAGAAAGTACTATCTTCATACTTTTCATAGCTGAAGACAGCAACTTGTGGCATGTCAACTGTTCATCCAAATTAATTGAGTACTGCTCAAGTGAGAGCACCATTCCTTTTTCCCAATTGGCGGCAATGGCTATCTCAGGCAGTGTAGGTGTAGACCTGGATGGCCCCCCTGCAAGACCCAAAAAGAAAAGATAGACAAAGAAGTGACACGAGTCCTTGTAGGAATAAAGCCTTTTGTTCACCCGGTTGAGGTCTTAACCATCGCAAAATGATGGACTATCAAAAGAAACTACCTGTCAAGATTTTGCACCTGATCTATTTTTGTGACTAGAGCAATGAGATTGCAATTGAATTGATCCACCCATTCTATTAAGGTCCTCATTGTCCTCAGGATCATCTGATTTTACTGTGGGGGATTGCCAAAGGCTGCATCATCAAATGAAGCTTGAGTAGACAAGCTCTTGTTTACAGAAACCTCAACAATAAGAAAAACAGAAGACACATACGGTTAGGCAGAGCGAGACGCACAGAAAACCTAAAGTTAAAGAGGATGATGAACCCAAACAATGCCCTGATTCCTATCCAATACCAGTATGATTCAGTAAAGAACCCACAGGACTTCAAAACTTGAATTCTCAATGGTTTGCTTGAGCTTGAATTTGGGGGAATCTATTATAGAATTAACACAAGAGGGATCGGTTGGTTAGAGTCTCGATTCGCTTTGATCGTTAAGGGTAGGTAACCCACATATATGAAAGGTCAAAATATTGGCGCGAAGTAGTTACAAGACTTTACCTTATCACAAATCAATCCTAAAAACTCATTAACGACTATTGCATTCTGTCCATACATTAAAGAGATGTCCAATAGCCTCAAATCCACCATTTTTTCAGTTCCTTTACAGTTCAAAATAAATTAGGATTAGCACTTCTTACAAAAAAAGTAGCTACGAACAAAATAAAGTAAAAAGGTTGCCCGCCCTCGATTTACCTGAGCCCGGGCACTGAGAGCACCGAGGTCCTAGGCCCGGCCTCAATGGACTGAGGCATAGGCATCAAGGTCCTAGGCCTTGCCTCAATGAATGTGGGCTCGAGCTGTGGTGACTCGAGCATAGGCACCAAGGTCTAGGGCTCAACTTTTATGGACCTAGGTCCGGTCTCCATGAACCGGGGCTCGGCTCTCCAATGCCCGACATTGGGTCCATCAAGGCCAAGCTTGAGTCCACAGAGGCCGGGCCAGCGACTCCGGTGCCCGTGCCTAATTCTTTAGTTGCCCGTGCCCAAGTAACTAGTGCTTGCATAGTGCATGTCTATTTATGAAAATAAAAGAAGGTTTTTCTTTCCAAACCATCGAATATAATTTCCAATTCATTTTTATACTTCAGCCAAAAACTAGAAATTATTGTCATATTTCTGGAAAATTATTTTTTGGAAATTATTTTTCAGAAACGTCAAATTTTTACTAAACAAACAGAGAAAAAAGTACAAAAAAAAAATGTGTGCCAATGTGATACTGCCCCTCTTCGTCGGCGAGCGCCGAGAGTTGGTGAGAGACTGCTTGTTCTGGGTGAAGGCAAGCAATCCCTCGCTCTAACGGCCATACGAAGGCCTGCCACTCTCGCTATCGTAGGGGACATGTATCGGCAAAGGGTCGTTGGAAAGGGGATGCGACCGTGCCCCCCTTCTCTCGTGCAAAGAGAAAATGGAAAACAAATTATCGAATTACTGGATGGGCGACATGTGTATCGTATAATTGCCTCGTTTGTTCGAACGAACTATTATCACTAGCTTTGGCTTAATCTCCATGTTAATTATGATTGAGAATTGAGTTGTTGCAAGGGGAAAGTGCATGTGTAGATCGGTTCTCTTTTCGTTTTCAAAATCCGTGAACCGGGCGGCACACGAGAAAGGCAAAGAAAATCATAACATGATTGGACCCAAAAGTGACAAATAATGGAGTAAAATATGACCAATAAAATGCAACAAAAAAAAAGGAAGAGAAAAAAGTACAATTGAAACCGATCCTTCGTTTTTTTCTCTAATGCCTTTCGGTGCATGTTCTTGCAATTGTCACTATTCTCAAAGTCTCCGACCACTTTTGTTCTTGCCGGAGCCGCTCCATCAGAGGATGAATGAATCCAATGATTGAGCATGGCATACCATTTCACGAGTAAAACAAAGACATTGCATGGAGCTGAGCATCGGAGTAAATCGAACTAGTTACGAAGCCCGCGCTTTGGGCGGGCATACCCGGCACACGTGTTTCTTCGGCACATGTCGGTGATTTAACATGTTGTTTTTGTGTGCCGGTGATGAATGTGATCACTTATGCTCTCAAAGATGTTGTCCTTCTCCTCACCACGGACTGGACCGGAAGCACTTGGCTCGAAAGCCTTAGTCACCGAGAAGCGACAATTCCCATGTGACTTTCGATACATAAATGGAAGAGCCTCCTATTTATTGGGAGGAGGAGAGGATCAATTTCTAAGGATTTTCTCAGGATCAGGATTTTCACCTTTGAGTACCAAGTGACATCTTCCTTGGTTTAGTTTGTTGTCTTTTCTCTCGCTGTCGCTCCCACTGGAGGTTCTTATAACAACGCTTTCGCTGATCAAGATAAATTCGCACCCCCTTGGGTCAATGGCTATGATGAATTCAGAAGATCATCATAATCACGCTTTTTGAGGCACATCTTAGCTAAATTCCTTTCTGGTTGTATCCACTTTCACTTTTATTGAGGTTACGGCTTATCAATAAATCTTGGGTCGAGGACAATCCACGGAGTTTGTTCTTGGTGTCAAAACTAATAAATCTTTCATGAAACTATATTCCCTCCAAAGACAACTCAATTCTAGGACAAAACCAGATCACATTCTTCCAGCTACTTTACACAATGATTCAAGATGGTACAACTTTACAGTTTGTGGAGGACATATCACTTCAATCTTTGTATTGTGGACAAACCTCCTTTTGGTTCTGTAAAGTGATCAAACAGAGACAAGAATAACTTGATTTTGAACTGCTTTCGAGCACGAGATTTTCTGATGATGTTGGTAAATATTTGCATGGGAATGTGCGAGAAAGTAGATGATACCTGTGTTTGGTCAAAAAGATGTACATTTAGAGACTACCCATCTGTTTGCAGAAGGAGTTCTTTACAAAATTGCCAGCTATTTCATTTCATTCTGAAGGACTTGATCCTAGGAACTCCCAAGAGTTAGCATATATTATTAGGATTATAGCAAGCTAGGTTAGAGAAAAGGTCAGCAAACTATTTTAAAAGGAGAAGACTTGGTGCGGATTTTGACAGTTTAACATGATTAGAACATGATTAGTACATGGGATGGTGCTTCAGGATGCACTTGCAAGGGCAATATAAATGCCCAACCGCACCAACCACACATGTTCATCACAACTAATCCAAGGAGTTATTGAGTTTGCAGAAGTCAATCTGAAAGACTGTCTGATCTGGTCAGAGCCAGGATGGTTGTGAAAAAATATGAAATCCCTTCCCCTATCAGAATCTCCAGGATGTCGGAATAAGAATCAAACCGAAACTTGATTCCGCATTGCGAAGAGGCGAGCTTGTGTTGAGGACTCATGCATATAGATACTTCACCAGCAAGTCTCTCTAAGACGGCTATGGTGGACCTGTGGTAATGCAGCAAAACAAGTCCTGCCATCTAAGCAGAGGGAGAGAAGAAGAAACCTGGAGCTTTCAACACCGTCAAGTGGTTAAATTCAGCGCCAAACTAATAACATTTGATACTCACATTGTTGAGTTTTGCAGCATGCAAAAACCTTCTTTGCCATGAAATTTCTAATCAGCTCGGGGGGTGGGGGGGGGGGGGGGGGCCCTTGTATATCCTGATTCTAAGTCCTTTTGAAATTGTACGGGTTTTTTTTTTGTATTTTCGATCGTCCCCAACTATAAACAATTAGATTCAAGTATCAATTTTTATCAATTTTCCACTTCATATGACTAATTTTTTTTTACATTGAATCGGCATTACTGGAGCGTCTGAGATTCTATCTGACTGAAAATTATTGGCTAACGGACTGAGTTGGAGGTCTCTGTGGCTCATAGTTGCAGCTCTTCACATGATTGCAGGAGCCTCTTTCTTGAATATACCATGAATAAGCTCAGAATTTCAATAAAGTACCATGTGCTTCAACTTCCTCAGATTGAGATTTGTAAATGTGTAAAAACTTTTATCTGAAATCTCAGCTGAAAAATGGCAAGAGAGCACATTTATGTGGTAAAAAAAGACGACTATGTGAAGATACTGCAAATCGAGATTAGCTTAAAAGGGGGAAGCAGACAACATCTTGTATTCCCTTAAATTTCCAGCCACACATGATAGGATACGCCTAATCATCTCTCTCTATCTTCCTTCTTCCCTAATCTCTTCGAATTTCTTGATTGAAACGTCGTACAATCTAGAACCACACCATTTTCCTGATTGATTATATTTACATATGCGGGATGGCGGATAACGCGAAATAGGAACGGGGGAAACAAGAACAGAACACCACATCACATCTCTCATCATGCTTCGATTAAATGTACGGAGAAGTTGTTCTTCGAAACGGTTGATTCTTGGAGCCAGAATCTACAAGCCTCAACTGCCTCGTCGACGGACAAGTAGAAAGACTCTCTGCCCACTTTGTCCACAAAACCTGACAGGATCATCTTCTCCATAACCCCCATCCTAGGATTCACTATGCCCATCTGCAAAAATTTGAATCGAGAGCGACATAAGATCCTTCTTTCTATAAGTATAGCCGAGAGAAATCACGTTTAGACTCTTACCCTGATCCCATTTACTTCCAAGCTTTTTCTTAGTTCTTGTAGTGTCTCAATGCCTGTCATATCAATTGTCGAAACTCCTGTGGAGCAAAAAGAAGGCGAATTATTTTCTGTCACAATCTCAATTTCCAGCTGGCTAAATGGCGTAAGCTTGAGAGTTTGTACAAATTGATGATTATCCAATACAGTTGTTGATAGTGACATCGTCTTTGTAGCAATTATTGAAAACTGTAATTGCAGGACCGGCGAAGGAAGGACGGATAATCCTACCTCCAATATCCAGAAGAAGATGCTCGACCTCGTTTACTTTGGCGTTAGTAATGTCGCCTTCATCTCTGATCCACCTCATTATCCTGTAGCCAGAGTTCGAGATGTTAATGAGGTGTTATCGTATTTGGCGGAGTCACTTGTTGACCGTGTTATATGCTCTTAGGTACATTGAAATGTACCTTTCTTTCAAGTAGGAGCAATTGGCAAAATAAATGGGAGAGCCAAGCTTCAGGACCAGGATCCCAGGAATCCCAGTCGCCGCGGGATATTGTTCGATGTCGCGGTAAAGGCTTGAATCTGGCATGTTCCCGAGCTTGCATGTTGCTGGCCTAGCCACATACAGAAGGGCCCTGAGGATTGCCAATCCGATCTGCAATGAAGCATCGAGAGCGAATTAAACTAACAAACTTATGCAACATTTCCATTTACATGTGCCATCAAGTTAGATTTGTTTGATAAGAAAAAAGAAGCTTACCGACATCATGAGGCCAACGTCCATGCTGATGAAAGTGACACCAAAGAAGGCAGCCATGCAAATGCAGAAATCGAACTTGTCAACCTTGAAGAGGCGATACGCTTCCTCATACTCGATCAGCCCGAACATGGCAGTCATTATAATGGCGGAGAGTGCCACAAGAGGTGTATATCTAAAAAGAGGGGCTAAAAAGATCAGAGTCAACATCATGCTTATTGCCATCACAATGTTTGACATTGCTGTCCTGCAACCGGCATTGAAATTGACTGCGGACTTCGAGAACGGCCCTGTCAATACAAAAATCGATGTCAGTCAGTTCATTCGACTCGAAAGTTATATTCCAATTTTGCAATGAGTTTAGTGCACATGAAGATAAAGTATTTCTCAATGCTCTGCATGTTTGAATGTTACCAAACTAAAATGTACCTGTTGTAAGGTAGCAAGAAGTTAAAGACCCCACAATGTTCATCATCCCAAAAGCAATCATCTCCTTGTTTCCATCAGTCTGATAATTCTCCAAGATGGCAAAGCTTCTTCCAATGGCAATCCCTTCCTGCATCAATGTGTGCTGAAGAATTAAAATCTCATTCTTGTTTTCAATTTTCCCTCTTCTTCAAAGGAAAGGTGAATTAGAAATAAGAGAAAGAAGTCTGGGAATAGCAGATAGTGTCCTTACAGCCATAGCCAAGATGCCTGTGATGATTCCAGCTTTCAAAGTGACTGGCAGATATTGGGATTCAAAGTTCAAATCTTTGATGGAAAGAGGATTGAGTCCCCTCTTCAAGTGACCCACCTGACAAGAATTAAATAAATTAAATTTCAGAAATAAGAAAAGGAATTTTTATTAAGAAAATATGTCACTGCAATAAATATAGAATTACAGTTGGTAATCATCTCTTATTGGTCGATTTATACTGACTCTTAATACATAGTCTACATCATATATAGATTATAGTTAACATGATTTTCTTTTACCAAAAAATACTACCAAGTAAAAGCTATTTAAATGCATAGAAATACGATAATATCACTTATATTGCTTATAGGCCAAAATAGATGTAATGTATCCAAACATTTCCTAAATTAGTCATTATGTCCAGATTAAACTTGCCAAGACATGATTTTCTTTGGGGGAATTTAGGGGTATTAATAATATTGCGAGATGATAGGTTTCACCTAACAGAGATCTTGATTATTCGACCAAAGTCGATAGATTTCACTAAATTTGACTAGATCGACCCCCCAAGCTCGTTCCGCTCTCCTCTAATGACAAGTGGAAAAGAGACGGGACGAAGAAAACCATTTCGAAATAATTCCAATGAAAACTCAAATCATAAATTATTAATAAAGTACACCCGAAGGAACCATCAACAGTTGATCAGATCTTTGATATTGATGTAAGTATATATAAATAGATCTTCTTTGCGTGACAAACTAAGATTGGTGGATCTGGATAGAGAAAAGGCGGGCAGCCCGCAGACAGAGTATGAAACCTCAAGGGGCCCAAAACCTAAGCAAACCCTAGAATCTTAAACTCTCCGAAACAAGACAAAGCAGTCCATAGAAATTCAACGGGGCCCCTCTCGCGATGCTGAGTTTTTCAAATCAATCATTAGGGCGAGAGAAGCCAACTTGTGGGCCCGCTGTCATCTCAAGTTTTAACACCATCAGGAAATAAAATCAATAACAATAGTAATACTAATTATTATAATGATAATAATGATAGATGATGATGGTGATGATAATAGTGTACTTACGATTTGGATTCCATGTTTCTCCCCATGTGCTAGATAGGCAAAGAGGCCTCCCAGGATGACGGTCACCATTGGAGCTATGGCCGATACCCAAAATAGTTTCGGGTTCCTTTTCTTCTGCAAGAGAATATGGTGGTCAGGGGAAAAAGGGAATTCGATATTAGAGGGGTATTCGAATCCTATGAATACATGCAAATTATCTCGTCCCATATATCGGGTTAAGCTCCGCCTGTACGATTATAGGCGTGACACTTAGCGTTAATATAATTTAAACACGGAATCTACTAGACAAATGAAGTGTCTAACCACTCAACCAATTCATTTGAAGTTTCTTGAAGCTATCCAAAATACTTAAACTTGGCTAACCAATACTATTCCAGTAAAGACTTGACCCATCGAGTTCAAATCAAGTTCGAATTGCTCAGTACCAACATAATTAACAGCAAATCTCATAATATGCGACTTGAGTGATTAATAACTAGCAAAGCTCAATAGAAATAGAAAAAAAGTAAGTTTTTCTGTCAGGAAATGCAATCCAAAAGATAAACCATCAAGGTGAAGGGAGATCGCGTGTATGTAAACATTTTGCAATCTCATACTCAAGTGATGTGAGATGACATTCAAACACTTTCTATGCTATGCACAGTTCTTTACAAGTCTCCGAGAAAAAAAAAACATGCTTAAATACCCGATTCCAGTCTAAACCAAACAAATCTAGAATTCCCTACTGAGGGTTCTAGAAATTATGATTGTTCTTTCATCAAGTCGTGAGGAATGCAAATAATTCTACTAATGGTGAAGTGGGTTGGTGAAAGAGAGGTAGAGAGAGGGAGGGTCTCACCAAGTATCGAGTGAAAAGCAGAAAAGCGAGGAAGATCAAGCCAACAACCGCGGACTCCCACCTCCACTGCACAAAAATCACAATTTCTCTTCTAAATCAGCAGCTTCCAAGAAGAGAGAACAGAAGACAAACCCATTTTTTCTTTCTACCCTTCCAATTATTAACAAGAAAGAAAGAGTGTAAATTCCATCTTTCGCTTTCAAAGCACATGCCAAGACTTTTTGTCTTATTTTGCCACAAGACGTTTTCCTTTTGGTCTTCCCTTAGCCTTCTGTATTTGACATCAACAGCCGACAGATGTTTAAGAACGTGTCGTTTTCAAAGAGATTTCGATATCGTCACGCTTTATCATTCGGCACATGTGTATCCTTATTCGTTCGGTCCAGGTATTCTCTCTGCAAGTCATGTCATCTCTCTCCATCATCCAGTTCTCGTCCACAGGGTTTTTTTTTTGTCACATCGTACCTGGTGAAAATCCCTTAAAATCCAAGAAAAGGAGTGCAATAGAAGCAAATGGGTGGAGCTTATTCAATTGATGAGTTATTACGTGCCTCGTCTCGGTTCTTGAACACGGCATGCAAGACGGATATCACGTCCGTTTTGGTGGTGAAGTGAGTCAGGCCAAAGAAGCCCTTCAACTGTTGCAGGCATATTATTATCGCAGTCCCGCTCATGAAGCCGACGATCGTTGAGTGCGACAAGAAGTCCACAACAATCCCCAGTCTCCTCATAGATTTGATGAAGAACAGATAGAGATTAGCTTCTTTGCTAATTAATGAATTGAAGGAGAAATTGAGGCTCGATCACTCCTATATATACCTTAAGAACCCTAAGACTGACTGGAAGATTCCGGTGAAGAGCGTGGCTGTGAAGACCAAGCTGAGATACAATTTGGGGTCAGCGTCCGGGGACACTTTGTCTTGAATGGTCGCGGCTAGAAGCAATGAAGCAGCGGCGACGGTCCCGATTGCTATGTGCTTCGAGCTCCCGAAGATGGCGTATATAAGCGGTGGTACGAAGCTCGTATCTGCAATCAGTCAATATCGTAAGTCGAAAGATGAAGATTTGCGAAAACAATGGCATGGTTATTATGACCTCGAAGATACTTTGTCAGTCGAAAAAGGTAGCCACGCAACACTACGCACAAATAGTCCAGTTTTCGGTACACATTGACACTAAAATACGTAATATCCGTCAGGAAGTTTCATACAAATTGCAAGTGTGCTAATCATTGTCGTTTATATTTAATTAATGTGCTCTTATTGTCAATCCAACACATGATGCGTCGAAAACAAAAGAAAAGAGTACGCATTTTTACGCAAGCTGGCAAGTTAATCCTCTGGACTTTGCCAGATAAGTCACAAGAACATACCATTTGGGGTATTAACTTCCGTAAGTGTGCAGTGACGCATCATTTGTCCAACGCAATCCGGCGTCGAGAACATAAAAGAGTATATCACTTACACAGCCCAACGATAGGTGGAATGTCGCCGAGCTTTGCGTAGCTGATGCCCTGGGGTATGGCGAGGCTGGTGATGGTGATGCCTGCGAGCAAGTCGTACCGGAAAAGCTTGAGGTTGTATTTGGGAAGCCACTCGAAGATCGGGACAAAGTATTGCACCGCCTTCCTGATCGGCCGCTTCTCGTTTTTGAACTGCTTGAACGGGTCATCGGGGAAGAGGGTCTCCTTTGCATGGGACTTGAAGGTGGCGGCAAAGCCTCGCGGCGGTGCGAAATTCACCTTGTGGACCGATTCTTGAGAGTTGCTCATGGCCACTCAAAGCGAAATCACCCACCAAGATTTGGTGAAGAGATAGAGAGAGGCGATCTAGATCAAAGTTTTAGAGAGGTGGAGCGAGAATTTTAGGTTGGTTTTTGAGCAGAAGGCGAAGCAAATGAGGTGCTATATATAGGGCAAAATAAGTGGGCTTGCACTGTAATATCGAAAATGGCAGCCAGATACCAATATTTTATTAAAGATAAATGTATTGAAAGTATTAAAACTTGTTACAAAATTGCAATTGAGTCCCAAAATTTTCAAAAAATATAACTAAGTTATACAACTTATCATGAAAGTGCCATCAAGTTCTAAAACTTTTATAACTTATCAAATTGGTCCAATTAAGTCTTTCCGCCGATTGTACTTTTTGAAAGTTTTAGGACTCGGTTGCAGTTTCGTAATAAATTTTAGGATTTGATTGTATTTATTAGGACAAGAATCCAACTAGCGGGATAATCTCAAGAGATATTCTATTTTATTTTCTTGGTGTCATATCCATCTGGCTCTGTTGATTTATCCTAACTTGGAAGAGATTACCAAATATTGTGCTATTTTACACAAGAATGGTTAATGGTTAATCTCTTCAGATTGTTTCAAAGTTGGTAAGTCACTGTTATCGAATTAGATTGAGAGAGAGCCTCGTAAGCACTGCCTCGTCTACAGTATGGAAGTTTGGTTGGACACGACAGGTGTGTATTGTCTAGGACAGGAACGACTGGATGGATTATATATGCAACCGACAGAGAAAAAAAGAGAGAGCAGTGAATAGATTACTAGAAATAAAGAGATTCTTATCTTGTCTTTGATGTATTAGGCACGCGGTTTGGCCCGCGTTTTGCTGATGATTTACACTCCGAGACGGATAATACCAAGTGTGACCGAGAAACTGAGGAAAAGAAGTCAGAAAAATCAAGGAGAAAATAAAAGATTTCTTCTATATAGTTAATGTGATATTATCAAATTTGACATTTAAATAGATGTCTTGTGCTCAAATGCCGAATAAAAGTTGGATTACTTTGTTAAGGGGTAAATTTATGAAAATGAATATCACCATATTTGATTCACCTACCCAAGATGTTATCATAATTTTCTACTCTTTCTTCTCTCTATCTAACGATAGAGTAGCCAAATCAACACTGCCGCCTCCCGCGTAGGAGATTCGTTGTGACTCCACCATTGCTTTGACGCATATCGTTCAGCTGACGGTGGCAAGCAGAGGTGGGTGGGAGATGGGTTTGGCGCCAGTGGTTAAATGCGATGGGTGGCGGTGACCAAATGTTGGTATGGCATGGCGAGAGATATAAGGGATTATGAAATCCGAATCATTTTTATGTATCGATATGGGGATTTTCTCTGGCTGACGAATTAATAATTGTGGCCATTGAATCTATCTCGATCCACTTTATTCTGTTATGTGTCCACCGATTTTGTAGAAAAGTCTAAATAGATCCCGTATAGAGACTCAAGACATGCCAAAATAGAAAACATGTATACGCATCACTACCGTTGCTCAAGTTTGTGAGCTCATCTCAATGAGAAATTTGGGCCTTTGTGCCTAGCTCATCGCTTATGGAAAAAAGAAAAAAAAAGTCTACGAAGACCATTGAAGAAAAATAAAAGCAGAAATAATGTAAAAGGTGACATTTAGTAAAAGGAAGCGGGGGCAAAACAGTACTATGCTCCATTGACTTTTTCGGAGATGTGGAGGTTGACTTTATTCTTTTGATATATTTGGTGGTGCAGAAGACCCAGTTAGCTGAATATTCGTCTGAGAATATTTGGTTTAGTTACAAAGAATGATTTCTTCAAGAAAATAGTAACTTTACATTTTCGTTGGCTTGATAATAGCTTTACATTGCTTGCAATCGCTTAGATTCTCAATATATATTTCCATGAAGTTTTCCTCTATCTATTACTATAATTAAATATTTGGATTGGACATTGTCACGAGAAAAAAGAGGTCTTTTATAATACGAAAACGGGCTTAACTAATTAGAGGGTTAAACACGTTGCGAGGGCTATTGCTTGATTAAACACTTAGCACTACGTTCACGATCAAGATTTTGTTCCTCCGAGCTCTAGTCACTGGAGACTAAATTATTGCGAATCACTAGTTTCACTTGGATGTCTCGCTTAAATCAAGATTATGTTTCAGTCTCATAATTTAACCAAAAGTCAAAGGATCGGACACCAATTGTCGAAGAATAGTGAAAGAGCTCTCAAACATTAGCAATGGTTATAGTCCTTATAGCCCAGCGAAACGGCGGAAAATGATCAAATCGGTCACGTCACTCAAATTTCGTGGCTAAAGTCGTTTGTGATCGACCAGAACATGATAGACCCTTTGATGATTGACTGGTGTCATCGCAATGCTTTGTCCATTGAAAAACCTTAGTCTCAACCACAGCTTCACCCCCCCCCTCCCCCCGCCCCCCTCTCTTAATCAGATTAATTATGGCTAATAAGGATCTGACACTTCAATAAGGGAAAAATTACCAAAAAAAGTTATAAACCTTTCAATTCTAAATCTTTTAATTTAACTAATTTAGTACTAAACCTTTTTAATAATCTGTCAATTGAGTCATTTCGATTAATTTTCGCTGAAAATCTTTGATGTAAACGTTGGTCATCCTACGTAGCATTGGCAACCTTTGTTGGCCGGCTAGGTGGCCAGTGAGGCGTGGCCAGCGAGGGTTACCACTAACCACTTAAAAAAAATTGAATTATTTTATTTTTATTTTCTTTTATTCTTTGTTTTTTTTTTCATTGTGCCAACGAGGATCATCGGCGAACCTCGCTGGCCACGAGGATCACCGGCGACCCTTGCTGCAGCGAGCGAGGCGGCCCTCCCAAACTAGTGAGGGCCTTTGTGGCCCCGTCAGCCATGGGCAAGGCCTGCATGGTCATCAAGGGTCGCCACTAACCCTTGACACAATGAAAAAAAAAAGAGCAAAGAAAAAAGAAAAAAAAATTCAAAAATTTAAAAAAATTCAATTCTTTTAAAATATTACAAAAATTGTCCATGTTAGTGCTGGCCTTATCACGTAAGACGGCCGACGTTCACGTCATTGATTTCCAGTCATGATTGATCGGAATGACTAAATTGGCAAATTGTCAAAAAGCTTAAAACTAAATTGATCAAATTAAAATGTTTATGATTGAAATGGTACAAGTGAAATGGGTTTAGTACCTTTTTTTTTGGTAGTTTACCCCTACAATAAGCATCCTCTTGTAGACTACGAAAGAAAAATCAAAGCCTTCTTCCTAGAATCATCTATTAACCTAACTTTAGCAAAAGAAGTTCGTTTGGAAAACCTAATCTTTCTTCCACACGTCTGCCTGGGCACATCTTCTCTTTTGGCACCAAGCATCTGCATTGAAACTCATGTTCAAACTTAGCTAGCTTGACCGGAGTAGTTGTAAAATAATTCTATTCCAATTCATTTCGAGAAACCCGATATATGAAGGCGTGGTTTACCAGTTAAATGTTCGAATATGCAGGGGAAAGCTTAGCAGAAGTCAAGTAACCTCTGAATAAGGAGATCTAAGAGAGCCCAACAATTGAGCTTATAGACAACCGTAGCTGGACACGCAGCCGCCCAGTGCGCCCCTTATACATCCGCACTGACGAATGTTACCCCAATCTCTAAGGATCACCAAACAGTGCCAACGCGTCTTCACCCATGGTCTCTTCCCGGACCGAACTGAGATAGAAAACCCTACTCGGCAACCGTAATGTGTAATTAAAGGCTGCGAATATATGGTCCACGCTAGGTGGACCTAACGTGGATCGGATTGTCACATAATCTCATATTTTTCTTGATATGTAATTAATTGAGATAATTAAGTCATAAACTTAATGCACTTACGTCAATTTAGTCCTAAACATTTCAATTGTGTCATTTTAGTCTTAAACATTTTCACATTTTGCTAAATGAGACCATCCGGCCAATTTTGGCTGAAAATCGTTGACATGGGCTCCGGTAATCCTACGTAGATTTATTAGATTTGTTGCTAAAATATCGGTATTAAATCCGAAACAGCTGGCATTAATATGGACAATTTGTTTTCATTTTTTAATATTTTTCCAATATTTTTATTAATTTTTTTTCTTTTTCCTTTTCTTTTTCTTCTATTTTCTTTTTTTCTTTCTTTTTTTCTACTATGGCAAGCGAGGGTCATTGGAGCTCACTGGCCACTGGGCAAGGGCCACGGAGCCTCCGCCGGCCGCCGGCGAGGGTTGTAGCCCTCGCCCAAATTTGGGTGTGGCAATTGTGGCAGCGGGCAAGGCTGCCTTGCCATGGCCTTGCAGTTCGTGGGTGAAGGCAGCCATGGCGAGTCTGCCCTCACCCTGTGGCCGACGTCGACGAGCTATGATGACCTTTGTTAGTCATAGTGAAAAAAAAAAAAAGAAGGAAAAGAGAAGAGAAGAAAAAATAAAAGAAAATTTTAATAAAAAATTTCAGAAAATTTTAAAAAAATTTTAAAACATCATCTTCGTTAGTGCTAGCCATGTCAGGGAGGACGGCTAGGGTTCACATCAATAATTTCCGGTCAAAATTGGCTAAATGGACTTCATTGGTAAAACATGAAAATATTTATGACTAAGTTAGCACAATTGAAAGGTTTAGGATTGACTTGGCACAAATGCAAGTGCGATGGGATTATGGCTTTTTTGATAATTTTCCCACCTTTACAAAGTGAAAAAGTAAACTACTTTTGCATGACCCAATGTTTGCTCCAAATTGACAAGGTAATTATTATCAAAGTCCCAGTGGGAGACGAAGACGAGAGTTCTGACCATGAGCTTATGAAAGTGAAATATCGTTTACTCTGTCTATTTCTTTTATTTCGAATTCTATTCTGAGCGTGCTCCGAAGCCATAAAGGAAGTCAAATTAGGGTTACCACTAACCACTTAAATAAGCCTAACACACTTTAATTTTTCTGCAAAGACTGAGCCACGCGTGATGTCAATTAAAGTAGCCTGCTCAACTTTCTGTATTTCCACCTACGAAATGATTCTAATCACACGAGTCTAGGTCAACCAATTTAATTAGCTATTCTTTTGGAAGCAACTTTGAGCAATTATTCCGGTTAGTTTATCTTGCTTTCTTGCAGTCTGATATATCAGAAAACATTATGATCGAATGTGGATTAGCTGAGAGTTTTGACTAACAACGGACCATCAAGAGAAACCTGCTTTAATCAATAATCTTCTCCTCGATCTCGTAGTTCAGTCATATGATAGAATATTAAAATATTAAATCATGCCTTTATTTAACAACTTAAGTTTATAAACAGTCGGTAATGGTCCCACAAATCTCACATAGTATCAAAAGAGAAGGTCATCAGTTCAAATCTTTTTAGACCCTATTTGAGCAAGCGGGAGAGGTATTATATTAAAATATCAAGTCAAATCATCAAATGACTAACATATACATAATCTTGCAGATGTTGGTATATATTCGCCAATCTAAACAACCTGAATACCTTTGTCTAGTGTAGAGCATACCCTTGACTCACGGATTGTTTCGGGTTCTATGCCTTAAAGATAAAAACATACCCTTTTTGTAATTTGTGGTTCAACGTATATGAACATAGAAAACGTGACCTAAAAGTTACTAATTAAGCTTGGAATTCGATAAAAGGATATGAAGTGAATCAAGGGTAATTTTCATGGGTTATACCCTTCAAGGAAATCGGTATGTCTCAATGTCATCATCAAGGAATGAATTCAGATAACCCTCCCCCCATTGAGTGTAAAGTTTTTGGCGACTACTTGGACACATTCCAGGCAGTGTCTCCCCATTCATGCACCCAGCAGGCAAATAAACCCTCCCCCAGAAGCGTGGAAATAGCACCAGTCACTGACTCGATGAGACCAACTCAAACCTAAAGAACCGAAAGGAAACGTCCACTTCAGCGGCACACGTCGGCAACTGGACAAAATAAGGAGAGACAGGAGAGAGTCTCTCTCTCTCTCTCTCTCTCTCTCTCTCTCTCTCTCTCTCTCTCTAGAGCCCTCCCAACAGACCCACAGACGAAAACTTCGATTTGATTTATCACATACTTTGAAAATTAGGAGAAGTGAACCCTTTTTTTTTTGGACATTATTACGACGCAAAAGGTCGAATAGAATCAACCGAAAACGAAAGGAGTGCATGAAAAGGAGAAAAGGAAACATCAGCTCATTCTTGGACGCTAACCGCTTTGCTATCTGAATGAGCCATAGCGTAAAGGTGTTGGCTTCCCGAAGAAAGAGTTCAAAACAGTGAGAGAGAGAGAGAGAGAGAGAGTTAGGGTTGAGCTGCACCAAATACAACCTTCCTCAGTCATGCATGAAGAGAGCATGCTTACTTCAATAATGTGATAGTGTGCAACACATCACGATAAAAGCTGATGGTAGGCTTAATTATTCAATTTTGAAAGGCACGGGATGGTGGTGAGGAAGTTTGTGTTGGTTTGGTGGATCGTTTAATCATGAAGTCGCTTTTCGGACTGCCTCAATTATTGCCTCTCCCTTTTTTGTGCCGAGTTACATGTCGATCCATTGTTGAAAGAATTTTGAAGCAACACTCCGTTTATTTCGCGAAAAATGAATGATTTGATAAATATTTTCCTAAAAATGATTGATTGCATCGCTTGAAATAATTAGCTAATTAAAACTGTTTTCATTATCGACAATAATTTATGTCTAAATTTTGAAGTTCCCTAAGTATAGCAGAAAATGTATTTGAGTTCTCATTGACTTAGTTGAAGTCGGACTCTATTGATTCCTTATATCCCGTTAGTTGTTAGGTGAATCTTAAGATATTGCAAAGCTAAATATTGCGATATCTTACCATGCTCACTGTTCCACTAGTCATTTCGATAATAATAGAGACAGAGAGATGCGACCAATAACGATGGAGTGGTGTCAAATGAAAACAATAAGCAATTGCAAGGTTGTCATCGAGGAGAAAGGAACAATGTCATCGACAACATCGTTTTAACACATCGACGTCGACTCTTGGTTGTATTATTGAACCTTAATCAATCTCTAGCTACGTTGGCATTCCAATTTTTTCCTTACTTTAAGCATGTTATCCCCAATCCTATCCACTAGCGATTACTAAGGCTATGTTGTGCTCGGTTGCTAACCAAGACCGGATAAGGCAGAATATAAAAAGGATATAACCTAGATAAAATAATCTCATGTGTGGAGTGAAATAAAAGTGGATAGGATATGTCTCACACTCATCTTTATTGTTTACCCCCTCTGCCCACCCATGGCTACTAGCCACAGCCTTCGCCACCAACCACGGCCTCCCACCAAGCTCCAATAAATATTGACCACGGAGGAGTTCCATGGCCAGATATGGAGCTCCTCCATGGATGAGCTCAACTTCATGAAGCTCGATTGGACCTTGGCCACGGAGGAGCTCAACTCGACCTCGGCGATGGAGGAGCTCCGTGGCTAGATCTGGAGCACCAATTGTCATCTCCTTTGTCGTCGTCCCCCATCATGGCCAGATTTGGAGCAACATCCGTCGTCCCCCTCTATCTCACACACCTTTGTTGCGCGAGCAGTCGCACCTTCGTCCATTGGCACTCAACCTCCGTGTCAGCCTTGAAGGAAGGGGTGGCAACTGAACTAGTGGTTGTTGAAGAGTGCATGCTTGCGATGAAGTACCGGTAGTTGATGAAGATTTTGCACGATGGTGATGCCTAGGTAGCTTGAACGTCCACAAGGGTTCGAAGATATGACCAGTAAACATTCAATTCGGCATGATAGGAGGTGGAGGAGAGCGAGGGGAGTGAGGTGGCATTTGCCAGCGGTGTGAGTCAGGTAAGTCATCAAAAAAGTCCTAAACTTATTATATAGATGTCAATTTAATCCTAAACTTTTAAATTTGGCAACATTTGACAATATTACAAATGACAACACAAAAAAGATCTTACATTGTGTCAGCACAAAAAAATTGGGAGTACGTGGGACGTGCCGATTGTGCCATGTAGGACAGGTGGGGTCGACATCAGCGATTTTCGACTAAACTTAGTCGGAAGGACTATATATTGACATATCATCAAAAGGCTTAGGAGGAAATTCGCCAAATTGAAAAATCCAGGATTATACGTAGGACGACCGGCATCCATGTGGGTAATTTCTTGCCAAATTTGGGGGTGGGACTACATTAACAAATTGTCAAAAAACTTAGGACTAAATTTGTCAAATTGAAAAGTTTAGGGCTTAATTGGGACCCGTACAATAAATTTAGGACTTTTTAAGTAACTTTTCTGGCGATAGCCATTACGTCAACATTCAATTTGCCTAAACGGTCTAGTTTCTATCCATTTTGGATACCCCAATGTATACCTATCATTGTATAAGATATTAAAATTTTCATCTTTATCCAATTTGATCTATGTCCCATCTGATCTTATCCTATACGATAAAAAAGTCCAGAGACCAAATGCAGCCTAAATCTAATGTAAGACCGCATTAATCCAATCAAGCTCTATAAGGAAATGGGGCCTTAATATTTGGGCATCTATACGATTATAGATCTAAATATTCTTTGATGTAGGTTCTATAAATTGAACTTAATAAACGGCGTTGGCCAAATACTAGGTCCGATGAATTAGTTCATATTCAAGCTTCTCTATTTGTTTAGAGTACGATACAATAATCTTAGTAATTGCAAATGCAGTGGAGATTCTTCAATGCAGGAATCTTCGTGTCGCATGGGAAAAATTATTGTGATATAATCCTTGGACCATACTTTTGCTACTAGCTATGACTCAAACCTAGCATTTCGGAGTGTAAGGCGTTAACTTTCAAGAGATTTCCATGAACGATCATGGAGGTATTGTTGGTGGGGTATAGACGAAAGAAAATACTTGATGTTATAGATTGTGATAGGTTGAAGTTATTTAATTGATCGAAAATTGCTTAATTCAAAGTTGAACCAACTTCTTAGACGAAACTCATGCCAAGTTATTGACAAAAAAGGTCAAATCTTTTAAAATAAGAGTGGCAATGTGTTGGAGAAAGAAAAAGAAGAAATGAGGTAATGAGATGTAAGTGTGAGTTGTATTTAAAAAGTCTTACATTGAAGAATTTGTGCGATGTGAAGCAATTAATGGGGAAAATTGTCCAACAAGTCATAAACCTATGGTACATCGGTCAATTCAATCCTAGGCCTTTTAATTGTGCCAATTTAATCCTAAACCTTTCGATGATTTGTCAATTTATCCTAAACCTTCCAATCGTGTCAATTTAATCCTAAACATTTTGACAATTTATTAATTTAATTCTAAATCTCTTGACAATTTGGCAATATAATCATTCTGGACAATTATCCAAATAATAAGTTTAGGATTGAATTGGCAAATTTTTATAAGGTTTAGAACTAAATTGAGCTCTTCCCAATGGAACTCATCTTAAGTTTCAAATTAAAAGGTTTAAGACTAAATTAACAAATCATCAAAAGTTATAAGATTGAATCAACATAATTGAAAGGTTTAAGGACTGAATTGGCTTGCATGCATAAAGTATATGACTTTTTGGACAATTATCTCGCAAGTAATGTATCTTAGTTAGCACGTAACTCATTGGCTAAAACTTTTGAATGAAAATGAATCCAACTGGATATGTTGACGAGCTAGGACTTAAGCTACCTCTTGGCCATCGTCTTGAGTAAATGTATGGAGCTAAAGGTATCGAGCTTCTTCTACATACTCCCAACATGAGGAAAGAAGCAGAGACAACGGAAAAGTGATAGATAGATGATTGATTCAATTTTACATAATCTAAACCCACTAGAGTTAGCATAGTTGATTGAGACGTCCGAGGAGATTCCCAACTCTGGAATCGAAGATTCCATGTTAATGATTTCCGGCCAAAATTAGCTAGAAGGACTACACAAATTTTCAAAAGTCTTAGGAATAAATTTGCTAAATTGAAAAGTCTAGGGCTGAGTTGGCACCGGTATAATAGGTTTATAACTTTTTAAGTAATTTTGCCGATGAAAGCCATTACATCGACATTCAATGTGCCTGAACAGTTGAGTTTCTATCCATCTTGGATATCCCGATGTATATCTATGATTGTATAAGATATTAAAAATTTCATCTTTGTCCGATCCAACCTGTATCCCATCCAACCTTATCATATCCGATAAAAAAGTCAAGAGACCAAACGCGGCCTAAATCTTGTGTAAGACTGAATTACTCCAATCAAGCTCTATAAGGAAATGGGGCCTTAAAATTTGGGCATCTATACGATTAAAGTTCTAAATATTCTTTGATGTAGGTTCTCTGAATTGACGCTAATAAATGGCGCTAGCCAATTACTAGGTCCGATGAATTGGTTCATATTCAAGCTTCTCTATTTGTTTAGAGTACGATACAATAATCTTAGTAATTGCAAATGCAATGGAGATGTTTCAATGCAGGAATTGATGTGTCGTGTGGGAAAAATCATTGTGACATAATCCTTGGACTATACTTGTACTACTAGCTATGACTCAAACCTAGCATTTCAAAGTCTAAGGCATTAATTTTCAAGAGATTTCCGAGAAAGATCATGGAGGTATTGTTGGTGGGTTATAGACGAAAGAAAAACTTGATGTTATAGATTGTGATAGGTTGAGGATATTTAATTGATCTAGGATGGCTAAATACAAAGTTGAACCAACTTCTTAGACGAAACGTGCCAGGTTATTGGCAAAAAAAGTCAAATCTTTTGAAATAAGAGTGTGACAATGTATTAGAAAAAGAAAAAGAAGGAAGAAGGTATTGAAATACAAGTACGAGTTGTGTTAGAAAAGTTTTGATACATAACTTATTGGCTGAAACTTTTGAGTGAAAATGAATCCAACCAGATATATTGACGAGTTAGGATTTGAGCTACCTCATGGCCACCTTCTCGAGTAAAGATATCAAGCTAAATGTTTCGAGCTTTTGGTGCATACTCCCAACGGGAGGAAAGAAGCAAAGACAATGGAAAAGTGACAGATAGATGTTTGATTCAATTTTCAATAATCTAAACCCGTTAGAGTTGGCATAGTTGATTGAGACGTATGAGGAGATCCCCAACTTTGGAATTGGAGATTGCCCGCTCAAATATCGCTTGCTGTATACAAACTAATCTAGATCAGGCGGGCCACTGTGCCTGTATCCTAGGGTCAAGCTACATATTCGAAAAAGACAACTATATAATAATTTATTGATGCCTATATTGAAAGTGAAGAGGAAATTGGGAATGAGAAGGACAAGGGAAGAAACAATTTTTAGAGTCATTTAGCAACTTCTTTCACGGCCTAATACCCAAAAAAACCCCAAACTTTAACCTTTGTCCCAATTATATCCTAAACTTTTTTTTGTCTCATAAAAAATCCCAAACTTTTACTTTTATCCTAAATCTACCACCATTAACTTTTCCGTCTAATATTACCATTAGTAATTATTTTAACATTATTTTTTCTATTTTTTATTTTTTATTTTATTTTTTTTCCTTTCCTTTTTTTTCCCTTCACCTTCAACTTTTGGCCGGTCGCTGAGGCGAGGGCCGACGAGGCTTGACCTCGCCGGTGTTGGGTGAGGTCGGCCTCGCCCGCCCCTAGCGAGGTTCATCCTCGCCGGGGCTGGCGAGGTCGACCTCGCCTGCCCCTGGCGAGGTTCGTCCTTGTCGTGGCTGGCGAGGCTTGGCCTCGCCCAACGCCGGCGAGGTCGAGCCTCGCCAGCGATCGATGGGGCCGAGCTCTCGCCATATTTGGCGAGGCTCGAACTCACCGGCAACTGGCGAGGGTGAGCCCCCGCCGGCCTCGTCCTCGCCAGCCGTGGCGAGGACGAACCTCGCCAAGGGCGGGCAAGGTCGACCTTGCTCGGCCTCGCCCGCCCCTAGCGAGGTTTGTCTTCACCGTGGCTGGCGAGGCTCGGCCTTACCCAACGCCGGCGAGGTTGAGCCTCGCCAGCGGTCGGCGAGGCCGAGCCCTCGCCAGATTTGGCGAGGCTCGAACTCACTACCAATTGGCGAGGGCAAGCCCCCGCCGGCCTCATCCTTGCCAGCCGTGGCAAGGACGAGGCCGGCAAGGCTGAGCCCTCGCCAGCCACGGCGAGGACGAACCTTGCCAGGGGCGAGCGAGGTCGACCTCGTCGGCGTTGGGCGAGGCCGAGCCTCGCTAGCCACGGCGAGGACGAACCTCGCCAGGGGTGGGCGAGGCCGACCTCGCCCAACACCGGCGAGGTCGAGCCTCATCGGCCCTCGCCTTTGGCCGGTCGCTGGTCCAACGGCCGGCCAATGATTGAAGGTGAAGGGAAAAAAAGGAAAGGAAAAAGAAAAGAAAAAATAAAAAAATTTGAAAAAAATATTAGAATAATTATTAACAGTAATATTGGACGGAAAAGTTAATCGTGGTAGATTTGGGACAAAAGTAAAAATTTAGGGTTTTTTATGAGACAAAAAAAAGTTTAAGATATAATTGGGATAAAAGCTAAAGTTTTGGGTTTTTTTGGGTATTAAGCCCTTCTTTCACCCTCATTATTCTTCAATTAGTTGAACCCAAGGGCATGAAAAAAAAAAGGGAAAGATAAATCAAGAAATATTTACCATGATCCGGCTATAAATTCCATATAAATGACCACGACAAATTACATAAGCATCAATTCATAGATGAAGGGAGGGCTCTCAATCAAATCTTTACCAAGTTTGGTCTTTTAATTTTGTTCGCATGTCCCTCCACAAAGATTACTTATTGATCAACTTGGTATTTTTTAATTAATCAATCTCTCCCAAGATCAAACCACTATCTATACAAGATCATCCAATCTTGAAGATCCACCCCCATTTTTGCAATAACACATTTCCACTTTTGCTTCGGCGACTAGATTGTCATGGAATGATCCCTACTAGAAAGGGACTACACATTGAACGATGACTTTTTTGGGCACCTGAAGTGTGCTCTCAGAAAGTGGAAATCTCCGTGTCTTCCATTATTATCTCTTGCCTTACAGGCTCCCCACCTCATCCACCGCACCAACCAACAATTTCCTGTTCCTACGTGGCATTTAGCTGTACCAGATTTAAGTACGGCTCGTGTGACCGTCGGGCAACGCTAAAGTTCACGTGCAAAACGTTGGAATGTAACCACAGCCATTTTTTTTTTAATCTTGCTACAAAACTTGCCCCCTCCATGGCTAGTACTGGCCTTTGAAACGTCTCTTTTTCTATATTGACCTTTGGCAACTACAAAAGTCAACTTTTTAGGCTCCAAACTCGCTTATTATTGGTTGAGATAGCATCGGAGTTAAAGTTCAAGTTGAGGATGTGAGCCACTTCAGTTGAAAAGCATCGTCAAACCCAAAAGTCCCATGATAGTTCAAATCTAATTTCTTATGCATTTCACAAAAACGTGATCATAATGGGAACAAGATTGGATACCAATTTGGATAGAGAAACGCCTCTTCCTAGGGTGACCGGTGTTTTTGCTACTTTACATTAGGACCATTTTTTCCTCCAACCACCGTGCTGATAAGTAGATTACAAGCGTGGATGCCGATCACATGCTAAATCAACTAATTTTAAATGTAGGTGATGTCCGTGATCTTAACCCACCGACCATAATGGCAGTTGAATGAGCTCTAGGGGTTGGAGGAAAATACGGCCCTTGAAGTCGATCAATGGTTATGTTTTCCCTCATCCTTAATTAGAGGAAACTTCCTGCATTTGGTCTTTCGATTGTTGAGTTATAAATATGCACATCACTTGCATGTATTTTTAATTAGGTTTGCATATGGATGATATCCATAACTTGTCATTCCCACTGATCAAAGATATGGAAAAATATGTTAAATCTAAAGCTGATTTGTTTCTTATCCTATTAGATTTTCTCTTTGGTCATCTCATTTGCATGCTAAATGGGAATGCGGTGGCTCAACATTGCATCATTGACAAAACAAAAGTTCTCTGGGCGATCTCCTAGATTTCTATCCCTGGAGAGATAGGAAGAAGATTATACAACAAGGAAGTCCAAGAGCTCCCGTGGAAGCAACTTTCACATAAGTTTTTCTCACAACGTCTATCTCGATATCTCAAATGCGTACTAATAGATAGTAGGTCCACGTCGATTGACACCAGATTTATTGACTAAATTAAAGATCTTAGACTATGTAAGTTGGATCTCACGTTCACGCAAGGGATTGTTCTAAGAATGTTATCCTCATTGACAATATTGCAAATGACGGCACAAAAAAAAGAGAGACATTTGCAGCAATTTTTCTCTTTGCCATGCTCTATCTTCTTCAAATCATGTCCTAGATGACGCAGAATGGATATTCGGTCAAATGAATGAAATCTAAAGCTGACATTTTTTGTGGGAGTTTCAGGGTGAGTGGATGTACAAGCAAGTGCCACCAACTTTGGATCAGGATCCAATGAGAGCCAAGTTACAAATTAGAAAGAATTGGGAGATTTCATATAAATTGAAGTGTCCTTTGGTTGGGTTAATTTTGGTTTATAAGACATCCAACGTGTCATATGCAAAATTTCTACCAAAATAGGAATACCATTAGAATTAGTGGATGACTTTCATCGTTGACTTTGCATGTTAGCATTCAATAACTTTTAAAGATTTGGATGCTTAGATTAGGAAAAAGTCTAATTTCAACTTTAATTCACTTTTTGTCCAAACCCTAAGGTAGTCCGAATAGGATAACAAAATATCATATTTGGTATTTGGCAATGTCTTCTAAACCGGATAAACCCAAATATAATCACAAGGACCCCTACCGTGCATCCATCCTTGCCTCCAACCACCACCGATCATGATCACTGTCCAACCGACTGTGCTCTAACGACTAAGGGTGAAAAAGAGAAGTTATACGTCACATGACCATCACTAAGAAGAACTCAAATACTTTCAAGAGTGCATTCGAAGGATCTTGTTGTCCACAACATAGGCGTGTTCTCCCTTGTCACTCGCTATCCCAGTGCCATTCACTGGTGGATCTCCATCCACCATCTCTGCCCTTCACTACCCAAAATCGTCAGCTTTCACATCAAGTGGCACCTGAGCTTTGCGTGCGACGTCCACCATCACGTCGCCACCCTTCACCTCTATATTGGCCATTGCTGCTTTGTCTACTAGATCACCGTGGCTACTACCTCTTCGGTCACTTCATGATGCCCTTTGTGACTCGAGGCTTGTCTCCGTCGACATTCAAATTGCCTATGATACAATGAAGCTGAGCGAGGACTATGGTCTAGAGGTGGGATTGGCGATGGATCTGGCGAAATTGGCAAGGAAGGAGACAAACTGGAGGGAGCTAGAGAGAGCAAGTCTGAGACGCTGGTGAGGGAGCTCCAACAGTGAGATTTAGATATCGCAAGAGATGGTGCTGGACAAGTGAGATTTTCAATATATATATATATATATATATATATATATATATATATATCTTATCTTGGATTACACCAAACATATGATGGGATTTTCTACAATTAAGAAGATATTTGGAGAATTTATAATCCGACCTTATCATACCATCCCAATCCAAATCCAGACTAGCGAACGTAGCCTAAAGGAGTTTCATGGTTTTGAAATCTTTAGAATCTCGATATTTTCTATGAGAAACTAGAATATGAAGTGGCTAACAAGGATCACCTAGAGGGGGGTGAATAGGTGACTTTGAACAATTTAATAATATTTATGCGGAAATTTAAAACTAATCACAGAAGAGTCTGAATATTATTCAGATTCAAGACAAATTATATAGATGAAGCATGTGCAGAAAGTAAAATAGGAGATAAAGAATAGAGAATCTGCATATAAGTTTATAGTGGTTCGGCTTATAGCAAGCCTACATCCACTCTCCCACGCTTACAGCCTACTAGCTGGATTTCACTATGTAATCAAGAGGAAATTACAGAATTTGAGTGATATCACTATGGTGTATGATAGGACTCTCTATCTCACACAGTCACTCTTACAAAGTAACCCTCAAGATCTCAGTATTTTGGCTCAGAACAACAAGAGAAATGATTGGAGTATACTCAGACTTTGGACTTGTTGATTCTTGAATCTGTTGTGTCCTTTTGCTGCTCGTTGATCTCTTTAAATACTCCTCTACTCCCAAACTAGCCGTTGGACAGCTTTTAGAGGATCATCTTCCAATCTTCACCTTGGACAGATTTGTAAAATAAGGATTGAGTAGCCGTTGGATGACAGATTCTGAATCCCGTTGATTCTGGTTGCCCATACAATCAGAATCTTGGTTTTCATAAGTAGAGCTTTGTCCATTGCAATGCATTCTTGATGTAATATTTGATTGTCAATCAATTTGATTTAAGATTGAACCAATCAAAACTTTCCTTCTGTGAAATCCATGCCAGATCACTAGCTGTTATGTTTAATTCTGAATTCTGCGTCTGAATAATTTCTACGTCTGAATAAATTATGTGTCTGAATAAATTCTGCGTCTAAATCTTAGAACTTAGATTCTGTGGGTCTTCAAAGAACTTATTTTTCCAGCTTGTAAAGTCTGAATAACTTCCTTCTGAGCTTCCATAATATATATATATATATATATATATATATATATATATATATATATATATTCCTGGAATCAAATGATTCAGAATAAGTATCAGATTTTACAATTATAACAGAAGGTTTTGTCAACTTCAAAATTAGTAAGAGTTTTTCTCAACAATCTCCCCCTTTTTTATGGTGACAAAACTTTCCTGTAGATTTAAACACTTTGAAATTAATTTGAAGTAAATAAGCATATTTAGCGCATGTATCACAGATTTAAAATTGAAAGGTCAAACTCTGTTGATATCTGTGTCTTTACTTTCTCTGTATATAACTTGCATATGATCTGCACATCTGCACCAAATAAATTCTCCCCCTTTTTGTCATCAGCAAAAAGTCATAAACAGAGGGTAGAAATCATATATATTGAATAATCAAATAGTCTAACAAGAAATGTTAGTTAAGTTACATACCAAAATAAAAACAGAGAAGACTTTGAGAAAAATGTTTTGAAAAGGAAAGGCTATTGTTTTGAAGGGGTACGAATCAGTTGAAAATTTTCCAATATTGAAACAGCTTCCTCAATCTTCGAACTGCACTGACCCACAGCCTTATCCATGTTGGACGAACATAGGGTAATGGCTTCCTCAAGTTCTGCTTTATCTGCTGCTGCTTGAAGTCGTTGAGTGTTGTAGTTTTCCTCAACAATTTTCTTTAGATTCTTCATGTCTTGTTCTAGTGCAGCTTGCTGATCCTTAATTTCGAGCAGAATAGAGAGGATGTTATGATTTTCTGAAGGCTGTCCTTAGAAATTAGCTGGTTCAGACTGATCGAACCCCATGGTTGTTTCTTCTGGATTCTCCCCCTGAACAGGAGCTGGATCTTCATAAACATGTTATGTAGGAATTGGTTCAGAAACCTCTGGAATTGGTTCAGAAACATGTTATGGAGCATTAGCATAGCCTGTATCAAAATGTTCTGCTTTTGCTTCATCACTTTCATCTTGCAGAAGAATTTTTCTTTTCTTGCTGTACACCTTTAATGGGATGGGAGAATCTGACTTCTTGCTTGTTGAAATTGCTCCTTTTCTATGCCCTGTTTTTCTGAAACTTGACTTTTCAGCAGACCTTGCTTCAGATTGATGAGCCTCTTATTCTTTGATTCTTTTCTTCACATCATCAAACTGTTTCATCTTGGAGATCATTCTTTCTCCAATAAACATACAAGGAACAAAATTCTGGTGCAATTCATCAGGAATTGATATTTGTAGAAACATGAAAATTCGAGAGATTAGGGCATCATATGGCAGTTACCCCTTGTCTTTATGTAATGTCCTGTACATATGAAAGATGATGATATGAGAGAGAGAAAAAGATTGACCTTTCAAGATGGCCCAGATGAGCTTTATTTCTGATTTGGATAGGTCAGTCTTAGAAGCTGCCTTGGGCCTCAAGCAATTGATGATGATCTTGTGTAGAATCACTGATCTTTTGGACAAGTCAGAATAGGAGAGATGTCGATTTGATTCTAGAGCAAGGTTAGAATTTTCAGAAGCAATCTTGGAAGCATCTTCAAGATTCACATCCAGTGGAGTAAACTTGTAGTGTCGTGCTCCAATAATCTTTGCCAATACTTCAGCTTTTAAATCGAATTTTTTGTCACCAATAGTGAATTGGATCCAGTTGGGAGATAAAATAGAGAGATTTGAATAGAAGTAGGCAGTTAATTCAGCATAAACATTTGCAGATTAAAGGCAAAATTCATAAATGCCTAGCTTTTGAAATAGGTGCTTTACTGAAATACCAGTCTTCTCTAGATAGCCGAAATCCACAGTCCTGTGGTTCATAATCCCTCGAGCAAGCAACATCTTGTAACAGATGTTATGTTCAGAGCTTCTGAATAATCCACCTGTACCTGGCACACCATATGCTATACCTATTTTCATTTCAAAAAGCTCAAACAATCGAGCATCATCATCAGGTATAACAAATTTGGTTGCACTGGTAGTTTTAGGGCTAACATGAGCAGAGGGTGCTGATGATTCTCTGACCTTTTCTTTGCCCTTTTTGGAGGAGGATTCTTTTGGTGTAGTACTGACCGGGACATTGTCAAAATCAACGTAAACTTTAGAATAGTTTTGCGTAAGATGTTCTTCAGAGGAGAACCCATTATCTCTCAGACAGTCGCGTAAAGTAGATGCAGAGGCATTATTTCTCTTCAACTTTAGATAAGCATTCCATACATGCTTGATACTTTTAAAACGGAAATCAATTTTACCAGAAACTTTGGGAGGCGACGACTTTTGAGGTGGTGTCGCTTCGGCAGATTCTCCATGATGTTTCGATTCTGTATCTGAAATCTCCATAAACTCCGCCGGTGCAGTAGATTTAGAGTCTTGGTTTAGAATACGCGAGGATCTTCTTTTGAACGGCATTTTGATCACGCCAGGAGCAGAAAGTTTCGATCTTTGTAGAAGGAAGACGAGGAGAGTCTCTGAATATCGGAAGGTTTTGAGGAGAAAGGAAAACGTACTGATAGGGTTTTGAAAAGAAGAGGACAGGTTTATAAACGAAAAGGACAGGTTTAAGAAACAAAAAAGTTATTTTTAGAAAGTAAGAATAAGCCCGTATAAGAATGAAATATACTATCTGAAGCATAAAAGATCAGGATAATATCATGATAAACTTTTGATCAAAATTAAGCAAGTAAATTTGGATTCGTACCTGATTTACTTCCTAAAATAACAGATATGAAAATATCCTGCCAAAAATATTCCCGCAAAACTTGAAACTTTGTACGTACCGTTCTTTGAGAGTTTGAACATTTTTCAGACGGAGAGTACTTGAGTCTGAAAAAAATCCTGTTTATTAAATCACTTCAAAAGAATGGATAAGCAATGCACAGTTTGTTTCTAATATGCTCAAATGAAGATTTGTCAAGAGGTTTTGTGAATATATCAGCTAATTGATTCTTAGAATCAATGAATTGAATATTCACATCGCCATTTTGAACATGATCTCTAATGAAATGATGCTTGATTTCAATATGCTTCGCTCGTGAATGAAGAATAGGATTTTTAGACAGATTAATAGCACTTGTGTTGCCACACTTGATTGAAACGCTTGATTCTTCAACAGCAAAGTCTCGCAGTTGCTGTTTCATCCACAGAATTTGTACACAGCAGCTTCCCAACGCTACATATTCTACTTCTGCTGTAGAGAGTGCGACTGTATTTTGCTTCTTTGAGTATCAGGACACCAACATATTTCCAAGCAGTTGACATGTGCCTGTAGTACTTTTCCTGTCTACTTTACATCCAGCTAAATCAACATCTGAATAACCTGTAAGTGTAAAATCTGAATCTTTGGAGTACCAAAGACCTATCATTGGATAAGTTCCAATGTATTTGATTATTCTCTTTACTGCAGTGAGATGTGACTCCTTTGGGTCTGATTGAAATCTTGCGCACATACAAACACTAAAAAGAATGTCAGGTCTAGATACAGTAAGATACAATAGTGAACCTATCATGCTCCTGTATACCTTCTAGTCCACCTTTTTACCATGTTCATCCTTGTCCAGTTTGGATGTGTGGGACATTGGAGTGTCTGTTTTCTTACCATTTTGCATTCCAAATTTCTTGATAATCTCCTTAGCATACTTCTCTTGGCAAATGAAGGTACCATCTTTGGTTTGTTTCACTTGTAAGCCAAGAAAGAATGTTAGTTCTCCCATCATGCTCATCTCAAACTCTTTCTGTATATTTTTAGAGAATTCCTTGCAAAGCAATTCATTAGAGGATCCGAAAATTATATCATCAACATAAACTTGAACAAATAGAAAATCCTTACCCTTTTTCTTAACAAACAAAGTTGTATCGACCTTACCTTTGGTGAAATCATTTTTCAAAAGAAAGTTACTTAACCTTTTGTACCAAGCTCTGGGTGCCTGTTTCAGACCGTAAAGGGCCTTTTTGAGTCTGTAGACATAGTCAGCTTTTCTTGGTTCTTCGAAACCAGGTGGTTGATCCACATATACTTCTTCCTTAATATATCCATTTAGGAAGGCGCTTTTCACGTCCAGCTGAAACAGTTTAAAGTTATGGAAATAAGCATAAGCTAATAATAGCCGAATGGCTTCTAACCTTGCAACTGGTGCATATGTTTCATCATAATACATGCCTTCTTCTTGAGAATAGCCTTTTGCAACTAGTCTTGCTTTGTTTTTTGTGACTTTCCCTTTGTCATCTAGTTTGTTTCTGAACACCTATTTTGTTCCAATTACTGGATGGTTTTTGGGTCTTGGCACAAGCTCCCATACTTTATTGATTCTAAACTGCTGAAGTTCCTCCTGCATAACTTCTATCCAGCTTTCATCTGTTAAGGCTTCTTCAACTTCTTTTGGTTCTATTTTTGATATCAATGCCAAGTTGCTGATGTTTTCCTTTTGTTTGGATCTAGTCTTGATACCATCTTCTATTTCTCCAATGATGAGATTCTTCGGATGACTGGATTTACGTTTCCAGTTTCTGTTAAATCTTTCCTTCTGAGTATCTGTAGACTCTGAATTTTCTGGTTAAGTCTGGATTGTATCCTTTTCCTTTTCTTTTAATGATTTTTCAATCTTTGGAGATTCTTGATGAGTCTCAGTTAACTCTTGAATGTTGGAGGATAATTCAGATTCATCTTTGTGAGTCTGAATATTTTCTTCAAACCTTACATTCATTGTTTCTTCCACAGTATGAGAATTCTTGTTGAAGATTCTGTATGCTTTTCTTGTGATTGAATATCCAAGGAAGAGTCCTTCATCTGCTTTCTCATCAAACTTTCCAGTGCGGTCATTTGGATTTTTGAGAATAAAGCATTTACAACCAAACATACGAAAATATGATATGCTGGGCTTTCTACTTTTGTAAAGCTCATAGGGGGTTTTCTCAAGAATGTGTCCGAGAAAGACTCTGTTTATGATATAACATGCTGTAAAGACTGCATCTGCCCAGAAATGAGAAGGAATCTTGCTTTCAATTAACATTGTTCTTGCCATTTCTTGCAAAGAACGATTTTTCGTTTCCACGACACCATTTTGTTCTGGTGTATATGGAGTAGAAAAATTGTGTTGAAAGCCATTTTCCTTACAAAAGTTTGAAAATTTTTGATTTTCAAATTCTCCCCCATGATCTGTTTTAATGCAGGAAATAGTATAGCCCTTTTTCATTCTGAACTCTTTTTGCAAACTTTGAAAAGTATGAAAATGCCTCATTTTTATGAGAGAGAAAGAACACCCAAGTAAATCTTGTAAAATCATCAATAATTACTAAACAATACTTCTTACCACCAATACTTTGTGTTCTGATTGGTCCAAACAGATTCATATGAAGAAGCTGCAAAGCACGATTAGTGGAAACATGATGTATAGATTTAAAAGAGCTCCTTACTTACTTTCCTAGGGTGCAGGCATTGCATAATTCTGTTTTTCTGTATTTCAGATCTGGAAAGCCTCGAACCAGTTTCTTGTTTGAAATCTTTGAGATTTGTTTCAAACTGATATGCCCCAACCTTCTGTGCCAAAGGTCTTCATCTTCTTTGATTGAGATCAGACAATGAGTAGAATTAGTATTTACATCAAGAAGATAGATATTACCATGTCTTCTTCCTGTGAAAGTTTGAGAAGAGTCTTTGCTTGTTCCTGAACATGTGTTTTCTTGAAAGTTTATTCTGAAACCTGTATCACATAGTTGGCTTATGCTTAACAGGTTATAGTTGAGTCCTTTTACCAATGAAACATCATTGATTGTAAGTCCTCCAATTTTAACTGTTCCCTTCCCAACTATATTTCCTTTGGTATTTCCTCCAAAAGAGACATTTCCACCATTCAGACTGTGTAAATCAACGAATATGCTTGGATCTCCTGTCATGTATCTCGAGCATCCACTGTCTAGATACCACTTTCTTTTTCTTTTTGTGGTAACCTGCAAAGATCACAACCTTTCAAGTTTTCTTTGGTACCCAAATTTGTTTGGGTCCTTGATCATTAGTGTAGGCTGTCTTAACAAAATCTCTTCGAACAGGTCTCCAGACCTTAGGACATTCATTCTCAAAATATTTTGGATCTCCACAGTTTGAGCATTTAAGAGCATTTCGTCCAACAGGTTTGACAAAATTTCTTTTAAAATGATTTTTATAAACTTGTCGAGGAGGTCTTTGTCTTAATCTCTCATTGACTTTTGGAAAATCAATCACGCTGTCACTTTCCTTTACAAATCCTAGACCGGATTTGTTATAGTAAGGAATTTGAATGGAAAGGATATGTTTCAGGGTTTCTGAACCTTTTGAAAACTTGGAAGTAGTTTCTGAAACTTCCTTTTTCAAAGCAACATTTTCTTTGGAAAGAAAATCTCGACTTTCCTTGACTTGATAAAATTCTTTTTGAAGGAAATCAATCTTTTCTTTTTGTAAAGTATCATGTTGTCTCATAGAAGAATTTTCCTTTTTCAAAGAAGAGATTCTTTTAAGAGCAGTCTTAAATTCAAAGCATAATTCATCAATGTAATTCGATACTTCAATAGTCATTTCAGAAGGTTTTACCTCGATTTCCACTTTAGAATCAGAATCAGAATCTGAATTTGCCATTAGACAGAAATTTGAGATATCTTCATCACTATCTTCGCACTCTGTGTCACTCCAGGTTTCTGCCTTTAAGGCCTTCTTAACTTTCTCAAATTTGGTTTTCTTTTTCAGAAGTGGACAGTTAGGCTTGATATGTCCACGTTTCCTGCAGTGAAAGCATATCACCTCCTTTGATCTCTCTGCCTCATCGATCGACCTTTTATTTTCAAAAGGCTTTTTTCCTTTGAGATTTCTTCCTCTGATTTTCATTCTCTTGTACTTCTTTATGAAGAGAGCTAATTCTTCATCATCAACATCTTCATCTTCAGAATCTGCATCAGAATCAATGTTAGTTTTCAATGCAATTGACTTATTACTTCTGATTTCATTTTCCTCATTCCGTTTCTCAGTCTCATATGATTGAAGAGTTCCAATCAACTCATTCACTGATAGAGGCTTGATCCTTGTGTCTCACGAAGAGATGTTTTGATGTTATCCCATTCTTTTGTCAGTCCTCTCAGTAGTTTGTTGACTTTCAATGCATCTGGAACTAGTTGTCCTTGATATGCAAGACCGTTTACTATGTCAGTAAACCTATCATACATATCAGCAATTGATTCTTCAGGATTCAGTTTGAAGGATTCATATTGACCAAGCAGAAGATTGATTTGAGTTTCCTTGGCTCGATCTGTTCCTTCATAAGTAATATAGAGAGTATCCCAAATTTCTTTAGTAGATTCACAAGCAGCAATTTTTTTATATTCAATAGGAGATAAAGCACAATAAAGAGAATAAATTGCTTTGGAATCTAAAGTTTCTCTTTTAGAAATCTCAGTGGGAGACAATGGAGGATCTGTTGATTTGCTTGCATCTGCCTTTTCTTTTGAATCAGAAGATTTTGGTTTGACTCCTTTGATAATGACATCCCATTGCATATGATCAATTGACTTTATGAATGCCTTCATCTTATTCTTCCAAATGCTATATTCCTTGCCATCAAAATATGGTAGTCTGTTGTTGCTCTAACCTTCAATGAGCCCTGGAGCATCAAAACTAGCCATGTAGATCGTTAGCTCAGAAGTAAAACACTTCAACAAAATGAGCAACCTGCTTTGATACCAATTGAAGTGGCTAACAGGGATCACCTAGAGGGGGGTGAATAGGTGACTTTGAACAATTTAATAATATTTATGCGGAAATTTAAAACTAATCACAGAAGAGTCTGAATGTTATTCAGATTCAAGACAAATTATATAGATGAAGTATGTGCAGAAAGTAAAGTAGGAGATAAGGAATAGAGAATCTGTACACAAGTTTATAGTGGTTCGGCTTATAGCAAGCCTACGTCCACTCTCCCACGCTTACAGCCTACTAGCTGGATTTCACTATGTAATCAAGAGGAAATTACAGAATTTGAGTGATATCACTATGGTGTATGATAGGACTCTTTATCTCACACAGTCACTCTTACAAAGTAACCCTCAAAATCTCAATATTTTGGCTCAGAACAACAAGAGAAATGATTGGAGTATACTCAGACTTTGGACTTGTTGATTCTTGAATCTGTTGTGTCCTTTTGCTGCTCGCTGATCTCCTTAAATACTCCTCTACTCCCAAACTAGCCATTGGACAGCTTTCAGAGGATCATCTTCCAATCTTCACCTTGGACATATTTGTAAAATAAGGATTGAATAGCCGTTGGATGACAGATTCTGAATCCCGTTGATTCTGGTCGCCCATACAATCAGAATCTTGGTTTCCATAAGTAGAGCTTTGTCCATTGCAATGCATTCTTGATGTAATATTTGATTGTCAATCAATTTGATTTAAGATTGAACTAATCAAAACTTTCCTTCTGTGAAATCCATGCCAGATCACTAGCTGTTATGTTTAATTCTGAATTCTACATCTGAATAAATTCTGTGTCTGAATAAATTCTGCGTCTGAATCTTAGAACTTAGATTCTGTGGGTCTTTAAAGAACTTATTTTTCCAGCTTGTAAAGTCTGAATAACTTCCTTCTGAGCTTCCATAATATATATATTCCTGGAATCAAATGATTCAGAATAAGTATCAGATTTTACAATTATAACAGAAAGTTTTGTCAACTTCAAAATTAGTAGGAGTTTTCCTCAACAGAATATGATAAGGCATCGCCTATCACTCCAATTAATAAACTTTTGTGCTTGAAGTATGACAATGCGTAAAGTGTAAGGAAACAACGACATCAAGAAGTTTAGGTTAACAGGGCGAGACAAAATATTACACCTAAAGTTTTTAATAAAAACTTTTCGAATTTCCTTTGCTTAAAAATCAGAAAAATTGTGGGACCTAGAGGAAGCACATTCAGCACTACGATTGAAAAGAACTCCTATGAGTAATTGGAGGAATCTCGATGCTTATCTTCCGGTCTCACATAAGTAAAGCTACTTTCTTGAAATTACACTGATGTCACATTGAGGCCTAGTCTTTGCCAGGCCCAGCCCATCAAATGAGCTAAAGATTAAAACGCATCAAGTTTATGATTGGGTTTACTAAGTATGATTCGGTAGAGATCATATAACATGTAACTACTATTTCGACTATGGAGCAAATGAAAATGTGCAATGGTCGAGGCTTGATGACTGATATAGACTCGAAAGGAGCTAACGAACATCGGAAGTGTTTGAGAGACCTGTTAAAGAACCTGGATCATTGAGTCCAATTCGAGAGCTGGCCGGACTCAAAACCCGGCCGACATCTCCAATGCAAGCCCACGACGTCCTGCTCAAAACACACACCTGCCCAAGAAACATGAAGACTTGGAAGTCAAGGCATCAACAGAAGTAAGATTTTTTTTACTGAAGAGCAACTGATTGTATAGCTAATAAAGCAAAACTCTCACATGTGAACTGAAGTGCCAGAGAACAATGCTTGGAATCTTATTACTTTTTCATTGCTTTCAGTAGTCAAGTCTTCTAAGCTGAGTATAAAACTTCCCGTTTTACTTATCAAGCATGAGAGAGAGAGAGAGAGAGAGAGAGAGAGAGAGAGAGAGAGAGAGAGAGAGAGAGAGAGAGAGAGAGAGAGAGAGTTCCTGGAAGCCAGAGTGGGTGACATTCATGTCCAGAAGTAAACTGAGACAACTGAAAACAAAAGAATTTCTCAAAATGTACATACAAAACAAGAACAAATACTGACACCCATGCTATGGGCATGTTGCCTATAAAATCCTTCTCTACCTGGTAAAAAAAATATGAATCTAAGTCCTTCAATTGGATATTTTACCCCTTTCTTTTGTTCGAATGAAGCTATTTCGTTTTCCAATTTTAAATATCTTCTTCAGGGAACAACTCCTTGAGCAAAGGAGAAATCCACTGAATCTGTATGTAGGTGATGTCCCAAAGATCATCATCTTCCTTCTGCACCAGGATCTCACTCTCCTTCATCTTTGTGATAATCTTCCTCAGCAAATCAGGGACCAACTCCTTCAACATTGCGGATTCGCCATATGGCCCCAAATTAGCCTTCATGCAGGTGTCCATCCTCCTCAACACTCCGAGCCAGAATGTCCGAAACCCGGGGCTCTCTGAGATCTGCTTCAGGAACTGCAGGTACACGTTGGCCAGGAGCTCCATGGCAATCTTCAAAGTCCCTTCCATGCTCCGCATCTCCCGCTCCGCATTCTCACGGCGCGAGTACTCCAGCATCTTCTCATGCAGGTCGTCGACCATTGCAAAGATCACAAGGTTGAAGCAGTTTATGCAGTTAGTCGAGGTGAACTCAAGGTCCTCCGCTAATGCAAAGCTCCTCTGGAGAGAGAGAATGGCGTGGTTCCTAATCTCTTCCCGGCGGGCCAGGCTCGTCTTACGCAGCGCCTCACCTAGCTTGATGAACAGGTTCAGCGAAAAGTTTGAAGAGCCTAGGCCTTTTAAGTTGTCCTCAATCGAGGCTGTGCTGTAGTTATTTCCCACATCAGACAATCCGTTCCTGTGCCACTGGATCAATAGATTCACGGACTCGGACAACAGGTCCAGTATTTTCAGGTTCTTGTCGAGCGGACTATTTTTGAGCGCCACAAAGCCAAATGCACAGTCAATGCAATATGCGTAAGTCGTCCTTGAAACATGTGTTCCATCAGATAAAAGCATGATCAGAGTCTCCACTCCTTGGTCATACGTCTCCGGGTGTCGGCCGGTGACGGATAGCAAATGGAGGACCGACTTCCATCCAAGCTGGGTTTGTAAATACGCAGGGTATTCGATGAGGATCCTGCTAACTGATTTCGTTATGACCTCACCACACGTGTCGAGAATTTCCTTGTCGAGCTTCCACATCAAATTGATTGACCTGAAGATAAGCTCCTCGGAAATGCTGTCCTGTTGAGGCTCAGCAAGGAGCTTGAGACAGACTTTTAAGAGACTCAACATGGCCTTTTCAGCGAACGGAATTGGAGAGAATAGAGGGAACTGTGCAACCGTTAACAGATTCTCATAGAGAGAAGCCCAGAATATAGAGAATCGATGAATGTTGGCCAATGCGATGGCAACGATCAGTTCCCAGCAGAACCCAACCGTCTCTTCTTCTTCAACCGGCGTGCTGAACTTTTGGCCTTTACCAGCGGCTGCAAATATTAGGGAACGCCCGAGGTTTAGTATAGCCTCATCAGGAAGGCTCGAACTGTTTGTAAAGATGTTCCCGATCCGGCATTGCCTGATAATTTTCACGTTTTGTTCGAATTCGCTCAAACCGAGACTCAGAGATTCTTCCGCGCTGTCCAAGGAAAGAAAATGCGAGAACCGACCCATCATGCCGTAGTTATGCTGAGCGCCAGGTCTAAAATCTTGGTTAGGGTTAACTATGCCCGACTCACATTGCGTATCCATTGCAAGGTCCGATGATGAAGTGGAAGAGGCGTCTGTTTCAACCACCGATTGTGGAAGTAGCTTTAGTCTTTTCAGCTTCAACAAGCAGTCGATAATATTCCTCCACGCCCCACGAATCGAGGACCCAAAGTTGTTTGCGATGGTAAAAACAGCGAGAGTTGCCATTCTTGGCTTTAAATCATGGCTAAAAGCAAACAGAGTTTCTTCGGCAGAGGCGTACGGGTTCAGGAACGTGGTGAATTTGCAGAAAGAAGCGAGGAGCTCGTCAAGTGTGTCTTCTAATCCATATTGAGCTATTCTAGCTATTGAAAATAACCCTTCGACACACTCGTGAAGAAACTCATCCTCATCGGCATGCTCAAAACACGCACAAAGAGTCGCCACCGATGGTCCTGCAATTGTTGCGAACATATCCCTGCCCAACGTACTGTTAAACTTGCACTGGACGTAAGGATGAACAGTCTTTGATCTGTTCATCAGTTCTATCCATCTGCTCGGGCTCATCTCGATGGAAATTCCTGATTGGCCATAGAGCCTGATTGCGTTACTCGATATCGAGTAAAATAGCTCCGAGAGGTACTCTCTCGGGAGATCACTCCCCTCATTAATCCCTCTGTTGTTTCTTATGAACTCCTCCTCTGTCATTTTCTTCTTCACTTGGGGATTGTGTTGGTCAGTGTTGAGCATAATGAGAGAATAGCAAAGAACAAAAACCGAATCCTTGCTGACGAAAACCTCCGTGGACTGCTGATCGAAGAACCTCTCTGAGAACGCCTCGAGGACACGCTGGATCTTCTGAGCCTCTCCCGGTAAACGAAATGTCTCCAGATAAGTTCTGAGAGCTGTGTCGAGAATCATGCCTGCGAATTCAAAGGTGTCTGTGAATTCCTTAAGGACTCGAACATGGAATTCATCCGGGTCACCAAGATAATCCCCGATCATGTTCTTATCGAGGCCTGCAGTGTAGCGGAAGAAGAAAGCAAATGCCTTCGGATCCGTAGGGTCAGACACCAGGCGAGAAAGCTTCATGTACTCTATACCCTTCCTTTCGTCACGGTTAAAATGGTTTCCCGCGATCATCATTTTCCGTTTCTGTGCTTTCCTTATTCTTGCCGAGTCCACCCAGTTCTCATCCTCATCTTCGAATTTCTCTACCCAAAAGGGTCTGTATTCTGTGATTTCGACTGCATGTCTTGCTAACGTGCTCGAATTCTCTTCACAGTTGATGTTATCTGCAATGTTGTGAATCACTATAACGAGCCCTTCGAACGCTTGGATTTGTAAACTCGTCAACGGATTAGATGTTGGAAAGGCATGCTTGCACAGCAACTTCCCCATTTCTTCAAAGACATTTCGGCAAGTGACGTTGCAGTCGTAGTTCACATAGGCTTCGAATATGAAACTAGGCTGCCTACAAAAGTTTATGATTCCTTCTATAGCAACTTCCTGGAGTTGAATCGAGGTTGCGAACATCGCAACTCTCAACAGAACAAAGCTGAAGAAAGCCTCCAACTGCAAACGGATAAACCTGAAAATTTTGAACAAACAGCACATTTATCCCGCGACTTTCATCATTATACAAGAATGATAAAGATTGATAATTCTTCTAAAGTCAGAACCTGCGTAGGAAATGATAGATGCTCAATATCGTGCTGCAAATCATAGCCAAAACTAGTTGGCTTGAAGACATTCCGTAATGGATCAAATGGTGAAACAAGTCATCCTGGATCATTCTTAAAAGCTTCGGGTGCTTCGCGACTGCATCTCCACTCAAATCGATTGCAGAGTTGATTAGAACCAACGCAAATAGCTGGACATCTTCATCGGTGGTGTGAGATGTGTTCCCTTCTGTTTCCACTATTTCCACCACATTCAGCAACGAGCACAGGAAATGAAAAATGTCAACTGTGCATCTAACTCCATATCCAGAATCCAAATTACCACCGACATCATCCGTCTCCGACTCGGAATTATTATCCCCATCCCTACCTTCGATCTCAGGCAACCGTGAAAATATGATCTGGATCAATTCGTGCATCGTGTACCTCGCGTTTCGCTGAAGCAAATCCCCTCTGCTCGCAGATTGTTGCACGACTTGAAAGCACGTGTTGACAATGGTGCAAACGGCTTGATCGGAGAGAAAAACCGAGGCCCGGTGCTTCATGATGCCAGCAAGGACCTGCAAAATCCGCATCATGACCGCCTCTTCAGACCCCGAATCAGTCCTCTCGAGGCGGCAATTCACGGTCGCGGTGACGATCGAGTTGATCGCGTCCTTCGCACCGTGCGTCCTCTCGTCGAACATTTCCAACTTGAGCATCTTCAAAATCGACGACAGGGCGACACCAGTGGCGGCGGCAGGAACCTCGTCGCTCTGGACGACGTCGAGGAACGGGGAGAGATAGATCGAGGGGTCGATCGCCCGCCATTCCTGCTGGGGATTGAAGATGAGGGTGCGCAGGGATTTCAGGGAGTGCGCGATCGAGGAATCGTAATGGTCTTCTTGGGTAGGGAGGAACGGGCCGGCCGGGTCGAGGGGTCGACGGATCACGGCGAGGATGGCGCCGACCTCAGTGTTGAGCATGCAAGAGAGGCCGAGCTCCTTCCGCTTGGATCGGGGGCCGGGTTTGTCCCTGTCCTTGCGTTGTGAGGAGTCCTCTTCTTCTGGAGCTGGCTGGGTTAGTTCTTCTGCCATTTGAGCGCTGAGGAGACCGACAGAGAGAGACACAGAGGAAACAACGAAAGAGAAAACGGTTGAGATTTAAAAGGCAGTTGGAGATGAGAGGACTAAGGAGTGCTGTGAACTCTTGGCGGGTAATTCTTGGAATGGCCCCATCTTCTGTGGAGGACCACATCTGTTCCCCAACTTTTCCTCTCTCTCTCTCTACAGTAGCATCGCGCTTCCATTTCACAAAATTGTAGCTTAAGAGCGATATTAAGGCTCAATTTATGGTGCGAAAAATATTTTCCGGCACTTGGATCGCTTAGAAAAATGAGCCAACGGAACATCTATGCTTGAATTCAAGAAGATAATTTCATCTTTAGAAATCGAAAATCGTTACAGCACGGTTTCCGTTAACTTAATGCTCTAAGTCCAGTTCTGTACGCAAGGAAAAGAGCTTATAACCAGATCATCGAGACCGGCACATTTTGTAATCTGTATTACGACGTAGTTGTGTCCCAACGCCCAGATCATCACCTTGCTTTCAAGCCCCAAAAATACATTAGCATGCGAAGATGAACGCCGTGAATTCGGCTTAGACAAAGGCTGATAGTTTAAGGGAGCACGGAGAAATGTAGATGAAAATCAAACAAAGAAATGGGAAAAATAGAACCAATCTTCATGATTGAGGACATGACAAAGGCGTTCGACCACGAGATTTTTTTATTGGATTTTTTTCTCGCGATATCAGTCCGGACGTAAATTTTAAAAAAGAAAGTTGACCAATGATGCGAGTAAATCTCATTGTTTCAAGTACAAATTAACTATTCTCCTGAGCAATTTAGATCATACATTTCGTGCATCATTGTGATGCACAAGCACAAGCAAAAGCACATGCAGTAAGCACAACCAGAGATGTGCATATTCTCAATTGCAATTACGGACACAAATGCTTATGCACATTCGCTCCGCAACGCCTAACATAAGAATAAGTAGAATTACCGGAGTGCCTGACCCTGATCCAAGACAAGAAAATTTCGTATTTACCATGGAAGTAAACCGGTCAAAAGCAATTCACAAAAAAAAAAAAACGAACAACGAATGTAATTTGACATAATTTCACCGAGACAACTAATAGTTAGAGGTGACATGAATTATGCTCCGCCAGCATGATGAGCACGATAACAAATCCGTAAATCTGGTCAGTCGGAAAAGCACTATTCATCCGGAGCCAGACCACGCTATAAGAAATGCAGTTGAGATCACCGTCCAATCCACAACACGAAATCCTCGAATTTGCTCATCCACTTCACGAGAATGGTTATAAATCACATAAGGTCATACTTACAAAATTTACATTAGCACCAGCCCACGAGTCGTGGTTACTTAGGAGACGGGTACAGGCTCTTCAATTCGTGCCAGAGGCAAAAGAAAGTGTCGAGAGCATCTTCATCGTCATTCACATTATGCCCTCCAGTTTGTGCTACAGATAGTAGTGTCTTTAGCCACTCTTCATGAAGGGTCGAAAACTCCAACCTCTGCTCGCTTGATTTGAAACTTCCGCCAACCGACATCTTCATAAGTCGGCCAGCCTTCGAAGCAGATTCAACCACCTGTTGCGGAATTCCAGCCATACAAGCTACTTGCAAGCCATAACTCTCAGGACATGCCCCGGACGAAAGCTTGTAGAGGAAAACCAGCTCCTGGTCGCTCTTGGAGTGATTTCCACAGTTCGACTTAAGAGCACAGGCCATGTGTTGCAAGGTAACGCGTGGATGAGAGCCAAATTCCTTTGTCAGCGGGTGGTAGTGTGTTGCAAACAATAGCCGGCAATTAACCTTCTCAACAAGATGCCGGAATACCTGACGAGATATTTACCATGGTTCTGAGTGAAGGCTATAACATATGTATGAAGCAAAGATTCTTTGCAAAGAATTTTGCAGCCCTTTCTGCAGAACAATGCAGTTTAGATCCATATCCTGGTAGAAGTTGGTAGGCAACTCGTGGAGCTTATTAGCTTAAAAATTCACACAAGTTTGGGATTAATAGCAAGAGATTGTAACTCTAGTATATGATTTGCACTCATCTAGAACTAGTTATGGCCGCAAATGATAAAGATTGCTTAGTCCGCATACGTAGCTGTACTGGATGATGGGTGAGCAGGCTTTACGATGCATGACGCTCATAAGGCAGGAGAGAATTCTTAAATTTCATGAAAATGAGCGTAGACCCTAAGTAATAGATTACTGGAAGTAAATAATAGAAAAATAAAAAATCCCAAGGCCAAGGTCTTACAGCATAAGCAATGGCATAACCATCAAAAGTGCTTGTCCCTCGACCAAGTTCATCAAGAATTACAAGAGAATCTTCAGTGGCATTTTGAAGAACTGATGCTGTTTCTGTGCACTCAACAAAGAAGGTACCTGTTGCGGAGAGAGAGAGAGAGAGAGAGAGAGAGAGAGAGAGAGAGAGAGAGTTATGATACAAAACCTTGAAGATTCAAAAAAGTGCAATACGAGTCGTTAATTGATGGTCATATGCTCTTTTGTCCCACCAGCAATTATTGATTCACAATCCTGGGGAAAATCTATTTAGTTAGTAGACCCATCAGTCTGCTCAATCTTCCTCAACTTTTACCATGAGTATAAATCACATGCTGAGGATCCACAATGAGTATTTCTCAATTCAATAAGTTGATTTGATCTCACCAACCGACTGGTTCCGCGATTGCTTATTGGCACAGGCATCCCAAGTAAGTGAGAGAAAGCCCACTCCCCTAAAGATTTATGATGCAGGTACCTTGACTTATGTCATTAGCAAGGCATAAAGAAGAAAGAAAGAATATGTGCGATAGCCTCACACACAAAGTACCACTTAGTCCCTGATTTGCCATACCCAGCACATAAGCTGTTTCAAGACTTGTAGATTGAAAAATAACAGGTAAAAGCAACAAATCAGATGATACTGATATTTCATTAGAAGGGAACTTACTCTCGCCAGCCATTATCCTATCAGTGGCACCGAGCCGTGTAAAGATGATGTCAACTGGGGAGAGTATACACCTCTCACAAGGAACATAACATCCCAACTGCAAGTCAACAAGGTAGATCAAGAATCAAGAAAAATGAATTCAGAACTTTAAGGTCGCAGATTGCTATTTTCATTTTCGTTTGGAAATGACTTAAGGCTCTAAAAATATGTTTTAACCTTTCTTAAAATTGTTTGCATCTAAAGACATAAAAACCTTTTTAAAAAATTTAACTAAAGACTTTGAACAGCTTATTTTTCATGTCTTGTCCAGTTGTACTCCTAAAGTGAGGACTTAAAAACATGGAAGGAAAGGCTATTTTCAGTTAACATTAGTCTCTTCCTCTTGATCTACTCATCTCAGCACAACTGTTCTGCGAATATTCAGAAAAGAATGCAATCAATCGTGTTAAATTTCTTTTATGTATTGTTTGCCTAATTGCTACCCTTCCTTTCTTTTGTTCTTCTATCAGATATTTCATACTTTCAGTGAAAATGCAGATGTGTTTTCAGATCTGTCCAGCCTACAATTTCACTTTATTTGATAGAGCTCCAAAAGGCTTCATTGAAGGTTCAAGAAGCTTTTATTAAGCTCCTCGAACAATTGCCAAGACTTTTTCAAAGATTCAAGGTAGTATCTTGCTGAAGCTTTGAAGCTTTAGTAAGGCTTCAGCTACACCGAAGTTCTATTGAAAGAGCAGCTAGCTCTTATATGAAGAGGAAAAGATACAAAAGGAAAAGCTTCATCTATACTAGTGTATTGGTGAAAAAAAAAAAAATGCTTGCGTTTATGGGGGACCTCGTGAGTTTTGAGAATGATATTTTATGTGATAGATAAATTATGTGTCTACTAGATTTTCTTTTTCAACCAAATTTGAGATTAGACTGAATTTTGTAATTTTTTCCATCTCATAAGAATTGTGTTTGAAAGGTATTTTCACAATTTTGATATCCTTCAGGAATTTCATTTTCTTCTACCAAGTTCTCAAAAAGTAGTTATTTTAATTCCCGTTTCCCAACAAAACAAAAGAAAACCTTTTTCCAAAAACCAAAAGCAACCTAAAGAGCTTTGGAAATGCAAAGCATCTAGCGATTAGTTTTCTTACATTACATATAACTTTGTACTATAACTAACCTGGGCAAGTATAACAGCAAGACATGTTGCCCTCAAAAGTGTTGATTTTCCACCCATGTTTGGTCCAGTCAACAACAATGTATGAGGATGATAACCATCTGTATCTTCACCGAGAAGTATGTCATTAGGTACTGGCAATCCTCCATTCTCCGCTAAGGCAAATGGATGCCATAGCCCTGTAATCTTAAGTATTGGTCCCTTGGCCTCTGGGCTGAAGCACATTGTTTTTGATTGAGGCAAAATGACAGGTCGAGATGAAGCTCCAAGTGAAGATGTAGCAGTGAGTGTAAAAGATCTCAATACATCAATACAGTTGATGGCATGAATGACAGCAGACCATTCGGGGGCTTTCTCAACAAATAACTCAATCAGAATAGAAAGTGTTTCAGCATCTGAATCCGTTACATTATGGTCCTGTTGTCAACACAAATTTGAAAAAGATAGCAATTTTGAGCAACATAAATGGTTTCTGCAGAGCATACCCCAAAAGCATATCTGATAAAGCTAAACTGCGAAAGACCAATTAGTCCAGTAGCAAATTACTAGCATAGAAGCAGAAAGGTCTTTTTTCTCTGGAAGAGAGGAGACAAAGGGCTAAACTTGTCTGGACTTGGGTCAATATGGATCGTGTCAATCACAGCCCCTCATCATGTGGGTCCCATAAACAAATTTATGGTTGTGATTGCATATGGTCCATGGACCGTTGCAAGTTCCTTTCCGAAGACAAGACAGTAAATCTAGGAATTACTGTCAATTAAAATAAAGAATCCCTCTTGAGGAATTCCTTAGATTGGATGGGCCAAACCGAGTACTCAAGTAGATGTACGAGGACATAAGTAATTCACTAGATATTTTCTTCTGTCTTGTTGGCCTATATGGTAGAAACAGCTGGGAGGGCCGGAGAGGCAATGGGTTCTCCAGTGGCAGATGTCAGTGGTTTTAGTATGCTTATCTCCAACTCATATATTTAGCCTACATTATCTGATAGAACACCACTTTTTTCCAATTCAGCAAACCCCACTAACATACCAAACCTCAAAAATGACTAACTAATCAGTCAGCTGTTAGATTGTCTATATAAACAGTTCGTGTATACAAAACATTATGTATCCTATTAAGAAACATTTGGCATGTCTCCCAAATTAATTGAGATAATAGTGAGGTGCACACTTATAAGGAAAGTTTCAAACATAGACAAGCACGATAGTGGAAGGAGATGGACCTGGTACTTTGGAAAATCACTATCAATGGCTGCTTCAAATTGGGTGAGATACTTATCAAGCCCATTGTTACCGCCTAAAAGTGGAATGTTGAAGACTTTTGACAGCGATGAGCTTATGTTCCTTTCTTCCTGTAATACCATTAGCAAATTCACTGCAGTCCGCATGCCTTTCACAAGAGACCCAAACAATTTCACCTGACAAAATAATATATTCAATGCATCAACTGTTTAGAAAATTGTGGAAAAGCAATTAAGAGATTGTTTTCGTTTCTTCATTATCAACACAAAAGATAAGGAGTCCAAAATATTTAAGCCAGCTTCTTGCCCATAAGGCCTGAGAGTCGAGACAACAGAGACTAACTAAGCTGGTTAGGCATTAACCATATATAATAATGACCTAAAATATAGCAGAGGGTACAGTTTACCATACAATGTACCAACCTAATTTCCAATAATCAAGGTTCACCCCAAACAGAAAATCTTATAAAGCTCATCGTCAACTTACCAAATTTTTTAGTAACTTTAGCCCAACCAACGGCAGTAACAAGGAGGCTGATAACTGAACGCTGGACTTGACCCTCCCAAGCAGCCTTTCTAAGTCTGGCAGTTTGTGAAGATTTTGAGCAATAAGAGACATTACTTCCGGTTGTGCAGCTAGACTGTCGATGACATTGAGTCTATTATTAATGCTCTCTACATCTTTGAGGGGATGACAGATCCAGTGTCTTAAAAGACGCTTCCCTGAGCAAGTTGTACAGTTGTCAAGGTACTTGTATAATGTACCTGAAAAGAAAGCAGATCAGAAGTATAATGCAGACACTAAAATTAATGATCGAAACAAATGTAAGAGTGGTACATTTTGTGTGCACAAATGCAGTACATAGAATGTTACACTGAAGTAATTACTTACCTGATGTACCACCATCCGCACTGTTGCTGAAAATCTCAAGATTCACCAATGTCTGCCCATCCATTCTGAGGCAACCCTTATACACCTCATAAGGCGTGATATCCCCATTTTTCAAAACATCATCTAACTGCAAGACAACACCGTGAGTTGTAAACATTCAGAAAGAAGCATAAGAAGGTTATAGTTTTTCATGTTAAATGGCCATGATAACAGGCTTACCATCAACCTTGACATATGATCGATAAGACCACCTAATGCACATAAGGCAACATCATGTCGCACTACACCATCAAGAGCACAATTCGACAAGCTGGAACACCTCTTGAAGTAGTCTTTTGACTGAATCAAATTCATAACATCAGAAGAATTTGGGAAACCAGCAACCGGCATTACGGGAGTCAGTTGCACTGCCATATTGCCTGCAAGATAAAAACCTTCATAAACATTGAAGGCATGGTAATGCCCCTCACCATTACAAGGTTAAGGCAAGCATTAACATTGGTGGTTCCATCTCACACTTGACTGATGAGAAATTCAGAAGACAGAAACAAGTAAAGAAAAAGCAATACAGAAGAAATTTTTTTTTCCAGTATAACAGGTGATAAATTATCACGCAGAAAGCACACATCATGCCCTCCGTTAGAAATACACATACCAAGTTACACTGTTCATATTAGGGCTATTTATACAAGCTTTTGTATTAATATCGTATCTAACATAATAATTTTGTTTAATGAGTTGTGCTATCTAATGAGAAATCACAAGAATACTATGCTTGTTTCCATGAATATGAAATAAAAATAAGGACAATTTAAAGGACATGAAATTAGTTCAAAATCAAAGTATTTTACCAGAGTATAACACCCCAGGTGTTTTATTTGTGTATAGTTCAGTCTACTCCAAAAGAACAAGTATTTTTTTGCTAGTTGAGTGAATGAGCAGGAAACTGAACTTCAATGAAAAACATACATACAAGTATTTTACGTAAAAGTACGATCATTTACTAACAGAGGTCATGCTAGAAATTTCAACAGCCTTCCAAGTCTAATGCTTGTTTATCTCACCCATTAATGCAATCCAACTTCTCATACCTCTTTATCGGATCAAATACCTCAGCAATATTTGCTTGCTTCTCACACAAAAGTTTGAAAACAACCAATGATGGCCATAGACTATTATTATGATTCACGTGATAAAGAATCCCGCAATCATTTTTAGCATACTTTTGCTCCAGAAAGTAAAACACATAAGTCAATACTGCCTATAGGGGAATGAAAGTTTCATCAAGAATATTATAGGACAAATACAAAATGGATGACAGAGATCTGCTCAATCCTGTGAGCCTAATGGTTTTGACATGTTAAGGAACCTACATTATTGGAATCAAGCAGGACACTGAAGTCCTAAATCTTAAGTCAAATTGCTTTAAGATCTATACTAAGAAGGGTAGAGAAATTGAATAGCAAAAGGTCAGGTTCACCATCTCTCACCTGTCAATGAGTACTTTCTGATTGCTTTCAATGCTTCTTTTGATAAACCTGCAATGTTCAGAGAATACCACATCATGTTTAATAACATCAAATTGAACTCTTCCCAGCCCAAGGAGGAAAACACAGATTAAAGCACTCCTAGCAGGTGCCAATGCAAACCAACCAAGCTCATGACTGCCAAAGAAAAAAAACACACTGTAAAAGAGAGAGCGAGCTTACTTCTGCTCTCATATATCACTTCCTTGGGTGCTACCTGCAACCAGATTTGGTTTAAATTAGTGATACAGTACATGCTGAGAATAAGAAGACAGAAATGAGTACCTGCATCAACAGAGCCCCCAACGCAGCACAAGAAGCATCATCATTAATGGAACCAACCCAAAACTTCAGAGCAGCACAATCAACGAAAGCAAAACCATAGGCAATTGAACTGCTATCTTGTCCATGCTCCCCCTAAAACAAAATACGGTAAGAACACCAACTTTAGAAGCAACCTCACAATTTCGCGTGCGGGGAAAATTTTAATATCTACACTACCATCAACAAATTATCTAACAACTTTGTTTCATACCAGAATAAATTTCATTATCTGATGAGGACCTTTAGAATCATTTTGTTGATAACGAGCCTCATCTTCACATTGTTTCCAGGGATGAAAGGTATTGATTAACATAAAATGCATTACAACTAGCAAAGGTTGACTTCATGCCCAATTCATACATATCAGAGAAAGCGTGAATGCAAAAGTCTGCCTCTATGCTTCAGTTTTCATTGATGGCACTATGAAGTGCTTATATCATCTAGCAATAGAGGTGTGCAAATGAAACATATCATGGGAGTATCCACTACTAACAAAGGAATAAGATTAAGAAGCAACAAGCAAAAGCAAGACAAGATAACACATATGCATCAACCTAGGTTACAAAATTTTACATCAAGCAATTACTAACCTCTTTTATTGCAAGAAGATGAACAGCATCAGGGCCAATGTTGTTATCCACTGAGGTTGATGGAGTAATCACATGAACCAATTTTCTTGAAATTACCTAATCCATGTGATGCAGTAAAATACTAAGGTGAGCACTTGAAGTAAAAGGAAGTGCAGCGCACCAAATCGAACCTCCTTGCCCCGAAGTAAGAGATAGACAATGCTTCATGGATTTGACATCAAGAACTCGTGACTAGAAGAGAATATCGAAAACTAATAGCACACTCAAGCTGGTGTAGTAGGCAAATTGGTGGTAAGTAACTCATAGAACTTACTCAGAAGGCATGACAACAGACCAGTGCACCATCCATATGAACCAGTCACTTCACTATCTGAGCATCCATTGGACGATTTTACATCTCACTCTTCTACAACACTAGTTTTAATTCATCTGCGCAAAACACCTAGTGAAGGCAACAAGCTTTTCAAAATCATCACATATTCTTGCCCTGAAGAAGCAAACGGTGCCTTCAATCTGACTTGCATTCCCGTAATTTGTACATCATGCGTTCTTCAAAGGCTAAACTCGGTGAAAGCTTCTTTCCAATTAATAGCAAAATGCAAAATAGAAGTAGAAAAGAATGGAATAAAGAGGTGAGCAACAGAAGAAAGTTCAGGTCCTTGTCACTTCTCAAATATACTGTCATATAGTCAAAATTCCAACTCAACAACTTAAACTGTTAGGTAGAAAGAGACTATATGTATATGAGACAGATTACCACCACTTCTCACGTGCAGACCAAAAGAAGAACAAAATATGAAATTGGCAAACGGGAAATAAAACAGACAAGAACCACATGCCAACTGAAATATTATGAGGTATGGAAAATTGAGACTTGGCTCTAATGCGTCCCAGAGAGTTCAACACAAGAGACTAATTTATTGGGTAAAAGGAACCTACATGTATATAGAAGGCAGACAAATCCCATGAACAAGTGAAGGAACTATGGGATTCTCAAACCCATATGCTTAAGCCTTTTTATCGAGCATACAGTGAAGGAGAGTGCATTATCGCAACCAATCTATGGTTAAAAAAGGCCAATATGGATACGAATTCTTCCTAACCTTCAGTATGTCCCATCAGTTCATCATCCTCAAGTACAGCAAATAAGGCCACGTTACAGACCATTTATTTGAAAACATAAGCAAAGAAGAGAAACGGGACACTTACAGAATTTGGACCTCTGGCTTTTGCTTGTGCAGATGTCTCCGCTTGCTCCATTCGTCCAACTTTATATCTTCAAAAACAGACACAGCAAACCTAACATACATTGATACAGGAAAAGTAGACATGCAACACAGCACCAGATAAAGGTCTTCATCCTAAAAAGAATAGTCCATTATAACGTAAGGAGGATTCTAGAACCTATCAACACGGTGACTATGTCAGAAACAGATAAAAAAACTCACTAATAACACCAACTCCTAATATTTTATCCATAAAGAAAAATTGGGGCAATCGACTAGGCTACATAATTATTATAGAAAGTAGGTCATTTTCTTACCCACGAGCAACCAGTTTCTGAACAGCATCGTCGATTCCACTCTCGGAGATTCCAACCTGGTTAGCAGGGCAGAGAAAATGAATATATCAAATTAAGCTCACTACTTTCTTGAGTAAATTGCACACTTCTAATCGGTTCACAATATATCTAAAATGAATTTAAAGATTCATCCAGAATACCTGCCGACATTTTCCAACACCACTTAATGTAATCTTCCAGTCAAGCTCTTTGTGACCAACGTCTGCATCCAGTTCATACAGCTCATAAAACTTTCCCTGCATCAAAAAGCATTCAATACCTTTTAGACATATGAGACCAAAGAAATATGCTGAACCGTTACTAGAATTAGAGGGTGAATTCTGATCCAATAGCACAAGATGATTAAGTGACCCAAGACATGTCAAAAACTTGGGCAGAACTTGAAGCACATAGAGATTGGAAAGTACAAATAACTTTTCCTATGTGGAACAGATGTCTTGCCTGACATGCACCTAATGCACCAAACAAATATCAATGACTCTTTTTTATTATCAATTTTCAGTGAAGTGTTCTCCAATTGGACATCTACAGTATGATCTAAATAATGTAGTATTAGAAGCAGAAGAAACCAACCACTTTAAAGAAAAGCACAACATCCATATATTGACATTTAACACTCCAATACTGTCTCTGACTAGCTGACATCTTGCTCAAAGCCTCAGGAGGTATGTAAAGCGTCCGCTTGTCATAGAGAGGATCATCAGGTCTTCTTCTGTTACCATCCCTAATTCGAGAAGGATCAAGCCATTCAAATTTGCTTGTAGGATCCTGTGTGTCTTTCTCATTCTTATTTGAGGGTTTGCAAATAGAGTCGGGAAGAATTTTCAACTTTTTGCCAGGATTGAAAGAGGATGAGTCATGTTTAGACTCGAACTTAGGAGTTTCCTCTTGAACTCGCTTAAATCGAGGCACAAGGGGTCGAACACCTGGTGTTTCGGGACCAAGAATGTCACTGTCACTTTCAATTTCCATGAAACATTCTTGATCGACCTTCTTGTTGAACTTGAAGTCATTGTCCGTTCTAGAATGTTCGCTGAGGTCACCAACTTTATCAAATAAAGGGGAAGCCTTAGATGTACCATAGTGCGACTGCGAATTGTTCCTGCAAAATATAAGAATGCAACTTTTAAGGAGCCCAACAAAGAAAAAGAAGCTAATTAGGGAAAAAACAAGTATGACAGTTGATGGACATAGAGGCATCACAATGCGCAGGATCATTATCAATACAACTGATGAGAACAAATAAAAGTAGCCCTTATCCACACGCGCCCTTGCCAGGCACAAGGGAAAAAATCCATAGAAGTTTTTTGTTACAGGAGTTATAGTGTTTGTTTGCCTTAGATCATTCCTAAACAAGAGCCTTATGCAGACTTAATACCTTCCTTGGAATGCAATACAAGCATATGGGTTCTAACATTTTGTGGCATAGTAAAAAGGGAAGCGAAGGAACCAGCACATCACAAGAATTTCAACCTACACCGTTGCTAAAGCGGGTATCATCACAGTGACACAGCTTGAACTTAGACTAATCACTAAAAAGCAAATTTTCACAAAACCAAACCAACATCTAGCTGAGTTCTATCAATGTGGTTTCCTCGCCATAACACAACAACCAAACTGATAAAAAGGTGTCATGCATATTATTCATCTTCATCTCCACGCTGTTCCTCAAGCTTAATCCAAGCAGAAACCCAGCTTCGAGCAAAGTACTCGCTAAAATCAAACGGAAAAACAGAAGCAAAAAATCAAAGCAGAAGCACCAGACGACATAGAAAAAAGCATCCAAAACATAACAAGCACAAAATCCCCGTCATTTCTCCGATGGATAGGGAAAACGCACCGATCGCTCGTCCTCTCCTCGCCGTCGACCCTAACGAACTTGCGCATGATGCTGGAGTACAGGGAGGGGCCGCCGTCCTCGCCGCCCGACCGGAGGACCTGGCGCGGCGCCTTCTCCGGCGGAGTGTCGGTCCCGCGCACCTCCGCGGACGAGCCGGCCGCGCAATCGCCCGGGGCGGCGGCGGCGCCCTGGAGGCCGCCGGAGCTCCGGCCCTCCGACGAGGGCCTGAGGAAGGAGAGGATGGACTTCTGGCGCTGCATCGCCGAGGTTTCTGGGCGCAGAAATGGAAGAAGAAGAAGAGAGAGAGAGAGAGAGAGAGAGAGAGGAGTGAGAAGAGGAAAGTAAAGAGTGGAACTTTGAGCGCGCCAATTTTAGCGCTCCCCGATTTTTCGAGGGCCGTGCCTCCGGTCGGACCGTGCTGGACCGGATAAAACCGAACCGGTTTTAGTGTTTATTTTTTTTTTTGGCTAATACTGCGAAAAACCCTGGACTGGTATGTCTGTGACAAATTTACCCCCACCCAAAAACCCCCAAACCGGTACACTTGCGACAAATTTACCTCTCGTTAGTTTTTATTAAATTAGATTAAATACCATGAAAAACCACAAACCTGTACACATGTGATAAATGGAGGGTGAAAATCCAAACTAATACACCCGTCAAGTATCACATGTCATCCAACTCAATAATACATTTGTTATGGATATATCAATTTGAGATTTTTTATGATAGTAGATGTACTAATTTGGGATTTTCGTTGTATTAACTGTTTTCTTTGTCAAACTTTTAGTACTTTTTTCGTTTGTTGATTTTGTGTATCACATAAGCGAGCACCCGACCGTTCTCCATCGGTTGTGGTGGTTGTCGCCGTACCTCGCTCACATCGGACGATTAATAGAGAGAGAGAGGCACGGGTCTCTAATTCGAAAGTGACATCAGAAGAACGCGCATTTACGACGGCTCGAATTCAAGCGTTAAGCGAGGCGAACAAACACAAATATCGCTCGAATAATTCGGTGCGGCGGCCTGTGAAGCCCACCTTCGACCTTCGCGCGCAGGTCGCGGCTCCTTATATTTCGATTTCCTTCTATTTTCGATCCCTCGCGCCTTACATTTCCCACCAACTTACCCATGAGATTGTGCAGGTCCATAAATGATTTCACAACTCCATACTATTCAAGTCCTCAAGGATGAACTGATTAAACTGAGTCCTTTCAAATTTTCAGAGCCAAGGAGAGTTGAAGATGGGAGGGACAACAGACTTGACATGAAGATGCTTGCGAAGAGCCTCCAAGCCCATGTCCCTTCCGATGCCGCTCATCTTGCACCCTCCGTAAGGCAGGTCGTCGTCGAACGCGAAGTAGCAATTGATCCAGATGATCCCTGCTCGGATCGACCGCGAGACTGGTGTTCGCCACGTTAATGTCCTTCGTCAAAATTCCCGCCGCGAGGCCGTACTTGGTGCCGTTGGCTCTCCGTATTGCCTCCTCAGCAGTCCTGTACTTGCTCAGTTCTTTCATTAGCAAATGTTTGCTGTTCACTTGCATCAGAACACATAGGGGTTACCGGTATAGAGTCACTTGAACTTCATGAGCGACATCACGGGTCCAAAAATTTCATCCTTCGCGATCTGCATATCTTCCTGATGTTTTCCGAGAAAATGACAAGTGCGAATCGGTACTTAATTCCTTATTTTTGTCAATGTTACTCTGAGAAAAGAGAGCGGGATTTTTACCAGGACATTGGTGAAAATTGTCGGCTGAATGTAAAGCCTTTTGTGTCCAGAGGCTCACCCCCCATCAAAAAGGGTGGCTCCTTCTCTCTTTCCAGAGGCCGCTGGCGAGGGTTTGAGCCTCGCCATGATTGGGCGAGGCTCGACCTCGCCGATGGCTGGGCGAGGCTCGCCTTCGCCGTCACTAGGGAAGGCAAGCCTCGCTAGTGGCCGACGGAGGCCGCGGGTGAGGGCTTGAGCCTCACCATGGTTAGGCAAGGCTCGACCTCACCGATGGCTGGGCGAGGCTCGCCTTCGTGGTCACTAGGGAAGGCAAGCCTCGCTAGTGGCCGGCGAGGTTGACCTCGCCAGTGGCCGGCGAGGTTGACCTCGCCAGTGGCCGGCGAGGTGCCGGCCTCTAGCCTCTGGCCGGTTGCCGGTTCGGCGACTGGCTCGATGAAGGAGAGAGGGGAGAGGAAAAAAACAGAAAAGAAAAAAATTCATAAAAAATATATTAAAATATTATTAAAGTTGTCCACGTCAGCACAATTTAGCCAAAATTGGTCAGAAGAACTGAATTGGCATAAAGACAAAAAGTTTATGACTAAATTGGCACCAACACAAAAGGTTTAAGATTGAATTGACACAAAAAAAAAGTTTAGGACTAAATTGATATTAATGCAAAAGGTTTAGGATTGAATTGACACTAAAGTAAGGTGGACTAAATTGGCACAAATAAAAAAGATTTAGGATTTTTTTGGCACTTTTCCCGAAAGTTTCCTAATAAGGGCACAAAGTGGGGATTTCCAGGGCCATGGCAAAATAAACACACCCTTAGACAAAATTGTCACCGCTCCAGTAGTTGGAAAGAGCTGCCCGCTAAGATTTGGTGGGCCGGTGAGTTTGGATTCTTATTTGAGACAATATCCACTATGTACACACTTTTGAGAGAATGACTCAACTTCCAGTTCTTATTTGAAAATTTTCCCCAATCAATGCGCACGGACAACAAGGGGCGAAGAAATGTCCGCACAAACAATTTAACGCATGTAGGTTGTACCTAGCAAAAAAACTCTAGGTTACATTACATTTTGTTCTGCATTGATTTGGGTTGTATCGGAGTTTGGATTGGTTGGGGTCGCGAATTCAGACGTGTGATTTCAAACAAACCTGTCAACCGGTGCATGGATACGATATGATGTAAGTTTGAGAAAACCTTACAGCCCATATGCACTGATAACCTCTAGCCTTGGCTTTAATTACATGATTTATATTAGATTAGATGACTGCTTAGACAAAAATTATAAATATATGTTAGTATAACGAAAACCCTTGAGGATAGACAACAAAGAAAGTGCGCACAAATGCTGCCCGTTTTGCAGCATAAAACCGTTAACATCATGCGGGTGCCAAAACGATCTGCATTTTGTTACTTGTAACCTACACCTTATAATCATGTTTGTTTTGGAAAAAACTTCATGATCAAATAAAACAGTTTTCAAGAATTCATTGTCTAGGAAAATGCTTTCCCCTTTTCAAATTGGATTTTATTTTCCTAACTTTAAGCATGCATATTTTTTTTTACCGTAAATGATTTTCCGTTGACCGATCAATTTCAGCAAATCAAAGGCTCGAAAGCTCAGAAACTGACTCACGGAAAATACTTTCACACAAACAAATACACCCTTAATTATACATTATTTGAGCCATCATATGATGCAAAGCTTTTCCCCTCGTAAAATTCTCTCAAAGCCAGGGAGAGTTATAAATCGGGGTCACAACAGACTTAACATGTAAGTATTTGTGGAGGGCGTCCAAACCATAATCTTTGCCGAAGCCGCTCATCTTGTAGCCGCCAAAAGGACAGTCGTTGTCGAATGCAAAGTAGCAGTTTATCCAGATGGTGCCCGCTCGGATTGACCTCGAGACCGTGTTCGCTAGATCTATGTTCTTGGTTAGAATCCCCGCCGCTAGACCATACCTCGTGTCGTTGGCCCTCTTGATGACCTCCTCTGTAGTCCTGCAATCCGTTGTAAAATGTTGAATGTGGCACAATATACTTTGATATTTCCCTATGTTTGTTTTAGCTACAATAGGGCTTGCTCAATTGCATCAGAACCGGGGTAGAGATAGTTTCGGGGACCAATAGCGGGTTGTACTCACTTGAATTTCATGAGCGACATGACGGGGCCGAAAATCTCGTCCTTCACGATCACATTGTCCTCCTGATGAAGGGCGAGAATAAGACGAAAATGCAGAACAGACGGAAGTTTAGCTACTCTTCAACAGAGGTTCATGTTCTTAACGGAACGTGCACTGGATTGATAGCGTACCGTAACATTTGTGAAGATTGTCGGCTGAATGTAGTACCCTTTGGTGCCCAGGGGTGCGCCCCCGGTCAAAAGCGTGGCTCCTTCTCTCTTTCCATGCTCGATGTAAGAAAGTATCTTCTCAAACTGTTCCTTACTGGCCTGGAATTTAGCGTAATTCGTGTCAGGCTAATTGTCAACCATATGCTTTATATCGCAAAATCTAGCAGGTTCTTGCTACTTGCTAGTGTTCGTTCTTACCTGCGGTCCTTGACGGACATTCGGATCAAACGGGTCACCAACTGACCAAGCCTTTGCCTTCGCCACTATCTTCTTCTCGAACTCTTCATAGATCCCTTCTTGAACGTAGACACGAGATCCCGCAACGCATACTTCTCCCTGAAACAGAGAGTTGAATCGATAAACCGTCACATTTTCGAGTATCATTCGGAGGTTATCTTTTTTTTTTTTTTTGGTGACCGAGGATCCGCCACCATTCCCCAGGGACGAGCCCGCACGGATAATCGGGGAGCCTATACCTAAGGGGAGACTAGCCCAGCAATCCACCGCCAGGGCCCCCACTTAAATTATGAAACCGAGCGGGGATTCAAACCCAGAACCTTTGAGGAGGGTAGGAAAGCACCACCAACTCGACCATGCGCAAGTGGGTCATTCGGAGCTTATCTTTGTGTTCGCAAATCCCATAAAAAGTTCAGACACCGTACCTTGTTAACGAGGATACCCGTCAGAGCAAGATCAGTAGCGGAATCTACATCAGCATCATCAAAGACCATAATAGGCGATTTACCGCCCAATTCAAGTGACACTTGTTTCAAATTGCTCGTCGCCGCGGCCTGCATCACGATGCGTCCTACTTCCGTTGACCCCGTGAAACTGACCTGAAGTGAGATTTTCATGCTGCATCAGTCAAAAGCTAAAAGTCGACGAGCACATCTATACTAAGTTCAACTGATGTTATGTCATTCCAAAGAAAGTATTCAGAATCGCACCATATCAATGTCCATATGACTGCTTATCGCCGCACCGGCCGTTGGTCCAAAACCATTTACGACATTGATCACTCCATCGGGAACACCGGCCTAATACAAAGCAAACCAAAATTTTAGGCAGAAAAATTACCTGCACAATTTCCTGGTATAGCCTCATTTTTTTCTGAAAACTGTTTTTAGGAGCAACTTTCACATGGCATAAATTATGTTTCAGTATTATGTTTTCACTTGCTCCTATATTGCTGTCTTCGAAAGTTTGATTAAAAACCTGTGGAACATTATTACTATAAAGCTTAACCATCACTTCTAGACTAACGAATGAAAATTCTTTCATTTTGTCTAGTGAAACTAATTCTTAGTAATTAAGACATACTTATTAGCACAATTATATGCTAGAAAAATGACTTATTCTCTCACAAATTAACTTTTTTGACTTGGATTGACGTACCTTCTTAGCCAAGTGAGCGTAAAAGAGAGCCGATAGAGGGGTTTGCTCGGCGGGCTTCACAACCATGGTGCAGCCTGCCGCAAGTGCCGGCGCAACCTTCATCATGAACATGGTGGCCGGGCCGTTCCAAGGGATGATGTGCCCGACCACGCCAATCGGCTCCCGCAGCGTGTACCCGTGAAGGTCACCCGACATTTTCAGTACCTCGCCATGGATCTTGTCCGCTGCACCGGCATAGTACCTGAGCGACGCGACAGCGTGAGGGATTTCCATGGCCTTGGAGAAGCTGAATAGCTTCCCACCATTTATAGTGTCCAAAGCTGCCAATTCGTCTATGTTCTCTTCGATTAAGACCGCGAATTTTGACATGATCCTTCCCCTTTGCTAGTGATGAAATTTATAGACACGTCACATAAAAATCAAAATACATGATCATTAGAATTTAGAATGAAATGTGGCTAAACTATGTGTTGGAGGTTTAGATAGAACCACATAAATTTCGCCATCTGTTTATTCTTTTGGCACTAGATTGTTATGATTATGAAACGAAAATTAAAAGAAAAAAAACAAAAGAAAGGACTTATATTACTAACCGAAATCGAACAATGCTACACTCATTCAAGTTGTCTCAAACTATAAGTGGCCTTTTAAACAAATGAGCCACATTCAAGAACCTATACAGTTGACGCATCGTTTTGTAAACCGATTTGTCTAGCATTTTCTATTGCGATAACACTAGATATGTATCTTCATGTATGCTTCTCTAGATGCAAGAAAATGAATCAAAAGCATATGTTCCTAGCAAAAATGAACTAAGACACATGTTATCTATAATAACTAGTGGTCAAGAAAAACTGTACATCTGCAGCTTTGGGAATATATTAGATAGATCATTCAAGTTGATTATGTGCTCTAGCTTCTATGATTGATTGAAGAATCTTCTTCAACATAATTACAATGAAGTGTTCAATAGTGCAGATGTGATGTGAGTGGGCCCCCCCAATTTAGTGATTTCCAAAAGACGAGCAAGGAGGAAAAAGACATAAAATAATCTTATCTCCATCATTATCATGGCCGAGAAGATGCTATTAAAATACGATTTTGAGAAATTTTTTTTTTAAAAAAATAGTTCTGTCCTTTTCCCCAATCTTGTAAGGTTAGACGTTTTGCGGGGATCATGTTCGGCCCACCAAAAGTACCCCCACCAAGAAAAATTATATCTTTAATTGGGTGTTGAATTAGGAGGTGTATCAATCAAGATAGTATTAACAAATCACAAGTTACGGACCGTAGAAAATTGTCTTAGGTTTTGTTATGTGTGCTTTTCTGCTAATTGTGTGAAAAGACAATGTTACACGTTGTCATTATTTATAACAAAATCTTCATATGATTGGGAGGGAGGAGGAGAAACTGAACGGGAAAATATATTATACTATCGTATCCGTTAGATGTATTATCTAATGGCATGATTCGTATTATACCTATCTCAATCGAATTTTTTTATTTGAGTTTCGAATCTTTCCCCTAGAAAGCCAAAAAATTCCGCTCTTGACCTCGAGGGTAAGCTTTGGGACACCGCAATTCACGCTCTTGACTTGTCAAGATTTTACATGGCAGTCTAGCCACCCGTCATTTTTCTTAGCTTCAAGAGTACGCTCGAACCCGTCAACGATTCTTTAATGAAAATAGAGATCAAAGACAAACATCACACGAATCAATCATAGTCATTTCGATAAAATTAGTTTTTTTTTATGGTCGAAACGAGAAAATTAGACTCATAAGGTAGTTTATGAATTAATTTTTTTATTGGTATTATCTTTTTAATTTGATGGAAAAAGAAGATAAAAAAGGGAGGGAGGGGCGTACGTAGCCGGGCATGCGAGGCCAAGGGCCGTGGTCGAATGCTTGGCGAGCAGCTTCCACGGCCAAATCCACGTCCTCTTTGTCTCCCTCTGCAACTCTTGCCGTCACTTGTCCATTTCTTGGATCTACCGTCTCCAATGTCCTCCCTGTTCATCCAGTTTCAATCGCCATAACAAATTAGAAACCCAAGAAGAAGAAGAAGAAGAAACCAACAAGGACAAGGCTTTGTTAGGACTGCGCGTGTAAAGACTCTCTCAAGATCAATCTTGATTCAGATGGCCCTTTTTCCCTGTACATACTCTGTTTTCTGTACTTCCGAACAGAGCAATGAACTGTACTCATCAAAAAGAGATCTGCTTGAAAGAGAAACTACAGAACTGTTTGTTTACGGCGCAACTCTATTCTTTTTCCTTCCTGCGAAAGAGTGTAAGCTAAGCAAGAACAGATCTTGACGAGCAACATCTGTCTGACAGAAGCGTGTGGGGGAAACATGAAAAACCAAGCAATGAATCTTCATCGAGGCAGTGCAAAGACTCGACGAGAAGCTGGCGATTTCTACCTTTGACGGAATCGACAAACTCGCCATTGATGAAGAGCTTGGTGAACTTGATCTCTGGGACATGATCATCATAAGTCTTCAGACTTCCGTTCGCATCGCTCTGGTTCTCTGCCATCTCTCTCTTCTCTCCACTCAGAATCTCTTGCGTTTTTGGCACAGGAGGGAGGAACTCTTTATATAATAGGTAGTCGTTTTCCTTCTCGCAATGCGGAGGAGTAGCTTGGGAAGAAACGCTTCTTTAGCGTTATATATTTATTGGTTATAGGCGACAAGAGAAAAAATCAGTCATCCTACGTGCTTAATCTAGTTTGACCGATCTTTTGTCAAAGGAAAACCATAAGCTGACGGCACCGTCGGTGTGGTCTGCGCCACATATCTTGCTAAGGAAACCGGGCAACTTGCTTGTCCGGTCTCCTTGGAATATTAATAAGGATCCCCCCTCGGTGAAAAGGCATTGGGAGCCCCACGTCTGTCTGACGCTCTGCTCCGCTCCGCTCTATTCCCGCTACTCTCTTTCTCTTCTCTCTATGGAAATTAAAGAAATAAATGAATGAAAAACAGGAAACATAAAACAGAGATCTCGAGGCAGTCGCAACTTCAGAGTGTCGAAATGAAACTATTCTCAACTGACCAAGAAGAAGAAACACACTTCCCTCACCTTTTTCATTTCAACCATGCCAACGAACTCGAAAAGAGAAAAAACACAGCTTCTTTCCTTCTTGATCTCCCAACTCAAAAAAATCGTATTCTAATAGACTTGTACGATCTCAGAATTTTACAGAAAGAAAGATCATATGTATTTCCCCTGGCTTGAATAGCTCGACTAGAACTCGGAAAAAAGAACAGCAAAAGTAAATGGAGAAAACAGCGCGCTGGCCAGTAATTTCCTCGAGACCGGGACTGAGTAGTCGAGGATCCGGGCGGCGATGCTGTGCACGGCGAGGGCGGCGTCAGAAGGAGAATAGGTCGGGCTCGGGGACGGGGAGCATTCGAGGGGCGGAGTTGTGGGCAGGAGGGTGGTGATGGCGGGGACGCAGAGGATGGCGCAGACCGGGGGGGAAGCACTCGACGGGTCGGTGGCGGAGAGGACGGAGGCCCAGTTGCCCAAAGTCGCTGGAGGAATTGAGGATGTTTGCGGCCTTTGCTGGAGAGCGTCGTGGGAGAGAGATCAAGGAGGAGAGGAGGAAGAAGAAATTGAAGTGAGAGAAGAGAGGCTGTAGCGGGAGCGTGAGCGGTGCAGATGAATTGAAAAGATGGAATCGGACGTGGGGCCAGTCACGTACACGTGGCAACTGATAAGTGGGCTCGAGTAAATTCAACACGTATTTAATATTTTCTCTCCGCTCGGTTGCCCATCCGGGGTTGTCCATAATGCTTTGCAAGATAAAACGTGGGGTCCAGCTTGCACCGTTACAATTTGCCCATGACGGTGCTGCCGTTATGCTAGCCTGGTCCAAGTTAAGGCCGTGCATTGAATCTATTTTGGAGCAGCATTTCGAAACAAAAATACATTTGTTAAAAAAATTTTAGAATACATTTTAGAGCAATTTTTACATTCTAGAATAAAAATACATTTGTTAAAAATACTTGATTTCAAAATGCATTCTTGATTCCAGAACGAGTTTTTGGCAAGAAAAAGAGAAGCTACTTTTTGTAACTTCTCTATTTCGGAATGCATTCTCCCTATTTTCTCTCTTTTTCGTGGCCTTTACAACACATTTTGAGATCTCACTAATTTTTTTTTTCAAAAAATGCATAAAAATTGAAAATTCCAGAAAAATTCATAAAAATTTCCAAAAAATAAAAAAGAGTTAGATTTTGGGAAAATAGGAAATTTGGTGAATTTTTTTCAAAAAATATAAAAAAATTAAAAATTTGAAAACTTCACAGAATGGCTTAGAACACATGTAGCCACCCTTGAGTGAAATTTAAATTTTTTAGGTGTCCAAAAAAATAAAAAAATAAAAAATTTCAAAACTTCACAAAATGGCTTTGAATACCTTTGGCCACCCACTTTGAGTGAAATTTAAATTTTTTGAGGTGCCCAAAAAAAATAAAAAATAAAAAATTTCACAAAATGATTGAGAATACCTTTAGCCACCCACTTTAAGTGAAATTTAATTTTTTTTGAGGTGCCCAAAAAAATCAAAAAAAAAATTTAAAACTTCACAAAATGGCTTAGAATACCTGTGGCTACCTACTTTAAGTGAAATTTAAATTTTTTTAGGTGAAAAAAAAATTAACAAATCAAAATAGATTTCTATTCCAGAAATCAATTTCTGGAGCAGAATGGTTACCATTCGCGCCCTAAATCACTCGAAACCCTTTGATTGCCTTTGTTAAGAGTTTAAGGCCTTCGATGTGCAGCATAATTGGTGGGAAGATACAATGCACTTGACGTGAATGAACCTATTATACTGTTGGTACTTATATGGGCAAGACTTTGCTCAAAGGTCATGTGAACGTGATTCTATTCTCTAGATTTACATGTTAAGCACTAAGCTCCATAAGCTAGAGAAATGTTAAAAATCGACGAACAAACACGTTCCGCGTTGAACCGAGTAAACTTTGGCGAGGGCCGCTCAAGATGAAGAATGCGGCCGGAAGGAAGCGCGCAGCTGCAAAAGGGGAAGTCCGAAATTGCTGCCTTCATTTATTGAAAATAGGAGGCCTTTCTTTTGTTTTATTAGGCCGAGTCTTAATTGGTGTTGGATTCTCTGAACGTGAAAGGAGAATGGCACGAAAGTGGAATTCTTCACGTGTGAACCGCCGGGAAGAGAGACGAAGAGGAGATGAAGTGCAACGATGATGACCATTGAATGGTCATGGCCATTGAATGATGAAGACCCTCCCTTCTGCATTATAAAAGAGAGCGAGAGGCGTCCAACGAAGAGCAGCGCCGAGAGAGCGCTGAGTCCTTTTGGTGGCCGAGAGACGACCCGGAGTTCTTCTCGAGAGGATTTGTTCGTTGTAATTATACCCGAGTGATTTTAGCCGGTTAAATTCTTGTGAGTCGAATTTATTTAATTCCTTGACTGAGATTTCACTAATAACTGTGAGGGGCTAAACACTGAGTACATTATTTGGTGTAATTAGAGGTTATGAAAAATCGAAAGAGTGTTTGAATGCTCGAGTGATTGTAATCTTCGTTGTATCGCTTGTTTCTATAGTAGAATTCCATACTGCTCTCTCCGTAGACGTAAATTCTGATATTCGAATCGAATCATGTAAATTTAGTGTCCAAATTTCCTTTCCTTCCTTCCGACTATTTATTCGATTCGTTTGCCCATTATTCTCAGCAAGGAAACACTTTTGTAGCGATATATATATATTGGTTACAGGTGAGGAGAGTAAGAATCAATCATGATGCACAATTAATCTAAATTCCACGATACACTTTTGTCGAATGATGTAAGATAAGGGCTAGTAATTCGCACTGGAGATTTTTAATTTAGGGCATATAATGTTAAAAATGTTACCCTTAGATTGCCTAGATTAAGAGTTTAAGACCTTCAATGTGCAATGAGAAGACATATGCAATCTGACGTGAATGAACCAATTTTACTGTTGGTACTTATACAGGTGCGACTTCGTTCAAAGGTCATGTGAACGTAATTATAGTCTCCGGATTTACGTGTTAAGCACTTTGCTCCTTTAGCTAGAGGAAACACTTTTGTAGCGATATATCTCTATTTGTTTTAGATGACAAGAGTAAAAATAGTCATGATACACAATTAATATAAATTCCACGATGCACTTTTGTTGAATGACATTAGATAAGTGCTAGTAATTCACACTAGCGATATTTAAGTTAAGGACACATAACGTTAAAAATGTTAGTCACTCGTAACCCTTCGATTGCCTATATTAAGAGTTTAAGACATTCGATGTGCAACATAATTGGTGGAAAGATATATGCAATTTGACGTGAATGAACCAATCTTACTGTTGGTACTTATATGGGTAAGACTTCACTCAAAGGTCATGTGAAAGCAATTCTATTCTCTAGATTTACGTGTTAAGCACTCTGCATCATAAGCTAGAGGAAACACTTTTGTAGCGATATATATCTATTATTGGTTATAGGTAACGAGAGTAAAAATTAGTCATGATACTCGATCAATCTAAATTCCACGATACACTTTTGTCGAATGACATTAGATAAGGGCTAGTAATTTGCACAAGCGGTGTTTAAGTTAAGGGCATATAACATTAAAAATGTTAATCACTCAAAACCCTTCGATTGCCTATGTTAAGAGTCTAAGACCTTCGATGGGCAACATAATTGGTGGGAAGATATATGCATTTGACGTGACTGAAATTGTTGGTACTTAGATGGGTAAGAATTCACTCAAAGGTCATGTGAACTTAATTTTATTCTCTACATTTACGTGTTCAGCACTTTGCTCCATAAGCTAGAGGAAACACTTTTGTACCTATATATATATATATATATATATAGGTGACGAGAGTAAAAATCAATCGTGATACACAATTAATCTAAATTCCATGATACAGTTTTGTCAAATGACATTAGATAAGGGCTAGTAATTCACACTCGCCGTACTTAAGGGCATATAATGTTAAAAATGTTTGATCACACAAAACCTTTCAATCAACTACACTAAGAGTTTAAGACCTACGACGTTCAACATAATTGGTGAGAAGATATACACAATCTAACGTGTATGGACCATATTAATTAATTGATACTTATGGGTAAGACTTTGCTCAAAGGTCATGTGAACTTAATTCTATTCGCTATATTGACGTGTCAAAACTTTGCTCAATTAGCTATGTCTACCGGTTGATTTCTCTAATTGCGATGCAAATGATATGTGTACCATCTAGCAATATCATGGCATCTTTTGACCAATTTTCATTCAAGGATGTGCTTTCATTATATTCACAATCTTTGAAAAGTTTTATCTCCACAATTTTTTTTTTGGTCAGAGAAAAGTTTTATCTCCACACGTAATCGTTCCTGACAGACACTACAAAAAAACTGATTTTTTCCGACGAAATTTCCAACGAAAAATTTGGAAAAATTCATTGGAAAATGAATTTCCAACGAAAAAAAATTCTTTGGTAATAAGTCGTCGGAAATTTTTCCAACGAAAAATTTCAATTTTCGTTGGAAATTTGCGACGAATTTTATTTCGTTGGAAAATTCGTTGGAAAACTCGTAGCTAAATTCGTTGGAAAAATTACAAAATTTTTTTTTGGTCGAAAAATCATGGAAAATTTTTTCCAATGAAAAATTTTTCGTTGGAAAAATTACAAATTTTTTTGGCCAAAAAATCGTGGAAATTTTTTTTCCAACGAAAAATTTTTTGTTGGAAAAATTACAATTTTTTTTGGTCGAAAAATCGTGGAATTTTTTTTCCAACAAATTTTTTTTTTTCGAAAAATCGTTCTCGTCGCCGGCGAGGGCTAGCCTCATCGCCGGCGAGGGCCGAGCTCGCCCAGATCTGGGCAAGCTCGAGCTCGTCGCCGGCGAGGGCCGAGGTCGCCCAGATCTGGGCGAGCTCGAGCTCGTCGCCGGCGAGGCCCAGCCTCGTCGCGGGCTGGCGACGAGGAGGCGGTCGAGAAAAGGAGGGGGAGAGGCGGGCGACGAGGGGCTCGGGGGAGCCGAGGAAGGGGTGGCGGCCGGGGAGGGGGCGGAGGCCGGAGGCGCGAGGGACGGGGGAGTCGGGGGCAAGGAGGAGGCGATCGAGGTGGACGAAGTGGCCGAGCTGGAGGCGGTTGGAGAGGATGAGGTCGGCGTTGCGGTCGAAGAGGGAGATGTAGGTGGAGTGGAGGGTGTCGGAGAGGTAGAGGAAGAAGCCGTGGTTGGGCCAGAGGTCATCGGGAGCGGTAAGGGCGGGGACGATGCCGACGACCTGGAGGAGGGCGGAGCGGTGGTCGCCGGCAACGCGAGCATTGGAGGAGTTCATGGACCGGAGGAGCTTCAGGAGGATGCCCTGCATGAGGGTCGCCATCTTCCCCGGTCTGCTCTCTCTACTCTTCTGCTTCTGCTTCTCTGTCTCTGCGTGTGTACGTGTGTAGTGAAGAAGGTGAGGGACGCGACGATAGAAGAGAGAGGAGAGAGAGAGAGAGAGAGTGATTCAAATTCAAAATCCCGCGAATATTTCTAATTTTTCAGTGTGTACAATTTTCAACAAATTTTCCAACGAAAATTGTACACAGGGAAAAAATTCCCCGGAAAATTGAAATTCGTTGGAAAATTCATTGGAAATTTCCAACGAATTTTCCAATGAATATCAAAAATGCCGAACAAGACCGATTTTTTTTTGAATTCGTCGCAAAATTCGTTGGAAATTTCCAACAAAAAAAATTCGTTGGAAATTTCCAACGAATTTTCCAACAAAAATAGTAAACAATGAAAAAATTCTCCGGAAAATTGAAATTCGTTGGAAAATTCGTTGGAAATTTCCAACGAATATCAAAAATGTTGAAAAAGATCGATTTTTTGTTTGAATTCGTCGCAAAATTCGTTGGAAATTTCCAACAAAAAAAATTCGTTGGAAATTTCCAAGAAATTTTCCAACAAAAATAGTACACACGGAAAAAATTCCCGGAAAATTGAAATTCGTTGGAAATTTCCAACGAATATAAAAAATGCCGAACAAGACCATTTTTTTTAATTCATCGCAAAATTCGTTGGAAATTTTCCAATGAATTTTCCAATGAAAATAGTACACACTAAAAAAATTCCCCGTAAAATTGAAATTTGTTGGAAACTTCGTTGGAAATTTCCAACGAATTTTCCAACGAATATAAAAAATGCCGAACAAGACCAATTTTTTTGAATTAGTTGGAAAATTCGTTGGAAATTTCCAACAAAGAAAATTCGTTGGAAATTTCCAACGAATTTTCCAACGAAAATAGTACACACTAAAAAAATTCCCCTTAAAATTGAAATTCGTTGGAAAATTCGTTGGAAATTTCCAACGAATTTTCCAACGAATATAAAAAAATGCCGACTAATACCGGGTTTTTTTGAATTCGTCGTAAAATTTGTTGGAAATTTCCGACGAAAAATTTTTGGTTGGAAATTTCCAAGGAATTTTGCGACGAAAAATTTTTCGATGGAAATTTCCAACGAAATTTGCGACGAAAAATTTTTCGTTAGGAATTTCCAACGAATTTTACTTTTCGTTGGAAAATTTGTCGCAAATTTGCGACGAAAATTTTTTCGTCGCAAATTTTCGTGGCAAAAATCCGGTTTTTTTTTGTAGTGAGAGAGAGAAAAAGATGGATTCCTCTTATCTCTTTCCCCTCCCGAAGCACTACTCTATCAATTATTTGCTCTTTCGATCGCCACTCGACTCCTCGTGGATGATATATGGAGGACCAGCCAAGTCAATGCGATGGTGGATGACGGAGAGAACGTAAGGTGTGCGGGTGATGGACGAACGAGAGATCTGTGTGCGGTTGATGGACGAACGAGAGATCTGCGTTCGACAACGTGTCCGCGAATGAGTACTTCCTCGTATGAGTGCTTGCGTGTTCTCTAACTTTTAAAGCGGAGGTAATTATACAAATAATCTCTGAATTTTTTCATAATCACAATCTAATCCATGAATTTTTAATTTACTTAATATGATCAATATACTTTAATCCAATGTATAATGTGGTCATGAACTAATTTATTCAATATGATCCTTGAACTTTTGATACATGTTAGTTCAGAAACTAAATTGAACATTTTCTAAAAGTTCACGGATCACATTAAACAAATTAAAAGTTCAGAGAACATATTTCATATTGAGTTAAGGTTCAGGGATCAGATTGAACAAATTAAAAGTTCAAGGACCACATTACAAATTAGGGTAAAATTTAGGGATTATTTGTATTATTATAACCCATCTCAATTAAAGCTCAAAACCATATCCTTTTACTCATGAAATTTCGGCAAGTCCTCCCCCATATTGACCGAATTCTACTGTCTTTACATGCCTAGTCCATATAATTCAGTTAAATCCACTCAACACCACCGGTCTAATTAAAATGCATTTTTATGAACTTATTTATATAATATGAAATGCAAAATGCTCCTAAGACTATATGCAATTTAGTTAACTTTTTTGTTTAGAGGCCGAAGTCGGTCTCTAATTTTCTAGGAAATAAATACCTGACTGGGTTGCCAAAATTTAGGTGTCAACAATGACGATTTTATTTTTGAACAATCTTGAGGAAAAATTAATTATCGATTCGTAGCTTTTCTGGTTTTGGACATGGATGAAGCTATTAAATTGATTGGTACTTATATGAGTAAGCGTTCGCTCAAAGGTCATGTCAACATAATTCTACTAGCTATTCATGTGTCGATTTCTTTAAGTGCGATGCAAATGATATGTCTAGCATTTAGCAATATCATGACATTTTTCCTCCCTTTTTCGTTCAAGGATCTTATATTCACAATATCCTAAAAAGCTCACACACCGTACTTGCTGTATCTAACAAGTATCCCTAGGTCACATTACATTCCGTTCCATATCGATTTGGGTTGTATTGGAGTTTCGATTGATTGGCACCGCAAATTCATTCGCGTGATCTTGAGGAAACTTTATGACTACTGTTTGGATATGATATGATATAATATGATATGATATAAGGTTGAGTTAGATTAGATGATTCCTTAGACCAAAATATTATAAATAAATGTTAGTACAACGACAACTCGAGGAAAGAAAACAAAGAAATTGCGCACAAAAGCTGCCCGTTTTGTACTATGAAACCCTTAACACCATGCGAGTGCCAAAATGATCTGCATTCTGTTCTTGCAGATCGTGGATTAGTTAGAACCCTATGATGCAAAGTGTTTTTTCCCTGTAGAATTTTCTCAAAGCCAGGGAGAGTTATATACGGGGGTCACAACAGATTTGACATGCAGGTATTTGTGGAGGGCGTCCAAACCGAAATCTCTCCCGAAGCCGCTCATCTTGTAGCCGCCATAAGGACAGTCGTTGTCGAACGCAAAGTAGCAGTTTATCCAGATGATGCCCGCTCGGATTGACCTTGAGACCGTGTTCGCCAAATCTATGTTCTTCGTTAGAATTCCCGCTGCTAGACCGTACCTCGTGTCGTTAGCCCTCTTGATCGCCTCCTCCACGGTCCTGCAATCCATCATAAAATGATCAATGTTGCACAATATACTTTGTTAATTGTCTATGCTTGTTTCAGTTACAAATAGTACTTGCTCAATGGTATCGGAACCGGGTAAGCGATAGTTCTGCGGACCAATAATGGGTCATACTCACTTGAATTTCATGAGCGACATGACGGGACCGAAAATCTCGTCCTTGACGATCACATTGTCCTCCTGATGAAAGGAGAGAGTTGGACGATAACGCAAAACAGTTAGAAGTTTTAATTCCTGGAAAACAAAGGTTCATGTTCATTAAGGAATGTGCTGTGGATTGATAGCATACCGTAACATTTGTGAAGATTGTTGGTTGAATGTAGTACCCTTTGGTGCCCAAAGGGGCGCCCCCGGTCAAAAGCGTGGCTCCTTCTCTCTTTCCATGCTCGATGTAACAAAGTATCTTCTCAAACTGTTTCTTATCGACCTAGGATTTACCATAATTCGTGTCAGGCTAATTGTCAACCTTATGCTTTATCCCAAAATCTAGCTCGTTCTCGCTTCCTGCTAGTGTTTGTTCTTACCTGCGGTCCTTGACGGACATTCGGATCAAACGGGTCACCGACCGACCAAGCCTTCGCCTTCGCCACTAGCTTCTTCTCGAAGACTTCATAGATCGCTTCTTGAACATAGACACGAGATCCCGCAACGCATACTTCTCCCTGAAACAGAGAATTAGAATCGAGAAATCGTCACGATGTCGAGTATTAAGAGCTTATTCTTTGATTTTGCAAATGGCATAAAAAGTTCATACACCATACCTTGTTATAGACGATACAGGCTAGAGCAAGATCGGTAGCGGTATCTATATCGGCATCATCAAAGACTATAAGAGGCGATTTCCCTCCCAATTCGAGCGATACTTGTTTCAAATTACTCGTCGCCGCAGCTTGCATCACCATGCGTCCTACTTCCGTAGATCCCGTAAAACTGACCTAAAGTGAGGTTTTCACGCCGCATAAGTCAAAGCTAAAGAAGGACGAGCATATCCTCGCATAATTCAAGTGATGTCATGTTGTACAAGAGAAAGAACTCGGAATCATACCATATCTATATCCATATGAGTGCTTATCGCTGCACCAGCCGTTGGTCCAAAACCGGTTACGACATTGATCACTCCATCAGGAACGCCGGCCTGATACAAAGCAAATCAAGATTTAAAGGCAGAAAAATTACCTGAATTATTTTCTCGTCTATCCTTTTTTTTCTTGACAACTATTTTTGGGGACGACTTTGTTGTGGCATAACAATTAGTCAAAATCAATTTTTTCACTTGCTCCGCAATTGCTGTCTTTAGATTTTTGATAAAAAAACCTGTGGGACATTATAACTAGAAAGCTTAATCATCAGTTCTAGGCTGATAAATGACGATATTATTTCCTTTTGTCTAGTGATAACTTATTCCAATCAATTAGATTACCTACTTAGTAATCCAATTACATGCTAGAAAAAATGACTACTGCTCTCAATAACAACTTTTCCGAGTCTGATTGACGTACCTTCTTGGCCAAATGAGCGGAAAAGAGAGCCGATAGAGGGGTTTGCTCGGCGGGCTTCATGACCATGGTGCAACCAGCTGCCAGTGCCGGGGCGACCTTCATAAAGAACATGCCGGTCGGGAAGTTCCAAGGGATGATGTGCCCGACCACGCCAACCGGCTCCCGCTGCCTGTACCCGTGAAGCTCACGCGACATCTTCAATACCTCGCCATGGATCTTATCCGCTGCACCGGCATAGTACCTCAACAGCTTGGTTGCAGTAGGGATGTCTCGGGCCTTGCCGACACTAAATAGCTTCCCGGCATCTATAGTGTCCAGAGCAGCCAGTTCATCCATGTTCTCATCGATCAAGTCTGCGAATTTCAACATGATCCTTCCCCTTTGCTATTTGATGAAATATATAATCGTGTCATATAAAAATTGAAATTCTTGGACATTAAAAATTATAATGAAATGTTGGCTTCCACACAATTCTTGGAGGATTAGATAGAACTACATAAATTTCGCTATTCATTTATTCTTTTGGCCACTAGATGGATATGATTATAAAGTGGAAACTCAAAAAAAAAAAAAACAAAAGAAAGGCCTATCGTTACTAATTGAAATAGAGTAATGCTACACATTTAGACTCGGTACACAAGTTTTGTTTGCTAAGTGATAGGTCAGATTGTAAGTGGCCCTTGAAACAAGTGAGCCGTATTCGAGAACCTATAATAGTTTGACACATTATGTATTAATTCGATTTCAGTCGCATAGCATTTTCTATCAAGATAACACCAAGACATATATCTCCATGTATGCTTCTTCGGATGCAAAAAAAAAGAGAACTGTTGACACCTAAATTTTGGCAACCATTTAGTGTAATTTGCATAGAAAATTAGGGATTAAATTGTTAACCCCTAAACAAAAATATTTAAATTGCATAACATATAGTTTAAATTCATTGCATTTTGCATCGGACTGGCGGTGACGAACGAGCTTAAATTTCATTGAATGTGACTCAGCTCGCTTGGAATGCAAGGGCCGGGAATTACAAGTCAAATGGGCTCGGTTGTTTTAATTTGAACTTAATTCAGCCCATTCTCATTAATTAATTCAGCCCATTATCATTAATCAATTCGGCCCATTAATTCAGCCCATTAATTCAGCCCATTTAAATTAAAGCCCAAGCCTAAGCCCATTAGGACTAAAAGCCCATCTAATTGACCTAGGTTAATACTATATATTCAGAATTAGGTCAGATTTTTAGGGAAATTTTTCAGATCAGAATTTTGAGAGCACGAGAGACACACGTGAGCAAAAAAAAGAGAGTGAGAAAGAGAGAGGGAGAGAAGGAGACCGGCTCCCACCGCCGTCGCGCCTCACGCCACCGCGGCTGCTGTCGCCCCTCCCCGCGCGCTCCGCCGACGCTGCTGCTGCCTGCCGTTGCCGCGTGGTGCCGCCTCCCCTGTCGACGCCGTGCCTGCTGCTTCCTGCCGCGCAACGCCGACGCCGTTGCTGCTTGCTGCCGTGCCTGCTGCTTCCTGCCGCGCAACGCCGACACCGCCGCTTGCTGCTGCCGTGCCTGCTGCTTCCTGCCGCCCGACGCCGACGCCGTTGCTGCCAACGCCGACGCTCCTCAGGCCGACGCCGACGCCGCTGCTGCTTGCTGCTGCCGCTGCCCTTCCCGCCTACGCCGACGTCGCTGTTGCTTGCTGCCGCCGAGCCCGACGCTGCTGCCGCCGTCCTCGCCGGAGCCGTCACACGCCGGCGCTGCCTTGCTGTTCCGTCGCCGCCGCTCCGTCGTCGTTCCCGTCACCGCGCCGCCAAATCCGCCGTTCACCGTTCGTCCCAATCCGCAAGTTCGAATTTGGAAATTATCCGCAAATTAGGTAATTGAACATTATCTAATATTTTTAGAATATTTCGTTTCTTAATTTTTGAGTGTTTGAATATTCTGTGAATATTGCGTGGATTGCTAGATATTTTAGGATAATGTTTGCCTTGTTCGCAATATTTGAAAATATTCAAAATTAGGAATCTTTCCTAATTCAGCAACGTATCTGGACAATTATCCGACCTTATCCCTAAGGTATGATACGTGGCGATACGGAAGATCATTATCCTATCCCTAATCCCTTGGATACGATAATGATTTTTATCTGCTTTCCAAATTTGAACGATCGACTTTCCATTAATATCTATAACCCTGTAGATATGACCGGTAATTCGGTTTCTGTGCCTAATCCGAATTTGAAACGAATCTTGTGGATTGCATGGTTGCTTTAAATGTGGATGCTATCTCTGTTCAGATTATTTTCCTTTTCAAATAAAAAGAAAATTCAAAAAATATCAGTTAGGATTAGAATTTGAATTTTGCATGTTTAGGAATCTTAAATATATCTACACGATAGAGTAAGTATTCAATTTAAATTAGGATTTGAGATAATCTATTTCCTAGTTTAAATTAAATAATTTTCTAGTCTTGATAGATTATTTAGGTTATTTTTTTATTTCAAATTTTCATGAAAATCCCAAAAAAAAGAATGAATTGTTTTATGAATTGTTAGGATAGATTGCATTCTTAATTTAAGTAATTTATTATTTCGAATTTTAACAAAAATCCCAAAAATAATTCATGTTAGGATATGTTAAGTTATCATAGGTTGCATGTTAATTTAGGCATATTTTTATTCCGAATTTCATCAGAAAATACCAAAAGTAAATCATTTGCCCGTCATTAGAATTAGGTCACGTCGTCGCATGACATATAGTTTGCATGCTAGGATTGCATTACTTGCATGTCATTTTTTGCACGTCATTACATACAGACTAGGTTTCATTTAAATAAACGAAAACCCAAAAATTGAGTGAATTCCTTGTTAATTAGAAATCATATTAGGTTGTTGATGTGATTTTCTAACTAACAATGCAGATGCTTACGTTGCTTCGAGGTAAGTAATTCTTCCAAACTTGCAATTTATTCAATGCTTTCTTGGGTGTTAAATTGGTGGTTTGCGCACCCGCATGAACACTTCACATGTTAATGATTAAGTTAAAATGGATCCAAATTGCTTGCCAAAACATTTTTGAAAAGAAAAGGTACCGAAAGGGCGTTAGACTAGATCTAGCGTAATCAAGTCCCCGGGCTTAGAATCTCTGGTTCGTAGAAATAAAACATATCTCCCTATGTTTTATTTAGGTTTCTAATCGACCTACCACAAATAGATTAGTGGCGACTCCGAGCATGAAAACACTTGCATGTTAAAAACTTAAACCCTAAATTGCGAATTGGTAGGGCTTGGGAGGGCTCGAGTTAGGTTTAGTCCTAATAATCCATTAGCCTGAGAAAGGAATTTTTTAGGTCGCGACAGCTTGGCGACTCCGCTGGGGACTTGAGTTAAAACTCTTAGTGGACTTAGGCCAGTTTTTCTTTTCAAAAAATATTTTTGCTTGGCAGCGAGGATCCCAGGTACGTCCCTAACATTTTAGGTGTTAAATGTTTTTGCAGTATGGGAGGTATAAGGGGAGGCGTGATTGTTAACCCTTGTTTTGCAGGGAGGTGTTTGAATGAATGGTTTAGTTTATGCACGAAGCGCTGTATGATATAACCTGTTGTGCATGCCTTACATTTACACTACACCGCACACACTACCCGCTGCCGGACCTAGGCGGCACAGGTTTAGGATGGTACTGAGAAAATGGACACCCCGACCACACCCGCGTGGTATGGGTCGCCTTTCTTGGTCCCGAAAGTTCTTTCGTGGTGTCATTGAATACCTGCCACGGTTGCACCCTTTGCAACCCGGGTCGGCTCTTTGACTGAGCCGGAGTCAGGGGAATCTCAGCCTAACCACCACCATGACTGGTTTAGCTCGGTAATCCTCATGTCTCCATTTTGCAAGCCAGAGTCTAGGTAGAAATCGAACCTCACATTTCATGCGCATGTCTATGTGATTGCCATCATTCTACCGGGTGAAGTAAGATTTCTAAACCTTTATCTCGCAATTTATTTATCTTTCGTCTCTTTCTTTGGTCGGTCCATGACGTTAGGTCGGTCGCGAGTCTTGGTCTATACACTATGGGAGGGGCAGACATCCGGATTCTTGATGCTCCTAAGGACGAGCTCCGTGCCTGGTGGAATCTACTCAGTCCGACCAACCGCAGGTTAGTTGAGGGCCACATCGGGAGGCTCCTCCCCCTACTGGAGGTCAAAGTCCGTACCGGCCTCGTTCGAGCATTAGCGCACTTCTGGTGTCCCGAAACCTCTACCTTTATATTCGGTAAGCACGAGCTCACCCCGACGTTGGAAGAATATAGCGTGCTCATTGGAAAACCCTTGGAGTCGGATTTAGTCACACCACCTTTGGGAATTGATTCTACTTTAATGTTGGCTGAATTTTTGAATATCGGAAAAGATGAATTGGGAAAAGTTTTAAAAGCAAATCGTGGCACATGTCCTTTTTCATTCCTGAGTCAGTGTTTTGAAAAAGCCACATCTTTTCAAAAAGGCAGAATCTTTTTGCTAGCGTTTTTCGGGTTCGTGATTTTTCCTTACTGTAAGAATGCATGTAATCCGTCAATCGCATGGTTGGTCCAACAGGTCTGTCTTGAAAAGAATTTTATCAACATCATTTTAGCAGAGACTTTCATTTCCCTCACTAAATTTAAGCAACATGTTGACAAAACGTTTCATGCCCCCCTTGAACTTTTGCAAATTTGGTTTTTATCTCATATAAAAGGGTGTGGCGATTTACTCACAATACCCGAGCTTAGTGATTCTAGCCATCCAGTTTTAAGGTACAAAGAAAAACAAGGGGATGCACCCGATTATCATTACTCCGAATGGGTCATTTTCATGAAAAATGCTAGACCCCAAGGTTTCCAATGGCATGCTAACTGGTTCAAAGTCGAGGAAGCTCGGCTTACCTGTAATGGTATCGGGCCGGTTCCGCTGTTGGGTTTCACCGGAGCAATTGAATACTACCCCGCCAGAGTGTCTCGTCAGTATCAGATTCTCCAAGGGCTCCCTCCGGCGTTACAACCAGAACTCCTACAAGTCGACTTCGCCGATGATGATAAAGACCACGAAGCGACCGTAGCCCAGCTCAATAAGATGTGGAGGAAGTGTCGTGTGTTGAAGATAGCACGGCCCGAAAGAGAACTAAAGGGAGAACAGAAGTCCTATTTCGCGACAACCCAGTACATTCGTCGGCACAAAATCCCGCAAGATTGGCTCCCGAAGATACCTAAGGTGCCTCTCAAGTCCGCCAATCGCTCAGAGAACAACCGCCTCAAAAGGAAGGCCGAAGAAGCTGAAGAAAAAGCATCCAAGATAGCTCGAGCTTATGAGCAACTGAAGAAGGAAGTCGCCTCCCATATGTCTATAGATCAAGCTAAATAAAAAAGCTCGAAGTTCTTTTCTTATCTCAGTTTCAGTTTTAAAGTTTGTTTAGGAATTGAGTCATTTGTCTTTATATTCAGTTCAATTTCAAGTCATTAATTGGTGTAAAAATTTTCGCCATTTCAATAAAGAGGTCCCTTCAATTCAAAGCGGTTAGACCAATGTCATGGATTGGCGTATCATTTCGCTTAACACTCATGTGTGCCTGTTTCATTTCGAAATTAGGTAGCTACGGACCGATCACGATCGCCCATTCGTACACGGTCAAGAGCCAGAATGGCCGATCAAACCGACTTGCAAGAACATGTTATTGGTGTGGAAGACCACATCAAGCAACTTGTCATCGCGATGCAACAAATGTCCGCTGAGATCAAAGCTCTCCGGTCGGTTCCTGTTTCGACACCTCTCGAAGCATCAGTCCCAAAGCAGAAGATCAGAAAAAGTGTCGATGTTGACGGAGATGACGATATTCCTGATTTAGAAGATGACCCTATCCAGATCATCGTCAACAAGGACAAACCTGATGAGCGGGTCAATAAACTTGAAGAAAGAGTGAAGCAGCTGGAAGGTTCGCAGGATTCACCTTCGATTGATCTGTCCCTTTACTCACAGATCAAAATCCCAAAGAAGTTCAAAATGCCGGATTTCGACAAGTACAATGGCACCACATGTCCAAAAGCCCACCTACAGCTCTATCACGTGCAAATGACTTCGTACGTTGATAACGAACTCCTGATGATCCATGCCTTTCAAGCAAGTTTGACGGGTCCTGCTTTGAGCTGGTATCTCATGAAGAAGATAAATGGCCTCAAAACTTGGAAAGAAGCCAGTGAAGCATTCTTGAAGCAGTACAGATTCATAACAGACATCATTCCTACCCGTGATGATCTCGAACGCGCCCAGATGAAAAAGACTGAGTCCTTCAAAGACTATGCTATCAGATGGAGAAATTTAGCTGCTCAGGTTGTCCCAGAACCCATAGATAGTGAGTTAAAGAGGATGTTCATGAAAACTCTCCCGTTCGAATACCGTAATCGGATGGTTGCCATTCCGACTGACAACTTCAACCAACTCATCCCCATGGGCGAACAAATTGAAATAGGGCTGAAAGATGGATGGTTTGTCGAGCCGCCCTCCTCGACCAGAAGATTTGGTGCGAGAAAAGAGAAAGAACCGGCAGCTGAAGTGAATGTGGCTTATAACCAACCGAGCCGGCGGAATGCTAACTCCGCCCCAGCAATCCAAGTAGTAGAAGCTCAGCAACAAAACTCGAGTCGTCAACCTTTTCAGAGGAGGAACAACAAGAGGCAATTCACTCCCCTCCCCGGGTCGTTGTCTCAAGTGTTGACGGTGCTCCAGAAGAAAGGTTTGCTCACTACTGAGCCAAAGCGGCCCAATCCTGAGCGGTTCTATAACTTCGACCCGTCAAAGAAATGTGATTATCACATGGGTGAGCCGGGACACTCAACCGATGATTGCTATGCCCTCAGGCACCAAATCCAAAACCTCCTAGACACGAAGGCGTTCTCATTTCAACCTGCTAAGCCGAATGTTCAGAACAACCCACTCCCTGATCACGCAGGCAATGTGAATGCCATATTTAGCTTCAATGCTGGTCGAATCAAGAATGTTAAGGTGTGTACTACCGACGTCTACGGTGAGTTAGTGAAAGCCGGTTGTTATCCAAGTAATGGAGACCTGCCCCTGGCTCTCATGAGAGAAAGAGTCTCAAGAATGGTAAAAGCTGGGATGATTGTTTATGCTGACCACACTGGCATCGTCTCCACTATCTCCGAAGTGGTTATTAATTGGGAGGAGGAGTTTGCTACATTGAACATCAGGAGCGACAAGGGCGACCCTCTGCCTGAAGACATGCCTCCGCTTGAAGACGCGTCCGATAATGAGGAGATCACTGTAAGCACACCTACAACTGATGAAGGGATAGTGATCGAGATACCTCAACCGTATGAGTACAGTGACAATAAGGCGGTTCCCTGGTCCTACAGTCTCGATGTCGACTTAGTTACCAGATCTGGGCGTTCCTACGGTCAAGCTAATGCCCAACCTGCAAAACCCGTTACTGATGAAGAAGCCAAGGAATTTCTAGCCGTGATTAAGGCTAGCGAGTACAACATAGTTGAACAATTGCGCAAGCTGCCCGCGCAAATCTCCCTGCTTGAGCTGCTCCAGACATCTGTCATGCATCAGAAGGCCTTAATGAAGGTGTTAAGTGAAGTCCACGTGCCAGAAACGATCGATCATGACAAATTAGAGGAATTTGTGGGCTCTATACTCCTCAAGGACCTCATAGCCTTTTCAGATGAAGAGTTCCCTCTAGAAGGGAGGGGGCATACCAGGGCACTCTATATTTCCGTCAAATACAAGGCCTCGCATGTAGCCCGGGTACTCATTGACAATGGATCAGCCTTGAATATCTGTCCTCTGGCAACTTTACACAGCCTGAAGGTAGATCCTTCTAAGATAAATTCTGCAAGAACATCCGTACGAGCCTTTGACGGAACGAAGAAAGAAGTGATGGGAGAAATACACCTTGACATACAGATAGGACCAACGATTTTCAATGTCCTATTTCAAGTTATGGACATTCCCACTGCATTCAATTTTCTGTTGGGTCGTCCATGGATTCATACTGCTGGAGCTGTGCCATCCAGTCTACATCAGATGGTAAAGTTCATCGTGGAGAGAAAGTTAGTCACGGTCCACGGTGAAGAAGAGCACCCAATCTACCATGCAACGGCTATCCCCTATGTTGAGCCTGATTGCAAAATAGAATCGAGCTATCAGTCGCTGGAGCTCGTATCAACCATACATGCGTCAAGAGGATCATCACCGCCTATTCCTGAGGTGTCAAATGCTGCGGTCATGATTGGGAGAGTAATGATCTCTCACGGCTTTACTCCAGGTGAAGGCCTTGGTAGAAATAGTCAAGGCATCCGCCAACCGGTGGAAGTTTCTCAGAGGCCCCGCATTACTGGGTTGGGATACCTGGGGTCGAGTGAGCCGAACAATGTGGCACGTGGACGTGGACGTGGACGTGGTCGAAGAAATGGTCAAAATAGATTGCGATCCGAAGAAGAGCCAAATGGCGAAGAACGTGGGCGTGGTATGTTGCCTCCACACCTCCGCACCACATTCCCAGGCCCTGCAAGAATGATGCATGAAGAGAAAGAGGTGATCGACACTCTAGGGCAGCCGAGCGGCAAGTTCGACTATTATGTCAAATACTCAGCACCCCCGAGCTTCTATGTTGACCCCCGTGACATTGTCCCGGATGGATGGGGAGGTATGGATGATTCAACACCTCTAGTGACAGAAGATTCTGATGATGCAATGGAGGGAATCACCGCCCTGTTCGATAATTTCTTAATTGGAGCCATCGAGGAAGGACCGTTGAAGGGAATGGGCATTGGCCCGCAAGAGTAACACATTTACCTTTTTCGCACATTCCCCTACGCGGGAATTTTTACTGCTTTTTAGGACTTGCCCTGTCTCGGGAGCTACTTTTTAGTACTTTTCATTTCTAGGATTTGATTGTTGCAATTTCCATTCCAATAAATGTAATTCATTTGGTGATAATCAATAAAATTACAAGTTATTTTCGTTTTGAGGGCATGTTGAGGTACATCAAACCAGCCCGGTGATGATATCCAACCGATAAAAGAAAATATAGTCCAAGGAGAATTCTGAGGCCTGGGCTTCTTCATGCTTCCTCGTGTTAAAACCTTTTGAAAAGAATTTCAAAATAAAAAATCAATAGAAATACACTGTTTAGCCCTGTTTGTCCTACTGAACCCCCTACTTTATGTTTCAGGGGCAATCTTGTGACACGTAAGGGTATGGGAACGGTCCAATCTGATGAATTATGTGCCACCGAACCTGATCTCGATGACACCAATGAACTCGAAGATTCCTCAGACCTCCAGCGTGATCTAGAGCATCATGAAAGACCTAAAGTCCTAACGGTAGACCAAACTATCACCATCAACTTGAGTGATTCTGGAGAACCCAAAGAGGTGAAGATAGGGGCAACCCTTCCCGAAGGTGAAGCTAAACGCCTGGTCCAATTGCTGAAGGATTACCAGGATATCTTTGCCTGGTCGTATGTCGATATGCCGGGTCTAGATTCTTCTATCGTGGAGCATAGTCTACCCACTAATCCAGACATGCCGCCCAAGAAACAGAAGCTGCGAAGGACCAAGCCTGAACTTTCCAAGAAAATAGAGGAGGAGGTCATGAAGCTTTTGAAAGTGGGATTCATCGAAGTCACCCAATACCCCAGCTGGGTGGCTAATATTGTGCCAGTCATGAAGAAGGATGGTCGAGTTCGGGTTTGCATCGACTATCGCGATCTAAACAAGGCCAGTCCTAAAGACGATTTCCCATTGCCACATATAGATGTTTTGGTGGATAGTACAGCAGGGTTCGAGCTGTTTTCCTTCATGGATGGTTTCTCGGGTTATAATCAGATAAAAATGAAGGACGATGATAAGGAGAAAACGGCGTTCATCACTCCTTGGGGGACATTCCACTATAAGGTCATGCCCTTCGGCCTCAAAAATGCCGGGGCAACATATCAACGGGCAATGGTGACGCTCTTCCATGATATGATGCATAAGGAGATTGAAGTTTATGTCGATGACATGATCGCCAAGTCTAGACCTGGGAAGAGTCACGTTGATACTTTGAAGAAATTATTTGAGAGGCTCCGTGAGTTTAAGCTACGTCTCAATCCGGCCAAGTGCGTATTCGGAGCAACCTCGGGTAAATTACTTGGGTTCATAGTAAGCAGTAAAGGCATTGAAATTGATCCCTCCAAAGTGAAGGCTATATGTGAGTTACAACCCCCGTCGACCGTGAAAGAAGTGCGAAGTCTCCTGGGTAGATTGAACTACATAGCCCGTTTTATTTCTCAACTCTCAGCAACTGCTAAGCCATTCTTCAAACTTCTAAGGAAGAATGCTCAAGTGAAATGGAATGAGGATTGTCGGGAAGCGTTTAACGAACTAAAGCAATACCTGATGAAACCACCAGTGCTAGTCCCACCAATGCCGGGCCAGCCTTTGATCCTTTACCTCACGATTCATAGTGAATCTTTAGGTGCGATGCTAGCCCAGGAAAGTACTGAAGATGGAAAAGAGCGAGCCATTTATTACCTAAGCAAGAAGTTCACTGTCTCGGAGTTGAATTATTCTGAAGCCGAGAAGACTTGCGCTGCGCTAGTATGGGTGCTCCATAGGCTGCGACAATATACACTGCATCACCAGACTTTGCTTGTGACTGAGAACGATCCCATCAAGTATTTACTTGATCAACCAGCTTTGGTAGGGAAGTTAGCCAAGTGGCAGATTTTAATTTCAGAGTTTGACATCCAGATGAAGCCACAAAAGTCAGTTAAAGGTCGAGTAATTGCTGATGTGTTAGCTGAAAATCCTGGAGTCCCTGATGATGATAGATATTTTCCAGAAGATCGTATTTTGGTAATAAAGGAAAGCACTTGGACCATGTTTTTCGATGGAGCTGTAAACTTGGCCGGTTCCGGCACCGGGGCAGTTTTAATATCCCCAGATGGGCAACATTATCCAGTAGCAGCAAAGTTGGTGTTCCCCTGTACCAATAACATAGCCGAGTACGAAACTTGCATCCTCGGACTCCAAGTCGCAGTGGAAATGAGGATAACCAAGTTAAAAGTGTTTGGTGATTCTGCTTTGATTATTCTCCAAACTGTGGGAGAGTGGAAGACAAGAGACACCAAGCTAGTGCCGTACCATGAATACCTCGAAGAAATCATAAAGGAATTCGAAGATATCTCTTTTGAGTACTTATCGAGGTCTCATAATCAGTTTGCTGATGCGCTAGCTACGCTATCATCCATGTTGCAAGTGATTGATGGGTTAGAGGTAGAACCCCTGAAGATTGGAGTCCTGACAAAGCCAGCCTACTGTATGGTTGTGACTGGGGAGCCTGACGAAAAGCCATGGTATTACGATATCATGAGTTACATCCAGAGACAAGAATTTCCTGAGGAAAGCACCCCGGCTGACATGAAGTATATAATGAAAGTGGCTTCAAAATTCTTTGTTAGTGGTGAAAAACTGTACAAAAGATCATATGATTCGGTCCTATTAAGATGTGTGGATGCAGCTGAAGCTACCAGAATCATGCAAGAAGTACACGAAGGGATATGTGGTCCACACATGAATGGCCACATGTTAGCTAAGAAGATTATGAGGTTGGGTTATTATTGGCTCAGTCTTGAGAATGACTGCATCCAACATGTTCGAAGATGTCATCGTTGTCAGGTTCATGGGGATAAGATAAATGTTCCCCCGACAGAATTACATCAGCAGTCAGAGCCATGGCCCTTTTCAATGTGGGGCATCGATATGATTGGCCCGATTAATCCCAAGGCATCAAATGGACATCGATTTATCTTGGTCGCGATTGACTATTTCTCTAAGTGGATTGAAGCGTCATCTTATGCAAACGTCACCGCAAAGAATGTTGTAAAATTCATCAGGCGGGACATAGTCGCTCGCTATGGTGTCCCTGAGGCTATTGTCACTGACAATGGGACAAATTTGAACAACAAGTTCATTGATCAGTTGTTCAACGAGTTCAAAATCCGGCACCTGAATTCATCTCCCTATCGTCCACAGATGAATGGAGCAGTTGAAGCCGCTAACAAGAACATCAAGAAGATCTTGGCCAAAACGGCTGAAAACTATCGTGACTGGCATGAAAGGTTGCCATTTGCGCTAATGGCATATCGGACTTCGATCCGAACCTCTGTCGGAGCAACCCCTTTTTCCTTGGTATATGGCATGGAAGCAGTTCTACCCGTCGAAGTAGAGATCCCTTCCTTGCGAGTGTTATCTCAAGTGGAGTTGTCCGAGGCAGAATGGATGCGACAAAGGCATGAGCAGTTAAACCTAATTGATGAGAAGCGATTGAGAGCCATTTGCCACGGTCAAACCTATCAGCGGAGGATAGCTAGATCCTTCAATCAAAAGGTGCGTCCAAGACACTTCGAGGTAAATGATCTAGTCCTAAGGAAGGTACTGCCAGTCTTTCCTGTTCCTGGAGGAAAATTTGCCCCAAACTACATTGGTCCGTACGTGGTTAAAAAGGTGCTTCCCGGAGGTGCCCTGATCCTCGCAGAAATGGATGGTCGTGAGTTCTCCACTCCTGTTAATTCTGACGCTGTGAAGATATATTATCCCTGATAAGATCTAACATTTTTGCGGCGAAAGTTTTCAAGTGTTTGGTTTTATATTCTAAATTGCAAACATTTCACTTATGAATAAATGGGTTCAATCAATTTAAAGATGGAATGTGTGCCTTGGCCTTAAATTATGCTTGATTATTTTGTCAGTCTACATTATCGATTTCAAAAGGGGAATCTATTTAGACGATATGATAACTCATGTGAAATAAATTGAATGTGTTGAATGAGGTACATCGGGATGATGAAAGGCAAGCCATATCCTATACACAGTCCCATGCACTAATCCCCAGTGAGTTGAGTGGAAAAATTTCATGTCTGCAAGGTAAAGGGTTATCTCGCAAAAGGCACGGCAACTGAAATGATGAGAGGCAATTCATTTCTCTATCCCAAACACTACAAGTTATCCATTGTTTCGCCACTTTGAGCCTAAACACTTGGAGAAATTCATTCAAATTACCCCTGTCAAGAACCACCCCACATCGGGGCAAACTGGAGGTAAGTCAGCGTCATAAGGTGAAAAATGAGTAGAAATTTTCATGCTCTCACTTGCATCAATCTTCGAGTGTTGCTTTTTCAGATGAATTCACGTGAAGTTCAAGTGCCTTAGGATGACGAAGAGCATTTCTTTCTCTATCCTATACACACTTCATCCTTTGCTAAGCCCAATTGAGCCTGCAAATTCATTTCTTAAACCCAGTTGGTGATCATCCCCCACACTGGGGCAAGGCAAAAGTCATCATTGTTCAGGCAGCGTATCCAGAGCGCCGACAAAAGACAAGACCCCGAGAGTCCAAATGTTAGTCATTCGGTCAAAACAAGCCAAAGTGTGGCTAGCCAATGTATGCATTGTAGACAGTGTATGTCAAAAAAAAAAAGGCATGAAAAAGCAGTGTGCCTGGTAAAAGCAAGGCCGATGCCCGTGAAAAAAGGAAAAAATGGAGAAAAGTGACGACTTTAGAAAATGTTTAGTTGTCTCGAAGTCACAAAAGCATCCAAAGTCTTGAGGAGTCAGGTGATAAATTCTCGAAGCCAATGGAGCATCTACCGAGAAGACAATCCCTGGTGAAGAAGAAGACCGGTGACAATGCCGAGATGATCACCAACTTGTTCATCCCAATTATACACATTTTGAGCCTTATGATCCATTCATTTCTCAACCCATGAGCCTAGCCTGCGTTACGTCCCTTGCAAAGTCTCTTCAGATTAGGGCACTTGAACTAACGTAGAGTTTCTGATGTTTATAAGCTTAGCTCGAAGAAGTGCGAGCAAGTCCATTTCTATCTCATTTTGCAGGTTCTTGACTTGTAAACCCGGAGACAATTGCAGAGCATTTTCTTTCAATAGCCTCGACTCGAAAAATCTCTGTCGCGACCTAAAAATTTCCCCATTCTCAGGCTAATGGATTATTAGGACTAAACCTAACTCGGGCCCTCCCAAGCCCTACCAATTCGCAACTTTGGGTTTAAGTTTTTAACATGCAAATATTTTCATGCTCGGAGTCGCCACTAATCAATTTGTGGTAGGTCGATTAGAAACCTAAATAAAACATAGGGAGATATGTTTTATTCCTACGAACCAGAGATTCTAAGTCCGGGGACTTGATTACGTTAGATCTAGTCTAACGCCCTTTCGGTACCTTTTTCTTTTCAAAAAAAATATTTTGGCAAGCAATCTGGACCCATTTTAACTTAGTCACTAACATGTGAGGTGTTCATGCGGGTGCGCAAACCACCAATTTAACACTCAAGAAAGCATTAAATAAATTGCAAGATTAGGAGAATTACTTACCTCGAAGCAACGTAAGCATCTGCATGGTTAGCTAGAAAATCACATCAACCATCCTAATATGATTTCTAATTAACAAGCAGTTCACTCAATATTTTTGGATTTTTCGCTTATTTAAATGAAACCTAGTCTACATGCAATGACGTGCAATAAATGACATGCAAGACCTAGCATACAAACTATATGTCATGCGACGACGTGACCTAATTCTGATGACGGGCAAATGATTTATTTTTGGTATTTTCTGGTGAAATTCGGAATAAAAATATGCCTAAATTAACGTGCAACCTATGATGACCTAATATGTCCTAACATGATTTATTTTTGGGATTTTTGTTAAAATTCGAAATAATAAATTACTCAAATTAAGAATGCAATCTATCCTAATCTACCATAAAACAATTCATTCTTTTTTTTTTGGGGTTTTCATGAAAATTCGGAATTAAAAAATAACCTAAATAATCTATTAAAGTTAGAAAATTACTTAATTTAAACTAGGAAATAAATTATCTCAAGTCCTAATTTAAATTAAATAATTACTCTATCATCTAGATATATTTAGGATTCCTAAGCATGCAAAACTCAAATTCAAATCCTAACTAATTTTTTTGAATTTTCTTTTTATTTGAAAAGGAAAATAATCTAAACAAGGATAGCATCCACATTTAAAGCAACCACGCAATCCACAAGATTCGTTTCAAATTCGGATTAGGCACAAAAATCGAGCTATCAGTCATATCTATAGGGTTATAGATATTAACGGAAAGTCGATCGTTCAAATTTGGAAAGCAGATAAAAATCATTATCGTACCCAAGTGATTATAGATAGGATAATGATTTTCCGTATCGCCACGTATCATACCTTAGGGATAAGGTCGGATAATTGTCCAGATACGTTGCTGAATTAGGAAAGATTCCTAATTTTGAATATTTTCAAATATTGCGAACAAGGCAAACATTATCCTAAGATATCTAGCAATCCACGCAATATTCACAGAATATTCAAACACTCAAAAATTAAGAAACGAAATATTCTAAAAATATTAGATAATGTTCAATTACCTAATTTGCGGATAATTTCCAAATTCGAACTTGCGGATTGGGACGAACGGTGAACGGCGGATTTGGCGGCGCGGTGACGGGAACGACGACGGAGCGGCGGCGACGGAACAGCAAGGCAGCGCCGGCGTGTGACGGCTCCGGCGAGGACGGCGGACCGGTGGTGTGATCGTTCGGACTGCGGCGGTGGCTCCGGTGAGGACGGCAGGGACAAGCGGCAGCTCCGGCGGGAGGAGCAGCAGCAGGCTCGGCGGCGGCAGGCGCGGCGGTGGCGTTCGTCGGCGATGGCACGGCGGCGGGCATGCAGCGGCTTGCGGCGGTGGCGTTCGTCGGCGATGGCACGGCGGCGGGCATGCAGCGGCTTGCGGCGGTGGCGTTCGTCGGCGATGGCACGGCGGCGGGCATGCAGCGACTTGCGGCGGTGGCGTTCGTCGGCGGTGGTATGGCAGTGGGCATGCAACGGCTTGTGGAGGTGTGCGACAAGGGCGTTGGCTTGGCAAAGCAGTAGTGGGGTCAACGTCAAGGATTGCTATTGGTCTCAGCAAGGATTCTTCTCTTCAAGCCGTGGTCAAAGTCTTCCCTTTTCACCAGATTTTCATCACTTGAACTCTCTCTGTGCTATTTTCTTTTGGTGGTGTTATCTTCGGTCCTACGCTCCATGATGTCGTCCTGTGGACGTAAAGGCGCTCGATGCAGAGAGCAAAACAGAGGCTGGAAGCCCCAGGACTTGCAGCTGTGCGTGTGGATGAACGATTGCAATGCTCCAGAGAGAGAGAGCTTGACGGCCAGGGATAAAGGAGGTAGACGCCGGATGGATGCCAAGGGCCGCCGTCAGAACACCTAAGGGAGAGTACCGCTTGTGCAGTTTTTTTTCCTCTCTGAACACACTCTCTCCTTTTCTTTTTCTCACGCGATTCACTCGTGTCTCTCTCAAAAAATCTGATTTGAAAATTATGAGAACCCCCCTTTTTCTGACCTAATAATGTATATATATAGTATTAACCTAGGTCAATTAGATGGGCTTTTAATCCTAATGGGCTTAGGCTTGGGCTTTAATTTAAATGGGCTAAATTAATGGGCTGAATTAATTAATGATGATGGGCTGAATTAATTAATGAGAATGGGCTGAATTAAGTTCAAATTAAAACGACCGAGCCCGTTTGACTTGTAATTCCCGGCCCTTGCATTCCAAGCGAGCTGAGTCACATTCAATGAAATTTAAGCTCGTTCGTCACCGCCAGTCCGATGCAAAATGCAATGAATTTAAACTATATGTTATGCAATTTAAATATTTTTGTTTAGGGGTTAACAATTTAATCCCTAATTTTCTATGCAAATTACACTAAATGGTTGCCAAAATTTAGGTGTCAACAATCTCTTTTGCTAAGCCATTGACCAAGCCCTATGTTACAGTCCTAACAAAGACCTCTCAGATTGGTAAAGTCATACTGCTTGCGAGAATACTCGGACCCTTGTCAACATGATGATGGTGAGATGGAGCGATTCTCCATAAATCAGCCTTTCGATGAGAATGAGAGAAAGCCCTTTTGGACCGGAAGTCCCTCATTCGACATTTTCAAGATATCCGCTTGTGAGTTCGGGTTGTCTTGTCATGATTTTTCCCCCAGCGAAGTTTGTAATGCCGATTTGACAAAACCATCGTGCATGAAAATCGGTTGAAATCATAGTTCATGTGTATATGTATTCTTGACAGTGTGCGAATGCATATTACATGTTACTTAAAATCGTGTCTAACAGGAGACACACCATCAGAGTTGGAGATGTCACCAGGTAAGTATGTCTCTATCCCTAGGATATCTATGACTATCTAGGTATCCCTAACCTGTTCAAGCAATTGTCAGGTCCCACGTCTGATCATTTTGGCGATCTCTAGATGCCTTTGATTTTGTTCAGGTGTCTATTGATCAAACCTTTTCAGGTACTTCTGATGATATCCAGGTACTTTGTCAAGGAACTCTTGAACACTTGGGCTAGCCCCTTTGTTCATCAAATCACAGATTTTCATACAATCTCGAGAAGATTCCCCCGTTACATGACTATGAGCAGATATAGGCATGACGGCCAAATCTTTGCATATGAGCAGGTATATGTAAAGATCGGAATATTCTCCCAAATTTCAGGTATTCCCCCGCTACTCACCTATGAACAGGTATAGGTGAAGCGGCCAAATCTTTGCATATGAGCAGGTATATGTAAAGATCGGAATATTCTCCCAAATTTCAGGTATTCCCCCGCTACTCACCTATGAACAGGTATAGGTGAGGCGGCCAAATCTTTGCATATGAACAGGTATATGTAAAGGTCGGAATATTCTTTCAACCCCAGGTGTTCCCCCGCAGTTCACTTATGAGCAGATATAAGTGCGGCGGCCAAACCTTTGCATATGAGCAGGTATATGTAAAGGTCGGAATATCCTCTTGATTTCAAAAGTTTCCCCCGCAATTCACTTATGAGCAGGTATAAGTGAAGCGGCCAAATCTTTGCAAACACCTATGGAGATATATAGGTAATTCGTAAAGATCGGAACTGTTCTCACGAATCCAGATGATGATTGGATACGTCGAGTTTTTCTTCGTGTGTTTTGACTTGACTGCAGATCACCGAAGTTCATCAACATATATCAGGCAATACCGATGGGAACTGAGCCCATACATTTGCCAAAACAACATACAAGTTAAGGTTGTGCCTCGAATTGCGCTATCGTCAGGTAAGCAATTCCAGGTATGTTCTCTATTCAGGTCAGCATTGCATCATTTCTTAATGCATCGTAAAATGGGACTCATAATCCCGACAAAAACAACATTCACTGCATTTGCATAAGTGAAATTTAGGTATCATTTAGTCTTTGAATGCAACCTCTGCGAGCTCACCTTCAAAGAGGGGCAGCTGTTGACACCTAAATTTTGGCAACCATTTAGTGTAATTTGCATAGAAAATTAGGGATTAAATTGTTAACCCCTAAACAAAAATATTTAAATTGCATAACATATAGTTTAAATTCATTGCATTTTGCATCGGACTGGCGGTGACGAACGAGCTTAAATTTCATTGAATGTGACTCAGCTCGCTTGGAATGCAAGGGCCGGGAATTACAAGTCAAATGGGCTCGGTTGTTTTAATTTGAACTTAATTCAGCCCATTCTCATTAATTAATTCAGCCCATTATCATTAATCAATTCGGCCCATTAATTCAGCCCATTAATTCAGCCCATTTAAATTAAAGCCCAAGCCTAAGCCCATTAGGACTAAAAGCCCATCTAATTGACCTAGGTTAATACTATATATTCAGAATTAGGTCAGATTTTTAGGGGAATTTTTCAGATCAGAATTTTTGAGAGCACGAGAGACACACGTGAGCAAAAAAAAGAGAGTGAGAAAGAGAGAGGGAGAGAAGGAGACCGGCTCCCACCGCCGTCGCGCCTCACGCCACCGCGGCTGCTGTCGCCCCTCCCCGCGCGCTCCGCCGACGCTGCTGCTGCCTGCCGTTGCCGCGTGGTGCCGCCTCCCCTGTCGACGCCGTGCCTGCTGCTTCCTGCCGCGCAACGCCGACGCCGTTGCTGCTTGCTGCCGTGCCTGCTGCTTCCTGCCGCGCAACGCCGACACCGCCGCTTGCTGCTGCCGTGCCTGCTGCTTCCTGCCGCCCGACGCCGACGCCGTTGCTGCCAACGCCGACGCTCCTCAGGTCGACGCCGACGCCGCTGCTGCTTGCTGCTGCCGCTGCCCTTCCCGCCGACGCCGACGTCGCTGTTGCTTGCTGCCGCCGAGCCCGACGCTGCTGCCGCCGTCCTCGCCGGAGCCGTCACACGCCGGCGCTGCCTTGCTGTTCCGTCGCCGCCGCTCCGTCGTCGTTCCCGTCACCGCGCCGCCAAATCCGCCGTTCACCGTTCGTCCCAATCCGCAAGTTCGAATTTGGAAATTATCCGCAAATTAGGTAATTGAACATTATCTAATATTTTTAGAATATTTCGTTTCTTAATTTTTGAGTGTTTGAATATTCTGTGAATATTGCGTGGATTGCTAGATATTTTAGGATAATGTTTGCCTTGTTCGCAATATTTGAAAATATTCAAAATTAGGAATCTTTCCTAATTCAGCAACGTATCTGGACAATTATCCGACCTTATCCCTAAGGTATGATACGTGGCGATACGGAAGATCATTATCCTATCCCTAATCCCTTGGATACGATAATGATTTTTATCTGCTTTCCAAATTTGAACGATCGACTTTCCATTAATATCTATAACCCTGTAGATATGACCGGTAATTCGGTTTCTGTGCCTAATCCGAATTTGAAACGAATCTTGTGGATTGCATGGTTGCTTTAAATGTGGATGCTATCTCTGTTCAGATTATTTTCCTTTTCAAATAAAAAGAAAATTCAAAAAATATCAGTTAGGATTAGAATTTGAATTTTGCATGTTTAGGAATCTTAAATATATCTACACGATAGAGTAAGTATTCAATTTAAATTAGGATTTGAGATAATCTATTTCCTAATTTAAATTAAATAATTTTCTAGTCTTGATAGATTATTTAGGTTATTTTTTTATTTCAAATTTTCATGAAAATCCCAAAAAAAAGAATGAATTGTTTTATGAATTGTTAGGATAGATTGCATTCTTAATTTAAGTAATTTATTATTTCGAATTTTAACAAAAATCCCAAAAATAATTCATGTTAGGATATGTTAAGTTATCATAGGTTGCATGTTAATTTAGGCATATTTTTATTCCGAATTTCATCAGAAAATACCAAAAGTAAATCATTTGCCCGTCATTAGAATTAGGTCACGTCGTCGCATGACATATAGTTTGCATGCTAGGATTGCATTACTTGCATGTCATTTTTTGCACGTCATTACATACAGACTAGGTTTCATTTAAATAAACGAAAACCCAAAAATTGAGTGAATTCCTTGTTAATTAGAAATCATATTAGGTTGTTGATGTGATTTTCTAACTAACAATGCAGATGCTTACGTTGCTTCGAGGTAAGTAATTCTTCCAAACTTGCAATTTATTCAATGCTTTCTTGGGTGTTAAATTGGTGGTTTGCGCACCCGCATGAACACTTCACATGTTAATGATTAAGTTAAAATGGATCCAAATTGCTTGCCAAAACATTTTTGAAAAGAAAAGGTACCGAAAGGGCGTTAGACTAGATCTAGCGTAATCAAGTCCCCGGGCTTAGAATCTCTGGTTCGTAGAAATAAAACATATCTCCCTATGTTTTATTTAGGTTTCTAATCGACCTACCACAAATAGATTAGTGGCGACTCCGAGCATGAAAACACTTGCATGTTAAAAACTTAAACCCTAAATTGCGAATTGGTAGGGCTTGGGAGGGCTCGAGTTAGGTTTAGTCCTAATAATCCATTAGCCTGAGAAAGGAATTTTTTAGGTCGCGACAAGAACAAAAACATATATTCTTGGCAAAGATGAACTAAGACATATGCTGCATATAATAACTTGTATTCAAAAGAGGCATTCCTAGCGTTCGAAACAAATGCAGAGACTAACGATAGCAATGAAGTGTTTCCAGCATTTCTAGCATTGGTCGAAGAATCTTCCTCCACTTAGTTACAAGGAAGCGTTCAAATTTCCTACCAAATCCCCTTTTCTTAAAGCATGATCATATATATAATACACATGTGAGTAGGCCCCAAAAATTTTTTAGTTGTCCATTAAATTAGGAAGTGGCCGACACTATCAATCAATATCAGGTACAAATGATAACAAAGTATTGATATGATGGGGGAAGAGCAACGAGAAAAAACAAAAACAAAAACAGTATCTTACCTACCAATCACATGTAAATTAATCGATCAACATACTCTTCGCATTATATGCATCTCAATCGACTCTTAGGTTTGTATTTTGAATCTCTCCATTCTAATTGATTAGTTTTTTCATGTGTCATTATTACGTGGTGTGCCGTCACATTAAGTCACGTTCATGTTAACAGTCGATTTACATTCAAAGTGATTGCTTTACTACCAAAATGCAAAAGCATATACTTGGGACGTCATAATTTATTATAGTCTACTCTATGAACAATAAAGATTTTTCCAAGTATTCACCCGTAATTTTTCTTGGTTTAAGATTACATTTGAACCCGTTAATCATTCTTTAATTGATACAGAGATTAAGATAAGCACGAAAAATCAATCCACTAAAAATCAACTTACTAAATGAGATGTCAAAGTACTAACTTCTAAGTGGTTGTTTTGCTTAAGTTATCTCACATAAACATCCCGGCTAAAATTGACGGTGTTCTTTCGATGAAATTATTTTCATAAGCGAATTTGCGAATTGGTATCCATTGGTATTATCTTTTTAATTTGATGGAAAAGAGAAGACAAAAAGGGAGAGAAAAAGGGGACGGGACGCACATAGCCGGGCATGCGTGGCCAAGGGCCGTGATCGAATGCTTGGCGGGCAGCTTTCACAGCCAAATCCACGTCCTCTTCGTCTCCCTCCGCAACTCTTGCGGTCACTTCTCCATTTCTTGGATCTAGCGTCTCGAATGTCCTCCCTATTCATCCAATTTCATTCACTGTAATGAATCAGAAACCCAAAAAGCCGGAGGAGGAGGAGGAGGAGGAGGAGGAGAATTTGTTAGGACTGCGAGTTTTTCTGCGGTCACCAATGATTGAAATTGCTCTTTGTTCATTGGACATGCAATACAGTGCAAAACCTTTCTCAAGATCAATCTTGATTCAGATGGGTCCTTTCCCTTTCGATACCCCGTTTTCTGTACTTCCGAACAGAGCAAGGAGTTGCGGTCATCAAATAAAGCACTGCTTGAAGGAGACAAACCCAACTTCGGAACGGTTTGGCCATGGCACGAATTTACTTTCTTTTTTGTTTCTCTATTTGAGAAAAAGAATAAGCAAGCAAGAGCAGAACTAGACAAGAACATCGGTAAGAGAGACGACTGTGGCGAAACATGAAACCAAGTAGTGAATTCTTCATCAAGTGCAGTGCAAAAGCTTGACAAGAAACTGGTGATTGAATTGGAGGGCCTTCATGAAATTCTAAAGAAACTGAAGGGACATAAGAACACAGAGCTGTTCTTTTGTGAGTCACTGAGAAAATCACAATTCGAATGAGTATTCCGAATCCTACCTTTGACAGAATCGACGAACTCGCCGTTGATGAAGAGCTTGGTGAACTTAATCTCGGGAACATGATCATCATAAGTCTTTAGACTGCCATTTTCATTGCCGTGGTGCTCTGCCATCTCTCTCTTCTGTGCACTCGAGCTCTGGCGATTTTGGCAGGAGAGAGGGTCTCTTTGGTGTATAGTCAGTTTTCCTACTCGTAACAGGTAGGGGTATTTTGGGAAGAGAAACTTTTGTAGCCATACTTATTATTCTATGTTTGTTTAGCTGAAAATAAATGATTTAGAATTTTTTTTAAATGATCGCTTATATTTCTTACAAAAATGAATGAACGAAAATATTTTCATTAAACGATGCAAATGATCCTTTTTAGGAAAATGCTTTTCAAAAAATTATTTTTCGCGAATCAAACAGAGCCTTATGTATAGATTATAGGTGACAAGACGAAAAATCAGTCACAATATACCATTCGTCTAAATTCCATGAATTCCTCCTTGTTTTCCTCGACAATTTTATCGGGGTTGCAATCATTGTTCTGCAAAATGGGTTGAAGCAGTTTTTTATAAAAATATTGCTAAAAAACCAATGAAAGAGGTGTTAGACTTCACAAGTGCAAGAGATATTAAAATGATTCATTCGGCCCTTATTATACTTAAGTTAATGGTCAAGCCGAAGCATCAAATAAACCATAGTCAATCTTATTAAGAAACATCTCGAAGAGAATACGGTAAGCTGTTAATTCTGTCCTTAAAGGGTAGAATGCAAACTAATGTGTTAAATAAAGATTACGAATGGTTAATGTATATGAATTTATATGAGTTGGATGAAATTCAAGCATTAGCACTAGAGTATATTATTGCTGAAAAGAAAAGAGTTGATAACAAGTTGCCATTGGTGACCTGGCCCGGAAAACTTTTATCGATTAATTCAAAAAGTGATGAGTTTGGTAAGTGGCCCCCCAAATGTTTTGACTAGTAACACTAATTGTGTTGGAACTGGTGATGCGGCGTAAGCGGATCATAATTATGCAATTAAATCGAGAGCTGTAGAAATCGACAGAGAAATAAAACGAGGACTAATAAAATGACACAAGAAATTTACGTGAATGTCAAAACCTATATCCACAGAGAGAGACGGCAAATAATTCACTAATAAATCGGAGAATTATAGAGTTTTACAATCACTCACACACTCAAGCGTTTTTCAGCTCTAGTTTGTACCCAATACCCATAGTGTCGAACAGCTCAACTCGATGGACTTGACTCTGAGCACAAATCTCTCTGAGCTCTCACCTCACTTCGTCCCTTGAGCTCTCTACTACTGTTCGTCTCTTGCTTGTGGAGAAGCTATGCACACAGAAGAGCCCGCACTCATTTATTACGAATGGAGAAGTCTTCCGTTCTCTTCGGCTGCCGCGGGAGGAAATCACTGAACAAAACAAACCAAGCCCACACCTTTTGATTGCCATACTGTAAAAGTTGGGGCTCCCTTGATTTATGTGTGCAGAGAAGATCTCACCGTATCGGTCGTCCTTCATGCAACTCCTTATAGTGCCTATTGGTAGATTAGGTTTATACTAAAGGGCATAATTGTCATTGTATTGTTTTTAGCCCTAAACCCTATGTATATATATTGTAAATTGTTTCATTAATGAAAGCAACGTTTGCCCAAACTTTATATGGTATCAGAGCGGTGATCCTTGAAGCTCATCTCTCACGTCTCTTAAGCAATATCTAGTTCTCCTCTGATTCGGGCAGATCGATTCGCCGGTGTGGTTTGATTTTTCAGTGTCGTTGCTGCTTCTGTCCAGCGGTCTGGTTTTGCTTTCTTGTCGAAATTCTCGAGATCTTGTTTGCCGGTGTTGATCTCTGCCTCCCGTGAACCTGTCTGCGATTTGCTGCGTCCTCGCTGATTCGCCATCATTGCTGCCTTGGTCCTGACATTCCTCCTCATCGGTCACCGCAAGTTGCCATGGTAGACAATTCTCAAACCTCTTCAGCCATCGCTCCCGCACATGAGCAGCTGAACAGCCCTTATTTTATACATCCTTCTTATAACCCTGATCTAATCTCGTCGGCATGGTCCTTACGAGTGATAATTACAACAATTGGTCTTGTGCCATGGAGATTGCCCTTTCTGCCAAAAACAAGATGGTATTTGTTACTGGAGAAATTAAAAAACGAACCGCAGCCGACCCTGCCTATGCGTCATGGATTTGTGTTAAAAATATGATTCTATCATGGATTCTTAATTCCATCCATCCAGATTTAGTGCCAACGGTTCTCTACACAGAGTCAGTTGCCGATGTCTGGGCCAATCTCCGCGAACGTTTTTCGCCGTCGAATGGTCTTAGGGTTTTTCATCTTGAGCAAAAGATATGTACCCTTGCGCAACATGACGATGCCGTGACCAAGTACTACAACAACTTGCGAAGTTGCTGGGATGAATTGAATAATTTGGATCTGTTACCTCAATGCTCTTGTTCAGCTCATCTATCATTACCAAACAACAAGAGAATCGGCGATTGTTTCAATTTCTCATGGTTTTCAATCTCAGGTACGCTAATGTTATTAGTCAGATTTTACTAATAGAGCCGTTACCTAGTGTTGCACGCACATATGCACTAGTTCTTCAGGATGAGTCGCATCGCCATATCCAATTGGATTGCCCACCATCCGATCAGACCAACACTTTGCTTAGTACTCACGGCCATACGCGGATTCCTCATCCCGCAGATAGCCCAGCTCTCTTGGCGCTCCCGTTTCGTCCGCCAACCTAGCTAAACGGACAAACACTTCCCGCGGTCGGGACAGATGCGTCCACTGCGGCATCTCGGGACATACATGGGATGTGTGTTTTTGACTTCATGGCTTCCCTCCCAACCGCAAGCAACGCCGTGGACAGCCATCTACCTCTTCTCGGCCCACAGACAACAAGTCCAACCATACTTCCATGCGGGACCTCCTCCGTTTACAAATGATCAATATAAGCAACTGATGCGTTTGCTGCAAGAGGTAGACATCCCAAAAGCCAACCTCTTAGGTAATGTTCTTGGCTTATCTTCAAGTTCATTTAATTCTGATACTCGGGTTATTGACACTGGCGCCACCAACCACATCACATTTGAACCCCATCAGCTTACAAACCCAACTCACTATCCTCTCCACATCCCACCATTGGGATTCCAAATGGTGTTGGTGTCCCTATGATATCACACGGTTCGGCCCCTCTTACCCCAACTATCTCCCTTGACAATGTCCTTTGCGCTCCCTCTTTCAAGTACAATTTATTATCAATCTGCAAGCTCATTCAAACTTTAAATTGCTCAGTCACTTTTTTTCCTAAACACTGTCTTTTTCAGGACCTCTTGACGAAGAAGATCATTGGTAAGGGCCATGAGCGTGGTGGTCTCTATTATTTGGAGATTCCTATCGAACCTAACGTCCTCTCTACTGCAACTTTTTCACCTCATCTTTGGCGCACCCGCTTAGGACATCCATCTGAGTCAGTTTTATCCACTTTGCAACAAACTTTATGTTTTAGTCTAGCAAAACGATTGAGTCCATGTGATGCTTGTCATTTATCCAAACAAATTTGTTTGTCTTTTGCGTCTGGCACTATTACTACTTTACGTCTCTTTGAGCTTATTCATGTTGACATTTGGGGACCTTATTCTCCTTTTTCGCATCAGACATGTCATTATTTTTTATCTATTGTTGATGACTATTTGCACTATACTTGGATTTTTTTACTTACTTTTAAGTTTGATGCAATTGATTCTCTGATTCACTTCTTTGCTTTTATTGAGACTCAATTTCAAACCAAAGTCCAAAATGTTCCATCTGATAAACAGAACCGAATTCCTTTCCTCTCGATTGCAAGAGTTTTTTCGCGCCCATGGTGTTCACCACTAGCGCAGTTGCCCCTCACACTCCTCAACAAAATGGAGTTTTTGAGCGCAAGCATCGTCACCTGCTCAATGTTGCTCGTGCGTTGCGTTTTCATTCTGGCATGCCTTTTCATTTTTGCGGTGATCATGTCTTAACTGCTACTCATCTCATCAATAGACTACCTAGTCCTCTCCTACACAATAAAACCCCGTATGACCCTCTCGATGGCAAACCACCTTCCTATTCTCATCTTCGTGTCTTTGGTTCATTATGTTACGCTTCTACTGGCCATCTTCACTCCGATAAATTTGGCCCCCGATCTTGCCGACGTGTTCTAATAGATTATCCCACAAACCACAAAGGTTACCGTCTTAATGATCTCCAAGATCAAACAACTTTTACCAATCGCAACGTCATTTTTTATGAACAAGATTTTCCTTTTCGTTAAACAATCGACCATACCACAACAGAACATACCCCAGTAATTCCATTACCCATACCCGATCTTGGTGAAACCTCCCCTCCTCCCTCCACCCCGGTACTTGCACCGACCTCATCTCCTCAGCCCTCTGCACCCATGCCCGCACCATCACCCACTGCACCCGAAGCCGTGCCTCGACCATCTTGGCCATGCCGTCCACCTAGATATCTTTGAGACTACCACTATGCTGTTGTGGTCTTCGATCAATCCTATTCGGACTCTAAGGTAACTGAATCAGGTAGACTTTACCCTTTATCCAAATGTTTATCGTACTCGCATTTTTCACCCACTTACTGTGTTTTTTTTAGCCTCCATTATCCTTAAAGCAAGAACCTGAAACTTGTGACACTGCGTGTCCATCTCCCAAGTGGCGAGAGGCAATGTCTTCTGAGATACAGGCCCTTGAACAGAATGACACTTGGGAAATTGTTCCTCTTCCTCTTGACAAACAACCCATTGGATATAAATGGGTTTATCGAATCAAACATAAGTCTGACGGCACCATTGAACGCTACAAAGCTCGTCTCGTTGCAAAGGGTTACACTCAAACAGAGGGGATTGATTATCATGATACCTTTGCGTTTGTTGCTAAAATGGTAACCGTTCGCACTTTATTAGCTCTTGCTTCAATTCATCATTGGCCTCTCTACCAATTAGATATAAATAACGCTTTTCTACATGGTGATCTTGACGAAGAGGTTTACATGAGGTTTCCATCGGGTTTTCAAACTAAGGGGGAGAATTTAGTCTGTTGGCTTAAGAAATCACTCTATGGCCTTAAACAGGCATCGAGGCAATGGTTTGTTAAATTCTCTTCTACACTGCTTGACGTTGGTTTTCAATAATCCAAGGCAGACTATTCACTTTTTACATTGATCCATGGCTCTCTCTTGACCATTGTCCTTGTTTATGTTGATGATTTGGTTATCACAGGTGATGATGAAGTTATGATTCAACTTCTCAAGCGATTCCTTGACACACAATTTCACATTGAGGACTTGGGTACTCTAAAAAACTTCTTGGGCATTGAAGTTTCTCATTCCAAGTTTGGGATTTGCTTGTCACAAAGGAAATACACTCTTGATATTTTGTCTGGCATTGGTCTTCTTGGAGGACGTCCTATTAATACTCCGATGGAACCCAATATACAATTTTCAGATTCCTCCCCAACTTTCAAGGATCCAGGTTCATATCGACGACTTATTGGTAGATTATTATACCTTACACTAACTCGTCCAGATTTACTCTTTGTAGTGCAACATCTTAGTCAATTTATGCACTCTCCTAATGAAGACTATTGGAATGCCGCACTTTGCATTGTGAGGTATCTCAAGCATGATCTCGGCACTGATTTGTTTTTCCCATCCAATTCTACTCTCCAACTTAATGGTTATACAGATTTTGATTGGGCATCTTGTTCTATATCTCGACGATTTGTTTCTGGCTACTGCATGTTTCTTGGTTCTTGTCCCATCCCATGGCGTTCCAAGAAACAAATCATTGTTGCCTGTTCCTCAGCAAAAGCTGAATATCGTGCTATGGCATCTGCCGTTTGTGAAATCATATGGCTTCGCACGCTTCTCTCGAATCTCCACTTCAACACTACCACTGCTAATCTTTTTTGTGATAATAAAGCGGCCATCCACATTGCCACTAATCCCGTCTTCCACGAACGCACCAAACACATCGAGATTGACTGTCACTTGGTTCGTGAAAAATTCAAGATGGCATTTTGCGCACTCTTCATATTCCCGGTCACTCCCAACTCGCAAACTTGTTCACGAAACTGGTCACACGTGATTTATTTTGTACTTTTAAGAACAAATTGTTGACATGTTTACATTCATTAACTTGAGGGGGAGTATTGGTAAATTCGGTTTATACTAAAGGGCATAATTGTCATTGTATTGTTTTTAGCCCTAAACCCTATATAAATATATTGTAAATTGTTTCATCAATGAAAGCAACGTTTACCCAAACTCTACGGCGCCAAACATTTGGAGTCTTCTTCATCAAATATGCAGCCTGTGGCAGTCCTGTGCGTGAAAGAAATTGAAGACTCTACTGAGGGTTAGTCCAAAAAGTACCGTCTCATTTGTCTTCAACACGAGAGAACTCTCTTAAATGGAACTCATGCGCAGCTTCCGATAAAATGCAGCTCATGTGCCACCGAACATTAGATGAAAATGTGTGCAACCGAATCCACAAAATCGGCAAGATGACTTACGTTAAATAATTTTAGATCGGGTATTGTCCAATTGGCTCAAATTCGAGATATAATTTAATAAATTGATTGGTGGACCTAGATGGCATTGTCATGATTGATAAACGAAAAATACTTTAAATTCTCTCATTCGACGAGTTGAAGGAGAGTTTGAGTTTGGTTGAGAACTGAACCTTGAGGAGATGAAAGCTTCGGTGAAAGGTTGAAGATTCAGCGACTGTGAAGGTATAAATGAAAAAAATGTAATCTTTGCTCAGAATTTGTACTATCTTGAGGACATGCCGATTAACACGTCATGACTATTTTTCAGAGGTAACGGCAGAAAAAGAAAAAAGTAACCATCAATCGTACGAGACAAAATAGCATAAGCATTAAATGCACGTCTTTTACGATCACCATAGATAATAATAACTCGTTTAAATATTTAAAAGAATTAAATGATAGGTGAAATCATTCAATCATTTTAGAAGGGGCATGCTCGTATACAAAAAATGACTAAGTTTTATTATCGACAAACAATGAGTTTGATCGATTAGTCATAAAAAATCAACATGTCATTAGAAGAATCATCGACGATAGGTGAGAGGAGTTACCGACAAGGACTATTGTCAGTTGACGATGCTTATCGACATCCATCACCACAAATTTTACTAAGTGTAGAAATCAGAGGACAAGGAGAATGTGTCGATTCCGATATCAAATGATGGTTCCTGTGGCAATCCTGATGACCTTGGAAGTCGTAACTTCATTTGGATGATAATTATCAACATACGAAAAACATGCTTAAAATCTAGGAGAACATGCAACGCTAACTGCAGTTAGAGAAGTTAATGTTTATGGGTAACTTTTGCTCTAGTGGGCAATAAATGCTCATTGTAAGTGCTGCAAGCAGGCTCTCTCTCTCTCTTTTCCCAGACACTTCAGTCCATAGAAGTTATTAATTACCTTTTATCTTGACTATAAATTCTAGAATTTGTTCTTCATTTTCTAACAATTTCAGGCCAAGTAATTTCCTAGATCAACGTAAAACCCTTCTTTTTCGTAAAAAATCAAAATCAACCATTTTGGTAAAAAAAAATTTCACTTTTTAGGTGAAATATGTATAACGAAAACTCTTGGGGAAAGACAACAAAGAAATTGCGCACAAAAGATGCCGGTTTTGTAGCAAGAAACCGTTAACATCCTGTGAGTGCCAAAACAATTTGAATTCTATATCTTGCAAATTATACTTTGTTATTCAGAATTATACATCATTCAAGCCACCATAAGATGCAAAGCTTTTCCCCGTAAAATTCTCTCAAAGCCAGGGAGAATTATAAATGGGGGTCACAACAGATTTGACATGTAGGTATTTGCGGAGGCCGTCCAAACCGAGATCTCTCCCGAAGCCGCTCATTTTGTAGCCACCATAAGGACAGTCGTTGTCGAATGCAAAGTAGCAGTTTATCCAGATGACACCCGCGCGGATTGACCTCGAGACCGTGTTCGCTAGATCTATGTTCTTCGTCAGAATCCCCGCCGCTAGACCATACCTCGTGTCGTTAGCCCTCTTGATTGCCTCTTCCACAGTCCTGCAATCCGTCATAAAATGATCAATGTCGCACAATATACTTGCTCAATGGCATCGGAACCGGGTAAGCAATAGTTTCGGGGACCAATAGCGCGGTTGTACTCACTTGAATTTCATGAGCGACATGACCGGGCCGAAAATCTCGTCCTTCACAATCACGTTGTCCTCCTGATGGAAGGATAGAGTTAGACAAAAACGCAAAACAGTCGAAAGTTCAGCTCCTCTCAAAACAACGGTTCATGTTCTTTAAGGAATGTGTTGTGGATTGATAGCATACCTTAACATCTGTGAAGATTGTTGGCTGAATGTAGTACCCTTCGGTGCCCACGCGCTCGCCCCCGGTCAGAAGCGTGGCTCCTTCTCTCTTTCCATGCTCGATGTAAGAAAGTATCTTCTCAAACTGTTTCTTATCGGCCTAGGATTTACCGTAATTTGTATCAAGCCAATTGTCAACCATATGCTTAGTCACAAAATCTAGCAGTTTCTTGCTTTTTGCTAGTGTTCGTTCTTACCTGCGGTCCTTGATGGACATTCGGATCAAACGGGTCACCGACCGACCAATCCTTCGCCTTCGCCACTAGCTTCTTCTCGAACTCTTCATAGATCCCTTCTTGAACATACACACGAGAGCCGGCAACGCATATTTCTCCCTGAAATAGAGAGTTGAATCAAGAAACCGTCATGATTTCGAGTATTCGGAGCTTATCTCTGTGTTCGCAAATCTTTTAAAAAGTTCATATGTCGTACCTTGTTGAAGAGGATACCGGTCAGAGCAAGATCAGTAGCGGCCTCTAAATCAGCATCATCAAAGACTATAAGAGGCGATTTACCGCCCAATTCAAGCGACACGTGTTTCAAATTGCTCGTCGCCGCGGCTTGCATCACAACGCGTCCTACTTCTGTAGACCCCGTAAAACTGACCTGAAGTGAGGTTTTCATGCTACATCAGTCCAAGCTAAAATCTCACGAGCATATTGTCACAGAATTCAATCGATGTTATGTCATATGATAATAGAAATTTTCATCAACGAAAGAACTCGGAATTGTACCATATCAATGTCCATATGACTACTTATCGCTGCACCAGCTGTCGATCCAAAACCGGTTACGACATTGATCACTCCATCAGGAACACCGGCCTAATACAAAGCAAACCAAGATTTAAGGCAGAAAATTTACTCGAATAATTTTCATGTGTCCTCTTTTTTTTTTTGGACAACTGTTTTTTTGGAACAAGTTCGTTATGGCATAACAAAGATTCAAAATCGTGTTTTTCACTTGCCTCCCAATTGCTGTCTTTAATATTTTGATGAGAACATATGAAACATTATAACTAGAAAGCTTAACCATCACTTCTAGACTAATAAATGACGAAATTATTTCATTTTGTCTACTGAACTAATTCCAAGTAATTAAATTATCTACTTATTAATCCAATTACATGCTAGAAAAATGACTTCTACTCTCAAAAAGCATCTTTTCCAAGTCGATTGACGTACCTTCTTAGCCAAATGAGCATAAAAGAGAGCCGATAGAGGGGTTTGCTCAGCAGGCTTCACGACCATGGTGCAACCAGCCGCAAGTGCCGGGGCGACCTTCATAAAGAACATGGTGGTCGGGAAGTTCCAAGGGATGATGTGCCCAACCACACCGATCGGCTCCTGCAACGTGTACCCGTGAAGCTCGCGCGACATCTTCAGTACCTCGCCGTGGATCTTGTCTGCTGCACCGGCATAGTACCTAAGCAGCGTGGCAGCTTGAGGGATGTCCTGGACCTTGCAGATGCTGAATAGCTTCCCGGCGTCGATAGTGTCCAAAGCGGCAAGTTCATCTATATTCTCTTCGATCAAGTCCGCAAATTTTGACATGATCCTTCCCCTTTGCTGTTGATGAAATTTATAACCAAAAGTGATATAAAAATCAAAATTCATGTGCATTAGGATGTAGAAAGAAATGTGGCTTCCACACAGAAAATTATGTTTTGGAGGTTTAGATAGAACTACAAAAATTTCGCTATTCGTTTATTCTTTTGGTCACTAGAATGTTATGATTATGAAATGAAAATAATTAGAAAGCAAGGCCCAGCGTTACTAATTGCAATAGAACAATGCACCACTTCTTTAGACTGGTCTACAAAGTTAGTTTGCTAAGTGACGTGTCGGGCTATAAGTGACATTTTAAATAAGTAAGCCACGTTCAAGAACCTAAAATAGTTTAACACGTCATCTAATAAACCAATTTAATTGTCAAGCATTTTCTATTAAGATAATGCTAGACATATGTCTCCATATACACTTCTTTAGATATAGGAAAATGAACCAAAATATATGTTCTCAATAAAAAATGAACTAAAACCTATGTTGCGTATAGTAACTAGTAGTCCAAAGGGGGATTCCTAGCATTCAAAACAATTGCAGAGACTAAGTATAAATTCAATCGAGTCAATCACATCTCCAGAATTAGTAATCATCACCCCAAGAAGAATGACTGTACCCGATATATATTTTTTCTCATAATGATTGACTGATTCTAAAAAGTGCTAAAGCTAGAAATGCTGAAATATTTATTTTCCTAATCCAGCATAAACAACTGTAAGAAATAAGAGAGGAAAAATGAAATAAAATTATCTTCTCCATGGCTATAATGGCTGAGATAGTGACATTTAAAATACGATTTCGAGCAAAATAATATAATTGGTAAATATTTTCCATTTTTCTCCCTATCTTATGGGGGCCCCACAAAAGCATTTAATGGACCGTTGAATTGAGGAGGTGTCTGACACTGTCAATCAAAATATCATAAGGGACAAAATCACAAGTTGCGAGCATTGACAGGCTTCGTGGAATTGAATGATTCCCATTCCGAGGAGATAAAGATTTACAAATTGATGAATTTTCCAAATTGATCTTTTTTCGGTTTGGTTGTGTCCTTTTTGCTAATTGTGTAAATTTTCCGCACTTCCACGTTTGAAAACACATAATACGACGTTATCAAATATTTATAACAAAGTATTGATACGATGGGGAAGAACAAAGAGAAAAAAAAACGGACAAAACTATCTTGTGTGGTCGATCTGATGCACATCAATTGACCGATGATGTTGCTTTTTAGCGGTTGGTTTTCTTCACATGTCGTTCTTATGTGATGCGCCATCAAATAAAATAACGGTCTTGTCCACCCACATGTTGCTCTTAAGAAAATACAATTGTTGCCATATGATCGAAGAGATTGCTTTAGTACCCAAAATGTAAGAGGAGCCACCGGAGATGCCTCGCTTTATTATAGTCTCTCTCACGAGTCATCTCTTCAATCATCATTTTTCTTGGGTTTAAGATTACACTCGAGTCCTTTAACTATTCTTCAATAAAATGGATATTACGCAAACATGGAAATCGATTCGTTAAAATCAATTTACTAAACGAGGCATCAAGTCCTAATTTCTAAAATTAATAGCGTAATTTCAATGAAATAATATTCAGGAGTGAATTTAAGAGTTTATTTCTAACGGGTATTATCCTTTCTATTTGATGGAAAAAAGAATTCGCAGAAAATGAAATGAGGACAAAAAGGGGAAGGGAGAGAGAGAGAGAGAGAGAGAGAGAGAGAGAGAGAGAGAGAGAGAGAGGGGAAGGAAGGGACGTACGTAGCCGGGCATCCGTGGCCAAGGACCATCGTCAAAGGCATGGCGGGCGGCTTCCACAGCCAAATCAACGTCCTCTTTGTCTCCCTCTGCAACTCGCGCTGTCACCTGTCCGTTTCTCGGATCTATGGTCTCGAATGTCCGCCCTGTTCGTCCAAGTTTCATCCGCCCTCATAACCAAGAAACCCGAAAAGGAAGAAAAACACAAGAAGGAAGAAACCAACGGGAACAAGAATTTGTGCGGACTGCGCGGTTTTCTATGGTCAACTGCAATACTGTGCAAGATTCTCTCGAGGTCAATCCCGATTCGAACGGCCTGTTTTTTTTTTCTCTTTCGATGCTCTGTTTTTGTGTGCTCCGAACAGAGCGGTGAATTTCGCTCGTCCAAAAACAGAACTGCTTGAACGAGAAGAAGACCAACTTCAGGACATTTAGTTCATGGCACAACCATACTTGTGTTTTTTTTTTCTCTCTTTGAGAAAAAGGACAAGCTAGCAAGGACAGAACTTTAAAAGCACGTCTGTCCGAGAGAAAAGTGCGGTGGAACATAAAACCGAGCGACAAATCTGCACGTGGGCAGTGCAAAAAACTTGACAAGAGGCTGGTGATTGAATTGGAGGGCCCTCATGAGATACTAAAGAAAGTGCAGACGATATTTTTCTGAAGAAGAAGAGAAACTAAATTTACTAAGCATAAGAACACAGAACTAGGATTGTTCGTCGCCGTTGCCGTCGTCGTTTGAGTTACTGAGAAAACAACAATTCGAACGAGTATTCTGAATTCTACCTTTGACCGAATCGACGAACTTGCCATTGATGAAGAGCTTGGTGAACTTAATCTCCGGAACATGTTCATCGTACTTCTTCAGGCTCCCGTTCGCGTTGCTCTGGTTCTCCGCCATGTCTCTCTCTTCTCTGCACTCAAACTCTCTTGCTGTTTTTTGGGAGGAGGGAGGGGGGACGGTCCCTTTATATAGAAGTGTAGATAGTCGTTTGCCTTCTTGCAACGCATGGGGGTATTTTGGGAAGAGATGCCTTTGTAACAATATCTATTTATTGCTCATGGGTGACAACAGTAGAGGGAAAATCAGTCACGACACACAATTCACCTAATTTCCATGAATTCCTCCCTGTTTTTTGCCTTTTGTTCGGACTTTAGTCCAGGAAAAAGAAAAATTCACTGACGCCATTGGTTGGATTCGACAAGGGCTCGTAGTTCATGTTCACGATATTTAAGTCAAGGGCATGTGCCGATAAAATTGTTAATCACATGAAACCCTTCGATTGGTTATGTTAAGAGTTCAAGAAGTTTTTCAAAACTCATGCGGGCACAAATGCAATAGCTAGATTTACGTGTTGATTTCTTCAAATACCATGCGAATGATATGTCTAGCATCCTCCTTTCTTCCATTCAGGATGGAGTTTCTTTATTTTTACGGTCATCGGAAAGTTTTTATCCCCGCATGTAGTATTTATGACGTAATAATTGTGTAAATATGAGGGAGATTGAGTTCTTAATGAATATTGAGGAAAGGGACAAAACCCTTCGAAGGACAACTTGACAAAGCCATTTTAAAGACAACTTACTTTTTGTTATGATGGTTGACATAAGGCTTCAAAGAAAGCAAGGCATGGTGGACAAGTTTTAATAGCCACATTCACACGTGTTGACCACGCCTTATTTTTCCTTTAATTTATATATAAATGGAGTTATTTGACGTTCAAAAGTCAAAGGACATCAATTAATAGATTGTTTTTCTTTTTTATTTTCAAAGTAGATTGTCATTTGAATGAAAATACTTATAGTGCATTTGTTTTGCGGAAAACTCAATAATAAAAGAAAATATTCCCCGAAAAAGCATTTTTCAAGAATACTGTTAGTTTTTCTTTATTTGGTGATATACGATCGAAAACATTTTCTGATGTTTGGATCTTATTAGAAAATTATTTCAATCTCATGACTTTATCTCAAGTAAAAAAAAAATCTAAATTTTTAATAATTTTAATTTTAATTTTTTAAAAATAAAAATTTTAATTATTTTTTTATTTTCTCTTCTCTTTTCTTTCCTTTTCTTTTCCTCCTTCCTCCTTCCTCCTTCCTCGGCCCTGACCGGTTGGCGACGGCCACAGGCGAGCTCTCACCGGATCTGGTGAGCCTCAAGCGAGCTCTGACCTCGGGCAAGCTCGAGCTCGCCGGCCTCGGGCAAGGTCGAGGTGAGGTGGAGGCTGCGAGGTCGAGGCGACGAGGTCGAGGCAAGGTCGAGGCGGCGAGGTCGAGGCAAGGTCAAGGCGGCGAGGTGGGTGAGGCCCGAGCTCGAGCCTCAAGCTTGTTGGACTCAGGCGGGCTCGACCTCGCTGCGGCGAGGCTGGTGAGACTATAGCTCGCCGAGATCTGGTGAGCTCGGCCTCCATTGAGGCTGGCTGTCGCCGTCCCGCACTTATGGCCGGTCGCCGAGAGGAAGAAGGAAAAAGAAAGAGAAAAAAGAAAATAAATAATATTAACAAAATCAAGATGAGCAATTCCGGAAAGTGTTTTCACATTCTTTAATTAGGGAATTCACTTTCTTAATTTTATACATAAACGTTTTTTTTAGTGGAAAGTATTTTCAGTTGACTTACCATTTTCGTTAAAGTCCGAAAAATGGATTTAGGAAAAACACTTTTCCTCAAACAAACGCATCCTTAATCTCAATACAACAAACACATGAGAATTACCTCTGAGATAAAAAGGCTTACAACTTTTAAATTGATGTGTGGAGTAACTTTTATTTTGTTTTCCGTTTTGTGGTGCAAGTTTTTTATATTAACATCTTTTGTAAATCTTATGGTTCAAGTATTTTGACTTATTTTCACTTTTAAACGCTTGAAAACTTCTAAAATTACAAATAGTAACATGCTAATTCACATATGATATTGCATAAATTTTAAAAATTAGAATAATATTTTAAATGTCGCCGGAAAAGAAATAAATTGCTTTTCACTTTTTAGGAATCGCAACAAACAAACTCTAATTAATTACTCAATTGTGACACAAGGGGAAAGAAATTATACATCATTGAAAAAGATTATCGAGCAAAAGAATGCGAGTATCGCATGAGAAAGTTGAAAAGTAAAATGAAAGTAGAGAAAATTTTAAAAATGAATGATTATCGGGCTTTTTTAATGATTAAATGAATGCATATATGTTTTGTAGAGTCGTGAATTAGGCGCATGACATAAATTCCTTCAGTTGTGTTACGCAGCGATTCGATTATTCCTGCTAATGTCGTACTGTTTACGGCTTGATCTACATAAAATAAAAGATTTAGTGCGGTCCTTTCTCCACTATATAATTATACTTCCCCATTTTTCTCCCTAATTTTTTTTTATCAGCAGCCATGGAATTCGGTCAGAACAAGCTCAAAAGCACGTTCAAATTTAACTTTTGCAAGCGAAACCTATCTTTCCATTTCACATTATAGAAAACAAAGCAAAGATTACTTCATCTTTTCTTAAAATATGTTTTTGAACACCGAATAACACACATTAATTTCTTTTCAAGAAAATAATCAATTGAACACCGCGACAAAAAAAAAAAGGCAAAGTAATTTTGTCGAGCCGATTTGTGCTTCAGGTACTTTGATTTCGCTAATTAGTTTGATTTGAATAATCAGATTAAAATAGAAATTTTGGTCTCTAGAAATTTTTGTAAAAAAAAACTTAATTATAATCGATCAATGCTCCAACTTCCACCACCTTGCGGTAGGGCCATGCAAAATCCAGGAATTAAAGGGCTGTGCTAGGAGCTGATAAAGTTGGGCACGGCAGGTTCTTTAGGGTTTTGTAGGCGTGGACGAAATACTATCTCAAAATATAGAAGAGACAAGGTTTGCACATATTAAAAGATTGCCAATTATTCAATTTATTTGCAAGTGGATTCTCGCAATCTCACTGTTCGTTCTTCTATCTGTACGATGCAATGTCTTGTTGTTAGAAGGTCAAGTATAGGAAAATGGGCTAATATATTTTCCTCCATCCCAACTTCGAGGATTGCTACTAATCAAAAGGAATTTGCTTCGGTCAGAGATGAAGCCGAAACTTAGAAAATTGTCTCGCCATTCTTCATTCCGGTTTGCTTGCGGGATGAGTTATACCACGTTCCCCATGTTTGCGCACGAGCTTCACGATAGCCTTTTTATATACCTCAACTAGCTGTCCTCGATGATGTTGGGTATCGAAAATGGTCAACCAATTCCTGTAAACACATGGGTATCATCTCCTATAGACAAATTTAGTAATGTTTTGACCTTTGGAATGACGAGTGAACGACCGGCGTGACCTCGAAATTGCATCAAATCGAATAAGCTATGATTTAAATACATAATATGCAATCTTATTCCCCAAATGTGTAATCGTTCGGTTGTCGCAATCTCCAGTCAATAAGTCAACGTTGTCATTGACATCGCTTGCCTTAAAAAGACAATATAAAGAAATCGAGATTTGCAGGTCAAACTCAAGCCATCTCAATTAAGCCGCCCGACGTAATTATCGGGTCCACATGGGCTGTTCATGGAGCGGCGCAGGACGTGTCGACGGATGCGGCCGGGGACGCCAATTGGGGAGGCAGAGCAATGTTGTTGAATTTGTCAAAGTTCTATCTCCCTCGCTGCGTCTACACATTCGTACATATTTATACATAGAGTTAGAAAGGGCAGAGGAAAAAAGGGCGGTGCTAGCATAACGACACCACTAGATAGAAATTCTAACGATGCCGTTGACACTTCCAATACAAGCGTTGTCAATTGAGAGTGGAAATATGTTTCCTTTCAAACAAGTTTTCTTGAACAAATTTGTGGCAGCGTGAGTACCGTTACTCTCACCGCTGGACATGGATGATCATTTCAGCATCCCCCACCAAAAAAACGTTCCCCCCCCCCAAAAAACCCAAAAAAATAAAAAAAGCAAGGAAGCATAGAGAGAGATTGAAAAGGAAAACAACCAAAGAGATATATTTGCTTTGAAAATGGAAAAGCGGGAATTTGTCCCATCGGTGACATGTTAATTCAATCCCAAATTTTTCAATTTTATCAATTTAGTCATGAACCTTCACAAGAAATTTTAATATAATCTTTCGATCAATTTTAGCTGGAAGTCGCTAATGTAAGACGGTCGGCGATGACTTGATCGTTACGCTAGCAATTTCTGGTAAAAATTGATCGGAATGACTATATTAGAATTTCGTGCAAAAGTTTAGGATTAAATTGATAAAGTTGAAAAGTTTAGAAGTAAATTAATATCGGTACAATATGTTTAGAACTGATTAAGTAATTTTTCCAAATCGAAATGTCTCACTATTTTTTTTTGTTCGAAAAATGTCTCCCTATCACCCATGTAACTCTATCTTTATCTCAACCGACAACAACTGGCGTCAACTTGTTTCAAGGCCGGCTCTAACCGATATTTCTTCTTGGTTTTTCTTAACTAACAAATAAGTGCGTTGACTTTTTCATCAAAAGACAAAGTCGATAAATCCAGAAAAATTCTTGAAAGATGTGTAGGGTTTTAAAGATCCGAGGAACCCAATAGAAAACAAGGGTCGAAACTCAAATGATATAGATAAAAGAAAAAAATTGAAAATAATAGTCATTCTAAACGCATTGGCAAGGTCGAAGAATCAAATCTTGATTCTTCTAATCTCAATTAGATGAATTCTATACGAATGCTTGGAGGACCGAAACCATCACTTTTCACAAAGTGATCATATCCTTTGACCACAAATCCCATGTATATGTAGTCAGGCGGCCATTCTTAAACATGTTTTAAATAAATTTTGTCAATTTGAAAAATTCCACGCTTGAGAATGTGTGGTCAGGAGGATACCGTCACCTTGTGGAAAGTGACGGTACCGTTCTTCACATATTGCCCTAATCCAATTGTACTTGTTCTTTTTTTACCAAAAATTGCTAAAAAGATTAAAGCTCTATGATTATTTCTTCTACGATTAACTTTCATCTTATACTCTTATATATATGTATATCGTAACGATTACAAATAATCTTATCAGAATTCAACCTATAGCATCACCATGAGTGAGTAGATCTGTCAACAAAGAAAACTTTTTCCTAGTATATCGTCCCTAAATTTCTGCATTAGCGCACTAAATTATACATAAAACATTTCACCATAAGGCACTTAGCGCAGCACTAAATTATATGTAAAACATTTCACCGTACCGCACTTAGCACACTAAATTATATGTAAAACAAGTAATAACCCTTTTAAGGCAATGACCAGCCATCCATGTAGTGGCCTCCTTTTGCTGGCTTACATCCATCCACATATTGCTACGTTCATCACCTCCTTAAACTTTCTCATTTGACATTTCTGGAAGACTTAGAGGTACGCAAAGAATACTATATTTAAGATTAGATTATTCACAAGAAATAAAATTCAATTGCCCACCATTTGCTCACGCAAGCGATGATGAAGACTCTTCAATAAAGTGATCATCTGGTGAATTTGACTAGCTCATAAACATATTTTCAGCCACAAGAAAGCAATGTCAATTGGGTAAACTTTAAGGTTTATTAGATAATTGACCGACCTAGCTATAAACTGCCTTAATTCAAATCAAATTAATCAGATTATCATGTTTAATCACGAGTCTTAATCCGTTTGATTTCATTCTGTGCATGGTCTAGTGAGAGGGGATGATGGGCAGTTCGCGTAGACTTATTGGGTTGTACATTTAATGCACATCTTTTCGCCAATGAGAAATGGGAAGAAATGGAGTCGGGTCATTAATTAGAGTTGACTTTTCTCAATTGGAACGAGATGATTCTTTTTCTACAAAAAGCAGGCAATTGCTTTGAGTGTTCCACATGAAATCTAACTCGTTCTTTACCTTTTGTTAGGTTGAAAATTGGAAATAAAAATGCATTTCAGTCGTTTGAAGGGCGGATATATTTGAAAAATTGATGTAGAGTACAAAGTAAATTTCAAGTCGCATGATTTTCTTCGAGCACTTTCAAATTTGCGATCGATATCGATGTTTGAAAAAATATTCATGTGAATTAGAATGGTCAAATTGAGCAACAAGGGAATCATGAAACGTTGTCTCACGGTCAAATTGAGCAACATGCCCTTGGCTGAAATTATGAGTAGCTTGTGTGATTAGTGCATTAGTGGTGTTAGCTGATGGATAAGCGAAGTCAAGAATTATTGGTGGTTATCAAAAATTTTGAGTCAATAGATACGTGTCAGGCATTTCTCTTGCCGTTTTGATCTTTTTGGCAGATAATAAGAGTTTAATTAAAATAATAGATTCTAGCAAAATAAGGGATAATTTTGTACGACGGCCAATTCAATCCTAAATTTTTAATTTAGCCAATTAGTCTGAAACCTTTAAACAATTTTCCAATATAGCCCTTTCAGCTAATTTTGGCCGAAAATTATTGACGTCGACGGTTTTTTTTTATTTTTCTGAATTTTTTCCTTCCTTTCTCTTTTTTTTTTGTTTTTTCGTATTTACCTCCGCCGGTTGCCAAGCACAACCAAAAATTGAATTTCCAGCCAAAATTGGCCAGAATGACACATTGGCAAATCGTCAAAGGTTGAGAACTAAATTGGTTAAATTGAAAAGTTTAAAACTGAAATAGCCGTCGTACAATAAATTTAGAACTTTTTGGATAATTTTCCCATAAAAATAATTGAGAAAGGACACAAAATGGAAGGTCTAAATGTGAACCGATTTCTCATTTCTTATAATCTAAATATACATATTTCTACACCATTCACAACTATATTTCACAACTATATTTCCTAAATCTACTCCTACAGTTATGGTAAGTATAACTGAAAGATTGAATAAAACAACTCACGGGATAAGGATGACATAATGGCATATGATCATGCTAAGACTCCCCTCAAGTTGGTGCATGTAGTTTAGCCCAATTTGGAAAGTAGCCGCATGTATTGATCTTTGCCTAGTGGTTTCGTAAACACGTAGCTAGTTGTGACTTTGTGCCAATCTTCAATTTTGAGCAAAGGGGCCGGATTGTATTTTTTCACGAACAAGATGGCAATCAATTTCAATGCGTATTGTTCGCTTGTGAAAATCTGGGTTTGCTAAAATGTGAAGTGCACCTTGGTTATCACAGTGTAAGGAAATTGGGGCTTAGAGACGCATGCTAATGTCTCGTAAGAGGTATGATAACCAAGTAATTTCGTATATAATTACTGCCATTGCACGATATTTCACTTCAGCATAAGAGCATGAAACTGTGCTTTGTTTCTTGGTTTTCCAAGAAATGGGGCTATCACCAATAAAATGCAATACCCAATTATTGAACGGTGAGTCATAACAAGCCATGAGTTGGAGTTCATTTTTAACTGGGTAAAAGAGCCATTGGCCTATAATAGTCTTCAGATACTGTAGGAGACGGTGTGCTGCATCCAAATGCGGTTGGCGTGATGCATGCATAAATTGACTCAGGATGTTGACACAAAATGGAAAATCCCAATGTGAACCGATTCCTCATTTCTTGCATCTAAATGTACATATTTATACACCATTCACAACTATATTTCCTAAGTCTACTCCTACAATTATTGTAAGTACAACCGAAAGATTTAATAAAATAACTCATGGGATAAGGATGCTATGGTGGCATATGATCACGCTAAGAATAATAAAGGATACGGAGATTAAGGATATTTTCGTAAATACGGAGGTTGACACCAAATTCAAAAGGTTGTCCTATAATTAGTATACATAGATATTTTTATGTCTAGACTAACACGCGACATCGTCATCAATCCTAATTAAAATCTTCTTTGTTTTTCTCAAAATGAAAACTGGCGATGATAACCAATGGTCAGGCCAATAATAGAATTCGCTCTTGCAGTACTCGCGTCCCATTTCGTCAGATTGTGGAAATAAAACTTAAATCGTCTCCCATCACTCAGACAACGACGGTACAAAGAATGTTGATCAGCATAATTAAAGCTTATGCAACGAAGCATGTCATCACGTGGAATGATTAATTAATGCTTCGTTTGTTTCGTGAAAAATGCAGCAATTCTGAAAAATATTTTTCAAGAAAATGATAATATTTTTCGGTGTTTAGCTGAAATCTGAAAAAAAATCGGAAAATATCATCCATCGTTTAGTAAGAAAATTTTTCCTTTTTTTTTTCAAAATAAATATACATTATTTGACCGCCATTAACTTGCCTACGGGCAGTTGAGGAAATGGGTACGGGAGCTAAGGTACCAGATTGCCTGGGATCAGTTACATTGAGGCGGGCTATGAGACCCCGGTGCTCGTGCCCGGATCCTCGACACTTTGGCTCGGGTCCATCAAGGTTGGGCCCAAGTCCACGAAGATCGGGTGGATTAAATTGCAAAAATGGGTCCTTCACACGTTTTCACAGTGCTACACTAAAAAATTCCTCAAGAAGCAGCCTTAACGAGTGAGAAAATTCAGTCTCATGTTTCACTAAACAAGAAGATGATCCACAAATAAACTACTTCTTTCACCTCCTTACTCTTTGTTTCACTCTACTGTGCTGGATTACTCTGAGAAAGAGAAAGGGAGAGAGCTTGTGCCGGACGAAACATAGAGTTGACCCAATAATGTCCATACTATAAAAAGTCTTAAAGTACTAACAATAACGAAAAAAAAAAGCACATATACTCTTTGGAAACAAAGTTTAATAAAATGTATAATTGATTATGTTCTCCTTTGCTTAGAAATTTATCAATCTACACCTTTTTTAAGATTCACACTCTTCACCATGAATTCTTTTCCAATTTTTTTATTCCCGATTAGATAGTCAAAAACTAATCCAAGGGTAACTTCGTCATATTTGTGACAATCTAGAGTATCACGCGCAACATGTGTCTTTTTTCGAGTATTACTCATAATTATTATAAGCATGACTAAGCACAATAAAGCATTCAAAATATTTCGTACAAGAAATCACCTGAGTTCAATAGTATGCATGTCTTCTCTTTATACAAACATTGGTATTACTGCCTTTAATACATTGTTTAAGCAAAACGCTATTACAAAAGTCTTGGGAAGAGTCAGGGTCATCTATTTCCAACACTACTCCTACGCCCAAAAGCTTGCCAATTCCAAGGTCAAGTTATTGGCTAAGGATCGACAACATCGCCCATCGAAGTGTTGCTATCACCATTGAAACCCCTTAACGGTCCAACTAACTTACCATCGATATTCAAGTACCAAGTGACAAACCGGTGAGGAATCCACTTTAGGAACCTCACATCAACTCATACGGTGGAATTACACTTAGTATAATATTAATACATGTTTTTTGTGAAGAGGGTTGACGACACCCTCCGAATTGGAGGTCTGCCGTTTCGAATCTCATCAACTAAAACTCAATAAATTATCTTATTAGGGTTCAACCTTACAAAGTTAGTTTCGACACAGTGAGTAAGTAGATCCATCAACAGTGGGGGTAGCAGTAGTGTGTGGGCCACTCTTAGCCTGATTTTTTTTTGCCCAGACCTAAGCGTGGACATATTTAATTGGGATGGGACTACGGTCAACTGTTCTAAAAGCTTAAGCTATTGGATGAAAATATGGTATTGGGAAAGCAAATGGGACATGGAAAGATTTGAACTTGGGATATCCTAGAGATTTTGTAAGACCACTGCCAACTGTTTTAAAAGATTAAGCTGTTAGATAAAAGCGTGGTTTAATATATAATTACTCTAACATTCTTAGCAATATTAGGATGTTTAGATATCTGTCGCGACCTCCCCGAACCGATCGGTTTAGGCCAAGAGGTATTTGTCGATGGATACGAACATTGATTGATTCGTTTGAAAGACAAATCAAATGGCTCATTAATCCCATGGCTGAGGCTCTCCCAAGCCTCATACCTCGCGCGATGAGAAATGTCTAATTTACGCATTTGAACGGAGTCGCCACTAGCCATGATCAAGGGTCGGCTAGAAACCCTAATCGAGACGTGGGAGTGTCGTCTCGATGCGTGCAAAAACCAGAGATTCCAAAATTCGGGAACTTGATTACACTAGTGATCTAACTAGTGCCCTTTCGGTACCTAAACTTGAACGTTCGCAAACTAACATACCGGGCAGCCTATCGAAAAGCCTAAAACTCGTCCTAACCATGCTAAAAACGGAAAATAACGACCAATGTATTTAAAGTGCACAACCAAAATAAACAACCAGCGACCTATCATTGTCTCTAGAAAGGAAAAGGCAATCGAGAGCCCCAAGGTAAAGCCCTAATGGCTTGTTCGATTTTTGGGAATTTTTTAAAGGCTTTTTCTCATTTTTTTTGAGTTTTTTAACCTAAAATCTAGTGAAATTAAGCCCAAAATTGATTTCTGAACATTTCCTAACTTTCTAGATTTTTTTGGAATTTTAATGAAATTTTTGGATTTTTTTAATTCTTTTGAAATTTTCTGAATTTTTTAATGTTTTTTTAATGATTTTCAGACTTTTTAATTTTTGTTTGGATTTTTAAACATTTTCGAATTTTTTGGAATTTTTAATATTTTTTGGAATTTTTTTGAATTTTTTAATGTTTTAATATTTTTAATAATAAAATAATTCCGGACCGGGTCCCCTGACCCAATCCACCCGACACATGACCCGGGATCCCCCCACTCCTTTTCTATTTTTTTTATTCTTTTCTTTTGATTTTCCCTTTTTCTTTTGTCTTTTTCCTTTTTTAATTTTTATATTTTTCTTTTACTTTTTTCCTCCCCTTCCTGCATGCCTTCTGCCCATGCACGTGATCTTTTGCTTCTTCACCGAGAATCCTCTGAGACATCACCGAAGGTAACCGTCGCCAAGGAAGCCCACCGCCAGCCGTCGACTCGAGCCACCAACGTCAATGGCGGACCCTGGCCTTACGTTGTCGCCGACGGTCGACGTTCCTGCAACCGTGCCGGCGACTAGGAGGAAAACCACATTTCCTCGCCGGCGACTCAAAACACATTTTCCGACCGTCCAACGTTCGGCCCCAAAGAAACGTGCTAAAACCAAACAACCCAACATACAGATAAGCAGCAAAGATCAAAAACTAATGGGGGGAGGCCTCAACCGCGGGCATAGCTCCGGCAACGAAAAGCTTTCCGGCGGGTACGAAATGTACACATGGTCGACTCGTACAGAAGTTGACATGCCATAAAATCACACGAAATCAAGGGGGCAGTGCCCAAACATCAATCTCCAACGAATAAAGCATAAATCAAAGGTTCTACGGACTGCTTTCGTGTTTTTTTTCAGTTTCGATCCTCAGTCGGGCATTTCATCAAACATGTGAGGAGCGTTTGAAAGATGGGATCCCAGATCCGATTTCGACGAAATTTACGGTTGATTTTCAACATATAACTTAGAACAACGTCATTGGATGCCAAAATATATTTGCCTCCGTCGACAGGGGCCGGGTGACCACCAAGTCGGTTCGGTGTGCGCAGCACCCGAGAGGCAGGGGAAGGGGAAGCAAAAACGGGGGACCTGAACTAGTACCCACCTGGTTCGCGGTCGACCGGAGCGAGGCACGATGGCTGGGGGAGCTCGGCGATGGCTCAGACGGTCCTCCGGTGAGCGGACAAGGCTTGAGCCTCTCCGATTCACGTCAACTTTCTCTCAGTCTCTCCTTTTTTTTTCTTCTCTTTTACTACTCTCTATTCTCTCGCGGTTTCACCTCTGGTCTCTCTTTTCTGAACCGTCCTCTTCTTCCTACTTTTAACTCCCCCTCCCGAACGTTGAAGCCACCACCTTTTTTTTAAACTCTTTCTTCTCTTCTCTCTCTGTATGTGCAGACTGTAAATTTTCCTCTTTCGTGTGTACATGGATGGAAGCCAGAGAGAGCAATAAAGGCCTTCGTTTCAGTCCTGGGAAGAAGTGTTTTTCTTTGGTCTTTTCTTTGACTCTTCCTCTCTCGTGTTCTCCCCTTTCTCTGGACCTCTTGCTCCTCCTTATGTGTGCAGACCCCATTTCATGCTTTAGTGATATGTGCTGCGGCAGCCAAAGAGAGAGAGAGAGTTGACAGCCTATTTTTTATGTTGCTTTTGACCTTGGACGTCCTACTCTTTTGCCCTTTCTTATTTTGCTTCTTTTGTGCAAATGGGGATGAAGATTGACAGAGAACATCCTTTCGTATCAGCCAGCTAAGAACTCCCCTTTTGTCTTGTCTCCGTTTTTCTTCTTTTTCGCAAGTGTCAGAGGGAGAGTCACGGGGAAGAGCTCCCCTTTGTCTTCTCTCTCTTTTCTTTTTTTCTTTTTTTTTTAAATAATTTTTTTTAAATAAATAAATAAAATAAAAAGAAGTAAAATAAAGGGAAAATATGCTTCACTAAATCTATTAATGCAAATGCGCCTAATGTCTACATGCCACACAATTTAATGAAAATATTTTTGTTTAGGGGTTAAAAATTAATCCCTAATTTTTCATGCCATTCAAACCCTAAATGAGTAAGTAAAATTTAGGTGTCAACAATATCTCTTAAAGATATTGAAGATATTTCCTAAAATTTTCGTATATCTATTTAGATTATGCATATCAGATTTGATTTCCTTTTATTTCCTCTATCTAAACCTATGAATAGACTCTCTATGTACTCTTTTCAACATCATCGAATTATACAGAAATTTCCCATATCTTATCTTCCGCATTATTCTTAACTTGGTATTAGAGCCAACGTTCCTTAGCAACCCCAGTGCTCCCTTGCACATAATAGCAAGGACCACAGTAGTGAAATAAATACATCCTCGCCGCTTGATAGTGTTCATCCGAATGCCTCATTCTCATCTAAATAAGCGCCAAGCGTAGTCTTGTTACGACGTTGGCGATGCATCGCCAAGTCGAGGTTTTCTTTTTTTCACGGAGGAATTTTTTGACAATGCGAAGTCTTCGCACAATAACTTTTCCCTCAACAAAGTCCGGCCTGTTCCGCTTGCTGTAATTATGCCAACCGTATTGGCTGTGTTTAAGTTAGTGTCCCCACAGCAAAGTTGATCGAAAAGGACACATGATGCTCGGCTTCAATATCTTCGATTCTCGACTTTTCTCTTCTCATTTCAAGAAGTCAACGCCACCACCGGACTCGCAGCTGTTAGACGAGCAAAATACTAAAATCTTCTCGTCAATGGAAGCTTGGTGCCATCACACCCGCCACCTCGTCTCAGATCCCTTGAGCTTATTTTAATCGAAGATTCTATGATATTGTTAGGATTATTTTTCAAACTCAAGTTGATTTGTTTCAACTCAACTTGCATTTGAGGGGATATTAGCAATATTATGATATTTTTATGTCTCTTAAAGATATTTAGGATATTTCCTATGATTTGTTTATATCTATTTTGATTATGGATATCAGATTTGATTGCTTTGATTTCGTCTATCTAAGCTTATAAATATGCTGTCCATATACTCTTTTCTACATCATCGAATTATACAAAAATTTCTCGTATCTTATCTTCTGCATTATTCTTAACTGCTACAATGAGATGGTTTTTTTTTCCTTTGTTTGATAGTCCTTTTTTCAGATTTTTCATTATCCAAAGTTTTTTAAAAATTCCCCCAAACCTTCAACCGCCTTTTTTTTTTGGTTTATTTCCTTATGTTCGTTTGATTTTCTTTTATTTTTTTTTGTCTAAAATGGCTGATGTGGCTATCACATCATCACTTCCCTCTTCAAAAAAAGGATAAAGAAAGCCAGGTCAGGTTTTTTTTTTTGGCAAGGAAGCCATGTCAGGTTTTTCCATTAGCCAAATTGGATAAAGTTAACAGAGAGACTTGATTGCACAAATTTAATAAGTTTTAGGACTTGATTGCATTTCTTAGAAATTTTTAGGACTCAATTATACTTTCGTGTTAAATTTTAGGACTTCCGGTGCACTTATCCCAAAATATTACTCAAAAGACTGTGAAAAAGTTCGTAGAAGTAATTTATCAGTTTAGTATCTCGAAAAAATATCTCCCAATCAAAGAACTTCTTTCACTGGAAGAGGTATTAGATTTCACAAGAGCAAGAAAATTTAAGAAAGTTCATTTGATGCCTTATTATGTTCATAGGCTAATAGTCAAGCTGAATCATTATATATAGTCGATCTTATTAAGAAACATCTCGAAGAGAATCCTAGAGATTGAAATTCTACCTTGTCAACATACTGTAGGCCTATAGAACTTCAAAGAGGTCTAGAGCAAACATAAGTCCATATATGTTAACATATGATCAAACACCTGTAATCCCTTTGGAAATTACAGTTGAGTGCTCAAGAGTTATATTGCAAACTAATGTATTAAGGAAGATCATGGCGGAAAATGTATATGAATTTAGATGAGTTGGATCAAATTTGAACATCAATACTAAAGCATATTATTGCTTGGGGAAAATTATCCAAAAATTCCTAAACTTATTGGGCGATGGCCAATTAAGTCCTAGGCTTTTCAATTATGCCAATTCAATTCTAAACCTCGCCAATTCAGTCCTAAATCTTTAATTGTGCCAATTTAATCCTAAACCTTTTGAGGATTTGCTAATTTAGTCCTAAACCTTTTAACGAATTAATTATAGTTCTTTCCGCTAATTTTGGTTAGACATCACTGATGTGGTGGTATAGTTAGCGCTGGTTGTTATACGTGGCACGAAAGGTACTGACGTGGATAATTTTTTTATTTTTGAAATATTTTCCAATTTTTAAATTCTTTATTTTCTTTTTTCTTCACTAGGCCGGCGGGAATTCGAAATTTTTTTAAAGAATTAAAAAATTATCCACATTAGCGCCGGCTACACTATCTAGGATGGCCGAGTGTAATTTTTGATCAAAATTAGTCGGAAGGACTATATTGCCATTTAGAACTAAATTGGTATAAGTTAAAGGTTTATGACTAAATGAACTGCCATGTAATAGATATAAGAGTTTTTTGGACAATTTCCTCTCATTGCTCGAAAGAAAAGAGTTGCCAAGGCTTATAATAAGCATGTCAAGATAAAATAATTTGTCATTGGTGACTTGGTATGGAAGACTACTGTACCGATTAATAAAAAAAAACGAGTTCGGTAAGTAGTCCCCAACTTGGGAAGGGCCACACCAAGTGATTAATGTATTGAGTGGTCAGGCCTATCGATTGATGGACCAAAATGGTATAATATTGTCACGATCAAGAAAGGGAAAATAATAAAAAATCTTTCATCCAACGTTGTGGAAATTGAAGTAGAGTTTGAGTTTTGTTGTAAACCAAGCTCCGAGGGAATGAAAGCTTGAGCAAAATGTCGAAGATGAACCCACTATGAAGGTAAAGGTAAAAAACATATAGTGAAAAAGTCACAAAAAACTCCAAATTATACATATGTGACACATTTATTTTGAACCTTTTTTTATGACATCAAACACTTTAAACTATGTCCATTGTGATACATTTACCCGAAACTTTTTCTTATAATATAAAAAAATCCAAACTTGTATCTATGTTATACATTTACCTTCCATCAAGATTTAGTTAGATGATTTTTTAGATAAAACAATGTCATTTTTATTTCATTGAAGCCACGTGGGCGCCATGTTAACACTGTTTGTTTCTGGCATCCATGTGGGTGGATTTTTAACGGTTCTCATTTACAGAATTTTGACGAAGAGTAAATGTATCACATTGGGCATAATTTAGAATTTTGGTGGCTTTTGCCTTAACTTTTATTACCGACAAATAATGAATTTGATCGATTAGTCAGTTTAGTCATCTATAAACAAGGAAATTGATTTGAGGGATAATGAGAAATCGTTAGGCCATCGGAAGAATCATCGACAACAGGTGAGAGGAGTTATCGGCAATGACTATTGCCAGTCGACAATGCTTAACAATGATCCATCACACAAATTCTACTTAGTGTTGAAATTAAAGGACAATGAAGATGTGTCGATTTCAATATCAAATTAATGACGGTTCCTGTACCAAGTGACGGTTGGCAAACTAGATGACCTTGGAAGTCCCGCACTTCAAATTCCAGAATTTGTTCTTCATTTTCCTCCAAAAATTTCCTATCCTAGATCAACGCAGAACCCCTTCTTTTTCATATAAAACCAAACTCAACCTTTTTGGTGAAAGATTTTTCACTGTCGGGGGATGGAGCAAGTATAACGAAAACTCTTGATGATAGACAACAAAGAAATTGTGCACAAAAGCTGCCCGTTTTGTAGCATCAAACCGTTAACATCATGGGAGTGCCACAATGATTTGCATTCTGTTTCTTGTAAATTATACCTTATAATTCTGAATTACACATTATTTAGGCCACCATGAGATGCAAAGTTCTTTCCCTATAAAATTTTCTCAAAGCCAGGGAGAATTATAAATCGGGGTCACCACGGATTTGACATGCAGGTATTTGTGGAGAGCATCCAAACCGAGTTCTCTCCCGAAGCCACTCATCTTGTAGCCGCCGTAAGGACAGTCGTTGTCCATCGCAAAGTAGCAGTTTATCCAGATGACGCCCGCTCGGATTGACCTCGAGACCGTGTTCGCCAGATCTATGTTCTTCGTCACAACCCCCGCCGCTAGACCGTACCTCGTGTCGTTGGCTCTCTTGATCGCCTCCTCCACAGTCCTGCAATCCGTCGTCAAATGATGAATGTCGCACAATATACTTCGATAGTTCTGTATGTCTGTTTTAGCTACATATGGTACTTGCTCGATTGCATTGGAACCGGGTAAGTAATAATTTCGGGGACCAAGTTTTACTCACTTGAATTTCATGAGCGACATGACAGGGCCGAAAATCTCATCCTTCACGATCAAGTTGTCCTCCTGATGAAACGAGAGAGTTCGACGATAACGCAAAGCAGTTTGAAGTTCAGTTCCTCTCAAAATAAAGTTTCATGTTCTTTAAGGAATGTGTCGTGGATTGATAGTGTACCTTGACATTTGTGAAGACTGTTGGCTGAATGCAGTACCCTTTGGTGCCCAGACGCTTGCCCCCGGTCAAAAGCGTGGCTCCTTCCCTCTTTCCATGCTCGATGTAAGAAAGTATCTTCTCAAACTGTTCCTTACTGGCCTGGAATTTAGCGTAATTTGTGTCAGGCTAATTGTCAGCCATATGCTTTGTCGCAAAACCTAGCAGTTTCTTGATTTTTGCTAGTGTTCGTTCTTACCTGCGGTCCTTGATGGACATTCGGATCAAACGGGTCGCCGACCGACCAAGCCTTCGCCTTTGCCACTAGCTTCTTCTCAAACTCTTCATAGATCCCTTCTTGAACATACACACGAGAGCCCGCAACGCATATTTCTCCCTGAAACAGAATTGAATCGAGAAACCTTCATGATTTCGAGTATTCGGAGCTTATCTCTGTTTTTGCAATTGCCATATAAAGTTCGGACACTGTACCTTGTTGAAGAGGATACCGGTCAGAGCAAGATCAGTAGCAGTATCTAAATCAACATCGTCAAAGATTATAAGAGGCGATTTACCGCCCAATTCAACCGACACTTGTTTCAAATTGCTCGTCGCCGCAGCCTGCATCACAATGCGTCCTACTTCTGTTGATCCCGTAAAACTGACCTGAAGTGAGGTTTTCACGCGGCATCAATCAAGCTAAAAACTCACAATCACATAGTCACAGAATTCACCCAATATTATATAGTTCGATAATAGAAATTTTCATGAAAGAAAGAACCTAGAAACATACCATATCAATATCCATATGACTGCTTATGGCTGCACCAGCCGTCGATCCAAAACCAGTTACGACATTGATCACTCCATCAGGAACACCGGCCTGATACAAAGCAAACCAAGATTTAAAGGCAGAAAATTTACCTGAATAATTTTCATGTGTGTCCTCTTTTTGTTTTTTTCGACAACTGTTCTTTTGAACGATTTTGTTATGCAATAACAAAGATTCAAAATCGTGTTTTCACTTGCTCCCCAATTGCTGTCTTTATTACTTTGATAAGCACCTATGGAACATTATAACTAGAAAGCTTAACCATCACTTGTAGACTAATAAATGACTGAAATTATTTCAATTTGTCTACTGAAAACTAATTCCAAGTAATTAAAGTATCTACTTACTAATACAGTTACATGCTAGAAAAGATGACTTTTCTGCTCTCAAAAAGCATCTTTTCTGAGTCGATTGACGTACCTTCTTAGCCAAATGAGCATAAAAGAGAGCTGATAGAGGGGTTTGCTCAGCGGGCTTCACGACCATGGTGCAACCAGCCGCCAATGCTGGGGCGACCTTGATAAAGAACAAGCTGGTCGGGTAGTTCCAGGGGATGATGTGCCCAACCACGCCAATTGGCTCCAGGAGCGTGTACCCGTGAAGGTCACGCGACATCTTCAATACCTCGCCGTGGATCTTGTCCGCTGCGCCGGCATAGTACCTGAGACATGTGGCAGCATGAGGGATGTCCACGGCCTTGCCTATACTGAATAGCTTCCCAGCGTCGATAGTGTCCAGAGCGGCCAGTTCCTCTATGTTCTCTTCGATCAAGTCCGCGAATTTCGACATGATCCTTCCTCTTTCCTGTTGATGAAATTTATAATCATATGTCATAGAAAAATCAAAATTCATGAACATTAGGACTTAGAATGAAATGTGGCTTCCACACAGAAAACGATGTTCCGAAGGTTTGGATAAAACTACATGAATTTTCATTCTTTTGGCCACGAGATTGTTATGATTACCAAATGAAGATTGCAAGAAAAAAAGGAATAAAAAGAATGGCCTTGCGTTACCAATTGAAATATAACAATGCTACTACGCTCAATTAAACGGGTCTATAAAATCAATTTACTAAGTGATGTGTCAGGTTATAAGTGACCTTTTAAATCAGTGAACCACATTCAAGAATCTATTATAGTTTGGCGTATCATCTAACAAACCGATTTTTACAATCTAGCATTTTCTATTAAGATAACACTAGACTTTTGTCTCAATGTACACTTCTCTAAATTCAAGAAAATGAACCAAAATATATGCTGTCTGCGAAAACTGAACTAAAACATATGTTGCATATATGATAACTGGCAGTCCAAAGGGGCATTCCTAGCATTCATAACAAATGCAGTGACTAAGTATAAATTCAGTCGAGTCGATCACGTCTCAAGAACAAGTAAACTCTACCCTTAAAGAACACACCGTAACATTCAAAGTGCTAAAGTAAGCTATATGCTGAAATATTTATTTCCCTAATCTAGCATAAACAACTGTAACATCCAAAAGAATATCTGTGCAACTGCAGTAGCGTCTGGCTATAAAATTGGAAATATCATTTAAGTTGACTATGCACTCTGGCTTCTATGATTGATCTAAGAATGTTCTTCAACTTAATATACGACGGAGGTCAATTTTCCTACCAAAGAAAATTCCCCATTTTATTTATGACATAATCATAAATATAGATCAAATCTGACTGGTCCGTAATTTGGTGATTTCAAAGATGCAAGCAAGAGGAGGAGGACGTCGTTGACCCTAATAAAAAAAGGAGGGAAAAATGAAATAAAAATATCTTGTCCATGACTATAGTGGCCGAGATAATGAAAATTAAAATACGATTTTGAGTAAAATAATATAAAAATTATTTATGTTGGTAATTATTTTTCAATTTTCCCCCATCTTCTGGGGGCCCATTACAGTATTTAATGGCACCGTTGAATTGAAAGGCAGCGTGGAATTGAGTGGTTCCGATTCCAAGGGATTAAAAAATTTACAAATTGATGAATTTCCCAAATTGATCTTTTTTTTGGTTTGGTTTTGTGTCCTTTTTGCTAATTATATTAATTTTCCGCACAAAACACATAATACACATTTGTAATTATTCGTAACAAAGTATGGGTATGACAAGGAAGAACAGAGAGAAAAAAGAACGGAAAGCACGGAAACAGATTTGCCGAAATCAATTTACTAAATAGGGTGCCAAATTCTAATTTCTAAGCGATTGTTTTGCTCAAATTATCTCACACAGGCATCCCGGGTAAAATTATAGTGTAATTTCGATAAAATTATATACATAAGTGAATTTGTGAATTAATTTCTACTGGTATTATCTTCTTAATTTGATGGAATAGGAACCTGTGATATAAATAAACACAAGAAAAAGAAGAGAGAAAAAAGGGAGAGAGAGAGAGAGAAAGGAAGGGACGCACGTAGCCGGACATGCGCGGCCAAGGGCCATTATCAAATGCTTGGCGGGCAGCTTTGACAGCCAGATCCACGTCCTCTTTGTCTCCCTCTGCAACTCTTGCTGTCACTCGTTCATTTCTCGGATCTATCGTCTCGAATGTCCTCCCTGTCCATCCAAGTTTCATTCGCCGTCATAACCAAGAAACCCAGAAAGGAAGAAAAAAACAAGAGGAAGGGACCGACGAGAACAAGAATTTGTGGGAACTGCGAGTTTTTCTATGGTCAGCTGCAATACGGTGCATGCAAGATTCTCTCAAGGTCAATCTTGATTCAGATGGTCGATGCTCTGTTTTTTCTGTACTCCGAACAGAGCAGTGAATTTCACTCATCGAAAACAGAACTGCTCGAATGAGAACTTTACTTTCCTTTTTCTTTTCTAGAAAAAAAGGATAACCTAGCAAGAACAGAGAACTTTACGAGCACATATGCCTGAGAGAAGAGTGCGGTGAGACACGACAAAACCGTGCAACGAATCTTCATCAAGGCAGTGCAAAAGCTTGACAAGAAGCTGGTGAATTCTACCTTTGACGGAATCGACGAACTCGCCATTGATGAAGAGCTTGGTGAACTTGATCTCCGGAACAAGTTCATCATAAGTCTTCAGGCTCCCGTTTGCATTGCTCTGGTTCTCTGCCATCTCTCTCTTCTCTGCACTCGAACTCTCTTCACTCTTTTGGGGAGAGGGAGGAAGGAAGTCCCTTTATATAGTGGATGGTCGTTTTCCTTCGGGCAACACGTAGGGGTATTTTGGGAAGAGAAACTTTTGTGGCAATATTTATATATTGCTCATAGGTGACAGGAGAGGAAAATCAGTCACCAACGCCATTGGTCAAATTCAACGCGGGCTCCCAATTCGTGCTCGCAATATTTAAGTATCGGAAAAATTGTTAGCCGCACAAAATCCTTTCGAGAGTTCAAGACGCCGGTCAAAATTGATGCGAAGACAAATGTCAATCGGCTAGATTTACGTGTTGATTTCTTTTATTACCATGCAAATGATATGTCTAGCATCCGGCAATATCATGACATTTTTTTTTTCTCCTTTTTCCACTCAAGGATGGAGTTTCATTATTATATGGTCATCGAAAAGTCTTGATCTCCGCACGCGGTATTTATGATGGAAAAATTGTATAAACATGACGATGATTGAGTTTTTAATGATCCACATTTTTTTTTTGTCATACTTAATGATCCGTATGAATATTGCAGAAAAGGACAAAACTCTTTTAAGTACAACTTAACAAAATCATTTTAAGCTCCGTTTGTTTTGCGAAAAATAGATGGTTTAAAACATATTTTCTTAAAATTAATTATTTGTATCACTTGAAATATTTGATCAATGAAAAATGTTTCATTATCGATAATTATTTATATCTAAATATTTTCGTTGACAATAAAAATATTATTTGTTCGTTTATTTTTTTAAGCGAAACAAGCTATTATTTTTTAAAAAAATATTTGTTAAATCATTCATTTTTCACGAAAGAAACAACATCATTAAAGACAACATACTTTTACTTAGGATGGGTGACATAAAATTCAAATAATGCATTCATCTTTTTTTTTTATAATAAAGTAAGGCATGGTCAACAGGTGTTTATAGTCACACCACATGTGTTGACCCTGCCTTCTTTTCCTTCATTTATATATATGAAATTATTTGAGGTTTAGAAGTCAGAGGACATCAATTAATAGATTGTTTTTTCTCTTTTATTTTCATAATAGATTATCATTTGAATGAGAATACTTAATCTCATTACAACAAACACGACATTTATTGTAGAGATAAAAAGACTTACAACTTTGAAATTAATGTGTGGAGTAACTTTTATATTTTGTTTTTTCTGATGCAAGTGTTTTGAAATTAACATCTTCTGTAAATCTTATGGTGGAAGCATTTTGACTTATTTTCCCTTTTAAACACTTGAAAACTTTTTAAAATATAAAAATAGTAACATGCTAATTCACATATAAAATTGCATAAGTTTTAAAATTTAGAATAACATTTTAAATGTCGGCAGAAAAGAAATAAATTGCTTTTCGCTATTTAGAAGCCAAAACAAACAAACTCTAATTAATTATTCAACTGTGACGCAAGGTTAAGAAAATATACATCATTGAAAAAGATTAATGGGCAAAAGAATGCGAGTATCGCATGAAATAGTCGATAAGTAAAATGAAAGGAGGGAAAACTTTCAAATGAATAATTATCGGGCTTTTTTAATGATTAAATGAATGCATTTATGTTTTGTAGAGTCATGGATTAGGCGTATGACATAAATTTGGTGAACTAACTCACTATCATGATACCTTCGGTTGTGCTACACATTTATGTTTAAGGCTTGATCTACATAAAATAAACGATTTAGTGGGGTCCTTTCTCCACTATATATTATACTTCATTATTTTTCTCCCTAATATTTTTTTTATCAGCAGCCCTACAAGTAGAGTGGTAAGAAAAATAGAAAGAAATCAAGAAAACTAAATGCAAGCCGGCCATAGAATTGGGTCAGAACGAGCTAAAAAGCATGTTCAAATTGTAGACAAGCACGGATTACCTTATCTTTACTTAAAATATTTTTTTTGTACACCGAATAGCACACATTAGTTTCTTTTCAAAAGTGACCCAAAAAAAATTCTTTTCGAAAAATAATCAATTGAACACTGCGACTAACCAAACCAAACGGGCAAAGTAATTTCATCGAGCCGATCCATGCTTCAAGTGCTTTGATTTTGGTAATTAGTTCGATTTGAATTATAAAACTGCAATAGAAATTTTGATCTATAAGTTTTTGATTAAAAAAACTTTATATAATAGATCTATGCTCCGTCTTCCACCGTTTTAAGGTAGGGCATGCATAACGAAGGGAATTAAAGGGCTTAGCTAGGAGCTGATAAAGTTGGGTACAGAAGGTTCCATTTGGTAGCCAAGATAAAAGTCAGGACAGGATAAATTTCCGGGTTTTGTCCCTGCCAAAGACAGGATAAGGTTTTATATAGGAGAGATATAGTCTGGATAAAAATATCACATGGGGAAGGTGGGATAAAGGTAGATAGTATTTGTAATATCCACGGCATTAAAGTTATTTTTATTGAATAAAAAATTATTAAATTAAGAAAATTAAGATAATAATTAATTATAAATAATATTTGAACTCTAATATAAAAAGGGAAAATTCAAAATATAAAAAATCAAGTTTTGTTTTTATTTATTACTATTTATATACGAATTTGAATTTCTTTCTATTCTATAATATAGATATTCCATATATATTTAGTATTTATATTTATCCCATATTTTAGGCATATTAGTATAATTTAGGGAAAAAACCACCAAAAACCCTAAACTTTCCCACCTGTGACACATTTACCCCGAACTTTTTTTTGTGACACCAAAAACCCCAAACTTTGTTATTTGTGACATATTTACCCCAATATACATTGTCCATGGGTATTTTCGTCTTTTTAGCTTTTTCTTTTTCTTTTTACTTTTTTTTTCTTTCCGGCGAGGGCGTCGGGCGAGGCTCGCCCTCGCTCGCCCAGGCGAGGGCGAGCCTCGCCGGCGTCGGGCAAGGCTCGCCCTCGCTCGCCCAGGCGAGGGCGAGCCTCGCCGGCGTCGGGCGAGGCTCGCCCTCGCTCGCCCAGGCGAGGGCGAGCCTCGCCGGCGTCGGGCGAGGCTTGCCTTCACTCGCCCAGGCGAGGGCGAGCCTCGCCCTCCCTCGCCTAGGTGAGGCCGGCCCTCGCCGAATTTGGCGAGGCCGGCCCTCGCCGGATTTGTCGAGGGCGACCCTCGCCGGACGCCGGCGAGGGCCCCCCTCGTCGAAAAGAAAAAAAAGTTAAAAAAAAAGAAAAAACTAAAAAGACGAAAATACCCATGGATAATGTATATTAGGGTAAATGTGTCACAAATAATAAAGTTTGGGATTTTTGGTGTCACAAAAAAAGTTCGGGGTAAATGTGTCATAGGTGGGAAAGTTTGGGGTTTTTTGTGGTTTTTTCCCTATAATTTATTATTTAATAAAGTTTTAATTAAGGAATGATGGAAGGGAATAAAAAAGAAAAGCAATTGAAAAAAGAGAGGGAAAAATAATAACTAAATAAAAATGAAGTAAGAGAACCCAAATTTTAAATGAACAAATTCAAACTTGAAAATGATCTTTCTAATTCTCGAAGAATAAGGAGAACTAAGATTTATAAAAAGAAAAAAAGAAAAAACTACCCTCATCGTCTCCTTCTACTTCACATCTCTGGTTTGTGTTAAAGCTTCACAATTACTCCATAATTTTTTGGTTCATGTCAAAGCTCCACAAAAACAGCTAGCGAGTCAAGCTCTTTATCCTTTGTAACCCTCTTGTTCATGCCAAAAGTCCACGAAAGTAGCAAAAGAGTTGAAGCTCTTTCTTTTCCATAACTCTGTAGTTCACATTGAAACTTCACAAATTCACAAAAGTAGCAAGAGAATCAAAGCACTATACTTTTCAAAATCACAAAGATAAATGATCTTGTTTTCTCTCTCTTACTAGTTTGGGTATTCACTAGTTGATCTACCTATTCTATATTGCTAATGCTCATTCCCATTTCTTGTCATAGTTGAACTCGTGACTCAAGAATGTTGCAATGAGCTTGTTTGCTATTTAAGATTTAAATTCATATAATAATCTTGGATATTTTTATGGAAGTTATCTCCATTTTTGCATTGTGGTTTGTTTAATAGTGAATCGTAATAGATTTTTACTATTTTCGATTGTGCATTTTTAGGTTCGTTTGCACTATTATGCGATTCATAATATGAAATGAAAGTATTTGGTTTTATTACTACGATTCACCAAATAATGTATATAATATAGCAAAATCCATGGAATTTTTTTTGTCATATTCTGTCCAATCCTATCATAACTAAAATCCAGATAACTAAATGCAGCCTTGAAATATGTAGTGTGTCCATCACCCCAGCTTTGTTGGTGCAAGAAATATGACCCTCCTTCCAAAAGGTTTCTTTTGTGCAATTGCTACCGCAAATAAATCCACATGCGCGACTTCTAAAAAAGTGTCAAAAACCCTAATCAGTTAACTGTGATGCTCGACACTCGTTTTGATTTTCTTTTCGTTCCTTTGGCCGGACATTACTCAACAATCTACTCGATCAATTTGGTCGGCATGCACTTTAAAGATGTGAATTAAAGAACTTTGACAAATTAATGTCACCTCCATGTCATAATCCTTTGTTCTCCTATTGATAAAGATATAAAGGACTATGTCAATTGGTTGATCATTTTTGGGAAAATGACACAAATAGTCCATGAACTTTGGTCCAATATGCAATGTAGTTCTTGAACTTTTAATTTGTTCAATATGGTCCATGAACTATAACCCAATATGCAATATGGTCCTTGGACTTTTAATTTATTCAATATCGTCTCTGAACTTTTGGTACATGTTTAATTTAGTCCATGAATTATACGAAATTGTTTAATATAGTTCTTCCATTAATTCTAATTCATGGATTACATTGAATATTTTCATTGAACATATACCAAAAGCCCAAGAACCATATTGATCAAATTAAAGTTCAAGAACCACATTAAACATTATACTAAAAGTTCATGAATTGCATCGAATAAATTAAAAGTTCATGGATTACATTGCATATTGAGCCAAATTTCATGGACTATTTGTGTCATTATCCCATCATTCTTTTTGTTCTTTTTGTTTGGTTATAGACCGAAGGCAAAAAGGGACAACCAACCTAACATTACCTCTGTTAGATTACAGACGGAAAGCCAAAAGGGACAGCCCACCTAACCTACCCTTTGCTCATTGCAGCAAGAATGTCCCTCTTGCTACTAAATATCCCAAACGGGTTCTTTTGTGCACTTGCTAACCGCAAATAAGTCCACGAGCGCAACTTTTAAAAAAGAGTCGAAAACCTTAATCACTTGACTACCATGTCCCGCGCTCGTTATTCATTTTCTTATTTTTCTTCTTTTGGATTGTCAATTCATATATGAACATTTATCTCATGTTAGACATGAAATCTCTCGTGAAGGACGAAAGAACCCTAGAAATGAAGGCGAGATTATGTTCATTTGAAAACTATTGGATTTTTTTGACTTAGCATAGAAACTGATTTCAAAATTCTATCTATAATGAGTGCAAATCTCATGGTGTTCTCATTATCTTCTTTTCTTTCTCTTTTCTTTTTCCAATCTGATTCGACCTTAGCCTCTTGTTGATCTGTACCATCGATCCCAATTTTAGAGAAATGCATACCCTTTTCTCATTTGGGTCTATTCAATGCGTTACTTTCTAGGTAGAATATACATAAAATACTTCACCGTACACAAGTAATAAACCTTTTCAAGCAATGACTAGCCATCGACATCGTGAGCTCCTTTTGCTAGCTTACATGCATCTACGTATTGCTATATTCATCGCCTCCTCAAACTTTCTTCATTTGACATTTCTAGAAGACTTAGAGGTAAGGAGATATTATATTTTTCTAGTAAAAAAAAGGAGATATTATATTTAATAGTAAATAATCTAATTCACAAGTAATTAAATTCAATTGCACACCATTTGCTCACCCAAGCCATGATGACACTCTTTAATAAAAGTGATCATCCGGTGAATTGATTGGTGCAATGTTAACATACTTTTTAGGTTCCATTTGTTTCGTTAAAAATAAATAATTTGAAAAATATTTTTGTAAAAATGATCACTCGTATCGCTTACAAAAATGAATCAACGAAAAATATTTTCTCCGTCCATGAAAATTATTAAATAAATGTTTAGACATAATTTTTTTATCAATAACAAAGATACTTTTCGCTGATTAATTATTTCAAGCGATACAAACGATCGTTTTTAGGAAAATATTTTCAAAACTATTCATTTTTCCCGAAACAAACGGAGCCTTGACCGCTAAAAAGCAAGTAAAATGGGTAAATTTTTAAGGATTATTATATTTTCCCATGAAAATAAAGTTTCTCAAGAACATTGCGCACAAACGAAGGTTGCGGTTAGATAATTAATCGTCTTTTTACAAAGTTAATTCTCGTGCATGGTCCAGTCAAAGGGTAAAATAGACAGCTTGCGTAGCATTGGTCAGCGATACTCGATCGTCGTAAACTTACGTAGTTGTTCAAGTCAATGCACATCTTCCCACCAATGAGAAACGGTCTTCTTCTTTAGCTGGCCTTTTTTTTTATATCAATTCTTTAGTTGGTCTTGATAGGAGAACAATGGTAATCGGGTCATCAATTGAAGCGAGATGATTCTTTTGCTACAAAAAAAAAGTGGCATATTAGATAGGGAATTGCTTTGAGTGTTTCATTGATGAAATCCGACTCCTTTACTTTTCGTTATGTTGAAAGTTGAAAATGAGTATGTTTTAGTCGTTTAGAGGGTGGACACTGAATTTGAAAAATCAACTTAAAATCATAAACTAGGTATCAAGTACGCGTGGATGTTCTTGTGCTCTTTAAAATTTGCAATCAGTATCGCTGTACGAAAAAATCTCTATCCGAATGTAAATAATCAAATTGGGCAACTTGTAAATTATGAAATGTTTCGGAATGATAAAATTTGAAACTTATTGAGGTTTACAAAAAGGCAACATAAAGGAAGATGTTGTAAGCAACCTGTCTCTACTCGAAATTATAGGTAGGCACTGTCTCTACTTGAAATTATAGGCAGCTATTGTCGGGTAGTGGCGAGAAATAGTGAACGAGTGAAGTCAGGAATGATGTGCGGTTGTCATATCTTTGAATATATAAATTAGTGGTGTGTATTTCTCTAGCCACTTTGATATTCTTAGCGGGGCGATAAGAGTTTGGCCGTATTAAAGGATTTTAACGAAATAATAAATAACGTAGAAATTCATAACATTCTCATAGATATGAGGATGGACATCAAATTCAAAAAGTTTGATTTGCAATTGATAAACTTAGATATATTTACATCCATGCTCATCCCCACGACAGCATTGTCGATTTTCACAATTTCTTTATTTGGTTTTTTCTCAAAATCAAAACTGGCGATGATAACGATGGTCAGACCAATAATTGAATTCGCTCTTGTAGTAGTCGCAACCCATCTGGTCAGATCGTGGATATGATCAAATTGACATTGTGGCGATCAAAATCCATATCTGGGGGAAATCCGTAAGTTATTAAACAGAAAAAAATTGATGGTCTAGGTGTCACCCTTTGATATATACACATTTATTTATTTAAATTATTCATAGATGTACATAGCTTGTGTTTTATTAGTATTAAGGCAGTAAGGAGCAGTCATCTTAAGGTCATCGAATCATCAAATTGACTTATTCGTAGTAGTTAGCCTTAGCCAGCTTTAATTATTCAATACAAAACTTAAATCATCAAGATAATATAAGTCTATGCAATGCATCGGGTCATCATATCAAAGGGTCAAAAGGTTTATGATTCAATTGGTACAATTGAAAAGTTTAGGACTGAAGTCGGCGAGGTTAACTCCCGCCTGAGGCCAGTCACCGACCATTGCAAAGGCTCGGTGAATAGTGGACGAAAAAGGAAATAAATATTAAAAATTTTCAATTTCTTTTAATAATTTACAAAAAATTGTCCATATCGATAAATTCCGACCGAAATTGGCCAAAAGTACGAAATTGGCAAATTGTCAAAAGGTTTATGACTCAATTGGAACAACTGAAAGATTTAAGACTGAATTGGCATAAGTGGAATAGGTTTAGAACTTTTTGGGTGAAATCTCCCTTTTTCCCTATGCTTTAAAAATGTGTGTTAAGGGTTTTTGACAAATCGATGTACCCCAATGTCGTAAAAAAATCCCTTACCGTTGTATTGATAAAGATATCCAACTGCTATTTCAATTGATCGATTAGTGTTATCTTCTTGGGTTAGAGTCCGAAGACAGAAAGGGATCAATCAACCTAACAGTCCCTTTGCATATTGCAGCATGAATTCCACGCTCGATATCCAATGTTCGATCCGAACCGTGATTCCTAGACGAGTGAAAGATAGTCCCTCGAAATGAGGTATACCCATCACCGCAGCTTCGCTCATGCAAGAAATAGGATCCCTTCCATAAGGTTCATCCTGTGCAACTGCTACCACAAATAAATCCACAGCTTCGTTGTTTAATCTTTAATTGTCTCTTCCTTCTTTGATTGTCCATGCGTGTATTAACTTGATGTCTAGGCATACGAGATCTCACGTGAAGAACAAGATAACCCTAGAGAAGAAGTCAAGATTATGTTCATTTGTATTGTATTCGATTTTCCTGGACGTACTGTAAAAGCTGATCTAGAAATCCTATCTACGATGATTGGAAGCAAACCTCACGTTGTCCTCGTTATCTCCTTTTCTTTTGTTTCTTTCCTCCCCAATGTGGTTCAACCTCAGCCTCTTGTTGATCTCTACCCTCGATCCAACGTCGGACTATTGCATGAATTTTTTCATAAAGTTCTATGCGATGCTTTGTGTGTTATTTTCGAATTAGGAAAAATCTTGAATTTATTGCATTTATATCAACTGAATTTTTAAAACTTAGCCAATTTAGTACTAAATCTTTTAGCAATTTGTCAATTAGCCCTTCGGCTAAATTTTGACTGAAAATCACTAACCTGGATAGCAATTATCTTACGTAGAACGGGCGCCTCTAGCACCACCATCCTTAATCTTTTTATCAGCATGGCCGTATACCTATATCAATCTTTTGCCAATTGCCTTCATCCTACGCAAGGCCATGGACCAAAGTGAAAGCAATTATTTAATAATTTCAAAATATGCAATTCCTTAAAAAGTCAAAAGAATAAAAAGGAGCTAGGAGGAACAAGAAGTGGCCCCGGATAAGGGGTTGATTTTCTTCTTTTATTTTTTTTAATAATTTGTGCTTCGAAATTAGTCCTGTGATTCGTTTGCTTAAAACGTGTTGCCCACAGCGACATTAATTTGTTTTAGGGGATGGTCGTTGCCCGGAAGAGGTACAGTTGAAGCTGTATCCACTATCCACAATCCAAACAAGAACGGTCGTGATAGGGTGGGTGGCCATTGTATATATGCATACCTAATCAAGTATCTTAGATTGGATAATTCTTGATCGTGGAGTTGGCAAGGTAGGTATATAAGTGATGTCTAGATTATCATTCTCGTGATAGGGTGGGCTATTCCACGAAGACTGTGGGTATAAAAAACTGTTGTTTGTTAGGCGCTGAGAATTGATACACTTCACAAACACATCTCGTCGAAGATGTTAGACACCCAAAAGATGTTAGACACCCAAAAGTGATCGATTTTTTGTTAGAATTGACAAGCGACAGACTTATCCGATAATAGAAGAGTTTGATGAACAACAAAAATCATTGATGAAAAGAGCAGTCAACTTGAAGAGCTTCGACAACTCACCAAGGATGTTAGTAACAACAAAATCGATGAGAATCCTCACTAGGGATGAAGTCATCTACATTGACTTGTAACTGCCGAGTATCGATATTTTCGGATATTTAACTTCTTTTAGATAAGTGTTACTAGATATTAGTACTTGGTGGTTATGTTTATTGCCAATATTTTAGGATTTTGTAATTTCTTGTGTATAAGTGTTGTAGCTTCTTGTAATTGCAAATAGGATTAAGAAATTATTAGTAATAATGACATGATTAGGAAGTTATCTTTTCAAATTCAATAACCACTTGTAACCGTGGATTGTGGACTTTAAATAGCTACATTGTACCCCACAATCAATCACATAATCTCGACGTTAATTTATCTTTATCTTTACTTTTCCGTAATTTAAATGGTTGGCCACATTTCCTCCAGTTTTCGTGCATTTAAATTCATTGGCATTTACTTTCTTGTCCAAAATCAACAAAGGACTTTTCACAACATTTGTCGATTTATATCTATCTATCTATCCATATTCTTGAAGAATATTTCATCGACGGTTTTCAATTAAACATCTTTTTGACACACTTGGTGGGACATATTTAGTTGATTTGAGGAGATTACGAAGGCAAGAACTAGAAATGAAAGAGTCCAACAATACTGCTGAGATAAAAAAAAACTACCCATTACCACAAATTGAAAATGAGACCGCCGCGCATTTTGATACTTCAACCACTGGTAGAGCAGCAAAAGATACTCGACATGAGGAAGTTGATCATTCGATGCATCAAACTAAAGAGCAATTGAGGGATGTTGCTCCAAATTTCACCATGATATCAATCAATGGTTAGAAGAGCAATACAAAGATATAGCCATTCACATTGTGAGTGACATGTCATACGTGATCAAGACGATCATCATCAACAATGTGAAGAATGCCATATCAAGGCCAAGATCATTGAACCAACCACTATAAACAAATCCAGTGGTATCGTGGTACATTCCTAATCCCTATTCATCTTTTAAGGCAAATGTTGGTCAAAATAACCATATCGGTAACAATAATTTGGCAAATCATTGCTTAACAAGCAGGTCAATTGCCAAATGTTTGATAGGCTAGTAACTCCATCAGTACCACCCAATGCGAATATTCATGTTAGGCCTAACATGCCGATTAACACAGATAATTCGGCAAGATCAGCATCACTGCCTAGAGGGAAAAATGGCCAAGTAAATATATAATTGAACGTAGTACAGTTTGTCGAGAAGTTCAACAACGATTGAGATTAGACATAAATCTTATCATACATATTTATAGGAAACTACATTCTGGATAGGTCGATAATTGGTTTGTTCCAAGAGGTTTCAAAATGCTTCACTTTGTCGTTTTTTTCTAGCGAAGATAAACAATTGACCATCGAACATATTGTTCGATTTATAGCCCAATGTTGAGAAGCAGGGATAAATGAATTTTTTAAAACTTAGGATATGTTCTTTGTCTTTGTAAAAAAAATGCTTTTACTTGGTACACTAATTTACCATCTAATTCGGCATGTATTTGGCCGGAGATGGACAGACAATTTCATTATCAATTTTATAGAGCGATACCTTAAGTATCGATTGCTGATTTGGCCAAACTCTATCAATACAATAATTAGTCAGTAGATCAATTTGTTGTTTGATTTAAGAAGGTTAGGAATAAATGGCCTACTTACTCTCAGAAAAAGATTTCACGAATTTGGCTTTCGATGAATTAAAATTCGATATAAGAGAAAATTTTGAAGGCCAAGACTTTGTCAATTAATTTCAATTGGCAACAAGAATATTTAAGTATGAGCAACTTCTTAAAGAGAGAGAGATAAAGGGCCAGCTGAAAACTTTTGCACAGAATGTGGCTTTAATAGAAAATCAGTCAAAGTATGAATGTGATCCGAATGAAAACATTGAAATAATTGTGGCAAATATGATGCTTGACAAGCCTTGCATTCATCTAATGTAAACCGAATCCATGTGATATCTTTTTACTAATAATCATGTGACAGTATTCTTACTCTATAAATAATACAGTAGATATAAATCCTACGGGATTTACTGCGACACTGGAATTTGTTAGACATCCTTCTTGGGTATAATTTATGTTTAGCTGTTATTAGGGCAACAATGAGTATAAGTTTCTTCTCAAATTATTTTAAGATGTACTTGCTCGATTTAAGTTTAACTAGGCGAGGTTTTTCATTAAATTCCCTCAATTTAATTTTTAAACTTTTTATAACTTTGAAAAAAGAATAATGAAAAAATTCTTAAATTTTTTTTTTCCAAAAACAACTGGCCGTGCGCGGCCCGGTGTCCAGCCCTAGGTAGGTCTAACTTCTTCTGTTCTTTTTTTCAATTTTTATTGAGTAGGGGTATGCATAAATGATAGTGACTTATCAACAACATAAATAAATAAATAAATATATATATTATTCCTTTCTTAATTCTTTCGTAGGACCTCAATCATGGACTTCACCAAGATGGGATAATATATATATATATATATATATATATATATGGATATATATATACCTTTCTTAATTCTTTCGTAGGACCTCAATCATGGACTCCCCCAAGATGGGGTTTTCTGAGCTCCTTGCATACATCACAAATAATATATTCTATAAATATTGTATTATATACCGGAATTAATTAAAACTATCCAAGCAAATGACGGTTTCGTGTCTCGATTAGAACTTGATATCTGGACCCATCAGCTTACGTCACACGAGCATTGAAAATAATAATTAAAAGTATGGTCCAAAAGACATTATTTTATTACTTTCTTAATTTTTTTTATTTTTTGGACAGTTTACTTCCAGCTATAACCAAATTCCTCGTGCATGGATGAAATCCTTCAAGTTAGTTGCCATCACATGCTGCGATGTCGACCCGCATCAAGATATATGTCAGTTTCGATCTTGCGGGAGCATCATAATCGCTGAGATCACGAGTTTATCGAAATCAAGTTTTGCCAGCAATGAAGAATTTGATAATCGTGAAATCTTTTATTATGAAACGATATCTTTACAAGAATTGGCAATGCAAGATTTTCAAATGAAACAGGCGGTCCATAAACGCAATCAGATATCAGCGGGATTGATTATATAATGACTTTTAAGTGGTGGGTCCACCTAAAAATAGGTAGCCCTAATACCAATGTCTGTAATTGTTGTTTTTTTCTAGTTTTTGGGTTCTTTGAAGGATTTCAAGTTAAACATTGCCGGACCAATAAAAAAAACTGCAAATTCCTGGGCCTATTGTAGTGCTGGGACTTCTGGGCAAAGTTGGGATTGCTGTGTAAGTGATGCATCCCACCAGAAGCCCAATCCAACATGACGTGGGCCAGGTCGTTTTTGGCCCAAATCGAGAAAATCACAACAAGTTGGCCCATTACAGTGTCATTTTAGATCAGTTTCTACTTTTGTTGGGATTGTTGATAGGAGTGATCGGTTTTCAGGATTGGCAATTTCCACCCTAAAACCTAGGAACTATCCACTAAGGGCTAGTTCCACAAAATGAGAATCGGTCTGGTCAGGTTCCTGAATGGGTCCATGAAATCGATCAAGGGAGGCGAAGAAAGGGTAAGGAGGGGTAGAGGAGGCGGGGAAGGGTGGGCACATGTTGTCAAGTGGGATGGAGCAAAGGTGGGAGATGGCGAGACGAGAGGCAAGGATGAGTACGGTGACAACAAGATGGAGGGGGAGTGGAGGCATGGTGGTGGAGGCTGAGGGGAGAGAGGGAGAGTGAGAGGTGAGGAAGAGTGGGCACAGGTGTTCGGTGACGTGGAGCAGAGGTGGGAGAGGTCGAGATGAGGGGCAAGGATGAGTACGGGACGACGAGGCGGAGCGGGAGTGGAGGCATGGCGGTGGAGGATGAGGGGAGAGAGGGAGAGCAAGAGGTGGGGAAAAGATATGCATCTCTAGAGAAAAAGAGAGCGAGCATATATTGGGGAGTGTGAGAGTTTGAGGGGAACATGAAAAGAAGTGACATGGGGAGGATGAGAGAGAGAGAGAGTTTAGGGTTTTTTAATTTTTAAAGACAAAAATTATATATATAAGTAAATATGTACCGGTCCGATCTGAATGGGCGGGTGGCGGTTTTCACACCTAGCACCAAGAATCGCCGATTCTAGGCCAATTCGGTCTGGTTTTGGGTGGTCCAGGCAATTTCCGATTATTTTGCACGTCATAATCGATGGTGTTTATTTGTAAGACAAAAAAATGTTTAGGCCATAATTAGGATCCAAGCTAAAGTTGGTCCCTTCTTGTGAGAAAAGTTGATTTTGATATCAGTAAAAAGTCCTAAGATGCCAGTTAGGGAAAACGAAAATAAAGCTTGTGGCAGGTATGATATCCCACACACAAACGGCTTTTCATGCCTTTATAAAAGGAACTGTCTTTTAATCACCAAACCTCTTTTCGAATTTTGATTAGCACCTTAAAACTGCTTTATAGTGGCAGAATTCTGATGCACAGATTCCAAATCATGGCAAGTGCATAGCATACTACTAGAACTAATCAACGTACATACGTTTGTTTAAACAATCATACCAGGTAAAATGGTAGAAAATTAAAGACTCATAATGTACACAAGTTTTATTTCTCAAGGCTTTTCTTAGGAGCAGATCTTGCCTTCAAATATTATAAGTATTGCCTTATATAGGCACAAACAATTTTGCACAAGAGATCATTTATTGATACCAATAATTGATCGCTTGTGCAATCGTTTATGCCTATATAAGGCAATGTTTGTAGTTCTAGAAATTACAAATAATTACCCACGGACTCATCATACATAGACTTTTAGTACCATTGACTCAGACGACTACTAACTTCGATGATTGATAGACTCATTACTGACGAACAAGGCTCCGACAGACTACTAACAGGCTCATTAAGACACCGACATAAGGTTTTTCAATTTGCTATAGTACCGCTATAGTATCCCGATACAGTACATTTGCTACTATGTTTTTCCCACAACGGACCATTTTTTTCCAACACGCTTTTCTACGTCTTCAGAGATCGTACTTGTGTATGGGCTCTTTAGTATTGTCGTTATCAGAACTGTCCGAACTATCGTTATCCTTTTGTCTTCTGTATTCTCTAAGGAGCTGTTCAATTTCTGCAATTTCTAGGGCCATCTCTTCACGAAGTTCCAAGGATTTTTATCTGTTTTGTGAAAACTCATAATTAGATGGAACGTCCGCGAAGCTCCAAGCAACATCAGCAGAACATAATGAAATACCTAGCTAAGGAAAGTTTCTTAATTGTAGTGACGACTTTTTTTTGTCTAGATCTAGATTGAGTGCAAGCTGTAACTCACTATAAATTGGTGCCTTTTAAGGGATTTGAGCCGTCCCTTTTTTTTTTAAGTCCTTGTGTTGCTTCATCTTGCAATTTTGTGAAATTATGAAATAGTATTTAACTCCGGCTCTAAAACACAAGACTCAACTTAAATTAGTACATATTTCAGTTACTTTTTAGACATGTACTTGACATTACTGTTCAATTTCATTGTATCTTTCTAATATTTAGTTTGAGCTGAGCTCGACCTGCAATTTATTTTTAATAATCAAGGGGAGCAGAGTCGAGCTCAGCCTTACGAAATGCATCATCGAATCAAGCTCGAGCATTGAGGATTGCATAGTCGAGCCGTGTCAAGATCAAATAGCCAATCATGATTTCTCAAAACGAAAATCATAAAAGTAAAAGTTCTTTTCATTTGTACTACTATGATAATAATAATAATCATCATCACTATAAAAATGAGAAAATTAATATTTTTACAAAAATGCTCATTCGAATTTCCTGTCATTACATATGCAGGTGCTAAGTGCAAAATCTCTCCAAGCAAGCAAATAGAATAAACCTATAAAGAAGCGTTAGATTACGCATGATGAACAGATCGTCAAGAAGAGCCAGAGTCAATGGAAGATGTACGTGATCGCCAGTGCCACCAGAAGAAGAACGTAAGCCACCCCTTGATCGATCGCTTTCCCTGCATTCAGTAGTATGGAGCGGACATGTTGAATCTTTCATCGTTCGTGATCAAAGACAAGCGTGAAAATCATCGAAACCAGCAGATCAAACGCACCATCACTGGCAGGACCCTCCGGTGAAGGCGAAGGAGCCACGCTCTGCCCGTGACCCAGCTGCAAGATCATCATCAGCGCCGACACGAAGACGGTGGTTCCGACGAGGACGTCGTGCGGTCTCATCGGAGTCATCGTCGAAGAGCTCGTGTTGATGCAGAAACCAAATACGCAGGAGAGAGCGAAAACACAAAGAAAAGACCAGAACTCTGAGAAAATATATAATCAATGTCGTGGAGTGGGTCAGTCGTGAGCGAAAAATGCGAGCGAAGAATGAGTTGGTGATGTGTGGCAATCTTCAACTTTGCTTGTTGCTTTTTATATTCAATGGCGGATTTTTCTCCGGGACACGTCGAGCGAAAGTCTGAATTTTCTGAGAAAGAAAAGGGTGGATTCGAAGGAACGAAACGCGTTGCCAGCAAAGACAATTCCCCTTTTGCTGTCCTCTGTTTTCCTTTTTCCTCCGCGGCCAGCTAAACTGAGTCGAACACGAAAACGACAGCCAGGGGATGTGTGCTCGGACATATGTGGGTCTGTTTGGTTCGGCATTTTAAATGGGCTTCGGGACTCTAAAGTCCATTGGTCAAATGCAAATGCCGTTTGATTTGTTTTGTGCTCAACTTTAGGGAAATGCAATCGCATTTCCAAATGCCTCGAAAGGCCATTAGCCCAAGGCAAATTCAGAGGTCATTTGAATAGTAGCATTTTGAGAATGCAAAGTCTTGGCATTGTTCACTGATGATTGATCATTGGTATTGTACGTCTTCCCATGATTTGCATGACCAGAGCTAGATGGAGGCCAGCAACCGCTGCCAGAGGGGTCGTGCAACCCCGGTGGCATTGTTCCTGCAACTCTAGGCAGCCGCTTGGGGACATACGACCAAGGCGATGCTGCCTGAGTCATGGGAACCTAGGCAACACGAGACCCCAGGCGATGTCGCTTGAGGTCGCGGGAACCTAGGCGACCATCTCCTAGGTTGAGGGTACCCCAGGCGATTGCGCAATGTTGCCTGGGTTGCACAACAACAGGCGAGGCTTGCCAGCGGCCAAATTTGGCGATTGTCTAGCGGCCGTTTTGGCGCACCAGCAGCTAAGCTCCACCGAAAATAGTTTGAGACTTATTTTTTTAAGAAAAACTTAGTAAAAGTCCTTTACAAAATGTACTTTTTACCGGACGGCATTTCAATCAAAGTTGTGTCTTATTGTATTTTAAAAATATATTTTACTAAACTATACTTTCATTTTGAAAAATCCATTTAACTCAATGGACTTTGCATTTTCCTAAAGACATTCTCCTAAAACGGAACCGAATAGGCAGATAGTTCAACATTTGAGCCCAACTCAATTCCAATATTCAAGGCTCGAGACTTGATTTGAGCTCGATCGGGCTTTATTTTGCAAGCTCGAGCTCAACTCGAATACCCTTTTTTTATGAATTCAAGCTCGACTCCATTCGAGCGGATCTGTCAATCAAACTCGAGCACCTGCTCGTGCTCAAGCTCGAATTTGGATCTATATTATGAACATGCATTGTCAAGTTTTTCGAGCTTCGGCTCGACTCGAACTCGAAACTTGCAAGTTGAACCCGAGCACTACAAGAAGTGGAAAGGCCGGTAGATCAGTGGGCTGAAGAAGGACAACCAGCCCAACCCAGCCCCCCCAGCTCTCCTCTGCAGATCAATGGAATGCTGCCGGTGATTGGAATTTGGAAATTGGGTAGTGCTTTGGACACCATTGCAGTTCCAGTGCTGTGCAAATGCCAACAACCCATTTGCTTCTGCCTCCACACAACCAAACAAAACTCCAAAATCCTCAAACCCAACAGCATCCCATCTACAGGCTCCCTCCAAGATTCTTCTTCAGGTTCTGCCTGAATTCACTCACCACCATCCTCTGATGTTCCGCCCTCACCGATGCAGCTATAAGTCACCTCCCTCCAGTTTCATCACAGCACACAGCCTTCTGTGATTGCGTGCGTGGGCGTGTCGGCGAGAGAGAGAGAGAGAGAGAGAGAGAGAGAGAGAGAGAGAGATGTCGAGTTCTATAGTGCTCTCGAACCCAATTTCCCACAAGACGCTCCATTTCCGCCCCACCCCTCGTCTGCTTCCCAAACCAAACCGACCCACCAGCTCAAGTTTCCTCCGTGCCCCGCCGCCAGTCCCGTCGAAAGTATCCCGGCTTCCCGGGAACGTTCTTGTTCGGACTTCTATCAGGGACAGCGACACGAAAGAGGCTTCTTCTTCGAGCTCGCCTTTGGTTGGGGAGGACTCGGCGGTGTTTGAATTGGGAGAGCAAAAGATCGTGTCGTGGGTATACTTTTCGGTGGTTCTGGGAGTTGTTCTGTTCGTTCTGAACGTGGCCTGGCTTGATGGCTCTCCTTCAGGGTTGGGACTCGGCAAGGCCTTCATCGACTCCGTTTCTGGGCTCTCAGATAGCCCCGAGGTACTGTTTTTCGTTTTTTAACTTTCGGTTAATTCTTGGTTGGTGGGTACTTATGATATGAATGTGAAGTGAAGCTCTGGAGTTAAACGTTAGGATTGAGTTTATTAGCTCCAGATATGTTGTGGCTTGAGATCATGGGTGGATGTGGGCTGGAATAGAAAAAGGCACGTTTGGTTAATTGAGCAATAGAATTTGGAGCTATTTGATCATGTGAGAGTATATGCCTTCAAAGAACATGGAAGTTGGATTCTGTGATGATGTAAGAGCAAAGCATGAGTTTCTGTCTTCAATATGAGAATTATGGAGTTGATCTTTCTTTGATCGTTTCGTACGGTTGAGAACTTGACGACCAAAGAGATGGAACCTTTGCTCAGATAGATGCCGTAACTCGTGGAATGAGGATCTCTATTTTGTGATTTTGTTGGTGAATCTGGAGTTCAGGAGATGAATTTTGTCTCCGTGATTAAAGCACGACATCGGATGTAAATAGTGTGGTGCATGGGTTGTCCATCCTATCAAAAGAATCCACAGTTTGATATGTTAAGTGACAAGGAAGTGAAGGGATTGGCTAACTAAGAGAGAGATTCGGTTCCTTTCAATCACATGACGCAATTTACCTTTATAAGATTACAAAACAACATTTATGAAATGCATTTCAACCACTCATCTTCCTTTAGTCTCCTAAAATGATAGAATCTAAATCCTTGAGAAAGAATTGGAAAAAGGAGGAAGTGGAGGTTGATTGACACGCCAAAAAGTTCTGCTTCCTCTGTAGACCTTTATCTCCAGTCCAGTGCAAGCTGTGTTTGCATGTTGCTTCATTAGATTGCCCTTCCGACGTTGTTTCAGGTGCTCAAGTTTTGTAATGAATGGCTTCTCTTACCCTTCCAATTTTGCTGCTGATGCCTGCTTTATGCCAAATGCCATTGGAGTAGGATCTTGAAAACGGGAAAGTGATCTTAACTGTTCTTCTACAGGTTGTAATGTTATTGCTCACTCTCATTTTTGCCATGGTGCATAGTGGATTGGCTAGTCTTAGGGATTCTGGAGAAAAAGTCATGGGTGAACGGGCCTACAGGGTGTTGTTTGCAGGCACATCTCTTCCATTAGCCGTTAGCACTGTGGTAAGTTTCTTACTTTACAGGTGGACAGTACAAAAGTCTTCTGCTAGTCTATCATTTAATTTAATGTTAGTGCATTGTCTCAATTTTCACTTCTCATGTTTGCATAATATGTTCCACAGATTGATGGTGGTTCTTTTATTGAATCTACTCTGACTTTTCGTGATTTAGGTCTACTTCATCAATCATAGATACGATGGAGTACAGTTATGGCAGCTCCAGGGTGCTCCTGGAGTACATCAACTTGTGTGGTTCGCAAATTTTGTCTCTTTTTTCTTCCTCTATCCTTCTACGTTTAACCTACTAGAGGTGGCAGCAGTTGATAAACCCAAGATGCATCTTTGGGAGACAGGAATCATGCGAATCACCAGGCACCCACAGGTATGAATTCCATCATACTTTTATGTTCACAATCCACATTGCCATACCCAGGCTGGAAAGTTGTTTGAAGACAGTTTAGTGATATCAGAATTAGGTGGAACCTGTTGCAATCTGCTCTCTCCTTATGTTCCCACTCGAAGGAGGTTTGAGCGCATGCATCGAATCCTGACTTAAAAGGGAAAAGTGGGTGTTATTCTAGAATTTTCCCTAAATAAAGTGAATTTGAAGAGGAACCACGTGTATTTGACAGTTATAAATAATTGGACGCGTAGGTGCCCACGAGGCACGATAAAACCAGCTGTAATTGGTTGAGAGCTTTTCCCCGAGAAGGTTCCATTAATTAGTGGCCTGGCTTGAGCAAGTTGCTTACTCGAGAATTTATGTATTGGGGCTTTGAGGCAACGTTGGCACCTGGTCTTGAAAATTCCTTTCTACTCTTATAGACTTCTAAATATTTCTCGTGAAAATGGAGGAAGACTAGTTCCTTGAAAGAATGATTTGTGACGCCCTCTCTCCAATATGCAATAGTTTAAGTGAAAATAAAACGGTGAAAAAGAGCTTACTTATGACATATTCTTCACTCCAGATGGTTGGGCAGGTCATGTGGTGCCTGGCTCACACGTTATGGATCGGCAACTCTGTGGCCTTGGCCGCATCGGTCGGCTTAATTGGACATCATCTCTTTGGCGCTTGGAACGGAGATAGGAGACTAGCCATTCGATATGGAGAGGCTTTCGAGGCTGTGAAGAGCCGGACTAGCACCGTTCCCTTCATGGCAATTATTGAAGGCCGTCAGAAGTTGCCGAAAGATTACTACAAGGAGTTTCTCCGATTGCCATACCTATCGATCACAGCATTGACTTTGTTTGCCTATTTTGCGCACCCGCTAATGCAAGCCGGAAGCTTTGGCCTGCATTGGTAGCATGAACTGTAGGTATCATCTGAAGAGCCAACATTAGCATCTTCCAAGTTGTACATATCGGTTGCCTCTGTGGAAGTGTGGGATGAATACATTGCCAGGAAGGGGATCCCTGGCAAGTCGCAACATAACAAATCCGAAAGAAGATAGTTTTTGACTGTCTGAGAGAAAAACAGTAGTAGAAGGATGTGATGATTTTGTTTGAGCAGATTAGGTCATGCGCAGTGATTTACTTCAGATGCTAAAATTTCGCCGACTATTCTGTTGCGATCGCAAGTTGATTTGCACACGATTTGAAGATCATTTACCGTGAGGTTTTCCGAATGAAGATGTATTCCTTAGTAGAAATTTCTCTCCTCCTCCCCTCTTGCAATCCTGAAATCTTCCCAGATTTGATTTTCCATGCGAAATGTGGATTTGGAAAGAAAAGAATCCCACGAGTTTATTTTCGTGCCATTTGTTAGACGAACCGTTTACCTAATAAGATCTAATATCATTGGCATAACGTCGGTGCAAACACTTCCGAAAGCACCACCGATCGTTCTCTTCCTCTAGTCGTCGTCAATCTCATAAGCCGGAGCCAATACAGTAGCAGCACATCTGCACGTCGCCGTCAACTTCAGCTTTCTGTTTATCATAGAGAAACCGTCTTTCCTAAAAGCTTAATCTGCCGGGACACGTGTTAACAATCTCGTTACAATTAAACCATGAAGACAAACGATACGCCAAGAAAGAACGTGGATCCTAAGCTAACTTTTACTATCAAACAAGAAGAAATAAAGAAGTGATTTTGTGCACACGCTCTTCACTTTGATGGATCGAAAGAAGAAGAAACAAAGAAGTGAGGTAGGATCTGACTAGGAAAAGCATCAGCACCACCTTGTCACTTTCCTTGAACCAATGACTCCCTTTCCTCCACACGTGTTTTCGTAGGAAGATCCCTTGTCCAAATACTTCCTGGAAACATCAAAATCACAATAACTTCCAGCTATTCCCGTCTCCATTATCATCAGGACAGATTCGTGTTCGGTGCCCTCACTCCTCAGTCACCATTCTTAGCTTGAAAGGCAGAAAGATTGAAAAAGAAACCGAAACTTTGCCACCCAATTGCCAAATGTTGCCCGACTGTTGGCGTCATGTCCAGTACCACCTCTGCCGACTTGCTACCTCGAAACTCCACTGGCCACGTGGCACCAGGTCAATTGATGCCGAATTTTCCTGAAACTAATGAAAACAACAAAAGTTGGGCTGCGCATAAAACTAGTACTTATTGTCTCATTGATTGAATGCAATTTCATTTGATCATACGAACATTTATAGGCCCGAAGAGCACCGACGGAGTTTTCATGAATTCATATCCTATCTTAACTTTATACGGACTACAAGATTGGTTTTGCCTTCACTCCTTGAAGTACGAGTACAAACGCGACCCAAATTCTGGACGAGAAGGCTGCGATGTGAGGTTTCGGTTTGATGTTTGTCAATGTGCTGTGCTGCGCGAGATTGTCCCGAACTCGTGGCCCTAGAAAACCTACCTTGGGAGGGTTGCTATGGAAATACTCAGTACAAGAGTGATTTTGCTAAAAACAAATGGAAGTAGATGGAAGGATTCAATACATGAGTCAAAAGTGTCATCAGAAAACAGCCACTGATTAGCATGAACTTTGTGTTATCGTATTAGGCCATTGAGAGGGACGGCCATGGGCAGTTTTTGCTTTTGAAGAGACACCTCACTCTTACTTCAGAAAGCCAAACCTTTTTTGTCACGAGTCGCATCAAAAGGAGCCACTTGCCTTCCCTTTCAGCTTTATTCCGTTGTGTCTGGACTTTCTATATATTGATCCACCTCAACGTCAGACTCTGCTTATAGGCTAGAACATCTACAAAGTTGCAGAACGAGCATCAGAGAAAGAGAGAGAGAGAACAAGGGAGGGAGGGGGTTCACCTAATATTTCAATCATGTGCCATCCAGGAGACCCTTTGCTCAGCCTGAACAACCTGTCGTCCGTGTTACGAAGGCGGCACCCAGTGCATGCTCTCAGAGCAACTGGAGACACCCACGTGCCTGCTGCAGCTGCAGCAGCAGCAACAGCAACAGCCGTGGCCGGGGTTGATGGCCTTGGGTCGAAGAGGAGATGTGTGTGCTCGCCAACGCGGCACCCCGGTTCTTTCCGTTGTAGGCACCACCGCGCTGAGTACGTGTGGGGTGGTGGGATGCTGAGAAAATGACCAGAAGATATGTACAAACTACTCGAGAAAAGGAAAGGCGAAAACCAAGGCATGTCAAGCCTTTCTGTCTGTGAATTGTGATGCTTTTGTCCTTCCAGTTTTCAGTTTTAGAAATGAAAAATGGGTGATACGGGCAAGCCACTTTGTTTCGAATGCATGCGCGTGATTAGATGAGTAACTTCTCGAAAATCCATCTAATTCCTTTTGTCGGGTCACAGTCCCACAGTCCCCCGGGAAAAGAAGTAACGAAGAAGATCAGCCCCTTCGCAAATTCTGCTGTCTGATAGCTCCATACTGAAAACAACATAAGATACGACAAGCCGGGTTTTAAATCAGAGAGTCCAGGAGTGGCATGGCTGTGTGCGAGACTCGCCGGCGCATCATAGCGGTTCCCCTCAGTGGAAGCACCGTCATGCCGAGCCAAGTATGGCGTGGTACGGCAGAACAGAAATTGTACAGAAACTAGTCGCAAAAGAACATAGAAGGGTGTTTGTGCAGAAACTCTATACTTCCAACTTTTATCCTTTCTAACGATCTAAACAGTAGGAGCTTGGAGGCAAGTCGTCGTTTTGACTTCTATACTTACAACCTCCGTTTGCTCTTACTTACAACCTTTGTTTCCAAACTGTGTCAACCCTTTTCATGAGAAGGAAAATGGCATATAGAGCCGTAAACACAGAATCATTTTGGAAGGAAGCGCCAGAAACTCTATTTACCAGAAAAATGTGGAGAGCATGAACATCTGACGATATTGGTCGCCCCAGATTCCTTGGTGCAACCTTCGATATTAGAAAACCAATATCCAGAGTCTGTGTATTAGATCGTTCGACAAACAGCGAGTGGATAAAAAATCGTACTCAATATCTACTAAGACTCTGAATATCAACTAACATAATAATTTGGTAAATCATCAGCACACCCATCATTATCAAAGTTCATCATCTGCAACAATAAGAGGACACTGTTAATTGATGTCAACGGCCCAATCCAAGGGCTTAACCAAGGTGGACTATGCTTTGCGAAGCATAGTCATAAGTTCAAATCCTGGCAAAGGCAATTTTCTTAAGACGATCCTGAAAAATCTATTACCTTTGTAGCTATCCATTTGCAGTGGGAAGGGAGAACTACCGCAACTCGATGGGATTGAGGTGCTCTCAGAGGCAAAAACCCTATGTCGTTATCAACAAAAAATAAAAAGAACAAATTTGTAGTTGGTTCAGCAAGATTAAAGACATTGGAACTCCAGTTCAAGAGAAACATCAACGACATTCTGTATTTGAAAAACTTGTAACTACAAGAAGAAAAAGGATATCCATTTTGTATATACACAGAGTTATAGGTCCTGCTGCTTTATAAAGTTTTGTATCTCATATTGTACAAGTCATCATTTGCATACTGAACCTATAAATCAGTGGCCGCTGAAAAATGCATTCAATCTACATACAGCGACGAAGACCAGGCTTTATCCCCAGTGCAAACATTTTGGAGTCCGGAGATGAAAGCCTTCTGCAATCACTGCCAGCATTTAATATTAGAAAAGTATTGACTGCCTGTACTTTCTCCTCAGATGCAAATAATCATAGCCATTGAGAATTTTCCACCGATCTGCTGGTAGAAATAACCAAAATCTGTAAAACTATGTACTGGTGTAATGCAAAGATATCCAAGAGACGTTCGCTGAGGAGAGACTAGTTGACAATCAACTCGTCGCCGGCGAGGGATGAAAGAGCTCCTAGCAAAGAAAGAAAAGGAGAAGAAAAAGATATCATTCAGTTTAGGCAGCAGTTTATCTGTTAGCTACACGACAGTATATAGGCCTATTCCTATATACAACTAATAACCGAAACTATACGGTCATTGCATTCTTGAGTGAACCTTAGGTCCTACACAACATTACCAAATCTTACACATCCTGCCCAGTATCCATGTCCAACAGGTCAACAAGGTATAACTATTGCAGTTGGACATCACAAATTAGTCCGACCATACATAACCCTGGAAGCTCTCGGTCATTACTATAAAACAGATACAAGGAGTCCACCTCAATTGGCACAACTCATTCAAGCAAATCACACCACATGTGAACATGCAGATCAAGAAGTCATGACCATCTAGTATGGATTTAAGTTGGAAGGGCGTGGGAGCAACATCCAGTATCCTAATTGGAGAAAACAGATAAAAGGAGTCCACCTAAACCACATGTGAACATGCCAATCGATAATTCATGACCATCTAGTATGGATCCTAATTGGAGAATCCTTGCCTCCCTCCCTCTCTCTCTCTCACAATCCTTAAACCAACAACTGGTTTGAGCATTCTCTCTCTCTCACAATCCTTAAACCAACAACTGGTTTGAGCACGCAAATACAAGGCATTTTGAGGAGCCAATACTGGTAGATCACTCAAAAACCACACATTACTCATCCATAAAAAGATATTACACGTAAAATCGACATCAAATTGCAGAATTTCTCACCTCAGGAGAGCAGTTTTGATGGGCAATAGTCTGGCTCTTGACATTAACAGATACCTCACAAGACACCCTCGCCTGACACACATTTTAAGAGAAAAAAATTCAAGATAAAATCAATTAGAAAGCCATGCACATTTCAGTAGAGGACAAGTAACCATAATTATAAGTCAGATTGCAGATGGCATGCTCCATTGAAGCCATGGGAAAGATAATTAAGACTCAGCACTCACCGGAGAATGGTTTTTTTGCACCATTCAACCACATAGCTATGACTAGTACAGTGATGCATATGAGAACTTTATATGTTGATATTACCGTCATATGTTTTATTTGTAAAGGAACGAACAGCATGCCTCATGGATGACAGGATTTTTAGGCCAGCAAAAGTCGCCAATTTGTAGCACAAAAGCAGAAACAGAGCCACAAACTCAATCAAGAAGTGGATATCATAGTTCAATCTAGAAGTGCACATTGCAGAAAGACAAAGTGCAATGACCAAAGCAGACAAGTTATTGACTACATTAGCCATAAAAGAAACAATAAAGTAAAAGTCTGAGACTATTACACATCACAAGAAAGAAGCCAGCTCGCGTACTGGTAAATGCTAAATATCTCTTAAACAAATCTCCGAGTCCACAAAATGCTACATGCCAGTAATAGCATCAGGAGAAGATAACATCAATAATCCAAAAGCCTTCCCTTCTATTTGATGGGTAGGCTAACAGACAAATGATCGAGTGAGTACATCTGCGCTAACTGCTAATTAATGTGCATCACTAGTGTAATCTCATACGCCAACTCTGTACATTTGCAAACAGGACAGGACGCAGCTATGTAATATAAGCATTTCCCAAACACATCAGAGTAGCCTTCCAGCCTCTCTAGCAGACTGAAACCTACAGATCCTCCTGAATATCAAACTTCGTTTTCTCTCACAAAGCGCATGATGCCCTTGTACCCGATTTCAGTGTGCTACCATGGTCAGCTCAAAATATTTGTCATCCACAAAAATCAAACCTTTATTCCACTACAATGCACATTGCCCGGGTGGTCATATCAGCATTTCCCACGCGAAGTCTGGTGCATCTCTACCATGATGCTCACAAGCTTCCCACTTTACAAATACAGACTCTTAACAGAGTTCTTTCAGTACACATCATACAAAACATTGAAATTTCAAATCCACAAATACTTCTATCAACAATTGTATCACCGGCCTTCGCACAGAAACAAACGCTAGTAATTGCCATTTCACGCAAAATCAAGGCTAATCAGAACACCACATTCCATGGACAAATTCGATACAAGTCCAGAAGCACAACTACCTTAATGGGCAACTCGACGAACAAAATCCCCAACATCCCGCTGACTTTCGCGTCGGTGTCGAACGGCACCACGCCCTTGGCCAAGTCCTCGAGCAGGTAAAACGCGTCGTGGACGACCTGGAGCCCGTCCAGGTCGAGCGTGGTGTCCACGTACGACGACCCCCGCGCCCTGATCCGCTCGCCCTCCGACGTGACGAACCCGAGCTCCCTCCCCCGGTAGCCCACGGAGACGTTGAAGGACCTCAGGTACATGGAGAACAGGTCCCTGTTCTGGACCCGGAGGGTGAGGTTGAAGGAGAGGTCGAGGGTGATGCCCGGGGACGTGCCGACCCGGACGCGGTTGAGCCTGATCCGGGCGAGCTCGACGGTGGGGTCGGAGGGGAAGAGGAGGAACGCGGCGGCGGCGGTGAGGAGGAGGGCGGCGGAGAAGCAGAGGCAGCGGCGGAGGCGGAGGCCGCGACGGCGGGGGTAAGGGGGGAGGACGATGACGACGGCGGCCGCCGCGTCGGGCGGGGGAGGTGGGAGAGGAGCGTAGGGGATGGAGGTGGCGCCGGCGCCGGAGGCGGAGTGCTTGGAGTACATGTTTGGATCGGCGATGAATTGACGGGACGTCGTCGATTCGGTGGTTTTTATCGGGTGCGGCCATACGACTCCTTTTGCCGTACAAGCTACATGGGCGCGGCCCAGCTGTTGCACTCCGATTGACGTAAATGGCTAGGGAAAGCGCCACGTCAGAATAATAAGAACTTGACACGTGGCAGAAGAAAAAGAATTCAAGCAAAAGCAAATTGAAAATCCGACTATTTTCCATTCAAAGGTAGGGTCAATCAAGGACGTGCAAAAAAATTGAGAACCGCTCGGAACTAGGCCGATCCGTCCTAAAATTGGTGGTTCCTAAGGAATCGACCCGATTCTCAATTTCAATTTATTGGAACCGTTGGATTTTGATGCGGTTTTCAGTTTCAAATGTGGAATCGACCTCCTGCTCATCTGGACCGGACCAAGTGTTCATTTTTCTTATATATATGTATATATATATATATATATATATATATGCTCGTCTCATCTCGGTCTCTCTTGTCTCAACTCTTTCAAGCAACTCCCACGATCTCTCCATCTCTCAACTCACGGCCTCAACTCTCAACTTCCATCAACTCGTGGACGCATCTCGGGCTGTTCATTGCCTCCCTCTCTCGCTCTCGGTCACCTCCATCTACTGTAAGTTGGAATCTAATCTTCAATCTACTCACTGTTCGAGGTACTAATAGGAAAGTGAAGTGTTCTTCGCACGTGTTTGAGAGGAAACTCTTTGGGTGTGGGCTGCATGGAAACCTCGTTATGGTCGGTCTAGCTCAAAAACTCTAGAAAAATTAAAGCTCAAAATCCCTAACCCGTAAGTTGTTTGTTTGTTTAATGTACGATATGCAATTTGTCTCATGGCCTGCGAATCTCCCTAGTTCGAATCGAGTGATTCAAATTGTAGTTTGTATGCTCTGTCTTTTTATTCTCTCTTTTCTCTGTTTTGTCTCCTTTTCTCTCTAAATTTTGTTTACGCACGAAGTGTCCTGGTCATGTATGTGCGTTAGCCGGCAAGTGATGGTATATACTCAGTGATGGTCGGAGATGATTGATGGTGGGGTTAAGTGTATGTGTGATGTTCTTTGTACTAAACTTGTGTCTATTGTCCTTTGTGTCAAACTTGTGTCTATTGTCCTTTGTGTAAAACGTTTATGCGATGATCTTTGGTGAAGTGGTCGTGTGCCCTGTTTTTCAAAATGAAGAGTGCACATCAAGGGATATTAGTTTCTTCAACAGGACAACTTAAATAAAGTCAATTGAAGAAACTAATGGAGAGTGCACATCGGGAGATATTAGTTTCTTCAATGACGAATATCCCCCACTGATGGCGTGTTGCTTGATTCGAGCAGGTGATCTATTAACATATCAATGGAAGTGCAGAAATCATATGATGCGACAACACTAACAATGGAATTAGAATCACCAGAGCATGGAAGTCGTGAAGACGACTTTGAAGAGGCATTCAACACAAATAAGATATCCGGTTCTTGCCCTCCTCCTAGTTGAAGACGATAAAACTAATGTTGAATGATCTTTTATACTTACTGTTTTTTTTTGTTTTCAAGAGGTTGGAACTTTGGAGTTTACTCACCTATGGGTAGCTTAATTGGTTAGAGCGTACGTGGGATTGTGTGGTTAGACGCATTGGTCCCAAGTTCGATTCCTCAGCTGAGCACTTGTGATTTAAGTGGGGGGCTATGGCGGTGGGTTGCTGTGCTAGTCTCCCCTGAGGAAATAGTCGAGGTGCGCACAAGCTGGCCCGGACATCTCGGTTACCAAAAAAAAAAAACTTTGGAGTTCGAGAGCTCTCAAAGCTTGAGAAAGTTGCTTGCTCTTTTTATTCCTGAGAATAGGTGATTTGTGTTCATTTATTCGTAGTTGAGAAGTTTATTTACTTTATTTGGTTGCTTGCTTACTCTTGCAAACTTGTGGCAAACTCTCACGTGATATATAATGTAGATGACAAATGCATGTGTAATTCACAAGCTTCACAAGTGGTGAACTTTGTGGCAAATCTTGTTGTGATTATTATGTCATTGTAAAGTTATCTAACATACTGTACCATTTGAGTTTGTTCCATGTACTTGGGTTTGGTTTGGTCTAATTTGTACAATATATGCCTTATCCGAGTGTGAGATAACAAATCTCTGTTTGTTCCAAGTATTTCTTTCACCTCAACGTTCTCGCATTTTAAAGAACTGGGCATGGAACTATATCTTTGTTGCATTTCTTTGGCTATGGATTTCGTTTGTCCACTTTCAATATGAGCCCAAGGCAGACTTTTTAGTGATCATGCAGTCAAAGAACAGGGAAGTTCTTTGTTTTTGGCTTACTTTGGCTCGCTGAAAAACAAGCTATTGATCGCGTGAAGTTTGGTGGGATTGGTTTCATAGATTCACTCGAGAACTAGACGCGATCGGCGATCCAGTTCCCGAGTAGGTCCATCGAACCAATGAGCAGTTCTTGATTTCAATTTTTTGGAACCGATCCTTAATGACCGGTTCCAAGGTGGGAACCGCTCACCTTGGAAACAATCGCCCCTACTGTCAATGCGCTTTGAAAAATTAAAAGGGTTAATGACACAAATGGTCCCTGAACTTTAGCCCAATATGCAATGTGGTCCATGAACTTTAAATTTGTTCAATGTGGTCCCTGAACTTTAACCCAATGTACAATGTGATCTCTATTTTTTTAATTTGTTCAATGTCGTCCCCGAACTTTTATTGTTAAATATTTTCATGTACCAAAAGTTGAGAGACCACATTGAACGAATTAAAAATTTAGGAATCACATTGCATGTTGAACTAAACTTCAAGAACTCTATTGAACAAATTAAAAGTTCATAGACCACATCGCACATGGGCCAAAGTTTAGGCAATATTGAACATTTTTATATAGTCCAGGGACTAAATTAAACATGTACCAAAATTTTAGGGATTACATTAATCAAATAAAAAATTTAGGGATCACATTACACATTGGCCTAAAGTTGAGAGATTACATTGAACAAATTAAAAGTTCATGGATCACATTACATATTGAGCCAAAATTCATGGACCATTTATGTGATTTTTCCAAATTAAAATGTCCACCCATACGTGTTTCTCCATTCACAACCCATGTTTTACGTTTCTTTTAGAGAAAACCTTTGTTCTTCCATTTTCGTTTCATAAGGAACTCCATTAGAGTAAAGCTTTGTCCTTCCATTTTCATTTCAGAAGAGCTTCATTAAGCACAGTAGGCTGGGCACTCCGGTTCATTGCGACCATTGCGAAGGTTGATCACGGTTGAACACGTGCGAAGAAACCGCATGATCTTCACCTATTAAAGATTGCATTTTATTTGTGATTTGGGAGCGAAGACACGGCAAGGTTGTAGTTGCAAAGCTCTTCTGACATTATGATTAGAAGTGGCCAACAGCATCAATATCTTCAAATGCAATGTTTTTTACTTAACCGCACAGCATGAGAGCTTTGTGCCACATCATCACAATAAGTGCCTTGTTTTGCAATTTATGTCCACCTCTATAGAATGTATTGTGATGGAATGCTTGTAAAATGTAGAAGATGTGTTAAGATGCATAAAATATGCATGCACAATCATCCTTGCATTTCAAATAACTTGCATCTACATGTAATGGTAGAATCACTTGGACTAAAATGGACAAAATGCTTTGGTTCCCACGATATAAGTGTATGACGGCCCATCATTTTCTAATCTAGGAACATGTTAAAAAAATGCAAGAACTAAGCCTAGGAATTCCTATAAATGACATGAGTGTATGCATTGGCAACACATTTCAAAATTCCTTTGTTTTCAACCATAATTTGTGGCTTTCCTTGAGCACACTCAAAATCATTAACAACTTGGGAAAAGTGTAAAAAAAGTCTTAAACCTTTGGCATTTGTGCTAATTTAATCATAAATCTTTTTTTTGTGTCAATTCAGTCCTAAACCTTTTGTTTTTGTGCCAATTTAGTCATTTTGATAAAATTTGACCAGATTTTGCTGACGTGGATGCCGGTCAGGCAAGGGCCGACCACCAGCGCTGACATGAACAACTTTTTAATAATATTTTTATATTTTTTTCAATTTTTTTAAATTTTTTTCTTTTCTTTTTTTTCCTCCCCTCCCTCCTTCCTCCAACCGGTCGTCAATCCGACGATTGGCCAAAGGGCAGAGGCCAATGAGGTCGACCTTGTCAACCACTAGCGAGGCTCACCCTCTCCAGGCGAGGGCCGACCTCGCCGAATCTGGCGAGGGTCAAGCCTTGCCTACCCAGCACGAGGCCACCCTTGCAGCCATCAGGCGAGGGCCTCTGGCTAGCCGGTCGCTAGTCCGGCGACCAGCTGGAGGAAGGAGGGAGGGGAAGAAAAAAAGACAAATAAATAAATAAATAATTCAAAAAATATTAAAATATTATTAAAATTTTTCACGTTAGCGCCGGTGACTGGCCGATATCCACATCAGCAAAATTTGGCCAAAATTGGAGGGAAAGACTGAATTGGAACAAAGATAAAAGATTTAGGACTCAATTGGCGCAAAAAAAAAAAGATTTAGTACTAAATTGACATCAATGCTAAAGGTTCAAGATTTTTCTAACACTTTTCCCTCAACTTCAGTGTTGTGCATTTTTTCAGCTTGCTTCTCATAATGATTGACAAATTAAAATAAAGTCACGGTCTTACATGCCATATCTTGAAAGACATTATACATTTTTTTGTGTAGATCTAATTCCTTCAGGAAAAAAAAATCACAATCAAATGCAAGACACCATTTATGATGCATGCGACATATTATCCAACCACTTGTTGTCACCAAGCTCCACTCTTAATACGTAACTTTCCAAGTGTTCTCTATTTCAAGTTTAGATTTGCAATGATATAAAAACTTTTGTCAATATTTATCGGAGAAAACCTGGATTTCCAAGAAAATGTACAATATGATGCGTAGCGTTTTTCCCAACTTGTTAGACACATAAATGATTATCAAAATTCGAAATAAAAGAAAAGTTCTAATGGCATTTGCCATGGAATGATCTTCATCAGTGAAATAGTATTGGGTATTTAAGTTTGTACAATCTAGTTATTTCGCACAGCTAATTATTACCTTAGAGCATGTTTGAATTGGTTTTTTGTTCTCACTTGTTCAATCGAAAACTTGCAACTTACTTGCTTTGGTTTTTTTTTATTGGAAATTTCACAGCGCTTAAATATTGACATTTAGATTCACATATGAATACATAATTTTTTACAATTTGAATATCTTAAATTTTGGTGCGAAAAGTGAAAAATACTTTTGCTCTTACTTATTTTTGGAAAAATTACCAAAACAGTCATAAACCTATTGTAATTATACTAATTCAATAATAAACCTTTTTTTTGTGCCAATTCAATCTTAAACCTTTTGTATTTGTGCAAATTCAGTCCATCCGGCTAATTTTGGCCGGCCGGTGCTGATGTGGACACCGGCCGGCGCTGATGTGGACACCAGCCAGTGCCGACCGTTCGACCAATGTTGACGTGACAATTTTTAAATGTATTTTTTTCTCTCTTTCTTTTTTTTTCCTATCTTCTTCCCCGGTCACCAAATCGGCCAGAGGCTGAGGCTGACAAGTTCAACCTCGCCGGACGTCGGTGAGGGCAAGCCTTGCTATTGGTAGGCGAAGTTGAGCCTCACCATGGTCGGGCGAGCTCAACCTCACTTAGCAACGCGATGTCTCGCCAGATCTAGGCGGCTTCCTTGTCGCTAGGTGGGCAAGGGCTAACCTCGCCATGGTCGAGGAAGCTCGACCTCGCCCAGCAACGACGAGGCCACCCAGATCTGGCCAGGGTGAGCCTCACCATGGCTGGACGAACTCGACCTCGCCTAGCGACGGCGAAGCCACCCAGATCTGGCGAGACCTCGCCATCATTGGGCAAGGTCGAGCTCACCTAACCATTACGAGGCTCAACCTCACCCACCAACGGTGAGGGTGAGCCTTACCATGGTTGGGCGAGCTCGACCTCGCCCACCGACAGTGAGGTCTCACCAGATCTGGACATCCTCGTCATTGCTAGGCAAAGTCTTGTTAGATTTGGGCGAACTCGCCCATCGACAGCAAGGGTGAGCCTCGCCAATGCCAATGAGGGCAAGCCTCATCGGCCTTTGGCAGCCGGCGACTGGCCAAGGAAGTAGATAGGAAAAAAAAGAAGAAAAAGGGAAAAAATAAATAAATAATTCAAAAAAATAAAATATATATTAAAAAATTATCACGTCAGTACCGGCAAAACCAAAATTAGCTGGATGGATTGAATTGACGCAAAAAAAATGTTTATAATTGAATTGGTACGATTGCAATAGGTTTAGGACTGTTTTGGTAATTTTTCTCTTATTTTTAAGTGTCCTAAACACGCCTTTAAATTATATATGATGGTGGCTAGTTTGATGAAATTGAAAAATAGGCATTAAAAGTTCAAACAAAGAATTTTAGTATTCATATGTTCAAGTGTTGAAAATTGAAATAAAAAGTTGTATTTTAATAACTAGAATTTGATCACTGAATATTAGTAATTCTTAATCAAATATGAAAGTATGATCATTATTGATAGGCATTGTGTCGTGATGATAGTTGGGATATCCGAAATCTAGGCCTCCACGGTCGCACATCACACACTACCGAGTGGTCATGTGCGGCCAACTTCACCCAAGTGATACACTCGTAGGAATTACATATACATAATTATAAACAGAACATTGCTGTTCTTGTACAATTCAAGTGTTCATATTGATGTTTCTTCTTCAATGTTATGTATGCCTTGTAATTTGGACATGTGATCAAAACATACCTTGGTTGGTCATTTCAAAAAACAAGATAAAGAAAAAAAATTGACATAGCTTGATTGGTTGGACATGCGATCAAAAGGATCTTAAGAAATCAAATTGGTTGGCCGAGTTGGTTATAGCATATTTTCAAGTGATTTGGAGCCTTCTCGGTCATAGTTTCAAATCTCCCGGTCGCTTTTCGATCTTAAGAAATCTCGATGAGTCCATAGCATGAATTCTCTTTGTACAGCAATTATCGATAGTTATAGCTCAATTCGAACAGGGGACCGCCGATACCGATAGCCTTTGTTAACTAATATTGATATTTGCAAAGTTAGAAATGCCAAGGGAGACTTTTGAGCACGGAGAAACTGACAGGGTGGGTGATCTAAGTAACGTGGGGACTGAGCCTTCCATTATCCCCATCGATTCTTTGCCCCTTACGGTCGTTCTCAGAGGCCCACGGCTCACCCACTGATTCCCATTCTCTTTCAAAGGACAAAAAATATCCCATCACTCTCTCTCTCTCTCTCCCTCTCACTCCCTCACCCTCTTTCCAAATTTCAAGAAATATAATGTCTTGGAATCGCCTTTGCCATTCAAACCTCATCGCAAAAGAACTGGACTTTTTGGTCCATAGAACTCGAGAACATATTTCATAAACTGATTGGATCCACCATTCATGGGAATAAGAATCTCCAGAAAGGTAAAAATAAAATCACCACTGACCATCATAATAAAATTCCATGTAGATAGGATGATTGATATCAAGTTGGATTTTCGAATCGTTTTTACCTTAGTTAGCCATATAATAAATCTTTCAAATATTTATTATCTACTTCATTTGGTAAATTAAGAGTCGATCGCTCTTTCTACGATGATTAAAGCCGTTAGAACAATATTTCTTTTTTAAATTGATATAAAAAAGCTTCAGCTATTAGTATGCAGCTAAATATAAATAAATATTGTGAGATAATATTCTAACATTCTCAGATATTCTTGGAACTTGATAAAAACTGAAGAGCTCTTGAATGAACTTCAAACAGGTACTCATGTGATTCTCATATCGTATTCATCCATTTTTGTCTTGGACTAAAGAGTTTGAAAGTTTCCAGATAAACCCTCACCAGTTGCATCCTATTGATTGGTCAGAAAAAGTAGCTATACCCAAAATCTGAACAGACAATCGAATTGCTGATGAAGCCTTTAGGGTCTCCTCATATTGCATATAAAGTCAAGTTCACAAAGAAAAGATTGCATAGATCACAAGTCATGAAAGGGCTAAATCTTTCAGAAGCTGGCAAGCACATCATCATAGTCATACAACACCCTCATGAGGTTGACGGAGAATCAACAGACTTGGGAGAGAGGGAGCTGACGGATAAGCTAGTCCTGTCATCGGACGTGGGCATCGAGTTCGACCGCTTCATCCAAGCCGAGGACCTTGACCGGTGAAAGCGGCACCGGAACGAGCCTTGGTGTGTCGTGGGCGAGCACAAGCACTGACCCTTCGGCGAGCTCGACGGCGCGGCCGTGGCCTCCCCTTTGGGGGAAGTGCTTATGCTGATGCTCGGCTTGGAGGTCATTGGAGGGTAGCTGGAACCAATGAACACCAAGTTCAAAACCTTTGGTATGAAGATGATAATAAGAAGAGAGAGAGAGAGAGAGAGAGAGAGAGAGAGAGAGATGGGAGAGAGATGGTGAAGATATGGGGACTTTGGGATGATAAATATGCAATGGGTGAGGTCAGAAGAGAGAATTCGAATGGAGTGGGTATTATTTTAGTCTATATATGGGTTTGTCCGTAGTGTAACTGACCATATATCTGGTCATGGCCATGTATGCGTAGGTTCTGGCCTCCAGCTAAAACCTAATCGCGAAGGAAAAGTTGAATGCGACTTTTTAACTTTTTTCAGTTTTATTTTCAAAGTTCATATTATTTGGGGTGTCGAACGTTAGTTCGTCACAAATCAAAATAACTAATTAATCTATAAATTTAAGGAACTGGGTTTACAAAGAGAATAAGAAAATACATATATATATATATATATGATTTAACATATAATTGAAGGTCAAAAGTCACCAAAAACTTTAAATTATGCTCACTGTGACACATTTACCCTAAACTTGTATTTATGTGACACATTTACCCTTTATTAAAATTTTGTCGATGAAAACCACTAAAAATCTGCTTATATGGACTTTAGAAAGCAAATAGTATTGATATGACGCCCACGTGACTTGAGTGAAATAAAAAATGACGTTGTATTAATTGAAAAATCATTTAACGGAACATTGACAAAAGGTAAATGTATCACATGAATACAAGTTTAGATTTTTTTAAGTCACAAGAAAAAATTTTAGATAAATATATCATGGTAGGCATAGTTTGGGATTTTTGGTGGCTTCTTTCCTAATTGAAATATGCATAATTAATTAACAACCTTTGAAGATGTATAAGGATGGCCCAATTCATCTTACTAGGTTTATAGTCAATTGGCTTAAGTCTATTTTATATATATTTGTATATGTGTGTGTGTGAAATTATTGTACACAATAATCGTATATCACGTGACAGTGATAGTGACAGTGACACGTGAAGAAATCGATCTATGAGAATATATGATCTCAGAAATTACTTGAAGCAGATGCTATGCGAATGATATGATTGATTGATTTTACTGTCACGTTTAATTAATTCGGGCACATGATGACGTGAGTGGCTACAAGAAGAGATGAGGCTCTCATGTGGGGGGGTTCATGGGGCTCATTGCGCACGTCGCAGATTCTCTCTCTCTTGATTTTCATCCACTTTACATAATGCCAATTGGATCTGATCCCAATTCTCTTTCGAGCCCAAAAATTATATCAAATTCATCAGTCACATATTCATTCGTCGTTAGATCTCGAGCCATGTGAGCTCCATGAACAGAATTTTATGCCATGTTATCAGACAGCCATTAGCTAAAGCTCTTCCGCTCATCATGTGATGCCTCTTTCCACATGTTTAGACGCCATGAAAAGCAACAAAAGAGCACCTGCTTCATCACTATAAGACGCATGAATCTTTAGACAGATAACTGTGGACTCTATTAAAGCCTACATGTCTTGAAAAATGAAAATGAAATGGAAAGGTTTGAAGATTATTCATTGCACTGGTCGATGTCCTGGAAACCCTATCAATCTAGTAATGCAAACGATGGCGGACACGCGCAGAGGTTAGTGATTCTCGCATTAATATATATATCATGAAGCTCTGTCTCAAGCAATCAACTGTGCTAGTAAAGAATCATATGTAATGGTAGCAGGAGCTTATGAACATGCAATACAATGGACCTTCTAAGCCTCTTCATGTGGACCCCAAAGGCCATGTTATATCCCTTACAGGAGTCGCACTAAATAGACAAGGCAAGTCTCTCTCTTGATTCCCATGGCCTAGTTGATTCGCTAACTCCCTAATCTAAAATTATTGCAAATATAACTTTCGAGCTTCAGCGTCCGATGCCCGCACAACCTGATAGAAAGTAGTTTATGTAACAATTGTGCAATTTACGTGGTGTAATGAGTCAATCATAATGCCAGTGTGGATCTTAACTAACTTTGCTTTTAAATTTTGAAAAGGCATATCTTTCACAAACTTGTTATCAACTCTCGACCTAGAAAAGAGAATCGAAGCAATTGGTTCATGGGTAGACTATGATTTGGTCGAACCTCTACAAGTACGGCTAGGGCGACCACATTGTTATCGTGTTCCTTTGCCACAACGTCTTCCTCAGCCTGACCAACTTCGTCAAGCACGCCAACCACACTGATTGGTCCAACCCCATGAAGCACATCAACGTCAGTTCGCCGTCGCCGTACAAAGTGCTAAGTGTACCTAATAATCGCACTAAAATTGCGCACTCGCACACAAGCGTTGTATATTGGCAACTTGACCAATGGTCTTCAATTGTAAGGCTAAAAGACTTCCACACTTATATATTGCCAATGTGGTGTAATAAGTCAATCATAATGCCAGTGTAGATCTTAACTAACTTTGCTTTTAAATTTTGAAAAGGTATAGTTTTCACAGACTTGTTATTGGCTCTCGACCTAGAAAAGATAATCGAAGCAATTGGTCCATGGGTAGACTGCGATTTGGTTGAACCTCTACAAGTACGGCAAGGGCGGCCACATCTTTATTGTGTGCCTCTACCACAGCGTCTTCCTCAGCTTGACCAACTTCGTCAAGCACGCCAACCATACTGATTGGTCCAACCCTATGAAGCACATCGCCGTCAGTTCACTGTCGCCATACAAAGTGCTAAATGCACCTAATAATTGTACTAAAATCGTGCACCCGCACACGGGTACTGTATATTGGCCACCTGGCCAATGGTCTTCAATTGTAAGGCTAAAAGACTTCCACACTTATATTGCCAGTGTGGTGTAACAAGTCAATCATAATGCCAGTGTGGATCTTAACTAACTTTGCTTTTAAATTTTGAAAAGGCATAGTTTTCACAGACTTGTTATTGGCTCTCAACCTAGAAAAAGAGAATCGAAGCAATTGGTCCATGGGTAGACTGCGATTTGGTTGAACCTCTACAAGTACGACAAGGGCGGCCACATCTTTATCGTGTGCCTCTACCACAGTGTCTTCCTTAGCCCGACCAACTTTGGAAAGCACGCCAACCACACTGATTGGTCCAACCCCATGAAGCACATCGCCGTCAATTCGCTGTCGCCGTACAAAGTGCTAAGTGCACCTAATAATCGTACTAAAATCATGCACCCGCACACGGGTACTGTATATTGGCCACCTAGCCAATGGTCTTTAATTGTAAGGCTAAAAAACTTCCACATTGATATATTGGTCTACACATTCACATCTTTTCTATATGGGATAAGACACCTCTTTGTTTGTAAGTAAACAAACTATCAACACATCGCATCAACCAAACTCGAACGCGAAAGCATACACTTTGAAGGCAATCAATAGGAAGTCAATCATCATGATTGAGAACATCTCTTACGACGAGCAGATAAAAAGAGCTAGATTTCTAAATGTTGCTCAAAACAGCAATGCTTAACAGAAAAATAGCAACAACAATGGAGTAAGAGGAATGAAGTAGTTACTGACCGTGATCACCACAAGTGATGAGCCAGAGGGCAAGAAAGTGGATGGATTCTTCTACAAGTATAGCAAGGGCAGCCATATCTTCATCGCGTGCCTTTGCCACAATGTCTTCCTCAGCCCAACCAACTTAACCGACTTCGTCAAGCATGCCAACCACATTAATTGGTCTAACCCCATGAGCGCATAGCCATTAATTTGCCGTTGCGGAGCAAAGTGCTAAGTGTGCCTAACAATCATGCCAAAATCAGGCAAATTATTCGCACACTTGCATGCGAATACTATTTATTGGTCATTTAGCCCATGGTCTTCAATTGTAAGGTTAGAAGACTTCCACACTTATAAATTGGTCCACACACTCACATCTTTTCTATATGGGACAAGACACACCTTTTTATTTGTTTTACAAATAGACTATCAAGATATCTCACCAACCAAACTCAAACATAAAAGCCCCAGCTGCGAAGGCGATTTATGGAAAATCATCCATGATTGAGAACATCTCTCAAGACGAGCAGATCAAGAGACTTAGGCTTCCAAATGCTGTTCAAAATAGCAATGCTCATAAAAAAAATTAGTAACGACAATGGGGTCAGAGGAATGAAGTAGTTGCTGACTGTTACCACCACACAAGATGGACTAAAGGGGAAGAAGGTGGACAGGCACCTCTACAAGTACAACAAGGGCAGCCACATCTTCATCGTGTGTTTCTGCCATGGTGTCTTCCTCAAACCGACCAACTTTGTCAAGCATGCCAACCACACTGATTGGTCCGGCCCCATGAAGCACATCGCCTTCAATTAATCACCATTGTGCAAAGTGTTAAATGTGCCTAATAATTACATCAAAATCGAATTATTCACCCACCTGCACACTGATACTCTATATTGGCCACTTAGCCCATGGTCTTCAATTGACAGGTTAGAAGACTTCCACACTTATATATTAACTCACACACTCACATTTTTTTTTGTGTGGGACAAGATACCTCTTTGTTTATTTTATAAACAAAATATCAACACATCTCACCAACCAAACTCGAACGCGAAAGCCTATGCTACAAAGGCGATTTATGGGATTTCAGTCATCATGATTTTTTTTTGGTAAAGGTAAGAATATGTATTACTTTTCAAAACACCATATACAATATAACGCCAAAGCCAATCCTTGACCCGATTAGGACACAGAAATGTCCAAACAAGGTCAACGATGATTCAGCAAGAGCTATACAGCAAGCCAAAGAGAGACCAACTAAAATCAAGGCGACTTAATACACCGAATTAAGAAGCCATCTGGTTCGGTTCGAAGATTGAAGGTGGAAGACCCCACTTCCTTTGTAATTGCCGATTCCTAGGAGTATCCTCAACTCCCCCAATGGATATGGCTTTATCCTTCACGACTTTGATTAGGTGCAAGCGCATACCCGGGATATATACACTCTTGTTTCTGAAGATGGCATTGTTCCTTTCAGTCCAAATGATATGACATAGTGCACCAAAGGAAAATCTAGAGAGGCGATGAGCAAAGGAAGATCCACCGCAAACTTTCATTGCCCACCTAATATGCTCTTGCCAAGGACGGTTGCGCCATAGAAGATTGCATTTAGTTGCCCAGAAAGAAGCCAGCCTAGTAGTAGAAGTGCACTCAAAGAAGAGGTGGTTGATCGAATCTGGTCTATCACCACAAAAAGCGCACAAGGCGATGTCAATCCTGTGGTTTTGTAGGAGGAGTACCTGGGTAGGCAGCCGGTTGAGAGAAATAAGCCACAAGAGAAAGGCATGTCGGGGGGCAATATGATGATCCCAAATGAATGAGTGCCACAAGGCTGGATGCCCTTTCCTTTCTGATATGATTCCAAGCTAGCGCTACCGGGAAAGAGTCAGAAGGATATGGAGACCATATCAGTTTGTCCAGAATTTTTTCCACAAAAATTTGTGGTGAATCCATCCAGTTCAGGATAGTATCAAGTGTATATGAAGGTTGCCATAAACAATCATAGAATTTTTGAACCGAAGTATCCCGGGGGATCCGCGATTGGTATATGTCCACATTGTTGAATATAAGGTAGAGTGGGCCTTTGTTATGCCACCAATCAAACCAAAAGGACACCGAGTGTCCATTACCAATCTTCCACCGAAATAGTGCTTGGGCGGAAGCTCGCATATCCAGAATTTTCTTCTATGTCCAAGAGCAAAATGTAGGTTTGGATATAATCCAAAAGTTTGATTTTTTTAAGAAGGTTGAATGTATCCATTTGCACCACATGAATTCCTTATCAGTAAAGAGAAGCCATATGTGTTTAAGAGTCATTACTCTATTGTATTCCACAAGTCGTCGTATCCCAAGGTCACCTTCTTCTTTGGGTAAACATACAGCATTCCATGCTACCTTAGCTCCACCCATGCCAAGGTCAGGACCTTTCCATAGAAATTGTCACAAAATAGACTCAATTCTATATAATACTGATTTTGGAATAGAGAATATAGTAGCCCAATACACTTGCATGGAATGCAGGACGGATTTGATGAGTTGTAACCGACCAGCAAAGGACAGGAAATGTTGAGTCCATGAGTGGCCTCGAGCCGTTATAGAATCAATCAAGATTTTACAGTCCTCTTTACGCAGTCTAGTCGATATAATAGGCACGCCTAAATAACGAAAATGGAGGGTACCCTGTTGAAAGCCAAGGCATTGAAGTAATTGTCCATGCAGAACTGAAGTCCCTCCCGAGAGGAAGATATTGCTTTTCCTATTATTCGGTTTAAGGCCAGACCAGTCGGAGAACAGGTCAAGAGATTCCTTGATTAGTTCAATCGACCTCAAGTGAGCTTCGGAGAAAAGGAGCACATCATCCGCAAAAAATAGATGAGAAATACTGATTTTTTTGCAGCGCCAAAACCAATGGAAATCTGGACTGTCTGTTTTTGCCTTTAAAATTCCAGACAGGACTTCCATAACCAGTATGAAACGATACGGTGATAGCGGATTGCCTTGTCATATACCTCGTCAACTAGCAAAAAACCCATGTAATTCCCTATTGATTGAAATCGAGAATTTGGCTATTGACACACAAGCCATAACCAGCTTGATGAAGAAATCTGGAAATTTGAAGGCCTTTAGTGTCTTTTCAATGAACTCCCAGTCGACTATATTATAAGCTTTCTAAAAATCCACTTTGATGGCACACTTAGGAAGGTAAGTCTCATGATGAAAGTCCGCGAACAACTCTTGAGCAAACATGATGTTGTCACTAATTCTGCGTCCTTAACGAAAGCCGTTTGGGAATGGCCAATCAAAGTTGGTAAGATATGAGCAATACGCCTAGTCAGGATTTTAGAAATGCATTTGTAAAGGATATTGCAACATGCAATCGGACGGAAATCAGTCATGGCCAAGGCATTAGGGGATTTCGGCACTAGAGTCAAAATGATATTGTTTAACTCTTTAAGCATACAACCAGACTCAAAAAAATCTCTTACCGCCATGAGAATGGAGGGTTCAATGATCTCCCAAGAGGTTTTGAAGAAATCAACGTTGTACCCATCCGGCCCTGGGGCTTTGCCTCTAGCAAGTGAAAACAGGGTAGACTGAATTTCCTCATCTGAAACCGGTTGTGTTAGGCGGTTCCTCTAATTCTCATCTAAAACCCGGCCAATGAAATCCCTTATCTCACGGACAGATGGCTGGATAGATGCAGAATTACCATTGAGTAGCTCCTGAAAATGACCAACAATGTGGTTCCTGACCGCTTGTAGGTCAGTTAGTAGAACACCGTCATCAGTAGATACCGAAAGGATTCGATTTTGTAACCGCCTTTTGTTGACAAAATGATGAAAGAATTTAGTATTCATGTCCCCCTCTTTGAGCCATCGAATCCTAGATTCCTGTCTGAAGAAGAATTCCTCTTGTAATCTCAGAGCAGAGAAGGATCTTATGTATTCCACTTCTCTATCATGCAGGCTCTGATCAAAGAGATGACGCTTCAAGGCTACCTAAATAGCATAAAGGTCTGATCTGGCCTGTTCAGTCCTTGTGGAAATAGTAGAGAATGAACTTCTATTCAAGTGTTTCAGCTTTGCTTTAAGCACCCGAAGTTTGTAGCAAATCATATACATAGAAGTGCCTACTATATGAGTATCCCAGGCTTGAGCCACTAAGTCCAAGTATTTTGGATGTGTAGCCCAGAAGTTGAAAAACTTGAAAGGTTTATTGGAGCTAAGTGACGGAAAAATTTTTATCACCATGGGGGAGTGATCAGAGATACCTGGCGCAAGGAAGTGGCTTCCGAGAAGGAGAAAAGTTGGTTCCATAGGTCATTAATAAGCACCCAATCAATCTTGCAAAATTTTCGATTATCACCTGAAGAATGAGTCCATGTGTATCTACAGCCCACATAATGAAGATCCTCTAGTCTCGCCTGGTTAAGGCAATCCCCAAATTCATCAAAGGCCGGAATCCAAGGAATTGTGCTACCCACTCTATCAGTCAGGTCTCTAATGGCATTAAAATCTCCAGCAACAATCCAAGGTAGCTCACACGAAGAGAGCCGAACAAGGTCAGCCCAAAGCGACTGCCGATTCACAAATGTATGTTCTCCATATACTATTGTGATAAGACAAGATTTTTGCATATTCAAAAGCTTAAGTTGAGCATGAATCATTTGGCCAGAAGAGGAAATAATACTCGTCTCCAGCTCATTCGAGTCCCAACCGAACCATATTCTACCAAGAGGGGAAAAATCATAGTTGGACACCCACCGCCAATTAGTGCATAAGCCTCTAGAAATATTAGCAAAAAGAGAGGCTTTTGCTTTTGTTTCCACAATACCAATACAAGAAAGACGGTTTGTCCTAATGAAGGCCCGAATTTCAGCTTGTCTAAGGGGTGCTATTAGACCCCTGATATTCCATATTCCAAAAAACATATATATATATATATATAGGCGAGGAAGGTTACCTCTGGGATCTCTTTGCCCTCCTCCTCTTAGATTTTTTTTTCGAGGAGGACGGACTATGTACCTTAACAGGACAAATCGAGCTAGGAGATAGACCAGGGGAGGCCTTAGAAATCTCATCCGTAGCACTGGACACCAAAGTTCGAGACCGAGTGTTGGGGGGGGGGGGGAAACAAGAGCTGGTTCCTCCTCCACCAAGTCTTCTGAGGCATTAGCCTTCTTTAATACTATCCCAGAGTCGAAAGAGTCTTCCGTGGCTGACTGTGAGTTCAGAGAAGGATCCTCAACCTGCTGGTCAATTAGCCCTGAAGGGCACGATGCTAAGGAATGGCTCGGACCTGCCCTAGAGTCCTTGGAATGATTCAGTTCAGTACCTATTAGGATAGGTTCTACACAGGAATTCACAACAGGAGGCAAGAGTTCTTTCTCCTCCAGGTTCGGTGCCAGTTGTGAATCTGGTGCATGTTGGAGCTGGTTGTTTGGCTTGCCAGACGGGGATTTGCTTTTTTTTCGGATGACCCGAGTCCAACCACATGCTCCTTGAGGTCGAACAATAGTCTCATCTCTATTTTCAGTATGTGCAGAGGCACATTCAAATCCACTGGAGCCCAATTTATGGCCAAATATGCCACACGAAGGGCACACCAGAGGTTTCCATTCATATTCAATATTGATCAGATTTACTTCACCATCCCAACGAAACTTTACTCCTTCCACTCGGGGATTTATGGCCTTAATTTCCACACAAACACGTGCATAAGAAATCCTAGTCATCTATTCTGTTTGCACATCCACATATAGTGGTTTCCCAATGGCGCTGGCTATTCGCCCAATACCAACCGGAGACCATAATTGAGAACACCTTTTATGAAGAGTTGATCAAGAGACCTAGGCTTCGAAATGTTGTTCAAAACAGCAATACTCATAAAAAAAAATAGCATGACAAGGGAGAAAGAGGAATGAAGCAGTTAGGGAAGTGTAAAGCAATTGGGAATTGCCCGGACCGCTCGAAACCAGACCGAACCGGCAGTTCTCATGGGAATCGGTCCGGTTCTTGGTTCCAATTTACTGGAATCGACGAATACCGGTCCGGTTCATTGTTTCAACTATGGAACCACCCATTCATATTGGACCGATTTATATATTTTTAAATATTAGCTCACTTTTAGTGAAAGTGAAAATCTTTTAAGCCTTTTGCAATATACTCATGGTCCTCCAAAAAAGAATGAAAAAAAAGAAACCCTAGCCTCATCTCACTCTCATGCCTTCAACTTTGTCATAGACTCATAGTTGCCTTATTTGTCACAATTTACAGTCGAGCCTCGCCTCCGGCCCTCCCTTATAGTCAAAATTGCCTCCCTCTCACAGTCTCGCTCAAACTCATAAGTGTCATGCCTCTCTCTCGTAGCTCGCTCTTGCAATCGCAGCTGTTAACCAAGTAACACCAATCACATTGCTCGGTTTTATTTTATTATTTGAGTGAAAGATTCTACTTTAGGGTACTCATTCTTTTTAATGCTGCTGGCGAATTCGATTTATGATGTAGAGTGCTTCAAATAAACAATTATTAGGTGCACTTTGCATTTTGCATAACGGCAGCGAACTGAACATAATTTGTTTCATGAGGTTGGACTAATCAGTGTGGTGGGCATGCTTGACGAAGTCAATTGGACTAAAGATGACGCCGTGGTGGAGGCACACAATGAAGATATGTCCGCCTTGCTGTACTTTTAGAGGAATTCATCCACTTTCTTGCCCTTTGGCCGATCTCTGGTGGTGGTCATAGTCAGCAATTGCTTTATTCTTCTCATGCCATTGTCATTGCTATTTTTTTTATGACCATTGTTGTTTTTAAATGCATTTGGAAACATAGATATCTTGATCTGCTTATCGTGAGAAATGATTTCAATCATGATGGCTGACTTTCCATAGGTCACCTTCAAAGTGTAGGCTTTCACGTTTGGTTGGTGGAATGTGTTGATAAATTGTTTGTAAAACAAACAAAGTGGTGTCTTGTCCTAAATAGAAAAAATGTGAGTGTGTGGGCCAATATATAAATGTCAAAGTCTTCTAACCTTACAATTGAAGACAATGGACGAAGTGGCCAATATATTGTACCCCCTGTGTGTGCGCACAATAATTGCTAGATTTTGACGTGATTATTAAGCACACTTAGCACTTTGCATGATGGTGGTGAACTGATAGCAATGTGCCTAACAATTGAAGACAATCGGGCTTAGGAAGATGTCGTGGCAAGGCACATGATGAAAATATGGCCGTCATATTCAGCAATTGCTTCATTCCTCTCACTCCATTGTCATTGCAATTATTTAATGAGCATTTCTATTTTGAATTGCATTTGGAACCCTAGGTATCTTGATCTTCTTGTTGTGAGAGATGTTCACAATCATGATGGTTGACATTCCATAAGTCGCCTTCGTAGCGTAGGCTTTCGCTTCCGATTTTGGTTGGTGAGATGTGTTGATAGTTTGTTTCTAATACAAATAAAGAGGTGTGTTGTACAACATCGAAAAGATGTGCTTGTGTGGATCAACATATAAGTTCCAAATCTTCTAGCCTTGCAATTGAAGACAATGGACTAAGTGGCCATTATATAGCACCCGCATATGGGTGCACAAATAATTACTCGATTTTAATAGTAATGTGCCTCATGAGGTTGGATCAATCAATGTGGTTGGCATGCTTGACGAAGTCGATTGGCCTAAGGAAGACATCGTGGCAGAGGCATAGGATGAAGATGAGGCCGCCCTTGCCATAGTTGTAGAGGAACCCATCCGCCTTCTTACCCTTTGGCCCATCTCCTCTAGTGGTCACAATCAGCAACTACTTCATTTCTCTTACTCCATTGTCATTGCTATTTTTCTGATGAGCATTGCTGTTTTGAACAGCATTTGTAAGCCTAGGTCTCTTGATCTGCTCGTCATGAGAGATGTTCTCGATCATGATAGATGACTTCCCATAGAATACCTTTGTAGTGTAGGCTTTCGTGTCCGAGTTTGATTGGTGAGACATGTCAATAGTTTGTTTATAAAGCAAACAATAAGGTGTCATGTCCCACATAAAAAAGATGTTATTGTATAGGCCAATATATAAGTGTGAAAGTCTTCCAGCTTTGCAATTGAAGACCATGGGTCAAGTGGCCAATAGGCTCTACTCGTGTGCGGTGTGCGATTATTAGGTACACTTAGCAGTTTGCACGATGGTGGCAAACTAAAGACGATGTGCATCATAGGGTTAGACCAATCAATGTGGTTGGTGTGCTTGACAAAGTCAGTTAAGTTGATGAAGATAACATGGCAAAAGGATACGATGAAGATGTGACCGCCCTTGCCATATTTGTAAAGGAACCTTTCTATCTTTTTGCCCTCTGGCCCATCTCCTATGGTGGTCACAATCAGCAACTGCTTCATTCCTCTCACTCCATTAACGTTGTTATTTTTCTCAAAAGCATTGCTATTTTAACAGCATTTAGAAGCCTAAGTCTCTTGATTTGTTCCTCATGAGACATATTTTCAGTCATGAAGGACGATTTCACAAAGATCGCCTTCACAGTGTACGCTTTCGCATTCAAGTTTGGTTGGTGAGATGTTATGATAGTTTTGTTGTAAAACAAACTAAGAGGTGTCTTGTCCCACGGAGAAAAAATGTGAGTTTGTTAGCCAATATATAATTATCAAAATCTTCTAGCCTTACAATTTAAGACCATGGGCTAGGATGCCAATATTGTACCCGCATGCGGTATGCAAATAATTGTGTGATTTGGAGCAATTATTAGGGGAACTTAACACTTTGCACACCGGCGGCGAACTGACCGCGATTTGCGTCATGAGGTTGGCACAATCAGTGTGGTAGATGTGCTTAACGAAGTTGGTAGAAGAAGATGCCATGGTAGAGGCACACGATGAAGATGTGTTAGCCTTTGCAGTACGTGTAAATGAGCTCGTCCACCGTCTTGCCATGGTCACAGTTAGCAACCACTTTATTCGTTTCACTCCATTGTTGTTGTTATTTTTTTGTGAGCATTGCTGTTTTGAATGGCATTTGGAAACCTAGGTCTCTTAATCTACTTATCGTGAGAGATGTTCTCGATCATGATAGTTGACTTTCCATAGGTCGCCTTCAAAGCGTAAGCTTTTGCGTCCGAATTTGATTGCTGAGATATGTTGATAGTTTGTTGGTAATACAAACAAGGAGGTGTCTTGTCCCACATTGAAAATACATCAGTATATGGGCCAATATATAAGTTTGGAAGTCTTTTAACCTTATAATTGAAGACAATGGACTAAGTCACCAATATATTGTACCAACATGTGTGCAAATAATTGCTCGAATTGAACACGATTAGTAAGCACACTTAGCACTTTACACGGTAGTGGCAAACTAATGGCAATGTGCCTCATTGGGATAGACCAATCAATGTGATTTGCACACTATGTTTGACTTTCTTCTCTTCAACTCTAATAAAGAAAATTTGTCTCTTTGCATAATAATGCTTAGGACACTTAAAGTACAGGCCAAAAAGGACGTCAGAAGAATAGTGAGAAATGTGTCAAATCCCAAACAAAGAAAGAAAAAAGGCCAGCCCTCATGTTTGGGGAAAAAAGAACTAGCCATTGTGCATAGTGTATTATAGCTAGATAGAGTAGAATACCAGAATTTAACGTACATTAGAAAACACAGAATTCATCATATGAATCACATATTCTTCACATATTCACATGCAACAGTTTTGACTTAGGTTACTGACTGTGATCACCAAAGGAGATACACTAGAGGGCAAGAAGGCGGACAGGTTCCTCTACAAGCATGGCAGGGTGGCCACATCTTCATCATGTGCCTCGGCCATGGCATCTTCCTCAACTCAACTAACTTCATCGACCACAATGATTGGTCCATCTCCAACAAGTACACTATCGTCGCCGCCATGTAAAATGCTAAGTGCGCCTAATAATCGCAACGTTATTCACGTATATTTTGGCCACTTAGCCCATGGTCTTCAATTGTAAGGCCAGAAGACTTACACTTAGCCCATGGTCTTCAATTGTAAGGTTAGAAGACTTCCACTCTTATATATTGACCTAGACACTCGCTTCTTTTCTATGTGGGACAAGACAGCTCTTTGTTTGTTTTATAAATAAATTATCAACACGTCTTATGAACCAAACTTGAACACAAAAGCTTACATTAGCAAGGCGATCTATGGGAAATTAGCTGTCATGATTGAGAACATCTGTCACAACGAATATATCAAGAGACCTAGGCTTCCAAATGCTGTTCAAAATAACAATGCTCATCAGAAAAATAGCAACGACAATGGAGTGAGAGGAATGAAGCAATTGCTAACTCTGACTATCACAGGAGATGGGCTAGAGGGCAAGAAGGCGAAAGGGGTCCTCTACATATACGATAGGAGTGGCTGCATCTTCATTGTGTGCTTTTGCCGAAGTGTCTTCCTTAGACCAATAGACTTCATCAAATATGCTAACCATATTGATTGGTCAACCCCATGAAGCACATTGTTGTCGATTCGCCACCGTCATGTAGAGTTCTAAGTGCGCCTAATAATCACGCAATGCACCTGCAAGCATGTACTATATATTGGCCACTTAGCCCATGGTTTTCAATTGTAAAGCTAGAAAACTTCAGCAATTATATATTGGCCCGCAGGCTTACATCTTTTCTATGTGGCACAAGACACATCTTTGTTTGTTTTACAAACAAACTATCAACACATCTTACCAATCAAACTCAGACGCAAAAACCTACCCTGCAAAGGTGATCTATGGGAAGTTGGCCATCATGATTGAGAACATTTATCAGGATGAGCAGATCAAAAGACCTAGGCTTCCAACCACTGTTCAAAAAAATAATGCTCATCAGAAAAATAGCAACGATAATGGACTAAGAGGAGTGACATTTGCTGGTTGTGACCACCACAGGAGATGGGCCTAAGGGCAAAAAAGTGGACGAGTTCCTCTACAAGTACGATAACAACGACCATATCTTCATCATGTGCCTCTGCCACGGCGTCTTCCTCAGCCTAACCAACTTCGTCAAATACGCCAACCACCTTGTTTGGTCCGATCCCATGAAGCACATCAACGTCGATTCACCGCCGCCATGCAAAGTGCTAACTGTGCCTAATAATCGCGCAATTATTCATGCACTCACACGCGGGGTACTGTATGTTGGCCACTTAGCTTATAATGTTCAACTAAGAAGACTTCCACACTTATATATTGGCCCAATCACTTATATCTTTTCTCTGTGGGACAGAATCTCTTTGTTTGTTTTACAACCGAACTATCAACTCATTTCACCAATCAAATTCGGACGGGAAAGCCTATTGCGAAGGCTATCTCTGGGAAGTCAGCCATCATACTTGAGAACATCTCTCACAACGAGCAGATCAAGAGACTCGAGCTTCCAAATGATATTCAAAACAACAATGCTTATAAAAAAAATAGCAACAACAATGGAGTGAGAAGAAAGAAGCAGTCGCTAACTGTCACCACCATAGGAGATAAGCCAAAGGGTAAGAAGTTGGATGGGTTCCTCTACAAATAGGGCAAGGGTGGGCATATCTTCATCATGTGCCTCTACCACGATGCCTTCGTCAATCCAACTGACTTCGTCAAGCACGTCAACCACACTGATTGGTCCAACCCCATGAAGCACATCGTTTTTAGTTCGCCGCCACCGCGAAAGTGTTAACCACGCCCAATAATCGAGCTAAAATCGCACAATTATTCGCCCACCCGCACGCATGTATTGTATATTGACCACTTAGCCCGTGGTCTTCAATTGTAAGACTATAAAAATTTCATGTTAATATATTGGTCCACATACTCACATCTTTTCTATGTAAGACAAGACTGCTCTTTGTTTGTTAAAAACAAACTATCAACAACCATTTGCTCTGAGTACCTTCTCAATAGCAAGTGGTTTATGAGCGGAACAAGACGAGAACCTGGGATATCCTGATCCATGGAGTGAAAAGTTATCAAGAAGCTGAGGCCTTAAGGCCCAAGGTAACTCATTGCATGTGCAAAGCTCAAGTCAAGGCTGTCTGCCAAGGTTTAAGAATCTGAGTAGCCCGGCCCTCCCATAATGAGTGATCTTGCATCAAGCCAAGTCATTTTGTCATACACACAGCACTTCCTATTGATACTTCAACAGTGCTCATTGTTCATTAAAAGCTTCATTTCACCTGCTCAGGAATTTTCAAAGCGCTGACCAGGTCTTGTTCTTTTTGCAAGTACTTGCCTCGATTAGGTGTCCAAAAGGGGCTGAGAAAGTTTGAGTAGCGACACATTAATGTTCCATGTCCTCTTTTGAACAGCCTAGTGAAGATTTCTCTATCAAGTTCAATTCCAACCCAATAAATCACTTTGAACTGGAATGCTTCTCTGTGGCCAAACATGCCACGGTGTGAACTTAGTTCGGCCTAGAATGCTACCTGACCGCTGTACGAAGAAAAAACATGTTGGAGTACATCATAGAGCATGTAAACATGTTATGTGTCAGTTCACAGTTCCCACCAGTTATGGTGTGAATCTTTCACATGATTTGGAAGGTTGAACTAAAACCAAGATTCTTCTCCACCAGAAGAGGATCAGCAGACGCACAAGTTTTCACATTTTGGCACTAGTTTTCAAAAAAAGCAGACAACTTGAAAATGCTTCGTTCTCTCTGGCGGCTCCTCTGTTTTCCACACGTTTCCTCCAAATCTCGATCGGAATTCTCCTCGGGACATCTCTTCATCACGTAACCCAAAAAAAGTGGGCCAATAATTGCGGGGAGACTAATCATACTCATTGTTCATAAGGGTTTCACACGGATCTCTCTTAGGAGCAAACCCATTCCTGTCCAATAGTGAAAGCTACTTTGAAAAACCAAGCAGATGTCGGTGCATCTAGGGCTAGTGATTTTCTCACGGAATTACACATACTTTTGGACATGAACTAAGATGATCCAAAACTAATACAAGAACGAAAAGCATGAAGCCAATGCAACTGCTTTAAAATAGAAACTGGCATGTTTCGGGCAAGTTCTCGGGGACTATTTACATCTTCATCAAGTTGCTAAAACTTCGAGATAGTTGTATTCTCAGAAATAATTCCCTGAAAGTATACACCGTTAGTCATTGCATATGTCAAACTGATCTGTTAACATTGACCAAGGGATCAAACCAAATATATATTAGCCTAACAGGCCAGAAGAAGTCAACTTTTACCTCCAGTATACTGCATCATCTGAAGACTACTCAGTCAACTTAAGGATGCACTTTGGACATGTGCAGAAGAAGAAAAGGCAACATTTTGATTAGGTCAATCCTGTCTGCTTGCAAGTTGCAACCCATTATATACAATCCCCAGTCCTACAGTTCTAGCTAGTCCTCCACACCAACAAAATGATGCGAAAGAGCAGCAAAAAATAATTAATCTCACATTAATTTTATTAATAAAAAAAGACGTGCTTTTTTCTCATAATCTTGGAATGTCCCATCTTTTAATCTCTAGTTGGATCATGAAAAGACAACCGTGCATGAATGAGTCCACTAATTCAGCTGCAACCACTGCATTCTGTCGATACGCAATACTGCAATAAGTAGATGAACATGCAATCTTCTAGAATACTTTGCAGGGCCCCTCATGCTCCTGTTTTTAAAAGTAAACGCACGTACGATGTCTACAGTTTTGATTTCATCGTTTAATGTGTGAGGATGACACTGAATGATGAAATAATCCTAATCAGAAAGGGCATTAATGGGGAAAAAAGTCAAACCACTAAAGAATTTTTAAGCACCTAATGTACTATATTATGACTTTTCAGGTGTCCCCACCTTGGAAATTTGAGCACCAATTTTACAAAAGATATGTGTAGATTAGTCTTAACAAGAGAAGATACAGAAAAAAGATCTTGCAATGGCCCCATTAAGAAAACTCCTAGGCCTCTGTCTTTGCCTCTTGTCCAAGACAATTTCGCATTCTTGCACCAGATGAGAGCCTAAAGCAAAGAACTCCTGCAAGATATCAATAGTCATCTTTCTTGCAGAAGAAGATGGCGAAACTCGAAACCCTCCTCCTTGTGCTCTTGTTCTCGTTCACCTCCAGAGCAGAAATTGTATTCCAGCTGATGCAGGGCCAACAGCTGAGGGACTGGGAACACCTTCTTGCTCCAAAAGGTACGTTCAAACTAGGCTTCTTCAGCCCGGGCTCTTCGAGTTACCGATACTTGGGAATATGGTACAGCAAACTACCTCATAATCCCGAAGCCGTCTGGGTGGCAAATCCAAACAACCCTATTTTCAATTCGTCTGGAGTTCTGAACTTGGACAATGATGGACGGTTGAAGATAACTGCAAACGGTGGCCAGACGATTGTGGTGAGTTCCAATGATCCGGTCACAACTAACGTGACACTCACTTTGCTCGATACCGGGAATTTGTTATTGAGGGAGGTGAATTCTGATGGAACAGTGGGAAGGGTTTTGTGGCAAAGTTTTGATCATCCATCAAGCACTCTACTTCCAGGAATGAAACTGGGCTTAGACATAAAAGCCGGGACTAACTGGACACTCACCTCATGGCTAAGCGACCGGGACCCAGGTCCAGGAGCTTTCCGTCTAGGCATAGATCCTGGAATCGCCAACCAGCTAGTGATTTGGCACCGCGAGGAGATATATTGGACCAGTGGAGCATGGGAAAATGGAGGCTTTCAGATGGCACCTGAGCTGACCCAAGACGAGACAGCATATGAGTTCAGCTTTGTGTCGGACGAAAACGAGAAGTACTTTACTTTCTCTTTGAAGAACAACTCCACCATCACAAGGTGGGAAATTAATCTGTGGGGTCAAATAGTACGGTCTACTCTGGCCAAGGATGGTACTACTTGGCTCTACTCAAGTACCAGTTCGTGCAACTCGAATGGGAATTACTCGGGTGCTGTGTGTGTAGATCAAAAGCCGTCGGCTTGTAGAAATAGCTCGGAGCTGTTTGTGCCACGGAAAGGCTATTATAATAAAGGGGAATTGCTCTATTCTGACCATAATTCAAGCTTGACCCTGAGTGATTGCCATTCCATGTGCTGGAACAATTGCTCTTGCATAGCTTTTGGGAGTCTTTTTACTGATGGAACTGGATGTGAGTTTTGGAACAGGGGAGGAACATATATTCCAAATGATAACTTTGATGTTCTCTACGTGCTTACCTCGGCTGCTGACAATGGTATGTAAAAGTTCTAAATACACTGTGCATATTGTAATATACTCTAGCCTTGTGTTTTGCTCTTTACTTCTGAAGGGTCAGCTCTTTAACTAATACTTAAATGCAAATCCCCAATTGCGACGAAGTTACAAACTAAGAGCCCCCTGTTACAGCAGCTTGCAAAATGTGAAATGGTGCATGATAGGACTAAATAAAGCTATCCGCAATGCATTGCACATAGAATGACTTTCATTAAAGTAATTCTGATTTGCTATGGATTCCAGCTGAAGGAGGTTCAATGAGCAAAAGGAAAAACAAGTGGTGGGTATGGTTACTCACAGCCACCGTCATAGCTGCGGCTATGCTAATATCGGGTTATCTTCTATACCTAAGGAAGAGAAAGCTGATGCTTCTGCAAGACAATGGTTGAGACTTTAGATTGTTTTGACAATATTCACAAGGTAGGGTACATAGAGTACAAGTCTAAACACTCTCTGTTTTATCTGCAGAAGAGTCGGAAACAAAGCAGAACCATGCATTGCTAAACCAACAGATGATGCCCTCTAAGAAATTCGGTCTGAAACGGAGTAAAACGAGTCGAAGCAACTTTCAGCAGTATAGCTTTTCTGAGGTAGATGCTGCGACAGATTACTTCGCACCTGCTAACAAGCTGGGAGCGGGGGGTTTTGGACCAGTTTACAAGGTAAAAGACTATTCTATGATTCCAAATGCCATCTGATAGATGGTCAGCGAGTGCTGACAGGTTTACCATACATAGGGCATCCTGCTGGATGGACGACAAATTGCAGTGAAAAGGCTCTCAAGAAATTCAGGACAAGGGCTGGAGGAGTTCATGAATGAAATTACATTGATCGCTGAACTTCAACACACAAATCTGGTTAAGCTACTGGGTTGCTGCATTCAAGGGGAAGAGAAGATGCTGATCTATGAATACATGCCAAACAAAAGCTTGGACACGTTTCTCTTCGGTGAGTGGATAGATCGGTCAATTTGGGTTCTCAAATAGTTATTCGTAGTGGATTTCCATTGCCGTAAACAATTCTTTTGTTGACTGCCAATTGTATTTTTTAATATAAAAATGACAGATCCAGTGAAAAGGAAATTGCTGGACTGGACTAAGCGCCTGAGTATAATCGAAGGTGTCGCACAAGGGCTTCTTTATCTCCACAAATATTCAAGACTGAAAGTGATACACAGAGATCTAAAAGCCAGCAACATATTACTCGACGATGATATGAACCCCAAGATATCAGATTTCGGGATGGCCAGGATTTTTGGGCAGAATGAATCCAGAGCTAACACCAATAGGGTAGTCGGAACATAGTAAGCACAGTATCTCTAAGCAACCTTGCACAATTCTCTCAAAATTTGTCTTGTAAACAGTTCTTACATGTCTGACATTTCCTATTATGGTGGGTAACATCGTGCAGTGGTTACATGTCTCCCGAGTATGCCATGAAAGGAATATTCTCGGTGAAGTCTGATGTCTTCAGTTTCGGAGTTCTACTTCTGGAGATTATTACTGGCAGGAAAAATACTGTTTTCACATCATCCACTCCTGTTGGCCTCATAGAACAGGTATGTGGTTCAAACTTCAGACATATCAGATTATTCCACCCACAAATTTGACGCAAATTCTGACATTTTTTATGAATATTGAACTTATTGCAGACATGGGACCTATGGAGTCAAGGTGACATTTTGGAGCTGATGGACCCATCTCTCGGTTCCTTGTGCCCAAAGAATGAACTGCTCAGAATCATCCACATTGGTCTTCTCTGTGTTCAAGAGGGTGCCACAGATAGACCGACCATGTCTGATGTTATTTCAATGATTACAAATGATAACGTTTTCCTACCAGATCCAAAACAAGCAGCATACTGCATAGGCAAAAGTGAATCTGGAGAATCATCCAGCGGGAAGTCAAATCTTTATTCCATCAATGATGTATCTATAACAATAATGGAAGCGAGATAGAAATAGTCCGTGATACTTCGGATTAGTATTCTTACAGTTCCTTTCCTGACAAATATTTTGTTTATAATGATACGAGGCCTACCGATAATTCCCGTTCCTGAGTAAGTTGAGCTATATGCAGTGTGACTCCCTCTAATTACAGCTAGGCACAGAGATATGATCATGCAATGTTTGTGAATTTTTTGCAATTTGATAGTTTTTAATGGGATCATTAAGTTCCTCATTAAGTGATGCATGAAAACATGGGTCAGGTCCCAGGTAGTAGATATACTGTCCATTGATCGCAGTACTACATTGAGAAGTACACAAATCAATATCCTACACTAGAATCTAAAGATCCACCGAAATTTGTAAACGTGTTTCGAGATTCTCAGTTTTCATTGTATTTGAGTAGGCAGAATAGATGGAACCTACTTGTAATGGACATACTGAGCAGCCGCTTGCAAAGAATGTCCAAAGGTGGAGCAACGTTTGATCACCGACGAGTCTTCTGCTTACTGCTTCACTAGAATCTAAAGATCCACCGAAATTTCTAAACGTGTTTCGAGATTCTCAGTTTTCATTGTATTTGAGTAGGCAGAATAGATGGAACCTACTTGTAATGGACATACTGAGCAGCCGCTTGCAAAGAATGCCCAAAGGTGGAGCAACGTTTGATCACCGAGGAGTCTTCCGCTTACTGCTTCTCAGGTGAGTCCCTCCCTTCCTTCTCAGGATTCTCCCCTTCTTCTTCTTCTTCTTCTTCTTCATCCTCCTCTGCCGGATCCTATGGCAATGGTGGTGGCAACGGTGTCTTCGTGGGACTAAACCGAGGGAAGCACTCCTGTAATGTTTATAAGCATACTGCTTATGATGCTAATCACAAAACATCAGAAGCAAATTCACTAGAGTATTATCAGAGAAACAAAAAATTCCTAACTGAATGAAAGTTCAGGTTCGGTTGCCAATCGGCTGCAACTGATGTTTCCCCAGAATCAGCATATATAAGCTTAAAAAGAATTTCAGCAGCGCAGCTAATGATCTTCCTCCTTCCCGACAGCAGGGCACTAATGCGGCATTCCTTTGAGCATGAGGCTGACCTACGTACACCAGGAATCAAATTCCAATAAGTTTTGATTGAACCCGGCATCATCTGTCGATGCAAAATACATACTTTTGCCAGTTTGATCCTCAGATAAGACCAATTTCACTAAAACTAAACAAGATCAAGTCGTTTCGAGGGACCGAGTTCTGTAAAAGAAGCAGCACTAACCTACGGCTTTGGCCCTATTCTTCCATGAATCATGGCCGGAACAATTCAACTGTTCCCTTCTTCCCAGGCTTCGGATTCCACCTTCACCCACATTTCTCTTCTCGAAACCATCCCAACACGGATCGAACTTCACCAGCTCGAGCCACTTCTAGAGCAACAGCCATACCATCTACGGTGGAGAATTACCAACTACGGTGGAGAAACCCGCCCCGACGCCGGTGAACAGGGCATCCGCGGGAGCCGAAACGGCGGGCGTCGCGAAACGGAAGTCGAAGGCGACGAAGGAGGAGACGGCGCCGCCGCGGGCGCAGGGAGGCACGTCGGCGGCGCCATTAGACCTCCCTCTGCGGGAGAGCGCGGCCCCTCGACTACACACGTGCGACCGAAGAGAAGACGGGCGAGACCCCAGAGAGTCACCAGACCAAACTCCCTCGCTCCCGCATCCAGCGCCAAATCGTTTTCAAATCAAAAATCGGTTTACTCGAGCCTCAAATCTATCCCGTTAACTCCCACCGACTTCCAAGCATGAGCTGTTCACGTGTCCCAAGTGTCTCGAGTGCCTCGAGCCCAATGACCACAAGAGATGGAACACTCCCGAGCACAAGAGATTGAATACCGAGCGCAAAATCGAAGATTCCCGAGCAAGATGGAAGGAAAATCCTATCATGAGTAAGAACAATTAAAGAAAACAGCCCTAATTGCTCTAGTTTTTACCCAAATTTCAAATCCAAGAAAATATTGTTCGCACTAATATGGAATTTCATCCCCAAAAAATATCTTCTTGGATTTGGAATTGGGGAAAAAACTATCGTAAAGGTGGAAATGCCATGTAAGATTACTAAGAGCGATTTTGGACGGAAGGTTAATGGAGGCAATTTTATTTTAAGTAAAAGTTGGTGATTTTTTATGAGATAAAAAAATTAAGGTGAAATTGGAACTGAACGTAAAACTTGAGTTTTTTATAAAATAAAAAAAGTTTAGGGTATAATTGGAACCAAACCTAAACTTGAGGGGTTTTTATGAGACAAAATAAAATTTATGGTAGAACTGGAATTGCACCTAAAATTGAGAATTTTTAACGAGAAAAAAAAAGATTTATGATAAAATTAAGACCGAAACTAAAATTGAGAGTTTTTCGGGATATTAAGCCCTCAAAAACTGCATATCGTCATTTGATGCCACACTCGAAGCCCCGTCCCGGTAACTTTTTGGGCCGTGACCAATTCAGACGGTTCAGCTCATGGAAAGAGTCGAGAAGAGTTTGGGAACCCCCATCACTGAAGCTCAAAGGGAGGATTTTTGAAATCGCATTAGCTGGTCTAGTGAGTGTATAAGCTGCTTGCTGACATAAAAAGGCTACAACTTGCTTTAGACCCGAAACCATGGAAATGCTGGGGCTACTCTCTGATGGGAACAATCATGAAGATGTCCCCACGTAATATTTCGGATCTCTCGTCGTGAACTATTGTACTCTCGAAATAAATACACGCCAGCTTCACCCAAAGTATGTGCCAGTGCGCTTCCGTGCTTTGTCAGAGCATCTTATGAAGATGCATGTGAGTCATGGATCGCTTTCGTCTTTTATTGTCCTACGGTTGCCAAATTATTACCGAGTTTGGATAACATCTCTATAGCATGCAAGTTTCCTATGTCTTTCTAAACACTTCCCCTTCTCTCTCCATTAAAGTGGTGTCATTAGATGTTGAGCGGCACTGTTAGCTTGGTGAAGTGAATTGATTACATGAGTATGCTCTCCACTTGCCAATCTATGGACAGATCAGAGCACTTCTTAAACTTGAGATATTTATAGAATAGATTCATGATTTCTAGAGACTGAAAACAATCCCTTGTTAAGGCCAAGGGAGGGTGGTGTCTGGGATAACATATCTATCTTGAATTTCATGAGCCTTGTTTGTGGGATTGCCAGATTTGATATCATTGTCTTCAGTATCAAGGTTAATCCACGATTAGCATGCAACAATTTGACACTGACAGCAGATGAGGACTATTCTGAATTAGCAACTAGCATCAGAGATGGTGCAAATAGTAGTTATAGACTCTGTTCCGACATATATAAACATACATTTCTCCTTCTGTGCCTCTTCTGTAGTAAGCCTAAATCCTCTTTTAGTCTGTGTAGCGTAGTGGCCTCTTAGCCTGTCAAAACTTTCCAGACTACCATCAGAACACAAGAAACGACGACGGGTCACTGTCCTGCGTAAGAACCATGCAGCTTGCTATGCCCTGAGTTTGGCTTTGGCAATGCGCTTTCGTGCTAGCACGGATTTAGCCATCAATGATGCTTTCCCTTCATCCTCGCTATCTTCGCTATCCAACACGATCACTGAATCTGGTGTGGGCAATTCTTTTGGCCCCTTCTCGTTAATTTCCTCAGCATATTTCACATTTCGATCTTGATCTAACCGCTTCATTCTTCGACCATGGTCTGGCTTCACGGGCTTTGAGTCGAAACAATCTTTAGAGACAGCCTTAGAGCAAGAGAACTGACTATTACGCTTGTCACTCTCTCGTGGTTGAGCTAGAGGACCTAACGATGACTTCTGCCCTGCTACACTTTTCATAGAAGGGTCATGGGGTCCTGAAAGCTCTACTTTGCCAGTTGGACAAAAATTCTCTTTAGCTTCTGCGTCTCCTTTCTGGTATGAGCCTTTGAGTCCGAGAGAAAGTTGCCTCCCACCAAGGCACAGCTTCTTACGTTTCGTACCGGCAAAGCCATCACAATTATCGCTACTCAAATCATTCTGTGAGTCCACTTCAGCTTGCCTACCTTTTCGAGGCATTTCAGTAGAACTTTTTAATGAATTATCAAGGACAATTGAGGGCAATAACCGAGGCATCTTGAGCATCTCTGCTTCAATACCACTGACTAACTGGCACGAACCTGAAGCTGAGGATGGATGCATTTGCTCACTAAATGGTTTCTCCAAAGTACAATCCACAATCTCCTTTTCTGAAATACTAGATTGATCTAGATGCTTTTGAGACTGCACCACAAAAGAATCTGAAGTCCTAAGAAGCGAATGAGGGCTTAATGACTGGCAGCGAGGCACCACAGCCTCCTTGTCATGGTCGTGATTGTCCAGGAGTACATCTTCTTGTAATGCTAACAATGAGATCGGGCCCATTCCATCCGGAGTTTGGCGATTGCTTCCTTCTCGGACGGCTTGCTCATCTCTTGTTTTGTCAACAGCCAAACAGTTCTCATTATTAGAGGCAGACTCCCAGGGATTACACTTATCATTCACTTCCCCATCACCATCCTTTCTCTGGTTTGAGCTCGAGCATATCAATGAAAGCTTCCGAGTGAATCCACCTAGGTTCATTTTAACAGGTTGAAATTCATTGACTCTATCTTGAGTTTCCTTCATACTCCGGTCACCTTCCATCTGCAGCACGAATTTAATGAAGTGCCAAGATAAGTCAATAAATAAAGAAGCAATTTGACCAAGTACAATGCTGCAAATTCAAATTCAACCCCGAAGTTTTTCTCTTTCTGTTTAGAGCCATAAAAACATCTAAGAACATGCAAAAACAGTCTGAATCCAGCCAATGCCCCAGATAGAAGGTGGTTTCATTATAAAAACACTTGTATCTTATAATGCAACCATGACAGCAAGTTGAAGGTTTGTGATACCAAGCTTGAACTGGAATTTAGTTCCATGGGTGGATTGTCACAGATGCTTCCACTAGCTCCAGCCTTGGCATATTTCTGAGTCATGTATCTTGCCTTCTCGTCAAAAGCTTGTCTGTTATACTTGTATTCCCTGCTCTGCACATTCACGCAAATATGTCAAGCTTCAAGGTACTTCATCCTATAGGGTGAACCAGCCAACGTTGTTAGCAGATTTACTCACCGCATCGCACATAAGACCATCATCTGGATTTGGCTCACTGAGTAACAACCCAATACTTGTTAATACAGTTGAAATGTTCAGTGATGGTTGCCATGCCCCCTGTTTGCTTACCAATACGAGCATATCAGTAAGGATTTCAATAAACAACAAACACATTCATACAAACTCAATGCCAACCATCAGCCAGCAACGTAAATCAGTGATGGCAGTAACTCTGTGCCAACCACTGCTACATAGTAGCATTGGCAGTTGAATAGGTACATAACAAACTGCAAAAGACTGTTAGCATAGACAACTTTTTTGGTACAGAAAGCATGCTAACGCCGCGCACGTGTAACAAAGTCCCGTCAAAGAAGATGATTGAATTATAATCAATGAATGCCAAAACAAAATATTGGAATTAACACGACATGCAACATTGCAGTCAGCGCGAAAAACTATCAGTTAACAGAATGACACGTTCATCAGCGCGAGAAGAATACTATGAGGCCCTAAATTTAAGGGCTAATTCGCAAACCCCAATTTTTACTATGTATACGAAAAGGAAATACGATTGAAAGATAGTCATCTGCACTAAATGAAAAGCCAATTCAGGCTCCTGAACTGAAAAGTGCACACGTCTGGATGAACCTTCATGAGCAACAGCAAGAACATTTCCCTAGAAAGCAACTCCCCAAACACAAGTACTCGTACCGCGGAAAAAGCAAGCAAATTTCCAGAGATTAATGCTCATCCATCATTGGAAGATTGTCCTGCAAGCGAACGTAAACGAAAATCCTCGAAATCTGGAAGCACCAAGCAACTGCTCCAGTAATTTTCATCTAAAACCAGCGACGGTTGAACGCGGGAAAAATCTATTCGAAAGGCGACGGAACACGCGAACTACAGGTCGCAGCAAAAGCAATTCGAACAAGAAACCCTGGGCTGTCCCTGTGCATAATCCAAAAAGGGACTCACTTTCGGCGGAAGGTTGAGAATGTCGAGGCAGATCCTGCCTCCGGTGTCGATGTTGGGGTGGTAGATCGGCGTCTGAAAGGTCACGCCCGGAGGCTGAAATGGGTAGCTGCGATTCCACAAAGCCCCCCCGAATCAACTCAAACAACCACCAAAATCCCTTTTTTTTTCATCTCAGAAACGAAAACGAAACCAAAGAAAGGAACTAATGACGCACCGCTCGGGAATCTGGATCTTGATCTTGAAGACGCCGTCGGCGTACACCGACCCTTCGGGGCCTTCGATGTCTGGAAGCCGACGACAACAACCGGGCACGATCAGCGTTGATACAGTGGCAAAACAACAGAAAAACGAAGGGCGGCAAGAGGGGAAGAGGCGGGGGGTGGAGCTTACGGGCGAGGATGGTGGAGAGGGAGGAGAGGTGGTCGGAGGTGGGAGAGAGGAAGGGGAAGGAAGCGCGGGGAGGAGGGTCGGCGAGGAGGAGCTTCAGCTCCTTCTGCATCCGGAGGCTCAGCCTCGCTGCTTGCGCCATCTCCCTTCCTTCTTCCTCCTTCTTCCTCCTCCTTCCTTCTTTCTGCTTCTTCTACCTGTAACTCTGCGTCTGTGTGCGCGTGAGAGAGAGAGAGAGTGACCGGATTCGGTTCGGTTTAGACTAAAGCAGGGTGGGTTTTTCGGATTGCGCGGGAAGAAGCAAAATTCAAGATGTGATTGTTGAATTTATTTCTTTAAATAGCTAATGCCACTAAAAATCATAGCGTTAAGACAATGATAGGTGCGTTTGTTTTTCATTTTTATGTCGAACAGGTGTATTTGTTTGAGTAAAAAGATTTACTGCGATTTAGTGTTATCGATTTTTGAGGATTTAGTTCGCTGAAAATGATCGATCGACTAAAAATTATTTGCAGTCAAAGAAAATATGAATGCTTAAAATTAGGAAATAAATTCTCTAAATTGAAAAGAGGAGTTCCTCCTTGAGCTTTCTCACCTCCATTCATAAATCCTTTGTGTATCTTGCAGCATCCCCGAGGATTGAAGATAGTGGGAAACCACCAACCCAATTTTAACCAAATGACTTTGTACGGGTGAGAGAAACATTTAGAGCAAAAAGTTTTGAGTTTTGATTATAAAAAATGATTTCGCATAAAGTATTTTCCTTTTTCATAAAGTTTTCTCGAAACATTAAAGCAATGCGACGAAAAATATTATTAGCGACCAATAAAATTCCTCATCTTTATCAACTATAGCATAAATACCCCAAACCTTTTTTTCACGTTACCTCCACTCCACACTTGTACTAGTGCGATAAATTTTTTTTGGATATTAGTGTCATGGCAGACCTAACTTAAGAGTTTTGGTGATACAGAAAAAGTTTAGATATCGGTTTTATAATTTTTTATCACAAAAAAAAAAAGATTTGGGCATCGGCGGACATATTTTTGGGTTTGTGGTGGTGTATTCCATTTTTTTAATCTAAAGAGAAATTAAAAAGCTGAAAAAAGCAAGATAGTGTTGAGAGTGGGATTTGAACCCACGCCCTTTCGGACCAGAACCTTAATCTGGCGCCTTAGACCAACTCGGCCATCTCAACCTCGATGTCATCAGTGCCACACCAAATATACTTATTAAAAAAATCATGGAATTTGATGAATCCCAGACCCTTTGCCGTCGAAAATCCGTCATTGAAGATTTTTAGCATTCGATCGTGCACCTTCTTCCGAGCTCCAAATGCCAAGGACTCAGCCCGACTAATCAATCGAGATGCTAAAAACCCCAATTAGCCGACGGTCACGGCATAAAGGAACCGATCGCGCGCGTTACCTCGCCAAGAACCCCACGGGTCCGGAAACTCGACCCGACCTCATCCGTAAAGCTAGGGGAGACTAAAGTTGGTGGGGATCGTGGGGGCAAATTCAATTTCGAAATGGTCCTTCTTTAATTAGTCCCTTTCCGTACGTTGACCCATCACCTTTCGTTTTCCCCGGTCAAAGAGCGTGACAGTTGTCGGATGCGGTGGGGAATCGCGGTCCGTCGGATGCGCGCCGAACGGACGGCGATCCGGCGTCGCGACCACCATCATGACGAGATCCGCAGCGCACCGGAGTGGGCCACCGGGAACAGAACAGGGCGGGACCGGCCCCGATGACTTTCTGCCCTTCGCCAACCCAACATGGCGTGACCGCTCCCCTGTCGCACTCGCAGCGCTGCACGTAAAATGTCCGTATTGAAATAAACAAAATGATTAATACCATAAAAAAATTATAAATTAATATATCTTTGATAAATTTACCTTTCGTTAATTTTCGTTAAATTTTACCATTAAATTGCTAAGTCTGATGGCGCATGACAGTTGACAGATGTGTCAATTTAGGATTTTACCCCTATGTTTGTCACGAATTTATTAATTTGTGAGTTTCGTGATATTAATCCAATTTAACGGAGAGTAAATTTGTCACAAGTGAATTGATTTAGGGTTTTTTATGATCAAAAAATTAATTTAGGATAAATTTATCGCAGATATACCAGTTTGGGGTTTTTAGTGATCAAAAAATTAATTTGGGATAAATTTATCACGAATGTACCGGTTTTGGGTTTTTTGTAATATTAACCCTAAATAAAATTAAATATTCACATCTGTAAAGATCCTTGGATTGTATGTGAAATTATTAAAAACCATATGAGTGCTCTGAATTATTTTATTTCTTCTAATTCACTCAAGGTGTTTTTACTCAAGCCCAAGACGATAATAACCGCATGAGTGCCATTAATTATTTTACATAAATGTCACGCTCATCTATTTATCTACTTCATGATCGAATGTTTCAAGTTACTTTTGATGATCAAATGAGATCAGATGTCATGAGTCCCGCATGGATCAACTTGTCAAAGAAGCAAATCTTATTCGAAGGTTAATTATACTTGGTTCGGTACTCGAGTATTCTCGCACGATTCGATTGAAGGTCTAAAGATAATATTCAGAATTGCAAGCGAATGTTTCGGACTCATTAAAAATCAACTTTTCAATATTTATGTATCAACTTAATCGAATTTTCAGTTTCTTATAGTTCTGTTCTGCCCATCAAAGGTTTGCAATTCATGTTACATTATAATTCGCGTGTTAATAGAGCAACAGGCAGCAATATCTTCCTATGCATCTCTATCATAATATGTACGGGGAATTAAGATATCTTGGTCATAAGTCATAGATGTCATACCATATCTTGTGATATTCCGTACCTAATTTAATTATATATCTGCGGCGTAAAATATAAAAAAAAGATAATTTTTTTTAGATATTTTCTCGATGATTCTAGTAAATTTGGGTTCGGTGAAAATTGGTAAAATGTGAATTTTAGGGGAAAAAAATCACTACAAATTCCTCAAGAAGCCACATCACCTATTTAGTATATTAAACAATTAGAACTCGAGTGGTTGGAGGGGATATTTGAATTGAGCTCGGACTTGAAGATACCATCATTGAACTAGCTTGCCAATCTAAGCAAAATAAAAGTGGGTCACGTTTTTATAAGTTCTGGCACTTCTATATGGAAGATCCCCTGAATATTAAGTGTAAGCGGTTTTAAGGTCGGTCAAAATTCTAGGATATGTTCCGGATGGAACCTAGACCGATCATGTTGGAACCGGTTCTTTGCTTTTTAAACTTAAAACTTACTCTACATGCCTTGGAATCTACATTGTCAATCGATTCTAGAGTCTATTTAGAAACTGGCCAATTTCTTTTTCTTTTGTTTCATTTTTTTTCATTTTTTTTGTTTCATTTCTAGTTAAGCAAAGTGAAAGTAAACGCAATAACAACAATCCATAAAAAGATTAACACGTAAAATAAAATAAATAATAAAGAGTTTAAAACATATAACCACAATTTGTTGGTTCCCCATCCGGTTTTTACCTAGGAACCGGAAACTGACCGGCACAAACCGAGAATCGGACGAATAACCGCAAGAAGTTGGAACCAGATCGGTTCGCATGGCCAATTTGATCCAGTTTCCGGTTCTTCTCCGGATCCATGCTCACCCCTATTATATACACACGCACATGAACATCATTCTACTATTTTCTGGTATCTTTAACATTGGAACTGAGTTTTGTATTAAGTCGAGCTCACGTCCGTTGAAAAACCTTGCTCGAGCGAGCTCAACATCCATCTGGTCCCGAGCGATCGATTTGCGAGCTACAATGTCGAGTTGACTGAGTAGTATCCCTCGTCCGTAGTTGTCTACTTTTCCCCAAAATAAGAACATACTCAGTGAAATGACATTTGAAATTTCTTAGACTCTGCAGTTACCACACGCCTCGACGGCGCTATAACTCCGGGCCGGTCGAGAAAACCGACTCGGGAGGCTCCTAGTTTGTTGGGGGGGTGACCGGGCGAGCCGCTGCCGCCGGGGCCGGCGATAGGCCCCGGGATTCTGAGACCGAATAAAAAAAAGGTGGTTCGAAAAATCTCGATGGCGCGTAGCCTAGCGAATGTACGCGACGACACGAGGGTCGACCGGAGAATCTCACCCCCCCTCCCCGGGCGTTTCGTTTCAAAATCAGTTCATAAAAAGTCAGTCTCTCTCGATCTCTCTCTTCTCGTGCAAGACTGCGACAACAACAACCACCGCCACTCTCTCTCTCCCTCTCGCATTTTCACCTCCGTCGACGGCCGGCGATCTTCCACGGAGAGAGGGAGGTCGAAGCTTGATCCGATCGGCGACCGGTCGGCGACCGGAGGAGGAGGAGGAGGAGATGAACGCCGTCGGCAGGCAGATGTCGCGGTCCGGCTCGACGGCGGCGCACCACCACCGCCAGTACTCCGACAACTTCCTCGACTCCTCCCTCCACGGCAAGTGGCTCCAGTCCGCCAACCTCAGCCAGGTCCCGCTTCCCTCTCTCTCTCTCTCTCGCATTTCCGGGCTCTCTCCCTGTGTCCCCGTCGAGGCAATGAGGAAAGCTCGGTGCTGTGCAGGATTTTGGGGTCGGAGCTCGGGGCTCGCGGTCGAGCAGGAGCTTGCTGTCGTCGAACCCCGGGACGCCACCGGTGTACTCGAGGTCCTCGAGCTTGAGGAGGAACGAGGATGATCAAACGTCCCACGGTCTGCTCGGCTCCGGATTGCTGGATCTCCATTCTTTTGACACCGAGCTGTTGCCTCAGGTGATGCGCGCCTTCTTATTTAGAGCATCGCCCCGAAGTCCGCATCTTTTCGGTTTCTTCGGCGCCGGTATCCAGTGATCGGATCGCGGGTGCTTTTGTTTCGGGTTCTGTTGGGATTGTATCCTTCGCCGTGCGCGGTTACATATGTTTCTTGATGATTTGCCTGCTTGGGGCTCTGTTCTGGAGAGCTGGCCAGTACAAGTAGAGCATCTTATGGCGATATCGATCATGTGAGGGTAGCGTAGCGAGTTGTATTTATGCAGGACCACACATTGCGATACGAATTAGAACTTGTGGCTGAGTTCAGGATCCTACGTGTTTTCCTGTTTATATGGGGAATGCATAGATGATGTTACTGTCCCAGTAGTCAATAATGGACCTTCTGGGGATGTCGTGAATTATTTATTGAGTGTAACTATTGAGATGAGAGTTACTGCTCAATGTCTGAAGGCTTCATTGGAGTACTTCGTTCTGCACCCACTACATTCTCATAAGACAACGATATGTATATTGCAGCAGGAGGACTCTGTTTTTTTTTTTTTTTTAATATATAAGTCTTTTGCCTGTGGATATGTGCTCTCTGCTGCATGCTTCCTCTTTATGTTTTGGTTGTCCTTCATCCTCCTCATCACATGAAATCTACCCGAGGAAATTGTTCGGACAGATTGAGTAACCACGTAAATGCAGCTTTAATAATGGTTAATCTCCTTTGCGAGCCATATTTCTAGAGAATGGAGAATTGTTGCGCCGTTCTAGATTTGATATCCTTCCGTTCTTTACAGAGTACGCACAGCCAGCATGTCTTTTTCAGGTCGGGAAGAAAACATAGTGGAAGAAGGCATTTCTTTCATAGAATTTTTATGGTATTTAATCATATTGTGAGGCTTTAGGAGAAATAGATGTGAGGCTATAGCCTCATAAATTTTGATCTCTTCCTTTTCATGTTATCTCCTTTTTCACAATTGAAGCGTCTATTATCTTGCCTTCAGGAGGTGAGATAAATGAGAAAATTCTGATGTTGGTTCTGGATTATGATTGTCTAGCAACTCAAGTTTCAATTTTGCTCTGTTGTGCTACACGCTCAACACAATGCTTCCACTTGCCATTTTTGACCTCTACATTTCTTGAATGTTGATCTTTAATGGGCGAATTTGTGTTAGCTTGGATGGCACTTTCACCCAGATGTTTCACTGTCTTTCCCATGTGTTTAACTGTTAGGTCTCCTCCAACCTATATGATGAGTACTCCTCACTTCATCAAACTGTTCGTGGCGGAAGTTTTGTCTCTGAGCCTCATGTTTCTTCTGACAAACTTAACGACCATATTCTTCCCGAGAACAACCTTCTCAGGAGCTTCGTAGCAGATAAAGAAAGGGTCAATAATGTTGCCAAGATCAAAGTTGTGGTATGCCTCTTATTGATACTATCTGGACCTATATTACACAATATCAATCTAGTGTGTTGATCTGTTTTATTTTGTTTCCCTAGTCTTCATATGCATATAGCATAGATGTAAAGAGAGATTTGGAGCCTTTCATCTGATTAAATGACTTAAATATAAGATGAAGCTTGGCCCCTTTTTTCTCCATAATTTACTTTACTCATCTGTTCCAACACGCAATAATTATTCTTCGCGTGCAGGTACGCAAGAGGCCGCTTAATCGAAAAGAAATAGCAAAGAAAGAGCAAGATATTATTACAATAGAACCAAATTCGAGTTCTCTCACAGTTCATGAAACTAAACTTAAGGTAAGTTTCGGCTCATTGTATTGATTAAAGCTTCTTCTCACTACTTTTTTTCTTTTTGTGCTTTGGATTGTTGAGCAGTTAGCTCTAACCCTCTACCCATGGCAGAAATGCAGTATATGGTCTCTTATGCAGTTGAGGAGCTGATTATATTTTAATTTTAGTACACTTCTCTTCGTGCAGGTTGACTTGACAGAATATGTGGAGAAACATGAATTTGTCTTTGACGCTGTGCTAAATGAGAGTGTTTCTAATGATGAAGTGAGCATATCTATGTTGCAAGACTTTATACACGGAGATTGCAGAATAGGCCCCTAATTTTTCTGTGTCCGTTTCATGTCCCTATAGGTGTACTCTGAAACTGTGCAGCCAATAGTTCCTTTGATTTTTAACCGAACAAAGGCTACATGCTTTGCATATGGGCAGACAGGCAAGTTCTATTGCTCTTCTGAAGTGAATGAACTGTTTATAACCATTCTGTTCCTGGTTGTTTTCTTTCTTTCATTCTTTTGACTTTCAGGCTTGTCAATTGTTTCTCGTCCTGTTTATTACCACTGATGAGATTGACTCGATCTTCTTTGTTTTAGGAAGTGGAAAAACATATACCATGCAACCACTGCCCCTTAAAGCATCTCAAGATATATTGCGGCTGATGCATCATACATACCAAAACCAAGGTTTTCAATTATTTGTCAGTTTCTTTGAGATCTATGGAGGGAAGCTTTTTGACCTTCTCAATGACCGGAGGTATGCTCTTTCATTTTGTTGTAGTCTAATGAGGCATAAGTTAAGGTAATTAGATATTATCTTCCGCAGAAAACTCTGCATGAGGGAGGATGGGAAACAACAAGTGTGCATTGTTGGTTTGCAAGAATACAAAGTGTCAAATGTTGAGACAATCAGAGAGCTCATTGAGTTAGGGAATGCTACCAGAAGTACTGGCACAACTGGGGCAAATGAGGAGTCCTCTCGGTCACATGCAATTCTTCAGCTTGCTATTAAAAGATCAGCTGATGGCAAGGACTCAAAGCCTGCACGCCTCATTGGAAAACTTTCTTTTATAGACCTTGCAGGAAGTGAACGCGGTGCAGATACTACTGACAATGACAAACAGACAAGGTGCATTTTGCTTGGATTTATATGTTAACCTAACAATTGAGAGGGGATTTGCTTACGGTCCTTTGGTGCAATCATTCCATTTTCTCAGCCCCATGCTGCAATGTACGTTGAGAAAAAAGAGTCATGATATTGAGTATGATTTCAGCATTTCAATGAACAAACAATATAAAAGAACCTGCGGTTGGATGTGGCATTAACCTTCTTTGCTTCCTTCTTCTAGTAATATGATTTATTAGCAACTTAGAGCCCAGGATTTTTTGAAGATCTCTGGGCTACAAAGATGTGCTATTCTCCTCTTGGTTGAAATATGGAGAGAAAGTTAGCTTGCTGAACTAATTAAAGCTTTATCGTAAAAATAAAATAAAAACTGAATTATAATTTGTCTTCAATACTTTTTTGCAGAATGGAGGGTGCTGAGATCAACAAAAGCTTACTCGCCCTGAAAGAATGCATTAGAGCTCTTGATAACGACCAGGGTCACATACCATTTAGAGGGAGTAAACTGACTGAAGTTCTTAGAGATTCATTTGTTGGTGATTCACGAACGGTGATGATATCATGTATTTCACCTAGCTCTGGATCATGTGAACACACTCTTAATACTCTGAGATATGCTGACAGGTACTTGAATGACATTTGAGAACAGATTTTGGGAAATGTCTCTTGAATTATCTGACTCTTATGAATTTTGCAGGGTGAAGAGTCTATCTAAAGGGAACAGTTCCAAAAAGGATCTGATGTCTTCATCTTTGAACATTAGAGACTCAACTACTTTCCCCCTTAGTTCACTTTCAACGGCCGAGTCAAATTTTGAGAATAACATGGATGAAACTGCCAATGAAAAGAAAAATTTTCTTCGGCCCAAACGGATGAACCGTGAAGCCTCTCCACCCATCAATGTGGATGGTACAGATGGCGGATGGTGTGAAGGAAACGTGGCAGAATCACTGTATTCAGGTGCTTATAAACAACAGAAAGGATTTCTGCAGGACCCAATTTTGAAAGATTATGATTTTTCTGTGGAGTACAATGTGCTGGAGAAACCATCAAGGATGTCTATCAACAAGGTAGAGACATCTCAAATTTCGGATATTGAGGAGAAACGGAGAGCAGAAATTCAGCTTGAAGGAAGGGAAGTGCAAGAATTTGACGCAACCAACCTTCACTTGGAAGATGATCTGAGTGCATTGCTGAAGGTGATTTCATAGAAGCCATTCTCTTTCAATTTTACTGTATTCATCACTCGATTACTGAGTGGAGTGTTGCTGTGTTTTATACCAGGAAGAGGAAGATCTGGTGACAGCTCATCGGCAGCAAGTGGAGCAGACAATAGAGATTGTTAGAGAGGTGAGTTCCTGCGTTATTTTTATTCATCTCTTCCTTTTTGTTCTCTGCATGTAGATTTGTTATCATCGAAGCTCTAATGCAGGAGATGAACTTGCTCGTTCAAGCCGATCAACTAGGAAATCCTGTGGATGACTACATATCTAAGCTAAGTTGCATTCTTTCGGAAAAGGCTGCAGGGATTCTGCAATTACAGACGCGCCTGGCCCAATTTCAGAAGCGTCTAAATGAACGCGGTGTTTTGGTATCTTCTGGTGTGTGACTTCGCCAGAACTAGGACAGCTAGTTGTCCTGGTTGGCACGTGTTTATTAGTTTCAAGTCAAGTGCAACGTCCGAGGTCGGTATGTGGTTTTGTCTTACGATTCCTTATTGTGCTTTTAGTAACTTAATTGTGTCACAACTTGCGAGTTACATGGAGCTTGATTCGCATATTCTGTAAATTATGTGCCTTTGATTTGCTAAGAAAATGAAATATAGAATGGATGAGTTTGTGAGTGATTTCTTTGTGGGCATGATAATGTCATTCGAATAAGCTGACGTTCATCTCTTTTGTGAGACTGAACTTGAGAAAATTTATATTCATACAAATATGCGGATTCAGCAGAACCACTTCTATTCTGTGAATGTTGTCCCAACCACACACAACTGGAATAGATAGCGAATGACACAGCACGACAAGGCTAGCGGAAGTTCAGCTCGAATCATGAACGATTAAAAATATGGCGTGGTAAAGTTCGGCGTCATCTGGAGTAGAGATTGCCGATTGGATTGAGTGCATACACCCTGAGTTCATTTGAACTATTAAATTTGGCGGGTCTCATGTGCAAGCTGGCGGGACTTACCCGATTTATAAGTTAGGTGAACCAAAGTGCATGGATTTGTGTCGGCATATGGACAGATGAAAGGTTCAGATAACAGAGTACTAATATGCTTTAGAAGGAAGAATGGAAGCAACTCCTACTTGAATGAATTTGTTGCTGGGTTGTGAGAGAGTGTAATTGGATTGGAATTAAACTCAACAGTCTCCTTTTCAATTCTAGCTATGTCAACAATTGATGGTCGGCAAGTATGATGGTCCCAATGACGATTTTGCACGTATTATGCGTAACGACCCAGTCCAACAAGGGCGTTATTTATATCAACAATTGATGGTCGGCATATATGATGGTCCCAATGATGATTTTGCACGTATTATGTGTAACAACCTAGTCCGACAAGGGCGGGGAGTGGTCGCCAAAGCCAAAGGGCTTGGATAAGGAGCGGCTCTTAGCAGACATTTAGGATGGCGAAGAGGGCAGGAATGAACTGAATTATTTATCGAACAGGGGGAGCACGATTCTAAAATATGCGTGTGTGTGTGTGTGTAACAACTGGAATTAACTCAAGCAGACATCTTTTAATGTAACGGCAATGCTTGGCTTTGGAACTACGCATGCTTAGGTGGAAGCACTTCCACGATGAGTGATCTCCTAGGAAGGTGCTAATATGTATGCCAAAAGACAACCTCGAGGCTCGGTATGAAACGAGCCAAAGCAAATAATATCTCAATGAGTTAATCTAGGGATATCACAATACGGTATCAGAGTGAGGCTCCCTCCAGTAGGTGTGTGGTTCGGGGACGAACCAGGTGGAAGCTGGTGGACCTGTAATGACCCAGTCTGACGAGAGTAGGGAGTGGTCGTTAGAGCCAGAGAGCCTAGACAAAGAGCGGCTCCTAACAAACTTCTAGGATGGTAAAGGGGGCAAGAATGAACCAAACCGTGCACCGAACATGGAGAAAGCAATTTTGAGAGTGAAAACTGGAATTAACCCAAAGAGACGTCTTTTTACGTAACGGCAATACTTAGCTTTGGAACTCCAAAATTAAGCGTGCTCAGATAAGAGCACTCTCAAGATAAGTAACCTTCCGAGAAGGTGCCCACTTGTACGTCAAGGGACAAAATCTTGAGGCTCGGTATATGATAAACCAAAGCGGACATTACCTCAGCGGGTTAATTCGAGATGTCACGTTACATGTATATCTCACGGGTGATTTATGGTGTTAAGAGGACAAGTTCCTATCAAACTCTTAATATATAAGTCAAGACCGCTATCTTGGTGGACCCAACTACCATATAGGCCAGGGACTCAACCACTCAAAAGGAACTTAACACTCAAACGTTTACCCAAAATTGTTCGGTGTTCCCTACGACGCGCGACCACATCCGAAACGAAAATCCCAAATTCCCTAGATACGAAGATAGTCTCGTCCTCGAAAGAGCAATTGTCAAAGTTTGGGAGACGCGAGGCATCATTCACGCCGTGGGCGATAATAAAACAAAAAACAAATGCAATCTTCTCTTATTAGATCGGATAATCTTCACGGCTAAGAAACCCATGAATCTTCAAGTCTCAAGTCTCAAGTCTCTTTCAAATCTAATTTCCCCCTTCACAAACTCGGATCCTTTTCCACCTGCATCTGACCTTTCCTCTGTTATTTTATGTGCATACACATTCATGAAAAGGAAAGACACCATCATGTCTGTCCCATCACAGTTGCCCTCACCAAAAGGGCGCTTGGGATCTAAGCTCGGAGACAAACTCTCTCACTAATTGAAGTCGGTTAACCTTGACAATGACTGTGACTGTTCATCTTGCAAGACTGACCAATCAGAGAGGCGAGCAGGCTGATAACAGGAGATGCTTGGTCAGACCATCTCTTAATAATTTTTTGGAGATTTTGCTTGGGAGTTGTTCATCAAACTCTAGACCCCCAAATGAAATTCTAATAATGAATTAGCTAATTCGACCAATCAAATGCAAAGTTCCACTCCCTTCCACATTTTCTAGATTAATTGGTGGGAAAAGGACAAGAACAGAGGGTCAGGATCTCATGCCAAATCTTGCACAAGCAATCTCATTGGCTGCCCAACCATACCAAATTTAATTCAGCTCGAAAGATTGAGATTCAAATTATCACAATCTTGTCCAAGTTGCCAAAAGAAGCAACGCTGCCTTCTCTCCAGGGTGCATGATGAAGACACTTGCACAGTTGGGGTTGTCATCAGAATGAATGAAGGACCAGTGGTGTCGAGACACTTGTCGCGAGAAAATAATTGAACTTTGTGCTGGGGAAAGACCCTTTTTCTAGCACAGCAGAAGTTTTGTGTGGGCCTTTTGAATGATGTGCACAATGGCATCAGCAGAATTGCACTGTTGAACCTAATTAGTAAAGTGCAATGGACCTTTTGATTGCGGAGTAGATGACAATATGAACATGGAGAAAAGATGGTTCAAGGGCAAGGGCAGGGCTCAACTCGAGTTCGCAATTTGGAAGAAGAAGAAGAAAAAATCGGCGAGTAATTTAATTTTTTTTATAGTGGAGAACTAAGACAATTTTGTAAGCTTCACATGAATTATTCGATTTATGTAATTCAAGAAAACGTAAACTGATATCACTGGACGCCTGATTTTATCATTTCAGTAGTATTTTCTCGTCGATTCTAGTTAAGATGGTAGATTTAGCATAAGTCAGGGGAAAATAAATCGAACTATCAACTTCATAAGTGAGTCCCAATGTCAGACATACTATTCATTTCAAAATATGAGCATCGAAATATTCCTGACAAACCAAATAACCCTTCATCCTTATTTTCCGTGCTTTTTTCTATACCATTCACATCTTTTCGAGCTAAATCGGGCATGTCGAGTTTGAGCACGACAACTCACACATGAATATCCGGGCCCCCACTCTTTTGCTAGCGTTTTGTAAAGTAGATAGATCGAGATCGCGATAACTCGATCCCCGAACTTTACACTCAGGGGATTCATGAATTACCATGTCACCTGGACCAAATCTCAGATTATGACTGAAAGAAAATGGCTATGGTGCATGACCATATCCAATCAAAATGAACTGCCACGTTCTGATAAAAAAAAAAAAGGCAAAAATGAACTGCCACGTGGCAAATTGGCGCGTCGACACGTTGGCATGACCCTAGAAGGTAAATCTGATTCCCACGTCAAACCCGAATCTTAGGGCCACTGCTCGGCCCCGTTCTTTTGCGTTCTCTGATTCGTTCCTACTTACCTCTCTTTCGAAAACATATATGATCTTCATGTACTCCTCCCACCCCACGCTCTTCACAGGCGCGTGCCTCCTACGCCCACCTTTATACTTTTTTTGTTCTTCCATCCTCATTTTACCAAAACAAAAATGAAATTCGTCTTTCATTTTTAGTTTGCTTAACATATATAAAACCGTGCAATCATCAATGAGCATGATCGCCGTAATACTTTCGACGTTTGAAATGTCGTGTTATTGTCCAGAATTTTGAAGGAAAAGTAAGAAGTGATTAGAAGTTTCGGGAATAGATGGAATGAAAATCACGAACATGATTTTTGGGTTTTTTCAAATCTAGCCAAGATGAAGTCTAGTCAAACGAACCACCCGCCTAGGTGGCGCTGCTGGAGAGGGCACTCTTCCTCTCGCAAAAGGTTGAGTGTTCGAATTTCGGGCGCCGCAGGGTGACTTAACCGGTGCACGTGTGTGGTGGCTAGCACGTGTTGCCCCTAGGGTTTACCTCCCGGCTGTCGGCCGTGCGGGGGTTCCCTGGGTTATCAAAAAAAAAAAAGTCTAGTCAAACGTATGCCCATTCATATTTATTTGCTGCTAAGAGAATTCCAGGAAAACTTAGTCAATTTTGCCCGATACCTTTGATAACAATTGACTAGTGGATGTAGAGTTTGCATGTGTAGTGATGATGAAAGAAATTATGGGGTGAACTCACACGGAATAAGCAATACGGCGTGAAAAGTTGAGCATTAGTAATTCTTTTGAGAATGGTCATATACATACCCGAAAAAGGTAATAGAAAAAGAAAGAAGACGAGTCATTTTTTATTTTATCACTTAAGAGTTGTGTAAGATGAAAGTCTCGTGTACAGTTTTGAATGAATGAAAGAAACCAGAAATCCTCTTTTTTGGCACCAACTCTCCAACTCCAAGCGATGCTCTTCTTCCTCCTACCTCGAAAGCAGGTATTTGGCTTTAGGCAATTTATTTATATTCCTTTCCATTTCTCATTGAACGAGTGACATCTTCTTCCGAAATCCTAGCCATTCTCAAAATGAGTACGAAGCACGTTCACACCGCGTTCCTTCTCTATTCTTCGCCTTTTGTTGTCAAATGGATAATGGGTGTTTGGCATCAATGTAGGACAAACTATATGTGCCTTTTCAAAAAGTTTTCCAAAAACCAATGTGAAAGTGTTTTTTTTTTGTTGCTAAAAACCAATGTGAAAGTGTTAATTATACCCTAAAGATGTCCTATAAGAACACTCTAAGAAAGCAGCCATACATAGATAGCCACCTCTTTGTCCGCATCCCTTTTCCCCTGATTAGAAATTGGGCACTTTTAATAAACAAAGCTTAACTTTGAGAAAATATCTTCTTCCCTTCAAATGTTTAATTAGCCTCGTGACCCAACTTAGCGCAGTGCCAAGAATCTTGATCCTTGCGACACGTCAAAAGTCGCATTTCTCTTTTAGTCCAAATAGCAATGAATGCTCATAGATTGGCTCAAACATCCTATCATTGCCGATGTTATAGTTTTTCTCACATGTTCTGGTGGGGGACAAAGGACTTTGGGGCAATATATTTCGAGTGTTGGGTGATTCAAAAAGATCCTCAAGGTATGGAATAACTTTCCTCGTATTTGTTCATTGTGACAGATAATTAATATTACCAACATACGTTTTCGCAGAATCGGTCAAACGAATTGAGTCTACTCCTATACTTTGAAAGAAGGATGTTTAGGAGAAAAATGAGGGTGATGTTGCTTTTTCTTGGAGCGAAATTACTAATGAACTTGACAAATTATTGATTGGGATTGCGAAATTGGCTAATTACTTACCAGTTACTTGGAGAATATTCTTTTCTTATATTCACATTAGAACGGCTTCCAAAACGTAGGAATCTGCGCGTGGGCGAAGTTTTTCCAAGATGCAAAATATCTGAGCGTTGGACAGTGACGATGGCGTTGATAAAAGGGGGGGGGGGGGAGCAAAAGGGTTCCCGCCACGTGGGTCCCATGTTGGATCGCGACAAAATCAGAGCCGTCCAGATCCGAGCCACCGTGATCTCCTCCTCCTCCTCCAGCAGCAACTGGGGACTGCACCTTTGCTCTCTATAAATACTCCCAGCGGAGCTTCACCGTTTCAAAGAAAACTTTGCCTTGATTCATAGCAACTGAAACAACGTATTTTCCTTTCTTCTTCTTCTTCTTTTGTTTCTAGTTGTGTTTGGCAGCTTGATAGATGGAGAGCGGGGACAACGCGGTGGCGCCGTTCGTCGCGAAGACCTACCACATGGTCAGCGACCCGACGACGGACGATCTGGTCAGGTGGGGCAGGGCCAACAACAGCTTCATCGTGACGGACCCTCTTGGGTTCTCCCTCAGGATCTTGCCCGCTTACTTCAAGCACGGCAATTTCTCGAGCTTCGTTCGCCAACTTAACACCTATGTAAGCGCTCGCTCGACGAACTGTCACACGACAAGATTTATCGGTCGCTCGATTGAGTTTTAGTTTGTATGTCGGCCGGAATCGATTTTGGGTCGTGCTTGCGATTCTGATAAGGACTTGCCAGTTAGTTGTTGAAGTGAGTGAAGCACATCGCATGCTTGATTGTTTTATCATTTTCGGGTCGAATGGTTGACCTAAATATCGATGATGAATCGTATTATCTTTCATCAGCTGTCTCTTGCGGTCAAGATACATGTTTGTGTACATTATCAGTGTGTTTCTTGCAAGAAAATGTTCCATTAAATTAGAAACGTGTCTACTGTAAATGAATAGTCGTTCATTAATCGGTCGTTTACCCGATTACGCGGTTCATTTTCATTCTTTATGCGATTTAGGGTTTTAAGAAGGTCGATCCGGACAAGTGGGAGTTTGCCAATGAACACTTTCTCCGGGGCCAAACTCATCTTTTGAGCAACATAGCGAGGAGGAAGAATAACCCCAAAAGCACTGCTCATCCGCCGACTCTGAACAGTAATGGAGAAGTGGAAGATGAAGACGTGGCCATGGAGATAAGCAGGTTGAGACAAGAGCAAAGGACATTGGAGCAAGAGCTTCAAGGCATGAGCAAGAGGCTAGAGGCCACAGAGAGGAGGCCCCACCAAATGATGGAGTTCTTGCACAAGATTGTCGAGGACCCACAGTTGATTCCAAGGATGATGCTTGAGAAAGATAGGACGAGGCAACTGCTGTGTGAGAAGAAGAGGAGATTGTTGAAATCATCCTCTTCTTCTAACTTATCGCCATCGCCGTCGGCATCGCCATCGTCGTCTCCTTCCTTCTCTAGAGCACCGGATATGTCCAATTCTATCATGGATGAAGAAGAGAAGGATGACAGGAGGACCCATTTACGGCCACCGCAGGATACCAACATTATTGTGCCCAACTGGCACGGTGCTAATGCAAGTCTAGGGGTGCCGAGGTGGGAGGTCGTGAGCGCGGGTCGAGTTGCTGGCGTGGCATGCGAGCCTACTATGGCTAATTGGTCGCTTCCGCCGGCTGCCGGAGCAGGTGGCGGAGATGATGGAGCTGGGGAAGTGTTGCCCCATCAACTTGGCTCGAGCGAATTTGGCGGTGGCGTCGATAGTGGTTGGGAGTCGGGGTATATCGGAGAAGCGGCCGTGCCATTAGGGGAGGCGCCACCGCCACCGCCTTATCCATTTTCTTTGTTCTTCCACTAAGTGACGATGAGAAATATTTTCTTTTCTTAGGAGGTCAATTCCCATGATTTATCCTACGTATTTATTATTTTTCCAGCCTTTTGTTATTTTTCTTGATAACAAAAAAGAAAAAGAAAAATCCAAACTACTCATGTATTCATTATTATGTTTAAAAGGGTTTGAAATTGGTTATCTCTCCAGCTAGAATGGTCTTTAACTATATCAAAAGATATTTTCTGAAGTGATTTATTGATTTAATGATCCGTTGAAATAAAATATAAAATTCTCTGTAAATATGTCATATCAATAAAGCATTAGCAGGCCTCCAAAACATGACCATTTTTTTTCGAATATTATTTTATTTTGACTTCAGAATTGATATATGATGAAAATAATCATAGACATGTTAATTTGATTATTGATGATTTTCGACGTCCGAAATTGTGTGATCGTTCTTTATTTCTTTAAACTACCATCTCATTCATAATCATTTCAACAATTAGTAGATGTTTCACTGGCCCGAAAAAAAATAATTAGTTGGAGTTTGATAAAAGCAAGTCCATTCAAACTATCATGGGAGAGTGTAGAGGCCGTTTAGCAAATTAATCAAGTTTGTAAAATAACATAATTAGCCACTTTTAAAGATTATGTCCCATGCTTGCTCATGAAAACTTCATATATCGCGATAAACTACTATGTGGATAATTCGTGTTATGTAGATTCATATGAAAGTATTTGCCGAATTTAATTAATGAAGTGATCTTTCATAGCAATTGACTTCAGAAGCATTTATAGTGAGTTTAAAGATATCGAGAGGGTCAATTGAACAGTTAATCTCTCTAGATTGAGAGAATCCCAATGGGGGGATGTGCATTTCTATATGCAAGGGTAGTTCATAAGTACTCAATCTAATTGGCTTCGAGAGAATAATTTGATTTGTTTATTTCACTGAAAGTCCTGGTCGCTAAAAAATATTTTATTGGGTAAATTGTTTTCCTATAAAACAAATTGTTTGGTATCAGTCGTCTTAAGTGGCATGGCCGACAATGATGTGGATAATTTTTAAAAAAATTTCTGATTTTTTTCTTTTTTCCCTTTTTTTTTCCTTTTTATGTTTTTTCTTTCTTTTTCGCCGGTAGCTAGTCTTAGGCAATGGTTGGAGACTGGCTACAGGCAATAGGTGGAGAGGGTTGGGCAAGGGTCACAACCCTCACAAGTGGTTGATGAGAGCTTGTAGGCCCTCGTCAATCACAATAAATAAAAAAATTCAAAAAAATTTATTAAAGAGATGTCAATGTCAATGTGAGCAGTGACACATAAAATGATTAGCGTTCAAGTTAGCGATTTCCAGTCAAAATTGGTCAGATGGACCGCATCGGTAAATTGTCAAAAGGTTTAGGACTAAATTGATCAAATTAAAATATTTATGATGGAATTGACACAAATGCAATAGATTTATTATTCTTTTAGTATTTTCCCTCACTTTTCTAGCTTTTTAAATCAAGAGTTTCGCTCAAGAGAAAAGACTTTCCGCCGATTGATTCATTTTCCCATGTTCAAACACATGTAAAGTTCGAAAGCATTTTCCCGAAAAACAGCTTTCGCACGAAACAAACACACACTGACATTCGTTTTCTTTTTCAACCAGCAAAAGAAGTGCGTCGTTAACTGCATATGAAGAATGCAGAGGATGATATAGCATTCTAGCTTTGCCCAATTAAGTAAAAGTGGGTAAATTGAATAAGGATGTGTAAACATAATCGTACTAAAACGACGAAATCATTGATCTTTTCCTTTTAAAAATTTACAAATTTTGGTTGTGAAAATCACTGTAAACGTGGTAAAAATGAAAAACCCCTACTCTTCTTATTCCACATTGGGTCGGGTCGGGTCAGGTTTAAGGTAAACGTGAAAGAAACACTGCCCATGTGGGCCCCCCCGATCTTCTTTTGGGTTAATCAATACACGTGTCCGTGCAACGCACGTGACTCATGTTGGGGTTGGAGGACCGAAGTTGGGGGGACCAATCCTCGGCTCGCGTGACCGCGTGCGATCCTGTTTTGGGGGGACACGTGTCGGCATCCTATTCGGTCAGATGGATGTGATTTAGGTACTTGTCTATAGGGCACGTTTGTCTCCGAACTATTTATTGGTCGAGTCGCGGCAATAATTCATGTCCGCAATCATTCCTTTTTCGTTTTGTTAATTTTGATTATTTGAAACTTGTTGAATTATGCTGAGCATGAGTTCATTTTTCAATATGCCAAATATTTGACAAAAAAAAAAATATGCCAAATAAATTTTATTGAAAAGGACCCTTTTTTTTATTAGGTTATGCAGTCGGCATAAAAGTATATATTAATATTCTTCATTGGATGGATTAGAGACGTAGATGAATTTTGCTAGAGATGATGCGGACGGCATTGCTCGGTTGAAGGCACGTATGCGTCGATAATTTTAAACTGAGGATTTGGGTCAGTCGCGATACTTTTTACTTGGATCGAGGTTGCGCGTTCTCAACAGGGGGATACATGTTTGTCAGAGAAAATATGCCTTGGATTGTTGGAAGAGATGGGCAAGCTTGGGTCAAGGCTAGTTGATACTCCTTTGGACCCTGACATGAAGCTAACTCCAGATGAGGGGGATGCTATTTCTGTTCATGGATACAACGGTGTCGTCGGATATACAGATGCAGTTTAGGCTAGTTCTCCGTTAAATAGACAACAATCTACAACTGGATACCGTGTATTTGCTAGAGAAAAACTTTGTCTCTAGGAATAACTACATATATCGAGATCGATTGTCACTTTATTGGGGGGAAATTGCAACAGCGTTTGTGAACTGGAATGATCGACTCGCCGACTTGTTTGCCGAGTCCCTTTGTGGTCCTCATGTGAGTTACATTGGTGACAACTTGGGGAGATATATCACATGTATGCTTCGACTTGAGGGAGAGTCTTGAGGAACAAGCGATCTTATAAGGATAAAGCGAATATTATAATTAGAAAGGGGTTCAGAAAATCCCCAACCATTCAATCTCATTTTTTTTTTCTGTTTTGTCCAACATTTATACCTTGGTGAATAGTGAGAGTTTGACATAATCTCTCAATTAGCTACCCCATCATATAAATGGAAAATTCACCAAACTGTGTGATAACGTGATCTTATGTGTGTCCAATGCAAATGAAAAATAGAGAGGTTCATGACTTAAATCATGGACCAAGTATCGTGATTGGTAGATAGATCATGGGAATTTTTCGAAAATGTTATTGATTTTCGTTATCGCGATATCAAATTCTTTTGTATCGGTATATCGCAAATGGGGTCATACCGTATTCTGATGAAGTCATAAAATGTTATCGCAAATGACCTCATAAATGAAGCGCTATATATCCATCGTTCTATGAGCCTGTTCCATCGTAAGAATATTTTATCACGTGATCGTCATGATCGTTATCTATTATCAATAAATAGTGATCTGAGTTACCATGAATTTAGTAAATAATCATCATTCAAAACAGGATCGCTTTGATTTTTGTTACTTGTGTAAAACTTAATCTCTCCACCTCTAATTTTGGTACGGCTAACGAAGAAAAGTCCAAGGCCCAAGACAGAAGACAGAAGTTCCAAAATCTAGGAAATACTCTACTTTTTAGGATACTTCTTTTAGGTTGAATGAAGTCGATGATAGAAAACATCAGAATTACGCAACGCACCACTTCAACTCCAATTCATGTATTGATAGGGGTTGTTGAGCAAAGGATTGATCGAGCATACGCTGCTAGTTTCTGCAACGTCTGAACATCATGTGATCGAGCATACGCTCGATTTCCAATACCCAATGGCTTGTCTTTGATAAGCTACCGCACAAAGTGCGAAAAGCCACCATGTGATGTGGTCGGTCTTACCGTCTTATCACCGAATGCAAAGCTCTGTTGGGCCAGTACCAAGATTTTCAAGTAGTCCACCGTCTAAGAGAGGCCAACCAAGTAGCAGATTGGATCGTAAAAAATTCATCGAGTCAAGGCCCTTCCTCGTATATGTTTATATGTACCGTACATATAAACATATACGTTCCAACTCCAGGGCGAGTCTTTAAGGAATATTTGTGCCTATATGTATAGGCGTATACGGTGTCGTGTTCGCAAATAATCATAAAGTGTATATTTTTGTAGAATAATACTTTAAGAGCAGCCACCGCAAAGGGGGGCCACGGCGAGTTCCCTTCGCTCTCCTTTTCTTTTCTCTCTGATTAAAACCGGAAAATATTATCGCATGCGACGTCATAAATAAAGCGCTATTATATCCATTGTTGGATGAGTCTGTTCCGTCCTAATAATCTTTTATACCGCGATGCATCATGATTGTTTTTTACTCTTGATCAATGGTCAGCGAGTCACCGTATATTCACTAAATAATCATTCTCGCTTTGATTTGTTTTTCATACTGATGTGAGAAATTTGAGTTAACGATAAATACAGGTAAGTTCCACACCAAAATGGTATGGCTCCTGAAGCTAAGTCCAAGGCCCAAAAACAAAGAAGAAAGAAATTTACACGCAGGTTTGTAGCCCAATTCTTACATTATGTGATCGATGCCTCTTCCTGTTGTGGTCCTAATGATGCCTTCGCAGAAACTTAGAATGCCAAACACGACAATTCAAGCCAGGAGGAAAACTATATGCATAAGAAGCGCATTGTAATCACAACGTTTAAGCGATACCACCCTCGCATATAAGTCGACCGCTTACAAGTGTACGACTCATCTTGGTTTTTTGCGAAATAGGCGCGACACCTATTTTATGTAAAGCCCGGTTGTTGTAAACTCACCTTGAGCTGAGTTTGACAGCGGATTGCTAGGATTTGAACCCTGATCTGTGCTCTGCTATCATGTTAAGAAGCTCAAAAATTGAAAGCCTAAACTTTTAGGCAGGAGAAAAACTACATGCATGCGATAGTCGTTTTAACCATGTACTTAAGCGACATGGTATTACAGTTGACGGGTAATAAGCTCGAAAACGCAGGTTCACTCGGATGCAAATACGATGGATGAGACGTACGGTGAAAGTGTGATCTGGAGAAGAGGGGATTTAGTTCGGTAGGTAAATTACGTAAAAAATAGTTACACAGGTGGTGCTGATTGCATAAGCACGTGTCATGCTAAATTCAAAGGGCTCTAATTTAAGATGCCATTGGATCGTTTGTTTAGCATCCAACGATATGTGCAAACTTCTACACAGATTACACATCGATGAATAGGCCCACCAAAGAAAAGAAAAGACAATTTTATTCTTTGAAGTGGCTCTTAGAAAAGGTCTAGTATCATACATCCAGTTTCTCGTTCCCAAATTTGAAAATGATAGATACCAATAACCAGCGACGAAAAGTGTTTCGTGGAGATAATCTTAGCACAACGACTCTGTTGTCCCTTAAGTCGGCAAATCCGAAATAGTTCACCATGTGTTCATGCCAACCAATTGATAGAGAAGACAGACTTCAGTTCAGAACCTTACTGGCTGGCAGAGAAGACTTTTCTGTCAATTGTATGATACAAACACATTGTGAACTATTTTGGATTGACAATCAAGTATTTGTCGAAATAGTTCACCATGTGTTCATGCCAATCAATTGATAAAGAAGACTTCCCTGCCTGAAAGTAAGACTTCAGTTCAGAATCTTAGTGGCTGGCAGATGAAACTTTTCCGTCAATTGAATGAGATAAACACATTGTGAACTATTTTGGATTGACAGCCAAGTAATTGTGCCGGAATATCTTCTCAAAACACTTTCAACCCAACTCAAATTCACAATGCTCGCTTCTCTCACAAAGTGTTCCTTCCCATATACCAGGCCATGTTGGTCAATGTTTTGTCCCAGCTTGTCCTCTCGGAGCCACCTTTGTCCTCCTTTCGCTTCCCTACAAGAAATCACCAAAAATTAATATATTCTATCTAGCCAACGGGTAATTTATTAATATCACTTTGCTTACTGCTAACATGAATCACTATTTATGCCGACAAAGTGAATGCTCATAGAGAGAGTTCTAGAGATTTGAATTCTGTTAGAAAGTCAAATTTATATGGTCTAAAGATGATAAGAGTTCATATTAGAATCTAAAAAATATAAGAGATCAAGATATATTGGATACTTAAAATTCACAATTCGCCCATATAAAACTACCAACTGGGCCCACCCAGCACCCTTGCCCAAGCAAGTACTACTAACTGTTTTTAATACATATTCAATTTTGAGTACTCAAATTATGTTGGTAATTTATCAAACAAAATTCACAAATAAATGCCTCACAAAATTCACTTTATGCTAGTCAAGAAATGGCCTGGCCATCAATTCTTAACATTCTTAAAAGTGATTCTGTGAATGTCAAGTTCGAATACTATAAAAACAACTGATTTTAGGTGTCTTTTCGAAGCAGGAAAGCTTGCCTAACAAATTAAAGATTCCAATAATCTTAATTCTACTCTTTAGTTTCATTGTGCCACTCTAAGAACCCAAGTTTTTATATCAGTCGAGCAAGATGCAAAACGCAAATATTGAAGTATCCACTTGCTAATTTACTATATTCTGTTAATTGCTAAGATAAAACTCCTACTTTCTGTTCGAGCATTCTTTTCATTAAGAGTTGCATTAATCAAAAAGATTGACATTCATTTGAAAAAAGAGAACTTAAACCGGTGAAGCAAAAGAAAGACAGAGATGATGGTTACCTTGTTCTCTAGCACTTTCAAGGCTTTGTAGTAGACCCAGAACCTGCCTGCTACGGCTTTGAGGTTTGTTATAATCTTCTCGACGAACAATTTCTCAACCAAGATCTCTCGGTTGATCGCTGATAATCTAATGCTTTGTAGCTTATCTTCAACTTCTTTCTAAAAGAGTACATTTTTTCCGCACAAAATTTGTACCTATGACTTCAAGAGCTAAAAGAAGCCCTCCTGAAGTGGATAACACTTCATGAGAGAGAAAATCAATTTAGTTGGAGGAGAGATGTCTGCTAAATAAGATCAAAGACTGATCCATTATCTCAAATTCAGTTGGAGGAGAGATGTATGCTAAATAAGATCAAATACTGATCCATTATCTAATATTCATACTTTGCCTCTATTGATCCAAACTTTTCAAGAAATCCTCATTGGACCAAGGCCTGACAAGATCAAGAAATGGGAGAATACGATGGAGGCCTTCATTCTACAATACAAATGCAACATCAAAATTGCTCCAACTAGAGAGAAGTTCGTTCAAATTTAGTGCATTCGCCCAATGCTGATGTAGTATTGCGGCCCAAATTTGGACTCATTGAATGAAAAGAAATGGATTAGTTTCCAAGTACTCTCCCATAGAGTTTTACAAGGTTGTCAAACTTTCCCACCCAACATCATCATAAACTATCTTGCTTTTAATGTTCCGAGAGTTGTCAAAGTTTCCCATCCAACGACCTCAAAATTGTCAAACTTTTCCATCCAACATCATCATAAACAATCTTGCTTCCAATCTTGATTCTAGTGGTAACGATAATCTTACTTCCAGACCACAACACTCACGATCTCCACCCAAAGCTTCAACTGATCATTACCATCCACATCATCAAGAACAATGAGGACTTCTTTCCAAATTTGAACCCATAACCTCAGAGCTAAGGGAAGTCATCAATATCAACGATGACTTTTTTTCCAAATTTGAACCCATAACCTCAAGAGCTAAAGGAAGTCATCAAGGATAATGAGAACTTTTTTATCCAAATTTGAATCCATTACCTCAAGAGCTAAGGGAAGTCGTCTACCTCATGTTCATACTTGAAGTCCACCATGCGTCATCAAGAACAATTTGCTTCTCGTAGTAATGATAATCCTACTTCCTAACCCAAACCACTTATGATCTCTAACTAAAATCTTCAAGTGATCATTATCATTCACATCATCAAGAAGAATGAGGACTTTCTTACCCTAAAATAAGGTAAGATGAACCATCACATTGATCGGCAAGTTTGTTGTAGATGACCTTAGCACAAGCTATCTTGCCAATACCACCCATCCCATAACGAAGGTAGTGCTAGAATTATGATATGCAAGTATCATGACATTCTCTATACGGTGGTCGGTAAAAACCACTTCAAATGCCTTCTTTAACTCAATCAAAACCTTTATGATAACCAAATTTACCAAGTCATCTTCGTATCTGCCAAATAGAATTGGACGTCAAGTTTAGGGTAATAATAATAGCATAGTAAATCTCATTATAGCACATCAACAAACTAACTTTGGAACAGATTGCCCCAGCTTATTGAAGTCATCTATTTCTCACCTCTATATTATCATGTGTTATAATATATCGAAACACAAATAGTCAACCAATAGAAAGTAAGAAGGTTCAAGTAAAACAATACCTGTCGACATCTTTCTTGGAATCCCATCCTTTCAGGGACCTACTTCCTGTGAGCGCTTTCTCCCATTCATCCACAACCTTTTCATTGACACACTTCTTACGCGACCAAAATCTCGCTCCCAACAACCCTAATTGGTGCTTCACATCCTGTGGTTCCACTTTGTAAAGTATAGGCAAGACTACATGTCCTCTGATATTCTTGCACTCCATCATCGGAACCAATTCACCAAGACACCATCTGCTAGAAGCATAGTTCCGAGAGAGAATAGTGATCAAGACATTACTCTTTTTAACAGCTTGGAGATGATCTGGGTCAATCTGCTTGCCTTTAAAGACCAACCAACTAGACAAGCCAGGAATGCATGTTCTCGTCTTCTGCAAGACACAGCAGAGACAAGAAGAATTTAGTGCACGATGGCTACAAAATGAGGCAAGGATATTGGACAACACATTTCTCCTTTTATCTGACCCGCCCTTAATTTCTCCTTAGAAATTACCACCGGGTTTGCTCCGCTCTTAGACAAAAAGGGACGACAATAATTCTTCAAGAAGTTCCATATTCTACTATATCAGATTGAGTGCAGTGCATTGTATCAAGTCATGTGGCATTATCTGGCACTAAAATTCTAACTGTAGGACCTGGTTCTACTTTTTCCGGATAAGTTTTGATCGACTAAAACTGAATACATATACGACATGATCGCAGAATGATCTCGTTCTCCTTTTGCTAGGTAATTGCACCATGATTTTAAATGTTTAAAAACTTCCCATAATGACATTGTTCGCCATTTCTAGACATGTATGGCGCTACTGGACCACATTCCTGTTCGGCCATTTCAATACAGCATTAGCACGACAACGACAGCTCACCACGCGAATGGCGTCCTAGTTAGCTTATTACGTTCCTTTCGCGACATCAACACCATCGTCGCCAGCCAGCCTCTCAGCACCATCCGCCCGCCGCCGGCGTCTCGCCATCGGCCCTCCACCCCCCTTCGCACCCGATGCAGCCTGACTAACCGGAGGCGTCCGACCTCAGATTCAGATTCAGAGCTCGCGGCCTCGGATCTGAGGTCACGGTGTATAGGTTCGGGGGCGCCGACGAGGTGGAGGCGGAGGCGGCGGCGGCAGTAAAAAGGGAAACTCAAGAAAAGAACACCGAGCAATAGGGGAGGCGCATACCTGTTTGATCTTGACGAAGACCCCACATCGAATCAGTCGGAGAGAATGGAAAGAACGTCTGAACAGAGAGCGCAGAGATTTGCACAGTCCATCGCAAATCTCAGGAGGATGCGGAGAACAGGAAGACGGCGAGCTCGAGCGAGCTCGCTCCACGGTTATAAATAGAGGATCCGGTGAACCCTAGGAGCACGCAACGGGTCGGGTGTTGTGCCCGAACGGCCCATTACCGGGCCCGATTTTAAGCCGGTTCACATGAAATCCCGGTTCGGTTCCTAGTAAAAAAATTTGTGAGCCGAACCGGCTCAAAGCCAAACCACAAATCGAGTACTACTGAAAAAATAAAAATGATAGGATCGATCATTCCTAGGGGCTCAGCAATGGGATCCCACCGGACCAGGAATCATCCGGGTTAGACCAAACAGGTCAATTTTAGATAGTTCCAAGGACATTAGTTTGGTTTCTGATTCCATAAATTTGGAACTGGTAATTTTCGATTCAATTCCCGATTTTTGGGTGGAAGTGTCTACTCAGACCAAAGTTATTGTTATTATTATTTATTAAAAACTTTAAAGGAAGAAACCCTGATGCTCTTTAATCTTTCCATCTCTTTCCACTTTCCCTTTCCCCTCTCACAAGTCACAAGTCACGTCTTTCCCTCTCTTTAGTCTTCCTTCTCGTCTCTTTCCCCTCTCGTCCCTCTCTTTCCAGTTGCCCTCTCATGCTTTTTCCCCTCTCTTTCCAATTTCTCCTATCATGCCTTTACCTCTCGGTTCTTTCCCGTCCCTCTCGCTTGCACTCTGTCCCTCTTCATTTGCTGCCATTCACTCCATCTCTCTGTCTTCATCATTCACCCTCGGTCCTTTTTAAGTTGCAACTAGTTCCTCCGGTCCGGTTTCCGGTTCCAAAAATTAGGAATCAATTCTTCCGGTTTAATTTTTAATTTCTCAGTGTGATCGGATCAGACGGGGAATCGATCACCCCATGTCATTCCAACATGAGAAGTTCATTTGGGATGTCCTTATAGGCAATTTTTATATGGTTGAGCAACTAAATAAAAAAAGAAACGGAAAGAAAAAGTAAGCCAATTTCCTGTTCCAAAAACTAAAATACGGACTCTGACAGAGTAGCCTGGTGTGTACTCATTATTGAATGTTCTTAATAAGTTCCGGTCACATCAATAGACTGTAGGACTTCGGACAACCGTGCATGAAAGTTGATCTCTTCTAGGCGATAACCACTTGTAACTCGACATTGTTCACATAGACATTTTAACGTTCGGATACAATATGATTATGTATGCATGTCTTCCTCGTGGAACTCTTTCTATTGTGGGCTATATCTTCTTCTGATAATACTTTTAATTAATGGGTGATTAGTATGAACATCGTCTACATTTAGATTCAGTTATGTTTGAATTAGAATTTTTATAGTATGGTTGATTCGAATTGGTTTTTTCATGAGGGCACGGGTTCATGAAACTTTTGGATGGTGTTGACTGATACATCAACCTTCATTCCATCATTATAAATTGGGAGATCTGATGGGAAAGCTCTAAAAATTCGAAGTCTTGATTGCAGAAGTGACAAGTTTGAAGAATATCGCCCGAGAAATAGTGCTAGTTCTGAAATCATATGCGAATTTTTCCTGTAAGAATTTGCTCATATTTTCAGAAGAATTTGACATATTTAATGGAAATCAATCCATAGCATTATAAGTATTATATAAGAAAATATCCTAATAATAACATATTAAAGGTCACATTATATCCTCCATTGGGTAAAGGTTATTTGTAGGATTGAAAGCTTGAAACAAGTAAACTTGACATATGGTCACTGTGTTAGAGCAATTAAATATTAAACCACACATTCATCTAACAGCTTAAACTTTTGAGTGAAAGTAGGTTCAATTGGATATGTTAACGGGCTAGGACTTGAACTCCCTTTTGGCGATCTCCTCGGGCAAAGGTATCGGACTTTTGCTCCTCGCTCTGAATTTTAGCAAACTAGCAATCTAGTCACGAAATTTTGATTTTAATCACTCAATGTACTAAACTTTTGTTGTTTGCAATTGTAAAAATGCACCCTTGGGTCTACCGCGTCAACAATTCGTTAAAAATTGGCTGAACTTTCAGGAGAAAGTGCAAATTGCGAAAAGAAGAAGAAGGAAAGTATAGAACAATTGAGGGGTTGAAATCGAAAACCATAGTTTAGTTCTGATTTTTTACCCGGGGTTTACATTCTCGCCTCTTATATTTTGCTCCGAATACGAAGAAACACACTTTCATGTGGACAAGAAATGGTCTTCCGACAGAAACCTGGGCCTCATGATTGGGCTCGATAATAGAGAGGTCACTTCGTTTAGGCCCGCACAAAGCAGTTGTTTTTGTAGTATCGAGGTCTCCAACTATACGTTCACACATAAAGGGTGTCGATAGAAATTGAGATACTTCATAGTACAAGGCCAAAATATTGTGCGAGATTATAAACTTTGTCATCTAGGGGGTGATCGGTTCCCGGGGTACGTAGGTTTCCCACCTAAAATTGGAAACCAATCCCATGACTCAAACCCTACCTTGATTAGGCCAACTTGGATGTTAGCTTGCCGAAGGCAAAGCTGATCTAGGATGACCTGTTCGACAATTTAGAGGGCATCACAGATCGAGATCTGGTGATCCAAGGCCTCAATTCCATCACCAAGTTCTGGTCTGGCTGCCTCCGTGTCTTCTCCTGCAAGGACCGTTGCGAAATCTACCTCGAGGGTCCAGTCTTTGGCGAGCTCTTTGTCGCTTGCTTCGTCCACCTGCTACTCAGTGCTATGGATCGATGACGCCAGAGGGATAGCACCCTTTCATCGAGCTGGGGTTCGCGGAGTGGAACGAGGCCTTGGATTTCAATGTGCACAAAGAACTCTACTATGAGGATCTAAGACAGTCGAGCGAAAATAAGAGAGAGATAGATAGAGTGGCAACGCTTGAGAGAGAAGCCAAATTTGAAATGAGTGAAACTAGAGAGTAAACAAAGCCAGATTTGAAGTGAGAAAGTGCAAAATGAGAAAGGCGAATGTGAGGAACTTAAACTCAGGTTCAGTGTTGGATAGGTTTGGTCTAGGTCCAGCCCGATAACTAGCCTTGCAAGATTGGCCTAAACCGGAAACGAGACCGGTCAAGGCTGGAATCGACCTTATACCAACTAGTTCATTCCTATTCGAAGACTAATGCTCACCCCTAATGTTTTTTTTTTGGGACGGAATGCTCCCCCCTAATGTTATCGACTAATTAATTTGGTTAATGTAGTTCAACTGCAGCGTTGTCGCTTTCTTTTTTTTTTGGTCTATGAGCATAGTCACTTATCATAAATAAAAATCGATGTACTTCAAACACCTTACCAATGGTAGGTTCTTTGCTCTCGATCATTGATGGATATCACGAAATTAAATAACCAAAAGTGTCGGCAAACCCCTTATCTCCCAAAACTCTTACCTCTTTTGAAGCTCTCCTTCAGGCTCTCAGTTTCAGTTTCTGAAGTTGAGAGCCTACTTAGTCTGTGGTTTTCTTTTTTTTTGTTTTGATTGTCTTTTCTTTTCTCTCCCAATTTGTTTTGGGAGTTTGTGTGTGTGAATAAATTTCTGCAGCTAATCTTGGGTGAATGTGAAGACTAGTTCGGCTATTTGTCCAATGAATAGCCACCGAGAAGAATGTTCATGACGTGGCTCCACAACTTCTTTGAGATTAGACTGCTCTCATCTTTCGATTTAGATTTAAGTCTACATCTAGGGATTTTACTCTTATCAACTAGATCTAGATATAGATTTGGGAGTTCTTTTCCAATATTTGATCAATGTTATTTTAACATATTGATATTAGTGTTTTTGCATGGCAATGACGAATGGGATGTTGAACCTAGACGTGAACTGCAAGCCGTTGCAAATGGAGTGGGAGATCTTGATGTGTGCTCATCACTAAATTTGGTGATCCGCTGCCAAATGTTTACGGTGTCATATATGTTTTTGACGGATGAGAGTGTGTTTTTAGTTGTAGATTGTGCTTTGTTATGTAGTTGTTTAGGATTTGCTAGGCTTGAAAGCTTTCTATGTACCTCTTGAGTATTATTCTGAGAAATGAATGAAATCTTTTCTTCGACCAAAACAAAAAACCAAAAGTAGTTTTTACATGTTAGGATATTTAAATATCAACCACACATTTATATAACAGCTTAAATTTTTAAAACAATTGATAATGATCCCACAAAATCTCACATTTCATTTCAAAATGAAGAATTATTTCTTAAAAGTCGCCTCATGTTACCGTTCTAGTTCTGCGAGTAACCACCTATCCAACCACTAGCGCTAATTTGGCGGCCACCACCTCCTCCGGACACTTCCGTGGCTTCGCAACATTACAGTGTTACCTGATGTACTTTATCTGATTCGAATTCATAAATTGGGGTCATGGCTTATGCAACATTATCGCCCTACACATCCAATAAGGCACCAAGAGGCCAGTTATATACACTCATGACAGAGTGATTGATCATCCTACGAACAAGACAAGACTTCTTTATGTCGGTGTCTGGTGGTAGATCACGGAGGTGTGGCATGATCCTCAGAAAGATACCAAGCACGAAGCTGCTCTTTGCTCAAATGCTGGTGGGTGGTGGCGAGGGCGGTTCGGCTTGGTCTTAACTTAATTCGCAATGCTATCGAACTTTGGACGTGCACCCAACACGCCACGACAACACGTTTTGTTTCTTCTGCTCCACCTGCAAACTGCCCGCAGAAGAAAAACTCAGGAGTTGGTACTCTTGTCTCCATCCATTACGCTAATCATGTCGTTGACGCTTCTCGAATCAACGGTTTTCTCAGCCCCTGGGAAGAAGAAGAATCAAGATCCGAAGGCCGAAAATGATCATTTGGGTCGACATAACAATAGTTTTTACTCATAATTTGTACCTCTTTCTGGACTGTGGAGACATATAATGAGAAAAGAAAGATGGGAACCGTACGACATGTTGGTATTGAATAAATAAGGTCTTGACGCATAACATTTACGTCTAAAATTAGTAGCAGCTGGTACGCTTTGGATCCCAACGATGCACCAGTTCGGTGATTGGGTTCTGCATATATTAATGGGGCGATGTTGGGTACAGCTGAAGGTAGAGGTAGCGTATTGAGAAACTCTAATTAGGTTTAAAAAATCGGTAAGCGGTTCTTGCGAAAGACGGAAAGAGATTTGAACCGATCCTTTGTCGCGTGCGTAGGATAATTGAGTTTGTAGCCAAAGGCTATGTTGACCGGTTTTGTGTTAGAACATTTAAATCATAAACCATGCCTTCATTTATCAATTTAAGTTTTTAAAACAGTTGAGCGTGACCTCATTGGATTTTTACATAGTATTAGAGCTGGAGGTTCCGAATTCTAATCTTTTCACGTACCTTGTTTGCTTCTCTTATTATATACTTCCATGGGAGCATCATAATATCTTAAATACTAAACAAAGTTTTCATCTATCGGTTTAAAGTTTCAAAATAGTCGGCATGGATCCCACAAGATGTTTTATTTTCTTGGTCTATGTGTAATCTGAATTATCTTTCCCGTGATTCACGAACGACTTATTTTAGAGGCAGTGCTTCCATCATTGGATCTCATCTGCACTCAAACGGAAAGAGAAGATCTCATATCTGCCGACACTAAAATTGACATATACTAAAGAATTAGATAAATTGTGTGTGTCCAATCTCCATACGAATGGAATCCAGCTATAGATTAATTGGCCTTTTATATGAAGTTCAACGAGGGTTTTTGTTCTTCTCGCAACTCATAGTAAATGACTCATGTTGAGAATTTGCTTCCTTTATTTGTATACTTAGGATTATCTTGTGTCAAATGCTGATGAGTTTGTCGGGGAAGGCCTAAGCATAGGAATGCATTTTAAATAAGATGGGAAGACAGCAGTTTAAATCATTTGTCAGACCATGCAGGCTATTGTCTTCACTTGCTTGGGGTTCGGCGGTGCTGGGACGTGCCCTTATTTCTATATTCACTGCGCCTCAATAGACTTTCATTTGTCTTGACTTTTCAATATAAATATACACACATACATACAAATTTATGCACATAATTATATAGAGGTGTGTGTGTTTTGTCCGTTTAGAGTTGGTACAAGAGGGGAAGCAAAATGCAATTAGTGTGCTGCCAGCCATAGCATGCTTAAGTTCGATTTGAACTTTGATAGTCTCCCATGACATTCTTTTATCTCCTGCATCAACAATGTCAATTGCTAACACAGGGGGACAAGGCACCGACCCAGATGGGAAGATCCACGTCTCTAAAAGGACCTTTTGGGAAAGTTTATCTTGTTAAGGCTCGAAGTCATTTAAGAAAATGTGTTAATCTTCTTTTTATGATTTAAAAGGGTGATGCAGCCAATGACTCGTATGGATGGAAATCTCTCGTTTGGAAAGTACCTAAAAAAATCTCTTGTACAAAATCTCGAATCTTTTAAGCCCGTAAAGCATGTGAGAGTTATCACAAAGGTAAGTGTTTTGTCAATCATTTCGTTTCAATAGTACGCTATGCTTGGTTCGGAATTATGATGAAAGTATAGTTCTCTTTTGACCCAATAACCATTTACGTATCTCTAGTTTTGCCAATGCCGTTAACGTTCCGCAAGTAAGTGATCGTTGGGTGAAATGTCCGATAAGTTTTCGAAATTTTTCCAAAATTTTCATTGAAGAGGTGCTTGGGCATTGTGCGCTAGGAATCGCAACTCGTGATTAAGACCATTTGAGTGGACGACGATGACGATGGGTAAAGCTAAGAGAAACTTTCCAATTTGGCCAATCATCCGCTGAAAAGAAAATGAAAACACGAAAACTACGAGAATCGGAAAGATGATGATAGGAATATACAAGCAAAACTACGATGATGATCCTGCTGGATCAATCGGGTCGATACAAGTTGGGACACTAAATACGTATCTCTACACACGACAGCACCCGACAAACGAAACATGCGAAAGAGAAATTTGCAGGGCCGTCGTTCGTCTTCCTCACGACCGGCTCGAGAACAGCGCCTCCCATATCTCGGCGAACACCTGCAGGATCACCCGGTGGTGGTGGTGCGAGTTCAGCGCCAGGAAGCACTCGAGCAGCTTCTGCAGCTCCTCCGCCCCGAACATCTCCTTCTCCACTATCATCTCCACCATCGACTGCCGGAAGTCCCCCCGCGGGTCACTCGACCGCTTCACCACCGCGAAGCTGTCCTCGATTTCCCCGCCGGCCAGCCGCGGCGCCCCGGCCCCGGCCGCGCCGCTCCTCCTCCGGCGCCGGCGCTGGCGGCGGTTCTCGGACGAGTCCGACGAGAGGGAGCGGGAGGAGGAGAGGCGCCCGTCGCTCTCTTCGTCGCTGCTGAACCAGTCCTCCCGCGACGTGGTCGACGAGCTGTACGGGCACTTCTCTTTCTCCTCCTCCTTCATCGCCTTCTTCTCGGTGTGTTCGACTCGACTCCTGTTATTAATTTCTCCGAGGGAGGGCACCGGTGGCCGGGGTAGTCGTCTGACGAAGGGAGTGATAGACGTCGAAGGAGGGCACCGGCGGCCGAGGTAGTCATCGTCCCTGAGGACTGATGGCGGATACCGCTCGGACGAGGTTCGGCGTGGGAACCGGGGGTCGTTCGGGGTCGAGGGGGAGACCGCGTCGGAGTCGCTGAAGATGGTCCGGGTAGAATCGGGCGGCGAGGACGGTGGTCGGGGAACAGGGACGGAGCGGTGGATGACTTGGGCGATGGTGCGGGAGCTGCAGGAGGCGGCGAAGGAGGGCCGGAACATGCGCGACAGCCGCAGCTTCTTCGCTCGCAAATTCATTGTAGGGAGAGGGAGAGAGAGAGAGAGAGAGAGAGATGGAGAGGAAGACTTCTATTTTTTGGGTTGCTGGATTTTATAAAGAGAGGGTGGACCATGCTCATTTGGAAAGAAATCTTGACAAAACATTTTGAAATATTGGACAACATTAGTTTTTGCCCAAAATAAAATGAAACCAACAAGAAGGAAGTATACTTTACGCTTGTGAACCTTTTAACACTTTGTGCAACTACTTAAATTTAAAAGTCAATTTATTTTGTGTCATACTCTCGAGAACATTTTTTCCGATTATAGATACAATGAAAGTCGAATTAGTAATGGCGCATGTATTTTAACCTAAATTTTAATGATGTTTGAAAGTAGTACGGAACAAGGCAGAAAAATTTGAAAGTTGGCTGGCATGGCGAAAAAGTGGAGTTGCACGAAAAGAATAAAGTAGCGAGGTAAAAAATTTTATTCAACAAAAATTCAATATACTTGAAATTTCTGAAATAAATTTTAGTTTTGGCTAGTCACGAGATGAACGTCAGTTTGATTTTCGAGTTAACTTGGATTCTCATGGCTCGAGCAAATTTTATCGATGCTTTCAATTGTGTAAATTACTATTCGAGTTTTAGTCTTGACAACTGTATTCATTTTTTTAAATGATATATATTTTTTCTTTCACGACTGCAAGTGTGAAAAATATTTTTATATTGAATATGTAATTAATAGAAATTCTATATTTTTATGGTCTAATAATAAAGATGTTTAAACTGTTGTTTTTAATATTTTATATTGATGATGTTTCTGGCAAGTATCATTTCTATTTTTTCATTTGATTTATTGTTTTTTTTTGTCTGTGTTATATTCCTGGACTTTGGAGCTCCTTTACAAAGAGCTTGGTGCCCCCCAGTGGGCCCATACGAGGAAACCCCATAAACCTCTCCTATTAGCAGGAGCAGAGTTTTGAACTCTCCACCTCCCCATTCCTAAGCGAGAATAGTGACCATGGCCAAGTCTTTAGTGTTTCAATTTAAAAAATGCCACTTGGTGGGCCACCAAATGGGATTCTAGGAAATTTGTCTGGTTTTCTTGATAACCGTTACTCTTAACGGTGCCAATACATACGTCCACTACGTACAGGTGATTATCGATGTCTGAATCTTGTTGAGTCATGTAAAGAGAAAGGGCATGCACGATGATCAGAACTTTATTAGTGAGAAGGGTGAATACTATTATTGCTTCGACTATTCCTCTTGCCGCGTTAGATAGAAGCCCGAAGTCGCAAAAAGATAAGGAATGAAATCGACATGTGTAGGAAAGCATGGATGAAACTCATCCCCCAGAGATAGGTGAAATTAGATGTGAAGAATTGTTTTTCAAAATCTCTAATTCTGATACTAATTTACAGATGTGTACATCGTTATAATATTTTAAAACCCTTAAACCCGTTTAGAGTACATGCGAAATACATTCTATAGCATCACAATCATACAGTATTCCGCTAATTTCTATATTAATTTTTCCCTACGACGTTTACTTACAATTTACAAGAAAGAGTAATGAAGATCCATGGCGTGATCCCCAACTCATCCTTTTCGTTTGCCCTAGCTTCTTGTCGTCTTCTTCCTTGTCCCGAATAAAAGAAAACGTCGGTAGGAGGAGACCTTATGCACAGGAGAATCTTAGATCAGAGACATTACTTTCATCCTCATATGCCCGTTTCCCAATTACAGATTAAAATTGTTTAATGTCTTATTTTGTTGTGGTGTCTTTTGTCTACTTTCTGGTGTACTTTTCCATCTATTCTTAAATCAAAACTTGAGAAAATGATGCCAGCATTGCATCGTCTTAGATAAATGTGCAAATTCTGTTTTAAAAAAATCAATCTCTGGCCTGTTCCTGGACGAGTTTATGAGCAAAAAAATACGTTTGATAACGGCACAAAATTTCTGTTCTCGAAACAAATTTATTTGATAATGGCACAAAATTTCTAAGTATTTTTTTTTCGATGTCACGTTGAAAATAGGAGAAAAATATAGGTACCAATGTTGCGAACAGAATCAATCACATCTGAAACACTTATTTATCTAGACCGACACATACATGTCCATATTCTTTCGATGTAAAGGTCAATACGGGTTTTAGTTTCATAACCAATTTGCTTGACCGAATTTTTAATATGTAATCGACCCGCTTCATATTATAACATAATACGCATGTGCAAGTTAATATGGTCTTAAAATAGCCTTAATTGATATTATCATAGAGCAATAAGAACTAAGGTCATTAAATAAAGCTTAATAGCATGAAAAACTCCAAATTGGTATACTTGTGATAATTTTACTTTCCATTAGTTTCCATTTAATTTCATTGTCAAATTTCTGAATTGGATGACATGCGGTAATTTACGGGTGTATTAGTTTGGAGTTTTACCTTTCGTTTATCATAAGTGTATTAGTTTGTGATTTTTCGTGATATAAATCCAATTTAACGGAGGGCAAATTTGTTACAAATGTAATATAACTTAGGATTTTTTGTGGTCAAAAAATTTTTTTGGGTAAATTTGTCACATGTATACTAGTTGAGATTTTTGATGATCAAAAAATTAATTTAGAATAAGTTTGTCACATATATACCAGTTTAGAATTTCAATACTAAAGAAAAGCAGTCTTTCAAGGAAATCATTCACGGTTTAGTTATACATCAATGATAATAAATAGCCCTTTTAGGTTTCAGCTCAACCATGCAATAACCCCTTTTTAAGGTCGAGTTTTTAGATTCAAAACTTAAAGGAAGCTCGTAACTAAGATTTGGCAATGGAGGTGCTCTTGCATATCTCAAATGCTGAGCCGGATATATTGGTTGTTTATGCATCATTAGCTTTGATTACTTTCATGGTTAATTTAATTTAAAAGTAAGATATAAAGTGCTGGGGAACATGTGACAATTTCGAAGGAAAATGATAAATAAATGTTGTCATTTGGATCATGCAAAATGCTGCATTCGAATGGAATATTGTGGTGGTGCTAATACATACGATGCTGCAGATATCAACAGATTGACTTTGGGCTTTGAGAAAAAAAAATTTTATTTGATTGTTATTTTATCTGTATTCCCTAAGCCCAAGGCATTCTCTCGTCACGTCCTGATGATCCAATTTTTTTTTTAATCATCAACATGCTGATGATTCAATGATATATCGTCCTTGCAAAAAATAAAAGAAGAAGAAGAAGAGTAAACTGCAAATGCTTGCAATGTGGTCTGATCCTATGAATTGCTCATTGATTATGGGCATATTTTTCATTCGTTCATTCTTCTTTATAACTGATATATGCAATTAATTTTTAAAAAATAATTTTTAAATTGTTTATTTTTCGCATAACAAACGCACTGATGATCCATTCTTTGAATGTCGTTGCTATTCTCTTTTTGGTATGAATTTTTCTATCCAAATTGAAGTGCATTCCTACCCACCAAATGACCTATAAATCATAGCCTTTTACATGAAAGCTTAAGGTCTGAGAATAGCTCAAAGGTGCCGAGAATAAAGCACCAAAACATTTGTTAAATTGCCTTTGATTTTTATTTTTTTGCTCATCATATTCGAAGTCTAGCTTCTACTCAATACCTTGTACCTCATGATCTGGAAAAGAAAGATATAACTATTGACATGTAAAGTCAATTATTAAGAAATATAGCTTATACTTATCGTGCCAAATCCAACTGTTCACATTTAATGTATTTTGATCAGTCGGTCGAAATGCTTTGTCATCCAAAGGTCAACATTGATTATTGCTATCCATCGGTCGGTATAGCCCGCGGGTATATTGCCATGCAAGACGTACCGCACAATAGAAAAGCCCTCGACTTTGGTAATGTGAAACATGCTTAACGTCAGCAAATTTAGGGTTCGTGGTCGTGTCAGGATTGATCCAATACAACCAATGCACGATAAAGAAACTCAACGAGGAGCTGGAAATTCATCAGCAGTCACACCGCACTGTCTCGTTGAGATTAGGAAAGAATCTGAGAAGTCACCGAAACTTCCAAAGATGTAGATACACACGCAGGAAAGCTGCTGTTGAAAATGTCTCTCCTGTTGCACAAATCACTTCAGCCTCCCCAATGACTTGACATGGTTGATTGTGTCTTCTCTTACACAGTCGCGGACAACGAGGAAGATGTCATTTTTTTTCTCTCTGGACCCAACTCGTGTTGTCTCTCTTTGCTTTGGTTGCGGTCTTTTCTGAATTCTATATCGATATGCGTCAGATTCGAACTCAATAATGTTAACTTTACTATGGGCTTGCTGCTTCGCATAGAGAGAGAGATCATGGCGTTTTTTCATGGTGTTAAAAAGGCAATTTTGCTACAACGGCTGGTTAGTTTTGGGGCGATATAGAAGAACTCTGCAATACCTAGGTAAAAATATGCAGTGGTTGTAAAGTGCCAGGTCAGGAGCTGACGTGACTAGCATGTTTCACTCTTATCCACTTATAAATGGACGCGTGGTTACTGACGTGTAATAAAAGAAATGATGTGGAATTTGTTCTTTTCTTCCTTCTTCAACAGCAGGCTCCTTCTTCAACTGGGCTAAGACGACCAAGGCACGGCCATCTCCACCGTCCAAGCCGCCGCAAATGTTACTTATCAGGGGAATAAAAGAAAAGGTAAATCCTGTGAAATTTGGAGAGTGGAAGTCAAATGAATCGATTGCGTAAAGAAGAAGGGCAAATCTTCATGCCATTACTCGGTTACCATTTTCGTTTTCCCTCTAATAAAGAACATGGAGCTCCATACCTTCAAAGAGGTGCATTAACTTTCTAATCAAGCAAAAAAGGTCCCACAGCTCATTTCCTTCTTTTCATCCCATGCGATCTATATTAGGGCAAACATAAACTTACTCGGAAAAGCAAATTAAAGCAAATCATGCCATAGAGAGAAGCCGAAAGTATGGGAAAACAGATATCCACACACGAAGAGAAAAAGGAAAAAAAAAATCTGATCCAACCCAAAAAAGTAATGAGACAGCTTGATCAGAAACTTTGGCTCAATATGCAATATAGTTTATGAACTTTTAATTGACTACATTGAACTTTTTTATATAGTTTAGGAACTACATTGAATATGTACCAAGAGTATAGAGACTATATTGAACAATTATAAATTTAGGAACCATATTGCACATTCAGTTAAAGTTCATGGACCACATTAAATAAATTAAAAGTTCTTGACCACAATGCCCAATGAGACAAAGTCTATGGACCATTTGTGTCATTTTCTCTAAATAATCTTAATTCTTGATTGTGCACTTCGAACAATTTGCGGTAACAACGATAGGTGAATTGAAATTGAATCGAAGTCCGAACGAGAGAAAAATAGACAAGAAATCGCTATGACAATTACGGAAATTAGAAGGACTAATTGACGGAGGTAAAACCAAAGAAAACATTTCAATAGGTTCACCTGGAAGCGAATATCTCACTTTGCCTTCAATTCGATATTTATAATCCCTACATATATCACGTTAAACACATCAAAATGAATGATAATGTGAAAAATCATAATGTTTTATGGAATAAATTTCTTTCGTTTTTGTATACATATAACATAGTTTACATATATTGATTTGATTAATCAACTTTATGAATCCCAAAGATTGTCCTAATCACATCTAGGAAAATTCCAAATCAGTACCCAAAATGGAATTATTTTCTCAAAAAAGAGTCTAAAGTGGACATAGTGTTGCCGGCCTTAGGTGGAGGCCGCCCTCGCCTGGGGCGGGCGAGAGCCACCCTCGCCTAGGCTGGGTGGGCGAGGGTCGACCCTCGCTAGATTTGGCAAGGGTACCCTCGCCCTCGCCCGCCCAGCCCAGGCGAGGGCGGCCTCCGCCTAAGGCCAACAACCTTCGCCAGCCCCAACTATGGCCGGCAAAGCGAAAAGAGGAAAAAAAAAGGAAAGAAAAAAATAAAAAAGAAACAAAACAATTTAAAAAGTAAAAGACGAAATTGCCTTTATTCCGACGATCGGAACAATGACGTGTTCGCCGGCCGATGAGCATTTGACCGGTCAGCGAACCCATGTCCTTACTTGAGGCTAATTGGGCATTTTAGGCTTCTATTTGATACTGATTGGGTACTCCAGGCATTTATTTGACACTTTGTCCACTTTGGACCCTTTTTTGAGAAAATGACCCAATTTTGGGTACTGATTTGAAATTTTCCCTCACATCTATGATGCGCATTAATTCAAGAGGAAAACCGAAAAAGCGGTTAGAAAAGGACCTCCGTTAGTTTGCATTTTCTCCCACTCTCTCACTATTGAACAAGTTCGCACCGCTTCTAATGCCGTTAAAACCTAGTAATATTCAAATTCTGTAAGAACCGATAATATTCAATTTCCAACTAGCAAAAGATTAAAATTCCAATTTCAACTATTGTGAAACTATATTTATCGTCATTCTTATCATTAATATATGAGAGTTCTAGCCTCCACAATTAAAAACTAGTGCCTTAAATTTCTTTTCTTTATTTTAAATATCATTATACAAGCCCAATATCCAAAAGAGATATATGCACTTTCTTATGCACTACAACTGTGTCATCTCCTTTGCCTTGGTGTTATCAACTTCATTCTTGTCCTCAAACAAAGCACCAATCTCTTCTAATGTCCTGCCCTTTGTCTCGGGCAAGAAGAAGTAGAAGAACAGGCTCGCCAGCACCATCACTCCACAGAGCACAAAGAACGTGCCCGCGAATGTTATCCTGTGGCTGATGCTCAAGAACGACATCGCCACGGCCCCGCTGATCAGCCGGTTCACCGAGACCGCAAGGGCCGTGCCCTGGGCACGCATCCGCAGTGGGAACACCTCCGATGAGTAGACCCAAGTGATGGGACCGAGCCCGATCGAAAAGAACGAAACATCTGCGCACACCGCCACGATGCTCACCACGATGGCCCAGACCGGCTTGCTCCCCGAGTGCTCGAGGAACTTCGAGCCCAGGCCCAGAGCGGCCAGGGAACAGGCCATCCCTACCGTGCCCAATAGCAAGAGCGGGCGCCTCCCGAACCGGTCCAAGAACAGGGCCGAGACTATCACAAACGCGGCCTTAGAGGTGCCCATGATCACGTTGATCCCGAACAGCTTCTTTTTGTTGTGAATCCCGGCGGCTCGAAACACTTCAGGGGTGTAATAAATCACGGCGTCATTCCCGGAAGCTTGCATGAAGAAGTTGATCCCGATCGCAGCAATGAGGATCCGGCGGAGGGCGGGCGAGGGATGGAGGAATTCCCTCCATACCCCTTGCCCACCCCATCCTTTTGAAGAGGCCAAATCTACATCATCATGAGCAGCTTGGGTGATCTCATGGAGTCTTAACGCAGCCTCTTCCTCATCTCTTGAAGTCTTTAACAACACCCTTTTCGCCTCCTCAATCCTGCCTCTCATGACGAGCCACCGAGGTGATTCGGGCATTAAAAAGATGCACAACCCGAGGCCGATCGCCGGAATGGCAGTAATCCCGAGCATTATTCTCCAGTTGAACCGCTCGGGGAGGCCGGCGAGGGCATAATTGCAAATGTACCCGAGTAAGATCCCGGCCACGATAAAGAACTCCGGGAGGGAGGTGAGCATCCCCCTCACTGAGGCTGGGGCAATCTCGGCCGTGTAGAGCGGTGCGATCATGAGGGCGTACCCCACCCCAATACCGGCCACGATCCGGCCCGCCATGAGGAACGTGTACGACGGCGCAAGGCCCATCAACAGGGCCCCGATCAGGAAGGTCGATGCAGCCAGGACGATGGTGTACCGCCGCCCAATGAGGTCGGAGGTCTTGCCAGAGGCCAGAGCGCCGACCAGCGAGCATAGGTTGAGTATGCCCACGAGAATTTGTACTTGGACGAACGTGATTTTGAGGTTGTCTCTGATGAAGATCACAGCACCGCTCATCACCCCGATGTCTGCAAAATCAAACGATCATTACCACGCTCACCTCGGAATTTTTCCCAGGATTCTCAGTAGAAATGGCGACAATTCCGACTGTCTTACGCCAACCAACACGCCAATTCATAACCATTTCTTATACCCACGGTTGATTCGATCAACAGATCAACGAAAATCGTGTCCTTTTCAAGCCCATGTCGTGACAAAACAATCACCCCTTACCCATCTCCACATTCATAATTCGAATTAAACTTCGGCTCGAGAAGCGAATCTGCGCAATCGGAGAAAGAAATGGGACGAGTCGATACTCACCGTAGCCCAAGAGGATCGAGCTCGTGGAGGCCAAGATGGCACAGAACACAACGTACTTGTTCGCCCGAGGCTTCTTGGGACCGGAAGCAGCGACAGTTGGCGACTTCGGTTCATCCATTTCAGCCAATATCTTTTGTCACTCTCACGGTCACACAGAGAAGAACGAAGGAAAACTGCAAGTGATGCAGAGAGAGAGAGAACAGAGAGCGAAATGGGTATGTTGGGTGGTTGCAGAGACATACATACATACATACATACATACATACATATATATACATACATACATACATATATACATACATATATATATATATATATGTATATATACATATGGAGAGGGAGCCGAGCCAGCATGCATGAAAAGCGAAAAAGGAACAAAATCAAAAGGATGTGAGAATAAGGCTGCGCATGGCAACCATTCTGTGTCCGGCAACAGATTCTGGTCAGAAATGATTCTTTTTTATTTTGTGCCCGAAAACTGATTATGAGCATTTGAAGGCGTTTGGTAACTGCCAAAAATTTCTATTCCTGAAATAGTAAAAGAATAGAAATGTATTTGGTAACGGCATAAAATTTCTTTTTATTAATAATATTTTAAATATTTTAATATTTCTTTCTTTTCTTTTTTTCTTCTCCTCCTTCTTGGCCATGGCCGGTAAAATATTTTTTAATTAATAATACTTTTATTAAAAATAATTTTTATATTTTTTTTGGCCATGGCCGGTAAAATATTTTTTAATTAATAATACTTTTATTAAAAAATAATTTTTTATTATTTTTGGCCATGGCCAGTAAAATTTTTTTTATAATTTTTTTTATTAATAATATTTTTATTAAAATATTTTAATAAAAAATATATTTATTTTGTTTTTGCCATGGCCTGGTCGTCGGCCATGGCCAGTAAAATATTTTTTATTAACATTTTTTCATTAATAATATTTTTATTAAAATATTTTAATAAAAAATATGTTTATTGAAAATATTTTTTTCCTTTTTTTTTCCATGGCCGATAAAATATTTTTTTATTAATAATATTTTTTTTCATGGCTTAGTCGCTGGCCGTGGCTGGTAAAATAATTTTTTTCTGTTCATGGCCGGTATAATATTTTTTTATTAATAAAATTTTGTTATTAAAATATTTTAATCTCGCCAGATACGGCGAGGGTGGTCCTCGCGCCGGATATTAGAAGCTACATTAAAAACCAAGAAAAAAAAGAAGAAAAAAATTGATTCTTATTTTTGTTCCCAGAATCAAGAAGCTACTTTTTTTTATTCTTGATTCTGCTCCAAAATTGATTCTGGGCACAAATTTGCAAGAATTTGTGCCCAGAATCTAAAAATTTAACAAACGGATTTCTGTTCCAAAACTTATTCTGGAAACAAAAGAACAAAAATTTTCACTATTCGGCCAGTTGCCAAATAGGCCCTAAGAGAGAGAAGGGCAATTGACATGAATAATCCCTGAATTTTGACCCGAAGTGTAATGTGGTCCTTACAATTTTAATTTGTTTAATGCGATTTCTGAACTTTAGCCTAATATGCAATGTCGTCTCTGAACTTTTAATTTATTCAATGTGGTCTATAGACTTTTGGTACATGTTTGAGTTAGTCCCTAAATTATATGACAATGTTCAATGTTATTCTTTCATTAATTCAAGTTAACATTGAATATTTTTATATGGTCTAGGGACTAGATTGAACATGTATCAAAAATTTATGAACCACATTGAAGAAATTAAAAGTTCATGGACCACATTGCACATTAGGCTAAAATTCAGGAAGTACATTAAATAAATTAAAAGTTCAGGGATCACATTACTTATTGGATAAAAATTGTCGGACCATTTGTGTCATTTTCCTAAGAGAGAAAAGCTTCAGACTAAAAATTATTGAATGCAGCAAGGGCACGTGAACCCACTTCAACTAACTCGTCAAATTACGCAACTTTCATATGAGATCTACATTATTCGATAATCGAATTGCGTCGAGCTTACATGCTCGTCGGAATCGCTCCAAGCCGAGTCACCGTAAAAAGCTGACGTGCCCCCTTCCCCTCCCGGTACAATGCCGATTTGTGATTTGCACTCTCAACCGATTTCTGGACCTCGGGAAGGGGCCAACGGAGCATAGAGTACTAGGTTCACTTGTCAACGGCCATGACAGCCTTGGAGTTGTCCGGAGGATTCTTGTCGACGGTCACCGATCTAGAATCTGTGGGGAAGTCATGGGGGGAGTCGGGGACGGTGGAGGACTCGGAGTTTCGCGACAACGATGGCATTTCGACGATGTTGCGGGTGGAGATTGCGATTGCTGCTGGTGATGTTTACGAGCATCGGAGTTGCTGATCGATTGCATATTCTTCTCCTGATTCTTCGCCGCGCACGGATCTTTCTCTATGCATGCATGTTTTGCCTCGTACCATCTCGCTCTCCATCATCCCCCAACGTACTTTGTAATCTAGGCATTAATTCACGTTAAGGTCTGCCGTCTTCAAGTGGCCAAGGCCAATTCATTCCGTCACCAATTGAATGCAGTCTCCAACCATTGTGTTCATGACTTCGGAAAGGCTTGACGAATTTGAGAATAAAACGTAAGCCGGCAACAAAAGTTCATTCCAACGGATCATGACGCAATGTATGTAAAGTGCTACACACGAGGGAAGAGGGACCACTAATTGAGCATGATCATCGCCTAATCCTACCTAACTTAATCTTAATTATGCAATGTGAAGGATTTGGGGTGTCCTTTGTAGGCATGACTCTTGACGTAATTAGACTCGTCTAAATTAGTCATAAACTCATTTCTTAACTTATATATAATTGGATGAGTTATTATATGGTTTAGTTATATTTGGTAAATAGGTTATAAATGGATTTAAACATAAAACGGGTGTTAAATGAGTCATCAATGGGTTTATAACTTACTTAAATCCAACCCATCTTTACGACTCTCTCTTCATTCACTCTCGCTCTTACTCGATCTCGCGCTAGCTCTCTCCACACTCTCGCTTCAATTTGGGTAGGAGTTTTTCAAGATTTGATTAAATATGAAATTATTTTAGTAATATAAGTCAGATTGGGTATGAGTCACCAAATTATATTGTATGGAAATGGGTCAAAACGGGTCTTTTTTGGGTTAGATCATTTTCGACCCGATTTGATCCACCCGTTTGACGGGTCTAGGTGAAACAACAATAGGGGAATAGAAATTGAACTCGGACGAGGGAAAAGTTAATAAGAAATCGCTATGACAATTAGGGAAATTAGAAGGACTAATAGAGGGCGGTACAACCAAGGAAAATGTTTCAACACGATCAGCCAGAAGCCCGAAGATCTCTCTTTGCCTCGAATAAGATATCTCTAGTCCCTAAGTAAGTATATCACGTTAAACATATCAAATTGAATGATAATCCGAAAAATCATAATGTTCTTTGAAATAAATTCTTTCCTGCTTTTGTATGCATAGAATATAGTTTGCATTTATTAATTTGAGAAATCAACTTTACGAATCCCAAGGACTGTCCTCTTTACATCTATGATGCGCATTAACGAGTCTACTACATTCAAGAGTAAAAATATCCGTTAATATAACGGAAAAATACCATAAAAACCTCAAACTACGTCATTTATGATAAATTTACCTTGAATTTTTTTTTGTAACATGAAAAATCCCAAATTATACCACTTGTGACAAATTTACCCTGAACTTTTTTTAGTGATATGAAAAACCCTAAACTATACTACTTGTGACACATTTACTCCATAATACTTTGGCCTATGGGCATTTTCGCTTTTTTCCTTTTTCGGTTTTTTTCCTTTTTTTTCTTGAGGGAAGAGAGAAGAAAAGAAAAAAAGGGAAAAAAAAAATAGAAATAGAAAAAAAGACGAAAATGTCCATAGGCCAAAGTATTGTGGGGCAAATGTTTCACAGGTGGCATAATTTGGAGTTTTTCGTGTCACTAAAAAAAATTCAGGGTAAATTTATCACAAGTAGCATAGTTTGAAATTTTTCGTGTCGCAAAAAAAAGTTCAGGGTAAATTTATCATTAATGATATCGTTTGAGATTTTTTATGGTATTTTTCCTAATATAAAAGAAAACTGAATAAGCGGTTATAACATGATGTCCTTTACTTTGCGTTTTCTCCCACTCTCTTGCCACTTGACGAGTTTGCACCGCTTCTAAAGCTATTAAAACCTACTAGCGAATAGTGATATTCATATTCAAATGCTTTTTTCCACTCCCTTCATGACTTATACAGTTCTTGAAATAGTGTTTTAACGATAGTATCTCTTTTGGGTCCCACTTCTTAGCAGGTTATACCATCCAATTATTAAAAATCAAACGTGGGTCCCATTTGGTTCTTACTTTTTTCGTCATCTTCTTCTTCCTCGCTGCCTTCTCCACCTATGTCCTCCACTGCACCACCAAAGGCTCCATTAGTCGCGCCACTCGCTCGCTTCTCCGCCTCGCCGCCCCTCGCGGCCTCGACCTGCCGTCATCGAGACCTTGCCGACCATCGTCTACTCCGCCGTGAAGGGGCACAAGATTGGCGAGGCGTCGCTCGACCCCATCGTCTGCCTGAACGACATTCAGGACGAAGATCCAACCAATGATGATGAGCTTGAGGATGTTAAGAGAGAGAGTACTGGCAAGGAAAGAGAAGGTTTTACCCCATTTGGATTTACAGATGGAGAAATCGTGGCAGAAGCGGCATTTTTCACCTTGAGAGCATCCAAGGCGTAGCTTGACAGTCCGTTGGTCACCGACTCGATGAAGCCGTCGAGCATGTCTGATTGGTCGTCGAAGCTGTCGTTGTTGTAGCCATTGACGCAATCGCAGTGATTGCGGCCACACTTCGTCACCAATTGCTTCTCATTGCTCTCCTCGATGAAGTGCTGAACCATCTTCATTCACCAAGCAGATTGAGCTCGGCTCGAACGCAGCCACTCCAACCCCACCTCCTCTATCCTTGCCGTACTAAGGAGAATCTTCGCTGGACAATAAAATTAAATGCGCAGTGCAAGAGAGAACAGAGAGTTATGGGGAGATTTTTTGCTCGAGAGCACAGCCTACCGATCTTGTCGGGGGCTGTTGACCCGACAACGTCATACTCCGGCGAGTGGAGCTCGCGACTGCACCTCGTGTGCACCGCCACCATGCCCTCGTTCCATGCGATCACCTCCCTGTCCATCTTGTGAAAGCTCCTCTCCATCGCCGCCCTCCACTCTGTCGGAGCCGAACCCTCCTCCTTGTTCACCTTCAAAAGCTCTTCCTTTATAGCTCGTGCAGCCTATAACTACACCTCACACCTAGAAACTACTGGTCGAGCAAGTAAAAAGAGGGAACATAGAGATACAGAAGAAAAGGAAAGGAAAAAAAAAAGTGGGATGGCTCCAAAAAAATGAGATCCACAAAGGATAATATAATTCAAATAAATTTTAGAGTGTGTACAAGCTAAAGATGGAATGGAAAAAGCTTGAACCAAACCGATAATATTCAATTTCCAATAGCAAAAGATTAATATTCCAATTTCAAATATTGTGAAACTATATTTATTGTCATTCTCATCATTAATATACGAGAGTTCTAGTCTCCATACATAAAACTAGTGCTTTAATTTTTCGTTACTTTAATTTAGATATCATTATACAAGCCCATTATCTAAAACAAAGTCACTTTGCGCTCCTCGCAAGTCCATCGAGAAGAGATATATGCACTTTCTTATGCACTACAACTGTGCCATCTCCTTTGCCTTAGTGTTATCAACTTCATTCTTGTCCTCAAACAAAGCACCAATCTCTTCTAATGTCCTGCCCTTTGTCTCGGGCAAGAAGAAGTAGAAGAACAAACTTCCCAACACCATCACCCCACAGAGCACAAAGAACGTGCCCGCGAATGTTATCCTGCGGCTGATGCTCAAGAACGATATCGTCACGGCCCCGCTCATCAGCCGGTTCACCGAGATCGCTAGGGCTGTGCCCTGGGCCCGCAGCCGAAGCGGGAACACCTCCGATGAGTAGACCCAAGTGATGGGCCCGAGCCCGATTGAAAAGAACGAGACGTCCGTGCACACCGCCACGATGCTCACCACGATGGCCCAGACCGGCTTGCTCCCCGAGTGCTCGAGGAACTTCGAGCCCATGCCCAGAGCGGCCAGGGAACAGGCCATCCCTACCGTGCCCAATAGCAAGAGCGGGCGCCTCCCGAACCGGTCCAAGAACAGGGCCGAGACCATCACGAACGTGGCCTTAGTGCAGCCCATGATCACGTTGATCCCGAACAGCTTCCTTTTGTTGTGAATCCCAGCGGCTTTAAACAATTCGGGGGTGTAATAAATCATGGCGTCGTTCCCGGAGGCTTGCATGAAGAAGTTGATCCCGATGGCAGTGATGAGGATCCGGCGGAGGGCGGGCGAGGGATGGAGGAATTCCTTCCATACCCCTTGCCCACTCCATCCATTTGAAGAGGCCAAATCTGCATCATCCCGAGCAGCTTGGGTGATCTCATGGAGTCTTAATGCAGCCTCTTCCTCATCTCTTGAAGTCTTTAACAACACCCTTTTCGCCTCCTCAATTCTGCCATTCATGACGAGCCACCGAGGCGATTCGGGCATGAACATGATGCTTGACCCGAGGCCGATCGCCGGTATGGCGGCAATTCCAAGCATTATCCTCCAGTTGAGCCACTCGGGGAGGCCGGCGAGGGCGTAATTGCAAACAAACCCAAGCAAGATCCCGGCCACGATGAAGAACTCCGGGAGGGAGGTGAGCATCCCCCTCACCGAGGCCGGGGCAATCTCGGCCGTGTAGAGCGGTGCTATCATGAGGGAGTACCCCACCCCGATACCAGCCACGACCCGGCCCGCCATGAGGAACGCGTACGATGGGGCAAGGCCCATCAACAGGGCGCCGATCAGGAAGGTCGACGCGGCAAGGACGATGGTGTAGCGTCGCCCAATGAGGTCGGAGGTCTTGCCGGAGGCCAGAGAGCCGACCAGCGAGGAGACGTTGAGTATGCCCACGAGGAATTGTCCTTGGACTTTCGTGATTTTAAGGTTCTCTCTGATGCAGATCACAGCACCGCTCATCACCCCGATGTCTGCAAAATCAAACGGTCATTACCATCTCACCTCTTTATTTCCCAAGATTCTCATTATAAATAGCAACAATTCCGACTGTCGTACGCTAACCAACCACGAGCTCATAACCATTTTGTCATACCGACAGGTGATTCGATCAACAGATCACCGAGAATCGTGTCCCTCTCAAGCCCATCTTCCGACAAAACATAACCCCTCACCCATCTCCACATTTCTAATTCGAATTAAACTTGGGCTCGAGAAACAAATCTGCGCAATCCGAGAAAGAGATGGGACGAGTCGATTACTCACCGTAGCCCAAGAGGATGGAGTTCGTGGAGGCCAAGATGGCACAGAACAGTACGTACTTGTTCGCCCGAGGCTTCTCGGGACCCGAAGCAGCGGAAGTTGGCGCTTTTGGATCATCCATTTCAGTCAGTTTCTTTTCACTCTCAGTCACCACAGAGAAGAATGAAGGAAACTGCAAGTCATGGAGAGAGAGAGAGAGAGAGAGAACAGAGAGTGAGTTGGGGATGTTAGGTGGTTGCAGAGATATATGTCGAGAGGGTGCCGAGCCAGATTGCATGAAAAGCCAAAATAGGAAGAAATGCAAAAGGCTGTGAGGATAAGAGAGAGAAAAGCTATAGACTGAAAAATTCTTGCATGCAGCAAGCGCTCGTGAAGCCGCTTCATCTAACTCGTCAAATTACACGACTCTCACACGAGGTCCACATCATTCGACAACCGAGATGCACCGAGCCAACATGCTCGTCAGAACCGCCCCCGGCCGGGTCACCCTAGTAAGCTGACGAGCCAACATTTGGGGTGCCCCCCGCAATGATTAATCTTTGCAAATTCTCACGACCTCACACCATAAAGGAGCAAACTTTTAAGGAGATTCCAATAGGTGGGAAGTAGGGTTGCTTTCAAGACGTTGTCTTTACTACACAGCCAGTCAAACGAAGCGGTTGGGACCAATTCTCTGAGATGAAATGCTGCAACCAGTCTCTTGTAACCTAGTGCAGAAGTGGAGGACGACGTCGTAAATACGCGCTCGAAAGTACGAGCGCGACGGGGATTTTACGTGGGGGATTCGGCTTTGGGGACTACCCGTCCCCGTCCAGAGATAAATGCGCTTTGGATTCTACCCTTCTTTTTCCTCTCTTTGGATCTTGTCAATCGCACGTGCTAGAGGAAAAGGGACTCGAACACATTTATCAAGCAAACAACCTAAATACGCTCGCCCATAGGAACGAGCATTGTTCGGATTGGGCCGATTTAGCACCTAATCAAAGGATCAACCCGCACGATATTGATTCCTAATTTTTTGGACTGGGGACCGACCCTGTTGAGCCTCGGATCGAGACTAGACTAGATAGGACCAATCGCACGATGTTGAGCATTCTTTTTTTTTGTTTCATTTTTTGAATTCCTCGGAGGCACACAGCGTACTCTTTAAATTTTTGAAGCTGCTGAAATTAGAATAAAAATGTGTTCATGCTTTACTAAATGATCAATGATATGTGGCATTTCTCATTCTTGAATGAGTCTTTAACTCTGCTAAAGTCAAAGTCGTTGAGATTGCCAAATTCATCTGTGTGATTTGAATTTAGAACCCCATAATGCCACATGATTAGATCCACAAATTTATCATCTTTGTTTCGAGCATGAGAAAGGAGATTATGATATTACAGATTCTTACAGGGACTCTAGTTACAGGCCTTGTTTTGTTATTGTTTTTTCAAATGTCAAGATGTTTGTTCAAGTTAATGGTATTCATGCTAAAGCATCAAATATTAACCAAAAGAAATTGTTACTGTGATTGTCAATGATGATGCAAAATGAAAGTGGCCATTCAAGTTAAGATTCTCGGCCTCTATTTCTCCTAGAACCGATTATGGAGGTACTTACCTTCGAGTTGCTGATATTGACTTCGAACGATGATCAATCAAAATTGCTGAGATCTCAGAGTCTTCGTTGCTGATGATTGGCATTGGCGAAGAATAAACGAGCAGGGAGAAAGAGGGAGAGAATCGTTGCTATTGATTCGTTGAGAGGTCGAGAAAAATTTGAGATTGAGGGAGAGAGTGAGAGTGAGACTTGGAGAGAGTGAGAGGAAAAGGGTGAAAGAAGAGAAGGGGCTGAGCACTTTAAATTATATACCTAGTGTTTGGAAAAAAAAGAATTTACAGGGTTGGTCCAAGTTGAACCAATCTTAAAGCCTCAAGACTAAGGACTAACCCGCACAGTACACGTTCCAGCTAGGACCATGGACTGATCCAATCCCCCTGGGAGTCGTACTAGGATCGGGCGGGTTGGGTTGGTCTAGGGTCGGTTCAGGGTCAATCCTGGACCAATGCTCACCCCTACTTACTTGCCCTCTTAACGAGTTAGGATATGATTTTTGGGAAGCTGGATCGTGGCACTTCTAAATAAATTGACTTCATCTAAGGAAAAATTGCCTAGTCAACCAAAGCAAGGGACAACTATCGGCTTCGCCACCTGAGGCCATCGCCACAGTAGCTTATGCACCTTGTCATTGCTCCCCCTGTTGTCGCAAGCTTGGCACCGAGTCACTAAGCGCATCCTCGAGCATCGATCCCCAAGCCATCGAGTTATACCCACTATCTTGTGCATTACGTGATCCGACATCCTAAGCCCATGGTTGGTGAAGGCCCAGATCCGGCTTCATCGACCATGGGCAACCTTAGATCTAGTCTCGCCCATGGCTAGTGATGCCATCTGCATCAATCGCGAGCCTTGAGGACAGACACAATGACACAAATTGTGGGCTAGTCAATGGGTGACGGCCCGAGAATAAGAGTTGATACAGACTTATCAATACATGCACAGAGGTACAAATAGAGACTCGTTCATTACAGCAATAGGTTCATTTGAACTACCAAAACAATGCCATCCTTGCTCGCTCAACCAATCTGCGAACGATAGATTTCATTGCGAAACGGACTACCATTGGTATTACCCTTTGAACACAGTAATGGATGAACCTCACACAAGTTACAAGTCATAAAATTATATAGCCAGGAGCAATACCACAATTCTTGCTCTAACATGCATTTGGTCAAAACTAGAAGGAACCAACCAAACAGGGAAGTTTCTCACTAGCAACCCCTTGTGCATTTCGCAAAGAGTGACAGTAGTTCCCGACATGGAAAAACCGCAACACATGTTAGAACCAAAAGGAATAATGATAACTTTAAAAATTTAGAACGAGTGCATGAGTTGGAGGGAGAAATTGTTCTTAGAATACTTTCCGTGACTTCTTATACAACACTCACCCTCTAGTCCTTATATAATAGGAGAACACCTATGATATATTTAATGCTAAAGACAAACATCTCACACACTTATTACCTAACAAAAAAATGTCAACGTACATTAAATGAACCATGGAGTCTTGAGCAATCCTTCTGACAACATTAAATGAAGCAACAAAAAGTCCACAAAGCTAAAAGATAAGAAGTCCAAAAATAATAAATGAGGGAATGAAACAAGTGTAGAAATATATGGAAAACTCTTCAATGACATCTGTCTTCATTAAATGCTTGGAGCATTTCTCTTCATTCTTCATCATGCCCCTGCAAGCATCTAATGAGATCTTCATAGAGAGATCTGTTTTTTTGTTCACTCTTGTTGATTTCTTTCTATCTTCACAGAGGATTATCAACACAACAATCAATTTTACTCATACTTTAACAGCCTCCCTTAAAATTGATTTTGAAAATCAATAACACCATGTATCTCTTTTAATTTTTCGAATGAATCCGCTTTCAATAGTTTCATCAAAATATCTGCAATTTGATCTTCTGATTTGCGGAAATTAAGCTCAATCTCACCATCTTTGACTCGCTCATGAATATAGTGATACTTGATGTCGATATGTTTGCTCCTTCCATGAAAAACTAGATTCTTGGCTAATGCAATAGCTGACTTATTGTCACGCGTCATTTTAGTCGGACTTTTTTGTTCATGCTTCAATTCACACAGCATCCTATGAAGCCATATCGATTGACATGCCGCCGAAGCTAACGCCATGTATTCTGCTTCAGCTGTCGACAGTGCAACAACTTGTTTCTTTGAGGGCCAAGAAATTACTCCAAATCCAAGAAAGAAAGCATGTCCGGAAGAACTCTTCTAAGTCTCGGTATCACTTGCCTAATCGCTGTCTGTGTACCCCACTAGATTGAAATTGTTAGTATAAGAATCTAAAATTCCATGATCACAAGTTCCACTGACATACCGTAAAATTCTTTTTGCTACCTGCAAATGTGATTGGTACGATTTTTCCATGAATCTACTAATAATTCCCATTCCATAGGTAATATCTGGCCTAATAGAGGCCAAATATCTCAAACTGCCAACAATGCTTTTGAAATAAGTGGGGTTCACCAGTTCACCAGTTCCTTCTTTCTTCAGCTCCAACCGTTCTACTACGGGAGTCCGAATTGGTGTGAGCGATTCCATTTTCAATCTTTTCAAAATATCATTAGCATATTTCTGCTGTGAAATAAATATGCCATCATTTTCCTGCTTCACTTCAATGCCAAGAAAATAAGACATCAATCCCAAATCTGTCATCTTGAATTTGCTAGTCATAACCTCCCTGAATTTAGTAAACATCTTTTCACAGTTCCTTGTAAATGTCAAGTTATCAACAAAAAGACACACAATTATTATGTCACCGTTAGTATTTGACTTGATATACAATGTATGCTTATACAAGCACTTTTGAAAACCATGCTCTAACAGGTATGTGTCGATCCGTATGTACCAAGCACGAGGTGTCTGTTTTAGTCCATACAATGCCTTCTTCAGCTTGTAAACTTGATTTTCATGCCCATCCTTCACATAACCCTGTGGTTGCTCCACATAGACTTCCTCTTCAAGGACACCATTGAGAAATGCTGATTTCACATCTATTTGATGAATCCTCCAACGGTTTTGAGCTGTAAGTGTTAAGATTATCTGAATGGTATCCATTCGGGCCACTAGTGTAAATACTTCAAAATAATCAATACCTGACTTTTGCTTGTAGCCCTTTACAACCAGTCTGACTTTGTAACGATCCAACTTACCGTCGAGTTTGTACTTCATCTTGAACACTCACTTGACACCAATGGGCTTCTTACCATGATGTAAAGAAGTTAGCACCCATGTGTCATTTCATCCATTGCTTGGATCCACTTCTCATCTACAGCTGCTTCATCATAGGATACAGGGTCACATTCAGCAAATAAACAAAAGTTTACCATAGTTTCATTAGTGATTCTGTCACTATCATTGTTATTGTGTCTTGTGACCACTTAATCCCTGAATTTTGCTAGAGTCTCTTGCAATAGCGGTAAACGATGTAACGGTGATTCTAAAGCTGCTATTAGTGAAGAAAATGCACTGCCAGTCAAAGATCATGGAGATGAAGTACCACCGGTCAAAGATGATGGAGGTTTTTCTGTATCTCCCTCCAATGGTTCATCTTTAATGATAATGCTTTTCTGGTCACTCTTTTGGTCCCAGTCCCAGGCTTCATTTTCTAAAGATTGGACATCCCTATTGATGATTATCTTTTTAGTGACTGGGTTATATAGCTTATAACCTTTAGTTGTGTCACCGTAGCTAATGAAGATGCATTTCTCGCTTTTGTCTTCTAACTTCTTCCTCCGTTCATCTGATATATGGGGATATGCCACACGCCCAAATAATCGTAGGAACGAAACATCTAGCTTGTTGCCGCTCTAAGCCTTTTTTGGGGTTCTTCCGTGAATACTTTTTGTTGGATATCTGTTCAGCACAAATACAACACACACAATTGCTTCCACCCAAAATTTCTTGGGTAAATTTTTAACTTTTAACATATTTTCTGCCATTTCAAAAATTGTTCTATTTTTTCTTTCTGCTACACCATTTTGCTGAGGAGTATAACTGGCAGTCAACTGACATTTCACCCCATGAATTTTACAATATTTGTCAAATTCCTTTGAGGTAAATTCTCTCCCTCTATCTGATCTCAACGTCTTTAAATTAAAGCCACTATGTTTTTCAACATAGACTTTAAATTCTTTAAACTTGTCAAAAGCTTCAAATTTTTCTCTCAGGAAATATACCCAAGTTTTTCTAATAAAATCATCCACAAAAATTAGCATGTACCTTTTTTTTCCCGAATGATTCGACCTCAATAGGGCCACATATGTCAGTATGTACAAATTCCAATGGTTGTTTTGTTCTTCTGGCTTTTCCAACTGGAAAAGTTTCTCAATGTTGTTTTCCAACAAAACATCCTTCGCATAGATGATCTGGACAATCAATCAAAGTCATGTCAATCACCATCTTTTTTTTGGATGAATAATTTTAGTCCACGAAAATTTACATGCCCAAATCGAAGTGCCACAACCAGTTGTTGTCTTTCATCATTGCTTGAAAACTCAAGAGATTCTTCGTCTGAAGAATCATGGGAAACATCCGATTCTTCGTCATTTGCACTACTATGATTAACTTATTGTTGACACCTCAAATGGTGCAAACTCCATTTTCAATATGAACCTTGTGGCCTTTTTCGGAAAGTTGCCTAACACTTAGCAAATTCAAAAAAAAGTCCTGGCACAAAGTAAACATAACATTAGTACCATCTTTTGACTTGATATTGATGTTATCTTTGCCCATCATGGAAATTTTTTTGTTTATTCCCGAAATTGACTTCGCCGCGACTCGTTTCGTCCAACTGCGAGAATAACTCATTCCGGCCGGACATATGATTGATGCAACTAGTATCTAGGTACCATATGTTGGTGTCTACGGTGCTCAAGTCATCCTTCTTGCATGCTAGCACCATGTATTCTTCAGCATCGGTGGCATGCGCGTGCTCCGCCTACTCGTACGTTGCCTTTGCTTGGCATTCGGATTTGTAATGTCCGAATTTATTGCACTTAAAACACTTGACTTTTGATTTATCACGTGTTTTCTATTTTCCGGTGAAATTCGAATTTCCACCTCTACCTTGGCCTCCTCCTCGACCTCGACCGCCTAGATAGCCACCTTGACTTGATGGAGTGACCTGACTCTGCAATGCTTGCTCGGGATTTGAACCAATGGACTTTTGATTCATTCTTTGCTCATGCGAGCACAATGAACCCATCAATCGCTCCAACATTAGGGTTGACACACTTGCCCTTCCTTGATCGCTATGACAACGTAGTCAAATCTTTCGGTTAAAGACCTCAAGATTTTTTCCACGACTCGTACATCTTGGAATTCTTCACCATTAACCCTCAATTGGTTAACGATGGTTTGCACGTGATCAAAATATGCCGAGACTAATTCAGAGTCGTTCATGCGTAAAGACTCAAGATCACCTTGAAGTGTTTGAAGACATGCCTGCTTAAGAAAAATACCACGTCATATAGATCACGGAGTAGAGTGAAATCTTTAGAATTATAGAGCCAAACAAGCTCCAAATTGATGTGGGACAATTGAGAAAGATGGATACATGGGAAAGAATTGTCCCCACATTACTTATAGATTGTTGTTAAGTCTTTTTCATATTTCGTTTCATGATTTACTTTATTTATGATTTATTGTTTATTATCGCAAATAACCAATTAAAAATCTATATTTATTAAAAATACACAAACGGGGCAGATTCGTGTGGCAAGGACGGACTAATGCCGGTCCCGTCCCGTGCCTCGCCTACTACCCTGCGGGGAAAATTTGCCCCATTCAAGGTGATGCCTCGTGGGGCACAGATTCGTCGCGCCTCGTACCCGTCCTCAACAAATATTCACAGAATCAGTTCTTTCACGCCAACATGTGTTCATCTACAAAATCTTGCTTCTAAAGGCAATTGGACAAGTTAAAAACACCGTGACATAACAATCCATATATGCATAATGCATAAGCTAATTCATTCCTGTCATTTACACGTACACCATAATTAATTTTAGGATTAATACCACGAAAAATCTCAAATTGATACACTAGTAACAAATTCATCCCAAACTAATTTTTTTACCACGGAAAACCCCAAACCGGTACATCTGTGACAAATTTACCCCAAACTATTTTTTTGACCACCAAAAACCCCAAACTTGTACATTTTTGACAAATTTACCTTCCGTTAGATTGGATTAATACCACGAAAAATCATGGATTGGTATACTTGTGATAAATGGAGGGTTATAACTCTAAACTGGTACACCTGTAACTGCCACATGTCATCCAACTCGGCAATTTGACAGTAAAATTTAACGGAAACTAATTGAGGGTAAATATGTCACAAGTGTACCAGTTTGGGATTTTTGATAGTCAAAAAATTAATTTTGGGTAAATTTATTACAAGTGTACCAGTTTGGGATTTTTCGTAGTATTAACCCTTAATTTTAGTGCAAACCTCACTTGTAATTATAAAGGAAAAGAAGATCATTACGCTCTTGCAAGTGGCACATTGGCTAGAAAAAAAAAGTTAATAAAGCTTAATTTGAGGCAAAATAACGCTACGGCTCTATTTGTTTCACAGAAAATAAATAACTTAGAAATTGTTTTCCTAAAAACGATCATTGCATTGCTTGAAATAATTATCCAGTGAAAAATATTTCCGTTATCAATAACAATTTATATCTTGTGGACGATGAAAATACTTTTCGTTCATTTATTATTGTAAACAATACGAGCAATTGTTTTCAGGAAAATATTTTCCAAATTGTTCATTTTCTAAGAAATAAACGAAGTCTACAAGTGCCATAATTTTCCTGTTACACTTACTTCAATGCCATAATGTTTGTATTACACTTACTTAAATTCCATAATTTTCGTATTACACTTATTTCGGAGCCATCTTTTGTAATCATTTGAGTGCCACATTAGTGAAAGAATTATCACTTAGTGCCTCCGTTGATATATCGCGTCAAAAGAGTCCTAGGTTGTTTTTTCATTAAAATTTTAAGTTTGATGAATCTTTTTTTAAAAGAAAAATTGAAGTCCACCGTGGACAAAGGACAAGACCATGTGGCACGTGGCACTTCTAACTAAATGAACTTCGTCTGAGGAAAAATTACCGAGTCGACCAACGCAGGGGACGATAATCGGGATTCGCCACCTCAGGCCACCTCCATAACAAGTCGCGTGCCTTGTCGTTGCTCCCGTGTTGTTTACATCGATCGCGAGCCTCGAGACAATGACACGAGTGGGCTAGTCGATGGGCGACGCTTGGGGGCGATAGCCTGAGGATAAGAGTTGATCCAGACTTATCAATACATACACAAAGAGACAGATAAGACTCTATCATTACAGCGACAGGTTCATTTGAACTACCAAATGAAAATAAAAAAAATATTAAAAAATTCAAAAAGAGTTCAAAATATTTAAAAAATTGTCACGTCAGCGCCGGCCGAACGGTCAGCACCGGCCGGTATCCTTGTCAGCTCTGGTAGGCCAAAATTAACCAGATGGACTTAATTGACAAGAAGTGAAAAGGTTTAGAATTCAATTGGCAAACTTGAAAGGTTTAGGACTGAATTAATAAAAGTACAATAAGTTTAGGACTTTTTAAATAATTTTCCCAACAAAATGGAAGTTTCTCACTAGCAACCCTTTGTGCATTTCACAAAGAGAGAGGTCCGGACATGAAAAAACTGCACTACACAGGTCCTTGCCAACCAAGCAAAAGATAGACGATGATGGCAGCGCTACAGGGCCTAAGATTGTGGCCGGCGGTGACCGAAGATGGAGGAGAGAGAGAGAAAGAATGAGGGCTTAAGGTTTAAAAAACAAAATGAATTCACAAACAATTGTGAAATGACGTCATATGTCTCTTATTTTATTGACTTCACTTTACTGACAAGTCTTGTTGAATTGTTTATTTTAAAATAAAGTCACGTCAGATTTTTCGGTCACTCCAATCCTCGATAGCATTGAAGTGATCGTTTAATGTTGAAGTGAATGTTGTACGAAAGTTATGACACTTGTAATATCTTTTTTCCCTTGATTTGATCCGTATAAAACCAAAAAATTTAAAACAAAAGGAATATTTAATACATATGTATATGACAAAGCAACCCCTAAGAACAAATTTCATTCACATTTTTTCCTGCAAAACCAAGCCGAAGAAACTTCTTACTTGAAGCGCTATGCTTGATCAATCTTTAATTTTATGAGCTTGCGGTGTCTTCGTTCTCAAAAAGATCCCAAATCTCTTCCAAGCTCTTGCCTTTGGTCTCAGGCAAGAAGAAATAAAAGAACACAGTCGCCAACCCCATGATTCCTGCAAGCACAAAGAACGTGCCCCCAAACGTTATCTCCCTTGAAATGCTCAAAAACGACATCGCCACCGCGCCGCTCACCACCCGGTTCACCGCTATGGCCAGGCTCGTGCCCTGGGCCCGCAGCCTTGTCGGGAATATCTCGGACGAGTAGACCCAAGTGATGGGCCCGAGCCCTATCGAAAAGAACGAGACGTCCGCACAGACGGCCACCACGCACAGCGCAATGGCCCACGTCGGCTTGCTACCGGGTGGCTCGAGGAACTTCAAGCCCAGGCCCAGGCCCGCCGGGGAGACCGCCATCCCAGCCGAGCCCAGCATCAAGAGAGGCCTCCTCCCAAAATGGTCCAAGCAAAGTGCCGAAACAAAGGCGAAGAATGTCTTGGCGAGTCCCATGACGATAGTCACCCCTAATAGCTGTTGGTTATCGCGAATCCCGGCTTCTTGGAAGACTTCCGGGCTAAAGTACACGACCGCGTCGTTCCCCGACGCCTGCATGAAGAAGTTAAGTCCAATGGCCGCTATGAGAATCCGGCGAACAGGCCTCGCGGACCGCCAGAGGAGCTCCTTCCAAACGCCCTGCCCATGCGATCGGGCCGAAACCAGGCCCGTGGAACCATCAACCCCTATGTTGGTCTTCATCTGATTGAGCCTCAATTCAGCTTCTACCTCATCTTCTGATGTCTTGATCAGCACCCTCTTTGCTTCTTCGAATCTGCCCTCCATGACCAGCCACCTCGGCGACTCCGGCATCGTCATCACGCCTGCCCCGATAGCGATCGCGGGCACTCCGGCTAACCCGAGCATGAGCCTCCAACTTATATCAACCGGTAGACCTGATAAGGCATAGTTGGATACATACCCAAGTAAAATCCCGACATTGATAAAGACTTCAGGCAATGAAGATAGGAATCCCCGGGTCATCACTGGAGAGATCTTGGCAGCGTAGACTGGGGCGATCATGAGGGCGTACCCGACACCAATCCCTGCAACCACCCTCCCAGCCATTAGGAACATGAAGGATGGAGCAAGGCCCATCAGAAGTGCACCGATGAGGAACGTGGAGGCGGCAAGGACTATCGTGTATCACCGGCCAATCCAATCGGAGGTCCGGCCAGAGGCAAGAGATCCAAATAGCGAGACCACATTGAGCGAACCCACCAAGATCTCAACCTGGGTTGGTGTGATCATGAGGCTCTCTCTGATGAATAGCACTGCTCCACTCATCACCCCAATATCTGTACACATTTAGACACAAACATAAATTCAACATCAAGTTCGACCATGGCTTTGCTTTCCGTCAAACTGGTGGCAGACCAATCTAAATGCACCAATTAATCCTACCGTGGACCTTTTCTCTCTCTTTGGGGCGGGATCGAGACATTATGTACATACAGAAAGCAATATAATGGAAACAGTTTGTGCTAAGAACTCACCATAGCCCAGCAAAACAGAGTTGGTGGAGGCCAAGATGGCACCAAACAGAGCATATCTGTTCAGGCGAGGCTTCCGACGACCACCACCTTCTACTGCCGCTCCACGTTCTTGGAACCGGACTGTTTTCTTGGGGCTCGTGAGATCCTCTTCAGAAAAAACGGGGTCTGACTCGGGAACAAGAGGATCATACGAGTGTTCGAGTGGATCCTGCATGAGAGTGACCTTTAGTTATCTCCAGATGCAATGTATTCAGGTTAAGAGAAAATAAGCCCTTGAAATAGTGAGTAGATATCAATGTGCTTTGCTCAGTCTATAAAATGGTAGATTATGCAAGTCTGAAAAATTTATATTCCCAACATTTGAATTCTAAGTGGGGTTTAACTTTTATCTAGTTATTGTTTGCCTTTAACATTGTAAGTATGGAATTTCTTCACATGATCTGGTCAATTAAAGTCGCACCAAAATTTCTCATAACTCTTCTAAGTCAATCTTATCTATAGTGTCAAAAGAAATGAACATGGTGTAACGATCGATCACATTACTAATTTAATATGTGGTTTTAATTATTTAACATTTGAATTTCGAAAGGTGCTTATTTTTTTATATATGGATCTGCTTTTTCTAAGTATTTTTGACACGCGAAGCATCACGGGGAGCGTTCTCTGGATTAGGATACCTTCTCCAAAGATAAGATAGATGGTCCTTGAATCAAGGTGCGTCATTCTTCTCACCTAGAAAAAGGTGATTATTCTGCTTTTATTTGCTTTTTGGAGGAGAAAAGCCTCTTTGCCTCTGAAAAAGCAAGGATGGTGGGTGGGCGTGTGGGCAACGCACACCTCTCCACACGCCCCCGGAACAGCACCAACTGGTTGATGGCGTTCAGCATGGATTGCGATGCGGACCCAACGCAGCAAGTCACTCGAACGCGACACCAAACTACAGATTTTGTCGAGTTTTAATGTTTCTTTTGCCTCTGGAAAGACCAAGATGGACAAGGCGATGGGCATGAGCCGCCATGGATGGCGACACCTGCATGTGGATGGGGTTCTTCAGAGCTGTGCAGGCAGGCCATCTAGATGCTTAATCGAGCTATTATCTTATGATTTCTTGAGGGAGGAATCTTGGCTTGTTCACACTCGTCTGAAGTAAAGAAGGAAGTTTGTCCAAGTTTCAAGATTTGTTTGATGGGAGAGTAGCCATCGACAAAGATTTGCTTGTTACTGTATTCACTATGGAAAACATGGCGGCAAAGGGACAAATCTGAAGGAAAAAATTTAGGTATAAATCGGATTTAAGCTCTGTTATTAAATGTCAAAGACTCTTTCCGCCTCCTCCCGAGTACAAATTACAGGGAAGAAAAACAAGACGATACTACTACGGAATAAGACCGATAGATAGTTACATGAAAGAAAAACGCAAATTTGGAAGTGTTGTCTACGGTAAATAGTATCGATTGGACCAAGTCGGATATGGAATGAGAGGGTAAGCGAGCAATCCTCACAAGATCGGGTGCCACGTGCCAAGTGACAGGTGCAAAGGACCATTAAGGGAGCATTTGGCAAGTTGCCAAATAGTAACTATTTCTGTTCTTTTATTCCCAAAATTAGTTTTCAAACAGAAATCCATTTGATAAATTTTTTATTCCCGGGCACAAATTTGCAAAAATTTGTTTTCAGAATCAATTTTGGAACAGAATTAAGAAGCAAAAAAAAAATAACTTCTTGATTTTGGAAACAAGAATCAGAAATAGAAAAAAAAAATTTCTTCTTCTTCTTCTTGGCCTGCCGACGACCACTGGCAACCGACCACAGGCTAGGGCCGGCGAGGGCGAGTGCTGGACCCTCGCCCAGGCCGTGAGCCGCCCTCGCCAGCGACCTGGCCATGGCCAAGGAAGGAGAAGGGGAAGAAGAAAAAGAAAAAAAAGAAATATTAAAAAATTCAAAATATTATTAAAATATTATTAGTAAAAGAAATTTTGTACAGTTACCAAACGCATTTCCGTTCTTTTTCTATTCTAAGAATAAAAATTTTGGGTTGTTACCAAACGCTTTCAAATGCTTGGAAATTGTTCATGAGCACGAAATAAAACAGAATCATTTCTAAACAGAATCAACTTTCGAGAATAAAATGGTTGCCAAACGCATTCTAAGCTGCGTTTAGTTGAGTTTTGGGAAATGACTTCCCAAATATCTTTGGTTCAAGGTGTATATACTTTGACTTATGTGTGATTTTTTGCAAAGTAGCTTTAAAGTTAAAAAAAAAGGACAAACAAAGGGAACTACTTTCATTGTCTTCAAGGGCTAGAAAAGGGCTCGTAGGGCCACCGTGAGCCCAAGAGAGGGTTCTAAAGCTACGCAACTCAGGCGCAACGACATCGGGGTCACTCGACCCCTAGGGTTGCTGACGCAGCGTTCAGCGAATAATTCAAGCAAAACCTTACTTAGAGAGAAAAATCTTGAAATTCAATATTGATGATAATAATGTTCTCCTTTCAAAATAAACCTTAAACATCCTTTTATAGGGGTTAAACCTAATTATAATAAGAAACCTAATCATAATAGGAACGTTACCTAATCTGAATTGGAAATCTAATCATAATAGAAAAGTTATCTAATCTAAATTGGAAACCTAATCATAATAAGAAATCTAATCATAATAGGAAAGTTAATAAGCATCAAATAGCAAAATTACAAAAACGAACCTTAAAATTAACTTATAAAAAAATACTAAAATAATAAAAAAAATTATCTAATCGCATCACCGTTTCGCTTTCCATTTGGACTTTTATTTGTCCAATCGGTCTAGAAACGCACCACTAATAAATTCCGCATCATTCTCCTTCACTTGAAAAGAACTCGTACTTGAGTTAAAATCATAATCTGGATATAACGGCTCTGTAGACTCATAAAACGATGACAAATCAGCAACATTAAAAGTGTTGGATATGCCCATGCTATGTAGAAGGTCTATAACATAAGTATTATCATTGATCTTCTTGCTAATAGTGTAAGGCTCATACTTCTTTTGCTAAAATTTGCTATAAGATCCAACTAGTAATCGCTCTTTACGAAGAAAAACCATGACTTGGTCACCTACCACAAATACCTACTTTCGTATGTGCTTATCTGCTCCAGCTTTATACTTTTGATTAGTTTTCTCTAGCTTCTGTTTAACTTCATGATGTACTTCCACAATCTATTTAGCCATATGATCTGCTGTTACACTTTTATCCGCTTGCTTAGGCAACTGTACCAAATCTAGAGTATGCTGAGGCGCCTTTGTATAAATAATCGAAAAAGACGACCTGCCAATAGAACTATGAACTGCATTATTATAAGCAAACTTTGCTTGTGATAAAGTAACATCCCATTGCTTCGGCTTATCTCCACAAATGCTTCGAATCAAGTTTCCCAAAGTTCTATTTACCACCTCTGTTTGGCCATCAGTCTACGAGTGAGCAGTGCTACTAAAATTCAAAGATGAATCAAACAGTTTCCATAAAGTCTGCCAAAAATGCCCTAAAAATTTACTATCCCTATATGAGGTAATAGATTTGAGCACACCATACAAACGAACCACTTCCTTAAAAAATAATCTAGCCACACTTACTGCATCAAAAGTTTTCCTACAAGGAATGAAGTACGCCATCTTGGAAAATCTATCAACCACAACGAAAACAAAATCCATGCCTCTTTGTGTCCGTGGTAAACCAAGCACAAAATTCATGAATAGATCTTCTCATATATTGTTAGGAACAGGTAAAAGCATATACAGACTTGTATTCTTAGATTGACCCTTAGCAATCTGGCAAACATAACACTTTTGTACGTACCTACTGACATCTCTATGCAACTAGGGCCAGTAAAATCGCTCCCGGACTGCAGCAATAGTTTTATCACGACCCAAATGTGCAACTAATCCACCATCATGTAAATCGCAAATTACCTTCTCTCGTAATGATATCCGAGGAAGGCAAAGCTGACTGCTACGCATCAAATAACCATCCTGCACATAAAATTCTTGTACAGGTTGACCAGCAGCACATGACTCCCAAATTTTTCCAAAGTCATCATCATCTGCATAACAGTCTTTCTACTACTTGAACCCTAGAATTTCCTAGCTCAATGTAATCAACAAGCCAGCTCTCCTACTCAATGCATCTGCTACAACATTATGCACACCTAACTTATACTATAATCTGAAAGGAAATTTTTGCAAAAATTGACATCATCGCACATGCATATCTTTGCTAATCTTTTTCTGACTATTCAGATACTTCAAAGCTTCATGATCAGAATAAAGGACGAATTCTTTCCCAATCAGATAATGCTCTCAGGTCTTCAAAGCCTTTACGATAGAATAAAATTCTTTATCATAAGTGCTCCGCTTCTGCCTCGCATCACTGAGCTTCTCACTAAAATAGCAAATTGATATGCGCTCTTGAGATAAAACAACTCCTATACCCACTCCACTAGCATCACAGTCCACTTCAAACAGTTTATCAAAATCAGATAAAGTAAAAACAGGTGCAGTATATAATTTCTCATTCAAAATAGCAAAACTATTTTCAACTTCCTCTCTCCATAGAAATTTACCTTTCTTCATACATTCAGTAATTGGGGCTGCGATAGTATTAAAATTCTTAATAAATTGCCGACAAAAAGTAACCAACCCATGAAAACTCCTACAGTCAGAAACTGTTTTAGGATTTGGACACTCTCTAATTGCTCTTACCTTCACCTCATCTACCTCTATTCCTTCAACAGTAATAATAAATTCCAAGAATAACAGTTTATTAGTTAAAAAATTACACTTCTTAAGATTAATATATAGCTTATTAATCTGCAAAGCTGTCAACACCTCCTTTAAGTATAATAGATGATCTTCCTCGGTCTTACTATAAATCAGGATATCATCAAAATAAACTACAACAAATTTGTCAATAAAAAATTTCAGAACCTGATTCATAAGTCTCATGAAAGTGCTTAGAGCATTGGAAAGTCCGAAAGGCATCACCAACCATTCGTACAACCCCTCCTTTATTTTGAAAGCTGTCTTCCACTCATCTCCAGGCCGAATCCGAATCTGATGGTACCCATTTTTCAAATCCAGCTTCGAGAATCACTTAGCACCGTGCAACCTATCCAGCATGTCATCCAATCTCGGAATTGAAAACTTGTAATCCACGGTTATCTTATTAATGGCCCTACTATCTACACACATCCGCTAACTCCCATCTTTCTTAGGAGTTAACAAGGCCGAAACAGCACATGGGCTCATGCTATTCTGAATGTGTCCCTTTCGCAACAATTCCTCCACCTTCTCTTTTAGAATCTCGCTCTCTTTTGGACGTATCTTGTAGTACGGTAAATTTGGCAAACTAGCACTAGGAATTAAGTCTATATGGTACTGAATATCACGCATAGGCGGCAACCCATATGGAATCTCTTCAGGCATCAGTTCGCTAAATTCTTTCAATAAAGGCCTGACTGCTTCATGCTGCTCTTCCACTTATAATTCAGCCTCAATCTCAATTACTTGTTTCGCGATCAGCATGTGAATCTGTCGGGTCTCCTTAACCTCAGCTTCAAATTTTCTCGTAAGGGTAAGGAAATTATTTTCAGCAGATTGTTTTCCTTTGTTCTTCAGTGGCAGCAACGTATACTTCACTACATCCTTCACGAGGTTATACTGATTGCTCCTTCCCGAATGCTGAGCATCTGTATCAAATTGCCACGGTCTCCTAAATAACACATGACATACATCCATATCTACTACATCACAATACAGCTCATCATGATATTTTCTAATGGAGAATGAAATTTTGCATCGTTCAGTCACCTAAATGTTTTCCGCTTCAGATTTAATCCATCCTAGCGTATAGGGATTATGATGCTTTTTCATGGGTACTCCCAACTTCTTCACTACCTCCTTCCCAATGATATTTTCCATACTTCCACTATCAATAATGACAGCAAAGATCTTTCCCAGAATGGTGCACCTGGTTCAGAATAACTTATGGCGCTGCGAATCATCTTCCTGTTTTGGGGCCAACATCATCCTGTGCACCACATAGTTTACTTGCTCCTCTTCTTCATCTTCAAAATCATCGTCCTCACTATCTAGCGCACAGCAATATTCATCTTCCTCCTCTTCTCTCACTACTATGTTTACGGTCTTTCTCTGAGGGCATTCATTAGAACGGTGCCCAATCTGATTACACCTGTAACACTTTATCGCGGCTGGTCTAGTATAAGGGTTAGAGTTCGCAGTTTTCTGTGCTTGCGTTCCCTTATCCCTTGGCTCGTTCATAGGACGCTTTTCTACCGCCTTATCTTCATGATTTCGCCCTGCGTTAAAGCGATTATTAAAACTGCTCTTTTCTACCGAACTACTCGAACCGCTACCTCGATAATTTTCGTAGCCTCTTCTTCCCCTGTCTTGTTGCATCAATTTTGCCTTCATCGCCATATTCTTGGCTTCAGTTAAATTTCACAGAAACTGTACTCCAATTTTATCTAGAATGAAGGGTTTCAAACCGTCAAGATATCTGGCCACTTACTGCCCCTCCGTCTCTAATAAATTATTCCGCTCCGCCAATATCATAAATTTGGCCGTATACTCATACACGGTCCGATTGCCTTGCTGGCAATGTTGGTACTGTTGGAACATAATTTGTTCATAATCGGGTGGAAGAAATTCTTGCTTCAATAGCCTTTTCATTCTAGTTCAAGTTCGAACTCTATCTTTCCCTTCTCGCTCCCTCTTATTTTGTAATCTTTCCCATCATGCAGACACACCCCCCTTTAATCTACAAGCCACTAATCGAACTATTTTCTCATCAGGGGTCTCTATATAATTGAAAAATCTATCTATATCAACAAGTCAATCCAGAAATTCTTCTATGCCCAGACTTCCATTAAAATAAGGAATATCGAGTTTCAATTTAAAGTCGTTACCTTCACGATCGTCGTAACGTCGTCTTCCATCTCTCCTATCATATCCTCTTTGAAATCCTCCATGACGACGTCTGTCGCCATAATCAGCACACTCCGCATAAAAAATTTCAGTTTCTTCTTCTTCCAAACTCTCTGAAAACAGAGAGTTATTCTGCCTGCGAACAAGAACAGGCCTATCAATAGGATCACCGCGAGCAAGATCTGCACCCGGGCCTCTGTCATTCCGCCGATTCCGATTCACATCAACGCCGAGACCTTCGAATCGTTATGTTAACTCATCAAATCGTTCTTCGAAACGACGATGACTTTGATTGAATCATTGATCCAAGCATTCCATTAAACGCTGCTCCAAACGTTGCAGCACGTCATCCCCAAGGGTTGGGGCTCCAGTCTCCTGAGCATCGTCACGAAGACCACCGCCAGTTGCCATAGGCTTTGATACCACCTGATGCAGCGTTCAGTGAATAATTCAAGTAAAACCTTGCTTAGAGAGAAAAAATCTTGAAATTCAATATTGATGATAATAATGTTCTCCTTTCAAAACAAACCCTAAACACCTTTTATAGGGGTTAAACCTAATTACAATAGGAAACCTAATCATAATAGGAAAGTTACCTAATCTGAATTGGAAACTTAATCATAATAGGAAATCTAATCATAAGAGAAAAGTTAATAAGTATCAAATAGCAAAATTACAAAAACGACTCTTAAAATTAACTCATAAAAAAATACTAAAATAATAGAAAAAAACCATCTAATCGCATTACCGTTTCGCTTTCCGTTTGGACTTCTGTTTGTCCAATCGGTCTAGAAACGCACCACTAATAAATTCCGCATCAGTTGCCTTGCGCGGCAATGCTTAATAAAAGGTGACCATCACGCGATCCCAGGAGTCGTCTCAATGCTCAACCATCAACTCTTGACCATTAGCAATGCTCGTCTTCCAATTCTCGTCAAACAATCACGAGCGGGGGCGATGTTGGAGAAGATGAACCGGGCATCACGACCTTTGGTGGAAACCCAACCGTGGAAAACCTAGAACTTCGACGGTCGGAGAAGATTAATAGTCATGAGTGAGGGCAAGGCTGGAATGTGAAAATATTAGTGAGGGAAATTTTCAAAGAAAAAAAGTTCATTAACCAAAAAAGCTAGCTTCCGAAAATGCTAAAAGCCCAAGTTAGGTGGAGACTTGTCTTGAGCTTTTACCATTGCCAATGTTGGCATTTCCCTAAAGTGGTCCAAATAAAGTTAACCAAATGTCCTAAATTTTTCACAAAAGACTTTAGAAGGTTCAAAATCCATTAGAAAAGTTAAACCAAACGTACCCCTAATAGATTTGCGTGTAATTTCTCTTGCCGAGGGAAGGTTATTAGTCTCACGTGTGAGCAATACGAATAAGCATATCAAAGTAGAGAGGCTATGATAGGGCAAGCAGCCGTCTCTAGCCTACTTGATGCCAAATTGCAAGCGAGTGATGTTCAACTCTTGGAAGCAGTTGGAGGGCGAGACATATTTATAGGCAATATGCAAGCTTAGAGCTCTCATGGGTAAAATCGCTTCGGGAGATGAACATGATCTTGCTATATGGGAATCCATGGTTAACGAAATCCATGATTGACGTGTTGTGTGGACATCGGTCGATAATAGATCGCAACATATCACGATGACATGGACTCGATATAAGTTATAATGTCATGAGGATGCTAATCGACACGAAACTCGCTAGAAAAAGGGTTAGAAGATTGGTCGAACCTTCTTTAACAAGTCTCGTTCCGATACGATCAAGTCAGAACTCTCCAGGACATCCTAATTAAACATGTCTTAGATTAGTTACTACTGGCTATAGGCAGTTATATGGGCCACCGTTTTTGTCCCTTTTCTAGCCCATAGTATCGCAAAAAACCGCCCTAATTTGGGCCTTAATTGCAAAAATGTAAAATTGGGCTTGAGCACATCTTGTGGCCCATTTTGCTTAATTCATGTTGTTAATGAACCCAAGGTGGTCCGAATTGTTCTTTTTTGCTCGGCAGCCCATGTGACTTGATTACGCAAATTGGTCCATGTGATTGGCGAAGAACAGATCGGGGCTTTGGCCCGTGGAAATGTAGTCATATCATTGGAAGACAACGCAAGTATGTTTGGATTTCGAGAAGCAATTGGTAGACCTGCCAAACGGGTGAATCGAGTCGAAAATTATTCAACCGAAATTAATCTAGAATCTCTTCTCTTATTTATTTTTTTTGCTTTTTTTCTTCGATCAAAACGGCGAATGTCACGCATCTAATTATGACACACAAAGAGAGTATAATAATGGTTTGATACCACGAAAAATCCCAAACTGGTACACTTGTAACAATTTTTCTCTTCATTAATTTCTATTAAATTTTACCATCAAATTTCTGAGTTGGATGACACGTGGCAGTTGACGGATGTACTAATTTGAGGTTTTAACACAGATGTACTAGTTTATGATTTTTTGTGATATTAATTCAATTTAACGGAAATACATTCTATAGCATCACAATCATACTATATTCCACTAATTTCTATATTAATTTTTTCCCTGCGACGTTTACTTACAATTTACAAGAAAGAGTAATGAAGATCCATGGCGTGATCCCCAACTTATCCTTTTCGTTTGCCCTAGCTTCTTGTCGTCTTCTTCCTTGTCACGAATAAAAGAAGACGTCGGTAGGAGGAGACCTTATGCACAGGAGAACCTTAGATCAGAGACATTACTTTCATCCTCATATGCCCGTTTCCCAATTACAGATTAAAATTGTTTAATGTCTTATTTTGTTGTGGTATCTTTTGTCTACTTTCTGGTGTACTTTTCCATCTACTCTTAAATCAAAGCTTGAGAAAATGATGCCCGCGTTGCATTGTCTTAGATAAATGTGCAAATTAAGCTTGCGAATGAAAACCATTTTGTTTTAGAAATCAATTTCTGACTTGTTCTTGGACAAGTTTATGAGCAAAAAAATACGTTTGATAACGACACAAAATTTCTATTCTCGAAACAAAATTTGTTTGATAACGACACAAAATTTTCCCCTCTCAGGTGACCAGCGAGTGGACGGCGGGCGGATGGCGGCGGCGGATGGCGGGCGATGGATGGTGGTAGCGAATGGCAGGCGGCGGGGGGAGGTGGCGACAGATGGCGACACGGCCAGTCTCGAGGATGGTGGTTGGAGGGGGCCGGCGTCGGGCAGCAGCGGGAGGCGGGCGACGATCGGCGGCGAGAAGGGGGCGGCGGTGCAAGAAGGGTGAATGGTGGTAGCGAACGGCGGGCGACGGACAGTGGGGGGAGGCGGCAGCAGACGGCGACGGGCAGCGGCGAGAGGCAAGTGATGATCGGCGACGAGAGGGGGGCGGCAGCGCGAGGAGGGCTAACGTTGGTAGCGAACGGGGGGCGGCGGACGGTGGGGGGAGGCGGCAGCAGACGGCGATGGGCAGCGGCAGGAGATGAGCGACGACCAGAGGCGACAGGGGGCCGACGGTGGGAGGAGGGTGGTGGGCCGGCGGACGGCGGCCCACGGTGGCCTGCGGACGGCAGCCCACGGTGGCTGGCGGCAGGAGACGGCGAACGGTAGGAGGTGGCGGCCGGCAAGTGGGCGGCGATGGGTGGTTGGTGGGTGGGCGGGCGACCGGCTAGTAGTAAGGACGAACGATGAGAAGAATTTCTCATTTTTGTTCCAGAAATAGAAAAGTAGAAAATTTTTACTTTTTATTTCTGTTCCAAATCTATTTCTGAAATCAAAATTTGTTCCCAAAATTTAAAAATGAAATTGCGTTACCAAACAGATTTATGTTCCAAACTTGTTTCTGGAATAGAAAAATAGAAATAGAATGATTATCATTCGCTATCTAAAAAAGTCTTCAAAGTCTCAAGGGGTCACGAGCTCCGTATTTTCTCTATCTCTAATCATCAGGTGATTTGGAAATGTTCAATCAACTAGGGTTCTTGTTCAATCTACATCGACATATACATCTCGAGTATTTTTTTTTGATGTCACGTTGGAAATAAGAGAAAAATATAGGTACCAATGTTGCGAACAAAATCAATCACATCTGAAACACTTATTTATCTAGACCGAGACATACATGTCCATATTCTTTCGATGTAAAGGTCAATACGGGTTTTAGTTTCATAACCAATTTGCTTGACCATTTTTAATTTGTAATCGACCTGCTTCATATTATAACATAAGACGCATGTGCAAGTTAATATGGTCTTAAAATAGGCTTAATTGATATTATCATAGAGCAATTAGAACTAAGGTCATTAAATAAAGCTTAATATCATGAAAATTTTCAAACTGGTATATTTGTGATAATACTTTCCATTAGTTTCCATTTAATTTTATCATCAAATTTCTGAGTTAGATGACATGTGGTAATTTACGGGTGTATTAGTTTGGAGTTTTACCTTCCGTTTATCATAAGTGTATTAGTTTGTGATTTTTTGTGATATAAATCTAATTTAACGGAAGGTAAATTTATTACAAATGTAATATAGCTTAGGATTTTTTGTGGTCAAAAAATTTTTGGGGTAAATTTATCATATGTATACCAGTTGAGATTTTTGGTGATCAACAAATTAATTTAGAATAAGTTTGTCACATGTATACCGGTTTAGAATTTCAGTACTAAAGAAAAGCAGTCTTTCAAGGAAATCATTCACGGTTCAGTCATACATCAATGATAATAAATAGCCCTTTTAGGTTTCAGCTCAACCATGCAATAACCCCTTTTTTTAGCTCGAGTTTTCGGATTCAAAACTTAAAGGAAGCTCGTAACTAAGATTTGGCAATGGAGGTGCTCTTGCTTATCTCAAATGCTGAGACGGATATATTGGTTGTTTATGCATCATTAGCTTTGATTACTTTCATGGTTAATTTAATTTAAAAGTAAGATATAAAGTGCTAGGATCATGTGACAATTTCGAAGGAAAATGATAAATAAATGCTGTCATTTGGATCATGCAAAATGCTGCATTCGAATGGAATATTGTGGTGGTGCTAATACATACGATGCTGCAGATATCAACCAAAAAAAAAAACATATTGACTTTGGGCTTTGAGAAAATTTTTTTTGTTTGATTGTTATTTTATCTGTATTCCCTAAGCCCGAGGCATTCTCTCGTCACGTCCTGATGATCCAATTTTTTTGTAATCATCAACTTGCTGATTATTCAATGATATATCGTCCTTGCAAAAAAATAAAAGAAGAAGAAGAAGAGTAAACTGCAAATGCTTGCAATGTGATCTGATCCTATGAATTGCTCATTGATTGCGGGAATATTTTTTGTTCGTTTGTTCGTCTTTATAACAGATATATGCAATTAATTTTTAAAAAATAATTTTTAAATTGTTTATTTTTCGCATAACAAGCGCACTGATGATCCATTCTTTGAATGTCATTGCCATTCTCTTTTTAGTATGAATTTTTCTATCCAAATTGAAGTGCATCCCTACCCACCAAATGACCTATAAATCAAAGCCTTTTACAAGAAAGCTTAAGGTTCGAGAATAGCTCAAAGGTGCCGAGAATAAAGCACCAAAACATTTGTTAAATTGCCTTTGATTTTTATTTTTTTGCTCATCATATTCGAAGTCTAGCTTATACTCAATACCTTGTACCTCATAATCTGGAGAAGAAAGATATAAATATTGACATGTAAAGTCAATTATTAAGAAATATAGCTTATACTTATCGTGCTGAATCCAACTGTTCGCATTTAATGTATTTTGATCGGCCGGTTGAAATGCTCCGTCATCCAAAGGTCAACATTGATTATTGCTATCCGTCGGTCGGTATTGCCCGCAGGTATATTGCCGTGCAAGATGTACCGCACAGTAGAAAAGCCCTCAACTTTGGCAATGTGAAACATGCTTAGGCTGCGCATGATAACGATTTTGTATTCGGGAACAGAATCTGCTCAGAAATGATTTTTTTTTATTCTGTGTCCGGAATTGATTCTGAGCATTTTAAGGCATTTGTTAACGGCCCAAAATTCCATCCCTGGAATAGAAAAAGAACAGAAATGCGTTTGGTAACGCCACAAAATTTCTTTTTATTAATAATATTTTTAAATATTTTAATATTTCTTTCTTTTTTTCTTTTCTTTTTTTCTTTTCCACCTTCTTGGCCATGGCCTGCTCGCCGGCCATGACCGGTAAAATATTTTTTTAATAATAATATTTTTATTAAAAGTATTTTCTCTTTTTTTTGGACATGGCCTGGTCGCCGGCCATGAACGGTAAAATATTTTTTTTATTAATAATATTTTTATTTTTTTGGCCATGGCCTAGTTGCCGGCCATGGCCAGTAAAATATTTTTATTATTAATAATATTTTTTATTAAAATATTTTTATTAAAAAATATATTTTTTTCCATGGCCTGGTCACCAGCCATGGTTGGTAAAATAATTTTTTTATTAAAATATTTTTATTAAAAATATATATTTTTTCTTTTTTTTGGCCATGGCCTGATCGCCGGCCATGGCCGGTAAAATATTTTTTATTTTAATAATATTTTTATTAAAATATTTTATTTTCGTCAGATCCGGCGAGGGCGGTCCTCGGGCCGGACATTAGAAGCTACATTAAAAACCAAGAAAAGGAAGAAGAAAAAAAAATTGATTCTCAAAATTATTCTTAGAATCAAGAAGCTACTTTTTTTTTTATTCTTGAAAACTGATTCTAGGAACAATTTTGACAAAATTGTGCCCAGAATCAAAAAATTAAATAAAAGCATTTCTGTTCCAAACTGATTTTAGGAATAAAAGAACAGAATCAAACACTATTTGGCAAGTTGTCATGCGCAGCCTTAACGTCAGCAAATTTAGGGTTCGTGGTCATGTCAGGATCGATCCAATACAACTGATGCACTACAAAGAAACTCAACGAGGAGCTGCAAATTTATCAGCAGCCCCACCGTGCTGTCTCGTTGAGATTAGGAGAGAATCTGAGAAGTCACGAAAACTTCCAAAGATGTAGATACACAAGCAGGAAAGCTACAGTTGAAAATGTCTCTCCTGTTGCACAAATCACTTCAACCGCCCCAGTGACTTGACATGGTTGATTGCGTCTTCTCTTACACAGTCGCAGACAACGAGGAAGATGCCATTTTTTTTTCTCTCGGACCCAACTCGTGTTGTCTCTCTTTGCTTTGGTTGTAGTCTTTTCTGAATTCTATATCGATATGCATCAGATTCGAACTCAATAATGTTTAACTTTAATAAGGGTTTGCCGCTTCGCGCAGAGAGAGAGAGAGATCATGGCATTTTGTCATGGTGTTAAAAAGGCAGTTTTGCCACAACAGCTAGCTAGTTTCGGGGCGATATAGAAGAACTTTGCAAGACCTAGGTAAAAATACGCAGTGATTACAAAGCATTAGGTCAAGAGCTAACGTGGCTAGCATGTTTCGCTCTTATCCACTTATAAATGGACACATGGCTACTGATGTATAATAAAAAAATGATGTGGAATTTGTTCTCTTCTTCCTTCTTCAATGGCGGGCTCCTTCTTCAACTGGCCTAAGACGAGCAAGGCGTGGCCATCTCCACCGTCCAAGCCGCCGCTAATGTTACTTATAAAGGGAAGAAAAGAAAAGGTAAATCCTGTGAAATTTGGAGAGTGGAAGTCAAATGAATCGATCGCGTAAAGGAGAAGGGCAAATCTTCATGCCATTACTCAGTTACCATTTTCGTTTTCCCTCTAACAAAGAACATGGTGCCTTATACCTTCAAAGAGAAGCATTAACTTTCTAACCTTGCAAAATTGGTCCGACAGCTCATTTCCTTCTTTTCATCCCATGCGATCTATATTAGGGCAAACATAAACTTACTTGGAAAAGTAAATTAAAGCAAATCATGCCATAGAGAAAAGCCAAAAATATGGGAAAATAGATATCCACACACAAAGAGAAAAAGGAAAAAAAAATCTGCTCCAACCCAAAAAAGTAATGAGACAACTTGATCAGAAACTTTGGTTCAATGTGCAATATGGTCCATGAAATTTTAATTGACTACATTAAACTTTTCTATATAGTTTAGGGACCAAATTGAACATGTACCAAGAGTATCAGGACTACATTGAACAATTATAAGGTTAGGGACCACATTGTACATTGGGTTAAAGTTCATGGACCACATTGAATAAATTAAAAACTTTGGACCACAATGTGCATTGAGATAAAGTTCGTGGACCATTTATGTTATTTTCCCTAACTAATCTTAATGCTTGATTATGCACTCCGAAAGATTTGCGGTAACATCGATAGGTGAATTGAAATTGAATCGAAGTTCAGACGAGGGAAAAGTAGATAAGAAATCGCTATGACAACTACGAAAATTAGAAGGACTAATTGAAGGCGGTAAAACCAAAGAAAACGTTTCAATAGGTTCACCCGGAAGCGAATATCTCACTTTGCTTTTAATTCAATATCTATAATCCCTACGTATATCCCGTTAAACACATCAAATTGAATGATAATGCGAAAAATCATAATGTTTTATGGAATAAAATTCATTCCTTTTAGTATACATATAATATAGTTTACATATATTGATTTGATTAATCAACTTTATGAATCCCAAAGACTGTCCTAATCACATCTACGATGCGCATTAATTCAAGAGGAAAACCGAAAAAGCAGTTAGAAAAGGACCTCCGTTATTTTGCATTTTCTCCCACTCTCTCACTACTGAACAAGTTCGCACCGCTTCTAATGCTATTAAAAAACCTAGTAATATTCAAATTCTGTAAGAACCGATAATAGCCAACTAGCAAAAGATTAAAATTCCAATTTCAACTATTGTGAAACTATATTTTGTAAAGAACTTGAAGAAGAAGAAGAAAAGAAATTCACAATTGAAGAACTCAGTACTACGTGCTGAATTTCATCTGAGAGTTCACCTTCTCTCTTTGTTTCTTATTGCTTTATATCACACTCAGCTCATACACTAGAAAGTACAGCTATACAACTGAATTAACAGAAGAAACAGATTTATAAAACTGGACTAACAGAATATTAACTACTCTGTTTACTACTCTGTTTTTCTCTTAGCTCAAGAACAGAATCAGTTACAAAACCAATATTTGATACGTAAAGAAGACTTGTTCTTTCTTCATCTTTCCACTTCTCCTTCTTTCTTTCCCATAGTCTCAACATCCCCCCGCAAACTGGCTGCAGGTTTAAATCCCAAGCGCAGTTTGGTTCTGAGAGTGAAGTGATCAGGTCGTGACAAGGCCTTGGTGAAAATGTCAGCAAGCTGGCGATGACTAGGAACATACTGAACAGATAATGATCCCAATGAAACTTTTTCTCTGACAAAATGAAAATCAACTTCGATATGTTTGGTTCGAGCATGTAAAATAGGATTAACAGTAAGTGAAATGGCAGACTGATTATCACAAAAAAGAACCGTAGGTGATGTTAAAGGAATGCCAATGTCACGCAAGACAAAGCTAATCCAAGTAAGATCAGCAGTAGCAGAAGCAAGTGCACGATACTCTGCTTCAGTTGATGAACGAGAAACAGTGGGTTGTTTCTTGGCTGTCCAGGAAATAAGATTGGAACCAAGAAATGTGCATAAACCAGTAGTGGATCGTCTGGTATCAAGACATCCTGCCCGGTCAGCGTCGGAGAATCCATACAAGTTCAGAGTACTATTCGAGTGAAGAAAGATACCCAGATGAAGTGTTCCCTTTACATACCGAAGAACTCGCTTTAGTTTAAGAAAATCAGCAATGGTAGGATGCTGCATTTTCTGACATAAAAGATTAGTGGCATATGCAAGGTCAGGTCTAGTAATAGTAAGATATTGAAGACCTCCTACCAGACTTCTATATTCAAAAGGATTGTCAAAAGGAATGGTATCATTTGACGTAGGAATGGACCTGACAGATAGAGGAGTTGAGATGGGCTTGCAATCTTGCATGTGAGCTCGTGTAATAAGATCAAGAGCATATTTAGTCTGGCAGAGAAAAAGGTCAGCAGAGCTACGTGTGGCTTCAATACCCAGAAAGTAATGAAGAGAACCCAGGTCTTTCATGTGAAAAGTAAGACTCAAAGACTTGATTAAGTCAGCAAGAAGCTGAGAGGAATTGCCAGTCAGTACAATATCATCAACATAAAGAAGCAAGAGAACTGTGTCTGTACCTCTGTGGTACACAAAGAGAGAAGGATCTGTGGTGCTGCAGAAGAAGCCTGATTCGAGTAAAAAATTGCTGAATTTCTCAAACCATGCACGCGGAGCCTGTCGAAGTCCATATAAAGACTTTTGAAGATGACACACGTGATGAGGTAACGTAGGATGAGTAAAACCAGGAGGCTGCTCCATATAAACAGATTCAGTCAATGTGCCATGTAAGAATGCATTTTTTACGTCGAGTTGGTGAATAGGCCAATGCTGTACCATAGCTACTGATAAGACAATACATATGGTTGCTTGTTTTATAACAGTACTAAAAGTTTCAAGATAGTCCACTCCTTCTTCTTGATGAAAACCTTTAGCCACCAGGCGAGCCTTTAACCTGTCAAGACTCCCATCAAATGCTAACTTGGTCTTAAACACCCATTTACAGCCTATAACATTCATCTGATCAGTACGTGGAACTAATACCCAAGTTTGATTTTCATACAAGGCATCCATTTCTTCTTGCATTGCACGAGTCCAGCCTTCATGAGCTAAGGCTGACTTAATTGATTTTGGTTCAGAAGGGATAGGGTATTCAGCTAAGCAGGCATATTTGGGATTTGGTTTCACTATGCCAGACTTAAGTCGAGTTTGCATAGGATGAGCAGATATATCACAATGTGGAGAGGAGGAAGACTGATATTCTGGAGTATCAGCAGAAGACTGATGTTCTTGAACAGGTATACTAGTATGCGAAACAGAAGAAGGTGATTGTCCAGTAGCAGCAACAGCTTGTGAAGAAATGTATGGTATAGGAATTTGACCTACCTCCAGAACACCACTGTCTTGTAGATGGCCAGTGTGAAAAGTGTTAGGCTATCTAACTGTATTTGTCCCGGTAGAATCCAGAAAAGCAATCTCATCAACCCACTTTCGGTACAGAGATGTATAGTGAGGATAATCTGCAGATAATTGTTTGGCAAATGGAAAGAAATTTTCATCAAATATCACATGTCGACTGATATACATTCTACCATCAGTAGGAACCAGACAGCGATACCCTTTATGTCTCTCACTATACCCCATGAATACACAAGTGAGGGATCGAGGGTCAAATTTATGTTGAGCATATGGTCTGAGGCAAGGATAACAGGCACAGCCAAAGACCCTGAGATGATCATACTTGGGCACTTGTTGAAAAAGTTTGCTGTGAGGTGAGTCCATCTGCAGCTTTGGAGTTGGAAGCAGATTAATAATATAATTTGCAGTTAAAAATGAATCAACCCAGTAGTGTAATGGTGTTCGAGCATGATAGAGCATAGTGAGACCCAATTCGACCACATGACGATGTTTCCGTTCAGAAATCCCATTCTGTTCAGGAGTATAAGGACAGGAAATATATTGTTTAATACCACAAGTTTCTAGATGAGCCTGAAACCTTGTACTAGTGAATTCACCACCACCATCACACTGGAAGACTTTGATTTTGCGAGTAAACTGAGTTTCTACATATTGCTGAAACATAATGAAAATATTATAGAACTCAGATTTGTATTTCATTGGATAAATCCAACTGTAGCGAGAAAAGTTGTCCACAAAAATGACATAAAACCTGAAGCCTTGAACAGAGGTTACTGGTGCAGGACCCCAGATATCACAGTGTACCCTTTCTAGAGGAAGTTCAGTTACAGAATGGGATAAGGAAAAAGGTAAACTTGTACTCTTGACAAGTTGACAACTGCCACATACAGAGGAAGCTTTCTTATTATAGCTAATCCACTGCTGTTGTTGAAGATACTTCAAGGTCTTTGTGTTAGTATGAGCAAGTCGTTGATGCCATATGTCCTCTCCAACAGCTTTATGTCGTTGTGTAAACAGAGCTTTTGTGGCCATCTGATTCACTCGATAAAGACCCCCAATTTTCAGCCCGAGCTGCACTGTGGAGTTGGTTCGATTGTCCTTAACATAGACACCATATTTATCAAACACAAAGGAGCAGGGAAAGTCATCAGTTAGTTTTGAAACAGAAAGAAGATTTTTCTTGATATCAGGTACTACCAACACATCTTTGAGAGGTAATGCATCAATTGCAGTAAGTAACAATGCATCACCAGTATGAGTAATAAGAAGACATGATCCATTTCCTATCATTACAGAATCAGTTCCAGTATACTTGGAGGAGTTATGAATTATACTCGTATTGGCTGTGATATGAGCTGTGGCTCCTGTGTCAGGATACCATTCACTGCCTGTAGAATCCTCAAGATGCATTGCTGTTAGAGCTTGTGGGATAGATGTATTTTGATAAGAGTTATCAAATCTATACTAGCATCGAAGAGCATCATGCCCTGGACGTTTGCAGATTTGGCAAGTCACTCGAACTCCATCTGTGGCTTTTTCATCCTGCAAGTTCTTGTGAACTGCTAAGTTGGGAGATGGATAGGATTTAGTATCTTGATACCGCTGTGATGAACTAGCATAAGGTCGAAAACCATGATTTGAACCAGAGAAATTATTTCGTGGACTAAAAGATTGAACCTCCTGAACTTGGTTCATATTAAATGGTTTATAATTCTGGCTTCTTCCTTGATATCCATAGCTACGAACTCGATTGTCAATTGGACGACCTCTACCATAGATACGTCCCCCACGATTGTTCCCTTTCTGGCCTATAAACGCAAAATTCTGTGGATGTAGTTCTCTGTCAAGACTTCTTTCTCCATAATAGGCCATATTAGGATTGTACTGACTCGAAGAATAGTTTTGCAGCCTTGTTTCAAACCTTTCTAGCTGTGATATCACCTCATCATAATCAGGTTGAGGTTTCAAGCAGTATATAGTTGTTCGAAAATTTTCGTACTCTGAGCCTAAGCCCTCCAAGACACCAAAGACTTTGGTTATCTCATCAACAGGCTTCCCAATCGCATTTAACTGATCACAAATCAGTTTATATTCTCTAAGATAATCAGAAAGCTTTCTATTTCGCTTCTGACATGCTTGAAGTTTTCCCTTCAGTTCAAACTCTCTAGCTACTGATTTCTGTGTGAAACGATTCAGTAATGTTTGCCATACCTCAGAAGATGTTTCCAGGCCAATGATCAACCCTAGTATATGCTCAGAAACTGCACCACTGATCCATGATGATACCAGTTGATCAGTTTTCACCCAATCATTATAATCAGGATTCATAGCTTCAGTCTCATTCCCTTCAATATCGAGTTGTAGCTTCTGTGGTGGTGGAATCTCTCCACTGACGAAACCAAACAGCTCTTGACTCCGGAGAAATCTGAGAAACTGAGTCTGCCAGAGAAGAAAATTATCTTCTGCAAGTTTGATCGTAACGAAGTTGGCAATGTTTACGTGGATAGGAAAAGGATATCTTGGTATTCTTGCTGCCATTGCTGTGTTTTTCAAGTGGAAAGGGAGAAGAAAGATCAAGATTCAAAGCTTGGCTCTCAGAGAACAGCTCTGATACCATGTAAAGAACTTGAAGAAGAAGAAGAAAAGAAATTCACAATTGAAGAACTCAGTACTACGTGCTGAATTTCATCTGAGAGTTCACCTTCTCTCTTTGTTTCTTATTGCTTTATATCACACTCAGCTCATACACTAGAAAGTACAGCTATACAACTGAATTAACAGAAGAAACAGATTTATAAAACTGGACTAACAGAATATTAACTACTCTGTTTACTACTCTGTTTTTCTCTTAGCTCAAGAACAGAATCAGTTACAGAACCAATATTTGATACGTAAAGAAGACTTGTTCTTTCTTCATCTTTCCACTTCTCCTTCTTTCTTTCCTATAGTCTCAACATATTTATCATCACTCTCATCATTAATATATAAGAGTTCTAGTCTCCACACTTAAAAACTAGTGTTTTAAATTTCTTTACTTTATTTTAAATATCATTATGCAAGCCCATTATCCAAAAGAGATATATGCATTTTCTCATGCCCTACAACCGTGTCATCTCCTTTGCCTTAGTGTCATCAACTTCAACCTTGTCCTCAAACAAAGCCCCAATCTCTTCTAATGTCCTGCCCTTTGTCTCGGGCAAGAAGAAGTAGAAGAACAGACTCGCCAGCACCATCACTCCACAGAGCACAAAGAACGTGCCCGCGAATGTTATCCTGTGGCTGATGCTCAAGAACGACATCGCCATGGCCCCGCTCATCAGCCGGTTCACCGAGATCGCGAGGGTGGTGCCCTGGGCACGCATCCGCAGTGGGAACACCTCCGATGAGTAGACCCAAGTGATGGGACCGAGCCCGATCGAAAAGAACGAGACGTCCGCGCGCACCGCCACAATGCTCACCACGATGGCCCAGACCGGCTTGCTCCCCGAGTGCTCGAGGAACTTCGAGCCCAGGCCCAGAGCGGCCAGGGAACAGGCCATCCCTACCGTGCCCAATAGCAAGAGCGGGCGCCTCCCGAACCCTTCCAAGAACAGGGCCGAGACTATCACAAACGCGGCCTTAGAGGTGCCCATGATCACGTTGATCCCGAACAGCTTCTTTTTGTTGTGAATCCTGGCTGCTCGAAACACTTCGGGGGTGTAATAATTCACGGCGTCGTTCCCGGAGGCTTGCATGAAGAAGTTGATCCCGATCGCAGCGATGAGGATCCGGCGGAGGGCAGGCGAGGGATGGAGGAATTCCCTCCATACCCCTTGCCCATTCCATCCTTTTGAAGAGGCCAAATCGGCATCATCGTGAGCAGCTAAGTAGCACGGACACGTTATTTGTGCTTCCGAATCGGTGTCCGACACGTGTTGCGTGTCCGACACGCTCCGACACGCCGCCGACACGCTCCGACACGCAGTCAACGCGTGTCGAAGATCCGACACGCGGTCAACGCGCCGAACACGCCGGCGACACGCGAGTCCGGAGCAAAAGGGAGATAGAAGAAAGAAAAGCCCCCTCTCATCAGATCTTTCGCTCGCCAAATCGAGATTCGGATGCTGCGAAACCCACCACGAATCCTCTCGGAGAAATGGGGAACGGGGAGGTGGGGATCTGAGAATCGGTCAGGATGCAAGGAGAGAATTTGCCCGGGGAGGGAGGATCTGGAAATCTAGGTCGAACAACAAGGTCGGGAAGGGTTTTGAGAACTCACCAACGAGCCCCGATCCTCCCGAGCCGAGCGTCATGGATGAGCGAGTTGAGCGAATCGGAGTTTTCGTGGCGAGAACTGTCGGAGATCTGATCGGAGAAGAGGGAGGGAGAGAAATAGAGCGCGGACACAGAGACGAGAGATAGAGAGAATCAAAGACAAGAAAATATAGGGTAAGAAAAGGAAAGTGGGCTGGCTGCTTTTTTTATTTTTTATCTTGTACTTTCCTTTTTCAAATTTAATTATTTACTTTTAGTTTCTTAGCTAATATATTTATTTATATATAATTATTTTTAAAAACTAATGTGTATAATTTTTTAGGGTAAGTTCACTATAGGCTTTTTATTATTATTTATTTACTTATTTGAATCAAATTTAAAAATAATAATTTATCATATATATAAATATATATTTAATATACAACGTGTCCCAACGTGTCGGAATTCTCTATTTTTGAGAAATGACGTGTCGCGTGTCGTGTCGTGTCGTGTCGCGTGTCGCGTGTCCGTGCTACTTAGATGAGCAGCTTGGGTGATCTCATGGGAGTCTTAATGCAGCCTCTTCCTCATCTCTTGAAGTCTCTAACAATACCCTTTTCGCCTCCTCAATCCTGCCTCTCATGACGAGCCACTGAGGTGATTCGGGCATTAAAAAGATGCACAACCCGAGGCCGATCGCCGGAATGGTAGCAATCCCAAGCATTATCCTCCGGTTGAACTGCTCAGGGAGGCCGGCGAGGGCATAATTGCAAATGTACCCGAGTAAGATCCCGGCCACGATGAAGAACTCCGGGAGGGAGGTGAGCATCCCCCTCACTGAGGCTAGGGCAATCTCGGCCGTGTAGAGCGGTGCGATCATGAGGGCGTACCCTACCCCAATACCAGCCACGATCCGGCCCGCCACGAGGAACGCGTACGACGGTGCAAGGCCCATCAACAGGGCCCCGATCAGGAAGGTTGATGCGGCCAGGACGATGGTGTACCGCCGCCCAATGAGGTCGGAGGTCTTGCCAGAGGCCAGAGCGCCGACCAGCGAGCATACGTTGAGTATGCCCACGAGGATTTGTACTTGGACGTACGTGATTTTGAGGTTGTCTCCGATGAAGATCACAGCACCACTCATCACCCCGATGTCTGCAAAATCAAACGATCATTACCACGCTCACCTCGGAATTTTTCCCAGGATTCTCAGTAGAAATGGCAACAATTCCGACTGTCTTACGCCAACCAACACGCCAATTCATAACAATTTCTTATACCCACGGGTGATTCGATCAACAGATCACCGAAAATCGTGTCCTTTTCAAGCCCATCTCGTGACAAAACAATCACCCCTTACCCATCTCCACTTTCCTAATTCGAATTAAACTACGGCACGAGAAGCGAATCTGCGCAATCGGAGAGAGAAATGGGACGAGTCGATCCTCACCGTAGCCCAAGAGGATCGAGTTCGTGGATGCCAAGATGGCACAGAACACGACGTACTTGTTCGCCCGAGGCTTCTTGGGACCGGAAGCAGCGACAGTTGGCGATTTTGGTTCATCCATTTCAGCCGATCTCTTTTGTCACTCTCACGGTCACACAGAGAAGAATGAAGGAAACTGCAAGTGATGCAGAGAGAGAGAGAGAGAGAGAGAGAGAGAGAGAGAGAGAGAGAGAGAACAGAGAGCGAAATGGGGATGTTGGGTGGTTGGAGAGATAATATACATATGACATGTTCGAGTTAATCAATGTGGAGCGAAATGGGGATGTTGGGTGGTTGGAGAGATAATATACATATGACATGTTCGAGTTAATCAATGTGATCCATAGACTTTTGGTACATGTTCGAGTTATTCCCTAAATTATATGAAAATATTCAATGTAAATGTTATTTTTTCATTAATTCAAGTTAACATTGAATATTTTCATATGGTCTAGGGACTAGATTGAACATGTATCAAAAGTTCATGAACCACATTAAACAAATTGAAAGTTCATGGACCACATTGCACATTAGGCTAAATCTCAGGAATTACATTAAACAAATTAAAAGTTCAGGAACCACATCACTCATTAGGTAAAAATTATAGGACCATTTGTGTCATTTTCCCAAGAGAGAAAAGCTTTAGACTAAAAATTATTGAATGCAGCAAGCGCACGTGAACCCACTTCAACTAACTCGTCAAATTACGCAACTTTCATGCGAGATCTACATTATTCGATAATCGAATTGCGTCGAGCTTACATGCTCGTCGGAATCGCTCCCAGCCGAGTCACCGTAAAAAGCTGACGTGCCCCCTCCCCCTCCTGGTACAATGCCGATTTGTGATTTGCACTCTCAACCGATTTCTGGACCTCGGGAAGGGGCGAACGGAGCATAGAGTACTGGGTTCACTTGTCAACGGCCATGACAGCCTTGAAGTTGTCCGGAGGATTCTTGTCGAGGGTCACCGATCTAGAATCTGTGGGGGTCATGGGGGGAGTCGGGGACGGTGGAGGACTTGGAGTTTCACGACAACGTTGGCATTTCGACGATGTTGCGGGTGGAAATTGCGATTGCTGCTGGTGATGTTTACGAGCATCGGAGTTGCTGATCGATTGCATATTCTTCTCCTGATTCTTCGCCGCGCACGGATCTTTCTCTATGCATGCATGTTTTGCCTCGTACCATCTCGGTCTCCATCATCCCCCAACGTACTTCGTAATCTAGGCATTAATTCACGTAAGGTCTGCCGTCTTTAAGTGGCCAAGGCCAATTCATTCCGTCTCCAATTGAATGCAGTCTCCAACCATTGTGTTCATGACTTCGGAAAGGCTTGACGAATTTGAGAATAAAACGTAAGCCGGCAACAAAAGTTCATTCCAATGGATCATGACGCAATGTATGTAAAGTGCTACACACGAGGGAAGAGGGACCACTCATTGAGCATGATCATCGCCTAATCCTACCTAACTTAGTCTTAATTATGCAATGTGAAGGATTTGGGGTGTCCTTTGTAGGCATGACTCTTGACGTAATTAGACTCGTCTAAATTAGTCATAAACTCATTTCTTAACCCATATATAATTGAATAAGTTATTATATGGTTTAGTTATATTTGGTAAATAGGTTATAAATGGATTTAAACATAAAATGGGTGTTAAATGAGTCATCAATGGGTTTATAACTTACTTAAATCCAATCTATATCTACGACTCTCTCTTCATTCACTCTCACTCTTACTTGATCTCGTGCTCGCTCGCTCCACACTCTCGCTTCAATTTGGGTATAAGTTTTTCAAAATTTGTTTAAATATGAAATTATTTTAGTAATATGAGTCGGATTGGGTATGGGTCACTAAATTTTATTGCATGGAAATGGGTCAAATTGGGTCTTTTTTGGGTTAGACCATTTTCGACCTGATTCAATCCACCCGTTTGATGGGTCTGGGTGTAACAACAATAGGGCAATAGAAATTGAATTCGGACCAGTAAAATTGTAAATAAGAAATCGCTCTGACAATTAGGGAAATTAGAAGGACTAATAGAGGGCGGTACAACCAAAGAAAATGTTTCAACAAGATCACCTAGAAGCCCGAAGATCTCTCTTGCCTCGGATAAGATATCTATAGTCCCTAAGTAAGTATATGACGTTAAACATATCAAATTGAATGATAATCCGAAAAATCATAATGTTCTTTGAAATAAATTCTTTCCTGCTTTTGTATACATAGAATATAGTTTGCATTTATTAATTTGAGAAATCAACTTTACGAATCCCAAAGACTGTCCTCTTTACATCTATGATGCGCATTAACGAGTCTACTACATTCAAGAGGAAAAATATCCATTAATATAAAGAGAAAATACCACCAAAAATTTCAAACTATGTCATTTATGATAAATTTACCCTGAACTTTTTTTTATAACATGAAAAATCTCAAACTATATCACTTGTGATAAATTTACCCTGAATTTTTTTTAGTAACATAAAAAACCCCAAACTATACTACCTGTGATATATTTACCCCATAATACTTTGGCCTGTGGGCATTTTCGCCTTTTTCCTTTTTCTATTTTTTTTCCTTTTTTTTCTTGAGGGAAGAGAGAAGAAAAGAAACAAAAGGGAAAAAAAACAGAGAAAGGAAAAAGACGAAAATGCCTATAGGCCAAAGTATTGTGAGGCAAATGTGTCACATGTGGCATAATTTAGGATTTTTCGTGTCACTAAAAAAAGTTCATGGTAAATTTATCACAAGTAGCATAGTTTGAAATTTTTCGTGTCGCAAAAAAAAGTTCAGGGTAAATTTATCATTAATGATATCGTTTGAGATTTTTTATGGTATTTTTCCTAATATAAAAGAAAACTGAATAAGCGGTTATAACATGATGTCCTTTACTTTGCGTTTTCTCCCACTCTCTTGCCACTTGACGAGTTTGCACCGCTTCTAAAGCTATTAAAACCTACTAGCGAATAGTGATATTCATATTCAAATGCTTTTTTCCACTCCCTTCATGACTTATACAGTTCTTGAAAGAGTATTTTAACCATAGTATCCTTTTTGGGTCCCCCTTTTTAGCAGGTTATACCCATCCAATTATTAAAAATCAAACGTGGGTCCCATTTGGTTCTTACTTTTTTCGTCATCTTCTTCTTCCTCGCTGCCTTCTCCACCTATGTCCTCCACCGCACCACCAAAGGCTCCATTAGTCGCGCCATTCGCTCGCTTCTCCGCCTCGCCGCCCCTCGCGGCCTCGACCTGCCGTCATTGAGACCTTGCCGACCATCGTCTACTCCGCCGTGAAGGTGTACAAGATTGGCGAGGCGTCGCTCGACCCCATCACCTGCCTGAACGACATTCAGGACGGAGATCCAACCAATGATGATGAGCTTGAGGATGTTAAGAGAGAGTACTGGCAAGGAAAGAGGAGGTTTTACCCCATCTGGATTTACAGATGGAGAAATCGAGGCAGAAGCGGCATTTTTCACCTTGAGAGCATCCAAGGCGTAGCTTGACAATCCGTTGGTCACCGACTCGATGAAGCCGTCGAACATGTCTGATTTGTCGGCAAAGCTGTCGTCGTTGTTGCCATTGACGCAATCGCAGTGATTGCGGCCGCACTTCGTCCCCAATTGCTTCTCATTGCTCTCCTCGATGAAGTGCTGAACCATCTTCATTCACCAGGCAGACTGAGCTCGGCTCGAACGCAGCCGCTCCAACCCCACCTCCTCTATCCTTGCCGTACTAAGGAGAATCTTCGCTGGATAATAAAATTAAATGCGCAGTGCAAGAGAGAACAGAGAGTTATGGGGAGAATTTTTGCTCCAGAGCACAGCCTAACGATCTTGTCGGGGGCTGTTGACCCGACAACGTGATACTCCGGCGAGTGGAGCTCGCGACTGCACCTTGTGTGCACCGCCACCATGCCCTCGTTCCATGCGATCACCTCCTTGTCCATCTTGCGAAAGGTCCTCTCCATCGCCGCCCTCCACTCTGTCGGAGCCGAACCCTCCTCCTTGTTCACCTTCAAAAGCTCTTCCTTTATAGCTCGTGCAACCTATCACTACACATCCCACCTAGAAACTACCAGTCGAGCAAGTAAAAAGAGAGAACATAGAGATACAGAAGAAAAGGAAAGGGAAAAAAAAAAGTGGGATGGCTCCAAAAAAATGAGATCCACAAAGGATAATATAGTTCAAATAAAATTTTAGAGTGTGTACAAGCTATAGAGGGAGTGGAAAAGGCTTGAACCAAACCGATAATATTCAATTTCCAATAGCAAAAGATTAATATTCCAATTTTAACTATTGTGAAACTATATTTATTGTCATTCTCATCATTAATATATGAGAGTTTTAGTCTCCACACGTAAAACTAGTGCTTTAATTTTTCATTACTTTAATTTAAATATCATTATACAAGCCCATTATCTAAAGCAAAGTCACTTTGCGCTCCTCGCAAGTCCATGTAGAAGAGATATATGCACTTTCTTATGCACTACAACTGTGTCATCTCCTTTGCCTTAGTGTTATCAACTTCATTCTTGTCCTCAAACAAAGCACCAATCTCTTCTAATGTCCTGCCCTTTGTCTCGGGCAAGAAGAAGTAGAAGAACAAACTCCCCAACACCATCACCCCACAGAGCACAAAGAACATGCCCCCGAATGATATCCTGTGGCTGATGCTCAAGAACGACATCGCCACGGCCCCGCTCATCAGCCGGTTCACCGAGATAGCGAGGGCCGTGCCCTGGGCCCGCAGCCGAAGCGGGAACACCTCCGAGGAGTAGACCCAAGTGATGGGACCGAGCCCGATCGAAAAGAAGGACACGTCTGCGCACACCGCCACGATGCTCAACACGATGGCCCAGACCGGCTTGCTCCCCGAGTGCTCGAGGAACTTCGAGCCCAGGCCTAGAGCGGCCAGGGAACAGGCCATCCCTACCGTGCCCAACAGCAAGAGCGGGCGCCTCCCGAACCGGTCCAAGAACAGGGCCGAGACCATCACGAACGCTGCCTTAGTGCAGCCCATGATCACGTTGATCCCGAACAGCTTCTTTTTGTTGTGAATCCCAGCTGCTTTAAACACTTCGGGGGTGTAATAAATCACGGCGTCGTTCCCGGAGGCTTGCATGAAGAAGTTGATCCCGATGGCAGTGATGAGGATCCGGCGGAGGGCGGGCGAGGGATGGAGGAATTCCTTCCATACCGCTTGCCCACTCCATCCTTTTGAAGAGGCCAAATCTGCATCATCCTGAGCAGCTTGGGTGATCTCATGGAGTCTTAATGCAGCCTCTTCCTCATCTCTTGAAGTCTTTAACAGCACCCTTTTCGCCTCCTCAATCCTGCCTTTCATGACGAGCCACCGAGGCGATTCGGGCATGAAAATGATGCTTGACCCGAGGCCGATCGCCGGTATGGCGGCAATTCCAAGCATTATCCTCCAGTTGAGCCACTCGGGGAGGCCGGCAAGGGCGTAATTGCAAACGAACCCGAGCAAGATCCCGGCCACGATGAAGAACTCCGGGAGGGAGGTGAGCATCCCTCTCACCGAGGCCGGGGCAATCTCGGCAGTGTACAGTGGTGCGATCATGAGGGAGTACCCCACCCCGATACCGGCCACGACCCGGCCCGCCATGAGGAACGCGTACGACGGCGCAAGGCCCATCAACAGGGCGCCGATCAGGAAGGTCGACGCGGCAAGGACGATGGTGTAGCGCCGCCCAATGAGGTCGGAGGTCTTGCCGGAGGCCAGAGAGCCGACCAGCGAGCAGACGTTGAGTATGCCCACGAGGAATTGTTCTTGGACGTACGTGATTTTGAGGTTCTCTCTGATGCAGATCACCGCACCGCTCATCACCCCGATGTCTGCAAAATCAAACGGTCATTACCACCTCAACTCGTAATTTCCCAATATTCTCAGAATAAATAGCAACAATTCCGACTGTCGTACGCTAACCAACCCACGAGCTCATAACCATTTTGTCATACCGACAGGTGATTCGATCAACAGATCACCGAAAATCGTGTCCCTTGCAAGCCCATCTTCCGACAAAACATAACCCCTCACCCATCTCCACATTTCTAGTTCGAATTAAGCTTGGGCTCGAGAAACAAATCTGCGCAATCCGAGAAAGAGATGGGACGAGTCGATTACTCACCGTAGCCCAAGAGGATGGAGTTCGTGGAGGCCAAGATGGCACAGAACAGAACGTACTTGTTCGCCCGAGGCTTCTCGGGACCCGAAGCAGCGGAAGTTGGCGCTTTTGGATCATCCATTTCAGTCAGTTTCTTTTCACTCTCAGTCACCACAGAGAAGAATGAAGGAAACTGCAAGTCATGGAGAGAGAGAGAGAGAGAAAGCAGAGAGTGAGTTGGGGATGTTAGGTGGTTGCAGAGATATATGTCGAGAGGGTGCCGAGCCAGATTGCATGAAAAGCCAAAATAGGAAGAAATGCAAAAGGCTGTGAGGATAAGAGAGAGAAAAGCTATAGACTGAAAAATTCTTGCATGCAGCGAGCGCGTCGTCAAATTACACGACTCTCACGCGAGGTCCACATTATTTGAGGACCGAGATGCACCGAGCCAACATGCTCGTCGGAACCGCCCCCGGCCGGGTCACCCTAGAAAGCTGACGAGCCAACATTTGGGTTGCCCCCCACAATGATTGTTCTTGCAAATTCTCACAACCTCACACCATAGAGGAGCAAACTTTTAGGGACATTCCAGTAGGTGGGAAGTAGGGTTGCTTTCAAGACGATGTCTGTACAGCACGGCCAGTCAAACCAAACGGTTGGGACCAATCCTCTGAGATGATATGCTGCAACCACTCTCTTGTAACCTAGTGCAAAAGTGGAGGACGACGTCGTAAATACGCGCTCAAAAGCACGAGCGTGATAGGGATTTTACGTGGGGGATTCGGCTTTGGGGACGACCCGTCCCTGTCCAGATATAAAGGCGCTTTGGATTCTATCCTTCTTTTTCCTCTCTTTGGATCTTGTCAATGGCAAAAGAGTGTCCCAAAGGTATGATGTGAACCAACTTTAGTCAATTATGGTCCCCTGAGTGGAATCTCTAAAGTGAATCGCGGTCCCGATCAATTGCATGTGCCAGAGAAAAAGGGTCTCGAACGTATTTATTGGGCAAACAAGCTAAATACGCTCACTCGTAGGGATGAGCATTATTCGGGTTAAGCTGGTCTAGCACTTAACCCAAGAATCAACCCGCACGATATTAGTCCCTAATATTTTTGGACTGGGGACCGATCCTATTGAGCCTAAGACCGAAGACTGGACTGGACTGGACTAATCCTGTGGGTCCGGTCCGGTTCTAGCGTCAAGCCGAGACTAGACCTGTTAAACAGGTGGATCGGGTTGGATTTAAGTCGAGTCATAAATGGTCCGACCCAAATTAACCCATTAATCCGTTTACGACCCATTTATTCGTAGTGTAAATATCTCGACCTATACCCGACCCGACCCATATTGCTAAAACACTTTTATATTTAACCTAATCTAGGAATACTTGTTTCTTATGATTTTTTTTAAATTATATTGCTAAAACATTTTATGCAATACAAAGCTAGCGAAAAATTTTTATAATTTTTTTAAAATTGAGGTTCTGTTTGTTTTACGAAAAATGCGACATTTCTAGAAAATATTTTTCACAAAGTCATTATCCAAGAAAATAAAAAAATTTCTAACGTTTGGCTGAAACCTGAAAATAAGCTAGAAAATATTTTTCGATATTTGGTGTATAAAATTTGATTTGATTTTACTTTGTGCATTCATTTTAATAATATTAATATTTTTATTTTTTAAATCTAATTTTTAATTATTTTTTTATTTTTTTCCTTTATTTTTGGTCGATCGCTGGCCGCCGTGGCCGGCGACCGACCACAGGCGAGGACAAGCTTGTTGGAGGTCGACGAAGCTCGTTCTCGCCGGCCTTAGGCGAGGCTCCAACTCGCCCGATTCCGGCGAGTCGAGCCGAGCCGGCCTCGGGCGAGGCTCCACCTCACCAGATCCGGCAAGGTGGAGCTCGCTTGAGGCCGACAAGCTCGAGTCTCGCCAGCCTCGCCTGAGGCTGGCAAGGCCGAGGCCTCGCTGGGATCGGGCGAGCCTCGAGGTCGCCGGAATCGGGCGAGCTCGAGGCTCGCCAGATCAGCGAGACTTGAGCCTTGCCCGAGGCTAGCGAGCTCGAGCTTCGCTGGCCTCTGGTGAGGTCATCCCCCCCCGGTGGCCGGTCGCCGTGGCCGACCACCGGCCAAAATAAAAAAAAAAAAGAAAAAGAAAGAAGAGAAAAGAACAAATAAAAAATAAAAGAAAAAGAGAAAAAATAAAAATAATTAAATTTCTTTTTTTTTAAATATTTTTATAAAGAGGGAGAGAGTGTGTAGATGGGTTTAGTTGGTGGATTGGATATGAGTTCCAAACTTAACCCATTTAAACTCATTTATCTTTAAACTTTAAAATTTAAAACCCATTTAAGATTGACTCTTTAAAATTAAAGTGACCCATATATGACCTATTTATTTTTAAATGGGTCATATATGGGTTTAAGACCCATTTTGACACCTCTAGCCAAGACCAATAGATTCTTTTTTTTTGTTTCATTTTTTTAATTCCTTGGAGGCACAAATGTACTCTTTAAAATTTTGGAGTTGCTGAAATTAGAATAAAAATGTGTTCATGCTTTATTAAATGACCAGTAATATGTGGCATTTCTCATTCTTGAATAAGCCTTTAACTTTGCTAAAGTTAAAGTCGTTGAGATTGCCAAATTCATCTGTGTGACTTGAATTTAGAACCCATAATGCCACATGACTAGATCTACAGATTTATCATCTTTGTTTTGAGCATGAGAAGGGAGATTATGATATTACAGATTCTAATAGGGACTCTAGTTACATGCCTTGTTTTGTTATTGTTTTTTCAAATGTTAAGATGTCTATTCAAGTTAATGGTATTCATGTTGAAGCATCAAACATTAACAAAAAGAAATTGTTACTGTGATTGTCAATGAAGATGCAAAATGAATGTGGCCATTCAAGTTAAAATTCTCGGCCTCTATTTCTCCTAGAACCAATTATGGAGGTACTTACCTTCGAGTTGCAGTTATTGACTGCAAATGATGACCAATCAAAATTGCTAAGATCTCAGAGTCTTCGTTGCTGATGATTGGCATCGGCGAAGAATAAACGAGCAGGGAGAGAGAGGGAGAGAGTCGTTGCTATTGATCCGTTGAGAGGTTGAGAAAAATTTGAGATTGAGGGTGAGAGTGAGAATGAGACTTGGAGAGAGGGAGAGGAAAAGGGCGAAAGAAGAGAAGGGGCTGAGCACTTTAAATTATATACCTAGGGTTTGAAAAAATAGAATTTACAGGGTTGGCCCAAGTTGAACCAATCCTAAAGCCTCAAGACTAAGGACTAACCCGCACAGTATACATTTCAGCTAGGACCAAGAACCGATCCAATCCCCCTAGGAGCCGGACTAGGATCGGCTGGGTTGGGGCGGTCTAGGGTCGGTTCAAGGTCAACCTTGGACCAATGCTCATCCATACTTGCTCGCCCTCTTAACAAGTTAGAATATGATTTTTGGGAAGCTGGATCCGGCTATCAAGTTGCCAAATTTCCTTGAGGTGGAAAAGTTGGGGCCAAGATCCCGCCTTCGAGGTCAAATGGACGAGAGGATGTCTTTAGAATTCTAAGACATGCCTGCTTAAGAAAAATACCACGTCGTATAGATCACGGGGTAGAGTAAAATCTTTAGAATTATAGAGCCAAACAAGGTCCAAATTGATGTGGGGCAGCTGAGAAAGATGGATACATTGGGAAAGAATTGTCCCCACGTTACTTATAGGTTGTTCTTAAATCTTTTTCATATTTCGTTTCATGATTTACTTTATTTGTGATTTATTATTCATTACCGCAAATAATTTATTAAAAATACACAAACAGGGTAGATTCGCGTGGCCACGCGGGACTAGCACCGGTCCCGCCCCGTGCCTCGCCTACTGCACTGCAGGGAAAATTTTCCCCATGCAAGGTGATGCCTCGCGGGGCACAGATTGCTTGTGGCTGGTACTCATCCTTAACAAATATTCATTGAATTTAGTTCTTTTACGCCAACACATGTTTATCTGCAAAATCTTACTTCTAAAGCCAATTGGACAAATTAAAAACACATCGATATAAAAATCCCTATGTGCATAATGCATAAGCTACTTCATCCCCATTATTTATACGTACGCCATAATCAATTTGGTTAATACTACGAAAAATCCCAAACTGGTACACTTTTGGTAATTTTATCCTCCGTTAGTTTCCGTTAAATTTTACCGTCAAATTTTTAAGTTGGATAACACGTGTCAATTGACGAGTGTACCAATTTGGGGTTTTACCCTCCATTTGTCACAAGTGTACCAGTTTATGATTTTTGTAATATTAATCCAAATTAACGAAGGGTAAGTTTGTCACAAATATATCAGTTTGAGGTTTTTTGTGATAAAAAAAAATTAGTTTATGGTAAATTTTTCACAAGTGTACCAATTTTGAATTTTTTGTGGTCAAAAAATTAATTTATAATAAATTTATCGTAGATATATCAATTTGAGATTTTTTGTGATATTATCCCTAATGAATTTTGGTACAAACCTCACTTGTGATTATAAAGGAAAAGAATATCATTACCCTCTGCCAAGTAGCACATTGGGTAGACAAAAAAAAAGTTAACAAAGCTTAATTTGAAGCAAAATAACAACACGGCTCTATTTGTTTCGCAAAAAATGAATGATTTAGAAATTGTTTTTCTAAAAATAATTGTTATATCTCTTGAAATAATTATCCGGTGAAAAATATTTTCATTATTAATAATAATTTATGTTTAAACATTTTCGTGGACAATGAAAATATTTTTCTTGTACTCATTATTGTAAACAATATGAGCGATCGTTTATAGAAAAATATTTTTCAAATCATTTATTTTATACGAAACAAACGAAATCTACAAGTGCCATAATTTTCATACTATACTTTAGTGATGCTCATTTCAGGGCCATCTTTTGCAATCACTTAAGTGCCACAATGGTGAAAGAACGATCACTTAGGGTGTGCATGATAATCATTTTGTTCCTCTATTTTTCTATTTTTCTATTCCCGGGAGTAGGTATAGAACAGAAATCCGTTTGATAACGTAATTTAATTTTTCTATTTCTGGAACAAATTTCTACTCCAAAAATAAATTTGGAACGGAAATCAAAAGTAAAAATTTTCTACTTTTTTATTTCTAGAATGGAAATGAGAAATAAAAACTCTTCTCATCGCTCTCTCTCGCTAATAGTCGGTCGCCCACTCGCCACCGCCCACTTTCCACCGCCCACTACTGTCCGCTGGCGGCCGCCTCCCACTACCATTTGCCGTCTACCTTCCTCCGCCGCTGTGCCCCATCGTTGGCCACTGCCGTCCACCACCACCCGACACCAGCCGCCTCCTATAGTCAGCCACCGCCATCCACCATCATTCGCTACCGCCTGCCGTCTGTCGTCCTCTGCCGTCGCCTGACACCGGCAGCCTCCCACCGCCAGCTGCCACTAGCCACCATCTACCATCATTCGCTGCCTCCCACCATTGGTTGCCAGCCGCCTCCCACCGCTACCCGGCGTTGGCCACCTCCCTCCCACCAGCCACTCAGGTGGGAGAAATTTTATATCATTATCAAACGAATTTCTATTTAAGGAATAGAAATTTTATGTCATTATCAAACACATATTTTGGCTAAGAAACTTGTCAATGAAATAGAAATAGAAAAATCTATTTTTTGCCAGAAATTGATTTCTGGAACATAATAGTTATCATTCACGCTCTTTGTGCCTCCAATGATATATCGTGTCAAAGACCTTTAGGTGGCTTTTTCATTAAATTTTTGAGTTCAACAAATCTTTTTTTAAAAGAAAAATTGAAGTTCAACATGGACAAAGTGTTGGAGATTTGTGAAAGACTGACGATTTCAATTATTGATGGACGAACACAAACCATGCATAATCAGAATTGAATGCGAAAATGTAAAATATTATGTATTGACCTTCAACCATTGATGAAGTTCAATTGAAAACCATATTCACAGAGACTTGAACGATCGTTGAATGGGTATTTCTAGCCAATTGCCCTATTAACTTTGATAGTGTATTTTTCTCTTTACCGAGAGGTTTGACTTATATCTATTTATATTCTCATTCGCACCCGTTCATATAGCTTCTCCCATCAATACAATTATCTTAATATTGAACGATCACCATAATTATCACGCAATTTAATGCGGACAATAAAGTATCAATGAAATTAATGCGGGTAATAATAAACTAAATGTGGGATCACATTATCGATCGGTATGATAACACAAAGGACAATACCATGTGGTTCGTGGCACTTCTAAATAAATTGACTTCATCTAAGGAAAAATTGCCTGGTCAACCAAAACAAGGGACAACTATCGGCTTCGCCACCTAAGGCCATCGCCACAGCAGTTTATGTACCTTGTCATTGCTCCCCCTGTTGTCGCAAGCTTGGCACCGAGTCACTAAGTGCATCCTCGAGCATCGATCCCCAAGCCATCGAGTTATACCCTCTCTCTTGTGCATTATGTGATCCGACATCCTAAGCCCATGGTTGGTGAAGGCCTAGATCCGGCTTCACCGACCATGGGCAACCTTAGATCTAGTCTCGCCCATGGCTAGCGATGCCATCTGCGTCGATCGCGAGCCTTGAGGACAGACACAATGACACAAATCACGGGCTAGCCAATGGGTGACGGCCCGAGAATAAGAGTTGATCCAGACTTATCAATACCTGCACAGAGGTACAAATAGAGACTCGATCATTACAGCAATAGGTTCATTTGAACTACCAAAACACTGTCATCCTTGCTCGCTCAACCAATCTGCGAACGATAGATTTCACTGCGAAACAGACTACCTTTGGTATTACCCTTTGAACACAATAATGGATGAACCTCACACAAGTTACAAGTCAGAAAATTATATAGCCAGGAGCAATACCACAATTCTTGCTCTAACATGCATTTGGTCAAAACTAGAAGGAACCAACCAAACAGGGAAGTTTCCCACTAGCAACCCCTTGTGCATTTCGCAAAGAGCACTACAAAAAAATAAGGATTTTGCCACGGAATTTAGCGACGGAAAATTTTTCATCGCTAATTTGCAAAAAATAAATAAATCCGTCGCAAATTAGCAACGGAAAGTTTTCGTCACTAATTTGCGACGGAATTTGCCACGAAATAAAAATTCATCGCAAATTAGCAACGGAAAATAAATCCAACGGAATTTTTACAACGGAATTTGCGACGGAAAATTAGTCATCGCAAATTAGCGACGGAAAATAAATCCGTCTCAAATTTGCGACGGATTTTGCGATGGATTCGTTGCAAATTCGTTTAGCGACGAATTTTACCAAATTTTTTGTCGCAAAATTCGTCGCTAAAACCTTGTTTTTTTGTAGTGTTCTAAAACTAAACCTAAGTTCTTCTAAGTCTAATCACGATGATTACCATGTCTCAATCTCTCGTGATAAGGACGAGGACTACATAAGGAATATACTCCATCACAAGACAAGCTAAACATTGCCTAATGAAATCAATCTAATGCAAACTAAAAATTATTAATTGAAATTCAAACTAAATTGGATGATTGTCATAAGTTCAAATTCAAAAGAGATTGGACGATTTGCTACACGTCCAATTCTAAGAGAGATTAGATATTACAAATTCAAATTAGATAAGAAGATATATTATAAACTCAAGATATTAGATAATCTCTTAAAATGTTCTCGTCCCAAATAAGCTTTTTTAGATTCGATAGGTGCAAATCTTATCTTATATTTTTTCAAGACTTAGATATAGATAACACATATATCTATTTAGTTGAATATGGCGGTTTCCACCGCACGTAGCTCTTATGTATGCGTAAATATATGAGTAAATAAATTATAGCAATTTTCAAATAGATCGGAATCGGGTGGATGTATGAAATGTAAAGTCAATGTATCTATATGGGGATATCTATAGTAGATCATATAAAAGAGATATTCTTATTTAGACCTAACCAATTTGATCTAACCAATTAGATGAATTACTCCTAAAATGTTACATCCGAATGATGAGTGAATAGAGGGCATGCATTATATTAGAGAAATATTTAGAAGATTCCCTATATTTCCTTTAATTGATTGTAATTGATATTTTCCCTTTTACATAGTCATCCTATAAAACCGATAAATAGGTTCGTGTACTCTTCATTTGACAATGATATATATATATATATATATATATATTGCTCTTAATTTTGTTATCACATTCTTGACTTGGTATCAGAGTCTTATTGTTATTTGAGAAAGCGTCAATCGAGTCTATTTGTAACAACGACATCCACATCAATCATGTTTCTCCATAGTGTTCGTAATGTTAGTCACATCGGCCCATTTCACAACAACCTTCCGTAGTTGTTTGACATTCCTCCGCTGCTCTAATGAAAAAAAGAAAACATCACCTGACTTGCTGCCCTTAGACGAATTAGATCATGACATTTACTAATTCGTCAAATATGAGTCATGTCATTGTATGTAAAAGTGTAGAAGCATATCTACTCAAGGTTCCGACGGAATTAGCGACGGATTCGAAAAATTGGTTGGTATAAACATTTTCGTCACTAATTCCATTGCAAATTAGCAACGGATTTGAAAAAATGGGCGCCATGTGCCGTGAAGATCACTTCCGTCGCAAATTTGCAACGGATTGGAAAATGCCCTTTATTTTTGGAATCCATTGCAAATTTACGACGAAAAATAAATCCGTCGCAAATTTGCAACAGATTTTGTGATGGATTGGAAAATGCCATTTATTTTTGGAATCCGTCGCAAATTTGCGATGGAAAATAAATCCGTCGCAAATTTGCGATGGATTGGAAAATGCCCTTTATTTTTGGAATTCGTCACAAATTTGCGACGAAAAATAAATCCGTCGCAAATTAGCGACGGAAAATAAATCCGTCGCAAATTTGCAATAGATTTTGCGACGGATTGGAAAATGCCCCTTATTTTGAAATCCGTCGCAAAATCCGTCTCAAATTTGCGACGCCGTGCCGGCCCCTACCGCCGTCCAGTCACCGCACGCCGTTGCCATCAATGCCGACCCCCCTGTTCTGGCCGTGCCCTCCATCCTGGCCAACCTGTCGTCGCCAAACCGCCAACCCGTCGTCCCCATCGTCACCAACCCGCCAGCCGTCGTCGCCGTCGCTCGCCTTCTCACCCCCTGACACCGTCACTGCCCAGTAGCCGCTCATTGCTGTTGTCGCTCACGCCGTTGTCACTCGCCCAACTCCCCGTCGTCGTCGTCGTGCTCGCCCAGCTAGCCTAGCCGCTCGCCCAACCGCTAGCCCAGCCGCTTGCCTGGCCGAGCCTACCGTCGTCCCAGCCACTGCCTCGGCCACTCACCGCTTCCCGGCCATGCCGCTTGCCCGCTCATTGCCTAACTGCCCAAGCCGTCGCCCGTCGCCGCGCCCCGCTCACCCGGCCACTTGCCCTACCGTGGCCGAGCAACTAGCCCATGGCCAAGGGCTATGCCAACAATCGTGCCGAGGCCTCGCTCATTGGCCGACCGTTGTGCCGACCGCCGCGTCGAGCCCGTTGGAGCTGCAGTTGCTCCATTATTTAATCAATGTTAAATATAAATTCTAGAAATTAATTTTGCTTTTAATTGGATTTAAAATCCAAATCGTCCGTAAACAATATTCGTCGCACACTTTGTCGCTAAAGAATTAATAAAAAATCATCACTAAATCCATTCCGGACCAACGTCTGCGGCAAAAGTCAAAATTTGGAATGGCAAATTAGTGACGAATTTCACCGCGGATCAGTTGGTCGCAAATTAATGACAAAAAAAATTCATCAAAAATTAGCAACAAATTTTACCATGAATACATTTCGTCGCAATTTAGAGACCAAAAAAAAATTTCGTGGCACATTAGCGACGAATACAGTTCGTAGCTAATTTGCAATGAATTTTGCGACGGACAATTAGCGACGAATTTTGCGACGAATACAGTTCGTGGCTAATTTGCGACGAATTTTGCGACGAATAAAGTCCGTGGCTAATTTGAGACAAATTAGCGACGAAAATTGATATTTTCCATCACTAAATTTTGCAACGACGAATTAGAGACGGATTTTTTTCCGTCGCAAAATTCGTCGCAAATTCATTTAGCGACAAATTTTGCCAAATTTTTTGTCGCAAAATTCGTCGCTAAAACCTTGTTTTTTTTTTTTGTAGTGGAGAGACAGTAGTTCCCGACATGGAAAAACCTCAACACATGTTAGAACCAAAAGGAATAATGACAACTTTGGAAATATAGAACGAGTGCACGCGTTGGAGGGAGAAATTGTTCTTAGAATACTTTCTATGACTTCTTATACAACACTCACCCTCTGGTCCTTATATAATAGGAGAACACCTACGATATATTTAATGCTAAAGACAAACATCTCACACACTTATTATCTAACAAAAAAAATGTCAATGTATATTAAGGGCGCGCATGGAATCCATTCTGGAATAGAAATTCTGTTCCAGAATGGATTCCGGAATAGAAATGCGTTTGTTAAAAAATTTCCGGAATGCATTCTGGAGTAATTTTCACATTCTGGAATAAAAATGCGTTTGTTAAAAATACTTGATTCCAGAATGCATTCTTGATTCCAGAATGCATTTTTGATTCCAGAATGAGTTTTGGGCAAGAAAAAGAGAAGCTACTTTTTATAGCTTCTCTCTTCCAGAATGCATTCTCTCTCTTTTTCTCACTAATTTTTTTTTTCAGAAAATGCATAAAAATTGAAAAATTCCATAAAAATTTATAAAAATTTCCAGAAAATAAAAAAAAAGTCATGATTTCGAGAAAATAGGAAATTTGGTAATTTTTTTTAAAAAATATAAAAAAATCAAAAATTTCAAAATTTCACAGAATGACTTAGAATACCTTTGGGTACCTACTTTGAGTGAAATTTAATTTTTTTGAGGTGCCCAAAAAAATAAAAATAATAATAATAAATTTCAAAACTTCACAAAACAGGTTAGAATACCTTTGGGCACCCACTTTGAGTGAAATTTAATTTTTTTGAGGTGCCCAAAAAATAAAAAAAATCAAAAATTTCAAAAATTTCAAAACTTCACAAAATGGTTTAGAATACCTTTGGCCACCCACTTTAAGTGAAATTTATTTTTTTGAGGTGCCCAAAAAAATAAAAAAATCAAAAATTTCAAAACTTCACAAAATGGTTTAAAATACCTTTGGCCACCCACTTTGAGTGAAATTTTTTTTTTTAGGTGCCCAAAAAAATAAAAAAAATCAAAAATTTCAAAACTTCACAAAATGGCTTAGAATACCTTTGGGCACCTACTTTGAGTGAAATTTATTTTTTTTTGAAATGTCCAAAAAAATCAAAAAATCAAAAATTTCAAAATTTCACAAAATGATTTAGAATACCTTTGGGCATCCACTTTGAGTGAATTTATTTTTTTTGAGGTGCCCAAAAAAATAAAAAATAATAAAAATAGATTTCTGTTCCAGAAATTAATTTCTGGAGCAGAATTAGTCATGTTTTACCAAACAGATTTCTCCTCCAAAAATCAATTTCTGGCAAGAATTCCAGAAATCAATTTCTGGCAAGAATTTGATTTCTGGAGCAGAATGGTTACCATTCGCACCCTAAATGAGCCATGGAGTCTTGAGCACTCCTTCTAACAACATTAAATGAAGCAACAAAAAGTCCACAAAGCTAAAAGATAAGAAGTCCACAAATAATAAATGCGTGAATAAAACAAGTGTAAAAATATGTGGAAAACTTTTCAATGACATCTGTCTTCATTAAATGCTTGGAGCATTTCTCTTCATTCTTCATCATGCCCCTGCAAGCAATTAATGAGATCTTCATAGAGAGATCTACTTTCTTGTTCACTCTTGTTGATTTCTTTCTGTCTTCAAAGAGGATTTCAACACAACAATCAATTTTATTCATACTTTAACAGCCTCCCTTAAAATTGATTTTGAAAATCAATAACACCAAGTATCTCCTTTAATTTTTCAAACGAATCTGCCTTTAATGGTTTCATCAAAATATCTGCAATTTGATCTTCTGATTTGCAGAAATTAAGCTCAATCTCACCATCTTTGACTTGCTCATGAATATAGTGATGCTTGATGTCGATATATTTGCTCCTTCCATGAAAAACTAGATTCTTGGCTAATGCAATAGCCGACTTATTGTCACACGTCATTTTAGTAGGACTTATTTGTTCATGCTTCAATTCACACAGCATCCTATGAAGCCATATCAATTGATATGCCGCCGAAGCTAACGCCATGTATTTTGCTTTAGCTGTTGAGAGTGCAACAACTTGTTGTTTCTTTGAGGACCAAGAAATTACTCCCAATCCAAGAAAGAAAGCATATTCGGAAGTACTCTTCCGAGTCTTAGTATCACTTGCCCAATCACTGTCTGTGTACCCCACTAGATTGAAATTGTTAGTATAAGAATCTAAAATTCCATGATCACGAGTTCCACTGACATACCATAAAATTCTTTTTGCTGCCTGCAAATGTGATTGGTACGATTTTTCCATGAATCTACTGATAATTCCCATTCCATAGGTAATATCTAGCCTAATAGAGGCCAAATATCTCAAACTGCCAACAATGCTTTTGAAATAAGTGGGATTCACTAGTTCATCGGTTCTTCTTTCTTCAGCTCCAACCGTTTTACTACGGGAGTCCGAATTAGTGTAAGCGATTCCATTTTCAATCATTTCAAAATATCATTAGCATATTTCTGCTGTGAAATAAATATGCCATCATTTTCTTGCTTCACTTCAATGCTAAGAAAATAAGACATCAATCCCAAATCTGTCATCTCGAATTTGCTAGTCATAACCTCCCTGAATTCAGCAAACATCTTTTCACAGTTCCTTGTAAATATCAAGTCATCAACACAAAGACAAACAATTATTATGTCGCCGTTAGTATTTGACTTGATATACAATGTATGCTTATACGGGCACTTTTGAAAACCATGCTCTGACAGGTATGTGTCGATCCGCTTGTACCAAGCACGAGGTGTCTGTTTTAGTCCATACAATGCCTTCTTCAGCTTGTAAACTTGATTTTCATGCCCATTCTTCTCATAACCTTGTGGTTGCTCCACATAGACTTCCTCTTCAACGACACCATTGAGAAATACTGATTTCACATCCATTTGATGAATCCTCCAACAGTTTTGAGCTGCAAGTGCTAAGATTATCTAAATGGTATCCATTCGGGCCACTAGTGTAAATACTTCAAAATAATCAATACCAGACTTTTGCTTGTAGCCCTTTACAACCAATCTGACTTTGTAACAATCCAACTTACCGTCGGGTTTGTACTTCATCTTGAACACCCACTTGACACCAATGGGCTTCTTACCATGATGTAAAGAAGTTAGCACTGATGTGTCATTCTTCTCAATGGAGTAGATTTCTTCATCCATTGCTTGGATCCATTTCTCATCTACAGCTACTTCATCATAGGATACAGGGTCACATTCAGCAAATAAACAAAAGTTTACCATAGTTTCATTAGTGATTCCGTCACTATCACTGTTATTGTGTCTTGTAACCACATAATCCCTGAATTTTGCTGGAGTCTCTTGCAATTGCTATGAACGATGTAATGGTGATTCTAAAGCTGCTGTTAGTGAAGAAAATGCACCACCAATCGAAGATGACGGAGATGAAGTACCACCGGTCAAAGATGATGGAGGTTTTTCTATATCTCCCTCCAATGGTTCATCTTCAATGATAATGCTTTTCTGGTCACCCTTTTGGTCCCGGTCCTAAGCTTATTGGACATCCCTACTGATGATTACCTTTTCAGTGACTGGATTATATAGCTTATAACCTTTAGTTGTGTCACTGTATCTAATAAAGATGAATTTCTCACTTTTGTCTTCCAACTTCTTCCTCCGTTCATCTAGTATATGGGGATATGTCACACACCCAAATACTCGTAGGAACGAAACATCTAGCTTGTTGCCACTCTAAGCCTTTTTTGGGGTTCTTCTGTGAACACTCTTTGTTGGATACCTGTTCAGCACAAATACAACACACACAATTGCTTCCACCCAAAACTTCTTGGGTAAATTTTTAGCGTTTAACATAGTTTTGCTATTTCAAAAATTGTTCTATTTTTTCTTTCCGCTATACTATTTTGCTGAGGAGTATAGCTGGTAGTCAACTGACATTTCACTCCATGAATTTTACAATATTTGTCAAATTCATTTGAGGTAAACTCTCCCCCTCTGTCTGATTTCAACATCTTCAAATTAAAGCCACTATGTTTTTCAACATAGACTTTAAATTCTTTAAACTTGTCAAAAGCTTCAAATTTTTCTCTCAGGAAATATACCCAAGTTTTTCTGATAAAATCATCCACAAAAATTAGCATGTACCTTTTTTTCCCGAATGATTCGACCTCAATAGGGCTACATATGTCAGTATGTACAAACTCCAGTGGTTGTTTTGTTCTTCTGGCTTTTCCAACTGGAAAAGTTTCTCAATGTTGTTTTCCAACAAAACATCCTTCGCATAGATGATCTAGACAGTCGATCAAAGGCATGTTGGTCATCATCTTTTTCTGGATCAATAATTTTAGTCCACGAAAATTTACATGCCCAAATCGAACTGTCACAACCAGTTGTTGTCTTTCATCATTGCTTGAAAACTCAAGAGATTCTTCGTCTGAAGAATCATAGGAAACATCCGATTCTTCGTCATTTGCACTGCCATGATCAACTTATTGTCGACACCTCAAATGGTGCAAACTCCATTTTCAATATGAACCTTGTGGCCTTTTTCGGAAAGTTGCCCAACACCTAACAAATTCCAAAAAAAGTCCTGGCACAAAGTAAACATAACATTAGTATCATCTTTTGACTTGATATTGATGTTATCTTTGCCCATCGCAGGAATTTTTTATTTATTCCCGAAATTGACTTCGCCATGACTCATTTCGTCCAACTGTGAGAATAACTCCTTCCGGCCGGATATATGATTGCTACAACCAGTATCTAGGTACCATATGTTGGTGTCTACGGTGCTCGAGTCATCCTTCTTACATGCTAGCACCATGTATTCTTCAGCATCGGTGGCATGTGTGTGCTCCGCTTGCTCGTACGTTGCCTTTGCTTGGCATTCGGATTTGTAATGTCCGAATTTATTGCACTTAAAACACTTGACTTTTGATTTGTCACATGTTTTCTATTTCCGGTGAAATTTGAATTTCCACCTCTACCTTGACCTCCTCCACGACCTCAACTGTGACATTCCGAATTTCGATCCATTTTTGAGATTTACAAAACGTTTAATTCGTCAGTGTGCTTATGGTAAAAATCTCACCCGGGAACTGATCACTCCCGGTTATTATTTTAAAATTGAGATTTTGCTAGAATCGCACTCGATCGAATTTGGCCGTTATTTAGATTCCAAACTTGGCAGTCGATTTTCGGGAGTTTTGGGATGAAATAAATTGGACAGTGTCGATATTATTGTTGCCAGCGTCGAGATTGCTAGGAATAGTGGAAAAGTGGAAGTTTGGACCGGGTGTGGATTTGGACTAGTAGACCTCCCTCGGGATAGTTTGATTTAATTAATTTGGCCTTTGTCCCTTATTATATTCGAGGTTTAATTTGGACCATTGGATCGTTTTCGGTTTTAAATATGGCCCATCGGATTGCAATTATTATTTGAATGCTTTTTTTTCTTTCTCTCTCTCTCTCTCTCTCCTCTGCCGCGCCTCTTCCCCATGCACGTCCCCTCCCCCCTTCACGCTCACGTCTTCTCTCTCTCTCTCTCTTCCTTCTTTTTCTTTTTCCTTTCTTTCTTCTTTTCCTTTCTTTCTCTTCTTCTTCGTTGGCTTCTTTTTCCCCCCTACGGGTTCCGCCCCGCTTTTGCCCCCGCTCGATCGGCCCTCAGCCCAGCCGCTCGCCGCGCCCGACCGCCGCGCCGCGCGCCGTCCGGCCGCCACCTCCGCCCTGCCGCACCGGCCGTCGCCGTCGCCGCCGCGAGCAAGCCCAGCCCACTGCTCGAGCTCGCCGCGCCCAGCCGCCGTGGCTCGCCAGCTCGCCGCCCGCCGGTTCGGCTCGATGCTGCCCAGCCACCGTCGCCCCGCTCGCCCCGCCGCCTGCGACGCCGCCGTGCCGCCCCGACCGCCGCCGATCCGTGCCCCCTCAGCCCCCATCTCCCTCTCCCTTTCGCCCTCCCCTGTTTCGGCTTCCCCCTGACCCCGCTGCTCGCCGAGCCGCCGCTGCTCCACCGGCCCGGCCGCCGTTGCTCCGTCGGCCACCCTGCCCAGCCACCTGCAGCTGCCATGCCCGCCTGGTCCGCCCAACGCCGCCCAGCTCAGCCTTGGCCGGACTGTCCCAGTCATGGCCGAGCTTCCGCCGCCCCGTCGCCGACGCTCGCCGCCGCCGTCACCGTCGCGTCGCTGCTGCCGCCGGTCGCCGCCCCGACCAGCCAGCCAGCCCCGGCCGGCCAGCCAGCCCAGCCGTGCCCGGGCTTGCCCAAGCCGTGGCCGGCTCGTTGCCCGCGCGACCGAGCCGCGCGCCCGTCGCCGCGCCCGTGCCCGCGCCCGTTGCCCGTGCCCGTGCCCACGCCCGCGCCTGTTGCCCGCGCCAGCGCCCGTGCCCGTTGCCCGCGCCCGCGCCCGCGCCCGCGCCCGCGCCCGCGCCCGCGCCCGTCGCCGCGCCCGTGCCCGCGCCCGTGACCGACCGCTGTGCCCGCGCGTGTGCCTAGTACGCACTGTTCACCCGGGCCATTTTGGGCCCGAGCCGTTTTTCTCCGGGCCAAAACTTGGTAAGTGACTTCCTAAACCCTACCTAGTATTTTGGGTACTTTATTGACTTGTTTCGAGTTAGAACGGCTAGGGCGTGCTTTAATTTAATTATATTGTGTTATAATTGGGCTATTTGAATTGGATTAAATAATGTGCTTGATTTGGGTGATTGTGCGTGGCCGACTTGAACGTCGGGTTTGTAGATTGAGGTGGCGAATTGTGAACTAGATTAAATTGCGAGTATGGATTACTTGGTATGGCGTGTCGTGGATTGGATTGAAATTGTGAATGTGGATTGTTTGATGCTAGTGGCGTGGAATTGATTGAGTTGAATGGCGTGTGCTCGCTTGTCGATTTTGAGCCCGGATCGATCGAAGGGCTACGGACTTGGGACGTGTTGACGGCGGTCCGTGTGAAGGTTTGACTGGCCGGTGTGCCAAATGGTTGCGGGCTTGAGACGTGTTGACGGTGGCCCGTTAAAGGTGTGATTAGACGGAGACGTGTTTACGTCGGTCATTGGAAATTGAGCCCGGATTGATCGGAGGGCTACGGACTTGGGACGTGTTGACGGCGGTCCGTGTGAAGGTTTGACTGGCCGGTGTGCCAAATGGTTGCGGGCTTGAGACGTGTTGACGGTGGCCCGTTAATGGTGTGGCTTGGGACGTGTTGACGGCGGCCATTGGAATTGATCGAATTGTGAGGCTTGTGTGCCTGTGAGAATGAATTTGAGGCGCAGTGGCGCGAGTTGTGAGAAAGATGTTCGGACACGCATGCGATTTGAGTGTAATTGAAATGGCTGGGTGAACGTGTGATTGAATTGGCTGGTTGAGCATGTGACTGATTTGGTTGGTTGAGCGTGTGACTGATTTGGTTGGTTGAGCGTGTGACTGATTTGGCTGGTTGACCGTGTGATTTAATTGACCGGTTGAACGTGTGGTTGCTTGGCTGGACTGGTTGAAAGCGAGTGAGATTGCGTGTGCCGGGTGATCGTGATATGATGATGAACTATTCTTGCATTATTTTGTTTGGACTGATATGCAGGGTTGGCTCGTGATTCGAGGTGAGGTAAGCTGGTTGCATAAAATTGATTATGTTGTCCGGTGATCGCATGTTAGACTTGTCTGGGTACGCATTGGCCTACGTGGGGTATAGGGGGTTGCTTATTGAGACTCGTTCTCACGGTTATTATATAACCATTTCAGATCCGCGATCGTGAGTGATTGGAGACGCTACAAGGGTATCTCGGAGGTCGAGGACGGGTCAAGTATACAGTATTTTGAGTCCCCCTTTGTAGAGGAGTTAAGTTTGCGAACCTTTGTCCCTTGTGAGGAATGTGGGTTTGTTGTTGTGACCTAGTGTAGAAATTACAATTATTGTTTTGTGCTATTGCTACCCTGTGTCATTATTAATTGTCCGGGTTGTTTCTATTGTTTCCGCGCGTGCCTAATCTCTGATGTTTAGGTTGGGTCGGCGACGTGCCTGGGACGTCGCATTCAATGATCGACCATCGAGGGGTGATCACGCGCTCGTAGGGTGCGGGGCGTGACATCAACCGCCTAGATAGCCACCTCAACTTGATGGAGCGACCTGACTTTGCAATGCTTGCTCGGGATTTGAACCAATGGACTTTTGATTCATTCTTTGCTCATGCAAGTACAATGAACCCATCAATCGCTCCAACGTTAGGGTTGACACATCTTGCCCCTCCTCGATCGCTAAGACAACGTAGTCAAATCTTTCGGTCAAAGACCTCAAGATTTTTTCCACCACTCGTACATCTTGGAATTTTTTACCATTAACCCTCAATTGGTTAATGATGGTTTGCATGTAATCAAAATATGCTGAGACTGATTCAAAGTCATTCATGCGTAAAGACTCAAAATCACCTCGAAGTGTCTGAAGACATACCTGCTTAAGAAAAATACCACGTCGTATAGATCACGGAGTAGAGTCAAATCTTTAGAATTATAGAGCCAAACAAGGTCCAAATTGATGTGGGGCAATTGAGAAAGATGGATACATGAGAAAGAATTGTCCCCACATTACTTATAGGTTGTTCTCAAGTCTTTTTCATATTTCGTTTCATGATTTACTTTATTTATGATTTATTGTTTATTATCGCAAATAACCAATTAAAAATCTATATTTATTAAAAATACACAAACGGGGCATATTCGTGTGGCAAGGCCAGACTAATACCGGTCCCGTCCCGTGCCTCACCGACTACCCTACAGGGAAAATTTGCCCCATACAAGGTGATGCCTCGCAGGGCATAGATTCGCCGTGTCTCGTACCCATCCTCAACAAATATTCACGGAATCAGTTCTTTCACGCCAACATGTGTTCATCTACAAAATCTTACTTCTAAAGGCAATTGGACAAGTTAAAAACACCGTGGCATAACAATCCATATGTGCATAATGCATAAGCTAATTCATTCCCATCATTTACATGTACGCCATAATTAATTTTAGGGTTAATACCACGAAAAACCTCAAATTGGTACACCAGCAACAAATTCATCTCAAACTAATTTTTTTACCACGAAAAACCCCAAATCGGTACATCTGTGATAAATTTACCCAAAACTATTTTTTTGACCACTAAAAACCCCAAACTTATACATTTGTGATAAATTTACCTTTCGTTAGATTGGATTAATATCGCGAAAAATCACGGACTGGTATGCCTGTGACAAACGGACGGTTATAACTCCAAACTGGTATACCCGTCAACTGCCACATATCATCCAACTCGATAATTTGACAATAAAATTTAATAAAAACTAATTGAGAATAAATATGTCACAAGTGTACCGGTTTGGGATTTTTTATGGTCAAAAAATTAATTTTGAGTAAATTTATTACAAGTGTACCAGTTTGGGGTTTTTCATAGTATTAACTCTTAATTTTAGTGCAAACCTCACTTGTAATTATAAAGGAGAAGAAGATCATTACGCTCTTGCAAGTGGCACATTGGATAGAAAAAAAAAGTTAATAAAGCTTAATTTGAGGCAAAATAACGCTACGGCTCTATTTGTTTCACAGAAAATAAATAACTTAGAAATTGTTTTCCTAAAAACGATCATCGCATTGCTTGAAATAATTATCCAGTGAAAAATATTTCCATTGTTAATAACAATTTATATTTTGTGGACGATGAAAATACTTTTCGTTCATTCATTATTGTAAACAATACAAGCAATCATTTTCAGGAAGACGTTTTCCAAATCGTTCATTTTCCAAGAAATAAATGAAGTCTACAAGTGCCATAATTTTCGCGTTACGCTTACTTCAGTGCTATGATTTTCGTATTACACTTACTTAAGTGCCGTAAGTTTCGTATGACACTTATTTCGGAGCAATATTTTGTAATCACTTGAGTGCCACATTAGTGAAAGAATTATCACTTAGTGCCTCCGGTGATATATCGCGTCAAAAGAGCCCCAAATTGTTTTTTCATTAAAATTTTAAGTTTGAAGAATTTTTTTTAAAAGAAAAATTGAAGTCCATCGTGGACAAAGGACAAGACCATGCGATACATGGCACTTCCAACTAAATCAACTTCATTTGAGGAAAAATTGCCGAGTCGACCAATGCAGGGGACGACGGTCGGGATTCGCCACCTCAAGCCACTGCCATAATAGGGCGTGCGCCTTGCCGTTGCTCCCCCGTTGTTTGCATCGATCGCGAGCCTCGAGACAATGACACGAGTGGGCTAGCCGATGGGCGACGCTTGGGGGTGACAACCCAAGGATAAGAGTTGATCCAAACTTATCAATACATACACAAAGAGACAGATAAGACTATCATTACAGCGACAGGTTCATTTGAACTACCAAATGAAAAGGAAAAAAAATAAAAAAAAATTAAATATTCAAAATATTCAAAAAAATTATCACGTCAGCGTTGACCGGACGGCCGACGTCCATGTCAGCTCCGAGCAGCCAAAATTGATCGAATAGACTTAATTGACAAGAAGTGAAAAGGTTTAGGATTCAATTGACAAACTTGAAAGGTTTAAGACTGAATTGATAAAAGTACAATCAGCTTATGACTTTTCGAATAATTTTCCCAACAAAACTGAAGTTTCTCACTAGCATCCCTTTGTGCATTTCACAAAGAGAGAGGTCCGGACATGAAAAAACTGCACTACACAGGTCCTTTGCCAACCAAGCAAAAGATAGACGATGACGGCAGCGCTTCTGGGCCTAAGATAGTGGCCGGCGGTGACTGAAGATGGGGGAGAGGGAGAGAGAATGAGGGCTTAAGGTTTAAAAAACAAAACGAATTCACAAATAATTGTGAAATGGCGTCATTTGTCTCTTATTTTATTGACTTCACTTTCTGACAAGTCCTGTTGGATTGTTTATTTTAAAATAAAGTCACGTCGGATTTTCGGCCACTCCAATTCTCGATAGCACTGAAGTGATCATTTGGTATTAAAATGAATGTTGTACGAAGATTATATCACTTGTAATATCTTTTTCCCCTTAATTTGATCTATATAAAACCAAAAAAGATAAAACAAAAGGAATATTTAATACATATGTATATGACAAAGCAACCCCTAAGAACAAATTTCATTCACATTTTTTCCTGCAAAACCAAGCCAAAGAAACTTCTTACTTGAAACGCTTTGCTTGATCGATCTTTAATTTTATGAGCTTGCAGTGTCTTCGTTCTCAAAAAGATCCCAAATCTCTTCCAAGCTCTTGCCTTTGGTCTCAGGCAAGAAGAAATAAAAGAACACAGTCGCCAACCCCATGATTCCTGCAAGCACAAAGAACATGCCCCCAAAGGTTATCTCCCTTGAAATGCTCAAAAATGACATCGCCACCGCGCCGCTCACCACCCGGTTCACCGCTATGGCCAGGCTCGTGCCCTGGGCCCGCAGCCTCGTCGGGAATATCTCAGACGAGTAGACCCAAGTGATGGGCCCGAGCCCTATCGAAAAGAACGAGACGTCTGCACAGACGGCCACCACGCACAGCGCAATGGTCCACGTCGGCTTGCTACCGGGTGGCTCGAGGAACTTCGAGCCCAGGCCCAGGCCCGCCAGGGAGACCGCCATCCCAGCCGAGCCCAGCATCAAAAGAGGCCTCCTCCCAAAATGGTCCAAGCAAAGTGCCGAAACAAAGGCGAAGAATGTCTTGGCGAGTCCCATGACGATAGTCACCCCTAATAGCTGTTGGTTATCGCGAATCCCGGCTTCTTGGAAGACTTCCGGGCTAAAGTACACGACCGCGTCGTTCCCCGACGCCTGCATGAAGAAGTTAAGTCCAATGGCCGCTATGAGAATCCGGCGAACAGGCCTCGCGGGCCGCCAAAGGAGCTCCTTCCAAACGCCCTGCCCATGCGATCGGGCCGAAACCAGGCCCGTGGAACCATCAACCCCTATGTTGGACTTCATCTGATTGAGCCTCAATTCAGCTTCTACCTCATCTTCTGATGTCTTGATCAGCACCCTCTTTGCTTCTTCGAATCTGCCCTCCATGACCAGCCACCTCGGCGACTCCGGCATCGTCATCACGCCTGCCCCGATAGCGATCGCGGGCACTCCGGCTAACCCGAGCATGAGCCTCCAACTTATATCAACCGGTAGACCTGATAAGGCATAGTTGGATACATACCCAAGTAAAATCCCGACATTGATAAAGACTTCGGGCAATGAAGATAGGAATCCCCGGGTCATCACTGGAGAGATCTCGGCAGCGTAGACTGGGGCGATCATGAGGGCGTACCCGACACCAATCCCCGCAACCACCCTCCCAGCCATTAGGAACATGAAGGATGGAGCAAGGCCCATCAGAAGTGCACCGATGAGGAACGTGGCGGCGGCAAGGACTATCGTGTATCGCCGGCCGATCCAATCGGAGGTCCGGCCAGAGGCGAGAGATCCAAATAGCGAGACCACATTGAGCGAACCCACCAAGATCTCAACCTGGGTTGGTGTGATCATGAGGCTCTCTCTGATGAATAGCACTGCTCCGCTCATCACCCCAATATCTGTATACATTTAGATACAAACATAAATTCAACATCAAGTTCGACCATGGCTTTGCTTTCCGTCAAACAGGTGGCAGACCAATCTAAATACGCCAATTAATCCTGCCATGGACCTTTTCTCTCTCTTTGGGGCGGGATCGAGACATTATGTATATACAGAAAGCAATATAATGGAAACAGTTTGTGCTAAGAACATACCATAGCCCAGCAAAATAGAGTTGGTGGAGGCCAAGATGGCACCAACCAGAGCATATCTGTTCAGGCGAGGCTTCCGACGACCACCACCTTCTACTGCCGCTCCACGTTCTTGGAACCGGACTGTTTTCTTGGGGCTCCTGAGATCCTCTTCAGAAAAAACGGGGTCTGACTCGGGAACAAGAGGATCATACAAGTGTTTAAGTGGATCCTGCATGAGCGGAGGTTGAAATGAGCGAAGTTAAGCTTGCGTTGGTTCTGGTTCTGGGAATACTGCGAGTTTTCAAGAAGAGGGTACGTGAGGAAGAAGATCATATGAGAGAGAATAGGTTTCAGCTTTTTGTACATTAATTATTTTGTCTCGATCCCCCTTAGGTTTTGTACATTTGGATTTCTAGTCACTATTTGAGTCAAAGCTCACGGGGTATAATGACGAAATAGTGTTGCATGGTGCGAAGAAATAACAAATGTTTGACGACTAGGAAATGCAATGGGTCTAGACAAGTATGCAAGAAGACTAACCACAAAAGACTAGTAAGTGTCAATGTCATCCTCGCTCAAGCAGTGTGCAAAAAGAATCAAATTTGTATATCGTTTTCATTTAGTAATTCAAGGATACAATTGTAAAGGTCTCACTACTGGAAACTCGTAGAACATCACATAAAAAACTATGAATCTATTGAATTCATGCCTTTTGGCATGTAAAATTTGTTTCGACTCAAAGTAGTTGATACGAGATGGGTGGCATTTGAATGGGTGACTTTTAGTTATTGAGCTAGAAAATATCATATGCTCCAGAATCACCAAATGCAATGTATTCAGATTAAGAGAAAATAAACCCTTGAAATAGTGAGTAGATATCAATGTGCTTTGCTCAGTCTATAAAATGGTAGATTATGCAAGTCTGAAAAATTTATATTCCCAACTTTTGAATTCTATGTGGGGTTTAACTTTTATCTAGTTACCGTTTACCTTTAACATTATAAGTATGGAATTTCTTCACATGATATGGTTAATTAAAGCCGCACCAAAATTTCTCATAACTCTTCTAAGTCAATCTCATTATAGTGTTAAAAGAATTTAACATGGTGTAACAATCGATCATATTACTAATTTAATAAGTGATTTTAATTATTCGATATTTGAATTTCAAAAAGTTCTTATTTTTTTATATATCGATTTGCTTTTTCTAAGTATTTTTGACACGCGACGCATCACGGGAAGCGCTCTTTGGATTAGGATACCTTCTCCAAAGATCAGATAGATGGTCCTTGAATCAAGGTGCATCATTCTTCTCACCTAGAAAAAGTTGATTATTCTGCTTTTATTTGCTTTTTGGAGGAGAAAAGCCTCTTTGCCTCTGAAAAAGCGAGGAAGGTGGGCGTGTGGGCAACGCACACCTCTCCACACGACTCTGGAGCAGCACCAACTGGTTGATGGTGATCAGCAGGGATTGCGATGCGGACCCAGCACAGAAAGTCACTCAAACACGACACCAAACTACAGATTTTGTCGAGTTTTTAATGTTTCTTTTGCCTCTCGAAAGACCAAGATGGACAAGGCGATGGGCATGAGCCGCCATGGATGGGGACACCTGCATGCGAATGGGGTTCCCCAGGGCTGTGCAGGTAGGCCATCTAGATGCTTAATCGAGCTACTATCTTATGATTTCTTGAGGGAGGAATCTTGGCTTGTTCACACTCGTGTGAAGTAAAGAAGGAAGTTTGTCCAAGTTTCAAGATTTGTTTGATGGGAGAGTAGCCACCGACAAAGATTTGCTTGTTACTGTATTCACTATGGAAAACACGGGGGCAAAGGGATAAATCTGAAGGAAAAAGTTTAGGTATAAATCGGATTTAAGCTCTGTTATTAAATGTCAAAGACTCTTTCCGCCTCCTCCCAAGTACAAATTACAGGAAAGAAAAACAAGACGAGACTTTTATGGAATGAGATTGATAGATAGTTACATGAAAGAAAAACGCAAATTTGGAAGTGTTGTCTACGGTAAATAGTATCGATTGGACCGAGTCGGATATGGAATGAGAGGGTAAGCGAGCAATCCTCACAAGATCGGGTGCCACATGCCAAGTGAAAGGTGCAAAGGACCACTAAGGGCGTGTTTGGCAAGTTGCAAAATAGTAACTATTTCTGTTTCTTTGTTCTGAAAATCAATTTTAGAACAGAAATCCGTTTGGTAAATTTTTTGTTTCCAGGCACAAATTTACAAAAATTTGTTCCCAAAATCAGTTTTAAAACAAAATCAAAAAGAAAAAAAAATAGCTTCTTGATTATGAAAACAAGAATTAGAAATAGAAAAGAATTTTTTTCTTCTTCTTCTTCTTTTTCTTCTTGGCTTGTCGCTGGCCACTAGCGACTGGCCACAAGCTAAGGTCGACGAGGGCGAGGGCTGGACCCCCGCCCAGGCCACGAGCCGCCCTCGCTAGTATTGGTGAGGGCGGCGGTGAGGGTCTAGCCCTCGCCTACCCTAGTGACCTAGCCATGGCCAACAAAGGAGAAAGGAAAGAAAAAAACGAAAGAAATATTAAAAAATTCAAAATATTGTTAATAAAAAGAAATTTTATACAGTTACCAAACGCATTTCTGTTCTTTTTCTATTTCAAGAATAGAAATTTTGGGTAGTTACTAAATGTTTTCAAATGCTTAGAAATTGTTCTTGGGCACAGAATAAAAAAGAATCATTTCTGAACATAATCAACTTTCGAGAACAGAATGGTTGCCAAACTCACTCTAAGCTATGTTTAGTTGAGTTTTGGGAAATGACTCCCCAAATATCTTTGGTTCAAGGTGTATATACGTTGACTTATGTGTGATTTTTTGCAAAGTAGCTTTAAAGTTTAAAAAAAAAAAAGGACAAACAAAGGGAGCTGCTGTTCATTGTCTCCAAGGGCTAGAAAAGGGCTCGTAGGGCCACCGTGAGCCCAAGAGAGGGTTCTGAAGCTACGCAACTTAGACGCAACGACATCGGGGTCACTCAACCCCTGGGGTTGCCTTGCATGGCAATGCTTGATAAAAGGTGGCCATCACGCGATCCTAGGAGTCACCTCGATGCTCGACCATCGACTCTTGACCATTGGCAACGCTCGTCTTCCAATTCTCGTCATCACGACCTTTGGTGGAAACCCAATCATGGAAAACCCAAAACTTCGACGGTCAAAGAAGATGAATAGTCATGAGCGAGGGCAAGACTGGAATGTCAAAATATTAGTGAGGGCAATTTTCAAAGAAAAAAAGTTCATTAACTAAAAAAGCTAGCTTCCGAAAATGTTGAAAACTCAAGTTACATGGAGACTTGTCTTGAGCTTTTACCTTTGCTTATGTTGGCATTTCTAGGTCCAAATAAAGTTAACCAAATGTCCTAAATTTTTCACAAAAGACTTTAGAAGGTTCAAAATCCATTGGAAAAGCTGAACCAAACGCACCCTTAATGGGTTTGCATGTAATTTCTCTTATTGAGGGAAGGTTATTAGTCTCGTGTGTGAGCAATATGACCAAACAGATCGAAGTAGATAGGCTATGATAGGACAAGCAGCCGTCTCTAGCCTACTCGATGCCAAATCGCAAGTGAGTGATGTTCAGCTCTCGGAAGCAGTTGGAGGACGAGACATATTTTTAGGCAATATGCAAGCTTAGAGCTCTCACCGGTAAAATCGCTCTAGGAGACGAACATGATCTTGCTATGTGGGAATCCATGATTAACGAAACCCATGGTTGACATGTCGTGGGGACATCGGTCGATAATAGATTGCAACGTATCACGATGACATGGACTCGATATAAGTTATCGTGTCATGCGGATGCTAATTGACACAAAACCCGCTAGAAAAAGGGTTAGGAGATTGGTCAAACCTTCTTCAACAAGCCTTGTTCCGATTCGATCAAGTCAAAACTCTCCGGGACATCCTAATTAAACATGTCTTAGATTAGTTACTACCTGGCTATAGGCAGTTATATGGGCCACAGTTTTTATCCCTTTTCTAGCCCATAGTATCGCAAAACCGCCCTAATTTGGGCCTTAATCCCAAAAAAAGTAAAATTGGGCTTGATCACATTTTGTGGCCCATTTTGCTTAATACATGTTGTTAATGAACCCAAGGTGGTCCGAGTTGTTCTTTTCTGCTCGGCAGCCCATATGACTTGATTACGCAAATTGGTCCATGTGACTGGCGAAGAACAGATCGGGGCTTTGGCTCGTGGAAATGGAGTCATATCATTGGAAGACAACGCAAGTATGTTTGGATTTCGTGAAGCAATTGGTGGACCTGCCAAATGGGTAAGTCGGGTCGAAAATTATCCAACCCAAATTAATCTAGAATCTCCTCTCTTTTTTATTCTTTTTTCTTTTTTCTTTGGTCGAAACGTCACGCATCTAATTATGAGAGAAAGAGAGAGTATAATAATGGGTTGATACTACGAAAAATTTCAAACTGGTACACTTGTGGTAATTCTTTTCTTCATTAATTTCTATTAAATTTTATCATTAAATCTGTGAGTTGGATGACACGTGATAGTTGATGGATGTACTGGTTTAGGGTTTTAACACAAGTGTATCGGTTTATGATTTTTCGTGGTATTAATTCAATTTAACGGAAACTAAATTTGTCACAAATATACAAGTTTGAGATTTTTTATGGTAAAAAAATTAATTTAAGGTTTTTAGTTGTCAAAAAATTAGTTTTTGGTAAATTTATCCCAGTTTTGGCTTTTTGTGGTATTAGCCTTATTATAATAGCTCCTTACCGAATAAAACCTTATAATAATAGCATGGCCATGTGCAGCTCTCGTGTTCCCCACGTACGCCAAATTCAAATGGGTGGATTGTAGGGGTGTCAGAACCGAACAGAAAAATCGAATCGAGATATGAACTGAACCGAACTGAATCGAAAATTTATGCATTTTCGGTTCAATTCGGTTTCGCATCACATAATAAGTAAATGAATTTGGTTAGCATAACGGTTCAACTCGGCTCGATTCAAATTGGTTCGGATTTCGGTTTTTTAACATGTTTTTCTTCCCTTCGCGCGCTCTCTCCTCTTAATTTCACTGTTCACTACCGCTCACCTCTCACTCGCTTTTCTCTCTCTCTCTCTTTCACTTTTTCACTTTGTTCTCTCTTCCTCTATCTTCGCACTCTCACTGCTATCCTCTCTCTCTATCTCTCTTTCCTGCTTTATTCTCTCTCTTCCTCTTCTCTCACAGCATTATCATCTCCCAAAAAGTGACGAAACACATTTTTTTCTCTACCTTCTTGAAGTTGGGTCAGGTGCCGCGCTTGAGGTGCTCGGAGGCGAAGAAGACGGCCTCGCAGAAGGAGTGCCGGAGAATCACGGCCTTGGCTAGGCCGCGTTGGCGTTGTGGACGAGCATGGGCTCAAGGTGCGCCCAGTACCACGCACCCTTCCCCTTGACAGCGTAGCATGACGAGCCCCTCGTAGCGCTTGTTCACGGCCTCGCCCGTCAGCTCGTCGGCTGATGCCGACATCGAGACTGAGTCCACCTGGGCCAGCGACGGCGGCTCCGAGGTGTTTGTGATGGTCGCCATTAACCAAACGGGTCGTCCGAGTCCGGTCCTCACTTTTTTGTTGTTAGTGCGGGTTTAGTCGCCGGAAGTTCGGTCTCCGGCGAGTGTCCATGATCGACTCCGGTGAGCTGGTGGGGCCTTTCAGTGGTGGGTCATCAATTGACCTGCTTCTTGACGAGAAGAAGAAAGAAGAAACAGTCTCACAGAGAAGGGAAGAGAGAGAGAGAGAGCGGAAGAAGAAGACGAGGAGGAGGAGGAGGAAAGGAAGAAGTGCAAAAAAAGATAAAAAACAAAAAACCGAAAATCGAACCGAGTTGATCCGAATCGAATCACGTTTTCGGCTCGGATCATATTCAGTTCATGTGATGTTTCGGATCGGATCAAATACACGTCTAAACAGTTCGATTTTCCTAGATACCCAAATCGAACCGAACCTTTGATATCCTTTAACGGATCTTATCGAAAATGGTCAGATCGAAACTAATCTAAAATCTCATCTCTGTTTTATTATTATTTTTTCTTTTACTTTTGCATTTTTTTACTTCAGTCGAAACAGCGAATGTCACGCCTCTAATCACGAGAGAGAAGAGAGAGAGAGAGAGTACAATAATAGCATGGCCATGTGCAACTCTCATGGTCCACACCTCCACCAAATTCAGACAGCCTACAGCTTTTTTACACGTTCAAATATTTTCTCTCTTCTTCTTTTTCCATTTCTTGTTCCATTTATTGTTTCTTTTTTAAACATTAAAATATATTCTGCCAACGTAGGTTGTACTCTCTTTATTATTATTCTTATTTCGATACGGCGACATGCAAAAATAATGCAGATGTTTCCTGGCTACAACATAAAAGAGCCCTTTTTTAAATTGAAAAAATATTACTTTCTCCTAAATTTAAGTTAACTAATATTGGCCCGTAAAACCGATGACCCATTCCAAGGCGGACAAGTTTCACTGACTTTCGAGGAAGTTGCCTGCCTTCGTCGATTGTTGAATGTGCCCTTTTTCAAATTGAATAATGCAGATGTTTTTTTGGGCAAAATTGAAATATTAAAAAATTAACGAGGGTAATTTGGAAAGAAAAAAAATTGGGTTGAGCATTTTCAATAAAAAGTCGTGCTCGCCAAACACGTCTTTCGAGGAAATGTCCAACCAAACGCAGCTGCCAGTCAAACCAATCAATCACTCCAAGGCCGACAATTTTGACTGACTCCCAAGGAAGTTGCCTACCTTCGTTGACTGCTGAATGTGCCTCCACTAGGGTTTTGTTGAAGCAGTCTTCTCGAGATTGCTTGGAATCTGGAGGGCATTCTTGTCTTTTAATCATTTATTATATATAGTGCACCTTCCCGGAAAATAAATAATTGAAGAATTTTAATAGCTTTTTCTTAATTTAAAAAAGGGAGTTTCTGTTTTCTCCTTCTCTTTTTCTTTTGATCAGAGCCTTCTTCCTTGCAAAGCACACATGCACATGTCATCATGTTCGACCACTTTATAAGTTTGTCGATTACAAATTTGTAATGTAGGCTTCTAAACATCTTGTAAATGAGATAAGATATGATTGTGCGATACTTCCTACAATAATATTTAGCTATAAATATATAATATATTTGAAGCAAAACTACTTAAAAACTCGATTTCCTAGCAAGGTAGACACATTTCGATTAATAACATACAAATAAAATTAAAGATTACAAATGTTTTTAACGTGTTCGAGAAAAGTGCAAGTGATTTCTTTTCTTTGGTTTGAAAATATTTATACATTTGTTTTAGTGGTTCGAATTGTTAACGTACAATGCAAGAGAGGACAACTATTTTCCAAACCGCAAATTTCTTGCTAGATAGTGTATTTTGATATCCAGATATTGGCTACGTGCTAAACATGAGAGATGATTCGAGACAGGTTATTGACAAATACTTAAATATATATAAAAAAATAAAAATCGTAATTTTTTTAGGTAACCAAATGCCCAAGCATATCTCTAGAGATTGCATCTTTCTCAAACTAATACTTAAATATCTCTAAAATTTTCAATTAGACCCTTATTCATGCGCAAGAGAATTTAAGATTATTTCTCTAAACGAATTCGGTGCTGTATATCACCGTTAATCCTTTTTTTGTCAAAAGAAATAGCGCATCTAATTCAAATAATTATATTATACTTTCCATGTTATTTAGCTTTAATAAAAGAGTGACACGTTGGAGGACTTGCCATGTCTTGTAGGGGAAATATGTCGACATCTTCGTGGAAATATCGCCGCTCGTTGGTTTCCGGCTGTTTTCGCCTTTTGCGTGACGCAACCGCTAACGTCAAGATCGGATAAGAATGGCTGAAAAAAAAAATTAAAAATTAGAGAACCACCTAATCTTGACCTGCATCCGATCTCAAATTAGTTAAGAAAAAATGATATAAATAATTTCTGAAATTTGGCTCAATATATAATACGATTTTTGAATTTTAACTCAATGTGTAATATAAAGTTTTTGAACTTTTGATATATGTTCAATTTAATCTTTGAATTATATGAAAATATTCAATTTTATCCCTGAAAAATCAATTCCCTACTAAATATATTTGCTAATATCCTACATCGCTTATTTATAAAATTTAAATGTATTTTCTTATATACACGATCAATTTAATTTTTTAGATTAGAGTTTTCTAACACGATATTAAAGCCAAATTTTGTCCGGATTTTGGCCGAGGTTGTGTCCCAGTTTAAATCGGGATGCGCCTTCTGACTAAATAAATAATAAATAATAAATACATTTAAATACATTTTTTATAATCAGTTTCGTCCCAGAAAAATGCTTCCGTGACAGCTTCGCCACGTTTTAGCGTAGATGCGAATGGTGGGCGTCTCGATCAATTGGGGGTGTAACCAAACAAAATAATCAATTGTGAAATCAGAAGCGGGGAGGGGGATGACCAAAGAAAATAATCAATTGTGGGTGGGCCTCGATGCGAGTGGAGGCGTTTCAGTCAATTGGAGGCAGAGTCTCAATCAATTGGCAGGGACCCACCAATTGGTCGAGACATCCTCGCGATTAAAACTCGAGAGTGACATGTTCAAAATCCCTTGAACATATGTTCTATATGTTCAAGGACCCCTTGAATATATGTTCAAGGGGTCTTGAACATGTCACTCTCGAGTTTTAATCGCGAGGATGTCTCGACCAATTGGTGGGGTAATCGACGTAAAAATTTGACAGGCTTTGGGGAAGCTTGGCTGCTGGTTTATGCAGCCTGTCAAATTTTTATGTCCGAGTCAATTGGTAGGATCCCTGCTCTCCACTCGCATCTACGCTAAAAGTGGCGAAGCTCTCACGGAAGCATTTTTCCGACTTGATACCATCGTCTTGTTCGTCCACACAAACCCGTTCAGACTCTCTCCCCCAGCTCCATCTTTTATGCGGAAGTCCCCGGGAGGCGCCTTACCTTCTAGGTTTTCTGCGTTTCATTCCAGTCTTTGTTTCGGCCAAGTACAGGAGTTTACCGGTGGCTTCGCAGAGGCAAATCTACTCGGAGAAGAAGGGGGAATTTTGGGTGCGGATTCCTTCCCACCGGGGGAAGATGTAGCAGTGAAGCGACTGAAGGTTCAAGTCATAAGCCGAGTTCATCACAAACATGTCGTGTCTTTGGTTGGATAACAAACACCTTGGAGTTCCACTTTACATGGTGGTGAGTTTGGATTTTCAGCACCAATATTACTGGGAGCTTATATGATCCACCCCCTGCCCACCCACCTCCCCCCTTTTTCTTTGGCTGCCTTTGCCAACCGCTCCGTCATAAAAGCTTTTGACATTCTAACTGCAATTTTTTTGTGGAGTTTTTAAGAAAATACGATGTGGCACTTAGCCTAAGACAGGTTAGCATTTTCGGTGTACTGATATGTTCTTTTTCTTTTTAAATTTTGCCTTCTGCTAAATTTTCGAAGTTTCAGAAATGCCTCACTTCGTGTTACAGTCGCCGGCGAAAGGTCGTTTCGCCGGCGAGCTAGATCTGGCGCTAAGTTCGCCCGACCCCACCGGCGACAGAGGATGAGACAGCACCAACGTTGATGACAGCGGCAAGCGGCAGTGGGTGGCAGATGTGGAGCTAGCGATTAAAGGTGACGAGGTAGTGGCTGGGTGTTGGTATTTTGTGGCGAGAGAGAATTTTTTTTAAAATTTTTTTTATCTATCTTGCTCTGACTCTTTTTCCTCATTGTGAAACTTAGAATTTCTTTGATTTGTCTAGGCAGATATCCTATGGGTCCACGAATTAAAGTGGCCATTGAACATGGCGCCCCCTCAGTTATCATCTACTCAGAGAAGCTAAATTAAAGATGCCGATTTACCTCTAACTGGTAAGGATCTAGATCTCAATCCATAACGGAAAAGATCTAAATTTCAAACCATATTGTTTACGTCCACTGATTTTGTAAATAAGACTATGTGGACCGTATATAGAGGCCTGCCAATATGGAAGATCTAGACTTCATGAGGATTGCGATCTAGACCTGTCTCGCCGGCGAAGGTAGCAAAACTTCTTTTAAAGTGTGATTTTTTCAATTACCTTTTAAATTAAAACAACTTTTCAATGCACTTTTAAATTACTATTTACCAAACACAAAACCCATTTCGAAAGACCCCTTTACTCTAAAGTTCTATACATTTTCTTAAAAAACTTTCTCCAAAAACCAATCAAACGCTGTCTCTGTCGTCTTATTTTGATATCCAAATTAGTATTTGGGGTTATGAGAAAAAGAAAGGGAAAATTAATTGGAGAACTTGGCGCTTTGTCCTTTTAATGGAAAGGATTCTGATGGAAAATGGTCGTTGCAGGAGAGGGACGACCGACCTAGATTGGCCAGCTAGGCTGAAAATTACTTTTGGGTCTGCCAAAGGACTAGCATATCTTCATGAGGATTGTAAGTTTCAGATAAACTTTTGTCTTTCTTCTTTATTGAATCAATAATTGATTAAAACTGTGAATCCTAGAGCTTTCCTCTTTTATACATGAGAAACATTCGTTGTGCAGGTCATCCTAAGATCATACATGGCGATATCAAGGGAGCTAACTTACTTGTGGACTTCGAATTTGAGGCAAAGGTAAAAACAAACTTATTTGATAAACTTAAGAGTCCGCGTTGATATTTCCGACCTCAATTGGTTAACTCTCAATGCAAGTATCGCGTTCACGCATTTGAAAGTATAATAACCATGTCATTGTTTTCACAAATCTTCATGTTTCGACTTAAAATATTGACTTATTGCAGATTCGAGGTTTGTACCGCCAATTATATACGCCATCTTCGGGAGCTCAATGCACATAGCAATCGGGCCGTGGCTGCAGCTTCACTGCTTCTAGCTGCGACCATTCAAGAGAGTGTCTGCGGACACTGACCCCAAATTGTATCTCCACTTGATCTTCACAGCCACTCCCTTCACCGGAATCTTCCAGTCAGTCTTAGGGCTCCTAAGGTATATATAGGAGTGATCGCACAAATTTTCTCCTTTAATCCATTAATCACCAAAGAAACTAATCTCTCTCTTTTCTTCATCAAATTTATGATCAGACTGGGGATTCAATCGTCGGTATCATGAGTGGGACTGCCATTATAATATGGCAGTAACAGTTGAAGGGCATCTTTGGACTGATTCACTTCACCACCAAAGCGAACATGATATCTTTCTTGCATGCCGTGTTCAAGAACCGGGACGAGGTGCGCAACAATTCAATGATTAAATTATCTCCCTTCATTTGCTTTTCTTGGGTTTTAAGAATTTTTACGAGGAAGGATGCGACAAAAAGTTCTGTGGTCGAGTACTTAGATGAAGAGAACGGGACCAAAGAGACACAGAAATGAAATGCAAGAGATTGATTCACTAAAATAGTTCCATTAGCACCTGAGGTATTATAAGATGAGATCATGCACAATATAGTTATGGACCGAAGAAAGAAAGTTATCGAATGATAAAGGGTGACTAGAACGAACCCTCTTAAGATGATACATGTTTCAACATCGGTCTCTTGTTGTTGTCAATATAGGAAGTCCAAGGGAAGACCAAAAGGAAAAGGTCTCTAAAATAAGACGGAAGTCTTGGCTTGTGCTTTGAAATTGAAAGTTGGAATATACACTCCTGTCATGTTAATTGGAAGCGTAAAAGAAATTATGGGTTTGTTTTCTTTTCTCTTTTCTTGGAATATGCTGATTTGAAAATATTGTATGATTTCTTGATGGGAGGAATCTTGGCGTGTTCACACTTGCTTTAGCTATTCAAGGAGAGGGTTGGGTCATCTTGTGTGAAGTAAACAGGGAAGTATGTCATCTTGTGTGAAGTCAAGAAGGAAGTTTCCTATGGTTTATGAATTATTGAGGGAGGAATCTTGGCTTGTTCACGCTTGCTTTAGTTATTCAAGAAGACGGTTGGGTCATCTCGTGTGAAGCAAAGAAGGAAGTTTGCTAGGGTTTATGAATTATTGAGGGAGGAATCTTGGCTTGTTCACGCTTGCTTTAGTTATTCAAGAAGACGGTTGGGTCATCTCGTGTGAAGCAAAGAAGGAAGTTTGCTAGGGTTTATGATTTCTCGAGGGAGGAATCTTGGCTTGTTCACACTTGCTTTAGCTATTTAAGAAGAGGGATGGGTCATCTTGGGAAAAATTACCAAAAAAGTCTTAAACTTATTGTAGTTGTGCTAATTCAGTCTTAAACTTTTTTTTTTGCCAATTCAGTTTTAAACTTTTTGCAATTGTGCTAATTCAGTCCATCCGGCTACTTTTGGCCGGCTAGCGCTAATGTGGACGTTGGCTGGTGCCGGCCGGCGCTGATGTGGACATCGGCTGGTGCCGGCCGTCTGGTCGACGTTGACGTGGTAATTTTTAAATTTTTTTTGGATTTTTTTGAATTTTTTTACTTCTCTTATTTTTTTTTCCTATCTTCTTCTCTCAGCTAGAGGCTGAGCTCGACGAGGGCGAGCCTCGCTGTGGTCGGGTGAGGTCTCGCCCACCGACGATAAGGGTGGATTTGGCGAGATCTCGCCGTCAGTGGGCGAGGTCGAGCTCGTTCGGCCATGGCGAGGCTCGACCTTGCCTGCCGACAGCAAGGGTGGATCTGGCGAGACCTCACCGTCGTTGGATGAGGTTGAGCTTGCCCGGCCATGGCGAGGCTTGACCTCGCAGGGTCAAAAGTGGTCGGATGGATTGAATTGGCACAATTGCAAAAGGTTTAGAACTGAATTGGTAAAAAAAAAAGTTTAGGACTAAATTAAAACAGCTGCAATAGGTTTAGGACTTTTTTAGTAATTTTCCCAGTCATCTTTTGTGAAGTAAAGAAGAAAGTTTGCTAGGGTTTCATGATTTGTTTAATGAGAGTAGCCATTGGGAAAGATTTGTTTTTGTAAATGTGAGAAAATATGGGGGTGAAGAGTTAATCTTGGAAGGAAAAAATTTAGGTATAATCAAATTTAAGCTCTGTTATTAGACGTCAAAGACTCTTGTGGCCTCCTCCCAAGTACAAATTACGTGAAAGAAAAAAAAAGACTGTTAAAGAATGAGATATTAAGGTAAAAAAATATACATGATAGCCAATTAAAAATTCGAAAAATTGAATCAATGAATATCATGGATGGAAAGATTTGCACCGAGTTTTGATGGAATTTGAAAGTGTTGCGTATAGTAATTAACGTCAATTGGACTGAGTCGGAAAGGAAGTAAGGGAATAAGCGAGCAGTACTAGCAAGCTCCGGTGCCATTTGCCATGTGATAGGCGTAGAGGGCCTAGTGGGGTTCACCCGTGAAATCACAATAAGCGGAATAATGAAGTAGAAAGGCTATATGAAGGATGAGCAGCCGAATTTAGTGGACTCGATGCTAAATCGCCGGCCGGTGAGTGGTGTTAGGTTTGAATTAGTTGGAGGATGAGAGATGTCTGTAGGCAATATGCTAGCTCAGAGCTCTCTGATGGCAAAATCACTCCCAAAATTGCCTACAGGGATAAACCGAGAGATTATTTACGAGGGTTAATACCACGAAAAATCTCAAACTCATACACCTGTGGTAAATTTATCCAAAACTAATTTTTTTACTATCAAAAACCCCAAACTAGTACAACTGTGACAAATTTACTCTTCGTTAGTTTCTATTAAATTTTACTGTTAAATTACTGAGTGGGATGACACGTGACGGTTGATGGGTGTACCAGTTTGGGGTTTTACCTATTGTTTGTCATAGGTGTAGCAGCTTGTGATTTTTTATGGTATTTATTCAATTTAACGGAAATTAACAGAGGGTAAATTTATCACAAATATATCAGTTTGGGGTTTTTAATTATCAAAAAATTAGTTTTGGGTAAAAGTCACAGGTGTATCAATTTGGAGTTTTTTGTGGGTAAAATTGTCACAGGTGACTTGTTTGAGGTTTTTTGTGGTCAAAAAGTTAGTTTAGAGTAAATTTGTCACAGGTATACCGATTTGAGATTTTTCCTGATATTAATCCTATTTACAATGAGAAAGTGATAACAGGACACGGACATGGTCTTGCTACGTGGGAATCCATGTTTGGTTGATCTGTCTGGAGGACGTTAGTCAATGAGAGGGTTGCAACTTGCAACATTTCATGATGACAAACTCAACATGGGTTATCGTGTCATAAGGATGCCAATAGACATGAAATGGGTAATTAGCGATAAGAAAAGAAGGAACCAAAAAAGGAGCGGTTCAACTTGCATTAATCTCCGACCAAAAAAAATTGGATTAATCGATTTAAGGATGGATAGATTCCAAACTAAAAACTTGAAACTTAATCTTTGATTAGGTATGAAGCAAGTTGGAGGGCTTGCCATATTTCAAAGGGCAAATGTGTACATCTTTGTGGACGTATTGTTTCCAGCTGTTTTTTCTCTTGTACTTGGAGTAGAAAATGGTCACCTACAGCTTCGGAAGCCATATTATTGAAATTCATGAGGTATTAGTATTGGTGGATATTTACTTAATTTTATGATGTGAAATGATGAAGGCAACGGTCAAAGCACGCTAATGCCGTCTCTCTCTCTAAATACACCCCCATGTTTTATTATGGATCATCGATTCACCCCCCCCCCCCCCCCTCTCTCTCTCAGTCTGTGTTTCTGCGTTTCATTCAATCATTTCCTCGTTGTCAACCCCACTTTCGGGCTCCTCGCCGCCGACGCCGGCCACCACCACCAACACCACGACCCCGGCATCTCCTCTACCGCCCTGTCTGGCCACATCTCCTCTGTCTCGATCGACCGGGCTTGAGGTTGGGATTGCCAGTGATGGCGTGGTGCTGGTGCTGATGGTGATGATGTTTCTGTTCATGTATCTCAAGAAAAAGAGAATGGCGCTTTCCTCTACATCCCCTAGCGGTCTTCTCGGTTTCGGCATGCGCGTTTTCGCTCTTCACGAAGTACAGGAGATCACAGGTGGCTTCTCAGAGGCAAATCTACTCGGAGAAGGTGGTTTTGGGCGCGTGTACTACGGAGTACTTCCCACCGGGGAAGAGGTAGCAGTGAAGCGACTGACGGTGGGGAGCGGACAGGGAGAGCACGAGTTTCGGACTGAGGTTGAAGTAATAGGCCGAGTTCATCACAAGCATGTCGTGTCTTTGGTTGGATACTGCACAGCCAGGTCCGAGCACATGGTCGTGTACAAGTTGGCGCCTAACAACAGCTTGGGGTATTACTTACATGGTGAGTTTGGATTTTCATTACTAATTTCGGCTGCGAGCTTATATGTTGCCCCCTCTTTCTTTGGTCTTATTTCGGTATCCAATTTAGCATTTGGGGTTATGTGAAAAAAGAAAGGGAAAACTAATCAGAGAACTCGGGGCTTTGTCCTTTTAACGGAAAGGATTCTGATGGAGAGTGATCATTGCAGGTATGGGACGACCGACCCTAGATTGGCCAACTAGACTGAAAATTGCTTTGGGGTCTGCCAAAGGACTAGCATATCTTCACGAGGATTGTAAGTTTCAGGCGTACCTTTACCTTTCATCTTTATTGATTCAATAGTTGATTAAAACTATGAATCCTAGAGCCTTGCTCTTGTATACATGGGAAACATTCCTTGTGCAGGTCATCCTAATATCATACATCGCGATATCAAGGCAGATAACATACTTTTGGACGTTGGTTTTGAGCCAATGGTAAAAAAACTTATTTGATAAATTTAAGATTCAGTATTTATATTTTCAGCTTCAATTGGTTAACTCTCAGATCTAGTAGATTGCACCCCCTCTGAATTCTGAATGCTTTTCCTCTCTCAGATTGGGGATTTTGGACTCGCAAAATGTACTTCTGAATCAAAGAGTCATGAGTATACCAGAGTGATGGGCACCAAAGGGTAAGATTTGCTCCGTTTGTTGTTTTATTCAGAGGACTGGGATGTGAGCTGGTTATTAATCTGGCTCAGATGTTTCCAAATGTTTGTGAAATGAGCCATTGCTCGCCAGTCCATCTCGTGCTTCATTTGTTAAAGCATAGTTATAGCTTGACTAGTTCAAATATGTTTAGCTAAGGATAAGTGCACTGAAAGTCTTAAAAAAAGTTCAATTGAGTTTTAAAATTTTTAAAAAATGCAATTGGGTCCTAAAATTTGTCAAGTTGGTGCAATCAAGTCATAACCTGTTAGCATTTCTGTTTGTCAAGTTGGACGGATTTCATGGAAGGATTTTGATTGTATCAAGTAGACAAGTTTTAGAACTTTCTTGCATACTTTGAAAATTTTGGAATTCAATTGTACTTTTGAAACAAGTTTTATGACTCAAGCACAGTTATTCCATTTGTTTATTTTCAAATATGTTATTCCTTAGAGGTATGTTGAGAGTTTTAGAACTCAATTGCACTTTTGTAACAAGTTTTAGGACTTTTACTACACTTATTTCCATATGTCTATTCTCAAATATATTGAAGCATAGTTTATGTTCTTCCTTGGAGGTATTTTGACCCAGATTATGCCTCGAGTGGGAAACTAACAAAAAAATCGGACATTTTCTCTTTTGGTGTTGTGCTCCTGGAGTTGATCACTGGTCGCAGACCTGTAATTGATATGGATGTTTATCTGGTCGATTGGGTAAGTCATGCAATTCTCAAGTTCACAATTATAGCCCAAGCTACCCGTCATTTTTTTCTTGGGTCCTGGAGTGGATCTAATTTATCGGTGGTTTTTGTTATGCAAATGTAATATTGAAACAGAATCAATGTTATGGTCATTACAGATGAGGCCTCGGCTCACACGAGCTCTGAGAGATGGAAACTTCGGCTTATTTGTTGATCCTAAGCTGCAGAACAATTATGACGACAGTGAGATGGCTCGCATGGTGGAATGCGCTGCCGCTTGCGTGCACCATTCGGCGGGGTGTTGACCGAGAATGAGTAGGGTAATATTTTTAGTACCTGGAGCTTAATCTTTCTTTTATAGATGCCTCTCGCTACATTCATGACCAATGACGGTTCCTTTTGTTAAGTGACTCGTGTCTAGTTCATTTAAGATCTGTTAGGCTATGTGGAAATAGGAATTCTGACGATGAGCTTTTGAAAAATTGAGCAGATTGTTCGAGCCCTCGAAGGAGATCTACCTCTTTCTGAATTTGATGATGGGACCCCCTGATGTTGACGTGGAAGCCGGACCACGGCGCCAGCCTTGACCTCGAAAAGTTCAGAGATTTTTATCATAGTACGCATAATTTGGAGATTTTTGTGATATTAACTTAAAAGGCTTGTAAAGCACATTCAAATTAAGTATCTCGAAATATTCTCTCTTTCATTAACAGGGAATAGTACCCCCTAAATGTTGAATGAACAGTATAATGTCTTTTAGCTCGCAACTTTACAATCTTATCGTGTACTTCAATGTGCCTCTTATTTGTAGCCCATTTTTTGTTGAACGGTGAATGATATGAGATTTGGGTCGGAGGGTGGCAAATTCATTAGAATCTTGAGGCAAAGAGCCAGTGCCAATGAAGATGAGCCATAAGATTTCTGCAAACGCTATAATTGATAAAACAATATCGATGTGTCCTCTCTCTTGCGAGAAAATATTCAATGGTTGCAAAGCATTACGTTAATCGTTGATGCTGCGTGCATTTTTTTTTATCTATACCCAATAATAGAATGACACATTCCAACTCCGAGTTGGAATAAAAAAATAAAATCCAATTTTTTTTCCTTCTCCCCAACTCACACTTCTCTGTAGATCTGGTTGTCGGCTATGGTCGATGCCACTTGCTCCTCCATTCAGCCACCGCCTGCTCTTCCATTCAACCGCCATTTGCCCAGCCACTTGAGAGTCCAGCACGGCCATTTCCACCGCGCAAGCCGCCAGAGTCTTCATCCTTGAGGCCCACCGCCATGTCTGCTGCGCCCAGCACCAGTTTTCTTTTCTTCCTCTGCCTTAGTTGCCGCATCACCCTTTGCCTTTGTACCTAGCACTCGACCTGGTGCCACATCGTCGGAGGGAACTTGAACGGTTATAGAGTCTCTCTCCCTGGTGTCCCTTTCCATCGTTCTCCCTTCGAGTTTCCTCTGTAAGAGTTTTTCTAATATGGGTTTATATTAACTGAGATTATAATTAACCGTCTTTACGGGGTTGGTTTAATAAAGTATGATTTAAGTATTCTTAATTAGTCTAATATGGGCCTGCCTTATGTGGGCCAAGTTAAGCCCGACCCATGATGAGAGGATCATGCTAAAAATTCTATAAATAGCGCTAGAAGTCTCTCCCCTAGCCTTAATATCTGATAACCTACTCATATAAGGATCGAGAGCTCTCTCTCTCGTGAGGGCGGTTTCATCAAGCTAGGACTACGGAGGGTCCTAGGGGAGAAGAGCTTCGGCATCATATCGTTGCCTGAGCTTTGGATCGTCGTTGTTCCACATCGAGAACGATTGATCCTAAATCAGGTGCGCAAATTTCTCTAATCCACTATAGTGTTCGTGTTTTTAGCTATGGTAATCCTAGGATGCCATCCATACGACGGCCTACATGTGGTATCAGAGCCACCATAGTTTAGAACTCGAACGTTTGGATTCGGAAGAGGCCTACATGTTTTTGATCACATATTCGGCTTCCTCTCGTCGAGATGAGCGTTTTGGTGGGTTGTGCGCCTCCGGAAGAGGCCGCACGCGACCCCATGCGCGGCCCCTCACCAAGGCGGTGCTAGCACGTGCCTCCACGGGTTGCCCCGCGCCAAGGAAGCGCCGGTGCGTGACTATACGTGCAGACACGAGCACCACGCGTCCCCCCTGCGGCGACATGTGTCACCGCCTTGTGCATGTGTGACACGTATCGAGTGACGTCAACATGTTGACCCGACCCGGGATCCTGTCCGCGTTGACCGTTGACTCGGGTGACCCAACCCAATGCATGACCTACCCGGTTGAGCAGACCGGTTGAGCCGGCACTTCAAGACGGATCATGCGGCGCGCGCGCGCCTCACGCGCCACGCATTAAGGAGGCACGTGAGAGCGCGTCCGAGCTCCGTTCGGGGCGTTCTTGGTACTGCCATGCTCATATTGAGATGCTCTACATTGTGGTGTATTTATTTTACATATTTGAGGCTTTTAAGCATGTGAAAATACGTATAAAACTCTATATAAAGGTAATTTTAGGGTATTTTTGCATATTTTCTTGTATTTCTCTACCGTTTTGAAAATACAAAAGCAAGCCCACATGTATATCACTACATAAGGAGTATGTAGAGTGTAATTCATTGATAGCATGTATAAGGTCACACATGTATCGATGAATGGAGCAATGTAATTGGCATGGCATGTAATTTTAATGACAAATGCCTATGTCTTCAAGTCTAGAGTTATATGTATACAGTAAATGTGAGACATAAAGTTCATATCCCTGGTACGAGAGATTTTCAAGTTCAGTTGAGTAGTAACCGCCAAAGTGACACATTTGATTGGATTTGAAAAATATTGGTCTCATATTATGGTGGGATGTCTCATTTTCTAATGCGTGGTCATACTCCCAAAGGAGGTGATTGTGTATTGGTTCATGGAGGGACACATGTACAGTATATGCGTGAGGAATGACTAATCCTAGTGATTCATACATTCAAAGGTGGTGAATTCACAAAGATTGGAGTATATTTTCATGGCCACTGGCATGCGAAGAGTATATAACTGCATGCCATGTATTCTGCCTAAAGATGTTTATATGATGATGTATGTAACTCTGAGTATAGTACTCACATGATGCTAATTATATACATTGCTTGTTTGTCCAGTCACCTGTTCTGTAACGGCAACTCCATTATTATTGAGGTTCTTACTGATTCAAACTTTAAGAAATGAAAAGAGGATTTTCTATTTGGAATGGAGTTAGCGGATATTCATATTGCTCTTACTGAGAATAAGCCAGCAGACCCCATTGTTGATAGTACGGATACAGAAAAGGCTCACCGTGTTGCTTGGGAAAAGAGCAATAAGATTTGCTTGTTATTTATGAAGCGATCGATACGAGAACACTTGATGAGTGGTTTGCCAGCTGATTGCACCGCTAAACAGATGTTGGAAGCTATGGAAGCTAGAAATCGTGTCTTGTCTAATGTTGAGATTGTGACACTTTTGTAATGACTCTTCAATATGAGTTATAATGGTTCTTGTGGGGCTAGGGATTGCGTCCTTAGGATGATAGACCAACAGACAAAACTTAAGACTCTTAATGTTTCCATTCCTGATACCTGCATTGTGCATCAAGCCATAAACACCATTCCACCTGATTTTGGGATTGTCAAAACCAATTATAATTCCAAAGATGAGACGTGGTCGATTAATGACCCGATAGCTAGGGTGGTGGCAGAGGAAGAGAAACTGCAGAAAGAGAAAGGACATCTTGCCCTGTATGCCTCAAGTTCTAATAGCAAAAAGGCTAATAGGTTCAAAAATCGTACTGATAAAGGAACTCATCAAACCACCGGTCATTCTGATAATTTAGGTCCTAGGAAAACATTTTTAAAGAAGGATGTTGACCGCTGCTACTTCTGTAGAAGAATCCGTCATATAAAGAAGGACTGCAATAAATATAAAACTTGATTGTATAAGCGTAAGCATTTATGTATTGATTCTTTGGCACTTGTTTGTGAATCCAACCTATCAGAAGTCCCATCTAGTTCCTGGTGGCTAGATAGCAGTGCAACTAATCATGTTGCATTTGCTATACAGGGATTCATAAACAGAAGGAAGCCAAATCAGAATGAATCAAAGCTCACCATAGGAAACAACAACAAAGTCGACGTTGAGTTCGTGGGAGATGTCCTTTTGATTTTAGATTCTGGTTTCAATTTGATGCTAAGAAATACCTTCTATGTACTTTCCTTTAGACGGAACTTAGTTTCCGTATCTTATTTGGACATGTGTGGCTACTCTTTTGAATTAAGAAATAATGTTGTTACTATGTTCTTTAATTCAAAAAAGGTAGGGTGCTATAATATGTCCAATGAATTGTACAGATTGTGTTTAGCTCCCAATGATATATATGTCGCTTATACAGCTGAAAATGTTATTTCTAAAATACATCTACCTAAGGAGCAATCTTATGTATCGTGGCATAAAGGACTTGGCCACATTTCTAGGGAAAGAGTGAAAAGGCTAATAAAAGCTAACATCCTGCTTGCTCTTAAAGGTGATCTAGATATTTGTGTAAACTGTTGTAGGGATAAGATAATCAAGATAAAGAAGAAAACTGCAGTCCAGAGTTCTAACCTATTGGAGGTCATTCACACTGATATCAGTGGACTCTATACGGCAACTTTGTGTAGAAATTTTTATTTCATCACATTTGTTAACAACTATTCTCAATATGGTTATCTGTACTTGATTAAAGAAAAGTCTAAATCTCTTGATAAGTTCAAGATTTTTCGGACTAAAGTCGAGAAACAGCTGGTAAAAGTCATAAAGATTGTCAGATCTGATCGTGGTGGTGAGCTTAAAGGGCCATTTACCAAATACTTGGAGAATTCTGGGATAGTAGCTTAGTTTACTATGCCTGGGAGTCCTGAACATAATGGTATGGCCGAAAGGCGCAATTGCACCCTTATAGAAATGATGAGTATGATTAGTAGAACCAATTTACCTAGTTTTTTGTGGGGTGAAGCTTTGAAAACCGCACTCTATATTCTAAACAGCATTCCTACCAAAATTGCTCCATTGACTCCTTTGGAGTTATGGACTGGACATAAACCCAGCTTGAATCATTTTAAGGTTTAGGATTGTCCTGCAGAAGTGAGGTTATAAAATCTAACATTAAGTAAGTTGGACTCCAAGACCACTCGGTGTTACTTCGTATCTTACCTAGATCATTTGAAGAGATATCGTTTTTATAATCCCAATGGAGGTGCAAGAATTGTGGAATCACTAACAGCAAAGTTTCTGAAATTTGATGTGGCCGAAAAGGATAGTTGCTCGCAAACTATTGAGGATAATAATATGGTTCCCTGTGTCGATTTCTCTACTTATATAGGCGATTATGGAGCCTCCTACACCATAGATTGAGCCTGTTAAGGTTCAGGATCCTGATATTCAGGTAGTTCCCGATGAAGTTCCTCAAGCCCTTCAAGTGCAGAATAAGGTTGTAGTAGCTCCACTCAGGAGATCTGTCAGGCAGAGACGATTAGCTATACCACCAGACTATATAATCTATCTAGGAGAGCATAACTATGATATCGGCTGTGTGGTTGATCCGGTGACTTATGCAGATGTCGTTTCTTGTCCTCAGTCAGATCTGTAGATAGATGCAATAAAAGACGAGATACAATCTATGAAATATAATGATATTTGGGAGCTTATTGAATTGCTTGAAAGTCACAAGCCCATCGGCTGCAAATGGGTGTATAAGACTAAAAGGGACTCCAAAGAAAAGATTGAGAAGTTTAAAGCCAGACTGGTAGCCAAGGGTTTTACTCAAAGAGAAGGAATAGACTATGAAGTAACCTTTTCTTCAGTCTCTTCTAAAGATTCTTTCGGATTGATCATGGCATTGATAGTTCATTTTGATATGAAGTTACACTAGATGAATATTAAAACTGTCTTTCTGAATGGAGATCTTGATGAGGAGGTCTATATTGTGCAACCCGAAGGTTTTGCCGCAGATGATTCAGGTAAGCTTGTGTGTAGACTGAAAAAGGCAATCTATGGCCTTACGCAAGCTTCTAGACAATGGTACTTAAAGTTCCATAGTGTTGTCACTTCATTCGATTTTATTGAGAACAAATTGAATCAGTGTATATACAGCAAGGTCAGTGGGAGGAAATTTATTTTCCTCGTACTCTATATGGACGACATCTTACTTGTGAGCAGTGATCTTGGATTACTGCATGAGATAAAGCGAATATTGTCGAAGAATTTTGACATGAAGGACTTGGTGAGACGTATTTTGTCTTTGGCATTGAGATCCATAAGGATCGTTCTAGCCAACTATTGGGTTTGTCTCAGAGGACATATGTTGATCGTATTTTAGAAAGATTTAGTATGTAGGATTGCAAGCTGAGAACTGCTCTTGTCATTATGGGTGATAAACTAAGTCTGTCGCAACGTCCTCATACAGATGTTGAGAAAGCCCAAATGAAGAATGTACATTGTGCTACTGCACTTGAAAGTATTATGTATGCTTAAGTATGCATTAGACTAGATATTGCTTTTGCAATAAGATTTCTAGGTAAATATTAGTCGAATCTAGGACATAATCACTGGGTTGCTATCAAAAAGGTTTTAAGATACTTAAAGAGGACAACAGACTATATGGTTATTTACAGACATGCTCAGGACCTGAAGCTAGTAGGGTATTCAGATTCAGACTTTGTTGGCTATCAGGATGACTTGAGGTCGACAATATGATACATCTTTAAGTTAGCAGGAGGTGCAATATCATTAAAAAGCCAGAAACAAAATTTGGTAACATCCTCTACCATGCAAATGAAGTTTGTAGCATGCTTTTTGATAGCTACTCAGGCAATTTGACTCCGGAATCTCATTAGGGAGTTGGCCGTGTTTGATTTTGTGGATATGCCCATACGATTGTATTGTGACAATAACTCTGCAGTATTATTTAGCAACAACAACAGAGGTATCAAGGGGTCTAAACACATAGAGGTTGAGTATTTGACCATAAAGGAAACATTTCAGAATGGTGACATTAAAGTAGAGCATATTTGCACAGATGATATGGTTACAGATCCACTAACTAAAGACCTTTGCTCTTGTATATTTGAACAACATGTCATTAACATGGGCTTAGGAGCATCATGTGATGATGTTGTTTAGTGGGAGCTGCTTTTTTCTTTGCTCTAATAAAGTTTGCATCTGTATTTTGTTACATTTTGTAATATTTTGGATATGTATCAACGCCTTTGTATTTAATAAGGTGTTTTTGAATGCATTATTTTCATGTTGAATACATATAACAGGTGAAAAGCTCAAGGTGCTGTGTAAACCTTGAGTAAAGGCTAGGAGCATTCAGTTACTGGCATTACGCATATGTCTTATTACACATAAAGCAAGGTTAACTATAAGGATGAGACATATGAAGGTTCATTAGAACCATAAGGATATTCTCCAATGACATATCAGGTTTCGTGCCATTTAAGGAAAGAGAATGTTGACTGACAAGGGGATGACACATAAGGTATCACTTTTTGTAAAGTATTATCCATTTGCCACACAACCATATTGAATCCATATCAATAAAGTCGAAAGCACTCGTAACCATGGAAGGCTCTACGTGAGTACATGCAATTACTGCCATGATTCGTTGTTTGAGACTTTATGAGATCGGATTGACTATTAAGAATAATCACTAAACCAACATAAAGGTGCACACATACAGTACAATTTCAATTAATATAGCTCAAGTGGAAGAATGTAAGAGTTTTTCAAATGTAGGCTTATATTAATTGAGATTGTAATTAACCGTCTTTACGGGGTTGGTCTAATAAAGTGTAATTTAAGGATTCTTAATTAATCTAATATGGGTCTAGCTTGTGTGGCCAAGTTGAGCCCGGCCCGTGATGAGAAGGCCCGGCTAAAAACTCTATAAATAGCGTTAGAAGTCTCTCTCCTAGCCCTAATATCTAATAACCTACTCATATAAGGATCGAGAGCTCTTTCTCTCACGTGAGGGCCGTCTCATCAAGCCAAGACTACGGAGGGTCATAGAGGAGAAGAGTTTCAGCATCGGATCGTCGCCTGAGCTTTGGATCATCGCTGTTCCGCATAAAAAATGATGGATCCTAAATCAGGTGCGCAAATTTATCTAATCCACTATAGTGTTTCGTGTTTCTAGTTATGGTAATCCTGGGACGCCGTCCGTACGATGGCCTACACCCTCCAGTCAATTCCCTTTTGCGAAGCACAGCCGCGACATATCTGGAGCCATGGTCACGTCCAGAATTGGAATCGCAGAGCCATGACCGTGGAACCATGTGCGCAACAGACTTTGGAGATTGACCGCCGAGTCAGATCTGGGGGCCATGGTCGAGGCCAAATTTGGGCTAGTGACGACGGAGCCAACTGCAAGCAATGACGGAGGGTAGCTTGGGTCGACCTCAAGAATGACGGAGCCAACCGTGAGCTTTGCCGGAAGGGGCAGAGATCGTGGCCAGACGGGGGTGCTCCTACGTGGTGGAGGAAAAAGAGAAATCAAGTTCTTATCTTTTATCGCTGACGTGGTGGCGCTTTGCAACCACTAAAATATTTTCTCTTTCTTTGCCCAAACGAGATAAAAAGAAGAGAACCGGTCGACGTCGGAAAATACGGAAAGTGAAAGTTCGCACATGGAGTAAAAAGCATATCGTGAGAAAGATTGATCCATAACATGTACGGTGGCTCTGATTTTCCATGCATCAATCACCGCGACACGATGCACCAAACGCACGAAATGGCAAGAGCTCTCGTCCCCGTCCAAAAATATAATATAACATTAAAAATCATTTAAGGAACGGCTTCGTATCCGTTAGTACAATGTTAATAGATCAGTCAAAAAGCTAACTTTAAGGTATTGAATTGTTAGTGTCATTTGATGAAATATATCAAAATTAATTTTTCCTTTTGGTTTTGGCTTTTTTCCGGGGTTCTTTGCTAAAACGCTGAAACATTCAGCTCGATTGAGCTAATCTAGAATCTCCTTTTATTATTATTTTTTGATTTTGAATATTTGCTCCCTGTTTTCTTTTCGCATTTCTTATCCTATTTATATTCTTTTTTTCTAACTTTAAATTTATGTATATTTTGCCAACATAGGTAATACTCTCTTTATTATTATTATTATTATTATTATTATTATTATTTCGATACGGCGACATGCAAAAATAAATGGAGATGTTTCCTGGTTACAACATAAAAGAGCCCTCTTTTCTATAATTGTGAAAAAAAAATTATTTTCCCTTAAATTTAAATAATTAATATCGGCCAGCCGATTGACCAATGAACTGTTGCAAGGTGGTGAAGTTTGACTTCAAAAGAAGTTATCAGCCTTCGATGATTGCTGAATGTGCATGCACTGGGTGTAGTTGAAGCAATCTTCTCAAGAAGCTTCTAAATATACTAGAGGGAATTCTTGTCTTTGAATTCATTTATTAGAGTGGAACTGCCGGGAAAATAAATAATTGAAGAATTAATAGTGTTTTTTTTTCTTTGGAGAAAAAAGGGTCCTTCTCTTTTTCTTTTGAGCAAAGCACATATGAAAAAGTATCGTTGGACTAGTTTATAAAAAGGAAAGAAATAGCTTAATTGTAACTTTTGTCAATTACAAATTTGTAATATAGGCTTCTAAACATCTTGTAATCGAGATAAGATATCATTGTATAACCTTTTTTTCTAGGATAATGTCAATTTTAAATTTATTATATGTTTGAAGGTTAGCTATCGAAAAGACTCCTTTTCGTAGCAATGTAGACACATTATGATATATAAGATGCTGAAAGAACTAGGATTACAACCATCTTTAACATATATAGTAAAGGGTTAATACCACGAAAAATCCTAAATTGGTACATCTATGACAAATTTACCCCAAATTATTTTTTTGATCACAAAAAATCTCAAATTGGTACACATGTGGTAATTTTACACCGAACTATTTTTTTGACCATCAAAAACTCCAAACTGGTAAACCTATGACAATTTTACCCCGAACCATTTTTTTGACCACCAAAAACCCCAAACTGGTATACCTGCGACAATTTTACTCCGAACTAATTTTTTATTTTTTTATTTTTTCTTTTCTTTTTTTTCCTTTCCTTTTCTTTTTTTTTTTCATCTTCTTTATCTTCAACCTATGGCCGGTCGCCGGTCTAGCGATTGGCCGGCGAGGTCGGCCCCGCCGGCCGCTAGCAAGGCCGACCTCGCTTGCAACTAGCGAGGTCGACCTTGCCCACCCCTGGCAAGAGTCGTCCTCACCGTCACTAGCGAGTGGTTGTCCTCGCCGTCGTTGGCGAGGCTTGGCCCCACCAGCAACTGGCGAGGTCTGCCTCGCCAGTTGCGGCGAGGTTGAGCCTCGCCAGTGGCCGACTGGGCTGACCTCGCCAGTTGTCGACGAGGGGTCGTCCTCACCGTCGCTGGTGAGGCTCAACCTCGCCGCTTTTGGGCGAGGCCAACCTCGCCAGTTGCCGGTGGGGCCGAGCCTCGTCAGCGATGGCGAGGACGACCCCTCGCCGACAACTAGCGAGTTTGAACCTCGCCAGGGTGGGCAAGGCCGACCTCGCCAGTTGCCGACGAGGTCGGCCTCGCCTAGCAACGGCAAGGTCGACCTCGCTGGCGGGCCAACCTCATCAGCCTCCGCCTCTAGCCGGTCGCCGATTCAGTGACCGGCCATAGGTTGAAGATAAAGAAGACGAAGGAAAAAAAAAAAGAAAAGGAAAGGAAAAAGATAAGAAAAAAAATTCGGAAAAATAAAAAAAATAATATTCAAAAATTAGTTTGAGGTAAAATTGTTACAAGTGTACCAGTTTGGGATTTTTGATAGTCAAAAAAATAATTCGGGGTAAAATTATCATAAATGTACCAGTTTGGGATTTTTTGCGGTCAAAAAAATAGTTTGGGATAAATTTATCACAGGTATACAAATTTAGGATTTTTCGTAGTATGAACCCTATAGTAAATAGAGTTGATTGGACCGAGTCAGATAGGGAGTGAGAGGATAAGCGAGCAATCCTCACAAGATCGGATGTCACGTGCCAAGTGACAAGTGTAGAGGATCACTAGGCAATGTTTGGTTGAGATTTGGGGAAATGATTGAAATGCAAAGTCATTTCCCAGAGATGTTTAGTACAAGGTGTATTTGTATTGACTTTTTGTGTGATTTTTTGCAAAAGTAACTTTAAAATTTTTTTAAAAATAGGTAAAACAAAGAGTGCTGTTGTTCATTGTCTCCCAGGGCTTGGGCAAGGGCTCGTAGGGCCACCGTGAGCCCTAGAGAAGAATCTGAGGTCGCGCAACCTAGGTGCAGCGATGCTAGGGTCACCTTGACGCTCGGCCATCAACTCTTGACCACCGACAACGCTCGACCATCATTGACGCTCAACCTCCGGATCTCGTCTAACAGTTGCAAGTGAAGGAAAACATTGGAGAAGATGAACCAGGCGAAGACCCAAGCGCGGAAATCCAAAACTTCAACGGTCGGAGAAGATGAACGGTCGCATGCGAGGGCAAGACTAGAATATGAAAATACTAGTTGGGGCAATTTTGGAAGAAAAAAAGCTCATTAACCTTAGAAGTTACCTTCCGAAAATGTTGAAAGTCCAAAGCAGGTGGGGACTTGTTTTAGGCTTTTAGCTTTGCCAAATGTTGGTATTTCCCCAAAGTGGTCCAAAAAAATTAACCAAACGTCATAACTTTTTTCTCAAGGGACTTTTTTTTGGGGTCACATCTCAAGAGACTTTAGAGGGCCCAAAAGTTTATTGGAAAAGCTTAACCAAACGCACCCCTTAGTGGGCATGTAATTTCTCATACCGAGGGAAGGTTATTAGTGTTGTATGTGAGCAATAAGGATAAGCGGAACAAAGTAGAGGCTACGATAGGACGAGCAGTAGTCTCTAGCCTACTCAATGCCAAATCGCAGGTGAGTGACATTCAGCTCTTGGAAGTAGTTGGAGGACGAGACATTTTTATAGGCAATATGCAAGCTTTAAGCTCTCAATGGAAAAATTGCTCTGGGAGACGAACATGATCTTGCTATGGACTCAATATAAGTTATTGTGTCATGCGGATGCTAATTGACACAAAACCCGCTAGAAAAAGGGTTAGGAGATTGGTCAAACCTTCTTTAACAAGCCTCATTCTGATACGATCAAGTTAAAACTCTCCGGGACATCCTAATTAAACGTGTCTTGGATTAGTTACAACCTGGCTATAGACAATTATATGGGCCACCGTTTTTGTCCTTTTTCTAGCCCATAATATCGCAAAAAACCGCCCTAATTTGGGCCTTAAATAGCAAAGAGTAAAATTGGGCTTGAGCACATCTTCTGGCCCATTTTGCTTAATTCATGTTGTTAATGAACCCAAGGTGGTCCGAATTGTTCTTTTTAGTAGCCCATGTGACTTGATTACGCAAATTTGTCTACGTGACTGGCGAGAACAGATCAGGGCTTTGGCTCGTGGAAATGGAGTCATATCATTGGAAGACAATACAAGTATGTTTGGATTTCCGAAAGCAATTGATAGACTTGTGAAATGGGTGAATCGGGCATAAAATGGTCCAATCTAAATTAACCCATTTTGACATAAATTCATGCAATCAAACATCGCAACTAATACCCGACCCAACTCATACTTGACCCCGACCCATACGTATTTAACCCAATTTAGGGAAGTTCATACTCAAATTAAGGTGAGGGCACAGAGTAAGCGAGCGCGAGACTGAGTGAAAGCGAAAAAGAGTGAAGAGAGATTCATGAAGGTAAGTTGATCTAAGTAAGTTGTAAATCCATTTGATACCCATATTATTTTAAGCTTTACCATTTTAAACCTATTTACGACCCATTTACTTAATATAACTAACTCATATATTAGCCAAACCCATCAAATATGAATTAAGAAATGGGTTTGTGACTCATTTTTACGGCTCTAGTAATTAGGCAACTGCTTTGATTTTAGGATTTGAAATAGTAGGATTTGAGCTCAAAGAGCAATAGAGGTAACTACTTCTTAATATGCGAAATAGTAGCTTACTTCTGAGTTACTGATTAGTGGGCTTTTGAGTACACGTTCATAAGATTACTAATTCAAAAGGTCTAAATCATAAGGCGAAGATGAGGACCACATGGACATGGGATTTCGGCAAACACTATAAAAGCAACATGATACATTCCCTCTTGCACAAACGATGTAGAAAGGAGAGGATTGATTCGACATCGGGAAATAAGAAACGTAAAAGCTCGTGCAATGGATTATAAGCCTATTAGCCGACTCTAATCGATAACTCGTGCAACAGTATCTATGCACATGCGATCGGCTCTGTTTCTCCACGTGTCGATGCAAAACACGATGGGCCAAGCACGCAAAAAAGACGAACCACCTTGGCCAGAAAACCCTTAATCTTAAAAAGCGACTTTGGAAAGCATTTAGGGGGGTGGCTTTGCATCCGTTAGTACATGTTCATAGGGCGGTCAAAAGCTAACTTGAAGATATTAAAATTGTTAATGTCATTTGATTAAATAAATCGAAAATTAATTTTTGCCCTTTTGCTTTTGTCCTTTTCTGGGGCTCTTTGCTAATTCGCTGAAACATATAGCTGGATCGAGCTAATCTATAATCTCCTTTATTATAATTATAATATTAATTATTATTATCGTTATCATTATTTATTTTTTTCTTTTATTTCAGTCAAAAGGGCGAATGTCATGCCTCTAATTATGAGAGAGAGAGAGAGAATACAGAATAGCATGGCCATGTGCAATTTCTCGCGGTCCCCACCTACGTCAAAGTCAGACAGCCTGCAGCTTTTTTTACACGTTTGAAATATTTTCTCCCTGTTTTCTTTTTCTCATTTAATAATTCTATCGATTCTCTTTTTTTTTAAATATTAAAATAATGTGTGTTTTGCCAACACAATTAATACTGTATTTATTATTGTTATTATTATTTCGATACGGCGACATGCTAAATAATGCAGATGTTTCCTGGTTACAGCATGAAGAGCCCTCTTTTTTAATTGGTGGAAAAAAAAATCGTTTTCCCCTGAAATTTTTTTATAAGAAATTAATAATATTGGCCAGCAAATTGACCAATGAACCATTCCGAGGTGGAGAAGTTTGACTTCCAATTGCCGAATGTGCCTTCACTAGGTATAGTTTGAAGCAGTCTTCTCGAGAAGCTTGGGAAAAATAGACTGGAGGGCATTCTTGTCTTTTAATCACTCATTATAGTAGAACTGCCCCGAAATTAAATAATTGGAGAATTTGGGCAAATATCACAAAAAAAACCCCAAATTATATCTGCTTTGACCCGAATGCCCCGAGCTTCTTTTTTTTTTTTGTCATAAAAATTCTCGAAGTTATACCAAGGTATATATGTCACGTATGTATAAGTTTGGTTTCCATTCGTGACATAAAAAAAGCTCGGAATATTTGTGTTACATCGAATATAGTTTGAAGTTTTTTGTGATATTAAGCCGAAGAATTTCGATAGCTTTTTCTTTATTTAGAAAAAAAGGGTTTCTTTTTTCGCCTTCTGTTTTTCTTTTGATCAAAGCCTTCTTCTTCGTTGCAAAGCACATCTGGAAATGTAATGTTCAACTGCTTTGTAAAAGCGACGGAAAAAAAAAGGTTAATGGTAACTTTTGTAAATTATAAATTTACAATATTGGGGGTTCTAAACATCTTGTAATTGGGATAAGATACTATGACATTATAATATATTTTTTTCTAGGAAAATGCCAATTAAATATCATAATTCTTTTGAAGCATGGCTTTCTAAAAGACTCTCTCTTTCATAGAAATAGAGACGCATTTTGATATGTAACGTAATGATATGATTAAGATTATCATTGTTTTTAACGTGTTCGTGGAAGGTAAGGTGATTTTTCTTTTTCGGTTTGAAAATGTTGATACATTTTCTTTTGAGTTTGAAGTATTTTCGAATGGTTAACGTACCACGCACAAAATAAAACAGCATTCCAAATCGCAAATTTCCCGGAAAGAAGCGTATTTTGATAGCCAGACCTAGGATAACGCGCTAGACACGAGAGTTGACTTGAGATGCGCTATTAACCAATGCTTAAATATCTCTAAAAAAACGTCGCAGGTAACCAAATACCTGAGCATACCGCCATAGTTCGCATCTTTCTCAAACTAACACTTAAAATATCATTAAATATAATTTCCAATCAGACCCGTGCTCACACGCAAAGAGAATTAAGTAATTAAGATTATTTCTCCTAACGAATTCGGTGCTGTGAAGCACCGTTAACCCCCTCTTATTTATTTTTTTGGTCAAAAGAAATTAACACATATAATTCAAATATATTATAATATACTTCGCATGTGGTTTAGCTTTTAATAGAATATGAACCAAGTTGGAGCAATTGCCATTTATTTTAGTGGGGGGTGGGGGAAAGTGTCCACATCCTTTTGTGGACAAATTGTCACTCGTTTGTTTCCAGCTGTTTCGCCGTTTACTTGGAGTAACCGCTACCGTCAGAGATTGAATAAGATTGGAGGATATATTTTTTTAAAAGATTAGAGAACCACCTAATCCTGACCTGCCGCATCAGAACCCAAATTAATTAGATTTTAAGGTACTGGCTGATCTCTACTTACTCTGTAGTCTACACGATTTGGGTCATAGAGGAACTTCTATTTCCTGAATTTGGATTGTAACCGCTCGTTATCAAGGGCGATCGGTTTCAAAACGGACCGGCTCCTTATTAGAAGCCTGAAACCTATCCAATTAGAGGTGGCACTAGGGTTGACCAGGGAACCTATGTTTTGTTTTGCAAAAGTTCTCAATTAAGATACTATCATGGCATGCTTTTTGTGTTTTTCTATTAGTCAGAAGAAAATCGTATTCATTATTCAAAAGGATAAAAACGGATTTGTCAAGCAAAATAATCGATGACCGATCACTAGATCTCTATAATAGGCAACGATGCGCACTAGATTCGGCTTTCTCTATACCGTCGTTGGACGGAGACAATCAAAACGGATTGAAATGTGCAGATCTAACTTTTGGAAGAACAAATTTTCATGGTTCAGCGAGACGACAAATCTATTACGATCATCAACAAAACTGGATGCAAAGGACAAAGCACGAGTATCGAATCTCCGAAAATATCATTAAATTTCTAAATCTAAATCGGGAAAGAAAAACTCCTAGATCTAGAACTAAATCATAAGAGTTCAAATTCTCGTATCGAGAAATAAACCGGGAGAAGAGAGCTCCCAAATTTAGATTAGGAGAACAAAAAGACTCAAACAAAATCAAGGGGAGGGTAAGACTAGCACAAATCCTTCCCCATGGCTAAAGCGTGAATAAGTCGATGCATGCTTTTTGTCTTTAAATGCGCAAAATCGTTGTTTTTTGCAAAAGTCCTCAATCAAGAGACTTGAAAGGTTTGATTTTTTGAACGGGTTATGCTCGCTCCCCGGAAACCGGTACGAGGCCGAGAACCCGGGAATACGCACGGGGTCAAGGCTAGCTCTCGAAATTTTCTTACCAGGGAATTGAATCGGTCCCCACGTGAACCGGCTCGGATCACTCTCCGGAAAGTCCCGGCGCGGTGGAAACACTAGGAGGGAAATAAGACCGAGAAAAGATTCTAGAAAGAACATCACCAAATGGGTGCTTATATTCTTTGCGGATTTCACGGTAGATAGGCTTACAATCGCATCGATCACATGCCAAATTGGTTGGCGTGATTGAAGATCGTCCTCCCAATTCTCCAATCTGGGAAGAAAAATTAAGCCAAAAAAAAAGACTGTCACCAACCGAAGGCGTGTCGAGTTGGGAAAGAGAAAGGGACGGTGGAATTGTGGCACCGAACCGAAGTCCAACATGTCCATTTCACAATCTCTTTAATCTTCTTCCTCCCTTTCTTCTTCCTCCCTTTTTGTGGGTCAATTCGATATTACGGATAATTAGGAGGGCGGGGGAGTAAATATGGGGAGGGGTCTCTGGTCAAATTTCCTCGCCAACTTATGAAGGAATCATCATCGCCAGCTTTTCGTTCGGGGAATTAAACGTCAAGTCAAATCTCTCTCGTGATCTCATCCGCACATATCCCTGGGGTTTTTTTGGGTACTTTTGCGATTATAATTACCAATTAGTACACGTTTACCTTCCAAAAAAAATCTTAAATCGGTATCGTCGCACGACGCTCCTTCTTAAATTAAAAATTTTCATTTCGGAAGAATGTGCCGACCGACGGCAAAATACGGAAGCTGGTCGGAGGTGCGCGCGGATTCCTATCCGGCGGGTGGAATTCGCTCTCTCTCTCTCTCTCGCGTGTAAGGCGGCTCCAGAGTTGCCGCGACCACGTAAAACCTCGATATTCAGACACTCCCCTGCCCCACCGTTCAAACAAGGAAAAATTGAAAATTAGGGAAAACATAAAAAGAAAAAAGAAGAAGAGAGAGGAAAAGAAGGAAAAAAATGGAAGAGCGAGCCGGCCCCCCCGCCCGTTCACACCAGGCGAGGAGGCGACAGAAGAAGAAGAAGAGTACAGAAATCGAGAGGGAGCCAAATAAAAAGAAGAAAAAAAATGGATTTTATTACATTTTTTTGGGGGAGGAGGAGGAGCGGCGGACGCGTAAATCCGGATAAATTTACGCGGGGATGGGGGGGGAGGGTGTACAGCCTACTATTGCTTATAGCTCCTGCGTCCCCACTAACACTGCACCACCAATGCTGTACATCATTCAACTCATCTCATTCTCTCCCCTTTTGCTCTGCCCCTCCGCATGTGACGCTCCTGCTGATGTGAATGCAAAAGCAAGGCATCCCCGACACCCGTTCAAAATCACGCATGTGACACACCCCTTCTGTCTGTCTCTCTCTCTGATCTCTCTGGTGGGTCGCTCCGAGGAGAGAGGAGAGGGGAGAGAAGAGAAAGCGCGCACACTTCCATTGAACCGTGCGACGAACAAACACAGCAGAGAGCGCGAGATAAAGCGAAGCGAAGGGAAAGCCTCCGTTCTTTCACTCTTGCGTTTCCCCCTTCCTCTCCGTTGAAAGCTCCGGCTCCAGGTCATGTCGGCCCCGGCTCCCTCTCCCCCTCCCCCGGCGTCCACCAACGCCACCGCCCCGCCCCCCGCCACCCCCTCCGCCCCGCCCCCCGCCGCCCCGCCCCCGGCCACCCCGTCCGCGCCGCCCCCGGCCACGCCCTCCTCCTCCCCGCCGCCGCCCCCCCGCCCACCGCCCCGGCCGCCTCCCCGCCCTCCACCACCACCCCCCCGGCGTCTCCCCCGCCGCCCGCTTCCTCCGGGTCCCCGCCCCCGCCGTCCTCCTCGGGCACGCCCTCCCCTCCGGCCGCCAAGGGCAGCCCCCCTCCGCCGCCGACGAGCTCCGGGACTCCGCCCTCGGCCAAGAGCCCGCCTCCGCCTTCCTCCGCCGCGCCTCCCCCGTCGTCTGGGTCCTCCATATCGACGGGGCTCGTGGTGGGGGTTGCCATTGGCGGAGTGGTGGTGCTGGCGTTCCTGACCTTGCTGTTCATGTGTTGCAAGAAGAAGAGGAGAAGAGACCGTGACGAGGAGTATTATGTGCCGCCTCCACCTCCTCATGGTCCTAAAGGTGACGCCTTTTCTCTCTATCCTCTCTTTTTTAGGGTGGATTCGTTACATATTGAACGTTTTAGTACTTTGGCTGCTGTGGATTGGACTCAGATCTGTGAAATATTTGCTTGAGAATGCCATTCTCGATTCAGCTAAGATTTGTTCATCACAATCACAGCTCAAGTGAGGTCACCCCAATTGCTGTTGACTTGGGCATTTGAATGCGGTATTCGATCAATGTGACTGCTAGAACGCGTGTTCTTCGTCGAATGCTTGGTTGAATTTATCGAGGTGGCCGACCGAGTTGACGGACGGAAAATGTTTTGCCACTGCCACTCAGTTCGAGCTTTTTATCTTTCCTGCGTGTGATGTTTAATCTTGTACCGAAGGGCAAACCCATTAAAAGATAAGGGACCACCGCGTGCATTTGATTGCCTATGAATGAGCAACGATCGACGTCAGTATATTAAGTAAGGATGTCTGGCAATGCGATCTGTTGGATGGGATCCAAATCTAGCGTCGCATGAAGTAGGAGTTTTAGTGCATCAGCTGAATCTGTAGTTTTTTTTTTTTGCTGATTTCCAGCTGATCCTTATGGTGGCCCGCCGCGAAATTGGCAACAAAATGCTCCGCCACCTGCTGACCATGTCGTCACCATGATGCCGAAGCCTAATCCTCCTCCGGCAGTCGTGTCTCACCCGCTGCATTTGCCTGCTCAAGGTCCTAGTCCGGCACCTCCGGCACCTTTGCCTCCTTTTACGAGCAGCAGTGGAGGCTCTGGCTCCAACTATTCAGGGCCGGAACAAGCATATCCTCCTCCATCCCCTGGCATGTCTCTTGGTTTCTCCAAGAGCACGTTTACTTATGAGGAACTAGCGATGGCCACTAATGGCTTCTCAGATGCAAATCTACTCGGACAAGGTGGTTTTGGGTATGTGCACCGCGGGGTCCTTCCCAATGGGAAGGAAGTAGCGGTGAAGCAACTGAAGGCAGGAAGCGGACAGGGAGAGCGTGAGTTTCAAGCTGAAGTTGAAATAATCAGCCGAGTTCATCACAAGCATCTTGTGTCTTTGGTTGGATACTGCATGGCCGGATCCCAGCGCTTGCTAGCGTACGAGTTTGTGCCTAACAACACCTTGGAGTTCCACTTGCATGGTGAGTTTGGATTTTTAATCCAGTTTATGTTGTGAGCGTATGTCGCCCCCTCTTTCTTTATCGTTTGTTTCGGTTATTTGAGTTAGCAGTTGGGGTTATATGAAAAAAGAAAGGGAAAAATGTTATTAGAAAACTTGGTTCCTTGTGCTTTTAATGAAAAGGATTCTGATGGACAATGGTTGTTGCAGGAAAGGGACGACCGACCATGGATTGGCCAACTAGACTGAAAATTGCTATGGGCTCTGCCAAAGGACTAGCATATCTTCATGAGGATTGTAAGTTTTCGATGTACTTTTGCCTTTTTATCCTTACTGATCAATAGTTGATTAAAACTGTGAGTGCTAGGGCTTTACTCTTATATACACGAGAAACACTTGTGGTGCAGGTCATCCTAAGATCATACATCGTGATATCAAGGCAGCTAACATACTTGTGGACTTCAAATTTGAGGCAAAGGTAAAACAAACTTGTTCGATAAATTATAGAGTTGGCATTGATAATTCTGCACGCAACTGGTCAAATTTCAAAGCAAGTAGATTGCACCCCCCTGAATTCTGAATGCTTTTTTTCTCTCAGGTTGCGGATTTTGGACTTGCAAAATTTACTTCTGAAACAAATACTCATGTGTCTACCAGGGTGATGGGCACCTTTGGGTAAGATTTGCACCGTTTATATTTTGATTCGAAGGACTGGGATGTGAGCTGGTTACTTAGTCTGTCTTAGATGTTTCGGCATGTTCGTTAAATGAGCAATTGCTCGGTAATTCATCTTTTGCTTTATTCATTGAAGCACAGTTTTCTAGTTACTTCTATAGTTTTTTTTTTTGAGCGAATACTTCTATAGCTTGTCTAGTTGAAATATGTTCATGGCTTGTGTTGGATTTAAGCGTGTATTAATCATCTATTTCGCTGCTCACATGCTTCTTACTTGTAGGTATCTTGCTCCAGAATACGCCTCGAGTGGGAAACTAACAGAAAAATCAGACGTTTTCTCCTATGGGGTCATGCTTTTGGAGTTGATTACTGGTCGCAGACCTGTGGACTCGACCAATACTTTTATGGATGATAGTCTGGTTGATTGGGTACGTCATGCAATTCTCATGCTCACAACTATAGCCCGCGCTACCTATGGGACCCTCACTTTTTTCTGGGTTCTCAAATGGGATTCGAAATTCGGTGTTTTTAGTCATCGAATTCGCAATGTTGAAATAGAATCATTGTTATGATTTACAGGCGAGGCCTCAGCTCACACGAGCTCTGGAAGATGGAAACTTTGACTCTCTTGTTGATCCTAGGCTGCAGAACAATTATAACCACAACGAGATGGCTCGTATGGTGGCCTGTGCTGCCGCTTGCGTGCGTCATTCGGCGCGGCGTCGACCAAGAATGAGCCAGGTAATATTTCAGTGCCCGGAGCTTAATATTTCTTTCATAGATGCCACTTGCTGCATCTATGACTAATGGCAGTTCTATTTGTTTGTGGACTCATGTCAAGTTCATATAATATCCGTTACGGTGTCTGGAAATAGAAATTCTGACGATCAGCTTGTGAAAAATTGAGCAGATTGTTCGAGCCCTCGAAGGGGATGTATCTCTCTCTGACCTTAATGAAGGAATCAGACCCGGGCACAGTGCCCTCTATAGTTCCTATGGGAGCTCGGACTACGACAACAACCAATACAACGAAGACCTAAAAAAGTTCAGGAAGATGGCATTAAGTAGCCAGGAGCACGGCAGCAACGAGTACAGCGAACCTACTAGTGAATATGGCGTATACCCATCTGGCTCGAGCAGCGAGAATCCTAGCCGCCAAACGACCAGAGATATGGAGATGGGAAGGATGAAGAGAGACAGTCGAGGTTTCAGTGGAGGCTCTTGAGCTCACGTGTTGTGGCCTTGTATAGTTTCTACACCTCGTTTTTTTTATGCTCCGCCCGGGATTGCAAGACAGGCATGTGATTTTCAAGTATTGACAGTTTTTTCCCGTCCTCTCAATTTGAATTTAACAGCTTTTACAATGTAATTAGCTTTGAGAATATAAGAAAAATGACGCATGTTGGCCGATTCTTTGATTCTTCCGTGTAAGTAATTGATGATTCCTTTTAATTTGAACTTGCTATTGTTTCTGCTCGTATTATATTTTTTTGCTAGAGTGAAACAGAAGTTGCCTGCATTGGTTTTCAAGTTTTCGAGTATTTGGTTTTCTTGTGAGGGGGTTTAAATGAACACCAAGCAGTTAGGATTTTTTCTTGAGGTTGCCTTCTAAGTGGAATGATGGTGCCATAGCTGTCATTGATTAGATACCAAGTTGTTTCTTTGCTTTCTCTGTCTAGTGCCCACAGAAAAAGAAACTTATGCAGAATAGGTTGTTGGAGTAGTTGGACAGATGCTATTTGGAGTGGGCAAGCTCTCACTATTAAGAAAGACTCGCCAACGTATCTGGTGTAATTGGTTTTATATCCAAGTTGCCCTTTTCTTTGTGGTTGGTTGAAGTGATTAATGGCAATGAACACTTAGATAACTTGCAGTTTGGTGGCATCGGGTTGTGAGACTTTTAGCATTTTTGATGAACGCGTCGACGGCTTCTTTTGCATCCGGAACTTCGATGTCGATGTAGTTGTTCGTTCATTTGTGATTAGGACTGTATTTGAAGGTTCCTTTCAAATCAAGAGTAAACATCAAGAGCTGAACAAAAATTTTCCTTTTGGAAGTTAGTTTTACTTAACGGGCAGTGACCCGCAAACCCAAATATGCCATAGAGAAAAGACAAGCACCCTGTCCATTACGGTCAAAAGGAAAGTTCTGTGCAATCTGGTTTAGAATCATTGAAGGCGACAATGGGAGGCTTCATTTGCTGGAGGAGAAGATGGCCAGCTCAGAGTCTTCTTTTCATAATGTTCATGCACATGGCTTTAGAGAAAAACGAATCCACGATGGCGATTTGCAGATTGGCATTTGGTGGCTTGTTGGACCTCTCTCCCTGGGCCTGGTCTTTCTTTGATTTAAAAGGAAACAGACAAAAGAAGGACAAGTTGAGAGAACCTCAAAAGAAGGAAAAGAGGAAAACATAGCCGTTGGCTTAGAAAGTTCCCATCTTGTGTTTCTTGTTTTAGATTCCTTTACAAGGCACAAAGCATGCGAGCGATAAGACTGACATGATAAGGAGGGTCAATTCACATTCCCATCATCTTTAATTAACTGAGCAGTTATCATGATCTTGGAGAAGAGTAAGTGAAGATGAAGCCTATGTGAAGGATCTATGTGAAGGCTTTAAGATATTCAAGACATCAAGGATGATCAAATTCAGACAATGCGGCAACGACTGACATATATGCAGAGCCCTCTAGAGAAATAACTATTCTAAGGAGATTCATGATGTTGTTTCTTCTTTCCTTCCAAAAAATAGGGCATTTTTCAACGCTTGATATATAAGTCAAAAGTGACACAGGTAATGAAGTCATCGATTATGCACACAAAGTCATCAAGCAACACTATGAAAAGATGAAAACTTCTTCTTTTGCAACAACCATGTTACTTGGCACTGAGACGTGAAGAAATCTGGCTAATAAAAAAAGGGAGCTTTAGGACATAGACGTTAGTTGATTGAGATGCATATTAATCGGCCGATATGGTTCGTCAATTATATTAAGTTAGCCGTAGTATTAATGTACTAGGGAAAAAAAGTACAATTAACATATCTCATGTTTTACCAATGAGCTCTTATATACCTTTACGCTTGATAATACCAAACACGTACTTGAGTTTCACCTCTAAAGATACATTACCTTTTTCACATCAATTATCCTGGTGTTTCTAATTTATGAAAACATCATTTTCTTTCAAAAAAATGTTTACCTCCTAATTCTAAATTCTCACACTCTCAGAAAACACTCAAAATCAACTAAAGCCTAAACCACTTAAACCCATGATAAAACGAGGTTGCAAGGAAGAGCATTTTGGTCTTTTTAACGTGGGATTTTGTTTAGAGGTAATGTAGAGTTACATGAGTTATTAACAGGGGTCATATATTTTTAGGAAAAGTAACAAAAAATCTCAAATTTTACAAAATGTGACACATTTACCTTAATCTATTTTTTATAACACCAAAAACCTTAAATTTATATCGGTGTAACGCATTTACCCTAAATTTTTTTATGTGACATAAAAAATCACAAATTTATATTTGTGTGACATATTTATCCAAAAAAATTTTTGTGACACCAAAGATCAAAAACTTTTTTCTACGATGCGTTTGGAATTTTTTGTATTACAAAAAGAAGTTTTTGGTAAATGTGTCGCATAGGTACAATAAATTTAGAATAAATATATTATAGTGAGTATAATTTAGAATTTTTGGTGGCTTGTGTTTTATATTTTCTAACGTTATATATGTTTTTTTCCCCCTTGATTCGTGAGGTGCTTGCCATTGTTCTGTCGCCGCTGACCTGTACAAAGACCAGTAGTTGCCGCATGATGGATGACCAATCATTGCTCCCTGGTCTTTGTGGTCGTTTTTTTTTTTGCCTTAACTTAATAATAATGAAAATGATAAGTTGTGTCCACATTGACAAGATCGAGTACAGCTCCAAAAACAGCGAATCTCTGAGCTGCACATTCTATCCTATTTTTTCGATTCCTTAAATAAAAATTAGAACTTTGTCCAACGACAATCAGATTTCTGGGAAAATATCTGTAAATGCACAATCCCAAAAGAAGCCCTTTGAACATCCCTTGATCACTGGCCAGAAAAAGGTAGAACACCCATTGATCACCAGAGAGAGATAGGGAGAGAGGGTTGCGCGCAGATTCTCTGAATTCGCAAAAATGGCTTCTCGGAGACGCATGCTTCTCAAGGTCATAATCCTTGGCGACAGTGGGTATGTTGCTGATCATACCCTTTGGCTTTCTTTCTGTCTTTTGTTGTTGTGGGTTATGCGTTTTTCTGTTTGAGGTGCGAGAAAATTGGAGGTGTAATGATATGATGATCCGTAGGTTGATGCGATGTGGAATCCTGTTCCTGTAGCTCTGTGGTTCTTGACAAGGAATAATGGGAAAAAGGGAGAATAGAAACTTTTGAACTTGTCGGGCTCAACCTTGTTTGTACTAATCATTTGCTGGAATTTTGAGGTTAATGAGAATTCGTGTGTCTAAATTTGTGCTCTTGACGCTGTTAAATGTCCATCCGAAAGATTTGTTGCAAATGGAACCACATTTGGAGCTGTTATTGTTCTAGATGAATATGATGTTGCAGGGCGTTTGAGTGGTGGGATAATTAGATGGGCATGTACGCCGAATCAGGATGGAATTGGATTTTACGCTGCTAGGTTTTGTGATACTTCACTTGCAGTCGTGGTGACTGAGTGATTGTTGCAAGCGATGAGAGCTTGTTTTGGGTTTCTTGTTGCATCGTTGTATGTAAATCCATTGTTCTTAATTTGTTTTATTTTTTAAAATTTTGGTCTTTTTTGTTTTTGCAGGGTTGGAAAGACATCTTTGATGAATCAGTATCCTCAAATTTTGATCGGTTCAGTTTGTTATTTCAATTTCAGCTTGTACTAAAACGTACTTTTTAAAATCTTTTGTGTTACCCTTTCACTCTGCTTCTAGATATGTGAACCGAAAGTTCAGTAATCAGTACAAAGCAACCATCGGGGCAGATTTCCTCACCAAGGAAGTCCAGTTTGAGGATAGACTTTTCACATTGCAGGTGTGCCATCAAGCGGAGCATCAAATTATGACTTTCTTTCTCTTTGCATCTAGATGTTGACATGTAGTTTCATAGTTTTACCAGGGCTTGTAGTTTCTTATTTGATGGATAGTTATTTGCAAATTCGCGTCATTCATTATGCACTGCATTATAAGTATTCTTTAACTTGTAGTAACTGTACAGCTGAGTTTCAATGCCTTCTACTCTCGTCGCTAGACAACAGCATAATTGTATTTTCTTTGAGGTTGATATTGGCTAGGATGATATGTAGGTCTGTCGCATGATTCCTTGGTGTTTAAATTTTACTTTTCCTGCTTTAGTTTCCTAGGAGGTGTCTTGAAAATAAACTAAACACAAGCAGTGTAAGCCATTCAGTCAGGTGAATTGTTATGATAATAGTTGCTTAACTGCCTGACATTTTCTTGGGAGAATTTGATGTCTAGAATTGTGAAGCATAACTAGTCCTGTGGTTGGGCTTCTATTTGCCAGTCTGGCCATCAAGGAGATAGACACTACATTATCAATGGAAACACTTGTCTGCTTTGGGGAAAGAATTTGCGGTTGCAAGCCTGCCACTGTGTTGGGATTCTGAGAGTATTGGGAGTTGGATAAGTATGATAATCAAGAAGAACTTGGAGGAGCTTTGTCTATTTTCTTTCTTTGATTGTTGTATCCTCATTCCTCTCTCGAGAGCTTAAAGCTAGTTTGATGAAAGTTGGATGAGTCGGGAGGGCTTTCAGGACTCAAACTTTTGTGGTGATAATTGGAGTAGTCAGGACTTGGGAGAGTTGTCCAACTTTTAATTCTCTGATTGCCATGTCCTCTCTAGAGTGTTTGTACCTTGTTAGATGACCTTTGCAAACTCCGCAGGTACGCAACATTTAGTGGATATGAGAAATCTTTCAAAGGAAACCGCATGCTTTGGTGAAAGTCATTACATAGAAAGCTTGGCATGATAACAACTCGTATACTGGGACATTTCTCTGTGATACTCACGGTGTTAATACCTTCAGATATGGGATACAGCAGGGCAGGAACGGTTCCAAAGTCTTGGTGTTGCTTTTTACCGTGGAGCTGACTGTTGTGTTCTTGTATATGATGTTAATGTGATGAAATCGTTCGACAACCTTAACCACTGGAGAGAGGAGTTTCTCATTCAGGTAGCTGTCGAACACATTCACATCTGAGTGTTTGCGGTACTAGAAATGATAATGTAACTTTTGTTGATGTTTTCAGGCCAGCCCTTCTGACCCTGATAACTTTCCATTTGTTGTGTTGGGGAACAAGATTGACATTGATGGTGGCAACAGTCGAGTGGTGAGATGTCTCTTCACTGGTCCCAAGAGTATGGATATAATTTGGTTTGACAGAAAAATGCAAATAGGTCTTAGCAAATGTGACTCACATATTATTTACATTTCTGCCGGGGTGACTCTAATGAACAAATTAATACGAATTAACTTGTAATTTGTATTCACATCCTTGTGCATGTTCACTCTTTTTTTGGTAAGACAGTGTGTCACGTGTACCTTTCCTGCCTCTTTTCTATGGTAGCTTTACTTGTTTTGAACTAGAACTTAATCTTGAATCAATCTTTCCACCAACCAGGTATCTGAGAAGAAAGCGAAAGCATGGTGTGCCTCTAAGGGAAACATTTCTTATTTTGAAACTTCTGCAAAAGAAGGTTTTAATGTTGAAGCAGCTTTCCAATGTATAGCCAAGGATGCTCTTAAGAATGAGCCCGAAGAAGAACTGTGAGTACACTGCTAAAATGTCCGCATGTCTCTTTTTTTCGACATATAGTTTCTTGTATATGTACCAATTACTTCAGTGACACCGTTAGACTATTATGATCCATCAAATGCTGCATGTCAACTCAGCTACCATGCTTTCTGGTCTCTCTTTTCATGAATTTGATCTCAAGAATCAGAGTGCTGCTGAACGAAAAGTTTCTCACCACTCTTACCTTTAGAATCAGCTTGATTTTGATTAGCCAGTGCCTTTTCGCTATGAATTTGATGGCAAACATCTGAAGTCATCTAGAGCATCAGAATATGTTTGCAAATTAATAATCTGTGATTAAATTACTGCAAATGTGATGTGCTCTTCTATGGCGTAATTGCATAGATCAATCGAAGTTCCATGATGTGCACATATCGACATCAATTGAAGTTCCATGATATATGTATCAACACATTACCGAGAATAAAATGCTCATTCCTGAGCTCTGTTTCAATGCAGCTACCTTCCTGACACTATTGATGTGGGCGGTGGACAGCAGCAGCGTTCTTCGGGTTGTGAATGTTGAAAGAGTATTTTGAGTTTGGATTTGCTGATCTCTCGAGAAAAGACTTGCAAAAGAGGGCCGTGATTCTACTTCTGCCGACCGTGGATCGTCAGTACACTACTGGTTGTCGGGAGTGCCGTGTATATCATTAGCAATGTTTATCAGTTTAGCAAAAATATTTGCGGTTTCATCGTTCCAAAATTGTGCATTGTGAGAATGGTTGTGTATAATCTCTAGAATCCGAAGGCCTATAGGTCATGCAATCCTTTTCTAATTTGATTACTCAGATGTTCAAGAGATGTACACTTATTTTCTGTTTCACTGGCGATCATTGCTTTTCCAATCTACCCTTCTAGTCATCGCCATTCTTCGTATCGCAGCGATGTCTGCTCTTGGAAAGATTTAGGTATTGCATATGATTTACAGGCTGAAGATCATTTATCACAACTGATCTTCTGATTCTGAAATCTCCATCCTAGCTGATGCCAAAGGTTCATGACACTACATTCCGGTCGCCTTTCGTAAAATTATAACAAGAAAACAGAGTCATGATGTATATTAGATCGCCATCCCACCGATCAGACTCCAGTTGGGATAGCACGCACTTTTACACGGGTCATGACGTAGCTTAGATCACCTAGACCTTGAGACATGAGCCTCTATATGCTCCCGACATACCAACTATGAACGAGTCCAAACGACTCGAACGTTCATGTCATTAACAATTAGCAGGGAGAGAGGAAATTGGCCAATGCTGCGGATCCTTGGCAAGGCGGAAACAACCGATCAAAGTATAGTAGAGCACAGCGTTGAATTGCATCAAATATTTCATTACTGCCTGAAAATTTGTGCCACCAAAAAAGCCTTGCACAACACGGAAAAAAATCTATGTACTTCTCGAGGAACTAATTCCTACGATGAGAGAACTCTCCTCTGGGATGAATGATTGTTACACTGTAGGATCTCGTCTGTGTCTACAAAGAGAAACCCTATCAAAACTTCTATCCTTCTATCACGGATTTGCCATCCGAACAGAGATAGATCCCTTTCTTCGCCGACGTCGCTTCTGGCGAATTCTCCAGAAACCAAAAAATAGGAGGATTCCTACAAAACAGGAAATGAGCCAGTTAAACATAGAACCACTGTATGATAATAAACTTTTTTCAGTACTTGGATGCACAAAGCTAATTGCACTCACCTGCAACCGCAATTACCGCAGGAGCAAGCCAATGACTAGCAACTAGCACGGGCATATCAAGCTGCATTGGGAAAATAATAACATCATATACAGCAATAGGTAATGGTTGAAACACCTTTCCAAGTCACCGACATGAAGATGGAAGAAATTCAAGGACGAATTAAGTTTCTCACCTCATCTCTATATAATAGACCCAAGTACCCATTCCCACTGGAGTCGCCCTTTCCCTTCTCTCTCGACTTGGGACGAGTCTTGGGGAAAACCTCGGCCGTGGAATTGAGACCCCTTCCCAAATCGATAACTGGATAGCCTGGAAGTCTTCTATTTCTTCCTGTAACCTGTAAATTGTAGCCCTTTGTACCCCAGACTTCAAACCTGGAGTCACTCCTGCAGATTAACTCCTTCCCCACAACAGAAGAATATGTCGAGAAATTAACATCAGTTCTGCGAGAAGGCAGTTGGTTGTCGCCTATGTACAAAGGATTATCCTGTTTCACCGATGGTGAGAAAAGCAAAGGATCTCTGATGTTCCCACTGGTGAAATCCAGTATTTTCCTCAGAAGCCAGTAACAATTGGTAACCATGTGACTACTATCCAAGCAGTTGGAGTCTCCATAAACTGCAACCCGGCCTTCGCCAACCTCAACAAGGCCAAGAATTGGGGAGTCTGCCTGGTATATATCAACAGAAGTTCCATAAGATTAATTATCATGTATATTCCAAGGTTTAAACTCAGAAACTGCAGTGCAGTTTAACTTGAAGCAAATTATAACTCAACCTATTCTTACAGCTGGACACTATTTAATATCATATTGTCATCACAGAAAATGTGAAAGTTGATTATCATACGGCACTTACTAAGTCAACTACATATGAAAGTCAAGGATTCCAGTAATGGTCCAAGAGTTCCAGAACACTTCCTACTCCTCATGGCAAGAACAAAACCAGAAAAAAAGATTTTGCATTTAAAAAACTTCCTCCTTCACATGGCAAGAAGAAACGCACTCAGAGGAAAAGTACAAAAACATTTGGCAGTAGAATGTCATTTGATGAAAATGTTGCAGTGATTTTATTTCTGTCCATGACAATGGAAGAGTAAACAAACATAGAGGACATCTGACTTACTTTCTACTTGGTAAACTAAACTTCGGCATAGTTCGACCAAAAAAAAGAACTAAACTAAACTTCGGCATATATATTGCATTCAGACTAAGAATGAAAGCTCAACCATTACCTTGGTCATCCCAGCAGACAAAAGTACATTTTGAGTAGCCCCACTCTCTGAACTATCTTGGAAAGGAAAGCTGTGAACATAGCCACCTCTGGGGAACTTAACTATATCAGTTCCAGATGCATAACGGCTCTGTTCGCCATCCATAGAAAAATCGCCATTCAATATCTTATCTCCAAAAGCAACTCCAAATGGAGCTAAAAGATCATTCAGCGCTGGAACATTAGCACCTCCAGTTACTGGTGTCCACCAGCTCCTCGTGTTATCATCGAAAAACCTCATCTTCACCATCGTGTCCACATTATACCAGTCAGCAAACACAGCCAACCCCAATCCCGAGTTAATTACATCACGCTTCAGCTTCTCGATTTCTTCTTCAAAGTATTCATCTTCAAGATCCACTAACAGAAGTGTTCCATACTGGTGAGCATCAAAGCAGGTAAGAGGTGAGCCAAGTGTTTCTACGTAGTATCCAGAATCACGCAACATGTTGAACACCAAGTGGAAATTTGTATGAAGGTGATCCCCATGCCAGTCAAGAATGTCGTTGCGAACATCCAAAGAGTCTCTAGGAATGTAACCTGGAGGATACTTTATACTGTGAAACTGATCCCAAAGAATACGTTTTGATCTTGGTGGAGTTGGAACCACTTTTAGTCTTAATTGAAGAATGCACGTGCTACTTCGAGGACTCTTCTCACCTTGAGAAGGAGGACTATACACCTTAACAGTTACATTCCCTTCTATCTCTCCAGAATACTGGGCTCCTTCTTCCTTGATCTGCATGTGCAAGGCCAGATACCCAGTCCAGGGCCATATGACTTCAGAATATGAAAAATGAATACTTAAAAGATTCCCTTCCTCATCTGAAGGATGCCAAGTTGGTGGTCCATCAACATAGCCAATTACACCCATACCATTTAGAATGGTGGCATTAAAAATTACAGGCATTGCCCCCGCATAGAGAGGTTGACGACAAAAGGGCCAGGAATAAGGACAATCCGAAAAATCAAGAACGCTGGGGAAGATGCTTGCCCGAGGTTGGTAGCTTTTCAGTATTTCATATGATTCTAACCTGAGAAGCTCCAGATTAGAGCTAATAATATAAAAAGCAAGGACTGCTAGAGGAGTTCTTAGCCAACACAAGAAATTCAACAGCTATATGGGGTATATATGGAAACTTACAAAGCGACTCTTCCGGCACCCTGTTCATACATGTTAGGACCAGAAAGCTTTGCAGCTCCTTCCACAAGTGCTTGTTTCATGCTCGCTGGATTTAAAATCTCCTTTCTCTTGCTTTCAGGAATAACACTAACAAGCAAGCATACCACACCAGCAACTACAGGACTTGCCACGCTAGTCCCAGATAAACTTTTACAGCCAGTACTGATCTTGGACCCCATGATCTCCCTTCCGTATGCAACGACATCAGGCTTTACTCGACCATAACTGCACAATCATGAAACCGTTTAAAAATCTAGAACAAGCCAAGGCCAACTCATAAGTTATAAGAGAGATATAACCTCTCAAGAAAGGATGGACAGAACTTCACTTTCAACTGTTCAATTAATTGCAAAGGAGCACTAAATCAAGCAAAACATTCATCAATTTAGCCTCCCATCAACTACTGTTAGGCCCAGAAGTCCTAAAGAACAATGAAGCCCCATTGGAATTTTGAATATTTCAACTTTTATTTCCTTTTTTGTGAAAAAAGGGACATGAAATGGCGAAAATTGTTTCAAACTAAAAAACAACCGAATCTGCTTGCACTTCTACAAGTTTTGAGAGAGAGAATAAGTATTAATTGCTTTTGTTGTGCTTACTCTAAATAAAAGGCAAGGACCATTACTGCAATCCCCCGCACCCCCCTCCCACGCTCTCTCTCTCTCTCTCTCTCTCTCTCTCTCTCTGTGACAGAAAGAACCAAATGATAGTTTTCATTTCTTTGTTCTCTTTGGGAACAAATTCATAATTTCGCAATGGGGAATTGATGAACAAAAGGACACGACTAAACATATTTTCATGACTTTCGTTCAAGTACATATTTTTCATTTTGATGTATCGAACATTTCAAGAAAAAAGTACTTGGGAATGGGAAACTATTTTTATTCTTGCTTGCTGCAGAGACAAAAAAAATCGACATAAAAATTGCAAACTAAAAGAGTCCTGCTCACCAGCAAGATCACAAAAATTGTCTAGTAGTTAAGAACCCCCAATATAAGCATTTTTAATAACGAGTGCCACGCATCAGAAGAACAATTGATTTCAGTGAGCTCGAGAAGACATGCTTATTTCCTTTTGCATCATTCTTCAATCACCAGACAGATCTTTAGACAGAAGCATATTAGGAAGAGTCGGCTAACAGATTGAGACTCAATTAACTGAATGTCGTTACTGGCATATGACATGAACCATGTGCAGCCACTGTTTGACTACTCCTAATGCAAACAGGGACTTGACTTGAGACGTGAAGTGCGGATAATATGAAGAAAACTATGCTTACTAAAGACTTAATGCTAAACTCAGCTCAAGAATTGAGAAACAAAACAGCTTTTGTAACCTAACCAAAGCAATTGCAATGCACATAATTCTTTCCTTCATTAATCCCATTAAGTTGTCCGAGCAAAACCAAATAGAAAAAACAGTAGACAAATTCTTAAGTAATTTGAAGTAAGTAACATTAATTACCCGTGAGGAAGCTCCCAAGTACTCATGCCACGTGAGGAAAATGAGGCTATATGATCGCTGTAATCAATACCACCAACACCGATAATGTCACTCTGATCAGCTGGGTTGTTCAAAGTGCCATAAAGTGGTCCATCATTTCCTATTGCTGAAACCATAATTATGTTGTTTGCTGTTATTTCCCAAACCTGGAAAACAGATTTAAGTTAATGACCAAATTCTACACCCTCATATATATTAGGAAGTATGCTAAAATCTGAGGATAAGTTTGAAAAAAGAGTTCACTAGTGATAAACTCATGTTCATAACAGTGAAAATGTTTGCAAAGCAGATATAGGATGAGCTTTACCTTCTTATGGTTACAAAGAACTCTGAAAATTAAATCTAAACAAATAAGCAAGACTTTTTTCAGCAGCAGTCCTAAAAAGTCCTTAATTCAATTATTAACACAAATATCAAATTGATCCAGACAATGGACATCAACTAGCCCACGCTACTCTAATTTCTAAAAACCCACATGAGAAGCACCTAATGATTCCGGCATTCTGTCACTGTAATTAGATGTTTTGGACATATAATAAGAGCCTACCTTCTCCACAAACGGGAGATCCAGGTAATCAGGTCCACCTATGCTCAAATTTAGCACATCCATTTTTGTTGCAATAGCATAGTTAAATGCGTCCAGAAACCATGATGTGTATGATACCTGCAGTAGGCTGAATACACAATTATCATCACCTTGCAAATAAAGTACACTACATACGCTGCAATATTCCTATGTGAGGGCAGATAAAACAAAGTGGTCCACAACTAGCCAAACAGATGTCAAATTCTTCAATGTTCCCAAACACTATGCTATTAAGTTGGCACTTTGCCGTAATGCATTATGCATTTATGCATGCAACAACTCACTTAAATTTTTTGCCATGGATGGTCCAAAAGAAGAATTACCTGTGCATCTGTGAACACACGAAAAGCATAAATTTCAGTATCAGGTGCAAATCCTAAGCACTCTGCATCTACACCAGCAATGACACCGGCAACAAATGTCCCATGTCCAAGATTGTCATTCAAGGTATCCTCGTTGGTCCAATTTGTGCGCTCCTAATAGTCAGCCAAATTTGATGTTAGTGAAAATACCAGAGATGGAGCTGAAGAAAGTAAATAGTCACTCTTCGCACACTGCAAATTTCCATTCGCTCACCTCTGCAAACTAGTGCCTAGCAACCAAGAACAAGTTCCATCAAAATGAGTACCTTTATATTGCGGAAGTGCGGATGATCAGCCCGGATACCAGTGTCAAATATTGCCATTTTAACTTTTTTGCCAGTATAACCTTTTTCCCAAAGTGTGCCGGCTCCAAACATGGATGTGACTTGAGATCTCTAAACAACGAGAAATTTAAAATAGAGAAAAAAGAAAAACAGGCATAAGGCAACATAAATAAGCAAAGAGGACATCCAGAAATAACTATCATGCATATTCTGCTCCGAAGAAACAGGGGAAAAAACCCAGATGTCCAAAGTCAGAACACTTACACATGGAAACCAGGAAACTAAGTACAAGATAGCAAATATACTGGGATTTACAAAGATTCTGCTAATGATGGAAGTATAAAATTCCCCATTTTCAATCTGAAACACACAGGAAATCTGTGATACTACCCGGTCAAATGCCAAAATCTGCTGGTCTAAACCAAATGAGCAAAGGCACAAAAGATGAAGTATCTTCATAATCTCGAGGCGTCAGTTACATTAATCAGATCCAGTGAACAATTCGATCCGAACACGCGGACATCTGTCATTAAACTGGCAGCATTTAGCTAGCTAAACACATAATCATCACACGACGCTCACTCCCACATTCGCTTAATTCGATTGAGCAAACCAGAAACGTGGAAAACGCGATTTCATTTCGCCGAACAACAAAATGAATCTCACCGGCGCCAACAGATGCCGCCTCCAGCTTATCGAAGAGTTGCTAATCGCGGCGTAGTACTCCCCCTCGCCATCGCTAAACGACATGGACGTGAAAATCTTGCCCGGCCGCTTCGTCCCGTCGACGAACGCCCCAACCCTCTCGCCGCTCTCTCCAAGCAGCCCTCTCCCGTAGCTCAAATCCAGGCTCACGTCCTTCACCAGCCCTAGCCTCCCAATCTCTCCGATCAGGCCCTCCCTCCCCGGCCCTTCCTCGATCGACACCAGCCCGAAGTCGGTCGGGTACTCGGACGCCGGGTTCCGCCTCGGGATCCACCCCCAGCCGGGGGACGGCACCGCCGCCTCGAGGTAGGAGCGGTGATCCTCAGCGGGCTCGTAGCGGGTGAACCGGACGATGTAGTTGGCGCCGCCCGTGCGGTTCGGGGCGGCGGCGGGAGGACTTAGGGTTTCGGGAGGCCGGCGGGGAGTGGGGACGAAGGGGAGGAGGGAGGCGGAGAGGAGGGCCAGGAGGAGAGCGAGGAGCGGCGGGGAGACTCGGGGAGCGGTCATGGCGGCGGTTGTCACGGGGACGGTGGAGTCGCCGGAGCCCGATCGGTACGGCGGGGAGTCATGGGGAGGGGGGGGCTCCCGAGCTCCGGCGAGCGGCGGATGCTGCGATCGCTTGTGTCTCGGGGGGCCGCAGCGTCTGTTTTTGTGAGGTGTAAAATGGTCCGACCGTCGTACTTTCCGGTCTTCTCGATTCGATCGCGACGACTCTGTAGAGATCCGGCGCCCACGAACGAACTTATATAGTCGCCCCTGTTTTGCAATTTTTCATGCAATAATTTCGCGATGAATGGCGGGGGACGAGAATAAAAATAAATGTAGAGGCGTCAATGGGTCGGGTCGGATTTTCATGATATCCGACCCGACTCAAATATTGGACATATGTGTTCGACCCGATCCGAGACAAGACCCGAACAAGATAAAGCTACACGATCGGGCTGGGTCATGTCGGGGTAGGTCGGGGCGGGTTTTGTGTTTCAAACAATAAATTCAGAGATAGAGATAGAGAGAGATATGCCATTGTTGCGGATCCCAAATTCATCATCTTCCCAGCAGAACCCTGTGCATCACCGCCCCGGCCTCAGCGATTCAACCGCCGCCGCGGCATCACCGCCTTCTCCCCCGCCGTCCCAGCATCGTTGTTGCCGCAGTAGGAGGACTCCGCGTCCATGTTTAACAAATGGTTTTTTTTTTGTAAATGCTGTATTTGGAATTGTTATTGTCCATTGTGGGTAGAAAAATACCACAAAAAGAATTTGTAGACTCGAACGTAGAAGATACTCTAACCCTCGATTCACCTTCAAACTTTTGCCATGCCTCTTTTTACTAAATAGGTGTGTAAAATTAGAAGAGAAGAGTCTGAATATTATTCTCTTCCACAGAAATTCGATTCTCATTTTTATCGTGTCCGTGAAATGTCATTTTTCATTCGATCTTTCAAATGACTAGGATTAGAACTGGATGTCGGGTTTCCTTATCCGTTACTTAAATGTTATTTCTTTATAATATGAAAAAACTATGTCGAATAATAAATCAGTAGGCCTAATCTAATTCTATCATAAACTTTTTTTCGTCTCATAAAAAATTTCAAACTTTTGATCCAATCCTAATTCTACTCTAAAATTTTTTTATCTCACTGAAAAGCATAAACTTTAGGTCGAGTCTAAATTCTACCTCGAACTTTCTTTTTTTTATAAAAAAATTACCAACTTTTACTTGAGTCTCATATCTGCCTTCGTAAACTCTAGATCCAAAATTGCCTTTATTGATGCAACACTTCCACCTCATTACTTTAGTTTTTTTTCCTAATTTTAGATCCACACAATATGTTATTTTGGATATCAAATTTCCATGACTTAGTGCTCAAGAGAATCGACTTGGGACGCTCGAACGAACAACTCGTGCTTAGGAGTTTTTCATTTAGAAATTTTGGACAGTGAGAAAAATTGAGGCTCAATTAAAAGTCGGTAGTATTATACAAGACAAAAAAAAGTTTAAAGTAAATTCAAGATTAAACCTAAAGTTTGGATTTTTTTTGGATATTAGGCCTAAACTAGTATATGAAAAGTTCTACGGTTCACTCTTTATCTTTTTTTGAATCAATTCGAATTACTTGGATTTAAGTAAAAAAAAATTATGTTCGTTTTAATCTCTGCTGATTTCAACCATCCCCTCAGCCACTGGGCAGCGTTCATCCAAGAGCATCAAAACGAGCTATCCATACATAAATTTCCAACAAATTTTTTAAAAAAATTATAAGAAAGAAGAAAACAAAGAAAAAGCAGCTCTTGCCGTGACGCCTACCGTTCTTGGCATGTTCACAGCCAGATTGAGATCTACAGCGATGAAAACAACATTGTCAATCGAAGTCCCTGCTCACATGGAAGAAGATTCGTGGTTCCATTCTGTTCTGGAGGGAGGAAATCAGACATTTTTTTCTGTATTGAATTCGAAGCAAGAGCCAATTAGCATCCGTGAACTGCAGAGATTGGATTGATGGCCCCTCCCTCCATTGACTGCATTGTAATGCACAAGCTCGGAAATATATTTTTCTCGGGACATGAATAAATCACCTCTGTCGCCTGCTCGGGCACGGCTGAAGAGTCGAAGAAGGTTCTCGTCATCTGCCCTGACTTCCTCCTTCCTTCAAGGAGTGAAAAGATGTGAACCACTGCTTCCAAGGAGCGTCCTTTTGTTGCTCGAGCCATGACAAGAAAGCGCTATCCAGCAAGCAGAACATATTGACGTAGAGGAGCTGATATCTGACTGGGATGTATCGGAAGTTGGCGACTTGAACGAGCGGCCAAACTCCGCCCTCCAAGATCAGAGCGGGGAGAAAGTCCCTCTTCAGGTCTTCCTTCACTTGAGCAACGTTTTTGCCGGCGGCAAATCCCATGTAACTGAAGAAAACAAACAAGTCAAAGGGCCCAAAGATGATCCCATCCATTGCCACTTTAGCAGCAACAAACTTGGCAGACTTTGGAGGTAAAAGCAACCTGAGTCTTATGAATCTGTCGAGCCCATCATACCTAGAAGAGAACAAGATTGTCAAATGCAGGCCTCACCATTTCTTTGCTTACTAATGTACAAAATTCTTATTCGTAGATGCACAGGCTCATTGATCATCTCGGTTCATCTCAACCCACATTAAAAAACTAACACATGCTTCATATAGCAAGTTAAATGTGATGATTAGCTAGCTTCCATCCCCGGAACTAATATAGGCAGTCAATCATAAATGAATAGTGCAGTCCAGTTCTGTCTTCCGTGAGAAATCATAATCTTCCATACTAGCAATGACCTTGCGTCAGAATTTTTCCCTGCTTCCACAATGTTGAATGGCTGGTTAAACTTTCATACATCATAAACGCCAAATCCAGTACTACCCAACACAAAGTCAAAATTCCCCCAGAACCACATTTGCTTGGAACAATTGCTCTGAAGACCATCATGCTTAATTTGTGAGTTCCAGAATTACACTGTGGTAGTATAAAAAAGCTAAGGGCCACTTTCACCTGTCTTTTGTTACGCGAAAATTACTTATTTGACTTTATGGCCAAAATGGCAGAAAAATGATTTTAGAATATAATGACAAAATTCCACACGATTATAAACAATCTAAAGTGTCCATATGTCTATTTGTTTATAGATTCATGGTATATAGTATTAAAATAGGCCAAAACCTAGACAGTAAAAGTAAAAGTGGAAACGCAAATGACAGGATGGTAAATAGCGTAATAGAAGAAGCAACATGATAAAGACTAACCACAAATGGCCTACGGGGCCTACAAAGCCGAACCCAAACAAACTTGTAATAGCTGTTCGTTTCCAGTTAACTTTGAATTTAGCATCTGCTTCCTGTAAATTTACACAAAGGTAATGGTCTTCCCAGCGAACAAAGATATGTCAGGACAAACTAAGCAGGGCTTGTCATTGCCAGGGCTACAATAATCATAAGCTAGACTTTGAAGCTAAGCCCGCTAGAAAGAGCGAAAGAGTATTCAACAAAGACTAAGGAGACAATTGTGTAACCCAAAAATCTTGAAGTGCTCAATCAGTACATAAAGCAGCGATATCCAATTAATTAATAACCTTGGCATTGCAAAAGATTGAGGCAACAAAAATGGAAAAAAAAGAAACGCATCTTATCTATTTTGGTAAATGATGTGTAAAGAAGGATTTTTATTGATTATCCTATAATGCTGGAGACGAGGCATAGAAGATTCGCTATATTGTTGAGTTTTTTTTTTTTTTGAATTTGATGTTCTTCTTCGATTTGAAACTGCAGCTTGAGCTGACCAGTCATATGGAGGGGTAAAATGCGAACAATCTCAAGCATAGGAGCTGATTACTAGCCTTCTGATGAAATTACATCAACCTGAAAATGCATGTGGAGGACCGTGTCCATGGAGAAGGAGAGAGGAAATTTACATGATGCAGAAGTAGATGCTCCGGCCTTGACTACCAAGCAATCTGGAAATGGAGTGATCAAATGGTTTCATTGGAACTTTAGGTTGCAGGATCTCAAGTCAACATTGCATTTGTCATTTAACCTCCAGGTCGTTACGGTTGACGGACAAAAACAACAGGAGAATACTGCAGCGACAAATACACTATCTCTTGACCTAAAAATTTTCAAACAGCTGTGTCTGACGAGAGTATGGTCCCAAACAACAAGTACAATATCTCTATGTCCAGATTTACCTGATCCAAATTGGATAAAGAAAGTTCAACACATAAATTCAGAACTTAATCTATACGTAGTAAGGAATGGAAGATGCCATCACCCGGTTACATCCCAATTTCGCATTCTTTTAGCTGCTACTGAAGCTACATTTGCGGCGGTGACCTATCTTAGCAGAGGATTGTGTAGCATCTATGTCACGTCATAAAAAAATAAACCTCAATGGAGGGAAGGAAAGCTCCTACTTTCATGCATCTATAGCAGGTAAACTCTTTCAGAGAAGAAAGAACTAAAAGAATCTAATACGTTTCTGATCCTTGAGTTTCTCAGTGATTCCTTTTCTCATTGACCTCGCCCTAGTTTTAACTTTAAAGAGTTCAATTACCATTTAAATTTGAGAAAACATGTTCCTTTCAATGACTTTGCAAAGTCGATGTCTCAAATTGAATACACCCGACATCAAGAGAAACCTGATATTATCTATACATTGAACAATTGATCGGTCGAGACATTTCAACCGCAGAGCTTGCGAAACAGTTGCGTCCCTATTAAATAGGTAACCCGACATTACAACTCGTGCCCTTCTGAAAGATGACAAGCACTGCGGTCGCTGTGAATATGATATCTACTTTCCCCGAAACCATTAACTTAGACTTCTCCCATAATCCGCCAAGACAGTACCATAATCCAGAGAAAAAGCCTGTTTCGGCATTGAAAGGAAAAACTAGTCACGGATTAAAAATTCCTGGAGTCAATCATCCTCCCATTTGCACAACAACGCGGCGCCGCTGCCAAAGTAACTAACTAATCCTCGACTGCCAAATGGAAAAAAAAAACCAGCAAAGCTCTAATTAGCACATGCAATTCAGGATTGGACATCAACTGTCAAATGGAGAGAAACCTCTTCAATAGCTCCCATCTGTCGATGCATCTACTTCAACCTCAAATCAATCGCCCCCGGGAGGGAACGACATGGCGACCAACCTCAACTTCATTGACCTAATACTAGTTAAAACAATGATCCGCACAGCACAACGCCATTCGCAGAACCATCGCTTCCGGCGAAGCGAAGCGCCTCGTCGCATAATCCAACCAGAGCAAAACGCATGCGGGGAACGAAGAACAGAGTCACAATCGAACGCGAATAGAGGATAACCGCATCATCGGAGCGCCGGTAACCGGGGAAAAAAGAAAGGAAGAAAGAGAGCAAAGAAACCGGCGACGGAGGAGGGGACGGAACTCACGGAAACCTGGAGGCGCCTCCGGGCGGTGGAATGGGTGATGAACTGGGCGGCGACGTCGCCGACGCCCCACAGGACGCCGGAGCTGATGACCTGCGTCTTCACGGGGTGGACCGATAGGCAGCCCTGGTACCATTTCCACACCTTCAACATTTCTAGAGAGAGAAACGAGAGAGAGAGAGAGAGAGAGAGATAGAGAGAGAAAGAAAGAAAAAAGAGAGAGTTTTGAGCTGTCGCTTATTTATCGAGAGAGAGAGAGAGAGAGCATTTCCCTGCAAATCTCTAACCATTCGGTTTTTGGGATTACGATGAAAGGTATTAACGTTAATCCAAAATTAGTTGTTAGTAGCTTTTTTATTATTATTATTATTTTCGTAGTATTATTTTAGTGAAGTATTTTTTTTGTGGGGTCCGTTTCGTTGGGTTTAATTAGTAAACAAGATTTAAAAAAAGGGAAATTAGTTTTTGTCCGTTCATGCTAAAAAAAACAAAAAATTGGGGCTGGTTGATTTTGTGGGGGTCAATTAGGTACCGCTCGCAATAATTGTACAAAAGAAAGATAAAGGAAAAATATTGCCGCTTTTACATAATTATAGTAATTTTTTCCAGAGTAAAATTACTTGGGAGAACCGAATTCTCAAATACTTTACTCGTTCAAAAATTGTTGCAAGATTTCATTTATCATTACGGACATGGTCTGCTCGTAAAATTCTTAAATGCGCATGTCCTTCGCCGGTTAATACCTATTCATTTAAATTTATAGGTCGGAAAATCTTTAACACAATATCGGACTCCCGAATATTAAACTCATTTAATCAATCGATACATTATAATTCACTTTTTTAATTAGCTCTAAAGCTCCTTTGTGGTGAATTTTCCCCAGCTCCCCATGATCATGGATTTGTGCTTTAAAAAAGGGTTGATGGAGACATTGGTTAAAAACAATTGTTGTGTTGTATTATTTATCATCGAATTTTTCTTTTTGGGAAAGGAAATTGGTGATTATTCCGATGAGATGGGTTTGTACTGTTTAATTATGTGGGACAGCTGTTGGATTCCGATTCTTTTTATTTAAGATTCTTTAATGTGTTAAAGATTAAGTCTAATCTAGGACTTGTGCGGCGCAAAGAAAAAAGGGTATATTCAGTTTGATCCTCCCTTCTATTGTCTTTTGAAGATGGATAGCTTTGACTTCACTATCACAGCTCCATTTGTTTAACAAAAAATAAATAATTAAATTAATATTACGAAAAACTCTAAATTAATATATTTTAATAAATTTACTCTAAATTAATAACCCCAAACTGATATATTTATGATAAATTTATTCTAGACTAATGTTTTAACCACAAAAAAATCTAAATTGTTACATTTGCGATAAATTTACCCTCCATTAGTTTTTGTTAAATTTAATTAATACCATGAAAAGCCATAAACTAGTACACCTGTGATAAACAGAGGATAAAATCCCAAACCATGACTCGGGCAGCTCGAGCCTTGTTGGCCTCGACCTTGCCCAATCAGCGAGCTCATTCCTTGCCTGTGGCTGGTAGTCAGCTGTGGCCGTCGCCGGCCACCGGTCGAAAATGAAGGAAAAAGAAAAAGAAAAGAAAAATAATTAAAAATTCAAGTTTTTTGAAAAATAAAATAAAAGTTAATTAAAAGAAAGTTATTAAAAGGAGTGCACAGAAGATAAATCAAATTAGATTTTCCAAACCAAACGGCAAAAAATATTAGGAATGTGCAAAACGGACCGTCCGGACCGAACTGAACTAGTCGGTTGGGTTTGGTTCCCAGAAGTGTCAGTCTGGTTCCCAATTCTTAAAAGTGAAACTGGTATCCGGGCGATCCAATTTCCAATTCTAAGGAGGAACTAGATCGATTGAACCAGACTGACTACAAGTATTTTTTTTTTAAATTAGTAAAATGTGAACTAAACTCTAGGCGAACTTTATTGATATAAATTCATTGACAAAAATTAGTAAAATGTGAACTAAACTTTATGTGACCGGTTACATTTGATCGGATTGCACCACCGGTCCAGTTCCCAATCCTAGGACTAATCGGTCTAGTCCGGTTCGGTTCTCAGTCCTAGGACTAATTGGTCCGGTCCTCGGTTCTCAATTGGAACCTGACCGGGAACTGACCATCCCCATAAAATATCATCTAGTTTATTTTTAAGTTTTAGTCAAATATCAGAAAATATTGTTATTTTCTTGGAAAATGACTTCATGGAAAACATTTTCTAGAAATGTCATATTTTTCGCAAAACAAACATAGCCTCAATTTTTAAAACAAAATATAAAAATTGTCCACAAGATTTGAATTGCATGGAAATATTTTAGTACTTTAATTTTTTAAAAAACCATAAGAAACAAGTTTCTTAAATATGAAAGTGTTTTAACAATATGGGTAGGGTAAGGTATGAGTCGAAAAATTTACATTATAAATAAATGGGTATAAACCAGTTAATTTGTCAATTTGGGTTGGGTCATTTATGACTCAATCCAAACCCGACCCACCCGTTTACAAATCTAGGTATGGGCCACTATATTTGCATCGTATGGAAATTGGTCAAAACTGATTAAAGGGAAAATTTCAATTAAGGACCCCAAGTGGAGTCAAATTCTCAAAAAGGGATCCAAAGTAAACATAGTGTCAAATAAGGGTCTGAAGTGCTCAATCAGTCTCAAATAAGGACCCGAAATACCCAAAAAGTCTCAAATAAGGACCTGGGTCGCCGACCGGCAAAAATGTTACTGTTTCGACACCGGAACAGTAACTTTTTTAATTTATTATTATTATTTTCTTTCTATTTTTCCTTTTCTGTTTTTTTCTTTTCCTTTTCTTTTTTTTTTTCTCTTTCTCCGCCGGCCATAGCCAGGGCTGGCGGAGGTCGTCGGCCTCAGGTGAGACCGCCCTCGCTGATGTCGGGCGATGGCCGCCCTCGCCTGGGCTGGGCGAGGTCCGCCTCGCCGGCCACTGGCGAGGCTCGACCTCGCTGGCGTCGGGCAGGCAAGGTTGGCCTCGCCCCACGCCTGCGAGGTTGAGCCTCACTAGCGGCTGGCGAGGCCGAGCCCTCGCCAGATCTGGTGAGGCTCGATCTTGCCGGCAATTGGCAAGGCCGACCTCGCCCAGCCCAGGCGAGGGCGGCCCTCGCCCGACGCCGGCGAGGGTGGCCTCGCTTGAGCCGGCGACCTTTGCTTATTTATCGAGAGAAAGAAAGAAAAAAGAGAGAGTTTTGAGCTATCGCTTATTTATCGAGAGAGAGAGAGCATTTCCCTGCAAATCTCTAACCATTCGGTTTTTGGGATTACGATGAAAGGTATTAACGTTAATCCAAAATTAGTTGTTAGTAGCTTTATTATTATTATTATTATTTTCGTAGTATTATTTTAGTGCAGTTTTTTTTTGTGGGGTCCGTTTCGTTGGGTTTAATTAGTAAACAAGATTTAAAAAAGGAGAATTAGTTTTTGTCCGTTCATGCTAAAAAAAACAAAAAATTGGGGCTGGTTGATTTTGTGGGGGGCAATTAGGTACCGCTCGCAATAATTGTACAAAAGAAAGAAAAAGGAAAAATATTGCCGCTTTTACATAATCATAGTAATTTCTTCCCGAGTAAAATTACTTGGGAGAACCGAATTCTCAAACGCTTTACTCGTTCAAGAATTGCTGCAATATTTCATTTATCATTACGGACATGATCTGCTCGTAAAATTTTTAAAAGCGCATGTCCCTCTCCGGTTGATACCTATTCATTTAAATTTATAGGTCAGAAAATCTTTAACACAGTATAGAACTCCCGAATATTAAACTCATTTTATCAATCGATACATTATAATTCACTTTTTTAATTAGCTCTAAAGCTCCTTTGTCGTGAATTTTCCCCAGCTCCCCATGATCATGGATTTGTGCTTTAAAAAAGGGTTGATGGAGACATTGGTTAAAAACAATTGTTGTGTTGTATTATTTATCATCGAATTTTTCTTTTTGGGAAAGGAAAGTGGTGATTATTCCGATGAGATGGGTTTGTACTGTTTAATTATGTGGGACAGCTGTTGGATTCCGATTCTTTTTATTTAAGATTCTTTATTGTGTTAAAGATTAAGTCTAATCTAGGACTAGTGCGGCGCAAAGAAAAAAGGGTATATTCAGTTTGATCCTCCCTTCGATTATCTTTTGAAGATGGATAGCTTTGACTTAACTATTACAGCTATGTTTGTTTAACAAAAAATAAATAATTAAGTTAACAGTACAAAAAATTCTAAATTGATATATTGTAACAAATTTACTCCAAACAAATAATCCAAATTAGTATATTTACGACAAATTTACCCTAAACTATTTTTTTGACTACAAAAAATATAAACTGGTACACTTGTAACAAATTTATTCTCTATTAGTTTTTGTTAAATTTAATTAATATTACGAAAAATCACAGACTGGTACATTTGTAACAAACAGAGGGTAAATTCCCAAACCATGACTAGCCTGAGGCTGGCGAGCTTGAGCCTTGTTGGCCTCGGCCTTAGCAACGTGGCGATGATCACAGCTATCAGACAATAATTTATATAGCATTGGGACAATATTATGGCATAAATATACAAGCAGATACGGATGTTGCTGCTGTTTCGAATAAAGCTACCTCATTCGTTCCTCGCCTATGGCTGGTTGTCGACCGTTGCTATCGCCAGCCATCGATCAAAAATGAAGGAAAAAGAAAAAGAAAAAGAGAAAAGAAAATAATAAAAAATTCAATTTTTTTTGAAAAATAAAATAAAGGTTATTAAAAGGAGTGCTTAGAGGAAAATCAAATAAGATTTTATAAACTAAACAGTGAAAAATATTAGGGGTGTGCAAAAATGAACCGCCCAGACTAGACTGAATCAGCTGGTTGGATCCGGTTCTCTGGAGTGTCGGTTTGGTTCCCAATTCCAAGGAGGAATCGGACCAAATCGGATCGATCAGACTGGATTGATTATAAATATATTTTTTAATTTTTATTTCTTTAAAAAATTGATAAAATGTAAACTAAACTCTAGGTGAACTTCATTGAAATGTGTAAAATGTGAACTAAATCTTATGTGACCAGTTCCATCGGATTGGACCACACCATCAGTCTAGTTCTCAATCCTAGGACTAACTGGTTCGGTCCGGTTTCCAGTCCTAGGACCAATTGGTTTGGTCCCCGATTCCCAATTGGAATCAAACCGGGAGCTGATCATTCCTATAAAATATCATCTAGTTTATTTTCATGTTTTAGCCAAATATCGGAAAAATATTGTCATTTTCTTGAAAAATGACTTCATGGAAAACATTTTTTAGAAATGTCATATTTTTCACGAAACAAATAGAGTCTCAATATTTAAAACAAAATATAAAAATTGTCCACAAGATTTATATTGCATGGAAATATTTTAGCACTTGTCGCGACCTAAAATTTTCTCAGGTTAATGGATTATTAAGACTAAACCTAACTCGGGCCCTCCCAAACCCTACCAATTTGCAACTTAGAGTTTAAGTTTTTAACATGCAAAAGTTTTCATGCTTGGAGTCGCCACTAATCTATTTGTGGTAGGTCGATTAGAAACCTAAATAAAATATAGGGAGATATGTTTTATTCCTACGAATCAGAGATTCTAAGTTTAGGGACTTGATTACGCTAGATATAATCTAACGCCCTTTCGGTACCTTTTGTTTTCAAAAAATGTTTATTCATGTAGTCTGGATCTATTTCAACTTAGTCACTAGCATGTGAGGTAATCATGCGGGTGCGCAAACCACCAAAATAACACCCAATAATCAAAACATTAAATAAATTGCAAGATTGGGAGAATTACTTACCTCGAAGCAACGTAAGCATCTGCATTGTTAGCTAGAAAATCACATCAACAATCCTAATATGATTTCTAATTAACAAGCAGTTCACTCAATATTTTTTAGGATTTTCACTTATTTAAATGAAAACTAACCTATATGTAATGACGTGCAAAAATTAACATGCGATTAATGCAGCCTAACATGCAAATTATATGTCATGCGACGACGTGACCTAATTCTAATGACGGACAAATGATTTATTTTTGGTATTTTTTCAATGAAATTCGGAATTAAAAAATTTCTAAATTAACATGCAATCTATCTTAATCTGTCCTAAAGAAAATAATTTGATTTATCTTAGAGTGATTCCTTTTCTTTGGGATTTTTATTAAAATTCGAAATTATTAAATACCCTAAATAATCCACAAAGATTAAAACAATTTCTAATTTAAACTAGGAAATATGCTACCCTAAATCCCAATTTAAATCAAATAATTATCTTATTCTTTTGGATATATTTAAGATTCCCTAAGCATGCAAAATTTCTAATTCAAATCCTAACTAACATATATGTTTTTTATTTTCTTTATTTAAAAGGAAAACAATTAAACGAAGAAAACAACCACATTCAAACAATCTACGCAATCCGCAAGATTCTTCTTATCAGATTCAAATTAGGCAAAGAAATCAAACTAACGATCATATCTATAGGGTTATAGATATCGATGGAAAGCTTATTGTTCGAATTTGAAAAGCGAATAAAATCTATTATCGTATCCAAGTAATTATGGATAAGATAACGATTTTCCGTATCGCCGCGTATTGTACCTTAGGGATAAGGTCGGATAGTCGTTCGGATACGTTGCTAAATTAGGCAAAATTTCTAATTTTAAGTGCTTCAAATATGCCGGATATCGCAAATATTATCCTAAGATTTATCAATCCACCAAAGAATATTCACGAAATATTCAAACATCGAAAACTTAGGAAATTAAATATTTCGGAAAATATTCGAATAATGACCTTACCTAATTTGCGGATATTTTCCAAATTCGAACTCGGTGCCGAATCGGGCTTGCGGATCACGGGATGGGACGAACGGTGGCCGACGGATCGACGGCGGGCAGCGACTCCCCGCGGGACAGCAGCAGCTCACCACGGAAAGGCGACGAAGTTGGGGATGGCAGCAACTTCGGAGGGTGTCGGCATTGTGGTGGGGCAGGCTTCGCACGAAATGCAACCAGGAGAACAGCTAGCGACGGGGGTGGCCTGGTGCGAGCAAGGGTAGCAACCCGGCAACGGCGATGGTGTGGGTGCAGTAGCAACAGTAGCAACGAGATCCTCCAGCACTTCACGCCTCAATTATCTTTCGATGAGATCGCAGCTCTTCTCCGGTGTATCTGCGAATCAATTCCCGCCGAAGAAACCGGTCCCTCGAGATGAAATATAGATGGGGGGTCCTTCGAAGCTGGTGTGTGGTTCGGAAGGAGCGATTGCGGGTGTTCTTGGCGATGCCTCAGGTGTACTGCTCGATGGGATTCGCGATGAAGAAATCACCCGCTTGCTCGCCGATTCAAGCCGAAGCTCTCGCTCTCTGGTAGAGGCTTTTGATGCACGTTCAGATCCAGAAGAAGTACAGAGAACCTTGGAACTCGGGAGTCAGACAACGCGGCTCTGTTTGACTCTCTCCTTTTCTCCGGCTTGGCTCTTGCGAAGTGACTTGTGTCTTCTCCAAAAGAAAAGCTCCCCGAATTCTTCAACTATCCTCTCCTTTTTAATACATTATCTTCTGGCCCTTTTCAATATTTTTGGCCTTTTTGTTCACGCCCATGGATGCCAGATATTGACCAGATTCCACTTTCCTCTTTTGTATTTTTTATATTGTTTCCCTTTTGCACGGATATACAAAGGAAATCAAATCCTTTTTTTGTTTTTTTTATTTCTTTTCTTATCCCTAACCGAGAGAATCGAGTGCCACAAGTGTTCGAAAGATCATGCCCATTTCAAAATATTATGCTAATTAACCAGAATTTTAGTAACATTAATTTCTGAATTGGGCGCAATATATCTTCTGATCATGGGCTCAATTAATTCTATTTCATGGACCTAAACAAACTAATTGAACTCAAAATTATACTTGTAGTAGTCCAATAAACTCAGAATATTCGATCCATCCAATTAGACTCATCTGACGTTAATCCAATCGCTGTGCAATCAAGCTATATGATAAATGCTCCTAAAAACTATGTGTTATGTCATCTAATTATATTTTTGCTAGGTGTCGGGATTGACCCCTAATTTTTCTATGCAATATATACCTTACTGGATCGCCAAAATTTAGGTGTCAACAGCTGCCCCTCTTTGAAGGTGAGATCGAAGAGGTTGCATTCAAAGACTAAATGATACCTAAATTTTGACCATGCAATGAATGTTATTTTTGGTGGAAGTATGAGTCCCATTTTGAAATGCAATAAGAAATGATGCATGCGAATAATAAAAACGTACCTGAAGTTACTTACCTTGTAGGAGTGGTTAAGTAGATTGAAAGGTACGTGACAATCCTGATGAAGTCGTCAAGCATTTGGATATTACCTCACAGATTTGATAGGATTGAAGACTTCCGATAAGACTCCAGTTACTTGGATTTCACCTCAGGAGTTCTGAAAAGGGACATTGTGAGATACCCAGATTTTGCCTCGGTTACTCGGACGAGACACCTAGATTTCTCCTCAGGCACTCGGATGAGAGATATGATGAGATATCCGGATTTCTCCTTGGATACTCGGATGAGATACCTGGATTTCTCCTCAGGCACTCGAGTGAAAAATATGAGATATCCGGAATTCTTCTCGGATACTCGAATGAGATACCTGGATTTCTTCTCAGGCACTCGGGTGAGAGATATGGTGAGATATCCGGATTTCTCCTCGGATACTCGGATGAGATACCTAGATTTCTCCTCAGGCACTCAGGTGAGATATCCGGATTTCTCATCGGATACTCAGATGAGATACCTAGATTTCTCCTCAGGCACTCGGGTGAGAAATCTGGATTTCTCCTCGGATACTTGGATGAGACACCTGGATTTCTCCTCAGGCACTCGGATGAGAAATATGTAGATGTCTGGACATTGTTGAAAATGCCGAGTGACTGCAACAAAACTGATTAGATATGAAGCCTGTCGATTGCTCGAACAGGTGAAGGAATACCTGGATAAGCATAGACATCTGAAGGGGTAGAGACATACTTACTTATTGATATCTCTGACTCTTGGCAACATGTCTCCTGCTAGATGCAATTATAGGCAACATGTAATATGCATTCATAGGCAATCAAGAACACATATATTCATGCACTATAAATTCAACTGGTTTTCATGCATGACGGTTTTGTCAAATCAGCATTACTAAATTTCACTGGGAAAAATCATGACAAGACAATCTGAACTCATAAGTGGGTGTCTTAAAAATGTTAAATAAGAGACTTCCGATCTGAAAGGGTTTTCACTCACTTTCATCGAAAAGCAGCTAATTTATGAGAATCACTCCATCTCACATTCATCATGTCGACAAGGGTCCGAGTATTCTCGCAAGCGGTACGACCTTACCAATATGAGAGGTCTTTGTTAGGACCATAACGTGGGCTTGGTCAATGGTTTAGCAAAAGGGGACTTTTTGAGTCAAGATTATTGAAAGAACAATACTCCGCAATCGTCGGTTTACAAGTCAAGAACCCTGCAAAATGATAGAAATGGACCCGCTCGTACTTCTTCGAGCTAAGCTTATAAACATCCGAATCCTACGTCAGCTCAAATGCCCTAATTTGAAGAGACTTTGTAAGGGACGTAATGTAGGCTAGGCTCATGAGTTGAGAAATGAATGGATCATTAGGCTCAAAATGTGTATAATTGGAGTGGATAAGTTGGTGATCATCTCGGCATTGTCACCAGTCTTCTTCTCCATCTTCGGGCATTGAATTCACAATTTCTCTAAATTTGTAGGATTATGACTATCCCACTGGAGATGATTTTGACACCTATTTTTTTTCATTGAGCATCGGCCTTGCTTTTTTCAGGCACACTACTTTTTCTTGCCCGCCTTTTTTTTTTGGACATTTGACATATGCTGTTTGCAATGCATACATTGGCCAACCAGACTTTGGCCTGTTTTGACCGAATGACTCGACATTTGGACTTTCAGGGTCTACGTCTTCTATCGGCGCTCTAGATATGCTGCGTAAACAGTGATGGCTTTTACCTTGCCCCAGTGTGGGAGATGATCACCAACTGAGTTTAAGAAACGAATTTACAGGCTCAATTGGGCTTAGCAAAGGATAAAGTGTGTATAGGATAGAGAAAGAAATGCTTTTCGTCATCCTAAGGCACTTGAACTTCGTATGAATTCATCTGAAAAAGCAATACTCGAAGATTGATGCAAGTGAGAGCAAGACAACCTCTATTCATTTTTCATCTTATAATGCTGACTTACTTCCAGTTTGCCCCGATGTGGGGTGGTTCTTGACAGGGGTAATTTGAAAGAATTTCTCCAAGTGTTTAGGCTCAAAGTGGCGATATAATGGACAACCTGTAGTGTTTAAGATAAACAAATGAAATGCCTCTCATCATTTTGGTTGCCGTATCTTTTGCGAGATAACCCTTTACCTTGCAGACATGGAATTTTTTTTCAATCAACTCATTAGGGATTAGTGCATATGACTGTATATAGGATAAAGCTTGCCTTTCATCATCCCGATGTACCTCATTCAACACATTCAATTCATTCCACATGAGTTATCAGATTGTCCAAATAGATTCCCCTTTTGAAGTCGATGATGCAGACCGACAAAATAATCAAGCAGAATTTAAAGCCAAGGCACACATTCCATCTTTAAATTGATTGAAACCATTTATTCATAAGTGAAATATTTGTGACTCAGAGTATAAAACCAAACACTTGAAAACTTTTACCGCAAAAATGTTAGATCTTATCAGGGATAATATATCTTCACAGCATTAGAATTAACAGGAGTGGAAAACTCACGACCGTCCATTTCTGTGAGAATCAGGGCACCTCCGGAGAGCACCTTTTTAACCACATTTGGACCAATGTAGTTTGGGGTGAATTCGCCTCTGGGAACAGGAAAGACTGGGAGTATCTTCCTCAAGACTGGATCATTTACCTTAAAGTGTCTTTGATGCACTTTTTGGTTGAAAGACTTACCTACTCATGCGGCAACTGGATCGGGCATTTCGTCTCACTCTCAGGGGGATTTGCCCCTCTCTTCACTTCTCTGGTTTCCTCCGCATCACCCAAGTTAATAATGACAGTTTGGTCTGACGTGAGAACTTTGGACCTTTCATGATGCTCTAGATCACGTTGAAGGTCCGAGGAATCTTCGAGTTCATCGGTATCATCGAGATCAGGTTCGGCGGCACATAATTCATCATATTGAACCGTTCCCATATCCTCGCGTATCATAAGATTGCCCCTGAAACATAAAGTAGAGGATTCAGAAGGGCAAACAGGGCTAAGCATTGCATTTTTTATTGATTGATTGATTTATTTATTTTGAAATTCTTTTCAAAAAGGTTTTAACACGAGGAAGCATGAAGAAGCCCAGGCCTCAGAATTCTCCTTGGACTATATTTTTCTTTTATCGGTTGGATATCATCACCGAGCTGGTTTGATGTACCTCAACATGCCCTCAAAAAAATGAAAATAACTTATAATTTCATTAATTATCACCAAATGAATTACATTTATTGAAATGAAAATTGCAACAATCAAGTCCTAGAAATGAAAAGTGCTAAAAAGCAGCTCCTGAGATGGGGCAAGTCCTAAAAAGCAGTAAAAATTCCCGCGCAGGGGAGTGTGCGAAAAAAGTAAAGGTGTTACTCTTGCGGGCCAATGCCCATTCCCTCCAACGGTCCTTCCTCGATGGCTCCAACCAAGAAATTATCGAACTGGGCAGTGATTTCCTCCATTGCATCATCAGAATCTTCTGTCATTAGAGGTGTTGGATCATCCATGCCTTCCCATCCATTCGGGACAATGTCACAGGGGTCAACATAGAAACTCGGGGGCGCCGAGTATTTAACATAATAATCGAACTTGCCGCTTGGTAGCCCTAAAGTGTCGATCACCTCTTTTTCTTTGTCAGCTTTAGGCGTGCTCTCTATGATCTCTTCATCATCGGACGCGTCTTCGAGCGGAGGCATGTCTTCAAGCAAAGGGTCGAGCTTGTCCTTCCCGGTGTTCAATGTAGCAAACTCCTCCTCCCAATTAATAACCACTTCGGAGATTGTGGAGACGATGCCAGTGTGATTGGCATAAACAATCATTCCGGCTTCTACCATTTTAGAGATCGTTTTCTTCATGACAGTCAGAAGAGGAGCCTCATCACTCGGATAATAGCCAGCTCTTACTAACCCACCGTAGACGTCGGTGGTGTACACCTTGACATTCTTGATTCAACCAGCATCGAAACTAAATATGGCATTAACATTGCCCGCATGATCAGGGAGCGGGTTGTTCTGAACATTCGGCCTGGCAGGTTGGAATGAGAAAGCTTTCGTGTCCAGGAGATTCTGGATTCGGCGTTTGAGGGCAAAGCAGTCGTCAGTTGAATGCCCCACTTCGCCCATATGATAGTCACATTTTTTAGATGAGTCATAGTTATAGTACTTTTCAGAGTTAGGTCGCTTTGGCTCGGTGGTAAGTAAACCCTTCTTTTGGAGTACTGTCAGTACTTGGGACAATGACCTAGGGAGGGGGGGTGAATTGCCTCTTATTGTTCCTTCTCTGAGAAGGTTGATGACCCGTGTTATGTTGTTGAGTTTCTGCTACTTGGATCGTTGGAGCGACATTCTTCTGACTTGGCTGGGTATACGTTACATTGATTTCAGCTATCGGCTCTTTCTCTTTTCTCGTGCTAAATCTTTTGGTCGAAGAATACGACTCAACAAACCACCCATCTTTCAATCCTATCTCAATCTGTTTGCCTATGGGGATGAGTTGATTGAAGTTGTCAGCTGGAGTGGCTACCATCCGATTACGATACTCGAACGGGAGAGTTTTAATGAACATTCTCTTCAATTCACTGTCTATGAGTTCTGGGATAATCTGAGCGGCTATGTTTCTCCATCTTATAGCATAATCCTTGAATGACTCATTCTTCTTCATCTGAGCACGCTCGAGGTCATCGCGAGTGGGAATGATATCTGTTATGAACCTGTACTGCTTTAGAAATGCTTCACTAACTTCCTTCCAGGTTTTGAGGCTATTTATCTTCTTCATGAGATACCAGTTCAAGGTAGGACCCGTCAAACTTGCTTGAAATGCATGAATCATCAGGAGTTCATTATCAACGTACGGGGTCATTTGTACGTGATATAGCTGCAGGTGGGCTTTTGGGCAGGAGGTGCCATTGTACTTGTCAAAGTCTGACATTTTGAACTTCTTCGGGATTTTGATATGTGTGTACAGAGATAGGTCGATCGAAGGTGAATCCTGTGAACCTTCCAGCTGCTTCACTCTCTCTTCAAGTTTGTTGACCCGTTCATCAGGTTTGTCCTTGTTGATGATAATCTGGACAGGGTCATCTACTAAATCGGGAAGATCGTCATCTTCCTCAATATCAGCATTCTTTCCACCTTTATGCTTTGGGGCTGATGCCTCAGGGGATGCAGGAATATGAGTCAACCGAAGGGCTTTGATCTCAGCAGACATTTGTTGCATTGCGACGAGGACTTGCTTCATCTGGTCCTCCATGCCAACGACACGATCTCGTAAGTCAGTTTGATCGGCCATTCTAGTTCTCGACCGCGTACGAATAGGCGATCGTGATCGGTCCGTAATTACCTAATTTGACGGATAAAACAGGCATACATAAGTGTCAAGAAGAATCACACGTCGATCCATGACATTGGTCTAAATGCTTTGATTAAAAATGACCTCTTTATTGAAATGACGAAAATTTTTTACAATGACAATGACTTAAAATAAAAAAAAAAAAGACGCAATTCCTAAACAAGACTAAAGAATAAATTCAAGCTTTTCTATTTGGCTTGATCCATAGACATATGGGAGGCGACTTCCTTCTTCAATTGCTCATAAGCTTGAGCTATCTTTGATGCTTCTTCTTGAGCTTCTTCGGCCTTTCTCTTGAGACGGTTGTTCTCTGAGCGAGTGGCGGGCTTGAGAGGCACCTTGGGTATCTTCGGGAGCAATTCCTGTGGGACCTTGTGCTGTCGAATATACTCGGTCGTTGCGAAGTAGGACTTCTGCTCCCCCTTGAGCTCTTTTTGGGGTCGGGCTATCTTTAAGAGGCGACACTTCTTCCACATTTTCTTGAGCTGAGCTACGGTCCCTTCGTGGTCTTCATCGTCATCGGTGAAGTCGACTTGGAAGAGTTCTAGTTGTAATGCTGGAGGGAGCCCTTGGAGGATATGGTACTGACGAGACACTCTATCGGGGTAGTATTTGATCGCACCGGTGAAACCCAATAGTGGAACCGGTCCAATACCATTACACATAAGCCGAGCTTCCTCGACTTTGAATCAGTTAGCATGCCATTGGAAACCTTGGGGTCTAGCGTTTTTCATAAAAATGATCCATTCAGAGTAATGATAATCGGGTGCATCCCCTTGTTTTTCTTTATACCTCAAGACGGGATGGCTAGAATCACTAAGTTCTGATATTGTGAGTAAATTGCTACACCCTTTTATGTGGGACAACAACCAGATTTGCAAAATTTCGAGGGGGGCATGAAACGTTTTATCAACATGTTGCTTAAATTTAGTGAGGGAAATAAAAGTCTCAGCTAAAATGGTGTTGACAAAATTCTTTTCAAGATAGACTTGTTGGACCAACCATGCAATTGATGAACTACACGCATTCTTACAGTGGGGAAAAATCACGAACCCGAAAAATGCTAACAAAAATATTCTGCCTTTTTGGAAAGATGTGGCTTTATCAAAACATTGACTCAAGAATAAAAAGGGACATGTCCCACGATTTGTTTTCAAAACTTTTCCCAATTGATCTTTTCCGGCACCCAAAAATTCAGACAACATTAAGGTGGAATCGATTCCCAGAGGTGGTGTTATTAATTCTGACCCTAAAGGTTTTCCAATGATCACGCTATATTCTTCCAAAGTCGGGGTGAGCTCATGCTTACCGAATATAAAGGTAGACGTCTCGGGACACCAGAAGTGTGCTAATGCTCGAACGAGGCCGGTACGGACTTTGACTTCCAATAAGGGGAGTAGCCTTCCGATGTGGCCTTCAACCAGCTTACGGTTGGTCGGACTGAGTAAGTTTCACCAGGCACGGAGCTCGTCCTTAGGAGCATCAAGAATCCGGATGTCTGCCCCTCCCATAGTATATGGACCAAGACTCACGACCGACCTAATGTCATGGACCGACCAAAGAAAATATGAAACATAAATAAATTGCGAGATAAAGGTTCAGAAAAACTTACTTCACCCAATAGGACCATGGCAATCACAAAGACATGCGCATGAAATGTGAGGTTCGATTTCTATTTAGACTCTGGCTTGCAAAATGGAGATGCGAGGATTACCGGGCTAAACCAGTCATGGTTGTGGTTAGGCCGGGGTTCCCCTGACTCCGGCTTAGTTAAGGAGCCGACCCGGGTTGCAAAGGGTGCAACCGTGGTGGGAACTCAATGACACCGTGAAAAAAAAAACTTTCGAGATCAAGGAGGGCGACCCATACCACACGGGTGTGGTCGAGATATTCGCTTTCTCAGTACCATCCTAAACCTATGCCGCCCAGGTCCGGCAGCGGGAAGTGTGTGAGGCGTAGTGTAAATGCAAGACATACACAGCAGGTTATATCATACAGCGCTTTGTGTATAAAATAAATCATTCATCCAAACACCTCCCTGTAAAATAAGGGTTAACAATCACGCCTCCCCTTATACCTCCCATTCTGTAAAAACATTTAACATCTAAAATGTTAGGGACGTACCTGAGATTCTCGCTGCTAAGCAAAAATATTTTTTGAAAAGAAAAAAAAACTGGCCTAAGTCCACTAAGAGTTTTAACTCAAATCCCCAGCGGAGTCGCCAAGCTGTCGCGACCTAAAATTTTCTCAGGCTAATGGATTGTTAAGACTAAACCTAACTCGGGCCTTCCCAAACCCTACCAATTCGCAACTTAGGGTTTAAGTTTTTAACATGCAAAAGTTTTCATGCTTGGAGTCGCTACTAATCTATTTGTGGTAGGTCGATTAGAAACCTAAATAAAACATAGGGAGATATGTTTTATTCCTACGAATCAGAGATTCTAAGTTCGGGGACTTGATCACGCTAGATATAAACTAACACTCTTTCGGTACCTTTTGTTTTCAAAAAATGTTTATGCATACAGTCTGGATCCATTTTAACTTAGTCACTAACATGTGAGGTGATCATGCGGGTGCGCAAATCACCAAAGTAACACCCAATAATCAAAACATTAAATAAATTGCAAGATTGGGAGAATTACTTACCTCAAAGCAACGTAAGCATCTGCATTGTTAGCTAGAAAATCACATCAACAATCCTAATATGATTTCTAATTAACAAGCAGTTCACTCAATATTTTTTAGGATTTTCACTTATTTAAATGAAAACTAACCTATATGTAATGACGTGCAAAAACTAACATGCGATTAATGCAGCCTAACATGCAAACTATATGTCATGCGACGACGTGACCTAATTCTAATGACGGACAAATAATTTATTTTTGGTATTTTTTCAATGAAATTCTGAATAAAAAAATGTCTAAATTAACATGCAATCTATCTTAATCTGTCCTAAAGAAAATAATTTGATTTATCTTAGAGTGATTCCTTTTCTTTGGGATTTTTATTAAAATTCGAAATTATTAAATATCCTAAATAATCCACAGAGATTAAAACAATTTCTAATTTAAACTAGGAAATATGCTACCCTAAATCCCAATTTAAATCAAATAATTATCTTATTCTTTTGGATATATTTAAGATTCCCTAAGCATGCAAACTTTCTAATTCAAATCCTAACTAACATATATGTTTTTTATTTTCTTTATTTAAAAGGAAAACAATTAAACGAAGAAAACAACCACATTCAAACAATCCATGCAATCCGTAAGATTCTTCTTATCAGATTCAAATTAGGTAAAGAAATCAAACTAACGATCATATCTATAGGGTTATAGATATCGATGGAAAGCTTATTGTTCGAATTTGAAAAGCGAATAAAATCTATTATCGTATCCAAGTGATTATGGATAAGATAACGATTTTCCGTATCGCCGCGTATTGTACCTTAGGGATAAGGTCGGATAGTCGTTCGGATACGTTGCTAAATTAGGCAAAATTTCTAATTTTAAGTGCTTCAAATATGGCCGATATCGCAAATATTATCCTAAGATTTATCAATCCACCAAAAAATATTCACGAAATATTCAAAAATCGAAAACTTAGGAAATTAAATATTTCAGGAAATATTCGAATAATGACCTTACCTAATTTGCAGATATTTTCCAAATTCGAGCTCGGTGCCGAATCGGGCTTGCGGATCACGGGATGGGACGAACGGTGGTCGACGGATCGACGGCGGGCAACGACTCCCCGCGGGACAGCAGCAGCTCACCACGGAAGGGCGACGAAGTTGGGGATGGCAGCAACTTCGGAGGGTGTCGGCATTGTGGTGGGGCAGGCTTCGCACGGAATGCAACCAGGAGAACAGCTAGCGACGGGGGTGGCCTGGTGCGAGCAAGGGTAGCGACCCGGCAACGGCGATGGTGTGGGTGCAGTAGCAACAGTAGCAACGAGATCCTCCAGCACTTCACGCCTCAATTATCTTTCGATGAGATTGCAGCTCTTCTCCGGTGTATCTGCGAATCAATTCCCGCCGAAGAAACTGGTCCCTCGAGATGAAATATAGATGGGGGGTCCTTCGAAGCTGGTGTGTGGTTCGGAAGGAGCGATTGCGGGTGTTCTTGGCGACGCCTCAGGTGTACTGCTCGATGGGATTCGCGATGAAGAAATCACCCGCTTGCTCGCCGATTCAAGCCGAAGCTCTCGCTCTCTGGTAGAGGCTTTTGATGCACGTTCGGATCCAGAAGAAGTACAGAGAACCTTGGAACTCGGGAGTCGGACAACGCGGCTCTGTTTGACTCTCTCCTTTTCTCCGGCTTGGCTCTTGCGAAGTGACTTGTGTCTTCTCCAAAAGAAAAGCTCCCCGAATTCTTCAACTATCCTCTCCTTTTCAATACGTTATCTTCTGGCCCTTTTCAATATTTTTGGCCTTTTTGTTCACGCCCATGGATGCTAGATATTGACCAGATTCCACTTTCCTCTTTTGTATTTTTTTATATTGTTTCCCTTTTGCACGGATATACAAAGGAAATCAAATCCTTTTTTTGTTTTTTTATTTCTTTTCTTATCCCTAACCGAGAGAATTGAGTGCCACAAGTGTTCGAAAGATCATGCCCATTTCAAAATATTATGCTAATTAACCAGAATTTTAGTAACATTAATTTCTGAATTGGGCGCAATATATCTTCTGATCATGGGCTCAATTAATTCTATTTCATGGACCTAAACAAACTAATTGAGCTCAAAACTATACTTGTAGCAGTCCAATAAACTCAGAATATTCGATCCATCCAATTAGACCCATCTGACGTTAATCCAATCGCTGTGCAATCAAGCTATATGATAAATGCTCCTAAAAACTATGTGTTATGTCATCTAATTATATTTTTGCTAGGTGTCGGGATCGACCCCTAATTTTTCTATGCAATATATACCTCACTGGATCGCCAAAATTTAGGTGTCAACAGCACTTTAATTTTTTTAAAAATCATAAGAAACAAGTTTTCTTAAATATGAAAATGTTTTAGCAATATAAATATGATCGGGTATGAGTCGAGAAATTTACAATACAAATAAATGGGTATAAACAGGTTAATTTGTCAATTTGGGCCGAACCATTTATGATCCGATCCAAACCTGACCCACTAGTTTGATAGATCTAGATATGGATTACTATATTTGCATTGTATGCAAATTGATCAAAACTGATTAAATGAGTTTATTTGAGTCCGGCCATTTTCCATTTGACCCGACCTTGCTCATATGCACCACCAGATGCCAAAAAGGTAGTGAATGGAGTATTCTCTTTCTTCGGGAACAAAAAAGAAAATGTCCACGTGGCATATAAACCGGCGTGGAACAATTTCCACCCCTCGAATAAGGGAGTCACACGTCAGCACCAGCTCGTTTTTTAAGCTTCCACAGCCTCGGAATTCATCCGAGATATTCCGATAAATATTTGTGGATAAGAATCTCCGGTGGATACCGCAACACACGCTGCGCGACGCCAACGTTTCGGTGACTCTCCATTTTCCTTAGCTTCTGCGAAATCTGACTATCGTGGCTCCATGCACCCCTCTCTCTCCACTGTTAATAAGAGGCCATGCATGCCCATCTTCAACCCCTCCTCTGTTTCTCTCTCTGCTTCTTCTCAGCTCAACAGGTACTGCCCAGTTCACTGCTTGTCTCGATCTTCTTTGATCGTGGCTTGTATGGATGTTTTACATGCAAAATCGTTACTCGGGCATGTGATGATTTTCAAAACAGTAATGGGGCTCGTCGGGTGATTCCTGCTGGTTTCTGGGTCGTTCTTGATGGTTGTAGTGGAATTTGTAGCTTCTTTACTCGTGTTTTTTGAATTGGGGTTCTGGCAAAATGACGTTCCGTTGTGTTCTGTCACTTAGCTGCGCTTTTTGAGGCTGTGGAAGTAGTGGGGATGATGTTGAGGTGAATGTGGATGTGGGTTTGCTGAACTTTAGGCTTCAACGGCTATGGTGGTTCTGGTTTAATAAAAGTTGGGGAATTTTTAGTAGGTAATATTGTCAGAATGAAGAATGATCTCATGCGGATTATTGATGTTTGTGTGTTTGGAGAAATTCTGGACTTGTCTTTCTCTGTTAGTGGAGTAGCATTCTCAATTTTCTGAATCTTATAGCATATTCATGGATTGCAAATTCTTGGAGGGAAAGCGAACTTGGTCCCGTTGTCTTCATTTTTTATTTGGCGTTTGGTGAATTGGCACTCTTCTTGTCTGATTGCGAGTTTAGCGTGTTTTTGCCATTTTTTAACTATCCAATTAGGTTTTATGCATTTAGCTTTTAGGCTGTGTCCAAGTTTGTTTGGTTGTTGCTCATTCAGTATGTCACCAGGGCTTTTGTCTTGCCATTAGGAATTTGACCATCTGCCTTGCAAATGTTGCAATTTGACGATTAATTGTCCTGGGGATTCCTTATTGGAAGTTTTATTTCGAAGGGCCTCTCATGTTACTTCCAAGATGCTGAGAAAAACAGTCAATATTATTAGCTTGGTTACTAACTTTATGTTGATTGCGTGGACTGTCTCAGATAGGATCATTTAATATATTGCTCACACTAGTTGCTGAACTAGGTTGGAAATTTGGAGACAATTTCACTGGCTGAATGGCATAGGAGCGCGCAAATGAATCTGAGTAGGCATGCATTGGTATACTAGTGAGCCCAACAGCCGGTTGGGTGGATTCAGAAGAACCAGGTCACGGTGTGTACTGCCATTTTGTCAACATGAACAAACAGCACGAGGGAACCATTTCAAGCAAGAAGCAAGTCAAATCGTCGCCAATCGTGGTATATCACCTTAACTCTTTCTCACTGACTGACTTCACTATTTCTATACATCTGTTTTTCCCTGATTTTGTTTCTCAGAAACACCTCATTGCGCCTTGCTACGCTGCTATTAAAAGTTGTTCAAGTTATGATCTTTTCCTTGTTATTCTTTTACAGGAAAGGCTTCTTCAAGAGGACAATCACTTTCAATCAGTTTCAAGTTCAAGTAGCTTACAAAACCAATCGTGCTGCCTTGTCTGCTTGGGCAACAACAGTTGCAGGATGGTTCGTTCGAGAACTAAGCTGATGAACATCTTGATAGAAAGAAAGAAACCTCAAGAGGCTCATTCCATTTTCAATACCTTAACAGAAGAAGGACACAGACCAACTCTCATAACGTACACCACTCTCCTGGCTGCTTTTTCCCTCCAGAAGCGCTTCGATTCCATCACTGCTCTCATCTCTAAGGTGGAAGAGAGTGGCTTGAAGCCTGACGCAATATTCTTTAACGCTGTGATCAATGCTTTATCTGAATCTGGAAAGATTGGGGAAGCCATGAAAGCATTCCGGAAAATGAAGGACAGTGAATGTAGTCCTACAACAAGCACATTTAATACTCTCATTAAAGGGTACGGAATCCTGGGTAAGCCTGAAGAAGCATTGAAACTACTAGAGCTTATGAAGAGAGAGGAAAATTTGAAACCGAATGAGAGGACATACAACATTCTTGTCAGAGCTTGGTGTAACAAGAACAATATCGCGGAAGCATGGAATGTTGTATACAGAATGGTCGGGTCCGGCATGCAACCTGATGTTGTCACTTTCAACACGTTGGCCAGAGCTCATGCGCAGAACGGAGAGACAAGCAAGGCTGAGGGCATGATACTCGAGATGCAGAACAACAAAGTCACGCCAAATGAGCGTACATGTGGCATCATCATAAGCGGTTACTGTAAAGAAGGTAACATGACAGAAGCCATGAGGTTCATGCACAGAATGAAAGATCTCGGGGTGCATCCAAATCTTGTTGTCTTCAACTCACTTATTAAAGGATTTCTAGACATTACCGACACTGATGGCGTAGATCAGGTGAGTCTTATTTGACACATCATATTGTTGATATGTTGCCTCTCTATATAATGTCGTTGGACATCTCTGCAAACTTATGACATTTGAGTTGTCAATTGATAAACCATTTCATTTGGTATCTTGATGAAGTCTACCTTTGAAGATACAAAGCGAATTGCCTTTGCACTTCCTGAATCTTTTCACTAAACTGGAATATTACATAGAAGCATAGACATTACTGAAGTGGTTGTAAAACAGATTCATCTTCATAAATTGTGATCAGGCACTGACATTGATGCAAGAATTTGGGGTAAAACCAGATGTTGTAACGTTCAGCACTATAATGAATGCTTGGAGCTCAGCGGGACTTATGGAGAAATGCCAAGAAATCTTCAACGACATGGTCAAGGCCGGAATAGAACCCGACATCCATGCATTTAGCATCCTAGCCAAAGGCTATGCACGTACCGGAGAACCCGAGAAGGCCGAGTGGCTGCTGACTTCCATGGCGAAATCTGGATTATTCCCGAATGTTGTGATCTTCACTACCATCGTCAGCGGATGGTGCACGGTCAGCAAAATGGAGCATGCAATGAGGGTGTACAAAAACATGTGTGGCGCGGGCATTTCCCCAAACTTGAAAACCTTCGAGACCCTTATCTGGGGATACGGAGAAGCAAGACAGCCATGGAAGGCTGAAGATTTGCTTGAAACAATGGAAGAGAAGGGCGTGCTTCCTGAGTTGAGCACTATCCAGCTGGTGGCGGACGCATGGCGCGCAATCGGTCTAGTGCCCGAGGCCAAAAGAGTCGTGAGCAATTACAAGGATAAACTAGACAACCAGCTGACAACCAAGAAGGATAATATAGCTATGCATAGCTTGGAGAGTATATATCAAAAGCACAAGCTTGCCGCTTCTTACTCTGATCCTCTGCCAACATCGGGCTCGGTCGTATCCGACAAAGATGGATCCCCCGCCACGGCCCTTGGGAGTAAAATGCTTCCAAAAGGTCACATTTCTTCGCCTGTGAAAATGTGGAAGGCCACCAAATCCGCCCTTCTGAAGAACACGTGTTTGTTCAGGGTACAACCGCCTCAATGCAGGAAGCAGCATCGGAGTCAGGTCAGGCATTGCGGTCACTTTGTGAGTTCATACAGGACGGTGGTCTTACATTGACTGGATCGCCACGACAATGCCAGCACCCTTCTCTCCGTAGATTTTGGCGGCGATGTCATATTTGATGCCTCTTCTCCAAGCTGTAGCTATCAAGGACGCCAACGGTTTTTGACACGCTTTCGTTTCTGCACTCTTTGGTCGTGGTGCTCTGATTCGATTTGTATGTAATTGTTATGGAGTACCTGTTTACAGATCCATGCGTACAGTGTTGGCCTTCACGGCCAAACATTTGTACTGTTAATTCTCTTCAAAGGACTATAGTTTTTCTTACTATAATTCGTCGATCTTCGGGAATAGAATAAGGTAATCAATAGGATGTCGTGGTAACACTGATGAAAATATATGAGAAAATCAATTTTGAGCTTGCTAAAAATAAACTATTCTATTTTTACCAAGAGGGATCGCAGATGATTATCAATTAAAATATCCGTCGCCCTAACTAAAGTAAAATCATATCTAAGGCAGTTCTGCTTAAATGCAGATTCTTCTGCACTTGAATGAAAAGCATTTGCTTGCTTAGCTAAAAAACAAACGATGCAATCATTTTCAGCCAGATTTTTGTATTCTTCAGAATTTTATAAATACTAGAATTTCCCTTTTATTTGGGGGGAGATATTTGAAATCTCCCAAAAATATACATACACTAATGTGTAATTACAATTTTTCCCTAATTTTTTTTTCCAAAATTGATGTAGAAGAAAAGTAATAAAAAGCAGGGAAAGAAAAAAAAGTAAAAAAAATCGTTAAAAGAAAGACCTTTCTTCTACCTCTCTCCTCCTCTCCTTTTAACTGACAACCGGAACAAAACTCCTCGCGCAACTCTGCTAGAGAGAGAGAGAGAGAGAGAGACATGGTGGCTTGTCTGCACTTTCTCTCTCCTTTATCCCTACGAAACCCTAATTGCGCCTCCCCAAATCCCTCCGCCCTCGTCGGAACCCCCGCCGGCCTCGCCCCCCTCCGCCTCTCCAGGCCAGTCGGCCCGTCCATTTCGATACCCGCGCGCCCCAACCCCGCGCATTTCGCCGCCGGAGCTCGGGCCCGCCGCCTCAATTGCAAGGAGGCGCTCAAGGGCTCCGGCGAAGAGACCGAGCCGCCGCCGACTGCTCCCGACGCTTCCGGCGGGGGCGGCGGAGGGGGAGGCGGCGGCGGGGATGACGGGGAGGTGGAGAAGCAGGGTGGGATCCTGCCGGATTGGTTGAATGTCACGTCCGATGATGCGAAGACGGTCTTCGCGGCGCTCGCGATCTCGCTGGCGTTCAGGTCGGTCGTGGCGGAGCCTAGGTACATCCCCTCGCTGTCCATGTATCCTACTTTCGATGTTGGTGATCGGATTGTTGCGGAGAAGGTATTGGTTCGAAGTTGATCTTTGCCGTCCTGTTAATCCGTTGGATGAGTAAAGTTGCTCTCACTGTTCTAGAGTTCATGGATTAGCTTGACTTGAAGAATGTTGTTTATCAGTGGATGAGGTAGTGCTTGGAGCTGGGTGTTTGAGACTTTGAGCTGTGTTATAGCTAATAGGCAAAGGATTTCTCCGGAAATGAGAATCAGAAAAGATTGTGTTTTTGGCGATCAACATGATGATTCATTTAGCATGGTAACAAGACCGGGCGAGTCACCATGCGATAAACTGAGCAGTAGTTGTGCAAAAATCAGGAAATTTCTTATTCATAGGCAAAGTTGGTCCTCTGGAAATTCAGTCTTGGAAAAATTCTAGCATCCTGATTTGTGGTCTATTTGCATGATAAAAAGGAAAAAGAAAAGATCGATATTGTACGTATTACTACATAGAGATTGGCGTGTTGGTTAAGTGAATGGCATGTCTCCCGTGGTGTGAAATTAGGCTAACTTAGTTGTGAAGATGATTGGGAAAAGTAAAGCACCTGATTTTTTGGCAATATGTTGGGTCTACATAAGATACGATCGATCTTTTAATACTGAAGTGAGTGATATTGGCTGGAACTAATATTTTTAGTGTCCTTGCCTTGTTAAGCAGAGCTTGTTGTCTGAGGTGATTGATTGTATTCAGACTTCTGTTGAGAAGGTAGTTAACTGGACATAGGAAGCTAGAGTGTGCGGGCAGGTCTTTGATAGAATAGTTTGGTGTTACTTATCTTAATTGTTGCTGTACTTGTGTCTTCCAGGTTTCATACTACTTTAGAAAGCCATGTGCCAATGACATAGTGATTTTCAAAAGTCCTCCGGTTCTTCAGGAAGTAGGATATACTGATGATGATGTTTTCATCAAGAGAGTGGTTGCTAAGGCAGGTGATGTTGTTGAGGTGAGGCTGCTAAATAATGAATGTGGATTCTTATATTCTGTGTACTCTGTGTGTTTTATGCGTAAAAGATTAAGGAGTAATTAGAGATCATCATCCTCTCCTTGCATAATGTTTAACAGCATGCTTGTAATGGATTCCCTAAAGCCTGATACAAATTGAGCATACATGTGTTTTGTCATTTTCTACCGCCCCCTTCTTTCTTGTAAAAACTTAAATTTCTTTTTCAAAGATTTACCTGGACTAATTGGCTTTAATGATGCATGCGAAGTAAACTATATCTCAAGCTAAGGGATTCACTCAACTGATTTAATATATTCTTTCTGCCTTCTCTGCGTCTGGTTTCCAGGACTGGAGTTTGATGTAAATTGCTATTATTTCAGGTTCGTGCGGGAAAACTTTTTGTTAATGGAGTTGAGAGAAACGAAGGTTTCATTCTTGAACCACCTTCATACAACATGACACCTATTGTGAGTACAGTGATAGTTAGTGCACTCTTTGAATCGCATAAATCTCTCTTTCCTCTAAATAGGAATCCAATCCTATTCTTTAGCTGGTTATTTAAGATTAGCTCTTTGTACCTGACTTCCATATCTGGATAATCCATTTGCCAGCGTGTACCAGAGAACTCAGTGTTTGTAATGGGAGATAATCGTAACAACAGTTATGATTCGCATGTATGGTAAGACCACCCGATCCTCTGAAGTCCTCATCATTTTTTCATGACATCAAGACCAAAAGTCACCCGCTTTTTGCTAATATGTTGGATTATCTGCACAGGGGGCCACTTCCGGCAAAGAATATAATAGGAAGATCAATATTTCGCTACTGGCCACCCAATAGAATTGGTGGAACAGTTCTTGAAACAGGCTGTGCTGTAGACAAGCAACAGACCATTTCACCATCTGAACAGTAAGGTTCAGCCTGAGGCTTCCACTCAACGAGGGAAGAGTGTCATTTTTTCAGTAAATGATTCTATAGGGTTAAAGTAACTCTCATTGCTTCTCTTGTCCATGCCTCTTGTATTTATTTATTGGTAGGGCTTAAACTGATAAAAATTGATGTTACAATGAGAAATGGAAGCGTTAGATCAGAAGTGCATCTGCTGCTTGGGCAGTCATGGGCTCAGATTTTTTGTGTCTAAATATCTAGTTAGCTATATCATTTGTGATCAGCCAGAGGATTCGGCAAGGGTTCAGTGGCACTGCCTCTGGAGATCTCATGAGCCAATTAATCCGAAGAGATTGCAAATTTTTGGAACTATGATGTCATAATTGCAACATAGAACAGAGCACAAATAGTTTTTCAATGTTGTTTATATTCCGAACTCATTCCACTGCTGGTACGGCATTTTTTCTGCTTTACAACACAAATTAAGCTCCGGTACATTTCTCACTCCATTGTAAGCTATGTATCTAAAGAACACTCTTTTTTTCTCCTCTAAATGGGCAAGTAAAACCAGATAACTGAAAGCAAGCAAAGCTGATAGCTAAAATGAGTTCCCTCGCCGCCGGACAGAGCCCTTCACTGAGGAATTGTGGATCAATCTAGATTGATCAGTCATATGTACATGAATCCTTCTTAAACTTGATGATTCTGTTGCTACGTGGATTCACAACAAGAGTGCAAGATATTCTCTTTCGATGCTTCGACCTGACGAGCTTTCCTACCACGTTCCCTCGCGATCGGACTTCAAATACTAAGGTCAACGGAACTACTCCATTGTTGTCAGAATCGGTTAGACTCCCCCCAGCTCCATAAAGCGGAACTTTATCCCCCTCGAGGACCACGGCCACCGTCCTATGGCTCTTTCTTGGCTGATAATACTTTTTAAGCTGTAATCAAGCAATTTGTTCACATTAGCAAGTAGCGGTTGAGGCAATTCGACATGTTTCACGTGCCAAGAAAGACCAAGAATGTTTCCGTCTTTGGCTAAGAAATGGAGTCAATTATGAATGTATCTTGAAGCAAGAAAGACAACGAGTAATTTCACTTCTCAGAATGCCGTCTACATCTTGCCAACATTATAATAGCCATGTGATTGAAACACGCACGAGAAGATGTTGGGAATTCTTACCTGACCGGTTGCAACTGCAATCTTTGAGAACATTATATTGACAGGTGCAGAGCTGACATGAATGCCAAAAAATGTGGCCTCGTTATACACGGTCATCCTCATTGAACAATTCATCGTCACCATCTTAGTCGGGACTCCGGTCAAATCTGATCCTTCCCCAACATAGAAGTTATGCACCGTGAGGCTCTGTAGGAAGAGAGAGAGAGAGAATGGTATGAATATTGAAACCCCTTTACCCTTCTGGCCAGTGGTCTAGACAGAAGACAGTCGACAGAAGCAGAAGACATCACAAAGCACACACTTCCAAGACAAAAACGAAAAGCAAAACCTTCTTTCCTCCATTTTTTGCACGAAGAAATGATTATCATGAGAACTAACATGAAAACAAAGCTCAAGAACTCATTGTCCACAGAGTTGAAATGATCTGAAGATCAGAATCCAGAAAGCGTTTTCTGGCAAAGTAACCTTTTTTGAGAAGAAACTGGAAAGCCAAAAACCAAATTCTGCATTCTCAAATCCATAGTAAAATATGCAGGTAGCCCTTTGAATAAACACTTTTAAGAATCTTAAACTTGACATAAATACGATAATGGCAACCTAGAACAAGTAGATGTCTAAGAAGCCTCACACTCCCTGACAGCCGATTCCTGCAAAGTTACATGCTCAATATTCACATTCAAGCACTTACCAATGGGAAGAGCCTGAGTGATCATCAAAAGAGTGACTAGTTTTATCCTAGAAATTATAAGAACAGAGGAAGTGCCCAAAAAAAATCCAATCCAAACTGCTGGAAATGAAACTTAGATTCAGCATCCACCAATTATTATTGCATTTTAGTGAAAAAACTCTGCTTTGTGTCTTTGGTGTGTGGGGTTGTGTGTGTGTGTGGGTGGGTGGGTGAGAGAGAGAGAGAGAGAGAGAGAGAGAGAGAGAGAGAGAGAGAGAGAGAGAGAGAGAGAGAGAGAGAGAGGATATCAGGCAGAAAGCCTTATGTGTCACATTCTACGGTCATAAATTTTCTCCAGACTATATCAGAGAATTGAGGAGTAGCCCTAAGGGCGTTATAAAATATGACAAACAGAGAGCTTCTTCCTTTTGTTAACCCTTCAATGGATGGGGGAAAATCCTTCCCTTTTTCTCCTTCTTCTTTTCAAAAGAAAATTAAAACCTTCGAAAGCAACTAATAAACTGTGCCAAGTAGAGTACGTGCTTGCTAACATTTTAAAATTTGTTTGCTACAAAAGGAAAAGGCAAAAGCTTATGAGAATGGACAATTTACACTCATCCACCAGATAAACCACGATCTTCAGTTCCTAAAGACAGTACAAAAGCGAGATCTTATGTTTTGTCCTGGGAAAAGCCACAAGAAATGCTATTGCCATACATTCCGCTCTCTGCAAGGACAGATTTGAGAACTCAATTCCTACTGAAGCTCAAATTGAACAAATGGTCAGGCTTAATAGCTCTTCCCAATGTTATGGAAATATGATATACAAACGATAGCTGATTGATTCCGTCTTTAATTACTAAAACATTGCAGGAGTTGCACTAGATTAAACCGTATTGGTACTAATAAAAACATGAACTCGATCAATATTCAAGATTCTGAATCAAGAATACGACATAATATATTAAACAAGACAAGATGCCCAGCTATAAAATATAGCATCTGTCTAGATGCAGAATCACTTAACTGATTAGCAACCAAATAATATTAAAAAAAACATATATATTGACAAACCTTAACACTGATCCGAGCTTTGTAAGGCCTGCTAGCACCCCAAATGATCAAGCAAAAAACACCAAAAATCACCACAAATCCAAGAACTCCCATCAGCACCTGAAACCTTCTTGAAAGCCCATTATCCCCAAACACATCCTTATAATCACCTTCCTCTTGGATCACATCACACTCAGGCCAATCCTTCTCATTCCTCTTCTTCCCATTACTCCCTTTGGTCCAATGAGAAGACCGAAACGGCCCTGAAAACCGGCTCTCCGAAGAGCCCCGAGAATGGCAGGGATGAGAAGGAGACTCCATGGGGCTGTTAAATGCAGGGGTAGCATTAATGAGGGACGATTTATCCCCATCATTGGACTCTCCTGAAGGGCTTTGGTAGTAGTAAACTAGGCGCTTTGGGGATCTTGGAGAAGATGGGTCTAGGCTCGTGACATCAGAATCGGACTTGGAGTGTAGCTGCACCATCTTGCAAAGCACAATTTGGTTGGCGGGTTTCAAGAAAGACGACGAATTGGTGATGACCCAAGAGTTCAAGTGACTTTCTGATGGGAACTATCACTGCCAGGTGCAGAAATTCTTGAAATTTGCAGGTTCTTTCCCAGAAAAGGAAAAGACCAAAAGCTCAAACCTCTGTTTCAGTGAGCTAAAGAGAAGAACAAGAACATGGGGTTCTCTTTACTCTCCCACGGAAGAGATTAGAGAGTACCGAAAGGGGAAGCGAAGAGACACCAGAGAGAGGTGAAAGAATCCCAACCGATACCGTTTCGTAGCCAGTGGAGACACCGAATATATAAAGCAAAGAGAGGATGGCTCATCACTCACTAGAGAGAGAGAGAGAGAGAGAGAGAGCGAGCATTGATTCGTCACTGAGCTCTGGACCCAGGCACCACTGGTGGCAACGGGCGTCTGGGTACAACAGGGCCCTCCCTGTTAATGGCGTCTCAAGTTGATGCTGTCCATGGTTCGATATGGTCGTTGGGATTGAATGCAAGTAATGCCCCCGTTGCGATGTTGCTTAGCCAAAAGGGCAGAGAGGCAGTGCTTGTGTTGGTGGGGGGTCATCATCAATACATAACTATTTCATTTTGCTCAAGGTGAAAAGATTTGTATAATGGTTAACTGGTGATGGATGGAGATTATCTAACTTCATAGCACAACGGTGTCTGGACGAATGAAAACGTGTCGTTTTTGAGAAGTATCTGAAAATCTTTTTTATGTGGAGCAATCCAATCAGTAAGAGCTGATTGACACAGAGGGATAAAGAAATGGAGGAGGCTGCTAAAGACGCATGCGAACCTATGCAATAAAATTGAACAGGCCACGTCAAACTTGCTAAAGGGACAATCAAGGAAAAAGATTTGCATGAACCAAGGCACAATCTCAGCTGTCGATCATCTGGCATGATTTATAACTATGGTAAACTTGATCCATCTAGGTTGGAGTTCGGACGAATCTCACCCGTTGTGATTAATCTTATCTATCAAGATTGGGGGAATTCGGACCTGCCTTAGGATTTCTCTATTAGGGGGAAAATGTATGAATACCAACATCAAGACCTTTACTGGCCAAACGAAAAATTAACATTTAAGACTTTTGGACTTTCACTTTAAATTTCCAAATGCATGGTTTCAAAGGAAATCTTGCCTTTGTCGATGATTGTTAGCAATTACACATGACAGTGGGTCTCAATGTAAAAGTGGACACTTTAGTGCAGTGAGAGGAAACTTACAGGCAAAGGAGTCCCTTTTCCGCGAAATCAGACAAAAAATGGAAATTTCCCTAGGTATCATTCAAGCATCAAAGAGCTCTTGCTAATTTCTTCAGACGGATCAACAGACATTTTAACAGGGAAAGTGTTGTCAATAACGTTAGTGTCCTAAAAATCTCAACAGAAATTAATCTGGGAATGAATGTCACTTCTTGAATTCTTAATCCAAACATCAACTCATGGATTCATAAGTCATGATGTCGACATGATGGAGTCTTCAAGCAACACACCAGCCCTTCAAATTGTTTCTAGCAGAATCGTTTTTGCTCAGCAAATATTTAAAAGTGACTTTTTTTTTTACATTTTTAAATTTTGACCAATCTTCAAGATGACTTCCATTTCAAGATATTTCATATGAATCATATATAGTAATTGCACATAGTCATGGATTCCACAATCACATGTAGAGGCCAAGTGCGAAAAAGATGTGTATAAAGGTGGCAAACATTCTAACTAGAAAGTTAATTCAACACATCATATGACAAGTAATATAGCTTCAAATTCGAGAATTTGGACATAAGTACACTCCCAATGTTTTTTTTTTGTCTTTTTAGCTAGCCATTTAGATGATATCTAGTTCTATGCTATAGTTTTTAAAGGGATAGAATCCAAATAGTTTGAAGAAAAAGGTTTCCAAATTCAAGCTTGCTAATGCTGTTGGCCAAAAAAATTTCCTGCTAATGCTCAAGGAATTATCAGCACGGAACTAATAAAGTGAGGTAGACATTATAGAAATGGTCAATAAGTTATTGCAAAAGTTGTTAATTCGAAAACGACGAAATAAATGTTGGTAATTGACTAGCAATCTGATATAAGAGTTGGTGAGTTAGGAAGCCCAGTAAGTTTTGTAAATACAAGTTGACAAGTAGTTACAAAAGTTGGTAATCTCAAACAACCAAATAAATGGTGTTTTGTGACTCATGTAAGAGTTGATAATATAAAATTAGTTAGTAATTTAATCGAAAAAAGCTGATAAGTAACTCAAATCAGAGAAGTTATTTGACAGAAGAGTTGATAACTTAAGAATGTTGACGCAAATAAAAGTTGACAGTCGTTCTAAAAGTGGGTAATTTCCAAACGACCAAATAATATCGGCACGTGACTCAAAAGCTGGTAACTTAATAGGGAAAAAGGTTGGTAAATTAGCTTGAGTTAAGTTAGGTAATTTGACACAAGAGTTAGTAATAAAAATACGTTAGTAAGTTATGCAAATCAAAGTTGATAAGTTATTTAAAATGTTGGTAATTTCAAAATGAACAAACAAACATTGGTAATCAACTCAAGTAAAAGTAAGTAATCTTAGACAACTTTGTAACTTATTCGAAAATAATTTGATAAATATCATAAATAACGACTGTAATTTGAAATAAAATGTTTGTGAATATGCAGATAAAAGATAGCAAAGAGTTAGTAATCTAAACTAGTTGGTATCTTAATTAAAAAAAGTTGGGAAGTAAATAAAGATATTAATTGATTTTAAACGTTCATAAAATACGCAAATAAAAGTCAGCCGATTGTTGCGAAAGCTGGTTATGTCGAAACAGTCAATGGAAGGTAGATAAGTAATTCGAATAAGAATTAGTCGCTTAAAATTAATTGATAACTTAATCAAATAAATGTTGATAAGTCACTCAGACTAAGTGGTGGTATTCCACGTAAAGGTTGATAACTACATCATATCAACTAGCGAATTCAAACGAACTATAGCGAATTCAAACGAACTACCTGATAATTCTATTTTATATAGAGTTTATTTATTATTTTAACTTAATATTTGCTTAGTTTTAATTGAATTTGATGCCTACTTTATTTATTTTAATTAATTTTTGTAGGTAATAGAAGTTAAAGGAAGCTTAGGGACTAATTCTGTAATTTGCCGGTTTTCCACTCATTTTGTCCTCCTAAGCTGCGTGAAAGTATCCATAACAGTCCAATTGTTCCTAAATCGTGTAGAAGCTTCCCAAATCGGAGATCAAAGCTATGCAAATCTAAAATCAAGAAGAATCAAGCCTATTTTGGGAAGAAAATCAAAGTCCAAGCTAAAAAAGGAGTTTTATTATTGAGAGGAGTCCTAATTTGGAAGAACCTTTAATTGCAATCCCATTGTGATTAAGGTTTCTTGGAAAGTAAGATGAGGTATAAAAACGTGATTTCAAAAGAGACAAGAAAAAAGAAGAAGAAGGAGGAGGCGACAAAAAAATCAAGCATTTGATTATTCTTGATAAATCTATTCTAGTTCTTCATCATGTTTAGTTTAGTTATTGTTTTTAGTTTAATGTTCATTATGTTCGAGACTACTTGTTGTTAGAGCTACAATGTAACTTAACTATGATTGATTAATTTTCAAGAGTTGTTGATGCAATTCTAGATCTCGTATGTGTGAGTTATATATCATATTCTTAATGCTTTGAAGTGCTTGATCACCACTTGAATGATTTTTATTGCATGATGAAATCGAAAGGAGATTCTATACGAGTGCTTTATGATATATAGCCATGAATTTAACTTAGATAGAGATATACTAGGTTGTTTGTGTGGTTTCGGTAGTAAGTAAATCGAGGGTGGTTTATTGAATCCAGGAACATTTATAGATTTTAATGCACTTAGGTTTACTTAAATTCACATGGACCAAGTGTGGGTTGCTAAATCTAAGTAGGGTTACTATACTGGATCAAGGATGGTAATTTAAATTAGGAACTTCTACAATCACATTATGATTTCAATTTGATTGCATGACGAGCTTGGTTAATTAATCTTAATTGATTAAGTGAAATCAGATGCTCTAACTTTTTTAATTCTTGATCAAAGTCCTTTGCTTCTTGCTTCTTTATGTTCTAAATTTCTAGGTTTAGTTTGTGAATTTCTATTTTTGATTTTGGTTTGCTTCCTTGGTTAATTTAGCTTTCGAAAATTTCAATCGTAATATGTTAATTTAGTTTTCTTTAGAATTTCGATTGTTTTATCAAATCTTTAATTGGTTAGATAAAGTTGAGCACTGTTCACCTTTAGTAAGTAATTTGATTGATTTGTCTACAATCTCTGTGGGAACGATATTTTAATTCATCACTTTATTACTTGTTCGATACGTACACTTGCGTTGCTAATTTAGAGAACACTACCCCATTATCAATGTGCATTTTCATTTAACAAAGTTCCGTCTACAATATTAAAACAACTAATTCATTAGCAAATAATGACATTGACACGACAAATTACTTTTTCATTGAAGAGAGAATTTTGGAGGAGTGAGCGCTAAATACATAAATGCTACGTAAGAATTTAGACCAGACTAATGGTGAATATATTGCTTAGTGATGATTAGATGAGCATGAAAAGGTAAACGCTAAGGGAGAGAGCTTCCTATTTTAGTTATGGATGAATGTCTTTGCCGGGCTTCTTGGTAAGCATTGACCCTCCCATCCATCCATTCCCAAAACCAACCCTCCCACCATATCACTCTCTCCCTCCCTGAAAGACCAACAACAAAAAACATGCACCCCACGTTCATGTTCATCCCCATTCAGACAAACCAATCCAGTTCTCAACCCCATAACTCCTGCGAAAGTTCAACAAAACAAGACCCATCTGCATAATTGTTCTCCTTTCCATCTCCCGGTTCCCCTTCATTCTCCCCACCTTTTTTCATCCTCCACCTCTTGCAGATTCTACAGGTCTTGCAATTCTTCCAGAGAAACCGAGAAGAGGTTTTAAATCGAGTCATCAATGGTTCGGGCCCTCGAACACGAGCGTAGCATGCAGAAGTCGAAGTCCTTCCATTTCAAGCGCATATTCGACCGGCACAACCAAGGCCATGCGGTTCTCGACAACGGAGTCGCGGATGGGCTTCAGTTCAGAAGCCCAGGCTCGAGAACTGCGGAATTGATGGAGAACCAAGACATTGGTTGGGTTTTCGATCGGAGTAATGATCCTGTTTCGGGCCTTGAAGGAGATGAAGCAACAACAGCTAGCTCACCCGCCATGGCATCATCATCAGGTAAAAACACATAAGCACAGGATATAGGCATACCCACAATTTAACTTCTTCCCTCTGTTGACCAATCTGAACTTGCCTAAATCATTGATTCTTGAAAAATTCAGTCTGAAATATCAGGATAAATTATAAAAGGTGAACACAAATGATAAACCAAGGTAAAAATGTTAATGACAATGCTGGTGAGAAACTAGTGATTTGGATTGACTTTTGGTTCCTTTTTCTTGCAGACATGGAGCTGATGAAGGAAAGATTCGCCAAGCTGCTCTTGGGTGAGGACATGTCCGGTGGTGGAAAGGGTGTTTCTTCAGCTTTGGCTCTGTCAAATGCAATCACAAATCTTGCTGGTATTTTCAATTCTTCCGACAGATTTTCAATTTTGGGCTTCTGCTTTTATAATTGAGAAATGGCACAAAATACATGGCAATTCATGCTTTGTTTTGTATTAATGCAGCTTCCATTTTCGGAGAGCAACGACGGCTAGAGCCAATGAATCCAGAGAGGAAGGCTAGATGGAGAAAAGAAATCGACTGGCTTTTATCTGTGACTGAACACATCGTCGAATTTGTTCCCTCGACGCAAAAGTCCCAAGATGGAACCAACATGGAGGTCATCTCTCTCTCTCTCTTGGAATTGCATTGTTTGAAAATCTCTTCCTTAACCAATCCTGACTAGTGCAAATCCCAATTTGCAGGTCATGGTAACGCGACAAAGAAACGATCTGCACATGAACATCCCAGCGCTGCGCAAGCTCGATGCCATGCTAATAGTCAGTTCCTGCAATAGCTTGACTTGCTAAGAAAGAAGGAAGAAAAATATCTTCAAAGCTGTATTAACATGGATTCTTATGATCATGAACAGGGCTATCTGGACAATTTTGGGGGTCAAAATGAGTTCTGGTATGTCTCTAGAAATGCTAAAGAATCTGAGAAAGGGAAAGCACCGAGGGAAGATGATAAATGGTGGCTACCGACTGTCAAAGTTCCTCCGGACGGCCTATCTGATGGCTCACGGAAATGGCTGCTGTTCCAGAAGGAATCAGTGAACCAAGTTCTAAAAGCAGCAATGGCCATAAATGCTCAAGTATTGTCAGAAATGTCGATTCCTGAGGACTACATTGAGTCCCTTCCCAAGGTAGGACAAACACGTAGTCCAATTAATAATTCAATGACGCAGTATATCACCTGACTATACATAAGATTAGTAATTCATTATCCGAAGGCAAAAGAACAAAACAATGATCCCATTGGCTTCACTGTGCAGACAACTTCTCGGGTTTAGAAGATCTAAACTAAAAAATTGTGACTATTTTTGGGCAGAATGGTAGAGCAAGCCTTGGTGATTCAATCTACAAGTGCATCACAGTGGAGTACTTTGATCCTGATCAATTCTTGTCCACCATGGACTTATCAACAGAACACAAAGTCCTGGACCTCAAGGACAAGATTGAGGCCTCCATTGTGATCTGGATGCGGAAGATGCACCAGAAGGACGGGAAGTCACCATGGGGATCAGCTATAAGCTTGGAGAAGAGGGAACTCTTTGAAGAGCGAGCTGAGACCATCCTCATCCTTCTCAAACAGCGGTTCCCCGGGATACCACAGTCCTCTCTCGACACCTCAAAAATCCAATTTAACAAGGTAAAGAACAAAATGTCTAGTGCAGTAAAATCCTTAGAGACAATCTACAGGCCAGAACATCCTTGAAAGAAACTTCTTTAACAGAACTAGACCGTTGAAGGAAACAAATCCAAGAGCCACTTATTGTACCACCACATACTCGCATTGGTTCACCATTACCTCTGGCTCTGCAAGTTTATCTATACATTTGCTCACATCAGATATAGAAACTTTGTTTGCTGGCCAATACTTTTGTTTGGTGCTCTTGCACTACCTTCTCCTTGCTAAAACCATCTAAAATTGACAGGATGTGGGACAGTCAATCCTGGAGAGTTACTCAAGAGTCATAGAGAGCTTGGCATTCACAGTAATTTCGAGAATAGAGGATGTCCTTTACGCAGATTCTCTGGCCCAAAATCCATCACTAGCAGCACCTGACCAGTCACCCTTAGATGACGAGGAAGAGGCAGAGGCCTTGCAAACTTCAGAAACACCAAATTCAAAGACATTGTCCGACTTCATGGGCTGGAAATTCGGGAAGGAAGAGAGCATGGTGAAGAAGGATAGCTCCATAAGCAATTTAGAAAGTTTTGTTGTAGATGACGATGGACATGTTGTGAGCAGATCACCAAATGTTCCTAGTATAAAGAAGGTTTCCTATTTAGAGAAGCTTGAGAACTTGAGTGGGCTAAGAAGCCCAACAGCTCGGCACTGAAGAGAAAGACGAGAGACAAAAAAGAGGAAAAAGGCAAAGAGAGAGATTCGGATTTTGAATGTGTAGAGTACAGTAAGAGCATATCAAATGTAAATACGCAGATTGTGTAGAATTTTTGAGGGACTGGTAAATCCTCCAACGGAAGTCTTGGTGTCCGATTCATTCTTCTTAGAGTCTACTCTATCTGTTCCGCCTCTACTCAGTCTCTTTTTTGGACTGAAAGCTATCAATGTAACTGATTAGCTCGAGAACTTTATCATCAATTGGCCAATGAGTAATGCGGAATTGTAATTTTTGTGTAGGAGGGGGATATACTGGTAACCGCACAATTATCTTCACTGCATGTTTTTGATTTTCAGAGGCTGTGTTTGACTATTGCAATTTCAAGAATCCAAGTCCTTAATAACTAAGATAGTCGAAATAACTTATACAAAGAAGATTTCTTAGTTATAACTTAGCTAGCCAAAACCAAAAAGCGTAATAGCACAAGACTTTATTTAACTGAAATATTGATAAATTATTCTTTGCAGAAAGAAACATGATTAAATGAAGATGCATCCTCTTAAAACGGAAAAAGAAACAGGAAAGAGAGCATTAGCATGACTTCTATTGGAGAGCATCATATGAGCTATTAGATGCTAAGTAGAGTAAGATGAGTTACCTTAAACTATCTAGCTTTACAACAGAGAACTTTGGACAATTTTTTCTTTAACGATTTGTGACCATCCGATTACGTGTAATATTCAACTGCTAAAATATGTCAACTAAAATTGCGCCGAAATCTATATGTTCAATGACCAGCGACCATATAGATTGAGCTATTGGAAAATGAAAGATATTCCCATAATGGAAGGAAAAGAAAGGCAAAATTCTACAACACTGATTTGGCAGTTTGCAAAAGTCATGCTCATTCCTTATCAAAGTCAAATCAGATCCTCATGCATCATTTCTGCATGGGAATTAAAGGAGCATGATGATTGATGGTGAGGAAGAGAGACAGATCTTTGTAGAAGTTCCCAGCATCGTTCAGTAGTTTGAACTGTTTAAACTAGACTCAAGAAAAAATCTCAACATGCCATCTGCATCCCTAACCAAGAAAAAGTGATTGCCTCGAAAAGTCGCTGCTCTCATAGACCGTCATAAAGGCATAGAAATTCCTGCAAGATGGACAGAGGAAAGTATTGTCAAGAATCATTCATGTCCTACGAGTGCAGATTGGCCAACTGTATTTCAATTACCTCATACAAATAATCCACATATCATTTTCAAATGCTCTGCACAAAAATGAGCGATGCACGTGCCTCTAGTAACACAAGATATCTGATCAAATTACGTCTAGAGGCAAGACTAAATACAGCATTTGAATTAGAAGGAATGCAAAAACAGAACAGCCGTATATCACATCCAAACAGATTCATCTCTTCTATGGGCCAGATGAGCAAGCCCAGCCAGGACACACAAAGGCAGAGAACATCTCACAACAACAAAAGTTGCTCTTGCTTTCTCTGAGCAGTGACAAGAAACTGTTTTGTTTTTTTATAAATAGCCTGACTGAAATGACACTCTAACAAGCATGCATGCAAAACACAGTTCCAACAATCAATATACTATTTTCGATGTACCATTCATCTTGAACCACCACAAACTCCAATGGTTCGCAGTAACTCGTAGAAAAGGGCAGAGATAATTCCACAGGCAGCTCCACAATCATTTCAACAAGTGGTAAAATTTTAAGTATTGATGAAATTGAGCAAAAGCTTAACTATATGCAGAGGAAACTTGATGCTGTCAAAAAGAGTATGGATCAAATTCCATCTCCACCGGGTTAATTTAACCCTTCATAAAACATTTCCAGCTGCTCTGCACAAAAACAAGTGATGCATGTGCCTATAGTTGGACAAGATATCCCATCAATTTAAGTCTTGAAGGCAAGATTAAATGCACTTAGCCAATTAGAAAGACTTTCTAGGTTAAGGTGAAAAGAAAGAGCCTATAATCACATTCAAACAGACTCATCTCTTTTATGGACCAGATAATCAAGCTCCAGCCAGTATACACAAGGCAGAGAACAGAAGCTTTAACCATAAACAGAGAAAACTTGATGCTGTTTAAAAGAGTATGGATCAAATTCCATCTCCACCAGGTTAGAGTGCAAGGCCACTTGTGTGCAGCCACGCCAACTAACCAAAGTGATAGCGATCCTTTTCCTTGCCCCCATACTATGGGTGACTGCCAATTACAAATGCTGAGGAACTACTGATTCTTTTTAATTTGGCCAGAGAAGAACTATTAAATAATTGCTTAAAAAAGCTACAAAAGTTGAACAGTCACGAAGACATCTCCATATCATGCGATACAGCCTGCCCAGACTTCTTAAAAAACAGACTTTGATGTTTTATATGAAAGATGAACATCACTCAATAAAAAAACTATAAATTGCCATCTAAACTATCTATATCATGCAGAAGCTTTGGACACCATGTGAAAGCAGCAAACAAAAGAAGAGATGTCCAAAAGATAGAACAGAAGGGGGCTAAGTACATTGAAGGAAACAAGCAGCCAAAGTGACCAAATCGTGAATCTACTTTAAGTAGATGAAGCCAAGCACCCTACTTGGTACTTCCAACAATCTTTCTCAACCACAAGCCATTTCTAGATTATAAAGTACCCTTTTACATTTGATCTTCAATTCTCTGACAAGATAAAGTCAGATCTAAACATTTATTTCAAATTTGATTCGTAACCCATCACCAACATTCATTCTCCAAAAAAGAAGAAAACTTTATTTTCAGAACTATACACCCCATCTACAACTCGTGTTTGACTCTATCACAACCACGCCATGTAACTGGATCCTTTGTCATTCGGAAAATGATACGCATGTCCAGTGCAGATAAAGAAGTTCTAAAAAAGATGATATACGATCCGGTTACTGTGCCAATCTAAACCATCTCAGTGGACAAATGCTTAGGGAACCAAAACCGCAAGACATACATCAAAACTGCTTAGCTCTCAGCAACTCAGTTTTTTCACCAGTAGTTTCACACGGGTCATCAAAATCCACAATTGACCAGTTACCACACAATCGAAACACTACTGAAAGAAGATACAGCGCGACAGTGTAACCGGACCTTGAGGCACTAATCCCCAGCTCTGGGACTCCATTGCCAAGCTCGACTGGAGCCTCGCCGAGGCGATGGCGCTGTGGAGAGGCATCAAGGATTCGACGCCGCCGCTCAACTCCAAGGGCAACCTGACACCACCCAAAATCGTCACAAACAAACACACGCTGTGAATCTGGGGACGACCCAGGAAGTCAAAACGAATGCCCAGCACAGTAGTAGCGAAAAGACGGACGCTTTTGCTTCTTCTGCGTCGAAATTAGCACGAGCGCTCATGCAGCGAGCGCGATTCGAGTCATTTCTTTACCGCGAGAAGGCGCGAGAGAAGCGCCTGGAAGAAGCGGAGGCGGAGGCGGAGGAGGGGAGCGGAGCTGAGGGAGAGAGCGGGGACTGGTTGAGCTTGAGGGAGAGAGGGCGTAGCCGAGAGGATAACCTAGAGACCACCTTCGAAGACGCCATTGCCGGAGGTTTTTGCAGGGTTTTCGCTCCTTCTTTCCTCTCTCTCTCTCTCTCTCTCTCTCAATAAGGCCGCTCTGCTCTCGTGGACGCTTCGGGAGGTTTTGCTAGACTCACTGGTCCTTCGTATGGTCTCTGTGTCACTGACCAATGGCGATCGTTGCATTTTCTTTTCCTTTTTTATCTAACCAAACCATAGAACTGTTCATGAGTTTTGCGCGCTCTCCTATGCTCTATAGGCATCCAGAGAAGCGAGTTTGAAAAAAGAGTTCTACGTTAAAAGGTATGGCTTGGGTCAAGTTGGACCGTCGGTCATTTGTTCGGTGCGGATGTTAGTGCGCCCTCATATCGAGCCTGGTCCGAGCCTGGCTCAACCAACTCATATGAGCGAATCTATTGAGAAGCCTATGATTCCATAACTTATCGATATGAAACTTGTATCGAAGCTGCAGAAATATTTTTGTACATATTAATTAGTGTATTGTCTAAGAGACTTGTGCAACTTATCAATACGAAACTTGTATCGAAGCTGTAGAAATATTTTTGTACATATTAATTGGTGTATCGTCTAAGAGACTTGTGCGTTGTTGTTTGTTTATGTGCATGCTCTGTGATGCTTCCTTTCATGTGCCTCATAGACACGAGGCTACAGACTGAAGACGTTGGACTAACGTGATCAAGTACAAGTTGACATTCTATACTCGTGTTTGGATGGGTTAATTTTGCGGTTGAGATTGCTATTTTTGCACATCCTAATAGGACAACAATGCATGATGGCGCGTCGAGGCAGGAGATTGTCTAAATGAGGTTTGCACGGGCGCAGATTGGAGGTCCTTGCTCTTCTCAAATAATGTCACGGAGCTGCGTTCGCTGCATTTCGGCGAAAGAACTGCACTCGAAGGCGCAAAAATCCTACGGGTAATGCTTAATTAGCTTCTAATAGGATCGAACTATCCGGAGTCAATCCTTACGCAAATGTCGGTAAATAATTACTACAGGCAATCAGATTCAAGGGCTCTTGTGACAGTTCCCAGTAGCCCCGGAGAACAAACAGCATGCGAAGCGCAAAATATATGTTGACACTAACAAAATTGGAAGAACCAAAACAATGGAGATCGAATGTTATCGGTCAATCAGAATTTCGGGATACATTTTCAACACTTTGCTAATAGAGATTACATTAGGAACAGCAGTTGGAACCCAAACACATGAAGAATCAACAGAAACCTCCAAGATTCAAATAAGGTAATAAGAGATTGACACTTTGAGCTGAGGCCTACGGCAAAGGATGTGCAGCTACAAAGAAACACGGTCAGCGCATATACTTAAATATGCTTAGGTTGAACCTCTAAGAATTGGAGCTCCTCGGCAGTCCCCAAAAACAGCATTTGTAGGATGTCGATCTCCTATTAGATATGCATTAAGCGACACAGCCTCCGCACATAAAACTCCTGCAGCAAAAGAAAGGCTCCGTTCAACAGAAAAATCACCGTCTGCTATTAATGTAGGCATTGAGCTAGCAAATTTGTGTCGGATGAATGTGTCTAATCAGGTAAAATGATGATATAAACAGAAACAGAATGACAACATGTTAAGTTATAGTAGCTAAAAAACATGCTCCGTCAATGCCAAAGGAGAAGAGTAAGAACGGTCAATATTAAAAAGGCAGCTCATGTTGTCGTCACAGCATCATGCAAATAGCATTGTCATCCTAGCATCATACGAACTGCAAGGCTCTAGTGCAACATAACATTGATCTTGAGAAGATTACTCTACAGTTACTTGACTTGAACTGGTATACAACTGAAGAAACCCAAGAGGTGTCTGATATGACTCTTTCCACCTCAACACCGTAATTTCTCTAAGTTCCAGCAGAAATAACATATCTTGATTCATGATCTGTAGATGACAGTGGTTGTCTTTGTTCATCGACTCTACTAACGCACACATCTTAACTATGAATTAAATTAGCGATCAAGGCACTCTTATGTGACTCTTTCAACCAGTCCTAACAAAACTTACAGAAAAAGATAAAAAGAAAACTATCTAAAATGTCTCTTTCTAACTACAAAATTTTGCATGTCCAAATGCACTAAACTGGTTTCACCGAGTACTACGAATTGTCAGATCTAGGTGACAGAGTATGCTTCCCCTGATTAAAATATAGCATCACGAACTGAAAACTTCTCACTGCAAGATGATAGCTCACAGATTGAAGCAAGAAAAGAATATTAGAGTGCGTACGCTATCACAGAGCTCGACCTCCTGTGGCTTTTAGTTCTAGTCATTTCCTTCTTCCGAGGAGGCTGAAGCACCACCTTGATTGCAGTGTCGAAGATGGCTTTGACATTCTGCACATTGAAACAGTAATTGTTGTTAGCTACGAGCAGTACCATGAACCATCAGACAGGAGAGCATTTTATCCTCCAAGTGACAGACACGTTTCCAGTTCTTGTCAATAGCAATGACCTGTTGAGTCTTAGAGCTGCACTCAATATAAGCTGCGGCACCAATTTGCTTCCTGAGCTCTTCACCCTGTTCATCAAAAGCTTCATGAGCTTCGCACATGAAGCAAAACCATACATTACTTAATAATGTAAATGTCATAGCCTTTCACCTGAGCAGTTGTAATAAAATTGTATGCCATGTTATCAGCTACGTATCCTCTGTCATCGCGAAGATCTGATGGAAAATGGGAAAAAACCTTTAGCTTGTTTTGGATTGCAACAATCATGAGCCAGTAAAGATCAATTTTTCTTTTTTCACATTGGAAATTGCGGAGTACGTGATCTTTCAGGCGAGGCCTACCAAGTTTTGTTCCGACAAGAACAACTGGAACATTTGGTGCAAATCTTCTTAATTCAGGCATCCACTGTAAAAAGCAAGCAAACTCATAAGTAAACAAAAAGTAGATGGTCAGGCTCAGACAAACTGACTAAACAAAACTGATTAAATCCTTGAGCATGTGCTAAACATGGAGAGAAAAATATATATTGCCCCTGATTGGGACCTTAAAGAGCCTTTTCTTTTGTAAAGCACCATCTAGAAAGCAGTATGCACTAAGCAAACTCCAAAAGAGAAAAAGTGAGAAAGGAAAAGAAAAGAAAGTAGCATAAAGGCATAAGCATGGGGATTACTACCTTCTTTAGAACATTTTCATAGCTTGCTGTACTAATTAGTGAAAAAGCCAACACGAAGACATCTGCTCCTCTGTAGCTCAATGGCCTCAACCTGCTATAATCTTCCTGACCTGGAAAAAGAAAACCCAATAGGGATAAACCCATTTTGAGCAATAATCTAAGAAGAATCCATATAAATAAAAAGAGAAGAAACATAAACGCGGGAGCACCTGCCGTATCCCACAATCCCAAGTTAACAATGTTCCCATCCACAGCCACATTTGCACTGAAGTTATCAAACACTGTGGGTATGTAATCCTGTCACCAAAAGAAACAAGAAAGAAACCCAATAAAATCTATTCAAAGTATAAATCTCCCTCTGCAATCTGCACTCGACGGCTTCTTTCTATATCCCTCTTTGTCGGACTACATTGTCAATAGCTCAATCAGAAAACAAAAAAAGAAAGGAAAATCAACCGAAAGTTCCTTTGAACATTGAAAACACCAAAAACCCATATGCAAAATCCTTCCAAAATCTCTTCTTTTTCCCATAAAGAAATGCGAAAAAGAAGGAGGACTTACGGTAGGGAACTTGTTGCTGGTGTAGCAAATGAGCATGCAAGTCTTGCCCACAGCTCCATCTCCAACCGTGACACACTTGATGAACTTGGAGGCGCTCATCTTTCTTCCCCACAAGAAAACCCCAGCAGAGCCGCACGAGAAGCTCTCCAAAGCTACAGCCAAAACAGGAGGGACACTTTGAAGGACGTCCCAAACCCAGCCGACGAAGAAGACAAGACAGAGAGAGAGAGAGAGGGAACAAAAGAGGTGGAAGGAGGAGGAGGACAGGAGAAAAGAGCCAGCTACAGTGCTACAGAGCGTTATGCCCGTATGAACTATTTGACGAGGAATGAGACAAGCAAGATGTTCGTCTCGTAGTTTCAAGAAAATGCATTAACAGAGCAAGACTGCTGTTGCTGGCACCTTTCCTTGTCCCTCTCGATGAATTTCGAAAATCCAACAGAAAATCGTCCTTTTTCAAAATGGAGCGAGTGGGGGTCCCTTTCTCGAACGGCTCCCGTGCCCATTCTCGTGCCTGGTATTCACTGAGCATACGTATAAACCGAGCGGGGTCAAGGGCCCAGAGGGGGTCGCCCCATGATAGGCATCTGCACCACTTTTGCCAAAGACCTAAATCCTAATATATCATATTTTCGTTGTGTGGCGATCGATGTTGGATAAAGTCTAGTCTGGGTCCACAAAAATCTAGAATGGTATTTTAAAAAATGGTTCCGGACATGAATGGTTCTTGAACTTTGTCCAAATGTGTAACGTGATTTTTAAATTTTTAATTTGTTCTTCGTGATTTCTGGACTTTTGAAACATGTTCAATATAGTCTCTAGATTATACGGAAACATTCAATGTTGTCCTTCCATAATTCGAGTTCAGGGATAATATTAAGCATTTTTCATATAATCCATAAGCTGAATTGAATACCTACCAAAAGTCCAGAACCATATTGAACAAATTAAAAGTTCATAGATGACATTGCACATTGGGTTAAAATTTAAAGACTATATTGAATAAATTAAAAATTCAAAAATTATATTGCACGTTAACCAAAGTTCACGGACTAGTGTCGTTTTATCTTTATAAAAAATTGATACAAAGAGAGGCATGATTACGTCAAAGTCAAGGCATTTCACCATTCCATGATTTTTCACCTCGATTACCCCGATTACTCCGACGTTGCTGCGGCCCAGTTTTCTCTACTCATCACTCCGCACATGGCCTCCCTCCTTGGCTCTCTCTCAAACAAATCGAAGCTCCTAAAGGTCCATGGCCACCAATTGAGAAGACAAATCAGAAGTTTCGATTTGTTCAGGGAAGGAGGGAGGGAGGAAAGAGAAGAGAGCGAATCGAGCGTGAAGGCAAACGGGCGGTGGTGGCCATCATCGACGGCGGCGTTAGCATGACGGTGGGTAAGCGTGGCGCAGCTATAGACAATTTGAGAATGGGTTAATTTTGCCACCCTAAATTTAGAACATCTCACCCTTGTACTAAATTCTTTTAGTTTCACACCCTCTAAAATTAAAACGATTCTGCTTAAAACCTCCGTTAATATCATTGACGTTTTCGTATACATTATTCTATATTCTATAATTTCCTGAACCGACGCCATGCATGTTGGCCCTTGCTCATGTATAACCTTCTACACTGACATATAACTTTCAAACTGAAGAACAATCCAGAAGGGAGTGAAAACAAGCTAAAAGACGAGGATGAGCACCGGATCATTATTCCACAACGTCCATATAACCATATAACAAAAGAGTCGGGACATATAAACCCACTATAAGGAGGGTTTAGCGCGTACTCAAACCACCGTATGGCAACAAACATAAAGCTAACACAAAGCTCAGAGACTCCCGAAGCCGTGATGCCAGGGGATGGCAAAAAAACTTAGAGAGCTTTGAGGATTTCATCGGCACTGGAGACGGTGAACTCTCCCCCAGATTCGATGTTGGCTGCCTTCACCTTGAGATCCTCGACCAAGAGAGCAAATCTCCTGGAGCGAGTACCGAGCCCTTTCTCACTCAGGTCAAGCTCGAGGCCAAGAGCATGGGTGTATTTCGCTGAACCATCTGCCAAGAACTTGACATGCTTGTTATCAGGGAAAGTTTTTGCCCACGCCTTCATCACAAATGGGTCATTCACTGAAAAAATAGAACCAAATTGAGCATCGAGGGTTTCAGGAAAAAAAAAATCCACTCAGTAGGACCAAATTACCTAAGACAGACAGAGTGCCATCTGTTCTAAAGCTAACATGTTTTATTGACTAGACGATGGCACAAGCTCTTTGATAATCTCCATACGATATGTAGCAGCTGAACTATGGAATCAAATATGGAATTCACACAGCCACATATTATCGGAAGGAGGTGCGGGTTCAGTAGGTACAGTCAAGAGAAGTAACAGTTACGAGAGTATTAAGGAAAGCCATATTTTCTCTAATGACAGTGCAATGTTTTGATTCAAGCTCTTTCAAGTGTCCTAGGACCCAGAAACTTTCTTCTTTTTGGACTAGCTTTCTATAGTTGTTTCCCAAGCAGGATCTTGAACTCACCATGTCATTAGCAATACAGCTTTTAATTAATAAACTTAAATGTTTGAGTGAAATGTAAAACCAGAGAGAGGGTGTGCAAACAGCAATCTATTTAAAGATTCCTAAGACTCCAGGCCAAGAAAATCCTGAAGATAGCGAGCATCTCTTTTGACCACAAGGCACAATTTTAGATGAAATTAGACTTATACCAACCACACTAACAAGCCTGAAGGCAAATGGGTTTAGCTATCCAGGACACTTTGTAAATATTTAATGGATTTTCAAGGGCGGCAAGCGGATCTTATGCAATGGGATCGACACAGAGAAATATTGAACACGAAATGGTCGTCTACTGACTAATGCCTTGGAAAAACCGCTCAAAGTCAAATGATGAATACTCCCAACTGATAATTTGACAAGCAATTGGGTGAAGAAAGCGATGCCAAAAGAAATGGTCAACTACTGACTAATGCCTAACAACTGCTCAAAGTCAAAACATTTCACACTCTACACAGGAGTCCCTTTTGCGTTTCCTTGTAATCTCCAGAAACCAGTACAGTCCCCGATCCACGTTATTATTAGATTATGATTCTCGATATTTGCTGAAACCAATATATTTGACGAGTCATTGAAGATAGCTTCTTTACCTCGTCACTAACCAGCGGATGCCCTATACTCCATTAGTCAATCATAAGGACAAAAACATGCCAAACCAACCATGTGCAACCTTGAAACAAAGCATCGGCGTGTATAGCAGGAAATGACGATATTAGACGACAAAGAAAGAGGAGCGATCGTCTAGAAACTCTTAAAAAAATGAAAGAAATCGCACAAAAGAGACGAAAAAGACGAAGAATATACCGCTGAGACACAGAATCTCATCCACGCCCTTGGATCTCAGCACCTCCGCGTTCTCAATGAAGCCCGGCACGTGCTTCAAACTGCAAATCGAACGATACACACGAGGGTAATACCCGAAAAATCGAAGCAATACGACAATCGCTTCTTCGACTATCACGCAACCAACTACCCCTTCCCAACCACAACCATTCAGCGTAAACAAAGTACAAGAAAGAGAGTAAAATATGACGCGATCACCGCAGTTACAATTCCACTGTTATTCACTCCAAAAACTCATCGTTAATCGAACAGGTCGACCAAATTATAGCAGCATAATGCACTATTTTCAAACGACTTGTTTCAGTCCAAACATCTACCAGGGCCAGGCTCGCAATGATCGGACAAAGCTAATCGCATCAAACATCCGCTTCCGCTACTCGAGACACGCACGAAATTCAAGAAACGGAAAGACGAAAACGTTGATTCGGCCGAAGAATCCAACGCTTCGCACTGCGATTCCCTCGTTCCTCTCTTCCCCTCCGAAAACACAGCCGCGACCAGGCGGCGACGCTACGAGGAAACGGCGAAGGCCGGGAACAGCGACCGGGAGCCGGCGAAAGGGGAAGCGATCGCGGCCGCTCACCTGCAAGTCGGGGTGAAGGCGCCGGGGACGGCGAAGAGGACGGCCTTCTTGCCGGCGGCGAGGGAGTGCACGGAGACCTGCTGGAGCTGGTCCTGCTCGTCGAAGTAGGCCAGCGTGCCGTCGGGGATGGCGTCGCCGACAGCGATCGGGGCCATGGCTCGGCGTTCCTGGCCGGACGGACGTACGGTACGGACGGACGGTACGGCGGTGATCGGCGGTACTGGCCGTTGAGGGAAAGAGCGAGCGAAGGTTCCGGAGCGGTGTCTGGATCCGGATATATAGGAGCCGCTCGTGGGGACAAGCGGATCTGTAGGGCGACATTGAATCGAATTTGATAGAGGAGGTTGGAGTCCGGGCGGTCCTAGGGAAGTGATTATCGTGTGCGGGCGCGATCAGAGGGAAGGAGCCTGGACCCTGCAAATGGGCGCGCCACGTGTTCTTCTTCTTTTTTGGTCGGTCAACGAAATGAAGAGAGGGTGTCGTGTAGCGGACAACCTATCACGAAAGTATAATTGAGTTTTAAAAATTTACAAAATGTGCAATCAAGTCTTTCAATTTGTTGAGTTTGTGCAATCAAGTCTTGCGCATCCAGTCCTAAAACTTATTAGCATTTTCTGTTTGTCAAGTTGGACGGAGCTTATGGAAGGACTTGATTGCATCAACTTGATAAGTTTCTGGATTTAATTACACTTTTTTAAAATTTTAGAACTCAATTGAATTTTTATGATAGTTTTTAAGATTTTTAGTATACTTATCTCGAAGGGGAGTGTTATGTCAACTATGGTTTTTTGATGGCAACGTTTCCTAGGCGAGGTGAATTAATTAGTAGTGGAAATTATTAAATTCTGCTTTTATCTTATGAGGCTTATGGGGTAGGTTTTGAACGAATCTTCCTGTTTTTCCCTAATTATTTATAGCGCCTACGTAATTGGAGGACTATCTGTCTTCGAATAGCCTGTGCTCGGTCGACTTAAAATAAAAGGAACATCAACCTAATATAAATATAACTCGAAATGAGATGCTACTTGCTATTATAGAGATTACAAGTTAAAATATACTTACATGGAATTATCATAATATTTGTGAAGTCCAAAAGGTGAAAAGAGAATAAAAGGACAGCATAGTTTTAGATGAAAAGATGTTCTAGAATCCAGACAATAGTGTAATTACTTGAACTCGTGAATGGTATCGAATGACTAATTTGACTTTGCTATGGAAGTCGAGGGATCAGATTGAATAAATTGAAATTATAAGGACAAGATAGAACATTTATGAATTGTTCACGGATCGCATTGAATGGATTAAAAATTCCTAGATGACATTGCATGATCGAATCAAAGTCTGTTAGTGTCATTTTCCCAATTTCTCAATTAATTAATAGTGGAAAATGTTAATTTCTGCTTTTATCTTATGAGGCTTAGTGGGTAGGTTTGAATGAATCTTCCTATTTTTCCCCAATTATTTATAAGGCCAACATAATTGGAGAATTATTGTTTTAAAATAGCCAGCGAGTGCTTTGATCGACTTGACCCGTTCAACTGGTCTTTGGTATATACACAAGCGAAAAAGAAATAATTATGTGGGACTAGATCAAAAAGACTAATGTCGACTGAACTCTGAATTCTTGAATTGACTGCTCAGGGATAAATAAGGCAAGAAATTAAGGAAATAATTATCCAATCGGATCTAAATATGTTGCACGGATGTCGGTTCAGTTCTTAACTATTTAATTTTGATAATTTAGTCATAAATCTTTGTGTGAAACTCCAATGTAGTTCTTTCGATTAATTGTAATCGGAAATAGATAACGTGACAATTCAATTATCGCTGACCGACCTACGTGACATACTACCTAATCAGTGATTTTCGATAAAAATTAATCGGAATGACTATATTAAAATTTCTAACAAAGGTTTGGGTCTAAGTTGGCAAAATTGAAAAAAAATTATTACTGGATTGATATTTGTACAATTAATTTAGGATTGATTGGACACTTTCCCTGGAGATTAAGTATAGGGATTGAAAGCTTCTATGTGCCAACTGCCAATGCCTTTTATAAGTAGTCCATATGTCTGTTAAGAAAACAATGAGTCTACTTTACGAAGACGATGCCGACCCGCTCTTACAAGCAAGCAACGATCGGCTGCCCTGCCTTGAATTTCGATGCCGGCCGGGCGGTGTTCCGCCGGAAGCCGTTGGCCGCTTTTGGAGCATCAAGTTCTAATAGATCACACAATCGCTCTAAACCAATCACGCAAAATTTAATCTATTGGACATGTTTGAGCCTTCGCACGCCTTGATCTGAGTTAAATTAAGGTGCACAAATCACCAAAGAGCTACAAATTAAAAAGGCGAGACGGCGATGGATGTATTGGATACCTTCTTTTTTTTTTTTGATCAGGAGGAAAATTTCATTTGATATGAAAGAGAGTTACATAATTTCAGGATAAAAATGCAAATCTTGCAAAATAAGTAAATTTGAAAGATGAATCGACTTGGTACAATATGGAGAAACTTGCTCATTTTACAAAAACAAATTTGTCATAGTATTAAAGCAAAACCGGTGGCCGATCACCGAATCTCGCATCATCATTAGTGATTAACACACGTCGAGTATCCCTCTCTGATAGTTACGCCTTTGCTAAAAGATGATGTGCGCACCGCGCCTAAGTTCGGCATCCCCAGCACCATTAATGTACAGAGATAACAACAACAACGCCAACATGTTTTTTTTGTTTTTGTGGAAACACCAACAAGTTGAAAGAGTACAAAAAAAAGCCTTCTAAATCCCGGATTTATATTTAGATCAGATAGAAGAGCACCCAAATCTACATTTAGCTCTAAATCGGGAGAGAAGAATTACAAAAGAAATACCAATCGATCCCCAAATCACTTTTAGATAAGCCGCCTAGTGAAGGCGGCAGCAGAGGAGTCTCGGAAACTTGTGGAGTGCTCGACCATCTCAAGCAAGCACTCGGAGCCGAAGCGAACCAGCATATCAGGAGAGCACAAATTCTTCCGAGGCACTCGCGCTTCGATCTTCAGAGCTCACACGACAAACCTCTCTATTTCCGTGAAAGAAGTCTACTCGTCGTCCGCGAAATCAACGGAAAAAAGTCTTGAAGATGAAGAGACGGAGAGAGGAGAGGGAGGTAGAGGGGAGGGACCTCTCTGGGACGTAGCTTTGGAAGAAGAGGGGCTGGGCGGCGGCTAGCAGAGAGGACATCCTAAGGGATAGGGAGAAAGAATTGCTGGCTAAACCTCGGTTAGAAGTGCCGGATGTACTGTATACCTTGTCGCTCAAGAAAATGGTCCGCCCCTATGAATTTGCTCGTCGAATTTCCTCGAATTTTTCGGTATCTCATTGATAATCCGATCCCTCGTATGAAAGGCAATCGAGAAAACAAGGAGATCATCTAAGCACATACTTGGTACATCGTGCATCAACGAAACATCGGCATTATGTAGCTAACGAGTAGCAAAGATCAAGCGAGAATTGTCATTGGAGACCCTTGATGACTCTCTTGGTCATCCTCCGATTCATCCTCATCCCAAACCTTTCGCTCCTCACCACCCTCATAGGCCCAGGCACATACGAGGTAGTAGAAGAAGTTGATCACGCTCAAACCCGCCAAGATCCAGTAGTAATAGTCATAGTGACCCTTGTTCACGTTCGTGGAGATCCATGTCCCATCCTTACTTCTCTTGCTCAAGTGGTCCAAGATGCTCACGATCAGGCTCGCAACCAAGTTGCCCACTGCCATTCCCAGGGTAAGCAGCGCCACCGAAACGCTTGCCATGCTCCTGGGAAATTGGGAGTAGTAGAACTCGATTTGCCCGATCGCGTTGAATGCCTCCGCTAGCCCGATCAAGCAATGCTGCGGGACGATCCACATCGCCGACATCTTCAGGAGCCCATGCGGGTTCTCAGCGAACCCTTCCCGTATTGCCTCGGCTCGCCGCTTGTGCTCCACCGAGGCTGATACGAACATGCCTGCACAGGAGATGAGGAGCCCAATCCCCATCCGTTCCTTGAAGGTGAGCCCACGGGGCCGCTTGGTCAACCTCGAGACGAGGGGGACTATGATCCTGTCGTAGATCCCGACCCATATCATGAGGGTCAGGATGCCGAAGATGGCGAAGGAGCCCGGCGGGATTTTGATGCCGAAGAGGAAGCGTCGGTCCATGGTACTCACCTGGAGGACCGGGAATGAGCCCTGGCTTAAGGTCACGGCGATCCCGATGCTGGTGGACCAAATGGGAAGGACTTTGATCAGGGCTTTGAGCACCTCAACTTGCTCGATTGTGCAGAGTCTCCACGGATCTATGGCCGATCCATCAGGGTCCAGGTCCTTCTCAGAGTTGTTTATGAGGCAAGCCTTGTTTAGGAACCTGCGGAGAGAGAAATGAAAGATCCCCCGCCAAGTCCTTCTCAGGGACGATTCACGTTAAATTTAGACTTAGCCGGAGCACGACACTTTCATCGATATTGTCTTAACTTTGAAATCCAAGCACGGCATGACTATAGAAATGGTTACATGAAAAGATATCTTAACGTGTCCAAATTCTAAATTCTTATATCAATGTGTCACGATATGCTTAAATGTATGTGAACGTATTCAAGTTTGTGCAGACTCATCGTGCTGGTGCCCATAACAAGTTAACCCCATTTAAGTAAATGTGTGTAAACGTGTCGCGAACAGATTAAAATCCCATAGACAATTAAACTTGATCCGAACACACTTAACCATACGTTGCCTCCATGTTGAGCAAGCGGATGGTGTCTAAAATTGCCAGCCCTATCTGATGTTGCAGAACGTATTTTCTCTAGAGATGACTGCATGATGATTCCAATGCATAAGGAAGAGAAAATCAATAAACATCATTGCTCTCTGTCCTATTAGCTTGGCTGACCGGCTTATGCAGAAGCATATTCTGAGTAAACGCTTGCCTCAGTTTCTCGCTCGGTGCAGTAACTTTCGAGCCCTTGTGATGGTAATACATGGCATCATGGCTCGTGTTGGGAAACTCCAAGTGCCTCTTTTTCCAGGCAGCTACTGTGGTCTGAGCAATGCCGGTGAAGAGGCTCTTGTTTGCCTTCACTTTGACATAGAGTGAAGAGCCCAAGAAGAAGCTCACAACTGAGATAAACATAAGCCCCACTGGGACCCCAAACCCGATCACCCAACCGCACGTATTCTGGATGTGGACTATCACAATTACTGCAATCGTGATCGAAACCCCGACCGATGCGTAGTACCAGTTGAAGAACGTCTGCAAGATCCGCCCGTTCTTGGGGTTATCGGGATTGTCTATCTGATCTGCCCCGAATGCTAGCGAGCATGACCTGATTCCGCCCGCCCCGATGGACATGAGGGCGAAAGAGGAAAACAGAAGCAGGAGCTGCGCCGAAGTTGGGGATTCGCACGGTTTGCTCCCTAGGTCGCACTGCAGAGGCTGGGCATCTTTGAGAAGGGCTGTCAACCACAACAGGGTCATGCCCTGATGAAATAAAGACAAATTAACAAAGAACATAAGAAAGAGACCATCATGATCAAACACTAGTATAGTGAAACTGAGTTCGTTGCTTTGGAACACAAACAAAATTGGTGCTTACAAGAAGGCTGATGACCGATGCGAACCCGATGACGCGGAACCGACCCAAGCAAGAGTCGGAAAGAAAAGCGCCTAGAGTGGGCATGAAGTTCGATATGGCCGACCACAAGAAGAGGACATTTGCACCCGAAGCGGCATTGAAGTGATACTTATTAATCAAGTACAAGATCATATTTGGAAGTAGCCCGATAGCAGCAACCTTCTCCAATATCTCATTTGCTGCATCAACAATTAAATTTATGATGTTGATTGTCAGATCATTAAAACAATCTCCAAGAACACATCAACCGAACAAAACTAAGACTATGTTATCAAAATTCTCAGAGAACTAGAAAATGAATAAGTTCAACGCAAGAACACTCTGCTTGTGACTTGTGAGCAGATGACAAAGAATTGTGTGATCAAGAAGTGACCTATGATGAAGGGCATGGTCTTGAGCCCACCCTTTTTGCTCGTGACCTTTTTGGCTTCATTGGCTCTGTCTGAAGCAATCTCCATGGATCTCTCTGTGTTATTTCGAGGACTCAGGGCCGGAGATTGAAATTCCTGGAGAGAGAGAACAAGAGAGATGGTCAGGCAGCTTTCGCCTTGTATCATGGATCACAACAAGAGACGGTTTCATTTGCATTATGATTGGTCATCCGATAGAAGATTTCACCACAACGGAATTGACATTTGCATTATAGCAATTTCTCTTGATGATTAGCTTTCTCCGATTCTTCTCTTGGACTATAATAAATTGGAAATGTAATCCAATAGAGGCAGTTAACTAGGTCGTGCAGCCCTAGGAAAGAGAAATTTTTAGAGAGAGAAGATCTGGATTGTATTTCACTTGTGAGAATGAGATACAAATAAGAGCGAGAAGACCCATTTATATACAAATGCAGACCCAATCGTATCCGTAGATCTCTTCTTGATCTAACGATGGAGATTGCATTGCTCATCTACCAATTACCTCCATTTATTACAGAATCGTACATTTATAATATTGCCCACCTCCAAAAATATTTTAGAACTTACAAGAAAACCCTACGACTTTATAATATTGCCACTTTGGGAAAATGTAAAGCAGTTTAGCCTAAAGGGCTTTGAGGAAATGCAAAGACTGTTTAGTAAACTCTGCTTTGAGAAGCAACTTTGAGAGAAAAGCCGTTTGGTGAAAACACATTTGAAAAGCCCCTTTGGTGATTAATTTAAGCTTTCTTTAGTTTTATTTTTTATAATTGAAAAAAATAATGCTTGCAACTTTTTAAATTTAAATATTGACAACAATGTCAAAGAAACTTTGTAAAAAATTTTATTATAAAAAAAATTCTTTTTTTGCTAAAAAATTTTAATTGAAAAAATTCACATAAAAGTGGTCTCTTTCCCAATTTAAAAAAGAGTACTTTCATCACAATAAACGTGGTAAAATATGTTATGAGGAAAAAAATCATTATCTTTATATATTTCTTAAACTTATAGCTATTGGTATTAGCAATCGGATGTCCCAATGTTGCAGTTTTTTCGATCTCAATTGCACCTACACGTAACAAATCTTTTTTTCATTCTCAAGCTGCAAAACTGCTCATGTTTTACATCAATCTCAATTGTACCTAAATCTGCTCATGCTTCACTTCACTTTCAGAAAAGTAGGTGCATATATGCATCGTTACAAGCAACTCAAACTTACACAATAAACATCACTAATTATTTGCAAATGAAAATTTGTTCTGCAGCAAACAGACTTTATATTAATTAACATGAACTGATTACATTAAGGACTAAGAAACAAAAGGTTCAAATTCTATAATCAAAATATACCATAATATTACATGTCCAATGTATACACACCCTTTAAAATCTAAAAGCTCCTGCACAATGGACACTATTGATCTAGAGGTCCATAAATATAAGGGAGCTCCCCTCCACTGAACCACTTCTCCACAGCAGGTAATCTCAAATGCAACACAGAGGTGATTCTACTTCAAAAGTCCCTACATCCTTCAAAGTAGTGTTTGACTGTGACTCTCAACGCAGCTTGGAGTTCCTGGCTCTCCACCGATTAAAGAGACCTGCACAATCACTTCCTTTAGCGGCCTGCTTCAACAAAGACAGTTCAACATTCCAATTGCCAATGCTTCGATGAATGAAACACATATACAAAATGCGAACCCTAGTCCGATGAGAACAACCACACTCGATGAACTTGTCATCAACTAGTAAAGTGACGTGAACAAATTCGAATGAACACATGCATTTCTTAAAACACAAATAAAATGCTACCCACTTGCACAATCATCTATATCTTGCAAGAGCATCACCGAGTTTATTTCAACAAGACAGGGGTATTTTCTAGTGAGTTTCAACAATTCTGAACAAATCACAGTAAATTCAATTAAACTTTAGTGAATTTTAGCAATCTACAATAAACCCGCAGCATCATCTCAACAACAGCAAATTCTAAAGGACAACGAAGAGAGAGCATCACGCCAAAGACAAACAACCAACACCGAATCAAGACATCAGCAGCATTAGCACGTCAAGGCACCTATCCAGAACAAACCAGATCCTAACCAATTGCTCTTTCTCCACGGACAATCGCTACTCACCTGCAATAAGCAGGTCAACAGCTTTCAATCGAAGCCATCTTCTCTTCAATGAATCAATAATCAGCAACTTTCGATCCAAAAAAACAGAAAAAAAAAAAAGAATCAATGAACAGCAACCATTTCTACACGCACACGACGCCTGATTGACGACTCACGGACCCTATCCCTCCCAAATTCTCGTCTCGGCCGCGTAGACCCCGGCACGGCGCACCGAATCAAACAGCGGCAACGCCATCTGGCGGTGACGAATCGGCCATGAGAGCTTCTCGTCGAGGTCGGTCTCGACGTTGCTGACCCTGGTCTCGATCAATCGTAAGCCCAGCTTCACGCCGACGCGGGAGGTGACCTTGGCGTCCCAGACGACGTGGCAGGGCCGTGGGTGAGCTTGGCGCGGCTCTGGGCGAGGGACTCCTGCTCGGAGAGCACGGATCTGATCGTGGGAGAGCACGGACCGGAGCGAACGAGCATTCGAGCGAGGGAGAGCGAAGCAAGAAGGAGCAGTTGAGCGATGGAGAGGGAAGCAAAAGAGGTCTGTAGGATTTTATAGAAGGGGCAAAATTGGACTTTTAATAAGTTTCTAATGGCAAAACAGGAAACTGACAAAATTTCATTAATTTATGGTTTCAGCATTCCGAAAATGCTGAAAGCTTCCTAAGGCTACCTTTCACCCCAAAGCCCATTGGAGAATAGTTGTCAAACACCCCAAATTTTCTCTAAAGGGCTTTTAGGCCTCAAAGAGCTTTTAAAATGCTGAACTAAACGCATCCTTAGTATCGAGGTCTACCCGTTTATGGATCAGTCACGGTCCTTCATTCAAAAACCCTAGAGATCGATCCATATCTCCGGGCCGTGACATAACCATGAAGACCGAGATAGCGATGATGCATATTACACTGCATCAAGCAAGTAATGTGCGTCCAATATCCTAAACTGAACATCGATCGGATTGTACCCCAAAGCGCTGCGGATCGGTTCCGGTACAATTCGAGCTTCGCAAAATAATGGAATTGCATATGAGGAGACTTCATTGATTGCGGCGATGAAGAACGCACTTTGAACGTGACAAGAAAAGCTAAGTCTGATTAAGGATACTAGTCTTGGCACATAGGACTGTATAACACTAACATGGCAAGAACATAACTTCACACAACCTAGTCTTTCGATATGTCACTCTTGTTTACCAGTGTCCTTTCCTTTACTATTATAATTGATTCTAGTGATGTAATTTAATGAGCCGATATTTCTTTTCTTGGAAACCTTATCCGCTTCTTTCCGTTTTTGAGAGTTGTCTTATTATCCTATTGGACTTTAAAAGGTTCAAGAAGAGACAAGGGAAGAAACTCTCCGGTATAGTGAAGGAAATCTCCTTGTAAATTCTTTCCGTATTCCCACTTTCCCAGAAAGAAAAACAACGGGAGGAAACTTAGGAAACCTTGGGTGAAGAAGGTAGAATCCACGTCAGTTTCAACTGGCTATCGCTGGGTAGGCAGATAATGTAGCCTCCTGCACTTGAGGCGATAAGGTGGAACTCTCGGGTTCTTGTTGTGTTGACCTATGCTTTGCACAGTATTTTGCAACCGAATTGCCAGCATAGTACCTCTGGTTACAAGACACTGTGCAAAGCACGGCGTACCCTTGGGACAAGGTGTAACCTTATCCTCTTCTTTCCCTTTTTGAGAGCTGTCTTTTTTGTCCTTATCTTGCTTTTAGAAGTCAGATATAGATAGGCAATTTGAAGGAGAGAATTACTAAAAAAGCCCTAAACCTATTGTGATTATGCTAATTCAGTCTCGAACATTTTGTTTTGCTAATTGAGTCATAAACTTTTGTATTTGTGCCAATTTAATCAATCGGGCCAATTTTGACCATAATTCGTTGACATGGACGCCAACCGTCCTACGTGGCGCGGCTAGTGTTGACGTGAATATTTTTTAAATAATATTTTAATATTTTTTGAATTTTGAATTTTGATTTTTGATTTTTTTTTCTTTTCTTTCTTATTTTTTTTTCTTTCCCTTCCTTCTTCCTCCAGCTGGTCGTAGAGGTGTGGGCCAGCGAGGTCGACTTCACCAGCCACTTGCCAGGCTCGACCTCACCAGTTGTTAGGTGAGGTCGACCTCACTGGCCCTCGCCTTTGGCCGGTCACCAAGGTCAAGTTGAGCCTCGCCAGATCTATGTCCTACATCGATCTATCCTCCTGAAACTCAAGAAACATAAACACAAAGGGCTAAAAGAAAGAGTCTTCGAGGGAGAGAGTGTTGAGTAGATCCTGGGAGTCGTGGCTGAGGCAAAGAGACTCGACAACGAGCTCAAACACGACGACTCCATAGGTGGGCCAGTTCAACCTCACCATACCTTGCCTACGACTGGTCGCTGAGGTCCAGTGACCTATTAGAGGAAGACGATGAGGGGAAGGAAAAAAAAGAAAGAGAAAGAAAAAACATTCGAAAAATATTAAAATATTATTATAAAGTGTCTATATCAATGTCAGCTGCGCCACGTAGAATGATTGGCGTTTATGTCAACGATTCCGGCCAAAATTGGTTGGATGGAGTGAATTAGTACCAATGAAAAAGGTTTATGACTCATTTTGCAAAAAAAAAAATGATTTAGGACCGAATTAATACAATTGTAATATATTTTGGACATTTTTAATAATTTTCTCAGTTTGAAGTGGTCCTTAGTTCTAACTAATTGAGTCTTATTATCACTTATTAGGATGGACAATCAATCCGACCGGCAATACTAACGAAATTACGAGCATAACTATTAAATAAGAAATCAGACCATTAACAAATGCCTCGCGTGCACAAATCAAATTAGCTCTCTATAAAAACAACAATTTCCCAGAGCAAGAATCAAATAGTATTTAATATTTGCTCTGCTAACCTGGGTCGACAATAATTTCACATATTCCCAAAAAAATATTGGCAGTAATAAATAATCAGATAATGGGAAAATAATTAGTACATTGGTGACCACCAAAAAAATGTACTTGAAGGTGGCTATTTGAGAAACTACCGTGCCATCGCTTAACACAATCCCTCCTTTTACACCTCAGTTACAAGAGCTCACTCAAATTGTATGAAGAGAGTCTTGGAGACAAGTACACCGCTCACATTGCATGATAGATATACAATATAGATTCTCGATAGATAGAGGGAGAAGGGTAGATAGTGCAATGCTTTGTTAGTACATGATACCTCACATTTAAAGCGGCGCAATGAAAAATGAATTGGTTTGACGGAATCAACGAAGTTACATTCAATTCGAGTTGATTCAGTTTGTTTGATGTGTCCGAACACGTCGTGTTGATTATGGATTCCATTGAGGCGGACTTCGGACCTCGTTGTTCGAATGTCTAGTGTGTGAAAAGTAGTTTGCAACTCGAAAGACAAGAATATTATATAAGTGATGACTATCTATAAGATGACAAGGAGGAAGAGAATCAAACTTGTCTTCAACCTTGGCTGGCAAGAAAAGGATTTGTAGCTAAGCGCCATATGCAATGTGTTCCTGCCGGACCATTCCTTTCACATAGCAAATTCTAGAAGGCGGCAAAGCAAAGCAAAGCCCATAAACTTGGAAAACAAAACAAAATCCAGAGATCAAAGTGGATCATTAGAGCAAAGTCGGCAGGAGTCTCGTCTTGAGAAAATCTCCTAATATATTTTGAAATTGACAAAATTATCCATAATTTATTGAGACTTTGATATATGCACGAAGTTATTTGTGTTTCAGGTAGTATCCATGTAAAAAGGAAACTTGAGATGACGAGCGGAAAGACTGTATATAGCTGGAAGGACGGATCAATGTGAACAAGTCCAGAAGAATGGGAAGTTCATAAAGACATGGAGATACGAAGGAAACAGTCTACAGGATGTACATCACTATTGTACTCGAAGTGCCTAATGAGAAGCAATCTCATGTAAGTAGAAGATCGACGAAAAGTCTGATATCATCATATAACCGGGAAGCTTAATATAATTAGAGGCTGCTAATATAAGTGGAGCATCTACACTACATGTGCTAACAATTTTGCCACATGCTTCAACATTATTTGAGATATTTTATCTCTTCCCTTGATGACTTGTAATTTGGTATGGATATTCAATTTAGAAGATTTTCGTTAACCATCAATCTTAAAGATTATCTATGTGAAATATTCAATCATGTGAGATATCTTGATTGATTGACAATTTTCCGGAAGACAAGATACTTTCCATAACTGGAGCTATTCTATTTCTAGAGATCAAGATTTGATTGTATGGTTAACCAAATCTACGAAATTGTGATTGATACACTTCAACGGCTATTTTGATTTTCCTTGACGATTGTTCAATGGGTAGATTGGAGATTGATCCTCTTGAAGGTTGTCCAATGGGAAGATTGGATGCTAAGGAGTATGAAAGGAGGTCAAAAGGACGCCAAGAGAAGAATATTGATCGGGGGTACAATTTCCAATTTCAGAGAAAGCTTTTATATTCTTTCATTGTTTTTTGAGAGTATTAAAAATTTGTAATCTTTTGAGAAGCGTTGGCAGAGTTATAGTTTGTGATTAGGTGTGAGATAGTGAAATCCATCAGCTTAGATATAAGCAACACTAGCTTCGAAGAGAAGTACTTGAGCATAAGCAGTACATTCTACTCTAACTTCAAGAAGATTTGTAGTGAAATCCAATTAGTAACTTGTTAGTGTGAGAGTGTAGGATGCAATATTACATTAAGACGAACTACTATAAGCTCTGTGTGCATTGTTCTCTATCTCCCGGTTCATATTCATTTATTGCTTGATAGGAATGCACTGCATTGTATTGCTTGACATAACCTTTTTGCATTATATCAATTCACTGTATTATCCGATTACGCTTATATCAAACTTAACGCTTTTAATTTCGCAATATTTTGTTAAGTTTTTATTTTGAAATCACCTATTCATCCACTCTAAATGATATCGTTAGCCAACATCATCTCATACCGTAAGAACAGAATTGTGACTGCATCAAAACAAAACAATCGGTAGTTGATAATCAAATCTTGCATCATCATTAGTGATAAGCACACATGAGGATCTCCCTCTCCAGCTATGGCTTTGCCAATCAGCGGTGCATGCCCATGTTCGGCGTCCTCAACATCATCGCAACACAGAGACAACTAAAATGAGTTAAACCAAAATGAATCTGAATCCTACGTGATCGAGCTCTTTTGCAAGTGCAGGATGCAGAGTTTCTACGATCACTATTGAAGCTGGACTTGTAAATGGATGAAGCAATGGTGAATCAAATCCTTGAAAGCATAAATGAGGAGAGCTTCCAAATCTAGATTAGATTAGAAGGGAGATGAGCAAGAAAAAAAAAAGCAAAATCAACAAGAGGGGAAGAGGAGGGAGAGACTTATTATGATAGCTCAAACTCTCCCCTCCATGACCAGAGGTTGAAAGAAGGGCATGTAGTTGTTTGACATGCTATACATTTTTTGTAGGATAATTATCCAATTAGTCATAAATCTATTATATGGATGTTAATTTAGTCTTCCATTTTTCCACTTTATCAATTTAGTCCTAAATTTTTGCGCAAAATTTCAATGTAGTCCTTCCGAACAATAGTCACTAGAAATCGCGGACATTGCATCGAGTAATCGTTGGTCGGCCATCCTACATGGCATATCGATGTGGAAAACTATGAATCATCACATTGGCGATTTTCAGCAGTAATTGGCCGGAAGGGTATCATCAGAATGTACTAAGATTTATGACTGTATTGATAAAATTGAAAAGTTTAAGACTGAATTGATAATTTTCTCTACAATTCATGCACAATTGAAGTGAGGAGGGCAGGAGGGAGAGTCCATGTTAAGATTGATTCTGGCTTGCTAAGTGCATGCTTGCTACATCATGCATCAACGATACATCATTGGCACTCAGATTCAACCAGTTACACACTCAGCCAAAACATCGGCAATATGTAGCCAACGAGTAGCAAAGATCAAGCATGAATTGTCATTGGAGACCCTTGATGACTCTCTTGATCATCCTCCACTTCATCCTCATCCCAAACCTTTTGCTCCTCACCACCCTCATAAGCCCAAGCACATACGAGGTAGTAGAAGAAATTGATCACACTCAAACCCGCCAAGATCCAGTAGTAATAGTCATAGTGACCCTTGTTCACGTTTGTGGAGATCCATGTCCCATCCTTACTTCTCTTGCTCAAGTGGTCCAAGATGCTCACAATCAGACTCGCAACCAAGTTGCCCACTGCCATTCCCAGGGTAAGAAGCGCCACCGCAATGCTTGACATGCTCTTGGGAAATTGGGAGTAGTAGAACTCGATTTGCCCGATTGCGTTGAATGCCTCCGCTAGCCCGGTCAAGCAATGCTGCGGGACGATCCACATCGCAGACATCTTCAGGACCGCACGTGGGTTCTCGCCAAACCCTTCCCGGATCGCCTCGGCTCGCCGCTTGTGCTCCACCGCGGCTGACACGAACATGGCTATGCAGGAGATGAGGAGCCCGATTCCCATCCGTTCCTTGAAGGTGAGCCCGCGGGGCCGCTTGGTCAACCTCGAGACTAGGGGGATGATGATCCTGTCGTAGATCCCGACCCATATCGTGAGTGTCAGGAGGCTGAAGACACTGAAGGAGCCCGGGGCGATTTTGATGCCGAAGAGGAAGCGTCGGTCCATGGTCTTCGCCTGGAGGACCGGGAAGGCGCTCTGGCTTATGGTCACGCCGATCATGATGCCCGTGGACCAGATGGGAAGGATCCTGATCAGGGCTTTGAGCACCTCAACTTGCTTGACTGTGCAGAGTCGCCACGGATCTATGGCCAATCCATCGGAGTCCAAGTCCTTCTCAGGATTGTTCATAAGGCAAGCCTTGTTTAGGAACCTGTGGAGAGAGAAATAAAAGATTCAATTTTTCATCCGCTACCTGATAAAAACTTTGTCAATTCATATCTTTGGGCCATTATCATGTCATGTTAAATTAATTAAGACTACGCTTATACTAATGGTGTCATAATTTTGAAATTCAAGCTCAACATGTTCATTGAACAGGTTACACAAAAAGATATCTTAACATGCACAGAATCCAAATTTTTGTAAATGTGCAAAGAAATGCTTAAAAACATATTAGTGTATCTATATATATGTAAACTCATCGTGTTGGTAACAATAACATGTTAACCCATTTAAGTAAATGTGTGTAAATGCACATAAATAGATAAAGAACCCGTGGAACATTGATCCCATGTTGCCCCCAAGTTGAGCGAACGGGTCATGTCTGTAATTGCCAGCCTTATCTGATGTTGCGGAACAAACTGGACTTTCCGCACAAATGACTGCGTGATGATTCCAAAGTACAATTACCTCAGTTTCTCGCTTGGTGTAGTAATATTGGGGCCCTTGAGGTGGTAATACACGGCATCATGGCTCATGTTGGGCAACTCCAAGTGCCTCTTTTTCCAGGCAGCTACCATGGTCTGAGCAAGGCCGGTGAAGAGGCTCTTGTCCGCCTTCACTTTGACATAGAGTGAAGATCCCAAGAAGAAGCTTACAACTGAGACAAACATGAGCCCCACCGGAACCCCAAATCCAATCACCCAACCATACGAATTCTGGATGTCGACTATCACAATTACTGCAATCGTGATCGAAACCCCAACCGATGCGTAGTACCAGTTGAAGAATGTCTGCAAGATCCGCCCGTTCTTGGGGTTATCAGGATTGTCAATCTGATCTGCCCCGAATGCTAGCGAGCATGACCTGATTCCGCCCGCCCCAATGGACATGAGGGCGAAAGAGGAAAACAGAAGCAGGAGCTGCGCCGAAGTTGGGGATTCGCACGGTTTGCTCCCTAGGTTGCACGGCAGAGGCTGGGCATCTTTGAGAAGGGCTGTCAACCACAACAGGGTCATGCCCTGATGAAATAAAAACAAATTAACAAAGAATATAAGAAAGAGAACATCATGATCAATCACTAGTATAGTGAAACTGAGTTCGTTGCTTTGGAACACAAACAAAATTGGTGCTTACAAGAAGGCTGATGACCGATGCGAACCCGATGACGCGGAACCGACCCAAGCAAGAGTCGGAAAGAAAAGCGCCTAGAGTGGGCATGAAGTTCGATATGGCCGACCACAAGAAGAGGACATTTGCACCTGAAGCGGCATTGAAGTGATACTTAAAAATCAAGTACAAGATCATATTTGGAAGTAGCCCGAACCCAGCAACCTTCTCTAATATCTCATTTGCTGCATCAACATTTAGATTTATGATATTTATTGTCAGATCATTAAAACAATCTCCAAGAACACAAACTGAACAAAACTGAGACTCTGTTATCAAATTTCTCAGAGAACAAGAAAATGAATAAGTTCAAAACAAGAACACTCTGCTTGTGACTTGTGAGCAGATATAGAGAATTGTGTGATTAAGAAGTGACCTATGATGAAGGGCATGGTCTTGAGTCCACCCTTTTTGCTTGTGACCTGTTTGGCTTCATTGGCTTTGTCTGAAGCAATCTCCATGGCTCTCTCTGTGCTATTTCCAGGACTCGGGGACTCGGGGCCTGAGATTGAAATTTCTGGGAGAGAGAGAGTAATAGAGAGAACAAGAGAGATGGTCAGGAAGCTTTTGCCTTATATCATGGATGAAAACAAGGGACGGTTTCGTCTTCATTCCAACCGGGCATCCAAATAGCTTAGTTTTACCATGACGGACGTAACATTTGCATTATGATAATTCCTCTAGAAGATTAGCTTTGTCTGGTTCTTCTCTTGGACTGTAATAAATTGGAAATGGAATCTAATGGAGGCAGCTAACCAAGACGGATGGGAGATTGCACTGTATCAAGCAAGAAATGTGCATCGTGGATGTCCAATATAACTGATCGGACCCGAAGCGCTGCAGATCGGTTCCGGTACCATTCGAGCTCGGCAAAATAATGGAATTGCGGATGTCAAGGCTTCGTTGATTGCGGCAACGAAGAACGAACTTTGATCGTTAGATGAACTGCTAAACTTGGTTAAGGATGCTAGTCTTGGCTCATAGAGCTGCAAAACACTAGCATGGCAAGAACATGACTTCATTTCGGACAACTAAGTCTTTTAATGTGTCTCTCTTGTTTACCACTGTACTTTCCCTTGCTGATATGATTGTAACTGCTGGCTCCAGATTTATTTTCTTGGAAACCTTATCAGTTTCTTTTCCCTTGTTGAGAGCAGTCCTAAGAAGTGAGATACAGGTAATTTAAAGTGGCCCTTAGGCCTCACTAATTGAGTCTCTTATTACTTCTTAGGATGGATAATCAACCGCACCCGCCCTAATAACAAAATTACCGGCATCACTATTAAATAAGGAATCGGTCTTGTTAACAAATGTCTCGTGAGCGCAAATTCAATTAACTCGCACATGAATATAACGATTTTCGAGGGACTTTGAAAATTTGAGAAGTAAGCATTTTGGAGAATTTATGGAAAATTTTTGGTTCTTTATTTAATAAGGCTTAACAAGCGTCTTAGAGGAGTGGCACTTTTTAACATTTTCGATAAGAAAAATATTAAGAAAAATTCCGAATGCAATACTAATTAAGTGGCTACTACTTGCCCATTTTAATATTAGTCAGCTAGTCCCTCCTGGGTCTGATCTATTCTAGTTTTGAAACATGTGATAGCGTCGGTCACAATATTCCCAAAATTTAGGTCCAACCGCCCACATTACATGATATATATATATATATATATATATATATATATATATATATATATATATATATAGAGGGGGAACATAGATGGTACGATGCTTTGTTAGTACATAATATCATGAAATATAAATTTGTTTGGTGAAACGAGCGGAGTTAAGTTCCATTTGAACTGATGTGATTTTAAAGTTAAGAGTCCCAACGCATCATGTTGGCTGTGGATTCCATCACGGCGGATTTCAGATCTCGTTGTTCCACGACTAGTTGTTGTGAAAAGTTGTTTAAAGGTCGAAAGACAAGAATTTAATACGAGTGATGACTCTCCATAAGATAACAAGGAGGAAGAGAATCAAACTTGTCTTCATCCTTGGGTGGCATGGAATCAGTCACCCGCATTGTGTTCCTACCGGACCACTCCTTTCACTGCCCAATAAAAAAAAAAGGGAAGCTTTTTTGAAAAAATTAAAAATTCCTTATTAACCGGCCAATGGGGTTCGGAAGCGATTTATCAAAATATTTTTTTTTGTCAAAAGAAAAGTTCATTCATTTTCAAAATTGTACATGAGAGATACATAGCAAATTCCTGAAGGCTTCCAAACAAAGCAAAGCCCAGAAAGCTGGAAAGCAAAACAAAACCGATATATCAAAGTGGATCATCGTAGCCAAGTTAGCAGGGCTCTCGTATTGTAAGAACAATCCGTGACTGCATCAAAGTAAAACGATCGATGGCTGATCACCGAATGTTGTATTGTCATCAGTGATGATCACACACCATAATTTCCCTCTCTAGCTACGGCTTTGCCAATCGGCGGTGTGCGCCCACATTAGGCGTCCTCATTACTATCGCCATACAGAGACAATAAAGATGGGTTAAACGAAGATGAATTTGACTCCTGTGAGATCAAGCCCTTTCACAAGTGCAAGACGTAGAGTTTGTGCAATCACCGTTGAACTTGGACTTGTAAATGGATGGAGCACGGGGGAATCAAATCCTGGAAAGCTTAAACGAGGAGAGGTCCCAAATCTAATGCGAAGGGAGATAAGTAAGAACAAAAAAAGAAGAAGAAGAAGCAAAATCAACAAGATAGTGAGAGGAGGGAGAGACCTTATTACTCAAAAGTTAAAACTCTCCCCTCCATATGATCAGAGATCGAAGAAAACGAAGCATTGAGAGAGGAGTCGTGGTTTATTGACATGTTATATATTTATTTTAGGATGATTATCTTATTAGTTATAAACCTATTGTATGCATACCAATTCAGTTCTAAATTTTTTTTCATTTTGCCCATTTAGTCCTAAATCATTATACAAAATTTTAATATAGTCTTTCCGATCAATAGTCACCGGAAATTTCTGATATAGAGTCGAGTAATCACTGGCCGGGCGTCTTACTTGGCAAATTGATGTGGACAACTTGTGGATTACCACATTAGCGGTTTCCGACAGCATTTGGCCGAAAGGATATCATTGGAATACACAAAGGTTTAGGAAAAGTTCCGGACCAAAATGGCATTTGTATTATCAATTTAGAACTGAATTGGCTATTTTCCCTGCGATTTATGCACGGTTGAAGTGAGGAGGGCGGGAGAGGGAGAGCCAATGCTAAGATGGATTCTAGCTTGCGAAGCCACGAATAATCAGACACCTAAAATCTTGTCGAATAAAAGCCGATCATTATAACCTATGTCCTCCATCAAGATGTCGTATGAATGTCGTCGGATAACGTTCGCTTCCCTGCCATTCTCGTAAGTGTCACTTGTAACCTGCGCAGGCATGTCTGCACCACCCCTAAGGTTGAGCCGTCACTTATATGAGTGGTCAACGCGGATGTATGTAGGAAATTTGGTCTAGTCAAAAAGGTTTAAACACACCCTTTTGATTTGCCCCTTTTCCCCCCTTTAATCAGTCTAAACTTTTGAAACTTTTCGAGTTGTCCAAAAGTGGGATTTCTTTTTCCGTGCCGATAAATCTCAGCAAGTATTGGTAATTGTAAGAAACTATCAATAGAAAATAAATGACTAGTCCTGGCAAATAAAAAGGACTGGTGATTTTTTTTTCCGGGTAACATGTTGGTAACTTAGCAAAATATCTACGGAATTACCAAGATCATTTTAGTTCATGAATTAACGATTTTTATGCTAGCTTACCATCTTTTATTTGCATAACTTACCAACGCTTCAAATTTACTAACTCTTATATGAAGTTACCAATCGAAATTAGATTGATTTATTAACTTTTATCAGATTATATCACCGATTAGTTTTAGGTTACCAAATGTCCTTTGAGTTACGTTTGATTTTTTTTAATCCAAATCAACTTTTCTATTGAGTTACCAATTTTTTTTTATTTGCCTTGGTTAACAGCACTTACCTTTACAAACTTTTTTAAGAGATTATTAACCTAAATTAGCATGTCCCACTAACTTTTTTTCCCATAAAATTACCACATAGTATTTTGTTAGCAACTCTCAATTAAGTTACTTATCCAAGTGTGTTTGGATATTTTCATTGGCCAACTTTTCCATCGTTTACAAGTTTTTATGGTCCTTTCTTAGCAATGCCTTAAATTTACCAAATCATTTTAGAATCGTCCAATCTTAATTAGACTGAATTACCAATTTTTCTCTAATTAAGTTATTGATAAGTTTTGGATTAGAAACTTTCATTCGAGATATATAACAAGTTTATTCTTCTTTTAATTAACAATGTCTCTTACTTGTTACTAACTTTTATTTACCTTTTCTAATTATGTCTTAAATTTACAAAATTTTATATGAAATTACTATAATTAATTTATTAATTTCTCCAATTAAGTTATCAACTAATTCTGAGTTAACAACTCTCATATGAGTTAGTTACTAACTTTTATTTTTCTACCGCGCTCTTTCCACTATTCCTTTAGTTTAAACATTTTTTTTTTGCGTTTTGATCATACCATCCCTTGTATGGCCCACCATTTTTTTACAACTCTCCAAAAGTGATCCATTTTTCTTGCTTGGTTAACTCTTTTTATTTTGTTTCTTCTTTTTTCCTTGCGGGTCCCACTTTCTTTCTTCTTATTTCTTTCCACGCCTTTCATGCCTCGGTTCTCAACTCTTGCAAATTGTCTCTCTATTTTCTCTCACATTTTCTTCTTTCTATGCCTCCCTACTCATCAAGTTGCAAGGCATTGAGAAGTTGAATATCTATAATGCCAACCCCATCGGCCTCCACACTTTCTCTAGCATCGGCATTGGCTCACCGTACAATTTCAATCCCATGAACGCAATGGGGATTGGAGAGGCCACGGTAGTGATTCCTCTACATCCTGTGAGAACACACACAACCCCTATCCACACTAAAGGGAACTGAACGCTCCCCTTGTTGACTGTGCTCGTTCATGTAAATTCTCAGCTGCATCTTGCTAAGAGCATTTTCAGGCATTTCTTGGAAAACCCACATGTAAATGTTTTCCATGTCATGCTAAACCAAGAAAGCATCGAGGTGCAAGTTTGATTTTGCGAAGTCGGACACACCATTACAGTCCTGAGTTTTTTTTGACTTTGATTGTTCATTCAAAACATGCCCGAAGTAGAAACGAAAGAAAAACTAGGCGCTCTAGACACTATCAAGACGCTTGTTGCTCTTACGCCCCACTTTTGGGATATTAATAGTCATCCATGTTTCGTAAAGTTCCGATCCCAAACCAACATCTAAAATATCACAATGATCGTTTTAAGCCAAAGGAGGTGGACTAGGCCATGATGACAGTGGAGGTGGATTTAACTCTTTGGCTCGTCTCATACCGAAACCCACGATTTTGTCCTTCGCAAGAGGTCAACCATTCTAGTAGTGCTCTCACTTGAGCATGCTTGATTTTGGGGTTCCAAAATAAAGTATTGCCGTTACGTCAAAAGGTGCATCCGTGACTTATTTTCAGTTTTCACACACACATTTCAAAATTGCTTTTCCACTATACAATACATAGTTTGGTTCGTTCCTACCCCTTTCGCCATCGTAGAAGCATGCTATAAGTCGCTCCTTATCCAAGTCCTCTGGCCCCAACGACCACTCCCTACCCTTGTTGGACCAGGTCATCACAATCTATCTCTCTCTCCAATTCATTGTGAGCCAAAAATCCAAAGTCCATGGACAACAATGTCGGTGGATAATGACTCTCCAATGACAATACTATTAAAAGAACTTCTCTGACAATTTTTGCTTTCTATTTTCCTTCCAGCTTGTGCTTCTAAATCAATAGTCAGAACAAAGATCTCCCTAACATGCTCACGAAACAAATCAAAACAAATACAGATTTATTCAAGCAGCGATTCGTTAGTCCACAAAACCACACAAACCCCTCACAAGTATGAAATTGTTTGGGCAGCGAGTGGTGGAGAAAAGGGGCTCATTAGGGAGGTCAATAGTGAGCCCAATGCCTATACCAGCGAAAGTGTGGAGGACAACAGGATTGGCATAATAGATATTCAACTTCTCAATGCCCTGCGGCTTGAGGAGTAGGGAGGCATAGAAAGAAGAGAATGCGAGGGAAAATTCGTAAGATCCAAGAACTAAAACCTCGAAGGCATGGAAAGAACAAAGAAGAAGGAAGGTGGGACCTATAAGGAAAAAAAGAACAACAAAAAAAAGAGTTGACCAAACAAAACAAGGGACCACTTTCATAGAATTGTAAGAGAAGTAGTGATTCATACAAGGAATAATATGGTCAAAATACAAAAAATGCGAGTGTTTAAGCTAAAGATGATTAGAAAAAGTGCGACCCCTTTTCAATTTACTTACTTTTTCTATTTGATTATTTAGTCGGGAATGAAGTTGAAAAGTCACCGAATAAAAATTAATAATTTCATCTAATAGTTGATAAATTTAAATGATCGGTAAGAAAGTTAACTAAAAATAAGTCAAGTTGGTAAGTCACCACTCGTTTGGATCCCCAAACATCTCTACTTTATGCTGATTTACACATCAAAAGTAGATACTTAAACCATCCTACGAATTTTGTCATCAATTATTGATGGATAACCCAACAATTCTTACAATCAATAAACGCGAATGTCCTAAGAACACATGAGTGTAGCGGGCTCACCTCATCATGATGAGGATAACAAAGCAATGAACCTAAGAAGAACATCCACTGCATTTTGGACCGCCAAGGAGGCAAAAATAGAGGCCTCATTGGAGAGAGCAGACCCACCACCAGCCAAATCAGAGAGGGACCTGATCGCAATGAATGGCATCTTGTGTTGGCGACAGACCAGAGCAATGGAGGCACTCTCCATGTCAATGGCAGTGGCATTGAACTTTGAGTACAAGAATTGCCTGTAAGCACTGTTGTCCAAAAACACATTGGCACTCACCCCTCTCTCCACTCTCACCACCATTGGCGCCCTTGGCAAGCATGTCGAGTTCACACATTGCCCCAGCTTCAAGCCCTAGTCGTGTCAATGAACAAAGTATTAGCATAAAGAGAGAACTTACATGTTCCGGAAACATATATATTCCATGCTCTTTCGGTGCAGATTTCCTTGACATACTTAACTTTGAAAACTGCGATCGATTAAACGTTTTCGCAAAACAAGATAGTTTTTGAGCTTCAATGTGTGGCTCGGAATTTACCTTGATTTTCTTCGAGACGGTGAAATAGTGCTTGTCGACGGGGACCCAAAAGGCGTGCTGTCGGACTTCGGGGACTCCATCGATGGGGAAGATTTCCTCAGGCTGGTACCAGACATTGTTGAGGAGATTCTGGTCAGCCTTGCCATTGCTGGTGTGATCGTTGAAACTGGTGATGTTGAGGTACCCAATTTTCCTAGTGTAGTCCCCATCTGATTCAAATGCTAGCTCTGTGCTAGGCCCATCCCCAAACCTCTGCTTTCAGTCAGAAAACAGGAAAAACATTTTAGGATTGGGGCTTAAAGGGATGAACATCCATCTCTACATTGAGAATTACCTGTCCCATTTGAGTAAAGCCCACAATATGTTCAGATCTGCTTCTAACTTTTAAGTTTATAAGACATATGCTTTTTTCAAAATAACTACTACAGAAGTGATTGTCAAGAAATTGGATACCCTACAATCAGAGGTAACTTTAGAGAGCCAATAAATTTCATGATGTGATGACACATCACCCAAAAAATGGACACATTGACCCTAAGTGCATCCATCTAGCATCGAACTTACACGACGCATTTGCTTGTGATATAACCTAAATTGCTTTCAAGTTTTCTACCAAATTTATGTCCTATATATGTAAAGAACTTTGCATTTAAATAAGGACTCAAATGAAAAAAGTTTGCAAAATATCAAGAGCTCGAAATAGACCTGCCAATTCCAAAGGCCTGAATGAGCCCAATACTGTGGGATTGTCACATCCCCAATTTGGAGATTTGGATTTGCATTCCCTGCAATTCCATAGTGAAGCACACCTTTCACATTGAACTGAGTCAAGAGCAACTCTGTGGTTATACCTGCATTTAGCTTCATACAGCAACTTCTTCTCATCAACACTCTCATTTTCCTATATCGAAACAAGAAAAAGGAACATGAAGGACACATGAAGATCAAAATCTTGCGCGTACCATGCTCAACCCCGTCATGACGATTATCACTTTCTCGTTTTCGAGCCGTCCAATCCGAAACCTTCTTCCTGCATCGCAAACATTGAAACATATCTAGAACATATTGCAAACCATATGTCGCCCAAAGGAGCCAACTAATTCCAGCGTTCTTCAGATAAAGAAATGATGAACAAGAACCAGAGAACGAGCAAAGGAAAGAGATGACTCGATGCATGAATAATGAATGTGATATGTAGTATTCATGCGCTTCAGTTACCAGCAATATCCAAGTAAGGGAGAGTTTCATTGGGGACAAAGCTTGGAGTTTGGAGAAGAGGGTTCATCTCGAAGGAGTTGGGCACTACAATCCCCAAGAACGGGCCTTCCTTGTTCACTCCATCCACCATTCTCATTGAACCACGTTCAACTGCACCAGAGCTCCTGCTCATCATGCCCATCGCCATAACTAGAAGGACCACCTCCTTCAAATGCTGAAGATGACCCATCTCTGGGGAGAGAGAGAGAGAGAGAGAGAGAGAGAGAGAGAGAGGGAGTGATGATAAGCAAAGACAAGGAAGGAAGGGAATCTTGATGTGAAGTCTTGCGATCCGAAGAGAGAAACTAGAATCAAGCCTAGACATATTCAAATCCTAGAAAAAAACCCGTGATAAATACACACTCGATCTAGTCGCAAGTCCATATGAAGTTTCTCGGGTCTGTAAGCATATGATTCGATCGCGGCTGGACTTTTCCAGGAAATTTCATTAACTTAGGATTTGCACCCCGTTCAACCTGCTCCCCCCGGCACCCATCGTTCGAGCAATCCATTACACACGTGATGGGCTTAACGACGATTGGACTAAGACTTGTCGGAGGGGATACTAGTAAGAGGCGAAGTCAAGAATTATGACGTCGAGACTTGTCAAACAAGAAAAGTCGACCAGAAAAAGCTAAGGCATGAACAGATGCTCGTTATTGATTGGTCGACTCAATGATGGTGTCACCTAGGATTACTCCCACGAATCACGTGGCCCTCCGTTTATGATCAGAATTGTGTGGCCATCGCAGAGGAATCCCCATAAAGATTCGGGATTTCTTGATTTCTTACAAATATTCGAGTCGTGGGGCACAACTTGGCCGACATGGTTAATGAATTGAGCCACTTTGCATATCTACTCAGTCAACGCTTGCGTATGCAGCTAAGCAAGCTGTTTGTACAGGCTCGCATCCACGATGGAGCTACAAGCACAATCGAGAGGCGAAATCTTTATGCGAATAATTAGATCTGTCGTAACGGATCATAGATCCATTTCTAAATTCATTTTTAATGAGTTGCTTGTTATATGAGCTAATTATATATAGTAAATGAGTCACAAATGAGTTTAAATTGATAAGACTAAAATAATATGGATTCTTAATGGGTTCATAGCTTGCTCAAATCCAATTAAAGATAATCGATTCTCGCTAGGAACCGGGAACTAAGTAGAGGGATCAGTCCTGGTTCTTAGTTTCTGAAATTGAGAACCGACCCACGTGGTCCAAAAATCGGACTGGACAGGATCGATTGGTCCAGTTCGATTCCTGGGTGGGCCAATAGAACCAATTACATGTTCTTTTTTTTTTTAAGCAAGTAGTCCATAATTCTTTACAAATAATGCGCAAATCACAAAAAACTGTGTCCTTGAGGATAGTTATGGCCACGGGCTGGTTTTGGCTCAGAACCGGCCTAGAACCGGCCCGGGTCAAACCCGAGATCGGCCCGTTGATCGGGCCCGCGGTTCGGAAACAGAACCGGCCCGTGGCCTACGGGCCCAGTTCCGGTTCCAATAATTTTGGAACCGGCCCGAAACCGGCGGTTCCAAGCCTTGTTCCAAAAAAAAAGAAAAACCTGCTGCACAGCACTACAGCAGCCTCACGGCCCCCACCCCCATGTTCCCACCCCCACCTCCAGTCCTCCTCCTCCAAATCTCTCCTTCCCCCCTCTCCCCTACACCTCCTCCGGTCTGCCCCTTTTCTCCTCCGGCCGCCCCCCGTCTTCCCAGATCTGACCCCTGCCGTCGTCGCTGTCGTCGCTCTCGCCCATGGCTGCAGTCGCCAATGCCGATGCCCTCTCCTCCTCCCCCCTCGCTACCCTACGCCTCCTCCCCTTTTCTCCTCCGCCCGCCTCCCGTCTCCCCAGATCCGACCCCTGCCGCCACCCATGGCTGCAGCTGCTGACGCCGCCCATGGCCGCAGCTGCCGACACCGACGCCCCTCCTCCTCCCCTCCTCATGACCCCGCCCAGCCCCCGGAGGAGGAGGACCCCCCGCTCCTCCTCCCCCTCCCCCTCCCCCTCCTGGTTCCCTCCTTCTCCCCCTTGCCGCCGCCTCGTCTCCCGCTTCATCTCCTCGCCGCCTTGAACCTCGCCTCCACCACCGTGGCCAAGGCCGCAAAGCCCGAGCAATGACCGACGGAGGACTAGGCTTGCAATTTTTATTTTATAATTTATTTTATTAATTTTTAAATTACGAACCGGAACCGGCCGGAATCGGAACCGGAACCGGAACCTGCCCAGACACTACAAAAAAAAATCGGGATTTTCCGACGAAATTTTCCGACAAAAAAATTTTCGTTGGAAATTTGCGATGACATTTCCAACGAAAAATAAAATCGTCCGAAATTTGCGACAAAAAATTTCCGACGAAACAATTTTCGTCGCAAATTTCTGACGATTTTTGCAACGAAGCACTTTTCGTCGCTAATTTCCAACGAAAGATTTTTCATTGCAAATTTCTGACGAATGTTGCGACGAAAAATTTTTCGTGGCAAATTTTCGATGAAATTTTCCAACGAAAAATTTTTCATCGCTAATTTCCGACGAATTTTGCAACGAAATATTTTTGTCGCAAATTTCCGACAACTTTTCCGACGAAAAATTTTTCGTCGCAAATTTCCGACGAATTTTGACGACGAAAAATTTTTCGTCGGAAATTTCCGACGAATTTTATTCGTGGCAAATTTGCGACATGAAAAATGATTTTTTTGATATCCATCCCCACCCCCAATTTCTCTCTGTCGACTGATTCCTCTTATCCCCTCGATATTCTCTCTCCGTCTCTCTCTTTCATTTCTCTCGAATTACTTATCAGTGCACGCGCAAATCAATCTCGATAAAACTTTTTCGTCGGTAAGTGTCATGGCTAATTTCATGAATAATTGGCGATGAAAACGGTTCGTCGCAAAATTATTCATCGCTGGATTTGTATTTGTTGGTGTTATTGAAAATTTTTTTTCCCTTCCTTACCGGTTTGGCCGATCACCGGCCATGAGGCGAGGTCTAGTGGCTGGGCCATGGCCACCGGTCAACCTCGCCGACGCGCAGGTGGGCTAGCCTTGCATGGGCCTCGCCATGGCCGGCGAGCTCGAGATCTGGGCGAGCTCGAGCTCGAGCTCGCCGGCCAAGCTCGCCGGCCATGGCGAGCTCGGCCCTCGCCGGCACTGGCGAGGGCCGAGCTCGCCATGGCCGGTGAGCTCGAGGTCGCCCAGATCTCGCCGAGGTCTGGGCGAGCTGGAGCTCACCGGCCATGGCGAGCTCGACCCTCGCTGGTGCCGGCGAGGGCCAGCCTCGCCGCCGGCGAGCTCGAGCTCGCCCAGATCTCGCCTAGATATGGGCGAGCTCGAGCTCGCCGGTGGCTTGGCTGGCCCATGCCGGCACCGGTGAGGGTCGAGCTTGCCATCACCAGCGAGCTCCAGCAGGCCCAGATCTGAGCGAGCTCGAGCTCGCTGGCGGCTTGGCTGGCCCTCGCTAGCACTGGCGAGGGCCGAGCTCGCCATGGCCGGCGAGCTCGAGCTCACCCAGATCTGGGCGAGATTTGGGCGAGCTCGAGTTGGCCGGCGGCGAGGCCGGCGAGCTCGAGCTCGCCCAGAACTTGCCCAAGCGAGCTCGCCGGATCGGCGACCGGCCAAGAAGAAAGGGAAAAAAAAAGGAAAGGAAAAAGAAAGAGAAAAAAATAAAAGATAATTAAAAAATGAATTTTAAGTAATTTATTTTTATTTTAGGTACGTATCCATTTGAAGGTCTCGCAATCCAAGTGAACGTTGTAATTCTCATCAAATAGACCACTTTATACTATAAAGATTTCAGTCAAATACTTGATAAGTTTTCTTGACATGGTAATTTTTTCATTTTTTTCAAGTTGAAAGTAATTGTTTCGTAAAAAAGAAAATGTAATTGTTAGAATTTTATGGTTTTAATTAACAATATTAAACGATAGATATGATATTTTTAATATTGTACGAGAATTTTTTTATTTTTATACAGACACAATGTAAAGAGACAGGGGTTGGATGTATAATAAGAACTTACCTGGACGTCGAGGATTGACCGATGAGTTTCGAATCGGGGTGGAACTATTTTTGGACTTTGCTAGTAATAAATATGAGTTCATGGATAGAAATAAATTAAGGTGTCTATGTAGAAAGTGCAGTAATAGAAAATTTCAAGACATTGACATAGTTAGAGAACATCTTTGTAGATTTGGATTTACTCCGAACTATTATAATTGGACTTACCATGGTGAACCATTTATATCTGATGACGGATATCGAAGAAGCGACCAATTGTCAGTTAGGAAAGAATGTAGCTATTATGACCGATTGAACCCATATCAGGGGATAGTATTTGATGAAGCCGGCCATAATTTTGTTTCAAAATCGAATCATGCAAGTACTAGTTTTACTCCTACACTTGAAGTGGGAACTAGTAATGCATCACAATTGGAAGAGGCAGGAGTTACAGGTTTTGATGAGAATGTGTGTGATGGAACTTTTCAATCTAATCAGTTCTGGAAAGTGTTGAAAACAGCATATGAACCTATATAGGTAGGTTGTGACAACCACACGAAGGTATCAGTGACAGCAAGACTGTTAAATATCAAGGAGAGCATAATGTGTCTGTGGATTGCTTCAACTCTTTTGTTGAAGTAATGCGGAAAACAATGTCTTGTGATAACATCATGCCAAGTGACTTTTACAATATGAAAAAGCTAGTGGATAATTTAGGCCTTCCAGTTGTAAGGATTAATGTATGTAGTATTGGTTGTATGTTATATTGGAGAGATGATGAAAATGTAGAATCTTGCAAATTCTGCAGCCAACCTAAGTACAAGATTAGCAGGAGGTAGGGTCGTAATCAGAAGCGTAGACCATGTAAGCAAATGTTCTACTTGCCCTTAATCCCCAGGTTGCAAAGGCTTTATGCGTCTCAAGCCATTATTGAATACATGACTTGGCATGTAAATCATGAAATAGAAGATGGTCTAATATGTCATCCTTCAGATGTAGAGGCATGGAAACATTTTAATAGAACATATCTCGAGTTTGCGATAGAGTCTCGAAATATCAGGTTAGGTCTGTGTGCTGATGGTTTTGCTCCATTTGGAAAATCAGGAAAAAGTTATTCATGTTGGCCAGTTATCTTAACTCCGTACAATCTTCCACCCGGTATGTGCATGAAGACACCTTATATGTTTTTGACATTGATCGTGACTGGCCCGCAAAATCCAAAAAAGTTGATAGATGTTTATATGTAACCATTGATTGAAGAGTTACAACGGCTATAAGATGAAGGTGTCCCTACGTATGACGTTTCTACCGATCAAATATTTGTAATGAAGGCTGCTCTTCTTTGAACGATAAATGACTTTCCAGCTTAAGGAATGCTATCTGGATGGAGTACAACTGGGATATTAGGATGTCTGATATGTACGGAAAGATCGAAGTCATTCAGATTAAAGTACGGTAAGAAGGCCAGCTATTTTGACTATTATAGGCAATTTTTGCCGCTAAAGCATACATTCAGAAGGAATAAAAAAGAGTTTATCAAAAATAGGATTGAAAGAACATATCCACCATTAAGGTTGACCGGTGATCAAATTTGGGAGCGAGTGTAGGAGTTTCCAACGGTTGTTGAAAACCCTCACGGCACAACTATTGAGTACGGAAGTACATATAAATGGACTAAGCGCAGTATATTTTGGGATCTACCATATTAAAAGGCCCATTTTATTCATCATAATCTTGACGTCATATACATAAAGAAGAACGTTTTCGATAATGTCATAAATACTGTGATGGATGTCACTGGAAAAATAAAAGATAACTTGAACGCAAGAAAAGATATGAGGGATATTTGCGATCGGTCAACACTAGATGTGGATGCAAGTAGTAGGGGACCAAAACCAAAAGCAGTTTATACATTGGACAAGGAGTAGAGACGGGTCGTTTGTCAATGGTTGAAATCGGTGCGATTTTCTAATAGATATGCTTCGAATCTAGGGAGATGCGTTGATTTGAATGAATGCAAGTTGACAGGTCTGAAGAGTCATGATTGTCACGTATTTATGGAAAGACTAATTCCAATAGCCTTCAAGGAACTTTTACCAAACTTTGTTTTGGGCGCCATTACAGAGTTAAGTAATTTCCTGCACGATATTTGTTCAACAGCATTGAAAGCATCACACATGGAGAAACTAGAGAGAGATATTCCAATTATTCTTTACAACTTAGAAAGGATATTTCCTGCATCGTTCTTTAATTCAATGGAGTATCTCTTAGTTCACTTGTCTTATGAGGCCAAAATTGCAGATCCCGTCCAATTTCGATAGATGTATCCATTTGAGAGGTAAGTTTTTTGTTAAATAAATTTGAAATTACTTCATTATATATTATGTTCCGATAAATTTTTTTCTATTGCAACTAGGTTCTTATATCATTTGAAGAAAAAAGTGAAGAATAAGGCTTGTGTCGAAACTTCAATTTGTAATGCATATGTTGTGGAAGAAGTGACAATATTTGCATCATACTATTTTGAGCCGCACGTGCAGTGCAAGAGGCGGAGAGCAGGAAGAAATGATGAGGGCCCCATTGATCCCAATTGTAAATCATTCTCTATTTTCAATTATTTGGATCGACCAAGCGGCGCAAGTAAGTTTCGGCACTTAACAGGTGAAGAAAAGCAGGTAGCCTATACATATATTTTACTGAACTGTCCAGAAGTTGAGCCATACTTTAAGTAAGTATACATTTATAAGTATATGTATTGTGTGTCAAACATTTGCTAATATATAAATGGTATTTGTTAATAGGATTTTCCAAAATTCAATGTTTGGACTACCACCAAATGAGTTTAACTGTTTGTGCGAGGAACAATTTGCAACATGGTTTACAACATATTTAAGTTGTATGTGGACGCAATGCAAGTTATCCGAATTTTTTATACATCATATATTAAAATATATATTATTGACATTGCGTATGTAACCTTAGGTTCACAGTAATCATGATCATGCGACAGAGCAAGATTGCTATATCATCTGGCGTGGGGTCTAAAGTCCAGAGTACGAACTTAGCCAGCATATTTCATAAACGGGTACAATTTTCACACTCGAACATATGGAATGGGAAAAGCCACAATGAATAGTGGTGTGTGTGTTCAATCATCCAATGGTGGCGGTTCGAAAAATGATTTTTATGGGTTGTTGGATGAAATCAAAGAGATAGAGTACCATGGACCATTAATTTTGCGAGTTGTGTTATTTAAGTACATGTGGTTCGACCCCGTCAAAGGAATGAATGTGCATACGAAGTTTAATTTGGTTGAAATAAATCACAAGAAAAGATATATGAAATATGAACCATTTGTCTTAGCACAACAAGCAATTCAAGTATATTATGCATCATATCCTAGTTTGAAACGTGACAAAGCCGATTGGTGGGCTATTTGTAAAACCAAAGTACGGAAAAAAAATCGAGGAACACTAGAAGGATACAGCATATCAACAAGAGAAAGTTCATCACACGATTGAAACTGATAAATATACCATTCCAACTTTACAAGATCCATGTGGAGCGATGATCGATATGGATCCAACTGAAATTCGCAAATCAAATTTTGAAGTTGGTACAGAACTTGATTATGAGACAGATGATGAAGACGATGCGCATGAAGAAGATAAAGACGAAGATGAAGATGAAGACGAAGCTGAAGATGAAAGTGAAGATGAAGATGAAGATGAAGAATATGATTTTTGAGACTTTTCACTATTTATGTGCAATTATTATTATTATTACGACATGTGTTTTTTTTTCTCATAAATTTTTGTTATTGTTGTTGTCGTAATTATTATTGTTGTTGTTGTCGTTGTTGTTATAATTAGAATTCGTGGCTAATTAGCCTCAGATTTAGCCACGGAATTAAAATAGTTGGGAAAAATATTAGAATTTTGCAACGAATTTGAAATTCGTTGGAACTTTCCCACGAATTTATAATTTGTTGGAAAAATTTCCCACGAATTTACAATTCGTTGGAAATTTCCAAAGAATTTTCTCACGAAAATAGTATATAAGCAAATATTTTGCCACGAATTTGAAATTCGTGGGAAAAATCATAGGAAATTTCCAACAACTTTCAAATTCGTTGGAAATTTCCCACAAAATTGAAATTCGTGGGAAATTTCCCACGAATTTTCCCACGAATTTCAAATTTTCGGAAATTTCCCACTAATTTGAATTTCGTGGGAAATTTCCAATGAATTCAAATTCGTTGGAAATTTGCCACGAATTTTCCCACGAAAATAGGCTATACGCAAATATTTTGCCATGAATTTGAAATTCGTGGGAAAAATCGTACGAATTTCCAACGAATTGCAAATTCGTTGGAAATTTCCCACGAAATTGAAATTCGTGGGAAATTTTCCACCAATTTTCCCACGAATTTCAAATTTTCGGAAATTTCCCACTAATTTGAATTTCGTGGAAAATTTCCAACGAATTTAAATTTCATTGGAACGAATTTGAAATTTGTTGGAAAAATTTCCCACGAATTTATAATTCGTGGGAAATTTCCAACGAATTTTCCCACGAAAATAGTTTATAGGCAAATATTTTGCCACGAATGTTAAATTCATGGGAAAATTTGTTGGGAATTTCCCATGAATTTCAAATTTTCAGCAATGGTGAAGTAATTTGAAATTCGTGGGAAAATTCGTTGGAAATTTCCCATGAATTTAAAATTCGTGGCAAATTTCTCACAAATTTTCCCACGAAAATAGTCTATAACCAAATATTTTGCCACGAATTTGAAATTCGTGGGAAAAATCGTAGGAAATTTCTAACGAATTGCAAATTCGTTGGAAATTTCCCACGAAATTGAAATTCGTGGGAAATTTCCCATCAATTTTCCCACGAATTTCAAATTTTCGGAAATTTCCCACTAATTTGAATTTCGTGGGACATTTCCAACGAATTAAAATTCGTTGGAAATTTCCCACGAAATTGAAATTCGTGGGAAATTTCCCACCAATTTTCCCACGAATTTCAAATTTTCGGAAATTTCCCACTAGTTTGAATTTCGTGGGAAATTTCGTGGGAAATTTCCAGTGAATTTAAATTTCGTTGGAAGATTCGTGGGAAATTTCCAACGAATTTAAATTTCATTGAAAATTTCCAACGAATTTGAAATTCATGGGAAATTCCCCACGAATTTCATATTTGTTGGAAATTTCTCACGAATTTTAAATTCGTGGCAAATTGCCCAAGAATTTAGTTTTCGTCGGAAATTACCAACAAAAATTGTAAATTTTTTGTCGGAAAAATTCGCGATTTCCAACGAATTTTTTTTCGTCGAAAATTAACAACGAAAATTGTAATTTCTTGTCGGAAATATTCGTGATTTCCAACGAATTTTGTTTTCGTCGGAAATTGCCAACGAAAATTGTTTGTCGGAAAAATTCACGATTTCCAACGAATTTTTTTTTTGTTGGAAATTAACAACAAAAATTGTTTGTCGGAAAAATTCGCGATTTCCAACGAATTTTTTTTTCGTCGGAAATTAACAACGAAAATTGTAATTTCTTGTCGGAAATATTCGTGATTTCCAACGAATTTTGTTTAGGTCAGAAATTACCAATGAAAATTGTTTGTCGGAAAAATTCGCGATTTCCAACGAATTTTTTTTCGTTGGAAATTAACAACGAAAATTGTTTGTCGGAAAAATTCGAGATTTCCAACGAACTTTTTTTTCGTCGGAAATTACCAACGAAAATTGTAATTTTTTGTCGAAAAATTTCGCGGATTTCCCACGATTTTTGCAACGAATAATTTGCAACGAATTTTCCAGCGAATTATTAGCGACGAATTTTGCCACGAATTAATTTTCGTAACAAATTACCAACGAAAATTCAAATTTTTTTTCGTCGCTAATTTCGTTGGAAATTTTTTGTTTGTCGCTAATTTCGTTGGAAATTACCAATGAATATTGCCACGATGTTTCCAACGAAGAATTAGCAACGAATTTTCCAACAAATTTAGCCACGAATTTATCTACGAATTTTGCAACGAATTTTTTGCGTCAGAATTTACCAACGAAAAATTAAAATTTTTTGTCGCAAAAATTTCCAATGCAGAATTACTGAAGAATTGTTTTTCTTCGGAAATTCATTTTGCCACGAATAATTACCAACGAATTTTGCCACGTTTTTTTTCCAACGAACTTTCCAAATAATTTTCCAACGAATTTTCTAACGAATTTTCCAACGAATTTTTCCAACGAAAAAATTTCTTTGCAAATTACCAACGAAAATTTAAATTTTTTGTCGCAAAAATTTGCGACGACGAATTACCAACGAATTTTTTTTCGTCACAAATTTCGTTGGAAACAACGAATTTTGCCGAATTTTTCGTTAGAAAATTCGTTGGAAAACTCTTGTTTTTTTGTAGTGAGAACCGCCGGTTCATACATGGCCACGAACCGGAACCGTCGGTTCCTGAACCGTGGCCATGTCTACTTGAGGACGTCAAGTTCAACAACCAATATAAACAAGCTGATTCACGAGTGAAAATCATAGAAAGAAGTAAAGCTTCAAAGGGACAAAGATAGACAGAAAAAAGATAGCTAGCTAGCATGAGCCCACTCAGTCAAGGGTATTAAAGTAGAAATCAGAAGCAAGAGCCCAAGAAACAGTAGCAACAAAGAGCGTCCAAGGGACGTGAGCAACTCAGGCGAGAGGATGGCGTTTGAGAGTTGAGCGAGCGCAGGCATCCAGCGAAAGGGATGCAAGCGACTCAAGTGAGAGAGTGGCATCTGAGAGTCGAGCGAGAGAGTGACTGACAGTCAGAGTCGAGCGAGCAAGAGGTGAGAAGAGTGAGAGATTGATTTTGTGAAAGAGCAAGAGGCCTGGGGTTTGTTGATGGAGGGTCCAGAGGACGGCAATCATGATAGGAGTTAGAACGGTTTGTGAAGGATTAGAGTTCTTTACATATTTGTAAGAAATTTTTTAAAAAAAAATCGGTCCAGTCGGAGTGGGTAAAGGAACTAAACTGAAAATCACTGGTTTCAATTTTTTTAAATCGGGAACCGAACCGATGCTCCCGAGAACTGGCTAATCTGGTTTCATCCAGACGATTCTTTTTGCTCACCCCTAAACACAATTCAACTCTATGACTCTATCTTAATTCTTTATTGCCCTCACTCGATCTTATGCTCACTCACTCCGTGCTCTAATCTTGGTTTGTATACGATTTTTTGTAGATTGAGTTATATATAAAAGTATTTTAGTAATATAGATTTGATATGTATTAAGTCAGGTACAGGTCACTACATTTGTATTACATGAAAATGAATTTAAAGGGTCAATTTGGGCCAGTCATCTTCGATCCGACCCACTCATTTGACAGGCCTACGAATCGCTAAAGTATATCTGGCTATTGGGAATGAATTCAGTGAAACATGAGAAGAAGACCTGATGTTTCCTTTCTTGACGCCAGTTTGACTAATTAGAATTGAGCGGAATGATAAACGAAAACTGAAAAACAAACTAAACATGGGATGAGAAGGAGTGAGCGTGACTTTAAGTTGTTTAGCGTCCTTGCTCGGATTGCTGGCAACGAGTTAATGAAAATGACAGGTCGATGCGTACGTGAATATCAAATTTTGCATTTGGTAACTTCTGAATCGAGAAATTTAACGTGGTAAGCACATTTTGCCGATCTGCTTGTATGCATTGGAAATTCAAAATGCAACAATTCGAACCACATAAAATCTACGATTCCTTTTGACCAAAAAAAAATAAAAATCTACGATTCCGATTACGATGTGCCGGGGAATTCATTACGGTAAGCATATAACTCCAAGAATGGATGGTTTACTTTTGATTGTGGGGAAAAGATGAATCAATTCAGCTTAGTGCGCGAAAACTAATCGATGATGGTACTGCTTAATTGCTACACATACATAGGAAAGAAATTACCAGTGCTATATTGTGATGAGCCATTGGTGACTACGATGAAAGTTTTCGTATTTAACAACCCTTAATTCAATGAAAAATCTGCAGAATACAGTTACTAGATAAGAATATCTTATAATGACATGCAATCAAAATGTGCCGAATTTGCCTAAGAAATGCGTATGGTTTTATGAGTCTATGTACTCTTTTTTTTTTTGTTAAGATGAGTCTACGTACTCTTATTTGCTTGTTTCAAAGTCTTCTTTAATTAAAAGTTAGATAGTAGGGGCACAATCAGTCCTTAATCTATTTGAAAGGATTTAATTGAGTCATAGATATTTTAATTGAATCAATTTTGTCATAAACCTTTAAGGAAAAGTGCAATTAAGTCCTTTCAGCCAAGTCTTGCTTGATTTATTTGACGTGGCAGTCTAGTAATTGTCGGCCATCCTAAGTGTAACAGTAGCGTGATGTTGACTAATATTCAACTATCGATGTTGTTTTTGCTTAGATGAACAGCGTCATCTCTTGGTCGAGCAAATAAAGCCCCATCGGCCCCATTCCCCAAATCAGTCCCTAATTCCCTTGAGAAAACCTCTATCCTTGGTGGAAAACTTTGGAGCAAAGATGAAGATGACCTCAAGATTCTGCAGCATAAACCACTAAGGGCGCGCATGGAATCCATTTTGGAGTAGAAATTCTGCTCCAGAATGAATTCCGGAACAGAAATGCGTTTATTAAAAAATTTCCAAAATGCATTCTAGAGCAATTTTTGCATTATGGAATAAAAATGCGTTTGTTAAAAATAATTGATTCTAGAATGCATTTTTTATTCCAGAATAAGTTTTTGACAAGAAAAAGAGAAGCTACTTTTTGTAGCTTCTCTCTTCCAAAATGCATTTTCCATATTTTCTCTCTTTTTCACACTAATTTTTTTCAGAAAATGCATAAAAATTGAAAAATTCTAGAAAAATTCATAAAAATTTTCAGAAAATAAAAAAAAAGTCAGATTTCGAGAAAATAGGAAATTTGGTGAATTTTTTTTCAAAAAATATAAAAAAATAAAAAACTTCAAAACTTCACAGAATGGCTTAGAATACATTTGGATGCCCACTTTGAGTGAAATTTAATTTTTTTGAGGTGCCCAAAAAAAAATTAAAAAATCAAAAATTTCAAAACTTCACAAAATGGCTTAGAATACCTTTGAGCACCCACTTTGAGTGAAATTTATTTTTTTGAGGTGCCCAAAAAAATCAAAAAATAAAAAATTTCAAAATTTCACAAAATGACTTAGAATATCTTTGGGCACCCACTTTGAGTGAAATTTATTTTTTTTAGTTGCCCAAAAAAATCAAAAATTTCAAAACTTCACAAAATGGCTTAGAATACCTTTGGGCACCCACTTTGAGTGAAATTTAATTTTTTTGAGGTGCCCAAAAAAATCAAAAAATCGAAAATTTCAAAACTTTACAAAATGGTTAGAATACCTTTGGGCACCCACTTTGAGTGAAATTTAATTTTTTTGAGGTGCCCAAAAAAATCAAAAAATCAAAAATTTCAAAACTTCACAAATTAGCTTAGAATACCTTTGGGCACCCACTTTGAGTGAAATTTATTTTTTTTGAGGTGCCCACAAAAATAAAAAAAATAAAAATAGATTTCTATTCCAGAAATCAAATTTTGGAGTAGAATTAGTCATGTTTTATCAAACAGATTTCTCATCCAAAAATCAATTTTGGCAAGGATTTTGGAAATCAATTTCTGGAGCAGAATGATTACCATTCGCGCCCTAAGAGTGGTCGTTTTAGGTTTACATTGAACTCCACCGTCTTCAATGTTTTGCAAAACACAAGGAGAAAAGCAAAGAATCAGTCAAAGGTATAACCGTGATTGTAGTCCCTCCAAGAGTGTGTTGTCTTTCTATAATCTATTTATGTTGGTTTGTTCACATGTGATGTGTTGGTGGTCCCTCAAGAAAAAAAATCTATATTGCCTTTTTTTATACGGTCAAGATGAACGACAAATCAGCATTGGTTTGCATTTTCAACAGTAGAAATATCGTCCGTCGCCCAATGCTTGACTATTTGGGAAGGGGGAAGATGAATTAGTAAGTGTAGATATCAATACAATGACCTATAGAGGTTTTGCGAGACATTGAGAATGGGGTAAAGCGTAAAATGGAAAAGCTATATTTTAAGACTGGAATTGGGGTTTCTCAAGGGAATTAGTGCTGGAATTGGACGGATTGATTTGGAGATTTGGACATTAGGGCTTTAGTTGCTCAACCAAGAAACGATGCAGTTTATCTCATAAAAAATGGCGTCATTTTGTTGAATATCAAGGAAGTGATGATTGGACTATCAAGATAGATAAATCAGTCGACACTTGGGCGAAAGGACCTGATTGCACTTTCCCTTAAAGGTTTATGACTAAATTGATTCAATTGTAAGGTTTAGGACTCAATTGAATTCCATTAGATAGTCGTTAACCGTATGTACAAACGTTGGCTAGGTCATGCAAGTGAAACTACTTCAATAAAAGAACCCTTCGGTGAGCAATTCTTGATGGAAAAAGGAAGCTGAGGACCGGCAAGAGAAAGGAAAGAAAGAACAGACACGTTTGATCATGACAGAGATGGATTGATAACTAATACTAAGTTACTAATCCCTGCACAGACTTAAATAGCAGCAGGTAAAAAGGTTACATAATCCTACATAATTATATCCGACAATATTATTTTTTCGAAAAGAAGAAAAAAAGGAGAAAATCACACCCGAGTACAAGGCAGCAGAGACTACATCAAACCAAAGCATGATATATATAGCATCAAGAGCAATCAGCCTTGGGAAATTTTTGTAGCAGAGTGACTGCTCATGATGTTATATAATCACCTAAGATTCATCAATCTCTCCAATTTGCTGTCACAGGTTCTAATTAGAGACTTTATGTCCAGCTTGATTAGTGAAATCCTCCTCCGATAGCGGGAGCCCAGTAGTCAGCTCCGGTTTCATTTCCTACTTGCATTGTGCATGAGATTGGTACCAGGCACAGCCCTCTAGTCCTCAGGTCCTTTGCTTCTTCATGATTAGTGTCCTGACATAAAATATGGACGGGAAACTTTGATTTTTGACAGAACGATGTTTCTTTTTGTTTCCGTTTGGTACTCAAATGATAATACAGCTAGAAGAATGAGAAGGCTTAAGACTAATTTCAAAAGAATATAGTAGACGTCAGAAGTTATTACCTGGTCTAAAGCTCCTTTCCTCTTCATGCAGTTATCATTCAGCAGCTGCTCAATAGCAAAAGGAGTGAGGGGCATTAGAAAGTAACAGTGTTGATTATGTATATACACTATTGAATGAATATAGATGTAGTTTCTTGGGTGAATAATGATTGGAAGAATTGCATCCATGGGGTTTTTAAAGTTTGACGACTGTTGCAGTTCAGTCCATAAGCTTCAAGAAACATGGCATGCACAGTTTAGTAAGATGTTGTTCCTTCCATTTTGGTCAGTGATATTCCTCATTTGTTCTTAATTCGGAATTTGATTGTTGTGTTGGGACTGAGTTGAATAATTAAGTAACGGCACAGCTGAAATAGACTATAAAAATTAACACAAGGGTAATTTGAAGTTTATGGTTGTGTGCTAGAATCATTATCAAATTAAAACACAAAATGAGGATGAGAGAAAAAAGTAAGTGCAAAACAAGTGAAGGTTTAAGAAGTAAAGTCCTAATCATTAATTATGAGGGATCAAACTGCAAAATGGTCTCACTTCAGAAAATAGTTACCTAACTGAAGGATTTGTCACACCTGTTGCCCATGTAACTTGGACATGTGCTTTACAGTGATAAATTTACCGTGATTAGGGGCTTAAGTTAATAACAAATGTTTGGAGCAATGAAATCTATTATCACCTTGTCTAAAGATGTGCAATGAAATCTTACATCTCAACATGATGCAAGAACACGAGAGAAACTGAGTCCAAACTCATTGGGATTCCATACATTTTGTTCAAGCGCTTAAACACCGAGTGAAGTACATTGGATACTCTTTTTTTGACCTCTGTTAACCTTGTTAAACTTTATTTGTTCAAAAGCTCAAACAACAAACCAGTTAAGCTTTATTATGCTCAAGATCTTGTGAAGCACATGTGCATACCTGACCAGGGTCTTCAGGAAATATACAATTCCTCTCTCTTTGCACCTAAACAATTAAGAAAAGTAATAGTTTCTCATCAGTTATTCTGTTCAGTCGATCTATAACATCTCTGGAAAAACATGCACGTGCATTCACTTCATATGAGAGAGAGAGAGAGAGAGAGAGAGAGAGAGAGATTATACAGATTGTTGGTGACTCACGTTGCCTGATCCATTGCCCAAGTACGGTAAACTAAGTGCCTGTTGATGTTCAGAGAGTATGTTCAGATCAGAACTCCAGCACACCCAAAACCCAAAAAAGAATAAATGAAAGAACAAAAAGAGTTAAGAGCATATTGGGAATGATACTCTCACTTTCACAGTTTGGTCATAGTAGGGTTTTTTTTTTTTCCAAAAAAGCAATTGCTAAAAGGAAAAAAGAAAAGAAAAACATCACCTCTATTTGATTTTGAAGGAATCTGATGTAGCCAATAGCCTCTGCCAACACAGAAGCTGTGTCAGTCTGCAAAAGAGAGTAAAAATCCCCCACACCACAACCCTCCAAAGTCATATTTTTGGCTTTCTTCAATACTTTAATTCGTAAGTAAAAGTAACACAAAAAGAAAAGGAAAACAGAAAAGAGACCTAAGTTCAAAGACTTGCAAAGTCACGGACTCATGTAGAAAGAAAAAGAAGAGCTTTCACATGCAGAAAGAGTTTCTTTCGCCAGAGTTTTCCACCATTAAAGACAGGGGGCTATGATTTGTATGGACTTAATTTCATAAAAAGACATTGAAAGAGAGGAAGTATGTGACTTTAAATTTAAAATGCAATCTGCTTTTTTGTACCAGCTAGTTTGCGATCGAGTTACATTTTCATATAAATATGAGATTTTTTCCTTTTCCAAACTAGCATTTAAAAAATTTAATGCTTTTATTTTGTCGAGTAAATGGAGTGCATTATGGTGGTCATTAAACTGAAAAGGCTTGAGCTTTTTACCTTGCCAAATGGAGAAACGAGCTGATGCAGAGCAGTGATTCTGTCACCTAATTTCTCCTTCCTCACCTGGTTCAAATCAAGTCAATATAATGGAAATGGGATGAGTTAGCCCCATTGTTAGGGTTTGGTGTTATCCCATTTTACAATTTGATTTTTCTTGCTGAATTCTTTATTTTCTTTCCCATTGACATATGACTTCATATAGACAAGGCATAACCGGAAGAGGAATAAGGATTTGAACAAGTCGACAACCGAGAAAGACAACAGTCCACTCACACACATGTTAGATAGCTTTGTGTGCTTTTGTGTGTGTGGGGATGAGAGAGAGAGAGAGAGAGAGAGAGAGTCCATGGCCATTACCTTGAAGGTGGTAGATTGGGCAGAAGAAGGTTGAGTCCTGGCTTTCTTTTGTGCCCCACCTGTTGCACTGCTTTTACACTGACCAAAAACAAAAGGAAGAAGTTAAACAAACATAATCAGAACTGTATGTGACCTGGCCACTCTCAATAAACACGGTAAGCGGAAGTTGCCTTTGAAAATCTTATGTGCAACGAACTGAAAGTATTAAAAGAATATTTCTGTTATACATTGTGAACCGCTTAATTGTTTCAAGAAAAAAGTTTCTTAATGATAGGCTTTATTATATACAGTAAAGACAGAAAAAAGCGAATGATGTATAAACCATCAATTATTCATTTCAAACTCTTTTTTCGGCGCCTTTATCCAATTAAAAGAGGAAAGGTGAAGACAGATCTCGAAACCCATCCCTAATTCACTAAGTAATGGAAGAATAATTCAAATATATTGCAGAAAAGCGTGACTGTACCCACTTTAATCATTTAGCTTTTTTTAAATGCTTGATGAGGTTCCACAAATTCATTATAATAAGTAACTTTTTGTACAGATTTGTTCTTCATCGAAGTACGCGTCTATATTCTTATGCGAAATGGCGGCATAATCTCACCTCGGAAGATTGATCCGGCACCGGATGCTTATTGCCGTCAGATTTCTTGTATGAGAAGTCCAGCAAGTTGCTGCTAAAGCTCGTGACACACGATTTCGGAGATGAAGCCGCGGTGGTTAGAGTAGTGGTAGGCCAAACAGCTGATTTAGATCCATGGAAGTCTTCACTTGTCGCATGTCCGTACAAGTAGCTGCTTGAGGAATTCTCTTGCTTCACATCAGTTTGAGACTGCTCTAGTACTTGTTGATCCGCCCAATTCTCTAATCTCTTTGCTTGAAGATGGGTCAAGGCACTCTTGTCTTCTTCAATCACCAATCCACCCCTTGATTTGGAAGGGTCAAAAGGAAAATAAGAGATCATCCTCATAAACTTGTGCAATATTTTGTTGCAAATTCCATAATCAATGGAAGTAATCATGAAATCCATTGGCGTGGTATGGAGTTAATTAACAATGTGGCGAGGTTGAATTTACATGTCTAAGTTGAAGATCGATGTAGAAAAGGACAAAAGCATGGGTTGACTAGCTAGCTAGTTAACATTAAGAAGAGAAGATTTGTATGGAGATACGCAAAATCATACAAAAAGAAGAAAAATCGTGCGAGATGCGCAGGGATAGATGATCTGCATGCATGCTCTTGCCACCAATTAATTCGGTTTATTATCGTAAAGTTTTGCAAGTCGAGTCAACTGGTCTTTTGAAACCGACATGCCGGACATGGATCCACCCATGAGCTACCCTTCTGTGGATCGAAATATGCATAGCAAAAGAAAGGTATACAAATCCTCAACAAACAAACGCATATGAGAGAGAGAGAGAGAGAGAGAGAGAGAGAGAGAGAGAGAGAGAGAGAGAGAGAGAGAGATGTTTACAAGAGTAGTTGGCTCCAGGACTCAGCTGGAAGCTGCTGATGCTCCTGGCTACTATTTTCAAGCCAAGAAGGGGCGAGGAGTGAAGAAGGATTGGTGGGCATGTACTGAGGAAAGAGATTTGAATAATGATAAGGAGGAATATTTGGGAAGTAACTAGCAGGTGTGGCTTGTTGTGGGCTTGGAGCTCTCATGCTGTTGATGTTCCACCAACTATTAGGGTTTGCCATCATCTGCTGCTGCACTGGTGATGAGCTCTGCAACACTCCTCTATTCATGCCTTTGATTGAACCCTAACAAAAACCAATCTCTCTCTTCACACTTAACAAAAACTCTTGCCCTAATTATATATGCCCTTGTCTCCTTTCTTTGCCTTTTCTCTTTCTTTTTTTCTTTCTTCCTTTCTTTCTTCAAAGCTCCTAACGAGGCCTTTGTAGAAGCAGGAGAGAGGAGGAGGGAGAGAGAGAGAGAGAGAGAGAGAGAGAGAGAGAGAGAGAGAGAGAGATGTGGGTCTTTCTCACCGCTCTTGATTAAGAGAGAGAGAGAGAGTGGAGAAGGGGTTGAAGAAGCGAGAGAATTCAAATCATGGAGGTTTGAGAAACTTTTGTCTTTGTGTGTTCTCTCTCTTTCTTTTCTTTATTGCCTTTTACCATCTTCCTCTCCTTTTTATTGTTTTTCTTTTTTTCTTTAGCTTTTTCTCTACTTTTGCTTTTTCTCAAAGTGGGCAGAAAAAGGTGTAGTGGGAATTTTGATTTAATTATTGTAAGGGGAGACCATTTTTTTAATTTGGACAGACTATGATCACTCTGAGTTTATGTTTGCTCCACACTATGTGCTCAGGGGTCTTGCATGTGGTGGTGAGGCGGGAACCCTAGTTCCTTGCTTACCCTTATTTTTTGCATTCAAGTGATTTTCTTTTTTCAAACATTTGGCAGAACTTGATATACAAGTATGTGAAGTGATGCGGGGCACATCAAGATTTGATCTAGATCTTTTATTTTATAAATTAACAGTTTTTGAATTAGGTCCTTATTTTTTTTTTTGTATTTGGTTGACTTTATAGATTACTTTTTTTAGGATTTTCTATTTTATCTCATCATGATTTAGTTTCCTGGTTCGAACTTTTAGCTTTATTAGGGTTTTGTTATTATTTGGGTTTTGGTTTCTTGTTATTTAATGTGTAGCAATTTCTGTAGTTAGGATTTTAGGCATAAAAAATGCTTTTTACTTTCATGTGATGTTATGAAGTTTCGCCTCTTTAAAAAAAGGCTAAAAAAATCAAGAGATTTCATTTTATGTGCTTTGCGCATGGACGCTTCAAGCATGCGTTTGCAAATTTTGCTTACTCACTTAACCTGCGTCGGGTGGTATTAGAGACTGGAAGATCATAGGAACACTATGTCTAATGAAAGCGCTAATGGCGACAACCTAACAAAGCTCAAGTGGCATAGGCTTTGTCAATGGTTGTTCGTCATCTCGAAATATCTCAATAGAACCTAGAGCAATAATTTGATGCATACGACGCACTATGGACATGATACAGCGGACCATGGATCTCATTGTAACCTGACTTGGTGTCCTGGGGCCGGAGAGAACAAGGTGGCATCGTGCGGAAATTGAGTCCGAGGCCAACCGTTCGTTGAACCTATTATGGTTTTTGAAGATAATAAAAACAATTATCAAGTAATCCATGAATCCATCACCTCAAATTTGGAATAACATAAATTCCATGTGTTCCATGAATCTGCATCTTTCCGGTTTTACAGAAATTTTGAGTTCTATTACGAAAACAGATCATATATTTAACACTATTCTATTCTTTAGTAATTTGAAATATTTGTCACTATTTTTCTCCACGTGTGCTCTTTTTCTAAGTTTGTTTTTGGAAAAACACTTTCTCATGCTCCCAACTATATACACTTAGACTACGTTTGGTCGTCCAAATTTCTAGTCAGGATAGGATTGGATATGATAAGATATGAAATCCAATGGAATTACTACATCCTATCTACTATTTGGTAAATCGCAGTAATAAAGTCGGATATTTTTACATATTACTATGTCCATTATTTGCAATGAACGTTATATTAGTGTAAATGAACATAAAAATTACACAAACGGAAATGATAAAAATTTCTCACGACACTCTTACCGATTTTTTTTCCTCTCTTTTTTAATTATTTTCTTTTTTATTTCTTCGCCTTCCGTCATTCTCTAATAAAATTTTATTAAATAGTAAACTATACAAATATGCCTAAAATATGTAATAAATATATGTACTAAATGTGTGTATATATATATGAAATTTATATCATAAGATAGAAAGAAATTTGAATATATAAATAAAAAATAAGAATAATAAAAACGAATGTATTGTTATTTTTTTGTTATTTTGAATATTTTATATTAAAATTCAAATATTATGTATATTCAAATATTATTTGAATTTTATTAATTTAATAAGTTTGTTATTCGAGAAAAAGAACTTTATATTATGGATATTAGAAATCTTATCCACTTTTATCCCACCTCCCTCATGGGATAATTTTATCCGATCTATATCTCTCCTATATCTGACTTTATCCTATCTTGAGCACGCATCAAACAAGGGATAGGATAAAATTTATCCTATCCCGAATTTTATTCAGACTACCAAACGTAGCCTTATAAGATAAAACCGACAATTCCACAAGGGTTGAATTTAAATCTCACTGGTAAAAAGCAATCAAATTTTCATCATGAATGGAGGTAATTTTTGGAGTAGGTGTGTGGCTTTTTTGGCAATGGAGAAACAAGTCACTTTTCCAAGACAACTTTGTTTTCCCTTTGAATCCAGTACAAGTAATTCGGTCATACACAAAGGAAATCATTAAAGCTTCGTTTATGAATAACTTCACGTTAAGTGGATCATGCACTTCTCCGATTTTGGTTAGATGGGATCCTCTACCTTCCTAGTGGATTAAACTGAATACTGATGGTGCCTCTAAAGGCAACCTAGGGCTTGCTGGTGCAGAGGGTTTATTCAAAACGAAGGGGTGACTAGTTGGGTGGTTTTGCCGCATTCATAAGAATATATTCATCGACACAAATAGAAATTTGGGCTTTGTGGTTGGGACTCAACTTCACAAAACAACTTGGTTTCCATAAGATCATCATTGAAATTGACTCTAAAATCATCGATGATCTTGTTAGTCCAGAGCTTATGATCGATAATAATGGCCCTGCTTTGCTTAAAGATATCATAAGATTGTTGCGCTCTCACTTTGAGTTTAAAGTGTAATATAACTTTCGGGAAGGAAATTGCTCTGCTGACTGGCTTGCTAATTTTGGAATCGATAAGTGATTGGACACTAGTTTCTTTTCATTACCTCCTATAAAGTTACTTCGTGTTTAATTAGGTGATAAAATAGAGTTAGTAGATTTACTACGTTAGAATTTTTTATTCTTCCTTAGCCTTTTCATATATTTTTTTTTGACAATTCAGACAAAGACTTGTCATATTTAAAGTACGCACTACCACTTTCCAACTAAAATGACGTGAACGAAAATTACGAGAAAACGTGAATAACACTAAAAGCAATTCGAGGAAAACGAAAACTGCCAAACTCTTTTAAAATCAAAAGAGCTCACTTCTTTCAGCTTTTTACATGCTTTGTTTTTCTTTTTTTAGGGTTTTTAAAGGCCATTATCACGACATTTTCCGTTGTCGTGTCTGCTTTATGATCGTGCGAGGTCGTGTAGAAGGAAACGATGAAACGGAATTCTCGTATCACTAATTGGATCTCTAAATGAGGACAAGACGGGAGGAAAAGTAGGGTTCTAGGACTAACTAGATTATATGTTGATTTGATGCTAATCGACATGCATTTCTTCTATAACAATCTTCCGTCGAAATCGCGGAGCTACAATTAGTTATAGATGCATCGCTTTCGATGGAAACACTGTCTGTAAGAAGAAAAATTTCGCCACGAGCAACCTTAATAACCACTGATGGTGTCTTTATTTCATCAGGATGCAAATAAGGTATGCCGCTTATGTTAATCATTTGAAGACGGCGATAAACTATTGAGGGCGGGCAGAGGCAAAAATGATAACTAGGATTGTGAAAGTTGTGATCTTGGTCATGTTCTAGTTGTTGCCATCTACTTGACCAGGGAAAGAAGAATATGAACAGATGTGCCATTGATCATATCCGTTTGTTTGCTTATGGCTGTGTACGGCGAGATAAATTGATGCATGAACAATATAGAGAGATAATCAACTTTGAGGACACAAAAGCGAGACTAGAGATATTGGAGAGCGAAGATGACCCACCACGTTTTTCAAGAGGTGATCATCTAGAACTCGAACGGTACCGAAAGGGACGAAGGGAAAATGACATTCAGTTTCATTAGATTATTTAAATATTAAGTCGCGTAATAAATCATAATATTTTCGACAATGACTTAATTTAATTTGATGAGTAATGTGAAGGGGTTCTATAAGGGTCAAAATGTGTATTATATGGTCTTCTAAATTCAACCATCAAATCAACCAATCAATCAGTCACCAATTATAAACGAGTCACGACACAACCACCAATTTCATATGCAATAATTCCAATAAATTGAAGGAAAATCAAAACGAAAATCTCACATGGGACAGTAGTATAGCTCAGACCTGAAAGAATCAAGGTTTGAAGTCTATGTTGGCAGGCTCGTCGCATTTCACGAGGAACATTCCCTCGTTCTTCCCTAGGGTATTACAAAACGACAGCTACAAGACAAGTACAAACATTCTTTCTTGAATTGTTTTATGGTTATAATTAAAAAAAAATTAACTGTTGTAGATCTTTTTTATGTAGTGCCCTATGCATAAGAGAATAACCGCGTTTCAATACAAGAAACAAACAAAGAAACCCTTAAAACCCGAGCCACCTAAACAAAGAATTTTAAAAAGAAAATTTTATAATTTACCAAAAAAAAGAAAAAAAGAGAGATGAATGTTTCTTTATTTAGGGTTTACGTGGATTGTGAGAGGGAGGAATGTGTGGTGCCTGGTCCGTACTGCCAAATCTTTGTCGGAGCCTCCATGTCTTTTTTTGAGAGGAGATTGGCCTTTTCTCTTTGCCCTAAACCCTATTTTAGTTCGCTTGCCCTTGGCACATCCTTTCACATGGACAACTTGGGATGCAGACAAGAACCCTAAGAATCTCTCCCTCTTAGAACACACACACATGGGGTTGAATCTTCTCATCATTCTTGGCTTATTTAGTTCACACATTTTCTGTGAATTGATGTGTCCCAATCCCTCATCTAATTTCAAAACGTATATATAAAGCGGGTACTGCGATTTTTGGACTTATTGGGTCTTTGACTATCTTCTATTTTCGATGTTGTTGATATTTATGTGATTGACCCGGATGATGTAGAAGATAATCCATGTTCGAAAGCTAACTTGACCTACGAGATTTTACCGAGTGGGGAAGAATGATGCCCATACAACTCTCCTAAGTCGAGTTTCATACAGAGGAGAGGTTTGATCGATTTTAGGAATTATCATAAAATGCTTAGACGGTTTTATTTAATTTTAGTAATGTTTTTTTTATAGGTAGAGCTGATGAATTTATCATTATCTTAGCTTTGTATTGAGTTCATTAATCCTTACTCTCACTTTGTCATTTTTCACTAAGATGGTTCTTAATATCACAACAGTCCTATCAATGCTTAGTCATCACTAGTATAAGTCACTCTTTCTTAAGAAACTAGTAATCTTGCCCATGCTTCGCATAGGTTTTATCCTTAAATGTTCTATAACTCATTTTACACATCTACAAAGTGTGATTCTATGAAAGCGATTATAGATTTTATTGCGCTTTGAGTATCAAAGTTAATATTATATGGTTTACTATACAAATAATACAACGAATTGTAATGTTATTCACATAAGAATAAACTACGTAGTGCACGAGCAATGAGTGTACCTATAATATACTCGGACGAGCAATAAGTGCACGGTGTACCTAACATAGTATGCTTTAGCATAGAATCAAACGCCATCATCAACCCAACCTCTTAGCCAAAACCTAAAGTTCTAATTTCTTGTTATTACCCAATAAAATGCAACATTATTGGAATAGTTAAAAACGTAAATAAAAACTATTAACAATTCCTTTTTTGCCAAATTTTAACAATTTCTATTGAAATCGACGATTTTGGGAACTTGGCATGTCGATTCTTTTTTGGTGGGGCGACATGGAATAATGTTATCCATCGAAGGGTGTGTAGTTTTGTTCCATCTAGGCCATGCATCATGCTTCGATCTTCGGATTCCTCACCCCAAAAAGAAAAAATTAGCTTTTATATTTCCCATAAAAGTATGCAATTATACTCTTTCACGATCCCTATGCACCATACCATAATTTAAGACCTGTAATTTAAGTGTTAGCTTTATTGCTCCGATCAAAGATGTAAACCTTACCCTCGTGTCCCTTCCTTTACAAGCACTTAATGTGTTTTGTAGTGCCAAAAAGGGGTGGCTACAACTAGGTGGAGGTAAAGTCACCCGTCCTATGTGAGAAAACGTAGAGACAAGGTAGGGTTTTATCGCCTATAATGCGAAATCTATACCCATATAATATGCCACCCCTATCTTATAGGTGGCAAAAGAGGGGCCCCCTATAATATATTTTTATTAAAACTTAGACCCTCCATCAACAATATTCATCATTGACAAGAGTCTTAAAAGAAACTATAGTTCTGTTTCTTAATTCAAATTTTCGAACAAGTCGCGTTTAAGACGCTTGTTAAGAGGTCATGTTGATATTGGGACATAGATAATGGAAGTTTAGTATCTTGAAATGGGATAGGTCCAGAGGGGAGCGGGGAAATTTGAGAATGTCGACGAACCTAGTTCGGTAAATTTTGTCTCGATCACTTAAGTCATTGAGATACGCGTCGGCTAGGTATGTGAATTGCTCGTTTTAGCTGTGGACCTCCAATGTGGTATTTATATTTAGAATTCGATCAGTTGAGATTCTTAACAATCCGGTTATCCATAAATCGATAAAAAAAATACCATAGATTTGCACAAAAACCATGAAATCTCCATAGCTCTTCTCTCCCTTCTCTCCTTCCTCCATTCCCTCCTACTAACCCTAAAATATCTCTCACTCTCTCTTCCTCTGTCCCGATGATCATGCATGGCCATCAAACTCCGTTTTGAGTGAATCGACGAAATTTCCTAATTCGATCTCCATGGCTGCCATAGAGATGATCTTACTCAACACTGCTAGCTATGTGAAAGATACTTTCTACGTTTCTTGGAACATATCGATTAAATTCGAATTTCAAATGCTAATGATAAAAGAAACTAAAGCAAAAGAAGTTAAATTTCGCTCTAAACACACACTTGATAAGTGGTATTTATCAAGTCAAATCATGATTTGCTTTTCATATTGCAGCACCAGACATGGGAATAAAATAATCCCAGCGCCTTTTCCCTTTCCTTTCCACTGACAATACCACTAACCCTAACCTTAATCTCCATTTCATTATTCAACAAATCAAACCAAAAGGTTGAGAGGCAACATCCAATTTAGCTTTTCCCTAGTTTCCATGTGATAAAAGTGATTTTGCATCAATACAGTAAAGTCAAAGGGCATAGAATTGTTTAATCGAGCCAATTTTTCATTGGCCCTCTAATGTTTAAAGAGGGTATAAAATACAAATGAGCATAGATTAGGATCTGTCTATTGCTAAAAGTTCATCACACTTGATTTGGCTTTGCATTTGTAACTACACCTATCCGATTTGATGAGATTATCACTTGACTAGATTGGTCCCCTATACATGTCTATTGTCAATCTTTAACAACTTACATTAAGAAAAAAAAACAATTTTGTGCACTCAATTTCCACAAATTGCACATCACCTAAAATTTACCACTAAATAGCGAAAACAATTTTCTATTTTTAATTTTTGTTTTGGGTAAAAAGAGTTCTAGAAGGAGCCGACCTGAGTGCAAGAGCCTAATAGCTAGTTCTTTCATGTTAGATAATGGAGATAACAACAAACAAAATCATTTTTTTTAAATTTTGAATAATGTCAAGATTGCGATTGTGGTTGTTATTAATATTTACTGGGTAGTTGGAGAATTGTGGGTGTTATGTTTATGCAACTGTCACATTCATTGCACCGCCCGTGGGTGCGTGCATAATCGAATGTGTACGCTCCATTTGTCTCATTAGACTAAAGTTTACTGAAAAATAAAATGAATATTGTTGCTGGCTCTGATAGTGATTAGTAAAAGCCTGATCACCTTATGTTTATTTCTTTGAAATTTTTTATTGATCATAGCACTGTGAGGTAGCAGCACATGCCTGAACAAAATTATGTCCAGAAAATTAGATTCTTGAGGTTTCTCTTTCCACGTACTGTTAACCTAATAAATTCCAATTATCATCATCTTTTGGTAATACCCCACAAATTGCAAATAATTTGCAATTTTCAGTAGAAATGAGCGAAAAAAGTTGAATCAATAAAGCACATAATAGGATGTAAAGATTTTGATTCATGTTTTCAGTACAATTTCTCAATTGTCATAGAAGGAAATGAGATATTTATAGAATAGCTGACGATGATTCTAATTTCAAATTTATAAGGTAAAAGAATTCATTGTTACGTGTTAATTGTTTTCGTTATTATAAATTACAATATTGTCCATCTAAAGTTATGTGAAGTCACATGATATTTTAAAAATGCGAAAGAGTTTGTAATTTTTTTTGTTTGAAAAGTTTGTGATCGAAGTGATTGTTGGTTTTACTTAAGTAATAGTATAGATTAGAAATGATATGAACTTCAAAACGAATCTAGAAGAAAGAACATATTCAAAAAAAGTTATACACGAAAGACAATAACAACACACAGGCGCCGTCCCAACATATTTTGGACGTTGAAGAAGAAAAATATTTGAAGAATGTTATCTATTCTTAGGTCCGTTTGTTTCGCAAAAAATATGAAATTTCTGAAAAATATTTTTTAGGAAGTCATTTTTAGAAAAAAATTTCTGATATTTAGTTGAAATCTGAAAATGAACTGAAAAATATTTTCTGTCATTTGGTATGGAAATTCTCATTTGATTTTTCTGAATAGACATGCACGTACTAGTAACTTGCGCATAAGCAGCCAGAGTACCAAGTATGGGCACCAGAGCCCTGGGTGCAAGCATCAAGGTATTGAGAAATTGATGATGATAATTGGTATAAACATGTTTTCAAAGGACCTCCACCTGGGTGTCAGGGATTGAGACATGGGCACCTAGGTCCTAGGCTTGGCCTTGACGGACTCGGGTGCAAGCATCAAGGTATCGAGCCTAACCTCAATGGACTCGATCACAGGCATCAGGGTCCCAGGCCTGGCTTCAATGGACTCGGGCATGGGCACCAAATTCCTAAACCTTGGCCTTGACAGACCCTAGCTAGGGCACCAGAGAACCAAGCCCGAGCGATGAGGACGCAGACATGACCTTTGTAGATTCGGGCACGACCTTTGTGGATCTGGGCCCAGGTGCCGAGGCATCGAGCATGGGCACTAGGGCTTCGGTCCTTGCCTCAATGGACCCAAGCGAGGGTTTCGAGAGCCCGGCCATAGGCAATGGGCTCCCAGGCTCAACCTCAATGTACCCAAGTCCAAGAGCTGGGGGCCTAGGCATTGGCATCAAGCTTGGCCTCGATGTACCCAAGTGTGGGCATTGGGGGCCCAGGCATGGGCATCGAGGGCTCGAGCTCAACCTCCATGGATCTGGACGCAAGCACTAAAGACTTGGGCTTGGCCTCGATGGACTCGGGTGCAGGTGTTGGGAGCCCAAACATAGGTGCCGGGGTCTTGGGCATGGGCACCGGGGTCACAAGCCTAGCCTGGATGGACCCGGGCTTGGGTGTCGAACACCTAGTTTGGACGCCAAGGACCTAGGAATCAATGTTGGAGTTTTCGTATCAAAGCATAAAGTTTCAGATCCAAGCACTGATACCTAGCTATATTTTAAAAAATGATTTCAGGAAATCATTTTTCTAAATTTAAGCATAGGTTTTCCAATAAATAGGAAAAAAAATTTCATTGACTCATTTTTCTAAGCGAATCAAATACCGAAAAATGAGAAATAGGTTTTATGGAAAATATTTTTCGCAAAAAAAGGGAACCTTAAAGAGATACTTTTACATTTAATAAATTGTATAAATGAGTCTTAAAAAGTATTTTAAGGGCTCATTCTAACATTTTTATTTCTAACAAAATAGATAAATCCTCATTTCTCCCGGTGATTATCATCATTCGGATCTATCCTCTTTTTTTCCTGTGCCCCGCAATTTTTTAGTGTAAATAATGAATTTTCTCGCGATTTTTTATTTTATAATCTATCTATACCAGTCACTTTTCAAATTTCATCATCTGTCACGAGAACTTAGGACATTTATTTGTCAGCTCGTCGCCAGAAAAATTTCCATGTGATTTATTCAGTGGACAACTTTCGGTCCTAATTAATTAACATGTTTTGACAGGGAATAAAATGTACGTCAACTGCTCAGAAAAGTATAATATAGATGAATGATATTGTACTTGTAAGGTCACATGTCCCTTCACATGTCTTAACGACCAAAAATAGTTGACTTTTGATTTAGTTAACATCCACAAATCTACCAATAATTCGTAGCACGTGCCATTCGCAATCCAACGACAAACTGAGTCTAAGAAGGATTCGTCCTGTGCCGAACTCACAGTTCGACAGCATGGAGCTTTTCAAGCTCAAACCTGGTCAAGATCCAAACAACAAAACGAATCCATGAAATAACCTACATGCCCGTGCACCAGTTAAGTCCAAGTCTATGGTCAAGGAAGGTTGCCTTGTCTTATAACAATTTGCACGCGATTAATGAGATTTCAAGTGATATTATTTCTTGAATTGGAAATCCTTTGACACCTCAATCAACTGTGCCACTGAGAATTAAATTCCCTGCTTTCAGTGAAATAAAATGTAATGTTATTCTAGCCGGTGATGTTAGTCAATCTATTTTACCCGATGAAGTATGTTTTCAAGGTCAAAGTCGAAGCATTTGATCTCGCTCTAGGTGCCGATGTTGTTGCTACAATCTCTATCATTAGGGTTGATTGGGAGCTATTAGGAGAATTTGTACCAGAGCGAAGAGAATCACTACAAAAAAAATGGATTTTTGCCACGAAAATTTGCGACGAAAAAATTTTCGTCGCAAATTTGCGACAAATTTTCCAACGAAAAGTAAAATTCGTCGGAAAGTAGCGACGAAAAATTTTTCGTCGCAAAATTCGTTGGAAATTAGCGACGAAAAGTTTTTCGTTGGAAATTAGCGACGAATTTTGCGACGAATTCAAAAACCGGTATTGTTCGGCCTTTTTTTAATTCGTGGGAAAATTCGTTAGAAATTTCCAACGAATTTTGCAACGAAAATTGTACACACTGAAATAATTGCCCGGAAAATTGAAATTAGTGGGAAAATTCGTTGGAAATTTCCCACGAATTTTGCAACGAATTTGAAAGGTGCCGCATATACTAATTTTGTCGCAAAATTTGTTGGAAATTTCCAACGAATTTTCGCACGAATTAAAAAAATGCCGAACAATACCGGGTTTTTTTTGAATTCGTTGGAAATTTCCAACGAAAAATTTTTCGTCGCCAAATTCGTTGGAAATTAGCGACGAATAATTTTTCGTTGGAAAGTTCCAATGAATTTTGCGACGAATTCAAAAAAACCCAGTATTGTTCGGCATTTTTTAAATTCGTGGGAAAATTTGTTGGAAATTTCCAACGAATTTTCCCACGAAAATTGTACACACTGAAGGAAAAAATCACCCCACCAAAGGAAAAAATCAAAATTTTCTCCATTCGAATTTCGAAACCCGAACGCCCTTGGACGCTCCCGAGATCGAATTCCCATCTCCCCCAAAATCCCCCCACCCATTTTCCATCCTCCTTCCCCAGAAACCCTAGTGGAGGATGAAGGCCTCCCTCAAGTTCCACGAGGACCGGAAGCCCCTCATCCGCGCCAAGGTCCCCCTTAGCATCCTCGGCCTCCCCTTCCAGTCCGGCGTCGTCACCGGCGAGCCCCAGGAGCTTGCCCTCCACCTCGGCACCTCCTTCGGCTCCGGCCCTTCCCTCCGCCTCTTCTACCGCCCCAACGACTCCGCCAGCCCCTTCTCCCTCGCCATCAAGACCGGCACCGGCCCGTTTGGCTCCCCCGCCGCCGAGTCCGTGTCCATGTCCTCCGAGTTCGACCTCGTCCGCCGCGGGAGCCCCCGGTTCATGCTCCACTTCCTTTCCTTCCTTGTCCGCCGCCGAGTTTGACGAGGCTGGGCCTCGCTGGCCGTGGCGAGGGCCGAGCTCGCCATGGCCAGCGAGCTCGAGGTCGCCCAGAACTCGGCCAGATCTAGGCGAGCTCGAGGTCGCCCAGAACGCTCGCCATGGCCGGCGAGCTCGAGGTCGCCCAGATCTGGGCGACCTCGAGCTCACTGGCGACGAGGCTGGCCTTCGCCGGTTATGGCGAGGGCCGAGCTCGCCATGGCCGGCGAGCTTGAGGTTGCCCAGATCTGGGCGAGCTCGAGCTCGCCCAGATCTGGGCGACTTGGCCCTCGCCGGCGGCGAGTGCTCGCCCAGATCTGGGCGACCTGGCCCTCGCCGGCGGCAATTTTTGTCATGACGAAACTAATTTTGTCACGATTTTTCGACCAAAAAAAAAAATTTTGCCACATTTTTGCAACAAATAATTAACGACGAATTTTGCAACGAATTTAGTTATGAATTTTGCGACGAAAAAATTTCGTCGGAAATTACCAACGAAAATTTATATTTTTTTCAGAAAAATTTGCGACGACCAATTTTTGTTCGTCGGAAATTTCGTTGGATTTTCAAATTTTTTGTTGGAAAAAAGTTGTTTTTTTTTTGTAGTGTTTTCAACCAATTTAGCCACGAATTTTCCAACGAAAAAAATTTCGTCGCAAATTTTCAACGAAAATTAAAATTTTTCGTTGGAAAAATTTGCGACGAAGAATTACCGACGAATTTTTTTCGTTGGAAAATTCGAATTTTTCGTTGAAAATTTCGTTGGAAAAAAGTTGTTTTTTTTGTAGTGAATGCAATGCGATGTTTGGGACACTATAAAAAGTGGAAGGAATGGGAATCGGGGAGAAGTTTCCTAATTTTCCTCCCTTTTATTCCCATAAAAATTCTAATTTTTTCCTCATTTTCATTCAATTTTCATCCCTCCCCGTTCTCTCCTTCCCCAAAACAAAGCATAAGTGGTAGTACTCGCAATTTTTGTAAAGTGGTGGAGGAACATTCATTCGCCCAAGCATAGTCTATGGCTAACATGGTGTTACGCTTGAAAAAGCAAGCGTGAGGACAAAAAAGGTTCTACAATCTACATTACAACCTACAAGCATGGGTGGAGTTAAAAAGCAAGATTTCACGTGCAATCTCCCAACACACACATGGGAATTCATAGGGCAACTTTTTTTCTTTTTTGGCTTTGCTTTTTGAGGTTTAATCATACACATTGACTAGCTGAGAGACCATGTCAACTAGATGTCGTGCGGGTTCGATCGAAATTTTCATTGACTTGTCACTGGTTGGGGAATTTAGTCAATTACACTTTCGATTGCTCATGATTGCTTTAAAGATTCCATTCTTGTCCACGATTCATATTTGTTTTTTAAAAAAGTTACACCATTCATCAGTCTTTCGGTTAACTTAATCTCTTGAATTTTTGACCGGTCGTTATTGACATAGACATTCTAAAAGCTAAATTGTCAATCGGAAGAGTTGATGTGGATTAAATGAGTAGCAAGAACTTGAAGGATCAACACAAATTAAAAAAGCAAAGAATAATAGGCAAGAGAGGAAAATTTTAAAAAAATTAAGAAAGAAACCCTAGCCCCACCGACACTGATATTGTCCGGCAATGCTGTCTCGAGCTCAAGCTCAAGTTCGTTGCGATTGTTGAGGTTATTCTACATCGATTGTAAAAGAGTTAGTGGTCAGTTTATAAGTGTGAGAAAAAGTTTTACCATTTACGCTAGACTTTGGGTGAGAGAAGCCTGAGATCACCCAACACTATTTAGATTAGGCGCACAAATACAACGAAATAGAAAGTAAAAGCGAGAAATAGAAATCAAGACATAAGGTTTATCCTAGTTTACCCTTAAACTAGGACTATATCCAGTAGATGATTCTATTTTAATTAACCTCGCACCTCTCTAGTACATCCCTTAATTAAAGGAGATAAAGATTATACATATTCAGTAACTTTTCATGAGCCTAATCCTATCTGGGTGGTCTTGAGTCTCTTTTACCCTAAAAACTAGCTCAAAGAGTGAAACTTTTTCTTGCACTTATAAACTAACCACCTGCCCCTTTCACAACTGATATGAGATAACCGCAACAATCCGTATCTCCCGCGTGATTGTTGGGTCTAGACTTGTCGGTAACTTAGCCTTTGTTACCAATATTGGGTGGTCTTGAATTAGGATATTTGTTGGGAGAGTGCAATAGAAGTCTGATACTTTCACCTGGGGAGATCGCCAAGAGGGAGCCCGTGCTCGAGCCCGTCAACATATTTAGTTGAACCCACATTTATTCAAAAGCTTAAACCAATGAGTTATGGGTCAACTATGATATATCAATTGCTTAACACCACACCAATTTCTTGATGTCTAACTTCTTTAGCATAATTCACACGTGTATCCTAACAATCTCTCACTTGCGTATGAGCTCCAATGTGGGGTTTGCTCTCCCTTAATTCAGATATCCTTCCTCATCAACATATCTTAACTTAAATCTTCAATGCCCAACTTCACCCATGAAGTTTGCCATTGGGCTTGCGTTTCTACTCCACAACACCCACTTGCCCAAAAAGTGTGTTGGTCACCAAATTCCTTCCTTAAGATTTTCACTAAACATTGATACACATTGGGAGTGGGCCACCAATCAATCATCGACTTTGATATTCTTTATTGAGAACGCGCAGTAAAAGCCTGATACTTTTCACTAAAGAGTTAAGGTGAGTCCAATTGGATATGTTGACGGGCTCGAACTTGAGCTTTCTCTTGGCAATCTCCCCTAGTGAAATGAATCGAGTTTTTGCTATGCCCTCCCGATAGCGATAAGCCATTAGAATCCCACTTTAACATTCATTACCTCGATGGTCCTAACCTAGCAACCATGGCTGTGAGCTCATGCCGCCCTGTCAACCATAAGCTCAAGCTATGCAACTATGGCACTAGTGCAACTCTAGATTGAGCGACCATTGCCACGACACTTTGCATCTAGCAGCCACGGCCGCAAGCCCAAAGCTCAGGTGACCATGGTCGTGAGCTTGAGGCCAGAATTAAGAATAGACGAGCTTGTGCTAGGATCGGTGATAGGTTTTTGTTGAAAATATGTCTCGAGTTTGAACTCGATAAACGAAATCCAACCTGAGATTAATTATTATTTGTAGAGGTCTCAATATTCCAAAGTTCGGATTTCCTATGTGCATGCAGCATATGGCAATTTTCGTTTCCTAGTTGCAGGCGATTTTATTTCCAATTTGGAGTCCAAAGGATATTGGACTTTGACTATGAAGAAAAGCAAATCGTGGACTTGTGTCAGAGAAAGGAAATAAAATCCTACTTGAAGTCTGCTAAAGAAACACAAAATAGGAAAGTTCAAACTTGGACTTGTTGACTGAATTTTGTGTGGAATATCTATTCCACGATGGAGTCGGCCACTGTACGTTCACTTCTTGGGCTATATAAGGGCTGTTCTTTTGTCGCAAGATTGGCACGCACTTGTTGATGAATACGTGAAGAATTCTTGAAGCGCCGCAGTTGATGTCGAGTGCTGGTCGTGGGTTTATCTCCCTGGGATTTTGTTCGTGGAATTACACAAAGAGCTCAAGTGTTCGTAGCGATTAAATCCTGTATTAAGATTTGTGTATAATTCTTTTGCGAAATTGAGAGATTATTTCGTGAGGAATTGTGAGGCTAAACACTGCGTGAGTTATTGGGTGTAATTGGGGCTTGGGAAACACTTAGAGTGTTTGAGTGACTCGAGTGTAGTTGTAATCTCCGTTGTATCGCTTGATCTATAGTGGAATTCTGTGCTGCTCTCCCCGTGGACGTAGGTCACTACGACCGAACCACGTAAATCTGGTGTCCGATTTATTTTCTTATTCTGTCAATTTTATTATTCGATCGCTTGGCTTCCGCAACAGTTTTGAAGTTTAAGATGTCTTTTGAGAAGCAAAAAGAATGAAAAATCCATGATTTTAGCTAAAAATGGTTCGAGTTTTTGTGAACGAAGATGGAACAAGAAGGAGAGAGACCATTTTGAAAAATGCCAAAGGATAGGTCCACATGTGCGCTCCACATAACCTTTTTTTTTAAGAAGTTCGAATTTGCAATATTCAATGAAATCAAGTTCATGTCAACAAAATCCCTCACCGAAACGGCATAAGGACGAATAATAACACATTTTAAAAAGTATAGTGGCAATTCTAAACTAAAACAGTACAGGGACAATATTGAATTTCGAGCAAAAGTAGAAAGATTATTAGAGACATAATTCCCCTCTTTTTACTATATTGCAATCGTCTATAATCAGTTCTCCCTTCTACTTTATGTGTTTTGGCTTCGTCCTTCTTTTTTTTCAATCGGAAATGAGTATGGCTTCATTGATGAAAAATCTAGTTACTAAAATTGAATTTTTTTTGTGTGTGTCGAAGGTAAATTCTGATATACTTTATTATGCATTTCTTAATATTTCATAAAGCGACTAAAAAAAAGGAAATGGACGATTGAAGCATGTTTAGCATATATGTTTATTATCATTAGATATTGTATGTGTACATGTGTGTGAGAGGAAGAGAAATGATGTACACACGTCTTGACTATAATTGAGGATCCAAAATTATGGATATTTTCCTATTGGCCATATTGAATATTATTAAGACACTCCTGCTTGTCCATCTAAACATTAAATATTCAGATGAAACAACATGCATTTCTTGATATTGGTTGATGGTTTTGGTCACGATGATGTGAAGATGGCCGTCTTACGTGGTACATCGTCACGTTAGGGATTTCTGGCACAAATTGACAAGAAGGAATACATTGAAACTTCGCGGAAATGTTTAGGACTAAACCGACAAATTCGAAAAGTTAAAGACTGAATTGGCATCCGTACAAAGATTTACGATGGATCGAACAGTTTCGCCTAGCGCTTGCTAAGAACAAACCGCGACATGCACGAATCATTTCCGATTAGTTTTCTTTGTTGGGCCAAACCATGTGATTGGGAAAATTGTCCAAAAAATCCTAGACATATTGTACTTTTTTCTAATTGAGTTCTAGACCTTTCAAGTTTGCCAATTGAGTCTAAACCTTTACTCTTCTTGCCAATTGAATCCATCCGGTTAATTTTGGCTAGAAATCGCTAATGTGGATATTTTTCAATAATTTTTTGAATTTTTATGATTTTTTTCTTCTTCTTTTTCTTTTTCTTTGTTTTTTTTTTTGGTTTTAGAGCTGGCCAACAAGGGTGGCCGATTGACCCTTGCCGGCCACTGGCGAGGGCTGGCCAACCCTCGCCGGCCGGCCCTCACCCAAAGTAGGCGAGGGTTGTCAGCCTTCGACTGTGGCCGGCAAGGGTTGGCGGGCCACCCTCGTTAGGGGTGTGCAAAAAACCCAGGACCACCCAGGATCGCCCGGGATCGGATCGGAACCGGTGGTTCCCAAGGGGACCGGTCCGGTTCCCAGTTCCAATTTTTTGGAACAGGTGGGTATCGGTCTAGTTCCCAGTTCCCAGTGTGGAACCGCCCACCCGGACCGAACCGGTAATATAATAATAATATATTTATTTTTTAAAATTTCAATTAAAAAAATCTGACCAAAAAAATTTAAAAAAAAAAGAAAAACGTAACTAGACACTCATAACTCTCTGCTCTCTTATCTCTGGACACTCATTTGATGGGTACCCACTTGATTTATGGATAATGTGGTTAATAGAACCGATCATAGTACAGGAATTGTATGGAAAGTTATGTTCTTTTCTTTTTGTTCCGTTGATCCGATGTTGGTCCACATATTTTTTTTTATTTGTCCAGGAAAACTTGATGGGATCAGTTCCATGGATCCGCCCGGAAACCGGACCACCGGTCTGGTCCAATTCTCGGGACCGGCGGTTCAGTTCCCGGGCGGGTCCATGGAACTGACGGGCGGTCCTCGGTCCCAAAATTGAGGACCAACATTGTGCGGGTTGGTCCTAGGGTTAGGGGTGGACCGGCCCAACCCGGACCACATGCTCACCCCTAGCCCTCGTCGGCCAACTCCAAAATCCCAAAAAAAAACAGAGAAAAGGAAAAAAAAAGAAGAAAAAAACCATAAAAATTTTAGAAAATTATTAAATATTATTTTAAAATGTCTACTTCAGCGACACGTGACTGGCCGGCTGGCGTCCACGTCAGCAATTTCCTGCCAAAATTGATTTGATTGACTCAATTGACAAGAAATGTAAAGATTTAGGATTCAATTGGCAAGTTTAAAAGGTTTAGGATTGAATTGATAAAAATATAATAGGTTTAGAACTTTTTGGACAATTTTCCTTTAAGTGATTTGAGTTTATCAAGCACGACTTTCCTTCTCGTTTTTTCCCACCTTTCTCGTCGGCTTGGTATTCTTGACCACGATGTTGATGCTTGGCATGGCACTATCATGATGATGACAAGCTGCGCGAACTGACAATGGAAACGTAAAGGAGAAGAGAGTGTTTGACGGGTAACTAGGAGATAGAGATGGAGATGGAGACACCACCGTCCCATGAATGAAAGTTTTGAAATCGATATTTGATTTTGTGTCAAAAACCAGGATACTAATCAACAACCTTGTTCCATGATTAGAGTTTCACGATAAGGTTTTGTCGGGGTAAAAGGTTATATTTTCGACTGTAGTCATCTCCACTCTTGAATTGTACTTAGGAAAAAATTTATATAGTTCGTCTTTATACTTTCACTATTTTTCTAATCAAGTCTTCGTATTTTCCATTTTTCTAATTGAATCTTTCTACTTCCGTAAAAATATCAAATCGAGTCTCTCCTATGCAAAGTCCAATCAAATCTAGTTGATATGGAAGTTCGATAATGACGGAATGTGACGAAGACCGAATATTGATTGTCTGGCCACCAACCGTGGAGCATGCATTGTGAATGGATTGATATTATTATAAATCTCTTATTCTGCCACCTAGTCACTATCCATGGAGGTAATATTTAATCCATGTCACACCATGGCATCTTATGAGGGCCATATCGGCTAGATTTGGCTAGATTTTGTGCCGGGGGTACTTAATTTGATATTCTGTGTAAGTAAAAGGACTTGATTAGAAAAATTGTAAGCATGTGGGCTTAATTAGAAAATGTACTCAGAGTACAACGATGAAAAATAGAACTCTTGCATAATATGATTTTCCAACAATACAAGTGGGTGATGTCTCTTGAATGACCTATCCTTAGAAGTTTTGCACTTAATGGTTGTTTGGAAAGTGATCACTGTATGAAAGTTGTGATATCATTATTGTCCTTCTCTCGTACTCTTTAGAAAATATGTCCCTTGTCTAGTATATGTAGTGATATATTAACTTCTTTTCTGTTTCCACCAAGGTGGCTCGTCTCGTGGTAAAAAGATTAATAGTCTCCCATGAGATCACGAACTAGTTCAATTCACATCATGGACAAGTCTCCCAACCATTCGTGTCGTGTTGCCCAACTGCATCATATCTCTTGCGGAAAGACTTTTTAACCGTCAATATCTTGACAAAGCTGTGATGATACGCTCGCAAACCCGAGTCTTTCGAGTTGAGGGTAGCATGGAGCAGATTTTGTTCGAATCGAACATTTCATAGCGAGTGTGTGATCCCTTCGGTAAAACCATAGAGGTCACCACCAGCAGACACTCCTCCTCACCCTTCAATTATAGCAAAAGAAATCTTGAAATATATACTAATTCTCATGCAAGCTCAAACCCCGTAAAATAATATGTATACACATACATACATACATACATACACACACTCGTATTAAACTTATTGACAATGATATAGATAATTTTTTTAATTTTGATTAAATATGTAATATGATCTCTGAATTTTTAATTTATTCAATATATTCTCTAGACTTTAGTATGATATTCAATATGGTCCTTGACATTTTAATTTATTCAATGTGTTTTCTGGACTTTTAATATACGTTCAATTCAGTCTCTAAATTATATGAAATTATTAAAATGTGTCCCGACACTTTTCCCGCACCAAACCCAACCGGGTCTATATGCAGTCTTGACTTTCTAAACACTCTCTCTCTCACGCTCGAGGTCCAAATAGCATTAAACAAAGTCCAGTTCATGCTCTTCAATGTCTCGCGAGACACTATCGAATTCTTGCGGAGGGCCGACCGTCACGAGTGCCGTCACGATGACGTCAAAATGGCAAGCCCCGAAAATTTCGGGCCGAATAAGAATAGAGGAAATTGGGGGGAATATGATTGCAAGGCGGGGCCCGCCGTTGATCCTTAGGCCCTAGGCCTGACACGGGCATTATAAAGAGAAGAAGGAGGGGAGGAGACGGACGAATTGCGAGCGTGGGACCACCGGTGGGGTGCGGGGCCCGCGCGTGTCCGGGGGTCGCTGTCAATCGCACGGTCCGAAAGCCCGCGTAAAAGGGGAGATGTTCGGTCCTCTGTAGATCCTACGGCTGTGCATTCGGACGGGCGGCTCGCCGTGGGGCCCCCCGCGCAAGCCCCCCCGTCCTTTTGCTTTGACCGCCCTTTTTGGGAACTTTAGAAAAGATGGTGAGGGGTCTCAACTCGACACGTACCACACGGACACCGGAACAGACGACCGCCAACACCCCCCCCCCGCTTCCGCCGGGGGACGAATCTCACGGCGGAGGAATGGGACGCCGCGGCAGCTCGGGTCGGGAGGCCGCCCTCGCACCGACCTTGTGTATACTTTGACCTCTTCGTTGCTTCCCCTAGAAAGAGCCATCTCTCTCTCTCTCCCTCACTCACAATTAACGGTTTTCCTATTGCGAACGCTTGCCACTTCTTTATTTTATTGATATATCATTGGATGTCTCGTGTAAGTTGGTAACCGAATAACCGATATATAATAAAAACAAAAAAAAAGAGATCAACTTTTGGTTAGTTATTGACAGGAGAGTTTGGCCAACAATTAACATAGCAATCGACGACTTCAAGGGAATCGACGACTCGACGAGGACATCATCGACAACATCATGAAAGTTATCGACATTAGTCTTCATCAAGACTCGAGAAATTGATAACACAAAAAGATAATGACTGGGCGGTTATGTTTATTGTCACTGTTTAAGGATTTTTATATCTTCTTGTGGATAATTGTTGCTAAATAATGGGTGGTTATGAACACTCCAAGTGTCCACTATAAACCCCCTTAAATCAATCACCGAACTCGACATTATCATAAATTTATCTTTTATCTTCACTTTTTTTATAATTTACGTAACTGAACACGATTGTCTCCGGTCTCTATTACTTTTAAATTTTCTTGTCATTTACTTTCCTGTCCGAAATTAACAAGTGATCCTTTCGCAATCTTTATCGATTTATATCTATCCATCCGTGTTCTTAAAAGATGTTTCATCATTTTCGGTGAAACACGTTGATTGCGACCGTTCTCGCATCTGGTCATAGCGAATAATTGAAAACGTCGTGGAGCCTATGACTTTTAGCATGGCCCTAAGGAATCGGGGGGTTGGTGGGGGTCAAATTTGGGACTTCTCATGTCCAAAGCCCAGATTACTTCAACGGTCTGCCAACATCCGAGGGTCGTTGCTACTTCTTTCAACTTTTCCTTTTCCGTTTGGTGGGGGTTTAGGTATTTCCATTCTTGCTATTTTTCTTTCAAGCTATCGACCCAACTCGTATGGCCCAACCTTCATCTTTTGGGACTAATAGACTAATTGGTACAGTTTTCCCGCCACAACTTTGGAGAAGAGATGTTGCGGTGTTGCGGCTTTCAAGGTACTGGGCAGGTACCTCACTAGCTGCGGTACTACGCGTCACAATTACCGTTCGAGCACGATCATACCCGACGGACTCAAAAGCCGCCATGAAGTGGCCTAAGGTTGATATCGATATGATTTAATGCTTACGTCCGATTTTCGATCTTCAGTTCGGGATCCTCTAACTGTCTTTCACAAAAGGCAATGATGGAAAAAAATTGCTCATTCTATTTGGGATTGCAAGTTTAATGCCAAAAGGCCCATTTGGCACCTTTCCCAAAAAGTTTTAAAAAAAATTAGAAGGTTATGTATAAACTTTGAGTGACTTCAAATTAAATGTCTACCCTTATATGTTTATTTATAGTAGGTCTAATTTATAAGGATATCTGACAGAAGTCCTAGTTCAAACTATAAATACCAAAGCAAAAAGATGAAAACTAAAGCAATCGCCGTCGCAATCGACCACCATACAGATGAATATAGTTTCAAGTCTCAAAAGTTGACATTACGTGACGCACGTGAAACAAATTTGATCTAGAAAACAAATATTTCCACCGGCCAAAATCCCCATTGCATGAAAAAGAACATTCGAAGCAAATAAGACGTGATTAAAGATTGAAATGATAACGCGGCAATCATAGTTGCCCGTTAAGATTGCGTTTGGTCGTCCATATTTCTAGTAAGGATAGGATTGGATTGGATTGGATAGGATAGGAAATCTGGAGATTTGGCCATATCCTATCTACTATTTGGTGAAGTACGGATTTAAAGTCGAATATTCTCATATCCTATCCTATCCTGCGTTTGGTAGAAACTGTATATTAATATAAAGGATATATATACCCCTACGTGATGCTCATGAAATATTTCGATCTTATTACTATAAAAATAACATTCTTATTCTAACCTTACCAAAAAAAAATAACATTCTCATATACAAATAAACTTGAAAATATGACATTTTATTAGATTTTCAAATTTCTTTGCAAAAATAAAATAAAATGAAAATAGAAACAAATGAGATAAGAAAATTGTCATAATCTTCGAGCGCTTTTCCGCAGACAAATCATTCTTCAACTTCTTCTTAGGCGGAGGCTTCACTGCACCCGCACCCTTCTTTTTCTTATTAATATCCAGGCCATCCATTGATCTGCAAAAGCATCAAATACCAGGGTTTACACATAACAACGTTGGAAGAACATCTAAATGGGATAACAAAGATGGAACTCGAATGTGAAATAAAAAAGCCATCTTTCGACATTAACTGAAGCCGTGAAGAGCGGAGAGACAAGCTCCAAGTTACCAAACCTCAACTCCACCGAACCACATAGCATCGCAAGCACAAAAAAAACAATCAAAACAGCGAGATGGTGGGTTCCTTCATCATCCGCAATCGCGTTATTTTTCGAAACAGACAAATTGAACAGAACTGAATCAGTAGTTACAAGGAAGAAGGGCCACCGATTCCTTGCTCCACCGCGAACTAGATACCATTCAACGAACACAATGAACGCCATTGATGACGATGCGAAACTGGAGAGGACAGTAACAATACCTGAGCTGAGTAGAGCAGAGCAATCGGCGCGCCTAGAAGAAGAAGAAGAAGAAGAAGAAGAAGCGACGAAGAGGGTCGGAGCTTCTCTGATGTCGCCGGCGAGGCGCAAAAAAGCGCTTCTTCCGGGCAAGCTTCAACAGTATTTCCGCAGATGACCACCTAATCTCCTCCTCCTGCGGGTCCTTCCAGTTCAGCATCTCGACGAGCCGCGTGGGTGAAGAGCGCGTGATTGAAGGGTAGGGTTTCTAAAAATTTGCTTTTATATGACGGATAGGAGAAATCCTATCCGACCTTATCCTACCCCCTCCCCTCGGATTTTTTTATCCTGGTTATATCCCCTCCATATCCGACATTATACTATCCGGGAAACCTACCAAACACGGGATAGAATAAAACATATCCTATCCCGAGTTTTATACGGACGTCCAAACACAGCCTAAGTTTCTCTTGCTTTCTTGATTAATATAAAATCGTCCGCCTAGAGTTAGACGAAACTCTATGCGTGCTATATCATCATACTGTATGATATTGGTTGATGAAATTTGAACATGTAAATTTTCCGAGTCCTCAAAACATCGTAGTCTCCAGCATCGATTTGCATTCGTCAAATGCCGAAACGATAAAAGACTTTCTAGATATCCGGTCGAGTGCATAGAGGACTCAGCACGCGAATGGGCCCGAAGTATATGGAAGGTTAGGCCCAAGCCCATTGTTCATGCTCGCTCATGAGTGAAGCGAGCGACTCGAGAGAGATTTGGAACGACACGATGTTCGACCGGAGGGATTGGTTGACCCAAGCTTGCAGTCCTTGAAGTCGTTCGTTTCCCTCTCGCTTGAGCCCATGCAAGTCGAAGCGACGCTAGAATTCAACCTCCGGAGCTCGAGATCTCCGCTGTAGGTGCACTTGCCGCCGTCGAGAGTCGTCAATTGCGTGTGCTGTGATGACTGTGATGGTGAAAAGCATAGGCGAGTCGAGATGCGTTGGTGCTTAATTATGACAACTAGATATTAAATTGAAATCGAAATAGATATAGAAATAGAAATAGAAATAAATAAAAAGAAGGAATGACGCCGTCACTTTAAATTGCAATTGAATGATTGATGGCAATTATATCTTCTTCGAGAAAATGGGGTGGACTTATTCATATGGGTAGAAATGGCGCCACCCTATCTAATTTGCATAAAACTTTTTATCGCTTTTGTTTTGAACTGTCGTAAACCTATTATACTGATATCAATTCGGTCCTCAACTTTATAATTTTGCCAATTCAGTCTTTGACCTTTGTGCAAAACTTCAATATAGTCATTCGCGTCGATTTTCGCCAGAAATCACTGACATGGCCATGTGCCACATAGGATAGCCGACGATGATTAGGCCACCACGTTAGCAATTTCCAGTAATAACTTACCAAAATGTTTATGAAATTGCCAAGATTTTTTATAGTTCCCAAATTAATAATTTTGGTCCTAGCTAACCAACTTTTATTTGCATAACTGACCCATACTTCAAATTTACTAACTCTTATAAGAAGTTTTTTTTTTGTCATGACTCTTACATGAAGTTACCAACCGAAAATAAATTGATTTATCAACTTTTATTAGATTATATCGCCAATTAATTTTGAGTTGCTAATTCTTCTTTGAGTTACGTTTAGTTTAATTTTTTTTTATCCAAATCAACATTTCTATTGAGTTATCCGTTTTCCATTTGCTTTGGTTAGTAAAACTGTGCATGACAACGATTCTGTGCTCGGGAACAGATTCTGCTCAGAAATGATTCTTTTTTATTCTGTACCCGGAATTGATTCTGAGCATTTTAAGGCGCTTGTTAATGGCCCAAAATTCCATCCCTGGAATAAAAAAAGAACAGAAATGCGTTTGGTAACGCCACAAAATTTTTTTTCATTAATAATATTTTTAAATATTTTAATATTTCTTTTCTTTTTTTCTTTTCCTCCTTCTTAGCCATGGCCTGGTCACTGGCCATGACCGGTAAAATATTTTTTATTAATAATATTTTTGTTAATAATATATATTTTTATTTTTTTGGCCATGGCCTGGTTGTCGGCATGGCCGATAAAATATTTTTTTATTAATAATATTTTTTATTAAAATATTTTTATTAAAAATATATATTTTTATTTTTTTTGGCCATGGCCTGGTCGCCGGCCATGGCCGGTAAGATATTTTTTTATTAATAATATTTTTTATTAAAATATTTTTATTAAAAATATATATTTTTATTTTTTTTGGCCACGGCCTAGTTGCCGGCCATGGCTGGAAAAATATTTTTTTATTAAAAAAATATTTTTTCTTTTTTTTGGCCATGGCCTGATCGCCGGCCATGGCCTATAAAATATTTTATTATTAATAATATTTTTATTAAAAATATACATTTTTGTTTTTTTTTGCCATGGCCAGTAAAATATTTTTTTATTAATAATATTTTTTATTAAAATATTTTTTCTTTTTTTGCCATGGCCTGGTCATCGGCCACGGCAGGTAAAATATTTTTTTATTAATAATATTTTTTATTAAAAATATATATTTTCTTTTTTTAGCCATGGTTTGGTGGCCGGCCATGGCCGGTAAAATATTTTTTATTTTAATAATATTTTTTATTAAAATATTTTATTCTTGTTAGATCCGGCGAGGGTGGTCCTCGGGCCGGACATTAGAAGCTACATTAAAAACCAAGAAAAGGAAGAAGAAAAAAAATTGATTCTTAAAATTGTTCCCAGAATCAAGAAGCTACTTTTTTTTTTATTCTTGAAAACTAATTCTGAAAACAAATTTTGACAAAATTGTGCCCAGAATCAAAAAATTAAACAAATGCATTTCTGTTCTCAAACTGATTCTGTGAACAAAAGAACAGAATCAAACACTGCTTGGCAAGTTGTCATGCGCAGCCTAACCGCTCACGTTTACTAACTCTTCTAAGAGATTACTAACCTAAATTAGCATGTCTCACTAACTTTTTTCCCATAAAATTACCACATAGTATTTTCTTAGCCGCCAAGTTACTTATTTACGTATATCTGGATATTTTAATTTGCCAACTTTTATATCATTTGCAAGTTTTTATGGTCATTTCTTAGCGATGCCTTAAATTTACCAAATCGTTTTAGAAACGATCAATATTAATTAGAGTGACTTACCAACTTTTCTCTAATTAAGTTGCTGACGAGTTTTGGATTAGAAACTTTCATTTGAGATATTTAATGAGCTTTTATTTCTTTTAATTAACAATTTCTCTTACTTGTTACCAACTTTTATTTACCTTTCTTAATTATGCCTTAAATTTACAAAATTTTATATGAAATTGCTAACTTGATTAGATTAATTTATTAATTTTTCTCCAATTACTTATAAACTAATTTTGGGTTATCAACTCTCGTTTGAACTAATTACCAACTTTTTTTTTTCAACTTCCTGATTTTTCTATTTAATAATTTAGTCGAGAACACAGTTGATAAGTCACCAGATAAAAATTTATAATTTTATATAATAGTTGATAAATTCGAATCATTGGTAAGAAAGTTGACTAAAAATTGGTAAATAAAGTTGGTAAGTCACCAACTCATTGCCATCATCGAACATCTCTGCTTTGGACTGATTTTGCACGTCGAAAGTAGATACTTCAATCATCCTTATGAATTTTGCCATCATATATTGATTGATAACCCAACAATTCTTACACTCGACAAACATGAATCTCCTAAGAACACGAGTGTAGCGGGGCATTCTCATCACGACGAGAATAACAAAGCAATGAACCTAAGAGCAGCATCAGCTGCGTTTTGGATCGACAAGGAGGAAAAGACGTTGACCTCGCCGTGGCCGGTGTAAGAAGACTCGCCGGCCAGATCGACAAGGGACCTGATTGCAATGAATGGCATCTTGTGTTGGCGACAGACCAGAGCAATGGCGGCGGTCTCCATGTCCATGGCGGTGGCATTGAACTTTGAGTACAGGAATTGCCTGTAAGCACTGTTGTCCAGAAACAAGCTGGCACTCACCCCTCTCTCCACTGTCACCACTGCTGGCGCCCTTGGCAAGCATGTCGAGTTCACACATTGTCCCAGCTTCAAGCCCTGGTCGTGTCAATGAACAAAGTATTAGCATAAAGAGAGAACTTGCATGTTCCAGAAACATATCTACATTCATGCTCTTGGCCTCTTTCGGTACCGATTTCCTTGACATGCTTACTTTGAAAACTGCGGTTGATTAAATGCTCTCGCGGAGCAAGATAGGTGGCTCGGGATTTACCTGGATTTTCTTCGAGACAGCGAAATAGTGCTCATCGACGGGGACCCAAAAAGGCGTGCTGTCAGACTTCGGGGACTCCGTCGATGGGGAAGATTTCCTCAGGTTGGTACCAAACATTGTTCAGGAGATTCTGGTCAGCCTCGCCATTGCTGGTGTGATTGTTGAAACTGGTGAAGTTGAGATACCCAAATCTCCTCGTGTAGTCCCCAAATGATTCAAATGCTAGATCTGTGCTAGGCCCTTCTCCAAACCTCTGCTTTCATTCAGGAAGGAGGAAAAAGATTTTAGGACCATCTCTTGTTTTGGGGGCTTAAAGTGATATGAACAGCTATCTCCATGTTCAGTATTACCTGACCCATTTGAGAACAGCCCATATATGTTCAGGTCTGCTTTTAACTTTCAAGTTTATAAAGACATATCATGCTTTTTTTAAAAGAGCAATTGCAAAAGTGATAGTCAAGAATTTGAACATTTAAATCAGGGGTAACTTTAGAGAGTCAACAAGTCTCCTGACATGATGGCACATCACCCAAAAAAACAAAACATTTAAGTATTGTCGTGACCGATGTTTAGTAGTTTTACAAAACACGTTGACCCTAGTTTACCTATTGATTCACCCTTAAATTGTTGTAACTTGTATGAAAAAGATTCATCTTCTTTTCATCCAATCTGCTCCAACTTCCCCTTCCATTCAGCACCATACTTCTAACAATCACTCAATTTCACGTAAATAATGACCCGCATGAAAAAAAAAAGTTCGAAAAAGATCAATAGTTGGAGATTGACCTGCCAATTCCAATGGCCTGTATGAGCCCAATACTGAGGGATTGCCACATCCCCCATTTGGAAATTTGGATATGCACTCCCTGATAATCCAGCGTGCAGCACACCTCTCACATTGAACGGAGTCAAGAGCAAACTTTGTGGTTGTACCTGTATTTAGCTTCATGCAGCAGCAACTTCTCATCAACACTCTCATTTTCCAATATCGAAACGAAGAAAAAGGGACATAAAGGACACATTAAGGTCAAAGTCTTGCTCGTACCATGGCAATCCCCGTCATGACGATTATCACTCTCTCGTTTTTTAGCCGCCCTATCCGAAACCTCTTTCTTGCATCACAGACGATGAAATATATCTAGAACATACCGCAAAACCATGTGTCGCCCAAAGGAGCCAACTAATGGTGGTGTTCTTGGGATAAAGAAATCGTGAATAAGAACCAGAGAACGAGCAAAGGAAATAGATCATTGAGTGCATGAATGATGGACATGATATGTAGTGTTCATGAGCTTCAGTTACCAAAGATGTCCAAGTAAGGGAGAGTTTCATGTGGGACAAAGGTTGGAGATTGGATAAGAGGGTTAATCTCGAAGGGTTGGCACACTACAATCCCCAAGAATGGGCCTTCCTTGTTCACTTCATCCACCTTTCTCATCGAACCATGATCAACAGCACCAGAGCTCCTGTTCACCATGCCCATCACCATGGCTAGAAGGACCACCTCCTTCAAATGTTGAAGATGACCACCCATGTTAGAGAGAGAGAGAGAGATGAAGGGAGAGAAGGTGCGATGATAAGCAAAGACAAGGAGGTGGCATCTTTATTCGAAGTTTTTAGTTTTGAAGAGGATCTGACAAGAGAAACTATGATCAGGGCTCGACATATTTGGAAAATCCCCTGATAAATACACACCTGACTTGGGTACGTCGTTGCAGGGTTCATGATCAGATCTCAACATGACTTTCCAGGGAAGTTGCATTGACTAGGTTATCATTCACACCTTGTTCAATCTCCCCCCAAAGCCCAACGTTCGAGCAATCCATTTCAAAACCGCTCAAGTTATTTCAAGAAAAGAATATGCTTGATGATCATCTCTATTGAAAATAGTAAAAAAATAGAAAAAACCGCTTAATTTATTTCAGAATGGTTATCATTCACACCATAAGTAATGAAAGAAGAATTCAAATATGTTGCAAAGAAGCGTGACTCGCTCCCATTTTAATTGGATGAGGTTCCATTATATCCATCGTAATATATAACTTTCCGTATAAATATGTTCTTCGTTGAGGTACTTGTCTGTATTCTTAGACGAAATGGCGGCATAATCTCACCTCGGAAGATTGATTCGGTGCCAGATGCATCTTGCCATTGAATTTCTTGTATGAGAAGTCCAGCAAGTTGTTGTTGAAGCTCATGGCATGCGATCTCAGAGATAAATTAGAGTAGTGGTAAGCCAAACGGCTGATTTAGATCCATGGAAATCTTGTGATCGCGAAGCTCGTCGAATTTCTATTTGTGGAATTTCAAGCCCAATCTGCATCGGCATAACCTTCAATCTTTGTGTGATTGTGATTCCTCATAAGAATGCCATGTCCAGAGCATGACTTTAGATATCACAATATATTGTCAATCGACTCCATATGACCTTAAGAAGAATTATGCATGAATTGACTAACATATATCAAGTCTTGTAATAGTCAAATAAATCAACGACTCATCAATCTTTGGAACATTCCACTATCTTTGAGGGTAGCGGTGTTGGTGGCAAACTTACCGCCATAATCCATAGGTGATTCTGCGAGTTTAGCTCCCAATTTTCCAGTTTCCTTCAACAAGTTTATTGCATACTTTCTCTAGGAAACAATCCTTTACTTACACTAGCGATTTCAATTCCAAGGAAGTAGCGTAACCTCCCCCAAGTCTTTGATGTCAAACTTTTCATTCAAGTATTTTTTTAGAATTTCAATCTCTTGAAGATTATCGCGCAATGATGACGATGTCATCAGCATAAATCAAAACAAAAATAAATTCCTTTGGAGTTCTTATTAACAAAGAGAGAGTGATCTGACTCTCTAGTTTTGAAGCCAAAATTTACAAGAGCAATATTGAGCTTGCCATACCAAGCTACTGAAAATTGCTTGAGACCATAAATTGCTTATTTTAATTTGCACACAAAACCCTGTCCTTCCAAGGATTGGGGAAGGTCCGCATACGCTTCTTCTTCAAGGTCGCCTTGTAAGAAGGCATTTTTAACGTTCATTTGAAAAAGTGACCATTCGTAATTAACCGTAACTAACATGAGAACTCAAACTATGTTCTTAACACCCTAGGCGATGCTTGAGGTCGCACGACCTTAGGCCGCCGCCGATCGATTTGGCTCGTCAGCAGCTGAGTTTTGCCTGCAAATAGTTTGAGAGTTTTTTTTTAAATACCAAAAGTCATTTACAAAGCGCGGTTTTTTTTAAACGGCATTTAAGTCAAAGTTGCTATCAAATGCGTTTTAAAATACATTTTATCAAATACTATTTGCATTTTGAATAAACCCTTTAACCTAAAGCCCTTTGCATTTTCCCTGAGGCTTAATTTCTCCCGGGACCGAACCAAATGCACTCTAAGAGACTGATTGGTACAGTTTTCACACAACTTTGGAGTATAGATATTGCGGCTTCTAAGGTGTTTGGCAAACACCTCAATGGCTGCAGTACTTCGCGGCACGGTAACCCTTCGAGCATAATCATACTCCGACGGACTTTAAAGCCATCATGAAATGGTCCAAGATTAATATCGATATGATTTAATGCTTACGTCCGATTTTCCAATCTTGTAATTGCGATCCGGCCACCATCTTACTGAAAAAGCAATTTGGATAAACTTTGAGTGACTTCAAAATAAAATAAAAAATTAGAAGATCATGTGGATAAACTTTGCGTGACTTCAAATTAAATGTCTACCCCTATATATTTATTTATAGCAGGTCTATTTTACAACAATATCTAACAAAAGTCCAAATTCAAATCGTAAATATCAAAGCAAAAGATGAAAATGAAAGCAACCACCGTCCCAATCGATCACCATATATATAAATATATGAAACAAATTCAATCTAAAAAACAAATATTTCCATCGGCCGAAAATCCCATTACATATAAAAGGAACATTCAAAGGAAATAGGATGAAATTAAAGATTGAAGTGATAACGTGACAATTATAATTATGCGCTAAGTGTTAAATAATTAAATATTAAATTACGCCTTCATCTAGCAGCTTAAGTTTTTAGAGTAGTTGGCAGTAGTCCTACAAAATTTAACACTAAGTTTATTAGTATAAAGCTCCGTTTATTTCGCGGAAAATGAATGCTTCAGAACACATTTTTTAAAAAACAATGGCTTATATAGCGCACAATCATTAATTAATGAAAAATATTTTCATTATGAGCAACAATTTATATCTTGACATTTTCGTGGATGATGAAAATATTTTTCGTTCATTTATTTTTACAAGCGATACAAGGTATCATTTTTAACGAAGATATTTTTCAATCCATTCATTTTCGGCGAAACAAACAGAGCCTAAAATTATTTGCCTAAAGTTAGATGAAACTCTATGCATGTTACATCATCTTGCCAAGTTATATAAGTTGATGAAATTTAAACGAGTAAATTTCGGAGTTTGCGAAACATCAAGCGTTCGTCAATTGCTGAAACGACAAGAGAATTTCTAGATAGGGAAAATGACACAAATCGTCCTCGCAATATGATCCCTGAACTTTTGCCCAATGTGCAATGTGGTTTCTAAATTTTTTATTAGTTCAATATGGTTCATGAATTTTCGTCCAATGTATAATGTGGTCCCTGAACTTCTAATTAGTTTAGTGTGATTTCCTAAACTTTTGGTACATGTTTAATGTAGTCTCTAAAGTATATCAAAATATTTAATGTTAACCCTAATCTTGAATTAATGAAAGGACAATATTAAACACTTTCATATAGATCAGGGATTACATTGAACATATATCAAAAGTTTTAGCATCATATTAAATAAATTAAAAGTTTAGAGACCGCATTTCACATTGGGGCTAAGGTTTATGGGCCATATTGCACGGATTAAAATTTCATAGACCATATTATATATTTGGTCAAAATTCAGGGACTATTTATGTCATTATCTGTCGAGCGCAAAGAGGGCCCAGCTGCGAATGGGCCCGAACCTAAAGCCCATAATGGAAGGTTGGGCCCAAGCCCACCGTCCATGCTCGCTCATGAGTGAAGCGAGCGTGCGAGCAACTCGAGAGAGAGAGAGAGAGAGAGAGAGAGAGATTTGGTACGAGACGATGCTCGAGCAGAGGGATTGATTGACCCAAGCTTCGTCGAAAGTCGTTCGCTCGCTTGCCTCTCGCTCGAGCCCATGCAAGTCGGAGCGACGCCGGAATTCGCATTCCCGAGCTCGAGATCTCCGCCGTAGGCCGCCGCCGCCGTCGAGAATCGCCGATTGCCTCCCGTGAGCTCCGTTTTCTTCCCCCCACTCTCTCTCTCTCTCTCTCTCTTTCTCTCTCTCTCTCTCTCTGTCTCTCTCTGATTAAAGTCGCGTGTTGTGGATGTGGTGATGGCCGTGATGGCGGAAAGCGTAGGCGAGTCGAGATGCGTCGCTTAGGGGCGGGGCGGGGGCCTCTCGCGCTGTTTGTTGGAGCCGCGGGAATGCCGAATGAGAGAGGTCGCAGGAGCGGGCGCGGTACTGTTTCACTGAGTTCACGTAGGCTGGCCGGGCACGCGATTCGTGTCTTCTAATCGTCGTTGTCGACGGCGTGATTGTTCGGAGCGGAGTTCACCGATAGACGCGAGGTGCCGAGAAGTTTGACTAGGCTACGCGTGGTGAGACGAGTCGGGGAGATGTGGTTTGTAGTTTATTTTCAGGTGGCAGGCAAGTTTTACGAGGGAGATATGAATGGCGACGGTGGGGCTTGGTCAGTTCTGGCGTTGGTGAGAGCATGTCATTAGCTCTTCGACAAGTCGTATTGCTTTAGCCCACGCATTACGGAGATTCAATGTGCGACTCGTGCTCATACGCCATTTGAGCAGGGAAGAAGAGTGATTTTTCACAGAAGTGCATGTCTGAATTCGTGTATAGATTGCGGTATACAGTGAGTCTGTCATCAATTGATTGCTTATGGATGATCGTCTTTGACCAATGGAATTTCTGGTGATCTGGCCAAGTGCCTTTATAAACTATGAGTCCAGGTCGGTCTTTTCCTGGGAATACTGCACCCTAATAGCTCTCTGACTACTGTGTGTGGTTTATGCATGGAAACTTGTAGACTAGTGTCCTCTGTTCTGCATTATATTGTCCCATATATGGGTTTGTTTCATTTCTCTGTCTGCTTTACTCAATTCAATTCCATTTTCCTACAGATATTCTTGATATGAGGATGGCTAAGGAAGAAACTTCATGTAGTGCTGTCCAAGTAAGTGTCTTAACCCCCACAACACCCCCCCCCCCCCCCCCCCCAAATGGATGCATGTATGCATCTGCAGCCACATGGGCGGGGCTTAAGAGGTCTCTGATGAGCATTAACCTAGAAGTGCACATAATGGAATTTTGTTCTGTATCTGTGAACAGGCAGTTGATTTGATTTCAGCAGTTAAGGAGCTGCATGTGCTTAACTCGCAGGAGCTCAATAAACTATTGAGAGACTCTGACAATTTTGTAATTGACTGCTTAACCGTTAAAGGGTCATCAATAAAGGTCAGTAGTCAATCTGTAGGATCTCAGCTGCAGTCCTGTTAATTTTTGCACCTGGTCAGTTCTTGATTTTATTGTTTCAGGTTGATATGGAAAAACTTGCAGGCTTTCTCCCCTTGCACCTTATTGCTGTGCTCATGTCAGCTGAAAGAGATGAAGCTATGTTCAGATACCTGTTATCTGGCGTACGGCTCTTGCATTCCTTGTGTGAAGTGGCACCCCGCCATGCTAAACTGGAACAGGTAGTTTCTCAGCAATATCGTTTAACTAATTCCTTTCTCCAATAACCTTACTTTTGACTCCTTCCTTCCTTTTGTCTGTTCCCATCATATGGTTTGAGCTGTTCCACTTACAGGCTTAATAGTATTTGGTATATATTAAACAAATTATTTGGTCTTCTAAATCAGCATTTCAAATGACATATATTATAGTAAAGTTGGATATTTCTGTATATTTCTTCCAAATTGACTGAAGTTGAGGGTGACTGAAATTTTCAATTTTCAATTTTATGACTCCATGTAAGTACAAATGTCACCATTCAGCAGTTCTAGAATTGAACAAGGTGGTGGTGCTTGAGTTGACTTGTGCCAGACTCTTATCTCCATATCTCTGGTGAAGTAGTGTTATAATGTTTTGTTTCAAATATTTGTGAAAGCCTACTAGTGGATTCGTTGGATTGTTCTTTTGTCATATCATTTGTTGGATTGTTCTTTTGCAGTGTCATGGTTTATGAAATTTATTCTTTCTATTATGTTTGGCAGATTTTGCTGGACGATGTTAAAGTGTCAGAACAGATGCTTGATCTGGTCATTTATTTGCTTATCGTCCTCGGTGGATATAATAAGCAGGTTTCCATTTATTCCTGTTTTTGATGTCTCCCCTGCTGAACGTCTTCATTATGCAAAAGCTTCTCTTATTGGTGCAGGGAAACAATGATCCAAGTCCTCTGCCCCTCCTGCATTCAGCATTAGTAGCGTGCAGTCTGCATCTCTTAACAGGATTTATATCTTCACAGTGGCAAGACCTTGTTCACGTATTGCTTGCACACCCTAAGGTATAATTTTGGTCCGATATGTTGTTTTGACAGTTATCTATGGAATTAGGTTAGCAACAAGCAATTGCTTATGAAAGTTTTTCTTCTCTCTTTTTGCTCGTCCAGTTTTACATCAGATCAATAATTCATGTACCTTAGGGTTCTGCCCCAATGGCACTGTACTGATTATAAAATTTTGCTTTGACAGATTGACGTATTTATGGATGTAGCCTTTCAAGCAGTTTGTATGATGACTAGATCTCTCAGGACCAAGCTGTCACCTCATAGTAATGATTTTTGTGCAAATTTGAATCTGACAGCAGAGCAAATGGTTAACTACCTTTGCCAGCAGTGTGAGGCATCTCTGCAGTTTCTTCATTCATTATGCCAACAGAAGACATTTCGGGAGCGCGTGCTCAGGAATAAGGTCTCTGAAATAGCAGATTCATGTTTTCAATTTAGATTTTCCTTCAGGATGCAATTTATTCTTCAGAAACAAGAGCTTTAAATTGTTTTTCCTGCCAGATGGAAGATAGAGGTTCTCATGTTCACAAAAGGGTCCATATTCAGCACCTTTAAACGGGTTTAGGCATTTCAACTCTTCCCCCCCCCCCAAAAAAAAAAAAACAGGTTTAGGTAGGTAAAGGAGAACATGCAAGTTTATAGTGCTTGGATTTCGGTCAGGAAGGAGGCAACAAAAATACTTATGGATGAAGCATTATCTTGTGAAACACTTGTAGGCTAATTACACAGAATCACATGAAGTCTGAGGTTGCACATTTCATGAATCAGTCGTGATTTCTTATCTTCAAAACAGAGTACCTAGGGCATTGGGGTTTCATCAACGATTCTTCGCTGTGTTTTGCTTTGATGAGATATTTAATGTTCTACCAGGAATTGTGTGGAAGAGGTGGTGTTCTTCTTCTGGCTCAAACTATTTTCAAGCTAGAGATCACTCCATCTTTGAAACAGTCCGCCGCTGTTGTAGCTGCAATATCCAGGCTTAAAGCTAAAATGTTATCAATTGTGAGTTGATTGGAAAAAAATATTTGTTTAATATTTAGATATACTTATTAGTCGCTCAGTCTATGTCTGGAATTCTTTTGGGCAAATGAGCCGGGATTAATCTGGTCGGTGTCAATCTGCAGCTGTTACATCTTTGTGAAGCTGAAAGTATTTCTTACCTGGACGAAGTTGCCAGTTGTCCGCAGAGCTTGGATCTTGCAAAATTCGTTGTACTGGAGGTTGGTTTACATATGCTGGGAGATATGGTTTCTATAGGACGGATGTTTTACCTAAGAATTAATTCTGTTAAGTTTCTTTTCAGAGGATGCACAACTGGCCTCTTTTTTTTAGTCAGTGGTGAAGGATATAGAGAAAATCTAGTACATCATAAATGTACAAGAAAAACAGGTAGAAAAACCTAAAGTAAAGCATGCGAAGATTATGCGGAATCGGAACAAGATCACAAATGTCCTTACGTTCTATATCATGAGTAAATGTGTTTATCTATCTCTGTTGACATGTTAGTCATGATCTTTTACTTGCTGAAGTCGTGACTTTTTGAGAAGTCTTCCTAGTGACCTGTGAAAGTAAAGTTAATCTCATCACATCTCATATCGTTTTCCTTGTCACGTCATAGAGGCTCAGTTTGCAGATGCTCCTTGTTAAAAGAGTCCCTATTCTAGATTTTATTTTGACGCTTCAGTTCTTGAGCCAGGAGTCCTCGCACTAATAAGCTTCTTTGTAATAAAGTGGTGGTTTCTGTGTAGGTTCTCAACTTATTGAAGACTGCACTTGGCAGAAATTCTGAATCTTCCGCCGCACATTCTGACAGAAAATATCCATCAGGCCTGTTGCAACTCAATGCAATGCGCTTAGCCGATATCTTTTCCGATGACTCGAACTTTCGAACTTATATCACAACATACTTTGTAAGATACCTTTACCCGATCTCTACTGAATATTCAGTTTCTTTTCTTTCATCTTGGTTTCTTCGCATCATTGAGAAGAAGTGTCAGTTTTCTTTACTGGCGCCAAAGTTTCATTTTTCTGGCTTTAATGAGTTCAAACACCAAACCAAATTGAAATATGTGACTGCAAAAGTGTTCTGTTATTAATTTTTTCCGTGGGGGGGAGGTGGGTCCTGGGGGACAGTTTGGGGTTTTAAAGCAATGCAAAGGTTCCACTTGCAGTAGGTTATCTTGTTTTTATATGGTTATGTAGTCCAGAGAATGGCTAGTTGGAGTATAATTCGAGGGCTTTGGAAGGATATTTTTCTACAACCATGTGGTTATTGTTTGTCCATCACGCCACTTAATATTATATTGGTAAGATCTTGAATGTGCCTTTTACATTTTTTTGCAGACCGAAGTTCTCTCTGCAATATTTTCCCTCTCTCATGGTGATTTTTTATCCACTTGGTGTTGTTCTGATCTCCAAGTAAGGGAAGAGGATGCATCCCTGGAATATGATTTACATGCAGCTACAGGATGGGTTTTGGATGCCTTTTCACCATCAAACACTCCGAACAAGTTGAATATAGAATATGCATTCATCTCTAATAATATTCCTCGATCTTCGTATGCCCATCAGAGGACATCACTTTTTGTCAAAATAATTGCAAACCTCCATTGCTTTATTCCCAACATCTGTGAAGGTTAAATCTATAGCCGTGATTGCATAAAATGCTTCGAACTCAATTTATGTCATACTCCACTGAAAGCTCATTATTTTACAGAGCAAGAGAGGAATCTCTTCCTTCACAAGTTTCTAGAGTGCTTGAAGTTGGACATGGACTCGGGTAAACCATCGCCTGAATTTTCTTATACTTCTGATTCTCAAAGAGCTGAAACTGTCTTCAGAAATCTGCGTAAGTCAACTCCGAGGTTATTTACTTCCATATATAGTTTTTGTTTCTTATGATTGATTTTAATTGTTCAGGTTCATTATTAAGTCATGCAGAGTCCTTAATTCCGACCTTCTTGAACGAGGAGGATGTACAATTATTGAGGTGATTTTAATGTCATCGCCATCACCATTTCCTTTAATTTTTTTTTCCTGAAAGCTGCAAATTTGTTTGCATGTTATTTTGAGTCTCTAACCGAGTATAGTGAGGTGTGATCTTAAATATATCTATAAATCAATTTGGTAAATGATCTGCTGTTTTGCGTAGTCTGCGTGTATTAGGTCATTGTCTCTGTAAGCCTAGGACCTCTGGCATGATGCTTATTATCTGTACCTGCCAGGACAATTGCGACATGTTAAATGCTTGAATCCTCATTAGAAAAATTTAGTTATCTTAACAGAGGCCCCAAACGCATGGTGAAAAGAAAATTAAATGAAGAGGTTCTGTATATATATAGTCCACCATAACAATAGAGTATGGATGGTTTGGACTTGACCACCAGTAAAAGATATAATGCCTCAAAATGAGGCAGCCCGCTAAATGGGGCACGACTGTAATTTTAGTTTGGTTATCACTCCTTGTTTTGGCTGGTCTCGATATATCTTTATTTTTAGAAAACGGGGGATGTTGGTTTTCTTGAATATCCAGAGAAGCTAGATTACTTTCTGAATTGTTGGGAGGAATCTTATGCGGGTGGAAGTTTGCTCCGTATGGTCAGCTTTGCAGTAGATCTTAACCTGACAGTGCATTTTATATCTTCTATCCATGAGCATTCCCAGCCCCGTACTTCCCTATTAATAAATTTGAGAAATGTTGTAGTCTATTCTGTTACGTTTCTCAACGTCTTTTGACCTTTTGGCTTTGCATATTTTCGTGCAGAGTATTCTTTAACCAGTTACAACCATTGATCACACCCAGCATGAATGAAGAGAACGGAGTTCAAGTGAGAATTGGTTTTTGAAAACTATTTCTTCTTGTTCTAAATCATACTCCTTTTCGAAAAGTGCAATAAATCCTTGTTATTATGGATGTTCTGAACTATGCTATTGGAATTATCCAGGAAAGCAAACTGGATGGGTCCAGATCTTGGGATAAGTTTGCTCAAATCAATATGAGTGACAAATATCAGGTAAATTTCAAGAGTTCATTTAATATTTGTTCATGTTCTGATTATCACTTTGGTGAAATGGTTTAGAAATGGGCGATGCAAAAATCCTTCAATAGCATTGTACTGTACAAGAGTTAGATAGGGACTTGTAATTTAGTGGCTAGAATCTTGAGGTCCAAACTCAGAATGGCAACTAAACCTTGTGAACTTAACATACGAAACATGAAGTCAATACTAATTTTAGGCGATAGTGACAGAGTGCCGTCCTGCTATTAAGGAACAAGAGACAATTTATATGAATGCAATGTCTCGGATCCTTTGATTTCTATAAATAGTACGACTAAGCTAATCCGAGATAAGTAATTGTGTCTAGACCTTCCTTTTGAACCTGAACCAGAGACAAAGTAATTTTTGTAGGAAGCTCAGAGTGTGGGGAGACGCTTATATCCTATACCCAGAAAAGATCCCCCTAATCTTAATGGTAGAAGCGGTAACCTGAGAGAGGGCATGTCTGAAAACTCCACTCTCACCGACTTGGACCGGCTACATGTCAGAAGCAAGCATGATGAGCGTAGCAATTTTTTGAGGCGAGGCAGGGGGGAACATGGTAAATTTGGCGGGACTGCCTCTAGAATTTCAAGAGAAGCCGATGGGGATGTCCAGACTGTGGAAACAAGTGGTTCGGATACAAGCTCCATGAAAGGAAGAAACTCTGCAGATCCCACAGAGAATGGTGATCTTGCGAAGCTGGGCAAGCAGGTGTCCGAAAGTGGGTCTGCAGCAGGTCAAGAGGATGAGAAGGTTGAAACCCATCATAGTGAAGAAAAGCAGCGAAGAAAACGCAAACGCACTATCATGAATGAGAAACAGATGAAACTCATGGAGAGGGCCCTCTTGGATGAACCAGAAATGCAGCGAAATGCCGCTTCGATTCAATCATGGGCTGATAGATTGAGTTTTTATGTATGTTAACTATTCCTTATGACTTAAATTGATGAAGCATAATTTACACTCTTCTTTTCCTTTCATGAACAGCATAGACTATTCAACATTGACGAATTTTTCTGTCTTTTCACCTTTTCCAGGGTTCTGAAGTTACATCTTCACAGCTAAAGAATTGGTGAGAAAAACTTCTCTAGCTTTTTTTTTTTTTCCTGATGCTCTGATGATTGAGAAATTTCAATATTGTGTTTTTGCTGAAAGCTTGATCCGATAAGCTGGATACTCTAATTCTAGGAAATGCACTTGGTTTCTGTGTGGAGGCAAATAATTTGACAGTGCTAGATTTATGCTCTGTTCTATTTTTGGAAACTAATCATTGTGAAATGAAATTTCACGATAAAGTGAAAACAATGATGAGGAGTTCCTTGATTGGATATGCTGTCTCATATCAGATTAATGGTGAAGAGCTAGCATGCTTGTGCAGATTTATATGCAAAAAGAAACTAATAAAGCTCCCCCAGTGGACAAGGCATAATCGTTGCTCTGAAGTAGCATTCGGGCAACTTATAATGCTTTTTAATTGGATTATCTTGAGGAAAACTGATCGTGCTGTTGCACTGTGTATCAACAGGCTGAACAATCGGAAAGCTAGGCTGGCGCGTGCTGCTAAAGATATCCGAGCCCAGCCTGAAGTTGACGATTCTTTGCCTGATAAGCAGGCTGAACAGGGCCAAGCGTTGCAGCCTGACTCACCGGAGAGCCCAGGGAATGAAGTTCCATCAACTTCGAAAGGTATTACTTGGGGCGCATCAAGAAACAGTGCGGAAAAATCTGGGGCGGCTCTATCAGAATCTGTCAATCCTAGTCCAGCTGAATTAGCTCTTGAGCCTGGCCAACACGTTGCCATCATGGATGCGAGAGGAGAGGAAATTGGTGAGGGGACGGTGCATCAGGTTTATGGGAAGTGGAATGGGAGCATCTTGGAAGAATCGAAAATGTGCGTCGTGAACATTACCGAGCTCAAGGTTCAGAAATGGTCCCAACTTCCATACCCGTCTGAAACCACAGGCAGCTCATACGAGGAGGCGGAGGCCAAGATTGGCACGATGAGAGTGTTGTGGGATTTGAATAAAATCTCCCGAGTTCGACCTTAGTGAATTTTGTGACGGTCGACAAGAAATTGCGGTTGTGAATTGCTTTGAAGATAGGTCTGTTGCATATCAAGGGCACGCATTACTGTCTTGGTGTAGATTTCCTTTTTCTTTACTAACCAATTGAATTTCACTTAAGTAAAAGTGAGTTTCCTACGGCGAGTAGAGTCAAACAACAAGCTCCGGCTAGCTCACTTGACTAGAGCTCCTCCTTTTGGCTTATGGAAACTCTAGGAGAAGTGAGAGCTTGATCGAATTCCAAAAGCAGCTTGGCTCTGGTGTAGAATTTAGAACTAAGTAAACAAGGTGGGAAGGGGCGGCATCCTCCTTGGGTGGCAGTGGCGTACCCTTCGAAATCACACACTTACGGTCGCAATGTTCGGTTTGAGCCTCTTTGCGCGTTACTCAGAGTTCCATGAATCCGAGACAAAGAAGAGATCGGGAGACTCGAACTTGTCATCGGGACGTCATAGCTTCCGAAATTGTTTATTTTAATCGATTTGGCTTCCGTCGTCCAAAGGATCCCAATATTAAATTCGAACCCGTCAATTTCTTTGGACCGTCGAAACCAACCGTCTCTAACTTTCTCTTATTTTTATATCTTTAAAATGCATGCTTTGCAGTTCCACCATCCAATAAGTCTTCACTTTTGCATCTTGGAGTTTGAGAAATCGTGTAGAATAGAGGCTGGTGTAAAGTGCAGATTTCGAAACTAGAGGCTGCAAAGTACAAGCTCAGAAGTCGCTATAGATCTGATCATCGTCCGGCGGTCCGGCGGCCCGAAGAGATCGCGCGACTAACGGGCAGCCTCGGTCAGGAAGTTTCGAACATCCCGACCTCCTAATGATCTCGTCGAGGCCTAGTCGATGCCCAAGTCGGGCCACCGGCAACAGTTTCGAAGCCTGGAAATCTAGCTCGACCCGCCCAACCGATCAATCCACAACCGAGGAAAAAGTTCGAAAATGGATTTTGTAATTTTTCCTAATTTATTGAAAAAAAAGGACAAAAAAAAAGAAAGTAATCGTACAAAGTTCAAAGGCAGGCCCAACTGCACCTGTGCCTCAAAGGCCCAGCTGAGCCCAAAGCCCAGTATTATCAGGCCCATCACGAGATCGAGCGTTCACCTTCCGACGCCACTTTCGGATCTTCGATGCTGCTCCCGGCGAAGAACGTCCCCCCTGAAAGGCGTAACTTCCCGCCGCTCCCGGAAGCATCTGAAGCCCTAATCTCCGTCGGAACATCGCCGCCCTTGCTCCGCCGCCCGCGCGACGTATCTCGGTGGCGGAATGGCGGCGCGCCGGACGATGCTCCTGCGAAGGTTCTCGACCGCTTCTTCGAACCCTCTGCGGGTCTGCGTCGTCGGGAGCGGACCGGCGGGTTTCTACACTGCCGAGAAGGTAACGCACTCCCGTTACGCGCCCGTTGATCTCTCGAGTTTGGTTTTCCGCTCGGCGTGGATGATCCGTCGATGTGATCGGTCGTTCTTCTCTCGGTGAACTGGAAATGATTGTGGCGAGGTTTTAGTGATAGCTGGAATTGTAAGTAGGCGTGTCCTAATGAAGCTGAGAAGAAAGGAACGTGGTGAATAATTCGCATGAATATGGTGTGTGCCCTAGTATTTAGGGTGTTTTGAGCCTCGAAAGTGTTCATCTTTGGAAGCTCAGCAAGCGTGATTTGACCCATCTGTTAACATGAATGATTCGGTTTGTGCTATCAGATGCTGAAGAGGCACGAAGCTGCGCAGGTTGATATAATTGATCGTCTGCCTACGCCTTTCGGGTTGGTCCGCTCGGGCGTGGCACCGGATCATCCTGATACGAAGGTGAAGTTTTCTTTTCAGGTTATCTTAATTGATTATCATCTTTTCTTCACCATGCTGGTTCATGCCGTTTCCGATATTTCGAGCGATGACTGCTAAAAGGATGGTGGAAACTTTCTGTTTTTCTGATTTAATTGTAATTTTTTGCTAAATACGAAATAACTGCGAAGACAAATGTCGTGATCTTTAAATGCATCAGTCGATATTTTTAGATATGGTTTTCAATGGAATGTCACCTTGCGAATGAAGCTTTTCAATTGCTTAAGTACCATCGGTGATTAATTTTTTCTCACATTGCATGCCGAGAGCCACCTAGTCGTGATTCAGTTATTTATTAATTGCTTTTTATCTTATTTGTCAATGCATTGTTTGTTTGGGATGCAAATTTCTCTAAACTGAGCTTATTCACCAGAGACTTGCAACAGATCGTGGTTAATCAATTTTCTCGTGTTTGCCATCACGAGCGCTGCTCTTTCTTTGGCAATGTCACTCTCGGTTCCTCTATTTCTCTGCCAGAGCTCCGCAATCTGTACCACGTGGTAACATTCACTCTAGATCATGATGTAATTAGCCAACAGCTGGACTTCATTTTTTTATAACTGACTTGTTTGATTGTTGATCGAGCAGGTTGTGCTTGCTTATGGTGCTGAAAGTGACAGAAGTCTTGGCATTCTGGGTGAAGTATGTGATGACAAATGATATTATGTAACTTTTCGTTATTCTGTTCTTGATATTTCAATATATCTGCCTTATCTGTGTTAGCATGTGAAGAATTGGAAAGGTGTTTTGCCGTCAATTATTTATAGGCTAAACATACAAGTGATGATTTTGCTTTTTTGCCTCTTTGGAACTTTTCTAGGACTTGTCTGGGATACATTCAGCTCGAGAATTTGTCTGGTGGTATAATGGCCACCCAGACTGCAGAAATTTGGAGTTGGATTTGAGAAATACTCAGACAGTTGTAATTCTTGGCCAGGTATTTTTTTAATCTGTGGATACCTGATGAAGTTGCTGATTAGACTGATGGTTTGACCGTATGCTAAGTCCCCACCTCCCCCTTCCTCTCTCCCTCTCTCTCTCTCTCTCTCTCTCTCTCTCTCCCTCTGTGACATCATGATTACCTATTAACATTAGTTGGATGCTGTAGATAACACATTCTTTTTCTGTTTCAGGGCAATGTTGCTCTTGATGTTGCACGTATTCTTCTGCGGCCTACAGTTGAATTAGCAACAACAGACATTGCTAACCATGCACTAGCTACTTTGCAGGAAAGCACTATAAGGTTTCTTGTATATCTTGAGTCTTAAGCTGTTTTACAGACTTGACTTTTTAAATCTTGGATGTCCTTGATGATATAAATTTACTTTAGGAAAGTGTATTTGGTTGGAAGGCGTGGACCAGCCCAAGCAGCTTGTACCGCGAAGGAGCTACGTGAAGTTCTTGGTGACTACTGGCATCTTTTTAAATTACACATTGAATCTCCTGTATTTTTCCTTCCAAATTTTAGTTTGTGTTTTTCAGATAATTAGTGAAAGATGAATTTATTTTTGCCTGTTGATCCTGGGTCTAAAGGACAAGTTGTGCACCAATTGCCAGGTATCAAAGATTTATATGTTGGCATTTCGGAATCTGATTTACTCAAAACCCCAGAGGATGAGGTACTTCTACACATACGTTCACTTTGCTTTTGCTTGAGCAAATAGGAATTACTTACATTTATTAAAAAGAGATTTATTTGTAGCCAAGATTGCAAGATGAGATATAGTTAAAGACTTGGAGATTTTCTCATAATAAAAAATAAATAAAAAGTCTTGGAGATTTTAATTGATACTGGTAATTCTTGATGGTGTTCATACCTGATCAACACCTCGATGTTATCATTTGGCAAAGGAAGAGCTGAAGAACGACCGGATAAGGAGGAGGGTTTACGAGTTGTTGTCAAAGGCAGCCACCTCAAATCAGTCAAGTCTGAGATCAGATCAACATGAACTCCACTTTGTTTTCTTCCGCAAACCAGATAGGTTTCTGGATGATGGACATGGGCATGTGACAGCTGTTCGATTGGAGAAGACCGCTCTCACAGGTAACCTTTTACTGTTGCGTTTGTGTTATCTCAGTCGGTTCTCGCTCTTCTAGGCTCCATTCCACTGGTGAATGTTGATTGCCTTGCTGTCATTGCTATGGTAACAGCGTGCATCTTTTGATTTAGCATGGCAGCATCGCCTTCCTATATTGTTATCCGAGAATTAAAGACCTATTTTGGTCATACAATCACTTTCTGATGTTTGAGCCTCAAAAGATGGGTGTGTTTGTAATCTCTTCCTTTATACTGCTTGGATTTCTTTGGTAATGGACTGGATGATGAGCCCTTTCAACACAGGGCTAACAATGAAATGGTCTAATATTATCGACTCAAATTTGGCTCGAAACATGCCAGGGGTAATCACTTAGCCTCCTTTGACTTTGTTTAATAGGTAATGGCGCTGGAAAGCAAATTGCAGTTGGGACTGGAGAATTTCAAGACATTGAATGCGAGTATGTTTTCCTCTTGTTCATCTTTCACTGTTTTTCTGGCAGACTAGTAAATTGTGAAAGTTGTAAGGCCAGCTTTACCACGTGAGTGCTTACTCTATTGGAGAAAAATATACAGAGGCTTCAAATGATGTATACCACTTAATTGACATAATAATGAATAATCAAGACCCTACAGCATGGAAGTGATTCTTTTACAACTTAATATATTTGTCCTTATAGTTAATTTGTTGAAAGGAAAACGATTGCTTAAACTAGTACAGTGTATTTATGAATCCCTGGCGTTAATTGACATGGTCTCTCTGTCTCGCTGTGTGTAGGATGGTACTAAAGAGCATTGGTTACAAATCAGTACCAGTTGATGGCTTACCATTTGATCATCGAGCAGGTAATGAATGAATGAATCCGCTGTTACAGAGTGGCTTGGTACCAGATTTGCGCATTAGTTCTCTCTGGTGTTTAAATATGAACAAATCTAAAATCCTTCAGCCTCCTTATGGATCACTGATATTGAGCACAACCTTGCGGGTTTTGAGAATTTTCTGCTAAATAATTTTTCCCAATTTACAGGAGAAAGTGGATAAATTATCTTTCATATTGCAGAGTGGTTTCATCTTTTTTGTATGACCCATTTGTGATTAGGAGGATAAGGGATGTTAAACAGAGGAAAATAGGCATCAAATAATTCTTCTGATCATGGGATGATGCTTCATCTCCAGGTGTGGTTCCGAATGTTATGGGCAGAGTTCTGCGTGATACATCTGGCGAGTCAGCAATCGAGGAAGGTCTGTATGTCTGTGGATGGTTAAAGAGAGGGCCAACTGGAATTATTGCTACAAACCTTTACTGTGCAGAAGAAACTGTAAGTGGTGTCTAATTGAAGAAGTTTTAAATTCAAACCCAATCTCAAGCATCACTTGTCGTCTCTAGCATCGACGGTGCTTGAAGCATTCTTTTTTGAACTGAAACTTCTGAAACACATCTCTGGCATCTCCCCATAATGTTTCCTCGTATGAATGTCTTTCGTTAGAAAATTTTCAGATTTCCATTGTTATAATGAACTGCGTCTAATTCTCATACTGAGTGCTACATTCAGCATGAAATGTTAAAGAGTGTTCTTGTTCAGTGAGTGGAAGCCTGTTCATGTTAATGTGTCTTTAAAGTTTCACTAATTGATGTGGCAGGTCGTTAGTATATCTGAGGACATAGATCGTGGGGTATTGGTGCCATCGTTACCAAAGCCAGGGAGAGATGGTCTTCTCCAGTTATTAGATGATCGGAACGTCAGAGTTGTGCCATTCAGTACCTGGGAAAAGATAGATTCTGAAGAAAGGAGGCTTGGGAGTTTGAGAAACAAACCCAGGGAAAAGTTAGCCACATGGGATGAACTATTGAGAGCTTCTGAAACTGATCAGCTGTCCTAGAAGATTACGTCCATTTGACGCGGTCTGGCCAGAAAGTAGTACTGAACGATAATGCTGATCCTGGCTTACTTCTCTTGACTTGCCATCATTGACAGTTAAATTTCGCCGCATCACATTGGGCGTGTTCTGCGATTTGTGTTCAAGAAAAAGCAAATGGTGTTGCATCCGAGCGCGAGTTTGCCTTCATCCTAGGAACAGGAGATGAGAAGCAGTATATGGTTATTTGATAGTGCTGGATTAAATTGTTTAATTCTGCATCATTGTTGTAAACTTCAATAATGCATTTTTTCACGCGCTTCCCTACTCGTACGTCAAATCAGTAAATAAGTCAGCATTGGCTACAGAGTACAGACAGCAAGATTATGTTTCATAACAATTATATGTCAAGGACCTGCTCGGCATAGTTTCCTCTTCTTTTCTCTGGCTTCTTTCGCTCCGGTTATGGCTTTTTAGTATGTGGAGGCTTTTATTGCACATATGTTTTCTATTTTTTTTTGGGTCGACATATATGTTTTCTATTACTTGCCAGGAAATGTCCTTCCAACTTTTGAATTTAGGTCCGTTATTATGAATTCACTCAGAAATGATAGATGTATGGAGGGCGGTAAGTTATATGATGTTAAGATGACTTTGCTCCTTGACTTGAGGTTGGTGGTGGAAAATGCTTCTGGAACAGTGTTGGAGATTACATAAGTAGATGCCCAACCAAGCTTATATTTCCAAATTGCACGAGTTTCTCACATGTTGAGCTAGGACATCTGAGCGCAGAAAACATGAGCCGACGTGAACTAAGATGGTTGTGCCTTTTGCTTCCCTTAGGTTAATTCTCTGTTCTGATCTCCATGCGATGACGAGTTTTTCGCGCCAAGAACTTGACATTAGCTTCTCTAATTTTGAAAGACGTTTTTAGCTGACGGGACAGGACACATATGGTTACTTTTTTTTTTCTTCCTCTTACACGGTTGCTGATGTTAATTGAAGATGCATCAATGCCCCAAACGTGGTCGCTTTCCGCCTAATCTTAGTTTTTTGGTTTCTGAAACCTTAATCAAGTCAGACTAGAAAGTAGAAAAAAATGCCACAAAAAAAGCCAAGCCAGATCAATCTTTGGTCGGGAGGGGCGCTAGTTCGGCCGGCAACTTTACTAGCGAGGCCTGTCAACCCTCGCCGGCCGGCCTAGTAGGGGGGCAGCGCCACCGCGGCCCTTCAACAGCATGGTATCTCTCCTTCTAAAATAAAATTTAGCCTTTTTTTAATCTTTATCTATCTCTTTCGATTTCTTATTTTTTTTAAATTAACCTTTTATTCTTTCTTCTTTTTAAATTTTCAATTTTTTCCGAAAGTGGCACCAGATGTTGTTACGTCAAAGCCACTTGGCTTGAAAATATAGAAAAGGAAAATCACGTAAACTTTTCCCATGGTTCAAATCAAACAGAATCAATGAAGGGACTGAATAGCACCAATACGACAAATTCTTAAAATATGGTTGCAATATATTAAAGTTTTAAGGCTCGACTACACTTTCTCTGGAAATTCTTAAGGCACATTAGTAAAAAAAAGCAGAGTGAGAAAAAAAAACCCGAGGAGCATTTGGCGGGAAATTTGGGTGGCAAATGTGGATAACTCCTGATGACCGTTCAAGCTGGAGCGCGCGCAAAAAGACAAAACTGATGAACGGCTGTTATTCAACGGGCTCGAACCGACGGTCCAGATCCGCCGTCCGAAACGCTTTCCCGGCCAGTCGTCGGTACGTAGTGCTGCACCGACTGTCATCTCCTCCTCTCTCTAGCCCTAACGCCACTCTCTCCTTCATCGCTCTTGTCGCCGTCGTCGCCGTCGCCGCCGCCGTCGCCGTCGCCGTCGCCGTCGCCGCCGCCGCCGCCGTCGCCGTCGCCGCCTCCGTTGCCGTCGCCGCCGCCGCCGCCGCCGCCGTCGTCGCCAGGATCCGGACGAGCAAACAATCAGCGACCTTGCGGCGGGAGGATATGGCTGTCTCGGAGGAGGAGATCACGAGGCTCCACAGGATCCGGAGGACGGTGATGCAGATGCTGCGGGACCGAGGGTACCTCGTCGCCGACTACGAGATCGGCACGCCCAGGCACGAGTTCGTGGAGAAGTTCGGGGAGGGCATGAAGAGGGAGGACCTCGTCATCAACAAGGCGAAGCGGAACGACAGCTCGGATCAGGTAATTGGGATGGATGGTCTTGCCGTGTCCCATTGAAGTTCACAGGCCAGGACACGTCTTGGCTGTCGTGGAAGGTGTCGCAGTCTTGCCGTGTTTGGATGCTTGAACTGCTGTGTGTGTAGGTTCTTTCTCCCTTCGTGCTTTATGAATGTGCGCGCTGCACTGGCTCGAAAATGGCGAAAGAGGCGAGCGTGTCCGTTGGCCTGCGTCCCTGTGTCTGTGGGTGATGCGTCAAAAAAAAGAAATTTTGGTTTACATTGGCATTTCTTGGTGACAGGAAACAGAAGAAGAAGTCACAAATTTATCTGCATGATTTCAATGTAATACGCTTAATGTTATTCGCCACCAAAGTCGGTCTTTTGTTGTTCTTGACGGAGTGATGTGTATGGTTGCCTGTGCCAATGCGCGTAACTTCGCTGCAGCCAAAATCGGCATTTTGTTATTCTTTGTTAAGTGATGTGGGCAGTTTGGTTAAGACAATTCGCGCGTTTTGTCTCCTTTTACAGATTTATGTGTTCTTTCCTGAGGAGGAAAAGGTCGGGGTCAAGACAATGAAGACGTACACTAATCGAATGAAATCGGAGAATGTTTTCAGGGCTCTGTTAGTTGTTCAACAGAATTTGACGCCCTTCGCACGGACATGTATAAGTGAGATATCTGCCAAATTCCACCTGGAGGTTTTCCAGGTAATTTGGTTTCTGCTTTTGAGGTTATAGCTGATGTGAGTGGTTTACTATTGCCGAAGGTACTTGTATCTACTTCTCGTTTGTTATGTCCTTCTTTTCCCCATTCCTTCTTGGAGTCCCTGATTCTAGATCATTCAGTATTATACATAATCTCAATTGCAACCGTTAGGTGAAATCTGTTTGCTCCTGTAGGTTGTCATATAGCTTACGCAACTACTGCATGTCTCTGGAAGAATCTCACCTTTCTGACGTTGGATTCTTCTCAAATTAAACGAAAGTAGGAAAAGTAAAAAAGGAAAGGTAAAAGAAAAAGCAAATTGGTGTAGACATAATGCACGTCACTCACCCTATGATATTCATATGATTTGATGATGGAATTGCTGTGTCAAATACAGTAGGACCTTTTATGGGACGAGTAAGTTACTCCCTTGTTTAATAGATTAAAGTCTTGGGGTTTTACAAATAAAAAGGAAAAAAGAGAAAAAAGAAAGAAAGCCTTGGATGTGGTTGCCGACACCGTCTTCAGTTTAAGTAGCTCGGTTGCGTAAGCTTTTATTAGTATAGATTCGTAATGGTGATTGACTGGAGATCTTTTAACTATTGCATTCCTGTTTGCCGGATGGCTGAATTTCTTTTCATGAAATTGTGACGTTGTGTAAGAACGGTTCTTGCTCCTTTTATATTTTTTTCAGGGAATTACTCCCCTTTTTGCCGATCACCAAATATGACAGTTTCTCATGAGTATTTAAAATGTCACTTTTGCATTTATCGAAGCAAGATTAGGCATCCAATGTGGCGATGGAGTTCGGGCATCTAAATCTATGTTAAGAAATACGCTAAGAAATGAATTCGGTGCGATACGTAGCATTTTTACGGGACATAATACCCTGAATTAGAAATATTGTTATTAAAAGATTCTATTGATTTTGTTTAACTGCAATATCGCAGGAGTCTGAGCTGTTGGTCAACATCAAAGAACATGTTCTTGTTCCTAAACATCAGGTGCTTACGACGGAGGAACAGAAAACCCTGCTGCAAAGATACACTGTGAAAGAAACTCAGGTGAGGGAGCAAATTTTTTTTTTCTATCTCTACAATTTTTTGGCTCTTAAGGTGAAATTGACTAAATGGTCCTGTTACTCTGCAAGCATTGTCATGAACATCAATGTTCAAGCCAGTCGGATTAATCTTGCTGCTCGTATGTCTCTTGTTGGTGGTGTTCAGTTGCCCCGTATTCAGGTGACAGATCCAGTAGCAAGGTATTACGGGCTAAAGCGTGGACAAGTTGTGAAGATAATTCGGCCAAGCGAGACAGCGGGTCGATACGTTACCTACAGATACGTTGTGTGACTCGGCTCCAAGCATGTTCTTGTTCCTGAGCAGCGGGTGCTCACAACCCAGGAAACCAAGACACTAGCTGATCTGTAAGCCTTTGTGCTGCTCATCCACGAAGCGTGCCTTTGCCTCTTCTGGCTCGTGCCGCCTTTAGATCCATAGGTTGTATAAACTAACTAGGAAATTGCTCAACTAGTGCCTGAAATGTGACCTTCTGTAGAACTGAGTAGATATGCTTTTCTGTAGTCACTTGTGGATTTTAACTTTGTAGGCTCTGTGTATAAACTAACTAGGAAATTGCTCCACTAGTTCCCAGGATGTTATTTTTGGCAGGACCGAAAAGATTTAGCTGTCTTAGTCTGAGACATCGTGTCATTTGCGACTCCTTGACCTTATAGAAACAATGTGGCCTGGGCATGCCAATTCGGACAAAAAGAGGTGCGCGTGTTAAGCCAAAAACAGCAAATTGTCCTAACAACCTTACCAGTCTTTCGACAACAGCGAGATTTGAACGTATATCCCTTGCTTATATATACTCAGTAGCGTCAACATGGTATGGACTGTATCTCTAACAACAATCACCCGTATTTTTATACTATATGTACTTCTATTCTCGGTGCTCTATGTATACGAGCCTTATACTTAAAATTAATGAGAGCAGTTGTTCACAATTTTTCAACCTTGATACCTAATTTGATATTACTTCCATGAAAAACCAATTCAACCCGACAAAAACGACGCCGACTTTTCTTACTCTCGACCAACCACCCATAGCAGTAGCAGCAGCAGCAACTATTGCAACCGAATGCGTTGTGAGTGCTTTAGCTTAAAAACACATATTACCATGCACACAAGTTATGACACTTCACAATTTGGTCATATCACATAATAATTGCAATTCGCCCGCATTTGTACTAAATGGGCTCTGATTTGAATATAAAAGAAGTTCTACGATCCTATCATCCTTAAAGATATCTAACTTAGTCGCATGATGCTACTTTTATGTGGATAATACTCGTTTGTTTTGGATCAAGGAATTACTTTTGCACTTTCCCATAATATTTAAAATACTCTCAAAATTTCAAAATACTGTCAAAAAAATATATATGATTCTATGTGCTAACTGTTTTTCTTTTTTATATTAATGGAGTGTCCGCAACTCTTTAAGTATTCAGCTAATCCTTATTTGATGTAATAATCTCCCACCAAACACATACTAGGTAATTATCAAAGACACTCGAGCAGACATTTGCATGTTATGAAAGTTTTCTGTGTTTTCCGGATTAACGAAAACTCAAAATGGGTGCATCCTAAAATTAAAAATTATGTAAAAAAAGGAAAAAGTAAAGAATCAATTTAGACATATCAAACACTCTATTCACAAAAGCACGATGGCATTGCTTGTATTTTAGCAAGGCACAAAAGCCCTTATGGCCATTTGCAAAAGATGCCCTTTTGTCAGAGCTTAGAATCTGTCTCTTGATCCTGCTCCTTCCCCTTTCCACTAGATATAAAACCCCTTTTGACTCAGGAATCCATAATCCTAATTAGGGTTTTTATACAGCACAAAAGGCGAAGCCTTTTTGCATATCTGCTATTCATTCTCTCTCTCTCTCTCTCTCTCTCTCTCCTTCTGTCAGTGTGGGAGATTCTGCAATGAAACTGAAGCAATTGGAAGGTCTCCTGGGCGATCTCCAACAGTTCTCCGACCCAAAGGTATAGTCTTTCTCTCTCTAGAGTAAATATGCATGTTGATGCTGTAAAGGGTAAGCCATTTCTGATCATCTTTGTGGGTTTTCGTCGTCGTCGTTTGTTATTGCAGGTGGAGCTGGAACAGTACCCAACCGGACCTCACATTGCTTCTCGCATGCTTTACACTGTAATTTACCTCATCCCCACGCTCGCCCGTCTCTCTTGTTTTAGTCGTTTCATCGCTGTTGATGAATTCTTGATTGTTTGGTGCATGTTTTTTTTGGGGGGGCCATTAGGCAGAGCATTCGTTCGGAGATGTGAGCGACAGGGTCGTGGCTGATTTCGGATGTGGTTGTGGTACGTTGGGTATTGCAGCGGCCCTCTTAGGTGCAGAGTGAGTGTCTCGGCTGTCATTTCTTTTGTTGAAATTGTGTTGGCACTCTTTTCGTGGCGACCCATCCTTTTTTTAACGTTTGGTGTTCTTGAATTTGGGCAACCAGTTTAAAGTGAACCCCTTTTAGAGTGATGATCTCATGAGTCGTGTGTTGTCCTCTTTTTTCTTAATTACTATGGGCAGGCACGTTGTCGGGATTGATGTCGATTCTCAGTCTCTTGAAATCGCGTCTGCGAATGCTGAGGAGCTTGAGGTACTAGTTCTAATCGGTAATGATAGCTTTGGTCGATTAGCATGGTTCATGTGCAGAGTGCAGGTTCTTTACCTTGGCTGCTACATTTTGAATGTCGCTAAGAGGAAAGACAAATGTTTTTTTATGACAGTTTGCATTTCATTCTTCTGTTTTGGCCTGAGGAGAATGAATTTTAGCTGTGCGATTTGTTCATTCACAATTAAGAACTTATATGGAACATTGATTAGAACTAGTGACTAGCTAACTAGTCAGTAGGTGATGTAATTTTGCATCTGATATTTAAATGCCTGTGCAGGTGGAATTGAACTTGGTTCAGTGTGACCTCGGGAACTTGGATTTTAGGGGTAAATTACGTTGCTTCATGGAATTTGTTATGTCCTGGCATTACCTTGCTTCTTCTCTTTCATCCTACTCAATGCACTATCTTTCGGGGTCAAGGCATTGCCTTCTTGATTCTCATCGTTATCACACTTCATACAGTGATATTTACAAGTCAAATCTGGGACAGAGTGGAAGTGGAATATGAAAGCATTTATCTTTGAAGCAAAGCATGCAAACTCTTGGTAGTTAGCATCGTGCAAATACAGAATAAGAGGAGACTATACCTCTAGCTCAAATGAGATAAATCAATCAATCAATCAATCCCTCTCTCTCTGTCTCTCTGTCTCTCTCTCTCTTCCACAATGATCTTTACTGAATATATAACTCATCAAAAGTAAGGATATGTGAGAAGTACCATTTCGTTTTACTGGATCTTTTTTTTCCATCTTTCTTGTCATACAGCCATACTTTCAAAAGATAGCGAGGTTTTGTGTGGGGATACATATGTGTCAGTTAACGAAATGGTGATTAGGCAGAGAAAGGCGATGCCCTTACATGCCCTTTGCTTAGTTCTTGCTTTGTCAGTTGACAGGAATTGTTTCCATACTGGATTAATGATAAATGAGATTCATTTCATGTGATATGTACTGAAGATGTATCTAATCTTACTACCATCCTTTACCACCATAAAGATTATGGACATTAGGATTGTATTATCACAATTTAGCAAAGGCGTTTTTGCAAAATGTCAGATGTGTGGAAAATTGTTGGATTTAGCTGGCAAATGGAGATGCTATAACTTCATGAAATAAACCATCCATGAATAGATGCATTTCATATATGGGCTTGTTGGTCGAAGGTGTTCACGATCTCTTGTGTAGTAAATGTTCCATATGGAACTTAGCATGCAACGAGGGGCAAAGTAACTACTTTACCCAGGTGCTATATTTTATCTTCTGTGCTGCTGCTTCTTTTCACCGATCATGTTCTCAAAATAGATTCTATATCATTAGTATCTAGTTCATGACCTAGAAAGATGTGTTTCCCAAACTTGCATAGTGGCTAATCCACATGACTTCATAACTCTCTTCTTTTTGTAGGCCACATTGTTGATACTGTCGTAATGAATCCTCCTTTTGGTACCCGGAAAAAGGGGGCGGACATGGAGTTTCTCCGAGTGGCTCTTGCGGTAAGCAAACAGGATTGTTTCTTGATTGTTGCCGTTGTGTACAAATATGGATTGATATGTTACATTTGACACCAGGTTGCCTCTCAAGCAGTTTATTCCTTGCATAAAACATCAACAAGAGAAGTAAGTATTGCTCTTAAAGTTTCTTTGGAAGCTTCCACTTTGCATTCATGTCTTTTGTCATTTACACATGAGCTTTGGACACACTTTTTTTTCCCTCCCTGTATTGTCCGCTATGGATTTATTTTGGAGATGTACTGGTTGGAGCAGGCTTGCAATTAAACCTTCCTTTGCTGTTTATTTAAGCCTGCCAGTTTTTTATGAAACCATATATTGGCAGGAATAGCAGCAAAGGCCCGATTCAAGCATAAATTTTCAATCTGGCCCATTCGACCGGATTGTTATACTGGGCTCATCTTGGTATGCCTGGGTCATTCTAATGAGCTTAGTAGAATGGCCTTTGGAAATTACTGTCTTTCATCAGTATGACATGATCATAGCCATCTCTTGCATGTGGGTGTGGTTTCACTGGTCATGCTGGGGAATTTGGTTCCAAAAAATATTTTTCAGCTTTCCTTTCTCTGATAATTGTGAAAAAAAATTATTTTCAGTTTCAGTTCTTCATTTTTCTAAACCAGTTATGTTGTATTTTTTTTTTGGACGGACAATTATGTTGTACTTTAACATCGATAAACTATGACAAATATTTGGTCATTTCAATTTCCTTCTCATTCTAGTTTGGAAACTAAAGAGAAAACAACATGTGTTTTCTGGTTTGAAGAGAGACTGTTTTCAGTTTTTAAAATTTTGGAGACAAGCCAGACCTACCAAGTGCAACTTTTGACCATTTTTCTGTTTTCTTCGATAGAAAATTAGAAAATTTCAGTGAACAGACAAAACTTGAAATGCATGTTTCTTAAATCTGTGAATGGTTTTGACCCCAAAGAATATCTGTGAATGGTAGCACGTGAGTATATACAAGATGTCGGTATACTCAAAGCTAGGCAGTGCAAGTGGGTATGGGCTTCTTCTTCATTTTTTTGTTGGTGGGGGTGGGTTGGGGTTGGGGGATGGGCATTATCTTGTACTGCAACAAACTTTTAAGAAATTTCTTCATTGTAAACGTAATGAATGTCCTGACCTTGGCTTCTAACGACCATGACACATCAAGTGGGTCAGTAATCTTGTACTGGTTTATTTATATTTGGTTGAGTCCAGTTGGTTAATGGTACCTGGTACCTGTTGAGGTCCCCATCATGTTTAACATTATTGCTTTCCCAGCTTGCGTTGGAGAGCTTGTTAGATAGTTGTTCAATTTCATCACATGGTTTATTCATCTGATATGGTTTATTCATCTGATCTGACTTGTAAGCACATGGAAAAACCGCCACATATTGCCTATTTTCTGTTAAGGAAGGGCCTAAGATTTAGCTTATTCTGTTTGTCTATTATTACATCCGTCTCCCATAATGGGACAATACTTATTATCTTTTTTTCCTTTAATGGCAGCATGTTAAGAGGGCAGCACTGCGGGACTTCAATGCTGGCAGTGCTGAAGTTTTGTGTGAGGTTTAAATTTGCTTTTTCATGGAAACTCTTCCAAAATCCAATGCCACTCTGTTTTGTGTTTTGTTTACTTGTATTCTTGTCTAAAAGTGCATCTAGGTTGGAAACCCCGCATACTTTGTTTGATGTCGCATTTCATTTCTAGTATTCTTCATTTCGTGTTTGACAGCTTCGATACGATGTGCCTCACATGTACAAGTTTCACAAAAAAAGGGAGGTGGACATTGCTGTGGACCTCTGGCGCTTTGAACCACAAGGAGCTTAGGTGAAACCGGAAAAGCAGCTGCACATTTAATGGAAACCGCTGTACTTAGAAGCCGACAAGTAGGATGATTTTTTTTTCCTGGTAGTTGGAGGACATTTGGTTTACCATTGAAGAGAGTTTCTGTATTATGTTCTGTTCATAACATGGGTAGATTGTTCACTTCAGCCCAAAAATTAAGCACCTTCTCTTGACATTTGTAATTAATCAAAGTAAGAGCTTGTTTTAAACTGTTGCCTATGCCATGTTGATGCATATTACTCAAATGTGTCACTCCTGATCACTCTCACGTGGATTTTCTCGAATCCAATACTCTATGTAAATGGTTAGTTCCCATTGATGTTTCTGGTGACAACCCTTATGGGCAAAAGGATTGAGATTCTTCCGACGTCGGTGAGGTGTAGGTCGATCGCTGTACTAAGTCTCTCGAGTAACACGACTCTTTATACTAAGAAAAGGCGAAGTCGAAATACGTTTTTGCAGGTTCTGTGCATAATCTGGAGTGGTTAACGTAGGCCATGTACTGAAGAGGGTTTGGACTGTTTCGGAGTGTACCCACCAAGGAACAGGGCTTGATCAATCTCTCCTCGTTTAACATGCATGAGGTTTTGTCGTTTCCAATGTGGACTGCATTTGAGTCTATCAATGTTGTTCAAGTAAAACGATGAGCTCCTCGCAGCCAAGCAAGCAATGATGATGGGTTTAACTCTAGGGCAGTCGTACGATCTGACATGGCTTTTCTTGTCGTCCTTCTTTTTATTTCTTTTTCAAAAGAGAGTTTCAGGTACTGCATGATAACCATTCTGGTTCTGTCCAGAACTAGTTTTTTGCTCCCGAAATCAGTTTTGGATCAGAAACCCGTTTGGTAACGCAATTTCATTTTTCTATTTCCGGGACAAGTTTGCTTCCAAAACTGATTCTGAAACCAGAAATGAGAACCAAAAAAAAGTTGGTTTTTCATTTCTGGAACAAAAGTGAGAACCATTTTTGAGGAATTCATTTTCTTCAACACACATATTCTTATGGAAGTCACGATCTTTGAGGTGAGAAAAAAAGCAAAAAATCAAAAATTTCAAAACTTAACAGAATGGTTTAGAATCTGTGGCTACCCACTTTCAGTGAAATTTAAATTTTTTTAGGTACCGAAAAAAATAAAAAAATAAAAAAATAAAAAATTTCAAAATTTCATAAAATGGCTTAGAAAACCTATGGCCACCCATTTTGAGCAAAATTTAATTTTTTTAGTTGCAAAAAAAATAAAAAATAATAAAAATTTCTAAAATTTAAAAACTTTACAGAATATCTTAGAATACCTGTGGCCACCCAATTTGAGCGAAATTTTATTTTTTTAGGTGCCGAAAAAAATAAAAAAAAGCAAAAAATTAAAAATTTCAAAACTTCACAGAATGGCTTAGAATACTTGTGGCCATCCACTTTGAGTGAAATTTAAATTTTTTTAGGTGCCGAAAAAAATAAAAAAATAAAAAATTTCAAAATTTCACAGAATAGCTTAAAATACCTGTGGCCACCCACTTTGAGTGAAATTTAAATTTTTTTAGGTGCCGAAAAAAATAAAAAAATAAAAAATTTCAAAACTTCACAGAATAACTTAAAATACCTGTGGCCACTCACTTTGAGTGAAATTTTAATTTTTTTATATGCCAAAAAAAATAAAAATAAGCAAAAAAGTAAAAATTTCAAAACTTTACAGAATGGCTTAAAATACATGTGGCTACCCACTTTGAGCGAAATTTTATTTTTTTAGGTGCCGAAAAAAATAAAAAAATAAAAAAATAAAAAAAATTTCAAAACTTCACAAAATGGCTTAGAATACCTGTGGCCATCCACTTTAAGCGAAATTTAAATTTTTTTAGGTGCCGAAAAAAATAAAAAAATAAAAAATAAAAAACTTTACATAATTGCTTAGAATACCTGTAGCCACTCACTTTGAGTGAAATTTAATTTTTTTTGGGTGTCGAAAAAAAATAAAAATAAGCAAAAAAGAAAAATTTTCAAAACTTCACAAAGTGGCTTAGAATACATGTGGCCATCCACTTTTAGTGAAATTTAATTTTCTTTAGGAACCAAAAAAAATAAAAATAAAATAAAAAATACCATTTGGGCATCTAAAAAAAATTAAATTTTACTCAAAGTGGGTGGCTAGAGGTATTGTAAGTCATTCTGTGAAGTTTTGAAATTTTTGATTTTTTATGTTTTTTTCACCTAAAAAAATTTAAATTTCACTCAAAGTGGATGGCCACATGTATTCTAAGTCATTCTATGAAGTTTTGAAATTTTTGATTTTTTACTTTTTTTTACCTCCAAAAATTAAAATTTCACTCAAAGTGGGTGGCCACAGGTATTCTAAGCCATTCTGTAAAGTTTTGAAATTTTTAAGTTTTTGAATTTTTTTGGGCACCTTAAAAAATTTAAATTTCACTCAAAGTGGGTGGCCACTGTATTCTAAACTATTCTGTGAAGTTTTGAAATTTTTTATTTTTTGATTTTTTTGGGCACCTAAAAAAATTTAAATTTCACTAAAAGTGGGTGGCCACAAGTATTCTAAGCAATTCTGTGAAGTTTTGAAATTTTTGATTTCTTGATTTTTTTTTGAAAAAATTCAACAAATTTCCTATTTTCCCGAAATCTAAATTTTTTTATTTTCTCGACATTTTGATGATTTTTTCTGTAATTTTTCAATTTTTTGGGATTTTCTGAATTTTTTTAAAGATTTTTATGAATTTTTCGGATTTTTTATTATTTTTATTCCATTTCTAAAAAAATGGAGTTTTGTTCCTGGAAATAGAATTTTCTGTTGTTTATCAAACGGGTTTTTATTTCAGGAAATAGAAATTTTGTGTTGTTATCAAACGGGTTTCTGTTCTAGAAATAGAAATTTTTTGTCATTATCAAACAGGTTTTTTTTCTCAGAAACTCATCCAGGAACCAGAAATAGAAAAATCTATTTCTGGTTCAGGAACTCATTCCGGAACAGAATGGTTATCATGCGGTACCTCAGTGTCCCGGCACGTCTCTTGGGAAAATTGTCTAAAAAATTTCAAATCTATTATTTTTTTAATACAGTCATAAATTTAAATTTTTATTAATTGAATCATAAACTTAATTAAATTTTTTTAATTAAATTCATTCGATCAATTTTGGACGGAAATCACTGACGTGATACTAGCCTTCTTATGAGACATGGCCAGTGTTAACATGAACAACTTTTAATATTTTTATCGATTTTTTAAAATTCTCTTTTCTTTTCTTTTCTTTCTTTTTATTTTTTGGTTCAAAGGGACGACACTAGCTGAGGGTTGGCGACCTCCACCGAGAGCCGGCGAGGGCCGCCTCGCCGAATATGGCAAGGGCTCGCAAGACCGGTGAGGGCTTTGTGGCCCTCGGACAATGGTCGGTGGCCTTGCCCACCCTTTGAACCAAAAGATAAAGTTAAGAAAAGAAAAAGGAAAAATCAATACAAAACAAAAAAAAATATTAAAAAATTTTCATGTTAGCATTGGCCGTCCCACGTAGAACGGTAGGTACTAATTGGATTATCACGTCAATGATTTCTGGCCAAAATTTCAGATAGACTCAATTAACAAAATATGAAAAAGTTAATGACTTAATTGGCAAAATTAAAATATTTAAGATCGAATTGGTAAAAGTGTAATTGATTTATGACTTTTTGTACAATTTTATCTCTTTAACGAGTGGATTCAAAGCAAAACGACACGGAAGCACCCTTTTTTTCTTTTAAAAAAAACAAAAAAACACTAGGATTTTTAGTTGTCAGGACAAGTATAATTTTGATCTTATCTTAATGTCCTTCCAACATGAAAGTGGGGGACGTGTTCACGTGGTCACATCCCACGATCCGACCAGAAGACATCACTGTCTATCCTTAGCCCCAGTAAGTTCATTCTAACTTTCACTATGTGGTTTGATTCATATTTTATCTTCATATATGTATGTTTTGGTTGATTTTTCAAAAGTTGTACACACTTGGAAAATATAGAAATGGACATGATTAGGTGTAAAGATCAAATTGCGGACGAAAATATTCAATTAGTTTTTAGTATTGAATGGGAAAGGTGAGGAACCATCTGTATCGTGTCGCATGACTATTTCAAGAAAGTTCTATGCATCGTGACTTAAGCTTCTAACAAGAATCCAGCTCGACGGATACACACTAGGTATTTCATTTTCCTAAATCATACAAAGATAATTTAATCTAAAGAAGAACTTATACGCAACAAAAATATCAGAGGATATTCCAATTAGTCACATTATTGGTCACTGGCATCCCACGACCCTGTTCTTGCCATCACCCGAGCGTTCAAGTCATGCCCTTGCTCTGTATAAGCCTCATCTCATTTCGATAATTAGGGCGAAATCGACGAATGAAAGATCGACCTTATCCTTGAATATCGCCTTTTGCAGCGTGCAGCAACTCTCTTCGATTTGTATCTAACGACGGCCTCGCAAAATGGCGGAATACGAAAACATCACGTCTTCTCTTTCAACGGCGGAAATCTTCGATTTCTTTCGAGCGCTCTCTCTTTGCTCGAATAGCAAAATCTAGGGCAGGATCTCCCCATTTATTTTCATATTCATGTTAAAGTGGATTACTAGCTGTGTCCAAAGAAAGAGATTAAGGACATGATTTCCCTGGAGGGAACTTTACACAGAGCAGTAATAATCAGCTAAAACGCTCGTAACGTTCTTCGTGGCCGCTTTGCTTTGCCTTCACGTATGGAAACATGCTGACACATTATAATTAGTAAAGACCAATTTCTGTGTGCGGTTGAAACCGAATCTTTTGGAAAAATAAAACCCTAATTTCATCGTCGTGATTCAACTGAAGTCCGACGACCCCACCCCGCGTGAAAACTCCGTCGGAGAGGAAAAGCATTTTACGGCTCTGTTTGTTTAATAGGAAATGAATGATTTGAAAAATATTTTCCTAAAAATAATTGCTTATATCGCTTACAAAAATTAATAAACGAAAAATATTTTCATTATCCACAAAAATGTTTAGACACAAATTGTTATCAATAATGAAAATATTTTCCATTGACTAGTTATTTCAAACGTCACAAGCGATCATTTTTAAGAAAATATTTTTCAAATCATTCATTTTCCACAAAACAAACGGAGCCTACAATTCCCTTTTTGGGCCGGTTATAGCATAAATGTCGAGCTCCTTTTCGGGATCGAAGTTACTCAGACGGGTCTAATACATCATTACCACAACGAATTAATCGCTAATCAAGGACCGTCATTTAATTTCGAGGTCCAGCACAAGGGCATTCTCTTTCTAGAACGGGATTAATTAGTCCCGTCGAAATAGAGTCTTTATCCATGTATATCACTCGATGGAAAAAAAGGTGCGTTGCCCTTCGTTTCCGTGCGGGGGGGGCGACGTGCCTATGCATGTCGCCGTCGGTCAGCGAGCTGTATCTCCATTGTCGTTAATCGGCCTTCGCAAAGAAAGAGGAGGAGGTTAACAAAACCTTAAAAGGAAACCAAAGCCCCCCCTTCAATGGCCATCATCTGCAAACCACTCGATGCAAGAACAAGAACACCCGGATGTCCCGAGCTGCCTCTAGAACAAAAAGATCGACCAGAAAAAAACCAAAAGAAACGAAATTCGGTTGATCCCGTGCACGACCGGTCGAAACAAGAAGGAGAACAACCTAGTCCACACGATCGGTTTTCCCCCTCCAATTGAGGAACAGCCGGTATGGTACCGTTCCCCCTCCCTCCCCAAGAACATCATTAAAAAGCCACGGCCGATGAGCCACATTCTCGTGTCCCACACGCCATTGAAGTCCCACGCCACCACCTCCTCCCCCTCTTCCCTCCTCCCTCTTTCTCTCCGTCAATGGCTATCATCCTCCCACCCAAGGCCCTGTGCCTCCTCCCTCTCCTCTTCCTCTCCGCCCACTCGCAGTTCCTCCCCTTCCGGGGCAGCTTCCTCGACCGTCTCTTCGGCCTCGAGAAGCCGGTTGGCGGGTCCGGGCCGAGGGACGTGCTCGAGGGTAACGACGGCGGGGTCGCGGGCGACGAGGGGGACTGGACGGAGGCGGTCGATGCCGACCCGGGATTCAGGTTCGCGCTCTTCGGCGGCGGCGGCACAACGGAGGCCGCGGAGGAGGGCGAGTTCGAGGGGAAATGGGAGGTCGTGTCCCAGAACTCCGGCGTCTCGGCCATGCACATGCAGCTGCTGCCGAACAACAAGGCCCTGATCTTCGACTCGACGGTGTTCGGGCCGTCCAAGATCCGCTTGGCCAAGAACGCGCGCTGCCCCGTTAGGCCCAAGGCTAAGGGACCCGATTGCTGGGCTCATGCCGACATCTACGACATCAAGACCGGGGCGCTCCGGCCACTCAACGTACTCTCTCTCTCTCTCTCTCTACAAATCAAGTGGCTTCGGGATCATCCAACTATTATAAGACCCCCTCAACTTAAAATACGAGGCGCATATGATTACCTAATTCAATAATCTAAAATTTTTCGTTTTGCAAAATGTTCCTCTCCATGAAGATCATGTCTGAAATTCTGAATTGGGCGTCTAATTATGGTCGCGTAAACCATTTATGATCACAATTTGCATGCATGCCCGTGCAAAGATAATGGACTTTATATAATGCCTCTAGTTAATGGCATATTATCGATCGTGTTAGTCATCCATGATATTGCTTGGTACTTAAAGTAATTTTTTAAAAAAAAATTGTGATATTATAATATATAAAATGTATAATTTCATAATATATATATGGGAGAGTGCTATTTTTTTAGAAAGGCCGCTGACAACTTTTTCATGCAAGCATAGAAGAGGTCATTTCAGTTCTATTCGTCAGTCAATCTTAACTAGGTTCATCATTACGCTTAAAGTACAAACAATGGTCAAAGCCCTAATCCTTACATGACACATTGATTTTGGTTTGGATACAACATTAGAGCACAATTTCCTCTTAACATGATGTACGCGTGCATGCAATTAAGGAAGTAGTAATCATGATTATTCCGATATTGTATCTGATTTGAACTTGATCCAAAGCAGTTGGACCCCAAGAGAAACTTCCATCGAGTGGTTTTGATCAAATTGCTTTTGAAAGAACGTATGTAACTGTTCAAAATTTTTCTCATCTATTGTTTTCTCAATAAATTTTGTTTCCTTGATCTATGGATAGATAATTACGGACCCGTGGTGCTCTTCCGGCGGGCTCGGAGCCGACGGAAATTTCGTGAGCACCGGAGGTTTCGACGCCGGCAGCAAATCGGTTCGGTTTCTCGGCCTATGCGACCACTGTGATTGGCAAGACACCCCCGATGTTCTTGGCAACGGAAGATGGTAAGATAATCGTGGGAATTCATATTCCCAATTATGCGAATGAAAATTTTACTATATGCGCAGATTAAAATCTTTTGACCATAAGGACAGTAGGGTCATCTCTCTGGTATTTACCTTGCAAAGGAGATTATAAGTAAATTATTTCTTAGTCTTATAGCGATAAGCTAAACTTAAATCTCACATGTATTCATCGATAGTATTTAGGTATTAAGCAAGGGAAAATTTGCCATTACAACGTATTTATTCCGTGCTATGTGGACTCATTGACGATATTCTGTAAGTCGTGATTAACCTAATTTATGATCAACAATTACTAGGTACTCAACCCAGACCAAGCTCGACGACGGGGCCTTCATTGTCATGGGCGGCCGCCGCTCCTACAGCTACGAGTTCGTCACGGTCGACAACCAGATCTCCGCCAAGACGACCTTCTTCCCCTTCCTCGACGAGACGACCGACCTCGACGAGAACAACCTCTACCCCTTCGTCAACCTCCTCCCCGACGGCAACCTCTTCGTCTTCGCAAACAGCCGCTCCATCATCCTCGACTCCCGCAACAACGAGGTCATTCGCGAGCTCCCCCGCCTCATCGGTGGCTCCCGCAACTACCCAGCCTCGGGGATGTCCGCGCTCCTCCCCATGAAGCTCAAGAACAAGATGGACGCGAGGCGGGTCAAGGCGGAGGTCATCGTGTGTGGCGGCGCGAAGCCGTCGGCGTACCGGGCGGTAGAGAAGAACCAGACGTTCATGCCAGCGCTCCGGGACTGCGCCCGGATCGTGGTGACCGACCCAAACGCGCAGTGGAAGAAGGAGGCGATGCCGTCGCGGAGGGTCATGGGGGATATGCTCATCCTGCCTACCGGAGATCTCCTCATGCTTAATGGAGCTACCAAAGGTACGCATACGCACGTACATATTGACTTTTATGGGGCAAAATTGTCATAAAAATTATGTCTTTGTTATTTTGAATTTGATATTGCATCATTAAGATTTCATGTTTAAATTATGAAGTGTTCATGCTTAGTCCCATTGCTGTCCTTCCAATTTCTAATAGTCTCCGTTTGATTGCTATCAAACAGGCACATCTGCATGGAACTTCGCGGCCGACCCGAACTATGTCCCGGTCCTCTACTCGCCCGAGAAGCCTGCCGGTGAGCGTTTCCGGGAGCTGAAGGCCGCTACCATCCCCCGCATGTACCACGCCACCTCCATGGTCCTCCCCGACGGCAAGATCCTCGTCGGAGGCAGCAACACCAACCCGACCTACCTCTTCACCAACGTCCAGTACCCGACCGAGATGCGCCTGGAGAAGTTCTCTCCCCACTACCTCGACCCGGCCCTCCAGCAGTACCGCCCCGAGATCGTCGCCGAACTCACCGACAAGAAGATGAAGTATAACAAGAGCTTCTACGTCAAATTCAGGGTCGCCTCGGACGGCCGGAAGGTGAGCAAGAGGGACGTGAAGGTGACCATGTACGAGCCGCCCTTCACGACGCACGGGTATTCCATGAACCAGAGGCTTCTGGAGCTCGCCAACACCAAGCTGAGGAAGGAGGGCGACATCTACCACCTCGATACCAAGTCGCCCCCGTCCGGGACGATCGCGCCGCCGGGTTATTACTTGATATTCGTGGTGTACAAGGGTGTCCCAAGCGTGGGAACGTGGGTTCAAATCCAGTAAGAAAGATGTAGGTTTTGGAGATCGGCCTTGCATGGATCGATTCCTTACGTGTTCCTATGCCTAAATTGGGTGCGGGTCGCATATGTATTGTGCTCTGGGTGTAATCTGGGGAGTGCCAGAGGAATGATCACCATGGAAAGGCAATGTTTATCTCGAAATTGATGTTTCTCCTAGTTTAGTACCCAGTGCCCAATCATACAGAATTTTTTTCCCATGCCGAAAAATTTGGATAAATATCAATAAGTGTCAAAAACCCGTTGATAATTAAAATGACGGGTAACCTTTTTCTAGGTAATTTGTTGATAAATTACCAATGCTTTCATGAAATTACCAATTCTTTTTTACAGTTTTCGCGAATTCCAAACTTTTTGTACTAATTTTTCCAACTTAATTGCGTAGCTTACTTGACCTTCGAATATACTAATTTTTAATATGAAATTACCAACCTAAACTATAATGAATTATCAACTTTAGTCTAATTAAATTACACACCAGTTTTAGCTTACCAACTTGCACTTGTGGCTCAAGCACAAGACATATGGTTTACACTGCTTAAACAAGAACAATCCTTTTAATTTGAGTCATTCACTCGAGTTTTGGCTTGTGTACATGTAAAATATTCATTGGGGTGTACTTGTGCCGGCCGGGTCCCGGAGGTCGAACCTTATGTATTATCCAACCCTGAGTTACATAGAAATACGAGGGTCGGGCCAAATTCGGGCCAAATATAGTCCGGCCGGCCGAGATTTCTCGTGTAAGGATGTCGCCCAAAACCTGCTCATTATGCCTTTTCGGGCCTCGGCGGGCTTCCCACCCATTGATCACCGGTTGTTATGGTCGTCCATAGATCCGATGTTCACACACTAGGCGAACTTTGTCATCATCAAGAGAAAAAAAAAAAAAGAAAGAAAGCCGAGCAAAGTCCGGATGTCGATTTAATCTCAAACCCACTATGACGATGCTTTGGTCATCGAAGGAACCATTCATTGAAAAATTACCAATTCTCTGTATAGAGATGGTCCGTTTTCGATCGAAACGTAAAGATGAACTTAGTTCGGTACGAATAAATTAGCTTGAAGAGCCAATATAAATTACAATCGGTCTTATAAACTCGTTAGTCTAAATCTCAATTGAAGTGTGCACGTCTACGAAGATGTTCGCTTGAGGTTTGTCGATTCATGACATCACAACTGGCAATTCCTTCCCCTTTGCATTATTAGTCTCAGGCACGACGCACTCGTCCCTCCTCCTCCTACGTCCCCAGCTGGGTCGCCTCCAAGATCTGGTCATCACAAAATTTAATTTTTTCCCCCCCTCATTGAATTGCGAAATAATTTAATGGAAAAATTAAATTGGAAACAAACACAGTTTGAATGCTTTGTGTCCATTCAGTTTCGCTGCTGGAATGAATTTTGCCATAGCTATTCCTGTTTATGTAACACCAAAGAGTTTGGATGTGTGGTCCGGATGCGGCAGATTTCGTGTTCGAACCGCAACGAATCCAATTCGAGGTAACCTTCACCATAGTCGAGGTGACGAAGGTGAGGATGGAACATGCTTTCTCAAACGTTACTGCTCAATTAGGATTAAGATTTCATCCTTGCTTTGTAGCTTAAAATTGTTAATTATTGTAAGGGGAGCTGAACAGGAGGACAACATGAGGAGTCCTAGAAAGGGTCAGAATCCGGAGCCCCTGACAGGACCAACACATTCCAGGACAACATGTAAAATATTCATCAGAGGTAGTTCTTTCCTGGAAAGGTCATAAGTTCTAGTTCCTAGTTATATAAAGGCCTCAGAACCAAGGCAAAGGAGACGATCCACCTCACAACACCATCACAAGAGTTTTGATACATCGTGAGAAAGAAGCAGAGAGAAGAAAGATGGCAAGGCTTCCTGTTTTACTGATCGCTCTCTTCTTCTCTGCTGCCTTCGTGGGTCGATGCCGGGTCGAGGCCGCGTTCTGGGACACCTCGTACTTCACTTGGGGCGCTCAGCAGTCCTCGGTTTTCAACAACGGCAACAATGTTCAACTCGTGTTGGACAAGATTTCTGGTATTGCAGTTTCTGATTTCGACAGATCATCCCGTCATAACCTATATACTCAATGTGCTAATCAATTACAGAGAGTTCGAAAACGCTGATTTAATGTCTAGCGGATCGAATTAGCATTGCAAGAAGCGCTTCGAGATCAAGGGGACATTGATGTTGACCAGAGAAATGTACATGGCAGTCATTACAAGCTGAATGGACAGATATTTTTTAAAGTTGCTGGGTTTAGGATCTGACCAGAATACCAGTATAACACTAATCAAAGCCGGCGGTCTTATTATAAATGAATTTCAATGTGCGGTGCTGATTATAGTTTAGCCTCTTAGCGGAATATTGGCGTTGGATTTGCAGGCTCGGCCTTTCAGACCAAGAGCGCATACCTGTTTGGAAGCATCGAAATGCTGATCAAGTTGGTCCCTGGAAATTCTGCTGGGACAGTCACTGCATACTATGTAAGATCAAACCAAACTTTATCTGTGCAGAAAAGCCCCTAAGCTTGCAAATGTTAAGGATTCGATCGCGTTTATGCACATATTTTATGCAGCTATCTTCCACGGGGTCGAAGCACGATGAGATCGACTTTGAGTTCCTGGGCAACGTTTCCGGACAACCTTACATCATCCACACAAACATTTTCGCGCAAGGAGTAGGTAACAGAGAACAGCAATTCTACCCGTGGTTCGATCCCTCGGCCAACTTCCACAACTACACCATTTTCTGGAACCCCACCGAAGTTGTGTAAGTTCAAGTCACACGTAGTTCTTGCCAATCTCTTAATTTCGAGATAGATTTGATCTTCTAAAGGGATGGAATTTTCTTGTTGCCATCAAGCACGACAAAAGCTAGGCTTATGCTAAATTGGTTGGTCGATTCCACATAACCTATATAGATGAATGTGTCGGTTTAAAAAGCAAGAACTGTATGTTCGATCGCGTTTGGAAAAAGTGCAATTGACAGTTTAATTGGTTCCATCCAAAACGGTTTGAACTCTGTAAATTTTTCTGCGACTACTTAACGACACAATAGTCCTCACATTGCGATTTCGTATTGAGAGCAGGTGGTACGTCGATAGCATACCCATCCGAGTGTTCAGGAACTACCAGAACCAGGGGGTCGGGTACCCGAACGAGCAAGGCATGAAGGTGTACGCGAGCCTCTGGAACGCGGACAACTGGGCCACGAGGGGCGGGCTCGTGAAGACCGACTGGCGGTACGCCCCCTTCGTGGCCCAGTTTCGCAACTTCCAGTCTAGGGCCTGCAAGTGGTACGGGACCGGCAGCATCTGGCAGTGCTCGGCCAAGACGCCGGCGAACTGGTACACTTCGCCGGCGTACAGCCAGCTCAGCAACGCCCAGCTGGGGCAGATGAGGTGGGTGAGGAACAACTACATGATCTATGACTATTGCAAGGACACCAAGAGGTTCAACTGGAACATGCCTCCTGAGTGCTCCAAGCCCCAGTATTGATTTGATGTAGCAGCATTGCCACGGAGAAATTGTTGTTCTTTGCAAGAGTGATCTATTTTGTATGTTCAATTTGTTTTCCACTGGTTCGACAGTAAACCCATTTGATGTCTACTTGTATGGATCATATATCACTTGATTAATGTTGTACTTGGCGAATGGACCGGATCGCTCGAATCTTCTTCTCTTTTCTTCTCTCTTTTCTTTCTCATTGTTTTCGACGTATCAACTTTCGAAAAAAAGCGACCACATGATCAATCAGACAGACGATTACATGAATCTTCATGAACCTTCTAATCTCAATCGACACGGTAAGCTCGTTCGGACTCGTCTTCCGATTGTCTAACTTCGAAACTTCCCATTCAACATCTAAATCTTGGTATCTGAAAATTCGCCTTTGAATTTCTCACAATTTGTTTTGTCTCGTTTTCTCGTTTTCATACTACAAAAGGAAAAACTCCACCCCTCTTGATGAGCAGACGTGACAAAATTTGTTTTTCTTTCTTGTTTTCCAAACCTTGCAAAAATGACAAAAAGTCTAATTTGGACTGCCAGGAAGTTAATTTTAATCGAAAGAAATGAAATAAAATAAAATAAATCGAATATGCCACGCCAAAAGAAATTCCTGTCGTCCGTTGCCACGCTTCCTTCTCTTCTTCCTGCGTGTGGTCTGAAGTTTCTCAGTCAAAAAACAAGAACTCCCCTCAAGAAAGTCACTCTCTCTCTCTCTCTCTCTCTCTCTCTCTCCATCCTCTCTTCTTGATTCTCCATCTCGTTCGCACCCATCTGTCTCTGCCTCTCTCCGAACCGAATCGGAAGCTTGGAACGTGATCAAAAGAGCATCTTGGAGAAGCCCAGAAGCTCGGCCAGCCCCCCGATGGAGCGCGTCGTTGGCGGCAAGTACAAGCTCGGCCGCAAGATCGGCAGTGGGTCCTTCGGCGAAATCTTCCTCGGTAACAGTCCCGCGCGCTCGAGCTCGATCGTGGGCCGCGCGTCCCTTCCGCCGTGCGGCTGTTTCGGTTTTAGTGTCCGGTCGGGACGCGGGGCGGCGTGGCTTCGCGAGAGCCTCGTTAATTCGACTGACCCCTTGTGAATTTTCCTCGTGTTGTCTTTGCAGCTACGCACGTCGATACGTTTGAGATGGTCGCGATTAAGATCGTAAGTTCTGGGGCTGAATCAGCTTTCTGGGTCGTTTCGTTTGAGTTCGGACGGGGCGTGATCCGATGGCGAGCTTGGAGTGTTCCACGCTCGATTTTTGCGGAATTTGCCTCTTCTTTTCAGCCCGTGTAGCGTCGGATGAATTTCCATCGAGAATTCCATCCGTTTCAGCTGAATTTCCCTAGTCATGAGCTTACCGTGTATTGAGGGGCTGTCATGTGGGCAGTGAACGAGTAACATTCTTCTGTATCCTTATTTTGCAGGAGAATAATCGGACCAAGCATCCGCAGCTTCTTTATGAAGCAAAATTGTACAACCTTCTTCAAGGAGGGAGTATGTAGCATAGTACATGTGCAGCTCGTGGATTTGAGGCCTCGCATGATTAGCTTCTTATCTGCTCGTTTTTTTTTTTCCTTTATTTCAGGTGGTCTTCCCAGCATAAAATGGTCCGGCGTAGATGGAGAGGATAATGTACTCGTTCTTGAGCTTCTTGGACCAAGTCTGGAAGATTTATTCGTATACTGTGGGAGGAAGTTTTCTCTGAAAACAGTCTTGATGCTTGCAGATCAAATGGTAAATGGATATTTTGATTAGCAAGGATTGCAATCCTCATTTTCTTTGAATCATCAAGCAGCTGCAGGTTTGCTTTTGAAAGTGGCATATACGGTTACATTTGTTTATGTGCACCTTTCTCTTCTGCAGATGACAAGGATAGAGTACGTGCACTCAAGAGGATTTCTGCACAGAGACATTAAACCCGATAACTTTCTGATGGGTCTGGGTAGAAAAGCAAATCAGGTGATGAATGTGTTGCTTTACATGATGCCTGCCACCAGCAGCTAGTTGTCGTGTTTAAAACCTTTGATCATTCTGGTCCTATATCCTTCTTACCAGGTTTATATTATTGACTTTGGGCTTGCAAAGAGATATCGGGACTCCACAACTAATCGCCATATCCCATACAGGTTTTCCATTAGTTTATTTCGGTGAATTTTACTTTAGATTGAATACATCAGGTTTAAGATCTCACATGACGCTATGTAATCTTTTTTTACTATGTCGGTGGTTCACCAAAATCTGTCTGGGGTACTTTCTCATCGATATATCGAAGGAGAATTAATTTCTGGAGAATTATTTATTTTTGAAGAGAGCATTAGTTCTTGTTGCGAACTAAAATTTATTCGAATGTTCAGGGAAAACAAAAATTTAACTGGCACTGCACGTTACGCAAGTTGCAATACTCATCTTGGGATTGGTAAGCTGGATCATGTCATTTTGCTTTTCCTTTTGCAAGTGCATGTCCAGTGACATGGCCAACCAGTGTTAACTAGTTTTATTTTCAGAACAAAGCCGAAGAGATGATTTGGAGGCACTTGGCTATGTACTTCTGTATTTCCTCAGGGGAAGGTATATGTTATTTGTGAGGCATTATGAGTCATCTTTTGGCATGAAGTTACTATCCCAAGAGTATTGATTATAGACATTACAACTAGAGGACATGACCTAAAATCTTTTTTTTTTCCCAGAATTTTTGTTGCATTTCATGTGTACTAAACTAATATAATGATATCTCAATTCACAGCCTTCCTTGGCAGGGACTGAAAGCAGCTACAAAGAAACAAAAGTATGATAAGATTTGTGAGAAGAAGTTATCAACTCCTATTGAGGTGTGTCAAATGATGTGTGTGCCTATGCCTTTGCCTGCTACAGTTCGGTTTGCTCTAACTTGAGTTGGCTCTCTTTTTTGAAGGTTCTTTGCAAATCTCATCCTGTAGAGTTTGCTTCATATTTTCATTACTGCCATTCCTTGACGTTTGATCAACGACCAGATTATGGATTTTTGAAGCGTCTATTTCGTGAACTATTTACTCGTGAAGGTATGGTATACTCAATCGGGACAGTCAATTTCAAAATGCAAAGCAATCACAACTCCTGGCACGCTAGCAGTGCTGTGCATCACTTATTTTCTTAATTCTTTGATATTCTGTATGCCAAAGCACATGCTCTACTTTTCTTTTAATGGCCTTATCAATTAGGTATCTACTTATATGTCAAGTGCCTTGTAGTTGCACCATATTTAAACAATTTGGCTCAACTTTTGCTCTTCTGATCTCTCCCAGCTTTCCCCCATTTTATTTGTCAGAAATTAGATGTGGTCTGACAGACAATGGGATGATCCTTTCTCTTAAGCATTTAGGGAGATTTAGAAAACAGTGTGTAGGATTAATTTTTGTCTAGGACAAACCGGGAGGAAAGTGTGAATATTATATGCTTTCTTGAAACTGTATTATGTAATAAAACGGAATGTCAACCGGAAGGTATAAAATGATAATGAAATGTCTAGAAATTTCAGATAATGGATTTCCTCTTTATCCTCTCTTGGATAATTGAATGTATCACTTTGGCATCACTATTCATGTGGGAGGCAGGATAAGTTCTTTCTATATATTTAACTTCAACACATGGTAAATTCGTTGAAATGCGGCATGTAACTTTTAACAATGTGTGTTGCAGGATATCAATTTGATTATGTATATGATTGGACGATCCTGAAATACCAACAAGCACAAAAGACCAAAACTCAGCCTCGATTTTCTGTGGGTAATCTTGACTTTAAATTACTTTATGAGTGGTTTCTGTAACATAAGTGCTTTTCAGTATGATCATTTGGCATTACTCCATTTGCTTCAATTGCATCTTCGTTTTCATTGTTACATTAGTTATTTAGCACACTACTAGTTGTGGTCTGATAATTCCTTCCTTTCCTCTATTATGCTGATAAATGGGTATGGAATATTGTTTGTTACAGCCAGCTCTTGAAGAGAGCAGCAGACGTGCAATGCCAATGGATGTCGACCGCCTTCAAGGTCGGTTAGTGCTCATATGTTTGTCTGTTGCTGATGTTTAGTGGGTGATAGTTGATTGGATCCTGAGAGTCATTGCTTCGTTATGATTCTTTGCAGTCATTATTTTATGAGACCTTCATCAAAAGTACTGGATGAACATCGAAAGGGAAAATTGTTTCCCATCTTCATACTTCAACTATTTAGGGTTATTTTGCATGTAATGCTTTTCAACAAAGAAAACTGGATACTGTCTGTTAAGTTTTGAAGAGCTTTGCCAGTTTAGGATAATCTTTAGTGATCTCCGTACATCTTCCTGCTACTTGTAAACACTTAAAAGACTATTCATTAGACAGTAAAAGTGGTCAGCTCTTGAAATTCCTTCTGGAGTCAAGAGGACCCTTGAAGGCTTAAACGCTTTAATGTGGTTATACTAGTTTTCTAGGAGACAAGAAGTGATGAAAAGGATGAATGAGAAGCATGGAAAGACAGAGAAGAATATTATTTATTGAGAGATGTTAATTGACTATCTTGCTCTTAAAATTTCCATATTTGTTTGATGACAGGTGGCACAAATGCTACCCATGCAAGTGAGGTGGCAGAGCCTGGTGGATCGAGCAATGCTGCCGCTACTGTCACTTACCCACAACATCCATCTGCAATGGACAAGAATCTGAGTTCTGGCCGTGCTGTCAACAAGAATGTGAGTATTAGCATATTTCCTGACCAGCATTTACTCTGTAAAAAAAGGGATAGAGAATTTACATTAGTCTATCAAATTGATTTTCGGATAAAGGGCGTATGAGAACATCGGATGCAGGTTTTAATTTACTACACAGTTGAATAATTCTAATGATCTATGTAACATTTTCGTGCCATTTTGCCAAGGCTCCTGTTTGTTATTTCATCATTTATAAGTCTGTTCACGCATGCCACCGACCAGTGATAAAAGCAATTGTATTCAACTTTTGTAGATTGTGAGCAATGTGAACATGCCATCTACTTCATTTTCTCTAACTGGAGTCTCAAAAAAAAATATTCCAAAGTCCCAACTGCCGACGGACAATGCAAACCCTAATCGTGGCCATGGCAACAAAAATAGACCTTCTAGTAGCTGGATCCCATCATTCCAGAGAATTTCTTCTGCAAAATAGTTGATGCGGTAAGATTTGTACCTTTTTCTTTAGGATTGAATTATCTTGTTTCTCATCTTATTGTATCATGTTTTCCCTCAAGTTAATAGAGTATTTTCCACCACGTTTACCTTTCCATATAGAGAAGTCAGCGATCTTTTACTTTGTTTGTAAACAATATCTGTGTTGGTTGGCATCAATGTGATTTCCATCAGATGTGACGTTATTTAAGTTGGATTGTCTAATACGGGAATTTGATTTTTACCAACTTTGACTTACTGACAGATACTCAAACTGATGTTTTGAGCAGAGTGTTTGACTAAGGGATTTCTTTGGCAATCTATGTGCGCACAAATATAAGAACTTGGTTTGTCAGACACTCTTGATGCATCTATGCAAGCTGCTCCTTATGCGAGGCCTGCTCTGGGTAACTGTTTCTTGATGAACGGCTTGAGGTCCGGATGCTGCACATTTACTATTGAGTTGGCAGATTGCGTTGTTTTCTCTATATGAGCCTGGTGGCATTGTTGGTGTTCAAGGTGACTATAATTGATTGTTGGTCAAGAGTAATAGTGTACAGAGGTTATGTTTTGTTCTTTGGACATAGTTATTGCATGCAACTTGATTGCAATCCGACTTGTCGCCAAATTATTTCAAAATCTGGTTTATTAATAAGAGAAAAATACTTCTTTGCCCTTTTCTGCTTCTCCTTGTGCAATCTGACAATGTTGATTGTGACTTTGCCTCGACTTTGCCGTGCCAGTTATTCTGCTATAATCAGGAGGGGACCCTCGAGAACTCTCCTGGAGCTTGTGCTTTTAACATTTAATGAACACCTTGGCAATTCATCGATCACCGGGCACCTATCTTCATTTGAGATTTGCAGCTTCTCTCACATTGGTTATTAACAATTCCTGCAAATTTGAAGTTTCGTTCGGTGATATCTAGGCAGCAAAGATTGCATGTGCTTTAGAATTTCTCGTGTGATGTGAAAATCCATGCCCCGTTCATATCTACATTTTTGGCACATCTTGCTTGAAAATAACGGAGGCAGGGTGATAATTATGTGATGGAATAGGGTCTAACCATTGGTCGATCATCAAATTCGCGGTTTTGTCATTGCAGGGACTCTGTTCATCTTCCACTGAGAGGAAATATATGATGCCTGAAGGCATAGGCCTCTGCAATTTGCCTCCTGAGTTGCGCTTATCCGCTATGATTTCACAAATCATCAACTGCTACACGGCCTCGCACTTGCTTATGGTGGACAAGGACCATCCTTTGCCTGCGATATGTAATTGGCCCAATTGGAAGATCATCCTTCAAGCTGTTATATAACTGCTACTCTAAGTGGAATGGGTTAAGTGCTAAAACTACAACGCTTCCAAGTAAAAGAGCAAGGTATGATAGCGGAGTTTGAGTGCTCAGGGCTGGGAATTCCTCAACCTAGTCGAGAGAGCGAAGTTACAGATTGACAATCGCGCACATTACACAGTAGCAGTACGGCATTAAGCTCATCTCCATCATCCGAACCTAACATTTTGCCAGTCCTGCCAAACTGGGATATGTCTGTTTCTTAAACGTTCAAAATCTAACGAACCAACCGGAATATCAGATACGGTAATGTTCAATCTCCCATCGAGGCGGAGGGAGAGAGAGGGAGTTCTGACCTAGCGGATATCGCTAGCCTGAGCAAATGATGAGGCAAGAAATTTCTCGTGAGACCACGTGAATGGGAAGAACGTAAAAATATTGCCGCACAAGAAAAAATTTGGACATCTCTCTTTTCCATTAGGCTAAGTGCATGTTCTCATAAATAGGGTTGGGCCATCCCCAATGAGGCCTAATGCAAACTATTAACAGATTCGAAACCACAATTTGCATGGGAACTCGGAGATCCCCTCGCCGCTCTCTTGTTCTTAGGCGTTTACTTACAGCGTCGGCTATCCCGGACAGAGGTTGTATCGAGGCGATGCTGTATGCAGAACAATATCATTCCAGAATGCTTCGTGAGTCCGCCTTGTGCACACCCAATGTCTGTCCCTTTCAAAAACATCTTCCCCATGAGATGGACTTCGCCGCGAGTACCAAACTTCAGTGCAAAATTGCAGCTTTCCCCGTTTAGTTATTTCCGGAATGCCAATACTGGTCTATTGAATCCGGCATTGGTCCCAGACAAACCGGAGGTAAGGTCCTCTACCGTCCTAAAGCCTATCTGCAAAAGCACCGATAGTCAGCTACACATCATGGATATATTTTTCGACCAAAATAAAAAAATCATGGATATATTTGATTAGAAACAGCAAAAGTGATGCTGTTTGGTTATAAATACGGAAACAAGGACTTGACCTAACCTTATCAAGAAGTATGTCCTGAAAATCCTCCGGTGGATACATGATCTCGTCATAATTCGCGGCTGTTGTCTGCAGAAACAGTAAAAGAAAAGGCAAAAAATCAAGCCTTAGCATATCCGCAAGCACTGATAGGAACGATATCAATCGAACTAGGTCCAAAAGCTACGGCATACACATCAGTTTCCACTAAATAAAAAGCAAAACTGGAATCAAGTACTTTAGAGGCAGTTTCCAGATCCACCGAACTCGTCATCATACCTCGGACACCAGACGATTTTTTTCATATGAACGCCAAGGTTGAGGCTCCAAGATAAAAATGCCACCCTGCTCACAGGAGATGCAGTAGCACAAGTTTCAGCAGTTACCCCAAAATATGTGAGATAGACAAAGGTTACGAAAAAATCATTGTTTTGTGCAGACAAGGCTAGTCACATACTTGTAATCTATAGGTTTAGATGGGATGGACTCCTCTAGTGTCATCTATGCTTAACCTTCCTTTTCTCTATATCCCATGGCTTACATTTAGTAATACGGCAAATATAGGCTAGTATGAAAAGTTAAAATTCCATATTAAGCGATTACAGAAACTATTGCCCAAGAAAACATTAGAAAATGGAAGTTTCTTTCATGAAATCCATAAAATCGCCTCTTATTATCAATTCAAGATCTCTCTATGCATTAATCCATGAAGCACATAACAGTACACTAGGATGATCTACCACTATGCTGGGCAACCAATGCAAAATGATCGAAATCTTAAAAGTGAACTGCATATGGGTGTCCCATGACTTCAAGCGACAAACGGAATCACTGTAAGGAGGACTAGTAAAAGGAATCTAGAGAGATTCTGGCTACATACAATGGCACTTCTGAAGCCTAGAAGGAAAGGCAAGTCATGACACAGCCAGTAAAGAGATCGAGATAAGAAATCATCTCACAGAAGGTGACCAGCAAAGGAAACAGGAAAGGATACAGACTTATCTGGAGACATTTTTCAGTGCAGTTTCCCCAATTTAGTTTTAAGTGCTCATGGAAAAGTCACTGATATTGGAACAGTTGAATGAAAGAGACCAAGGACAGCTCCACTTAAATAGCTCCTCTAATATTAGAAAATGCATAGATTGCAAAGAACCATGCTATATGCATCTTTTGCAGAAAAAATGCATCAATTAAATAAGATATGCAGTCTTTACCTGTCGAAGAAGTTGCCAGACCTTTGAAAACAAAGTAATTAGCCCCTCATCACCCCAATTCAGATGAATCCACTTCGTCACGCTCAAACTGCAGCAAGGAGAGAACATGTCTTCTAGTTAATAACATAAATGCAAATGAACCCAAAAATGAAAGGTCGTGGACATAAAAACCTAACTTCTTTGAAATATTTCAAGTAACTAGATGCACAAAAAGGAATTGTGTTCCATCGGAGGAAGAGTGAGCTATAACTTCATATCAACCGTCTACTATTATAAGATAAACAATCAACTTTTAGTGCTGGCAAGTAACATGCAGTATTCACAAAAATATGTCCAGCGTTAATTTAGATTTAACTTAGACATATTTCCTCTGAGATGATTCTTTTCAATGGGTTTCACTTATCAAAAAGTTTGACCATGATATAACAACTAATTATTTATTGAAACAAGAATGGAATGGAAAATCAAGCTTTAAACATCAAATTGCAACAAAAGGTTGATCGAGAATGATGAATAAGTATACCTCCATACATGTGATTTAAAATGCATTGCAGACATATTGTTCTAATACTGTCAAGCATCCATAATTGCCCTTTCTTTAAAACCATTACTTTAAGACTCCGCTGCCCTAATTTTTCTAAATGTGCTCAAACTAAAATATCTCATGTCTTACAATAGCTACCGAAGCGTCGCTTACCAAAGAATGGTATCATAACTTTCATGAGCATCAGCCCGAGCTAGAACAAAATTTTCCCGCCGGAAAGACACAATCTCAAAGAGATCTGTCTTCTCTGAAAGAGACTGGTTCTTTGTACTTTTCCTTGTTTCCCCATCTTTTGACATGCTAAGGTCTTGTGCATCATCAACTGGTCTCTCTTCAGCCCTTGATTGCAAAGTCTTTGAATGGCTCTTACCAGCAGATTGCATTCTTACAGTTTTCCTGAGGATCCAATTAGCATCCTCAATTCGGTCTAAAAACAAAGAAATATTAAGCCACCACAAATATAAAATCTCCCATCACAATAAATAAATGTTATCATTCAAAGACCACCACCGTGATACCCAATTCATTATATGCCAAGCAAGGAGAGCAAATTAGTTTGACACGACTGGGCATATGTCAGGTATGTGTTATTGTATATAGGCCAATTTAATACTATTAATCCTACAATCTCAACAGTCAACACTCCGACTAACCCCAAATTCTTCATTAGTCAAACTGACCGAAGACAAATGCAACAGCACACCTTTCTTTCTTTTTTTCCTGCTAAGTACCAATTTATTAAGGAAAAGAAACGATACACCTAAGTTACACATAAAAATGGAAATGTACACAGCCCTTTCAACTATTCTATTTGCAAATTGACTTTCTATCTTGAAATAGGATATGCATCATAAGGAGGAATATTAAAAAAATCTAGAGGGAAGCTACACAACCCTTTCAACTATTCTATTAGCAAATTGACTTTCTATTTTTGAACTAGGATATGCATCATAAGGAGGAATATTTAAGATATCTAGAGGGAAGCATAAGACAGCTGGGGATCTGACAAGCAAAATGAACCTCTACTATCAGAAACAGGTGATAGTTGACAGTATATTGAAACATTAAGCCTATTAATTTCTCACCGAAAAAGAAGGACGTGATCATTCTTTCTTTGTTTATAGGAATATTCATTCGGTTGGACTTTATAACAATCTAACTCCTCCTCTCAAGCATGAAAAGCTTACTAATCCCAGTTACAATAAAAAACCTAAGATATTCGACCAAAGAAAATGACCCGAGGATCTCACCCTCCTCAACTTATATTTTGCCAAACTTCTTAGCTCACCCCACTAAAGGTAAGACTCTACATCCAGCAATCAATTATGGGGTATGCTCTATGGTAATCCAATCACAATCTAATAAATATATTGGGTCCTGGCACTTGCTTAGGGGGTCAAGCACAGGTTTGATATGCTTCTTCATTTACAATTGGCTGAGATCACTTCACATATTAAGGTTTATATCATCCATCATCAAGAGGCACCATCACCAGACCTTATTATCATTAACAAGCCAATCATATTCCTTGCCACCATCCTCTTAATATGGAATCTGTTAACTGTAGCACATGTGAATTGAAAAATGTATGTTCTCCCTACAAAAGAAGAATCTTGTCACCTATATGATACTAATTCCATCCTACATAAAGAGCATGTAGATAAACCAAAAATGACGATTGACCAGCTGTTCAACTAGTCAGACACGCTTCTATCACCAAAAGGGAGAGAGGAAAACTGTCAACAAAGCCAGATATAAGGATCATTTTGCAAGAGTTGAAAAATCAGATTGCTTCCCAAGATACTTCTCAAGATGGACAAAAGGCAATCATATATTTAGAGTGTGGAAATGCTACAATAGAACTTCAACTATTTAACAAATCTTAATGATATGCTGTTAACTTGATATGAGCTAAGTGACTATTCCCAGCATTGTCAAATGAGTGCAAGAAAATATTTCTGTTGTCTTTGCATGTATAATATATTGTTGTTGTGTTAATTACTCCAAGCAAAAAAAAAAACCTAGGCTTTTAGATACTGTCACTGTAATTTAATAAAAAAAGAGAATAAAAGAGAAGTCCATATTCAAATATACGAAAAACTCTGACCAAAAAATAATTCATGTAAACCTCCTCAAGGAAGGACTTGAAATTCATAGAATCTTACTTGAGTCGATGTCAATTCCCAAAATGCTCTGGCAGCAAAACTTTTTTGCTGAAGACAGAAAAAGATTATGTTATAACAAGTGCAAAAATTAGATCCATAACTCAGAGATCATACAATGTAGACAAATATGACAACTTGTAAACAGCATCAAGCAAAAAACCACGGGTGATGGCAACAAGTGCACGCAAAATACTGAATTCCGCTTCCCCCCAAACTACCAGGCTATGTAGGACCAGTTAAAAGAAATAAACAAAGAAAGAGAGGAGAAATTATCATAATCTAAACTGCAGAAGAAGTCTCAAGATATTAGTAAGGCTAATGATCAATGCATAAAAATGCCAATTTGCTCATTCTTAGTCATATTCGCAGTTCTTTTGTTAAAGTCACTTTACCAGTGGATTTTCCCACCGTCCTAAAGAAGAACATCTAAGCTCCTGAATGGAAAGACTGGCCCAGGAACCTTGCTCTATTGGTTGCTTTTAGATGAAATTTCTCCCTACCACAACCAAAACAAGTAATAAATCCTATAGTTCCGATATGATATCATCGAGCACTTGCAAGTGTGTTGCAGTTGGTAAGCATTATAAAGTTCTCCAAGAAAATAACATGTAATTTCTAAGACAAACCACAGTCTTCACAAAACAAGTATTGGAAGGATTGAAGGGCGATATCAAATACTAGATGGAGTTATCTCCCTTCAAAAATTACGCAAGATATTCTTGAGGGACTAGAGACCTAGTATCTGCTAACAAGAACAGGTCCAGACAGCACATGTGGCCACCAAGCAACTCACTTAGCCAACAGAATCCACCATTCACTGGGTTTTTGCAAGCCCTGGAGCTGAAGTGAGTGAACGCCACACCGAATGCAAACAGTCATTGGAAAAGCTAACAATCTCAATATATGGACATCCAAGACAACAATCATCAGAAACAGAGCATGGACGAATAAAGCAAGCAACTTTAAGCTGCCGGGACTCAGAGAGGCAACACGGAGAAAAACCCATGAACCCCCATGAGGACTAAACGGTGAACAACACCCCACTCACCAACATGGATAGTGACAAGCCCATTGTTGCAGCCGATGTCGAGACAATCCTTGCCTTCGAACCACTCCTCCTTCAACACTTTCAACCGCGGATCTTCATCCAGTTCCTCACTTACCTGCGGCACGAAGGAAAAAAAAAACAACAACAAAAAATCACCACAGCGTCAGAGAATTAGGCGAACGTGAAAACCACGGCGGATGCCATGCCGCACAAGAGGAAGCGGCGTTAGAGAATTTTACGCGATAGCCGTAGTAGTGTCTGTAGTTGCCGAAGGGAGCGAAATCCCTGCGGTTCCGCCTCTTCGGTCTCTTCTTCGCCGCCTGCTCCCGCCGCTCCTCCTCCTCCGCGATACCTCCTCCTCCTTCCATCTCGTTCGCTCCCCACCGCTTCCTCCGAGCGAGAGCGAGAGAGAGAAAGAGAGAGAGCGAATCGGCAATGGCGAACGATCGGCTTTAGGGTTTCTGGCGTGGAGACGGTCCCGCCATAGAGAGACTTCTGCCGCTGCTTGAGCCTCGAGGAGGACGACGGCGCTGAGAAGAAGAAGAAGAAGAAGGCGCCGACGCTTGCGGAACTTGACCGGTCGGAAGCTATATATCGCTTCGCCGGCCTCCCAAAAAAGAGCCGCCGGTCCGACCCGGTTCCACCGCTGCTGAATCGATCGGAACTCCTCCATTCCAGCATGAAGATTTTATTTTACGAACTTGAGTGAGAAAATTAGGCTGCGCATGTCAACTTGCCAAATAGTATTTGGTTCTATTCTTTTGTTCTCAGAATCAGTTTGAGAATAGAAATCCGTTTGTTCAATTTTTTTATTCTGGGCACAAATTCTTGCAAATTTGTGCCCAAAATCAGTTTTAGAGCAAAATCAATAATAAAAAAAAATTAACTTCTTGATTTTGGGAAAAAAATGAGAATCAATTTTTTTTCTTCTTCTTTTTCTTAGTTTTTAATATAGCTTCTAATGTCCGGTGCGAGGACCACCCTTGCCGTATCTGGTGAGATTAAAATATTTTAATAAAAAAATATCATTAATAAAAAAAATTTACTGGCCATGGCCAGCGATCAGGCCATGGCGAAAAAAATAAAAAAAAATATTATTAACAAAAAAATTTAACCCGCCATGGCCAGGGACCAGGCCGTGGCAAAAAAAATTAAAAAAATTATTAATAAAAAAATTTTACCGGTCATGGCCAGCAATCAGGCCATGGCAAAAAAATAAAAAAATATTTTCAATAAAAATATTTTTTATTAAAATATTATTAATAAAAAAATTATTTATAAAAAATATTTTACTGGCCATGGCCAGCGACCAGGCCATGGCAAAAAAAATAATTTCAATAAAATATTTTTTATTAAAATATTATTAATAAAAAAAATATTTATAAAAAATATATTTTACCGGCTATGGCCAGCGACCAGGCCATGGTGAAAAAAAAAGAAAAAATATTTTCAATAAAAATATTTTTTAGTAAAATATTTTTAAAAAATTTATTTATAAGAAAATTTTTTACTTGCCATGGCCAAAAAAATAAAAAATTTATTTTTAATAAAAGACCGGCCATGGCTAAGAAGGAGGAGAAGAAAAAAAAGAAAAGAAAGAAATATTAAAATATTATTAATAAAAATAAATTTTATGCCGTTACCAAACGCATTTATGTTCTTTTACTATTTCAGGAATAGAAATTTTGGGCCGTTACCAAACGCCTTCAAATGCTCAGAATCAGTTTCTCGGCATAAAATAAAAAAGAATTATTTCTGACCAGATTCTGTTCCCGAGTACAAAATAATTGCCATGTGCAGCCTTATTAATTATTGATATGAATCTACTTCTTATGACATAGATTTACCAGTAAAACATAAAAAAATGCGCTCTTATATCATTCTCGCGAAATGCGTATGCCGTGTCGTGTTCGTTTTCGGTTCGTATAGAAATAGCGCCGTCGAAAGAAGTCGATCGGAAATTGCTAAGTTGAATGACACGTGCCAGTTGATTGATATACCAGTTTGAGATTTTATCCTCCTTTTGTTACAAGTGTACCGGTTGTGATTTTTCGTGGTATTAATCAAATTTAACGGAAATTAACGAATGGTAAATTTGTCATAAGTATATTAGTTTGGGATTTTTCGTGGTCATAATATTAGTTTGGGATAAATTTATCACAGGTGTACCAGTTTGGATTTTTTTGTGATATTAACCCAACGAAGTTTAATGCCCGGGCTTGATAAAGGACATTTAGGTTCGGTCACATATAGTTCTTAATACACTTTTGACTTATAAAAGCCCTAGTCGGAGTATCGAAAAACTACGCCGTTTCGGGCTTGTGAATACAAATCCCAGTAGAATTAGAGGAACTTGTCTTTTAAAAAGCCCGCTTCTGTATATCCCACAGACATCACATTCCAAAAGACACGTCAAGAAACACACTCGCGCACACGAGCATGGAAACAAGCACGGGCTCCGACGGAGAACCGCCGTTTTGCGCGGCGGGTTGCGGCTTCTATGGAGTCCGAGAGCACCGCGGTCTCTGCTCCAAGTGCTACGCCGCTTTCCTGAGAGACCAAGCCGCGAAATCCGCCGCCGAGGCGGCCAAGGGACGGCCCTCGAGCTCGGCTTCCGGGGCTGCCGTTTCTTTAGACGATCCGGCTGCTGCGCTGGGGGAACAGACTCGAGACACTCCAACCCCAACGATGATCAAGAAGAAGAACAGGTGCGCCGCGTGCGACAAGCGCGTCGGTCTACTGGGGTTCGAGTGCCACTGCGGCAACTTGTTCTGCGGGGCGCACCGGTATCCAGAAGAACACGGTTGCGACGTCGATTTCGGGACGGCGGCGAGGCGGAGATTGTCAGAGGAGAATCCTCTTTGCAAGGCCGACAAGATGGAATTTAGGATTTGATATTCTAGGAACTCTTTTCTTGGATCAAAGAGTTGAGTCATGAGAATTCTTGTTCTTTAACAAGTTTTCTATTGATCTTTATGAGAATGTCTGATGAACTCTTTTCATTGTCATGTGTCATTTACTCATCAAAATCGTGCATTTTGTTTGAATATAAGAACTTATGATATGATTTAAGTCCAAATTCTCACTGGTTAATTCATGATGGATGGAAATATGGAATAGTCAAGAACTGATCAGAGTGAGATTCCATTCTCCGTGTTCCTTCCAATGTCGACCACCGGTTGGTAACACTTGTCGAATTGCCGACTTGGCATTGCCGCTGACGTGGCACCAAATCGACACGTGGCGCTCATACAAAAAGTTTTCATAGTCTTTTCCAAAATTCAAGTATCCACGTTAAAATATAGAATGGGAAAAGTATAAGTCAATGTAATCATTCCGACTAATTATCCAAATAATAGATTTAGGACTAAATCGGAAAATCTTTATAGGGTTTGCAATTAAATTGACACAATTGAAAGGTTTAGGACTAAATTGGTAAATTGCAAAAAGGCTTAGGTTTAAATTGGCATAATCGAAAGATTTAGAACTGAATTGGCAGTTATACAATAAGTTTATGACTTTTTTTGGACAATTATCCGGCACATGCAAATAGAACAAGTTCATCATTTAATCTCATAATAAAGATCAATACAAAACTAGCTGCCAATAATGTTCCTTCTTGATGAAGAGCCAAGAACAAGAAACTCTCATCAGTCGACTCTTTGATCCAACCAAAAAGCCAAGAACAAGAAACCATGATACATACGTACGTCAAATCCTAAACTCCATCTTATCCGCCACGCAAAGGTGGAATTCTCCTCCATCAATCTCTCCTTCGCAGCCGTCTCGAGATCGACCGTGCATGCGTGCTACTCCGGATACCGGTGCGTCCCGCGGAACCAACCCTAGCAACCCGACATGCATCTATATTTTGTTCTTCTTGATCATCTCCGCGGCCGAACGAAGCATCGAGAGTCGGTCCACCCGTGGAAGCTACTGAACCATCCAATGAAACGGCAATGGTTCGGCCCGTGCCCGCGTTGGCAGCAGTGGATTCCACGACTTGGCCTTCGAGAAAAGCAGCGCAGCAACCTGGAGCTGAGACTTTCGAAGCTCTCCGACTCCATAAAAGCCGCAACCTCTCGCGCAAATTGGTGGTTCTGAGTTCGAAGGTTGAGTTTGATTCCTTGTTCTATGTGCTTGCATGGGTGTGCTTTTCATGAATCTCTGAATATGAAATGTTTAGTGTGCGATGAATTGTGCAGGAATCATTTTGGGGCGGAATTTATGGGGCATACTTAAGCATGCCCTTTGGATAAAGATCTTTGAATTCTAGTAGATTCGTCTTTAGTAAGTCCAAAGAATTGGAATCACAGTTTACAGTTGGAAAACAGAGACAACTGAGAATTGGGAAACACTTTGCTCGTGAAATTCCTATAACCACAAAGAAGTTGCTATATGATACATGGTGCTTTAAGCTATGACTGTTGATGCTTACAAATAGTAGCTTCTGTGGATGGTCAAATAGACATCTGCAAAAACATTCCCCTTCAGAAACAGCCTAAAAACAAAAGAATGATCCACAGGAGTATCCAGCTAAATATTTCTATGCATGTGGGTAGAAAAAAAATTCGCAATCACACACACTAACTACAAAATGGGAAATTTTTTCTTTTTATATAAATCCCACCAGGAACTGTTATAAGGATTCATCTGGCGCGATTATCTTATTCGATTGTTACAAGCTTCGAGTAGTTTATCCTGTCTCATTCCAATTCCTTGAGAAAGTCGATATTATCAACAAAGACCTGAAAATTTACAGAAAGAAACCTACATCAGTTTTCCGGATGAGAAGATGCTTCAAGCCAGAGAGAGAGAGAGAGAGTGCAGGACACTAATGAATACGTCTCAAATAAAATCAACAATATGCATGTGTCAAAGAAATTAATGCAGGATGCAAAGATTTGAAGAGGAAAAAGAAATTGGACATTCTTACCAAAAAAAAAAAGAAATTGGACAATATGACTGTCGTGCTCGCCCAATTTTTAAAGTCTAAACTCCAGGAAGTAGTGTTTCAGACAAATCTATCATGCTCGAACGCTAAGCCCGGTAAAAAACATCATCAGGTAAGGTATGGCTTTTCTAATCTAACACCAACCCTTCAAAGGAAGTCCATGTATACGCCCCTTATGTTTTTCCATGATGACAGTTTTGCCAGTGTCAATCACAGACCAGGACTAGGCTTGTCACATCTTGCAGCAGTCAATAACCAATAAAAGTAATTTGAGTCCGTACAGTCCTATACTGACAGTTCAACCAATCAAATGCATAAGTTAGACACATCATGAAGTATCACACACCGATTTCCAACCATCAGGATCCAGGCATGCTGTAATCTTTGTATTGATACCAGGTAATGGTCCAGGTTCCCGGGTAATCTTGCCACCACAGAGCTTAATTGCCTCGGCTGTTTTGTAAACATCATCAGTGCCTATCGCAATCTGCCAGAGACGAATACATTAGTCCCAGCTTATAAACTTGATTATGCACGTAAAGTAGAAATTATTCAATTTCTGTAGTCCTAAGCATACTTCAACAAGAAAGTGAATACGGAAACAGTAAATACACTTGTGAAATGTATTATAAGAGAACTAAGACCATATACTAAGCCAGTTAAAGGAAGGGAGACTCTGTACCTGAGCATAGGCATTGCCTTTGTCATATTCAGTGACACCATAATTATATGTCAACTCCAACACGGCATTCTTGTCTTCAGGGCCATATCCCATCATTGCTATGGTGTACTAGAATAGAAGAATTCAATGTCAGGAAGGTAGAGAAGAAGACATGCATAAAAAAATAGAAACAAACACATTTCCAACAGTTTGAGGATGTATAATAATTTTCCACTCAAGAGAAGAACTTGACAGTAGAGAGAAATCACGCAATATACGTATCTCGGTACCCAAAGTTTCAACTCATAAAAACTTCAGACAACTTATGGCTCTAGGTAAAATAAGGAGACATGACTATACAGGTCAGACATCGTCGATCTTCAAATTTGATGGATGGCAAACAGATCATAAGATGATAACCCGAAATAAAAGGATATTAAATTACCTTATACTCGGGATTATCTCTGGTACGAAGAAGCTCCATTCCAAAAGCCTGGTAGACATGACCAAATTTATATAAAAAGTACATACTACATACCGAGAACTGGAAGTGAAATAAAAACAACCTAAAGAAAGATATGCATAAAAACAATGAGACCCTGCATTTTGGATGTAGCATCCAAAATATAGTGCCTACTTATCTCACCTTCTCGTAGAAACTTATTGATCGATCAAGATCGCCTACACGAAGCATTACTTGACAAAGTGGCTCTGGAGTGGGACCTCTCTCCAAAAGTTCAAACTTATAACCATCAGGATCTTCAATAAATGCGATGACTGTGCTGCCCCCTTTGACCGGACCTGGTTCTCGCGTTACCTTGCCACCTTTGGCCTTTATGAGTTCCACAATCTTGGCAATCTAATCAAGATATCACTATTTAAGCAACTATCCAACTCATAGCTGCACCAGGCATCTGACAAGCATTATGAGCTATCCACATGACTTTTAGAAGGCGTGATGCAACCATGATTCCTTTCGGTATGAAACTCGACGGGCAAGCAAATATTCAAGCCAGTCAGAAGCACCTCAAGTCCCACATATTGCTATCATGTTTAAATCGAGTTCGTCAAGCAATAATTTAAGTCATTTCCAGATCATAAGTACTTGGCCTCAATGCCTCATGATTCATTGACCCAATCAAGTACTAACTTTTCAGTTGTTTTCAACATTTCATGTAAGACATAAGCGAAGGAACCTGACAACACTTTCATCAAATTTCATATTGTTTTTGCCGATATAAATTGGAATCAAAACTTCATTTGGATAATCAAGACATGTGGAACCACATGCAAGTACATTATGTATCTCATTTGGTAGATCTTAAACATGAACGGAGGAATTCGATCACGTCCGAGTTGAGCGTATCCAGCTGCAACTGAAGAGGAGACAAGTCGTAGTCGGCTATGCTGACTCAAGTCGGACTAATTACATTAACATGGCCCTACATGACACAATACATCTCCAAAAATTGCAGAGAAGGGGTTGATGTCATAATGCGACTGTCATTTTGGTGTCTAGCACAGAGCCTGCCTCTGAAGTTTCTTAAAGATTGTCCAACCACACCATCAAAAACAATTTACCAGAAGAGTTCTTTGCAAGAACTTACATCGTCGACCGCGATGCCAAAATGGCCAAAACCAGTCCCAATGTCATACTTGTCAACTCCATAATCTGGCCATACCATAAATCAGGTAACATCAAAGACCAACAAAAATGATCAGTGAATTACAATGCAAAGCTCACCAAAGAAGAGTAATCAGCAATTCACAGGCCATAATTCAATGTGTGTGTGTGTGTGTAAATGGAGCAACTATTGATGTGGTTGGTTATCGTACTATAAGTGAGTTCAATCACAAAGTGGGAATCTTCTGGTCCATAACCGAGGAATGCATTTGTATATTTTTCTTCTGGTATGTCACGTTTACGCAACAGCTTCATGCCCAGGCATTCTGTGTAGAATCTGCACAAAACAGACATCTCTTTAGATCCAAGTTTCCTGTTGTGAAGTTAAAAAAGGAGGGGAAAATAGAGGAAAAGTGACATGGATCTGCATCAGGAATGAGAGCACGCACTTTATGGTTCTGTCCAAGTCCCCTACACGGTAGACAACATGAAGCAGTCTCCTTTTGTCTTGTTTAACCCAATCCAGAACATTCTCTTGGGTGGCAGTCGTGCTTGCTTGTGCCATATTTCCAGGAGTACTGGCAGCTGTGACACTGCTCTCTCCTCTTAACGCCCTAGAGGCTCTCATGCCAAACGATCGAGACTGGGATACCACTGAGCAAGAATTCAGAATTCAGCAAAGAACGTCAGGTTGCTACAACAGATATAAAACTCATTGGAAACAGACAATTCATCTTTTCGCTGATTTATGATGGGGGAGAACGTAAATAACCATTTCCTTATCCCAGCAAATCCTACAAAATGAAAGGAATTCGTGGCATGGCAGACTGCAATGTGGTTTTCAACTGGTGATAATGAATAAATACAGACTCATCCGAAAACACGAAAGTACTCTCTGCCATATACGACAGCAGCCAAAATGTTGAGCAAAATGGAATTCATGCCTCGATAGTCATTGGCATTCCTGCACTTTAAACTCACAAATTCAGATAAAGAAGAAGATAAATCCACCACACACCCCGAATCCAAAATGACAGTAGCTAGCGTTGTCCCGCGAGAAGTCACTGCTTTCAAAGAAGCAAGTTGCCCCTCCTTCAACAAATTCATTCTGGAGAACACACATCTCTCGTATTACCTTCCAATCAACAACCGCGCGAATAGTCATTGGGACCGCGGAGTCAAAACCCAAGATTTTCCGACATGCAAAACCGAGCCTTTATCAAACGCACACATCCAGCCGAGAGAGAGCGCACGCGGAATCTAACCCATACCCACAACCAGATAAATCCAGGCGAACCACCAATCGCACCGGAAAACTACGAAAACCCAATAAAATCCGCGAGCAAGCAAGACCCAGAAGCCGAATTAGGGGCTCAAGAAGAGAAACAACCGGAGGGAGGAACGGGAGCCGGAGAGAACCTTACCGCTGCCGAGGTGAGAGAAGGCGAGCCTCCGGGGAGGGGCGCGAGAAGGGGAGAGGGAGAGACCCAACCGGGAGGTGGCGGAGAAGCGGAACGAGGAGAGCGAAGGCCGAATCGAGGAAGCCATGGGGATTACCCTCACCATTCACTCACGCACCACCCTCTCTACTCTCTCTCTCTCTGCGTGTGGAAGAAGAAGCAGTATCGATAGCTCCGTCGCCTCCTGCAATCCCGTCCGTCTCCGGGGGAGCTCAGGAATTGAAGCGCTCCGAAACTTTCAGTGCATGTGAAGCAGAGGAAGAAGGAGAAGAAGGAGAGGAAGGAGAAGGAGAAGGAGAAGAGAGAGCGAGAGAGAGTGCGTGGGTGAAGGCTGGTGATAAGTTTTCGTGAGAAAGAGAGAGGGTTTTTTTTGTCCTTTTTACCCCTTTTTTGTTCTGTTCTGTTAATTTTGATTGATTGGTTTTTGTTTTGGAAAAACAAATGATATCCAAATATGTTTTTAAAATTAATAGCTCGTGTTGATTATAAACGTGAACGAGCGTAAAATATATTTACTCATAGACGTAAATTGTTATCAATGATAAAAAAAAGTTTTTTTATTAAACTGATTATTTTACGCAGTATGAGTAATCGATTTTAGGAAACTGTTTTTATAAATTGTTCATTTTCGGCGAAACAAACGGAATAGACCCATGTTGAGGAAAATAAATACGAGCAATAATCCAGGTAAATAATCGATTAGTTAAGGCTTCTTCTTTTCACGAGGAGACGTCGAAGTTGGAAAATATATTTCTTATAATGATAGATTACATTGATCAAAATAATTAGTTAATAGATAATATTTTTTCACTATCGACCGCGATTTACATCTAGAAATTTTGGTAGGCGATAAAAATACTTTTTCGTACATTCAATTTTATAAACAATACAAACAATCTTTTTTTTTTGCATTTTCGCAAATGCGAATGCATCAAATCTTCTTTTACGCATCTCATCTCGATGCAAGCACTTACTGAAAATAATAATATTTTGTCACTATCGACGGCGATTTACGTCTAAAAATTTTGGTCGGCGATAAAAATATTTTTTCGCACATACAATTTTATAAACAGTATAGATAACCTTTTTTCTTTCATTTCTATGAAGCGAACACACCAAATCTTCTTTTACGCATCTCATCTCGACGCAAGCACTTACTGAAAATAAAAAAAAATAAAAATCACACAATCTAGGCACCCGATATTTATCTAATTTTAGCGTCGATAAATTTTTAAATAAATGAATTGGGGAATGAGTAAATGACACGAGTAATGGAAAAAAAAAATTTCCATGAGGTGTAAAACGAGAGAGAATAAATGTGAAAAAAAGGGGGGGGGGGGGGGGATAAAGGGGAGAATAAATAAAAGGGAGAAAAAGCAAAAAAAGAGAAAGAAAGAAAGAAATAAAGAAGGTGAGTGAGCGAGTGAGGGGATCTTGTGATTCGATTGTGCTCTCTGTCTGCTCATTTTTGAAGGAATCGTCATCGCTTGACGAGGTTTACGAGGAAGGAGAAGGACCAGAGGCGGAGGAATATCCGACAATTTTGTGCGGGATTTTCTCAGTTCGCGCTCCAGTTGTGCCGTGTTATTTTCGATTAGGCCCTTTTACTTTTGATTTTTACATGATTCGTGTCCTTAAATTTTACTAAAGTAATCCGAATTCCACCCCGCCACGAAACTCTCGTGATATTCCATTGGATATAAATGGTCACCGTTAAGGGTGATTGGTTTCATGAAACTTTATCTTGTTTGTCCAAAAGCCAACCCTAGAACCTACCAATTTTTTTTGATTTGGTTCTAGGGCCTACTCAGAAGCCTGGTTTTCTGTTGTTCTTTTCTTTTTTCCCGCTTCATTTTTTACGGTAAAATAATATGGTACAACAAATTGGTTCAAAATATAAGATGAACAAGGGCAAGCGAGCAAAGGCAAGTCAAGACACCAACGAAGGTTGTGATGCTCGAACGAGCAAGGACGAGCCATGAGCGAGCGAGGAGGGTGAGCTGCGAGCAAGAGAGAGAGAGAGAGAGAGTCGTGAAGTGTCTGAGTGGGGTTAGAAAAAATAGAGAAAAAGAAAATCAGCGAAAAAGATGACAAGGGAGAAATCAGGTTTTTCAGGCTTTGTGAACCGGCTCCAAATTTGATTCGATTTGTCCGGTTTCCGAGTGGTTCTACACTCGAAACCGAGAATCGGACCGGTACCAAGGGGACTTGGAAGAAGATCGGTTTTCAAGGCAGTCCAATCCGATTCCTAAGTAGAACTAGTTCGGTGGCCAGCGCCTTCATTTTCACTTAATTATTTAATTGTTCGTTCAGTACAATCGCGATTCACCGTGATTATGTTGGGAGATGATGTAACTTATAAATTTGGTGATAAAATTATTGTAAATTACAGCACCTCGAAGTTTGGATAATGTAATTTCTTAAAAAGTTATCGCTAGCTACTACCTCTATGATGTTTTCCGTACGTCTTATATAAGAGTTTTAAAGCCTCTTCTCAGAACTGTGAACGTTGCGAGAAAGGAGGAGCCGAGGGGGCCAAATCTGGGGTGCGTGACACGTATGTTAGGATGAATTGTGGGCCTAGTTCAAACTCTATAAAGATATTCATGAAATGGGTCGCTCAAAGAAAAAGGGAAGGAAAGAAAAAAATCACTAGTAATGCAAAAGTCAAATGTACAAACTGCCAAAAGATAAATAGAAAGAACAAAAAAAAAGGAAGAAGCCTACACATCTTGTAGGGTCCAATTCCCTAAAAAGCCTCCAATTGTATTCTTTGTCCCAATTATATCCCAAATTTTTTTTTATCTCGTAAAAAACCCTAAACTTTTACTTTTGTCCCAAATCTACCCAGTTAACTTTTCGTCCAATTTTTTAATATTATTTTTTATTTTTTCGAATTTTTTATTTTTTATTTTCGTTTCTTTTTCCTTTCCTTTTCTTTTTTTTTTTGTTTCATCTTCAACCTCCGGCCGGTTGCCTGTCCAGTGATCGGCCAGAGGCTGGGGCCGGCGAGGTCGGCCCTGCTGACCGCTGGGCGAGGCCGACCTCGCCAGTTCTGGCGAGGATCGGCCCCGCCGGCTGCTGGCAAGGCTCGACCTCGCCGTTGTTGGGCGAGGCCGACCTCGCCAGTAGCCGGCAGGGCCAAGCCTCTCCAGATCGGCCCTAGCCTGTTGCCGGTCGCCGGTCCGGTGACCGGTCGGAGGTTGAAGGTGAAACAAAAAAAAAAAGAAAAGGAAAGGAAAAAGAAAAGAAAAGAAAAAATTTAAAAAATTCGAAAAAAATAAAAAATAATATTAAAAAATTGGACGAAAAGTTAACTGGATAGATTTGGGACAAAAGTAAAAGTTTGGGATTTTTTACGAGATAAAAAAAATTTGAGATATAATTAGGACAAAGGCTAAAGTTTGGGGTTTTTTAGGGAATTGGACCCATCTTGTAATGTCAAATCTACCAATATTCGAAATAAACGAAAAATAAATAATTTAAATAATATTTCCTTAAAAATGATCTTTTTATCGCTTATAAATAAGACAATAAATGAGAAATATTTTTATCGTCCGTGAAAATATTTAGACGTAAATTATTATTTACAGTTGACCGATTATTTTAAGCAATACGAGCTATTATTTTTAAGAAAATATTTTTCAAATCATTCATTTTTTCGCGAAATAAACGGAGCTTAATCGGAAAATTTTCAATTTTTTAAAAATACGAAACATTAGAATTTTGGGCGTTTTACTTCTGTGTATAACTGCAAAAGAGGAACAATAAAGAACATAAAGAGAACTCAAAAATAGGGATCATTGACAGTGTGCTCTCTGTTATCAGACCAAATCTATGTTACACAGACACATAAGTTTCAATGAATTCTGGGCCTACTTCTTTCTCTGAGATATTCATCAAATGTGTCCCAAAAAAAAGAAAAAAAAAAGGGAAAAAAGACAGCAATTCTGGGCCTACTTCCTTCTCTGAGATATTCATGAGATGTGTCCCAAAACAGAAGAAAAACAGACAGCAAAAGAGCCTCTGCCTATACATCTTCTGGTGTCTGTCTTGGGTTCTGATTCTGAGAGTCTTGAGATCTCCTCTCCCTGTTAGCAAACCACTGAGCTGTTCTTCTGGCAATTGGCAGCCACAGCCTCCTCATTCTCTCCTCCTTTGACCCTCCATTTTCATGTGAGGAAGCCTCTTGGTACCTGTTCTTCATGCTCAAGCTTCCGAGCCTCGACAACCCCGTGATCTCGGACATCGATCTCTTCTCGTCCGGCACCAGATACTTCGATCCGCATGTCGCCGTCGGAGGAGGGAGGCCTGCGGTCGGGACCGCGCCAGTCAAGCTCTTGGGGCTGAGCTTGCTCTCAAACAGTCTCTTCAGCTCCATCTCTTCCTTGATCTTCCCAATTTGGCCCTCTGTATTGGCTCCGCTTGTTTTGGACTGGCCAGGACTGGCCTCCAGGGAAGAGAACTTTTTGCTTGACACAGAGATCAGCATTTCTGAATTCAGGAACATCAGGTCTGAAGAGCTCACATTGCTCCACCTGTTCTTGAAGAACACGTCAGACAACAGAATCCTGTGATTGAACTTGTGCAGGTCCACTCCTCGATCCTGATCAGCATTTCTGGCCTCGTCTCGGATTGAGACCTCGTCTTCTCTGTCGGCCTTGAACATCCTCCTTAAGCTACTCCTGATGCCGAACCTGGAGGACCCGCGATTTTCCTCCTCCCTCTGGACAAAGAGCAGCTCCGGATTCGAGTCCTCATGTCTGCTCGATTGGTTCCACAGCCTCATGCTACTTGAGTAGGTGAAGAACCCTGGATCCTCCACGCTCAGCCTGTGCCTGCAGAGGGGGCAGCTGGAGTGGCTCTCGAGCCAGCGGTCAATGCACTCGATGTGGAAGGCGTGCTTGCATTGAGGCAGCAGCCGGAGGATCTCGATGTCCTCGAACTTGGAGAGGCACACTGCGCACTCAAGCCCTTCTTTTGATCCCTTGAGTGAGGAAAACCTGAAGAAAGGGAGCGACTCGATCACTGCCTTGTCAATACCTGATAACTGTGATCTCGACCTCGTGAGCCCAAGACGAGCTTCCGGGTCACCATGGATAGCTGATGGACGGGAAAGACAAAGCTTCGTAAAGATGAGAAGGATGCAAGCAAGAAAGAACATCAGGGAGAGTATTCCCATGACAGCACCGAGGCTCGACTGGAAATTCGAGTCATCCTGCGAGATTATCTCTCCCTGGCTCTGGCTCGGCGAAATTTGCGCTTCAACATAGAAAAAAACCGAACAGAAGATCAAGGCATAGACGGTGGCCTGACTCATGTGAGGATCGAGAGCTAACACTTTGGCCTCAAATGTCGAAAACTCGAAACTCTATATGCGCGGAAACCTTCCTAGAGGTTCTGATTTTGTGGACTGAAATGGGGTTTGTTTGGCTTGGCCTTAAAAAGAAGTTGGTCCACGTCTAAATGGAGAATCCTTCTCTGGTTCATGAGATTTCCTGGTTTGTTCTCAGGCTGTTCACGTCTGTCCATACTCATGGAACTAATTTATTCTCCAAAGGAAGCTTTTTAAAGTTGGAAATCTATGTAGTGATGTAGAGATGGAGAGGCTCGTTTATAAAAACAATTTAGTCAATAACAATGCGAGATAGTATCAAAATTTTGAATCAACTGATACAGAATAATAACCACATGAAATTTATGCTCAATGTGAAAAGAGCCATTTAGACACCAACTTGGTAAGGTCATTCACCCGAGTGGCAACTGTTCCAAGTCCTAATGCATTTTTGCCGTTCTTTTAATCTTGGTTTGCTCTTGATCCAATAAATTAAGCTCCGATCATCAACCACCCCTTTAACACAACACGAAATGACGATCAGAAAGCGACTTCGTCCTCTGAGTTAGGATATTCCCTTGCTCGACACGTTTTCAAAACAGATAAAAGGATCTATTTGATTAATTCGACGCACATGTATTCTCCGCTCAATGCCCATAAAAAGGCTTGGACAACTAATCAACTTACTTTGTGATTGACTAAACGATTGGTTTAGAGGCATTACAAAATTTCTTCTTTTAGTCTTATGAAACGAAAAGAGAGAAGAAATCGTCTTCCTTTTCTATCTATCCAAACAAGAAAATTGTAAATGATGCAAATAATAAAAGTCAATGTTGGGTGTGCATGAGTAATCCTGCAAGAGGTAAACAATTTGAAAAAGTCCACCCTTTGGGGGTTCAAGCAGGATGAGATCATTGCATAGGCCATCATCCCCATCCAGGCAAGACAACAGAGACCCAAAACAAACGCCAACCTTAGTCTACCTTAGTTGTCGTTGATTCTAATTATCAAAATTGAACAAGCAACAGGCAATTCAAACAGCTGACATTTGAAGTCTACTAAAATAAGCAATTCAAGTCAAGGAAGCTAAATTAAGCTAATGAGGCCGCATTTTCGTTACCATATCGGTATCCGCATGTTGTATATTCGATTGATTTCCTTAAACCCATGTTAATCTATCTTCATCAGAGAGAAAAAAAAAATCAGCAACTTGAAAGTTATGTTATGACAATTGAGATTGAAGATTCTTCGTGCCACATGTTTTTATTTAGTTTTTGTGTGCAACAGCTTTTGTGGTTAGAATTCATCCCGACATGCTCTGCCCACCTTGTTCAGAATTGCTTTTTTTTAGGGTGTTGAGGGATCTGAAGGAAGTATCAAACAGGTCATGTCAGATTGGAGTATCTTGGTTGACGGACATGTTGCCTCAAAGAACCAGAAACAGAATTGGGGTGGGGGGTATGGTATCGATGTGAATCCGGCGACTGGATCTTCTCTAAGTTTGTGAAATTCATGCGGGACCCATCAAGTTGATTAGTTCGGGGTAGATGCATTGAGTACGCATGCATCTCACATTCATATTAGAAATGTTCCTCCAATACGGTACCCTTGACCAATTGCTCGGTTTTACTATTCTCAATGCTTGGCTGTCATGAAAAATCACAATTTGCGTTGGATATTTCGAAAAGATAATGCTTTATTCTGGGCAACCCTGATTTTTCTGTTTATAACTTTGGCCGTATTTCTATGTCTATTTATGAAATCGAACTTTAGCCCTTTTATCTTCTAATGCCGTTGGCACACAAGACATCCTTAGTTCATAAAATTAGAGAAACTCGTGCAGAGAATTACAAGGATGATTTTTGGGTATCAATGTAGTTTATAGCGGTATGTATATCAATAATCATAATCACCGCCAAAACACGATGCCATTTAACTGATGATAAGAGGGTTGTTTAACATGTAAATTACACGACCATTAGCGTGATTATTAGAAAATAATAGATAAAAAATGTGTTGTTATGCCTATCTTACATGTACATTTAAATTATCATATTGTTTCATTCTTTCAGTAGCACTTTTTACCATCAATAATGACTACAACTTTACCAGATGGCTCCGCACTTTATTCTAGGTCGTTCGTGCGTACCATACAAGGACCAATTAAAGAAAAAACAAAACAAACAAATATGTCTACTTGTCTTAATCATTGGTCTAATCATGTACTGCACCGGACTATTAAAAAGAACAACCAGTGAGGAATAAACACAAACACAAACATGCGGCGATAGTTTCTCAGGACGCACATGAGCAATGAATGAAGGAAGGATAACAGAGGAAAGGTCGTCGAGGCAACGTGATTCAAGCATGACAGATCATTCATGCGTGCTGAATACGAATATCTTTTGTACATGCTGAGACTTAAAGGGCAGGATCTATTTTTGTATTATGTTTTCGGGTCAAATAAAATTAGAATAATCACGAATTCGCTTACAAAATTTGCAACAATAAAATAAGCAACAAGTAGATCATAATCGATGTCTGTGATTTGTAAGAGTTTACCTCATAGCTTGATATACCAATTTTGTGAATCAGTTTCAATTACCTGTCATAGTGTAGTTGTAATATCATTCTCGATATTTCGGATTCTAGGATTAATATTTGTCTGTCTACATCGCCACGACAGAGTCAAATTATAAGTGGCAACTGTCCACGACTGAAATCTCCAATTGCTGTCAGCTAATGTCTTGCCATCCGACTAGTTTTCTCATTTGCCTTAACACCTTCACCAGTAGGCAGTAACTGAGATCAAGTTTTCAAATCCTTTTCTGCTTAGTTGACAGTAGAAAGATTGCAATCAATCTTACGATTACATCTTAATGATTTGGTCCAATGGATCCTCTATCATTAACTGTTACCAAATCAATTCCTACAAGAACTATAATCATCACTGCATATCGTGGAACACTCACTACTAGAACTATAATCATTAGCTGTTAGAAAATCAATTCTGACGACTAACAATGCCTTCAAACTCTAGGTACCCAAAAATTGGTCAATAGGGGAACACTCACTGATAAGAGCTATCTTCATCCCTACATATGCTTTTGGTACACAATGCTTAATAAAGTAAATGGAGGAGCAGCTCCAAACCTCTACATATTCAAGAAGCCAAGTAAATTTGGTTTTGCTCAAGCCTCAAGCATATGAAGCAGCTGTTGTATGTGAATACAGAAAGCAGCCAGTTGCAGCGCCAACATTGAGATTCAACTCTGTGGCCTGAAAAAAGAGTTCTTCAACCCCGTTCTAGCATTTTGTTATCAAGTCAGAGTTAACAGATCTTTCGATAGATGAAATCAATTCAAAATACATAATGCGGAATCCAAACTATAAAATATCACTATTTAACAAGATCACGATTCTAGATTCCAGAACATTATTACATACAGAAACTAGGGAAGCAGGTTACTGCAGAAATTAATGAAGCACGCTAAAAAGTACTTCGCCAAAGAGGTAAATTAGCGAGGAAGAGAGGGAATCTCACTAATATACAAAGCCACATCCTGTTTCCTTGATTAGAGGCCAGAGATATCAGCCAACAGGGGGCTCTCTGGTACAGCATCAGCTCTGAGCAGAGGCAGCGGGATTGTTGTTTGGGAACGTTGACAAACCGGCACCACCATCCGGACTAGCAGGCTCCTCTGCTGCATGCTGGACAAACTCTTCAGGGGACATGTGAGAACCATGACAAGCACAAACGATCTTGATTTGGTTCGCACTGAATCTGTAAGTAACACCTGAAATGGTCCTGCCATTTGGGGCAGGTCCAGTAGTAGAAACCCAAGGGAGATTCGGATAGGAACCACATCCACCAAATTTCACATCCGCAGCAATACCCGGCTTGATGGCAGGGAAGTCAATGGAAAAGACTTCAGCTGTTCCCTTCGCATCTTCTTCAGTCCGAGTAGAGGAACCTTCTTCGGACCTGTGCTGTTTCTCCTCACGTTTGACTAGTTCGGGCATCCTCCCACCATATTGGGCAACCTCAGGTGAAGTGCGAGAAACCACTTGATTGGAGGCTGCAATAATTGCAGAGATACGTTATGACATGCTGACCTATATATACAGGTAGACATGAATCACGAGAAGCAGAGAATGGGAAAACCTTCCATGTTAGATATTATGCATAATGAAGACAGATAGTCACAGAACCCATCACCAATATCATATGCTATCCTTTCAATAAAGCACCAGTGTACAGGTTACAAAAGGTCAAAGCCTGAGATGCTAAGGTGTCGATCTTGAGTTATGGTCAGATGCTCATAACAACTATGAACAGTTCAACTATTTGCGTAGCAATAACTCATCAAGTAAGTCCTTTTATATTAGCGCTTAAGCAGCAACAAAACAGCCGAAATATTTCTAAATCTTAAGTGAAATGGTAAGTAATCCTACCACAAAGGCTACACAGGTCATTAAACATTCTAGACTAGTGATCCTAATCACAGGAATACGTGTCGTGATTATGAGGTACAAAGACACCAATTTTGAATAGGGACATGTATTCTCAAAGCAATGTTCCATAGAGAAAACACCACAATATTGTAACCTTGAAACACTCTGACCTAGCATTAAATTTACCTAAGTTGGGTGCAACTTTGCCTGTGTATGAAGAATGCTGCTGTTGAGCATGAGGAACCAACCCCCATGGGTGATCCTTATCCATTGTCGGAAGTTGAACTGGTGGGTACCCAAACATCATTGGCAAATTAGCTGGAGTCACAGATTGTATAACTCCGGCAGGTGGATAACCAGGTGTGCCTGGTGCAGCTGTAGAGTTAGAGTCCCTTGGAGTGACTGAGTGGGACCCATTTACCATGTTCATCGGTTGGATAGAGAATGGAACGCCATAACCTGGGTTCAGTTTGAACTCATTTTCTGATGGAGCATGAAATCTCTTCTGGTTTTGCAATTCCGCAGTCCTACAATCAGAGAACCCATGAGCTTCTTTAGCAAGCTCTGGATTGAACCGTTTAGAGCTGTCATCATGGTGTTGGGCCAATCTTGAGGTTGAACCCTCAACTTCTGAATCTGCCACATCTTCATTATCAGCAGCTGAACCATCTTCTGTTGTTATGGAGACATATGAACTTTTAGGCTTGTCATGCACATTGCCATAACCAACTTCTCTGCCATGCTTATTTGGATAATTTATCTCATCAAAAGGCATTCTCCTTTTATTGCTCGTCTCTGTCTGGTTTTCTCCATTCGTTTCAGAGGGCCTGTAGATCCCAGCTACCCATGGTCCTTTTCCACTCAAATTCACAGAAGCATCTGCATCACTGGATGCCTTTGAAAGATCACTGAAGAAGTTTTCTGGAGGTTTTGCTGAATCACTTTGAGATCCAGCTCCAGAGTCCTGCTTTTGTGAACCACCATGTAGAAAATCTTTAAAGTCACCAACTATTCTGCTCCCCCTATCATCTTCTGCCGTCGAATCCGAGGTACCAGTACCACTTTTTCCCTTAAGCTTGCCAGCAGATCCACCACAGGAGAGACCCAAACCAAGGTCAAGGCCATTCTCGTCCTCCATCTTATCAGGGAGGAAGTGCTTTTCTAGGGCGATGGGGATCAGAATCCTTCAGTTATTCTTTGTTATCCCGACATCATGACACAGCATTCACCAATTGGGGCCTGAACAAGATCATCTATCCACAATCAAGATATGAAAGACAAGAAGGGTGAAAAGAAAAGGACACTGAATCCAGAGAAGTACGTGCACCAAAACAGATGGGTCAAAGCTAGAAGCAAGAACTCTTTTGATGCGTAGAGATCAAGAACTCATGCACCCGCATGAGGATATACACACATAAGCATATGCAAGCCCTTACGTGCATACATGCACTCACAACATGCATTTCTATTATTGAATAGATCAATGGTAAGAATTTGAGCGAGACTGACATGCTTTGAGCCATAGATATCATGATCCTAGTCACGGTTTTCCTGCCGAAACGGGTGCGACAAGAACCTGACTCACCGACAGCGACTTGTTTCTTACCCTTACACATTGAACCAAACCCATGTTCCAGTAAGCTAAAACAGCACGTTCTACAAACAAACAACACTCCAAACCCTACATAAACCAGGAACAAAATCAGCTCGACCTCCCCTGATCCCAGCTCCCAGGCTATTCTCACAGCTTAAGTAATCCAAGACAGATGCGAAGCTTTTCATCGCCAGGAAAGGAAGTATCTACAGCGTCAGAGCAAAGAAGAGCAACAACCCAATCATTCCAATACAAGAGTAGAAATGCTTGCACTCCAACCAAAGCGTCCCCATCAAAATTCAATTCCACAAGCACGTCATCATACGCTGAACCTGGGCAACACGCCCACAAGTCGCCAGCCGTTTCCACAAACTCCTCCCCGGGGCAACACAAAACGCGCTGCATCCGAGAGGATCCCCCCCCCCTCCCCCTCCCCCTCCCCCTCCGCGATCGCCTCGAACCCAGGCGCCACGAATCCGCCGCAACAGCGGAGACCCAACAGAGAAGAGGGTCGCGGGACAACAATGCGCGGCCCCAAAACACCAGACGGCGCGACATGCATCGATCGAGCTCGTCTCGATCAAGCTCAGAGCACCAGAAAAAAAACGATCTTTCTCTCCCGCCCCCCCCCCCCTTTCTTCCCCAACCCCATTAACCTAAGCAAATCGCGGGAGAGATTCAGACGTTGATGTAGGAGAATAGATGGAGGGGAAGATACCTCGATACCTCGAAATCGGAGAGGAAGACGCGAGTCCGAATCCGAACCCTAGAGGCCAACCTGGTGCGATTCAGAGGGAGAGAGAGAGAGAGAGAGAGGAGAGAGAAAAAGTCTGGTTGTGGATGGAAACCCACCCTCCTCGCTTGCTTTTCTTCTGCAATTTGTTTTTTCTCTCTCTCGTTCAATTTTCACCATGTGTTTTTCATGAAAGATTATTTTCCGTTCTTGAGGGAAAAAACGTTCCCGATTAATATGAAAAGTGAGAAAAATTGATGTCGGTGATATCTGAACTTTGACCCAACGTTCGATATCTTCCGTGGATTTTGGCCCAATGTTTGGAGCTGACCCTTGATTCATTCCTTCCTAAATGTTTGGCGTGGTCTTTCGTTTGATCGGACCGAGGAGGAGATCTCTACGAGCCCCTTGGCGGTTGCGAAATGTAACAACGTAAGTCCCTCGGCATTCTTTAACAAAGGCAAATCTCGGTCCTTCGATACTAACTAGGTTAAATGTGGCAATGGTGCATCGGCTTAGGTTAAATGCGGTACGAATGTACTAATTTATAAGCACACAAGCACGTAATTTTATTGTCGGAGGCCAGTCTCAGCTAGGGGTGTCAATGGGTCGGATCGGATCGAGTTTTTGTAATACCCGACCCGACCCGAAATATATAGGGTCACGCTCGACCCGACCCGACCCGACCCAAGACCCTATTCAGTATACACTCCAAGAATAGGGTCAGGTCGGGTCGGTCCGGGTCAGGTTTAGGGTCTCATGGAGTCCGGGACAAATTGGGGTCGACGAAGAAGATCAACTTATGCGCATCTTCGGCCCCGAAAACCATCGAGAACAACTAATGCGCTTCGAGACAGGCTTAGACTTCTCGTTATTCGGCGTCGTCGACACCGGCGACGGGGACTATGACGGAGACGGAGCAAGCGACGGAGGCGACGCCGCTCCAGTGCTCCTCGCGACCAGCATCCTCTTCTCGGCCGCGGCGGCCATGAGCTCCCTTTGCATCTGGCGGCCGTCCTCCGGCGACGAGCCCCCAGCGGTGGCGGCCGAGGTGGCGACGGCGGCGGCGTCCGTGGGCTTGCTCCGCTTGGGCTCCGGCGGCGAGTGCTACATGCTGAGGCGTAGCGCCATCTTCAGGTCCTCCTCCTGATCCGCCATCAGCGACTGCCCCCCACCGGCCCTGCGGAAAAGGATCTCGAAAAAAAGCGCCGAGGAGAAGTAGCAGAAGAAGAAGAGATCTAGGGTTTCTCCCGGGCGCTCCCCCGGCTCCTCCATCGTCAGCGTCGACGAATCGGCGGCGACTTGCGGATATCGACGGCGAAGGGGGGATCAATCGCGCCGGGGGGAAACGGTCAGAATCGAAGAGGGAGGATTGAAAGCTTTCACTGATCGGGGGGGCGTGGGAGGCGAGGAAGACCACAGCTAAACTGGAAGGGGGAGACAGAATGACGCAATACGAAGGGGAGAGAGAAAAGAAGCAAAGGGGAGAGGGGGGCAGTGGTGCCAGGTCAAAAAAGCTCGGCCCGGCCCGATCTTAAGAAATACCCACTTCTAAAACCCATACCCAGAAAAAATAAGACCTGACCCTAAAATATCCTAAAATTTCGGGTTAGGTCGGGTCGGGTCAGGTTGGGCCGGGTCGGCTCGGGTTTTTTTTACACCCCTAGTCTCAGCCCACTCTATTACAAACCATGCAAAGCTAATATCCCTTTTTCTCTACAAATTTCTATCTAATATTAGAGATCTTAAAATTGTAAGATAACACATTATCACGGTAGTACGCCCTACACTCGCTTTGATAAGGATCTTGTGCATCAAAATCTAAGGCTAGAATGCCTTATGTTTGAAATAAGGGTTTGGCTTGATGCTAAATGTCAGTCCCGACAAAGTAAGGCCTATGAGAGGCACCGCAATGGGACTGAATACCTGCATCTGCTAAGTTCTTGTTTTGAACATAGCCACTTTCATAAATCATTTTGAGGTAAAATGTGTCATCAGTAAACATGGCAAAGGTGTACCGGTTCGAGAGTTTTTGTAACACAAAAATTTAATTTGATGTAAATGTGGTACGAGTGTATCGATTTGGGGTTTATTGATATTAACCTCATATATTAGGGTTAATACCACAAAAAATCCCAAACTGGTACACATGTGACAATTTTATCCAAAAACTATTTTTTTGGCCACAAAAAACCCCCAAAATTGGTACACTTGTGATAAATTTATCCTAAGCTAATTTTTTTCCCATAAAAAATCTAAAACCGATACATTTGTGACAAATTTACCATTTGTTGGTTTCTGTTAAATCGAATGACTACCACAAAAAATTACAAACTGGTACACACATGACAAATGGAGGGTAAAACGTAAAACTAGTACATCAGTTAACTGTCGCGTGTCATTTAACAAAGCAATTTGACAGTAAAATTTAACGGAAACAAACTGGGGATAAATTTATCATAAGTATACCAGTTTGGGGTTTTTTGTGGTCAAAAAATTAATTTTGGGTAAAATTGCCTTAAGTGTACCAATTTGAGATTTTTCGTGGTATTAATCTCATATATTACGATAATTTTGTGTGTACTTTGGCTTATGGTCTTTATAATTGCAAAAGTAAAATGAGTTGTATTAGGTCGATATTCGTGCAATATTAAGTTTAAGGCTGCATTTGACTGTTTGAATTTTTCCTGTAGGATAAGATAAAGTCGGATAGGCTAATGATGATTCGCGTAATATCGTAGATAATGGAGTAATTTGACCATGAAAAATTAGTAAAAGCCCAAAAATTATTTATTTGTAACCCACCAACTATTCTGGGTCGGGCTCCATGCGTTGGTTCGGCCCGTGTATGGGCAAAGGAAATACGGATTCGGACAGAGAAAGGACAAACCGTACGCGAATCGGGTAATAGGATCCGGATTCAAGTTCGGTTCTTCCGGTTCTAGAATCACAAATCGTGTGATTTTCCGTCGGTAGAAATTCGAAAAAATTTCGCTGTGAAATTAAGTTTCTCTATGCTCAATCTTTGATTAATTATTTATTATTGGAAGAGATTTTTATTACATTTTTTCCTCCAAAAAAAGTCAACAATTTTGTCGCGGATTGAGATCGTCACAAGTAATTGACTTAAGATACGTGAGACCTTGATGCATCATCAGCCATTTTAGTTTTCAATTGCAAGCCATGATGGCAAAAAGAGTAAAATCTACAATTTCACCTGAGGATTCTTCTTCCTCTAAACCAGACTCGATCGGTGTACTCGCCTAAACTAGCTAGAATTGGCTTGTGAAAATTTATTGGCCCCACAGAATATAAGGTCGAGCTTACGGAACCTCACGAGATTTGTGAATCATGCAAAAAAAAATGACGACATTCTTGTGCAAATATCGATGTAGCCAATCCAAACCAAGTAAACTAAGCCATCCGTCCAAGTCTGTCCCCATCTTGAAAAGAACCAAAGAAAACTCCTTAGTCTGGCTGGGTCCATCTCGACAAACTAACGATAATCGAATCCTTCAAATCGACCATCGTGTCTATCAAAAACACACTTTCCAGTCAATTTTCCGATCTCGTTAAATCTATGGATTGAAGTTCTATGCTTTCCTCTGAAACAGGTAACGAGAAATTAATTAACCATAAATTATTTTAAAAATGGGTTGATTAATTTAATGCATTCGTTTTTTGTTTTTCTAATCTTTTTCCCCCATTCAAACCCATATTCGATTAATAATGGTGACAATAGATTCCTTTTTCTAGCTACATCTGTCATGAGAATTCATTATAGCTTCAACGTAGACGACAGGGACCAGTGGCTTTCAGGAAACCCCCCAGTGGGCCCCCCACGTTTGATTTTTCTAATCTAATAATCCAATGAAAAACACCCATGGTTGAGGTGCCGGTCAAAAACCGCTTCACATTTGTTCAATATAAAAAGGTATTTTAAAGAAATTATACGAAAGAAAAATGTTCACCATGATTTATTATAAACACACCTCTTATTCGAAGCCGTTAACAGCAAAAAAAATTAATTTAGATGCCCCTCGAAACTCCCGTATTATCGTCAGACAACCTAATCGCAACACGATAAGTTTATAAACTTCATGATTCGATGATTAATTTAGAAGCAATGTGCATAGTTGCTCCAAAAGAATCATATTAAGTACATCCAAGTCATTTAATCAATGACGACCGGTGAATTTATCTTAACATGTTTCATTGAACGAAATAAATAAAGAAAGGACAATATTTATTATCAAGATTTAGATTGGATGAACCCGGACATCCTGCATCCCGTACTTTTACCATGTAACTTCGACCCAAAAATTTATTGGAGCGATTACAAGAGTAAGCCCCATTTTTGACCTCTTGCTTGAAAGGGGCATGCGTAATTTTGTTTTTTTTAGTAAAATTGAAACCAAGCAAAAAGAAGGAAAAAATAAGAAATAATCTTAAATCAATTATGTGACCTGGAAGGAATAATGTGGTCAAATTAAGATGGTAGATATATTGGAAGCCAAAATTAGAATGGAAAAAGGAGGAGCCTTAATTTAATGCATTCTTTTTTGGGTAAATTTTAAAGAAGGGTGTGAAGTGGGGCCATTTTATCGAGGGAGTGCCCAAAGTGAAATTTATTTTCAAATAAAACCTTAAAGTTGCCAATTTAATCTCAAATAAGGTCTCGATTTCATACGTCGACCAAACTTTGCAGATCATCGAGCCCATGCACATCACGTGCATCTCTCGTGCATTTATGCACGTGAGACAGTCAAGCTCGCTACCGGCGAAGATTTGGCCCGCCAGTGAGCAAGAGGTCTTATTAGAGACTAAGTCGGCCACTTCAAGGCCTTATATAAGATAAAGTTAATTCTACGTGTTCTTTTGAGAAAAAGGTCCTATTTTAAATCCTAATTTGAAATTTCCCGATTATCGTTTTTCTCTCTCTTCCCCGACCCAAACCCCTTCTCAAATCCATATTTGACAATTAATGGTGATGATGGACTTCTTTGTCTTGCTATATCTGTCATGATAATTTTATATTTCCGGGAAGACGGGCAGAGATCAGTGACTTCAGAACACCCCCCAGTGGGCCCCCACTTTGATTTTTCAATCTTATAAACTAATGTTTGACCCCACAAGATTGAGGTGTCGATCAAACCGCACTATGGTTGTTTAATATAATTAAGTATTTTAATGAAATTATAGAAAAAAATTATGTTCAACATGATATATTATAAACCACAGCTCTTATGGGAAGTCGTCGATAGAGGAAAAAAAAAGGATTTTAGATGCCCTCGAAACTCCCGTATCATTGTAGTCAGACAATTTAATCATAACACGATAAGTTTATAAATTCTCATAAATGGATCATCAATTTGGACGAAACGTGCATAGTCGCTCCAAAAGAACCACATCAACTTGCATCCGAGTCAATCAATAAGTGGCGGCTTTATCTCAACATATTTCAACGAAATAAATAAAAAAAAACGGATGATATTTACTGTCGAGATTTAGATTAGATGAACCCGGACGAATGTGCCCGGCGCTTTTACCATGTAATTCTGAACTCCTTTTAGCAAAAAAACAAAAAAATTTAATTCCTGAACCCAAATATTTATCGTGGCGATTACCATTATTATCATCGTTTTCTGTGGTCCAGGTTCAAATTACCAGATTTTGAGGAAGCGATAAGCTCGATCCCCAAAATAGGAAGCAAAGCAAAAACCAAATCTCCAACCCAATCCCCCCATATCTCCTTCCAGATCCCATCGGATGACGATTAGGTCATTGGCCATTATCCAAAATTTAATAAATTTGCTCCTTCCTTTTTTTTTTTCCCCTTTCTTGATTTCAAAATACATCTGCATTTATGTTCTTACCTTAAAAAAGTAAAGACCAATCGGATAAGAAGCAAAGTTAAACCAACGAGTGAGTCCTCTTTGACCAACATCGCGTCAATCAAAACATATAATATACAATTATTATAAGTTAAATGAATCAGGAAACCCTTTCTTCTTTCTTTCAAAAAAAGCAGCTGGGTATTTTATACACGTCACTGTCCATCTCCGTCTCGTTTTTCATTGTCATTTCTGATTATAAATTTAAATTTCTCGGAGCGATATCACTTCGTTGACCCTGACGAGGCCTTGGATTCCGCCATTACCTCGCGGTCCTCTCTGCAAAACTCTTCAGCGCATGTGTCGGAGACTGACCGAGTGGCCTGCCCAAAAGAGGATCCAAAAGTGCAGTGCAGTACAGTGCAGTCACATGTTGTGATTGAGAGAGATAGAGAGAGAGAGAGAGAGATAGAGAGAGACGTGCAAAAATGGCGGGTGGAGGATTCGGGGAAGCAGGGCAATTGAAGAGGGCTCATCTTTATGAGTACAGGATCACTGGGTATTTCATATTTGCCTGCATCATTGCAGCTCTTGGAGGATCTCTTTTCGGGTATGATCTGGGTGTTTCGGGTGAGTCTTCTTTTTCCTTTCCCTTTTGTTTCGCCCTTTTGCTTTGACTTTTGAAATTATCTGCTGTGATGTTCTGTGATTCAGAAGCATGTTATCCAATCTGGGGGAAGGCAGTTTTCTTTTGTGGACCTTTCTTTTTCGTTAAATTTCTCGGCTAGTGCAGTCTAGGATTAGCCAGATGTGAGCGGCTATTGTTATTTTCAAGATCTTGTCACCACTGAGAAGAGATCAGTACTGTGTTGGGTGTTAGATGATTTAAATGCCGGTCCTCCTCCTATCCCATCTTCATATAGAGTTGCAAGATTTAGCGCTAAGTAGGCAAAATGTTTGTAATGAGATTGGTATACAAAAGTTTTTGTCATCATACGAGTAGAGTGATTTCATGATGCAGAAACGACTGATGGGGTCACCGTATACACTTTTTTGCAAGAATTTTTGTCCGGGCATCTCTGTAACATCCCTCTAAATGCAGTGCTGAGGAGTATTAATTGTATTTGTTAACAAAACGATGATTTGTGGAAGATAAATGCAGATTTTTGATTGAAGGGTGATGCAAAAGGGTTGCTTTTTGTCCCAAAGCAGTTGCAAAAATGCAGAGAAGCGGGCAGATTTCTCAAAACACTAATTTAACCGGTCTTCATGTTAGCCAGTATTGTTCTTAGTCGTGTATTTGTTATTATTCTGGATTCTGTGACATATGCAGTACATTCTTCTTTATTACTCTTATCCGAAACATAATGAATTTAGGAAGAGAATTGCCCCTTGAATTTATCCAGAAACGAACAATCTTGAAATTAGAAGATGCCGATGGTTCAATTTCCGATATATTAGTGCAAGTTCCACACAAGTATTGTGGTGCCAGAAAGAAGATAATCCCTTCTTCAATCTGAGTTCCTTAAAAATCTACGACGGTCTTAATACTTGCATTCGTTTCAGGTGGAGTGACCTCCATGGACGATTTCCTGAAGGAGTTCTTCCCAAAAGTGTACCGAAGGAAGCAAAAGCATCTGCACGAGACTGATTACTGCAAGTACGACAACCAGATCCTGACGCTCTTCACTTCTTCTCTCTACTTCGCGGGCCTGGTCTCGACCTTCGCTGCATCGCACGTGACCAGAAGTAAAGGCAGAAGAGGTAGTATCATCGTGGGATCGATCAGTTTCTTCTTTGGAGCGGTCCTCAACGCAGCTGCTGTTAACATATGGATGCTGATCTTCGGCCGCATATTGCTCGGCGTTGGCATTGGATTTGGAAATCAAGTAAGCAAACTAAAAGAGCTAGCTTAACGAGTTTAGTTTGCTTGTTAAAACATAACATTATTCTGACAATTTCACTTGTACTGTGTCCTCGAACCATTTGTGCTCTAAGATTGCAATGCTTCACTCGGCATTTTCGATACCAATTGTTGCAGGCCGTCCCTCTATATCTCTCAGAAATGGCACCGGCGAAGATCCGAGGGGCGGTGAACCAGTTGTTCCAACTGACGACGTGCCTGGGGATATTGATAGCGAACTTGATAAATTATGGGACTGAGAAGATTCACCCTTGGGGTTGGAGACTGTCTCTTGGCCTTGCGACGGTCCCCGCAGTGCTCATGTTCATTGGTGGCCTGTTTCTCCCTGAGACTCCAAACAGCCTCGTCGAGCAAGGCCGGGTGGACGAGGGGAGGAAGGTGTTGGAAAAAGTGCGTGGCACCAAGAATGTGGATGCGGAGTTTGAGGACCTCATTGAGGCAAGCCAGGCCGCACAGGCCATCAAGCATCCGTTCAGGAACCTCCTGAAGCGCAAGAATCGGCCCCAGTTGGTGATTGGGGCCCTTGGGATCCCCGCCTTCCAGCAGCTCACCGGCATGAACTCCATCCTCTTCTACGCTCCTGTGATCTTCCAAAGCCTGGGGTTTGGCTCGGGGGCTTCTTTGTACTCGTCCGTGCTGACCAGCTCGGCATTGGTCCTTGCTGCACTGATCTCGATGGCCTTCGTCGATAAGTTTGGCAGGAGGGCTTTCTTCCTAGAAGCTGGCACCGAAATGATATGTTACTTGGTGAGTTAGTACTTAGTAGCAACTATTGAACTGCCCAAAAAAGGCTTTAGATTTTTCTGGTTCGTTCTTTGTTATTTCTGATTGATTAATCAGAGACATTTTACACTGTCAGGTCGCCGTGGCTATAACCTTGGCGCTGAAATTTGGACAAGGAGTAGTGCTGGCCAAGGGGATCGGAGTCTTCCTCGTGGTCATCATCTGCCTTTTTGTGCTGGCCTATGGGAGGTCATGGGGGCCGCTGGGGTGGCTCGTGCCAAGCGAGCTCTTTCCCCTCGAGACGAGGTCGGCAGGCCAGAGTGTGGTTGTGTGCGTTAACCTCTTATTCACGGCATTGATCGCCCAGTGCTTCCTCGCCTCGCTCTGCCACCTCAAGTACGGGATTTTCTTGCTGTTTGCGGCATTGATCGTGATCATGAGCTGCTTTATCTTCTTCCTCTTGCCGGAGACAAAGCAAGTCCCAATAGAGGAGGTCTACCTGCTTTGGAAGAGTCATTGGTTCTGGAAGAATTACGTCAATGATGAGCAAGTCACTGGAGTTGGAAAATAAAGCACCATCAATTTAGTATATTTCAAAGAACATTGTCTAGTCCTCTTGTCTATATTCTATAGTTTCATAATAAGGTTTGATGTGGTAGAGGGTTCTCGGTACTTCTAATTTTTCATGATTTTATACTTAAGCTTTTCATGATCTTCCTGGATAGTGTATTGTTATCATTCATATTGGAAGAAACTATGTTCACATGGCTCGTCGAAAAATGAATTGGCAAGTTCAAACCCTTGAGTTATTTTGTTGCCCGTTCAAGAATGAATTGATGGCAGAATGGCAGGACAGCTGAAGTTAAGAAGCATCAGCTCATATATTTGATTCATCCCAATGAAGGTTCCAATATATGCGGGGCCGGCCGATGGCCGGCAAAATTTCTGAAATTTTCTGAAAAATGATTAGTCCTTTCAGTCGGTATAACGTGGACGAAAGCTGTAGAAGTTCTCTACTATGGCGAGCTTCTGTAAAAGAGGCAGACAAAATCTATTCTTCTTCTGAAGTATTTTCATGATGCTTCAACTATGCACTCTTTGAACTTGGAAGGTGCAAAACTCGCTCGTCTGATGGCCGGTCTGGTTTGGTTGGAGCTGTGGAATAATCACTTCGCTGGTTTCTGCAAGACTAGCTAAATGTGCGCGCGCAAAAGTAACATTCTCAATAGCAGGCGCATCAGCCGGCACAGAATCTATAAAGCAGGATCAGAAGTAAGCGGAACTAGATAAAATACAGTATTCCTTGAACTAGACTTTCGGAACTGATTGATAAATTGGGTAGCGGCTCAATCGATAGCACGAGGGACTGTTCACGACGACCAAGAAGTGGAGGGCTTGACTGTTCGCAACTGCAATTCCGTGACCTTGCTCGATCTGCCGAGATGGGACAACTCGCACGAGCCAGACGTGATATGAATCTGTGCGGAAGATGATCGTTCTACGAAGGTCCGTGAGTTACGAATTGCTGACCTCGACCCCCAATCGAACCTGTGATTGGTAATCTCGGTATGAACGCGACTTGTTGATGAACCTGTGTCAACCAATCCACGCTATAACGCCACGAACAAGAGAATTCGCGATCTTGCTCGATAAGTTGAATTCGATCGCTACAAGAGAGCCTTGATAAGATCTAGTCCTCAAAAGAACTCAAGAAAAAAACTTTTCTATATAAAATTTTGCCTTCTCTTAGAAACCTATAAGCAACCTTATATAGGGTGCTAACCCTAATCCTAATCCTACTAGGATTAGAATTACAAAAATAACCTTAATTACTAAAAATTCGTCCAAAAATAGAAATAGGCCTAAAAGTTCATCTAAACGACTCCAAATCGCTAAAAAACGTCATCAATCACTACTAAAGTAGTGAGTATTGATCAGCGGCCCGTTTCCAAGCGTCCATCCAAATTTGAGCCAATTCGGAGTTCGTCAACTCTAAGCTCCTTCGGAATTCGCTGGACCAAAAGTAATCATGTTGCGCCAAGGAGCTTCAGAATCTTTAAGTTTCGAATCCAAATTATCTCCATTCCAAATATCTTGAACCATGATGCCGACAGTTTGTTTGAATTCCTTCGCTCTCGCTCGAGTAATCGGGCCTAGCGGATAAAACAACGGGTCCCTAAAACCTCCTCCTCGATAGGGTTCGATGTCCACATCATTCCCTCTCCCGTGCAAAGGATTTGCCCTCAAATCAGCGTCTGCATCAAAAAGAGTCAAATCAGAAACATTGAAAGTAGCACTAATACCATACTCACCTGGAAGGTCAAGCTTGTAAGCATTATCGTTAACTCTTTCCAACACCATAAATGGTCCATCCCCTCGCGGTAGCAATTTAGAGTGTTGCTGTTTGGGGAAACGCTCTGTGCGCATATGAACCCAAACCCAATCGCCGGGCTCAAACACTACCTTCTTGCGCCCTTTGTTGGCTTGTTTTGCATACTGCTTTGTCTTAAGCTCAATATTCAGCCGCGTCTTCTCATGTAAAGTCTTCACAAATTCAGCTTTCTTAGCACCATCTAAATCCACACGCTCAGCAATAGGTAAAGGAGTTAAATCTAACGGAGTTAAGGGATTAAAACCATAGACAACCTCAAACGGTGTGAATTTAGTAGCAGAATGCACACTCCTATTATAAGCAAACTCAACATGCGGTAAACAATCTTCCCAAGACTTAATGTTCTTTTTAATGATAGCACGCAACAATGTCCCTAAAGTCCTATTAACTACTTCAGTTTGACCATCAGTTTGTGGATGACAAGTAGTAGAGAATAAAAGTTGTGTACCTAACTTCTTCCACAATGTCTTCCAAAAGTAGCTTAGAAATTTAGTATCTCGATCAGAAACAATGGACCTAGGCATGCCATGCAAACGCACAACCTCACGAAAGAACAATTTAGCAACATTCGATGCATCATTAGATTTATGACAAGGTATAAAATGAGCCATCTTTGAAAATCGATCAACAACCACAAAAATAGAATCCTTGCCATGCTTAGACCTAGGCAATCCTAACACAAAATCCATAGAGATATCAACCCAAGGATGCGTCGAGATAGGCAAAGGTGTATACAAACCATGTGGTTTAATCGTAAACTTAGCCTGCTTACATGCGATACATCTCTCGCAAACTCGTGTGACATCTCGTTTCATGTGTGGCCAAAAAAAATGTTCATGCAGTACTTCATAAGTCTTATTGATTCCAAAATGCCCCATTAAACCACCACTATGTGCCTCTCGCACTAACAACTCGCGCAAAGAGCATCTAGGCAAACACAACTTATTTTCACGAAAGAGATATCCATCATACTTATAAAACTTTTCAAACGCAGTATGCTCACAAGCTTCAAATACTCTTCCAAAATCATCATCGTCAGCATATAAACCTTTGATATGCTCGAAACCTAGACACTTTGCTCCTAGAGTAGTTAGAATTGCGTACCTTCGAGAAAGTGCATCAGCTACCACATTTTTCTTACCTTTTTTGTACTTGATTACATATGGAAAAGTCTCAATGAACTCCATCCATTTGGCATGTCTTTTGTTCAACTTTTGCTGCCCCCTCAAGTACTTTAAGGTCTCGTGGTCGGTGTAGATCACAAACTCCTTTGGCCACAAGTAATGTTGCCAATTCTCCAAAGTTCGCACCAAAGCATACATCTCCTTATCGTAAGTCGGATAATTCAATGTCGCTCCGCTTAATTTCTTGCTGAAATACGCTATGGGACGTCCTCCTTGCATTAACACGGCTCCAATTCCTATACCAGAAGCATCGCATTCTATCTCAAAAGTAGTACTGAAATTCGGTAAAGATAACAAAGGAGCATTAGTCAACTTATCCTTTAACAGATTGAATGCTTTCTCTTGCTCTTCTCCCCACGTGAAACCCACGTGCTTCTTGATAATCTCGGTTAAAGGTGCGGCGATGGTGCTGAAATCTTTTACAAATCTACGATAGAAACTGGCTAAACCATGAAAACTGCGCACCTCTCCTACTGTCTTAGGTGTTGGCCATTCACGGATTGTTTTCACCTTTTCTTCATCAACCTGTATTCCATCAGCACCAACAACAAAGCCTAGAAATACTAATTTGTCAGTTACAAAACAGCACTTCTTTAGGTTAGCATATAATTGTTCAGCCCTTAAAACCTGCAAAACAGCTCGCACATGCTCAATATGGTCATCAAGGTTTCGACTATATATCAGGATATCATCAAAATAGACAACTACAAATCGACCAATAAAAGCACGCAGAACATGATTCATAAGTCGCATGAAAGTACTAGGTGCGTTAGTTAAACCGAATGGCATGACTAACCACTCATATAACCCGTACTTAGTCTTAAATGCAGTTTTCCATTCATCCCCCTCTTTCATCCTAATTTGATGATAACCACTTTTCAGATCAATTTTAGTAAATATGCAAGCTCCATGCAATTCATCCAACATGTCATCTAGCCTAGGAATAGGATGTCGATACTTTACCGTTATGTTATTGATTGCTCGGCAATCAACACACATCCGCCACGACCCATCCTTCTTTGGCACCAACAAAACAGGAACAGCACACGGGCTAAGAGACTCTCTCACATATCCTTGCTTTAGTAATTCACTAACTTGCTGCTGAAGTTCCTTTGTCTCTTCAGGATTGCTTCGATATGCGGGTCGATTAGGCAATGGTGCACCAGGAATCAAATCGATTTGATGCTCTATGCCTCGAATCGGTGGTAAACCTCCAGGAAGTTCATCAGGAAAGACATCTTCAAATTCCTGCAATAAAGACACGACAGAACTTGGCAAATTCGGGTCAAGTTCGTTAGTAGTAAACAGTGCCTCCTTGTACAAAAGTACAAGTATTGATCGGTCCAGAATCAAAGCTCTCCTCACTTCGCTCGATTTTGCATAGAAATTCTTTTCTCTCTTTTCTTTTCTCTCGGTTTTTACCACTCTACTCTTATCTTCCTCTCCTTTTACTTGTGTCTCAGAGTTTCCACGCAGGCCCTCAGTTTTATCACTTTTTCTCTCTCTCTCAGCTTCACGTTGTAGTTTCAATTGATCTTCATACACCTCAGTAGGTGTCATTGGCACCAATGTGTATGTCTTCTGATTCATCACCAATGAATATCGGTTAGTGTACCCGTCATGATGTACCTTTCGATCATACTGCCATGGCCTACCAAGCAAAAGATGCCCTGCTTGCATAGGTATGACATCACACATCACCTCATCCTTATATCGCCCTATCTCAAATGAAACTCGGACCTGCTTCGATACTTTTACTTCACCACTATCATTCAACCACTGCAATCTATATGGTCTTGGATGCTTTGTAGTCTTCAATCCCAACTTCTCCACCATGGTACAACTTGCTACATTTGTACAACTGCCTCCATCAACAATCAAGCTACAAATCTTACCATTCACCAAGCATCTTGTATGGAACAAGTTATCGCGTTGCTGGTGATGCTCCTCCTCTTTGACTTGAACACTAAGAGAACGCCTAACCACCATCAATTCACCCTTTACTGGCATCTCAACATCGCTACAATCCTCCAATGGTGGCATGCCATCATCCTCTTCCTCCCTCTCACTTTCTGATTCAACATCATTACGTCCAGTCATGACCATCACCCTCCTATTAGGGCACTGATTTGCCATATGACCCCTGCCCAAACACTTGAAACATTTAATATCACGAGTCTTAGTGTTAGGGTTTTCAGTTTTACCTGAAGCCGGATTTGAAACAACTTTGCCATCCTTCTCCTTCTCCTTCAAAGTTTCAGTCTTGATGTTGTTTCCCTTCCAATTCGGCTTCTCGTCTCTCTTCCAATTAGACTTCCAATTTGAGCTTGAACTTCCACCACTCTTGTAATTTCGATCCAACTTTAATTGCCGCTCAACTTTGATGGCTTTGTCCACTAATTCCTCCAATTCAACGTAGTGTTGCAGCTCTACCACCCTTGCTATATCTTGGCTCAAACCACACAAAAATCGTGACATTGTGGCCTCACGGTCTTCCACCACATTAGCACGGATCATAGCAACCTCCATCTCTTTATGGTATTCTTCCACACTCCTGTTACATTGTGTGAGATTTTGCAGCTTATGGAACAAGTCTCTATGGTAATGACTAGGTATAAAGCGCCTCCTCATTACTGCTTTCATCGCATCCCACGTTTCTATTGGTCTTTCACCATTGCGTCTCCTGCTAGTCACAAGTTGATCCCACCAAATTATAGCATAATCAGTGAATTCAACAGCTGCAATTTTTACCTTTTTGAGCTCCGAATATCGCTGGCAATCAAATACCATCTCCATCCGTTTCTCCCATTCTAGATACACATCAGGATCATTCTTTCCTTGGAAAGATGGAATCTTCATCTTGATGTTACCAAGTTCATCGTCTTCTCGATGTCTAAATCCTCGACGTCCGTTTCTCCTCTCAAACCTGCCATCTCGATCATCTTCTGTATCGGACACATATGCATCATCAAATTGCCGCCGCCATCTAGGTTGTGCCCTAGGCTCCTCTCGCTGATTTTGTGGCCTCCCTCGTGGTGGCTCTCGGTCATCTTCAAGTCTCGTCTCACATCTTGTAACTCGGTTGCTAAGTGCTTCAATTTGTAAACTCAATTGCTGGATGCCTGCTAGAATCGCATCATCCCTTGGATGAGTGCGATCCTCCCTTTGATTCACACTTCCCTGCCCTGAGCCTGACATTTTTTTTAAACCTGCAAGAAAATGTTAGAGATAAAAGAAATCTCACTAGTCACTCCCTCACGTTTTCCGCTCAAAGTGTGTATCACTCCTCTCGTGTTTAACTCAATTTTGGCTTTTTTTTTTCCTCAATTAAACTTACACACTCTTGCCTTTTATCTCTCGTTTCCTTCTAGCAAGCTCTTTTTTTTTTTCAGACTTGAATCCAATCTCACAAGCTCCTCATAACAATCGATAAACCGCCAAGCAAGATCAAATTCAGCAATATACCGCTCAACTCAGCAATTCAGCAAATTTTCGCGAGATTCTGATTCATATTCAATTTCTGCTACTGAAATCTTTTTTTTTTCTATTCGGTCAAACTATCACTGATAAAAAAAAATGAGTCGTCCTCTTCAATTTTTTTTTCTTTGCTTTTTTTTGGCCTCTTTTTTTTTCTTTGCTTTTTTTTTGCTTCTTTTTTTTTTGCTTTTTTTTTCTTTTTTTTTTGCTTTTTTTTTCTTTTTTTTTTGACGAACTCAAGTACAATATATAAAGAAAAAAAAACAACTAGGACCGAAAACCCTAAATCAAAATTGAAATCACAGCAAGAACAAATTCAGAACCCTAATTCGATTAATAACGAAACCCTAATTCTATAAACCCTAGATTGATGAATGAAAAGCAGTAAAAGTAGGATAACTAGACCTTGTAGAACCAGCTCTGATACCAGATGATATGAATCTGTGCGGAAGATGATCGTTCTACGAAGGTCCGTGAGTTACGAATTGCTGACCTCGACCCCCAATCGAACCTGTGATTGGTAATCTCGGTATGAACGCGACCTGTTGATGAACCTGTGTCAACCAATCCACGCTATAACGCCACGAATAAGAGAATTCGCGATCTTGCTCGATAAGTTGAATTCGATCGCTACAAGAGAGCCTTGATAAGATCTAGTCCTCAAAAGAACTCAAGAAGAAAACTTTTCTATATAAAATTCTGCCTCCTCTTAGAAACCTATAAGCAACCTTATATAGGGTGCTAACCCTAATCCTAATCCTACTAGGATTAGAATTACAAAAATAACCTTAATTACTAAAAATTCGTCCAAAAATAGAAATAGGCCTAAAAGTTCATCTAAACGACTCCAAATCGCTAAAAAACGTCATCAATCACTACTAAAGTAGTGAGTATTGATCAGCGGCCCGTTTCCAAGCGTCCATCCAAATTTGAGCCAATTCGGAGTTCGTCAACTCTAAGCTCCTTCGGAATTCGCTGGACCAAAAGTAATCATGTTGCGCCAAGGAGCTTCAGAATCTTTAAGTTTCGAATCCAAATTATCTCCATTCCAAATATCTTGAACCATGATGCCGACAGTTTGTTTGAATTCCTTCGCTCTCGCTCGAGTAATCGGGCCTAGCGGATAAAACAACGGGTCCCTAGCACCTCCTCCTCGATAGGGTTCGATGTCCACATCAAGACGGGTTCTAGTTTTCCCGGCCAGCACTAGCAGACCCGTGTGTGTTTCAGTGCCCTCTTGGAGGTCAGAAAGGAGGGAAAAGAAAGATTTGAATCCAAATGTCCAAGATGATATCATGGGCTATCTCATAATTGGGCATGCCAAAAAGTTCTTGTCTGCCTCTTAGCATAAGGCCGTTTGCTCTAGCATGAGGGATTGCGATATTTTGGGAATCATAGGCTTAAGCCACCTTTGCTTTGAGCAGCTTCTTGACTGAGACATGGTGGAATCTGAGCTCCCTCAGCTGTATGGCATCTCATGGAGGAGAGAGCATGCATGTGACACACCGGCCTCGAGCCATGAATCTGACTGAATGTTCTTGTATTCATAAATGCCTGAGGCTTCGGCTTATATCATGTGAATTCAGTATATCATGTGGTATCCACGTTAAGAAGAAAGACGCTCTTAAATGGGGTTCGAATTTAATCAAGTTCAAAGTTCTCAAAAGAGCTATGAGATGCATGGGCTTTTTCATCATATTTAGACCACTGATCGGGCCAATATGGATCTCAGGTTTTTCGAAATATATATATCTATTTTGTCAGTTTTGAAATGTTAAGACTCTTTCGGAACGACGATGTATTGGACGCAATGCACTTTATATTTCACAATAAATGTTTAAATTGGATCGGTTAGCGAATACAAAATATTGTGCATGTCGTGATTACAAAAGTTTTGCCCTTAAAATACATTATTGTTTGTGGACTTTATTAGCTTGGGTCAACTTCCTCCAAAAATTTGTTCAATAATTCTTTTTCATTCTGGTGATTGCTGAAAATCTTTTAGATCGATCAAAATTTCATCCGAGATTGGTCTAAACACTTCCCGATTCTTTCTTTTAACTTTCACTATTTTTCAATCTGTTAAGCACCAATTTGAAGTACGTGTGTTCTTACAGTTCAATGACAAGTTTTAACATTCTAAGGCTCCGTTCGTTTCACAGAAAATAACCTCCGAGAAAACGTTTTTTGGATTTTTTGGTATTCGTCTCACGGAAAATAACTTCCCACGGAAAACGTTTTCCGTCCTATGGACAAAACTCCTTCACTTTTGAGGAAAATGACTTCCTCTCTCTCAAAAGAGGAGAACATTTTCCCATAAGCCTTCTTTCACCATTTGTTTTCACTATTTTCTTCTTCTTCTTCTTCTTCTTCCTCAGCCAGTCGTCAGCCACGGCAGCAGTTGGCGACCAGCCAGCTTGAGCCTCGCCGGCCTATGGCAAGGCTCCGGCTCGCTTGATCCAGCGCGGCTGAGCTTGCCCAAGGCCGGTTGGGTGAGCTTGGGCCTTGCCAGACATCGACGAGGCTCTAGCAACCTCGGGCGAGGATCGAGCCTCGCCCTGCTCGCCCGATCAGTCTCGGGCGAGCTCGGCCTCTCCGAAATTTGGCAAGCTCGAGCCTCGCCGGCCTATGGCGAGGCTCGAGCTCGCCTGTGGCCGGTTGCCATCCGCTGCCATGGCCAGCGACCTGCCGGAGAAGAAGAAGAAGGAAATGAAGAAAAAGAAAAAAAAAAGAAAATTAAAATATTTTTGATAAATAAAAATTATTAAAGGTATTGCAATGAGGAAAATCCTTTTCATACCAAACAACGAAAAATATTTCCGAGACTTTTTTAGATTTCAGCCGAACACCGAAAAATTGTGTCATTTTTCAGAAAAATGACTCGCGGGAAAACATTTTCCAGAAAAAGGTACTTTTTCCGCGAAACGAACGGAGCCTAAAATAGAAAATCATCAGAAAATTAGAAACGTACTGTTTCCAGAAAAGAAACCTAATTCACCCTTGCCTCGCGAGGACCATAGGAGTGGACCGCCATGAGGTTGGCCTAATCGTGGATTTCAAGGAAAAAGGCGACGCCGAATGTAAATGATTATAAGAAAAAATGGGAGAAAAAGTTTTAAAAGAATCATAAACCTATTGCATTTGCATCAATTCAATCTTAGTATTTTCAATTAGGCCAATTTAATCCTAAACCTTTTTCGCATTGGTACCAATTCGGTCCATTCGGTCAATTTAGGCCGAAAATTGCCGATGCGGGCACTGGCGGTCCCAGGTGGCACGGCCGACGTTAACGTGGAAAGATTTTATGATTTTTTGAAAATGTTTTTTCAGAATTTTTTTTTACTATTTTTCTCCTTTTCTGTTCTTTCTTTTTTCTTTTTCTTTACACTGTTGGCTGGCGAGGTTACCGACCATAGGCGAGGGCCCTTGCGCCCTCGCCCAGATCCAAGTGAGGGCCTTCGTGCCCTTGTTGGCCACAGGCAAGGGCATCGTTCCCCTGCGCACCACAAGCGAGCGTCGCAATGCCCTCACCTAGATCTGGGCGAGGGCGTCGCAGCCCTCACTGGCCAACATGCAAGTGTTTTGGCCCTCGCCTGGATTTGGGTGAGGTCGTTGGGCCTTTGCTTAGACCAGCTTGTGGCCGACAAACTCGTTGGCCAACAATGTATAAAAAAAGAAAAAAAATTAAAAAAATATGAAAAAAACAATTAAAAATTATAAATTTTATCCACATCAACGCTAATCCTGCCACGTTGGTCCATTGGCATTCACATTAGCGATTTCTAGCCTAAATTGGCCGGATGAATTAAATTGGTACAATTGTAAAAATGTTTAGGACTGCATTGATATCAACGCAATACGTTTAAGACTTTTTTGATACTTTTCCCGACAATGGGATTTCCCAATTCTGGAATTGGATGTTGTCATTTCAAATTTCACCAACTGCATGCAAACTATTTTGGGTCCAGAGGTCATTTGCATAGATCAAAGGCTTGGACTCGGCTGGTTTTGTAAGGCTTGTAAAGCACTCCATGAGCCTTCGGGTAACCGAGCCTCTGCGCTCGTGTCCCTATGCCATAAGAAGAATATCGATTATGAGAGAATCAAATGTACATGCAAGACGAAAGTTATTTATCGTGCAAAATTTTGTCCATCTTTTACGAATCATAATGTTCGAGCCAACGGGCCAGCATACCCTACATTTCTCGATTCTCATATGATAAATTGTATTGGTTTGTCGAGGACAATAATCTACCAGTATTTTGTGTGTATCTATATTTTAAGTTAATTCATAATAATGTTTAAACATTTCTGGGAGCATATAGAAAGAATTCACATTGTCAAGAATTAAATGTTCCTATTTTTTTTGTTAATTCAATATTATCATCTTCTGATTGGCCAGAGGAAACACGTCACCGTCTTCGGAATTCAGAGTCGGATTGCGAAAAGTACGTGAACCCAAGTTTTGATTTTACGAACTTAAGCGTTAAGCCTTGTTAAATCTGAATTGTAATCGTGGGCTTTCGTGAAATCACGTCAAATATGATCGTATCAAGCCTGTTTACATGTCATTCTAGCTTTCCTTATTGCCAATTTCTTTTACTTTTAGTAAGATTGAAATCAAACCAAATCCCAAGAAACGGTTGGGTTCTGTTTGCGAACCGCTCTCGGCTCGGACCAAACTGTCAATAAAAATGGTTCAATTCGGTTCGGATTAACAGGTTTGAATAGCTTTTGCTCACTCCTATCTTTAGGGCAGAACTAATAAATCGCGACCACGTATCCGTCTTTGAGCCTGACTTGCAAAATCTGAGAATGCACCTTTAGTACGTTCGCATCTAACATGAGAAAGTGTTTAAAACTAGATAGGACTCCTGGAATTCGCCGCTTAGATAGACAGTATGGCTCAGGCAACAAGTGCACAGATTGAACTCACTGTGGTTATCTTCATGCTGGTGTTTGCGACCACCCTAGACATCACTATAGAAATTCCAGACCCGTGATCGGAATGCTCGATGAGACATGACTACAACTCATTTTGAGCGAACCCTGACACCGCCAGATGCAAGTTGGAATAAAGCCGGAGTTGTCCAAAGCCAAAGTCCCGTCCTTGGAAGGGAAAGAGTTGGTCGGTATACATAGATTGGGAACTAGCTCTCAGTATGGCTACATACTTGGATATGCTCTTTTCAAACTAGAGCCTCACCTGAAACTTTCTATACAATGAAAATGGAAATTCATCAAAGAAGCAAAACTTAGGGCTTTTTCTCCCCCATATGGTTCTTGATCATATGACAAAATGGCATAGAAGCAGTCACGAAATGAAAGCAACCACCTGCTAATGGGATTAGAATCATTTCAAGAAGAAATCGACCGGGCCTTCGTACAAATATTAGCTGTAGTTAACTATCTTTGGATGCTTAATTACGTAAGCATATCTCGTTGTTTGTATACCGTTGTAATTTCATTACCAAAACTTTGAGGGAAAATAATACAAATGGTTCCTGAACATTGGCTCATTGTACAATATGGTCTTTAAACTTTTAATTTGTTCAATGCAATCCTTTGAACTTTGACCCAACGTATAATATTATTCATGAAGTGTTAATTTATTTAATGTGGTCCTTGAACTTTTGATATATGTTGAATGTAGTTCCTAAACTATATGAAAATATTTAGTGCTGTCATTCCATAAATTCAAGTTAATGGAATTTGTTGCTTTGGTTTCCAATCCGGTAAGTTTGAACAGTAGACAAAAGGATAACGTTGTACGTATGATATCTATGTAAGATGTTCAACTTAAATCAGGATATAATAATCCCCTTAATTTGTTTAATATGTTCAATCTGGATATATCTTGATTTGAGTCAAATATCTTACGTAGATAACTCATGTGAAGTGTTATTTTTTTTTCCACTGTTCAAACTTACCAGAATCGAGGCCAAATCAACCAATTCCGTTAACTTGAATTAATGGAAAGACAACATCGGTCATTTTCATATAAGTTCAGAAGCTAAATCGAACATGTACGAAAAGTTCAAAGACCGCATAAAACAAATTAAAAAGTTCTCGGACGACATTTCGTGCCGAGCCAAAGTTCAGGGACCATCCATGCGGTTCTTCGAACCTTTTTGATTCCTATAGGATCCCCTAGCCATGCCAAACAGAAGTACCCCTTGTCATTGGAGCAACCCTCCAAACTTTATGTTACCCCCAAATAATTCCACGCCCCGAACGATACAAAAGATCCTCGTCACGGCTCGCCCCCACTTCCCCAACAAGACTACATCAATTCGCCCTCCTTCCCACGTCGTACCGGGATTTCTCAGGAAAGAAACAAGCAATTCCCCAATTATTTGCAGGCCAAATTCCATAATTGCAGAGAGACCCAATGCTGTGTCCCATAACACCAGCCATTCGTATGGCGAAGCAGGACGTGGGCTCGAAACGAAGCTAAATCGTCCATTTGCGAAAAAATCGCTGTCCGACAGCTCATGTCGGACGTACCGACCCGGCGTTACGCCGTGGAGTTCTTGCATGGATTGGAAACAACTTCGCTAAACCGGTACTCGCCCGGTAAAATCGTCCGCCGGGGCGAGCCCCTCTCTCCAGATCTTTCCTTCGCTTCGAATCTTTAGATGCTCAGAAGAACATGAAAACAACCTTCGAATGGAGGAGTTTCGGATATCATCATCTTTTTCTTCTTCTTCTTTGATGTTTTTATTATGTTCCACACTTCATTTGGACACTGTGTGCCGTTCTAGCGTGAGAATGAAAGTAGAGGCCCCGCGAAATGGACTTGTCCAACCATGTCTTGTCTTCAATTCGATGTAACAAATTGGAACATTGTACGTGAGAAAAAAAACAAGGCAGGAGCTGTATTCATCCCACCCTTCGCAATGTTTCAACCGAGAGGATGAGTACATCATACAATGAATCGCGAAGATATTATTTCAAAGCGCAGGGAGCACTTGCAGTCATTCCGCTTCCGAAACTACGCCGAGGACGACGTCGGATGCGATCCGTCTATTTAAATGCTCGTTTTCGGTTCATTATGTCACTTGGTATGCCGATTTTTGAGGCCGGATTCAGTATGCTCTTCCATTTTCACGCCCTTTTACTATGACGGATTGTGACATCTATGTCTTTCTGTAGTGACAACGGAGGGGTCGAGCGACTAATCCCTTATTGATACACGCAAATGGCTCTGCCGACTTGCATTGGATAAGACTCCATTCATAGGATGGGCAGCTTGGCCCTCGAAGTTAACTCTTCTTTTAATGTGGGAACCCCGTAAAAATGGAACGCTTTATTCAATCGAACAGAAATGGAGTGCGCTTAAATTGCGATCTCCATCATAGTACTAAGTTTGGGTGCAGCAGGATAAATGTTATATCACTGCTGTCTGGTGGTTGGCTGTGCACTCGCTTTCACGAGGGGTGGAATACAATGAATGAAACAGAAGTGAGAGTGAGTTGAGTGATTCTAGGCTTTTACTGTGAAAAGAAAAGGAAGAAGGTAATTTTGAAGAATTTCTTCCCTAGTGGACACGGGCGGATCGCAATTGTTGATTTTGTGAGTCCCACGTAAGCTTCATATGTGGCTCTCACGAGATTGACGATCGTTATACATGCCGTATTCAGACAAGTATGTTTCGGTGATTTTCGAATCATGACGAGATTCATGGGCAACAATCGCTGTTCACCGAGTATAAATGTGCATGATCTCAAGAGATGGGTGGAAACAAAGAGAAGGATTTTGTTAAACATGGACATCAAAACATACTTGTGAATCTGGAAGAAGAAAGATGAGATCCTTCATCTCTCTCGACGTTTCCATTCGATAATCCATCCATCCAAAATCACTATTTCACGAGAATAATTACACAAATGATACTTGAATAAGGGTTATCTTCTGCCCGCCCACGGATTTAGCAGCAGTTCAGAAGGTCGACCTGTTGTGGAATCTCTGAATCTACGCTTATCTTCGACTCTCCAAAGTAGTTCATCAGTTACACCGCCCTTCCTTGTCTCTGGATGCCCAGGTAGCGAGAACCAAACCCATATTGCTAGCTTGGAAGGCCAGGGGTATTAATCGATGTTGATTTATCAGTTGTGACGTCTCTAATTTAAAACCGAATATAAAACTTTGGTTTCACTCACCTCCTGACGGAAAATGGATAAATTCCTGGATATAGATATGTCTACAACAAGACATGAATAAAATAGAAATTAGAACCAGAACATTCGTATCAACTGTACAAAGTACTTGAAATACAGTAAAGAAGTACCATTCTTGTATTATTTCCAAAGGAGTTGCAAATTTATTACAAAAGAATACCCTAAACTCGTCGCATAGAATTGCACAAAGGTAGATTGGTGGGTTCGAACATCTCATGTGCACATCATCCATAGATATGTTAAAGTTAAAAGCTCTGTTTGTTTCAGGGAAAATGAATAATTTGAAATATAGTTTCTAAAAAATGATATTTCATATCGCTCTTATGAAAATGAAAAAAATGAAATCATCCACGACGATATTTTTCATTGACTAATAATTTCAAGGGTATAAAAAATCATTTTTAGAACAATATTTTCATTGTTCACGAAAATGATAAGACAGAAATTGTCATGATCGGAAGAGATTTCCTCTAATCTCTAATCGGGATGGAGAAAATCACGTCCATTAGCCGCTTACGTCTCTCTTCCTCCCATCAAATCATAATTTTGAATCTAAGTCATCGCTGCTACACATCCTTTAGCCGTCGCCGGCTGCCGTGATCCACCGCGGCGGCGGCATTGCCAGAGACAAGTCTCTCTCTCTCTACCTGCGGCCGCATTGGAAGCACTCTCTCTACATGTCGGGTGACCATTTCAAGATTCTGTGAATGCTGCTCGTGTGATGTGACAGAGAGAGAGAGAGCGAGAGCGAGAGAGAGAGAGAGAGAGAAGCGATGACAGGAGGAGTAGCGCTCCTAGGAAATGGCAAATGGCGACGAGGAGCAGCGGCGGAGCGCGCGTTTGGTTTCGCAGTCGACACGGTTTACGCAACAGCAACGTGGTTGCGACGGAGGCCCTGATCCTGAAAACGAGAGCTTTCTCGAGAAAGCCCCGATTAACATGTGTGCTACAGTTTGCTTTCCATGCATGGTATGCCCGTCACATGATGCTGACAAGACGCCAAAAAATGAATACGATCTGTCGAAATTACGAGGTCCCCATCGGTGGCTCACCGTCCACATAAGAAGCTGCACCATCCTCTCCCTCTCTCCCCCCCCCACCCCACCTCTCTCTCATTGCTTGCCTTCCCCTCTCGCTCTTTCGCTCCCCCACCGTCTCAAAACCTATGACAAGATCCTCCTCCTCTCGTCCCTCTGCTGTTTCCCATTCCCTCTTTTCTCGCTTCCCATTTGCTGTCCAAAGCACAATAGGTCCCTAAGTACATGGAAAGAAAACCATCGTGTGTATAAGCCCGGATTCGGTTCCCACCATGCAGATTTGAACCCATCCCATGGCTGGTCCAAGCGATAGCTCGCCCTCACCATCACAATCCACCACGCTGCCCTTGCCCCGGTCGACCATGCCGTGCCCCGTCGTCGGGCCCGACACGACCCAGCCGCGGCCCAAGAGGGCCCGGGACAACAGCAAGCACCCGGTCTACCGGGGCGTCCGGATGCGGGCCTGGGGAAGGTGGGTGTCCGAGATCCGCGAGCCCAAGAAGAAGAACCGGATCTGGCTGGGCACTTTTGCAACCCCGGAGATGGCTGCGCGCGCGCACGACGTCGCCGCGCTGAGCATCAAGGGCAGGACGGCGATCCTCAACTTCCCCAAGCTCGCCGAGTCGCTGCCCCGGCCGGCATCCAACTCTGCGCGCGACGTCCAGGCCGCCGCCGCTAAAGCTGCTTCCATGGCTTGTCCACATTCGATGCAGTCATCGTCATTGTCGCCGCCGCCGCTGCCGCCATCATCGTCCCCGCCGTCATCATCAATGCCGATGCCATCGTCTTCGTCTTCGTCTTCATCGTCATTGTCAATGATCGACACGTTATGGCCGCCGACAGACGAATCGACGACAGAGGAACTTAGCGAGATAGTCGAGCTGCCGAGTCTCGGCACGAGCTACGAGTCGCCCGAGCCGGGGAGCGAGATCGTGCTTGCAGACTCGTTGGATGGTTGGGTGTATCCGCAATGCCACAGCGAGGATTCTGGTCTCTTCAGCGATCAAATGTTGATGGCAGAGAGTGTGATCACCGCTGGTTTTGAGGCCTCTTTGCGGGATTACTAGTGTCAGTAGCAGGTCTCCCTCCGTGCGCGTCCGTTCTAATGTACCGTCTTTGTCCTCTCTACGGTGGAAATTTTGTTCTTTCCTTTTTTTTACTCAAGTTCTTACATGTTTCCCTTTTGTTCTACATATTCGAATACGACGAACTGTGCATTTTATGTGGGACGAATGACTGACCCAGTTTCACATGTGAGCAGTCTCCCATGACCACAAATTCTAAAGGGAAATGATTAGCTGACGGTGCCGTCATTTTGCAAAATGCACGGCACAAAGTCAGCCGCACAATTGAGGAAATAGGAACACTGGTTCTACCAGTGGGAAATTTTTTTTTTTTACTTCCCATGGCTTCCTATTTTCTTGGCTTAATTTAGCATTTAGAGAATATAAAACAATACTGAAATCACAAATAGAAAAATTCCGGTCAGTGGATATTTTTCCATCAAAGAAAAGATTTAAGTAGGCTCGAAAATTTTAAATTGCAACTTTTAAATGAGCGAATATCGTTCTCCACCAAAGATAAGATTTGGGGATACCGTTCCAAAATAAAATAAACTCGATAACTCAAAGAAATAGGAAGGTGACTATCTAATAGACTTTGTTGAATTTCCGATTATTTAGTATTTTGTAATCGATGAAGACATTACCGTGGAGAAAATTTCATTAGTCTCCACTTGATTGATTGCAAGAAAGTAAAAGGTATGTGTTGACCTCGAATTCTTGTTGGTGTCTATTATTATATATTTTAGACATACCATACTTTATTTTTTTCCTAATCTCATTGAAATGGACAGAGTTCGTACTTCATACTATTCACGACCCAGGATTCTATTTTATTAGCAATCCAATCACTGTTCACATTTTTTTCTTTTTCTTATCAATGAATAGAGCTCTTTACTTGTATGACTCAGATGTTTCGTCTTTTTCCAAAAAGTGATTCGACGGATGGAAATTGGTATGATACTTATGAAATTGATGAGATTGATATTCAAATATTTCTTCTTAGAATGTATTGATTATCTACGAGATTTGCATTTATGGAATGATTTTTTGTCTACTAACCATTATTCTTGTCTTAATATTTTCTTTAATTCATATGTTTTTATGCATAATTGATATCAGCGGTCTTTCATTTTAGGTCAGCAAAGAGTCCTTCTATAGCAAATTTGATTTGAACGAAAGGAATGAGGAGCCATTTCATTGCACAATGATTCGATTTTGATATTAGTTGTAAAGCCAATATTTTAAATATTTTTTCATCTTTATGATGTAATAGATTATATTAATGATTTCTTCTAAATTAGCGATAATATTTTATTACTTGTAAATATCCATATTTCTGTATTTAAATTGCTTTTCCATCTTCATATTCAAAATGTGCCACTGATTGGGATTTTTCCACTTGTGACTTCGGTGCTTCCTTTTCAAATCCTCTATATAATATTAAATTAAGTCAAGAAAATAAGAAACCATTGGAGTCAAAAAAAGGGAAAAAAAATGAAGCCGCTGGAACCAGTCCCCCTATTTCCTCCATAAAAAAATTTGTGGCTGATGTTGGACCGTTTCTACCGTCACGCAAGCCCTACCGTTAGGCTAGCCGGCTCCAATTCTAAATGTTGATGCCCCTTTCCAGTGGAATTTGCTGCTGCACTGTATAAAATGACCTGCTGTATATAATCTTGTTCATCATCTTCTTCTTTCGGGACGGAAGCTTGGTGTTCTATCAGAGAAAGGAAACAGACAAACCAATCAACATCGCGTGTTCTTGCTGATGAGATTTCGTGGTTACGTACAATTATTGGAAGAAAATCATAGGAGAAATCTAGAAAAATAAACTTAGGCCCGACAAAATGTAGCATAAAGAAAATACTTAAAAAAAGGACCTAAAAAAATTGGCAAGTTAGGAGGTTTGACTTTTGTTAGTTGTGACTTGTCATCACTAATCTTGCAATTTACCGCTAAAGAAGCCTCCTCCTGACTTTGATGTAAAGCCAACTGATATATTCTTGAATTCCCATGGTATACAATAAAAATAATCAACCTTTTACGCTTTTAATCATAAATCAATCGACTTAGCATCAATCGCGAGTCGAATTTCAATTAACTTGCCGGACCTAATCAATATTTAAGTATTAGATCACCGTATGAAACATCATATTAGGGATGCAAACTTTGTAACTCTTATCTTGATCGAGAACGAGCCACTCTTTTTACTAAGGTTTGATGAGGAACGAGACCTTGTCAACTGGCATGGAGACCCGCTTATGAGTGGAAAACCGAGTTCAGAACTTGCGCGGGGATGTCGTGACTCGTGATGTGCTAAAGCGAAATTTGTAACCTTAGTTACAAGTGGCTATTATAATAAATTATATGGCATGGAATAAGGTAGAAAGCAAGCAATCCAAGGACTTCAGTTTCATTTTCATCAGCGCCACCTCATGCAATGGGAGATATTTCAGATTCTTAGGTGACCCCTTTCCGTTGAAAAGACAAAAGGTGACATAATCAACGTTAGTTCTCACTTTATTGTCCCTTGTAAAAACTTGAAACCAAGTGATTAGTGACGAGTGCCCTTATGGAAAAAAGAAGAGTAAGAGCATGATAATTGAGGATGTAGTACTGTCACCTTTCATCATGGTGTCTAGAATCCTAGATGTCAATGCTTTTGTTCTTGATCGATTTTGATAGAACGAGAAACTTACTTTCATTCTTTTGCTTTTCCAAAGATTGAAATAAAGGTGTGCTAGGATATGGTTGAAAGGAAGAGAAAAGAGGACAAACAAAAGCAAGACGTAGTACATTGGCCCAGTCAATGTGATCCGTCGGATCCTTAGGACTTCACATGAGACCCACGCGATCCAATAGATAATATGCATTGCGCCATCTGCGCTGGGTGGATCCAATAACTTTGCTTCCTAGAAAAAGTAAAGGTAAGTGATTTTCCTTTTTTGGATGATGTCAAAAGGAAAATGAATTCTTATTGGGTGGTTGGAAATGACTTAATTTTGATTAATATTTAAGGGTTAATACCACAAAATATATCAAATTATGTCCACTATTACACAAATATCCCGACTTTTTTTTTGTATCACTAAAAACACTAAACTTGCCCATTTGACACAAATACCCCAAACTTTTTTTCAAGTCATAAAAGACCCCGAACTTATACTAGTGTGACAATTATACCTTATATGAAACTGAAACAGAAGAGGTGTATGTCATACATGCATAAGTTTGAGTTTTTTCGTGACACAAAAAAAGTTGAGGGCATTTGTGCCACGTAGATAAGTTTAGGGTTTTTGCGAAAAATCAAAAAAGTTTGAGATATTTGTGTCACGGTAAATATAGTTTGAGGTTTTTTGTGGTTTTTGCCCTAATATTTATATTGGTAGGATCATTTTATCTTAAATATGCATTTGTAATTTAATGTGTTATTTGAGAAGTCAATTTAATTGACATCTCCATTATTTAAAAATGCTTTTTCTTTATGGTTTTGTCTAGAAAAAGAAAAAGGAGGAGCATTATCCAATCAATCAAAAACTTATTGCACGATGCCAATTCAATTCTAAACTTTTCAATTTTATCAATTTGATCCTAAACCTTTACTCGAAATTTCAAAATAGTCATTCCGATCAATTTTCGTCGAAAATCCCTAACGTGGCAGTCAAGTTATCGTTGGTCGTCCTATGTAGCACATCGCCACGTCAGCGATTTCCAGGGAAAGTTGACCGAAAGAATTACATTGGAATACCGCGCAAAAGTTTAGGACAAAATTGATAAAATAAAAACATTTATAACCGAATTTGCATCTGCACAGTATATTTATGATCCAAGGAACAATTTGCCAAATGAATAAAAAAGGAAGGTTTCGTTTTCCACGTCGCCCAACGTGTTTCGTGAAGGCGTGAAAGTGGCCTTCAACGTCAACTTCATGTCATAAATCTCAACACGTGAGACGCCGCCCCAATGATGTGAGCTTCATTATTTGTAGGTACAGCCATGACCGAAGGAAAAGTTGATGTGATCCCCATTGCTTTCCAAAGCTCGAAGCAAAAGCCAAACACTCCTTTGTGTTTTCTTCTGTAAATCTCTCGAATGGCAACGAATCTGCTGCATCCGAATGATCACGAAAGAGGCAAGCCGGATCAGCAACAGTCCAAATGCATTTGTCTTGCTGATAAACCTCTGTTTAGCAGCATATGTACCCTGGGCAGCAGTACTCATGTCTCGCGGCATGTCCGAATGCATCTCACGCTATTGATTTACATGCGGTTGCTATTGACTTGGTGATAAACAGCCATCGAGCATTAATCATCGAAAATGAAAACCTCCCATAGGGAACCTTCTAATTTTGTTCAGGGGGGACATGTGATGGAACCCTGCGGATCTAGTACGAGGGACCATAGGAGGATGGACATTGACATGTACATAGCGACCAAGGAAACATTAGGGTACGCTTGTTTTTTTCTCCATGAATTACAGGAGGGAACTGAACCACAATAGCAGGTTGCGGACTACCAAGTGAAAACTAGCATACACCAACAAGATTAGCATTTTGCTGTATTCGCACGTTCTCACCACCATGAAAAGCTCATTTTCTGATCTTTGTGTTTCCTTTCACTAACCAAACGAGCAGTTCGTTGATTTCACGTATGGCTTACGCGTTTTCGGTGCGGTGATATACTAGTCATTGTGCAAACGTCCGGCACAAGACGGCACGTGACGAGTGATTTCAAAGGGCACAATAATATGGGCTCGCTCTCGAATCTTTTCGAAAAGAAAAAGGGAAGAAAGAGAGCTTTATGCATATGTTTATGTTGCAATTTGCAGATCTCTTGCGCACGAGTACATCCTTGGATTCTAACTAAAGATCTCCCACCAGCAACAGGAGACAATCAGCTTTTGTATGCCCGCCAAAAGGCAGCTAAGGTCCCTTGGTCAAACGACTTATCATGTGGGTTCCAAGATTCAATTGAGGTTCAGAGAAGCGCATAGACGGTCGTCGGTCGTCGTGCACTCGTGCGCGAGGCTAAAAATGGCTTAAACTAATCCCGAATTCGAAAGCCTATCAGCCACTACAACATTCGTGTCGGTTAGAGGCGCGTAAACAACATTCATGTCATTTGCGGTGTGAATGGAGGACTCCATGTGCTTGAGAAATGGTCTAAAAAGTCCTATACTTATTATACAACGATCAATTCAGTCATTAACCTTTAAATTTTATCAATTAAATTATAAACCTTATTTATTATTTTCCATTGTCATTTCGGCCAATTTTGATTAGAAATTACTGACGTATATACCATCCGTCTTACTTGACACGACAGTCGCTGACTGAATGGACTTTTTCAATTTTTAAAAACTTTTATGAATTTTTCTCCTCTTTGTTTTCTTTTTTTTTTTCCTTCTTTTGCCGCCGATCACCATGGTTGGTGACCGGCCACAGGAGAGGATCAATGAGGACTGGCAAGGTTGACCCTCGTCGGATCCAACGAGGACGACCGTCGTCGGCCCTCGCCTATGGCCGGTTGCCGACTATCATCAAGGCTGGCCGACCTACGGAGGAAGCAGAAAAATAAAAAATTAAAAAAATGTAAAAAAATTGTAAAAAAGTATTCATGTAAGCACCGGTCATCTGGTCATGCCACGTAGGATGGCCAGCATCCACATAGGCATTTGTTGGTCCAAATTAGCTGGAAGAATTATATTGACAAATCATCAAAATGTTTAGGGCTTAAGTGGTCAAATTGAAAAATTTAGATTTGAATTGGCATACATATAATAAGTTTAGGATTTTTTGGGTAGTTTTACCCATGCATTCTAACTAGACCTGTTAAAATGGGTTATGGACTCATTTTTTAATCCATATTTGATGAGTTGAGTTTTATATGGGTTAGTTATATTCCATAAACGGGTTTAGAATGGTAAACACAAAACAGAATTGGTGCTAAATGGGTTCACAACTTACTTAGATTTAATTCACCTCTATGACTCTCTCTTGCTCTCATTTGATCTCGCGCCTACATCTAAGTTTGAGTATGAGTTTTCCTAAATTTGGTTAAATATGAAAGTGTCTTAACAAATATGGGTCGAGTAGAGTTGGCCCAGGTATGGGTTGGGTATGGGTTGAATTGGGTACGAATCACAAAATTTTTATTGAACAGGTTAAATAAGTCAATTTGAGTCAAACCATTTTTAACCCGACCAGACTCACCCGTTTAATGGGTAAGGCTCTTACACCATGCATGTATCACAGGCCGGCAGTTCCTTGGTCGCAGAATAACCCATGCGGTGCCTGACGTGTCATTCACACCATACTAGCCTTCATTCACTAGTTGTTCCAAAGAGCAATGCAGCAAATATCTTCTTCGTATTGGATCGTACTACGCCCAGCTAAGCTCAGACGTCTAGTCCATTGAGCAAGACACGCAGATCTGTTTAGATACAACAACTGGTTTCGGCCTATCATGGCCTCATCAGGAGAGCAACATTAGCTCCCGATCAGTTTGTGCACTGGAGGCCAACCCCGCCTTCAGAGCTACTAAAGGTATATTCTTTCTATCTTAGAACTACTAACACCAACCGTCCTGACATCACTCCTATGACCCAATTATATTTCATCCATTCTATATCCTCACTCTTCACCTGATAACCTCGAGCACCACTCACAGGGGTATAGGAGTTCGAGAGAATCACGATCTGTGACATTCTTTCCCACTCAATTCCACAACGCCCTTGCATCAATTCTCACCGTAAATGCTGCTTTTTCGGGACTTACATGAGCGGCAGACGCTCACCCAACAATACAACTTCACTCTACTGGTGGCTTTTCTCGATTAGAGTCGTTCGGCAATCTCGGTCACTTGTGTTTTCCTTGACAAGTGTGGCATTTTGGCAGCACCATCCTTCGCCTACTCCGGAATTCTCATGATTTCGGCATATCAATGGAGGTTTTTCTCCTTGTTGATAACATGGTAGCAGACCCATCTTGAGACTCGCCAAATTAATCTATGAACGTTTTCCCTATTCGGTGAGGAATCAATTCTTTCTTGTGCCCCCATTATCATCCTAGAAGCAAGTTGAAAGTTGTACTTTGTCCGAGCATCTTTTGGCTCTGGCAATTCACTCTCTGCCCTCGTAGGTCTAGGTAGACCATAGGTTTTCTTTGACTCACTCACTTACTGGGGGATCTTGCTCTTATACCATCTGTCATGGGCCAATAGTTTCTTGGTCGTAGAATAGCCCATGCAGTGTTTGTAAAATTCTGCATGTGTCAACAAATATGTTGAACAAGTAATACAATGATGAGAAGAGTATCGTCCCACAGAGATTGATGATAATAAACCAATTAAATATTAAAAATAGACTAATTCTAAAATTTATCTGATAGCTCAAAATAGAATTGAGTATAAATAAAAATTGACAATTTTAAAAACGAAATTTTATAAAACTAAAGGCAGATAATCAATAAGGTAAAATACGTTAGAGCCGATTTCACCATAACCAATAGATATGAATTTCAGATTATTATGCATACAAGAACAATATCAAACATGTGATAGCAAAATTTCCTAGTCTATTTACTATCCTATCTTTAAGTATAGCAAATCTACTCAGTTCATCAATTCACTATATTTCTATGTGAATTTAAATAAACATATGTGCATTAAAATCTGTGAATATTCTCGGTTTATAATGAATCTTTTGGATCACTTTACCACCGAAAGTTACACAAATAACATGGTATATTTCTATCCACATTTAATTCATGATTATATATTATAATGAGCAATTGCATATCATCACTTTTCGATCTCAAATATGCATATCATATCATTCAAGTGATGGCCAGTCATTTAAAGGCATTAAGTACAATAATATATAACTCACATGAATGAAATTACTTACAAAGCATAAAAAGCATGAAATTCATATCATCATGGTTAGGCTACATTGTAGCTCTAACAAAGAAAATCAGAACATAATAGAAGAAGAAACAAAAATATAAATTAAATCAAACATCTTAAATCAAAGAACAACAATTCTGTCACCACTTTTGTCTTCTCTTCAAAATACTTGAAAAATTCTCATAACACTGAAAACAAAAACGATTTAAAAAAAAACTCGCTATTCCCTCAAGTTATCCTATTTATATGATAACATCCAAGACTCCTTTTACAAGACAATTACTTCTTTTTCACATAAAATTAGGGAATAAATCGCAGAATTCCCAATGCGATATCTACCTTCTAACTCTTCTTTGGGTCACATATTCATTTCCTTCTTTTTACCATATTTTCCTTATTTTCTCTATATCTCAATATTCTGCATAAACAAGGGAAAATTAAGTAAATAAAAGAAAATCCAAATATATTCTAACAAATATTGCATTATTTATTGGCTAGAATAGATAAAATAACTCTATTTTAATAGAGTTATCAAACCCCAAAACTTAACATTTTGCTATTCCTCGAGCAAAAGCAAGATATAAAACAGACTCAAGCTAACAACCTCGTCCATGACTTCCTTCCATAATTGCTCAAAATCACAATTCAAAGAAAAACACAAATTTCATCCAAACATAGAAATAGATTCATAAGTTAAAACCAATTCTAGCTATGTGATCCAAGTGTGTGTGCGAGTCATCAACTTTTCGAATTATATGCAATCCATATAAGCTCATATTTGTATGCAACCTCTAAAAACTCTTTATAATTATAACCAAATCTCATAGGTTTGTTTTTCATTCCTCTCTCCACTAATGTAAGCTAATCATCCAACCAAAAAATCAATAGGACTTTCCTCATGTTGTAATGTAAGGCCGGGCTAACGGTGAGATAATAGTAAATTTAAGCTCAAATCACCTATGAACACATTGATTTCTAGGATCTAATTAGAGCACATGCCACTATCCCCAATTTCACATCTTCAAAATAATCTTTTGCCACCACGCGTCATCATTCTTCCTCCTTTTTTTCTTTTCTTTGCTTTATGGTGGAGTTCCTCCCTAAGTCCCTCCTAATATAATGTGAACATTCCCAACCCATTGAGTATCCAAAAGGCTCACTCAATTGAAAGTTGGATAGCGAACCATAAAAGTAATTTTTTCTTTTTCTTTTTTTTCTTCTTTTTTTTTGAAACGATACACCCCAAACAACCATAGCAATCAAATTATTTCCATGCTCCACCCTTCCTCCCAAATTGCTATTATGCTCAAATAAACTTTTATCCTAAAAAAAATCAATATGCTCATGGGGCGTGGGACAATGATATAATTTAGCAAAAGGTAAGCTGAAAAGTACGTGGGTGCTAATGAAAGATTGGATAATAATTAAGGCTCAACGGGGGTGACTATGGATAAATAAACAAGATTGGCTTGAAAGGCTTAATCGATCAAAAAATTGCCTAAATCATTTTCTCAGTTAAATGTAGCCTAGGATTTTGCCTCAAGAGAAAATCAAACAAATTTTAAGATTTGGGTGAGATTTAAGAAAAGCACATACTGCACATGAATGTTCTCTAGATGTACACACTACTAAAAAATTAAGGACTTTTAGTACTCAGAAAGTGGATCAACATAATCAAAATCAAAATTAACTCACATATCATTCGCAAGTTTGAACAAAATTTAAATTTTCCTAAGAATTGCAAAAATTCACAACAAGGAATGCAATCATGCAAAAATAAAAAAAAATCAGATTTAGCAAAAAAAAATTTTAGCAAAAATTTTGTTTCCCCTCAAACTTGAATGAAGCATTGTCCTCAATGTGAAAAACAAAAGAAACAAAGGAAAAATAGGAGCAAGAAAACTCCCCTTACTATTGGATGGGTCCATGGATGGTCTTGATGACTAAACTCCAAAAAGGTGATCCTTCAAGAAAGAAAATTAACTTGGATAAAAAAATTAGTCATGTTTTTATTTTGAAAAAAAATGAACATAAAAATTAATGAAGAAACATAATAAAAATGCTTGGGTTACCTCCCAAGAAGCGCTTGCTTTATAGTTTTCAGCCAAACAATCTCAGATGTTGATATTCTGGAGGATGAAGTTCAATAATGGTCTTCAGCTTGTTGTAACCACCTTCGAAGTAGGGCTTCAAACGTTGACCATTCACCTTAAATGTGCCTTCGATGTCATGTGCAACTTCAACTGTTCTGTATGGAAATACCTGTGTGACTGTATAAGGATCAGACCATCGAGAACGTAACTTTTCTGAAAAGTTTAAGACGAGAGTTATAAAGAAAAACTTTTTGGTCAATTTTGAACTCTCTTCTGATATGTGTTTATCATGCCATCTTTTTGTACGCTCCTTGTACATCTTAGCATTTTCATAGGTCTCATTGCGAAATTCCTCCAATTCATTTAGTTGCAACAATCTTCTTTCACCTGCAGACTGCATGTCAAAATTCAGAAATTTCAATGCCTAATATGCTTTGTGCTCTAATTCCACTGGTAGATGACAAGTCTTCCCAAACACTAGCCTAAAAGGAGAAATCCCAATTGGGGTTTTGAATGCTGTCCTATAGGCCCAAAGTGCATCATCAAGTTTCATTGACCAATCTTTCCTAGAGGCATTCACTATTTTTTCTAAAATTCTCATGATTTCCCTATTTGAAACCTCTACTTGACCACCAATCTAAGGATGATAAGGGGTTGCAACCTTATGTGTGACTCCATACTTACTCAAAAGTACTTTAAACTGTTTGTTGCAAAAGTGTGTCCCCCTATCACTTATGATTGCCCTAGGAGTGCCAAATCGGGTAAAAATATTTTTCTTCAAGAATTTGACAACAGCCTTAGCATCATTTTTTGGCAATGCTACAGCTTCTATCCACTTGGACACATACTCCACAGCCACTAAAATGTATAAATTACCATAAGAAGATGTAAAGGGTCCCATGAAATCAATACCCCAAACATCAAATAATTCACACACAATAATATTGTTTAAAGGCATCTATTTTTTTCTAGAAATATTTCCAGTTCTCTGACACCGATCACATGAAGCTACAAAGAAGTAATCATCTTTAAAAAGTGTGGGCTAATAAAATCTAGATTGTAAAACCTTAGCTGCAGTTTTGGTGGCACCACAATGACCACCTACCTTTCTGTCATGACAATGATGTAGAATGTTTGCCCTCTCTTCATCTGCAACAGATCTCCTTATGACCTAATTGGCACATACTTTAAAAAGAGAAGGTTCTTCCCAAAAATAATTTTTAACATCTAGAAAAGAATTTTTTCTTCTGTTAATATGACAATTCAGGAGGATGAATATTACTTACCAAATAATTCACAAAATTAGCGTACCAAGGAATTTTTGTGGATTTGATGGAAAAAATTGTCTCATCAGGAACTCTTCCATAATTGGACTTACCTCTTCCTTTAAATTCGGAATTCTTGATAAATGATTTGCAACTAGATTTTCAGTCCACTTCTTATTTTTGATTTCCAAATCAAATTCTTGCAGCAATAAAATCCACCTGATTAAACATAGCTTTGATTCTTTCTTTTCAAGCAGATACTTAAGATCAGAGTGGTTAAAATAAATTATAACTTTTGAGCCAATTAAATAAGAACGAAATTTATCAAAAACAAAAACTACTGCCAAAAGTTCCTTTTCTATTGTTGAATGATTCAATTGTGCACCTAACAAGGTTCGACTGACATAGTAAATGGTTTGAAAAATTCCATTCTTCCTTTATCCCAAAACAGCTCCCATTGCAGAATCGCTAGCATCACACATTAGCTCAAAAGGTAAATCCCATTCTAGTGCCGCCATGATAGGTGTCGATACTAACTTTTCCTTTAAAGTGTTAAAAGCTTGCACGCATTCATCGGTAAAATTAAATAATGCATCTTTTACCAAAAGATTAGATAGGGGTTTAGCAATTTTTGAAAAATCTTTTATAAACCGCCTGTAGAATCCTACATGCCCCAAAAATCCTCTGACAAGTTTCACAATATTGGTGGAGGCAATTTTGCAATAACCTCCACTTTAGCTCGATCAACTTCTATTCCATTTCTAGAAATCTTATACCTAAGCACTATTCCTTCCTATACCATAAAATGACATTTCTCCCAATTTAAAACGAAGTTAGTCTCCTCACATCTTTATAAGACCAAAGCCAAATTATTTAAACAAGAGTCAAATGATGAGCCAAAAACGGAAAAATCATCCATAAAAATCTCAATATATTTTTCAACCATATAAAAAAAATAGCCATCATGCATCTCTGAAAAATAGCTGGTGCATCACAAAGACCAAAGGGCATTCTTCTAAAAGCAAAAGTACCACAGGGACAAGTGAAAGTAGTTTTTTCTTGATCTTCTGGTGCAATAGGGATCTGATTATACCCTGAATATCCATAAATAAAGTAATAAAACTTATGTCCTGCAAGTCTTTCCAACATCTGATCAATAAATGGTAAAGGAAAATGATCTTTTCTAGTGGCATCATTCAATTTTCTGTAATCCATGCACACACGCCACCCAGTAACTGTCCTAGTAGGAATCAATTCACTATTGTCATTTTTCTGAACAGTCATACCTCCTTTCTTTGGCATAACTTGCATAAGACTTACCCAGGAACTATCAAAAATAGAATAGATGATCCTTGCATCAAGTAACTTAATTACCTCAACTTTCACAACTTCTTGCATTTTCGGGTTCAAACGCCTTTGAGGTTGGATAGTGGGTTTATGTTGTTCCTCCATCAAAATTTTGTACATGCAAATTGAAAGACTAATTCCCTTGATGTCAGCTATTTTTCATCCAATTGCACCTTTATGTTCTCTCAACACTCTGAGCAGTTTCTCCTCCATCAAATCTGTCAAAGAAGAAGATATAATTATTGATGAAGAAGAAATTCCATCTAAATAAGCATATTTCAAATGAGAGGGTAAGGGTTTGAGTTCAAGAATAGGAGGCTCTTCAATTGATGGCTTAAGCTTCGTTGTGTGTTGTCCCAACTTCTCAAATTTTGTTGCCTTATGCCTTGAATATGTTGGATTTGCCTTTATAAAATTTGCGTACTCCCTTATCTCCTCTTTCTCAATTTCTCTGTCTTTTGGTTGAACCAAACATGCTTCAAGTGGGTCTTTAAAAATATTTTCTTGAAAAACCTTGTTCATCAACTTGTCAACTGTCTCAACTCTAAAACAAGAATTATCATCATAGGGATATTTTGTTGCTTTAAAAACATTAAAAGAAACATGATCATCTTGAACTCTAAGAATTAACTTTCCATGTTGTACATCAATAAAAGCTCTTCATGTTGTTAGAAAAGGACGACCTAAGATAAGTGGTACCTCAAAATCTTTCTCCATGTCAAGAACTATGAAATCTGCAGGAAAAATAAACTTGTCAACTTTTGCCAATACATCTTCCATAATATTTCTCGGATATTTAATTAATCGATCAGCCAGTTGAAGCGATACTATGGTTGCTTTTACTTCACCCAATCCTAATTTCCTGAAAATAGAGAAAGGCATCAAATTAATACTTGCACCTAATTCACACAATGCCTTTTCAAAGTAAGAATCTCTAATTGTGCAAGGAATTGTAAAACTCCCTAGATCTTTTAACTTCGGAGGTAATTTATTTTATAGGATGGCCGGACATTCCTCATTCAACTTCACAGTTTCGTAATCCTCTAGGTTTCTTTTGTTTGCCAAAATCTCCTTCAAAATTTTTGCATAGCTAGGCATTTGCGCTAAAGCATCTACAAAAGGAATATTAATGTGCAATTTTTTAAAAACATCAAGAAATTTAGAAAATTGCTTATCTATTTTGTGCTGCTGCAGTCGCTGAGGGAATGGAACTGGCGGCACGTATGGCTTGGGATTGTCCGGAAAAAGTTTACTCTTGCCTATCTCCTTTGGTTGTTTCTTGACCTCTTCTTCTTTGTCTCTAGAAATCTTTTGCTCGACATTTTCTTCACCCACTTGTTTACCACTTCTCAGGGTTATAGCTTTTACATTTTCAATTAGATTTTTCTCTGTGTTGCTAGGCAAAGAACCTGTTGTCTCCTCAGCATCATGTTTGCTAACTACCCCACTTGCATGTCCAAATTTCTAATTGAAGGCTCTTGGTTGTGAAATCTCACATCTGTGCTCTTGATGAAGTCCTAAATAGTGTTGGCAAGTTTTGTGACTATATCTTCCAAATTGGACTTTGTCTCTTCTGGTTGTTTGAATTCCGGTGGCGGTCTCGTCACATGCTGATTATTCCATGAAAAATTTGGATGATTGCGCCATCCCGAATTATACGTGTTGGAGTAGGGATTATTCTGTGATCTGTTAAAATTCTCAACAAAGTTAGCATTTTCATTAGGTTGTGCAAAAGTGTTACCTACCTAACATTCTGTGCTAACATGTCCTCCACCGCAAAAATTGCATGTCATATTATGAATTTTCATGCTTGAAACACTCATATTATCTATCTTTTTGTTGAGTGCTTCAATTTGCGCAGCAATTGCTGTGAAAGCATCCACCTTATGAACTCCGTTCGCTTAGCACACTGATATTCTCTTAGTAGGTCATTGATAACTATTGGATGCCATCTCCTCTAATAAGTTGTAGGCTTCTTCTAGTGTTTTATTATTCAGAGTTCCTCCTGCAGTTACATCAATCATAGAACGGAGATTTGTGCTACACCCATTATAAAAAAGTTTGTACCTGCATCCATATGGGTAGTCCATGATGTGGGCATCTCCTAAGAAATTCCTTGAATCTTTCTCATGCTTCATACAATGATTCATTATTTACCTGCATAAAATTAGTAATATCGTTACGCATTTTTACAGATTTTGCAGGTGGAAAGAACTTACCAAGAAATTTTTGGGTTATATCATTCCATGTAGTGATCGATCCTGCAGGAAGAGAAGAGAGCCAACCTTTAGCTTTGTCTCTAAGGGAAAATGGAAATAATCTTAATTTAATAGCATCATCTGTAACTCCATTATATCTAATTGTGTCACAGATTTCAAGAAAAGCATCAATGTGAGCGTTTGGAGCATTGCTTGGTAGACCACTAAATTGCACTGATTGTTGAAGCATCTGAATCAGTGATGGCTTGATCTCAAAGTTATTTGCTTGAATTGCAGGTCTCCTGATGCTTGATGCGGTGCCCTCAACTGTTGGCGCAGTACAATTTTTTAAGAGTCTACGTTGATTTTTACCATCATCAACTCCCTTAATCTTTTTAGTGTGATTTCTCTATTCTCTCAGTCACCTTTTAAATGTACGTTCGATTTCTGGATCAAACTCAGCAAGTTTTCCTTGTTGGCTATGTGTTATGCACTAATGTATACTCTGAAAAAAATAAGATAAAAGCTAGATTAAACTTAGAATTATCCGATATCAATATTAATTGGTATTAAATAAACAATCCCCAGCAACAGTGCCAAAAACTTGTTCGTAAAATTCTGCATGTGTCAACAAACGTGTTGAACAAGTAATAAAATAATGATAAGGGTATCGTCCCACAGAGATTGATGATAATAAACTAATTAAATATTAAAAATAGACTAATTCTAAAATTTATCTAACAGATCAAAAGAGAATCGAGAATAAATAGAAATTGACAATTTTTAAAAACGAAATTTTATAAACTAAAGGCAGATAATCAATCAGGTAAAATACGTTAGAGCATCTGATTTCATTATAACCAATAGATATGAATTTCAGATCATCATGCATACAAGAACAATATCAAACATGTGATGGCGGAATTTCCTAGTCTATTTACTATCTTATCTTTAGGTATAGCAAACCTACTCAGTTTATCAATTCACTATATTTCTATGTGAATTTATATAAACATAAATGCATTAAAATCTGTGAATATTTCCGATTTACAATGAATCTTTTGGACCACATTATCACCAAAAGCTACACAAATAATATGCTATATTTCTATCCACATTTAATTCATGGTTATATATTATAATGAGCAATTGCATATTATCACTTCTCAGTCTCAAACAAGCATATCAGATCATTCAAGTGATGGTTAGTCACTTAAAGGCATTAAGCACAATAACGTATAACTCACGTGAATGAAATTACTTACAAAGCATAAAAAGCATGAAATTCATATCATCATGATCAGACTACATCGTAGTTCTAATAAAGAAAATTAGAACATAATAGAAGAAGAAACGAAAATATAAATTAAATCAAATATCTTGAATCAAAGAACAAGAATTCTGTTATCACTTTTGTCTTCTATTCAAAATACTTGAAAAACTCTCGGAACACTAAAAACAAAAACGATCTAAAAAAAATCGTTGTTCCCCAAGTTATCATATTTATATGATAATATCCAAGATTCCTCTTACAAGGCAATTGCTTCTTTTTCACATAAAATTAGGAAATAAATCGCAGAATTCCCAATGTGATATCTATCTTTTAACTCTTCTCTGGGTCGCATATTCCTTTCATTCTTTTTGCCATATTTTCCTTATTTTCTCCGTATCTCAATATTCTGCATAAACAAGGAAAAATTAAGTAAATAAAAGGAAATCCAAATATATTTTAACAAATATTGCATTATTTATTGCCTAGAGTAGATAAAATAACTCTATTATTATAGAGTTATCATGCAGCGCCTGACGTATCGTTCACACCAAGTCAGCCCTTGTTCACTAGTTGTTCCAAAGAACAATGTGGCGAATATTTTCTTCGTATCAGATCGTACCACCCAGCTAAGCTCAGATGTCTAGTCCATCAAGCGAGACACATAGATTTATTTAGGTAAGACAACTGGTTTCGGCCTACCATGGCTTCATTAGGAGAGCAGCATCAGCTCCCGACCAATTCGTACACGAGAGGCCAACCCCGCCTTCAGGGTTCCTAAGGGTATATTCTTTCTATCCTAAAACTCCTAGCACCAATTGTTCTACACCACTCGCACGATCTAGTTGTATTGCATCCCTTCTATATCCTCACTCTTCACCCGATAACCCCGAACACCACTCACAAGGGTATAGGAGACGAGACAATTGCGGTTCGTGACATTCTCCCCCACTCAATTCCTCAACGCCCTCATTGTGAGCTGTTCTGTCGCTTCCCTGCTGCGTCAATTCTCACCATCAATGCAGCTTTTCCAACTTTGACAGGAAGGTGTTCGAGAAGTTAATAAGCATTGAGGCATATCTTCACTTGACAATTTAAGTTATCAATAAGTTGGCAGTAGTTTTCCAACTTTTCCGAACGATACCGCAACAAGATTCGAATCCATCTTGATCCTTTGAAAGACATTATTGTCACTTATTAACCCCCCACGTTCTTTGCATGTCTGTTCTCGCAACTTCACATCACACTGTCTTCTTGCTAAAAGGAGTGGATGAGTTGGAAGGAAACGTATTGACAATTATAACAAAGCATCTTCAACTCGTTTGTTGCTTCATTCGCATGGGACAAAGCTTCTTAGCTTTTCTGACCGCAAAAGAACCTCGTTTAGAATGTTTATTGTTGAGGACTAGAGGCCAAACTGTCTGGTTTTGGCTCTGTCGAAAGAAAACTACTGATTCATGAATCTTTTAGGCCGGTTTTGAAGATTTTGGCAAAAGTGCAGGGCCTACCTTAATTCATTTGGATGTGGACTTTCCACTTTCAAATGTAAGGAATTCCGGATGGACTACTACTTTATGTTAGGGATAACTACAAAAAGTATCGTGAGGTTCGATCCCAATATCAAATACCATTCCCACCTTTAAAACCTATAACTTAAATCGTGAGCAATTTCATATCAAGTTGCATCCTCGTAACTCCACTTATCTACGGAAATTGCCATTTTTCTTTCTCAAATTGTCCTTCGCACCAAAAAAAACCACAAACCCTTACATACATCCTTTCTCATTTAGCTCAGCCTCCCATGGCTGCAAGCCACGATCTCCGTAAGAGAGACGAGATAGGGTAAGTTGTTGGGGTGAGGGGCATCGGAGGCGGTGGCGGCGGCGGCAAGAGCAAGGGTGGAGAGAGAGAGAGAGAGAGAGAGAGAGAGAGTGTTGTGTGTATGATACTACAAGTGAGTGAGTGAGAAGGAGGGTAGAGAAAGAGAGATAAGGAGGAAAAAAGGGTGTACGGCTTGGGAATGAATGCAACTATAGTCATTTTGGTCAAATTTAGCTGAAAATTATTGATGTGGATATTGGCTATCCTACATGGCACGATCGGTTGATGTGGACAATTTTTGCAAAATTTTTAATTCTATTAAATTTGTTATTTGTTATTTCTTTTATTTTCTTTTCTTTTTTTACTTTTAGGGGACGACAAGGGTCACTTGGCCTCACCACCCGCCTGGGTGGCGCTGCTGGAGCGCGCACTCTTCCTCTCGCAAAAGGTTGAGTGTTCGAATCCCGGGCGCCGCAGGGTGACTTAACCGGTGGCACGTGTGTGGTGGCTAGCATGTGTCGCCCCCAGGGTTTACTTCCCGGCTGTCGGCCGTGCGGGGGTTCCCTGGGTTATCAAAAAAAAAAAAAAAAGGGTCACTTGGCCTCAGCCAATGGACAGTGGCACCCCGCTAGCCCTTAACAACAAAAAGAAAAGAAAAGTAAATTTAAAAAAATTATTCACGTCAGCACCGGCCATGTCACGTAAGACGATTAATGGTCACGTCATCGATTTTCGATCAAAATTGGCTAGAATGATTACATTAATATATCGTTAAAATGTTACTAAACTAGTACAATTGAAAGATCTAATACTAAATTAACCGTCTTATAATAAGTTATAATAAGTTTAGGACTTTTGGGTAATTTTTCCTTTTTGAAAGTGTGGATGGTTTCTCATGTATAAATGTAAACGTGAAGGTCTTTTTCGTAACTATCCCTTTATTTAACTGTACATGGTGTGAAAAAGTAAACTCAAGAAAGGCGTGGGTCTTTTTCGCACTTTATTTTACTAAACAAGGTGCGAAAAGTAAACTCAAGAAAAAGGTGTGGTTCTTTTGATGCATAGACAGGAAGTGATTATCCAAGCTATTAAATCATGAAATTCGTCATTTGATTAATTCCATTTGTAAAACCCATTAATTCATATGGTAAATGGAGGGTTTTTTTTTCTAATAATATGAATATCCTAACTTTTGACTCGAATAATATTTCATGGTTGCACGAAACTATCTTGTACCTAATTGGAAAATCATTCACATCCCAAAAAAGATGTAATTGACCACTTCAATACATTTGTACCTAAACCTTTTCTATTACACATGGTGTCCGAATCAGGTCGATGAAGTGGTTATCCAACTTATTGAAGCAAGTAGCGAAGAGAATTACAACAATCAGAACATTGCTTCGGAACTCTCTAAGTGATGAAAAGTTCAGTTCTAGATGAGAAAATTACGAATCCCATGTTCTTCCACAAGCAAGGAGACGAAGTACCTGGACACTACTAACGCATCACATCACGTGCCTTTCCAAGAATGAACCGATAAGAAAGCGCCGACCACGTAACATGTATCGGGCGATGAGGTCCTTTTCGAAGCAGTCGCTGTCGCGTGACCCCCCGTTGCACACATATTGGGCTTGCATCCACCGATATCGTTCCATAATTTTTTCTTCTGAACGGCCGATCATGTTACCAGATAGCCGAATGTTTTTGACCAATCTTTTTGATCGAGGATGGAGACCATTTCATATCAAATTGATCCAGAGGTGAAACGTGGTGTCAGAGGAAGGACAAAATCTTTGGACGGGTGTGTCCATCCATCTCTTCGATGTTGGTGTCAAAAAGATTTCCCAATGTTACAGCAGGTCGAATTCAGGATTTGCCGGGTCGACGACAGCATTTTGGTTCAAGCGACCAACATTATTTTCCGTGAAAGCCTGAAGAAACGTGCGAGTTCTTGTTGCCCCACGAGTTGACATTCAATGTGGTTTTCATGCACTAGCCTATCCTTTGTCGGCATAAGCTTCAATTTACCTTCTCGAAGACAGGAGACTGCGTGACGGACGATGCAAGTGACGAGATATATGATAGCTATAGTAAAAAAACCAAATTACTTCCCCCTGTAAAGTTTGATTCCCCCAAACTCTTCCGCAGAAGTCGACTTCCACGCTCCCCTAGCTGCAACCCCCATCTCTCATCCACTGCCCACCACCGTCCGCAACCGTCGAAACTGTCCGCCCCTGTCTCCACTGCCGTTGTCGTCTCCCTCTTCCACTATTCGTGCTTATCTCTAGTTCATCCCCCTCTTTGATGTGTCCCCTCTCTCTCTCAGTGTGTGTTCGATGTTCTGGTAAACGGACATCCATTCATGACAATGATGATGGCTCCCAACCTCGATTTTAAAGATCGGAGCAGCCATGGGTGATTTTTATCGAGGTTTGTCAACGGCCTTGTCATGGTTTGCGAGGTTGTGAGCCACCATGAGCGACCTCGATCAAGGTTGCCCATGGCATGTGACCTTGGGTCGACATGGATGACCTCGATCTTAAATTGTCCATATCTTGGCAACCTCGGATAGAGGTTAGTGCTGCCACCCTTCGACCTCGTCCAAGGCCACCCGAGAGAGAACATGGATGACCTTGATCTTAAATTGTCCTTATCTTGGAAAAGGCCGGCAATCTCGGATCGAGGTCGGTGCTGCCACCCTGTGACCTCGGCCAAGGCCACCGGAGAGAGAGAAAGATCTCATTGGTAGCGAGAATAGCAGGCGGAGGGCAACGGCTAGCCAGGTAAGTGTAATATTTGATTAAAAAAAAAAAAGAAAGCAAATCAAAAGGTCGAAAAGTCAATAAAGAAGCTACAGTGAGCTTGCGGGAGAGAAAAAAAGAAGGAAAGGAAAGAAAGAGAAAAGAAGAGGAAGAAAGGGAAAGAGAAAGAAGAGGGGTTTCATACGTAATCGCGGCGGACGTCTCGTCAAGCCAATTCAACATCGATTCATAATGTCCGGTAAGTGCTCGCACCTCTCGTTTGTCCAATTGAAAAATTTTCCCGGATTAGAGCTAATATTTCGGAATTATGTGTTATTTGAGCAGCGAAATCCGATTTTTGAGTCGTTGAGCTATGAATATATATAGAATTGGTAGTCTAGGGTGTCGTGGAGTCGTGAGATTTTACGGATCTTGATTTGGACTCACAGTTTGCCCAATATGAATTTTTGAAGTTGGCCGCGCAAGGTGACCAGTGCACAACCAGCGGTTTTTAGGCCGATTTTCGTCTGTTTTCGGCTCGATTTTAGGATGGCCAAGTTAGGGTTCTTGTAGTGCTTTGAATGGGCTTTCTATTGACTATAAGCTCGCTTGAAACGGGGTTCGGTGGAGGAATTTATGGTGTGATCGAGTTTTGCGCTCAAGCTCTAAGTTGTGGACGGTTTGGATAATCGCTTTAGACAAGTGATTTGTGGGCAATTTTAAGTTGTCTCGTTAGCGTTTAAGCATCATTTAGCCGTTTCGTAGTTATCGTAGTATTTTACTTGATTTTGACATCGATTCTGGTTTAATTGTTAGGATTACGAGATCGTTGATTCGAGTGAGCGTCGTTGTTTGATTTTTGGGGATTCTAGGTGAATGGTACTATCTCTTTTATGAATTTCTAAACTCATGTCTTGAAAGTGGAAGAGACTTGATATATAATGAGTTGTGAAAAAATATATTTGTTGCATAAAAGTATGGATTGGGCATTTACTATATTTTGGTATTTGTAAATGGTTTTAGATATGTTTTGGAAATAGTGTTGCAAAACAAGGTATATATATTGATTTGAAATGGGTATGTGAAATGTACTATGGTTTGAGAAACGAGTTCTCGAAGGATTTAAGAAATACTTTACAAAAATGATTTCCGGTCGTTGATTTGAGTTGTGAAATGTCATATACTTGGTTTGTGAAATATGTTTAGCTTGACGAAGAAAGATTGTGCTTTGTTTTCTGAAATCAATTGATGATATTGATTGTGGATTATGAGATTTATTATGAATTTGGTATTGTGGATTATTAGAGGATATGTGTTTTGCGCTCAATATCGCTGTGAGCCCATTTAGGGGCCTAGGGGTATGCATACCGGGTTTAGGATATCCTTCTAGGTCAAGCCACCGATTTTGTAGGTGGAGACCTTGCCAAGGGAGGAATCTTGGTAGCCTTGTCACAAGGCTTTGTGTCGTGACCATAGTTTGATATTAAGCAATAGATTGGTCGATGGAATAGACCATCGACATGTGATGTGATAGGAGATTCATCAATAGAATAGACCATTAATGTGTGATTTGAGATTAGTAAATGGAATAGACCATCGACGTGGTTTTTAACGGAGATTGATCAATGGACTTGACCATTAATGTTTATGATGATTTAAATGAGTATTTCTGAATTGTATAAAACTTGTTGAAATGAAACAACGCTTACGTGACTCAATATGTTCTTTATATTTTGAGTTTGGCTCTTGAAATTCTGATATTACTTTATGTATTCATGCATAGTGGTTGCTCGATTTACTTATAAGAAATACGCACTGCTTACTGAGCTGTGGTTGCTCACCCCTCTCTTTCCCCAATCTTGTCAGGTTCTTTGGTTGATAGCCGATAAAGCGAGAGTGATGTCATGGGGATTTTTGGGTGGTTTGAGGTTACGTCCTTCGGGAGGAAGGATGGCCGTGTCATCCCCATCTTGGTAGATTTTGGGGTGTGACAATAAGGGCAAGAGACAGTGGCAGTTGACAAGGCTTAGGGTTCGAGTTGGTTTAGAGTGAGTGAGAATTTAGGATTTCATCATGGGTATATTTTTTAAAAGAAAATGACACTTTCGTAAATAGAAACACAAGGATAATTGATGTGAAAGTGTAAAGTGGTTTTCAAATATAAGACTCAAATATGCATTTGTGATTTTCAAAAATAGAGATGTGTAAGTGGTCACCGGGTGAAATGTGAGGTATGTTTATGGTAATCTTCATTTTGATTTTTTATGAAGGGCTTTTCTTCATCGATATGGAAATCTGAACTTTTTCCTCGGCTAATCTTCACCGATGCACACTCGACTCGCGTACATTGAGAAGGTTTTGCCCACATGAAGGCGACGTGATCAAACACGAAATTGGCCACATCCGAGCTAGGTGCTTGACAACTAAGTTGAACTTCAACGCAAAAAAAAAACCTAAGTCGAACAAAATTAAATAACATTCTTTCTTTAATGTGGTAATATAATTATCATACATCTGCAAGCATGGTCCCATGTAGGGGTGAACAACGGTCTAGGGTTCACCCTGGACCAACCCTAGACCGGCCCAACCTGGCCGATCCTGGTTCGGTTTCCAGAGAGACTGGGTCGGTCCTTGGTCTTGAGACCCTTGGACCTTGTACTATGCAGGTTGGTCATCAGTCCTGGGACTTTAGAGTTGGTCCAACCCGGACCAACTCTACATATATAAAAATATAAAAATAAATATATATTTATTTGTTTTCCAAAGAACCTAAGGCCCCTCGCTCCTCTTCTTCTGGCGTTGAAAATTGAAACCTTATTGACTATTGAGCGTCGCCTCTCTTCCCTCGCCTCTCCATGGCTGTTCGCTAGATCTGCCTCTGTTCGTTCACCTCACGAACTAGCTTGCCTCTCTTGGTCCCCCTCAGCGCCTCAAACGGCGAACGTAGGTGGCCTCACTTGGCTCTCCTCGACGTCTCACGAGCGGCAAACACAGCTCATCTCCTCTCAATGCCTCACGAACGAACAAGATATGAAGTTGTTTGTATTACTTTTAGGTGTTCAAAAGTTGAAGCAATCTTTTGAGAATGAACAAGATATGAAGTTGTATAATTCATGGTTTACGTTATGTATTTTGAATATTTTATTTTTAATTTTATTTCACGTGTTTGTTTACTATCAAGTGGAGATTTTTATTGTTGCCTTATCTTAGATTTTTATTTGATTTGTACCGGGGTACATAGTTTGGTTACTCAATATTACATTGTTGATGGATATGTATTTTCAAAGTGTACCGTTTTTCCTTTTAAGGAATAAAAAAAATGAAACATAAAAAAAATTGGTTCCGAGTTGATCCTAGAACCGGACTGGACCCTTAGGGTTGGTCCTCGGTCCCAAAAATTGGGGACCAACACTGTGCGGGTTGGTCCCAGTGTTAAGTGTTGGATTGGCCAAATCTGAACCAACCCCTAGTCTCATGCGAAAACCTGGCTAAACCAGGTTAGTTGTCATTCAAAGAAAATCAAATGGTGGGCTAGTGGGCCGAGCCGGGCCGAGAGATGTTAAACAACACCATAGGCAAGAGACCTATAACAAATGATTAGCCCGACAACAATGGGCCAAAGCCAGGCCCTAGACAACATAATCCAAGAAAATGCAACGTTTGTTTGGCTACTTGAGAAGGTTTTTCTTGACGTAATATTGGGTAAATAATTTTAAAAACTATACAAAGATTCAGTGTCAATTGCATTATTAAGGTTCCATTTATTTCATAGAAAATAACTAATTGAAAGCACATTATTCACGAAATGATGATCGCTTGTATCGCTTATGAAAAGGAATAAACGGAAATATTTTTGTTGTTCACGAAAATATTTAGCTGAAGATTACCAGCGCTAATGGCAATGTTTTTATCGATTAATTATTTCAAGCGATACAATAATTATTTTTTAAAATATTTATTTTTCAAGAAATAAACAGAATCCTAAATTAATTATTTTTTTCCTTTTGTCCGTCTTCACCCACCCCGATAAGAGTTTCGTGGGGGGCTTCCTCCTTTGGGTTTTCAGTGCAAATAAGCATTATTGATATGTACGTCGTGGCTATGATTGGTTGGACCACGCGGTACTCATAATTAGAAGTGTGGGTACGACTTTTAAATGTCGAACAAGTTGAGGGGTACTTTTGTCAACAAAATTTAAGGGCCCTAAAAGGAATCTAATTCGTGCTAGGAAAAGGGCGTCATCACGCACTTCTCAAGGTGAGGGCTGCAAGGGAGAATTGCAACGCCATTTGGAAACTAGCCTCTAGCCTCGACATGACACGACATTCGCGTCGAGATCAAGAGATTCATTGAGAGATGCCGTTTTTATGTTGTCTCGAGAGTTAAGAGATTTCATTGAGCAGAAGTTGAATAGATGACTTTGGATTTCTCGTAATGTGATGTGACATGGATACGTTAAGAGATTATGTTTTATCGGCTCAACCAATCCCTTACGTCTCCTGTTGAAGTATTATCCCACACGCTTGATAACGGATTTTATATGTTATTTATATTCACGCCATCTTCCTCCACCTAAAAGCTTTTAGAACGGTTAAAGTGGTCCCATAAATTTCACATCTTATTAGAACCATTAATTTAAAACGGATCTCTAAAAAATACATCCTAATAGCTTAAATCTGAGCAATACATCTTTAAACGATAAGATTATTCTATATTCTAGAAAAGGGGCAACTTTTTAATGTTAATTTTTGGCCTAATTCCCCTAAAAACCCCCAACTTTAGGTCAAGTATCAAATTTGCCCCGAACTTTTTTTTGTCTCAGAAAAAATCCAAAACTTTAGGTCCAGTCCCAAATCTACCACGAACTTTTTTTTGTATAAAAAAAATCACCACAATTCAATTTTTTTTCAAAAATATACCCTCATGATCCAGTCCCAACTTGACGTGACACTTCCACGTTGATAACAAATCCACATCAACAAAGTAATAGGGCTTTTTTTTTAGACAAAGAAAAGTTCGAAGCAAATTTGAACTGAACCTTAAAATTAAGTTTTTTTAAATTAAAATTTTTGTTTGGGGTGGATTTGTTATCGTCCCTAACTTTCACATCCTAAAATGGTTTTAGTTTGGAGAATTTCAACAATTTTTATTGGGTTGGATTTCTTATCGAAGTGGAAATGCGACGTCAGTTTGTTTCTATTGCCCTGTTACTTTGCTAATGTAGATTTTTTATTGACGTAGCAGTGCCACGTCAAGTTGGATTGGATGATGGGGTATATTTTTTAAAATAAATTGAAATTTACTATTTTTTTTTACAAAATAAAATTCGGGGCAGATTTGGGACGGAACCTAAAGTTTTGGGTTTTTTCTAAGATAAAAAAAATTCGGGACAAATTTGAGAGTTGACCTAAAGTTGAGAGGTTTTTTTAGGGAATTCACCTGTTAATCTTTCCATGTTTTCCTTCATTTACACTCCACTTCTCCTCTCTCCCAATTCATCATCATAGGCCTCACAAAATGATATGTACACACTAATTTTTTCTCTCTAATTTTAATAAATGAAAAGGAGTAGACATTCCAACAAATATTTATAAGTGAAAAAGAAAAAAAATGATTTTTTGCCAGATTTTAGCACTATTATTAATTGGGGATTTTTCAAGGTTTGAGCAAATCGACCTAAAAAAACAAAAAAGAAGGTATGGGCAAACATAAGCGACCAAAGTCTTCTGATGGCTCCAAATGGCGATGCAGAATCTTTGACGTCAACTCTGAAGCGCGTGATTGGCGCCGTAACGATCCAACAACCTCACTGAACGCAATTAAATCTTTACAGTATTTTCAAAAAGTGTAATTTAAATCTTTTTTTATGAATAATATTAGAAATTGCTCGTGTGGCAATTCTAAATTAGATTTTTGATGTGGGGTTATGACTTGATTACACTGTATAAAAGATGTTCAAGTCTCAATTGCACAAATCAAAAGATTTTGGATTTAGATGCATCGTTCAATAAAAAAAAAATCAGGACTCGATTACCCTAATCGAGAAGTTTAGAGCCTGGTTCCATATCGTATATAAAATTTGAGATTTATGCGTATTTTTTTCGATTTTTAGGCGCTTTAGAAGGACCATTTCGTCAGCCAATTGACGACGACCATCAAGAATTCCACTAAAAAAGTTAGGTAGCCCGACGTTTCATGCTTCGTACCCGGTGCGGCAGACGAATGGCGAGGACCTAAAAACTTTCTCAACAAGAATGCAAATGCAACCGATAAGAAAGCACTTTGGAACGAGACTGGATTCTAAGAGGAGGAGGAAGTAGACAAAGGCATGCGGTTTGCAGGCTGACTGGTCCAGGCTTTTGGACCATTTGAAAAGCTGTTCACTTGCAAAGATAGGGGATAGCTTGTTCTTATTATCTTTAGGTCATGGTATGGCCTTGAACACCTTTTGCTTTTGTCCGTTTTTGTAGAAACGACTCGACTCGACTCGACTCGTAGAGTTTGATAGTTATAGGTTCACTTGTCACCTATAAATTTCACCTAAATGGGAAATTTTGGACTCGACTCGACTCGACTCGTAGAATGCTTTCTAAGCAAGGTGGGACAAGAAAATGTAAGGAGATGTAGGATGCGCTATTTTGCGGAAAATAAATGATTTAGAAAATATTTTCCTAAATAATGATTGCTTGTATCGCTTTACAAAAAATAAATGGATGAAAAATATTTTCATTGCTAATGAAAATATTTATACATAAATTGCTATTAATAATGAAATTATTCATTTTTCACAAAACAAACAGACTCGTAGCCTTTTGAAACACCTCTTCTGTACAACACATCACCCTTTCTATTCTTTTGGATCACTAGGTGTTGAGTAAACAAGTTATATCCAATCCAACTCTATAGCTGATTCATCGGACAAAATCCAAGGAGACAACCTATATTTGTTCAAATCCAACCAATTAGGTGTAAATTGCTTTATTTTATAGCCATCTCCATAGGCAAAACACCTCGACTTGACCTGTTCTTGGGCTTTCGGGTAGTCAAATCTCCACGGTCGTTCCCCTAGATAATTGAAAAAAAGAAAGAGAAAAAAGTGAACTCGAAGTTCTAGATTTTGTGCATGAAATGCAATCAAGTTTTACACTTTTTAATTGGTTTAATTAAATCATAAATCTTTTTTAGAAAGTACTGTCAAGTCCTTTCGACAAACAATACCTAAAATTCCGTATGTGCTACTTAAGATTCGCCTACATAACATCCTTAAATTACACTTTCCAGCATATTTTTTAGGACTCAACTACATTTTTAAGTGAAGGTCTACGACTTAATTGAATCGATTGAAATGTTTATGACTCGGTTGTACTTTTGAGTGAAGGTTTAGGACTCGATTGAAACGACCAAAAGGTTTATGACTCGATCGCATTCCGCACATAAGAATTAGGAATTGTGATACAATTTTTTCTACTAAAAAAGTTATTATAACCTTGGAAGTTTGAACGACTCACTTAAGATAATCAAACCCAATCATGTCCAATCGCATTGGAATGGTTGATGACTGCCATAATTGTGGTTGGCAAATGGCAGCTAAACAAGATTATAATGGAATTAACATGGGGGGTTGGTCGCAGAGAGACTTCTTGAATGATGTATTGAAAGAAGCTTTCGAATTTTGATGATCTGTGCCTTAACATTGCCAGATTGTGCCCACATATTCTAATTGTGCATTCAATTCCACAAACGTCTGGGCTCCAAACAAGCTTGTTCGCATGACATGGTGGCTCCTATCAAATTTTTACAAAAAAATTTCATGGCCGTGACATATTTTTATTTAAACTAATACCATGTGACCATACACAAATAGATGGACAGATACGCAATTGACCATAGTGTCTCTTGCCTTTTAAATTTGAATTCGAAATGATTGTCAAGCGTTCCATAAATCTCTCGTCTTTCCTTTGATGAAAATTGATATCATTTTCGGAAAATAGGTCGAAATCTCTGAACAATATTTTATTCTTCATTAGTTTGATTGTTTTCGCTATTTCTATCCACACACACGTGCATGTACTCTTTTTCTAGTATTATCTTGTTTTAGTTTGTTTTCCTCTACTACAATCATATAATGTCCGGAATGGGCTTTTACTTACTAGACAAAAACTCAATGTCTTCGTCCAACAAGGTATTAGCTCTCTCTTTTTTTGTCCTACTCTAACTATTAACTCACTCTCACACTTTTACTCTATCTCAACAAAGTATTAGCTTAGATGGCAAGAGATTGGCGCCTCACTTCATGGTCTTGGGTTCCTAGAAACACTTAAAAGAGTAAAATCTTGAATGCACCATATGATATGGAGAAGCACGCCCTTAAAATCCCATGAGGAGGTAGACCATTCTGGACGCACAACGGCCAACTCGAACACAACATGAATGCTAAATCTAAAGAAAGAAAGAAAAAATCTTAAATATTCAATAAGACGGAAGAGAAACCAAACTTTAATTTTTAAAGCATATCATGATGGACGCAATGCACGCTAGAGCCTAAAAGTGTACCTTTCTCACCATTAAAGATCCGAAAAATAAATCATGTCTGTTCTTTAAAAGGTGCAAGCTTTCAAGGTAATTAGGTAGTCCACACAACTGAAAATGATAGAATAGCCAAGAGCCTAGGAAAAGGAAGAATTGGGTGTGTTAGTGGCTAAACTACCAGCTTAGGCAAACTCTAATCTTCCTTGTTTTCCATGCAATCCGAATGTTAATCAAGAAAAGTCACTAATCATGCCAAATTAGTGAGCAAGCAAGCAGGTGAAACTAGTTGGATTTGGCTTTTCTCTGGTCTGTAATGATGGAGACCTTTACCAAAAACTCGTGTCTGGGGCTGAAACTTTCATTAACAAGGGTTTTTGCATTGTTGGCAAGGTCTTCTTTTATGGGCCATGCTCGAATTTGGGTTCATTATCAAAATTTTCTTTTCCCTTTTGGAGTCCCATGAAATTGTCCATAGTTTTGTGAATTTGTTACCTTTGCAAAAAGCTGTGCCTTCTTCCTTCAATCAAATAACTTTTCTTAGGACCACAAAAAGTATTTAAAAGGTTAAAAAAGAAATTGGAAGAACCCTCACCTATCAATGTACCTTTTCTTTTTTCCTTTTTTATCGAAAGTAGATGCGCTATATTCGTTTGCAATTGTAAATCCACTTGATTATACCGTTCTGAAACGACTTTCGCTATTAAAAAATCTCGGCATTCGAATTGAATACGAGAGTCGTGATGTATAGGTACGGCTCTCTATTATGGTCACTGCAAGATTGATCTCGTAAAGACACATTTTTCGAGTGGGTTTGGCCTGTTTGGACAGCATTTTGACACGAGTACGGTACTGTAGGATTTGGCATAATGAATTTGTCGTGATGTGCTGAACACAATCGATGACATTAACTCGATCGGATCCGACTGTGAAAAATGCTTCAGCATCCGATGCTTGATATCTAGACTTTCTTCATTCAACGGTCGAGATTTCGCACGGCAATTCTGCCGTGCAGAAAAAGCGCATCACAAAAATCTTCTAATGTTTTGTATTTCTACTTGTAATTATGAAAAAAACTTAGGAAGGGTCCATGTAGGAATTGTCAATGCCATGCACTCAATTGGCAAATGAACAGCCTATGAACACTTGGCAACAAATTTCCAACACTACCAAAGTCAACAATCCCAACACAAGTTGACTTAGTCTCTCTGTCTCCAAACTCCGTTCGATGCCACTGACTGTTCCTCTTCCCACCACCGTAATCAATCATTAATAAAAAAACAAATCTCTCAGATTCATTCTCCTAATCGCGATTAATTAACCTTAATCTCATCACCACGTTACTATCCCTCCACTGGTTAAAGCCTGCACCTTTTTCTTCTTCTTTTTCTTCTTCTTCTCTCTCTCTCTCTCTCTTCTGTGCGATGCCATTGCATGATGGGCGTGTATCTTCCTTAGAATTCAAGCAAGAACAAACCCCATATCCACTCTCTCTCTCTCTCAAAAAGGGACCCTTCATCGTTCGCCACCAATAAGTGGAGAAGCGTCATTCGATCGGGCACTGACTGAGCCAAAGGCAATTGGGTACCCGTCGAACGCCATGGCCGAGCACCTGCCCTCTCCGTTCGGCGATCCGGCGCCCACCCTTTCCGATCCGGAGCTCCGGGAGACCGCCTACGAGGTCCTCGTCGCCGCGTGCCGGAGCTCCGGCTCCCGTCCGCTGACATACATCTCCCAGTCGGAGCGGTCGGCCGGGGCGGCGGCGGCGGCAGCGGCGGCTCCGTCGCTGCAGAGATCGATGACGTCGACGGCCGCGAGCAAGGTGAAGAAGGCGCTGGGGCTGAAGCGGAGGGAGTCGATGGCCCAGAGGACGGGCGGCGACTCTGCGGCCGGCCAGGGCCGAGCCAAGAGGCCGGTCACGGTGGGGGAGATGGTCAGGGTTCAGATGAAGGTGTCTGAGCAGACTGACTCGAGGGTCAGGCGTGCTTTGCTGAGGGTCGCTGCTGGTCAGGTGCGAATGCTCTGTTTTCTGAAGTGCATGTTCTTCGCATGGTTTGAGTTCAAAAATTTTGGTGTGTAATTGAGTTGAGATTGTTGAAATGTGCAGAATTTTAGTGACTAGTGAATCATTTTTTGAGGCATGATGAGGCAAAGAGAAGTTATTTGGAAAGAGTTCACTGGTTTTACATGGTTTTGGCAATTAGGAATGATTGGAAAGAAAAGTTAGGAGGATATAGGTGGTTCTCTCTAGTCAGTGAAGATTTCCAATCTCAGTTCTGATTGCTAATCTTCATTGTAAGTAATTGAGTGCCAAATGGAAGTTTAGCATAATTAGCTCTTCCCCCGTTTTTTCTATATTTCCAGCTTAATTTTTTTTCACTGTTCTATTGTTACTTTATTATGGGATAAGTGGTAGCTGCTCTATCGTTCATCACGTTAAACCAAGGATTATAGTTTCAATTTTGTCGAGTTTTCTTGGTCACTTATCTATTGAAATTCTATTTGGAACAAAGGTATATCCTTTTAATACTCATTAATCTGTTGATGGTCTTTTCTAATGCAACTTCAATGGACAAACTTCTGTTTACCCAATTGTTTCAGCTTGGAAGACGGATGGAGTCGGTAGTTCTTCCATTAGAGCTGTTACAGCAGTACAAGTCATCAGATTTTCCCAACCCGCAGGAATATGAAGCTTGGCAAAGGAGACATCTGAAGGTTCTCGAAGCAGGATTGCTTCTGCATCCTCACCTGCCTTTAAGTAAGTCAGACACTACTCCACAGCGGCTCCGGAAATTGATCCGTGCCGCCTTAGAAAATCCCAGAGAAAGCGAAAGGAATGGTGAAGCAGTGCAGCTCCTTCGGAGCAACGTGATGTCTCTGGCTTGCAGATCTTTCGACGGGAGTGCTTCAGAGACTTGTCATTGGGCTGATGGTTTCCCATTCAATCTTAGGCTGTATCAGATGCTCCTGGAAGCATGTTTTGATGTTAATGATGAAACATCCATGATTGAAGAGGTTGATGAGGTTTTGGAACTCATTAAGAAAACCTGGGTAATTCTTGGGATGAACCAGGCCCTACATAATCTTTGTTTCGCATGGATGTTGTTCCAGCGGTATGTAGCAACTGGGCAAGCAGAAAATGACCTGCTATTTGCTGCTGGTAATTTGTTGATGGAAGTTGAAAATGATGCAAAGCACACGAAAGATGAAAACTACCAGATGATTTTAAGTTCCACATTGAATTCAATTTTGAATTGGGCTGAGAAGAGGCTTCTTGCATACCACGATTCGTTTCACAGCAGTAATATTGATGTGATGCAGAGTTTCGTGTCGCTTTGTGTGTCATCAGTGAGAATTTTAGCTGAATGTACCTCCCATGAGCATCGCAGGAAAAAGAATGATACTGATGTAGCTTGCGACAGGGTTGAGGCTTACATAAGATCATCGCTCCGCATGGTCTATTCTCAGGCGAGTCTAATCATTTCATACTCTTCATGCATCATGAGAATTGATGTGATGGCGGCACATGCAACTGGCAACTTCAGAAACAAAATCTATCTGCACTTTTATCATGTTGATGCTTTTTGTTGTGAGATTTCTGCTGGAATCTAGTTTTATTTAGATCAGTGAGCAAGTTTTATATGACTCAACTTTTTTGATGGACAATTCCTCCTTTCTCCCTTTTATATTTTAAAAAAAAGACTGCTCCTTTCTACATTCTGTTGTGGTCTGATGGATTTACAATTTTGTTCTATATTCTGTAATATCTTAGAATGAATTGGATAGTTAGTCCTGTAGATATTTGTAGGAACTGTTTTTATTCGACTCAGTAAGCTGTAATTTCTTGGGAACTCATTACAGTCTTTCTTCCTTCATGCTACTATCTAGTAAGTCCTGTAGATATTAGTGAGAACGTTTCCTTTAACTCAACAAGTTGTATTTATTACTGTCTTTGCTCTTCATGCTACTTTCATCACCGGGATGAAATTCCTTTCCTGATTCTCAAGATTGTGTATTGGTAGAGTGTGGAGGATATGGACCCATATGCATAGCAAGACGCATAAGAACAAACAGTCGATCCTGTGATTATCTTGAACCTATGATCGCCATCAGTTAATTTTCTGTAGTCTTTTCAATTTAAAAATATTTTTACTCATCTCTTGGAGTGGTGAGGGACACTAATAAGGCTTTAGATAGTTCTTGTGCAAGCGCTTGAGGATGCAGTCTAGCTTTAATATAATAACGCTATTGGAAGTACTGTTTCCTTTCTTTTGATTGAAAACTTTTTCCTTTGTACTTTGAAGACAGAAAAAGGAGAAGATAAGGAAAATTTGTAAAAGCCAGCATAATGCTCTTCCTTTCCTATCTATCCTTGCTCAAGACATTAGAGAACTTGTTGTTAATGAGAAGGAGCTGTTTAGCCCGACATTGAAGAGGTGGCATCCACTTGCAGCAGGTGTTGCAGTGGCAACTCTTCATTCTTGCTATGGGAATGAGTTGAACCGGTTCATTTCGGGTATCGAGGAGTTGACACCTGAGGCTATGCAAGTTCTAATTGCAGCAGATAAACTGGAGAAAGATCTTGTCCAAGTGGCAGTTGAAGATTCAGTGGACAGTGAGGATGGTGGAAAGTCTATAATACAAGAGATGCCTCCCTATGAGGCTGAATCTGTGATAACCAATCTGGTGATGTCATGGATAAAAACAAGAGTTGACAGATTGGGAGAGTGGGTTGACCGGAATCTGCAACAGGAGGTACGTCACTGATGGTCTGCATTATGCAGGGAACGTAATGCACTGTTGTTATTCTCATCAACTCCTGTTTGTTAGTTTCTGAATTTGTCTCACATGGCGATTTTAAGTGGTGCACGAATCAGGATATACACCATTTGATGCGTGCTGACATGAAGGATTCATACTTCTTGTGGACTCGTCATTCTTGTCATTATTCTTAGTAGCGAGATGCATTTCCAGATACTTTGAATGCTCAGTTTAATGTATTCTTCTATATAGGTTCATACCTTGCCAACTTCTTTATGTGTAGGTTTGGAGTCCAAATGCTAATAAAGAACGATTTGCTCCTTCTGCCGTGGAAGTTCTCCGGATAGTTGATGAAACTTTGGAAGCATTTTTCCTCTTGCCCATACCAGTGTATCAAAGCTTGCTTCCTCAACTAATCAGTGGTCTTGATAGATGTCTTCAACAATATATATTGAATGCAAAAGCTGGCTGTGGTAAGTACTGTGGAGTGTAAAATGACTTCAAAGACTTAACATCTTTTATACTGAGTACTAGAGAAGACCTATAGAGATGGCAATGGGACTTTTGCAATTGCTAGATGTTTAACTCAAGGTTAATTATGTTGTTTTCTGCAGGAACAAAGAGTAATTTCATCCCCGCAATGCCTGCTCTAACTCGATGTACTACGGGATCTAAATACAATCGTGTGTCCAAGAAGAAGGAAAAGGAAAAAATAGCTCAGAGGAGGAAATCCCAGGTTGGGATTACCAATGGGGACGACTTCTTTGGAGTACCTCAGCTGTGTGTTCGCATTAACACACTACAGCACTTCAGGACACAACTGGAGGTTTTGTTAAAGAAGACACTCATGTATCTTAGAAGTTCTGACCCCACTCATGCAGATGCTATCGCAGATGGAAAGGGAATTAGGTTTGAGCTTTCTGCCACTGCTTGTGTGGAAGGAATCCAACAACTTTGTGAGACGACAGCTTATAAGGTGATCTTTGACAACCTAAGTCATGTGCTTTGGGATGGTTTATATGTCGGGGATGTCGCTTCTTCTAGGATTGAGCCTTTCCTTCAGCATCTTGAGCAGTATTTAGAGACATTATCGTCGTTGGTGCATGATCGAGTGAGAACGCGTGTTATAACAGATGTCATGAGAGCTTCCTTTGATGGGTTTCAATTAGTTTTGCTTGCCGGAGGACCTTGCCGTGCATTCTCTCTTGAAGACTCACAAATTGTAGATGAAGACTTTAAGTTCCTTGAAGAGTTATTTTGGTCTAACGGGGATGGGCTGCCAGCTGATCTGATTGATAAATTTTCAGCCACGGTTAAAAATATTCTTCCACTCTTTCGCGCCAATACTGAGAGTCTAATTGAGCGGTTTAAACAGATCTCACAGGAAAGTTATGGCTCCACCGCCAAATCCAAGCCACCATTGCCTCCAACTCCAAGTCAATGGAGTCCTAACGAACCAAACACTATTTTACGAGTTTTGTGTTACAGGAATGACCAGTCAGCAACAAAGTTCCTCAAGAAAACCTACAACTTTCCCAAGAAACTATGACTAGTCAACGTGGAGCTATCAATTTGTGTGGCGTGTCTTGATGTAAGTCTTGCTGCTGGACCATTCCTATTGCTTTGTGTAGTTTGGACAAGTGAGTTCTTGCACTTTTGCACGAGGAGGGCCTCTTTGGGGTGGTCTTTGGGAGGCGAGATGCGTCTCTTACATAATTGTATGTTGGCTCAAGGTGGCTCAACAATAACAAGATTGTTAGCGCATCAATAATATCATCAGTTCATCCACTCACAAGAGGGCTCTAGTGAGATTGGAATGTGAAGCTTACGAGAGATAATGCAAGGACATTGTGTCGGCATTGGCATCGGTTGACTCTTTGTTCCCCGAAATAATTCCTCCTGGGGAGTGGTTCAGGCAACTAAACGTCAACATTTACATGGTGTGACAGAATGGTTTCTTTCTTTACTCATATTTTAATAGGATACGGTAGATGAGATTATATGAAGGTAAAGAGCTCCAATAATACAAGGATAGGTATCGTGCACCCCGGTTTGCAACAGCAGTTGTGAGAAACTGAGACAGAATTAGTTAGCTTTCCATTTTGTGTACGATAAGTATTCACATGTACCGTTCTGTATTATACGTCTCTCTCCAGAAAATTGAGTGTCTAGGTTTGGGTTGTTTAGCGTTCCGTACCAAGATGTTGCTTGATCAATTGCACTTCCAGACACTTGTTCGCCTTATATTTATGCGTTTTAATCTCAAGTTCAAATGGCTGTGGACCTGAATGTGGACCTCGGATCGGTAGATCGACATGCCCGATCCCAAAGTCCACATAACAGACTTTCTCGGAGCATGTAATAATCTCTTTGATCCCTCAACTGAGTATATGCATATGTTTTGTTTCTTCATGGAGAACTGCCTGTGTTGTTTCCTTGTGCTGGTGAAAAAATGTGAGCATGTCAATGGGCATGCCTCCGGAGACGGGAGTCGTCATGAGTCATGACATGATCCATCCTTGTATCGGAAGCTTGTTGCCCGATTTCCTTCATCAATCATTCCCGAATCTTTCATTAGAGTAGATCCGGTAACTATAATTTGCTTGTGTTGACCTAAAATCATGTTGGATGCCTCTCTTGGTTATGGAAACGATCCGAGAAAGAGTGAGAAGAGAGTCCATAGATGATTAGCTAACGAAAATAACGTTGTTAACTCCATTCTTCCTAGTGTTAGGATGATTTCCCCTTAACTCGTTCCAAAATTGGGAAAATTGGCACTTGATTGTGGACCAAATCCAGCCTAATTTTCTTCTCCTCAGGCACTCTCCGAAGTGACTCGACCGTGAATTGGATTGAACCTTGGCGTGGAAACCTATTAAGTGACAACCATGCTTTGGTGCTTGGGGAAACTGCCCTAATGCGACAGCCCTTCATTGTATTTGCGCATTCTCTTAGAACCACTCCTATGAGTACATACCCATTCGTCTTTAGTAATTATCCAGCATGCATGGAACATGGGAGTTAACGCATCCGGCGTAAACTGATCAGGTGTTCGAAAAATCCCGAATACTCTGTCGATATAAGAATAATTGGGGATAATGACACAACTAGTCCCTAAACTTTGAATTAATGTGCAATGTAATTCCATAACTTTTAATTTGTTCAATGTAGTTTCCGAACTTTAGCATAATGTTCAATGTGATCTTAAACTTTTTATTTGTTCAATGTGGTCCTTAAACTTTTCGTACATGTTCAATGTAGTTTCAGAACTATATGAAAATGTTCAATGTAGTCCCTTAACTTGAATAAATTGAAGGACTACATGGAACATTTTAATAGAGTTCAAAAACTAAATTGAACATGTGCAAAAGATTCAGGGGCGAAATTGATCAAATTAAAATTTCAAGGACCACATTGCACATTGGGTCAAAGTTCGGGGACCGCATTGAACAAATTCAAAATTCTGAGGCCACATTGCACATTGGATCAAAGTTCAGGGACAACATCATTTTTCCGAATAATTGTGACTTCATCTCCGACGTCGCATCAGAGTCGATAGTCCTTTTGTTTTTGTAGAAAATGAATTATTGTGATCACGTAAACCATTCAAACCTTCCTTCTTCTATTGAGATTGTGTAAAATAGTTTCTCCAATTCTCTCGTCTCAATACTCCTGACTTCCCATTCAAAAGTGACGCAACGCTCGCCGCATAGAAGTGGGCCTCAAGCCCGTGATCGGCTCTCATCCTCAGGGCCCAATGGACACGCGAGAAGCAAGTCAGCCCAAGACAACGAGGCCCATTTAAGGCCCATCAAACTTCCCTCTTTTGTGCGTCTCTCTCTCTCTCTGGCATCCTTCGCCGACTCGGACCAGTATACCTCATCAAAGTTCCTCCATTTTACAGATTTTCGTCGTCGTCGTCGTCGTCGTCGTCTTCTTTTTCTTACTGGCTTTTGCCCTATCTGTTTGATTGGCCATAATCAATCGAACCAGTCTCGTGCTTAAAGGTATCGACTTGCCTTGTCTCTCTCTCCCTCTATCCCTCTCTCTCTCGGTCTCGATTGTTCCGAATTTTTGCAGATCGAGGTTCGCCGGCCTGTTTTGGGCGGGGGAGGGGCTAGGTATGGTGGCTTGGGTTCTAGATGCGTTTGGTGCAAAGGGGTTTTGAGCGCCTGGCGTGGCGTGTTCGAGGGGCGCTGCTGCTTCGATTGGGCTTGGCTGAACCCTAGGATTAGAATCTTAATTTGAAGCTCGGGGTTTGATTGCAACCCTAGATCAGAATGCGATTTTGGAGCTGTGGGTTGGGCTTGGTCGCAGTTTTACGTGGCGGTTGCAATTTTTTCTTGTTATGTTCTGCTTTTTTCTTTACTGGATTGAAGTTACCGGTTTTTCTCTGCTCTTTGTTTGGATGTTGTGTTTTTTTGTGGTATCATGGAGAATTCTTGTGGCTGATGAAGCGTACGGTGTGATTCGGTTTCGTTTTAGCTGTTTATTTTGCTGTGTCTCTACTGAAGGTTATGTGGAAATCAAAGAAGGGTTGGAAGCTTATGTGATTCACTGCCTAGGGATTTTGGAGTTGCGGTTGTTTGACTCTGATGCTTGTACTGTACCTCTCTTGGGAGTCGATGCTAGTGGAATTTAAATATGTTTACACGTTTCTTCGATCTTTCGAAGTACCCGCGATGTGTGGGTCACTAGATGGCGTCCAATTTTGAATTTTTCGGGTTAATGTTCATTCGAATGGGTTTTATGTTTTCTGGTAATTGCTGAGGAGGATTTTTCCGTGTGACTCTGTGTTTCAGGTTGTTGGGACTCCTGGCTTTCCATTCTGTGACTAGGAAGCATGGCATCTTTGAATGACCTGTTGCCTCCGGCAAAGTCAACCGCGGCCACATTTTATGACCACTCAAATGATCCCTGGTTCAAGCAGCGCTTCAGTTCTTCTGATTCTGAACGAACCACTGTGGTCAAGCTCAATCCTGTGCCGCCATACTTGAAACGCCAGGGTTTTGTACCTCGAAAAATTGAGGATTTTGGAGATGGAGGCGCATTTCCTGAGATTCATATTGCCCAGTACCCTCTTGATATGGGCAGGGATAAATCTGGGAAGCCTGGATCTAAAATTCTGCCGGTGACTGTTGATGCTCATGGAAATGTCGCTTATGATGCCATTGTTAAACAGAATGAAAACGCAAAGAAGGTTGTTCACAGCCAGCATAAAGATCTCATTCCAAAGATTCTGAGAGATGAGGATGAGAAAGAAGAGGATGAAGATATGGAGAGGGAGATCGAAGAAATAACTCAGGAAACAAAGAATGCACTAGAGAAGATTGTTAATGTGAGATTGAGTGCGGCACAGCCGAAAAATGTGCCCAAACAATCGTCAGATTCAAAGTTTATTAAGTATAAGCCATCGCAGCAGGCTGCTGCATTTAATTCTGGTGCAAAGGAGAGGATTATAAGGATGGTGGAGATGCCTGTGGACCCCCTCGAGCCACCAAAGTTTAAACATAAGAGGGTCCCAAAGGCCTCTGGATCCCCACCCGTGCCAATTATGCATTCACCACCTCGGCCTGTTACTGTAAAAGATCAACAGGATTGGAAGATCCCACCTTGTATCTCAAATTGGAAAAACCCTAAGGGTTACACTATCCCGCTAGACAAGCGTCTTGCTGCTGATGGACGAGGTCTCCAGGATGTACAGATCAATGACAATTTTGCCAAGCTTTCTGAGGCTCTTTATGTTGCTGAACAGAAGGCTAGGGAGGCAGTTGCCATGAGATCTAAGGTGCAGAAAGAAATGCTGATGAAGGAAAAAGAGAGGAAAGAGCAGGAGCTCCGGGCTTTGGCTCAAAAAGCTCGTTCAGAGAGAACCGGCACAGCAGCCCCGGCTGCTGTTTCTATTCCTACCGAGAAAAATGACATGGATGGTGTGGAAATGAGAGGGCATTACGAGCGTGAAGGAGAGAGAGATCGAGATTATCCCAAGGAAACAAGAGAAGAAAGGGAAGAAAGGCTGCAACGCGAGAAAATTCGTGAGGAGCGGCGTCGAGAGAGGGAGAGGGAGAGAAGATTGGAGGCTAAGGACGCTGCTATGGGAAAGAAAAGCAAAATCACTAGAGACAGGGATAGGGATATTAGTGAGAAAGTTGCATTGGGAATGGCTTCAGCTGGAGCAGGTAGAGGAGGAGAGGTCATGTATGACCAGAGGCTCTTTAACCAAGAGAAAGGCATGGATTCTGGGTTTGCCACCGATGACCAATACAATGTATACGACAAAGGACTGTTCACCGCTCAGCCCACACTTTCAACTCTCTACAGGCCTAAGAAGGACCTTGATTCTGAAATTTATGGAGGTGCGGATGAGCAGTTAGATAAGATTATGAAGACCGAGCGCTTCAAGCCAGATAAGGCATTCTCCGGCACAGCTGAGAGAGGCGGTCCGAGGGACAGGCCAGTTGAGTTTGAGAGGGAAGCTGCTGAAGAGGCTGATCCATTTGGTCTGGATCAGTTCTTGACAGAGGTGAAGGGGGGCAAGAAACCTACTGATAAGATTGGCTCTGGAGGGACAATGAGGGCCAGTGCAGGCTCGTCGATGCGCGATAGTTATGGGGGAGGTTCCAGCCGAACACGCATCGGCTTTGAGAAGGGACGATAAACTATGTTCTGCTAATCTTTGCTTGTGCAAGCAGCAGTTATTTAGATTATCGTGTTTGTATGGTAAAGTTATTTACTTGGTGTGTGCTATGGATTCGAAATTTGCTTGAACGGAGGAAGCAGGATGAAGTAATGCAGAAACTCTGGATTTTCTTAGCCACAATTTTAGTTGCATTACAATAATCAGCATTCTCTTCTAGCTGCTGTGAATTCATCATGGTTCCATTTTTTGATCGATTTACTCAGAGCTTATGCTTTGCTGACCGGTTTACGCTGCACAGGATTATTTGTTTGAAACAGATTTAGCGAAAAACAAGTGCCTAAAACTGTTGAAGATCTGACCGATTGTTTCAGAGGCTTTAAAACTTAAATTGTATTTATGGCGATCATATAACAAAGCAATTAGCCTCTCCAGTGATTGTAGACCGGCTTGTATGATTTCCTGTATGTTGTCACTCCTGATCAAAACTCAAAAGCAATCTGTAGTCACCTGATAGCTCGAATTCAGGGTTCTATGCTTGCCGATTTATGTGTGTTGAGAGTTGAAAACGTGAGTCGGAACGAAAATTGGTAGGCTCGAAATGTTGGTTTGACATTATATTATCCGTGCTAGGCCTTTTTGCTTGAACACCTAGTTGTGATCTTGATGTGAAGGCAGCTCTGCCAGTTTACTTGAGATAAACTTGTCAAAGTGACTAAAGGGACCATTATCTTTTGCCCCAAACTATCTCAGTAAGGTAAATTAAGATGGGAACTATCAAATCATGTGGGCATTTGTCTACTGATGATTAGAGAAAACTCCAAGAAAAAATGTCCTATTAACCTTCCATATATAATCAGATATCATTAGGATGGTGTCAAAGGTATGCAAAAAGCGCTCGGAAATAGGTACAGCACAAATCCCTGGAACTGGGTGAAGACGAGTTAGCTGTCGTCCGAATACAAAGAAAAACTTCATATCATCATTTGAACACCGTCCTTAAACTCGGAAGAAGTCGCTTTAAATACACATCCAACCAACAAAAGCATCCCATATCCATCCTATTGCATTAAAGTTTTGGCACATAATCAAGGGTGAAGGCTTCGGCTTGGAAATAGGAAAACCCAGTAGCAAGGGACTAGAATCCAGAAAAATCTTTTGGAAAAGATTAAGAAAATTGACAAAACTGAAGCTCTCCACTGGTGAAGAAAGCAGGAATCTCGCTGTGCTCAGGGTCCGGAAGCATTCCTCAGAAGGAAACTGAATCAGTCTGCAAAGGGCTCCAGTGATATCGCAGCAAATGGCAATGCCAATGAAAACCAAGAATACTTTGTCCAACTACGGGCCTTGGAAACATTGCTCGCACATAAGTTGCAAAGCTTCTCTGGCTCCTAGTCACATCACATCTTCCTGTGTGAAGCAGCTGCATCAACGAGAAACTGAGGACCACTAAGCAAATATTTTCGAATCAATTTGCTGAATGTTTGGGAAGATTCGCTTCAATGTGGTGAAGTAATTTGGAGATTTTGCCTGAAAAAAAGAAGGTAAGATTAGAGATGTCGAAGCTCGGAGATTGAACATATAGTCAACTACTGTACAAACAAAACTAAAATATTAGTCACTAATCCATCTTTCTGTCTCTGTCAAAAGCAACTAACTTAAGCAAAATGGTACACCCTTAGAAGATTTCCAGTGGTTCCAAAAGAATATGTATAATTAGACATATTCTTTTGGAACCACTGGAAATCTTCTAAGGGTGTACCATTTTATATTTTAAGATTTTCACGATATATTAGACATATTCTTTTGGATCCACTGGAAATCTTCTAAGAGTGTACCATTTTATATTTTAAGATTTTCACGTGAGACACCCGACGTTTATAAAGCCACAAGGGGGAACATGTTGAGATCAATCATGGAACAAGAAATTGATGAGCAAGATAAGGAGAGATACGCTACATTTCCCTATCAATAATGCTAAGAAAATTTGTTTTCTCAAAGCAAATTCTCAACTTCCCTTGTATGTTTCCTTGATAAGACACCAAGAGCTAAATCAAGACTTAGTCCTGTCCTATCCTATTTCAAAAACCAGAGCAAGGCACTCGTAATGACCATGGGAATTACAGCAATATCAATAAAATAGGAAGAATGTGCCATGTAAGCATTCTCAGTATGAGAATAGCTGTATTGCTTTTGCTAAGCTATGATTCATGAATCTTTACAAACATTAGATATATTAGGCAAAATTCCCTAAGCAGTCTACAGGTATGGTGCATACTATGGCTACATTTGTTTTACGGAAAATGGATGATTTGGAAAACATTTTCCTAAAAATGATCGCTTATATCGCTTGAAATAATTAGTCAATGAAAAATGTTTTCATTATAGACAACTTATTTCTAAGCATTCTTGTGGACAATAAAAAAAAATTTCGTTCGTTCATTTTTATAAACGATAAAAGCGATCATTTTAGGAAAATGTTTTCCAAATCATCCATATTCCGCGAAACAAACAAAGCTTAAGACTGGTTCAATTTGAGCACATGACATATTATCCACTAAAAGGTAAAGAGTACATGGCATATTACGTAATAAGAAGATATCAAACAAAAGCGGGATGTGATCAACATAAGAAAATTACTCTGAAATACATCCTTTTAGGATATGATAGCACAGCTGGTAAAAGAAATCTTGAAGAAAACAAATCAATCACTCAAGTTGCAGAAAGCATACACATGGATTGTTCTCAAGATAGAGAGTGGTAAGTTTCTCTCTTGAACCGGCAACAGCCTCAGCAATAATTTCAAGTGATTCTATCTGATTGTCATTAAGCCATAAATCTTCTAACCTGCAAATGATAATCAGGAGAAAATAAAAACATGCAACCAACGCACCAATCAGAATAAAATTCTAAGCTGCAATCAACAGCATATCAGAAAGTAAAAATACATCATCAATTACGTGAAAATGTGATCAATGGGAAAATCTTAAGAAACAATGATACCTTGTTAGGCTCTGAATGTCATCAATAGACTTCAGTTTATTTGATGACAGATCTAATACACGAAGATTGACTAAGGTTGACAAGCCTTCCATTTTTGCAATGCCATTGTGGCTCAAGTACAATTCCTCAAGAGCAATGCATCCCTACAAATTTTGTCATTATCATTACCCAAAAGTCATTGATAATGTAAGAAATTACTGTGTTATCATTGCAGAATTGCCCGGCTTGAGGACCAAACAACAGACCACAGTGTACCTCAAATCCTGCCATGGAGGTCAAACGATTGCTTTGTAAGCTAATCTTCTTGATGCATTTCAGTCCACATAAATTGACTGTTTTGATACGATTCCTTCCCAGCCACAGCTCTTGTAAGTTAATTAAATTTTGCAAGTTCTCCATCACCTGAAACAGAAGGTTCACATCTCATGAAAAACTACTAAAGAGAGTACAATAGACCATTGTGTCTTAGATATTGACTGCTACACCCTTCTTCAGTGAATACAACCATTTGTATCCATTCTAAGCACAAAGACATCTGTTGATAGTACTAGGTACATGATTTTGACGTAATGGAATTGAGGTTTGCAACTAAGATCGGTTAAATATTCATTCCCACCATTTGGTTATCTCTAAAGGTAAGAACAATCACCCTCAATCTGTTAGAACCGAGTTCAAGAATCTGAAGGTCAGTGAAGCGATCAATCTCCTCCATTTTCGGAACTTCATTCTTCGATACATAGAGCTCCTTGAGAGTGCTGGAGACCTTGGACAACCCACTCAATGAAGGAATCTCATTGAAAGAGACATCGAAAACCAAAAGGCTCTTGAATATGCTGGCATCAGGCAGCTTTGTTAATTTGTTATCCCTAAGCACTAGTTCCTGCAGAATTACAACTACTTGTTACTCCAAAGAACCAAAAAGTAGTGAAACCTACATGTAATACAAAACTTCCGGCTTTTTCCTTAATCATTCAAAGGAAGAAAAAGAATATGGATTTCACAGCAACACAGCAAATGTCCACAAACTCTGCATAATAAGAAATATACACCACAAAAGGGATTTTTTTTTTGTAGTAGAAGAAAAAGTAGCCAGCATTCTATAACAACAGCTACCACTGCGTAATTGCAAACAAAATACAAACCTAGGCAAGTTTCTCTTTTTCAAGGTCAGCAAGAGGGACTCCCTATCCCCAACCAGGATCACTTTCCTCCCCATTTTCTACTTTTCTGAGCCATTCTGCCGGGAGTTTTGCTATAATTTCTTCTCCAAGTTTCGCTTCATGCACTTAGCCCAACCTAAGCACTATGAACTCATTGGAAAATGTGGCACCCTATACAGAATCAGTCGCACCAAAGCGCCAAAATGGGATCAAGCTTGATGAATACTCTACCTATTCATTTTCCTTCCAATGTTATGTCAAGGTGGTCAACCAGCGCCCATTACAAAAATTCTTTGCCTACGCTCCACTAATGCTTCAACATACATTTTCTCAGTACAGGTGCCGCGCTAAAAGCAAAACAAGCACATCCTTTTCCACAAAAATTCAATCTTCACCAAACAACAAGAGCACATAAGCAAGCATTCGCTTAACCAGCGGGCCAAAACAGCTCCAAATATAGGCTATGAAGAAAACTTTTCAAGATTCCCGAAAAGAGAAGAATCGAGCACCTCGAGGCCGGACAACGCCTCCCAGCGAGAGATGGCCGCGGCGGCGGCGTCGTCGATCAGATTCTGGCGGAGCGAGAGCTTCTTCAGGTTCGACAGCTGCCCGATTCGCGGGTCCAGGCCCGTGAGGCGGTTCGCGGTCAAGTCCAATTCGGTCAGGGTCGGGGGGAGCTCGACCGAGCTGAGATCGTGGAGCTGGCAGCTCGTGAGGTCGAGGACTGCCGCGGGCCCGTCGTCCTCCGCCGCCGCCGCCGCCGCCGCCGGCTGCGGAGGATCGCCGCCGGCGTCCGGCGCCGATTTGGTCCGGCTTTCCGCCATGCCTCGCGATGATCGATGGAGAGAGTTCGAGAAGAGGCGAGAGGAATCTTACTCCGTTTGTTTCGGTTTCGCCTCTCTGTTGGCGTAGTCGTTGCGTGGAAGAAGGAATCGGGCCGATGGGCCCCGTTTTCTTCTTGGGCTTCCGAAAGCCCAACTGGTGGCCCTTCCTAGGATGAGCGAGCAGGCAATCCTCTGCTCTTGTGTATTAAAACTGGGGAGCGAGGTGCTGACTTGTCTAAGGATGGTGTAAACTGTAAAGGTGACAAGAAGCCACCCAGTTGTTGGATAGCTAAGCCAGCGTTAAGTGTTGTCCTTCTAGTAGCAAGAACTCAGAACCTTTTGTTGAGGAAAACTCTTACTAATTTTGAAGTTGACAAAACCTTCTGTGATAATTGTAAAATCTGATACTTATTCTGAATCATTTTATTCCAGGAATATATATACATGTTCTGGAAGCTCAGAAGGAAATTCTTCAGACTTTACAAAATGGGAAAATAAGTTCTTTGAAGACCCACAAAATCTAAGTTCTGAGATTCAGATGCAGAAATTATTCAGATGCAGAATTCAGAACGAAACAATAACAACTAGTGATCTGGCATGGATTTCACATAAGAAAAGTTTTGATTGGTTCAATCTTAATCAAATTGATTGATAATCAAATATTACGACAAGAATACATTATAATGAACAAAGCTCTACTTATGGAAACCAAGATTCTGATTGTATGGGCGACCAGAATCAACGAGATTCATAATTTGTCATCCAACGGCTACTCAATCCTTATTATATAAATCTGTCCAAGGTGAAGATTGGAAGATGATTCTCTGAAAGCTGTCCAACAACTAGTTTGGGAGTAGAGGAGTATTTAAGGAGATCAACGAGCAGCAAAAGGATACAACAGATTCAAGAATCAACAAGTCCAAAGTCTGAGCATACTCCAATCATTTCTTTTGTTGTTCTGAGCCAAAATACTTAAATCTTGAGGGTTACTTTGTAAGAGTGACTGTGTGAGATAGAGAGTCCTATCATACACAAAAGTGATATCACTCAAAATCTATAACTTCCTCTTGATTACATAGTGAAATTCAGCTAGTAGGCTGTCAGCGTGGGAGAGTGGATGTAGGCTTGCTATAAGCCGAACCACTATAAACTTGTGTGCAGATTCTCTATCTCTTATCTCTTACTTTACTTTCTGCACATCAAAAGTTTCATCTATATAATCTGTCTTGAATCTGAATTTTATACAAACTCCTCTGTGATTGGTTTTATTTCCGCATAAATATTATAAAATTGTTCAAAGTCACCTATTCACCCCCCTCTAGGTGATCCTTGCTAGCCACATCAATTGGTATCAGAGCAGGTTGCTCATTTTATTGAAGTGTTTTACTTCTGAGCTAACGATCTACATGGCTAGCTTTGGTGCTCCAGGGCTCATTGAAGGTCAGAGCAACAACATACCACCATATTTTGATGGCAAGGAATACAACATCTGGAAGAATAAGATGAAGGCATTCATAAAGTCAATTGATCATATGCAATGAGATATCATTATCAAAAGAGTCAAACCGAAATCTTCTGATTCAAAAGAGAAGGCAGATGCAAGCAAATCAGTAGATCCTCCATTATCTCAAGCAAAGATTTCTAAAAGAGAAACTTTAGATTCTAAAGCAATATATTCTCTTTATTGTGCTTTATCTCCTATTGAATACAAAAAAAATTGCTGCCTGTGAATCTACTAAGGAAATATAGGACACTCTCTATATTACTTATGAAGGAACAGATCGAGCCAAGGAAACTCAAATCAATCTTCTGCTTGGTCAATATGAGTCCTTCAAACTGAAGCCTGAAGAATCAATTGCTGATATGTATGATAGGTTTACTGACATAGTAAACGGTCTTGCATATCAAGGACAACCAGTCTCAGATGCATTGAAAGTCAACAAACTACTGAGAGGACTGACAAAGGAATAGGATAACATCAAAACATCTCTTCGTGAGACACACAGAATCATGTCTCTATCAGTGAATGAGTTAATTGGAACTCTTCAATCATATGAGACTGAGAAACAGAATGAGGAGAATGAAACCAGAGGTAATAAGTCAATTGCATTGAAAACTAACATTGATTCTAATGCAGATTCTGAAGATGAAGATGTTGATGATGAAGAATTAGCTCTCTTCATAAAGAAGTACAAGAGAATGAAAATCAGAGGAAGAAACCTCAAAGGGAAAAAGCCTTTTGAAAATAAGAGGTCTATTGATAAGACAGAGAGATCAAAGGAAGTGATATGCTTTCACTGTAGGAAACGTGGACATATCAAGCCTAACTGTCCACTTCTGAAAAAGAAAATCAAATTTGAGAAAGCAAAGAAGGCCTTAAAGGTAGAAACTTGGAGTGACACAGAGTGCGAAGATAGTGATGAAGATATCTCAAATTTCTGTCTAATGGCAAAGTCAGATTCTGATTCTGATCCTAAAGTGAAAATCGAGGTAAAACCTTCTGAAATGACTATTGAAGTATCGAATTACATTGATGAATTATGCTTTGAATTTAAGACTGCTCTTAAAAGAATCTCTTCTTTGAAAAAGGAAAATTCTTCTCTGAGATAACAGGATATTTTACAAAAAGAAAAGATTGATTTCCTTCAAAAAAAATTTTATCAAGTCAAGGAAAATCGAGATTTTCTTTTCAAAGAAAATGTTGTTTTGAAAAAGGAAGTTTCAGAAATTACTTCCAAGTTTTCAAAATGTTCAGAAACCTTGAAGCATATTCTTTCCATTCAAATTCCTTACTATAACAAATCTGGTCTGGGATTTGTAAAGGAAAGTGATAGCTTGATTGATTTTCTAAAAGTCAAGGAGAGATTAAGACAAAGACCTCCTCGACAAGCTTATAAAAATCATTTTAAATGAAATTTTGTCAAACCTGTTGGACGAAATGCTCTTAAATGCTCAAATTGTGGAGATCCAAAATATTTTGAGAATAAATGTCCTAAGGTCTGGAGATTTGTTCGAAGAGATTTTGTTAAGACAGCCTACGCTAATGCTCAAGGACCCAAATAAATTTGGGTACCAAAGAAAACTTGAGAGGTTGTGATTTTTGCAGGTTACCACAAAGAGAAAAAGAAAGTGGTACCTAAACAGTGGATGTTCTAGATACATGACAGGAGATCCAAGCATATTCGTTAATTTACACAGTGTGAATGGTGGAAAAGTTTCCTTTAGAGGAAATACCAAAGGAAAAATAGTTAGCAAGGGAACAGTTGAAATTGGAGGACTTACGATCAATGATGTTCATTGATAAAATGACTCAACTACAATCTGATAAGCATAAGCCAACTATGTCATACAGGTTTCAGAATAAACTTTCAAGAAAACACATGTTCATGAACAAGCAAAGACTCTTCTCAAACTTTCACAGGAAGAAGACATGGCAATATTTATCTTCTTGATGTAAATCCAAATTTCACTCATTGTCTAATCTCAATCAAAGAAAATAAAGATCTATGGCACAGAAGGTTAGGGCATATCAGTATGAAACAAATTTCAAAGATCTCAAACAAGAAACTGGTTCGAGGCTTGCCAGATCTGAAATATAGAAAAACAGAATTATGCAATGCCTGCACCCTAGGAAAGCAAGTAAGGAGCTTTTTTAAATCTATACATCATGTTTCCACTAATCGTGCTTTGCAGCTTCTTCATATGGATCTGTTTGGACCAACCAGAATACAAAGTATTGGTGGTAAGAAGTATTATTTAGTAATTGTTGATGATTTTACAAGATTTACTTGGGTGTTCTTTCTTGCTCATAAAAATGAGACGTTTTCATACTTTTCAAACTTTGCAAAAAGAGTTCAGAATGAAAAGGGCTATACTATTTTCTGCATTAAAACAGATCATGGTGGAGAATTTGAAAATCAAAGTTTTTCAAATTTTTATGAGGAAAATGGCTTTCAACATAATTTTTCTACTCCATATACACCAGAACAAAATGGTGTTGTGGAAAGAAAAAATCGTTCTTTGCAAGAAATGACATTAACACTGTCGATTGAAAGCAAGATTCCTTTTCATTTCTAGGCAGATGCGGTCTTTACGGCATGTTATATCATTAACAGAGTATTTCTCAGACATGTTCTTGAGAAAACCCCCTATGAGCTTTACAAAAGTAGAAACCCAGTATCTCATATTTTCATGTATTTGGTTGTAAATGCTTTATTCTCAAAAATCCAAATGACCGTACTGGAAAGTTTGATGAGAAAGCAGATAAAGGACTCTTCCTTGGATATTCTACTACAAGTAAAGCATACAGAGTTTTCAACAAGAGCTCTTAGATTGTGGAAGAAACAATGAATGTAAGGTTTGAAGAAAATATTCAGACTCAAAAAGATGAATCTGAATTACCTTCCAACATTCAAGAGTTAACGGAGACTCATCAAGAATCTCCAAAGATTGAAGAATCTCAAAAGAAAAGGAAACGGATACAATCCAGACTCAATCGGAAAATTCAAAGTCTGCAGATATTCAGAAGGAAAGATTTGACAGAAATTGGAAACATAAATCCAGTCATCCGAAGAGCCTCATCATTGGAGAAATAGAAGATGGTATCAAGACTAGATCCAAACAAAAGGAAAACATCAGCAACTTGGCATTGATATCGGAAATAGAACCAAAAGAAGTTGGAGAAGTCTTATCAGATGAAAACTGGATAGAAGCTATGCAGGATGAACTTCAACAGTTCAGAATCAATGAAGTATGGGAGCTTGTGCCAAGACCCAAAAACCATCCAGTAATTGGAACAAAATGGATGTTCAGAAACAAACTGGATGACAAAGGGAAAGTCACAAGAAACAAAGCAAGACTGGTTGCAAAAGGCTATTCTCAAGAAGAAGGCATAGATTATGATGAAACATATGCACCAGTTGCAAGGTTAGAAGCCATCGGCTATTATTAGCTTATGCTTGTTTCCATAACTTTAAATTGTTTCAGATGGACGTGAAAAGTGCCTTCCTGAATGGATATATTAAAGAAGAAGTATATGTGGATCAACCACCTGATTTCGAAGAACCAAGGAAAGGTGATTATGTCTACAGACTCAAAAAGGCCCTTTACAATCTGAAACAGGCACCCAGAGCATGGTACGAAAGGTTAAGTAACTTTCTTCTGCAAAATGATTTCACTAAAGGTAAGGTTGATACAACTTTGTTTGTTAAGAAAAAGGGTAAGGATTTCCTACTTGTTCAAATTTATGTTGATGATATAATCTTTAGATCCTCTAATGAATTGTTTTGCAATGAATTCTCTAAGAATATGCAGAACGAGTTCGAGATGAGCTTGATGGGAGAATTAACATTCTTTCATGGCTTACAAGTGAAACAAACCAAATATGGTACTTTTATTTATCAAGAGAAGTATGCTAAGGAGATTATCAAGAAATTTGGAATACAAAATGGTAAGAAAACAGACACTCAAATGTCCCACACATCCAAACTGGACAAGGATGAACATGGTAAAAAGGTGGACCAGAAAGTATACAGAAGCATGATAGGTTTACTATTGTATCTTACTACATCTAAACCTGACATTCTTTTTAGTGTCTGTATGTGCGCAAGATTTCAATCAGACCCAAAGGAGTCGCATCTCTCTGCAGTAAAAAGGATAATCAAATACATTGGAACTTATCAATGCTAGGTCTTTGGTATTCCAAAGATTCAGATTTTACTCTTACTGGTTATTTAGATGCTGATTTAGTTGGATGTAAAGTGGACAGGAAAAGTACTACAGGTATACGTCAACTGTTTGGAAATATGTTGGTATCCTAGTACTCAAAGAAGCAAAATACAGTCGCACTTTCTACTGCAGAAGCAGAATATGTAGCATTGGGAAGCTACTGTGCACAAATTCTGTGGATGAAGCAGCAGTTGCGAGATTTCGCTGTTGAAGAATCAAGTGTTTCAATCAAGTGTGACAACACAAGTGCTATTAATCTGTCTAAAAATCCTATTCTTCATTCACGAGCAAAGCATATTGAAATCAAGCATCATTTTATTAGAGATCATGTTCAAAATGGCGATGTGAATATTCAATTCATTGATTCTAAGAATCAATTAGCTGATATATTCACAAAACCTCTTGACAAATCTTCATTTGAGTATATTAGAAACAAACTGTACATTACTTATCCATTCTCTTGAAGTGTTTGACAAACAGGAAATTTTCAGACTCAAGTACTCTCCGTCTGAACAATTTTCAGACTCTCAAAGAATGGTACGTACATAGTTTAAAGTTTGGCGAGAATATTTTTGGCAGGATATTTTCACATTTGTTATTTTAGGAAGCAAATCAGGTATGTATCCCAATTTATTTGATTAATTGTGCTCAAAATTTTATCATGATATTATCTTGATCTTTTATCCTTCAGAAAGTATATTTCCTTCCTACTTGTCCGGGCTTATTCTTACTTTCTAAAAATAACCTTTTGTTTCTAAAACCCGTCCTTCTCGTTTATAAACCTGTCCGTCACTTTTCAAAACCCTATCAGTACGATTTCCTTTTCCTCAAAACCTTCCGATATTGAAAGACTCTCCTCGTCTTCCTTCTCCAAAGATAGAAACTTTCTGCTCCTTGAGTGATCAAAATGCCGTTCAAAAGAAGATCCTCACGCATTCTGAACCTAGACTCTAAATCTACTGCACCAGCGGAGTTTATGGAGATTTCAGATATAGAATCGGAACATCATGAAGAACCTGCCGAAGCGACACCACCTCATAAGTCGTCGTCTCCCAAAGCTTCTGGTAAAACTGATTTCCGTTTTAAAAGCATCAAGCATATATGGAATACTTATCTGAAGTTGAAGAGAAACAATGCCTCTGCATCTACTTTGCGTGATTGTTTGAGAGATAATGGGTTCTCCTCTGAAGAACATCTTATGCAAAACTACTCTCAAGCTTGCGTTGGTTCTGACAATATTCCGATCAGTACTACACTAATCTTCCAAAAAGGGCAAAGAAAAGGTCGGAGAATCATCAGCACCCTCTGCTCGTGTTAGCCCTAAAACTACCAGTGCAATAAAATTTGTTATACCTGATGATGATATTCGATTTTTTGAGATTTTTGAAATGAAGGTAGGAATAGCATCTGGTGTGTCAGGTACAGGAGGATTATTCAGAAACTCCGAGCATAATATCTGTTACAAGTTGTTGCTTGCTCGAGGGATCATGAACCACAAGACTGTGGATTTCAACTATCTAGAGAAGGTTGATATTTTAGTAAAGAACCTGTTTCAAAAGCTAGGCATTTATGAATTTTGCCTTCAATCTGCAAATGTTTATGCTGAATTAACTGCCTATTTCTATTCAAATCTCTCTATCTTGTCGCCCAACTAGATTCAATTCACTGTTGGTGACAAAAAATTCGATTTAAAAGCGGATGTATTGGCGAGGATTATTGGAGCACGACATTACAAGTTTACTCCACTGACTATAAATCTTGAAGATGCCTCCAAGATTGCTTTTGAAAATCCCAACTTTGCTCTAGGATCAAACCGGCATCTCTCCTATTCTGACTTATCCAGAAGATCAGTGATTCTGTACAAGATCATTATCAATTGCTTGAAGCCCAAGGCAGCCTCCAAGACTGACCTATCCAAATCAGAAATAAAGCTCATCTGGGCTATCTTGAAAGGTCAACCTTTTTCTCTTCTTCATATCATCATCTTTCATATGTACAGGACATTACATAAAGACAAGGGACAACTGCCATATGGTGCTTTAATTTCTCGAATTTTCATGTTTCTACAAATATCAATTCCTGATGAATTGCGCCAGAATCTTGTTCCCTATATGTTTCTCGGAGAAAGAATGATCTCCAAGATGAAACATTTTGATGATGTGAAGAAAAGAATCAAAGAAAAAGAGGCTCATCAGTCTGAAGCAAGGTTTGCTGAAAAGTCAAGTTTCAAAAAGATAGGGCAGAAAAAGGGGCAAATTTAGCAAGCAAGAAGACAGATTCTCCCATCCTACTAAAGGTGTATAGCAAGAAAAGAAAAATTCTTCTGCATGATGAAAGTGATGAAGCAGAAGCAGAACATATTGATACAGGCCATGTTGATGCTCCAGAACATGTTTCTGAACCAATTCCAAACGTTTCAGAACCAACTCCTACAAAACATGTTTCTAAAGATCCAGCACCTGTTCAGGGGGAGAATCCAGAAGAAGCAACCATGGGGTTCGATCAGTCTGAGCCGGCTAATTTCCAAGAACAACCTTCAGAAAATCAGAACATCCTCTCTATTCTGCTTAAAATTAAGGATAAGCAAGCTGCACTAGAACAAGACATGAAGAATCTAAAGAAAATTATTGAGGAAAACTACAACACTCAATGACTCCAAGCAGCAGTAGATAAAGCAGAACTTGAGGAAGCCATTACCCTATGCTCATCCAACATGGATAAGGCTGTGGGTCAATGTAGTTCGAAGATTGAGAAAGCTGTTTCAATATTGGAAAATTTTCAACTGATTCGTGCTCCTTCAAAACAATAGCCTGTTTTCAAAACATTTCTCTCAAAGTCATCTTTATTTTCATTTTGATCTGTAATTTAACTAACATTTCTTGTTAGACTATTTGATTATTCAATATAAATGCTTTATACTCTCTATTATTGACTTTTTGCTGATGACAAAAAGAGGAAGAATTTATTTGATGCAGATCATATGCAGAGGAGGCTAAGACACAGATATCAATAGAGTTTGCTCTTTCAATTTCAATCTGTGATCCATGCGCTATATATATTTACTTCAAATTAATTTCAAAGTGATTCAATCTGCAGGAAAGTTTTGTCACCATAAAAAATGGGGAGATTATTGACGAAAACTCCTATTAATTTTGAAGTTGATAAAACCTTCTGTGATAATTGTAACATCTGATACTTATTCTGAATTATTTTATTCCAGGAATATATATACATGTTCTAGAAGCTCAGAAGGAAATTATTCAGATTTTACAAACTGAAAAAATAAGTTCTTTAAAGACCCACAGAATCTAAGTTCTAAGATTCAGATGCAGAAATTATTCAGACGCAGAATTTCTTCAGACGCAGAATTCAAAATGAAACAATAATAGCTAGTGATCTGGCATCAATTTCATAGAAGGAAAGTTTTGATTGGTTCAATTTTAATTAAATTGATTGACAATCAAATATTACGACAAGAATGCGTTACAATGGACAAAGCTCTATTTATGGAAACCAAGATTCTGATTGTGTGGGCGACCAGAATCAACGGGATTCAGAATTTGTCATCCAACGGCTACTCAATTCTTATTATACAAATCTGTTCAAGGTGAAGATTGGAAGATGATCCTCTGAAAGCTGTCCAACGGCTAGTTTGGGAGTAGAGGAGTATTTAAGGAGATCAACGAGCAGCAAAAGGATACAACAGATTCAAGAATCAATAAGTCCAAAGTCTGAGCATACTCCAATCATTTCTCTTGTTATTCTGAGCCAAAATACTTAAATCTTGAGGATTACTTTGTAAGAGTGACTGTGTAAGATAGGGACTCCTATCATACACAAGAGTAATATCACTCAAAATCTGTAACTTCCTCTTGATTACATAGTAAAATCCAGCCAGTAGGCTGTAAGCGTGGGAGAGTGGACGTAGGTTTGCTATAAGCCGAACCACTATAAACTTGTGTGCAGATTCTCTATCCCTTATCTCTTACTTTACTTTCTGCACATCAAAAGATTTATCTATATAATCTGTCTTGAATCTGAATTTTATACAGACTCTTCTGTGATTGGTTTTATTTTCGCATAAATATTATAAAATTGTTCAAGGTCACCTATTCACCCCTCTCTAGGTGATCCCTGCTAGTCACATTACTTTTCTCCCAAGATATACTAAAAACACCAGACTAGATATGTTCAAATGACAGTGCATGACTAAGCAAAAGTAGATCAACAAGTGCATTAAATCAAATTTAAAGAGCAAGGAAAAGAGAAATTGCCCAGTCGACGTATAGTAGTTCGGCCCAAACTCAGTGCCTACATCCACTCCCCAAGCCTCGCCGGGAGTTTGAATCCACTATCTCGAAAAAGAATTTTACAATTTGGTAAACGAGGAGCCAAATACTCCACCACAGCTTGCATTCATAACGAGTGGGAGCGTCTCTCAATCGGCAATAGCAAGCCATTCGCACAACCTGTTTCAGCAATCCCCAACAAAGTACACGTGTTCTGCCCCACCTAAAGAAACTCGAGAGAGACCTCGCTGTGTGTGGAAACAATCTAAACAAAAGCTAAGCCATTTGCAGCTTCAAAACCAGTTCACTTGAAACGGGGTCGGTGGCCCGAGGGACATGGTGACCGGGAAAATTCCTTCCACGGGCTATCTGGTACAGATGACCACTCCAAGAGGACAAGGCATCTGGTCATGACTTGATCTGATCTCCTTCAGCTCGAGTTGTTCCAGTCCTTCGTCAGTCCTTCAGGCGAGCGTTACTATCCCGAACCAACTCTTGGCCGCCTATGTAGCTGCCATATACATTGAGTGAGTCCAGTACTGGGTACTTCACTCGCTGCCCGTCTGGTTCAATGGCCCGCTATGCATTTGGGAATGAAACACCTTGAAAAGCAACATATAAAATAGTTCAAGCTACCTCGACTTCAGGAACAACTTTCAGAACAACTTCCTGAGTAATGCTTATATGATCCAATCAACAATATGAAACAGCAATACACCTTGCTTGTTCCACATGATTAGATAACAACTGTTTGGAAATCACAACACTAGTGTTCGCTCCAAACATTCGTTTACATGCGGATGCAAGCAGCTTGTGACAAATCAATCCATTTTTCATGGACAAGCCTAAAAAAATCAGCAGGTTCTGGTGCTATATGCAAAACATTATAAGAATCATCCATAAAGAATAAGACATAAAAAGAAGACTATCTGCAGAGCATTGTGCATGATTGTGGGATTTTTCACTAAGCAATATTTGCAGGACTCAAAAGGCATGAGGAGATGAAAAATCTTTTTATGATGTATAACTGGCAATCTTCCTACTCTACTTGCTGTTCTTCGAAAGTTCCATTTCCACACGTCCCTATACGAATCTAACAAGATCCAGAGAAATCCGTAATAATCGAAAGAATTCAGCAGTTAACGTAAGTTCACGTAAGAGAGAACGAGAATCATCAAGAACAAGGCATACCATTGATTACATCTGTAATGTCGCCGTGCACATTTTTGACAGCATCTTCAGTGCATGCCCAGCAGCAAGAACCTACAATAAGGCCCTCTTTGATTCAGTCAACAATGTCCACCGCTTTGACAAACTTTTCGATTCTACCTTTAAGAATCAGATCAACACGCGACCACCTTCTTAAGGTGAAAAGAGATGATAAATTGAGCAGATGAAGGGAAAGAAAAGCATCATGATGTTACCTCACCCAGCATCCAGAGAGCGGCATCGCCAAGAATCTCTCACAAAAGACGTTCAAGAACAACGTCTGGACCGAAAAGACACGAACAAGAAATGCACAGGATAACATCCAGTGTCCACACAATATGTTAGAGTTCATTGAACGAGACGGGAGACATAACACAGAAGCAAACAGATGATTGCATAAAGCACGGCCCTATCATGATCCCGTACTCGTCGTCGAATGACGATGATTAACACGAACCGGGACTTGATTCTTTCGGCCCCACTTATCAACACCCACTGAACGGACGATGAATACCCAGACAAAAAGAAAATTACGAAGCAACATAACCGGAGTCGAAGAGATTTAGAAGGAGCGGGAGCGAAGAGTGCTTAAATAGTGAAGAAAATGGCGGTGAAATTTGAAAAGATGGCCTCGCGTCATTCCTTGGGAGACCGTTAAATGGCAGGTAATTGGCAGTTGGCACTCCAATTATTTCTATTGGCAAAAGAATTAGGTGCAATCTTGATTTTCTGACCAACGATACTTGTAAAATTTAAATCTTTAGATTATGCTGCCCGCTTGGTCAGCAACTGATCTTTCGTGAATAACATTGGCTAACATGATAACGGGCCAACGGCATCCCGATACGATGGTTTTTATTACTTAGCGAAATTAATAAAAACTTCAATCGAAGTCATGGTGCAAAGTAGGATTTTTATCGTTGTTGGGATTCAAAAGATCCTTTGATGTGAGACCGAGAAAAGTATCAGCAGAATTTTAAAAATATGATTGCGCTTTGTGTTTCTTAATTTCCAAATTTATACTTTCCATTCGTTATGTTTAAAATCCTGCACTTTCAAACCTCATAATCTTGCATAGGGAAAATTCCATTTTACTCCCCTCAAACTGTGGGTTGGTGCGCGTTCAACCCGGATTTTTAAAAAGTTTCCTTTTATCTCCCCGAACTTGCGTTCTATTAGTGCGGATCAAAAATATTTTCAATCTTGTGAAGCTTTCATATTTCTTTAATTTTTTTTTTGTGAAGTTTAGCATATTAGATTAGTGGAATTAACAATGATGACAAGTCCAGGTATACAACTACGATAATTTCAGACGGTTGATAAATCTTACACCTCTTTGTAATTAATCGGCACAATTCTTTTCATCTATTTCCTTTTTATGCATGTTCTTCTAAAATGTTTCATAATTCTTCTTAATTAGATACATTCCATAAATTGTAAGGAAAAAAGTTGAACTTGACCACTGAAAATTATGTTCGGGACACATGCAAATGCTAAAAGTTAACGATCTTAACAAGTGTAAGGGTAATGCAAATTCATGAGGGGGTAAAATGCGATATTTTTTTAAAGTTCGGGATTGAATCCGCATCGATGCCTAAGTTTGGGGGGACATAAAATGAAATTTTCCTAAGAGTTATAAGCCGACGAACTTCAGAAATGTGTAACCAAAGCAAAGGACAAACGTCAAAGGATGGTCGTCGGAACTGCACCGGAAATGTTTCTTGGAGCATTATCAGCCAACGGTCGCCGGTAGTTTTCTTCGCCGGCGATCGCCCCGATCGACTCGGAGTCGCGCACCGAAATCGCCTTAGCGCATGATCTCGTTTCGCCGCCTTCTACGTGGGCTCTCCAAGTTCAATCCAAGAAGACGACGTCTCTCGACCTCTTGCGCAGCCGATGCAGCGTCCGTCGCTTACCTCCACGCCCAGTCTCGGCGGCAACCCGATTCGCCGAGCTCGACCCAAGCCCACGCCAAAATGGTGGCGGCCCTCTTGTCCGAATGCGATGACAAGCGTGGGTTGAGCCGTATACACGCCCATGTGATCCGCTCTCGGTTGTTGGATTCGAATCCCGTCGCATTTCACTGGAACAACGTCATACGAGCCTATGCGAGGCTGGACGGCCCGCGAAAGGCGCTGCTTGTGTACGCGTTCATGGCGCGAGCGGGCGTCTCGCCGGATTCTTACACTCTTCCCATTGTTTTGAAGGCGGTGTGCCAGTCTTTTTATTTTGAAGCTGGTAGGCAGGTCCATGGTGTCGCTGTGAAACATGGGTTGGAGTGTAATGACTTCTGCGAGAGCGGTTTCATCAGTTTGTACTCCAAGGCAGGAGATTTCGGTGATGCGCGCAAGGTGTTTGATGAAAATGCTGACAGAAAGTTGGGTTCTTGGAACGCCATGATAGCAGGTCTTGCCCAAGGTGGGCGCTCCAGGGAAGCCATCGACCTGTTCATAGAGATGCGGAGAAGTGGTTTCGTATTAGATGACGTGACTTTGGTCAGTGTAACATCGGCTTGTGGAAGCATTGGGGACCTAGATTTGGCACTTCAATTGCACAAATATGTTTTTCAGGCTAAAAATAGTGAGAAAGCTGATATTTTGATGTTCAACTCCCTTATTGACCTGTATGGTAAATGTGGTCGAATGGACTTAGCATACAAAGTTTTTCTCGAGATGGAGGAAAGAAATGTATCATCCTGGACTTCTATGATCGTGGGTTATGCAATGCATGGGCTGGTAAGTGATGCTCTCAAATGCTTCCATTGCATGAGAGAGGCTGCCGTGAGGCCTAATTTTGTGACCTTTGTTGGAGTACTTAGTGCTTGTGTACATGGAGGGATGGTGCAAGAGGGAAAATGTTATTTTGATATGATGCAGAAATTTTATGGAATAACGCCTCGTTTACAGCATTATGGTTGCATGGCCGATCTGTTTGGTCGAGCTGGAATGTTTGATGAGGCTAAAGAAATGGTGGAAGGGATGCCAATGAAGGCGAATTCGATTATTTATGGATGTCTGTTGGGTGCTTGTGAGAAGCATGAGAACGTGGAAATTGGTGAATGGGTGGCTAAGCATTTGCAAGAGTTAGAACCGTGGAATGACGGGGTTTATGTGGTATTGTCCAATATCTATGCCAGCAAAGGTATGTGGAAAGAAGTGGAGGAAATGAGAGTGGTGATGAAGCAGAGAAGACTTGCTAAGCTTCCAGGTTATAGCTTGGCAACAAATTCAGAATGATAGTTGATAGACTGAAGTTCTCGGCGTTCATGGCTTTCGCAAATAATTGTTAGTTGATGGCATCCTGGAATTCTGAAAGTTTAGTTCTCACAATCTTCACTAGTATCTTAATCTTCTTTGGAAAGCCATAGTGATGAAATTTTTTGTACGGTTTGGAGAAAAATCTTTTTTTTTCTCATTGCAAGAGCAACAATACAATATTGGCTAGCTGATTTTAGCCTAATTTAATAAGGAAACAGATTCATAAGCACATCTTGCTTAGGTACTGTATCATAAAAGAATGATTGGTTTTTTCAGATTTTCTCTTCCCGCAAAAAGCATAAAATGAGTCGATCATGTCGGATAAGAAGCTATGAAGGGACAGTGCATTGATGCTTCAAATTATTGGCGTTCACAGTGCTAATAGTACGTGAGCTGCTTCATAGAAGGTGGAGACTGAAAATCTGATGAATTTAGTGGAGGAAAGCCGCAAGGTTTCTTTTTGCAGGTTTCCCATAGTTTCAGTCTGCTCTAGAGGACATTTTTTTTGTCTCTTCTGGATTAACTGGTTCAATTATTTTATTTGCAGCTTTTTCAGATTAATTAATAGCAACTCACCTTTCGAGTCTCTTCTTTTTATTATAAGCACCATTTGATATATTTTCTCACTATTATGGCTTTTAAGCTGCAATTAATTCCGATGTTGCCTCTTTCTCGCAATGGAAAGAGAAAAGGTGAAGAGGGGGACATTAACTTCACTGACTTGCTGACTAGCTAAGAATGCTTGAATGAAGCACTTTTTCCAGATTCTTGCTTTATAGGATCTGAACACAGTGCCTGTTTTCTAGATCCCCTTCTGTCAAATGAGTCATAATCCTCCTGGCACATCTGTTGGTCCCGATTTATAGTTAATTCATACCAGATGGTATCGGAAGAGGTACTTACAGCTCCCAGTAAGTTATCTTCCCTCTCAGACCGTTAATTCATATATTTGAAGGGATGACTAATCATAACTGACAAAATTCCTCCGATCGCTTGGTTAACGGCCAGTTACCAAAGCTCCAATCATGCTATTACACATGTATATAAGTTGGAAAACACAGCTTTTGTATCAGAACTGGCTTCTAGGCTCACACATTACTAGAAAAAATTCTTCCCTCTCTGCAGAAGGACTAAAGTGTCTGTCGAATTGCCAAATAACATTGAAGGTCATGGAGCATTCGATTGCAGATTTGAATTCTTGTGAGTAGGGACGAAGTTAGTGTTTTACAAGTCAAGTTTCTTTTGTGAGGTGTTTTGTGGTAATGGAATAGAACAGTGACACTTGGGAAGGGACTGGAATTTTATTGCACACATGACTTTTTGCTGGTCGATACAAAAGGTGTGCAACTTGTTGAGCTGCGCTCTTTCACAGTTGCCCAATTTATTGAAAATATCCTATCACGCGGTGATTGTTGTATGCATGCAAGAAAGACACAAACACGGCAGGCAAGATTTATGCCCCTAGTGTTGATAGAGCGGCCTCTATTCTTTCTGCCACACCTTGGAGAGCAGAACCGTAGAACTCTGTCAAACCTTTCTCACTCCATCCTTCAATTGGATTTGCAACAAAGGACCAAGTTATATCGGTTGCATTTTTTTCAGCATCTTTCACTTGTGTGAGTTCAGTTGTTCCCACTAAAGATTTGAACCCCATCAAATTACTGTCCACAATCTCAAAGCTGAAGCTTTTGTCAACAGGATCAATAGCAAGCAGCTTCTCCAGAGCCCAGTTGGTGACCGCCTCCTCCGAAATGTCAGCGGAGATTTTCGTGACAGCAGCATATCGGATGCAGCCGGGCTGACCCGATACACCTTCAACTCCGTGGCACGTGTCTATCGTGGGGAGCCACTTGTGAAGGTTGAAGAAATCCTGCAGAAGCGGCCATATGTGGTCAGGACTAGAGCCTCTCACTCGGGCACTAACCTTTCCATCCCATTTTTTCTCTGCTTCACAGGCCATAGTAACGCAGATTCAGGCTTCAGCAATTAGCATTTAGCATTGTTGTCAGTGTATGAGAAAATCTGTAAGTGTTGGACAGTGCTCTTAGGTTGGCTTCAGTTGGTCAAATGGATGTATATGAGCGGGTGCTATAGTGTCCCATGAACACGTGAGATATAACTGAGAGCACTTCTTGTCAGTGTGTGAAGGAGCATATTCTGGAAGCGGCATGGGAATCATGTAATTACCACATCGTTATTTAGTAGCTACCAAATATGGGAATTTGTTACCTTTTGCGAAAACTATGGACAGAAAACGCTATTGATTGTATTTTTTTCATGTTGGCGGTCCATTTTGATTTAGATGAATTATACCTCTGTCGTGAAGTAGCATCAGACGACCAGTCAAAAAGCAAATTGAAACTCCCCAAACTCAAGATCATATTGTTCATTTATGACCGGCTGTGAACAAATACGGATCTTGCTTAATCTTCTGCCAAAAAGAGAAACAAAAATTTGTTTATAAATGAAAAAATGCCTTCAGGATCCGTAAAATTTGACTTCTCTTTTGTCCTTATGTTAAAATCTTAACGTAAGCAATTGAATTCACTTTTACTCAAAAATTCAAGCCAATAAGTTATGAGTCAACTAAGATATATTAACTGTCGTACACCACATCAATTCTCCAATGTAGTGTTTCTCTAACACAACTTCTAAGTGCATCTAAACAGATGTTAGCATAGTCATCCCCTGTATTTGCCCCCACCAGCCACCCTAATCTTTTTTAATTTTAAATTTTTGTTGTCTAGCTTTCTTCCAATTTCAGATCTTTCTCAAATTATAAAATTTACCGATGTGGAGTACAAAACGACCAGCGACATAAAATTGAAAAAATAAATAACAAAGAAAAAGCCAAGTGTGCGTTTTCGTCCATCTAAGGCTAACCGAAGGACCATAGTGCACGAAACTGACAAACTTTAGAACTTACATTGCGATTTTCCCCTTACTAATTTTAACTATAGCTTGCTGAATATGCCTCTCATATCTTCATACTCTCGGAATAGTTAGTTGCGCACAAGTGGCGCGGGGTTGGACTCTAGAAAACAAGGATGCCACCGCACTCTATATATTGTGGCATTAGTTACATCACTCTCAAGCGACACATAATTGCTTATTAATAATCAAAGATATCATATATTCTGTCGAAATAATCATAAATCACAATCTTGACCCACTTGCTTTATCACAGCATAATCTCTATGGTAATGTAAGATCACCTCCTACAACTTTCATTTCGTGCATTTGAGTCCTCAGACTCGTAACATTCTTATTCACTTCAGCCCTTCCGTCAAGTCCGTCGGTCTCTTACTTGGGCGGCAACCCTGACCTCTCATTTTTCTCTAGGATTTACTCTGCATATATTAGATATGCAGGCTGCAGCCTTCAGCAACCAGCAATGTAGCGGCTGACTCTTGGGAGTTGCTGGCGGCACTTCAGCATCTTCAGATACTGAAAGCATGGTTGTCAGGATGTGCATCGGAATATAGGCAAGGGAATCAACTATCCCGCCGAGTAGCGTTTTTTAAATCTTTAGTCGTCGTCAACTCTCTCTCCTGATATGCAGGCTTCAGCCATCAGCAACCAGTAACGAAGTAGCTGACTTAAGGGAGTTGTTAAAGGCACTTCATCAACTATCCCGCCAAGTAGTGTTCTTTAATCTGTAGTTGTTGTTGACCATGGACGGTGTCCTGATGCTTCAACAACAATTGTTTTCATCATATGGAGATCAGCATATCAGCTGTTTCCTAGGTTGCAAGAATTCATGCTGCAGTTGTGCGTCGTCCCATTAAAAAACCTAACAAAAATGCTGACGTGACTGTTAAGCGTCATGCTCACTCTTAGGTGGCAGCTAGCCGTGTGGCTCCTATGGCTAGCAAAGAACTTAAAAATTTTGTAAGAAGTTGCATAGAAATCAGGAAAATAAACAAAAGACAAGGTGGTTAGAGGGTAGGGGAGTCCGGTGGCAGTCAGCGGCCGCTACAGAGGCAGCGCCACCCAGACCACACAATGCACCGAGCGACACTCATCCATGGCCACCGCCACCTCTACCAGGAAGGTTGGCTCTTACAAGGCAAGGCCCTCACTGGCCCTCACCAGAGGCCAGCTAGGGCTGCTGACCCTTGCAGTGGCGGCAAGGGCCACGATCTCGCCCTGGTCTGGGGTGATGGTTGTGACCCTCGCCTTTTATCTACAGCGAGCATAGGTCCCTGGTCCAGATCGATTAATTTCCAGAAATTAGTCCGGTGAGAAAGAGAAAAGCATGGGGAAGAGGAGAGCGTCGAATGGCTGCTCTGAGCAACACTGGCAGCGGACTCGAGCACGATCACTTTGCAGAACCATCCGGTATCATGCATGTCTACTGATCAGAGAGATCAGGAACAGTTAGCTTGAAAGTCTTCCCTCGAGTTCATTTTCTCTCTGGGACGTTACAATTCCCATCTCTGTGTGCATGTGATGCAATTCTCTTCTCTAAAACAGCTGTGAAGCTATCAATTAGGATCTAATCTTGTCCATTCTTTGCATTTAGGTTCTAATGAAAATAGATACTTGGAGCTGCCATACGATTTCTAGTGCTGTCTAAACATAGTTTTCTCTTTGCCTTCTTTGGTTATTTTCTCACTTTGCTTCCCTCCATTTACTGAATCAAAGCCATGACATCCACTTCTGCCTACATTTTTCTCTGGTCTGCTTGTTAGTGGTGAGATTCAACAGCTAACACACCATACGTGATCAGGCTTTTATACAGTTTTTCTTTTTTTAGCTAACCCACCATAAAGCAGAGACATCTCGATTTGCATGCTCCACCCAAAACAGCATCTAAAGATGGAAAAATGAGGATAGATGCAACTCAAATGCTCTACTTGAACATGCATACTTGAATAAGACTATTATGCACTTGTTTAAGTTGGATACACCATTTTCACGGATCTTCTTGGTCTGGTCTCTGGTATTGTAGCCCCATTCATCCAAAATATCAGATCACGCTGTGATTGTTACTATTGCAGGCATCAATCCAGTAGGATGACACCACAAGGTAAACAAAAAATAGATCAAGAATTATCCCCCATTGCTCGATAGAGCAGCTTCTATTCTTTCAGCCATGACTCGAAGAGCAGAATTGTAGAACTCCGTCAAATCTTTCACCGTCCATCCTTCAATCGGATTCACTGCGAAAGACCAGCTCATTCCACATCCATCTTCTTCTTCTGCATCTCTCGCTGCCTTCAGTTTCATTGTGGCAACCAAAGATTTGAACCCGACGGTATTGCAGTCCACAATCTCATAGCTGAAGCTCTTGTTGACAGGGTCAGTTGCAAGCAGCTTCTCCATAGCCTAGTTCATGACCAAATCCTCCAAACTGTTGGCGGACCTTCTTGTGACGGAGCAGTATCGGATGCACCCAGGCTGACCCGATACACCTTCGACTCTGTAGCACGTGTCTATCGTGGGGACCCATTTGTGCAGGCTGAAGAAATCCTCCAGAAGTGGCCATACCTAGTCAGGACTAGAGCCTCTCACGAGGGCACTAACCCTTCCTTCCCATTTTGCCTCTGCTTCACTGGACAGAGCAATGTAGGCTTCAGGCTTCAGTAATTAGCATTCAGCTGTAGTGGAACAACATTGAAATAGGGAGACCTTTAGTTGTCAGGGTATGAGAAGGCATAAGCTTGGATTGTCATGGGAATCAATGTGTTGGACAATGCTCTTAGGTTGACTTCAGTTGGTCAG